>OX345663.1:12500-5012500 GCA_947044415.1 Eupithecia dodoneata | reverse complement strand
CAGAAACTGACGGTTACGGAGAGGCTCGGTCTGCACGTAGTAATGGTATTGAAGAATCATATTTATACAGTTACTTCTTTGATCCCGACGGATTTGGATGTACCTACGAGAGACTCAACAGAGCCGTTGAGTTGACATTCAGTAGGTTATTTTAGACGTCAACCTTTTTAACAGACTTTTAAAAGGAAGAGGTTCTAGGTTCAGCAGTATTTATATTTTGTTCGTAGATTTTTCCGTCAATTATGGACCAATTTTTAAAATTATTGCTTTTGTTATTTCATAGAGAATGATCCCTAGGTGGTCCCATAAAATAAGTTTTTATTACCTTAAAACAGTGTAAAATTAAGGGATCCGAAGTAGGTATTTGGTTTTTTAAATCATCAAATTATAGTATCATCGAAATATTCGTGCATATTCTGCCAAATTACACAGCAAATTAAAGTCCACAACGATGTCTCATTCATTATGAAGCTTAAAAATAGCCGATAAATTGTCGTTACAAGATTTATCAAATTACTGCTACACTATCAGCTCCAGTTATATTATGCCCCTAAAAGTGATCACACCGTTAAAATTCGATACAGCAAATTGATAAGGTTCTGATCCAGTTTTATATTGCAACATAGGATTACCTAGTAGGTCACTCTCCACTTGATGGGTGTTTTTCATAGGTGACCAACTTTTACGCGATAAGATATCAGCACAGCATACTGTTTCAGAGGTCGATCGACAATTTGCGATTGAAGCAAATAGAGCGGCCCGACCTAAATACACTCGGTAACCAACCGCTCCTATGGCGATTAACAATAGGTGAACCATCCTATCAACTCATCTAATACTTTTGGCCTACATTAAAAGGTCATAATTACTCAAACGTGTAACAAGAGATCGACGATAGATACAAGAGCTATTTCATTGGTACCACTTATTATGATTGACACGGATGAAATTCAAACAATGAAGATGCAATTGAGGTTAAAGAGAAAATGGTGATAAAGTTATTATTTTGTGCTGTGCTATGGGTAGAGTAAATAAGTGTGGTATAGACAGTGTTTAAAGTAAGACGAGGAGGGTTATTGTGCGAGTGGGCAATCCGTTATGGTCTGCGGTGCGGCAGGGCTCTTGCGGTAGACCACCCACCGGAGCGGACCCACCGCGATCACACAACAAAAAATAACGTTATTGTAAACGATACTGCGTTTGTCAACGCCCCTGATTCATTAGGCAAACACGTTTATCTCATTGGATTAGGCGCAAACTGATTTCTTTAGCTAGAAACCTAAATAACAGATAAAAACGGTAACACTTAGCGCACGCGTTTGAAAAGGAATTTAAATAGATATGTGTCAATGAAATGTTTTACAAATATAACTGACGGTAAAGAGGACTTTTAAGCAACATAGTCAACAATCAGATATAATATATATATATGTTGAGCAATATACTCTGTCGAGTACGTTTCATTGGTCTCCCGTGCTCTTATTATAGATGTCATCCGACCTGCTCGCATCCTCTTCTATATTTAAGCCCACTCAGCGGCGTTTCTCTAAGTAGATGAGATTTCTAGGTAAACTTAGACATCAAAGTAGAATAAAAAATATGCTGTTAACATATTTTTTCGGAATAATTCCATTATTCCGCTAGCGATGTCAGATTTCTTAATACATTACATAATTTGAGAAGCTATTTTAAAATAAGAGTATTTTGCATGGAATGCGTTAATAAGGACTAAGCTTTTAAATAAAGTAAAGTAGACGAAGTTTACTATTTAAAAAACAACACTACTCGTTGATAAAGAGCGGAACCACATTACCCACCAGGTCAGGCCTTTTAATAGGTGAATCATATTTTTTTTGTAACAAGGTTAAACTATTTAGATTTCTGTGTCACTTATGAAACGAAACAACAACGGCTACCGCGATATTGAAAACAATAACTGACATGATTTTCCGTAACACAATAAGCGCGTTATTAATACAGTTGGGTACCAGTTCTAACTATTAGACCCTGAAAGGTTGACAATGAATGATATAGCACAACCATAAATTTGCAATCAATAATAATAAATGGCGGGCAGTTGTTGGCGAGACAATGGAATCGGAATAAGGACGATAGAACAATATAAGCGTCCTGATATGCGTATAAGTGTGGTTTTATTTGAAAGAGCAAGGTTTGCTGCACCGGCCGAGCCAAGAGGGGAGTAACCAGTGTGCAATGCCCTCTTTACGATGACTGCTGCCGTGACTCAGACGCCCTGAGGACGACCCGACATTATAGGGTCCTCGACTGGAATCTGAAGGACGGCGTGTTTACTGCAACCAAACCCTCCTACGATATCGGCCTTATTATTGCAAATACTTTTGTCATCCATTGTTCGGGAGTGAAATGTTTGTAGCAACAAGAACGGAAAATGTTTCATGAGAAGTCAAATGTTTGAATCTAGTTACATAATAGTTATAAAAAGTTTGTTATTAAAGTGAATCATAAAAATAAAAAGCATCGTACTCTACTAATACTCTACCTGATACCTCACCATAATGCGAGGTTCGATGTACCCACATCGAACATTCGATGCGATCTGATCGACATCGATTTTTTATAATAGAGTTAACCTCAGTGCAGTATTACAAAAACGAAGATAGGTACAGTACAATGCAAGACAAGAAAAAATTTGGAAATATTTGCTAATAAAAATAGCGCATAGCGCAAAGATAAAAACAGCGCAAATTGTAGGTGTGACGTGCAGAATAATCAAACACATGATTATTCAAGGCTGAGGTGGCCGTCATAGACTCACTCTACGCTGTAAATACTTATGTTACTACAATAACGTTTCAATGTCAAAGCGTTTAAAAATCACTGTTTATTTCCTGAAATTACTTGTTCACCATAATATTGTTATTATCCAATATCCTCCTTATTTCAATTAAAAATTGAAGTGAACAGTAAAATAATCTTATTTGATAATAATTTAATAGTATAGAATTTGACTTGTCTAAGTCACTAAAGTGCTTATTTTGTAAGAAAAAAAATAACATTTTGAATTTGAATTCCTTCAATGTTTTAGGCTTCCAAAATAAGCACTTAGACAAGTAACATTTCAAACTATAAATTATTAAGAAATGTTTTTTTTAAATATTATTTCTAATTTGTTTCTATTATTCCATTATTGTTACTCTTTGTTAATATCTGACATATCCTTGATATGCCAATACTTTCATAGATAGTCGAGTCGAAGTTGCCATAATGTGTTCCCGCATCATCCGTTCTATAAATAAATGATGCTGGACAATCCACACAGTATGATACTGTAGCAACCCTAAGATAAGCAGAGCTTGTCTTATAGGTACTAACTAGGTGACTGATAAACTTAATACAATACATTACAAACATAGATATATGTTAATAAACATAGAAATACTCAGAAGAAGAAATATTAGCAGATCGTATAAACATTTGCGGATATCGAACCCGAGACCTCCTGCGTCGCAGACGGACCTTCGCCCGCCGCGCCACATTGGTCGTTCTAGATTCATATTAAAGTGCCGTCTCCTTCCATCCAGTATCTGCCCAAGAAAATATAGCACGTTGGAAAGAGACAGAGAAACTAAAAGGACAGAGAAGTATAATGCAATGACATCGATAATATACTCAGGAGGGGTCTTCTCGCCTCCATTCGAAGGCTTTACAGGGGCAGCAAAACGGATTTTATCGTCGGGAAAATAATAATTACTGTAACATTGAAGCTGATCTGGGTATACCGTAAATAACTATAGACGGCCCCAAGTCGCAATATGTTTATTATAGGATGCATCAAGCACGATGTATGGTATTGCAACTGACAGTTCTAGTGTTGTCAGTAATGATAAGTAAGCATAACATATAATTGTATTATTCGACAGTGGAGCGTGAATGCGGAACCACACGCCACCTCTATTCGTCCGAGATGTGAGGACGATCAGGCAAGGTGACCTCACTAACTTGCCACAATTTACCACATGTACGGGATGTTAGATGACGACACCTGTATTGTGTGAAATGACCTGGAATTGCCATTATATAATTCTGGTTTTCAATAATCGATGACGTAATTTGTCTTGCCGCGAGTTGTTACTAAACGCCGCCGAAACAAAATGACCTAGCTTAACAAGTCCAAGTACATTGTGATGTGGATTTAATGAGAGCGGAGTCGCAGAAATGTGGACTATATTTATGTAACCTCAACAGCCTATATTAGTCCAATGCTGGGCGCAAGCATCCCCACGCTGAGCATGGGTTGGGATCGCAGTTCGGTGGTAAATTGTTCTGCAGGAGGCGCTGCTGCCCGCCCCCCGGTGGATATCCCTTAGTCGCCTCTTATGACACCCGCGTGAAGAGTTATGCTGTAAATATGGCTATAACTCATACAACTGTTATCTCTTACTATTATATCAGAGCCAGCCTAAGTTCTTTGTTAAAGGTTAACTTTATCCAAAGAAAGAAGGGACCTTGAAACTTAAGCAAATGATCAAAGTATTATGAAGTGAACTGTTTGCGGGCAACGATAACTTTCAACATGAAATGAACAAGTGAAACTTAGATTACACAAGAAAGTTAGGCAGACTTGCTTTCACGGTAATAGGACATGACGAGCTTTAGTGATAAACAAGTCGCTATCTTCCAATACAAAACGTGGAACTACAATACTGTTTGATGTTGACCATCCAAAACTAAGGACATTATCAATTTATCTAGTCATCATAAAGCCCTTTCTGACGTAGTTTAGTTATTTAAAAGTTGAATTAAATTTATATTGAAGTGATACTCTCAATCGTTTTTCTATTGATAAAAAAACCCTTTTAAAAGTTCTCTTCACATTTTTTTACGCGATCGTTTTAGGAATAAATTGCATTTCATCCTAGCACGCCCGTTCGCGCGCTATATCAGGTGAGATAGCATACACGTACATCTAGGCCTCGCCTACCGACGAGTTCGCGTCGTCGACTTGTGTATATGTACCTACCCTTAAATACCTCGTGCTCTTATACCACACCGACACAGAAATAATATTCTGTTCATACCTAATGTACAAAATATGACATTGATATTATGTTACGATCACCACAAGGAAGCGATTACGGTAAAAAATGTATCGGATTTATTAGATTACTCTTATCACTAAGACATTGAAAATGTTAAAAGACAATGATAAAAAATATTAAATATCCGATACGTATTACGAACGAGGTAAGAACTAAGGAAATTGAATGTGGTGGCTAGATAAAAATACTTTTTATATTTTATATTATATTATAACCGTACTCAAAACTAAAGCAAGACATACAATTATGGTACCCGGCACCTACTCAGACTTAAGGGGATTTGAGCTTTAGAAGAACATTGGCAGGCATCCAACGTCGTCGTAGAGAGGTAGATCTTGCAATACTTTCTTATGCGCGCGGTGTGATTCTCACAATAGTAAGCCTCACAGGTCTTGTGATTATAATGGTGATTATAAATAATAAATAAATAAATAATAATGTTATGGGTACTAGATAACTGATATATTACATAGATAGATATTTTTTATTTTACATAGAAAACGACCAGAACACCCGGAACAAATATCTGCAGATCGTACACACAATTGTTCCGAGGCGGGAATCGAACCCGCAACCTCCTGCGTCGCAGGCAGACCTTCGCCCACCGCGCCACATCGGTCGTCAATGTGATTATTATGACGCAGGAGGTTGCGGATTCGATTCCCGCCATGGGACAGGTGTTTGGGTATTTTCTATGTATGTATAATAAAACATATATTTCTATATAATGTATATCAGTCATCCTGCAATACCCATAATACAAGATCTGCTTAGCTTGGGGCTAGATGATGCTGTGTGAATTGTTCAGCATTATTTATGGATTTATGTTGCTAGAGAACTCAAGTAAGCACCATCACATGCGTATAGAAGTAATATAGTATGCTAGTATGCATTTATAGGACAAGCAATAAAACTAAAGTCGTAAATTGTAAGAACAATTAAAGATGGTAGTGCATTACGAAACATTATGCTGCAGAATTCACTTATCACATCAAAACCAGATCCTCATGTGTTTTCATCTAAATAGGAAAAACAAAACCTTTAATAACACGTTCGGTCAGATATGTTGAAGAAGCAAAATTAACATAAGGCTTCGCTTGCAAAATGTTAAGGCCGTACGTTCGCGTTATGAATACGAAGCTCAAACACTTCCTGGTAGTTAATCAGTTTAGTCTATTGAAGTGGCTGCTGTGCTGTCACACTATGATCTTGAAATTAACGAAACGAGACTGATAAAAGCGCTTACAACCTCAGACGGTTAGCGATAGAACGTTTCGACCTCGCCAGGAACCAAGCGATGGATCGACAATTCGAATAATGGTGAGTGAGAATCCGTTCGTTACGTCATGACCTTCGTAGGCCAGTGGTGTGACGTGAATATGCTCTGACGCCTACTCGTTAGCACGTGGCTACATAAAACCAACGTTTATTGTACCAACGATTTTTTTTTCGCAACGGCTATATATAAATGAAGTTTGCATAAAAATATTGCCTAAAATTAAAAGTGATACTTTAACTAGAGATTATATTGAAGCTTGGTGAAAATGAAAAAGCAGATGAAGCAGATAGTGGCTTTAAATTGTTAAATAATATATTCAAGCATACAAGATAAACATTTATCCCATCCATCACCAAGTTAGACATCGACCATACATGAGAAAAAGTGATGAAATGAGAGTATCAAAATCAAAATAATTACGTACTTTAACCAAGAGGAGCGCGCGGTTTGCTGATTATACCTAGAAAGGAAATGATAATAACGTTATAGTTGTGGTATAAGACAAGTGACTTTGTCGGGAAGGTCTAGGATCAAGGCTCGTAACACAAAAGATTATCATGAACACCGCGGAGCGAGGATAAGCTGCTACGCGGAAGCAAATAAGCGAGGACGAGGACGACCAATTCACAAACCTGAACGCATGGCCAGCTGAGCCAGCAGGCATTGTGTTCCATGATCGATTCTTGTATGACTGCCTTGGTTATAGGTTTATATGTTTCAGAACATTTTGTTTTAAACAGATGAACCTTGAATATATAACGTTGCGTTCTGTTCAAACTAGATAAAACATACATTTTGAAATTTTACTACTTAGTTTAGCACGTTTCAGATACGAAGAGCGTTTTTGTGACAATTATGCAATAAACGACGCATGATGCGATGGTGGGCGAGCGGCGAACGTGTACAGCCGAAACCGAGCCGGGCCACAGCGCAACACCAGCCGAGAAACCGGCAGTCACATTTGGCAACATGGCCATTCGAAAGCAAAGGCATCGATGGCTATGTAGCGCCGCATGCAGACGCTAATCTAACTAGGACAGATTGATTTATAGCTCAAACAAGAAACTGTGCCACCTCGGCCCTGCTGCACCGCGTTCCACATTGTTTTACCATGAATATGCAAACATCAAATAGACATTAATGAATCTTACCTAGGTACTTGTTATTGTAAGTAATAGTAATAGATATGGAGTCATTGTAGTCAAGCCACTTAGTAAGTACCAATCAGCTCGCATTAACGTTCAATTAATCAGCACGCCATCGATTGTCTATAATGATACAAAATTTAATGTCATTTCAGGAAGTACCGTGGCTCTGTGAGCTCGGATGACAAGGATGGTAAATAAGGCCGAACCGGTTTGGCCTCAGGTTTTATTGTCCTATGAATTACTAGATGGCCAAAATGATTGGCAGGACCTTGACTTCGGCCCAATAAAAATTGTGTGACCCTACTTCCTAGTTCCTACATTGGCGAGGGTCGTCTGTGTATGCCTGGTGGCTTTGAGTTTGAATTTATCAAATTTATATAAGTCTGATGGCCATTTGCCTGACATTTAAGCACTTTCAATACGGTGTTATTATTAGACAGGACAGGTTATACATAATGCAATTATTTACAATATTAATATTGACAGATTCAAATAGGATATCCTGAACCTTGAGGCTAAGCAACGACAGAAAACATTGCAACCTGTGCTACAACAACCACAGAACTGATTAAATATCAGCTGTCGCAATTTGAAATCCTAAAAGAGGTTCTTTTCAATCTGTGCTTAATCTCTAATAAAATGTTATAAATGATGGATTCTAGCCCTGACATAGTACGAGTGTGGGTGGAGTGGCGTAGCGTGTCTCAGTGTGCTTGTGACAAGTCCGTAGAGAAGCCATCGGCAGTGCTCGGCAGTGTCGGCACCGACACCGACCAGCTCAGCACAGAACATCGAGAACACGACCCGGTTCGCCGCTCGAGAAAGCATCGACAAAACTCGGTTGAGGCCGCGCACACTGGCGGACGCACACTTTCAGTCTTCGTATGCGAAACGTGTGTTTACAACAGGCGAAAAAACTATAAAAAACGACCGAGCATTGCGAAAATGTGATTAAACAAGTACGGTAGGCTAACTTCGGTAATTTTAAAGCGTTTAATATTGATATGATAGGTACGATACGTCGGTTCGGAACCGGATGGAATAATAGTTGCTGGCAGCGGAGACAAAATTGACTTTCCTTGTTGGAAAAATGCAAGATATCCAACTGGCTCAGGGCCAGATTGCGTTTATACAAACGTTAGTGCAGTGAGTGCACATCAGAACCTCGGTACCTAAGACAAACATTAATATAACCTTAGTTCTGAAAAAACTTAACTTCATTGAAACGGAAGTTTGGCCTTCGCTTCGTAGTCAACCAAAAATAGATGTACGCATAGTACCCAGAATTCTAACAGGGAACCTTGTGATGTCTGTTTATTCCACATAGGAGTATACGTATCGTTTCCAAGGTATCTCATTATTGAAGTTATTGCTAATATTGACCGTTCAAAATAAATTTGTTCAGCTACGTCCATGACCTTGGATTTGACGCCCCCGTTCTACTTTCCTACATCTTAACAATACGTTAATCACCATCTGCCAAGGAGTTAATAAATTACAGCGAGTGCAAAGGATATTAGTTTTAAATATTTATCCGGCTGTTCAAAAACTGTGCTCTACATTCGATTTGAGCTAAGACAACTTTATAGGTCAGATACTCAAAAGTTTCGATTGTTCTTGCTGGAAAAGCAGGTCAAATTTGACAACGTAATGCATTTGACCTACATGGAACTGAATGGCATTTGAAAAAATTGGGCAAGGCAGCACGCGGTAATATCGAGGCTTTATTTAAAAACTCTCTCTTATGTATGATGCAGTGAAAGCAATAGAAACGTGGAGATAAAGTAAAATTCTTCTTGTTCATTCGCTAAATGTCCCCGAGGTTTCTAAATTGAAGAAGGTGAGTTGGACTAACAACTGCATGGAATCGAGAGAAGAATTATTGAGCAACAAAAATTAAAGCAATCGTGTCGCTCTCTGCTCGTGTGGTCATCACACACTATTGCCTCCGGCAACAGAGTTTGGGGTCAGGCCGCAAAATAAGGGGCACAAGGTAAAAGATGGTGCATTGAGAACGGCCTTAAGCCCAATAGCAATCTGTGGCCGTGCTGCGCTGCTTCCTATTGGCGTCGGAGCGACAATGCCAACGCAGCCGAGTCGGTGCTATGAAGGTGACGGCGCCGCAAAGGTCGATCACCACTCGATCGCAAAGCCAGAACACCTTTTAATTCATTGTTACATTTATTATTAATGACACTAATCGAAGCTTTGAAATAGCTACAAATTAAGCTTGCAATATTTTAATCACCTGCCCTATTTAATTACCCTACGAAGTTACTCAATGCACATTGAAATCTGAATACGTATGCGTCTATGCGAATCAGTCGACCTCAAACGTAGACAACTTTTCTTCACTCAGTGAGGGGCCAACGCCATTCTAATATTATATCAGTCAACGCTTTAAATATCCTTATTCAGAGAGAGATTTTGAAGCTGTTCGGATTACAGAACGAGTTTTTATGAGACCAACAAAGCGAAAACTGGTGACCCAAAATTATTAAACAGGAGCGAGGAAGGTGAAACACAAATACTCAAGCTTTACGGGTCAACTGGTTAGCGGGGAGCGCTTGGTGTGCGGACTGCCGGTGGGAGGCATGGAGGCGAAGGGCGCAGGGCCCGAAGGGGGGCATGAAGACCCTGACACAGATCCCAACTCATCAGTACGCCGCGAAGGCCTCAAGATTCGGCTGCTATAATCATCGATTCCTCTGTACACCAAGCCGCTTTACGCGCAAAATGGGTCAACACGCGCGTTCTGACAAACTTTGAGAGCGCGCCATGTCCCCGTTACGAAATGCTCCCCAGGAAAATTAACGCGTCGCTTAACCGCGTCCTGAATCTGTTAATACTTACACAGCAAGTAAGACAGTTTATTGAAACATTGTTACTAAAGAGTTAAGTCTTTATGTTACCTGTGTGGTTATAAATGAAATATTTTTAAGAAAAGAATATTTCTTTCGATACTCAGGCTAGAAAACGCACTTTATTTTAAAACGAATAATTTAAAACTTTTAAAAGTACATAAGGTATGTATAGATAACTTGAAAACCTACGAGATTAAATCCGAGTTCCATGCTCTACCAGAAAAGCTTTATTTGGCACCTCGGCTACTTTATCTAGTGCAGCCACTTATGACCGTAATTTATATGATCAGCCCCACAAAGTATTAATAAGAACCGCGTGGGCACACAAATTGAGAGATCGTACGTGACCGGGTCTCGTCAGCGTCATAGTTTCATGAGCCACTTTCAGCTGAGTAATGACATCGGGCGTTGCTTAGCCTGACGGTTGCGCTTGCGACATGACAAACCTCGACTCTAGCGTGCTGTGCTGACGATCCCCAGATGTAGACTAGAACTATATTTGTTTTAATACATTGGAAAACTAGACTAAAACTGTTCATCCAAGCTATTATTGTATTATATTCACTTTGAAAAGTAAGAAAGTCAACAAAGTTGGTTTTCACGCGAGCGAAGAGCGATTTCTCAAAGTTACCTATTCAATTTTTCTAGTGAATGAACAGCGCTCAGAGAATAATGACTTCGAAAAGTCGTGTGGCGGTGAAACTAATCGAGATCAACGCACAAGACAAAAGAGAAGGCGCCGCCGTGGACCGTACGAAAGAAAGACGCATCAACGCACTTTCCATCGACAAAAGAGATATTCAAATTATATGGTTTCACCAAATAGAAATCAAGTTTATACAAATGTACTGTGGTATCTTGCTTAATCTTAGGTTACGAGTATGTTGTACCTAGTGAAACATATTCTCATAGTTTTAGTACTGTTGAGCCCTATACAGGCAAATTGTTTCTAAATCGACCTACCTACATATTGAATTCAATTGCTGTGGCAACAGTTCACATTATAAGTAAGTACCTAGATCAGTAACGTAAGAATGAACCAAGGTTTGCAGCGCAAAATTGTTAGAAAGTATAACGTTCCCTTAGGTGGGTATGAAGGTACTTTGGAGGGTAAATTAACAATGGTTGGATATCACATATAAATTCTGTTAGCTTTTTAGATAACCTTGGCCTTGTAAAATATACAAACAGCTCGGTAATAAGGAAGAGCCGTTCGTTTACTCATTTATAAACAGATTGGAATATTGAAAAATACTTTATTATTTAATAAATTGCAATACTTAACCATTCTTGTCGTACATATCACAACTTAATGCCAGAAGTGTTCTTCAATAATATTTTTAAATTACATGCTAGCGAAGACACACAACACAAATTGTACGTACTGTACTGACTGCTTTATTAAAAATGATAATTGGTAGTTTCAATACTAGATGCGGAAGTTACTATTAGAGTCTTAAGGGCCTTGAGGCAGAAAAATATACATACAAGAGAAATAGGACACATATATTTAAACTATGGATATGTCAAACATTACCCACCGTAACCGCGATAGCCATTAGTATTTTTATCAACCTTTATATGAAATCATTAGTTCACAGAGTTTTCACAAAGGATTCCAATTGCTTTTGGATAGCAAGCCCTGTATTGCTGTTACCTAGTTTCTCTGTCTTTGTGTTATCTAGGGCTACAGCAAGCTTTATCTTAACTGAAATACGAGGTTGCCGTCGCCAAACCCCACTTAGTTATCGCATTCCACTGTCAGACAGGAGCGCCGAGCGGAGAGCTGGCCGCAATCTCTTGCTTTGTGAACGCACCGGCCCTCGCCTCGGCTAAATTGATACATTCTTGCGAAATAACCTCGCCCAACTTATTCAAACACAATCGTAATAGACCGTTAAGGTACGGTTTATAATTTGATTGTTATTTTGGTTTACTATTTTTTATCTTAATTAAGTTAACGCAGCAGAGTTCTTATTAATAAGGTGTCTGTATATATGCTGGAAGCTTCAAAACTCAGGTTTCAATATTTTTATGTTTTCGTTTTTAATTCGTTGTTCTTATGCTTAAAAAACGATACCCTTCACTAAATTATTCTTGAATTTCAAAGGCAAATTCAACGGCAGCAACCTTGCCTGCAGTCTGTTGTGGGTATGGCCAACATAAATTGTGAGTTCCGATCAGATTTTCATACAATTGTGATAATGTAGGCGCGCAACATCTGCCTTGACATGATTTAATATTAAACGCGTATGTTTCGCAGTTTCAATGTTTTCTGAAGATTTCTTTTCAAGAGCTGATGAAGCGAATAAATCTTTAAACCAGATTTGAATATTACCTTTTCAATGAAAGTACAAAGACAATGGTTTGAATGTGACTAAAAGTTCATGAACATTGCTGAAGATATAAATAAATATTTGGGGTTCGTTACAAATAAGAACAAAGAGGGTCGAGAAACGAAGGCATCACCTACCCACACTTATGTGATCTTCCGTGCATTTTGTGTGGATGGAGGTCGTCGACCTCGAAGAGAATCTTCGCAAATCTTTATATTCTGCTCACACCAGACCTACACCTATCTATCTCCTTAGCTCCGTATAGTAAGATTTCGCGCTTAGGGGAGTTGAGAAGACGATAGATGAGAGAACAAACCTTTAAATTTATAAGAAAGAACCAAATAGTATAGGATCCTATTTTTGTAAAACAAATTTGCGATAAGGAAGTTATAAGCTAAGTTAAATGTTTAAAGTTGTTATTTAATTGACTAGTCCGATCACGTGCCGGTTGCTAAGTTCTACGATGATCTCAACAACTGCCAGAACGTTACGTTAGTTTGGGAGCCTCGACAAAAACAGGATAAAAAAGTATTGGGTCTTCAGAAGGTGAGGCGCTTTCCGGTCGCGGATATCGACTACCTGCTAAATGAAAGAAACGAGTCTGCCCTCGACGAAGTATAGAGACACGATCAACAGACATCGTTTTGTTATCTATAGAACTGGTTCGACAACTTTAAATTATATAAATTATCAGAAAACTACTTTTTGTTCTTGACAATACGAAGATAGGTTGTTGCTGTCATTGACACTGGTACGTATTTCCTCCCACTAAAATGTATTTAGTTAATATAATCAACTTAAAAGCATTAAAATATAATTGATGACTTGCTGCGTTACAATGATAGAAAACAATTTAATGTTTCCTGAGTACAAGCTGTCTCTCAATGCTGTGAATAATATCATGGGAAAAGTAATTAAATTTATAAACGACAGGATGTTTAAAATCGGAACGTTAAGCCTGTGGAGTTTAAACAAGAACGACATCACAAAATATTACGATGGGGTTCGGGGTTTCTAACTTTAGGGGTTACCGTAACGAATGAGGGTGAGAAGGAATAAAGCGAAAACATCGAAACGCTATCAACGGTGGAAAGCTTTACGGGGTGCCAAGGGGAACCAAAACTGCTTCAAAATCTGTTTTAGAATGTAAAGCTCATAATATTAGAGGGTCAAGGTACAAACGTATGATGATGATCATTTTCTTTACTTATAACAATGGTAACGGTAAAAGTAAAACTGAATTTCCAAGTTCCTGCCTGCCATTAGGCGTTCAGCTTACACAACAAGGAAAGTTAAATGAGCGTGCGGGCCAAGCGACTTTCGCCCAGTACTGTACAATAAAGTTAATAAAAAATGTTAAGTAGGTAACTAGTAACATAGGAATCAAAACAGACATCACAAGCATACCCAAAACAGATTAGGTACCTGTTTCAGTTTTAAATTAACTAACAGCTCTATCGTCGGAAAGTCCTTCGATGAACATGATAAAATAAACTAGTTCCGTGTTGACTCCAACAACCAAAATAGCTCACCTGGCTAAGGCCATTATTCTTTCGTATAATCCAATTTTCCAAAAAATCGCATCAGATAACACAAACTGAATATAAAAGTGCAATGGTCCACTGAAATAGAACGACACCGGTATGCGAAAGTGTATCACGTTTGACAGTTTCACTTCACCACATGGCTGGCGTGTTGCGCGGAAAGTCGTGACGTGCGGCTCGCCTGAGAGTCGGCGGGCAACTGCCGCGAGCAAGTGTTCTCTCTCGGCACTTCGGCAGTCGCGCTCGGGGTGCCGCTGTGAGCGTGCCGCGGCGCGGGGTCAGCGAGGGCGGAGCACCCGACATCGGCGCCCGCAGGACAGCTGCGCTCACTTCACCCTTTCTCCAATACACTTTTATTGTATCGGTGAAAGCTCCTGCTCGTAATATGTACCAAGCTTTCTGACCAAATTATATTCATTAATTCTTTAGAATTAATTTACTAGGTCGATAAATAATCTTATTTTTGGGTCTAACAAACTTTACGCATAAGCACTTTTTTTCTCACGTGTAAGAAATGGATTTAATAAGTCATACATTATTCAACAGCTGGTTTTCAAAAACAACAATCCTCATAATAATATTGAGGATTAAAGATGAAAGTGATCTCCAGATAACCATTTCAAATAAGTACCTAGTACCTACCTACTAAGCACATAACATATGTATAGAATAATTAATTTGGTTGAGGCATTACTTCGACAATCGGAGTAAAGTCATAGATAAGCAAATCAACATTACTCACTCACCACGTAGGTACTCTTCCAAAATTTTGTAGCGTATGAATTCCATTTCAATATTCATTAGGTATCAAATCAGTTAGTGGAATTGAATTGAATGGCATTGTATGCCATGTACAAAGGCGACTGGGTTATATTTTAACGTCGTATGAAGCCTAAATTATTCAGTTGCAGTTGAAGCTTAGTTCAGTGCACGAAGGGACAAGTTGTTGCCCCCGTGTAGAGCCTTGAGTCGCCCCCTCACTGCTTTTAACTGAATTTATATCAACTTTAGACTTTATGCCTAGGGTTTAGAGCTCGCGATAAACAGTACAATGTACTTGTATCATCGCGGTCAAGACACTAATCAAGAGCATAAAGGCATCATATCAAAGCCTTTGTTCGCCAACTCTGTTCAAGTACACTTGCAAGTGCTTGCAATAGAGTCAATGAGGATATAAATAGGTCGTTCGAAGCTTATCCGACAGCTGCATGTCATTTGCTAAACAATAAAAATACTTGTGATGTACGTTATAAGCTAACTTTAGTACCCATAAAATAGGTGTTTTACAGTTTTGCATGGTTGTCATCACATCTTAGTTTAGCTTCGACAGTAAACAGATTGTCCTGAATTTCAACAGGTTTTACGGTGATAGTTCGGATTTTAGCCTGCAATAAAACTCTCTTTTACCCGTAATTTAGAGAAAGTTGTAGTAGCCAAATAGAACGACAATTGCCATGGATAATCTTGATGACATTGTGATTATCACCTACAACGATAATAACTCAAATAGAAATTCGTTTTTAATCCGTATAGTAGGTTCACGTCGTCGGGTTGGAGGCAGAGCTGAGTTTTGGCGTTTTACTTCAGCAATAATCTTTATTTGTACCTACAAGTTGCTAGCACAGTTCGGAGAAAGGGGTGGCAACTAGTTTTTAGTTTGATTAGCAACTCAATAGGGGTTTTCTGTGTCACCCGATATCCAATTTGTGAGAAAATACGCCCTGTCGACTAATAGGGAAGCTAAATCGTGTAGGTTGAAGCCTGAATGCATTCATAAAGCGTGCATTGGCAGCATAAGTAGAATATAAAGCTAAATAATGTGACCGAGAGGGTTAGTCAAAGTCAACGAGTCATCTCCCCCTCAAAGGCGTCTCAAACACTCGTCGACCTTGGTTCGAGCCTTCAGGGTTAACCTCCCGGGGGGAAAAGCCCTGTGGCCTCGGATTCCACAGCCCACCTTACCTGCTTGGATTCTTGGGCCTTTTGTTTAACGCAAACCTTCGTGCTCCGAACGTTTTCTCGTAATATTCAACATTATAGGTTATCAAATGGTAGTTAGCAAACTAAACCCATTATCATATTTTAAAGAACTCTCGCTAACACTTACTCTTTTTTTTTTAAATTAAATGTTTATTAAAGTTTGAGGTAATTTTTAAACGCTCGTATCAATGTTGTTTAATTTTAGTATTTTTTGCAGAGAAGTCATCGTGTTTTCAGCTCGATTGGTTTCCAAAACCAGACAAAACAACAGACAGACGCAGAATTTTTATTCTAATGTCATTACACTTAACAAAGTCATCGTTAGAGCTAATTCATAACGTTTATTGACTGTAATATTGTTTACAACCGATGCATTTATAATTATTATGATTAACCAAATGGGTTCATAGAATATGTGTACGTTGTTAATACCTACATGGTTTATAGGACAATTATAAGTGGCTGTTTGTTTGCAGAAGTAGGGTGAGGATTCGCGTCATCGCTGGGGCTCGACCTGACCTGACCTGGTAGTTGCTTTAGCATCAAGGGCACCAGGACGTTTCGCCCCACCCTACACAGAATATAAAACAGCTTCTAACATGAAAAAACTCAACGAGTATATATTATTTTTTAAACCCAATTTACCTGAAAAGTACGCTCGTGTGTGACAGATAAATAACCTACAAATTGCACTTTATTTTGTCTCAAGATTAGATCTAGGTTAAGAGGTTGTTGCTACTGTGATCACAAATGTGTTTGTATATATTATACTTTATTTTATTATAAACGTATAAACAAAATTGTTTTTCAGCGGCCAAGTAAATAATTCAAATTTTATTATATACCATTATTTATTTAATTGGTTTTACTAACGCAAAAGAAGAAGATAATTTTAAATAATTATTGATACCCAGAATTTAAAACAAAACAGTTTGATAATTTGTTAGCTCTTATGATAATGACATCTCAGAAACGGATCTCATTTGTCTTCAACAATGGAATTCTTTACAAAAATGTCAACAAAACAGTTTTCTGTTCTCCTGGTTATTGTTTTTTTTTTTAATGATAAGGCATAATATGGGCTGTTAATAATATATAAGTTGTTTTGCTATTACAGGCAGAATCGTAAGTGTGGTAAATATAATCGGTGGATTCGAAATCTGGCATTTACTTTTGGAGATCTGCAATTAAAATGCCAGAGATATTAGAGAGCTTAGTAAAACGCAGGTATCTCTGGGGCGAAAGGCTGTGTATTTTTTTTAGAAACTGCACCAAGTGCCCACGGATCCGCTCGCTCACACTTTCCACGATTAACTTTCTCATTTACAATGCAAGTTGACCTTTCGTTTCTATAAGACTCAAATCGATAAGGGATTATTTAAAATAATTAAATATTAATGCAAGGGTAGCAACTTTTACTTTTCTTTTAGACCTTTGTGATACATTGTCACTTGCTATCAGGTAAGATTGTGGTCAAACGAAGGTCTATTGACTAAGGATATAGAAAAAAACTTGATTCATCAAACATTTCGTGTACAGGTAGTAAGGGATACATAAATCAGACTGGAATTTTAATAATAGGTACTAAATGAAATAAACAAACTTGAGGTTTTACGAAGAGGCTGAATCAAGTTAGTAGGATCTCTTTACGTAAATGTAAACTGCTGGTTCTGCCTATTATCACGAACACGATCGTGAACAGCCAGGTCTACAATTCTTTTTTTTTTTAATCGCCTATGATACAATATGAAAACTGATTTACCACAAGTACACACTTCTAATTCAGGACAGAGCTGTTTTTAAGGTTAATTTCAAATAAAGCCTCTCTAAAGAACGATTCGGTAAACGTAATGTAGGACGCCCTCCGACCAGGTGGGATGACGACCTGCGAAAGACTGCAGATAGATGCTGGATGCGTCGAGCTGAAGACAGGGCGCTATGGCGTTCATTGGGGGAGGCCTATGTCCAGCAGTGGACTAATATAGGCTGATGATGATGTAAGAACGATTATTATAATATTAATGAAGGGGGGTACCTACCTACTACCAATACCAAGTTTATGAATTAAGACCTATCGTCTTCACGTGTTCGTGATTATACACATAACCTGCTGTTCACGTAGTATCAGTAATTTATCAATAACCCTGGATATTTAAATTCAGTTATTTATAAAATTTCCAAAAGTATGTGTAGGAGTGAGTAACGCCTCGAAACAGCAGATAAGACCACAGATTAATAAAAAGGACCTGACAGATGGTCCACAATACGGCATCTGCAAAAAGGTTCACCAGGTGCATTTAGCGAGCCCGTCATCAACGATCAAAGTGATTAATATTACTTCACCGCTTAATCATAAACGGATATAAAAGTTAATTATGATAAAAGAATAAACGAAAGATGGTGCTAGTATTTTAACACCTTCAAAAAAAAGGATATTGAAAATCCTTAGATTATTTAATAAATCTAAGTGAAAATCATGTTTGTAGTCAATTCCTTTCGTAAATTAGTAAGACATCAAGAACATTTTATAATAAGCTCTCTTAACTGAAATCTTCTGCTCACTAAAACCTAAAAATGACTTGATGAATTAGATTTTTTTAATACACTGGTGTATTAAAAGATAAAAATAGGGAATTATGGCTATTGTAAATAGAAAAGTCATTAATAACGGGATATTTAACACGAATTGAAGTTTTTTTCTTTTTGTTTTAATAACCATGATAGTTTCAAAAGTTTTATTATAGTAAATATGTACAACTCGGTCACAATATCTGTACACCTTGAGCCATACAAAATGTTTGGCTCAAGGTGCACAGATATTGTGACCGAGTTGTAGATTGAGTAGCGATAGCCACGCTAACGAAGTACCTAGCACCTTAGAGCTAGTTAAATAATAAAAACTATATCGTTTACCTGACAAGTTTTGGGGTTTACAAATGGTTTATATAGTATTTTTTTTATTATGTAAGATATTATTGCATTCGACACGGCACTAGAGCTCTCTTAGATAAGGTTGTCTGCTATCTATGTCAGATATCGAAATTACTAGGGTTGTCAAAATAAGTACCTAATTCAAAAATTTATGACACATAAGGAAATAATTAAAGTAACATTAACATGTTACCAGCCTTAACACATTCGCACAATCTCGAAAAAAAATCAATAATATTTAGGAAAATATTAAAGTAATCTAATAAGTGTCGTAAATGTTTCGTATAGCACGATAATGTAAGTTGACCAGTAGGCCGAGCACGAGGATTGTTGTCTAGGGTAGAATAGACATGAAAGCATCATGAAAGATATCGCATCATAAATTGCGTAGGTACATTATTGAAGTTGAAGCAATGAATTTCTAATAATTTACGCATTCGATGACAATGTAATTTTTCTCCATTCTTCCCTAGACAACCAGCCCCGTGCTTGCTCTTCTGATATCTACTTTATAGTATCTAGGTACTTCTGTTATTATAATTTCTTAAAAATAATAATAAAAACTTATTAAGACTTATTTAGGGCTGCCTATAGTGAGCCAACTAGTTGTAGTTGCAGTGTATAAATTGAGCTTTCTTGTATAAGACAGCCCTACATACAGTGGGAAAGCTCGATATCACTGCAAGGTGAGGTGAAAACCCCAGAAAGTTGGCGCTGGCGTCTGTCACGAATGCTTTAGGTATCTTTCCTATCTACAACTTTCAAAAACTGCCTACACATTACATATGAACGTTAAAATTATAAATTCAATACTTTGTGTGATTATTTGAATTTGATATGTGCATTGATTTAGATTGGAAAACAACGAATAATTAATGATGGTATTTTCGAAATAGAACTCTCTTCTAAACGAAAGCTGTGACGTGAAATGCTTAATACATTTCCTTTTGGATTTGCGAAGACAATTGTTCTAAACTTAGTAACGTAGGAAGAATTATAAGGCTCGTCACACCATATTAGACATAATATAGGACGTAACAGTGAAAGTGCATCTCGAGTGCGCCTGCGCACCGCATTTGGATCATTTTTCAGTCGTGATCAGAGAAAGAGAGAAATGCAAGAAAGCGCACAGCGAGCGATGGTACAGTAAAAATTTGAAAGCGCTACACAATAGCGCGTTGTCGAAATTGGAAAGTTGAGTGGCGTGCGTTCGTTGCATAACAGCTCTTACAGTGTGACGCTGTCGAAAGGTAAGGAGTGACGTCACCGGCATGAAAGTGCATCGGCCGGAGCCCCTCTGCCGCCGGCGGAGCACTGCACGTGCATTGCAGCGCTGCGCTTCCTGCATTGAGGACTTTCTATTGGGAAACTGCCGCGTCGGCGCGCGGCCACTCCACTTCTCCCCGCTTCTAGCTGTTGGGAAATTCGAGTCTCACGCATGCCTACGAGATGCATCCGATTAAGCAATCATCTTTACAATGCGCTTACACAACGCTTGACACGGTACGTACGAGCCTCGTGCCGCATCGCGACAATTACAGCTAGTCGTCCGCCGTCCCTTAAAACAGGTCAAGATGAGTTGAAACGTAAAGACACTTACACTTTTGTGCGAAGATCCAGAGGCTTTTTGTTGGTACCTGAAACAAAAATCGGTATAACTGACAAAGTGTTTCAATCCGTGTATCACATAAAAGTGGTACCAATCCGTAGAGTGCATTATTGTGGGAAAACGACGTAAGATCTCCAAGTCATAAATCGAGACTTCGAAAGCTGTAAATCCTGTCTATTATCGTTTACGGACTTGCAGTGCATTGCAACTTTACACAAAAGAACAAATAAAATCGATCACCGTTCCTAAAATCAACAATACGTATAGCTTAGCTAATAATTTGTACTCGTTACAAGTGTGAAATCAATATATAGATGCCGCCTTGACACTGTTTGCTTTTACAGGCCAGCGGATGCGTGTGGCAAATGATGTTTTACATTTACAATGGTATTAATAATAACTAAAAATGTAATATAATTAAAACTTAAATACGATAACTTTTATCCATAACATCCTCAAACGATACCTAGAGTGCTGTATTTTTTCCAGGAAATAGAGTAAGGTTAAATGTATAATCTTTACTTATCAGCTTATTTTTATAATGGTACCTAAATTTTTTGAATGTTTTTTTTAGTATTATACTTCCATTGAATATAGTACTAATCTAATGTCTGTCAATAAAGTAGAAGGTTGTTTTACTAATAATAAAAAGCGCGAAAGCCTTATCGCAAAACCAATCATAAAAGCCGTAACGTTTGATTATTTTGTACTGAAAACATTTGTTGACTAATAAGCAAAGTTATTTTTTCAACGGTCGTTTTACAGCAGTTTTAATAGGCATTGCCATACAAATGTCACGCTGATTGACCAATAAGTGAGAGAGTTTAAAAAATTGAGGTCTCAGCGCGGGACGCTCTTCAAAGGAGTTCATGGTTGAATGGAACATGTACGTACAGTAATCGGACTATTAATTACAAACAACAGTCAACCTTCACACACAAACATAAAGCTCACAATAAGATAGCACGTAAAAAGTAGTTCCTAAATGTAGGATTGAGAACGGCAATGAATAAGAAATAAATTAATCTTTGAATACTGAGGAATAAAGTCGAATTTTGTGTAAATGACTGCGGCATTCAAGAAGTAGGTTGAGAGAACGCTCGTCTAGATACACCCGTACATCACAAAGGCGATATATCATTAGCTCATCGCTGCAGGGCTTACTACTGCATGTCTAAAAACTGTAATTTTATATCATTTTATTTATTTACTGTATGTCAAGTTCATCTTCCTTAAAATTTGTGTCAAAAAATTGAGGTAAAAATTTATGTATATTTACACTATATTCAGTCACTAATAAAATGCATAACGTAAGTTAAATTTCTCCCAAAGCGAAGAGAAGAGATTTCTAAAAAACAATAAAACGGATTCTCTAATCTAATAATAAAATTAAATGTCTTGTTGGTCATCACCGCTCTACTTGTGGAAACCGGCCCCTATTCAGACTCATAGTTCGCAATTTAACTACGTAGGCAGCAAAAGCTAGGTAAGAGTGAAAAACAACGCCAATAGATATTACCGCTAAACAAATAAACCCGAAGTGAAATTAGAAACCGATAATTACTAGGGAAATAACGCAGAAAACTCGGTAGGTGTTATCGAAAGCGGGATATCTAAAACGAGATCTTTAGGCAATAAATAGTAACAGAACGGAAAGGAGAGAGGCTTGCGCACTTTCTATTAGGAACAAAAGTAACGAGGCAAAGTGTGATATAATCGCAGCCCGCGGTCGCAATATTGCTCTACCGAAACACGGAAATGATAGTGGCTCTGAAACTAATGATAGAGGTACTTTCACGTTCAACAGACTATCTCAAACTTGGAGGTTTATTTATAACTGCTCAGTGCTCATGAATATTAGTTTTACTGCTAAACTATGAAACAAACATATACATACATATATAAAAAACCATTTCCCGGGATGAAATATATTTAAAAAAGTAATTTAGAGGTAATATAACAATAAAAGAGTTAGATATTTATGATGAATCAATTAAGAATCTGAATGTTAATATTTTGAATGTTAAATGAGACAATATAATATATCAATACATACTCATATAATACATACCTTGCCTTACTTAGAATATTTCACATGATATAATTTAATATAAACATAAATGATTTCCCAAGTAAATTAGAAAACCCATTTGAATTGCAAACGAATGAAATTCTCATAAAAGTTTAATATCTGGAAAAATAAACATTGTTGCGACAAAATTTCACATCTGTTTGAGAAACGCAGAAACGCAAGAAAAGGAAGGTAAGCAAAAGCAATAAGTCAAGATCTTTAAGGAAGAGAAAACCGCGCCAGTTGCCTTTCGTAACACCTACGAGTACGCTACTTACCCAATAAATGTAGGTATCGCAAACAAAAGAGAAAATGTGTTATAGTTATAACTTTTAATGATATTATATGTACGAATTGGCTGACGAATTGTCAAGGTAGGAAACAACTGAAAATAAACTTCGACTGATGGTATGACGTTGAAAGATTAAAAAAAGCGTTTAGTAAACACGTGCGTGACCGAACTTTCAAAAGCTAAATTAAGAAGAAACTCCAAAGTTGTCTCCGAACACGTGCAAAAATTCAAAAGCTGACAGATATCGTATAAAATCCAAATTCACGTTGTTTTCAACTTCCTAACCAACAAGTAATATTGTTCGAAAAGTTCTATTACCGTCAATGCTAAAATTTTAAATAAAATTAAAAAAGGTATGCATAAGTCGAATTTAATTCAATTTTTTCTGATTATGATTTTAATAAATAATGTTAAACGTAAGACCTACAAGATAAGTCTAGGTGTGTATAGATAAGGGCAGCCATATCAACAAGTTGAATAAAGTTAACTACAGAACCGTTGAGTTTTGCAACTAATAGGTTGGTTTGGATTAGTCGGTAATATGTTGCAAGTTATGAATATCTAACAATCTTGCTATGCCACATTCCCTGACAAAGCGCCTGGCTAAAGGGTATGTGTCTACCAAACCACACTGTGCATTTTATAAAGTTTGTAAACTATATCCTACGTCCACGCAACTATGCTTAAAGATTGCAATTATAGATTAACTAAAAACGCCAATAGAAACTGAGCCGGTCATAATAAACACACTCTGAATGTTGATCTGTAGAATAACATATCATCTTTATTCATCGCCTTATGAATATCAATTATCAAGTTCAAATAACGAGAGCCACACTTCTTCACTGGTAAAGTTGTAGAACTGTATTTGCTGCCTAGTGGATACTAGGCCTAAATTGCAAGAGATCTCGTCGAGAAATACGTTCACCGTCCTAGATGCGCGTGGTACTTTCGTTTTGAAATCGGCGCGCACAATTGGCCGTATCGAGACAAGCGTACCAGGTGCACTCCGAGCTGAACACTTGAGGAATTCAGTTTCTACACGTGAAATAGACCATATTATGTGTTTATTTGCTTCTATTTACGAGCGCGGATTATGATATCTTTCCTTCATGTCTAGCACACTGGTTAACCGACTCATAAGAACTAGGTGGTCTAGTGAAAAAATATTTTAGGAACGCACTGCAAAGGTATAGACTAAGAGATCCTTCCTGTCAAGCTTTTAGGTATATGTAATCTTCGATTCAGACTAGCATTACCCGCTAGTTACTAGCACATTTTAAGAGATATAGAGATAAACTAGATTTTAACTATAAAACTTTTTAAAACTATCATGTTTCTTAACACAAAAGTTGGGTAACGGGATATTTACCATGATGGCGCATGAAACTGTGCCGAAATAAAGGAAAACTAAAAAATCTAATCACAGTAAATATCTCTATATACGAGTATTAAGACTGTTTTATAAATGACTTCAGACTTTAGCTGTCACTTTTAGGGTCCATGAAGTTGATTCTGCGGCAGGAATAAGGACCAATATTGACTAATGGACAGCATACGGATCCGAAGTAAGCCGAACTCACAACAAAGAAAACTAAGTTTAAGAAACACAAAGAGTAACTTACAAAACCATCTAGAAACTTTTTGGAAATTAGAACGTTTCGCTTGAGGTCTAGGAAGAAATTTCTCTTTCTGATGGATGATCGTGACGAGTGACGAAACTTTCGACGCCATTCAATTTAGAAAACAAAATAAAGCATTCATTTTTGCAGTTATGCGCAGTGTAGTTATTAACGATAGCTACAGGCATGCATTCATTTTGTTACATTTACTTTCGCCCTGCATATTTTTAACCGCAGAACGGTAATGTGCCCATTGCTGTGTTCTGGTTAAAGACAAGTCTATTTGAAGTTAGTGGGTCATATAGATCATTCTGGGAGTGTTTCTTACCCTAGCTAGGAGTTAAGCAAGCTAGAAATATCACTGAGAAATTTCGTTGCAACATTGAACAGAAAATAACCAAGGATAATAGTTGGTTTATCTGCCTTTTCATACTAGATTCGAAAACAGTTCCGAATGCAGATTAATTAAACTTACAACCATTTTGTACATTCGTAGGACCAAAGCAGTTAACCATCACATTTTGGGTAACGTGAATTAAAATAATGATAGTTCGCGAAACATCACGACCATCACGACTTTTGCAATTCGTGTTACACTAACCGCTACGTAGAGAATGTGACATAATTTCACTGGCTCTCTATTGCAAAGCGGGCTTAGAAACTGTGTTACAGCAGTTGGCGGACGTAACGACGAACGAGATATGGCGTGCAAAACTTTATTTGTAACATTTCGTTTCCAATTTTTCTTTATTTAATCAATTATGACGAGAATAGTATGTGTCTTGCTAAAGCCTGAATTACGAATCGACAGAATTAACGTATCAGTTTTCACTTCCATTTCACCATCGTTTTCTTTTTCTTTCGATAAAAGCTAAAGTGGGTCGCGTAAAGCACAAGCATTGACCATTGAGTCGTATAATGATGTTCATTTAGTTGTTGGCACGTTGGAATATGATACAAGTACGAACCGCCCGCTGGATGCCTTCCCTTCTTCAATATTACAAAATGCATGCGTGATTTCTCCATCACCAGTTTCACCGCGGAAGGTACAAGTACACGTGTCGACATGTCATGTCAAATCCGTTCAAACGGGCATATAAAGTGGCATTTCATTTATGCAGTCGGCGTGCGCCAGATTTCATAAGCGATCTCTCCGCACCCTGATCTAGGTTAGGTGGTCGGCATCAGCAGCGTCGGTGGCGTATCGAGCGCGTCCGATGTTAACCTACATACGGGTACATCGGTGGCACACTTACAACAACAGAGTTGGGGTCGAGAACACCCGGACCCGTGAAATTCGTGACCCAGCCTCCCCCTCCCTTGCGACCTCTCCTCTCGTTTCGAGGCCCGCAACCGTCAAACTTTGTTAGATAAGAGATTGCCGTGCCGAGTCCCACTTTCATGAGGATGCCCTGAATATTGAAAGGAAATATAATTATTTAAACGCTTTGGTGACACTGAGAATTGAGGGCGATATTTATGTACCAGCAGCAATCAGGACATGATGAGCCAGAACAATAATAAAAACATCTCACTGCCCGCAATCTATTGCCCCGAATATAAACAAATGTCCTTATATACCCAGCCAAAAGTAATGTACTATTTTCAATTGTGTAATATTAAGGATAGAGCTAAGTGCCAGTAGAGCTTTACTTCCTTATGCCCCCGACATAAATCTTTGGAGTTTTGTTTTATAAACGACTCCTGAAACAATTTTTTTGAAACATGAAATGTTTTAACTCTGATTTTTTCAGTAGGATTGCAAGTAGTTGCCTCTGGCACACATCGAGAACAATGAAATTTAAGAGACACAATAATGCGGTACCAAATGAAAAAATGAAAGTGCCATCACATCAGTAAAGAAAGTTAAAGATACGAATTATACCTTCTTCCCATCTTTTAACCCGAAGTTTTTAGATAGGTAGGTAAATTAGGAGGCACATTACACATGTGTGCTACCCGTATGTCCCCATTTCCGTTCTTTTATTCCCTGGGCGAAAAGACTGAACCGATTTGCAGCAAAGAATGTGAGCTTAATCATAATCTCCATAACGTCGTAATTGTCACGACCACCAATACGATTCAGACTTTCGCGAGCGATGGACCGAAGCAACTTTAAGGATAAAATTTATCCGGTGGGAGATCATTAACCGCATTCAGGGTTTCGAGTTCCTTGCCAAACTGACGTTTGTAATTGATACCGAAATGCGAAGCCAACGAAAACCCTTCCCTTGGTCGGACGGACGTTGCTTTTTCAAGGGTCAGACTGGACTGATGAGGCAAGTGGCCTGAGTGGCCTGCTGCAAGACTGCGCCGGGACAAAGGGTCGACGCCCGGCCACAACCACCAATCGATAACCTGATTTGCACACCACTGCATGATTCACGAATTACTATGTCGTTTAATTAGGTAGGTATATCTCAATGTGCCTAGCCCAGCAACATCATACTATCATTTAGGCCACTATAACTGACAACGTTCGCTTGCGTAATCAGACCCAATGTGGTTTAGATTAGCTGCTTAGCATTAAAGGATGACGCAGTATACGATGCTAGAGTTTCAATGAAGGGCTAGCCAAGATTAATACCTACTTGCTTCACACTTCACAGTCTGGCGATAGATGTAAGCAAATGAGGCGAGCTTTAAATAGCAGCATTTAAAGATAATACGAACAGAATCCACATTGTCGCTGTTTCCAGGAAAGTCATTTCGGACTCAAGACTCAATATACAGATATTTATAGGTGTTTTGATAACAGCGCCCAATTTATCACGCATTGGGTAATCGATTCTATAAGATTATATTCGCAGAAAGGCTTAATTATAATAAATTTTTGCTAAAATGCAAGTATTCGACGAAACTTTTTAAGCTGGATTTCTTGACGGCGGCGGCGGCAGTGATTCGGGATTACTTAAGTATTTTGACGTCAAATAAAAATGCGGTAAGTGTCCACCCTGGACTTGACGTAAGGCGACAATGCAAGCGTCCAGGAGTCCGCGTGCAAACAGAGGTCGACGCCCTCGCAGCGGACGATCCACCACGGACTGACCTGTCTCCCCAACAATGCATTTGCAACTCCACTACGAACACAATAAAGACCATTTTTCCACTGTCCCTTAACTGGTACACCAGTTAGACAAAACTTTCAAAAGTTCCAATGCACGTAAATGAACTCATATTTAGTTGATAAAACTAGACATAGATACAGGCAGGATACAGTTCGAGCCATACCGATTATTTAACTCTTCTGTGAGACGGCGCGTTTATTTTCCTGAAACGATGAAACGTTTCATCAGATCAGAGAGAGGTCAATTGGTCAATTAAATTACAAAGCTTTGAGAACTCCGGAGCTCTTGAAGAAATTGCCTAAATAATCAAAGGAAGTGCTTGTAGAGCCACCACAGAATCATGAGTGATGTTACCTACGATATGATCCACATTGTGTGTGATTTTACTGTGCGGCTAGGATTTACGACCATACAAACAGGTTATAACAATTTCACGCTTTGAAGATGTGGCTAACGTTATTAAAAATGGCTCCCACAGAGTCCCAGCTCCAAGTTTAGCCCTATTGATTTATAATGTCAGTGATTCGGAGCGGGCTGGCTAAATCGACCAAACAATGTATGCTTCCAGCGTTGTTCCGAATTAGATCGAGGTAAAGCGATCACAAACACGATAACAAATAAGATACGTTATCAATCAGTAAACACAGTATGCGAAACAGTTTGCCGTTTAAACGGGGTTACGCCACATACACTTTATGACAGAAATAGCAATCGATAGGATTATGAGCTCTTCACATAGGTACATATATTGTGTGAATAGTAGAGTAGTTAAGTACCGAGAAGGAGATAAATACGTACATAATATATGTAATTTTATGGGAATTATCTACAGTACAAAAAACCTACTTCGATAAAATAATATAAGCTTATCAAACAATCGTACTATACAATACAGGGTGAATCACAAACTGATCACGTAGGTATTTTGGAAAGGTTTTTTTTTACCTAATCTTTGTACTAATCAGCCAACATGGGTTGATTATTAATTACAAAGAATTTTAAAATTAGTTTAGTTGAGTAAAAATATTAAAATAAATACCTACTCTACTAATAGAACTAGCTACTCTCTAAACTCTTATTAAATGGAAAAGCGATTTCTCAACTTTTTTAGTAGGTAATGTTTTCTAACCTAATTTAGTCCAATGAAAGATTGCCTAGTATATAAGAAACCGGATCGATTGACATCAAAAAAGTTTTCGTTTAAAATATGCCCAAATTGTTTGCTATTTGTATGTAAGTACACATTTTTATGAAAGTCTGTGAACGGATGATGAAAATTTCTCTAAGAAATATGGATAGTCTTCCAAGACCATTTTCCTGTAGCTACACCGGTTGAGGTACATCCCCAAACAGTGCCCCGGCCAAAAAATCCACCCTATATGTGCTTATCTTTCTTATACGGAAGAATGAGCATCAAATGTAGGGTAGCTACTAGCTAGTTATGATTCAACGTAACTACTCTAAATTTTAAGTGAGTAATCGCAAAGGAAGTGTGCCCAAATGAGTAACTTTACTTCTAAGAATTGAATTGTAGCAGACGAGAGCAATAAGACTGGCGATCTTTTTGTCATCGACTCCCGAAAATATCTAATTTATAGAGTTATATAAATTAGAGTTAGAAACTTGTTGAAAGTAAAAAAGGGAACACAGTTGTGTGAAATGTAGATTGATTCTGATAGAATAATTAAATTTATTTGACAAGGATTTGGTTTGGTCCATGACTGCTCTCAATGCCGCCCTTTTTTGTTTAGTGAAAAGAAAGCCAAAGTAGGTACACGTGACACAATAAATGATAGCGAGCAAAGCGAACCCTACAAATTATAACTGCTGGTGGTAGATAAAAGGATTTAAATATTCGTATAACTGCAGCAAAGCGAGCAATTTTGTAGTTTAGTGAGTGTGGAAGTTTAAAAGTTTATTGGAATAGGAGTATTCTAATAGGGAGCCATTTTTCAGTGGAACGACACACGTAAATATAAAAATAATACCTACTTGTAAATATAAAAATAATACCTACATTTAATATTAGTATTTAGAGAGGTCGTGATATAGGTGCGATCCAAGGAGACTGAGTTATTTAATTTGTTTGCAAAAATATACCCATCTTCGTTGTGGCTTGGGTCTCACATTCAGACAACTACCTAAGCCTTATCCGATCTTGGATCTTTTTTGATATATGATAGAACCCATTAGGACCGCATTAGTGCCATAAAACTCATTTTGGCCAAAGTTGTGGGTTGAGTCCTTTTTGCTTAACAACGTCTAATAACTATACATAATTTTCGTCAGTATGTGGTTTTTCTCGCGTGAACCTGGATATAGCAAACTCAGAATGAGATTCAGTCAGACTAGCAATCTGAATCATAGCAGTAGCTCCGACTTGTTTGAAAGAGCTTTTAATCATATAAAATTCACACATCCGTTCAGCAACAAATCCGATGAAAAAGATAACTTCTATAGAGCGTTTCCTTTGGAATCGTTAAAGTTTAAGGCTATTCCTTAAACTTTAACGATTCCAAAGGAAACGCTTGTGTACGCGATTTCGCGTACACATGCAGTACATCTATGAACGCCTCGGGCCAGCACATAGTTACCTACCATTTTAGGGTTTCAAGATCTGTTTCGGAACCCTAATGGTCTTGCTCTGTCGCATGTCGTGCGCCCGTAGAGATTTAAAGAAAAAACATGCAAATAAATAAAGACAAATAGATAATTTTCAGTACAAATTGTGGTGTCGATATTTTAAAAGATCTAATGGGGTATCAAATGAGGATATCAGTGTGTGCGGCCCCCCGCTCCTTGCTTTGCTAGTGATAAGGCCTCTTAATTGACCTATCCTAGTAAAAGTTGTCGTAGCTATGACTTGAAATATTACCATTGTTATGTAATTTTTGCCGTTGACAGTACCCAGCTACCAACCAAAGTTAATCTGAAACCACTAAGCCGTAACATAACGTAACTTGTAAAAGTATATATTTTCTCCAAAGAACCCAAAAATAAAGCCCCTAGAAACTCGTTACATAAAATATTCAGAGCACCATTTCGGAGACGACCTAGAAAACGTAATGATTTCCATTTATCATCTCAGTCCTTGGGAGTCGCTCAAGGCCCTCAAGGCCCCAATTCCGGAAATATCCTTCAAACCGGGAAAGCGGCATTGTGCCTATATAACACAAGGTCTATCTGACCTCGTTTGGGGGTAGCGCGGACTAATCTTACGATCCGCCCGCCGATTTAGGTTACATTAACAAGGTTACAAACTCAGAGTAATAAGACATAGAGTGATAATTTCACAAAACATTCCGCTCTAAGTTGAAGCCAAAAAACAAGCAATGTGTGCGTAAGCGGCACGTCATTACAAGAGCCGACACGCACACAAGTGCACAAATAATGTTGCAAGCTATTAACATTTTCCCCATAAGGTAGGGAAATTGTAACATTTTGTAAGGAGTAAATGATTATCATATTTATCACTTTTCTGTTAGATGATATTTAATTAACAGAAAACTTCCTGTAAATATTATATACTCTATGGGTGTTTACATACAGGGGAGTGTTGAGTTAGCGAATTAGTTAAATAGATAGAAATAAATATTATGGCCGAAACATTTTCATACCTTTGTTGGGATAGCACCCTCTCGTAATTTGCATAAACCACCTTTCGTGATATGCTTGTAATTTTCTTCAAAATGTATAGAACATAATCATATCTTAGTGAATTTAGTTGGCTTGCAAAACTTTTCTTTGCAATTCCGTCTAAGTTTTTCAAACAATCGGGAAGCAACAGTCTATTTTATTTTTCGTATTATTTCGTTATGTTTTTTTTTTGTTACCCTACATATGTATGTATTATTTTGTTTGACATAATGTCAAAACAACATGAATATTCTTATTAATAAAGAACTGAACTGAAGTCGGATCAGAAGGAAATCTAAGAACGAATATAAAGACATTAATAAAACTAGGGTTCATCGTCTAATGAAACCAATGAAATTTTTATATTTAACGCTCCGACTACATCAACATCCGGACAGTCTGTAACAATCTATTTCCTTGCCCGTGAAAATAAAACAAATGTTTTTGATTATTTATACCAAGCTTAATAGAACATAGGTACATATTTCACTTAAAAATCCGGGTAAGTTAGTAGGTAACCCTAAATATATCTGGCAAATAAAAGTCCTACAAGTGTAAAGTAGAAATAGATTAAACAAATAAGTTCCTATGGGGGAAAATAATTTTTCTAATAGCTAGCAACATTTTTATGTAATGGCGTCTGTTATGTTTGCGATTTATTTTTGTGCTTATACCAATGTTTTACTCAAGAATATAAGATGCCAGGTTGTATTTACCCGTGAAATGGAATCTTCTATTGTTTCTGATTATTATGAGAAGAGTTGTTACACCCTTTTACTGCACAATAAGTCATTATTATTAAAAAATTACGGAGCTCTTCCCAGTAGGTCTTGACCTTGAGCACTGACGTGTCGAGCGATGTACGTAGCCTTTAAAGGCTAACTTGAAATTGCGTCACTTCGCGTGCGCCTACTGCTGTTCTAAGCCTAGTTATTCTAAGGTTACAAAAGATTATGCTACTAATACCTTCTTGACATTCGGGTTAGGCGAGGATAGAATATTAGTTGAAGCTTGTGCAAATTATTTTATGAGGCTGCCGTTTTAAGTTTGCTCGCTCGTTCTCAAGACCTTTCGGAATTTTGATTAATTAAGCTGATTTATGAATATTAATATTTAATGAAATTCAGAGGACATTAAGTTCATTCGAAATAAATCAAGTATGGTCGGTCAAACGCAAAATGACGATACTTGCACAGAGTTTATTTCAGCAGTATTCGGTAAAAAATTACATATCCACTCACGAAAGGCTAGTGAAAGTACAGAGCATACAGCGCCATCTTTTGGTTATGAACAAAAACAAGTTATACTGAGTAAAGTAGAATGGTGCTGCTAGTGATTGAGGGGTGTGATCTGTATCATAGAGGAGCGCCAATGAACAGGAGACAATATGGCTGCCATGCCGCGGTAGCCAGTATATTCTGGGTTTTGTAAATTTTTAGCTAGCCAGTTCTAAATAGGAGTCAGGAGTTCAGGACATTATTGGTTGCAAGTGCTTCCTTCATCTCTGGCACTTTATTGGATCCTGCTACTGTCCGTATTGCAATATTATGTCTTTGGTTGGGCTAATAATACATTTTAAAGAAAATGTTAAGAGGAATAGATATTATGCTAGTTGTTATGTACTTGTATAAATTATATGTATAATAATAATCATCAAGAGGTATAAAGTTTGTATTTTTTAATGATGCAAAAGTTTGTTCATATAGTTGATGGGGATATAGCAAAAATTTTGAAATCTTTATTATTGAATTTTGTAAGCATAGGTATCCATAGGCAAGAAGGTTACTTATTAAAAGGTTGCTGCGCATAAGCATACACAAGTTACTTTGCAATTGCACCATTAATTTCTAATAAAATCCCGCTCTCCTTATGAGAATTGCCTACTGCAATGTTTCAGAGAAAGCTGAAGACTATACTAGCTGATAAAAACTATTATACAGTTACAGAATTTATGAACGATAAGAATTTTGACAAATAATTACCCTTTTATTTTATTTTTTTATTGTCTCGTTTACACATTTTAAATAAATGTTAAATACACAGTATAATTACAATCTAGCCATAGAGTTGGCTAATGGGTAATTAGGTTTTGTCTTATTTTATATTTAATTAATGTGTTATTTAACTTTGTGTTGCTATTTATTAACATTAACTGATTTTAAGTATTTTTTTCTCCCATTAATATATACTGCATGTAACTAGCGAAATAATTGCATGCCTATAATGGGCAAATTACATTGTTACACTTTCTTTATGTATCATCTTTTTCACATGTAATTGCAATAAATATACTTTGACTTATTATATTGATTAAAATAAGTAAATGATAGATATCTCTTGCTCTTTCATGGTTAAGTACCACCCACGGGTACCTACATAATCTAACTAAGTTCTTACTTACATATTAATTATTTTATTTAAAGAAATGTTATTACCAAATAACCTTACCTATTTAAGAGTGTTCTTTAATTACTTATCCATCAGTTTTCAACCTTTAGGCGTCGCATACCAAATCTATGACAATAATTGTGTATTAGATGATTAGGCACAACTTGAATGATTCCTTTATCATTGGTCTTGTACACAATGAGTAATTTGTTTGAGTACAGCCTAAGGAAATTTGTTGAACAGGAAAATTTGAGTAGTTCTTACAGCTCAACATCATCAACCAATATTAGTCCACGGCTAGACATAGGCCTCCTTTACATAGTTCTACATAAATGATTGTGACCATTAAGGTGCCTTGATTGATATATATATATTATATCAATAGTTTTTCTACATAAGTAAATGATTTGTAAATAAAAATACACTTATTTGGAAACATTGTTATGTAGGTTGTGGTCATTGGACTAATACTAGGATGTAAGGTATAAATAAATACCTACTTTATTTGTAACAATGTTGCTAAGTAAGTTTGGTGTTTTCATAATTTAGTTATTTTATTACCAGACAAAGGGGTTATGGTAAAAGATTAAATTATTTATTTATTTATATTTGATGTTCAACTGAGAAGAAATAATTTATGTTAGTTTTTAGACATTCATTAATGCACCTTGAACTTCAGGAATAGAATAAGGAATAGAATTTTTAGCAGGTTCAGGAATGTGTGTATCTTTAGGTCTCCATAGCTTTGTAAAAATATTAATATAAAAGTATTACTAGGGTTATTTATATACCTACCTCAGATACCTAGGAACCAACACAGCTCAAAGATTCGTCAAGGGCGAATCCTACAACATTTTTGACGTTAGCGCTACAGTCGTGATATTCACTCACCTATTTTGATAGTGGTCCCTTGGACGGCTGTAACACTTTATTTAACTGCAACATGTAAACTAACGAAGAGAAAGAAACAAGATGGGTATAAAATAACTAGATTGAAAACAAAAGACGCAGAAATATAGGTACGACACAAAAGCAGAAATGAATAAATGCAATGCACGAGTTAACTATCTGTCACTCACGACAACAAGCTGACATGACACAATGACACACGACAGTGCAGCAAGAACTGATTTAATAATGTCAATGTCAGAATTATCCAGTTTTGTAATATCAATGTCAATTTAAGTAGATGTCATTATACCATTACTTTCGAATTCGAAACATCAAATAAAAAAAACTTGCCTTGCGCTTTTCAGTTTTCTTTCGTTCTTTTGGTTTAAATTGAAAATAAAAGCCGATTTCTTGAAAAGTAAATTAATTTTGTGGAATTGCTGAAGGTGTAATTAATACTTACGACGTAAATCATGGCTGACGAGGAGATCAATGGAGATGTCGATGACATTCAAAACGATAAAGATAAAACTCAGAAAAAGACTGCTAAGCATGATAGCGGCGTTGCCGACTTAGAAAAAGTTACCGACTATGCAGAAGAGAAGGAAATTTCTTCTCAGGATATATCGGGGGTGAGAAGACACAACTTAAACGTTTGAGGTTATGTTTGGTTGCTTTCCAGGTTTTGTTGGTTTATTCACTTTGTCTGATACTCCTGTTGTGTTTTTGCTGAAGGGAAATGTCAGCAGTGGTCCCAAGCATCAGCCTCATACTCATTTCGATGATGACGACGCTGTTATTATCACATAATTTCATAAAAAAAAATATTTTTGTGGATTGAAATGCACAAAAATAATATATTTTTTAATACTTCATAAGTATAAAACAAAAAAAAAATAAGATTTGTCTTAATTCCTAATCTCTGCTTTTCAGGCGCTGTCATTGATCGGGGACAGAAGAAATAAAGAGGCCGCTGAACGACTTGAGAAAGAGAAGGAACTTCAGAAGGTTGCTGTCAAGAAAGATGATATTGAATTAATTGTAAGTTCCTGTCCTCATAATCATCCATACATCTATTGATAAACATGCCACTTCAAAGCAAGGGGAAATTGCAGTGTGTTAAAAATAGCGGGAGATTCTTACGATTAAATAATTAATAGCTGTAGAAAGCTGTTAACTAGCAAAATAGGTACAATATTAACATTAAACAGTCTACCGCATCATCTAGCACCAAGCTAAGCAGTGCTTTCGTTATGGGTATCAGAGACTGATATCTGATATCACAACTGCTCGCTTTGTCTATTGTTCTATCTGTCAGGCTAGGTAATCACTGCATTCAAGCTTATTATTATAACTCCTGCTAAAAAAAAATGTTTCTGCTACTTAGTTAGTTTAGTAGGATAAAAAGAGCCAATAATTTAACTGTATTAATAATATAACAACCTGCTTATTTAGGTAATGCTGAAGTTAGTTATTATAATTTTTTTTTTACATAATTTATATTATTTTGTTTGTTTACCTATTTTATGAGTCATAATATTTGTATTATGTCTGTATATATACAGGACTAGCTGCGCCCCGCTGCCACGCGCCCGTGGAAATCTATGTGTCAAATAGTTTATATTATATATTTATAATGATAAAAAGTATCCTATGTCTATCTCCTGGTTCTAGCTAACTCTCCACTATTCTTCAGCCAAATCAGTTCAGCCATTCTTGAGTTATAAATAGTGTAACAAACAGGACTTTCTTTTATATGTATATCTAGCTAGATGTATTGATTATGTGATGTCCCAATGATGTGAAACACGGTATTCAAATGCCATATTAAAATAATTAAAAAATTAAGATCCTAAACTACTGCAGATAGCTTTTATTATGGCTATGGTGCCCCCCACAAGTACCTGCAGGGTTATCCATTAATTCTGGACAGCCTGTATTTATAGGCATTTATTTTTAGTAATAACTTAGAGAAAGAGAAATGATAGAGAAATCTGTTTTTCTTAGTCTCTAATGTACATGAAACAATGAAACCTTATTTATTATGGTTGACATTTAGCATGCAATTGGTTTTTGGTGTATGAAAAAAAAAAAATATTTCCCTATTATATATAGATACATATATATAGGCCTATATCCAGCCATGGACAAGTATAGGCTGGTGATGTGTGGATGAAATGCTATAAATAATAAGTAGGTATAAAACCATTTTGATATCATAATAAGCACAATCCTTTTATCAAATTCCAGGTCAAAGAATTGGAAATCTCGAAAACATTAGCAGAGAGGACACTTCGGGAACACCGGGGAGATTTAGTAGCTGCCTTGACTACTCTAACGAATTGATGCATTTACAAGTACGGATGTTCACTGTTATTATTTAATATAGTTTTATAAATCCAGACTTTTTATTATTTATTTACCCAAGATGAATACTCAAAAAAGGATTCAAAATAAACATCACAAATTGAGGTTGTAATATATATACCTAGTCTTTTTACTGTTTAGTCAACTTAGGGATATTTTAAACATACATAGACAATAGAAATGAATAAAATATATTATAGCAAAAAAGGTAAATAATAAAATAAATAATGCTGGACGATTCACACAGCATTATATAGCCCCATGGTAAGCAGAGCTTGTATCAAAAATAAATAAAAAAAATACATTTATATTTTAATACAAACAAAATATAAAACCTTGATGCCTATTATGCAAGTTACATTAAATTAAATTGGTATAAGTAATATTTATAATACAAAATTACGTAATCTATGGTTTAAAACTAATTATTCTGATGTTGTAATTTTTTTTGTAAACAATGAGATTCATTTACAGAAAAATATATATATAATCTATATAGGCACTCCAACCTCTGAAAGTGTACAACAACAACAAGTGTGTATTTACAACTGTACTTCTGTCGAGTAGCTAATCTGTCAAATCCAAGAATCTGCCCAATTCACGATCTGCCGAATTACGAATCTGTCATAGAATCTGACCTATACCGAACAAAGGAATAATTTAAGGGAGTTTTTAACTATTACGACAAATAGGAAAAAAGTAATAAATATTGCGCTAAACATCGGAAATCTATCACACTTATTAATATTACGAAATCAATAATAGTAAATAAATAAATACATAATGCTGGTAAGTTTAGTAGGTATATATGCTTATAAATACTAAGAAACTACCTGTTCTTCAAACAATAAAATTAAGGCTTAGACTAGATCATGATGTGTGGGTACACATCATTATACAGTTGTGGTCAACTAATTACACTCGTAGTACGTACGGCGTCCTGCAAAAGCGGAAATGAATCCGAAATTCACAAAAGAACAGGTGTAACACAGCGGTGGAAACATTAATATTTAGGATTTATTTTCTGGATGTGGAGGAGGACCTGTGAGAAAAGTTCAGGCTAAACTAGACTAATATCAATACAAGGCGTTATAAAATCAAACGATGCTTCCATATGCTGAGGAACATCTCTCTATTGTATGAATATTTTAGCATGATAATGACCCCAAACATACCCTGACGGTCAAGGTATACGGGTCAAGTCGTTTATCATCGGTTAGTTATGAAAATAGGTATCCAGTAGGTATCAGTGCTAGATTGGCCAGCAAAAAGCCGGTATATTTGCTGGCCTTTGGCACGAAATCAAGTAAAAAGCTGCCACTTATCGTACCATAAATTTAAATGAACATAATGGAGCTTTTTCTGAGGCACGGGCAAACTTTTCTACCGAAACATGTCGAAATCATAATGTCTGTGCTACAGCAATGTCAAGCAATCAATACTAACAAAGGTTTTGCTACTGGGTCCTGATTTTACCTGCAATAGGATTGAGCGAAATATGAAAAAATAAAATACTGCACATTATTAGTTTAATTTTACTGTATTTTTCATTTTACTTTCCTCTCCCTATTTATATGTCCTGCTACAGAATTATATTACTACATTATTAAATACTACTTATATTTAATATGTGCTTTTTCTATTTATTTACAGCAATTTATATCCTTATTAATTAACTAGCTAATATGTAGGATAATATACAATATATTTTTATGAATTTGTAGCCTTTGTGTTATTCTGATATGTAAGCTATATTATTGTGAAATTTCATCAAAATCCATTCAGTAGTTTTTGCGTGAAAGAGCAACAAACATACGAATATCCCCAGCCTCACAAACATTCGCGTTTATAATATAAGTAGGATAATAGTACTTTATTGAGAAATCAATAGGGTTCATATTAATATGTAATTTTTTTCTTATTGGATGGCTTGGGTGTCACTGCGCCCATGATAGGCCTATTGTGATAAAGGATGAATGAATCCTCAAACACTTAAGTTTAGTGACTATTTTAAAGAACTAAACAGATAAACTAAACTAATAATAGTGCACAAAATTACGATCATATGTGATTTTGCCCTGTATTTATAATTTCTTCGGGTTTATCTTCAGGCGGCGTATACGGCGGAGGGGGAATACTGCTATCATGAACCTGGAAAAAATAATTATTTTATTCATTAAATAAAAGGCAGTATATTGTTGGCTTTCCTACCCAAACGCCCCTCGTTTTGGTAGAAAAGCCAGCAATGTACTGCCACTGTTTTACAGTAATCACCACGCTTGGCAGGCGGATTAGGGATCGCAGTGGACGTGTTAATAATACACAGAACGAATCTGTTACCCTTCGTCTGGTAGGTTCGCGACGAGTCGACTCTTACGATATCCACGGCTGCGGACGAAAAGAACGATGAGGCGCTTTAAAATAAGGGGTTGTCAACATCGACCTAAGATGGTTTTAAAAGTTATTCCTGACGTTCCATGATAAGAAGCAATGTTTCAATAATACAATAATTGTTGGACAATTCTCACAGCATCATCTAGCTCAGGGATGGTAAAAATTAAGATATAAACAAAAACCAAAATTATTTAATTAAAATCGGATTTACTTGTTTTTTTTTAAATAATAATAGCTGTGGTCTATCCAATTTAAAGTTTTATAGGTAGGTAGATATGAAAGGTAGGTCCAAAGTTTAATAACAAAAAAATACCAAGATTTCAGAGGTTTCCCTGAATCCTCAACTATGGGTACATTACATGTGTGCACTAAAGCTTAATTTGGGCCTTCCCTACACATCATTGACTGCTTTCTGTTTTCATTGCAATAAAACTAGGTATATAAATCCCTTGTTTTTTTTTAACCTTGATCTAGCCCCAAGCTAAGCATAATTGTGTTATGTCATATGTGTATAATGTGTAAGTACTAGATAACTGATAAACAAACACTTACAAATCCATTATTTAGATAAGCGCTGGCCGGACAGACAGCTGACCCTGAGGCCGGTTGCCTTGTGTAGCTGAAACGTATAACGCAAACATTCGCATTTCCGTAACATCATCATCATCATCAGACTATAGCAGTCCACTGCTGGACATAGGCCTCCCCCAATGAGCGCCATAGCGCCCTGTCTTCAGCTTGCCGCATCCAGCATCTACCTGCAGTCTTTCGCAGATTGTCATCCCACCTGGTCGGAGGGCGTCCTACACTACGTTTACCGAGTCGTGGTCTCCACTCAAGAACACGTTTGCCCCAGCGGCCGTCGGTTCTTCGTAACATCACGTTACATTGAGATCTTAGTTATAAATAAAACAAAAAAGGCTCGCTTGCTCAGGGGTATAAGTATTAGGTATATTATTGTGCTCAAGTTTAGGTTGTTGGAAGTTTACCTGGCGCGAACCTTGAGCTAGGCCTTGAGCACACTGACCTACGGGACGTAATGTAAGGGCTCCTCTACATGATGGTCCAGCGCCGCACCATCGTGATGGCCTTGCGATGGTTGAAACAGTTCGATTAAGTTGTTTTCCAAGACGGACGTGGAAGCATTAGCTGCTGCGGCAATCTATCTATACCTACCTACAACATGTACCAATATTTTGTTAATGTGCATAAGCATAAAGTTATTGAAAAGAAATGGCGTATGGTGGATGTTAGCTATCCATAGCAATAGAACTAAGTAAGTCAATTTGTGCAATGGTTGGGTCACGTGTAGATGCGTACTGCCATTATCACTGGCCCTCTACCTTTGATGTGCGGACGAAAAACTGACACCGTGGCCATCCACAACACAACACAACTGCGCCCTCCACACGCTGGCCCATCCTAATGGGCTAGTATGATGGCCCATCGTGTAGAGGAGCCATAACGTGTTACACAGCGAGCGATCTTGCAGTGACGGATTTTAGTACACGATGTAACTTATCATGCTCGCTGTGAATGACATTACGCCCTGTAACACCGGTCAGGGGCTTGATTGAGAGATACCTAACTTGACGATCTTGAGTCAATGAAGAGTTAGTATTACTTAAGTAGGTACCTACTTAGGTATCTTATGAGATAGGTACTACTTCAAACTTTAGTTCCAACTCCGCGGCAAAGATTTCCATAACATGTATACTAACGTATATCTACATATTGCGCTGCATCAACCGCTTCCTTGGTCTTGGTATTGGAACGGCAGATGCAGCAGCCGTATTATTGGCCTTCAACTTCTTTTTTTATGGCTCGCTGTTTTTGTGCTTATATACATAGACTAGTTACTATTATTATAATTTAAAAATAAATCGCTGCGCCCTTACATGGTACATGTCTTCCCTACTTCTAAGCTAATAACACCTAATAAAGCTAAAATTATGTGAAAATGTATGTGTACCTATGCAATAATAGAATAATGATGAAGTTTAAACTCAGGGGTCTGAAAATTCTGAAATCTAGGCTATATCGCTCATTTCCCATTCATTGACTGAACCTAGTTTCTGATTAACTCACGCTAAGTTACGGTAACCCCGAGAGGCGCATGTGGGGCTTACTAATAGAATAATAATGATCTTAAACGTTACCACTTTGTTACTACCCGGTAGAATCTACCTATTCATTTTTAACGTGGGGTAAGCACTACGATAAAGATGTATTTAGGTAGATTCTACCGAGATTCAAACATCAAGTTGCTTTATTTCCTTTAGACCTTACCTACCTACTGGACTCTTGCGTCAGAACATTCAAATTACATAAATGAAACTAGGAATTAAATGATTTCTTGTTCACTTCAATCTTTATAAGGTAAAGTAAAGAAGCCATCATAAGTAAAGTCGCTCAGTGAGCTATGGAAAAAGCTATGCTCGGAGTTTCTCTGAAGGATAGGATTCGCAACGAATACATCCGACAGAGAACCAAAGTTATCGACATAGCTCTGAGTATTAGCAAGTTGAAGTGGCAGTGGGCCGGCCATATCTCGCGAAGAACCGACGGCCGCTGGGGCAAACGTGTTTTTGAGTGGAGACCACGACTCGGTAAACGTAGTGTAGGACGACCTCCGACCAGGTGGGATGACGAACTGCGAAAGACTACAGGTAGATGCTGGATGCGTCAAGCTGAAGACAGGGCGCTATGGCGCTCATTGGGGGGCGCCTATGTCCAGCAGTGGACTAATATAGGCTGATGATGATGATGATGAAAGAAGCCATCAATAAACCTTTACCTTGTTAGGTTGTTCGTTTTCGAGTTGGAGCAAAACTCATCCCAAGCTTTTTTATCGTCTAGACTAGATCATGTGATATTTTGTAGTACCTAAGCCTTTTTACAAAGGATAAGTTTGACAATTTGATGTCCATCGGTCGTAACTAGCAACGATTAATAAAATAAATATATTTCTTACCGTGGAGGTGCATCCCTTAATCTCTCGTCGACATAGACCTGCAAACTCCCGATGGACAGTCTAGCAGTAGCACTCTGTCTATTGTCATAGGGTCTGAAAAATTAAATCTTTTTTGTTGGAAACAAACAAGTTTTTTGATGATATCTTATAAGTGGAGTTATAATTAGGTAAAGCCCCGAGCGGACTTTCCGCACTAAGTGACACATGAATCAACCGAGCAGTTCAGGATGATGCAAGCCAGTGATAAATAATATAAATAAATAATGCTGGACAGGACAATCTACACAGCATCATCTAGTCCCAAGCTAAGCAAAGCTTGTGAATTACTAGATGACTGATATACTTAATACAATACATTTTTCATAGATAGATATTTTTATTAAATATATATATATATAACGACCAGTACACACACACTCAGTTGTCCCGGAGACAGAAGCGGGAATCGAAACCGCAACCTCCTGCGTCCCAGGCGGAACTTTGCCCACCGCGCCATAGAGGTCGTCTGTGATGGTGTGGACTACGTGGACAATGGTTTTCATACTTCAACTAGCTACTGGAGGTTACCTTATATTTGTAGCTGCACACAATTTGTAAAGTAGTATGAAAGTGGCAATTATCCCGAAGACTAGTGCAGCCCCCATGGCGATCTGTGCGCTGGATATGAGGAGGATATCTTTCATGTTTTCTCGACTGGAAGGACAAGATTCATTGTATGAATATGAATAATGATGACGGACACATACCTACTGATAGTGTCAACGTACGTTTGCGGTTAGTGGTGATAAGGAAGCAAACGATCACTGCTATTTGTTAAAAGAGAAATAATGATGATTTTTGAATAGTTAAAATAGTTTTATTTTGCATTTGCCTGTGGGTACTAGGTAGGTATATCAATAAATATATCTGCCAATAATATTAAGTCAATAAATAATATTTCTGATTCTGTTTCCGACGTTTGAAACAGCTTTGATAGGTACAACGTTTAAGAGAACATGGAAAACTGCTAACATTACAGAGTACCTACCTATACTAGCTAAACTGTATGAGGAATGTTTGTAAACAAACCGCCTAAAACTTATACTATTGCCGCGTCTTTTTATACTTATTTTACATAACTTGTCGATTTGAGTTCCTTTTAAAAAGCACGAGATTTCGTTGTGTGTTTTTGTGTGTCATGTTGTGGTTTGTTTACAAACATTCCATATAAAATTTAGCTAGTTTATAGTTTTTTTTTCAAAAGAATTACTTAGATAAAGGGTAACCTGCAAATCCAGTTTCCATAAGCATCATAACATGGCTGGCATATTCCTTGCCAGCAGTGCAGTGTGTCATTCCCGTAGAGGCTACAGCACTGCCCGTAGCATTTCTCACCTAAATCTGAAAATAACAAGACATTTTTTATAATAACAGTGTTCGCTGTGTAGGGACGTATTATTCAATTAGAAAATATAATACTTCTACGGTATAAATACACCAACAAGATAAAATAAAATAAAAAATCAGAAGTCGGTAGGTCCTAATTTGATAGACTACAAAAAGTCATTCCCGGCTGGGATATTATATATGTATATTATGGGATATATATTATGGGAAATATGTTTTGTTTGTAAATTTAGTTTTTGTTAACTTAAAATGTCTTGTTTATAATATAATTCTTAAAATTTTTGTTTTTGCGTTTGATTGGCCAAGCCCCTCCGCACATTCAAGGTTTATCCACACATTATGGGACACCCTGTATATTATTGTTTATTTAAAAAATATTGGTTGTATGTCACAATATTTACATGCTGACTGTACATGGAACTGCCGATGGCAAATCACCGCGCGAAAAACAATATTTTATTTGACGATGGCGAATCCGAACTCAAAGTATGGAACTAAAAAGTAGCAGAAAAAAGAGTCCGATGGCGAATCGCCACTAACTCGTTTATACGTAGACACGGGATAGATAAGATTTATTTAATTTATATACAGTGTTTTTTTTCTTTAAAATATAATATAAATATTTTACCTTATACAGAAATCGTTCCGAATGATTAAAAAAATACACTAATACATGTTTATTGGATCAATGGATTCTGTTGGTGATTAGGACTAGTGATGCAACGGAACTGGCATAACGGAAGCAGAAACGGAAACAGATGTCAAAAGTAAATCTTAACGGAAGCGGAAACGGAAACGGAAGCGGAAACGGATGCGTTAACACTATGAAAAAAAAGCACAATTTTACATTTTTTTTTTATTAAATTTGTACTTTAGTAGTCAAAATTAAACAGCGGCAAGTTATATTTAACCCATTAATGGTCAAACAAAAACTACATGGATTTATCCGAAACTTTGTTTATTTATTTATTCTATAGGTTACAAAAAAAAAATCAGAAAAGGAAAAAGTTAGGTTTTTTGTTTTTCAGCATTTTGAAGGGGTGTGCCCAAATTGGCACAGTGGCCACTTATGAGTGATAATTTTTGAAACAAAGCTTTTCTGTGCACAAGGTTTTCTTGCATTTTTTGCAGCTCCAGCGGCTTCTTTTATGGCAAATAACACAGCGTACTCGTTTTGGGGGCTTTTGAGGTGTGGTCATGGTCGGCGCCGTCCAGTTGAAAACCCTCGATATTTGATGTTGATGGACGAGCCGAGTGTCTTTAGGGCGATTTCAGATAGAATCTGGCTATTTTTGTGCCGCCGTCACGTCTGCTGCACCGCTCCTCATCGCTCTCTCCCCGCTTCCGTTAAGAGTTCTGTTATAAAGTTTGCGGAACCAGAAGCAGAAACAGAAGTGAAAAAACAGGCGGAACTTCTGCAGTTGCGGAAGCGGAAGCAGAGTTCTGTTGCAACACTAATTAGGACGGACCGCTTCTAACCCACCGTACCACCGACCATACTCCCAGTGGTGGTAGGTAATTATTTTTCCCTACGATACCACCGTAATGCTGAGACACGGATTCCGATTACTTTTATTTTCATAAGGTCGGTCTTTCAAATGGTCAGATTTTCAAATAGTCGCTCTTTCTAATCGTCACCCTTTCAAATCGTTACAGCACAGTCAAGTGTAATGTAGATATGATATTTTAATCATAAAATAACGGGTGATCTCGCCGGCCATCCACCGGACCATGAGTGCCAATCCAAAATGCCATAAATTTTCTTGATTCTAATATGATACTTCCTCTCATTTTTATTAATACATTTCTTTGCAAAGGTTGATTTAAGGTTGGTTAAGACCACTACTCTTGACGGCTTACGCCACTAAAAGTCTTTAATTCAATTCGTCTCGTACGTTTTCGAGTTCGTATGTGCTCATTTATTTGAACTCGAAAACGTAACCATAACCTACACAGCACACAGATCCCCTGGTCCACGATCCTATCCATCCATGGTTGTTTGGTAGAGAACGCACTAGAGCGATAAGACCGCCAATTGTATCTTGTTCTTTTAAGTTTTTTATTTTACATTGGTCTTGTAAACTAAGTGTACCTACAATAAAGAACTATCTATCTATCTATAATTTTTCGCTGCGCGTGTGTAATTCTCAGATCAAAGTTGCTCTAATCTGAGGTGCAAATAAGCGTTCTTAAAGTATTTACATTGTTGTACTTTATGAGCAAACTTTGTTATTAATTTATTGTAGTCTGTTAACGTTATCAATGTTATCATTCTTTGTAATACATTTCTTTGTTTACAAAACATTTGGTATTGGTTTCTAAATCCTAGTATACTAAATGAAACAAAATCGATGTAGATTGTTTGTAAACAAACTACGACACAATTAACTGAAACTTACTTGCTTGGAGTCGACTTTCAGATATAATTGTAAGGAATATTTATAGAAGGAAGTACCTATCTATCGCAGGAGGTTGCGGGTTCGTTTCCCGCCTCGGAACAATTGTGTGTACGATCTGCAGATGTTTGTTCCGGGTGTTCTGGTCGTTTACTACGTATAACAAAAAAATATCGATTTATGTAGTAGGTGTATTAGGTATCTAGTACCCATAACACAAGCTCTAAGCAGAGCAAGCATTATCTACCTTGGGGCTAGATAATGCTGTGTGGATTGTCCAGCATTATTTATTTATCAAACCGACTAGTCATGTAAATTGCATTTAAAAAGAAGTGGCAACAAGCTGCCCATACACTCTATTTTAGGTTAAGTATGGGCGGTTTGTTTACAAACATTATTTTGGCTAGTGTATAGATAACCATATCTGTCATTATTATCAATACCACTACCTACCCAAAATCATTGCCCTACATTTAGTACCCAGCTTAAAGCGGTACCCCAGAGCAAACTCTTATTATATCTTCTTATTAAGTTGAACATGTGGTTGAACTAAGAAAATAGCTATCGAAAATTTCATTAGGGATTTTGTGATATCTATTACCTGAATAAGTGGGAAAAATCTAAATCAAATATGCTATTTCTAAATACAAAAAAAAAATGGCGATATTTGCAGCGCACCTTTGGAATGGTATATCTCTTTAACTATAAACAATACTGGTATACTGCTACAAGTCACCGGTGGACAACATGAAGATCTACTATAAAAAAAATTGTTCAAGCGAAACAACTTGTTAATATTTGGGCGAAATATTTTTTTCAACAAAAAATGTTTTTACGGGACTTATAAGCTATTTTTATGTCTCAAATGTTTTATTTTGTAGGTACTAGCGAACCTTCCCGGCTTTGCACGGTTTTAGTACGGACCCCTAACTTTTTTGAAAATATAATATAGCCAATGTTTACCATGGGTAGTGTAGCTTCCCAACGGTGAAAGCATTTTCAAATCGGTCCAGTAGTTTCGGAGCCTATTCATTATAAACAAACAAACAAACAAAAAAAAGATCAAACCTTTCCTCTTTATAATATTAGTATAGATAGTTTACGCAGAGGGTACCTACCGCCTTAAACAGAGAGTGTTCGTACCTGGGCACTTTACACACCGCACTTGGAAGTGGTTGGGTATGTAACCGGGAGCACAGTAGCACCTTCCGTCTATGCATTCGTATTCCACGCCGACGCATTTTATCTCTTTGCAGTAATCTTCAGCTGAAAATTAAACGAAATCTACAATAAGAAATTTAGTCAGTGTAACGATTCAACGAGTAGGTCATCATCATCATTATAAACCTATAATAGTCCACAGCTGGACATAGGCCTCCCCTAATGAGCGCAATGGCGCCCTGTCTTCAGCTTGCCGCTTCCAGCATCTGCCTGCAGTCTTTCGCAACGAGTAGGTATCAATCTAATGTTATAAATGCGAAAGTTCGGATGGATATGTGTTATTTCTTCGCACCAAAACTACTGAACGGATCGGGCTCAAATCGAATTTTTACAATTACATCAAACTTTAAAACTATCATGGTTATTAGGTACTGTTCATCGGTTTGTTTATTAGATCGGTGGTCTAAAAAAACTTACTCGCATGAAACTGTGCATATTAGACAACTCAAAAATCAAATCATGGTAAATATCCCATTACGAATATAATAAACTTTTGAATAATAGAATAGAATAGAATAATGATTTATTGCCTGAACTTATAACTACTTATAGATACTACATCATAAACTAAAAACATAACTTATATCTATAATTAATAAGTAGGTACTTACATAACATAGAATTCGCATTTTTTTAACCAAGTACATTTTCAGGCAATGGGAGAAAGCTCAGCTTAATGCCGACAAGCTTAAAAAGCACGTTCGGCGCTGTTTTTCAGCGTACCCCTTACCGACTGGTAATCGTATAATTAGATATTTGATCTTAAAAAAACTTTTAATTTAGGTGATACTTATTTTGATTTTGATTTAGGTTTACATGGAAGAGGAACAACTGAATATATTGACAATATCACAACGGCACATGATTTATTGAAGATTATTTATCGGGTATTTATTCCGTAACCATGCCGCAATTTAAGCAATAGCTTATAGCATTTTTGAGTACCATACCCAAAATTTAAGCAATAGCCTCAGTATTTTTAATATAGTGTATAGGAAAATAGTAGTGCTCATAAAAACGATCCTAGGAAGTTACAAATCAATTAAATTTATGGACGAACAAAAAGCCTTTTAATCCTTTTTATCGAAGGTCGAACAAAGTTCCTCCTTCCCTAATTTGAAATGAAATTTCAGTAGCTAGCATGGCCCACTTAATCCATTTCACCATTCTAGATTTGAATAATGTTGTTTGTTACTGCTTAGAACAGGTTTTACCTCACATGGTACAAATAATTTTTACACACAGTTTCAGCATGAGCGTGAAGATTTTTGAACTAGAGTCGTGAAAAAGTATGTTTAATGATTGTTTGTTTACTTATGTTTTTATTTTGAATAGCACCTTCGTTTCTTCGTATTGTTTATTAAAGATAGAAAACCCCCTTTTAACGAAAAAAATGGTAGGTACAAAAAGTCAACATACCTGTCTCATCACTCGGTACCGCAGAAATAGTAACAATAACACATAACAATGTAATCCAAAATTGCATTTTCCAAAACGCACTCACATTATGAAGCGGCATTAGGTAGCTAGGCCGTTTTGATCGACCATTCTACAGGTTTCATAAAAAAACTATGCTATGATAACGTATCAGTTTGACTGGTATCAGTAATCTGGCTTATCTCAACGCGTCACCGCTGTACTGTAGTATTTTCAAACAACTGATTTGCATGCAGCCTTGGTAGAACAAATCGAGAAAACATGACGCTGTCGACTTTGTATAAATTATGATATCGTTTGAGTCGTTCAGAATCTCGTGTAGACTATGTTTCGGTAAGTAGGTATTCTTTTAGCGTTCACACTTTGAGGGACATTCGTTCAAAATTATTGTCGTTTCTAAAATCCAAGTTATTTTATGTTAACAAAGACACACAGGGTAAGTGAAAGTTATGATAAATGTAAACTTCAAAACCAAGAGAAAACAACAAGGTACAAAAAAACCTTAAGGTATGTGATAAAAAAAAAATTAAATACTTTCCAACTTATATTTTTTTGATTAGTAAACCCTTTGCTTATTAATACTAATGAATATCTGGTATTCTAGAACCGAGTATAGGCAAGTCCTTGGGTAATGAAGTGAAAGAGGTTTTACATATCTAATCTGTTTCATCATCATCATCCTATATTAGTCAACTGCAGGGCGCTATGGCGTATTGGCGTCCATTAGGGGAGGCCTATTTCTGTCTTCAGCTAGTGGCATCCAGTATCTGCCTACAGTCTTGCATCCATTCTGACCGGAGGGCGTTCTACACTACATTTGTGACTAATTTACCATCGAATCGATAATTGAGAAACTGAAACAACGTAGTTATATTAAAGACGTTTGAATATTATATTGAACAATATTGCTATTTCCTCGATTATAGGTCCAATGAGGTTAAATAAGAAAAGTTAAATTTTTCGGTTATATTTATATGTCACCCTTTGTTTACCAAAAATATCTATGATTCAAGAACCAAGCAATTAACCCCGGTTTTCGATATAGTGATCTCTATTGTAAGAGATTTTAAAATGTATTGGTATCCCATAATTTACGTTCTAAGCGCATAGAAGGTTTTTACCCGTAACGAAGATAATGCAACCAAAGATAAATTAGTCACTGCTTCGGTGCTTAATACCTAATAAGAATAATATGAATACGTTTAGTTTTACTTAGAAATATGAATAGTAATTAATTTATTTAACCTTGTGAAACGCCGATGATTTTCATTTTCTGTATAGCATATTTCGTAGAAAACTTAATTTGATTCTCTAATAATAATAACTAATAGTTATACTAATTCTCGTCGCGCCCTACACTACTTTCACCGAGTCGTGGTCTCCACTCAAGAACACGTTTACCTCAGCGGTTGTGGGTAAAATGTAAGTCGGTAAATTCTCTTAGTAATACTCCTAAAGTTCTAATATAATAATTTTAATTAATTAAATAATCGAATTTATTATGCCTTATTAATAATGAGATCTAAAAATAATAGGTAACTCTTAAACCATAGTTATAGAAATGTATCTACTAATTAAATAAATATAAATAAATAAATAATGCTGGACAATTCACACAGCATTATTTAGCCCCATGGTAAGCAGAGCTTGTGTTATGGGTACTAGATAACTGATATACATAATACAATACGTTACATAGATAGATATTTTTTTATTATACATAGAAAACGACCAGAACACCCGCAACAAATATCTGCAGATCGTACTCACAATTGTTCCGAGGCGGGAATCGAAACCGCAACCTCCTGCGTCGCAGGTGGACCTTCGCCCACCGCGCTACATCGGTCGCCATACTACATACTAATTAGCAAATTACTCAATACTCAATATATTTATTGTTTTCATCACATTTCATGTTGTCATCAATTAGCCTCGGGCTAGATAATGCTATGTGAATTGTCCGTTATTTATTTAGCGATTATTGATAATTACATATTATTATATTTAAGGTATTCTTTGCCAGGGCCTATGGGACAAATGAATTGAAGTTCCTACGCAAGTATATTCTGTTATCGCGGAATTGAAAACCATATCATTTAGGGTATGTTTAACTAATTGATAAGATAATGAATTGCAGTGATTTTGCAAATTTTAATGTGTCTCTGTAAATAGGTACCTAGGTACTCACACCTAATTAAGTCTACTTCGCAAAATAATATCAATTGTATCAACGTCCTTAGTTTCTTGAACAAAGACACGAATTGGCATTGATGATTCTATTTTAATGGCAACGGTGTGTGGTTGGACACTTTTCTGCCAGTGTCAAGTAATGAAAAATAATTGTAAATTATCTGAGTTATCAAATTATGAAGATTGTTTGATATTTTCGCCAGCCTAGTTCTTTATCTAGCAGGGTGCACCACGTGCAGGTTAGGTTGGCTTGGGAGACGAGATTACACCCCTATCGACATAGTTAATTGAACAAAGAAACGAATTGACAGTGTCAATTCCCTGTCGGATTTCAATACTGGATGTCAAATCCTATACTTATAGAAATATAGATACAATCAGTAGGCTACCGTCTGATTATAATTATTATTTTTAGTCAAAAATATATAATATTTAATTTCCTTATTGTTGTTTCACATGAAATTACACATGGTGTCTCGTCAATTGTGTACGCAACCCAGATTAAACCGAAAAAGGTTTTTAATCTACTATTTTCGAAATTCGAATATTTTTTAAAATTACATAAGTTCCTTTTTTGCCATACACTATAAGATTTTTAAATGTTTTTGTTTCCTTTTTTTGTAATAATTACATATTAACATAGGTACTCAACCTTTAGGTAAACCTAGATAAATTAGAACTGGTAAAAATATTGTAAGAATAAAACAACAAATAAAAATTTCTTATTATTTTTTAATATTTCGTTATCGCAGAGTCCTGTGATGGTTCTTATTCTGGTCTCGGCAGAATAACAGCGCCTTCTGTTCATAACAGTTTTGGCATTATGCTGAGCCTGGACCCATTTGCTACTGTAGCACACATTATTCACCTACGTACTTGTTTTTGTTACTTAGTTTTTTTTCAATGTATTTTTTATTGTGTAACTAATGTAACTAATATTTTGTATTATGTTTGTAATTTATAACTGTTCATTTATATTGTGTGTATATGTAGTGGCAAATAAATGATATGTCTATTTATAAGAATCAATGTTATTGGGTCCAGAATAACCCCTATTCGGCTGAGTACGAGTATTACGGGGCACCTTGTAGACACACTCACACAAGCAGTCAAACAGTTAAGTTCTCACAACTGCGGAACCCATGTAGTTCTTGACTCGACACGCCTTAGCCTATTATTAAAAAAATCCGGATATCTCCGATCTGGGGCCATCCAATCAACAACTTAGTTTTTCATACGGAAAACTTGACACTTTTTGTCTAAAGAAAACTTTTAGCCAATTCTATTAGATAACTCATTTATATTCCGACGGGGCCTCCAACTTCGATGATATTTTTGCAAAGAATTACTTGAAGACTAGGTTTACTTGAGGTAATAATTTAAGTTATAGATGTAGAACTCGTATAAACCATCTCCGAGGAAAACAAAGGAAAAAATATGTCATGCATGTCAGCATAGATAGATAGATATATTTATTTATTGATACAAATTTTTTACATTTTGTTTATAGCATCTTAAATCCTAACATAGGTTTATCTAGACACTAGAGTTCTCTTTACAATAATAAGGTTAAAAATTAAAGTAATTAGCGCGGTAGGCGGTCACGCAACAAGCACAGTGACTTCGCTGTCCGCTTTATGCTTTATGTAATGCCCAATAAATTAGAAGGTATTAGTTACCTTCATTGGTCATTTATGTATTAAATTAATCACTCAAATACGAGTGCATTTATACAGGATGTTTAGCATTGGTACCGACATAATTTTTTTGGGAGTTAGTCAAGGAAAATATTTTTCCGGTAAACTTAATGCCTAAATGTGACGGTTGCTGAGATATCAATATTTTTACTTTTTTACAGTGTGGTGTATAAAACAACAACAACTTGCTCACATCTTTATGAAAACTTCAAACTTTATACCTAACGAAATTTAAAATAAAAACATAGAGCAGAATTGACACTCCATCTTTTTTTTAAAACGGTTCAACTCTATTATCTCTTCTCATCAATCTGTGCCTATAGTCACTTGTATATGACACACAAAAGTAATTTAGAAAAGGAGTTTCATTTCTATATTCCGTTAAATCCCTCACATTGTAAGTTTGAGGTGCAGGACGGTATAATTGGAAGCTGTAGCATCCGCTTTCGCACGAAGATTGATTTCGGGATAATGATTTTGTTATTGAACCTATCTAAACTTTTTCGAGGGCGAACAAACAGATTAAAAATTTTAATTGGCGGGCGGCTGGAGCGTATCGTTTTCGAGGCTATGCATTAATTAGTTTTTGATTAAAAAGTAATTCACATACGCAAAAAAAAAAAAATCTCTTGGGCTCTACGGGGCGTAGCACCTGATACGAAAAACTGACGCATGATGATTCGCGTACCATACACTAGCAAAGCTCTACGGAATGGCTAACTAGACTGCTACGCTGCTTCTACGAAATTTTATTTCTTGTCTGTTCTAGGCCTGTACAAAATAGCAGTGTCTTGGATTAGGAAAGAGGCCAAATTCGTGATCAGCATTATTAATTATAATAATGCTAGACAGGACAATCCACACAGCATTTAGCCCCAAGCTAAGTAGAGCTTGTGTGTTAAGAGTACTAGAATGATTGAAAAATACCTATGAATGTAATGTATATTACATACCTAGATAGATATTTTTATTAAACATAGAAAATACCCAATAATGTGTCTAGGCCGCGCAATGTAGGTACTTGTCGCATGTAATGTCTTTTTTGTAATGATCTGCATCTGGTGTACAGTAAAGTATCTTTGTATTGTATTGTATACTCAGAACATCCGATAAATATATCCAGATCGTACGTAAACGTTTGTCCTAAAGCGAGAATCGAACCCGCAACCTCCTGCGATCTAGACGGACCTTCGCCCACCGCGCCACATCGGTCGTCCGCCAAATGCTGGGGTCACCTTATTTTGTGTCCTTTACTTGCCTCGACGCATACAGTAGCGACCCTATGCAATCCCTGACACCTGGGCCCTTTAGATCCAATATCGCGATCAGCAACCTTGTTATTGGCGAACAGAAACTTTCTAAATTAGCTTAACAAACTCAATAAACATCGCAAATAAATATAAATAGTCTAAACTAAATTTTTCAAGTACAAAACCGAATAAATAAATCTAAATCTACCCGAAAGCGTAACCGTTTTGGTAAATTTGTCACGTTTCGGGTAGGATAATTTAAGATTACGGCTCGTAAATACAAAATACTTACGTACATAAAACAAAAAGTAAGTGACGAACACGTACGAACCTTAAAGTTTGTCGCAAGTGTCGCGACTGCCGTTGGCCCACACCTTTGATATTAAGCAAGGGATCTAAGACATGAAAGACTGCAGTAAGGGTAAATTTAATATGAGATTTGTACTTCGTTTCGCTATAAAGTCAGGGTTTAGACATCAAATCTTAGTCGAGCACTTTGTGGAAGGCCTAGTAGTCGGACTAGGGGAAGGCCCTGGTCTTGCTATACTTCTAATATGTCACACAGAGTATTGTATGTATTTTCATTTTCTATGTACCTATAATAAAAATATGTATCAATGTACCTAATCCAATCTAATTAATAAGTTTATGAGTCATCTAGTAACCATAGAACAAGCTCTAGGGCTAGATGATGCTGTATGGATCTCCAGCATTATTTATTTGGAGATATAATCCCCCGCGTTTATTCTATGGAAAAGTTTAAAGATTTCTTATTCCATGGGAATGTTTATGAGATACAAATAAGCTTATGTTTGATTCCAGGCTTATAGCTACATATATCCTTTAAAACACTGTTAAAAGAACACTATTTGTCCTGCTGTCACTAAGCGCATACCTGAGATCCTATGTTTATAAGTAGTATATGTATATATATGTAGTATATTTCGATGTAAGTACTATAAGTATTTTATTTATAATATCCCATAACTTACAAGCACACAGATCCCCTGGTACTGTCCACGATCCTATCCATCCATGGTTGTCTGGTAGAGATCGCTCTTGAGCGTTAAGACCGCCAATCGTACTTTATTTTTAAGTTTTTACTGTACATCGTTTATAGTTAAAGTGCAATAAAGAATTTTCTATCTTCTATCTATCTATCATTATGTAATTTTAACCTGAAATGATTGCCTGATCCGTGCAGTAGTTTTGTGGGAAAGAAGTACATCCATCCATCCGTCTAAACTTACTTACTTATAATATTAGCGTAATGGTCAAGCGTTAGGCCAACATCACACTTACCTAAGTTCCTAAGTGAAGTAGTGGCTAGATGGAGCAAGCTTTCCCAGAAGGGACTTTTCATCCTTAATATGACTATGACAGAGTACTAATTTATACTTAATTATGCATGTAATTAATTAAGCTCTGAGTTTGGTTACTAGATATAATCGAGTCGTCGTCGAGACGTACATATATTTGTGGGTATGGAAATTGGTACTGTGTCTTTACCGTGCGTTAATGGAACTACGGAAATCCCGAAATTAGAACGTCTTGATATCAAGCAGAAATAGTACAATAACTACGTTACTATCAAGTAACTGAAATAAGCCCTCTGAAAATGTGTATGAAGTCGTATCAAGTTTATTTGTTACCATAGATGAAATAAACTATTTCGTGCTTGACACCGATGCAAGCAATTAAAAAAACATCGAAGTGCTTTATTTATTTAGACCTTACAAGAATTGGGTTGGCGCCGCTTTAAACCAGCGCTGCATTGGCACTTATGTCAAACTGAGCCGGTAGATTTTCTGTGTTCTCGGATTTCAATTATTTTAGTAGTTCCTAATTTGTTATCTTTATCTTTATATTAGTTCTTAATTTGACGTTATTAAATGACGACCGATGTGGCGCGGTGGGCGAAGGTCCGCCTGCGACGCAGGAGGTTGCGGGTTCGATTCCCGCCTCGGAACAATTGTGTACGATCTGCAGATATTAGTTCCGGGTGTTCTGGTCGTTTTCTATATATAATAAAAAATATCTATCTATGTAATGTATTGTATTATGTATATCAGTTATCTAGTTCCCATAACACAAGCTCTGCTTACCATGGGGCTAAATAATGCTGTGTGAATTGTGTCCAGCATTATTTATTATTATTTATTTATTATTTATTTATTATTATTATTTGTATTATTTTATATGAAATGCATTTAAATATTTTCTATTTCTATTTTGGACACGTTACTAATGTTAAATTTCATGAGCAAAACTAGGCAATAAAGTAATCACTTTGATTTTTAGTTCACTTCAATCTTTTTTATTGAACCAATCATAGACGCATCATCTGGCGCATGCAGCAAACGAAACATAAAGGCCACTATACACTGTTGCCTTAACAAAATACGTTGTTCATAAATTGCAACTAAAACCCGGACTTCCAAGATATCCCATAAGGTCCCAGACAGTTAGCATTGCCCGGCAATAAGAACCAGATTAGCCGGCACAGGTGCGGTACCCAGGCTTAGACTAAATTAGTGCTCGTGGAACGCCCTGGGAATTTACTTGAGTTTTGACGTGGCCTGCATGCGCTTGATTATATTACGAAGCATTTGGAAACAGAGCTTTCCCTTGAGCTTTTAGGTTTCAGTCTGATATTTCGTATTTTCTGTTATGCCTAGCCTTGAGCCTAGAGTTGGTACTTACAAACACAGAATAACTATACGGGGTGGAATTTATCGACGGGACAGTATGGGCCTCAACCGTTGAAGGTACATAAAAATGGTCTTACTACCCATCCTTCTTAGAAAAAATATGATCCCCATTCATAGATTAAAAAAAAACAGATTTCGAGAAAATAGTTATAAATATTAGTGTAAGGTAGGTAGGTAAAGGACTAGGTAAATAAACGCGATAAATACGTGTTAAATAATACTTGTAATAATTATGGTAATGTTTGTGGTAATGTTGGATTGAAACAAAATAAAACGCATCGATAGGCTTTGTGCCTCCGGATCATGGCCATCTGAAAAATATTGCATGTTATTGAAAAATGAAAGCCTAACTAGTCTTTGCGGCGGAACCCACCACTGTGAATGGTTTGACACGAACCGAACATGGCGGTTTTTGTTTTCCTCTATGCCACTGTTCGTAGGTGCCTATTTATACTCAAAGCTCTATTCATCTTGCAAAGTAAAATAAAGCCACATAAAACCTTCAACATTCAATGTGAAAATTGGAAAGGTTTCGTGGAACTTTCCAGAACTGTATTCTCCTAGGTACCTAGGTGCTTTCTGTAAATTAAAGTGTGGACAAAATACATTTATCTAGATAAAATGCAGACGTGCTGTATGCGACTTAGTGCTGCGCTTTTTTGTGTACCTAGATAACTAGAGACACGAGAGATATTAAATAAATGATTTAAAATAAGATAATAAGTACATTATTACATGAACACCATTCATTCTCACGTTTGCCAAATTTCAGCCTTCAGTTCATCCATACCTACATCCATCTAAACTTTCGCACTTATAATCCTACTAATATTATAAACGCGAAAGTTTGTAAGTATGGATGAATGGATGGATGGATGGATGTTTGTTACTCTTTCACGTTAAAACTACTAAATGGAGTTTAATGAAACTTTACAATTACAATGATGTATAACTTTAGCTTATACATCAGAATAACACATAGGCTACAATTTGTAAAGATATATTGTACATTACGAGTATTCAAAATATCTATCACCACGCGGGTGAAACCGCGGGACGCAGCTAGTAATATTATAATATTAAGTGTGATATTTTTACGTAACAGCCTGATCTAGGGGTTGTAGGGATTTAAACCTAGGTTTAGAATAGGTATAAAGATCACACCAAATAGAACTTGCAGATGCTAGAATTTATGCAGATCCCGGCTTAGCTATAACTTATCGGGGCAGGCGCGCCATGTTTGGCTAAACCTGCCTTCCACTGGGAAAGAGGTATAGGCAGAAATTGCACAGTGATGCCCACAGAAATGTATCAATACCTACTCCAATCGCACTCCAATTGCCCACTAAAATGCTATAAATGTGTGCGTTTGCACGGTCGCCTACTTTTCACTATAAATCATCATCATCATTAGCCTATATTAGCCCTCTGCTGGACATAGGTCTCCCGGCCTCCCCCAATGAGCGCCATAGGCTATGGCGCCTGCGAAAGACTGAAGACAGGGCGCTATGGCTCTCGCAGGTCGTCATCCCACCTGTTCGGAGGGCGTCCTACACTACGTTTACCGAGTCGTGGTCTCCACTCAAGAACACTATAAATATGTCATAGTTCTCATCTTGCGATCACCAATAGCTTATAAAGTTAGATTATGGGAAAACCTTTCCAAGAATCTTGGAAAAAACGACAGAGTTTTGAGTTTGGGGTGACATGTTAAGCTACAGCTGGTCGTTTTTCGTCTTAGAGCTTCTTCATCATCAGCATGAGCACATACAGATAGGTCTGCCTACATATATGTATGTAATTCAAACGCATTTTTACTCAATGTAAATTAAACACATAGCTTTGCATCGTAGCACATCTCTGTTGGTAAGGCACCCTTATTCGGGGCTCGGATTATGAAGGCTGTACCTGGGAGGTGTTTATTGACATTAATAACGAGTTCTTGTCTAGTTAGTCCTGAGTGAGACTAGTTATCGTATAGCCTAATTTGATATAGAACAGACAGTTTATCTGTTATCTGAAATTCATCACTAGAGACCAACACAACTATGTATCTAGAATAACAATTTCAGGAGTTATGATTTCGTGCCTAGAAAATATCAATTAAATACTTGCGCTTCAAAGGAGTGGTCCAAGACTCGCATGAAGCGCAAGCATTCAAGTCTTGCAATCCTCATAATTTACCTCATTTTGACGACCTCTGTAGCGCGGTGTACGAAGGCCCACCTGCGACGCAGGTGCGAATCCCGCCTCGGGACTAATATTTGTACGAAATAAAAAAATATCTATCTATGTAATGTATTGCATTATGTATATCACTCAACTAGTACACAAAACACAAGCTCTGCTTAGCTTGGAGCTAGATGATACTGTGTGGATTGTCCAGCATTATTAAATTATTTATATACACAAGCCTCCGACCAGGTGGGATGACGACCTGCGAAAGACTGCAGCGAGATGCTGGATGCGTCAAGCTGAAGACAGGGCGCTATGGCGCTCATTGAGGGTGGCCTATGTCCAGCAGTGACTAGAGGCTGATGATTATGACACACAAGCAGTTTTGCAAAATGTAACTAAATATTTGCTATTTTATTTTTGGCCTGTACGGTAGCGGTACTAGATATGGGGATGTTCTTTGTCTTTAAAAGCTAAAATCGACTGTTTCTAATAATCCCAAACCCTATGCTTAAATTCCTTCCCCTACTCTCAAGCAAGTGAATCCGCCGTAAACCCCGTTATTTTATGTATGTTCCGTCCTTTCATATCTACGCGTAAGTCGAGGGTCGTGTGTGCTTTACCTTTCCGTATTTATAGGCACGCTTAAATCTGCTTACGTTGACGAACTTCAATGCTGTGTCTTCGTATTTCCTTATTCCTTGTGACTCTCAATGAAACAAGTAATTAATTGAAAACTAAGAAATTGAATACAGTGTGTCGATAATGAGATGTGACTATAGGTACGAATTTCTCCAAGTTAAAACAATTTATATAACCAAACGGGTCAAGTTTTTATTTTTGTTTTACTGTTTTAGTTTGGCCTTGCTCCCCCGCACAAGCGCCTTCAAAAACAACTCGGTTCCCGCTTTTGCGCATGAGATCAAAAGCCTTTTCAATATGTAGCTGAACTCTTCCGGAATTTAGACGAGTCCTTGGACCTCATTCACCAAAACCGCTTTAGCCGTTTAGAGGCTTCTAGGTACCTAGTAATAAAGAGAGTCTGTCCAAATAAGCTGATTGCAAGCAGAGCTTGTGTTATGGGTACTAGATCAACATCAGCCTATAGCAGTCCACTGCTGGACATAGGCCTCCCCCAATGAGCGCCATAGCGCCCTGTCTTCAGCTTGCCGCATCCTAGATACTAGATGACTGATATATAATATAATACATTACATAGATAGATTATTTTGATTATATTATAGAAAACAGCCAGAATACCCGGTACAAATATCTCCAGATAGTACACATTTGTTCCAAAGCGGGAATCGAAGCTGCGTCGCAGGCGGACTTTAGCCCGCCGCGCCACAACGGTCGTCAAGATGAGTACCGTGGGGAATATTGGCAAAGTTTCGGCTAAAGTAGTTGCACAACTGAAGGTGCAGGCGTAAACAAAATCATTTCAAAAGCAATTATTTTATTCACGAATATTACTTTTTCGTTTCAGAGGAAAAACTGAGGTTTTATTGACGGGCAAAGCAGTGATTCAGCATGTGATCTTAATGACAAAGTAGGCACCTAATTTCTAGGGTCAAAACCATTTCACATTTGTATTTTCTGTAATTATAATAATACGAGAAATGCCTATAACAAGACAAACATCAATTAAAAGAAACGAAAAATGCATAAAGCTTTTGGCTTTGACTGTACATAGGTGTTTGCGGATACAATTTCCGATTTGTAAGAAACTTACGCTACTTTCCGATTAGTTTCTCTGAACTTGGTGCATGCGGGCTGCAGTCCGTTTTTAACTGAGGGCCTGTTTCACCAAGAAATAGTTGTAGAATAGAATTGAATTTTAATTAGGACACATAAAATAAAGCCAAAAAGAAAACCATACTTAAGTACACTAAAACACATTAAACTAACATAATAAAACTAAATGAAAAACACAAGAAACCTCGTAAGTCTGATAAATAAAATTGGCCTTCCCCAGTGCGCGGCTAAACAGGTCCAGCCTCAGCTTAATGTCGCTACCGCCCGAGGACTGTAACGACGCTGGTTTTCAGTCTGAACCTTATCTGGTAAATTCTTGGTGGAGACCACGACTCGGTAAACGTAGTGTAGGACGCCCTCTGACCAGGTGGGATGACGACCTGCGAAAGACTGCAGGTAGAAGCTGGATGCGGCAAGCTGAAGACAGGGCGCTATGGCGCTCATTGGGGGAGGCCTATGTCCAGCTGTGGACAATATAAGTATAAGCTGATGATGATGGTAAATTCTAAGAGTTGGTTTAACTAGCCTAATGAAAAGCGATTAGGCACCACCACCGTTTGCCAACGTGCGTGCTTTCAATAGATAACGCTTGCATACAACGATTTCGATTCATTTATTTTGCTCACACATACATATAAGGCTTAGATCTTAATGTTAGCTTAGGTCAATAGTACATGCATCCTGTAGGGCACTGCAAAAAAATTATTTTTAGCTTTAGCTTTGTAAGGTTTTTGTCGCACCTGAGGGTAATCTCTAAAAAATTAAATAGTATACCTACCAAACAGTCTAGTCAAGTTCCGCCGATATCGTTTTTTTTTTTACTATTATTATTTATTTATTTTAAATCTTTTCCCTGCAAACAGGTTTTTGAGTTAAATTGTGTTAATTTTATCTATTTATAATGTTTTGCAAATGTAATTAATAATTTAATTTATTTTAATGACATTTTGAATCTTATTTTTATTTTTATGCTATTTTATTTTATTTAAATTTAATTCTACGCTATGGATTTTATCATCTGAAATAAATAAATACAATAGATACAATACAGAAACTTGGGTATGTAATTTTTTTTCGACCAAAGACGGAAAAGATCCCTCTTAACGCCCATAGTAACAAATCTTTCTGTGAATGTTTTTTTAACTGAGGTTTTAATTTCAGTGCAGCTGGCTCTTACTGTTAGTATTTACTTGGCAAGTTACGTCCTTGACTATTGGAAAGGTAAAAGTAGTTTTTGTTCTAGTCCAGATGAACAGTTAGGTGTCCGAGCTGGTGTTTAAACCTACGTTTAAACCCAGTTCTTTAATGATCTGGTAAGACATGGTGTTTTTACACGACTGCACATAAAGGAGGGTTTTAAGTAAATATATTATTATGTATTAATTTTGGTCAATCCACACAGCATCTTCTAACCCCAAGCTCAGAGCTTGTGTTATGGATGACTAATATACTTAATATAATACATTACATAGATATTTTTTTTTATTATACATACAATGTCCTTCGCCTGCTGCGCCATAGAGGTAGAAAACGTAGGGTAGGTACCGTACTATCGTACATAATTATTATTTTTTCAGTTCTCTCTTCAGTGGTAAGGAAATAGTTGCACACACCCTTTCAAAATTTCAACTGTGTACCTCTCCCTACTTGACAAAAGTAGAGCAAAAAAAACGAAAAAAAATCCAAGTTTTTTGCCTCAAACCTGCTGACGGATACACTGACAAACATGAGACAAACAGAGAGCCAAGGTTTAGTCTCGTTTTCACCCTTCGGGTACGGAACCCTAAAAACCCTCCTTCCCTATGGTAATTGCTCGCCTACTTTGAAAGCTCGAAGATCCAAAATTGACCACAGTTCTCTAATAACTTCCTACACCCTCTTCAAATCGACCAATGAATCACCGGTACTCAAGTTCTTAATTCAAATTACCGACCTATCGAAGCGACCCATCACCAAATTATAAAGGGCGTTGATTGAATCATAAGCAGAGTCGTAGCTTCGTAACCGTAGGTCTCGGGCCCGATAAGCTCATCACTTTGGCTGATTTTATATTGTAAACAGTTTGCCGGTGCTTGTAAAAGCTTTGAAAGAAATTTCAGTCGCGTAGGCTACTTTTGCGACGAAAATCGCCCGTAAAATTTACTTAGCGAACTACAAAATGTACGTTGGATGTATTTTAGGTTAATTCGTTTATTTATTTAGTTTAGATGTAGCAAATAAATATTTTTTACTTTGTGTATGTACCCACGTAACGAAAACAAAAATCAACTAAAGGTTAGTTGATCCATTTGGAATATTCATTTTATTGTTTTGAAAAAACTAAAAATCGACTGTAAATTCCTTAATCCTTGCTATAATCACCTCACTTGGCTTGGCGGGCACATTAGTGATCCCTGTGAAGGTGAATCATAAATAAAATATATTTTTAATATTAATATTAAATAATGCTGGACAATTCACACAGCATTATCTAGCCCCATGGTAAGCAGAGCTTGTGTTATGGGTACTAGATAACTGATATACATAATACAATACATTACATAGATAGATATTTTTTATTATATATAGAAAACAACCAGAACACCCTAAACAAATATCTGCAGATCGTACACACAATTGTTCCAAGGCGGGAATCGAACCCGCAACGTCCTGCGTCGCAGGAGGACCTTCGCCCACCGCGCCACATCTGTCGTCAAAATTTGTTTCATTTCTTTAACTATACAAATCTTTAAATTGCTTTGGAAATCCCCTTTTAAGTGAAGAGATACCTGTGTTAGGGGGTTTCGCTCTTCCCTTATGGAAATCACTCTTATAGATTAAGTACTACGACCAGGTCCCACCTTGTCGTAGTGGGACGACCTGCGAAAGACTGCAGTCAGATGCTGGATGCGGCAAGCTGAAGACAGGGCGCTATGGCGCTCATTAGGAGAGGCCTATTTCCTACAGTAGACCTACAGTGGATAGATTTATGATGTTATAATTTGACTAAGTATCTACCTGACTTCACTAAGTATCTGCTGGCCTTCCTCTGGGTACCAGAGGAAGGCCAGCAGATACTGCGTAACCTTTTACGATTTTCCAAAATAAAGAAAATAAGCCTGTTTTCATTATAAACGCAGCCGCGTCTGATTTGACTCCGATTATGCAAACGAGATCTAATCCAGGCTGTAGGTAAGGCATCGCAGTCAAATAGTATTGTAGAAACGCCAATCCAAGAGATACTTTATACTTCGCTCCCAATCACTTGCAGAGGCAGAAAAAAGATTAGATTCTCTTTCATTTTGAGCTGGAACGTGACTGGCAGTGGGAATTGATGAACCCATTGTTGCCAAGATCGGTAGACAGGTGGAGCTTGCATTGCTAAGCAAAAAAAAGCGCTCAGAAATAATAAATTAAGATTCTTGGGTTATGTATGATTTCAGATTTCAATAACTTTATTTATTTAGGCTTACAAAATAAGCACTTGAACAAGTCAAATTTCATACTTTGTATATATTATTTTAAAATAAGAAATAAGGTGCTAAAGACACCAGGTAGATGCTGGATGCGACAAGCAAGACATGGCGCAGTGGCGCTCATTAGGGGAGGCCTATGTCCAACTGTGGACTAACATAGGCTGATGATGACGACGATGAAAAAATAAGGTAGGGAGGTTAAGGGGGAATGGGAAAATGTATAAAGAAAGTGTCTTAGGTAGGCATGGATATTTTTCTCTATGAATTGAGGCTAGTTTTAAGTTTGTTGGTAAGTATTTAATGAGTAATTTTTCTCTTAGTTAATTTTTTAATAAATAAGAAGTAAGTTGGGGAATGGGCAAATGTGTTTGTTTGAAGAAAGTGTCTCACTAGAATGTTTCTCTAATTATGATTTCACGCTAGTTAAAATTTCGTAAGTATTTCGGTTTCTAAAGATTTTGGAAAATAACTTGTTCTATTTTCATTTGTTTCAATATTTGCCACTTGTCTAAAGCCGAAATAGATGTTCCAAATGTAGCGTTCGTAATCCTTCTACGTGTTTCCAACAGATTATCTCATTTCTAGATGTTTAGATAACGTTCATAAATACAACGACCCTCCCTTTGCAATCATAGAATATTGTTTTTGCTGGTTATTTGACAAAAAAGGGTTTTGGTTTTTATTACATTCGGTTACATTCTAACCCTATTTGGGGAAAGTTCCCTTTTTTGGAAGACGATTGGTTTGGCTAACCAGTTGTTCCTGCCTACAGTTGTGGGAATATTGTCTTCAAACATTTAGTATAGTCACTTATATTATAAATGCGAAAGTTTGGATGTATGGATCGATGGATTTTTGTATGGATGGATGTTTGTGACTTCTCGAGGCTAAAACTACTGAATGGATCGGGCTGAAATTTTGCATAGATGTTTTTGCAGATCGTAGAAACCATTTGTCCCAAAAAGTGGAAATCGAACCCGCCACCTGCAACGTCGCAGGCAGACGTTCGCCCGCCGCATCACATCGGTCGTCGTAATATCCAAATACACAAATATAGCGGCCTTCTCTGTGTGTTGTAGGAACATTTTTTCTACAAGTAGTAGTTTAATCTATAAGTTAGTGAAGAAATATTTTTAATTCATTTCTACTCGAGTCTGGGCAACCCAATTCGACCGCTAGAACTATTTTCCAACGTAATTGAATATTTTCAGCTCCTAACCACTCTACAAAGAAGTTATCAAAGAAGTTTTCAACAGTCTAGTTGGAAACGGCAAAATTTTGCTCGAGGTACAAACTACGTTATTCTAACCGTTCATAGAATATTTTAGACATTACGGGAACACAGGTTGAAATTGGTCTCAATTGTAGCCGAACTCTACGAGAGTTTTGTCACACAGACTAAACCTCCGTTGACTCGATTACGAAGTTTCCATGTCTCTTTTTATATATATAAGGAGTAGAAGGTAAGGAGTTTAGTTATATCGGTGGGTTTCTCTATTTTAGTTTAGGCGGATGCTTTGTTTGGGAACTTACTTACCCCCGTTTCCATACTTACTTACCAAAGATTTGACGATCTCGGTGGTGTCGTAGGCGAAGGTCCGCCTGTGACACAGGAGGTTGCGGGTTCGATTCCCGCCTCGGGACAAGATGTCCGAGGCGGGAATCGAACCCACAACCTCCTGCTTCGCTCTCTTGTGGGCAGGGAACTATGCAAATTCCATACTGAAATTGGACGTCACGATCACGTCGCGATACCATCGTCAACCGGACTCGGGACAGCTCTATTGTTTTATTCTAGTCTCTTAACACTTTGACTGCGATTTTTTTTCGACGATTGCGATCTTTTTTTTAACCTAAAAAATTCGTGCTGCCGCTCTACACAGCGGTTGTGTTACGCCGCACATGCGTTTCGTTCGAAAAATATTACGGCTGTGCTGAGTCACAAAGATCTGTATTATCTCAGCCGCTGCGCTAGTGTGGATTTACCTACGCGTATTAGTCACTTGTAGAAAACACATACCGTGTGATTTCAGCAATCAAAGTGTTAATAGGACTTAAATGTCATGTGCTGAGCTTTATTTTGAAATTAAATTCATACTTAGATCCAATATCCTTCTTCCACTAGTGGACAAAAAATTTAAGTGAACAGTAAAGTAAAATAATTTTATTTGATAATAATTTAATGTATAAAATATGACTTGTCTAAGTGCTTATTTTGTAAGTCGAAAGAATAAATGATTTTTGACTTTGACTTTGAATATAAATATAGACATGCTATTAGGCATCCATTGTCTTAACGAGCCAAAAAAAGATGTCTAGAACATCCATCAAATCTAAATCCATAATATTGAGCACAGTGTTTTCTGCATCATTTCCTCAATTTAAATAGGTATAAATAAATAATAGGCCAAGAAAGCGCTGGCGAGACGACCTTAACGCCTTCCTCGGAGATTGGTGGGAGATCGCACGTGACCGCACTGAGTGGAAAGATTTGGGGGAGGCCTTTGCCCAGCAGTGGGACGAAACAGGCTAAATAAAAAAAAAAAAAAAAAAAAAAAAACATCTGAATTTTTGGCATAAGTAGAGGAACTTTATGGAATGAGATAAATATAGCAGATACCCGGCAAACTTATAGGTATCCTCATAAACATAGATTGAAATCTCTACTTAATAAAAGGATAGACTAGTTATTTATGGAGCTAGCCGGTCGGGATCTTAGAAAATCATACACCAAGAAAATGCTTACGATAACACAAGAAAGTTCAAGGTACTAACTAAGTGTAAAATAATAACGTCTAGTAGTTAGAGTTGTTTCTTATCTGCTGAGAGAGCAAGTCGCCGGTCAAAGCTTAGGTAAGGTAAATATCATCATCATCAGCCTATAGCAGTCCATTGCTGGACATAGGCCTCCCCCAATGAGCGCCATAGCGCCCTGTCTTCAGCTTGCCGCATCCAGCATCTACCTGCAGTCTTTCGCAGGTCGTCATCCCACCTGGTCGGAGGGCGTCCTACACTACGTTTACCGAGTCGTGGTCTCCACTCAAGAACACGTTTGCCCCAGCGGACGTCGGTTCTTCGCGAGATATGGCCGGCCCACTGCCACTTCAGCTTGCTAATTCTTTGAGCTATGTCGATAACCTTGTTAAATATAGAATACTATAATTATACAGGGTGGCATTTTGAGATAGGAGTGGAGTGCCAAATCCAAAACCATGTGAGTTAGAGAGAATTCGTGAACGAATCGTATTGGGCTCAATTTACGAGACCACTCTTTCAAAAATAAAGTACTCATTTCTTTATCTGAAGGTAAAATATCCCCTGGACATCAGATGTGCAAAATCAATCCCACTCCCAATCTTCAAAAAACTGCTGCATCAATATTATCATCTTATCTTATGTCTATGTAAGTTTATTATAATGTTTGTAATGTAGGTATTTAGTGTATTTGTTACCAATTATTTATTAAAGTGCCACCGTCTTTATTGTTCGTTCATGTCCAGTCCAGCCTGGAAGAGATCGCTCTCAGCGATAAGGCCGCCCTTTATACCTTTGTTCTAAGTTTTTATCTCTGTATTATTTTCTGTTTTGTGTGGTGTAATAAAGTGTTATCTATCTATCTAAAAATGATATTTAAGCTTTTTTTCACCGAGTCTTTAGAAAATACCTACCCAACTGTTATGATACCATTAAGTATGTTGTTACTTGAATATTGTATGCATGTAACATGAACAAAAGTTAGAATCGTCAAATTATTATTTTAGTGTTTTTTTGCATGTAAACATGTGTCATTCATAACATGAGAAATAGGCGGTGATATAAAGTCGTAATCAGAAACTTAGTTCCTAATTTAATACAGTAAAACATTCACAACTTAAGTACCTACAGGAATTTAAGCTCGCTGATGTAAATTCATGATAACATGTAAATTCATAAGCAACTGCCTAACTATGTGCGTGCAGTGCATAAGTAGGCTCTAAAATAAGCGCTCTACCATCTAATTATGGACATACTATTATCTTTTTCATATAATCAGCAGGCTGTATTATCGCGTTGGACTTACGCCCTAAACCGGTATGTTTGGAAGTAGAAAAAAAGATGATTTGGTTTGCAATAAAGTTGCATTTATTATATTGCGATCAGAAATCCCGCTGGCCCACTGCGACGCACGCTATGCACGGCATTGGGCTAGCGGCAACGACGCAAGCCGTAGCGTGTATAGCGTGCACCGCCCATGTAACATTGAAAACTAGAAAAACTTTCATATCTAATCCTAGGTATATTTACTTACGCTTTTTTTGTTTAACACTAGCACAACAGTCTACTTTAGAACCACTCCCTACGCTCGTGACTCTACTCTTGACTACTTCGCTAACTCGGGATTTAAAAGGCACGAATAAACATGTGCTCTCGAATTAAATATTTATCTTTTCGCCTCGACTAACGAGAAAATATTTCGTAATTTATAAAAGAGATCGAATATCAGAAACTCATTTTAGTCAACCACCATGGAGGGTGAGAATGCTATTATCCTCTTTTAAATCGCGAACGAACGAAATAATTATTTTCTGTGAAGGTGGAACACTGTCCAACCTCCTTTTTTCTTCTTTACTGTAGACTGCTTCGCTAGCTCGGGATTTAATATCGGCACGTTCAAAAATCCTTTTGCCCACTTGTTCAACAAATGACTATTAATCAATTTACGGAGCAATAGACAAAGAGCCGGAAAAACAACGCACCGCTAGGTATTTTTGTGCTTTGATTGTAGAGTTTTAGGCTACGAGGATTGTCAAAATTATTCGCTGTAGCATCAGGAAAAGAAAAATAACCGATGGACGTAACTTCTAAAATTATCCGTCTAATCTTGTTTAGGTGGGTAAATTTTACTTGTTTCCTTTAATCTTTGCTTTTCATGTCTGTGGCAAATTGAATATGACAAGAAAACAGCTTCATATTTTGATAAGCACTCGAATTTGTATCAATATGGATGGTGGTAGATAGCCAGAGATACTCGCCACCTCTTGAAAGTCGATGTTGGACACTAGGAGGTTTTTTCGACGAATCATTTTGATTATCTAAGTGAGCTTGGTTGGTTAATGTTTCGTCCGGTATAGTAAGTAAATGGTAGGTATGCTAAAGGACCCTCTCTTCTACGAAAATTGCTATGGTCTTTTACTTTTCAGGGTTTTTAAAGCCTATTTACATACATATATTAGCAACAATGTAAAACAACTTTAGTTGCCATAGTAATCAAACCAACTAATTTCATCAATAACTACCAATTGGAAACAGTTATTAGGTATCTAAAATATGCCCTATTTGTACATATTCATATGTATAATAATACCTATTGTGCAAATTGCTGAATTGAACTGGAATTGAACAGTATTGTGTTACAAATTGTTATAAGAAGGGCTCTCAAATCAATACCCTAGTAATATACATTTGATCCGTTTGAAAACGGATAGTGCGTACTCTCACTAACTTAGGTATTCAGTGGCAAGTACCTACTTGTCTCTTATTTAGCGCCTAATCAAGTGCTAGGTGCGCACGAAAACATTTGACATTTATGACTGACTAGTTTCTACTCGCGACTTTGCTTGCACGCTTTGTTTCTATGGAAATGTTTTATGGTTATTTCTATCCGTGAACTGATTTATGTGATAAAAAGTAGCCTATGTTTTATCCCTGTCCTAGAGCTGTATGCAATTTCGGCCCGATCCGTTCAGTAGTTATGACGTGAACAAGTAACAAACATCCATCCGTCCACCTAAACATCCAAACTGTCTAATTAGTGTGTAAACAAAAAGAGCTCAGCTTTTGGGCTTGCTTCATCTATTAGTACCTATTTATTTTTATGTTGATTTAAACATGTACTCTAACCATTCACATTCTTATATTAAAATCTAACAAGACTTTGCTAAACAAAACAAAATACCTACAAGATGTTATATCAACAGGCAAAAATAAAAAACGCTTATTTTCCGTACGAGTATATCCAAGTAATTATTGAACTCATTTTCCTGGTCTTCCACTCTAATAAGCAAAAAGCGCTTTAACCTGTTCATAAAGCCGCTGCTTATACGATCAATTTAAATCTGCCAAATTTATCTCGGCGTATTTTCGCTTTGATGAGCCAGAGTGTAGATTTATACCTATCTACGTCACTCCATTTTTGTAGAGTTACCATTCTAAAAAAAAATCTGAAGTTGTGGTGGTATTGAAAAAACCATACCTAGAAATTCAAGATTTCTAAGTGAAGAACCTACCTAAGTGCAATAGGGCGCGAACATAAATTACTTGGTAGGTAGTGGTGTCAAGATTTATGAAAACTTTTAACCTTTTTTTAAAACTGGTATATGTACTTACCTACTTAGTGCTGTTGGTTTCACTTTGAGCCTAAACTGCCCCACTAGGTATTGGGCAAAACATTAATAATCATCATCATCAGCCTATATTAGTCCACTGCTGGACATAGGCCTCCTCCAATGAGCGCCATAGCGCCCTGTCTTCAACTTGACGCATCCAGCATCTACCTGCAGTCTTTCGCAGGTCGTCATCCCACCTGGTCGGAGGGCGTCCTACACTACGTGAACATGAATAATAACTAAGAATTATTATAAAATATATAACCTAATTCAAATTCATTAAATCTATCAAGAAATTTCAAATTTAAAGCAACAGGAAAAAACTTTAATCTAGTAATGGGTCCTAATTTAGGGTTTTGAAAACTTATTGTAAGTTGCTCGTAAGAACTAATTCAAACAAAATATAAACATTTAAAAATCAGGATATGTTCAGTTGCATCGATACAAGAGAGTATTAAAGTACATAATATGTAGCTACATTTAATATAATATGTAGGTATGGACATTACGGACATGTCCGACTTTTTGACTTTGACAGATGGAAACCCCACTCATGTGCAGCTATGTGTCACAGAGTTAATCGTGCAAGACGAAGACGCGATGTCTATCATTAATCAACGTATATCTACTATCAACGTGTACCTATCGATATTCCTACCTATACTCCGATTTAGAATCTGATATATTTTATGTCAACAAAGACTACATATGAATGGAAACCTAACAATAGGCTGATGACAATATTAGAAAACAACAAGGTCACAGCAAGATTATTACTAAAAACTTACCTAAACGCATAGTGGGTAATCTCACATGTGGAGCGAAAAATGTTTCAATTTGAGTTCGTAAGCGAACGCGAGATCAATTAAATTATGAATGAAAGCTTTCTAGAATTGTTTTGAGCTTATGTACTTTGTTTCGATGTTACAAATGTTGCTAAATATTATACAACAATATTCCTTGGTTTTTATTTTTGTACACAAAATTTATCCAGGTTTTTTAATTGGAGTTCACCTACATACATATAAGGTAGAAATTTAATGATCATATTTCGTAAGAAGTTAATCTTGTTGATTGCTTAGAATTTCGTCGATTCTCGTAACAAAGAGTCGTCCACAAGACCAACGGTTTATCGGAGCCTGGCAAAAAAGAGAGTATTATGATTGGTATTATGGATCTAACTCATGTACTGGAAAAACGTAATATCAAATCAAACGTTGATCTTTTGCGCCATCAGACTCGACTTCAATAAATTTCCTCCTAAACTTTAACTGTCCGGTAATGCACCAATTGGTCCAAAGGACAAAATCTGTAGTTAATTATAAGTACTATCATCTAGTTATAAGCAAACTAACACCATGGATTATTATTATCTGAATAAATGAATTTAATTATAATTATTATAATTATAAAGTAGATGGTTTTCTAAGAACTTCGGTTACCCATTTAGTCGTTATTACATAGAGTCTTTGTTGAACCTTAACTTGGACCTTAATTAAACCTGAAATAATCGGTCTGGGATTCGAATAGAAATTGATTGAGCTGTTAAACGTTCCATTCGTTAATTATGAATAAGCATTCAAATTATATTTGAAATTGTTAGAATGAATATTTCAGGGTTATGATTAAGGCCTTTTTAACTTCAGTTTATTTGTTTAACTGTTCAGTTCCACCGTAGGTACACATGTTACACTTGATGTCGTTAAGTTCTACATAAAAATTATATAATTTTTCTATTAAATTTAATTTTGATATAGGAAACACCATAAGGGATTGTGTTATAGAAAAAGCAGACAGACATGCCTTCTTTAAAAATAAATACTTACATCATTCATTACATTTTATTACAGTAAAATAATAATAAATTAGTTGATTCTCAAAGGGCCTCTTTGCTGTTGGCTTCGGCCCCACGCAAGCCTTCCAAAGGACCGGGTCACTTCATGGCCTGAGATCATGGTAAATTAGTTGATATATAAATAAATTGAAATAAAATAATACATGTCAAGATAATTAAATGCAGCTGTATAAGGGCAATATACCAGAAAGGTAGTGAAACAAAGGATTCAAAATCATCAGCCAGTATAGTCCATTGCTGAACATAGGCCTTACTTAAACGACGCACGCTACGAGTAGTAGTTTTGAGCTGTCTCCATCCATCGATAGAGGATTATTGGCCACATTTTAACACCTTTACTGTCCAGCTTCACCGAAGATCCGTGTCCGCAGGGATGCGCCGCGCCGCGGCCACGAGGCGCTGCTTGGGTAGGTATATGTGATTTTTGGTTTATGTAAGTAATAATAGCAACTACATAGTTAAATAAAGTCCAATTCCAATAATGCTATAAAAATAAATATCATTAAATGTAGAAAAAAAAAATATTTTGCAAGCAATCTTCTAAATCTAAATGTTACCTATCAAATTCGTAGAGTAAAAATTAATGCCTACAAATCTATGTCATTCAGAAGATCAATAAAGGTACTCATTGCAAGCGTTCGTAAGTTTAGCACGACCTCTCCCAAACCTAAGTCAATTTCATGAATTGGGTCGCCTTTTCAGGATTGCGCCTGACGATTGTCTGATCAAATTATTAGACGTTCCTACGACGGTATATAGGTATATTCTATCAGGAGTACCTCATAGAATATAGCTAAAGTATTTTAACTTAAATTTGTTCTTTACGGCATTATTATCGTTTTTCTAAATACCTAATGTGGGAACAACTTCGATCCTTCAATCTGTCTTTGCGCACCGATAGGCCGCGGATGACTTTTGCGAATAAGGCAGTAAAGGCTAAACAAGTTGCTCATCTTCCCATACAATCGTGGAAGGGCCACCAACCATCCATAACTAAGGATAATATCATTTTGTCTCGGCATTATCTATGTTGGCATAATTGAAAAACCGTAAAAAATGATTACATTTTAAAAATAAAAGGTTTTAAAGTTTCGTATTTCAACGCTGATTTTAGACCAACTTTAGGAGAAAATGAATAATAAACGGAGAAAAACAACTCTTAAATAAAGCCCGCTCCGACATAGTTTAGTTATTATTTTTGTTGAAATAAATTTATTTTAAAAGATACACTCAATGCAATATTTTTTTTATAATAAACTCTTTGCTAAAGGTCTTTTCACATTTTTAAACGCAGTCGTTTTATGATTGAATCATTGTGCATTACATCCTAGCATCGTGTCCTTTCGCACACGGTTTAGGTGAGATAGCCTACTGACGAGTTCGAGCCGTCTCGACTTATTTACCTTTAAGTTCTTCCCGCCACAGCAGAGCGATTTTACGTAGACTAATATAGTTAAGTATGGATTTAAGGACCTAGTACGCCTACACTGGCCTTAATCGGTATTTCAAACGTTGCTCATGATTAGGTATACTAATCATAGAGCGTAATTCGAACCGAATTTCAGCATAATTTGAACAATGTTGTTCTATTTATCGTGCGCCTATCGTTTTCATAGTTCACCTAGTATTCTGTGGGCAAACGAAAATGTTTGCTCTCGCCAGAACCTGAATAACACCGCTGAATAACACTGAGGTAGTTCCGATTTACCTGATTTGGTTTGAATATTAAACGTACCATACGATTGCGGTAATTTTACTACGTCTCTACACATTTGCGACATATAAATGGTAACTATCGGTAGTAATTATTCAAGGCTAAATCTGTCTTGTTGTAAAATAAAATATAGCTCAAAATAAACGACCTAAAATAACGAAACATTATACGTTTTCAATAAAAATATATACGAGTGAGAGAATTAATGTAGTAACTCTCTTGCTCACGTTTATTTTGTTTTTGTTTGTTTGTGTATTTAAATAAACAGGATTATTTATTATCTCACTCTAGTTTATTTTTATATACACTATATTGTAATATAAATTAATGATGTGGATTATCGTATATGTATATTATATAGCGTATTATTTACAGGTACGATTTCGAAGGTTTTTAACAGTAGGTATACCTATTCACTGAAATTTTCCTCATCGAGGGTGACATTATTCCCACTCCTACGCTTATTAAGCTGTTCGAAAATTCAACACAGTGTTGATTTCATTCCAGCTTAGAAATACAACCCTTTTCCTTTAAACGTGGAACATACTCATAGCTTAGGTATTTCGCAAATGAGTCAACAATGTTTATCGTCTAGGGTCACGGCAGATGTGTGAGATCAAAACAATAATCTTAATTGTATATGTGTGTCAATATAACCTTAATTTACTAATAATAACTATTAACTGGGCGCGGCACGGGTTGCCTTCCAGTTGTTTATGTCGTCTTATCTGGCGCCCCTTGTTGTGTATAGTAAAGTGTAAACAGTATGAAAATAAGGTATACCTATAGTACCCTAGTGGTAGATTTGGTCAACAAACGCCAATACAATCAATTGAACCGCAATGAAGGCTTCCTTATGGTCTTACGCCATGTGGTCGTGGCGTGGTCTACGTTCCACGTAATCATGTTAAAAGCCAACAAAACTTCATAGCATGGTCTACGCAACTGTGCAGCATGCTCTATGCAACTGCGTAGCATGCTTTACGCAACTGCGTAGCACCGTCCACACTATCACGTAGTAATGCTGTAAAATGGTCTACGCTACGGCGTCATAGTCTACGCAACGTCTCAAGGTCTACACGTAGCCTACAAAATTGCCTACAAAACTGCGTGCGTAGCATGATCTACGCAACTGCATAGCACTGCCTACGGCGTAGTAGACTCTGCGCAGTCACGTAGCTTCCTCTACGCACAGTGGTTAAGCTACGAGTACGTGACTCGTAGCTTAACCACTGTAAGCAACTTTTTGTACTACTGGTATACGTAGGTATAACGCCTGCTATTTTGTACTACTCGTATTACGATTTACTCCAAAACGGCTTGCCGTTGAACATTGAGTTGCATTATCAGAGCATTATTGTAAACTTTATCTCCATTAAAAAAACACAGTATCGCTTGTATGCTGCAAAGGGTCGCGCGGCCGCGGGGCGATCACTTCGTTGATATTAATATTGAAGACACAGTTTAATAATAAAATGATACTGTTCGCTTCTGTCCCAGCATCTCTGTGTGAATCGACCCCAACTCTAAGCCAGATCACGAACTTCGTAGGTGATTTGAAGTTATACTACTGTTACTTTTACTCTGTACTGTCGGGGTGTCTCTTGCTATCATTAATGGGTACTTAAATTACTGAACAATAACAACAAATTAAGGTTATGTCTGTTTACTTAAAATGAAATAATGTGCTTTGTGTTTACGTAATATGCTATATTAATACATTTAAATGTATTTATAATTTAGAAACACTCCTAGTTTGATTTATTTTGTAGAGTGGATTATTAGGTACATTTATTATTATATATAACGTTAGCACAATTTAAACTAATATCTTTGTAAACCTTTTAAAAACAATCAATTCTCTGGTATTACAATTGTTTCTTGTGCTTTAACTAAGTAAAGTGTTGCTTGATTTAAATTTAAACAAGTAACTATTAAATTGTTAATAAAACTTAATTATTTTTAAGATAGCCGTGCTGCAGAGCCTCTAGCATAGGTATTATATTACTTAAAAGAAGGTCCCATACCACTGAAATGTATTAGATTAAGTTTTTTTTTTAGATAGCTACTATAAAATATTTTTTCAACATTGGAATTTCGGATCGCTTCAAGTGAATTTCGTATCTCAAGCGAGACCTCGGAAATTACCAACTTTATTTTATATCTTTTATCATCGTTTATCTGATTGTATTTTCTAGATTTGGACTAGATTTCCGACCTTAGTTTTCAATTCAAACTTTTTCCATTAAAACAAGATAATTTAAATTGGCCCGCTATTAAGGATCCTTGTGTGTATATTTGCAAAACTTTCATTAATTTAGGTAGATAAGGTCCTCCCTCCCTGTGATGTTTTACATTTGTGTTAATAATCGGTATTATTATACCGAATATTAACACAGCATCAACGTAACATAGCAATGCTTATACCTATAGGTAGACTTATAGGCCGGCCAACACTCCTTGACATCCTTGTCCAACTGGGACACGACAATGTCTCCCCTTCTGGCCTGTGACCGCACGATATTTATAGATAGAGCACTGTTGGTTCATCTGTGAGACAATGACTTCCAGTCTATCAGTACCGTGCCCTCTGTTGCTATGTGCACTCAATTGTAGAGCTACGAATATTTGGAGTTAGAGGTGGAGGAAGTGAATCGGTGTACTTTAGATCATAAACTTAAAGGTCGCATGCTTTGTAACAGTAATTGAGAATATCCCGTTACAAATTTTTATTTGATTAGCAGTAGGTATTAGCAGTAGGTGCTGTTTTTATTATAAAAATAATTTTTGCATTATTGTTAGTGTAAAAACAGTAACGTATTTCTATAAGACTTTATGTTTTTATAGAATGTCTAGGAGTTGGAAAGTAGAAACAAAAACTTACTGCAAATGAGTCAATAAGATTAATCCCTGCGATATGTGGCTGGGTTTAAGTACAATGTAATTATTTGCCTATAACCAGTTTGGAATTCAGCCAACCCTGCAAGTATTTAGGCTATTCAAATTGCATTTGGCTGCATAATAAGCTTCGGATCGGTTCCATCGGACAGCTTTCGTTCCCAATACTGAGTAACAAGGTCCACATAGTAGGGAGACTACATTTACATCGTAATCGTGTCTGCAGGTTTAGAATACTGGCTGGCTTTTTCTGATATCTGACTACAATTACTCTGAGATCTAGTTTTCAGAACGGATTTATACAAATAACAATGAAATCGGTTATAGTTATATGCAACTATGCACACGCTTTTCTAGCTTTTGCTTGTTAAAACTGTACTCTCAGGCTATAAGCTTGTCTAGATGTATATATCTTGATAGATCCATGATAGGGATATCGAGTTTTTATGTAACATTTGCCACTTCTATTCCCCTTCCTAACGCGTTCCTATTTATTCAAACACTCGACCATTCCACATCAATAAATCACACGAGGCACAACCTTATCGTTTGTCGAGACAATGTTTTGTAAACGAGCTATCGATGTAGACAACTTTTAAGTAATTCCGTACTATGAACTATCAATAGTTATTTTTAGTTCTCCCGGTTGTGGTGGTTTCATTAATCGGGTGACGGTGGTAGTGGACGACCCTGGCTGCAGCCGATGGATCAAACATGAAATTTACTTATGCTGTACGTATTTTTAGTTTGACCTAAAAAAAATATATAAATCGTTTAAAACCTGTGTTGGCTATTAACGATCTTTTCATCGAGGCTTTTGTTTGACGACACAGTCAGTTTTTCGATTGTTAGATGATGAAAATCTCTCGTCAACTTGTAACAATGGAATTTTGATTTTGAGACAAAATAAATATCAATTTCCGGCTAGGTAAGGTTTATGCTTGGTTTACGACTTCCAGCAATACGAATTCACCTCGACAAGAGATTTGATCATTGAGATGATCAGAACAACCGTCTGTAGTTCTTGGAAATTTTCCACTGATAGTCGTTTCGTTGCATCCTTTGTAGGTTGTCTTATCAGATACCTACCTACTGAATTATAACTTAAGAAGTTATTATGTTCTTAATTTTTTTAAGCTTTTAACGTTTTCAATTGGTCAATCGATTCAAATTAGAAAAACGTTATTTTGTTTTGACTAACCTAAAGATAAAATTCAGAAAATAGATGGTCGTTATAAAGCTATTTCTATTTGTTTTATTTTATCGTATTTGTTTGTTTAGGATCGAAATAATGTTGTGCTTAATACATAAGTATACGAGTTTGTAAGGTAAGTATTGGTTTATTGGGAAGTTTTAATTGAAAAGTTAGATTTGTTTTGAAATAGGAAGATTATTTTACATTATTTAAATGATTGATACATAATAATTTCAGTAAAAATAGTAGCTAGAGCTAGACGGCTTTCGACAGACGAAGGACGTCGGCGGCTTTTCCTAGTTTTGTTGGTGTAAATTTCTACGACGTAACTTTATGAAAAATTAGCCCTTTTCTCTTTGAAACTCGTAAATTAGTTTGGTGGTTTGAAATTACATAATTAATTTTCTTGCTTTTATAAATAACTTCTACGAAATCTCCTTAATGATATAAGCCGCAAGCTCCTTAATATCTAACCAACCTTTATTGCTGTTTCTAATGCTTGTTGTACACTAGACTTTATCTGAGTTAGAACATAAACTGAAGTCGTAAAATGTTCCTAATATGGTTCACGTAACAAGCCTTTTAAGTATGCACCTACGAGTTGTAATCCAACCAAAGTTTTTTGCTAGTTAAGAAAGAGCGAATAACTTAATCCGTTGTAAGTTTCGGATGTTTAGCGATATACAGTGTTTATGTTAATACCATTGTTGGTTCAGTGTTTGGTCTTTCGTATAAAAAAGCAACTTGAAGACCTTACATTTCGAACCCCGATGCAAAAAGAGGTTTATCTCTTATGGATATAAATCCGTGCCAGACACGTGTCTTGGCAGACAAAATAATATTATACAGTGTAAATGTATATAAATACGTTAATACAGTGTATATAACATATAAACGTATATCTACAGTGGATACGCCGACATACAAAGGCCGTGCTAGTTTAAGTCTGTCAGTCTTCGGACCTTCTTTAATTATTTATTGTACACACAAAATCATACATAGAAATAACATAACAAGATATGTAAATGACCTTAATGGGGAAGATGCCGTCAGCAGAGCGAGGATCCACAAAATCCTGGATCCTTCCTTTCATCATCATAGTCATTTATTGCAGACTATAAAGAAAAGTAAGAGATCTTATTTAACGTATTCTACGGTCCATAGTAATATATACCTTAAAACTAACACACATAAAATATAAATAGACTTAAGCCAGAACACCCGGAACAAATATCTGCAGATCGTAGACACAATTGTCCCGAGTCGGGAATCGAACCCGCAACCTCCTGCGTCGCAGGCGGACTATCGCCCACCGCGCCACGCGTTCGTCATCATGATTACCTAATCATTATTTCTGTTATTCCAGCTCCTCACCATCATGGTCCTCTGCAGAAGCCACGACGTCCACTGCGACCGCGTGTTCAGCATCACAGATGAGGTGTCCAGCTGCAGCGGTTGGCTCTCTACCATCATCTTCAACTTCTGCAATAACACCTACAAAATCGTGAAGAGGGATACTTCGTTTATGTTAGGTGAGACAAGGATCTCTATTTATTTATTTATTAACTAGTACCATTATATTAAAACCAATAACACTAGTTATTTACAATAACCATTAAAATTATAAATAAAATTAAACAATAAGAAAACCTAATAATACTAAATAATTATTAAATATTCTATGGGTGAAAGTATAAGTACCTACCGACCTAAATAACCGCATTCCTTCGCATTCCTCCGCTTGACGCTGGTGTCGATGGACATGTGCATTGTGGGCTATGAAAGTGTTAAATAACTTTGTAAAACGGTTAAGGTTGCCGCAGATCAGGGCCGCACTGCTGCCACACATCACAAACATGTGCATTCAGATATGGGCTTTGACTCGTAACGTTTAGAAGCATTATATTACATACTGTGGCATTGGATGACAGAGAGGTCGCGGGCGCTATGGAGCTTGTGAAAAGCCAGTTGTCACTGTAAAATCTATCTGGAGATAACGAGTTTAAAATTACCTACACCCATATTTTGAATGCACATTTTTTGCTGCGCGGGGGCGGTGTTGGATTAATATGCGCAGGTATTTAAGAGTGTACCTAGCAATAATATACTGGTAAAAGAAGACATTTATAGTATAACATATAACTCGTTTCGAAGAAAGCGGTTCTTTTTCTTGAATACTTAGTTCGAGGATACAGGCGACTGGGCCCATACATAACTAGGACCGCGGTCCCAGTTACCTGATCGTTATGACGGACAAATCATGTTCTACGAATGGCTAGGATTTAACTTATGGCTTTCGAATGTATTGGGTTTCGAAATCAGGTCGATATCGACTCGGCTTCTTATCATTTATAACAAAATATCCGTGGTTTTGAGAAAAAATGAACTAAGTCGCACTCGTAACTTTCAATTATTAATCCTTTTGTTTGCCTCTGATACACGCTTCAACACGGTAGCATCAACTTAAATGTTTGCTCTTAAATACTTGGATTTCTTAGGGTTTATAACTCTAATTTTTAATTAAACCCGAACACATATTGAGGTTTTTAGTAGGATTTGATTTATATTTTCTCGTGTTCTGTGATCGAAGCTGATATCCCCCCTTAAAGTTTGGTTCTTACTTTTTGTTACACCCTGTATAAACACCGCCTAGCAAAATGACTTTAAATAATTCTAGTAGGGATTAAATTTAGTTGGTAGATATGTCATTAATCATTGGATCGCTTTTTATTAACAATGGATTGGTTAGGTATAGGTTGACTTGAATCTAAATTGATGGTTCAGTCCGTTTGTACCGTTCTAGATTGGTCGCAAACGTGGTCTTGATTGATGAGCTCGTATTTCGTCTGGCTGTTTAAAAACAGACTAGGTATATCAATCTGATTTATATTAGGTCTAGCCTAGGCCCATATATTTATTTTTTACGGTGCTTTTTTACCGCTTTGATTGATTAGATGACTTCTGTGGCGCGGTGGCGAAGGTTCAACTGTGACTATTGGTTTCGGGTTCGATTCCCGCCTCGGGAAAAATGTTTATAGGATCTGCAGATGTTTTTTCAGGGTGTTCTGGATGTTTTCTATGTACACTAAAATAATATTTATCTATGTAGTGATAACTCTAGATTTGTCTAGTAGGTACCCATATAACAAGCTCTGCTTAGATTGGGGCTGTGTGAGTTGTCCAGCATTATTTATATGTATTTATTTATTAGGTCATAGGCCATTGACCAGCTGTGGGATAATATAGGCTGACTTAACGTAAAATAAAAATTATTGAGGTAAGAATCGCATTACACAGTAACATTTGTTCATTAAATATTTTAAATGTGTGTATGTTTGCAAAATATTATCTATCTTAGGTATTAACAAAACTGCTGAGTAGTTGATTGTAATGAAATATTGCATACCCACATTTCGCGTCAGACCTGAAATTACATAACACAAATAGTTTTACTTTTATAAAGAAAAAAACGCGTGTGAAGTCGTTGGCTAGTTTTAATATAAAGAGGCCCAAGTTTGCTAACAAATCATTAATTCCTACAGAAAAAATAGCACCAAAGAACCTCCAAAGAGAGCTTACCAGAAGAAGAATCCTCTCCGAAGGTCGATGGAGGCGCATCAGGAGACAGGTGGCGACAGAATGCTGCGTCAGACCATGCACCGTCGGCGACATCATCAAGTACTGTCCGGAAGATGCTGAGCTACTGAAGAAAAACCCTGGGATATTTGACTGAAGGCTGTGAAATCCGAAGTCGGCTGGGCCAAGCTTAGGGCTGATTTCACCAAACTTGATTCTATAAAAGATTATTGATCGTGAAATCACATTGTTTAATGAAAAAATGTGATTGTCGGCCGATAAACTTTCAGTGATTATATTTTCATTAGTTTTTCAGCAAATGTGTTGGAATGAAAAAAATAATCATTGAATCTGGTTTGGTGAAATCTGCCCTGATCTAATGAATTCATGTCATAGACAAAATTACCAGTCCAATAATTCGGTGCTGTTAGAAATGTTGAGAATGGGGTGGCAATAAATATATTAATTTATTTATACACATAATTTTTATTTATCCTATGGACTGAGTCTCGAAACAAAATTTTAAGAGACAACTAAAGGTAGCATTCCGTTCTTAGCGACCGCGACGCGAACGGAATGCTACCTTTAAGGAGACTTGATAGTTTTTTCAGTTATACCTACACAAATGTGTCAAGATATCAGGTCCCTGGTTAAAATTCCACTAAGGGCGCATCAGCAAGCGCAGTAAAGGGAAAACACTGAAGATTCCTCGTATAGGATCTTAGCAATAACTCTAACATAAGGAAATCTTTGCTACTCCGCTGGCATCTAGTATAGCCGGCGGCGCGGGAAACGAGCTTACCTAACTGATGTGTTCTGTTCAGTTGAAGTGGATTTGCAGGAGCTTAACCAGCTTTCAGATGGAAAGCAGGCTGGTGACTTTTCTGCTTGGTTTGGCAAGGTTTTTTCACAACTCGTAAACGTAGTGTAAAAGTTGTACCTACTTTATGGTGAACCAATAAACATTAAACATTTTCTTTCTTTAAAACACCTTCCCGCCACGTGGGATGATGATCTGCGAAAGACTACTCTCAGATGCTGTATGTGACTTTAGCTATGGCGTATATTATGGGGGTATAGGTATGGGGAGGGCTATGTTCAGTGGTGGACTAGTATTTGGCTGATGATGATATGTTTTTTAACATTTGCATATGAATTGCATTTAAATTATTATTGAAGTAAAAATCTATTATTTTCGTAAAGAGGTTTGATTTAGTCCTTTGCGTCTTCCATACGATATTTTATTTTATTTTGTATTATTTGTAAGACAAACAGTTACACACTTAACAGATAACTTAAATAAAAACCTATAACCATTTATGTGTCCTCGCATATAGTAGTTAAGGAATTGCTATAAATATATAATATGTGAAAGAAATCGAATGAGATTTTATTAACTCTAGACGGTTGCAAAAGCTCAATCAAGAAATGTTACGGAGACTTTTTTTGTCTAGGGTGAATAGAAAACAACTTATTATAACTATCCCATACTATCGAAAGTACCATATCCATAATACGTCCGTCGCTGCATTCTCGAGTTTTTTTTGTCGTCACTCCTCCGTCCACATTGAGAAGAATAACTACATATTCTCAAATCTCTTCGGATGCAGCAACTCGTGTAATTTTGGTTAAAGGTAACTCGAAGTAAACGTTTGTTTGACCTTTAATTCTTGATTGACCGTTTGCAACCATCTAGTTAGTACAAGGTTTTGAATTTATTTATCTACGGTAAATTGCAAAGTTCTTGAAAAATCATTTTTGAATGCATTTTACATAATTTTAAGAGAAAATAGTAGAAAAAAGTAAAAAGTCTTTATTTTGAAATTACTTAGGTGCTAGTAACAGAAATATGAAGCGACCTGCAGAAGTAAAATACTGTGTCGCAGGTCGCAACGCCCACCTCCGGGAATTATAGTTATAATGAGTTTCAGTTCAACAATGTGAAGGAACATAACAGATTGATATAAATATACCTAATATAACAAGTTAAAATTAAGTTTAATTTATAGTAGAGGACCTAGTCACTTAGGTAAGTGTCGGTATGCACCGGCAGACACCCGTTTTAAACCTGCAAGCGGCCCAAATAAGCTTAGTAATGGAGAGTCTCTATATATCCAGGTAAAAGTACCTCACACGAAAAGCCTTTTACCCTGAGCACTTGTCTCGTAATGGCTTCTACAGTATACTATTGAAAAATAGTTTCCTAGTGCAACGAACATATCTACTGAGTAATTTCTACTAGAATGTAGTAAGTATTAGTTAAAATGTGTACAAAGGAGGACGATCATAGAGGATCCTACCATCTCCACTAACATTTTTGTAGGACTCGGTATACGTAACGTCAGAATAAATATATAGTCATCGTCATCAGCCTATTTTAGTCAACAGCTGGACATAGGCCTCCCCCAATGAGCGCCACAGCACCCTGTCTTCATATTGAGGCATCCAGCATCTACCTGCAGTCTTTAGCAGGTCATCATCCCACCTGGGCGGAGGGCGTCCTACAATACGTTTACCCAGTCGTGGTCTCTACCCAAGAACACGTTTACCCCAGAGCGGTTGTCGGTTCTTCGCGAGATATCGAGCCGGCGGCGGCGGCTGCCCACTGCCAATTCAGCTTGCTAATTCTTAGAGCTATGTCGATAACTTTAGTTCTCTGTCTATATCGATTCTAATTTATACTATTTTGTAAGAGGTTATTAAGTAGAATTCATACTATCAACACCTTTCACTAAATTTTTTATAATTTTTATGTTTATTATAAGTTAATAAATAGTGCTGGACAATTCACACAGCATTATCTAGCCCCATGGTAAGCAGAGCTTGTGTTATGGGTAGGTACTAGATAACTGATATACATAATATATACAATACATTACATAGATAGATATTTTTTATTATATATAGAAAACAACCAGAACACCCGGAACAAATATCTGCAGATCGTACAAACAATTGTTCCGAGGCGGGAATCGAACCCGCAACCTTCTGCGTCGCAGGCGGACCTTCGCCCACCGCGCCACATCGGTCGTCAATTTGTTATGCATTTGAGTAGTCGTTTGCAAAGATTTTGTTTATAGCTAGAAGCAACGTAGGCTTCTCGAACTTTAGTTTATACTCTAGACTCTAGAGCTTGATGTCCATACAAGCTTATAGTACCCATTATAGAAGATAGGCCACTAGGATCTTTGGTACCCCTTTAATGTTTGAAGTACCTGATTAACATCCGATATTGGACTTTAGCATTCAAAGTGAAAACGCAATTGCATAACTTAAAAAGGTAAAAGCGATACTCGGCGATCGCAAACATTGGAGGAAGTTTTGGTTGAAAATAAATGATCGTGTTCTGAAAGCAAAGGTACCTCTATATTGCACTCAGAATTGATATCAAGTATTAAATAGTATAGCATCATATAGAAGACTATATGATGCTATTCTATTTGTATAAGTTAAGTTGTTCTTGGCTTGGAAGAAAATTCAGATAATATTTTATTGGAATTTGACTTTGACGACTTTTTTACAACCTCAGTGGCGGAGTGCAACTCATGCAACGCCCAACGGCGATGGTTCGCTGCGACGGAAAGTCGTGTTCGATTCCCGCCTCGGGAAAAATATATCTACGATCTGCAATATTTAATGAAAACATCTACTCGTATCTATAGGTAAATAATATATTGAATTAAGTAAATCAGGTATCTAGTACCCACAACACAATGCCTGCTCAGTTTGGGGCTAGATGATGCTAGATAACAAAGGTAGCCAATGTCCATCCACGGGATAGTCGAGATAGTCTACCTCCCAGCCAAATTTTATTAAGATCCGTTCAGCTATTTAGGCATGAAAAGGTAATCGACGGACAGAATTACTTTCACTTTTTAATACTATCTACTGTCTGCGGCTTCGCACGCGTTTCTCCGGGATAAAGAGTGAGAAAGTAGCCTATGTTATGTATATCCTTTGCTGAGATACGTTGTACCTCGCAGTCAAATTTTATTAAAATCGGATTATCCGATTAGGCGTGAAAGGGTTACAGACAGCCAGACAGAATAAATTTCGCTTCAATAATATTATAGTATGGATTTATAAGTGTTTATATTCTTTAATTTTGTATTGTAGTGATCAAAATGAGCAACGAAAATGTCTCCCTAAATTTAGTTGAGGTTGTTTATTATACGTCAAATTGTTAACTGTGGGTTGATGTCATTACAAATGACTGGCTCCACGTCGAATACGATTAGGGCCAAAAATCGCTCAATTGTATAAAAGCGTAATACGCGGGATTAGGGTATGTTCACATGGGAATCGGGAATCAACTGAAATCGCTGGTCAACCGCAAAACAGAGGCAGTTATCCATATTATGTAAGATTGTTAGGAAGGCGGAGGGTATAGGTATCATTTCTTGGGACTGGTCCATTCCAGAATCGAATAATAGGAGGATTGCCTCAGAGAAAATCAATAGGTATATTCTTAGGCATAATAAATAGATAGATAATTCTTTATTCGTAATCCTTATAAAACAGATTTGTGAAAACCGTAGTGGAATTCGCGACCCTATTGCTTAAAGCGATTTCTTCCAGGTAACCAAAGGTTTTTACACTTGTAATTACACTCCGCGCGCCACAGAATATCACAAAGTACGCCTCAAAGTACGTGCATACTATATGATATTCTGTGGCGTGCGCAACACAGAATACGATATTGTACACACGACACAGAATACGATATTGTATACTCAGATGCGTACTATGTGATATTCTGTTTTATCGTGTTTTTGGTGAGAGGAACGGGGGCAAAAATTGAATTTGTTGCGTGACATGGCGCCCGCTTAAAGTTAAAATCAAAAGATGGCAAGTGCTAAAACTAAAAAAACAACGAATACAAACTAAAATATTCCTAATACACATATAAACATAAAAATATACACTAATATTTATACATAATTCGTAGCGACCGTTTTGCCCTCAACAGCAAGTCCAATTGCATCTGCCAATAGATAAAAAGTTTAGCTTTCCTTGCGATGAAATCTGAAGAGCTAGTGCAAATTCTGAAGCATTTTCAGAATTTGCACTAGTACACAATGTACACTACATTGTGTACTAGTGCAAATTCTGAAATCTGAATCATTAAAACCTAACTAACCATTTCGACTTCTACTTTACCACTGAAAAATCTGTTAAAATGAAAATGCTTCAGAATTTGCACTAGATCTTCAGATTTTATCGCTCGAGTATTAGTGCCTTATCAAAAGTTGATAGATTACCTAAGTTGGTATTGGTAATAAAGCACGGACATGATTCTCAGAAGTAGGAAACTATCCATAAAATTGCTTGAGTAGAGATTTTATTGCTCTTGCTACGTTTCAATACGTATTACGTATGTTCTTCTGAATTTTATGTATTAATTTTAGATATGTGTTCCGGGCGTTCTGTTTTTTTTTCTAGATATAAAAATATTTATCCATCTAGTACCCATAACACAAGCTCTCCTTGTTTTTGGGGCTAGATTTGTGTAGCTGTGTGAATTATACAGCTTTATTAATTCTTATAAAACTATTTCCTCAAAATCCGTGATCATTGCATACAGCAGTTATTCCAGTAGAGAACGCTTTGCTCATGCCACTATAACCAGAGCCTTATTCTCTGAAGATACCCTATAAAAGATGTCACCGCCAGATATTTACATACACCTGTAAACTTTCGTTTAAACCGCCAGGTAAGCTTAAATCTTAAGTTGTTTTGTTCAATTTACCAGTGATTTTGTGTTCCATTGTCCAAAATCTTTGACAAATACTAGGTAGTGTGGAAGTTCCAGAGTTTTTCGACATCTACGTCACGTGACTTCGTAGTGCATCCAGTACTGAGGGTTGCGGGTTCAAGTCCCGTCGAAGTAGAAATCTCTCTCAGTCTACTAGGTTTGTTAGGTAGACAGTAATCTATACCCGCAATTTTATAATACGCGTTTTGATTACGAAAATTCAAGTTGTAATGAAAGGAAATGTAAATGGATGCGTCTATCAATTCAATTCCAATGTGCTTTGATAGTTGAACTGTTCCGTTTTGATTCCGTTTCAACCAAAGATTCTTGTAGCCTACGTTCCGTTTGATCCAATTCATCACATTAGCCAGAGTTGCTGTGCTTTCACACAAATGATTTGCAGCTTGTATGCTGGCCACACAGCAATAACTTCATTCAATAGGCAAATGACCAATAGGGTTGTAGTGCCATTTCGCCCATTATATCCTTTCATTTCTGGGCGGAACGACGCTTTAAATCATAATTTGATTGTGTTGACCAGAAATAAAAACTGACTTCAAATTCCCTAATATCTAAACTGTTTTATAAGTTTTGCGGGACAAAACACAAACAAACGAATATCTCGGAAATAACATGATTATTCTCCATATAATATAACAAAAATAAATCGGATCAGTCCTTAATTACCGGAGAAATCGGCGAACATACAAAATAAAACTACCTACGTACATAAAGCCGAACATAGAGCGTCCTCCTTTTTTGTAGTTATTTAGCATTTTCATTTTTAAAATAGGGCTAATAAATCGTTTTGCACATTGTAGAAATTTCCACGACTATTGCTGGTTTAGCAATCCAATGATTGCTTACTACCTTAGCGTCCAAATCATTCGTGACCCTATAATAATTGCTGCAAGTACGCATTTGATCGATTTTGTGTATTGCTTCATTTCTAGTCGTAATTATAAAAATAATAAAAATACAGTACCCTCTCTTCAAGGTGTATCTAAAATCAAATGATATGTAAAATCATTTCTGTGGCGTTCCGGAAAAAACTCATAGGAAATCGTTTTCCTCGCAACCCCTTTACGTAAAAAGCTTTTTGTGATAGTTTTTCCAGTGGGTTATCGGAATACAAAATTATTTGCTCAAATCTTGACTTCGAATGTAGAGTTAAATATTTACTAACTGTGATTCGAAATGCATCACAGCATCAACCGTCTACACTTCCATCAAAAAGTTGCCTGGCAGAGATCGCTCATAGCGATAATGCTGCCCATTGTACAAGATATTCTGTATTTATTTTTTCTTGTCTTGTGTATATGTTTTTATTTGGTGTGCAAAAAAGAGTAATTGTATTGTATTGCATCATGATTATAAGAATCGAAACAACTATTTTTTTTTTCATTTTCATTTTCAATTATGTTTTCAGATCGCGTAAGTTTAAAAATATTTATTATATCGTATCATTTCCAGAGTACTTAAATCAAAGATGAAGTTCGTCGTAGCCTTGTTTCTGCTGTTCATTGCCAGTGTGGCGCCTCAGCAGACCCCAGTGGTGCTTTGTGGACGCCAACTGGCCAATGCGAGAGCACTCCTGTGTTTAGGAAAGAGAGAGTACGTCAGCAAACGAGGATCTGTACACAATAATATGATTGGTAAGTGTAAACCTGCTTCAGCCTATCGTTTTGCACGCGTTTCTTCGTGATAAAGAGTACCTCTACCTAGCCTTCCTCTGGTACAATCCCTTAGTCGTACTTTACGAGACAATTAAACTGAAGATAATTAAAACTGAAAACCTCACCGTGTGTGGCTTAGCAACAAAGCTTAAGTACAAAAATATTGTATTTTTCAATTTGTTTGTTAATTTACATTATTGATTCACACTTTGTTTACGAGAAGCTCTGGGCTCTAGCTTTTTTCAGGCCCTCGTCTCTTCTCATCAGTCTAAAGGTCAATAAAGCAACAAAGTCGTTTATAATGTTAACCAATTTGCTTACCCTTTTAAAACTTTGCCACTTGAGAAAAGCCTTCTAAGAATTTGTAACTTACACCAAATGCCTACAGCAAAAAGTCGACCTCATTAAATACCAAGGCAAGTTTTGCAATAGCTAACCCTTAGGTGAGTTACGCGTTCATTGAAACTGTGTTTTGTAAGAGGGTAGAAGGGAATTGAAATTATGTACCTACACCTAGGTGTAATTGGATACTTTAGTTCATGAGTTAGGTTTCCTACTGATTGACCAAATCATGCCTTATCTTGGATCACTTTTTAATTTTTCACTGGTGATGATGTCTTTTTAGCCGAAATTCATTCTGATGATGAAGATCCTCTTTGCCGAATTTCGGCATCGGCGGCCTATCTCTGTGATGAAATGGTTTTATTTTTGATATAGGAGCTTAGATCGCGCCTAACGGGTTTGGTGAAAACAGGCGATCCACGTTTAAATTCGGCTGTAATAAACCCTTCTCTAAGAAATCATATTTGTTCTTTATCTTTTAGAAGGCCTCCCAGAAGACAAAGAGGATATGGACTGGCCTTGGAGCGGCCGCCACGATGCACTCACCGCCAACTGGTCTCGCTACAAGCGAGGAGGTCTCGTCGACGAGTGCTGTCTGAAGCCCTGCACCGCTGACGTCATCCTCAACTATTGTTAGACTACCCGCAAACTTTCCTTTATGGTGAATCTATACTATCTATGGTTTTGGTATACCATTGAGGAGACACACAACTTTTGTGAGACTACCCGATAAAGTTTTTGATTGGTAAAGGAACGTTTCTGTAATTTGATTAAGGAGGAAATAAGTTTGATTTTATTACATTTATGTTAGTGCCATGTAGTATTTTTATTGTAATGGATTTCTGTAGGTTGTAATAAAATATATACATGTCTTATAAGATTTTCAACTAAGCTAACCATAAATAACGCGGTCGGCTCAACAAATGTTTTCTCCTATCACTCTTATTAACCCTAATCCTTTCCTCAGCCCTTATTTATAAGCTGAATCCATCTATTGAAGGTCAACGAACGAACTTCGGTAAAAACAACTAGGTAGTTACGCGATGCAAACTCTAGCTAAGTGAATTATGTATAAATGGTAAAAAAAAACTTTCGGTTCCAGTCTAAGTTCGGTTTCTTATAAAGCTTAAATAACTTGACTTGATTAATTCCAATAATTCTGTAAAGTTGATGAAACCACAAGGAACCCGTTAACTTCACAAAGGACATTAATTTCCCGAGCCGTTCAATGAAAGCAAAGAACAATACAGAACAAGTTTGATAGCTTTGAGAAAACTGCTGATTTTCTTATTAAGTTCTTGGCAAGTTTCTACTGTCTGGCAAAGGCAATCGAAAAGTTACCTGCATTTCTGGATTCTTACTTTTCCTCTCAATATGCTACATTACTTCTTAATGAGAACTTGAAACCTAAACTGAACCAAAAACTGGTAATCGTAGCGTAAGAATCCATTCTTCCACCTCAGCCCGTGTAAGTAGTAAGACATAAGAGAACCTTTTTGAGAGGTTTAGTGGGCGAATGATCTGCAGTGGACGTGCATTATAAAATTAAAATATTTTATTTCGAATAACGAGATCCATATTTTGTTAGTAAAAATATTACTTATACAAATACTAAAATTAAGGTTAGTACTACTCACATACATTAATTATAAAAACAAAAACATCATATTCGTATTACACCTAATTACGCTACGCACAAAACATACCCACAAAGGAGAGGTTACCAGCTAGTTTTCAGGACACTGTTCGTACTCTGCGCATCAGGGAGGCGGTCTATGAAACCATCTACTTGGCATTCCGCAAACCATCGTGTTGATGAGAAGCCTAAAACATAATTTTCGTAGAAGTTACTACGTGACCGTAGAGCTTGCTACGCGTAGACAGTGCTACGTTATTGCGTAGAGCTTTATACGTAGCCTTGATTACCTACCTACCTATAGTAACCCTTGTCCGAAAGTTATAAGCCATATTATCTTCACTGAATTATATCCTACTAGTTCCGCTCTCGCTGCTTCGCACGCATTATTTCTATGGAAACGTTTAAATTATTTCTATCCCATGGTACCTGTTCTATGAGATAATGATAGCCTGTTTGATTCCAGGTTTAGAGCTTCTGAGCAAAAATTCAGCCCGTTCGATTCAGTAGTTCTTAGCGTGAAGATGTAACAAACATCCATCCATCCATCCAAACTGTCGCATTTATAATACGAGTTTGACCTACGTATACCCACGTACTTATACGAAGCCTCTCGCATCTTTGAGCTTTAATAATCAACATCTCGTATCCACAAAGTTCACATGAATAACGTCCTATTTCCAGGCATATCCTTTTAGCTAATTACACAAACTCAAATAAACGAGAGAGCTAATTAGGCGAATATCTGACAAAACGTACTACTTTCATGTTTCGTCAAAGATGTCTTAAATAAGGAGGGAAGGGAAATATTTGGTTTGTCTTAATAATAATAGGAGTGTTTGTTCAGCCATTGTGAGCATATAAAAGCCCTTAGCACACAGTTGTAGAGGGAGAACCGATGGACGGAGAGGAAAATAATTCGGATACCATAGAACATAATGTTAGAATAACTTATGGTTCTTATTTGCTTGACCATCTCTGAGGCACATTTAGGTTGTAAATGTTCTTAAATATGAGGAAAATTTATTACAAACTGAAGCTAACTATTATGCCTACTGGCTAGTAATAGACTAATCATCATCACATCAGCCTATACACGTCTACAGCTGGACATAGGCCTCCCCCGTACGACGCGTATTGGTAATACTCAAACCTAGCGCGAACCTTTTTTATTTTGACACTGACATATTGGTTGTGTTGATATTGGTTTATATGTAAAATTGTATGAGAATGTCACAGGTATAAAATTCGTCCGTGAACGACCCTTTGCCCGAGAGTAGAAATAAAACTCAACATAGTTTTGTATTAGAAGGTATTTTGCAACTGCAGATGAAAAGAACTAAACCAGGTGGAATCTGTGTATGCAAAGTGGCTAATTATATAAAAAAAAAACAATCGCACCAACCAGCTTTAAAAAAAAATACATATACTTGAATAATGAATGCTATAAATAACAGAACAGAATACTTTGATAGTAAAATATCTACTATCATTTGACCACAAATGAACCAAAGTAGATTCCATTCCGGCCTCAAGAATTTATTGTTTTCGAGGGTCGAGCCAGCCCTATAAATAAGTACAACTCTGATTTACTCGCAAGGAAAGGATTTAAATTGGCTAAACCATTTTTGCTAAGTTACGTTGGTAATCAAGGGTTATCTATTGCTGCTGAGTCGGGCGCCGTTGTAGATAAAAATTCGTTGCTCTATTGTGCTAAAATACTCAAAAAGCACTTTACAGATTTCACGAAACGCGGGTAAATTTATGTCTATGCTTAGCTATACTACAATAAAAAAAACCTGGATATTTTTGTATACAAAGGGGTTGCAAATCCCAAGGACCTGGACTGGACTGGACCTCTTCTGTTCCAGCGTTCATTCCGTGAGACGGCGGTTGAGCTCTGACTTTTTCTCACCATCCGGCGTGGATGATGAGGATGACTCGAATTTGGCATGCAAGTAATGCAAATATAATGCAGATTGTCTATTATTTATCGATATTTTTGTTGATTGTAATCTTTTAGGTTATCTGTTTTCTTTCTGTATCTATTCTTTGCTTGTTCACATTTTTTATGTATCTAATATTCTTCTTAGTTGTGAAAACCTCTTAATAGCCTTCTGTTTCTATTTTCTTATTTTTAATTTACTGTATGTGCTGCTGGTTTTCCTTGTAATAAATAAATAATTGATTTCTCAGTCTTTTCAATTTTAATAATTCAATTTTAAACATTTTTCGCTGCACATGTGAGATTATGTGTTATTGAAGTTTATGTTTTACTTTTTAGAGATAATCTTGCTTTTGTTAAGTTGTCTTTGTTGATATAATATTGTGGATTTTAATTCAACGTGTTTCGCACCTTTGTTCACTTATAAGAACAGTTTTTTTAATATCACTCTCCGGATATTACCTATCCATTGCAAACTTACCTACATATAATAATACCTCTTTATAATACATTTTATTATTTTAGATGTGGACAGTATTGCTAGAGGTCCAGCGGGAGTTATTGAAATAAAATATCAAATCACGTATTATTTATTCTACTGGGATCTGGGAGCTTTTGATGACCTGGTTTCCATCTCACCGATTGATATTCATGATGTACGATTTGACGAATACTTGATTAAAATTCTTGGAACGAAAATCAATTGCAAATAAACAGAGTTCAGCAAAAATGTACTCGGTAGTTATTTTTATCACCGATGTAGTAGAGAAGGCATATATGCGCTTTCATATTATTTTTTAATAATTGTGTTTGAGAACAAAGGACAAACAAATGAAACTAGTTGCCTGCGTGTTATTGCTGTACACCAAAGACAGTAACCCGTCTTTGGTTCGTGTAAACGAATATTCGAATTTATCTCCGAAACGGATGAGTCGATTTCGATCTAGTTTTTTTGTAAAGTGAATGTTTCTCAGAGTTTTCTTTAGCTATGTTCGATGAACATCTGTGAAAATCAGGGTTATGAGGGATTTGAGAAAAATTGTTAGGATTTAAAATGTTACTTGGTTACAATAAATAGGTAGGTACGCAATAGGTCTGATGTTAAGTTTGAGTAGACCAAAGCACTGACCGAAAGATATGGGTATTATTTATGTATAAAAAATCTATCTCTTTCTATCTATGTAATATATTTTGTATTCTGTATCAGTCATCAAGTACCTACCTATAACAAAAGCTCTGCTTAGTCATCGATCTAAACTTTAGTAAGGATTTTCTATGGAGAAAGCGTTACTCAAGCGCAGAGCGATTGACGGAGCAAACCCTTATAATACGGGCCAGAGACGGTTGTATGAAAAGGAGACGTCAATCATTATCCATAGAGACAGAATACATAGAGACGGCCTAAGCATTATGCACAGCGATGCCCAGTGATATTGACGATACCTATGAAGGTAGGTAGATAATAAGGCGAAACTTCCGATCTCTCATGTGCAACTTTACATCATTCAAAGCATTTATATTTTCCCGAAAAAGAATCGTCCAACCAAAATCCATTTATTTCATGAGCGTAAACGAGGCAATGAGACGTTTTTACATAAATACAAAGAACCATTAGCGTTATTAAATCATTGAATAAACACAGAGCACTTTATTAAAAACCGTTTAAGCGTACCAAAAATAAACATCATGCCCGGATATTAAAAGGAATATCTTCCAAAATTATCTTTCTTCGGAATTTCTGACTGTACTTATGCATGCAGTGAACCATACAAACGGAGTTTCTACCCTATTTTAAAGTTTATTCTAAGTCAATTCAATGAAATTGTCAAGTCGTATCAAGTAGATGCGGCAGATAAATAAATAATGCAAGACAATCTGTGGCGCAGTGGGTTAAGGTCTGACTGCGACGTAGAAGGTCGCGAGTTCGATTCCCGCCTCGGGACAAATGTGTGTACCATCTACAGATATTTGTTTCGGGTGGGGTCGTTTAATTATTTATTTAGATATGAATAGATATCTTCTGTCGTCGAATACTGAAGCATAGCCTGATGATTAGATAATCTCCCGAATTTTAATTAGGTACACTATAAACTATAAATGTTTTATTTTCGCTATTCATTGTACTTCATTGTACATGTACTTGCCATATACGCACGTGTAAGCATGAAAGTGCCTGATTTCCTTAAGACCGTACACTACACCGTACAGGACTCTTGGACACGTCAAAAATTGAAATTAAATAAAACTAGGAAATAAAGTGGCCACTTTGATTTTTTGTTCACTTCAATCTTAAGGTAAAGTAAACACGCGAAAATGAAATCTTTTACTAATAAGTAAAAGATTTCATGTGTGTGGTTGTTAGATTTCGAGTTTGTATAGCAAAACTCTACGATATTACAATATACTACCTACTACGTTAATGTTGTGCCGACCCCACCTAGCGTGGGGTATTGACCAAAAGATGATATTCATTGTAACAGTAATGGATAGGTAAAAACGAGTACAAAACATCGTATGTAATAAGCGGGCTCGCAACAAACATCTTCAAGGAAATAACTAGGTTGAAACAACAAAACGAGGTTTCATAACTTTATTATATTAAATTACGCTTCTTAGTCCTATAAATGTTTACTTTAACTGTTATTCAGGAATTTCACTGAATTCTAAATTTTTATTTTACACACTTATTGTAACAATATTATATTTACATGGCTTTTTTGACACGAGGTTACTTACACAAATCAATTATCTACTTCACTAAAATTTTAGATATTACGTTACTTTTTTTAAAACTTAACACGAAATATAACCCTCTTTCGTAAATATTACAGATATTTTTACACATATTATCTACGCATATTCTAAAAATTCTACAAATAATAGCGACCCCATGTACAGCTAGCCTAAGTAGTCTACAAAAGTGATTTTAAATAAAAACTCACAACAATGTTCATGGTTAAAACTAGCGTTGGTTCGGTTCGACTGCCGGACGACCAGAGCGACCAGTCCGGACTTTGTTCTGGTCATGAACTCGCAGGTACATCTACAATTAAAAAAAAACAATAAATTAAACAAACAGCCTTTTTAATTTTTAATATTAGTACAGTGGGTATTGGAGCCTACGATTGGAGCAGATATATTATGACATTATTCAGAGGTTTTTTCGCTCTTATGAAATGAACGATATTGTATAATATGATAAACTTTGTTGGACAAAAGCTAAAAAGTTCTGTCTATATCCTCTCAGCATAATTTCCTTTGTGTTTGCTTGAGTATCAATGCAGCCATGATACGCCTATTGTGATTGATATACTCTCATCTCAGTCTTATGACGTCCACTGGTGAAATTAGGCCTCCCACTAAGGCCAATGTTAAGGGGGCACTGTACTGTGTCCATACTTTTTTATACACAAAAGTGCATAAAAATTACGTCAGTACATGTATTTACGTAACGTTTAATACATAAAATAATTTTTGAAGTAGGTATTACTAATATAACTTAGTAATATATCATAGTTTTTTTGTAGCTAGAAGCTACAACTTACTCTAACCTAGAAAAAAAGTTACCCAAGTTACGAAAACTTACCCAAGTTTTGCATTTGATGTTGACTGAGGACGACCACGTAGTTATCTTCATCAGAAAACGTATCTTCTGTTCTATAATCTGAGGTGACCGCTTCTGTACCTGTTGGCAAACAAAGGAAACCACTCTTTAGATGTTACACAAAAAGTAATTAGGTCCAATCCTTCATGAGTGGTTAAGATTCGACCATAGAACACGGGAAAACAGGAAAATACTAGTTTTTTTTCTATTCTCCCTACATGGTTTATCAAAAAGTTAGCACTCTTCTAGGGTTTTTCTGTAAAATCATAGAATACGGGAAAAATAAAAATAAACTTTATTTTCAAAAAGTTCATGTCGGGGGCTATTTAATTTGCCCTGTGTTCTATCATCGAATCATTTGGTCCTTTACTTTCGTGACACCCTGTATGCAAAAAGTTGGATATTAAGCTGCTTTATTTAAGCTTTTACGAGGAATTAATAAGTACATACATTTTTATTTTGTATGCCTGTTCTTTTCTGAAAGCTATATTTCTGAAAACCATTAAATTGACAATACATTTAATTTTGTGTCATATTTCCGAAAACCATCAAAACAAACGAAGCCGCTTTTCACAGAACTTCTTTATGTTGTCTGGAATAAAAATATATTCATTCATTCTAAGAATACATTTTACATGTAAAGTAAATTTCAAATATTCCGTTTGCTACTGATGCTCACGAAATATTTTTATGATTATTTTATTTTTCCAACAGCCTGCAGTCAGCTCAAACTGTTTCAATTGTAAATACTAGTTCTAATTGGTTTTTATTCTTTGATGTAATTTTGTTTGTTATTAATTCTGTTTTATTTTAATGGTACGTAAAAAATAAACAGCCCAAAAATACAATTAGATATTGTAATAATTTACAGAAGCTCCTTGATGACGTCCTACGAAAGACTCAAACGCTGGAAGCGGCAAGTTGACGATAGGGCGCTAAGGCGCTCGTTAGGGGAGGTATATATCCATCAGTGGACTAATTTGGGCTGCTGATGGCTGTGGGCGCCCGCGGAAGTAGAAGAGCTTCCTTATTTGATAATTTGCTATTTTATTGGGCTAGTGAGTGCGATGCCACAAGCAACCTTGTTAGGACATAGACTGATTTGTAACACTTAGTTGGAAGGCGTCCTAAAATACGTTTGCCGAGTTGCAGTCTTTCCTCAAGTACTAGTTTACCCCAGCGGTTATCCAGCGGCTCATTGCACTTCAGCTTGCTAATTCCTTGAGCTAACGGTAACTCTGGTTCTCTGTCGGATATATTCGATACGAATCCTATCCTTCAGAGATACTCCTAGCATAGATCTTCTTTGCGGTAAGCAGAAAACAGGGCACAGCGCATATTCAAACGAACTTAATTCAATGCTAAATTATAATTGTTCGTATAAAAAATCATGACTAGAAGTACTAATAAAGCATTTAATCATCATTAGCCTATTAGTCCACTGCTGGGCATAGGCCTCCTCTAATGGGCTAATGCCTCTTAGCAGCTACCTGCAGTTCATTGCAGAGGCTGGACCCTTTATGGAACACTGGACAAGAGTAGGTATACTCGCTCTCATGACCAGTGTTCGATAATTACTTGCATTTTGATTTTAATTTGGATTTGTTTATTGATTTTTATTTTGTATAATTTAATTTTTATTATGTTATTCTAGGTGACTAAATTATAATTGAGGAGGCCTATGCCCAGCAGTGGACTAATAGGCTGATGATGATGTAATGATTTATTAGTACGTCTAGACATGATTATAAGTTACGACTTACTGGACATATAAGTGCTGGTTTCAATTTCTGTTGTCGATACTGTTGTCGTAGACGACGTTGTTGTCGCTAGTGCTGAAACAAAAAGTTTTGATATAGTTTTAAAAAAGCTAGATAAGTATTTTCTTTGTCGAGTAGATAAAGATTGGGAATGAGAATGTAATGCCTCTATTATGCTGTCCCACTAATCATATTAATATTATACAGAGTGCCACAAAACATGTGACGACATTTTAGGCCTCCACATTATTATAGGTACCTTATGTAAAATATTGCATGAGTGCGTGTAAAAGAACACGAATAGGATGAAAAAAACAATTTTTTTTTCATAAAAAGTTAATATATTCTAAACACAATAATAAAAAAAAATCAGAAGTTTATCCCCTCGGGGACCAGAATCCCTTTCTGCTAAGTACACTTAGTTGATATACAAGGTGCCACGTAATACTCGTTACGTGGCACCTTGTATATTAATATTCCGTTGACTTTTATGCTAAAACCAGTAAAGGAATTGAGAAGAAGATTAGCACAGCGTCACTTCGACGACAGCTAAACTTGTCTGTAAAATCTATTCAGATATTCGACTTCGACACCATATATACATATGTATTTGTATTTATTGATAACGGCAACTCATAAGTGATTCAAAATGGTTCAATAGGAATAAACGGATATTATGCTCAAAGTTAATAAGTATAGTCAGCGACAAATACCTACACGGAGAAAGCTTTCCAAAAGCAATTTAAAATAAATCGATGACGCTTGCCTACAAAGCAAGTTCTTGCTTTTAAATATGAACATGTTCAGCAATTTCGTATTTTTTAATAAATCAAACTGGACAATCCATAGTTTCGTCCAGCCCCAATCTCGATGTTTTTGTCCTTATTTCAAGCGTATTTTCACTGTATAGTTTTAGAACGTAAGCCGTAGTGTACAATGTACATGTAAGTTGAAATTACAGCACGCGCTTCGTAAACACATACGAGTGACATTTACTGCAAGGATAAATTAGGAAATGTATGTTTGTACGTAAGCGTACTATCCTACAATAGAGGAATAACCGGTGATTTATTTGTGTACCACTAGCTATGTTCAAAACTAAAATTAACAGCTGAAATAACCAAAGCTATACTTATTAGAAGATAATTTTGTATTCGATATGCTCGAATAATTATATGTAAGGAGGTATTTTAAATTTCTCGATCTTTTAACATTTTAATAAAACTAATCACACGCCACTGGATTAGTCTAATATTTTCAGCTGAAATACCGAAAGCTAATCCTAAGACTTTGTAGGTATCCAAAATGTTGAAATATTAAACGTATTTTTACAGTTCAAAAATCAATTAAATTATTTTAACAGACGAATATATATAATTCTAAATTAAAAAACCGCTCGGCCCAGTCCCACTTATAAGGAGAGTTTGGTAAGAATATGTATAATATTTCTCCAATTTTTTAATTGTTGATATTATAACGGGACTTTACGCGTAGGTACTACTACATTCAGACTTTGCCTACTTTCTAACTAAATCGTTAATGAGCACAATATTCCACTGTAAAATAGTAGAATTCGTAAGTACAGCCACAATATTTTGTGGTTAATGTGGTCACACCAACGAATCCTATCATATTATAAGGTTATAAGTACCCTAGTGAGATCTTTAAGCGAAAACAACGCCAAAACTAGATTATAGATCCGGCTGAAATATTTCATACACGAATTTTTAGCCTAGAATAACATTATAGAGGCTATTTTTTTATCCAGAATAAACGTGTTCGATGCCGCGGACTAGTGACTATCTATAGCGTAAGCCACGTTCTAACAGAATATTTATGTATTAATCTTAGAGGAGGTCCACAAAACATCGCCCGCATCTGCTCATTACTCTATAAACTGCTAGTACATGTATAAACACATGCTTCGTTTCGTAGTAACAATAGGAATGCGGTTCTATTCACGCCGTTTATTTGATGGGATTTACGAACACGCTACCGTTTCTCTACATTCACATTTGGAGTTTCATTTCTATTATCTATTTCTATCTCATTGTCATGATATGAACATTCCTTTGGAAAAAGTAAATCAAAATTTTAATACTTTTTTAAAGACTCGTTTTACAATCTATGTATGAGGAATACGCCCGTGGTCATGAACTGGTGTAGAACTCAAAAAAGAGTCAGTTCATTCATAGTGTTTGAGGCCGGTACAAAGAGACTGGATAACGTCCCTTCTGTTCGACTGAGCGGTGTTGACTTAGAGAGGTTGAAGATACTATTTTAAATACTAAGGCCACATACAGGGTCACTAAAAACTACTCAAAGACAATGAAGACATCGAACGGGAGCTGAAGGCGCTATATAGGTGCGGGCCAATATGCCTGCCAGGAGGTTTGCGCGTAGAGTGACTCTGCCTGTCTGACCCTTAACTTTTCACGTCTAAACGGATCTTAATGCAATTTGGCAATTCGTATGGTGATTATGTAACTCGCGACCGGTTTGCGACAGGCGAAAATTAAGCAATCAGTGCTGTCAAACGCCAATTTTGACCAATTTTGAAATTGTAGCTGGTGTCAAACTAATACAAAATTGACGTTTGTCAGCACTGATTGCTTAATTTACGCCTGTCGCAAACCGGTCGCGAGTTACATAATCACCCGGCAGTTTTAGGTAAATCTAACTTATCCTGGAAAAGGACATTACGTTGCGTTTATAGAAGATAAATCTGCGGTCAGGAACTATCTACCAATAAAATAAAAGAGCTTTCATGATTGTTATCGGCTAAAACAAAATATAGAAAGCTTTTAGAGAACCGAATAGACAGGCAGAAAAGAAAATAAATATTAAACTAGTGTTATATTCTTACCATATTATTATTTTAAGACGTTTTCCTCTGCTTTCTTTTTTTTAGCTTAAAATTATTCTATTTATCACGAATGAGGTAGCTCGTACATTCAGGTTAGTGGACCTTGCTTGTAAAGTGAACACAGTAAATAATTTAATAGAATCTCACCTTTCTGAAAAACAAGTTAATTTTACATTGAAGACCCTGATATTTGAGATTACAAGATATTTCTAAAACCCAGAAGAGTTTTTTTTTGCTGGACAATCCACACAGCATCATCTAGCCCCAAGCTAAGCCAAAGCTTGTGTTATGGGTACTAGATGACTGATATACATAATACAATACATTACACAGATAGATATTTTTTATTATACATAGCAAAACGACCAGAACACCCGAAACAAATATCTGCAGATCGTACACACAATTGTTCCGAGGCGGGAATCGAACCCGCAACCTCCTGCGTCGCAGGCGGACCTTCGCCCACCGCGCCACATCGGTCGTCGTCGTTATTTATGTCGTCATAAATATGATGAGGTAGGTTTATACATTTTTAGATTTGTATAAAAATTCAAAGAAAAGTACAAAAAATGTTAACTTATTTTAGCAGCCATAACTTGAGAATTGTTTCACCGATTTCCATTAACCAAGCATTGAAAGGAACCCTCACAGAAACAGAGCCTTCTTTTTAAAAAAAGCTATATCAAATTTGATGCATTCGTTTCATAGATGACTATATTTTCACAAACATACAACATACCAACCAACAAATACTATAAATGCAACTTCTCCGTTTCGACAGGAGTAGCCTAATTTATATTTTATGTATGTACTACCATTAAATTTAGAATGTACTTTAAAAAAAAATTTAAGAGAAAAACAACATACTATGTACAAATAGTATTTTTATTGGTAAAATCATATTTACAAGTCAAATTTACTATTACAAAAACAGTAATATTTTAATATACATTTTAAAATAGTAGTATTTTACCTTGTAAATTTGTTTGTGTACTCAGTATTACGTACGTTCTATGTTTTTGGCTGTCAGTATCTGTAATGTTGCTGTGTGGATTGTCCAGCATTATTATAGATTTTACCTGCGGCTTCACACGCCTTTTTTCTATGCTAACGTTTTAAGGTTATATCTATCCCATGGGCACTGATTTACTGGTTGAAAAGCCTATGTTTTATACTAGGCCTAGAACTACCTGCATGCTAGATTTCAGCCCGAACGTGTGATTTTTGGAATTTAAACAGTGTAGATTACATTGCTTAGTGCCAAAATTTACTTAAATCTTTATTATTTATTGTAAGCCATTATTGTCCCACTGCTGGACAGAGGCCTCCCTTTTTTCCTTTTTTTTTTTTTAAATTCTTTATTAAGGTATAAATATAGTTATTAACTAAGTTATTCCACGCTTGTGATTGGAATACTGTTTAAATCACTTCCCTACGTCCGTGTACTTTTCCACGAATAACAAGTAGGACTTTCTCGTAAAATGAGCAATTTAAAAAGTAATCTTCAGGGCAGAACGTTAATTAGAACCAACACCTTTAATAAATTAAAGCATTATTAATTTCGGTACGAACAAGCGAGCCTTATTTTTGGGGTATAATTTGGGTTTACGCGACGAACTTTTAGAATTTCAATAACGTGGGTGTTAATAGGAGAGAGGGGATAATTCTTGCTTAGTGGGATCCGTTGCTGTTCAGCCTTACTTAAGTAAGAAACACATGTTTATTATAACTAGTTTTTGAATACAGCTTCACACGCATTGTTTATGTAGAAACTTTTAAAAATTATTTCTATCCCATGGGAATTGTTTTATGGTAAAATTATATTAACGTCAAAAAGAAGTAGGTTAGTAATTAAGTTTAGAAGTTGGTTGGTATATAAAACTAAAACTCATGTAATTACGACATTGTAATGGACTATGTCAGCTAACGAGGAACGCCACTGTGTTAATTATATGAATTATACCGAAATCCGCATTTATCGGAAGTTTCATCGCGAAATAACGCGTGCGAAGACGCGGGCGGAATCTAGTGTTTTTAACATAAGTTTCTCCAAATCAAGTGATAAACTCAAAAGTCATTTAAAACAGAATATTTACCATGATTTGGTCTTTACCATGATTTGGCACATTTTCATGCGCCTTGATCACGGAATAATTTAAGTCACTGCGACGAAGTTCAAATCATGGCCCGTTGTTTTAATAACCATGATAGTTTAATAGAAACTGGTTCTAAATTAACAAATACCTGCTTGATTTTCCATTCATTCTGATCTCACAAGGAAAAGTTGTTCCAATGTTAGAACTTAAGGAAGTTCCAAAGTTATTTGATAATAGATTGAACGTCAAGACGTCTCCAGTGAATTTATTAATTTCATAGTTCTTGAATTTCTCAACACGTAATTAAAACTTCCTTAACTAATAGCTTGAATCAACAAACTGTTGAAGTGATGTAAAAAGTTCCCTTCATACTTTCTGTAAAGCTTTTCACGACAAGAGTTAATCTTCTAGACCTTCGCGATACATTGTCAGCCACTTCGTCACTTTCCATCGGGCGGGATAGCGGTCGGTTTATTGACTAAAATAAGCTACTTTAACACTACGTCACTACGGCAATAGTAAAAACTTTCCCTCATTTTCAGGGTTTCATTCGACCATAAGGATGGGATAGGACTATCAAAAAAAAAACCTAACTAAAAGACGTTGACGCACATTCCATTAGGGCATTACTTCATTAAACAAAGGGGTGGAAGGATAAAGGAGGCCATCGTCTAGTGGGAAGGGACCAGCTGAAAATACTAATACATACTCGTAGTAAAGGCTTTTTGTGTTTTTATATCTTTGATTTTATGAGCTCCTAGTACAGAGGCGTTCACCGTTAGTTTAACCCCTGTTGGGTTTAATGCAATTTCTGTGAATACAGAAATATTTTACAACTAGAATCATGCGATAAAATGATGAAGCAAGCTGTTTTATACATCCAAAACTGATGTAATTCAGAGACTTGGAACCTGTCAGGGGGTCAGCTAACTAACGCTACTGTACATCGAGTCTGAGTGACTTAAATCTATATTAAGCAATAGCGAACTCACTGTATAAAGTAAGATCGTCCGTTGCAGTTCCGAGCGGGTTTTCTACGTGACAGTTGTAAGCCCCAATGTCTTCCCGCGATACGTTGTTGACTAGCAGCGAGGCTGTGTGCTTGTATCCCTCCGATTTTATGAACTCCTGGTACTTCGATCCTGAGGAAAAACAAAATTGAGCCGCGAGTCCGGTTGAGGATAGTATTGAGACGTGATCGTGACGTCTTCGTTAAGTTCTTTATTGAGTAATTCATATTTAAGTATTTTATTTTTATTTCTTAATTGTTAACTTACTTCTATATTGTGTGTACTATATAGAAGTAAGTTAACAATTAAGATTATTATGTGTAGGTAGTGGCTAATAAATGAATTATTTATTATTATAAAGGAATTTGCGTATTTCCGTGTCCGCACGATAGAGGCGTTTTATCGAATCCTATAGACAAAAGGAGACGTCACGATCACGTTTCTATCTCAACCGGACTCACTCCTCAGATGAATTAAATTCATTCAACAATTTTATCTTGCATTATAAAGTGTTGGGAAAAAATAATCTTGCAAGAGCTAGCTTGCTATACCTACATAATTCATTTCAAAATCTTATCTTAAATTTGTTCGAAGAGGTAAATATTTCCTACGTTTTCAAGCGATTGGATGTTTGAAAGTCAAATATTTATATTCTTAAGAGTTTTAAAATAAAATCCTTTCAACCTAAAAACATTTTGCCAGCGGGAGTCTTTAGACAGGAATTGAAAATGTTATTAATTTGTAAGTGTTATTGAGGATTTTTCCAATGATAAAATTCAGTATATAAATAAATAAATAAAATAAATAATGCTGCAATTCACATAGCATTATCTAGCCCCATGGTAAGCAGAGCTTGTGTTATGGGTACTAGATAACTGATATACATAATACAATACATTACATAGATAGATATTTTTTATCTATGTATAATAGAAAACGACCAGAACACCCGGAACAAACATCTGCAGATCGTACACACAATTGTTCCGAGGCGGGAATCGAACCCGCAACCTCCTGCGTCGCAGGCGGACCTTCGCTCGCCGCGCCACATCGGTCGTCGATATATGTTTAGATGTTGCATATTTTGCCAAATAGAATCTTTAACATCTATTTTCATGTTAAAGAAAGGTAAGTACTTAATCTGTATTAGGTATAACCTTTAAACAAGCGAAAATAGCCTTTAGAAACATTACCATTCATCACCCTCCCGTCGATATGTGTCCAATTAACAGAAGTCAGGGGATTCGCTTCAATCTTGCACCGTAGGACGACGGCCTCACCCAAGTAGCCCCCGATTAGTTTGTGCGTAACTTGAACTGATGGTTTACCTGTACAAATGGTTATTTGCTTTAGATTTTAGGGTGAGAGTACACTGGCGACGGCGATTTTTAAGAGTATAAGTGTTTTTAATAAATTAAGCTGTGAATTATCATCGTTGGGAGTTATTATTTCCTGGTTTGAGGTACCAGGAAATAATAACTCCAACGATGATGAACATTAATTACATATGCTTCAACAGCGTATATTGGTCCAATGCTGGACGCAGGCCTCGCCCTGATAAGCGCCTTGGCTTATGTCATGGCGGGTAATGCCCATAATCCCCACGCTGACCATGCGGGTTGGGGATCGCAGTTCGGTGGTAAATTGTTCTGCAGGAGGCGCTGCTGCCGGTCCCGCGGTGGATATCCCTTAGTCGCCTGTTAAAAAACCCGCGAAAAAAGTTGGGGTGGTGCAAATTCTAAGCCGGCATCACACGGATAAACGAAATATCAATATCAGTCATTAAATAGTCAGCACACGGCTTCGCAGAACATTAATTACGGTTTCGAGGAAATTAGCTGAAATATGACGATGATCTTTGAAGGTTACGGTAGAAATCATGTCAATAGGGACTGCTCAGCTGTCAGAAACTGGGGCGGCTTGCTAGTAGTACCCTACATGTGTTGCGGTCTAAGCCAACGTTGCTGGTGTGCTGGCTTGGGTTTGACAGGTTCAACTTACACAAGGCAATATTCTACAGCAATAAGAACTGCATAGTGATATCGACTTCCATTGCACTAGGTCGGATTGGAAACTTGAATATAGAAAGGCAAACGGGATTCAAACTACTAAAGTTCGGCAGGAGAAAATTGGTTAAACTGTAAGTTAAGGTGGATGGATTCACGATGCCGGGAAATTCATATTTTTTTGGTTTTATGTATTCTGAGAAGTCGTTTACCGCGATTAGTACACGATTCAATACAAAAGTATTTTCTACCACCAAAAGCTTTTACACTACCTAGTTTAAGCACCTACCATGTATGTACCTAAGCTTGATTACCTTTGTGAGAGAAAATACATTAACACACAAAAACATAGTAATTTTTTTATCAAATTAATATGAATATAGATTGTAAGATATATAGTATTAATTTGCGTAGTTTTAAGTTTGTTGTGTATACTAGTTTTTAAGGTAAATAAAAATATTTTCTTTCTTTCTTTTCTTTAGATCAAATCAAAATATATAATAAATTTTAAGTATATATTATACCTGAGCCATAGATGGCTCACGTATAATTAGATAAATACATAATGTTGGTAATTTTTAGTAACTGTCATCATCTCTCTTCACGATGACGTCATAAATCTGGCCCTCCAGTAGGTACATACGGAAAACAAAAAAGGATCGCGCCAGCATTTAGAAACGTTTAACGTAAACAATAGCGACAATTTATAGTTCAAGATCTATTAAAACAGTTCCAAACGGATTCCCTAAAGTCCTTGTATTTAAACTTATCCGGGACACTGACTATTAATTTAATACTGTTAAACCGACGATTTTGCGGAATACTTGATAGAAACTTTGCGCAATCTCACCTCGCTTTAATGATACTTACACTCTATTGTTGATACGAAGGGTGTCCCGTTTCAGGAAATATTTCAAACAGAGATAACATACTTACTCTTAATATACCTGTATTATATAGTACTAGTTTCTGCCTGCTACTTCGCACGCGTTGTTTCTATGGACGTTAAAACGTTTTCATACTTGATCCATGATTTATGGGATAAAAAGTCTGGTTTCTTCCGGGTATGGAACTACCTGTATGCAAAATTTCAGCCCGATCCGTTCCGTTGATTTTAGGTGAAATCATCCATACATACAAACTTTCGCGTTAAAAATATTAATAGGATTTTGCCTCAAATTACTATAGCGAGCGTATTCTTGTATAAGAGAGAGTATCTTGTTCTCCTGACGTGGAAGCTAATTGCAGTTTAATTTTGATTTGCTGTGCAATTACCAACCTGGTTTAATTGCTCATATTTCTACGCAGAAAAATGTTTCCTTTTCATTCGTAAAATTCTTAGCTCAAGTGAATTAAAATGATTCTATAGAAGTCTAGCTCACGTGGTACTTGGTTAAAACGTAGCCATTACCTAGCACTCAATTAGAAATTACAATGAAAATAAAAGATGTAAATGACTATTCTCTAAATTGCAGTGCCCAACAGGGTGTATGTACTAACTTAGGCTAAAGTGAAATCTTAAACTACCAACCCTATTTAGATATTGACAATAAATAACTTACGTGTGACGTGTAACTAGTTTCTTAATGTTTGTGTAGTAACAGTGAAGACCTTCGATGTAACCTACCAACCAACCTCTTTGTAAATAATTTAAAGACTCAGTTATAGCTAGATTTCTTATTTAAAAATATGTAGAAAGCAAAAAGCTCCGTATAAAACCTCACCCCGTGTAGCATAATAGGGCGAATAGTTCACGCATGTGAGAGATTTCTCCTCAATTTCCCACCGACGTAGTTACTTGCCGGAAAATCAACTCGCTCTAACAACTTGGAACTAAGTTTTAGAGGTTTTCAGCGTTGTTCAACTTTCTCAGGTAAGAGTTTTCTCGACTTTATTAAGGGTCGAATCGAGGTTTTTGCGATGCTCCCTAATTAATATTTTACGTGGTTTCCTGCTTGATCAGAAGACTAAGGGAAAATAGTATAAACTGAATGAGGTTATATCTGTGAAAAAGGTGAAATGAAACGTTTATTGGTGGCATTATCCTTGATGTCTATAAATAGATACCGTAAATAGGAACAAAAATAATGATGACAAAATAAAAAAAAACACGATGATCATGATTATTAAAATATTTTTTTTAATAAATTTTGGATGTGCTGACGTTAAGATCGCATGTCTATGGTGTATACGTATCGCTATTTTAACCGTCCCAAACGGAACAAGACAATTTTTAAACATTATTACATACGAAGAGACGAGACGGGGTTTTTTTTTGTATGTAAATATCGTATGTAAATACCCGATAAACTAATGTTTAATATGTAAAAAAATTTATGTTCCGTCTGTACGAGTAAAATCACGTGACATATGCAGAGACCTTTATTCATGTTAATTTCCACTTCAACCTACTTTCTTCCACTGATGACAGTAAAAACTGATTCTTAACTTACACAGAACATGCAGCAGTATCCTCTTGCTCACAGAAGGCGGGACACCATTGGTGGCAATGCAGAAATAAGCGCCGTTCATAACGCGACTCACGCTTGTCATGTTCAGCCATGCACCGCTCCATTTCTTAACTGAAATACAATAACATTTTGAATTTCACATATACTAGATAGGTACTGAAAAGAGAACTCATAAAGGGGTCGAGATATATAGAAATACCATTTATTAATTACCAGTAGGTTACATAACTTAGTTAAGAGTTCCTTAAAGCCTATAGGTTTGTCTAAGTAATCTAATTCAAACACCATGATAAAAAAGTAGAGAATAGTTAGAAATCGCAACTTCAACGAAAAAATTTATACACGTGATGTCTCACTGCCCGCCCCCCCCCCCCCCCCCACTCCCCTTTCCCTTTCAAGCCTCACTCATTAATAGGCGACTCCTAACTATGATTGCAAAATTGGCAAACCCTCGAGAACGCATATTACATTTGCGCTTTTTAGCGAATTTTCATCGGAGACTGACAGAAAATCATAGCTTGAGACCAGCTGAGTATGTATTCGGGGTAAAGATGACTAAGTTTTTTGTTATTATAGGGCGTCAATAATTGGGGTAATCTTAGAGATTACCCCAATTATATGGGTAATTTCTTAGAAATATAAATAGTTTAGTATGTATTGTGTCGATGTCTCTCCTTGACAAAATACAACACAAAACTCTTTATTTACACAACAAAATAAAACAAAAAGCATAGAAATACCACAAAATTAACAATATCAACAAAGAATTCTATTTAAAGCTGCCGATGCTCAGTCAAATCGAACACGGTTAAAACACTGATAAATAGAAACGGTGCCAAGTGGCAACCCTGTGCCTATAGACTCGACCTAATTAGTTGCAACTGTCCCACCAGAGGGACTAATCATGGTAATTGTCGGGGAAAATCCGATTATTTGGTAACGGAGTTATTTGATATCGTCTACACCGCGTCTACACCACACTCTTTGACATTGACCGCCGACTTTACATAACGATTTACTTATGTATATATACCGAAACAGAACTATAGGAGAATGGTCAGATGTCTAAAAATTTTTTGTTATCAAATCTCATTCTTTTCACCAATTTGAGCTTTTGGTAAGACTTTGCCCTGCCTGCAGTGATCCCAATATATAATGTAGAATGTTAATATCTAGGCAATATCATAGTGCTTTATTTCATTTAGACTTTACAGTACTCTTGGACACGACACAAAATTCAAATTATATAATGGTTAGTGAATAAAACTATTTTCCTAACAATGAAAATAAAATTCAGTATAAATAAATTATTGATGCAAGATTTTTCTCTCATGCGTTTGTCCTTTCAAAACATTTGGCTGTATATCCCACATAAAATATACAATCGTATTCCACTGGCAGGCTTCAAAGGAAGGATGAACACGCAAGAATATTCCATCCATTTTCCGGCTTTAAAGATAAACAGATAAATTGATTCTATTTCCCCATTCGACTTGAACTATAAATAGATATATCATATGAAAACAGGTAAGAATAATTTTCGGTTAAATTTATGCTGAAAGAGTGGGTGGGTATGGGTACCTACCTACCTAGGGACTTTTGTTCAGATTATTATCAAGAGCATAGAATAATAATAGACATACGAGTACATCCGTCACCGCTACCGTACAACACAATCATTTGTGGTTTTCCTTATAATAATAAATAAATAAATAAGCATTCAAATATGGGCTAAAACTTATAAACATTAGATATATTTTACGGTGACAAAACGGCTTACCGCAACCTTCAAGCTAGTGGTCCCGACCTGTCTGGTATCTGATGTCGTCGATAGAAAACGCATCTAATAAGAGTCAAGCCCATATATAGAAGTATTTGATGCAAATTTTTGTGCTGTGCGACAGTGCTGCGGTCTAGATCTGCGACAACCTTAAGAGTTTACACTAGACCAAACATTTTAAATGAGTAACATAGAATGTCCCGAGGTTTCGGCTTTAATAATAATAATCATTTATTTCAGACCATAGAAAAGTAACAGATCTTAATTAACTTATTCTACGGTCCATAGTAATATATACCTTAAAACTAGCATACATAAAATATAAAAGGACTAAATTAATAATAACACGCTTTTTTTTTTATTACGCCGACAGCGTGTAGATGTGCTCAGGGTGTCAGCGGCTTTACAAATACCTTTTTTTATTTAAAAAATAGTCAAAAACACAATGAAGCCCGTAACATATTGGTAAGCACCTCAATAAATAAACCAGTTTCTAAATTAGAACCAAACGAAATTGCGTATAAAGGTTAACACAAACACAAATGTAAACCAACAAACATATGAAAAACTGCGAATGTACAGCACTAGTTCATTAGCAGTAAAGCGAATGGGCGAGTTTTGTATGTAACATTTCGACACGCTATTTCAACTTTCGGGCTTGTCATTTGTGTTCTTACTCGTAAGCTTTGGAATTGCGACCCAAAGGGGCTATAAACTAGTTGTAGTTTTCAAGTTTTGGTAGTAAGCTTACAAAGTGTCATCGTCTCATTGTAACTGCGGTAGACAAACGCTATGGCATAATCTGCTCTGCCATGGCACGAGTTGAGTGGTGGAATTTTTTTTAAGAGAATAGAATAAAACTTTATTTAGCACACAACATAAAACTTACACAAAAACACATTTAAAGACTGCATAAAAAATTCTCATCATAAAACAAATGCTTTAATGCATGAGCACTGCCATACAGCGAGGCAATGCAAGAAAAAAATATTGGGCTTTTCCGGATGAGCGGCTAAACAGGTCCAGCCTCAGCTTAATGTGTTTTCGCTTGATGAACATTTCAATAAATAAGCCAAATTCTTGTGATTTCGCGCTACCACAAACTTTTTTGTGTATTCGTTTCGCGCAACGCAAAGTCTCTGCCTACGCATTCTGCCACAGAGGGAGAAATGCTCTAATTATAAATATCGAACAATAAAAAAGACGCTTTCAGATAAATAAAAAAAAAACCAATGATTTGTATGTTATTTGTAAATGGAACAGCAAAAAATCGAGCTTTCAGTTCTAGACAAAAATTAAAAAGAAAAAAATACAATACTTTTTAGGACGCTATAATGACACACCCTTTTTCTGCAAGAAAAGTGAAAAAATCTTTTTTACTTCTACTATTATATTACTATATTTTCAATCGAATCAATTAATTTGCTTGGAGTACGTTTGTTTGTTGTTGTGAAATATACCTTATTTCACAATAAGCAAACGTGGCTCCGAAATAAAAATATTTACCAGAAAAGCTTTAGGATTCCTAGAATAACCTCAAACGCTTTGAAAAGTAAAAGAAATGCCAGAACGGTTTTCATTTCATTTTTCTCACAAGTCAAATAACAATCACGAGCACGTTCTTAGAAAAAGGAAAGGTTAATTTAATATCGAAATAGTATTATCAAACATTATCTAATCTGTGGTTATATCCTGTACTGACTGTACCAAATATTTGTAGGGGAAAAACAGTTCACAAACATTCAGGAACAGACGACATTTGAACATGCAGTGTCAACAATTCTCAACTTTCTACAGTTCGCATTCCAGGCCCTGCACACAGTAGTGCTCTAAAGAGTTTAGTTCGTAACTAGGTTGTGCTAACAGCTTCATAAGCATCGTAAGTTAAAAGTTAATCAAAAAAGATAAAAAACATAACGTATGTAACATTACCCCTTTCTTTTTATTTTAATTTTAAGCACGCTTTATGCTACATGTCAAAGGACTATGAGATAGTACGCAAAGCATAATAATATGGCAAAATACTGCACTTAAGGGACGGGTAATGATATACTTACATAGATATCCATATTTTTATTGTCCTTTGACCACAATCTCACCTGATAGAAAGTGACGATGTGGCTGACGGTGTATCTTGAAGATCTTGAAGATACCTATTTACCGTTGTCCCCAGATGATGAAAGTATAGATTCAGTCAGAGCGGTTAAAATATTTTTGCCTTAGTATCCATATTCGAGGTCAGTTCATTATAATACAAACTCGACAAGCATTGGTTAAACCACCAGGTATAACGGACTGCTCACTGCACAAAGTGTACGATTTCGGAATGAGCTTTGCGAAAATCCCCGCTTTCAAAGGAAATTAGCAAACTATTTTATGAGCCGAGAATATACGCCGTTCCTTAAGCTGGTCGTAACTTAATAAGTTTATAAGTGCACCTTTACCTCTTTGCGTGTCTACAAGGTGTGCCTAAAACTAGTATTTTACGATTCAAGTAATGAAGTTTATGTACCTACGTTTTTTTGATGCTATACAGAATTAGGAATTTAAGTGTTGGGTCTCACTTAACCCCGCTTTCCTTCCATTGGCGTCAACTTTCCGTCATCTAAGGTATATGGTCACGCACAGAAAACGCATCACACAGTGAAAAGGGACGAAATCAGTTAATCTCATCCCATATTTCATCACTTTATCATACAAAGTTTTGAGTCTCACTTACCAAGCTTCATCACCATTGATGCCAAGAAGAGTCAGTGTTGCCCCCTACCAGGTATAACCTCGCCGCTACTGTTAGAGTCAACTATGTCTTAAGTGATGGGACACACTTACCCCGCTTCCCTTCCACCACCATTGGCCCCAAGTCTTCCCTTCTCCAAGCTATGGTAGGGTGCGGAGTGCCGGACGCCACGCAGTGAAGACTCACGTTATCGCCTTCTCTGACTATTACCTCGCCGCTGCTGTCCGAGTCAACGATGTCTGGTGGCACTGCCAAATATAAAAAAAATGTGTAGTATGATTTACGAGAGTTACAGTCCTCCGCCTGGTTTCTCTCGTAGGATACGAGAGAAACCAGGCGGAGGACTGTCGGGAAACTGCCCAGTATGGAAACTCATAAAATTAATAATGAGAAAAAAATGGCGAGTTCTCTTATCGAACACTTCAGGTCGCTGAGGCATAGGACGAAGTGAACCTTGAACTAAGCTTATTTCTGGACTGTCAGGAAACCTTGCCTAGGATGAAAACTAAAAAATAAAAAATAGCGAGTTGTCTTTTTGGAGGCCATGACACTTCGTTGAGGCATAGGAGTAAGTGAGTATAGTAAGTTTAAGTGAATTTAGAACTAAGCTTATTTCTATCTTTCTAGGGAAGATACGTTTACAATTTGCTTAAGGTATGTGCAAGGAAGTTTCACTTAACCCAATAAACCAGCGAATGAACGAATGCGTAGGCAGAGTCTATTGCCAAAACGTGATTAAGAACGGTGTCCAATAGTAAAAACTATAATGTCCATCCTTAGACGAAGACTAGCGTCTACAAAGGCTGATTTTGTATCGTTGAAATAGGTTTCGAAACCAGTTTAATAAATCAAAAGATCAGGACCCATAGCCGAGAAGAAATCAAGGGACAAAATATCATCAAAGTTCGGGCTTAAAAATATGTTTGAACCAGCTGTTGTAATCCCCCTTGAAAGTTTGGAGTTATGAATAATTTAACCAACTTCAATAGGTAAGAAGGCAATGTACCGCTATGGAAAAAATGGGTTGCGTCGTGCGTGTTCAGACGATATTCTATGAATTGCTTGTACGTGGGCTAAAGTTCTACACGACGACGGCGTTGAACAAATAGAGTACTGAGTAAGAGTTTCATACATGATCGATATTCATTCCGGTCAATTCGCCCACTCGTGCAGATTCCCAACACATAGATTGTATCACCCCGCAAAGCCACAAGCCTGGTATGTTCCACAACATTTTGAAGTGGTTTCGTCCGGTAATAGGTATTTGGAGTGAATTTGTCGGATCTAATGCACCATGTATTCGAATTTTACCAGTAGACACTAGGATAAAGTTGCGAGGTATCGATAAACATCGAGGTTATCGAGCGAAACGGCTGGCGATTAGAAAACTTTTTGCGTTGATAAAAACTACAGCAATTCGAACTGGATGCCGGCAGATACTAGTCAGCGTTTCCGTGTTTAGTTAGATACCAGGTTCAGGGTGTTACAATCTTGTTGTTGGAGATTATCTATAGGTTACACATAAGTCTTACTATTAACTTTATTGCTCGCTCATAAAGGTTTGTAGAAAAGTACGAGGATACAGGTCACCTTGTCAAAACATTTAGAAACTAAGGCACTAGAACCCGAAGAAAACTTATGGGTCGCGTGAGAGTATATTGTTAGAATAGGGCTTAAAGAAACTTGCCAAAAACATGCGAAATAGGACTATCTCGACAACTTTGAAGCAGTCTTGTGGGGAATCGGATAGGATTGATAAATAGACGAGTAGAAATATAGAAGGTTAAATCTATCATGGGTTACATATGGTTTTCAAATATAAATAAAATTAAAATAAACTATAATTGCTAGTTACCTACTATGTATGCGTATTATTAGGTAAATTGTGTCATATACGAAGGCTTTTCTAGACGTATTTATTGGCCCTATGGCTTTTACCCAGCAGAAGTAATAAAAGCTTATTAAAAGAACTTGGAGTGGAGAAAGAGATACGTATCTGTTTTTTTTAAATCATGTTCGTTTTGTTTTTATTCATTGAGTTGTAAATAAAACATTCTCTCTCTCTCTCTCTGTACCAATAATAGCCAATACATACAAAATACCTTGGTGATAGAGCGTGGGATCTATGGACTCAGGATTGTGACGTCTCCATACGTCATGATTCGAATCAGGGTTTAATATTTTGGGATTCCATCGAAACCAAAAATTGCACTATAAACTTACCAAAAACATGAAGATGATGCGTCTGTGTGATCATAGGCTCAGTATTGATCTGGCACATGTACCGGCCTCCATCTGTGAGCTTCACGAGACGAAGCGTGAGTGTCCAGGTCTGGTCGGCTTTGTTGATGGCTATCCTGTGGTTCTTGGTGATCACGTGCGATCCTATGGTGAGGATGGTCTGGGTGTCCACTCGCAGCCATGCGACCTGGGTGAAAATTGTCTAGTAAATAAAATTGTAAACAAATATAAATAAAATAAATGTTTTTTGCACCAACTTTAAAAACTATAAATACAGGTCAACAAAATGTGATTTAGCAATCCTAGCGATCTATAGTTCACATTATTCGGTAGCGCCTTCTTTCCCTGTAGCTACTTGCTTTATCAAATTAGTTTGTCTTATGCAGTTTGTAATGTGTTTAAGTGGATGTATTTTTGTTGTACTTTCCCTCAGTTTTTTGTGTGTGTGCTAAATTAAGTTTTATTGTATTCTTCGATTCTACGGAAGAAGGCGCTCGCGACGAGCAACGAGATGGATTTTAGCATACGGCGGGGTAACATATTATACTGCGAAAGGTTTATTAAGTACACCGATCAGTACCCGACTTAAGCAGTCGAGGTGTAGTGATTATGGAGTGTCTCTATTTAGCTATCCCATCTTTAACGAAAAGATCACGAAGTTCTTAAAAGGCAAGTACTGTTTTACTTGGGTGAATTGATTCAAGACTTGTATCATGAATAGTGATAAGCCTAGGCTTAGCTCATACTTCAATTGACCCAAATTAGAGTGGCGCGAACGAGTAACTGGAAGATGAACAAATTTGGAGCCAAAGTCACGTCCGGTAAGATTACGAAAGCCATTATAGGTAAGATTTAATTCAGCACACGTTTTACAAAACAATTAGCTTCATCCAAAAGGTCGCATTATGGACAAGGATCAAAATCAAGTATTCACCCAACAAAGGGACTTGTTCAGCGAAAATTGCTTCCTTTGCGCCGAGCAGAAGCATGTTTTATGACTGTGGAGCAATTCATATTTTGCAGACTCTGGGACTTCGGAAATAAGGCCTCATTTACAATGACGCGGAAGCGAGATTTGCATCTTACTTTTTCTTTTATCTGAATTCGTACAATGAAACAGTAACGACTGTTTCATGGATATTTTATGGTCTTTAGCCTTATGTCGATTAAGATGAGTTTGGTAAGGGTAAGGGGGCTTATGGTATTTTATTACATTACATTTACAATATAAGTTGCGTAGTTGTCTACGCAACTTACTATATTGGGATTGAAAATGACCATCACCTCATGCTTTGGTTATTTGACGAGAGAGGCGGATTTTCAATTACAATAATTATATACGGAACTACATATTACAATTTTCTATTACATATTATTATTACCCACATACTTTTAAAGCTAGGTGATGTGTTTCCTCGCAGATATTTAGCACCAATCTAAGACGTAATTGCAGGCGTTTTATTTTTTTATTTAAATCTGTTTTTCGACTCTAATTCAGCACAGCGTCAAAACGTGATAAGAGTTTCGTGTTTTCACGAACTCGCTTATGTTTAGGTTTTGTTATTGCTTTGTCAAGTACGTGCTAAGAATTTATTGTGTTAAATTTCGTTGTGAATAACGGGCAAAGTGAATTATATTCTGCTGAAAATAAGTGCCATAAAAACAAAAGCCTGTTCTCATATGAAGTGCGATCAAGACCAACCGTTTCGCATAAACGTGGAAGCATTATTTCATCTCTTGCTTATATGGCAGCGGCAGACGCAATCGATTGGTATGTTTGGTTGGGCACTTTGAAACTATCGTGCACTGGAATTACCTTAAATTTCAATGCTTGCACAGGGAATCTGATATTTTATTAAACATTGGCCAGAAAGTTTAAATTTTAAGTCAGAGACTGAGGGAATACGACTCGACTAAGTTACTCCGGTGATGTATCGGTCTTGGCATGAATTTGGATAAAACCAAAGTCATGATCAATGGTCACATTGATCCAAGGCCGGTGGTCGTACATGGTCACCTTCTCGAAACTGTTTCCGAGTACACTTACCTTGGGCAGATTCTGCAGTTGGGTAAAAACAGTTTCGAGAAGGAGGCCAAAAGGAGGATCCAGCTGGGCTGGGCAGCATTTGGGAAACTACGTCAAGTCTTCACGTCATCCATACCGCAATGCTTGAAAACGAAAGTTTTCAATCAGTGCGTCCTACCCGTTATGACCTACGGAGCTGAGACGTGGACACTCACGATAGGGCTGGTCCACCAGTTCAAAGTCGCTCAGCGAGCTATGGAAAGAGCTATGCTCGGAGTTTCTCTGAAGGATAGGATTCGTAACGAATACATCCGACAGAGAACCAAGGTTATCGACATAGCTCAAAGAATTAGCAAGCTGAAGTGGCAGTGGGCCGGCCATATCTCGCGAAGAACCGACGGCCGATGGGGCAAACGTGTTCTTGAGTGGAGACCACGACTCGGTAAACGTAGTGTAGGACGCCCTCCGACCAGGTGGGATGACGACCTGCGAAAGACTGCAGGTAGATGCTGGATGCGGCAAGCTGAAGACAGGGCGCTATGGCGCTCTTTGGGGGAGGCCTATGTCCAGCAGTGGACTGCTATAGGCTGATGATGATGATGATGATGAAGTTACTCCGCACCGGAGTTCGCAATTTAGAAATTTCGTTTATAGTAAAAGAACAAGACCATTATCAAAGATGAGTCCGTACTTTGCTCCGCTGCAATTCTTTTTACGGTTCAACTTTCAAATGGAAACCCACCTTGTTTAGGAAAGTTTTCTTGAAGCGTCCCCAGTTCAGCCACGTTTAATTATGATTTCTGACCCTTTAGTTCCTGGCAGAAGCTGCGTAATAGTGAAAAACGGCTTCGTTACCCTTCCTTATTCATACGAAAGGACACTGACATATTTCAGCACAGCCTGTTGTGCCAAATGGTGGAACTTTACCGGGAACACCGTCATAATTACCGTAGGAATGACAAAACGCGGTTCTGTCTTGAAATTTACGATACTCACTTAGCTTTAAGCCGTAGCGACCTTTATCTGCGCTACATTCAATATGAATGGAAACGCATTATTCAGGAAATTATTTAGGATTACTATTAGCTTTACTAATGAGGATGTGTAATAGGCGTTCGCTACAGGTATTCCAACATCAAAGGCTGTGCTTGTACAATTATGGATTGGAGTTCTGTTAGCAGAGTTAGGTATCAGTCAGCAAATATAATGTGAGTAGTTTTCTGCCTAAGGCCCAGACTCCAACAAAGTGGAGATGTCCGTAGCGGAGACGAGAAGCGTTTTTTAGCTTGGGTGTCTCCATCGAAACTGTGCGGTGATGCGTACTGGCTAGATGGGACCAGAGATGTGTGCTGACTATCGCGGATATGTGGGCTGGATAGAGCGGCTGAGCTATGTACGTATGTACGTGGCGGGCGTCGTATGTTAGTTGCTCATAATCTTCTCGTCTCCGCTGCGTATCGCCAGCTTGCGAGGCACAGCTCACGTCTCTACTTCGATTTTCTTTGTTTGTTCGCATACAAATACGATACATCTCCACTAATGGTCTTCACTGTAGCTGAACGAAGACGAGATGCGTGAATAACAACTTTCTGTTGGTTCTTTAAAATATGTAGATCTCTTCTCTGCTTCACATCTCATTTCAGCTCAGCTTTGGTAGAGTCGGGCCCTTATGTACCTACTCAACGTATTTCACTCAAGTAGAACAGCTACGCGTTTACATGTGCTTTGCAAAGCCTTATCGTCGGGGATAGTGCAAAACCGCGTAACCCACAAGTACAATACTGCGTATCTACAAAATTAACTAAAATCAAATTTCGCACGCAGGTTTACCAACCGCCTGTTTCACTAAAATTTTAAATTGACCAATAGAAAGCGAGATATCGTAAAATAACAAAACCGCGTATTTGTTTTCGGCGATTTTTGCGAAGACGATTCCGCGGAACTGCATTATTATTGTGTATTTTTTGTGTATTGTAGTAAAAACTTGAGAAGAAGTAAGTACCTACCTACCTAATAGGTTGTCAGCAATATTTTGTTTCATTAAATACCGCGTAACTTACGACATGCAATACGCAGTAGTCAAGATAACTGTCATAACGATACAGCGTAAAGTGTCGTACAAGAAAAATAAAACAATATAAACAAGAAACTATTATTACTAGTATGCAACACACTAATATTGGTTGCTAATGTACGAAAATGACTAAAAAGACCTAATTTGACGCATCTGCATAAAAAAATGTCTCTCCTGAAGTTTGGTGAAGTGTAGATACGCAGTATTGTACTTGTGGGTTACGCGGTTTTGCACTATCCCCCCGACGTTATGTGGTTAACCATGAGTAAAAGCGTCGTCAGTAATCAGATAGAAGTACCTACTACCTATTGGACGAATAATATGTCGATTCTCTTTGACATTGAACCTAATAAGATCAAACAATTCTTTTAAAATGGACCTCTTCGTAATTCATCTTTCTTATAATACTAATAATCTAATAATTACTTTCTTAGAAAAACAATCCAATAGGCTTCTTCAGCATCATGATCAGACCTTAAAGCCGCTGTACCACGCGGTAAATTTTAACTCCGTGGGTTCGTTTGTTTTACAACGTGGGCCTACGTTTCCACTGTAACATATGTACAATATACATGAGAATTAACCGACGACTATGTACAACTATAGCGCAGCACAGTTATGGCGTCCCACGCAACGAACGCGTGTAACGCGCGGCATAGCCTTGACAGCGTTGAGCAGCGTGGCTGCCATATTCGAGCAAGACACGTAGAGCAATCAGTATTTGTCGATTGCTGTGGACGTTATTACATACATTTTCTGGCAAAGCGAAGCTAGACACACGTACGTAGCCCTTTCGAGCGCTCTCTCCGCAGCGTTGGAATAGGGTCTTATGTCACCGAAGTACTACTGGGTATAGGCCTCCTTCAATTATCGCATCCAGGTGAGCCCAGGGACTTCAATAATGTGATCAATCCAAAACGCTTTTAGACGTCCAGATAATAAAAAAAATATACTTACTCTACTCTACACATCTATCAAAGACATGGACACTAGGTACAGCTAAAAACTAAAGTCATAAAGTTCTTATGACTTTATCTTTAATAGAAAACATTTGAATTTGAATTGGCATTTTAAAAGCTTGCGCGATCATTTTTGTTTTTCATATACTGTGTGCCTGGATTTGTGAGATCAACCTAGATAATTGTACAAAAGAAAACATTATTCCAAAAATTTACCAATAATAGTTGTTTGTCATTCTTACCTTGTAGCTCTCTAAGTTTTCTACCATGCACGTCAGGGTGGCGTCTCTTCCAACCACTACCGTAATATTGGTTTCACTCCCTAGAAACTTCGGTTGATCTGTAGAAAATACAATAAAACATTATGTAATTCTGTAGTTAATTATTGTACACACAATAATATGTACATAGAGCTTAACCCTGTAGAAGAGTTTTCTTCCAGCAAACCTTAAAAGTTATAGGAGAGGCGATGGAACAGATAGAGGAAGTGTACAAAATTAATAAATCGATCAAATGAAAAAAGAAACACGCACATTTACATGATTTTGAAAACTTTATCTCGTTTGTAGTGCTAATAATCCCTTAGTGGGAATAAAATCATTGAAAATAGTCATAAATTTGTTACTTTACTATGCCTAATTTATATCGTCCTTGGACCTTTCTCACGCGTTGATACCCCAGGGGATTTGAAACTAGTTACCTGATCAATACTTAAGGCTTAGGTCTACGAAATATCTACATGCTAGAAAGTTAGAGAGGCTTTTGTTTTGTATGCTAGGTAAAATAAATAAATGTCGCATTTATACACTTAGGTACACATCACACTAATATTATACATGCGAAAGTTTGACACATAAGTTATGAACATATGTAGGTACTTCTGGTTTCTTCACACTTCTTCCACTGGTGGACAAAAAATTGAAGTGAACTATAAAATAATGTTAATTGATAACAAAGAATAGTATAAAATATGACCTGTCTAAGTGCTTAAAGCATAAAACTTTTCATTTTCATTTGGATGGATGATGTTTGTTACTTTTTCACGCCAAAACTACGAAACGGATCGGGCTAAAATTTTGCATACAGGTAGCTCTACGCCTCGAATAAATATCCGAACGATAACTGACCGCTCAGTATTAGTCTTGGTGTGAAGAAGTAAAAAACATCCACATATCCATCAAAACTTTCACGTTTTTAATTTATGTATGATATAGCTATATTGAAAACATAAGTAAACACCTACCTATAACTTAGGTTTAAGTCTATAGGTACATAAAAGTTTTCCAATTTCTTTTGGAAAATAAGCAGCTATCCAACGAATTCCAAGTTTCACCAAACTATGTTGTTGCCTAATTAGTTAATTTACAATAATTTAAATTTTAATACATAATTAATATTAATTTAATAAAACAATAATATATTTTTCAGAGGCTAGGATTATTACGACCAGTCCTTAACGTCGCCGGTATAAATGTAGTTTGTTTCATTTCATTTCATTTATTTATTTCACAAACAATTTAAACAGCTTCTTTAAAAAAAAATTGTTGCAATTTAAGGTGGTTTAAATGAATTTGCCCGCGAGATTAAATATTTTTGTGTATTATAATTTTTCGCAGGAATTGTATTGTATTTTGTGAGCAAGTCTCTCATCTTTCCATACAAACGCGGAACGTTGTTGACCGTCCAAAACTAAGGATATCAATTGATCTCATGATTATCTGTTTGTATAGGTTCACCCAAAACTATAAAAAAACGTATACATTTGAAAACAACAAGCTTCAAAACTATCGTATTTTAATTAAACTATTGATTTTAGCCAAACTTTGGAGGAAAATAAATGATGTAAGGAGACAAAATCTCGAAAATAAACACCATTACGACATACATACATACATAGTTTAGTTTGAAATTAATTGATTAGGAAAAGATACACTCGTTTTTTAAAATAACCCTTGTGCAGTCGTTTTAGGAATGAATCATTGTGCATTTCATTCTAGTGCGACCTTTCGCAAATTTCTCATCCTCAACAGCCTATAAAGGGTCCACTGCTGGACATTTATTTATTTAGACCTCGCCTACCGACGAATTCGTGCCATCGACTTGTGCACCCTTATCTTGAAGATCAGCGCTGGCTAGGTCTCTTACAGAGCTTAGCCAGCATTATGGTAAGTTAGAGCATTTTTATAACAATTCAATTATACTATTCCATCCAATTTTATACATGTCCCTATTCTAAATGTCTTTCTATTCTATTCCTTAAAACGCTTCAACAGCAAGGAGAGAATAAATAAATAATGCTGGACAATTCACACAGCATTATTTAGCCCCATGGTAAGCAGAGCTTGTGTCGCGGAATGAGGTACCTAACTATTACCTATATAGGGCGGACAAAAGCAGGTGGTATCATATTATAACCTGTGCAATATTACCTATTAACCCATGCTTTGCGTCAAAGCAAAGCTTAGGCTATTATAGGATCAGATCAGAGGCGGATTACAATAGCTTCCGATATTGCATGTAATACTTTTAATAAAGAGACGAAAGATTGTTAAGATTTATTTATTGAGATAATAACATCATTACAGGTTTTTTTATTAAGCCCTAAGGCGATGTTATAACTACTTATACTAAAATTACATATTTTTGTAATACACACAATATTAATTAATTTGTAATTTTGTTTCAATAACATTTTGTGCCTTTTTCCATGGCTTTCGGCAGGTTTTTGTAAAATATATCTACGCTGTTTTTGGACAGAACATTGAGTAAATATATAGCGAGTGACATAGGGGCAAACTTAGGTAGGTTGGTCCTACAAGTGGGCACCTCCAGCATGGCGGGATGTTTGGTTGAAGACAACGCAAGAACTCCACGATCGCTGTAACGAGACGGAAGTCTCGACGTAAACTTACCAGGCGCGCAGGACATCTATACTAATATTATAAAGAGGAAAGGTTTGATTTTTGTTTGTATTCAATAGGCTCCGAAACTACTGGACCGATTTGAAAAAATCTTTCACCGTTGGAAATCTACACTATCCCCGGTGAACAAATGCTTTATTATATTTTCAAAAAAGTTAGGGATCTTTACTAAAACTCCAATAATGTAAACCAAGGTGTAAAAAATTACCTAAAAAATTCCTTACTTCGCGTTCGCTGCGTAGGTAGTAAAACTATTGATTATAGAACAAAATAATGTACTACGACTTTGCAAAACGCAAAATTAGTCAATGTTAAGAAATAAACTGCCGCGAAATTATGAATAATATTAATGATAAACACCCGTTCGAAGCCGGGAAGGGCCCCTAGTATTAAATAAAATAAATAAATAGTGCCGGACCATTCACACAGCATTATGTAGCCCCAAGCTAAGCTGGGCTTGTGTTATGGGTAGATAACTGATATAGATAATACATAGAAAACGACCAGATCACCCTGAACAAATATCTGCAGATCGTACAAACATTTGTCCCAAGCCGGGAATCGAACCCGCAACCTCCTGCATCGCAGGCCTTCACCCACCGCGCCACAGTTATAGCACGCAAGTGGCTTGTATTATTTTACATTACAATACATTTATAGGAGATTTCGTAGGAAGTTGTAGGCAACAACTAAGTAATCACCAAAAATATGAAATGTCAATTTACATTAACCTAATAAGGTACTCGAAGAGGGCCTTGTAGAGGAAACTCGAAGAGATGTATTATCGGAACACAAAAACCTCGACCACTCAATCTACTTGTGTTCCGAATTCGTTCAGTTTCGTAATATTTTGCGTCAAAATGTCGGTAAGCCGCTTACCTTTGATATTTCTTATAAACAAATTGATATACCAGATATACCCCAGATACACGCCTATAGAAAAATACACAACACACAAATTGTATTTTCCTTGTATTGGATTTAACGGAGAGTTTTGCACTGTAACAAAAATTATGTTACCTTACTGCTTTATTGATATCAAGGTAGAACTGAAAAGAACTGATCTTCGTAATATATTATTAGATATTATTGGCATTTCGTCGAAGACACCTATTATTTTCAGTTGACTTTCGTATTTACTTTCATAAAATAAATAATATTTTACAATCCACACAGCATCATCTAGCCCCAAGCTAAGTCAAAGCTTGTGTTGTGGGTAGGTACCTACTAGATGACTAATATATATACAACACAATACATTACCTATACATAAATTGATATTCATTTTTATTATTTATATAGCAAACGACTTGAACACCCAGAATTTTTTATTGCAGATCGTACAAACATTTGTGTTCGATTCCCGAGGCGGGAATCGAACCCCCAACCTATATAACCGTTATGGGCAGAACCTGCAGTTCACGCAGTGTCAGTGAATTACCAATAACCTCTTATAAGCCTATATGAATAATTTGAGTATATTTTGATTGCATAATGATGTTTAGTTTCAATCGAAGAACTCTTCGTTTTCGAGCTTATTCAACTGAGAAAGGCTTTACATGATTTCTGAATACTTAAGCTGTTACAAACTTTTATCTCGCTCAGACCAATAAAATCACAAAGATTAAGGATTAAAATCAACCCTAAGATATTAAGAACACATTTTATGAAGCATTATTGGAAATTGTTCGAATATTACGCTGTTTAAACTGCATTTATAGAATTGGCGGTATCTGTCACCTTAGTTTACCCTTTAGAGTAAATAACAGTGCACGGTTCAAAGATTTGATAAGACCCAGCGTCGAATTCCGTAGACCTCAATTATGTGCCCAATCTAATAGAACTGTTTGATGAGAATGACCGTTTCTGAAATTGAGAAGCCTTAGCTAACAGTAAACTTTGATATTTTGCTACGAAATTATACCAGACCGGTATAGTTTTAGTATAGTTAGTACAACTGTTATAATCTTTAATTAAATATATTATATTAAAGAAAAATAGAAATCACTATATAAATTTTCATACAATAAACCACACCTAAGTCACTACCTATATGATTATAAGTTATTTATAAAGGTAATTATGGTCTAATTTCCATTAGCTTTTAGCTGATACACACATCCTTATTTGAATATCCATTACAGAGCTAAAACATCCCTACACATCAATCATACAGATTATAGCGTTCGGGATTAACGAACTAATATCAAGGAGCCATAATACAATCAAAACAAGGGCACACCTGTGCCCGCGCAAACCTCGGCGCGACTCCATTCAAATACTCATTTACATACAAAGGTTTGTGTGCCGAAATTGTGCCTAGAAAGGCGGATTTAGATTAGAAGCCAGCAGCACAAAACAACAAGCTTTACCTATGAATGCCATATACCGTAAGATTTTGAACTTTTTAAACTATCATAGTCATTAAACACAAAATTCATATTTTATTATATATATTCATTCGGTACTTCATAGCAGCACTCTTTTATTCTACTAGAAAACTTTACATGTAGAGAAAGCTACGAGAACATTCCTGAACAATAACAGTCACTCAGCATTACTTTGGTACCTACCTTTACTCTGATTTAGAATCCAAGATATTTTATGTCAACAAAGACTTTTATGAATGAAACCTTAACCAAAACTGATAAAAATAACAGAAAACAACAAGGTAACACAGCAAGTTTATCACTAAAAAGTAAAACACAAACGTCAACAACGCATAATGTCACATCTCCACATGTGAAAATGTTTTAATTAGAATTCGAAAACGAACGAGACGTCAATTAAATTAAATAATTCATGAAACTTTTAATAAATAATTCATAAAACCTTTAAAAACCAAAAAATATTTCTTCGATGATACCAATGTCGTTATATATTTTCCACCAATTTTCCGTGAGTTCTGTAATCCGTTTGTATACAAAAATATCCAGGTTTTCGATTCGAAGTATAGGTACGTGACCTACGTACGAAGTAGGTTTTGTAGTGCCTTGAGTCAAACCAATAGTTTCATGTGCATGTAATTTCGTAGCTACTTTCAGCGCGGGCTTTGATCGCGTTTTCTCTATGGAAACGTTTAAAGGTTATTTCTATCCTATTGAAACTGATTTATGGGATTAAATAGCCTATATTTTAGTCCGGATCAGGCTGAAATTTTGTAGAACTGTATACAAAATTTCAGCCTGATCCGTTCAGTAGTTTTGGCGTGAAGAGGTAACAAACATTCAAACATCTAATCATCCAAATTTCGCATTTAAGAGAATAGTGTGATGCGATAGTCTAAACATTGCAATTTTAGGTATAGCAATGTTCATTTGATGATTCATTTGAATGTATTTAGTCCTAAACGGAGATGTATCAAACCCAATTTTGTCCAAATTGCAGGGACAAAACAACATAATAAATATAAACAACGGTCTCGATTTTCTTCCAAGAATTTTAAATGTTGAACAGGCTCTCCATTGCACGCACGACGAAACGTTAACTGATGCCTTACAAATCCTTTGAACTTATGTCTTTGAACGTTTGACTTGTATTCTAACGCATTTCTATAGAGCGCTCGTCTAGTAATAATTTTCTGTCCGTTACGTTAACATTACTTTTACGACTGTCGCTGGGTATGAAGCAATTCCGAAATACCCCTCTCAATACCTTATAATCATTTTTCGGAACTATTAAAACTTCACGTTACTGCGCTCCAAAACGCAAATAGCCGACGCTGCCCAAAAAGCCGCCAAACTCAAATGGGACTGGGCTGGACATGTGTGGCGTATGACAGACCAGCAGTGGGCGAAGATCGCCACTTACTGGTTCCCGGACGGACGACGGCCACGTGGAAGGCCTAGGCGTAGATGGCGAGATGAGCTCGACCTATACAATAAAGAGTGGGTTCTCCTTGCTGAGGACCGAGATGAGTGGAAGAAGGGGAGGGAGGCCTTTGCTCTGCAGTGGGACACCCCGGGCTAATATAATAATAATAATAACGCAAGCCTTCCAAAGGACCGGGTCACTTTATGGCTCGAGATCATGGTAAAGGAGAGACGTAAATAATAATAAAATTAAAACTTCGGAATTTTTTTTTTTAATAGTTAGATAATACTATAATTCGTCTAACAGACCTTACAAAACAGATTGTAGGTATTTAAATAAAAAACTAAATATAATATTATAAAGACTGAGCAATGGACTTGGCGGCCTTACCAAATAAAAAAAACGTTTGGAGAAAATCAATCAAAAACACGATGCCAACAAGTTTAAGAGCACCGAAATATTTTTAACTATTAAATGTTAATACAAAAATGTTACAAGATACAAAATTTTAATTTGCTGGAAATATGTGTATAACAAAATGAAGAAGCGAAGTGCCATTTATCTTTGACATGTTGTATGACTATAATTTCCACTTAATTTATTCCAGTGCTTCATGAATTTCACAAAAATATCCAGTCTGTTTTCAGTATTAAATTTAAAAATTCATGATTATTTTTAAAATGTTACCTACAGACAGAGCGAATTCAAAATATGCTTTAAGCCTTTTTAATTTGACTGCAAAAAATACTTATTTCGTAAGCAAAAAAACCTTTTTAAATGATATTGCTTAAATTTTATACCGAATCTTGGCAAGCTGATTCAGCTACTTCTTCGTCTCGCAGCAAGCTCGTTTGATTGCTTAGTGGGTCGTTAAGGAAATCAGCAGTATAAATGATGAGATTGCACTTCATAGCTCAGGCTTCAAGAGCGCTGACATTATGACAATAAAAATGTTTTATTCCTTCAAGGAATGGCAAAATCTTTTTAACTACCTTCTCGTTTGGAGCGCATTTTCACTACATCAGTTTTACTGGTTTCTTTTTTATTCGGCGGTGGCGGATGTAGTCGTATGAGCGTGTTCACACACATTACTATGTATATTAAAAATATCTATTAATGTGTTGTATTATGTACATAACTCGTCTAGTACCTACCCATAACACAAGACCGGATTAGCTTGGGGCAAGATGATCAGCCAGATCCAGCATTATTTGTTTATTACTGGTATTCTCTCTATATTACTATTGGATTCTAGATCCTAACCCTATAAGTGTAAAAAAGATGTTGTGTGAAAGTAGGTACCTTTACGTCCCATGTAGATTTAAGAACCAAGTTGTGGCACGCTGTCGCCGTAATCACAAAATAGCGGGTTATTATTAGGTCTATTTATATTTTATGTATGCTAGGTTATACTTATTACTATGGACCGTAGAATAATATTTCTTATTTTGCCATGGTAAATTATCATTATTATTAAATCTCTGCAGGTCGATTCAAACGTATTCGTATCATAAATCACAACACTTTGCGCCGCTCATTAGTTGATATACTTGTTTTATTCGTTATCAAAATGTACCCTATGATTGGTGAAACAAAATAGTAAAGTGACACCAACGCACACGAATACATCTGATTCGATGAGTTAGTGGCGATTCAGCTGATATGGCCTCTGTCGTGGTAGAGTTAGCACCAATCTACTATAGTTTGAGTAAACTATAACTAATGTATACATTGCAACTTAAGTATAATGCGGTTTTCTACCACCTTCATCATTCGCACCGCTAAGGAACGGAACTCGTTGCGTCCTGTTTTCCGGCCAGTTACAACCTGGATCTCTTAGACAAGAGTGAATAGGTGCCATCTAGACCTTTGTGATACACCGTGTCGGCCACTTTCCTTCAGAAGAGATTGTGGTCAAACAAAGATCTAACATGAATAAAAAAAATACAGAACTCTAAAAATTTTTATAGTTATGTCGTCTCCACAATTTTTCTATAATGTATATTATACTATATAAAGCTAAATATTATTATATGGCTTAAAGTTCTTTACTGAATCCAGTATCCATTTCCTATATTGAAAATAAATTTATGTAGCTTCAAACTAGTGGTAATGGGCAAGATAGAGGGAAAAAGACCAATAGGACGGTCACCAACCCGCTGGTCTGATCAAATTAAGGCTATAACGGGACTCACTTTGCCTGCAGCCCTGAGACAGGCCGAAGACAGAGTGGTGTGGAAGCGGTTCATCAGCGTCACCGTGAAAGCCTTCCAGGACGGGCACGACCTTCAGGAATGAAGACAACGAAAAAGAAGAAGAGACAAAGCTTCATAATTCAACTATTTCATTTAAAAGTATAATTAAGTATTTAATTACCTATTATTATCATGATTATAATCATACAAAAATATATTTATTCCAAAATACAAGTCTTACTCACTATATATTATTATCTACTACTACTTAACTATTACTAATTCCTTTACTACTTATAAAAAATATACAAACAAAATAACTCTTACCCTTAGCGCTCGCAAAACAAAGCAGCAAAACCGAAACAAAGAACTTCATCGCGTACATATTTCTGAAAGGAAGTTAGAACATCTCATCACGTCTCACATCACTTCCAAAGTAAAAATATACAGTCGCGGAAAACTTTCCGAAACTCCAGCACGTAAGTACGTTATCTGGCAATCTCCCGCGTTCGACTGAACGCTCCCCGAATACTCGCAGGGAGAATGTACTTCACGCAGGCGCTCGCTCGGAGGCTGTATTTCTATTAGTTTTTATACAAAAAGCAGTATAATCTAGAAGTAAAGATCATTTTTAGAAGCTGGCGCGATTGTCTATTGTTTTATCTACGCTGACGTCATAGATCCAGGACTCCAGTTTATAAAAAACAAATGGGTTCGTGCAAGCTTTTAATAATTTATCAGTCTTGTTTAGTAACCTTTATACTTTTTAGCATAACTCTTAAAAAACACAAAGCTGTAAAAGAATATAAAAACATAATTGCGTAATTGACACACTTATTTAAGTGCAATTATTTTATTATGATTGCGAATACAATTTTTTACATTAAAAAGTTATTAACCTAAAAATATAATACCAAATTGCTTTACAGAATGTTTCTTGTCTAACCATACTTGCTCAGTCAGTTGACTGACTATGATAGGGTAATTTCGCCTTTTCTGATATAATAGCTATGCCTACTACCTTTTTAAAACATTTGCCTCCATTAAAAACGCGTAGTCGCTCCACAGATTACTTAGAATTATCAACACGCATGATTATACAATACCGATTTAATATTCATCAATTTACATGGTTATTGACGATCCTAATGGATTTATTCATAGTTTGAAAGTGACAGAAGAAAATAATACGACCACCAGTCACTGAACATAAAAGCTTATAGTGCGTCATAGTACTATCAATAGATAACATCGCTTTGCTCCCATGATTAATAGCAGGGGCCGACCAACTAATAGTATGGGTTTCGTGGTCAATAACATGGTGATTTGATTATACGACCAGAGACCAATTCTACTGAGCAGTCGCTTCGCTATGACAATGGTTTCGTCGTAGAAACCTCAGATGAAAGATCTAAAGGTAGTGCGTGCGTTGCGGTGCTATTTGCAAGGCGAGATTTATATAATGGTTTTAGATACCTCCTTCCATCAGTTCGTTGTTCTTTCATGTAAGGTAGAATACCAAAACGTGTCTATAGTGGCGATTCTGCACTATTATAGTGAAGCGATTAGTTTTGCACAATAGGTCTTCTACTTTTGTCTTTACTAGACGATTTATTTCTGCTAGATTACATTTCTTATTCTTTATTCCCAAAAAAAAATCACATGGATGAAACGATGAAAGGCCTACTTTATAGCTCGAAATACGAAGATTCGGTTCACGGATCGCACGATTTGGACAACCTAACTGCTGAACGTACAAACGTGTATTGCTTCGGATACATTACTAAATGACACCTTTCGACCGTTGACCGTTTCGCATCTAGAGGAAAACAATGTCAATGCATTTTTATGGAAAGGTCATCCAAAGAACGGATCGGTCGTCCTTCGCTTAATGTGATCCGCAATCCGTTTTTGTTGGATGTTACATTTGTAATTTGTTTTTCAAAGTAGACCTTTTGTCTAAGCCGGTTGCCATGGAAACCATTTGTTACCAGTGATTGTGAAAATAATCATGTGGTGATGTTTAGATACGTTTTACGATATCTATTTCTCGGAGCTTTTATGGGACCACATCAGAATTAACCTGCAAACAAGGCGAAGATATCACCAAAACAGTTTTTTAAGCTTGACGGGATAGATACTAATCCCTCGAGAATATTTTTTTATGGGATCACCTTGAAGACTACAATAAAATAACGAAACATTTTTTAACTAGGTCCGGAACTTTTTTGGAAGTAGTACGAGTACCTACTGCGCTGTATCAATGTAGACCTTCTATGGCGTAGCACCTTCGTAGCAGTTTATGAAAATAATACCATCAATGTGTTCACGTAGCACTGCTACGGCGTAGCACTTGTTGCATTTTACTCAAATCAATAGTAAAATAATAAAAAATGGCAGTCAACTCGCTCATGGATAGTTCCGTATCCATCCATAGTAGATAACTATTTCGCAAAATGAATCCTAAAAACTGATTAAAAAAAAATACCAAGACATCATGACGCGGTCACCCATCAAAGAACAGACCGCCCCTGTTTTATAGCAATAGTAACCTCATCATCATCATCATCAGCCTATATTAGTCCACTGCTGGACATAGGCCTCCCCCAATGAGCGCCATAGCGCCCTGTCTTCGGCTTGACGGATCCAGCATCTACCTGCAGTCTTTCGCAGGTCGTCATCCCACCTGGTCGGAGGGCGTCCTACACTACGTTTACCGAGTCGTGGTCTCCATTCAAGAACACGTTTGCCCCAACGGCCGTCGGTTCTTCGCGAGATATGGCCGGCCCACTGCCACTTTAGCTTGCTAATTCTCAGAGCTATGTCGATAACTTTGGTTCTCTGTCGGATGTGTTCGTTGCGAATCCTATCCTTCAGAGACACTCCGAGCATAGCTCTTTCCATAGCTCGCTGAGCGACTTTGAACTGGTGGACCAGCCCTATCGTGAGTGTCCACGTCTCAGCTCCGTAGGTCATAACGGGTAGGACTTACTGGTTGAAAACTTTCGTTTTCAAGCATTGCGGTATGGATGAAGAGAAGACTCGACGTAGTTTCCCAAACGCTAATAGTAACCTACATTCTGTCAAAAACTCAACTGTCTACCTATTACGGTTCAAGAGATACAGCCCGCTGACTAACGGACAGACAGATATCGGAGGCTTAGTAACAGGATCCGGATTTTACCCTTTAGGTCCAGACCCTAAAAACCGTTAATTTCATAGCAACAAAAACAGCATAGACTCACCGGTGCTACTAAGGCAGGAAATAATCCGCCATAGCGCTGGTCTCAGAAATCAGGTAGAATCCATCTTAACACGAATATAAGCTTGAATTTTTAAGCACAAATCGGAATATTCGGTATTTTACTTATACAAGCTCAACTTGTACCAAAACTCTCAGATTCAAATTAAAGACTTCGATTTCAATTCAGGATTGGGAATTAGTATTTTCGAAAAGATCTTACAAATTAATTGGAATCAGTGAGTTCAGTCACAGACTATATCCCAGTGCGAATACAGCCTGATGAGTCACTATGTTAGACTCTTGGGACGTTCCTACAGTCTACGTTTACGATGTTTTTCTCGATTAAAGCTTTTGAAAACACGTACACTAAAGTTCAATTTCCTATGAATTCGTTTGAGAGTGTTGGCCTGGATGTTCCAGTTCCGTGCAGACAGATAGGTAGTAAACCTTCTTTATTGACTAGAGATCTAAAGTATCAATCGAACGATGTTTCTAATTAGGGTGTATTGCAAGCGGCATATTGATTTTCCTTTGATACTGCGGAATATTTTTGCATGCTTGAATGGAAGCAGTAGGAAAAGTAAGCACCTAATTTGTTTAAGAGCCAATATGGAATGCTGCTACTCACATTATTTGATGGAACACGAGTGGTACCTAATGCTAACCAGTTAAGTAGCTACTTATATGTATTTTAGGCTGTGTTTTCAGTGTAATTTGTAGCTCGATTATATATTACAAGTTGGTGCCCGCGGCTTCGCACGCATTGTTTCTGTGGAACTGTTTTACGGTTATTTCTATCCCATGGGTACCGATTTATAGGATAAATTGTAGGCTATGGTTTATTCCAGGCCTAGAACTACCTGTACGCAACATTTCAGCCCAATCGGTTCAACAGTTTTGGCGTGAATATGAAACAAACATCTATCCATCCATCTAAATATCGCATTATAATATTTGTGTGATGAAAACTGTGACCAGGGTCAGCAAAAATAATACAATTCATTAACGTCGAGTCTATCAACTACCTAATTGACTTCCCTAATCTCCTCGCCTGACAAAGCCGATTCGGCAAAATAATTAATTCAAGCTAAAGCGTAACCTTGACAGCGTGATAAAGTTCAACTTTTAAAAGCTGGCCCGATGTTCTTTTATATTTTCATACAATTATCTACGCTGACGTCACAAATCCAGTATACGAACAAGAATATAGAATCAGGCTAGTTTTTAGAAAATATCTATGAATATGTTGAAGGACGTGTTTTTAATATTTGAGCTGCCTTCTAAGTGGGAATGGAATAAAATACATATTATATTTTATCATTAATATTTCAGTTAACTAGGTATACCTACAATTAATAACCAGTTTTTGTTTAGTTTATTCTGAATTATTTCTACAAACCATAATTCGCACTGCCAAAATTATATCTACAATAAATAACAGACCTTTATTTAGTTCTCTTTATGAAAATGAATTAGCATCTTAGGATATACAATTTCCCCAAGGAAAAATAAAAAGGAAATAATCCAACCTGTTAACAAAAGCACGTAGCAACCAGTGTAGTGATCCATTGTGATTGCTTTCAAGTTTTGTACTGGTTTCTGTGCTCTTGGGGATTTTGCGTAGTCTTGCTTAAACTTGTTCGCTAACCCCGATTCAATCAGCTTTACCAAAACTCCATTCACAGATCCCGCGATAGGCGAAAACTTCTTAAATAAAATGACACTAGGTGAAGACGCAACTATCCGAGGTATAATATGCACTTGAATCCTCTCTTCTAACATGATTGTGTGAGCAGTTTCCAAGCTCATTGCCAGAACGAATTCAAGCCCCTCTGAGACTTCTCTCAATCTATGTATGATGTCATTGGTATTCACATCGATCCAATTATCGTAAATCGTTGGGTAATCGATGTAATAATCCTTCAGGCCCGAACCGCCACCAAAAGGATACTGAGCCACTATCGCATCGTCTATAGTTTTAAACTCAGAAAAATGATAGTTGGTCTTCAACACTGTAATTAGAGTGACTTGATAAAAAGTCCGTAGGAACACACAGAACCACATCCAGAGCAAGAGCATGACTAGATAGGCGGGTTTTGTTGGTAGCCTTGTCGATGGGAGACCCATGCATACCATCCATGAGTAGAAGACTAAGCTAGTTTGTGGTCTGTTTCTTTCAATGACGTGGGCATGAGTATTCCAAAACCTGCTACGTCGTATTAAAGCGCATACTACTACAAGCATAAAACACATAGCAACTGCTAGTTGTGCATTTAGTTGAAATGGATGCATCAGTTTTAGAGAGGATGGTATCATCTTTGCGGGATGTGTGACCCAAATGACGCTGGCAGTGTTGTAAGTGATGGACAGATGAAAATACGAGAATCTGCTCAAGGTAAGAGCGCATGAGGTGATTGACAAGTTGGCATAGTCGTGATAGACATCTGCTAAAGACCCAGACCAGGATCCGTCTGCCTCCAGCTTGCCCCAGCCATTGCCGATCCTCGGCGTCATCACGGTCAGGTTAGCGTTCAATCCTTCAGCCAGTACTGAAAGTAGATCACCATCAGCGCCACGCGGTACCCCGTCAGTTATTTTCATAAACGGCGGCTGGATGAACGTCGATGCCACCAAGGGGCACATATTAAAGTTCGATAACTTCAATTCGTATAAATCACGGCAGCTTGTATGATGGCTGTCGACACATGCATCTAGTGATTCGAATTTTACAGGAACATCAGTTCTACAATCACTGTCGTTTAGAGGAAAGTAAGTGTATCCTACAACTTCGACTCCCTCATTTTTCAGAAAGACAACATTGGTGACCTTATGCTCCCATAATGTTGTTACAGCTTTCGTTTCATCGCATTCGCTTGAATCATGAGACTGGCAAACGATGATGTACTTTCCTGTATTGTCAAATTCATGGTCGCGCATCCATTTGAGCACATGCACTATGTTATCAAGGGTTATTCCAAAAAGCACGTACTGCCTGGTCGTATGTACAAATTTGGGGTAAAACGTTCCATTCCCGACTATCGTGCTCTTTCCGTAGGACTGCAGGAACACTTCGACGCCACACCAAACAGTAGAGTTGAAGAAAACTAAAGTCACGTAGCGCCATTCAAAGTTCTGTATAGCAATTTTAGTAGCGGCCACGCTAAGACTTTTGACCGCGTCACACGTTTCAGGGTTAACTAAATTCAGGGTATGGTAGGTATCACTAGTTGACATGTTGGATACCAATGTTACTAGTCATGCAAACCAGCCATGCAGTGATTGCATACCACCGTTCTGTTCGATACTAAGTAGTAAAACGTGTAATCACGTAGGTAAAACATTTGATATAAATCTATAAATGGCGTCGCGGTGCTAATTGAATAGTGATGGACCATCAGTACCTCTCTATCTAGCCATCACAATCTACTAATACATTACTGCAGTAAGTTAATGGCATGGGACATAAAAGAAAACAACTCGCGTAGCTGAAAAAAATTATATTTTATGAGAAATTATAATTTACAATATTTCATACAGGCATCCATCTTCAGTCGGAACTTAAGCTAAAATTCTCACAATCTCACGCAAAAGGTAAAGCAACATTAGACTATAATTATAGTTTATAGCAATATTTGTGTAATTCCTTGCCCAATGGGTAAAATAAACTACCCACTTCTGAACTATCTAGTCTAGACTAGAGTTCAGTCCAGAGTAAGAAGTGGCAGAATGACGTCACGAGCGCGCTAATTGCATTCAAGGGAAATTGAAAACTAATTGCCAATAAAAAGGGTTATCATGTGCTTTGTTCACTTTTGAAAACTACATCAATAACGTCTCAGCCAAGCCTAGCGAGTCCGTACAGACAAATCACGAAAGGGGAGTGAAATTGCTTTTAAAACCTGAAGCTTAAGAAACTTCAATATTAAAATGGTCTTGTTAGCTATGAAGCAGAATAAAATAACGCCCGCTCGTGTCATGGTGGTGATTCCACCCCGGGCGCCGAACTTTAAACACAATATTGCTGTAAATTGCACAACATAAAATAGTCGTATGTACAGGGCATACACAGAGATTGCACAGAGGGATACATCAATAGATATTTTCTTAATATTGTGCGCTAAGTTTCAAAATTCACATTATTTTGAGCATCAGACAGTTGTTTCTTATATAAAGCATAGAGTTTTGCTATTGACAGTGTCACGTCTTTGTGCATTATCGCTGTAGAAATCGAAAGTCATCATTCTTAGAAGAAATTTAAATTCAAGACACAACAACAAATAAGTTAATAAGTTATATATCTTCAAACAGAAACTTTGTTTCTTGCTATAAAAAAATCTAAATAATAACACAAAGCAACACTCTAAATTAGCATAATAAAATACTCTAATTATAAGGAAAACAATAATAAAATGTTAAAAATTTGTGCTATTCTTCAGTATATCGTGCCAATAGCAAAACTTGGCACTGCCACTGTCAGCTCGAATCACTCAGCACATTTAGACCCAAATGTACAATATATTACATTCTTGTGGTAAGCCTTCGTGCAAAAAACTTCGGTTCGGTTTTTACAATTCACATTCGCTTTATTTTACGGGTTTCTAGTAAAAAAAGTTTATATCAAATGCATCAAAAATGTCCTTAAACAACTAACGTAGTAATTTCCTATACTTGACAATCTAGCCGTATGGAATTCTCACACACGGTTAATATTAGGAAGAAACCAAATACACCATACACTGCGTACACAAAGCCTACAGTTAAACGTAAATCATTTTGCGTGAAGTCAATTCGTGTAGAAAAACACCATTTAAATATAAACAGCTTAAATAATAACATATAATTTTATGTAACAAAAATCCAATTTACAAAATTAACGAAATATTTTATTTAAAATACAATAAATCTTTGAAGCTAACAGATACAGTAATGGTATATAAATTACGTGTACATTACATCTATTGGATAATGTGGTAGAAAGACATTAGGCTGGGAGCGGCAGACCCGACTGGCGACGGCCCGCGAGCCCCTCTGAGCGGGCGCCGGTGCCGAGTCCCCGACTCGCGAGAGCTCTACCCCGACCTAAACCTCACTAGAGACATTACTCATTATAACTTAAATAAATACGTAATAGTAACACGGAAGCATCCCCTTCGATACACCAGTAGGAAGTCCTGTCTCGACCCTAGAGAATGTCACACGCAACGTTCATTGGACTAGTTTGTTCAAATCCATCCGTCTGGACACGATAAAATGTATACTAATGTAGAAAGATATTATGGCAACAAACTTTACAAAAATCCTAAAACAATGACTAAAAGCAGATCACGGTAAGGCCAAGACTCACCATAACTTTTTAAAATGCACAATTTAATATTCACCGATACAGACACATACATAAATTGTGAATAACTTCATCATAAAAAAACATGTCAAAAAACCTGTCACGGTTGAAGCGATCTCCCGAACCGACTCGAGACGGCCGCTTCTGACTCTAGTATTTGGATTAAATGACTTACAATCTATCCTTACTTTCTCATTAAACATTTTAAGTTGAAATAAGTTCGTTCACCCGATCTCAGTTCGTGAATTTACATACACATTATGTCGTGAAGTAATGATGTTTCCATTATGTGTTATACACACAATCACAGATTTGTGTCAGGGATCTCTGCAAACGCTTAGACAAGGTTGTATTCCTTCAGGTTGGATTGTAGGATTGTGTCTTTCACGGCGGCGAACACGAACCGGATGTTTTCAGTGTCTGAAATAGAACGGCATACAGATATCGTGATTGTTCCACATCGACGTCTATCTACTTCTGCACAACGCTACGGACTAATAACTAAATAGTCTTATAAAAATAACTCACGTACGGAAACGGCGCTCTCATTCAACGCGATCCACTTTATGTCTGGCACTCAAAATTACTGCACTTGAAAATATACGATTGGATTCTTCGACTATTCTGTTGTGAAGTTGCTACTATCAATCTAACAATTACTTTCAATGTGATTGGTCTACGTGGTTGCCTATTCGGGAAGAACTCTTAGATACAGAACTATTTTCAGAACGTTCTCGAATTATTAGAAAGTAAGACACAAACAAAAGGTAAAAATAAAACATGCAGCGAGTATAAAAATAAACATTTAATGCTATTCACAATACATCAGCAAAACCAAAAAGAAAATAAGATTAAAATTACGTTTACATTTATGCCAAATTAAATTCTTTTAGAGCTGATTGCATGATGGTATCTTTTACAGCGCAAAACACAAGTTTGATGTTTTCAGTATCTTTTAATATATCCAAGGCAGCATGCATGAAATAAAAAATAAATAAAAATACAAATAAAGCATAAATAAACATGATACACTAAAGAACACTTGGAATTAAGTCTGTCAGCGTTAAGTAATACAAATAAAAAAATTATAATGCTCGACAATCCTCACAGCATCATCTAGCCCCAAGCTAATATTTATTTAATTCAGTGTATTCCATAGATAAATATTTTTATTATATCCACATAGAAAATACCCAGAACACCCGGAACAAATATCTGTAGATCGTACAAATTATTTGTTTTAAGTCGGGAATCGAACCCGCAACCTCCTGCGTCGCAGACGGACCTTCGCCCGCTGCGCCATAGGTCGTCGGAATAATCGTAATAATGTTCAGTCTCATTCATAAGAAAAAAAAAACAAACACTCCTTAGTCTTCTATAAACACTACACTACAAAAACTCTAGCTACAAATCAAAACTAAGCAAATAATAGCAAATAAAATCCTCTTACCTCGAATTCCATGCAAATTGTTTCACGTTCGACTTGAAAGGGTATCTATAATTTCTATAATTATTGTTGTATTATGATGGGCAATGCAAAAAGTTATGAAAAGATGAACCAATCCGATAACCTAGCGTAACTATAACTTTGTGAAAACTCTTATGAAAACGAATGCAGTAATTTTGAACCAGTAGCGAAATAATCATACTTGAGCAATTTTTATACCTAACACTATTTCCGATAATTTGATTGTAAATGGACGCGTAAATTTCAAGCTTTTGCTGTAAAAAATATTTTAAATTTATAATTATTTTAAACGTAATGTGTGGACCAGTTTTTAATATGCCAATAATTGAACGTGAGCGTTGTGTCGAAACTTTACACAAAATTGATGACTGGCAGCGATTATAATGTACCTACCGGCAGTTATTTCATTTTCATTAATATTCATAACAATATAATCCGTGGAATTGTAGAGAAGCGGCGAAATGTGTTAAACCTATTAATTTAAAAACAATGGATCCGAATGGTTGAGTTTAACACGTTCGCCGCTTCGGTACATGTATGACAATGCCATCCACACGTACATAGCACGTGTCTCCGTACCGTGTTAAGTAGTTACGTATGAGGCAAAGCCCATTATACGGCGTGACGGCCGCCGTGAAAATAAAAAGGGCCTACTACTTAGCAAGGGCGACGATCGTGCCGTGTGCTGTGCATGTAAAAAGGGCCTGAGTGTGTATTTTTGGTGAACAGTGGGAGCTGTTTTTGACAGCTTTCAAGGGAAATATTGCAAGAAGTGCAATAAGAACATAAAATCTGCTCACACTGTCCACCAAAAGTGCACCCATCAGGTTAAAGCGCATTTATACCGCACTGCTCCCGCACACTACAAAAACGAGTCTTCATGTATGACCCTAAGCTCGTGTAGATATTTAGACTTTAGATAGATAGAAAACACTTTATATCACACAAAACAGGAAACAATTATTTTGAATAGAGGATGTATAAAGGGCGGCCTTATCTCTGAGAGTGATATCTTCCAGGCAACCTTAGAATGGACTGGTTATGAAGGAACTATGAGACGGTTGCACTTGAATATATATTTAGAGAGAAAATAAGAAAACAAATTCTTTAAAGCGACCACTCTTTACACACTTGATAGTGCGCTGTTTGTTATTTTATGTTGATACTGTAAATTTAATCTAAAGTTACTAGTTTAACTCCATATTTAAATTCTCATTAATCTGTTGCGAGCGGGTCCGTTGTGATATATATGGACTTTAAGACTTAAGACTATACTAATCTTTTCCCCCAGACAGACGTGGCCTACGTGGCGATCAGTAACATTTTCAGACAAATACAACGCGAATCGCACTGGGCCTGTATGTACTCGTAAAAACAAAAATCAAAGTTTCTGATTAGTTTTCGAGCTACGTATTCTAATGTCACCTATATGTAGCATCATATAGGTGACATTAGAATAGGTTCTGCAGGAAAACGAATACGAAACTTCGGTTTTTATTTTTCGAGTAGGCTCCCTTGGCCGCCACCGCAGGCCGTGTCGGTCAGCGAGGCACAAACAAAAGGTTCATTTTATGAAGTGGAAAACACTAACCTGTCGCACAAGTGAAGTGAGAGTAGATGATCTTCTCAGCATCAGGGTTTAGATCCACGAACATGCGTAGGATGAATTCACGAGCGGTGTTCGCATCGCGTTGCGGACCTGTCACACATTCTAGCGGTACTACAAACTGTATAGCATTATCTACGCTGGTGGACTGTTATTTGCTGAAGACGTGAATACCAAAGAAAATAAAGAATGTAGAGAGCCCTGAGTTTGGGGAGTCGATAGTATCGTCTTGGCGACACGACGAGACGTTCCATTTTGGTGTAGGATTTGGTACCGCTCCGGCATGGAACCGCTATCCTATACGTATGGCACGCTTCGTAGTCGAGGCGAAACTATCGAGTAACTAAACTTAGCGCTCAGTTCTTTAAACGACAAGATTGATAATGTTCAACAATATATTGGTGCAACTGTAGTAACAGAATAGCACATTTTAGGTCTTGACCATTTGTTAATTTTCGTTGGTTTTCATGCCATACCTCATATAACAATACACCAACATCTAGCTTAATTCAGTCAAAAAATATTTAGCTTACAAATAATTTATACACTTTACACTTTTTTTAGCTGTACTATTTTCCTAAGTAGCACTGTTTCTTCTTCACTTAGAATATCATTTAGTCAGACCGAAAGAAACGGGAGCGTATTTTTATTCTCCAATACATAATTGCGTGTTTCGTTTCGGCCAATGTAGTAGTAGTAATACCAATTTGTACAAAAAAAAGTAACCAAACACGCAATTGCGTATTTTGTAGAATTAAATAGGTCTCGTCGTTTCGAAAACGGTTCAAATTCGCCATCTATTGAAAATAATTCTCGCACTAAAAATATAAGTCATCCCGTTCTAACAAACGATTTTACTAAGCGAAACAGAACACAGATTTACTTAAAACCGAGCAAATAACACACAACCTTATAATTATTAGAATAAATTCCAATCTAGCGCAAATATTAAGCATATTTCGATCAACCTGTGGCAGTGGTGAAATGAGAGTAACAAGATCTGTCTGGATCAGGGTTCTCTTTTAAATACTTCTGTAGGACGTAGTCTAATGCAGGCGGTGCAGACTGTTTCGGACCTGTTTATTTAATTAACTGTTTAAAAAGTAACAAGGATTAAGTCCTGTTTTACTCTGAAAAAGCATTGAATATAAACATTTTTTTTATTTCATCTCTGTAAACGAATTACATAAACTTAGATCAATGACCTCGCTACCTTACCTTAACGTTGTGAATTTGTCTACCCTTCGCGCCATAGATACAAGAAATAAATAAAATAAATAGTGAAAAAACGCGTCTTCTGGGCGCGCAGGTTGTGCCGAAGCTTTATCATAGTGAAGCGATTTGTTTAGCAGAACAGAGTTCCTGACCAGTCGGAAATAATTTGGCTTTTCTGCGGTTGACAATCTTATCCTGCTACTACTGCTTAGATTTGGGACTTATTGTTTTAATGTATATCATAAATATATCCTTGGTCAGGCCATAAGAGTGAATACAAAACATACCATCGTATTCCGGGAAGTAGTCGACCAGATGAGAATACATGATCTTCTCCTCAAGCAAATCCTTCTTGTTGAGGAAGAGGATCACAGACGAGTGCTGGAACCACGGGTACGTGATGATCGTCTTGAACAATGCCTTGGACTCCTCCATTCGGTTCTGGAATAGAATAGAAAATGTTTAACTTACTTCTGTGCCGGTTTGGACGATAAAGCTGACTACAGATTATTTTTTGTGGGTTAAATGCGAGTCTTCCTAACAAAGTCGTCGTTTAAGGGAGGCTTATGTCCAGCAGTGGAAGTGTACGGAATGATGAATATTTAATTTTCTTTGACGTATCTAATTGTATTTTAACCAACTTAAAAAAAAGTGGTAATAGCCATTGGATTTAGGTGATGCTAACAGACAAGGTGACTAACAGACGAACTTTTTACAATTTTTCATTGATAACTGTCCAAATATCGGGTCTCGAGACGTGGTTAAATGTGAGTTGCTATAATGTGTTGTTGTTGATATAATGTGTGTACCTACAACGATTCATCTTTCAGCGTCTTTAGAAAGAATAGGTCGAAGCGCAACATTCTTTAAAAATCAGACACAAACTGGGGCTAGGCCAATGAAGGCGAGACCATGACAAGGCGTATGGCAGGGCAAAAGGCCAGCTCAACCTTAATTAATGGTCAGGGTCTGAAGGGTAATCCCGTACTTATCGGTGCTGATTCGTTACCCTTGACGCGCTATGGCTTCTAATCTATTGCCGCGTTTCAGGCTAGCTTTAAAAATATTGTGCGTTCGGACAAGTCTATTTTAAACGAGCGAGACTTATTTGGATCGCTGCAACATTGGTCTACTTTGAACGGTAAGGGCAAAATTCACTCTGGTTTAAACTAGTCCACTGCTGAACCTAGGCGTCCCTTGCTCAGCGCTTTATAGGCTCTAGGGGTAATGCCATAATGGGCATGTGGGTTTTTTATATTTGCTTTAGGTGGCTTTTGTGTAACTGCGGCCATGATAGGCCTATTGTAATCGCCACTTTACGCTTTCAGCCTTGAAGCTGCGGCTTTCATAATTTGCCGCTAACCCTTGGAGCTTCTACGAACTGTAGAATTTCTATGCATGTGAGTTTGTGTCTACTCGTTGTCGATGTTATATACTTATGGTAATCACCAAGGCACCAATGGGTTCGCTTCCAATATAAATATGTAGTACATATACGACTAAGTTTGCAGCTACACAACAATTTTTAGTATAAATGAAATTGGTATGTCCTTACCTCGTTTTCCGATTCGAATAAAATTTGGTCATATTCACTAAGAGCTACTAAGAATATGATTGAGGTGACGTTTTCGAAACAGTGAATCCACTTCCTTCTCTCGGATCTTTGGCCCCCGACGTCCACCATTCTGTAGGAAACAATAGTTTTAATTTAGCTTTAATTTAGAGGTTTAACACTTAATTTTGTATGAGGATATTTTAAAAGGAGATATGCACATATGGTGCTATATCGAATAAAAAAATTATATAGGACGGCAGGTGTGCTGGTCCAGCTTGAATCAATCATTGCTTTTATTTCGATCAATTTATCATGACTCTGCGCGTAGGTATCCAAATTTCCAAGAAAAAATATTCTCTCATTTTGTATTTGTGAACTTCCTCATGAACGATGAAACATTTAGTGTTTTGGTAGGGCACAAAGGACAAATTCTTCCATAATAATATAGAAATAATTTTAACAAAGTTATAAAATAGAGCCAGATACATTAACTGCTAAATCAAAGCTTGTAAGAAATAAAACATGCAACTAAAACAAGGACATTCAAATTTACAATCATCCCAAGCATAGGAATTAAAAAAACCGTTGCTAGTGTATATGCAATGATAATGAATATAATTTTGAAATTAAAGAGTATTGCTTCAACGCATTTTTATGGTATTTAGGTACATAATAATTCGAAGTTGTGGTTAATTCTTGGCGTTCGGTTGGCTATAGTACAATAATTGCTTTGTTTCAAATATTTATCTACTTTTTACCTGAAGAATGGCTTGTCATCCGAAAAAATTGGCCAAAATTTCAACTGTTTCATAAAAAACGTGATATATTATTAGTTTCAACATAAATTTTTGAGCAATCAGTTATTTTCACTTTGTTAGACATTTTATACTACATAAAAATGCGTTTTTTTTTTACAAATAACAAGTGCTAGAGACATTTGTGTGAAGTTTTAGCAAAACCTTATTTACGAAGACGAAATCACACTCTCGTAGTTGATGGAAAGTAGCATAAAACACAAACACAGTGAGTAACGAAAGCATGCATAACCACTTTATCAGTAAAAAGCGCACAGTTAGTCAAAAACTCCTAATTAACTATGTAATATTTTCAGTTAATCGAGCTCCAATCAATACCTACGTGTATTAATAAACTCGGGTAATAACTTTCCTGTCGTAAATTACTCACCGCTGCAATGAAAATTGAAGCCTGCCGCAAAACCATTACGTGTGAGAATCGAACTACTTTAGCCAAATACAGGATCTTCAGGGACTTAGCGTTCATCAAGGTTACCATGACGACCATACCTAAATATTATCCCATCTAGATCAAAGGGATACTCAAGTATTCCTGTTGTAGGTTGTCGGGCTCGAAGAATGTCCTGCTCGGTCGGAAGGTAGTCTGCAGCCTCAATTCTCGCCAAGTCACTTAAATAACTGAAATTCATGCAATGGTGAACACCAACGCTCTTGTCAGACTGATATTTAAGTAGGTTTTAGCCGACGTTTTTGAACATTATTCTGTAAAGTACCTATGTGAAACATTGATGGAGCATTAAATAAAACTACATAATAATAAATCAGTGATCTAATCGTGAAAGATTAGAAAAATGTCGCCGACCAAGAGCGTTCATGTTCGTTTAAGAGAAAGCAAGACAAAACATACACCGATAAACAGAAAAGTTCCATCCATGCACAGAAGCGAAGCATGCACCATTCATGTGGATATCTTTACCGAAATCGAATCTCTTCCAAATCGAACGGGTATTCAATGATACCCGTTGTGGGGACTCGGACGCGTAGGATGTCTTGCTCGGTTGGTAAGTAATTTGGAGCCGCGACGCGGTCAATCTCTTGCAAATAGCTATGGAGGAAATTATGTTCAATACAATGTATGAAAGTATTATTAGACACAGTTGTAACAAGTGGCTCCGACGGAAGACTAGCGTTGTTTGCTTACTAGCTAGTCAGCGAACTCATGCTGAGGCGGAGCTAATTTTGTAGCTGGGCTTGTGTATTTCTACCTTAGTCTCTTTTTGTCTTAGTGCGTAATCTAGTCTTGCCACTTTAAGCAGCATCAAAGGTATTTCAGTTTTAAGGGCACAAATGCCAAACTACATTCCTTTAGTTAAAGAACGCATTGTAGAGTCCAGTTTGGTGATGCTTTACTTATTATAGGCGATGGATTTCACGACTATAATATGCTCTCTCCGTCTCAAAGTTATAAAATGCATATATAAATCATAAAACGACCAAAAATCACGTATTTCAACGTCGCTTAAAAGTAGACACGTATTTTTTTGTTTATTTAATTTTTTTGTTTAGAAATACCCCAGTTGTGTCTGTTAAAGAATAAGTAGGTACAGTTTCAGAATCCTAAGATTGCTACAGGCCATTATCGAAGTGCACCTATAAAAAATACTTTGTACTTTTATAGCTCACTATGTAATGTATGTATACTCCATTAGGTTATTGCAATGATTTAACCGTTCACTTAGCATATTGATTTTAATAATAACAGTATATACAGTGACCTCATCGGGATAGCTTTAGGTATTGTCTGATAACTCAGTTTCCTGTTTTGTGGTTTAGAAGATAATTTCAGTAAAATTGCCAGTTTATACTGCTTTGTTTTATCATTGTGCTTTACAGACACCTGGCTTCATTATTACTCATTGATTGTTAAATCAAAACGGAATGCTTATACTTCATCGCCACTCATAACATGTTAGTAAACTGAGCAGTGCATTCTGAGATTATACCTTTGTTCAATAGAATGACATTATAAAGGAGCTAGCTAAATAAAACCGTTGGCATCGTTTGTTACATCGCAAAACCTATTAAAGATCACTGGATTTAGATAACTTCATACAATATTCCAGATGTTTTAACGAAGTTATCTTTAGACTGAAGTATTATTCTTATGACAATTAGATTCATAATGCGACCAAATCTTCGCAGAAGGCCAAGCACGGGGATTGACCTCTAGGGTAAAATTGACAATAATGTCATCGCATCGTCATACATTGCGTATAGTATTGAAGTTGAAGGAAAAAATTTCAAATAATTTGCTCATTCGATGAAGTTGTTTTTCTCTATTCTAACCTAGACAACAATCCCCGTGCTTGCCCTACGTCAGTTTTATCATTCCGAAATGATTTCCAGAGTTATAAGTTACCAGCTGACCAAACCGTGGGTTATCTGTGGAATATCTGCTGTCCTTAAAAGCCGCCAAACACAGAAACCATGGCCAAGCCGGAGGCGAAGGCGAGCGGGTTGTATCATACGAATTTATATGAAAAACATACACCGCCTGGCGGTGGCTAAGCAGTGCACGTAAATTCGTGTGATACAACCCGCACGCCTTCGTTCCTAGCTTCGGGCTCGTTTTTGTGTGTGGCGGCTTTTATGGAGTCTACACACCAAAATAGACGACACAGCCCAGAAAGTTGGTGCGACATTTCGGTGTGATTTAGGCAGCCGACAGTATTTTATCAACGTGTCGTGAGACCGCCGAATTTTATTTAAAATACAAATATATTTATCCAGAAAGTTGGTGCGACATTTCGGTGTGATTTAGGCAGCCGACAGTATTTTATCAACGTGTCGTGAGACCGCCGAATTTTATTTAAAATACAAATATATTTATCTATAATAAATAATTACATTAACTACCTGTCTTTTGCCGCTTAAAAACTTTTATCCCTGCTCTAAACCTTTTTTTAAGTATCAAAAACGAGTAGGAGATAACGCTATTCCTTTCTTTCCTATGAACTTACTATTTCGCCGAGTCAGTCAGCTGGTACTCTCGTCTGCGATCATAGCACTCTTGTATGCCAGCATCCGCCCAAAGTCCCTTGATAGCCTCCACGTAAGGACTTTCGAACGTTGTCACGCTCTCAAAGTCTATGGCTGATATCAACTCCGCCTTTTCCTGGAATTCCCGAAAGTTGTTATTAGTAATGGATACTTGGGGAAATACTATATAAACATAAGGAAGTTAATTTACTTTAATATTGAAAGTTACAAATAAATAATTAACGAATTAGAACTAGTATTTGCAATTGAAACAATTAAGCTACCCGCAGACTATTGCAAACAAGCCACAGGTAGCTCAACTGGTCCATACCAGTCGGGAGTGTCCCTAAGACGCTGGCTGCTGGCGGATTGCCCCATTGTATGGCAATGCTGGTGGCGTTGCGCCAGATACTCAACAGCTCTCGGGTCACGCGTCCCTTCGACCAGACGCTCGAATAATTTATTTAAAACCCGGAGAGCCTCGCTACCCCACGGACCTAGGGTCTCGACTCGAAGGGGGGGAAATACATAGGCTCTGTCGAAAACCTGCATATTTGCGCCTCTTGAGATCGCATTTAATAATATTTTTGAACTTATTCGTCTACTCCAAAATCCGAAAAGAATTATTATGTTAGCATATGTTAGCGGCTAAGGAGCTATAGATCTTTTTATATTCGAAGAAAATGTTTGAAACATTTGTAAGCCCTTAACTTGATATATGTCACACATTTCATTAAGCGCTAAACACCTCCATAAACCGATCAGACAGGTAGAAAAATCAATTCCTTCCTTCAACGTGAAACTGTAAACACCATTGTATTTTTAAGAGAAAATTATAAGAAAGTTGCGTGCTTGCTCTATCTATAGCTTACATAGTTCTATGTGCTGAGGAACTTCCAATGCACTGGAATGAGTGGATGTTACCTACATCGAAGGGCAACCTTCGACATGCTTTTCTTTTATCCTTGAAAGGATATCAAAAGCGTAAACAAGACGTAGATTAATTGTATACATTTCTAAAATTCCTACAAACTGCAAATCTTCAGTTATTTTATCTATCTCATAGCAGGTACCCCAATTTGTAAGTTAATTTGTTTGACTGTCTGATTTAACCTATTCAATGCACAATAAACAGCGTCAGCGCTGCCCGGAGCTGAAGAACATGAACAGAACACGTGCGTTATGCGCACTGAAAGTATTATAAAGCTGTTTCACTAATAAGCATCAGCTATATTTTTCTAGAGTCATCATTCTTTACTATCTCTGTGGCATGCACACCCAGGAAACATTAATTACACTACTAATAATTTACTATAGTTTGGAAAAAAAAACTTGACTTCGAATCCCTTAAATATTTTTAAACTTACGCGATCTGAACACATAAATAATAATTTCATAAGTATTGATACAACGGGTATTTATCGCGTTTATTTACCTTTTTCCCGACGTTTCAACAGGTTTACACTCTGTCGTGGTCACGGGATGACTGTTCGAATCCCTTAGTTTGAAATAGTTTTTTAAGTGTTTCGCGATAAATACTAATGCCTCTGGAATTTATTTTTTATGCTCGGAATCATCCTCTTGTAATCTTAAAAAAATCATCCAAATCGGACCATACAAGATAGGATATATCGACGAACATACATAAAAAAACATACATACAGCCGAACATAGAACCTCCTCCGTTTTTCGCAAATATACGGGAGAACACTCATTCCTTTCTGATCTACCACACAGTCCATCTATCTTTTCTTTGGTAGAAGTAGACTTTAAAATATCTATCCACAATCCTGAGCGCTACAAAGCTATGCCTTTTTGATTCGTCTAAGTGCTTATTTTGTAAGTCGAAAGAAGTAAACGTTATTGGCTTATGATTTTTGCCAGGAAAGCAAAGGTTACTTACAGCATTGGACGGATTTCCATATTGTATAGTAAGAAGCTCCATAGCGCGTATCATACTCTGCATCGCCATGAAGATGTTCTGGTAGACGAGCTTTATAAAACCGCGTTTGTCATCGTCGCTGTAACCGGATCCGTGGATGATTCTCATCTGTTTGATGAACGTCGACTTGCCCGACTCGCCAGTGCCTGCGGAATCATAAATAAAAATAAAGTATATTAAATTACCACCCAACGCTAAGAGGCGACGTGGAAGGCCCAGGTTGAGATGGCGTGACGAGCTCGAGGCACATCTTCCATCATGGCCTGTGGCAGCGTTAGATCGCGAGGAGCGGAAGGAGAAAAGGGAGGCCTTTGCCCAGCAGTGGGACAAAAAGGGCTCAAAATAAAATAAAAATATTAAACTAACGCATTGACGACCTCTGTGGCGCGGTGGACGAAGGTCCGCCTGCGACGCAGGATGTTGCGGGTTCGATTCCCGTCTCTAAACAATTGTGTGTACGATCTGCAGATTGTTCCGGGTGTTCTGGTATAATACCTATGTATAATAAAATAATGTATATCAGTCATCTAGTACCCACACTTTCTCGCAGAGCCTTCACACTGCCAGAAAATCAAATCATGGTAAATATCCCGTTTTAAATGACTTTAGTGTTAATAACCATAATAATTTCAAAAGATCTTTTAAAAACATTTTTTAAGACATATTATTATTCTCTTACTAAAATTTTACGAACTTGCCATTTTATGTGCTCCATGATGATTAATTCCTTACTTAGGTACACCCTGCTTATTTGATAGTAACGGAAACTCCCGTATGACCGTAGTGATAGCGGGGTTTTTAATTAAATATAATAAAATGAATCATAATATATATAATAGTAGTAATAGTATATTATATAGTAGTACCTACTTGATTTTTTTTATTAGAAAATTCCAAATACTTTTTATTTAAGAAATTGTAGGTAATTACAGTAAGTATAAAATTTCAATAAACGTTTTTAATTATTTGAAGTTATAAGTACGAAGTATTGATGAAAATCCGTTAATAACATGTATAATTTTGATTATGAAGTGTTATAAAAAACGTAAATGCACCCTTACAGGTTTAATTTCAAATTATAGATAGTTAGGTTAGCTTATACCACGGCGCGCGGCGGACAGACCCAACGGCGACTAGCCAGCCACGTACCCATGATATATTAGTGTCCAAGTGTGTGCACAAACACATGTGCACTGCTGCTAAAAGTGCTATAATACAGTGTCACAGATCACAACGCCCAATGCACTGTTTGAGCAATGTTTTCCCTAAACAAGCCTCTCTAATGTCCAGTCTCAGTTGATAATACAACTACCTAAAGGTTAGCAGGTAGAGAATGCTATCATTAGCATTATGCTCGCCTATGTGCAACTTTTGTGCAATAAAGTATATTCTATCTATCTATAATCCCAATACACGTAAGAAGTGAAAGTTTTCACGTTCTGCCTTTGTATCTTTGTCCAAGATATAAAATCTCGCTAGATGCTGTACATACCAAGACAATCATTTCACGTTTTGAGAACACCGGTAGATATGTAGATAAGAATATGATGTACTGGGCATGACTGGCATGAGAATAAGATAAGATTGCCTGATATTCAATGAATTGCCTCATTATTTTGTCCAAAATTGTCAAGAAGTCGAAATAGAGAATAAAATTATGTTTGTACTTATGTAGAAAGTCCACCATATGATACGATTAAGTTTAAAGGGTAGCTATTTTGATAATACAAAGGCAGGAATTCTAGTTTCATGAACCAGTCAGAATTTAGCTCATAAGGTACTCAATTAAACTATCAAGATGATCCGGAAAATTGTTCTAGAGAAGGACTCCGGGCTGACTAGCAAGATGAAGCAAGTTCTTGAAGATATGAGGTGGGCAACAAATCCGAAGGGTCATCAAAAGAATCAAAGATCAGACAGCAGTGTGTATAGAAGATAATTCAGGAATGGCTGAATAAAACTGATCACTTGTTGCTCAGCTTGCAAGAACCTTAGAGCTGGCGCTTAAGTGGCATGGTGATTTTACGGCAGATTTGTTAGGCTACAAATATCAAGGAATGCTATGGATAGCAAGGAAGAACTATTTTATTTTTATGTGATTTGCTAAATAGGGGTGTAATCAAAACAAAACCTTTAATTTGGTGTAAAGGTGTAAATAATAATAAAAAAAATATTTTGTATGAACAATCTGCAAACCTTTGTTCCCAGTTTGGGTATTTTCTATGTATTATAAAAAGAATATTTATTTGTTGTTTTTAGATTATTAAGTTGCCATAACAAAAGCTTTGCTTGCTTTGGGACCTTTGTCTATGAACCAGGATTCTTATTTTTTGTATTTTCTGGATTATAATGTCAGTGATCACGATTTGCTTTTGTAAGCTGTTTTATTATAATCCAAATTGCAAGTAATATGATAAAATATCAAATGAAAAGTAAAATAAAAACAGAAAATAATTGCAATGTTAGATATCACACCTGTGTGGGAGAGCCCAAGGCCTATTAATAGATCAGTGCCCGGGTAATTGAACTTGGCCTCTTGAGTTCATCTAATATACAATTGACCGCTTCAAATTTTTTTCACAGTGTTTAAATAGTTGGACTTCTATTCAAAATTATTTAATAACCAGTGCATTATTATAATATTTGTCATACATCAGAGAAATTCTTCAAATTTTCTAAGGAAACATTTTTTCAATATTTTGGATTTAAATGAGCTTTGTGAATGACACAGCTAAATCCAAATTGCAAGTAATATGTGGTTTCTTTTTCACTTCTTCCACTAGTGGACAAAAAATTGAAGTGAACAGTAAAATATTTTATTTTTGATAATAATTTAATGTATAAATATGACTTGTCTAAGTGCTTATTTTGTAAGCCTAAAGAAATAAATGATTTTTTACTTTACTTTACTTTAAATTGTGTAGACTTTTCCCTCCCAAGAAATTTCAAATACTTAGTCCAAGAAAAACTTCACAATATGTTATGAAAAACATAGTACCTAATGAAAGAACATAGGGCTAGATTTGAAGATAATCAATCTGCTAGCTGACACATTGTGGATATTATGTTTATATTAAAAAAATATGTTTGACCCCCAGGATAGAGACTGGTCTATAGGTACAAAAAATGATATTTCTGCAGGTTAGTAAGGATTTGTCATACTACATAAGTATGACATGCTGTTCGAGAAATATTAAATGGTTATGATATTTGAAACATGAAATGATGAATCCATGTTTGATTTAAAGGATGTGATATTTTACTCATCTTTATTATTATAACATTGTTCGATATGAATTTGAATATAACACCATAGTGTGTAGTGGAAATACGATTTTTATAGCGCCTATAAAATACATACAATGTTCACTGCTTGAATATATTGTATCGGTGTTTTCTAAACAGTGAGAACCTATGAAATAACTCAAATCACTTCAATAAGAAACATTAATTCATGCTGTAAGTTGGATATTAAAATGTGCAGTATTCCCCAAGCCCAATTGCTGCACATTTATACAGTTTGGGAAGCAAATTAACCGCACACTGTTGTCAAGGTTATGTTATCAATTTTATATTATTATATTTGATGAGGTTAATTTGGTTGTTTCTCTTTTGTGTGAGAATATAAATTTATGAACATCAAGGTAGGATTATGTACTTACCAACAGATTAGAATCTAATCTCTGGTTAGTAATATGATATGCCACTGGGACCTGACTATCACAAGATAAATATTAAAATTCTACATTTTAGTGATTATTTTGGACTCACCGAGCAGGAGCAACTTGAGTTCTCTCCTTGCATCTCTTTTGTCCTTCCGGAGTTGCCTCTCTATTTCCTGATTGATTCTCTTTTGTTCTTTGGCTTCTTCTGACATGCAGCACTCCATGATTCCTCAAAGCGGAGGGCCGCAGGCCGTCTTCTCGCGCGGAGCCCTGTCCTTTCGGCAGGCCTTTCAACCGAGGCACACCACTCCTAAAATCACATCAATATTACACTCACTGCATCACGAAAACGGCACAAATACACTATTATCACGTACCGACGCGAGAACGCGCGAACAACCATCCGAACTAGAAACTATCGAATCCAAAAACCGACAATCCGGTCACTGGGTGTGGTGACTTATGATCGGTCATATACATAAACGCTTCTGTCAACTGCCGACATAAACACTTCGAAATCCGCTTTTATACGAGCGTGGAACCTTGCGAACTGACCGTATAATCTTGTTAATGTAACTAGATTCAAGAAACCTATGGCTAGTCCCCACACGTGTGTATTAATAAGATTAAAACTGTGAGCAAACAGCGGATTGATGATACCTAGGCAATCTACTGATAACTAGAACGGCCTATGTCTAGGTTACGAAGTGATTTGTGTAGGGAAACTGCACGAGAATAGACGCTTCATAGACGCACTTTTTCACTTATTACATACCCAAGCGTTTATCCATAGGGCACGATGAAATAATCCACCTCAATTTATGCACTAACCACGGCTAAATCACTCAAGTCATACAACGTCCGCCTCTCTCAATATGGCGCTGGGAGATTTTGGGCGATGGGTGTTCAGTGCGCGTGCGTTGTGTGAGAGTTAGCAAAATAAAAAAATGTAGAATGAAATTATTTCAGCACGAGCAAGTATCTATATTTAGAAAAATTGATTTCTTAGCATCAAATTATTCAATCGAAAATGAAAATGGACCTAATTTCCATAATTATAAAAATTACTTGACAGCAGTAATTTTAAAATCTGTCAAATAATTAAACTGTCATTCAAAATCAAAGATTTGCCCTTTGTGATCTAGATTTATGTAGGTATTCAAGTATTTATTTTACAATCATTATTTAACAATATAATGTATCTGCCTGGCAAGATTTATTTTGAACTATTTTAAAGATATTCGTAGTGTGCCGTGAACACTATTAATTTGTAGTGTAGGTGCTGAAAATGATTGGCCTACATAATCTGTGGGTTATTTGTCTATGGTTGAACATGGAATGGAAAAGCTGAATGAACTTCAGTTCATTCATCTGTATCAGGATCACAGAACAATAATATCCTAACATCAGGATGACCAAGTTATAGTTTTCTTTCGGACAGGATCCGTAAATTTACATCCTGTTCATGTGCTGTGTGTGTGTTCCTTGGGTTGTACTATAAAAGTATGTGTTTCCATGGCTTAGCTGAACCAACCGTTCAGCTAAGCCATGGAACACAGGCTATGTTATCAATAATATTTGGCTAGTTGTTTAGTAGTTTTGTAGGCAAGTAGGGTACCTATCCTAAGCTCATTGGGGGAGGCCTATGTCCAGCTGTGGACTAACACAGGCTGATGATGATGATGATGCTGAAGGTACCTATCCTATCCTACGATACATACGGTACGATAATTTAGAGACGACGACGGATGAACGGAGCAAAGCCGGTGCATAGTGTACTGTTAATTGTTATAGTATGTACCTAAATACACTATGCACCGGCTTTGCCATCTATCGGCGAGTAGAGTTAAACCTTGACGCGACTTAATACTTACTCTTCCATGGTGGCGGCGGCGGCGGCGCCGCGGGCGGGCGGCACCTTATTATCAGACAAGCAAGACAGAAGAATGACAGGAGGTTCGATTCCTGCTACACGTGAACGAAAGAACTCACCCTCATAAATGCACCTTTTATAAAACGAATAATTCATAATTCATTTCAACACAAAAATCTATTATTTGAGTTAGGTATTTCGTGATCATGGCGCATGAATGAAACTGTATCGAAATATTGGAAAACTCAAATCATGGAATATCCCGTTTTAGAAGAGTTTCGTGCTAATAACCATAATAACATCATAATAGTTTCAAAAGTTTTAATTCAAATTCTTTATTTCCATACAACAAAGGTCCATAGAAAATACAAAAAAACTAAATCTAGAGTAGGTATAATTTCACCCAGTGGTGTCGTATTAGACAGTCATATTTATCAGCTATGACTTTCAGGATGCTGGACAATCCACTCAATATCATCTAGGCCATAAGCTAAGCAGAGCTTGTGTAATAGAATAGTGTACTAGATGACTTATATAAAAACATACAATACATTACATAGATATTTTATTATATGTCCGTAGAAAATACCCAGCATACCTAGAACAAATATTTGCAAATCGTACAAACATTTGTTTTTGTCCCATCAAACACAACATAATTATTATTGGATTCATTTTTAAGCATGTTACAACGTAGAGCTTAGGTAAACTAGTTTGTCCGATTTTCTTAAATAAAATACAATGAAGAAATTAAAAAGGCGTAGGTAATAATCACATTAATTATAAATGCGAAAATTTGGATGATTGTTACCTCTTCACGCCAAAACTACTGAACGGATTGTGCTGAAATTATGCCTAAACGTAGTTCAAGGCCTGGAATAGAACACAGGAACAAAATTTTTAATCCCAGAAATAAGTTCGGACTATAATCGGACATAAATCTTTGTTACTACAACCACAGCTACAACTCTGCCCTGCCTCCGAGGCGCTTGGCCAAACCGCTAGCTAGTGGAACTAATACTGCTTGCTTGATCCACACTTCATCACATAATCACACATTATGTGTGATATGATGTCGTGTGTCGCGCTTGGTGGACAATGGAATTGTAAGTTACCTAATTTAGAGTAAACGAATGTTACATTAGAAAGATTTTACTAAACCATTTAACTATGTAGTTAGGAGGGACCTACCTACCTACTAGAACTAGGTAGGTAGGTGCCTCCGCGAACAGACAGTAGCGCAGAGCTAAATAAATAATCGTAACTGTGAAGCCATAGCAATCTACCTAATGACTGGTAATACCTGACCATCGCGCAATGTCGCGTGTTTGTCCTAGACATGCCTACAGATTAACCTTGGAATGAACCTTTGTTACTATGCTTCATATACTTACCTACCTACTATAGGTTGTTACTTGATACCTACCTATATCTTCACCTAGATAGTGATACTTAGTAGCGCTTAAAATTAGGCAGACGGATGACCTTACAGAGGAGAGTAGGTAGGAATTGGGTATTCATAAATACCGTGAGGTGATATTGGCTCGATTTTGTTCGACTCTTCCATTCTCCCATTGGTAAGATATCGTGGGATTTTGCTCGGCCCCACTCGCCCCTAAGATTGAAAATAATATTTTTTTATGTAATGAAATTAAGTATAATCTGCGTTGCATATAAAACTTGATCACACACACACAAACAGTGACTAAATCGAACAATCATTTCGTGATGGCGTGAAATTATAATTTATTTGTGGTTTTAAATTTTGTCTGCGTTCTGGAATAACACTAACGGAAAAGTCATCATATTCGCCACTCGACTTCCACTGCTGGACATAAAGACCTCCCTGACACAATGACCGATTTTGTGCTGTCCGCATTCAGCAATTTCCCGCGACCTCCACCTGATCGTCGGTCCATCGCGTGAGGAGCCTACCCACAATGTGCCTTACGATACGTCAACATGTTGATTATCTTGATTCTTCTGCGGATCTCCTCATTCCTGAATATGTTTCGCAGAGAGAACGGAAAAGTAATTTGCCGTAGGTACCTAAATCGTAAACGATTTTTTATTACAAATTTGAATCTCGCGCTAACACGAAACGAAAACCTTGTACTGTTAAAATTTCTGAAAAAAAAATATTGCTTGACGATTGTCGAGGTCTCCCCACGTGAGATTGGGTGAGATTTCGCTTGACCCCCTCCCCTAAAAGCCTCGCGTAATTAATGGATGCCCCCATAATAAAACTGTATTTTGAATGTGTAAATATTTATTGTATAAATCCTATGGTAAACTATTTACAGAATATTAAGTAATAGGTACACAGCTAGATACTATCTCAAGAATAACCTATCAACCTAATTTATTTAATATAAAATAAGTACCTTCTCTACCTAGGTACTCACCTACATAGAATAATACTTTTTAACTGATAATCCCCTTATGCTCTTTCTTTAGTTCTTTCATATTGCAAATCCCAACATATTTTATTCCAAGTATTTTTTTTTCATGTAATTAATATCCAATATCTTAATTTATCTAATAATCTTAATCTAAGCAGTCTTGATATTTTCCATCAGGTCTTTATTAGGCGGAATCCATCCTCCAAAAGCTCTTTCAAACTCCTTCGCTACAGCTATCGTTAGATGATCGTTGCACTTATTTGCAGCTATCTGAATACCCACGGGGAGGCCTTTTCTCGTTTGACCAATGGGGCACGCGGTTACAGGAAGGCCTAATGCGTTGAATATGGTGAGATAGCCACAGTCGAGAAATTTGTAATAGACTCTGTAATGGAGATGGGCTGGGCTAGGGTAGGTCGGGAAGAGAAGCACTGCATCATCGCCGAGGGCTTTCTGTGAACAATAATCATAGAATTACGGGCAAGGTCATGAAACTAGGGATTAAGTGATGTATTTAGCGTATAAAATATGACCCTTTTATATCTGTCCGCGAATGGTGCTGAAAGCGACTCTTGCCCGAGACGAAAATAGCATACCCCATTTATAAAGAGGATTTTGACCAAAAATTAATTTGAAACTCTGCCTCTAGAAGGAACTACCCACGTTATTTTGCGACCTTTCAGTATCAAGCGCAAAGAGAATACAAAGATCAAGCGAGTTCACTTACAAACATCAACTTTAAAACAAGTTCGATTATGTGGATAGCAGAACCTTATTGAGCCTGATTGTAGCAAGATATTCTCTCTACGTTAAAACAATCAGTTTTACGTAAAGTAAAGTTTTGGAGTATCTCGTTCTGATAAAAGAAATAACATAGCTTACATCAAAATCAGCTTTGATCTCATCAAAAGTAAGCAGCAGCTTCTTATAATAGCCCTTCGGCAATGCATCAAAGAACTTCTGCAGTGGTCCATAGCAGACACAGAGGAAGTTGTGAGTGGAGAAACCTAGGAGCTTCTTCAGGACTACCGGCCAGGTGGACACCCATTTATCCCGTTGATTCGGATCCGTGTAAATGTTCTGGACGTGTCTGATGTTCATGAGGACTCGGATGCCTATCTCCCACATGTGTTCGACGTTCTTGATCTTCAGCTGGAAGAAAACAAAAGAAAATTAGCATAATAATTATAAGTTATTAGACTCCTTCCAGAACCTTGTCGAAATTCAAACTAAATTAGTTTATTGATTGAGACAAATACATAAGTACATTATGTTTAGTAGTTAAAAATATATACATCACGGTCAAATTATTTTTTTTACATTAACACTTACAATTTAATGTATATTATATAATAAATTTGTTTAGCATAAGGGTTCATTAGACGTGACGTTCAGTGCCTTTGCAGGCTACTGCAATGTCTGTCCACCAGAACCCTTAGCAAGCTATTGGTGCTGCCCAGCATCCTGTGTCTGACGGATGTTATTTTGTGATAGAAGTCCTTAGTATGTGTTATTATAAGAGTTTGTTATCAGAACGTTTTATTTCCCGCATTTTTACTATGTTCGTGTTTTATCAAATTGTGCATGATCATTATTTTTCGCTTTAGTCTAAAGTTCCCCATAAAAGATTTCAACGCGCATTGTTTTTGCAGCGTGTAAGTTTGTCTGTATTATATTTGTCCTCTGTTATATAGAGCTCCGTGCTATTTATGTATTTTGATCTATTTTATGCTTTCAAGGGCGTTGAACCTGCTCATGCAGGCTAAATATTACTCTAGCATCTTTGTAAAGAATAATGTACTAGAATACATAATATCACTACATACCTAGTATAAAACAAAGTCGCATCCCGCTGTCTGTCTGTCCCTATGTATGTTTAGATCTTTAAAACCACAGAACAGAGAATACATAGAAATAGTAAGTAGGCGGGGCCCGCGTCTCACCTAGTAGGCGCAGTACTGCGCACTTCAAGCTCCGCTTACATCAGTCGTGTTTTAATTTAGCTAGAGTAAACATACTTCAAAAAAAAAACAAATAAAATATAAAAATACCGTATTGTGCCGTTTTAGAGTGTAAAAACGAAAGCCGAACCAAATATTTAACGAAAGGGGGCATATCATATCAACTGTCAGCATTATTTTATTGTTTTTTTGTTAGTTTTGTTCAAAATGCAAAACCGTCAAACAAAAATAGAAAACAGACATAGAAAAATAGACTGTGAGTCATAACACTTAAGGTCGATTTTTCTTAAACCGCAACTTTCGCTACTCAATTAGGAATGTGCCGTAATAAACACAAATGTGCTATCGATAACTTTAATGGTTATGATTTCGTAAACATTACCCATTTAAGTATGTTTTAGGGCGTTAATTTTTGTTTTGTTTTTGTGATGATTTAATCTGGATGTATTTTATACTATGGAAGGGTAATAAAAAAATCATTTATGATAATGAAAATATTACGTAAGTATGTTGGAGAAAAACTGTTCGAAAATATAAACTTTCATCAAGTCGGAGAGTTTCCCGTATCAAACCATGTCAGTGATTTGATAAAAGCCATAAATGTGCGTATCCATCATTTATTAAAATTAAACGTAAAACTTACGAAAAGACAGTTATTTAACAAGTACGTCCTATTTCAAGGACAATAAATTTTCATTAATTGTCATTAAAGAATAAAAGAAAAGGTAAGCTTTTTATTTCGACCACCACAAATATAACCTGACCTGACGTACCTATTTCGTTATTCATCAGTAGGTAATAATCGATATCGATAGATTCGTCTCGTATTCTCATTGGTACATCACTAAGGCAGTAGCTGTGTTTTCTGGGTAATCGATAAACAGCCATTGTATTATCGATCTTATGGCCCGTTGTTAGAGACTGTAATAAAAGTCGATAGCAATAGCGCCAGCGCCATCTCTTGTTAAGTAGCTTTGTGTTGTGTATAATCAAGAAAGGCAGCCATTGTATTAGTAATCTTATTCGCTGGGAATAGAGACTATAAAAATATTTGGCAAAAGCGCCATCTTTTGCTAAGTAGACAAAGTAGATATTCATTTTTTATCGCTGTTTATTTCATTGAGTTTTGAACCATGTGTCTACCGAAATAAGGTTTAATATCAATAAAATTAGTTTTATGGTTTTACGCCCTTTTAACGTACTCTTTCAACCAATAAGAATTTTTATTTCTATGTGTGTTAGTTTATACATGTGTGAGTTTAGCGACACTAGTTCTCTTAGTAAAAAGGCATCATGCTAATTCTATGTATTCTCTGTTCTGTGTTTAAAACTATGCAACGTATTTTTGATGCGGTATTTTTAAATAGATATAGTAATTCAAGAGGAAGGTTTATACACCATTTGACACTTAGCCGCCGGCGCAGCTAGTTATTACTAAAATACTAATACTTATACATCTTATCATCATCTTACCGGTTTCACATCTACATTGTATGTTTTCTTGATGTGTTCCTTTGCTTTTGTCAAAGCCATTCTTACATCCGGTCCTATTGTATTACAGACGTTGCCACCGTCGCCTTCCATGTAGTAGAACTTGAGCTTTGAAATATCCACCTGGAAAATCAAGTTAAGAATATTTATGTGAATCTGTGGGTATTTCTATCTTTGAAAAAGAAAATTCTGCAGATTGGGACCGTCAATCTAGCATTTAACGAAAATGAACAAAGTGGAGCGTAGAAAGCTGGCCTCACCAACATAATAGAATATCTATCTAGGGCTTCCTAACGTTAAATCATAGAAAATTAATGCGTGGACGGAGTATAGTGTTCCCTTTCCTAAGTTTTACTGATAGGTAGATAAGCCTATCTCGATTCTCGATGTACGTATATGTAAATATATATAAGGCCACCCATTGTATTTTTATGTTTCATGTTAATGTAATTTTTTTTGTGTACAATAAAAAGTTGGTACTTTACTGCATTATATTGTACATATATCTTGTACGTAGGTAGGTAAGTACTTACGGGCTTATCAAAGGGAATGTCCGGACTACCGGGCTGCTTCAAAACCTTCAGCATGAGCGATAAGTCCTCCGCGTATCGTGTGATTGGTCCGAGAGCAAAGTATTCTTCGAAATCAGGGTCCAGACAATCTGGTACGTGACCTGTAACAATAATAAGGAAAAGTAGATAGTGAGGATGATCTTACTTCAATTATATTACTTTCGCAGGATGGTACATACCTAAAACTTTTGAAACTATAATGGTTATAAATACAAAAGTCATTTATAACTGGATATTTACCATGATTTGATTATCATGGTAAAAATCCCGTTTTATATGCTTTTGTATACCTTATTAATACAAGTCACATTCAAATATTGTTTGAAATTACTGAACGCGACTAATATTTATTTTATTTATTTAGTTACTAAATACCTTCAACAGATAAAAGCCTCGGGCTAGGTTTATGCCCGTAGATCCCTGTGAACATAGCCGGTAGGCGGAGAGACCCTGCGATGTCTGAACCAACGCCGACGATGGAAGCCCCGGAGGATATTAGAGCTGCCTGGAAAAGACAACGTAAAAATATTTAGTCTTCATCGTCATAAAACAAAGTATTTTGGATTAAGTGAATAAAATTGCATCAAATGTGATCTTTTTCATCTTATTATATAATATACATTAATTATTAATTTGTAATTAATTTGATATGGGGCTAGATAATGCTGTGTGAATTGTCCAGCATTATTTATTTATTTATATAATGAAGTTAACAATCTATCAAGAACGAACCTTGGGGTTTTTATACATTGTGTACCTACCCACTAAGATACTACACATCAGAACTTATTACCTGTATGCATCAAACCACAATAAATTATATGAATATAAATATCAATATTATAGTTATTTTAGGAGTGCCTTACAATCCAGCTATGACAGCGCTTTTGCTATAGATTTTAAACGATGCTGTTACAGTACTTCTACGAGAACGCTACGATTACGCTACATTACAATTACAGTTCTGCTACGAGAGTGCTACGGTTCTGCTACAATCCTGCTACGCTACGATTCTGCTACGATCCTGCTACGGCCTACTACGCTACGATTCTGCTACGATCCTGCTACGACCTGCTACGGCCTACTACGCTACGATTCTGCTACGATCCTGCTACGGCCTGCTACGCTACGATTCTGCTACGATCCTGCTACGCCCTGCTACGCTTCTGCTACGGCATACTAAGATTCTGCTACGATAATGCTACGATTACGCTTCTCTCACTCGCTTAGGTTTAGAGAGTGAACGAGCACTGCTAACTAGCGCTGAGCTCAGCTCCGTAAAGTCGGCGTAAGAATCGAACCGCTTCAACTAAGCCTGTGGATGTCGTAGGAGCCGACTTAGGCAACATACCAGCGGAAAGGCAGCAGCTTCCTTCTGTGTATTTTTAACACGTTCACTGAGATTACTTATGCGCCTGGCTCATGCTCATCCTTCGATGATGCTGGGATAATGCTACGGTGTTGATGAGGTTAAGCCCTGATTATCAATTCAGATGGTATTCGTGTGTGTATCATTCATACTGATAGTAAGACGCCCTCCGACCAGGTGAGAGACTTGCAAAAGACTGCAGGCAGATGCTAGATGCAGCAAGCTGAAGACAGGGCGCTATGGCGCTTATTAGAGGAATCCAGCAGTCGACTAATATAGGCATATGGTGATGATGATGATCATTGACCAGCTGCGCGGACTGGAGCTAATTAAATGTTTCAACATTTGACCTCACCTCACCCCCCGAAGAACCGCCAGCAGTCCTCTTCTGATCATACGGATTGGTGGTCAATCCAGTGACGTTGTTGTAAGTCTCCCAGTTCATGCACAGCTGTGGCGTGTTGGTGACAGCTATGGGTATGGCGCCGGCTGCCCTCGCCAGTCTGATGATGGTGGCGTCCTTTTTAGCTGGGTTGCGGTATGGATACACGGTCCCGCAGTCGTTGCTCATGCCTGGAAAGAAAAAAAAATTAATAATAAAATTAATATAATAATTCATTTGTCGATTAACATCAATATAAAGTAAGTTTAGGTAGTTTGATTGAAGCAGTAGCAAAGCTGCCCCGCTTCTGTAGCGCGTCCGGGATGTTTGCAGAGTCCCGCGTTGATGACTTTTACGCAATCATCCGCAACAGAACAGCATCCCTGATGCGCCGGGTAAGGGGCGGCACCAGTAGCTATCTGAACCTTATAGCTGGAAGGCTGGACACGGACTGCGCTTTTATGAAGCACTGGACGCATATTCATAATGCCATGCGTCTGTAAACGCAGGATGTGTTCCTTCCAATAAAAATGTTTTATTTTTTAGTTTTTCATTTACATATACTCTACCTCTTAACTCTCTATGGCTGTAACATGTATTTTGTGAAGCTGAATTAAATAAATTGAATTGAATTGAATTAAAAAGCGAAATTTTTTAGGGTTCCGAACAAAAAGGATAAAACGTGATACTATTACTAAGCCTCCACTGTCTGTCCATCCGACGACAGTGGGCTGTATCTCATAAACTGTAAAAGGAACTGTTGATACTTTCAAAGACCGTTCATTACTATTGTTAACTACTTTCCACTATAAAACAATTATAGAAATATAATAAATTCAATATTTTTTGCTTCTTTTTCTATTCATCAACAAATCCATATAATGAGAGTTTCATTCTTTTGTGAAATTTTGTACGACAGTACGAAACTTGAACGCTTGTTTAAGAATTACGTGATCTAAGTAGCCAGGTTTTAGTTTTTGACTATACCTTTGAATCTCTGACTAGATTTTTTTTTTCTTTTGATAATATTGTAATATTTTCTTTCTGACATTTAAGTTATCTACCTTTTATGATTATATAATTTTTTTGACATGATTTATAAAGCCTAAGAATAAATTTGTAACAAGTTTGCACGCCCTGACGAGGCAGAATGTATAGGAACCTTATTATTAAGAAGATCTATTGTACCTACATTCCTGCAAAAATAAATGATTTATGATTTATGAAAATACAAGCCTTGGAAATCTAGGCAAACTAATCACCTACAATCTTAGGTAAGACACGCTGAAGTACATGAAGCATATCCTGTACGTAATGAATCCGCACAACAGCCGAGGTAACCAGCCAAAGCAGTCAATTAACCGCACGCAATCTAGGATACGTAATTGTTCACTTACAGTGTTGCTTGCATCCGATCTGTGAAATTATATGAAACTCTAAAAAATTACTTTTTTCCTAACCATATTAACTAATACATCACACTTATATTATCACTCATCATCATCGTCACCAGCCTATAGCAGTCCACTGCTGGACATCTCCCCCAATGAGCGCCATAGAGCCCTGTCTTCAGCTTGCCGCATCCAGTATCTACATATCTGCAGCCTTTCGCAGGTCGTCATCCCACTTGGTCGGAGGGCGTCCTATACTACGTTTACCGAGTCGTGGTCTCCACTCGATATTATCACCACTTAGTATAAAATAAAGTCGCTTCCCGCTGTCTGTCTGTCCCATGTATGCTTAGATCTTTAAAACTACGCAACGGATTTTGATACAGTTTTATTCAGATAGAGTGATTCATGAGGAAGGTTTATAAACAATTTGAAATATAGATTTCCACGTGGGTGAAGCCACGGGGCGCAGCTAGTTTTACTAATCCATACATCATACAAATATTATAAATGTGAAAGTTTGGATGTTTAGATGGATGGATTATTATATTGTGACTTCTTCACGCCGAAACTACTGAACGGATCGGGCTGAAGTTTTGCACACAGATAGTTCTAGGTAGGCCCAGAATAAAACATTGGCTACTTTTAATCCAATAAATCAGTTTACATACATGGGATAGAAATACCTATATAATAAAACAATAACATAGAAACAAAGCGTGCAAAACCGCGGGCAGAATCTAGTAATAATAATTATAAATTGAAAGTATTTCAGTCTCTCTGTTTTCTTTTCAAGCCTAAACTGTTGAACGGAGTTATTTTGATTGGTATAGCGAGACATAGTCTTATTTATTATAATACAAGGTGCGCTTTAGAGAATTTCATAAATAGCATCCCTGACACCCGTTAACTCTGGTTCCTATACCTAATATTCTCTGAATATAAAAAGACATTTATTTATAACAAAATTCAAAAGACTTACTTATAGAATAGGTACATGTTATTGTATAGGTACATGGTAGATGTATGTATAGAGTCTCTGCTGTTTCTGTCTCTGCTAATAATACCGGTTGTAGGTAATCGACTTACCTACTCAAGACAATAACCATATTTTTTTGGTTAGGTAATTAAGGTTTTCGCACGGTATATTGTTCACTTACCTAATGTTCAGGTATTTACATCGTCTATTGCCATTGGCCACGATCATCGACATCGACGAACAACGACGACCGATGTGACGCGGTGGGCGACGGTCCGCCTGCGACGCAGGAGGTTGCGGGTTCGATTCCCGCCTCGGAACAATTGTGTGTACGATCTGCAGATATTTGTTCCGGGTGTTCTGGTCGTTTTCTATGTATGATAAAAATATCTATCCATGTAATGTATTGTATTATGTATATCAGTTATCTAGTATCCATAACACAAGCTTGGCTTAGCTTGGGGCTAGATAATGCTGTGTGAATTGTCCAGCATTATTATCTTCGCCACCTTTAATGGTGGTGAACGCGAAGACAATTACAATGGGCTACCATTGGTAGCCATTGGGAATTTTTGCCCTCGCCGCCTTGCCCGCTGCGCTGCGTGTAGCGGCGTATATTTTTATACTAGCTGGGCCCCGCGGCTTCGCAAGCGTGGATGTCTACGTGTCAAATAGTTTATAAACCTTCCTCTTGAATCACTCTATCTATTAAATCAAACCGCATCAAAATCCGTTGCGTAGTTTTAAATATATAAGCATATATACATAGGAACAACAGACAACGGGGAGCGATTTTGTTTTACTCATACTATGGAGTGATTAGTATTTTTGTAGGCACTATAAAGTTCTACAAACTTTTTTCTAGAACTCAATCATTTATCTCTCATCGTTAAGGCAGTGCTCATAAGAAACGCTTTCTTTTGACTGATTTTTCTCCGCCTTACTTTGCAAATCCGAATACCACGAAAATTCTTTTCATATCTCGGGTTAATATAATAGCCTATAATATTCACAAATAGCGTGACTTTCTATTGATAAAAGAATTATCAAAATCGGTTCAGTCGATCTAGAGATTACCCCCTAAACCTCACAAAATATACCTCTTTATAATTATTAGTATAGATTTATAACTTGTCACAAGATTTCCTTATCGGCAGACATTTAACTTCTCCGGGAAGTATTTACTTGTTCTCTTGTCGAAGAATCTGTTGTTATGAACGATAAGGTGATAAGGTCAAAGATCTCTGACACTTTGTTTTGCGCTATGCGATACCTACCTACATGAAAAATCTCACTTCACGCTTTTAGTATTGTAAATGCAAAAGTTTGGATAGATAAATATTTGGTTATTCAGTTCAGTTCTTTATTACTAAGAATATACTTATAATGTCAAACATACATACACAGGTAACAAAAAAATATGTAACAAAATAACACGAAAAAGAAAAAATGGTTCTACCTACATACATATGTATATGAAATCTAAGTACAGTTTCTAATATGTAATTTATAATCACTTTGGTAATTTTACCAATAATTTTGATTCAAATCAAAATTATAAATATTATATTGTATATTATATGTTTGAGGTTGTCCTATAAAATTACCCCAGGGAAATTAATATTTATTTATCCCGCAAACATTAAAAAAAAAACAAGTGGGGATTTGACGTAGGTTTTGTTTATTCAAAATAATCAAATTATTATACCGAAGAAACGCGAGCAAAGGCGCAAGAAGAAGTTAGTACAATGATAATTTTTTGTTCAAAAAATTATCACCTAAGATTGCGTGTGTGCGAAAAGCAAATTATTGCTGTTTGAATATTCTTAACGACGATGATTATTAAAATTCTCAATGATATTTTACAGTTGGTAGGTAAGTAAGTAGCTAGAGAGATAATATATTCTTTGCTAGGCCACTTTACTGTCAGCGGAAACCAGGCTATTTTTATAAATATAAACCAGCAGTTTATAGCCGCGGTTATTGAATTATGAATATGAATACAACCTGATCTTTCAATAGTTTTAGCGTGAAGAAGTAACAAACGTCTATCCATACATCCATCCATCTAAACATCCAATCTTTCGCATTTACAATATTTAGTGTGATTGATAATTGTACGTTTAGCTCTCTAAAGCCAAACCAACATCAATAATATTTATTTATACTTAATGTACGAAAAACATATCTCAAAACTTATTCTAGAAAATTTAAACAAAGGCGAACTTAACCCTAAAAAGAGTTCTCTTCCAGCAAACCTTATTGGGAGAGACAAAGTGAAGAAATAAAATATAATAAATAGAATATTATTGTGGATAAAAAATATACGTTTCTTTCTATTCTTGGAAAGGAGGATATCCCTCAAATCCCGGTTTTTTATATCAATAATATATTAATTTTAGATTTTAATTCCTTATCAATAAACGTTATTTCAATTAATCAATTAAATAAGTATTTCATTTGACATTTGAATAATGATACCCTAAAAACAATGAAAAGCAAAACAATTTTTTTTACCCAAACTCATAGAAAAATGCAAAGAACTAATCCAAGTATCTTGAAAATTAACGCCTCAGACGGGAAGGTTGTGGGATCAAGTGCCGCCCGAGTTCTTTAACAATTAGTGGTATATCAATTCTTATGGCCTGTTCAGACTTCAGACGCAGCATTCGCTACCCAGAGAGTGGCAGCAAAAACCTTCTTTCAGTTTGACGCGTTGTCCCGCCGAACATTTGTGTATGTACCGTATCGTATAACCCTTTGGGTTATTTGAATAGTCCTTTAGGGTTAATGATAATATTAATAATGATTGACTTGTTTATGGCAGACGTCCGCAATCTCCCCTATAGCCCGATTACCCAGTCCTAGAGTAGGTGTAGAGACTATTGCAAAGAATACTGCTTTGGGTGTATCATATTGTGCACCCGAGGAAGATACCCGCTATGTGTAGCCATCGCCTTTATATTAACTCTCAAATGGCCTCTGTGCTGTTGGCTTCGGCCCCACGCAAGCCTTCGAAAGGACCGGGTCACTTTATGGCCCGAGATCATGCTAAATGAGAGACATAATATAATATATATGTACATATATAAATTACTTATTTCCAGACACGACGTCCATATTCTACTTAGAAATAGTTAATAATTACATACCTTCAACAGCAATGCTCTCCTTAACAGTCAGTGGCAACCCCAACAGAGGATACTCGCGCTCCAGCTCCTCAGGGCTTCTTTGTGAGGAAGCTATCATCTTGTCTATAGCCCTGGCTTCTTTTATCGCAGCATCGTATCTAGAACGACAAATCATTCTTTGTAAATAATTTATAAATGATAAAAAATAAATTAGATAATTATCTAATTGATGGTTATAAGATGAAAAAAAATCTATATGATTAATTATTTACAAAGAACGCGAACAAAATAAACTGAATGATTTCATATATTACTAATCAGATATACACACCTATATAAAACTATGAATGTTCCGATACCTATAGAATATATTGATAAACGCTAATATTAGTCTGTTTTTATTATTTTTGTGTTTTTTGTATACTTATATTCTGTTTCTTTAAGTTTTTGCATTGAAAAGAAATCACTAAAGAAAGACTGTGAAAGACTGCTTTAGCATCCTAATATGACCTATTTTGTCCAACTGTGGACTAGGATATACTAATGATGATAAAGATGATGGCATTGACACTTTCTATCTGTGAAGGCATTAGAAAATTCATCGATATGTGATGAATCACCACTATCACTATTATACAATTTGGAACAGGAAAAAGTAAAAGAAAGTGTAATCATCCGCATAATCATTTAGGTGAAACGCCAAAAGGTGTCATTTTGTCTTATAAAGAAAGAAAGAAAGAAAATATTTTTATTTACCTTAAAAACTAGCATACACAACAAACTAAAAACTAATACTATATATCTTACAAATTTTTATTTTTTTTATTATTTTATTTTTTATAAACTGGCACGTTTATGCCAACGAAAATCCGTAGGTACAAAGTGATTCGATCCCGCTGGTTTCCTATCCAGAAGGATAGATATTTATTTATTTTATAACTCATTTCATAACAGTTTGGTACATTTTAAAAGAATTAGCAGACGCGTCTGCTAATAATTTTGAATAAGCAGACGTATCGCTTAAATTTTAAATTAGATCTGACGTATAGATTAAATATAAACTAATTACTAGGGAATATTTTAAAGCCAAGAGAATACCTTTGAAGGAAACTATAGGAAACCCTTTAAGTATGGGTACTTAAAGGGTTTTCTATAGTTTACTTCAAGTTTGAATCAAGAGTTTTTTTTTAGGTAGGCCTAAAAAATAAAACACTTGATTCAGTTTCATTTTGTATTTATATTGTACATCGTACTTAATTAATTATTAGATTAATTAATATACAATGTGTATTGTCGAACCTTGATCAAACGAGATGTGCGGATACACGACAGACTGAATTGTGGAGTTTTATACAACATGCAAAAAAGTACACCACAATAACCCAGTTTTAAAGTTACAGATCGAAAATAAAATAAAAATCGTATTTTTTTGCGAATTTAAAAAAAAAAATTGATATTACTAGGCTTATGTACCGAAATTGTATTTTTTTCTTATTTTCTTAGCTAGGTAAACTATCTAGCTTTCAAATGAGGCTACTTTGAATAAAATACACCGTTTACTCAAAAAGAAACGAAGAAAAAATCAGATGAAGTAGTTTTCATTAAAAAAAAAATTAAATCGGCTTTATTTTTGAGATAGGTAACATATTATTTCTTATTTTTTGTTTTTTATCGATAAATATATGTCGTGTATCCGCACATTTCGTTTGATCAAGGTTCGACAATACACATTGTATATGACTTCGGATACAATATCGACATAAATTTTATGTCGATATTGTATCCGAAGTAGTAAGTATTGTATAAGCCGAATCAGTGTAAGTATTAACTGATTTATGTCGATATTGTATCCATCAGTAGTAATCATATTTTTATGGTAGTCTTGATTAATGTGGCTTTAGGTTAAAAAAATAATTCAAATTACAATTGGCACTTATACTTTTATGTCCTTCAGTACAAGTTTTAACGACTTAGTGTAGGTTCTGTAATTATGTGATATAATAGCTCTAACCTCTAACAAGCCACTTACTTACACTTGTCTTCGATATAATATGTATATTTGTTTATATTTTCTAAATTGTTGTATGATGTGTGTCTTAAAGTTATTTTTTTTTTAAATAATTTACTATTATATATTGACGACCGATGTGGCGCGGTGGGCGAAGGTCCGCCTGCAACGTAGGAGGTTGCGGGTTCGATTCCCGCCTCGGAACAATTGTGTGTACGAACGATCTTCGGATATTTGTTCCGGGTGTTCTGGTCGTTTTCTACATATAATAAAAAATATCTATCTATGTAATGTATTGTATTATGTATATCAGTTATCTAGTACCCATAACACAAGCTTTGCTTACCATAGGGCTAGATAATGCTGTGTGGATTGTCCAGCATTATTTATTTATTTATTTTAAGATTTACACTCTGTACTATAATAGTTATTAGGTGCTAAAAGTAATTTTTTTCTTAAACCCTTAAAATCTATGTAGACAGTCAGTAATGAAAGTCGCTGTACATTTCATTTTAGATTCAACTAAATGCTTCGTCCATATGGTCTCACTCTTAGGCAAGACAAAGGATCAGCTTTTTTTTAAATTATTTATTATTTATTTTAATCAAAGGGCGACCGAAACCAGGAAAGAGTTGCCATGACCATCATGTGGATGTGCTACACGATTTTGGTACCTACCTTGGTTCCACGACCGCGTTGAGGTATGTATTGACCTCCTTGGCTCTTTCTATGTAGGCTGCTATAACCTCCTCTGATGTGATCTGTAACGAAGATAAAAATAGAAGAGAAACGAAACAAAACAAATCTTTTCATTTAGCACATGGTTACAATAATTATTGGTTGTTATCAGTAACGCTAGTAATAAAAGACGTAAGTGGCATAAGTAAACTATTAATTTTAATTTATTAGGGAAACATTTTGTTTATCAAATAAGCTTATATAATTATAATTGAAATTAAATTATAATAAGACTAGAAAACTTATTAAGCACATCTATGTATGTAGTATTATCATCATCAGCCTATGATAGTCTACTGCCGGACATAGGCCTCCCGTTATGAGCGCCATAGCACCCTTTACTGTATGGAAACTCTTTTGTTAGGTTGTACGCCTTTTTTGATTATTTTGTAGTAAAGCGTTTACATTATCTTTGATTTTGTATCTGTAGACACGATAATAATTTGTTGTGGTTGTGTTTGTTCATTGTTATTCTTTCAGATTATTTGCGAAAACTGACTACAATACCCAAATCATAAGTTACCCTGTCTTCAGATTGACGCATCCAGCATGTGCTAAAAAGGCCATGAATTTTAGCTCAGCTTAAATGATGGGAAACTCACACAAGGTAGCCGACGCTTGTTTGCACTGAGTTTCATTTCAATACGGTCTCATCAAGAGATTGTTAACGGGTCTCGTACTCTTAGTTCGAATGACGTTCGCTCGATGTTCATTACCTCGATATCTATTATCTCGACGATACGTTTCGTCGATGGGTCGTTACCTCAACAGATCATTACCTTGAAGGGTTTCTACCTCGACAGGTACGTTTAACACATTTCAAACACATTAAACATTTTTTCGATAGGTCCCTGTTCTGGCCGAATAGTCATATTAATTTATGATTTTTCGTCATAATTGGATTGGCGTAGTTCAGCTCTGTAGCTTCTTCCTATGAAATAATTGCTATTTTATGATGGGTAACACATATAAAATTTATGAGTAGGTAGGTATCTACTTATAGGATGCTTATAGGTTACTAATTATTTCCGTCTATTAGGCTTGTGTTCACCAAAAGATAATCAAGCAATTAGCAGCTTCATCGGTTAACTTTGACGTTTAAGTATGAACATTTCTGTTCTGTCAACGACAGTTAAAATGTAATTGCCCGATTATCTTTTTGTTCTTATTACTCTTGTAACCACGATCAACAAAACAGAACTTCAATAACTTAAACGGTGAAATTGGACGTAGATATGTAGCACAACCCCGATATCCGGGCAAAACAATAGGTTGACATTCTGACCTGCTTATTCCTTATCATCTTGGCCAGCGTAGTGGCCGACTTGAACAGTACCGGGTTCGTGGGCGGTGGGCATTTTCTGGTCCGTTTGATGTTCAGCAAATATGTGACAGGAACCAAGGGGATAGCCAGCAAGGAAACCAGGAATCGCAGGAACCTTCGCATGAAGCCGTTCATCATGATCGTCTGGAATAAAAAAAATATTCATAATACTTACATATTCATATAATTTTTTGTGATTTTATGCAAATCAAATTTATTCGAAAATTATTTATTTCCGTGGAATCAATAATAATAAATATAGAGGTATAATAAATAAAGGGACGTGATTAGTACACTAAAATCTTTAAATTAAATTAGACAGAAAATGATATAACAGGTCTTAATGGATTTTGGAAAATAACAATTTTATTGATTTAAAAAAAAACTAGTTTGGTCAGTACCAAGGACGTTACAAACTAACTGTTATTGTCATTGTTTGTATATGTACGTGCACGTGCTCATTCTCTTTGTCTCCTTATCTTTATGACCGAATTTAATTATCTTTCTATCCTATAGATAGAGTGTAATTAGTGGGGTCAATCTAAATTAATTAAACTCGTCAAACTATCAAAGTTTATTAGTAATAAATAGTCTTCAATATGTTAACATATTGAAGACTATTATTACTACAAATAACAAGAAGACTATTTATTACTACTTATAACAAATCGCGAAAGTTTAAAAAGTGGTATTGACCACCTAATGTTTTTTAATGAACCATAACAGAATGATAGTAAACATTTTTGTATTTGTAGTATATTATGTTTATTGGAAGGGTTGCATGATTTTACTGTTATTGCTTCACAGGTGAACAGTATCTAACTGTTATATTTTTTGCGATTTCAGATTTTGTACAATTATACCTTTTTGACGGCTACCCCCACACAATAACTGGATACTCCAGTCGCACCCGCTTGTAGCCGCGTCACCGACTTCTCCAAAACCGGAGGATACAGCAAATTATAACTATTCAACAAAACTTCCACAATAACAAAACAATGGTACAACATCGCACTAAAACATATCAGAATAAGCCGAGTAAAAGCATTTACAGTTCCATTAAAGCACGAACTAAATAAATTATTTAATTTAATGAATAGTACCATTTTATACGTGTGTTTCCGTTCCGTTTAAGAAGATACTGAACATAGAACACTGTTAGATAATTTTATCGAGCTGTTATCGAATAGACAGTTGTGGACAAGGCGAAGTTCAACTGGCCTCTGTCTGGTTGGTTGGTACCTACCTATGTTATTACTTTCTCTTGCGCGCGCGCAACTTGACTTTGAGAAAGTGGTTGCAGGATCTTGTTCATATTTGCTGTGACGTATGTCGCGTTTCGAACGTTTGCACTTGAACTTTATGCAAGAACTAGCTACGCCCCGCGGCCTCATACATAGTAGATAAACGGAATCCTGTTTATCTACTCGTGTGCCGCGGCTTCGCCAGCGTGGAAATATATGTGTCAAATTGTTTAAAAAACCTACCTCTTGAAATCCGTTGCGTAGTTTTAAAGATCTTAGCATACCTACATAGTGACAGACCGTGGGACAGACGGACAGCGGGAAGCGACTTTGTTTTATAATGATACTATGTAGTGATGATAGAAGACGCTTCCGCGGATTCGATCGCATTTTTTCCGCGGGATTATAGTCACGTGCGTGTGCTGTGTCCTTCCATGGGATACTTACCACCTTTCCAGACAAAATTATTTTCGAATACCTATACCTACGTCACACTATAAAATTATGAAGCGCCACCAAGCGAACGGATCGTTCTGAAATTTTGCAGAGATGTAGTTCTAGGCCTGGAATTAAACACCAAGCTATATTTTATCCCGTAAATCAGTCCGGTCAGACATAAATTTAAACCGTTTCCATAGAAACATCCGAACAACGAGCGACGCCGTAGGCAGAAACTAGTAGGTATATTAATAAACTAAGAATTTAAAGAAGATATACCTATTCTAAACTATTATCGATAAATCTACTTTTGAAACCGGTTTTTATGTCTTAGTGCATTGCTTAAGTTAGTACCGGGCGCATTGGTATGCGTCTTGCAATGCAAGCGGATCAAATGAGTACATTCCCTACCTAATACGGAAGGTAGTACTGAGCGCTTGGCTGGCGCTTGGCAACTACCATTACTTGTTTTCGGCCTAGCCGAATTTCGGCCAGGCAACGGGGTGGCGGCGGCGACGACGACGGCGGCGCGGCGGCGGCGTAGTCTCATCTCAACTGAGACGGAGGCAAAGCAAGTTATGTGTGCGGTACACAACAGTTATAAATAGTGCACAAGTGTGTCAAATGTTGAAACGTTTGTGCACTATCTATTCCCTCATTCCCATAATCCGATGGGACTATACAAGTACCTACTAATAGACCTATCCGTTTTACAATATTGAGGATTAGGTATGTGCGGAAAAATAAATAATATCTTAAGTACTATTACTCAGTTATAATAATTTTATTTATAATTATTATTTTATTACCTGTAATATTTGTTTTTACTAATAAATTGATTGTAAACTTCCCTTTAGCTATGTGTCCAGCCATTTTGCAAGACATAAATCTCGCAATTTATCGATAAGAACGCAAATGTTTAGTTCCTCTGTTTCCACTGCCAGTAAAATGATAATCATTCTATCTATGTATATTATGTATGAAAAGCGTGCGCTTCTATAATAAGCTTCCATCTGAAGCAACTGAGCTCCCTATTCGTAAATTTAAAAATTACATAAAACTAAATCTCATCAAGATGGCTTTCTACTCCATAAATGATTATCTCAATGATGTTAATGCTTGGCCAGATGTCGCTGAGTTTCGCACCGACAATAGTATGTAAGTTTTTGTGTTGTGCATAGCTTTACTTAAATATTGACATGTATCGAATCATATTATATTTAGACTTAAATAGGCAAATAACCATGTATTAGATAATAAGAGATGAACATGCTAGTGGAAGTGAACAGTAAAATAATTTTATTTGATAATAATTTAATGTATAAAATATGACTTGTCTTAGTGCTTATTTTGTAAGCCTAAAGAAGTAAATGATTTTTGACTTGACTTAAATGAGTATTATTTCGAAATCACCCGCACAATCACTTAATTGATTGATTAATAAAAGGAAGGAATCTTATCTATAGTAGGTTCACACACTAAGCACGTGCTTGAACTGATAAATGAGAAGATTGCATAATATAGATACAGGTAAGTACCTGCGTAATTAAGTTATATATAACATAGAACATAACTAGTTTCTGCCTGCGGATAAGCACGCGTTGTTTCTATTAAATAATAAATAAATAATGCTGGACAATACACACAGCATTATCTAGCCCCATGGTAAGCAGAGCTTGTTATGGGTACTAGATAACTGATATACATAATACAATACATTACATAGATAGATAATTTTTATTATACATAGAAAACGACCAGAACACCCGAAACAAATATCTGCAGATCGTACACACATTTGTTCCGAGGCGGGAATCGAACCCGCAACCTCCTGCGTCGCAGGCGGACCTTCGCCCACCGCGCCACATCGGTCGTCTATGAAAACGTTTTAAGATTATTTCTATACCATGGGATGGAATTATGAGATTAAAAGTAGCCCATGTTTTATCCCATGCCCAGATCTACCTGTATGCCAATTTTCAGCCCGATCTCTTTAGTAGTTTTGGCGTGAAGTAGGAAACAAACATCCATCCATCTAAACATACAAACTTTCGCATTTATAATATTAGTGTTCAGTCAAGTATTATTTAGTTAATCTGTAGTTCACTGAAGTAGTAGGTAGGTAGGTAGGTATAGTATACTCTATAGCAACGTTTATTTTAGGCTTAGCCTTTGTTGCGAGTTCGATTCCCGCCTCGACACTAATGTTTGTACGATCTGCAGATATTTGTTCTGGGTGATCTGATCGTTTTCTATGTATGTATAATAAAAAATATCTATCTATATAATGTATTGTCTTACCTATGTATATCAGTCATCATCTAGTACCTAGCTACCTACCCATAACACAAGCTCTGCTGAGCTCAGGTCTAGATGATGTTGTGTGGATTGTCCAGCATAATTCATTTATTTATGTATCCTCCTGTAGTTGACATAAATCTTCTGTTAACGGAGGTTTAATTTGAATAAATAAAAAAATTATCAGCAAGTAATCCCGCCATGTAAATTCTTGCGAACTTGGCACAGGTGTATTAAACATAGCAGCATAATGTGTATGGTTGGTACTTTAAGTTTTTTTGCAAGGATATGTAAAAATAGATTTTGCCGTTAAATATTTAATAATTACTAAATTAATATTAATTTAATACCTTTTGCTAATATACCTACTAAATGGTACAGTTGAAACAAGTCTTGATTCATTCTGAGGTGACCTACTCTTCTGTATTAATTTTATTATAATAAATAGGCTTTTAAATGTTCATTTTAAACCCATCAATTGATAAACCACATTCTCGTCCTGTAGTTGACATTATTATTCTGTTAATGGGTGTTTAAATGAATATACAAAATATACAGTAAGAAATCCCGCCTTATACATTCTCGCAAGTTTGGCACAGGTTGGTACTGAAGTTTTTTTATAAGGATATCTAAAAATAAGTTTTGACATTAAATGTTTTATATCTTTTGCTAATAGCTGGTACAGTAGATACAAGTCTTGTTTCATTCTAAGGTGACCTGTCTTCTGTGTTAAATCAATTAAAATAAACCGGCTTTTAAATTATTAAATCCATCAATTGATAATTGACTTTAAAAGTCATTTATTTTCTTTTAGGAGAGGATCTACTCAAATATCACAATTACAAAATACTTAATTGCAATGTTCTATCAATCAATATCCGGTTAACATTTAAACACTAATTTTAAAATAAAAATATAACCTAATAACGAAATATCCTCACCCAACCTGAACAAATTATATTGTGGTCCACAGCTGGACGCAGGCCTCCCCTGATAAGCACCTTTTTGTTTTTTTAAGTGACCATAATTCCCACGCTGGGTACGCAGGTTCGGAATATCAGTTCGGTGGTATTTTGTTCCGCAGGAGGCGCTGCTGCCCCCGGCTGATATCCCTTAGTCGCCTCTTAAGATACCCGCAGGAAGGTTGAGGTGGCGCAAATTCTAAGCACCACAGGGCTAAATGAAATATCAAAATCATTCATTAAATAGTTAGGTGACAGTTTAGGTTTTTCTGAACTCAACTTTAATTGCCAGAGACGCTATAATTAAACCTCAAACCTCTAAGTTTTTTTTATTTCCTTTAGAGTTTAGACCTTGCATGACGCTTAGACACGTCACAAAAAAAAATACCAAATTCACATCTATACAAACCTTTGTGGTTTCCTTCGTGTTATTTTTAAGCTTCTTAATGTAACAATATCTTTAAGTTGGTAAATAAATTTAAAAAAAGTAAAACTAGGAAAATAGGTGAACACTTTGATTTTAGTTAATAATTATAATATTTAATTAATGAACCGTTAACTGACTCTGAAAGCGTTTTTTTTAATCTACAAGGGACGACTTGAGTAGCAAGTGTGTACTATAGCCGTGGCTGTGTGGTGTCGGCCGTGATAGAATAGCACCACCCCAACTCTTCCCGTGGGTGTCGTAGAAGGCGACTAAGGGACATACACCGGGGGGCGGGCAGCAGCGTCCCTTGCAGCACACTCCCTATACTGCGATCCCCAACCCGCATGCCCAGCGTGGGGATTATGGGCATCAACCCCCCCATGGATAGACACGCCAAAAGAATGTGGCCCCCAGTTCCCGGCCGCCTCGCTATTCCTGGCCATGGTAGCGGCCACGGTAACGGCGGGGCAGGGGGTGCTAGGAATCCCCGGGCTACATCAGGCTACCAAACTCTACCTAAATTGACCCTGGCTACGTTTAACGGACGCACTCTGAGGCTTGACCATCATCTAGCGCAGTTGGAAGTGGAGTTAGAGAACAACAAATGGCATGTTCTGGGGTTATGTGAAGTCCGTAGAGAGGGGGAGGACACCGTAACCCTAGACTCGGGCCATCTTCTCTACTTTCGCGAGGGTGATAAAACATCCCAGGGTGGCGTAGGCTTCCTCGTCAATAAGGCCCTCTCTAGCAACGTCCAAGAAATCTCCAGTGTGTCGACCAGGGTAGCGTACCTGATCCTTCGGCTGTCCAAGCGGTACAGCATGAAGGTCATCCAGGTCTATGCACCGACCTCGGCACACTTGGATGATGAAGTGGAGGATATGTATGAAGACATATCCAAAGCCTTACATAACACCACTAAGGCCCACTTCAACGTTGTTATGGGGGACTTTAACGGCAAGGTGGGAACCCAGATTGGCAACGAATCCCGAATAGGCCCGCATGGTTATGAGGTCAGAAATCACAGGGGGCAAATGCTTGTCAACTTCCTTGAGAAGGAGGGGCTGTTCTTGATGAACTCTTTCTTTAAGAAACAGCCTCAAAGGAAGTGGACATGGCAAAGCCCCCGACACTGTGACTAAAAATGAGATCGACTTCATCATGATGGATAGCAAGCACATATTCAGAGATGTCTCAGTGATCAACAGGTTCAATACCGGATCTGATCACCGACTCCTCCGAGGCTCTCTGAATATCAACTTGAAGCTTGAAAGAAACCGTCTGATGAAGTCCACGCTCCGACCTGACCCAATCCAAATCATGGCGGGCACCGAGAAGTTTCAGCAGCTTCTCGGGAATAGATTTGTTGCCTTGGAACCCACTGATGACGCTGACGAGACCCTACACAATCTGGTTGAAACGTTGAGGGATGAGGGCATCAAATTCTGTCGAAAGCAGCGTACTGGCAAGAAGTCCAAACTCTCGGAAGAGACTCTTGGGCTGATGACAAAAAGACGGGAGACCACCCAAGCGACTTTGTCAGAGAGGTCAGACCTGAACAAGCGGATTGCGAAGATGGTACGGCACGACCTTCGGAGCTTCAACACGCGCCTCATTCAAGAGGCGATAGAGCGAAACCGAGGGTCCAAAGTATTCACTCAGCAGCTTGGCAGGAGCCACCTGACAAAGCTTAAAACGCACGACGGGAGGACCGTATTGTCAAAGCCGGAGATATCCGCCAAGATAGAGGATTTCTATGGCCGATTATACGCTGCACATGCCCCTCGTTACCGACGAGATGACCAAGATTCCAGAGCCACCCTGACACGCCACTATACCGACGAACTGCCTGAAATCAGTCAAGACGAGATCGTGTTAGCTCTAAGGCAGCTTAAAAATGGAAAAGCCCCCGGCGAGGACGGTATTACTTCAGAGCTTCTTAAAGCCGGAGGAGCCCCTGTAATACACGAGCTACGGAACCTCTTTAATACCGTCCTTGACAGTGGGAGAACTCCAAAGGCGTGGAGCGGGAGTTTGGTGGTGCTCTTTTTTAAGAAGGGAGATAAAACCCTTCTTAAGAATTACAGACCCATCTCACTCTTGAGCCACGTCTATAAGCTGTTCTCACGAGTGGTCACGAACCGTCTCGCCAGGAGACTCGACGAGTTCCAGCCACCGGAACAGGCTGGGTTCCGCGGAGGATATGGCACCATAGACCACATACACACAGTGAGGCAGATTATACAGAAGTCCGAAGAGTATAATCAGCCCCTGTGTCTGGCTTTTGTGGACTATGAGAAGGCATTTGACTCCGTCGAAACCTGGGCTGTTCTGGATTCCTTACAGCGATGCCAAGTAGACTATCGTTATATCCAGGTGCTGAGTTGTCTCTACGAGGCCGCCACCATGAGTGTCCAAGTACAGGGTCAGCAGTCTAAACCCATCCAATTGCGCAGAGGAGTGAGGCAGGGGGATGTCATATCCCCGAAACTGTTCACGTGCGCATTGGAAGATATGTTTAGGTTGCTGGACTGGAAAGGAAAGGGCATTAATATAAACGGCGAGTACATCTCACACCTGCGATTCGCTGATGACATAGTCTTAATGGCGGAGTCGCTTGAGGAACTGAACCAGATGCTGGACGGCCTAGCTTCAGCCTCCCGATGTATCGGTCTTGGCATGAATTTGGATAAAACCAAAGTCATGATCAATGGTCACATTGATCCAAGGCCGGTGGTCGTACATGGTCACCTTCTCGAAACTGTTTCCGAGTACACTTACCTTGGGCAGATTCTGCAGTTGGGTAAAAACAGTTTCGAGAAGGAGGCCAAAAGGAGGATCCAGCTGGGCTGGGCAGCATTTGGGAAACTACGTCAAGTCTTCACGTCATCCATACCGCAATGCTTGAAAACGAAAGTTTTCAATCAGTGCGTCCTACCCGTTATGACCTACGGAGCTGAGACGTGGACACTCACGATAGGGCTGGTCCACCAGTTCAAAGTCGCTCAGCGAGCTATGGAAAGAGCTATGCTCGGAGTTTCTCTGAAGGATAGGATTCGTAACGAATACATCCGACAGAGAACCAAGGTTATCGACATAGCTCAAAGAATTAGCAAGCTGAAGTGGCAGTGGGCCGGCCATATCTCGCGAAGAACCGACGGCCGATGGGGCAAACGTGTTCTTGAGTGGAGACCACGATTCGGTAAACGTAGTGTAGGACGCCCTCCGACCAGGTGGGATGACGACCTGCGAAAGACTGCAGGTAGATGCTGGATGCGGCAAGCTGAAGACAGGGCGCTATGGCGCTCTTTGGGGGAGGCCTATGTCCAGCAGTGGACTGCTATAGGCTGATGATGATGATGACTATAGCCGTCATACCTGTACTATAGCTACGTGTCCATCCAAAGGTTCCAGTCCAAAGGTTGCCTGGAAGAAATCGCTCTTAGCGATAAGGCCGCCCATTGTGCATCTGTATCTTTGTTCTTTACTGTTTTTGTTTTTCTGTGTTTGATGTGCAATGAAACGTATTTGTATTGTATTGTATTTGTATATGTGACTCTGAGTATGGCAGTAACACATCTCTCGACCCACTATTTCTGTACTAGCTTCGTACGAGTAGCTAGTACTCGTGTACTAGAGTATTTTATTACCAGTAGTTGTACAAATAGTAACGATAAACGCTCGGTACTCTAGGGCCATGAGGCAACGAATAGCTGTAGGTTGGTCAAGCCTCTCCTTGCGAAATCCTACCGTTCTCGGACTAACCTCCCGATTTGCTAAATGCTAATAAAACGGCCGGGGACCACTGGTGTATGCCATTCGTTTTTTTGTTTGATGATAGTAATTCGTTTAGGCTCTATCTTACTTGCATGTACGAGTATATACTTAATACTACTTTACATCACACATTGTACTTTAGTCAGCGAATAAAACCTATTTTTATTTTATTTATTTTAATTACCTACTTGTATGGAGAACTCTTTTAAATTTTTACTCTCGACTTGATTTAGAGTGCACAAATTCAAGAAATTTAAAGGACTAAAAGGAAATAAATAATAAATAATGCCAGACAATCCACACAGCATCATCTAGCCTCAATTTTAATAGTTTTCTTTTAATTTTTTTGTAAGAAATCGAAAATTTGAGTGAACTTAAAAACCCTAAAACTACTGATTAAGAATTGAAATAAGGAGATAAAACAACTTTTAAATAAAATCTAACATTATTTCCTTTTAATTCCTTTTCAAACAATTTGATATGGTGCGTCGTGCCAGTAAAAGTATAAAAAAGAGCTAGAGAATATAAAATGTAATTTATCTTATCAAACAACAAGAACGGTCTAGAAGTCAGAGAAAAAAATAAGAAGTAGTTAATCATGACCACTGGCCGTTAGGTTGCTACCTAAGTACCTACTATTCAAACAGTAGGCAGGCTCTATTTGAGGGTAAACATAACCGAACAAGAAAAACTCGTTAGATGGTCATTTTATCGTTGAAAATGCCCATAATGCGGTCGACAATAACCAAGGATAAGTTGTTGGTAGGTACGTAAGTTGGCCTAACTACTTAAATACTTGAAAAGGGTCATTTTTACCGAGAAACTTCTGTATAAGTACTACCAATATAGTTCTGTGAGTACATCATAACGATCTTAATGAACTCATAACAAGGTAGGTAGGTAGGTATGGCTACCTACTTACCTACCCATATTTCTTAGTAGGAACCACTTTCTTACATTATTACAAGAGCTGTACAGCGTTAATCAAATTTAAGTAAACTAAGTAAGACGACCGATGTTGCGCGGCGGGCGAAGGCGGGTTCGGTTCGATTCCCACCTTAAGATTAATATTTGTACGCTCTGTAAATATTTGTTCCGGATGTTCATGGTATTTTCTATGCATAATAAAAAATATCTAACAAATATTCATTTAGTAGTCATCTAGTACCAACAACACAAGCTCTTCTTAGCTTGAGGCTAGACGATGCTGTGTAGATAGTCCAGCATAATTATTATTAAAAAAAAATAAAGTAGGTATCTAGTTAATTTCGCATTTAATCCTTCATGGCAATAACTAATAATAATAACATTAAACAGTAATTTATACCTACGAAGTTAAATTGAGTCTAATTCTTTCATAATTAAAACCATATATTTAATCTTTGCAAAGCGTAGGCATCGCATATTAAGATGATAGAAGTATGTATAATTTTGATGAGACCAAAAATACAATGGGCTGTTCTTTATTGTTACCTGCCTAATAAAAATGGATGGATGAAAAAGTTGTTTAGTACTTTTGCAGTTGCTTAGTAGTATCTACTGTCGTGCTTGTTAAGGCGCTAGGCGGTCAAATTTGTTGCCAAATCACAAAGGAAGGACGTTTCTTACTATGCCGGCAATACCTTGTTTAAGTTACAGGTACCGAGATCGAATAAATTACAAAATATATACTAACAAGATGAAATCATACATCATGTTGGTTGAAGAGTACACAAGTCGATGGCGCAAACTCATCGAAAGGCGAGGCCTAAATGTATGCTACCTATTTTTTTAATATAATATCATTGGCTACTTGACATAATGTGCGAAAGGGCGCGCCAGGAAGAAATACACAAAGATTCGTTGCACAAGTGAAAGAGCTATTATTAAAAATATCATTAAAATCTACTTTTGAATAACTGAACTATGTCGGAACGAGTTTTTTTTGAGAATATATTATATTTTATTTTGTCCAAAGGCACTTATCGCTTGGAAGTGATTCCTTTTGCAGAAGGATTTCACCAATTTTGATCGTCGATAGAGCTCCTGGTAGTTATACTTTATATATAAGTTATACTTTCAGCTTTGTTTAATATAACCTATATAATCGTTCATTTGGAGCAACAAGGACCGAATTTACTAAATTGTATTCTTTTTATAGAGATGAGAAAATGAGACAAGACTGCCCGACCGCATCCATTGCTGCGCTGCGACACGCTTCATAGCCTTATATATAATAAGTACCTTCTATCTATTCATAGCATAAAGTCTTCCTGGGGCCTTATTCTCCTAAACTTAGCATAACGCACAATTAGTAGTAGTTTTTCTCTGTGTAGTTTCTCTCATCCAAGGTATTTTACCTTGGATGAGAGAAACTACACATTGAGGGACGAGCGTCAAGTGTCAAGGTTGAAACCATCCTATCAATCTCTCCGTGCCACGCACTATCAAGAGTGTCTTTTAATAAATGATTTCCATAATTATAAGTATTAATACAACGGGTATTTATCGCGTTTATTTACCTATTTTTCCCGACGCGACGTTTCAACAGGTTTACACACTGTCGATAAATACCCGTTGTGTTAATATGTAGATACTTATAATTATGCATGTGTTCAGATTTCAGATCGCATAAGTTTAAAAATATTAATACAATGCGCTTATACAGCAGAATACTTTGACATTTTATCTTATTTATTATTACTTTTAACTAATTGATTATCTGTTTTATTGTGATAAATTAATATAAATGATTTTTTTTTAATTTTTGAAGAAGGCATGTCTGTCTGCTTTTCTTTGCACAATGCCCTATGGTGTTTCCTTTGTCAAAAGTTAGTGTGTTATATATAATAAAAAAGTAATTTATCTTTTAAAATATATAGTATTTAACGACATCAAGTGTAACATGTGTACCTACGGTGGAAATAAATAAACTGTGTTACTTGAAAAGTCAAATATGTATAGTAATCTTATGTATGTATAGCTGACGGTTTTTTTTCAACAATACCTATGACATAAAAAGTCGACCTTGACTCAATGATCTACACAAAATCTTATAGGGAAACCAAAATGAAAATTTCTTCCTATTGACGAAGGGCCAAAGCGATCTTGATTTTTGTAGTTTTACACCTACCATTGATGTTATCCTACTATTTATGATTTCTCGTACAATGGATGGAGCCTGCCATGACTGCCAATCTACTTCGACAATTACCGAAATAGTGAAACTTTTTCGAGCATTTCATTGAAACAGACAGTTTCGGTTGAAACTGTATAGTCATTGGATTGTTGCTTCCGTTGATTTCACTTTCAAACGATAAAAAATCGTGTAATAACCGACGCAGGCGTTGGTTACGAAAATAGGTAACTGGTAAAAGGCAATACCTATTTGTGGAAAATGGATCGCCATTTTGTATGCTTAGGTGCAAAAGAACGTTATAATTATTTAATTCTAAGTACTAGTTTCTGGCCGCGGCTTTGCATGCGTTGTCTATGGAGACGTTTAAAGGTTATTTCTATCCTATGGGAACTGTTTTAGGGTATAAAATTGCTTTGTCGCATAATTCTAACTACCTACATCTATTAACAAATAAATTAAATAATACAGGGCAAACCAGCACATCTAGCCTCAAGCTAAGCAGAGCTTGTGTTATAGGTACTAGATGACTGATATACTTAATTCAATGCATAACATAGATATACATATATGTACATATATTTATACATAGATATGTAACGACCAGAATACCTGGAATAAATATCAGCAGATCGTACACAAAATTGTCCCGAGGTGGGAATCAAACCCGCCACGTTCCTGCGTCGCAGGCAATCTATGTAAAATTTCAGCCTGATCCGTTCAGTAGTTTTTGCGTGAAGAAATAACAAACATCCATCCATACATTTAAACATCTAAACTTTCGCATTCATAAAATTAGTGTGATTAATATAGTTTATTAAAATGTTACTATTGTTTGTTAACTTAACGCAAGGACGAGAATTACTACCACGCCGTAACACAGTGTTACTAGCTCAGACGGTAGAGGACTCTTTAACTTAAGGCTTGGCCAAACAAACGTCCCGAGACAAATCTTTGTTTGTAAGAATTAAAAAAACTTGTTTTTGCGAGTAAAATAATAGTTTGATCATAAATCTAAAATAATATATTTTGTCTGAACCGTTCGACCTCTGCATGCAGGTAACGTGGTAACATAAGTTAAGGTAGGTCATCGTAAGGTTTTTGCTTTGGATATCTGTCTTTGCAAGCTACCTAAGTTATTTTGAGTGCGTAAAGGATAATACGAGTATATCATTATGTTTACACAAGGGAGCAAACCACCCTATTATATTAGCGAGGGAGGATGACCAGACCAAGAAAAAATGGGTGATTTTGGCCCTAGTGAAAAATTATATAGATAAAATAAAATAATCAAATTTTACCTTTAAATTTTTTTACTTCTCTACTTCACAAATTTGTCGTACGACTTTGAATATATTTCACGTGATTTGGACCGTAGCAGACACAAAAATATTAATTATTTTTGCCTTCTGTTCCATTTGCATATGTATTAGAATTAAATAAACCACGTTCACCTTTAGTAAAATTTATAGCAAAAAAACCAGTGATTTATTTTTGTGTCTTCGTTATGTGCAACGCAAAGTAACCAACACATTCTACCAGGAGGTAGAATGACTTTTCTTATAAATGCAACAATTAACAAGAAGGTGCCTTCAGTTCCATTTTCAAAAATGAATGTTCTTTGTAAATGGAACACCGAAAAGTCGAGTCTTTATGTAAGAGGACCAATACTGGCTGATGATGATTTCAGACAAAAATTAAAAAGAAATAATACTTTTAGTCCCTATGGCGGCGTAGACGCGAGTTTTTACGATATAATGACACACTTTTTGAGCAAGAGAAGTGAAATATTTTATACCTACGTATGACTTGGACAGTAGAGTGTAAGTTATGAATGTGGAGGTATATAAGGGGAGAGGAAGACCGAAGAAATTAACCGATCGATATGGACTGGAAGAATAGAGAATCAAAAATATTTCCATCAATACGGCAATAAGGTGACGAAAAATCTTTCTGCCTGTAAGTAGGTAGTTATTTTTCTAGTTGGGGCAAAACCCATCCATCCCTTGATTTTTTATTCTGTAGTCTAGATAATCTGGTATTTTTTTATAGTAAGGCTTTTTGCTCAGAAAGACGATGAAAGGATGATGATGGAATAGTGCAAGGCTATTAAGAATTAAAGTATGCCTTTAATTCTTAAAAGGCTTGCACTATTCCGAAGAAGAAAAAAATGAATCTATTTTTAACAATAGCCTTAATAAACTAACCACATAAAGTTAAGTAGTGGACGTCGATGGTACTTTATTAATACAATTTTGAACTGCAATTGCTTTCTCTTAATTTTTTCCACTGACTTGACTTAATTATAATAAATGTACAATACATTTAAAATAAAGGTTGAAAAATCACGCGAATCTTATCTATTGTGCATGTATCATTCATAATATTTTCATCACTATTGGTTCTTTAATTTTTTTTTTATTCATATTCAAAATGCAAAACCTTTATTTTAAACTCTGCGCCCCGCGGTTTCACCCGCGTGGTGATAGATATTTTGGATAATATACAATATATCTTTATGAATTGTAGCCTATGTGTTATTCTGATATGTAAGCTATATTATTGTGTAGTTTCATCAAAATCCATTCAGCAGTTTTAGCGTGAAAGAGTAACAAACATCCTCGCAAACTTTCGCGTTTAGAATATTAGTACGATCTGAAAGTATTTGTTCCGGGTGTCCTGGTAATTTCTATGTATAATAAAATATATCTATATATGTAATGTATTGTATCAAGTATATCAGTCACCGCTACCCATAACACAAGCTCTGCTTAGCTTGGGGCTAGATGATGCTGAGTGGATTCCAGCATTATTTTTATTTCTTTATTTTTAATATCAATCAGCCTACAAACACACTTCCACTGCTGGACATAGACTTTCCCATATGACGTCAAAAATAGTCGCCTACATCCATAGACTTGCTGCGACCGCTGCAATGTCGTTGGTCCATCGACTAAGTCTCAACAACCCAAGTACCTAACTCTGAACGCTGATCAGAAGTACACTACAAAGTCGTTGGTCGACCTACAAAAAAGTTAAGTGTAGGTGCCTTCACGACCTTCACCTATCTGTTGAAGAACTAAATAATAATAGGTAATCATATATTTCAGAAAAGTTATATCCATAGCAAAGTAAGAGATTATTTAACATACCTACACATATTCTACGGTTCATAGTAATATATACGTAAAAACTGGGATACATCTATACTAATATTATAAAGAGGAAAGGTTTGATTTTCTGTTTGTTTGTTTGTTTGTTTGTAACGAATAGGCTCCGAAACTACTGGACCGATTTGAAAAATTCTATCACCGTTAGGAAGCCTAAACATAGGCTATATAATAATTTCCAAAAAAGTAAGGGATCCTTACTAAAACTCCAATAATAATTAAACCCAAGGTGTAAAAAATGTACCTTAAAAATTCCAATACCCGTGCGAAGCCGGGACGGTCCGCTAGTAAGATATAAATTGACTTGATTAATAACACGCTATTTTGTGATTACGGCAGCGAGAGCGTGGAGACGAAATGTACTAAATGTATGATATGCATAGCTTAGTTGGTACGTATCTTAGAAATCGTGGATGCAATTGCATTCTAGGGTTTTGAATGTCTCTTAAGCCTGATCCGTTCAGTATTTTTGGCGTGAAGTAGTTACAAATATCCAAACTTTGCATTTATAATATTAGTGTGACTACTGCTTCTGCCTGCGGCTTTGCATGTATTTTTTTAATACAGTAAGCCTATATTTTATACTAGGTTCAGATTATTATGTGTGCAAAAGTAAATCAAGATGTAGTTCTGGCATTATCTTCGGCCAAACACCTTTCGAACATTTTTGCCTTAAAATTATATTAGAAGGATAATAATATAAATAGAATTACGGAAAAATATTGGAAAATGCTTTAAATTTAATTTACTCGTAGAGGATTAATTTAAATAAAAGTTGAAAAAAATCCATTACGAAAACTACAATTTGATCGCTTTTATACAAAGGAAAATTAAAAAAAAAATTAAAGGTACATTTATCACTTACCTTTGATATCCGTCTCAGTTAAAATATCGTCCAGTTAAGTTTCTTTCATAAAACCCTCCTTTTGCTTCGCAGTAGGGTAACTACTCGCGTGCGCGCAATGCCGGCGCGCGGTACAGACTTGATAAGTACCGTCCCTTGCCAGCTAACGTTCAATAAAGTGGCGACAAATAGGTGTATAGTATTTGTAACGATGCGCTCAACATAATAACTCAATATAAGTATTAATACAACGGGTATTCATCTCGTTTATGTACCTACGACAGTGTGTCAACTTGATGAAACGTCGGGATAAATAGGTATACATATAAACGCGATCATCATCATCATCATCAGCCTATAGCAGTCCACTGCTGGACATAGGCCTCCCCCAATGAGCGCCATAGCGCCCTGTCTTCAGCTTACCGCATCCAGCATCTACCTCACGTCACCCATACCGCAATGCTTGAAAACGAAAATTTTCAATCAGTGCGTCCTACCAGTTATGACCTACGGAGCTGAGACGTGGACACTCACGATAGGGCTGGTCCACCAGTTCAAAGTCGCTCAGCGAGCTATGGAAAGAGCTATGCTCGGAGTTTCTCTGAAGGATAGGATTCGTAACGAATATATCCGACAGAGAACCCAAGGTTATCGACATAGCTCTAAGAATTAGCAAGCTGAAGTGGCAGTGGGCCGGCCATATCTCGCGAAGAACCGACGGCCGCTGGGGCAAACGTGTTCTATAAACGCGGTAAATACTTATAATTATGTGTTCAGATCGCGTAATTTTAAAAATATTTTATAATAACTCTAAAACTCATGTCAAAATTTGTTTAGGAATGTAATCTAAATTATTTAATTGTAGCTCGAAGATCCCTCTCCGTGTTTATTCATTAACAAAAATAAGTTACAATCAAATAATAGAATCTAGATTACGATTAGTATTTACAATTGAAACATTTGAACTAACTGCAAACTGTTGCAAACAATCTACAAGTAGCTTAAGTGATCTATATCAATACTTGTTGGAAGACTCTGGCTGATGCAGCAAGCGTCACTTACGTAAATAAATTTATAGAGGTACAACGTCATCATGATTGCTATTGGTAGCTGACAAAACAGTGTAGAGATTGGCCACATAATGTGTTATTAATTTCTAATTCCAAATAAATAGAGACACGTCGTTAAGTGTTGTGTTTCCAGAGTAATTTGCTGAATAAAACAATCCACTGCATGCTGCAATCAGCTGGCAACACCATATTTCGGACTTACGATTACGACAATTGAACGCTCGCCAGGTAGTACGTACCCAATGTAGAAGAGCTGTCTCATACGGCACAAAATTAAAGATAGAAAATAGGCACTGATTGAAAATAACTACCTGCTAATAACGATGGTAAATAGCAATAAAAAAATACGTTAAAGTAAATTATTAAAATAAATAATGCTCGACAATCATGTTCTGGATACTAGATGATTGTTACAATACAATACATAGATAGATTTTTTTTATGTAATAAATTTAATGTAATTTAAATTTAATATATAAATTATTGGTGAACACTATACTCAACAGCACAGAGCAAATAATAAATTAGCTACATGTATCAATTCAGTGCGAGAGCTGGCAGCACCGTGTTCCGGACGTACGGCAAGTGCACTCGGAAAGTTGGTAACTAGGTGTAGAAGAGCTATTGCCCTAGAAAGCACGGCACGATAGAGAACAATGATTTTGTAGACGATAAAAAATATGGTCGCTTTTAAGAAGCGAATATAAACGAGTGTCTACCAAAATTAATTTACGAAAGAGTGAAAACTAGCATAAAAAATATTATTTTTGTGACTTGTTGTTAATATCATTTATTTGTATGTATGTTGTCATTTATTTGTTTTCCAATCAACAACAATTTGTGCAAAGGCTGAAATATAGGTAGTACCTAGGTAGGTTAGGTACCTACTTCGATTATGAAGTATCTATGGAGGTACCTTACGTCCTTAATGCATAGCATTCGCCTTTATCGAATGATTTATGAATAATTTAGTAATAAATTATAACTAAATTTAATTATTAAAAAAAATACTTATTGCTCATTAAATTATTATTAATAAATCATTCGAACGTTTGAACTGGTTTATCTCAATAGTTAATCCATCAGTTGTACCTAAACTATTCCAATTGTATTCCTAATCTTGATCAATGTAGTAGCTTTATCAAATAATATTCAAATTACTAGTGGCACTAAAATTTTTCTCTAAATATAACCTAGTTTAGCTTATTAGCATAAGTTATTTTGAAAATCTGCATGTGATTATACCAAGTATTCGTTATAAGTAATTTTGCATGAGATACAGGTTTACCTACTTCAGAAACATGTTATTTTTGTTATTATTTATTCATTTGGCTCGAGTTTTTTTAATAAGTTATTTTATTTATTTTTATAAACGTCCTTGGAAGGGATTCCTATAGTACAAGTCTTAACAACTTAGTGTAGTGTTTGCAATTAGGTAAATAGCTCTAGTATAATTCATCTCTTAGTTTTTAAACATCAGTTTATATGTTTGTAAGTATTGTATTATGTGTGCTGAAAGTTAATAAAGATTTTATTTTTATTTTTCCACTTCATTTATTCAAAATCTCGTATAGAAAATCCAATAGATTATTATAACACTATTCTACAGTGAAAAATATATCAAAACGGTAGACCACCGACGGCGAAGCTAGGCTCAAGCAGACGGTGACTGCTTATAGGGCTGCAGAGAGAGGAACTTTCTGACGATGATGGACAGAGTCGAGGAGTACCGCCTTTTGGATCTGACCATTGATCCAATTTTCTAGCGAGTCTTTTTATATGTTGATCGAGGCTCTTCGCTATTACGCCGTTAACCGAAACGACTATCGGGACAATGGTCGCTGCATTTACATCCCACATGCTGACATCCTCGTTAGCCAAGGCAAGATATTTACTAAGTTTATCTTTCTCAGCTCTATCGAGGTTAGCATCATGCGGTATGGTGACATCAGCGAGCACCGCCCTCCGTTCAAACCTATTATTATATTTATTATAAAAGAACTTACTTAGATACTACATGTATAGAAAAGTAAAAAAAAAATATTGACATAAGTAATAAATAGTATAACAGGCAATACGAGTCCATAGGCTCCTGAATTAGTTAAAAAACTGAGTTTCAGAAACCAGTAGCTTTTCCAACCAATATTTACATATAAGTATTGTATGTATTATATTCTATAATAATATTGTACACGCGGTCTTTTCGGGCTTCGTCTATCTATCGTTATATTATCTCTACAATTAGATACCTAATAAATAACTTGTAACTTCCTTCTAAGCAAAGGTAGTTCGCAATTACTGCGTTAAAATTTCTTAATGTTTCTCCTTTTCTTTGCCTCCCTGTTGTAAAGTACATACTTTAAAACAGGGAGGCATTATTAATTGGTCTATGCTTTAGAACATTATTGTGACCAAAGTACCTAAATGCAAAGGTAGAACAAATTGGTTCACGCAGGTTTAGGTTTCTACTCTTACGGCACGTACAAACGGAAGATAACGTTTTCTTAGATAAAAGATTGTCACGGTGTTGTGCAATTGAATTGGCTAATTAGCCATGTTGTTCAGATTTCTTAATCAAAACTCATTCATTGGTAGATAGTTTTTTTTAGTAAATTATCTAATCATTCATCATCATGATATTATAATTATGTGTTATTTTTTTTAATCATAATTTTTTATAGGTTTCTATATGGTAAAGTGGGGAAAATCGTGAACCCTTAGCAAAGACAAGCAAGGCTTAAAAGATAAATGGGGAAAAATGTAAACGATCTTACTACGTTGTATAAAATAAAAATTACTATGTTATACTTTAATAAGTAGCTACGCTTACTTAGGATTTTTATGACTTCAAAGGCTCAAAATCCATAAAATACGTTTTTGGATATAATGCTGCACTAATAAACGTAATCAAATATCCAAACGTTAATACCTACCTTTACGAAAATCCATGCCCAAATCCCGATGTGATGCTACAAACTGTCTGGAAATACGAGAAGTTCCTGGAATGTTTAATTCGCTTCCCGCTTCTAAACTTTTGAGGGGTCAGAAAGCGACATCTCATTAAATGTTAAGAACTAAAAGCTAAGAGTTTAGTGCTACTCGATACTAGATGGCGCTACAGGTAGACCTCATAATTATTATACTAAGAAAAAGTTCTGGAGACAGAAAAATTACATGATTTCATAGATAATTTTATTTTCAATTTAATAATTTGATATATTTTTTTAATTAAAATTATACCATTCTCATTATTTAACTAAATTAATCACTAGATGTCGCTCATAGTCGAAAACAACATCTAAACTTCATTTAGGAACTCGTCTCGTGGAAACGTTTCATGAACAACTTTATTATTATTATAGATAGAGTTGAATTTGTAATTGATTTACATTTCGTACCGTAATAAATGCGGACGACTAGGACTACATATACGACATAATTATGTTATGCAACAAACAACCTTCCTACGTAAAAAGTTGACGTACCCAAACGCAGTTTTGGAAAATTACCTATGCACCTATGTACCTATTACTAACATACTTTTATTTTAAAAATGCTAACATCGCTTACATTTCACCATTTTCAACGTTAGCTAGAATCAGATTGCGAGATGAAATAGAATAAAAATCGGCAAATGACAAAAAAGCGAGTCGGCCGTACGCGCCCTGCGACATGTTACACATAAATCAGAGGGGGCGCCACCCTCGCACCCTCTCGGGTAAGGATGATCTTTTCCCTAGATCCCACATTTTTATAACGACACACATACACACTGCTAAGTAATTTTGTGAAGCGTTGCGAAATATTACGTGCTTTTTTCTTGTCAATAGATTTATTTCATCATCATTGCATCTGATGATGATGAAATAAACATAACAGCAGTGGCTGATGCCTATGATAGTCCCGATAGTCCACAGCTGGACATAGGCCTCCCCCAATGAGCGCCATAGCGCCCGGTCTTCAACTTGACGCATCCAGCATCTATCCGCAGTCCTTGCAGGTCGTCATCCCACCTGGCCGGATTATTTAATACATCTCCCTAAGTTATATCAATACTCCGAAGAATATACGTACATGAAAGCACTTATGCCTGTATAATGAAAGCTTGCTCAATGCTCAGTCATAGATTATAGAAAAACGTTGCTCAAGCATATTACATATACGAGTATCGATGACTGTGCAAACTTTGATATTACGGGCCTTAGTGGTTAGCTGGTATCTAACTTACATATTCCACTACGAACACTACATTAGTAATTTTCATACTATCGGACTCGAATATCGAGAGCAACTTTGAATAGGTTTATTGATCGAATCCTGTCGCAATTTCATTTTTTATTATTAATTACCAGTATTTCTTTGATTAGTAGTTAGGTAGTACCAGTCCTGAGTATCATTATAGGTGGCTAACTTATAACGGCTAAAAATAAATGTTTCGGTGAAATCAGACAAAGCTTTATGGATTAAAGGAAACTAGAGCACGCCTGACGGAAGTAGAGCGGTAGGTATCAACCACGCTACAATATTTGTTTGAGTTTTGAATCAGGGATACGTTGAGGTAAGACATAGGCGGTAGCGATTTCAAACTATAGACAGACATTTCCTTTTTTTTGTAAAGGCGTTCAGGAATACAAATACGCGATATTCGCAACTCAGAGCGGAGAGAAAAAAATAGATAAAACAAAATATAATAAATAATGATAGACAATCCACACAGCATTATCTTGCCCCAAGCTAAGCAGAGCTTGTGTTATCAATACTTGATGACAGAGAGATAACTGATAAACATAACATAGATAGTTTTTTTTATCGCTCAGTTTCGCGTGTTATCTCACTTGGCATTTTGCACGTACCGCATACCCAATCACCGTCCGCATAACAATCATCCACCGTCATCCATAAGCCCGAACATCGCAGTTAGCAGGATGCAGCAGCTGCTAGACGTCCTACCGCCATGGCTGGACAAATGGCACCTAGCCGTCAATGTGGGTAAGACGGCCACGCTGTTTGTCGCCCGACGCCGCCGCCATCCACCTCAACTCCAGCTTCGGGGCCAGGACGTGGCTTGGAGCTCGCACACAAGGTACCTCGGCATCGAGATTGACAGGTCGTTGCAGCCGCAGGTTGACCGCGCGCTACAACAAGCGCGCGTCGCCCGAGCGCTCCTCCGACCTGTCCTGGGATCTCGGCTGCCGCTGAGGACTAAAGTGCGGTGTCTACAAGTCCTACGTCCGGTCCCGACTAACCTATGCGGCGCCAAGCTGGTACGCCCTGGTCTCCCAGACCAACAAGGACCGGCTCCAGGCGCTGCAGAACGTGGCCCTCAGGATCTGCACGGGCGTGGGTCGCTACGTCAGGAACGACGTCATAGCCCGCGACCTGCAGATCCAACCCGTGGAGGAATTCGTCGTGCAGACGGCGCGTCGAATGTACGATGGCACCGACAACGGGCACCACGAGCCACAACATCGCCCCGCCCCCAGGAAGACGACCGCCCATGGCGACCCCTTCCGCGGGACCTGATCCCTGCGGAACCACCATAGAGTCCTTGGGTTTATTAAAAAAAAACACAATAAAAACACAAAAAAATACAACAAAAAAACAAAAAAAGAAAAAGATTATAAACCGAATCCTGCCGAAAAAAAAACATTGAGAACGCCGACTTCCCAGTCGGCGTCAACTCGAGGAACTCGAACCCCCACCAGGGCCGGAAAGAAATCTATTGATTGAATGACCACATCGATGATTTATAGAAATTTTGCTTATACAACTTTTGTACAATGCGCTCCAGTAGTGCTAAGAAAAAAGTATTTCTATTATTATGAGAGCCCTAGGTTAGAACCACGATATAAGTTGGTCTTCGTTCGTAACTTGGACCGAGGATAGGAATTACTATGATCGGTAGTCGTCGGTTATGGTTTCATATTAAAAATATTATTTATTTTCTTAGTCTAATAATCTGAATTGTCCATTGACGGTTATTAAAGGTAATTTCAAAACACTGTGAATTAGTGAGGTGGTCACTACGCGACCCAAGAACACTTGTCGCTGTCAACAGAATATGATTCTCAATATGTTGTCTAACAGATTGAGAATCATTATTCTGTTGCAAATAACTTTTTCAGTTACAACTTCTCAAGCTTCAACAATTAATTTCGCTTTCCTCCAAACAACCCATTCAACTCCACAATCACGACTAATCAACAAATAAATAAACCGAGTTTTCCGCGAATCAGCTTCAAAACATTAATTAAATCAATCTTTAGTCAATTTCACGGCAAAGGTTAATACAAAGTTATTTGAAACCTTTGTTCGTTTATGATGATACAATTTCAGGTTACGGCTGGGTGGTAGAGGTTTTCTATACTGCGTAGCAACACGCCAGCAACTGTAGTGAGCGGTAAAAGTGCGGTCCAATAAAATTTATGTTTGGTCCAAATCACAAGATCCGGACACTTTTCAAAATTTATGTTTGGTCCAAATCACAAGATCCGGACACTTTTCTTACAAACTTTTTAAACAGATATTGTTCTCTTCTTTAGTCAGGACGCTTTGGCGCTCATTAGGGGAGACTTATGTCAAGCAGTGGACTACTATAGGTTGATGATGATGATGAGACACTATTCGCAAAACGTACGACTAAACCTATTAAAAATCTCGAAGAAATTAGGTAATATCTAAATTAGGTAATATTCCTGAGTTGGCCTTTCACAATACTCCTCCAGGCTGGTTTCCGAGAAAGTGAGTAATCGAGTTGGCATATCGAGGGTTTACTGCTAAAACCAGTTAAATGCACGAACATGAGTTTTAAGATATTTGATTTCTAAAGTTTGTGCCCTTGTTACTCGATAATCCATCAATTGCTTTGGTATCGTATTATTTATATGTAACAATACATCTAATAAGATTAACTTTTGTATAGTTTCAGGAGAAAATATCAGCTAGAATTCTTTATATTAGGAAAATTATGAGAAAGGTCGCGCAGTTATCATGTTTTACCTGTTAACATGTAAAAAGCTGTTTTAATCATTTATATTAGTGCTTGAGATTATTTATTAAAACAAACATATCAAAAATAACAAATTATTGCATTTTATGTCACATTGAGATGCTAAATGTGTAAAATAATTGACTTATCCATCAACGAAAAAAATCTAGCAGGTTTTACCTGTTACTGTTTAAAATTTTAAGGAACTTGGTACTTTATAATGAAAAACGAGTAAATGCTTAATTATGTTTAATTGTTACTGAAAATCACATTTTAATCAGGGATATTCGGAAAACGAAAATCGAAGTTTCTGAGCCCTTTTCTTGCAAAACCTACTCGATCCACCTATCGAATAAGTCAGCATTTGAAAACGAATCAGAAACTTCGAGCTTCATTTTTACGAGTACGGTCCCAGCTTTGACGGTTATTCGTCATCCTCATTCTAGAATCATCTTAATTGCTGGCTCAGGTAACCTATCTTTTACCTCTAAACCTGTTTTTAAGTTCCCGAACCAGCGCCGTGAAACTCTTTTGGCATAGATGCCTTTGGTACATAGATTCACGAGGTCTTTTTTCTTCGCTTCACTTATTTTTAGCTGCTCTTGATAAAGGTGTTGTATTATAGTTTGTCCGGCAACTGATGTTTGACAGGAACGATAGGTGTAAGCGATTCTTTCTTCCTTCTCATTGATTGACGGACGGTACCGGCAGCATTATATTGGGAAGTAGATGGATTTTCTCGGATATCTATAATGTTGAAATTCTCGCTCATGTCATAATTAAAAATATTTTCCCTCCTCTCCTTTGCCATACTTTATTCGCTTAAAGAAGATTTAGCGAATAGCCATTGAACTTTTTGCCCTTGTCATTCTTTGTTCTGTTCTTTATAATCGTGTTAGCAAGATGCTTCAAGTCAAAAAACTCATCATACTTAAACTCTTTGACTTTATATGGATCTATTGTAATTTTCTTTCCATCAACTTTCTTACATTTCTTGCGTCGAGCTCGTTTGAAGATAGAAATCCATGCTGAGATTGAAAAAAACAGAAGCGTTCGTTATAGCAGATTCTTTGCTGCTATGCACAGAGTCTGCTTCCATCTGAGTATGTCCAGATTCTGTTCGATGACTTTCAGATGGTCTATCTTTTGAACGGCCCAGAGGAGCAAGACACTTTGACAAACTGATTGCGGTTTTAACTACCGCAAGTGTCCGAAAATAAGGTTATTTCCGTGATAGTATTAGGAACACAATTTCTAAGGTAGTGCAGAAGTATCATTCCTATTTCAGGGCTACCTACCTTTCTTTCCATGCACATCCGACTAAGTAAAACAATACGCACTATTAGGTAAAGGTGTTTTATAGATCGTTAGATTAGACACACAGCTTTTTGGAATATAATAAAGCAGAACTAGGAATTTGTAGCACCGCTTGGAAATCAAACGTTACAGAACTAAAATGTTCATCTGTGTTGGATCTGTCTTTATCCTTATCTTTTTCGCTGTTGCAAATCTTCTTTCTTTCTTTCTTGGTGAGCTAAGTAACCTTCTTCGAGTTATTTTTTCTTTTCCGTGTCAGCTTGTGCATAATTAGTGCACAGTAAGCATTGATCTTTCCTTGTTACGAAAAAGCTCAGATTATATTCGTTCGCAAATATTCTCCGATAGGTTATCTCAGATGCTGGTTCAGAACCACTTTTCAAACATTAATCCTTGTACAATAAACGCATCTTTCGAACAAAATATTTTCGCTCTGTGTCTTTTCTACAATAATGAGCTTCCATCCAAGGAAACGATTCAATGTGTTTTGTACTCCTTGAATAATTTCTGTTTTATTCACAGGTTCGTGTGCTCCTCGTTGGTCAGTTCCATTAAATAAGTTCACTTCATTACGTTTTTTAATTGCATCAGTTATTACGGAAGGCGAAACACACAAAGTTTTGCAAAAAAAAATCTGACATACTTGTTTCTTTTCATCTTGTTTAGGTAAGAAGCATTTCTTTGAATAGGTATATATTTTAGGCTGGTCGTTTACGTACAACCAGGACTTGTTTTGGAGGGTAAACAGTAACATTGTCTAAAATAAAAAAAAATCTGCTCTTGATGTCTAAATTCCAAAAGAATCTGCAAATAGTATCTCTTTCAGTGGCAGAAAATGTGTCTGAGCACTGAAATTGACATCTGGAGCAATATATCATTAGGAACCTTACCTGGTCTGACTTTCGCTCTTATTTTATAAGGCAAACCATCTGCTCGTCTTTTTTTAGCCATATTACGGGCCCGAAATCGAACAAATTATATTGCGAAAACTAACTAGAGTCGTTTAATCGGTTTTGCATGTTAACAATTAGTAAAAAATAGAATATTTTCTTCAAGCAGTTACGATTATTGTTATAAAGACTGTTTTCACAAACTATTTCAATGGCGTTGTAGTGAAATAAATTGTTTAGTAATTCAGTTTAAATGCTTTTAATACATTTTTCATGAATAATCTTTTAAACATTGATACAATAAAGGTATTTTATCTATTTTAGTGCTAGAGTATTAGTCAATTTGCTTAATTTAGTCGGTTTTAACATTGAATAACTCCTGTTTGAGTTGTCGTATCGCTTAGTTAATTTTACCAGTCGAAAGAGCGCGAAAAATTATGTATCATTTTGTCATTGACTCATTTTTGGTAAAATTGTCATTTAGTCGGTTTTCGCAGTAAACCCTCGATATATCCGCTTTTACTATGACAATCTAAATATTACCAGAGCAACCTTACTTTACTTCTAGGATTAAAAAAAAAACAATATAGTTGTTTATAATCGTTGGGGCGTTAAAGAACTGTTATTTCGATTATGAACTCGAAAGCGAGAACACGCGAATGTAAAGCAAAACCAAAGGTAGGTATCATTTTCAACTTTGAAAAGCTAAGTTTGCAAAGATGTTTCTAGAAGGGCGGTTGACGAATATGCTGGGTTGAATCTTCGGCGAACCCTACGAGGCGATGCGGCCCTAAGTACCTGAAAAGGTGCCAATAATCATTCGCAACAAAAACGACCTAAGCACCACAATCTAACATTTAATTATAAGCCTAAGGAAGTGTAGTGTAAGGTTGGTTTTTCTGTGGGAAGTGGCATTATTTGTACAATGTTTAGTGTATCGTGGAAGTTCTTCAAGAAACAACGGGTTTCTCTGGGTCACCCAGGGGAGCGGGCGGTTTCCATCTAAATCTCCCGAACGGGGGATACCAGAGCGAATTACTGAAAAGATGTACCAAGTGAGACGAGAAATTTATCGTATTTACATGAATGTTGTGTGTTTACGGGTGAAATGGAAACGGAAGAAAGAAGCAGGTAATTCATTTATACCTTTGTGTTTATACCCAATGGAGTTTACCGATATGAATTCAAAAGGCTTTTAGTTTATTTCATTGTCTTAGTTACCTTCTATTAGTTACTTTCTACCTATCAACAAACACGATGTCTATTTACTTTAATTATAATAACTTATTTATGAATTTAAATATAACCTGTCGATAATTTTATTCGGGCGTACCACCACAAACTGCTATCATTTCAAACCTCTAAATTCAAAGCATCGACATCGTTTTGTACTTTTACCGCCCTTTTTTCGCGCCAAACTTTTTCAATATGGCGGCCAGCGCGAGCCACGCGCTGCCACCATTAACCGCCGACACTTCACCGTCGCTATAAACTCACAAATCATCTAACGTACCATCACTGAAATACAAACAATTCCACACTCAACTACGCAAGACACAAGGCACATTGTGAAATCGCAACCCTGTTCTATCAACACGGACGTAACGCTCACCCCAACAAATTATTTTGAACCTTGAAACCGCAATAAGGAAAACTTATTTTCAATTAATCCTCACGGAAAATCGTGGAAACGAACAAAGAGAGCGAGAAACGAGGCCAACATTCGTTAATAATGTAATGTATATTTATTCCTCTACATTATTTCCACCGTGAATGTCGAGCGCGTCAAATGGGCTCGCTTTTGTATTAATTACGGCGGAATGAAACAATAAAATTAAAGTGTGAAATGACACCGGCTTATAATGAGCTTTCGGAAATCACTGCGAGCGTTTGTCTGTAAATAATGTTGCGGTAGTTCTCAACAGAAAATGTTTTTTATTTTGCCGCGCTTTCCACCTACCCATTGAAAATAGATGCACGTCGAGAACTTGATCAAGAACTTTAGCGTCGCTGCGCGGCGGCTGGATTACTTTCTATCGATTGACTTCCCAATGCACTTATGCTTTATTTTTAATTGATTTTCTGATTTTTATTATAAACTTTTCTGATTATTACATCTACTTTTTCTACGGCCTAATTTATATGGCATCAGGCGTTCCGCATCTAATCAATACACGGCTTGGTGCGGCGGTCGCCTCACTTCGGGCGGGCTCGGCCGTCCTCGGGTATGACGCAAGGGAGACAGCGACGACGACGCGACGGCAAGGTTTTCTCGCTCCAATCGTAATTCCATTTTCCGCCCGCCTTAGCAAATTGAAATGTCGTAACTCTTGGGGGAATATCGGCTTTCTGCCTAAGAAAATATTCTGCTATGGCATTGTAACGACGCTTCAGATATTATAGAATATTCCCAGTCCATCATACGGTTTAGGGAGCGTCCCCTAAAATGGCAGTAATCATGAATCTGCCCGCCACTTGGCCGATTGTAGGTGACTGTCCCCTTCACTTTCGATTCACAACTTTTGTTTGGGGATTATTTCTTTGTCGTAGAAAATAGCATTTTCATTCTATTGTTGGCCGCTCAATTGTGCTCTTTCATAAAGGTCGATAACGGAAAACTGGCTTGGGATAGGTCATGAAAACTTTCAGCGAACGTGCTTACCTACTCGTACATAAGTTTTCTTCTAAAGTTTCTTATTTAATTTCCTCTCGCTAACTCTATTTTATTGTAACGAATGAGTGAGTGATCTGTAAAATTTGTGTGTCATAAGAACGGCCGAGTACTCTGAATTGATTTCCTGAAATAAAACGCAGCCTACTTTTTAAAAGTAGAACCCATAAGCAGATAAGTGACCTAAAAGTGTAGGTACAAGCAATACCGAGCGTTATTAGTGGGAGGCCCAGTAGGTCAGATAAATTGAACCCTCTGTGTTGTGTTCACACGTAAATAACATGTTGGGTTGAGGGGGGTAGCTCTGACCCGGCACTCGAGCCAAATACCTACAACACCAAGATAATAAACCCTATCCCAATGACATTAGAGTCCACTGAGGGTAAATACAATAGTAAAAACAAAAATTGCTCAATCTGTAGTCTGTTTGCTGTTTGTAAAACTTTTGTTTATAAATTCTGAACCTTATTGCGTCTGCATAAGTAAGATTTAGGTAATCTAAGCTAAAATGGCCCATGATGGGACAGGAATGGATTTCGTAGAGCACGCAACAGGAGTAAACTTCTGTCATGGTTTGCTAATCTTGTGTTTAACTTTTAGTTAAATTGTTAAAGAGCTCAATAGTTAAGTTTTACGCTTTTATATTTTTTACATGAGTGCATTCATTTATTTGAAGCCTGTTGACATTTTGCATATCATTATTTATGTATAAAATACTTATTTCGAGTCACATTATCTTGAACTTATTCTTAGGATTCAATTACCTTATTTTAAGAAAAAGTTAATTAAAAGTAAGTAGGTATATACAATCTAGAGCTACTAATGCTTAACAACGGTTTCGCGGAATTAGAATTACGCTGAAATTCAGTCCCAACAGAAACAAAATAACTGCTTACAATTTTCCATGAAATCAGAGAAGTAGCTTTCGCCGGTCGGTTTCTGAAAAACGTCCTTTTTCTTAGAAGATAGAGTTTCTCGTTTAGGGTCAGGGGGCGGTGGGGGCTTGAAGTGGGGGTCGACCCCCCGGTTTGCATTAATAATGTAGGTATCGGGCTGCCTCACGATTAATTTGATTATTTGTGTTAAACAAATGACTATTACGCACCTTTGCTTAATTGTTTTGATAATAAGCGACCAATTGACTGGAAAAGGGTTCGTCGTTTAGAATCAATATTTAGGGTTAAGTAAGGAATTTTCAATCAGTATTTTTAACCCTTAAATTTTTTTTCTTGCATGTGACTCAAATAAATAAATTGTTTTTGTTTTAACCTAATTTTGCTCACAACCATCTGTTTGTAGATTGTTTTTCTTTCTAGTCGTTCTAAGTTCTATTGCGTAACACATTTAGTTGTGTATGTCTAGATATGAACACAATTCAATGAACTCTATTTTAAGCTGAGTTTAAAATTAAATTATATTGCATAAAATCTAATAATGCGAACCATAATTATTGTAGTGGGTGTTTGTGTAAAATATGTACGTAGGAGCTCCGTAGGCGGCGTAGCGTGGGCGTGATTGTACTCGTAACGACGTAGCAGCGTAGCAGACTTCTTTCATCGCGATAAATATAAAATCTTCGTTTGTAAAATATCATAGGCTATTGTAAAAGTAGGTATACATAGTTTTGCCGCGACATTGAAGAACTTGGCTTGGAAAAGTACGAGTAGTTAGCTTTAGTATGGCTACGTCGTAGAAGGATTTAGCCGTAGTACGGCTACGTCGTAGAAGGATTTAGCCGTAGTACGGCTACGTCGTAGCAGATTTAGTCGTAGTATCGCTACGCCGTCAAAGCGAGTACTGTTTTTTTCGTTAATTACATATAAATAATGCTGGACAATCCACACAGAGACTTGTGTTATGGGTTCTAGATGCGCGACTAAGATGCCTTGAAAAATGCCAATATTAATAAAAATATGTAAAAGAGCTTTTCCAAATGTGATCATATAGACAGGCTCCATACATATGGAGCCAGTCTATATGATCACATTTGGAATAATATAAGATTCATCATTTGAATATGTATTCAGATGATGAATCTTCATCATGAAAATTCATCATTTGAATATGTATTCAGATGATGAATCTTCTATTAGAATAATACAACAAATGAGAGTCTTTGTAAAACAAAAGCAAAGTATTAATTATCGCTCAACGCTAGATAAGCTTGTATTAAGCGTTACTCGGAGAAAATTCGGGAATGTAGGCGGGGTGTACCTTCCCTTAAGGCAGAGTAGAGAAATTATACAGCGCAGAGGCGTGTGTGATCTGATCACTATGTTAGTTCAAACGTTTTATTCGGACTTTTGAAACGATCATGGTTATTAACACTAAAAGTAAGGTTATTGTGTGCTTTTGTGTGTGTTTACTGTGCCGAAATATTGGAAATCTCAAAAATCAAATCATGGTTAATATCCCGTTTTAAATGACTTTAGTAATAATAATTATATTCAATTAAAAAAAGGGGAATCAAGAATAAGGTTAAGGATACAGCTTCAAGTCCCGTCAAAATCATTTTTTATAAGGTTTTTTTTTAATTTCTTAGAGATTACCTCGAGTCAGAGGGCTTACGCACTATAATAGCAATAATACATGATACAATTTGGATGGTAAGCTATTTAGATGTTATTATGTTGATTTCTTACCTTTCATGACGAAACTACTGAAGGTCACATCACATCACATCATCAGCCTATATTAGTCCAGTGCTGGAAATAGGCCTTCCCCAATAAACGCCATAACGCCCTGTCTTCAGCTTGACGCATCCAAAATCTACTTGCAGACTTTCGCAGTTTTATTTCAAAACCCTACCCGCAGCATTGGTAATATTTTTCCGTAAAAAAAAAATGTAATCCAGAGCCCTGTGTCCTAGATATCTAATAGACGTTATCGTGGCGTCTCTTTAGGTAGTCCATAGGTTTAGGGACCGCGCCTCTATCGTGAGGACAAGGAAATACGCACTATACAAAATTAAGAGACGTTACGATCACGTCTCGATACTATCGCCAAATTGACTCGGGGTTTAGGTCTAGAACTATACTTATACAAAAATTCACCACGATCCTTCTAGTAGTTTCAGCATGAAGAAGTAACAAACATCCATCGGATAAATATATACATCCAAAATTTCGCATTTATAATATATATGTGGTATTGGTGATAGTGTAAAAATAAACCACTCTGTCCTCTCTCTCTACTCCGTTTAACCTTTCCACTTGCACAAGTGAGATGGAGTACGTAAGTGTATAGAGCAAGTTTAATTAAGACGCTGTTCTGTTCGTGCATTGTTTATGAGCGGGAATAATTCAGTCTGATTTAGATTTTGTTACGCTAGCGTTAGGTTGACGATGCTTTTTAATATTCATAAAGCGGATAGTTGGTAGGACCAAGTGCTTGTTGGCGGTGTTACACCCGTGCTTTCCGAGGCACTGGGTGTAGCACCACCAACTTCCTGACTCTAGGCAGCTGATGTGTTTTTTCTGGCTAGAAAAACCCGATAAAGACTGACCTCTCCCGAGTCGTGTCGGTCTGCTCTCCCATTGGATTGTTAAAGTGAGGGAATAGAGAGTGCACCTGTGTTTGCGCTAACACTGGTGCACTTAAATAAGTCCTGCGCGTTAGTCTCCGTTGAGACTGGCCGCTGTGGTGGAAATTCGGCTTGGATCACTATTATTATCACCATATAATTTTTCAGATAATGCATGAGATACCTAGATTTTTCTTATAAAACAGAGGCTAACTCAATATTCAACTTCTAATGTCTTTGGTACACATTACCTCTAACACAGTTTTTTGTTATTGTTTTCGAAAGTTTAAAATTGAAAGCTGTCACACCAAAACAACCATCTGTCACACCGAGTCCACTCTACAGCGTATCTTCTCAGATTTTCAGCTTGATCTAAGTTTGACTGCGGAAAGTAAAGTTTCAACCGATGAGGCGCTGCTGTAGACAAAGCGGATAGATCTACAGGGTGTGTTTTTTGTCAATTTATTTGGTAAAAACCTACAGGATGTAATTATGGTCGGCAAGTCCGCTAGGTGGGCTAAGGTGATGAACCCTGTAAGGTTTTTCCTTGCGATATTTTTTTGTGTTTTACACTTTGTACAACCTGTATAGAGTTTGCCGTGTGCATCTAACTAAAACCACGCTATGGGTGTGTGCGCGCCTTATTGTACTGATTAGTAGAGAACTAAAGCTTTGTTTACACTTGGTACAGTCAGCTACGTAAAAATTTAAAACATTTTGTTGCTACACACACGCTAGCTGCGGCGACAAATTCTCTATATTTTCCTATAGTGCTGCGAAGTGGTTAATAGACCCCAAAAGTATTATATTCACCAATTCTATTAGGGACTTTCAAATTCCTAACATATCTATTTACTCTGTGAAAACTTAGTTTATTCATGTAAAACTAAGACTATAGAGGTAGTGTAGAAAAAAAATACACTGTAGGTATTGAAGGAATAGTGTGTTTATTATGCCACAATGTGTAAGTATCATGTCATATAGGTACTTTCGCCGTTTTAAATAAAATCATTGCCATCCTTTCAGCTAATGATAATCGAAACCAGCTACAAAGAGACTAGAAAAAAGATTTTTGGAACAGTAACATTTTACTGGGCCGTATTTTTCCAAAACAAATTAAGTTCCTAACTTTGCCGTCTCCGCTGCTATGCCGTGAATAAATTATAACGATAAGGCTTCGCAATATTGAGGCGTTTTGATCATTAAGCGGTCCCGCCTCCTCCCAGTTCGGAGGTATTTTTCGTGGGCCCGGTGAGGAGAGCGGGGAAAATTGAAGAAAATTGAGGATTTTCTAGAAACGACAGCCTCATTACAATTAAAATTTTTCTTGTTACACCAGTGTTTAAATTCCGTCCTTCGAAACGCACGTTAACTATACTATATCCTTCAGAGAAACTACGAGCAAGGCTCTTTCCATAGCTTGCTGAGTGGCTTTGAACTGGTGGAATGGCATTTGTACCTTCGCCTGACATCTCCCCAGTCATGTGGTCTGCCGTCCCATCAGATTATGAGAATGGAATGAGGAATTGAGAGTGCACATATGTTTGTACCACTTCAGCTTGCTAATTCTTTGAGCTATGTCGATAATTTTGGTTCTTTGTCGGATGTATTCATAGCGAATCTTATCCTTCAGAGAAACTCCGAGCATAGCTCTTTCCATAGCTCGCTGAGCGACTTTGAACTGGTGGATCAGCCCTATCGTGAGTGTCTACGTTTCAGCTCGGTAGGTCATAAGATGCACTGATAATAAATTTCGTTTTCAAGCATTGCGGTATGAGACAATTCCACATACCTAGTTTTTTAAAAGCTGCCAAAAGCTATGTATACCTTAAGCAGATTCTGTGGTTGGGTAAAAATAATTACGAGAAGGAAGCCAAGAAGAGGATTTAGCTGGGCTGGGCAGCGTTTGAAAAACTATGTCGAATCGTGTTCACTTATGTAATTGCACACGGAAACAATATTCTGTTTTATGAATTGCCGAAATTGTGCTCTGCGTCTATTCTACTACGTAAGAGATCTTCATAGCTCTATGGCCCAATGATTCCCCCTTTCCCCTTACCCGGTTTGCTCGCCCGGTTTGCTCACTTCAACTTCTTTCATCTCAGATCGGATGCAAAATGGTACAGATCTTGTCGTTGGCGATGATTTTGGTATCTGAAACAGCTATTTGCACGGATTTTTCCATAACAACGGTTTTTTTCTTCTCAATCGTCGCTTGTACTCCTCTGATAGACAATGTCTTTTGTTTGTGCCTTGTTATTTTCCGTTTTTCTCATTACATTTACGCGAATAGATACCGTTTACCGCAGTTCAGTAGAAGTTCCTAGTGGATTTGGAATAGGTATCTACTACTGAGAAATTACGTAATATCCCAAAGAAATGATTTTCGACTTGTCACCTGATTTTGTGACTTTCTTGGTTACAGCGTTCCGGTACTGAGGAAATGTCGCGGGTTCAAGTCCCGTCGAATTTTTTTGGGACATTGTTCTTAGAGGTTACCTTGAGTGCCAGGGCTTACGCACTATAATAAGAAAAACCTACTATATCAGTAGGATTTAATATTCTGAACTCTCTCTAATATTTAATATTTATAAATATATATATATATATTGGCCCTTCGTTTGGGGGAGCATGTCCAGAGGACGAAATCTTTTGCGCTCTGCTTAGCTTGGGGCTAGATTATACTGTGTGGATTGTCCAGCATTATTTATTTCGGGTGGGATAATAATAATAATTTGTTTAATTTCTCTTAACAATAGGTTTTGATTAAAATGTCGTTATTTTAAACACTTACATTACACATTTTGTGTAGATCTACATATGTAAAAACTGTATTAAAGGCTAAAGCTTGCTACAGGTTTTAGAAAAACCTCAAACCAAAAGTTTCCAAGACCCAAAAAAAACAGCAAATGATGTGCTGGCTTTATAATTTTCACTACATTCTCTTTTTTAATATATATTAAAAAAGAGATATATTATTTTAAATGGGTTTACGACTACATTCTGTAATCATTCATTAAAATAACCACTGTTTCAAGCGAAATAAACAGATTATTTTCGTTGAACCGAAAACAGCTCCATTTTCATAGAGATTAGGCGCCGTATCACCCCACCTCGGGGGTATTCACATCTCGTGTATTAATGTTAATGTCACCTTGGGATGACCACTTGCAGACTCGCAAACCGCTCGCAAAATGCAGGATTGAAGGAGTTTTGGATGCGGTATCTTTAGATAATAAAATAATAATCTGGGGTCACAAATCTATGATTTCGGGTCGACGCAAAAAATCCGTCTCTGTAAATAAGAGAGCTCTTGAAATGTGATCTCTTTTGGTTTAGTTCAATTGAAACACAGCCAACGTAAACGTGTCATTATGCCGCAATGTGTGTTCAAAAGTTACAAAAATGATGCCCGAAAAAGCAATTCAACGGCCGGAGTGTCTTACTTTCTGTAAGTACATGTCTTATTAGTAAAACTTTTAGCTTTAAACTATCAAATAATATTAAATTTTACTTTTTTATTTTTTTATTTAATTTTACGAGTATATCAGTTATCTATTAGCCATAACACAAGCTCTGCTTACCATAGGGCTAGATAATGATGTGTGAATTGTCCAGCATTATTAATTAAATGATGAAGCTCTCAAGAACGGGAATACCACATCCACCCTCCCCTTGATTCCCAACTCGTGGAGTCGACCGGAGCGTCTGCGGAGGACTCCGCTCGAGACAGAACGCGACCTGCAACCGATATTATCACATTATTGCTGTACTAAGATCGCCTTCGGGTTCACTTCGTAACGTCACAATTATTATATACAGCCGGTTGTGGGGTCGCCTTTCGAAGCTTTTGTCTGTCTATTTATATATGTAGCAGATGGATTTAGGGTAGGCATATACGCATAAGAAAAGATTACGCAGAAAAAATATAAAATATAGTTTCATTTGTCGGGGAATGACAAATAGTAGCTCGCTACTGAGTTTTTGAATTTGGAACAAGTCAATAATTTATTGGTGTTTATTAAGTAAATTTATTTATTTATTTCGGAACACCATCAGCTACTATAATATCTATAGACTTAAAAATGATAACAGAGAGCTAATAATAATTTATTTAGATTCGCTAAATTATGATATAATATTAATAAGTATTTAAAATATCTGATCAGCCGGAAAATTAAATTGAAAACCTTTTGCGTTTTATGTATCATTTATTTGTACTAGGTACTCGTAGTTACCATGTGGCAACTATGGCCTGAGCATGGGGAAAAATAATAATAGGTTGACCCTATTCCACATTTGATATTTTGATGCCCAAAAACTAATTGGTTAGTGAAAAATAATGTATCTAATAATGTTTCTTTTTGTAGGTATCTAGCTACAATAAGAAACATTATTTATTTGTCTACCGTGGACAAAACGTCCCCAATATGCCCCAGCGTTGGCGACGTGACGTCACGGTCGTCAATGTCCCCGCACCCCCGAGATATATCTCGTAAGGGTGACCTGTAGTGTGTGGGCTGCTTTATTTTCTATAATGTCGAGAATTTTTCTTGTAATTTTTACAAGCTTTTCTTCTAAACTAACTACGCCCTGCGGCTTCGCCCGCATGGAAATCTAAATTCAGTCTCAAACGGTTTATAAACCTTCCTCTTGCATCATTTTATCTATTAAAATCAACTGTATCAAAATCCGTTGCGTAGTTTTAAAGATCTAAGCATACATAGGGACAACAGACAGACAGACTGCGGGAAGCGACTTTATTTTATACTATGTGGTGATTTTGTAAAATTGTCTAAATGATTTGGTGATATGATAATAAAGCTCTTTTTATTTTATTTATTCATTAATTTGAGAGGTCTAATTAATAATTACCTTAGGCCTCAGTCTCATTTCGGACACTAATCTAAAATTCATTTAGTTTAGCAATTTGGCGCTAAATTTGTGATTCAAATCCCACAAATTAATATCGATTTCGTCTAAAATCGAGTTGAACCCAATCTATTCGCCACATCGCAAAATGACTAAACTCTTTATTCGTCTATCAACCTTGAACTATTTATGTGTCTGCACCTCTGAGTTCAACTGAGTTCAAACGAAGAATATTTAATGAATAATCGAGAGAGAATACAGAATATTCGATGTTGAAAGATACTATTTATTATGAGCAGTACGATATTCGATATTCATGGGGTAACATAATGTAAGGACCAAACTTTTCGGGGGGGGGGCTCAGCTTTGATAACAGAACACGGGAAAACCGGAAAAGTATATAAAAAAATCCCGTCGTTTTGCTAAAAAATTAATAACTCGCTAGAGCAGACGATTGTCTGGCTGGCTGGATGTCTCGTTTATTCTATAAATGAGACATTCTGTCCAAACAGATAACTACTTGTAGGAACAAGTAGTACGATTATCTGTTTGTAGCAGCAGTAGTACCTACTATTTGGAATAAAATCTGCGTATCCAAAGTTCGATTAGTCAGTCTAACAATTTCGAATATTATCTGTTTGGACAGAAATATTCGAAATTGTTAGACTGACTTATCGAACTTTGGATACGCAGATTTTATTCCAAATAGTAAACAGATAATATTCGAAATTGTTAGACTGACTAATCGAACTTTGGGTACGCAGATTTTATTCCAAATAGTAGGTACTACTGCTAGTGAAGTACAGTTAAATACAAAGAAAAAAGTAAATCAATCATTAGTTATTTTATAACTATTTTTATCAGTATCTGCTGCAGTTTTTGTTTTTCAATTCTATCTCAACATTTCCAAAAAAACAGAGATTTCATCATGTATTAGCATCATTTGGACATTTCTAACGTGCTGATTTGTGTAAGCAAGCACATGCCGTACATGTGCTTACTTACACAAAGAAAAGCAGACGCAGAGAGATACTCGTACATGTGCTTGCTTACACAAAAGACCAAACCTTCAGGCCCCTTCCTTGCCCCTCCCCCTCCCTGAAAGTTTTATCCTTACTTTTTGTTACAACCCGTATCAATACAAGGATCGTTTAAAAATCTTTTTTAAAGTGTTTTTTTTCATTATTATAAAAAATATGGAGAATTTTGCTTTCAGAGTCTGTTCTTACTTCAGTATATAACTAGCCATATAATATGTCTTAGTTTCCAGATAGACGAGACGCGATCATCTTACCTATTCTAGAAAAACACAATCCATTCACGATAAAATACTATAGTTATGAATCAATTGAAAACTGCCAACAAAAGGCATTCAGTTTGCAGCATTATGCAGTACCTACATTTCACTTGTTCAAAGGTAAATTGACATTTATCCTATGCAAATACCGGTCATTGTTCAGATCAATTAGTAATCAAACCTGAAGCGGACTATTAGCGCATCTATCGATATGCATACGTCACTAGCAAGGAATAACGCATAGCTAGTGATGCAACGTTTCACATCGATAGTTCTATAAACATCGATAGTCGTAAAGCAGAGTGATAATAAACCTGAAGCGTGAAGAGATAAGGTTGATTTTGGGTTCAGGGGTTGCTGAAGTGGCATTGTGGTCGCAGATCCGCAGGTGACGGTGGTGTGCATGTGTTGAACTGCGCATATGGCGGCGGCGGGGGGATGAGGAGGGGGTAGGGAGTAAGCGGGGTAACTGCTCAGGCTTGTAGCTAGCTCGGTACATTTTATTGTAGCTCTCTAGATACTCCTGACTGTAGTGGAGTGCTCCAGTTTTATCGATGTCGATATAAACTGTGTAATGGTGTTGTTATTTTTCTCGTCGCTGTTACGGGATTGGATAGAGTATAATGGTTTATGGTAAAGCGTTATGTTGCAATGTTTTCTGTTCGGTGGAATCGCTTGTAGATCGAGGTTAAAATGACGAGGGTGTTGAAGTTATGGGGCTTTGCAGACTTCTATAAAAAGATGTGTTTTATTATCTCTTGTTAGTGGATGATGGGGGATACTATCAAGTTACCGAGCTCAGGGCTCAGATGAATATCTGAGCCCTGAGCTCGGTAACTTGATAGTATCATCTAGATGACGAGACATTCCATTTTTGTATTGTATCGGCTTCTTGTCTGCACGGAGATAGAGGCGCCGTTCTAATTCCCAAACAAACATTGAACGTCGAGACTATATTATTGATTAATCGAACTCAGGGTTCAGCTGTGTAATTTAATTTTACTTTTTTTTTGTCAGAATATAACCCCATTTTTTCATAATAGTCTTGAGAATTGTTGCTTATGAACCGGTCTTCTTCTATTGATATAAGGTCGAGTGAGAAATAACGCTGCTTAGCTACTGTTTTAATTTAGCGGACCATTACAATAATATTATAAATAAGAAAACTTAGATTGATGGGCCGATGGACTCTTCACGCCGAAACTACTGAAACCGGGCTGAAATTTTGCATAGTGTAGCTTTAAGGATGGAATCATGCGTAGGCTAATTTTTATCCTATAAAAAAGTTCCCATGGGATAGAAATTACTACTTAGCATTTCCATATAATCAACTAGTGCGAAACAAGTTTTGAATAAGTGGGAAAATGTCTTCGCAAACTACATATCGATAACGATACGCTTGTGCTGCATTTTATCGATAACCGCCTACATCGATAAAACGTAGCACATCCCTAGGCAGGTTAACTCATCGTTGCCGGGGCGTTGCCTGCCCTGTGTGTGGCCAATAATTTTATTACAAGTTCATTAAGACGCCCGCTGCAGTCAACTCTTCATCTCTTGTTTGCTTTAATAGTTAGAATCAGAGTTTGGCTATTGGCGTGAGAGTCATGCAAATTGTATGAGGGCATCAATTGGCTTGATGAATACCAATTACTAGGGGAGTAGGTGGATTCATAATGAAGAGTGCTCTCAGTGGAAATTCCACTTGCCAAACTAGGTCCTGTCTCTATGGTTATTTAGTGACAACTGAATAACTGGTTTGATTACCGAGGCAAAAATAATACAATACAATAAAAATACGCTTTGCACATCAATACATAAAAAAACAGAAAATAACCAACAAACAAAGATACAGATGCACAATGTGCCTTATCGCTAAGAGCGATTTCTTCCAGGCAACCTGTACCTTTATCTTTTTACCGGAACCTTTTTTTATAATACCAACCGAGTCCTTTCTGTTCTTGTTATGTCGCATCAATAAGGCCAGGCAGTGAATGCGTTATTTGCGGCAAAATAGCGTTGTGCGAAATGTCTGCATATTTTATTTATTTTTAACCATGGGTTACTTTGTACCTAAGAAACACAGTTTATGCTAATACAACTCTTGAAGTTAATGTTGTAGAGTTCATTTTGCATCGTAGGGCTTGAGCAAATAGCGGAAGAAGTTACGCTACGGTCGCATTTTGTTTGGAAAGTGATAGTTTCTGTGGGGAAAAAATTCAGAAGGAATAAAATGCAACTTCAGTTTTTAATTAATGGAGATAAAGTTGTTTATTGTGTGGTGGTGTTTCCTGTCCTTATTTCAGAAGCTAATTTACCATTTATATTTTTACATTTCTAAAAAAATTGTCGGTATGTTGGTAATGGTTTTGTTTTTTCAGTGCTTAAACAAAAGTTATAAACTTTCTTTAAAAAATTCTACGAATTTCAAGAATTACAAATTTCAATTAATAATTGTACCTAGGTAATACATTTTAATACACCATAGGTTATTTCTTCATCATTTTAATCAACCAAAGACATCATCATCATCATCATCATCAATTGTCCATACCACTATTGAGTGTAGCTCTCTATAAGCTTCCTCCAATCTTCTCGCTCCTGAGCCTGAGCTCTACGCATTTCCCACACTTTTCCCAGTTTACCCACAGCTGGGCAAAAGCCCCCCGACGACGCTTGCGCTAGCCACCACCCACCACCAACACACATACGTTGAGATAATAAAGTTTTACTTGTAGCTAGAGTAACATTTTCTACTTTTAAATGACTGCAAAATCCAGGATATTAATTAAACCGACAATTTTCCAGAGTCATTTATAATTGAAATAAAAAGAATGGCGGCGAAAAGTGTCACAGACCCCAGAGGGCAATTAAAATTCGTAATAACTCGAAAGCAAAGTCAACGTAACTTAAACAAAGCGGCGAAAATAATTAATCGTTGACACGCCGCAAAAAATAAAAAAAAAACCTCGCAAAATTTTAACCTGAAAAGCACAATGTAGTATCACTACCTGAATAAATGATAACATCGTGGTGAATTTGATGTCAATATGCGTTAACACTAAGCTATTTAGTTCACGACTCGGGTTCCCCCCAACCTCACGCACACATTGCCACTAACCCATTGGGGGTGGTGAGTATATTTGTGTGGGGTATCACACAGACACAAATCCAATTTTTCACGGCTCTTCACAACGCGTTTACTCACACAGAGGTAATAGATGGATGTAGTAAGTCCCTTGCCCCACGAAGTTTTGTAGGAGTCTTCCAGTAGTTGTGTCTAGACTAGACATGGCATGCTTTTAAGTTAGAGGTCCTTGGAGTATTGTTTCATGAACTTTATGCGAATGAGGTTACTTTTAATACGAGATTTTGATTGCGATAACATTTTTATGGTCTAATTTGCGTTTACGTTGGTGTTAATTTGTGAATAGTAAATGTTGAAAGCTTTGCTACTTGAATGTTGCTTATTTACAGAGGCTAGCTGTTGTGGTTTGTGCTGTTGTGCTATATTTTTTAAATGTTTTATATAACCTGATCTATTTACTAAAGGTTGGAAGGAGCGGGGATCTTTGCCCTGCAGTGGGACCAAGACCAAGAGTGAGTCCAAGGTGCAAAATTAAAAAAACTCGATACATTTCGTTAGTCAATTATAATTCGAAGAATGTATAGATCTTCGACTATCTATTCTTCGTATTTTTACCACCTTTTCACTTGTTTCTGAAGACGTGTACGAATTGAGGGTAGTCGTTGATTCTGCCGTCAATTCTCGGCTGTAACTCCGAGTACATCCAGTAGCCCGCTCCGTGACCACAATCGCTGTAACGCTATGGAAACGTAGGGAGAAAATAAAACAAGAGGTACGCGAAAAATACCCGATAAATTAATCTTTAATATGTTTACCACGATTATAATCCACTGAGGGTTCAAGCCCACCTAGGTTTTATCTGTAAAATTCCCTTGCTTGAGTTTGGCAGTTACGTAAATATTCACGGTTTTGCGCCGGCGCGCCGCGCGCCCGCGTGATAAAAGCCGCATCGGCGCGGCGATGAAAACACGCCAGAGATAGTTCGCCGTGATTTTCGCGACGTTAATATCTATTGGCTGGCCACGATACACTAGCAAGTGGAGCTGGTCCAATTTGTATGATCCCTCTTAGTTAGGCACCCCACTAAGTACATTCAACTTCAAAAATTTCGGAACATGCTCAACCTATCAAAATAATTAATTTAGATGGAGGTATGCGATAATTTGTTTCAAGTTGTCTTTAAATTTTTGTCATTAAACGTAACAGCCTTATTAATCCGAGTAAAATAGATTCAATATGTAAACACCTCAACAAAATCTGACGCTATGTAAAAATCGCGCCCCTAAGTCGCGGTAGGTACACAATGCACGGGGTGAAATCGTAAAATCGTATTCCAAGTGCCGCTGAAAATCATGGCACGGGAATGCATCGAAAATGATTATGAAATGTGCGTGAACGAGACAGCGCTATTGCAGTCACATACAGCTCAGTCGGTTAGACAGAGATCAAATATTGAATATCTGCAAAAAGGAGCTGAAAACCCTACCGTAGACAGTGGAAATCCAGTTGTTTTCCGAGGAAAATAGAGTTGGTTTTAGGAAAATTCTTGCTGTAGATAGGCTGTGACGACATGAGGAGAGTTAGGGTGGTAGGGCCCCGGCGGCTCTCAACTGTGGCAGATAATCAATATCCGCTTGGCTTGTGGACACTATAGTAATACAACGTTACTTTCCACCCTCCTTTTCACTCCTACCGCAATGGAGGCTCCCGCATCCCTCTCCCACTATCATCTAAAATGGACAGTGGCGTAGATTTGGTAAATGATAACTGTGAGAAAGTATTTATCACGACAATGAAGCGTGATGTGTAATTATATAACCTATTTAGGGTGTTTCTGATATGTAGGGGTATTTGGGGGGTTGGAACCCCTGGTTGTGATATATTTGTTTTTATTAGAACTAGGCTGGGTGGGTACTTCTCCATTAAGCCACGTTGCTCGATTGACTTATCTAATTGAGTGGGCGCGGGCGTCGTACATGCTAACTGAAGTTTTATTGCCCAGTTTGAGGCATGAACTTTCTACAACACTTTTTAACCGGCTTTGATAAACAAATTTAAGGCAGGATAAGAATGAATCTCAGATTAACTATGAATTGATACTGGTTAGTTTAAGGTATTAGGTAATACACTTTCTAAACAATTTTTGGCTTTGTTCAACAAAAAGGCAGGATAAGGATTAATCTCAGAAATACTATGAACCAGAGTGCTTTCGCAGACTGGTTCGGTCTGTGGTAGGAATAGAACCTGCAACCTACTGTTATTGAGCCACGCTGCTGTGCCGTGGAAGTCGACTGATGCGTTGCAATTTGTGGTTCAAGACATAGACTGTGCACCAAAAATAAACGATTTTTGGCGTTGTAACATTATTAGTTAGTAATAGTAACACTGAGTGGAAAGATATGGGGAAGGCCTTTGCCCAGCAGTGGGACGAATTAGGCTAATGCAAAAAATAATAACAATAATAGTGCTCGCAGAGGCAAGTTTCCTCCTGCGAAAAGAAATACAAGTGAAAAACATGGCTTTATTAAAAAAAAACGTCAGAACGAGATACTATCAATAACTAACAAACAATATGAAAATGCTTTAAGAAGTTGTTGTTGACTGTAAATTATTGTTGCTGCGACTGTACCAAAACCGATAACCGTTGGAGCGTTCTGGTGTGGAGACCGCGACTCGGCAAACGTTGTGTTGGGTGTCCATCGGTCAGGTGGGATGACGACCTGCTGGCTGTAGGCAGATGCTGGATACGCTAGGCTGAAGACAGGGCACTATAGTGCTCATTAGGGGAGGCCTATGTCCAGCTGTGGACATAGGCCTCCGTATAAACTACGTATCCTGCGCTGATGTTGATCGTCTGTACCTATCGATCCTTTGCTAAGTACATGTAATGAAGAAAACTTTAGCAAGTTTCAAAAATAACTTTACAATAGAAGTTCTTTAGCTAAAGTTCAGTTGCAGTTTCAAACTTAACTATGGAAGGGTTTTCCTTACATATTTTGCGCTTTATTGAAATCCAACTGCGGAGTTATTGCCCTAAAATTGTTTCTTTTCCTGTTTCTTGGCCTGCTTGAGACGCTGAAGGTTGCGGTTTTGATTCCTGCCCTAGGACAAATACATTCTGTACCTACCTAACTTCAAATATGTTTAAGGTTTAAGTGTTTTTGTTTCTTTTTATCTCTACAAGTTTAAAAAAAAAATAAACACAGTTACGGATGTGTATAGCTTCTCATTATAATGCTGGACAATTCAAACAGCATTATCTAGCCCCATGGTAAGCAGAGCTTGTGTTATGGGTACTAGATAACTGATATACATAATACAATACATTAAATAGATAGATATTTTTTTATCATACATAGAAAACGACCAGAACACCCGGAACAATTATCTGCAGATCGTACACACAATTGTTCCGAGGCGGGAATCGAACCCGCAACCTCCTGCGTCCCAGGCGGACCTTCGCCCACCGCGCCATATCGGTCGTCGAATCATTCGACAAAACAAAAAAGCAAATACTCGTAGATTCCAGCTTTTTTCAAGCAAGTGGGAATAAATCCTCTCCAAATATTAGATTCAAAAAGCGATTAACTGCAAAACTAGCATTTGACTGTCACCCCTTTGGTTATGAGGGTGTAACCTTCCCCCAATAATAATGGACATGTAATTCGATTCACTCACTCCCTTCTGTGATGACTGATTGAAATTAGGATAGAGAGCTGGATATGTATTGACATAACATAGGAAGGTGTACATAATATAACAAATAAATAAAAATATTTAAAAAAAATTAAGAATAAAATAAAAAGCCCTTATTTATATGTAAAAGCCTTATTATAACGTTGCATAAAGCAAATTACATATTAAAAGCTTTTTTTAATAGTTCTAGTTTATTAAGTTTAGGCAGATATGCGAAAATAGAGTCTAGTAGACTAGAGAAACTGTTTTAATAAACAAATATATATCACATGTTTCTGCCCGCGGCTTGGCACGCGTTTTGTATATCATCATCATCAGCCTATATTAGTCCACTGCTAGACATAGGCCTCCCCCAATGAGCGCCATAGCGCCCTGTCGTCGGCTTGACACGGTTCCAATTTCTATCGCACGGGAACTTTTTTATGAGATAAAAAGTAGTCTATGTTTGATTCCAGGCTAAGAGCTACAAACTTGTGCCTGATCCGTTCTGTAATTTAGAAGTGAAGAAGTAACAAACATCCATAATAAACATCCAAACCTTCTATAATATAGGCATGCTAAGTTAGTAAGTAGAGTCAAGTAAGTAAATACCATTACAGGTTTATCTTATTAGTTGCTTTACCCTACTCGTGTACTCGTGTTAAACGCTAATAATAGAACAAAAGCAGTGATTCAACGAAAACTGCTATTGCATGCATCGGCTGCCATTTACATAAGCGTCTTCATCGGTATGCAATCGATACATAGGTATGTATGTACATATGTACTGAATGCAGATTTCACTAATATTGTTTGTGGATTAAGGCCATGTTCCAGGTTCAGACAGCTAGTTCACTTTATTAGTACCAACATTACTAAGACTCCGCTGTCCGTCTGTCCGTCACCAGTCTGTATTCTCATGAAACGTGATATTTAGAAGATTGAACACCACAGGTATTTATGTTGCCGCTATAACAACAAATACTAAAAAAAATTACAAAATAAATATTTAAGACGGCAAAACAGGTCTGTTGGGAACAACAGACCTGTTTTGCCGTCTTTATACATAATGGTACGGAACCCTTCGTGTACGAGTCTGACTCGCAGTTGGCCGGTTTTTGTTATCCATACTTAACCTTTACTAGTCGGGCGCGGGGTTGACCTAGACTGGATGCAAAGTGGAATTTGCGGGGATGGACTTGACAATGGATTTAATTCTACAGTAGTTTTCTCAGTTTCATAATAATAAATAATGCTGGACAATTCACACAGCATCATCTAACTTCAAGATAAGCAGAGCTTACATACGTTGTGGGTACTATATCAGTCATCTAGTACCCATAACATTAGCTCTGCTTAGCTTTAAGCTAGACGATTTTGTGTGGATTGTCCAGGAATATTTATTTATTATTATCTATGTATAATAAAACATATCTATTTATTTATACTTTTTGCACGAAAAACATTACACAAAACTTATTCTAGAAAATTTAAACAAAGGCTAACTTAACCCTAAAAAGAGTTCTCTTCCAGGGAACCTTATTGGGAGAGAGAGGCAAAGTGAAGAGAGAATATATTTACATTATATTCTAACCAAAAAATATTGAATAAATAAGATTTTAACTAATGGAAATCTATCTACATGTATACAAAATCAAAATCTAACTAAATGCATGCAATTTTATTTCTAAATCTATCCAGATTATAGTATTTTTAATGTTATATATCAATTCATTTATTTACTAAATATGACATAAATTAGGAACATTACATATACAATCAATTATTATTTTTACTTTGAATTAATTTATTATGCACTATCATTTTATTATTATATATATAAGGTTATGGAATAAATGGCTTTATAATATTTTTTTTATTAACATATATGTAATATAAAGTATTAAGTATATCAGTCATCTAGTTAATACCCATAACAGAAGCTCTGCTTAGCTAGAAGCTAGATGATGCTGTGTGGATTGTCCAGGAATATTTACATATTTATTTAATAAATAAATTATGGAGTAAACCCTCTATTTTCCATAAGCTGTGACACTCTATGCTGTCGGCCACTACAATGCGCTTGTACTTACCTAGCTACTGTATATGTGTGCGTGTGTCTAATCACACATGAGTGCTGTGTGAGTTTACAGTAATATGGGTTATTAATGCTTGCAAATTGGATGTCGATGGGATAATGCATTATAGCCTACCTGTACATAGAGAACTAATCTTTGCCCCTGGTTTGGTTCACTGGACGTATAGGTATTTCACGAAATGGTACCTATAGTAGATTTTGCCGTTAGCTTCACTCATGATGTAGAATGTTCTTTGTCAGTATACTTCTCATTACAGAGAGTAACAAAAGTAAGGAAATCAAGGACCAAACTTTCAGAGAGGGATCAGGATTGATCACAGAACATGATAACAGCGTTTGGTGCACCAAATCAACATCAACAAAGGTTTGTTTTCTCCTGTGGCAAGTGCGGGTTCGATTCCCGCCTTGGGACAAATTTTTGTACGATCAAAGCAAATATTGGTACCGGATGTTCTGGGTCGTTTCTATGTCCAATAAAAAATATCTGTCTATGTCATTATATTGTATTTAGTATATCAGATATTTAGTACCCATAACACAAGCTCTGCTTAGTTTGGGGCTAGATTATGTTGTGTGGATTGTCCAGCATTATTTATTAATTTATTATTTAAGGTCTGGAAATGTTGACGATGCACAGTTACATTAATTAGTGGACGAATGTATACATTTTTAATGTTGATGTTCGTTTACGTTGTAATTGGACTTTCATAATTTTAAATGACATGGCTTTGTTATAAATTTGTGGTAATCATACTATAAAAAAAAATATTTTTTAAGTAGTGTCTTAAATTATCAGTCTTCTAATTCTAACCCATAATACAAGCTCTGATTAGCTTGAGATGAAGCTGTGTAGATTATCCAACATTTATATTTAATTGAATTAATTTTTATTTAATTTTTTATTTTTTTTATTTATTTATTGTCACAGACTTGCTATAAAGTACTAGTAAATACTTATTATGCAGCTACTACACCACTTTTAGATAGTAAAATATACTTTACTGCACATAAGTTGTACTGTACATACCTACGCAAGCATAATGCTAGATAGCATTCTCTACCTGCTAAACCGTTTGGGTAGTGTGGACAACAATTTAGTAGAATACGTAAGTTAGACGTTAATAATGATAATTACAACGTAGACGTTTCAATATTTTTTGATACGGAACGAACCGTTGGGTAGTGTGGACAACAATTTAGTAGAATACGTAAGTTAGACGTTAATAATGATAATTACAAAGTAGACGTTTCAATATTTTTTGATACGGAACGAACCGTTTGGGTAGTGTGGACAACAATTTAGTAGAATACATAAGTTAGACATGATAATTACAACGTAGACGTTTCAATATTTTTTAATAATATGATAATATTTTTTGTAACGTTCTTTTGAACGTTACACATTTCAATCGCTATTCTTCCGTTTCAATTCGCAAACTTGTAAACAAAAACCCCGTTCTCAATCAAGGACACGTGACTCAATCTAACTTAGTTTTTTCAATAACGTCCGTCACATTGTATTTTTTCGGCTTATAGCCCTTCGGCCATTCGTTGCACCCTTCAGACATATTGCACTCACCCTCTGTCCCTCGTGAGGGGTATTGTGGATCAATTTATGAACGTTGCGGGTAGTTTTGGACATTCACTTTGGAGGTTAGATGAAAGATGATGATATAAATCGCTGATTTTGTTTCAACTTGAGTGTTCATATCTTCTGATCTTTGCCAATTATTGGAAGTGGATTTGGCAAAGGTGGTTTAGGACGCCCTCCGGCCAGGGAGATGCTGGATGCGGCAGGTTGAAGATAGGGCGTTCATCAGAGGAGGCCTTGTCTAGCAGTGGAATAACATAGGCTGATGAAGATTATGGACTGCCAAGGCGTTTTGGTTGGCTATTTATTAAATTATTAACAATATAACCCTTGCCGTGTCCGTTGCAGGCCGTAAAGGGGTAATTAAGCGTCGTCTCTCGCAAATTGGAAGGAGCTTACATCCCGGATATTTCCTCTTTTTAGGGTTTAGCGCCTTTTCTGGTTAACAACTTTACATGTTTGTAATAGAGATGATAATTGAATGAGTGTTGATAGTTTTAAAGAGGGCATGAGAACTGACTCACTACGATCTACCTCTAGATAAGAAGGATTAATGGTGACGACTTCTTTGGTGCCGCGGGCGAAGGTTCGCCTGCGATGCAGGAGGTTGCCGGTTCGATTCCCGATGCTGTTACGATCTGCAGATATTTCTTTCGGGTTTTCTGTAAATGATTTCTAAGCAAAATAAAAATATATCTATCTAGCTAGTATAACACAAGCTCTGCTCAGCTTGGGGCTAGATAACGCTGTGTGGATTGTCCAACATTATTTATTTATGATTTTATAGTACGTAAGGTACTTATTTGACGTTTAAAGTTTATAGGTTATTCTATCCAATGGAAACTGTTTTATGGGATGAAAAGTATTTTCCAGGCTTTCGTAGCTATTATCTATACAAAATTTTAGCCCAATCGGCTCAGTAGTTTTTACGTAAGGAAGTAACAAACATCCATTCATCCATCCATCTACACTTTCGCATTTATAACATTAGCGTGATAATAACTTGTGTTATTAATCATGGCAAGAAGCATAACAATTATAACTTCCATTACAGTACAATTATCTTTTCAAAGATTAACCCGTTCAATTTTCATTTTCAATCCCATAACTACCGAGTATTAATCAGTAAGGTATAAAAACAAAACTAAGGCTTATTCCAACAACGTAGAACACATATTAGATTAAAGGGTTAGTCCTATCCAAGTGTTAAAGCATGCTGTAGGAAACTGAGACCTATTGGGAAGTGGTAGGGTTTGTTTTAGTGTGTGAGTTTGGTGGTTATCCAAGTGCACAATATTTGACATTGGGGGGTGGCAGATGAAAGTTGATTCATTGTCGATTTGTAGTAATTGATCGCCTCGGGGTTATGGTGACATGTAGTTTGAATACGTAAATGTTTAGCTTTGTTTCCTACCATGTTTGTTTTGACTTAAAATACTGAAATACTATGGTGTTATAATAAAAATTCATTTATCGGGTATCAAGGACGATCGCTGTGACGCGATGGAAATGGAAACGTAGGCGAAAATGAAACAAAAGGTACGAGATAAATTTCCGATAAATTGTAGGTTAATAGTTTTAGGTTAGGTTTTTTTAGGTTCAGTAGTTTAAAATTTCGCGAAAGTTTAAAACACTGTCCTATTACATACTACTTCTATGAAATGAAAAATGAAATTTAATGAATTTATTTGTTAAAAGACTTACACAGAACATAATAAACTTAAACTTAAAGGTAAATTAAACGTACTCAGACTCAACACTGCTTTTGCTCTGAGTCATTCGTCGAAAATACAAATTTTTACCGATAGAAAACACTTTATTATACTACAAAAACAGAAACCAATACAATAAACAATATAATAAAGGAAGTATACCTAAAGGGCGGTCAGATACATGGGCTAGAAACTTTCTTCTAGGTTTCTCTTTTAAGTGTGAATCCAGGACTAAAGTCAAACTCCCGTAACATGGCTGTTTAATCCAACTAACTTCAAAAACACTTTACATTTCCATTACCAGATGTATATTTACTGATAGCGCAATTTGTTTCCTACCGTGTAGCGGGCTTTGTCACTACAACGATTGTGTTCAGTGAAATTGAACCATATTTAAACTACTTAGGGTAGAGGATTTCTGGACTGCAAGAATACAAGATAGAATGGAGTCGCTGTCTGATTTTTTGGTCCAGAGTTTTTCTTTCTCTAGGTCCTTTAGTTTTGGAACATTAAAGCGAAACTTGCTTTTACGAGAAGAAATGACCGTCTTCACTACATAGTATAAAACAAAGTCGCTTCTCGGTGTCTATCTCCCTATGTATGTTTAGATTTTTAATACTACGCAACGGATTTTGATGCGGTTTTTTATAGATAGAGTGATTGAAGAGGAAGGTTTATTATGTTTATTATACATGCCTTTGCATTGCACCCGTGCGAAGCCGAGACGGGTAGCTAGTCTTTATATATATAAGGAGAATAGGTAATTGTCAAATAAAAATGGCGTTGCCTTCAGTGAGGCTCCTTTGGTGCATATCGTCTATTAGTTGTTTCTTTTTTTCGCGGACCATGGAGTATCAATAACATTTTGATGGTGCCATAGTAATCGAAATTTCGTACAACATTCTGAATTCAAATTATTTGTTTCAACAAGTTGAATAATATCCTTTATTTCACGTGTGAGCAAAACCCTCCCAGCAGCAGCAATGTCACCGTTTTTGGGAGGTGTAAAATACTTCTACTGTTCTAATAATTTTGATTTGATTTGGAAACCAAAATACTAACGCACAAGTACTCAAACGCATTTCAGATTTAAGCACATCTCGAGTAGCAATTTTTTTACAGTTTTCAATGAAAATCTGTCACTTACATGACACACCTTAAATCTGAGTTGCGTTAAGAAAATACTTTTACTGTTTAATTTGATTTGGAAACCAAAACGTTATTTGTTTGAACTTTAAGTCACCATCATCATCATCATCAACCTATGTTAGTCCACGGCTGGACATAGGCCTCCCCCAATGAGCGCCATAGCGCCCTGTCTTCAGCTTGACGCATCCAGCATCTACCTGCAGTCTTTCGCAGGTCGTCATCGTACCTGGTCGGACTACCTTTACCGAGTTGTGGTCTCACTCAAGAACACGTTTGCCCCAGCGGCTGTCTTTCAAGTGAATATTTCGAACCCAATACACTAATTCTCTCTATGTTCGTCGCGACTATGTATGCAAATCGGTTGCTTATTCCACATTCGCACTGCGGGGGCTCCCTATAACAATTAAAATATGCAAATGTGAGATATTACCCACTACTTTCCATTCTGCGTCGGTGAAGACGCATCAAGGGTTAAGACCCCTATTTGATGACTGTAGACATTGAACAAATCTTTTTATTCAAGTACATAAGTTGAAAAAATTGGAGGAAAGTTATCTAATATTTTCAACCGTACGAATAGTTGAACATATTGGAGTGGACGCCCATGCCCATCATATACATCATACGTAGATTGTAACCAAGCTGGGTACAGGCCTCCCGAAGCTGTTGACATCCACCACTGTCCAGTGATGAGTTCTGTGATGTGCGTATGTCGCCTCCATTAAAAATAATCAGCCTATAATATAGGATATAGGATAGATAGTAAATTAAGCATATTATTAACTTTATTGTATATAGCCACCTAGCACTTAACTTTAAATTTATGTTGCAATACCCTTGCATGGTGCATGTTGGACTTATATATATTTTTTAAGAACTTTTGTACACATGTAAGCAATAAACTATTGAGTATTGAGTATAGGATTGGTGGGCGTCTAGTCCAATATGTTCAACCATTCGTACAAACTAAAGATTAAAGATGTTTGTTTGCCAGAATATACGTAATGTAACAATGTTAAATTTATCAAACGTGCAGTTATATTCTACCTAACATAGGCATGCAAATGTTAACTTTAGAATTTAGACAGTATTACAATTTCTATTTTCAAATGACATAAAAAAAAAATCTAGGTACACCAAAGAACAATTAACTGTAGGTATGTATGCATAAAACCACAACAAATTATATGGATACCTATGAATACACAAAAAAATAAAAATAAAGCCATCCCATAACATCTCTTAAGGTGAAATACGTCCCAAAACCCACGTTTTGAATTAACTGAAAATCAATTTAAGGGAACAAAACACCTATTTTTCGAATATATTTTGATGAGGATCAAATGTTTAGGATATTAGTTAGTATGTTATGGGAGTCGAAACACGATTGACTAAACTTGACTGGATAGAAAAAAATTGCAAAGTTTACTCTAAATATTCCTTTTTACAGAGATATCTCTAAGGAAAAACCAGTTTTATTTGCTAGTTATTTAATATTATTGTAATGAAATTTATTCTACGTGTTTAGACGATTATGGTTTTAATTTTTTGCGAAACAGTATTATTTTAGAGCAATAACAAATTTAAAAATAAAAACCATTTGAAAACAAATTGCGCGCGGGCCGGTCATTTCGCCGCTCTTGCCTCCCTTTCTTGTCTTCCCCGCGTGGCGTTCGTTCGTCCTTGTCTAGACAAAGCGAACTCACTTCGCCTTAAGGTAATTGATTTCGCCGTAAGAATGCTGACGCCTCCACTTCACCCCCACACGTAAATATAAATACATATAGATTGAGACAAATACTAAACACCCAAATTACACAGATTGCGAACAGTCGGGGGCTGTTCCCGTGTAAATTAATAATATGTAAATTTCCACACCCGTTCCCGAACGAAATGCCTTCACATGTAAAGGGACGTAGCGGAAACGTTACGTGAGCCTTTCTACAACTTTATAGTGTAGATTTATTACCTTACAGCGGTTTTTCGTACTCTGATCATACCTATGTTTATAAAGATAATTGTGTAAAAGTATCCCTTTTTGTTTTTAGTACCTATATGGTGACGTTCGTGACAAGGGCGTAGATACTGATTTTAGAATCCTAGGTGTATGTATTATATTATCTGTGCCTAGGTACTGATTGTAAACAAACAAACAAACTTATTTATCTTCCTGATATCCTTCTGATACTGTGTTTTCTGTTTATTTTTAATTTTTGTAAAGTTTCTTTACATAAGTCACATGTATTTGTAAAAATATAGAATTCTTTAATCGAGTAAAGTGGAATTTAAGAGATCCCCGTTTTTAAAACAACCCTAATATAGGAGATGTCCTGATAAAAGAGATTTATCTAACGCCCGAATATTAAAACACTTACATTTGAGCACGTCTCAAGTCGTAATTTTTTGACAGTTTTCAAAGAAATTCTTTCAATAATTGGTCACTTCAGACGTGCGTTATAACTAGCTGCGCCCCGCTGCTTCGCCCGCGTGGAAATCTAAGTGTCAAATGGTTTGTAAACCTTCCTCTTGAATCACTCTATTTATTAAAAAAAACCGCATTAAAATCCGTTGCGTAGTTTTGTTAAAGATCTAAGCATACATGGACCATACAGAGAGCGGGATGCGACTTTATTTTATTCTATGTAGTGATAAAACTGGCTTAACATTATTTCTTAATAAATTCTTCCCGAACATTCTAGAAATATCCTTGAATATACCATCCCAATTAACCTCTCTAACTAGCCGGGCTATATTCGGACTATTTACGGGCTTCGTACAATGTTGCTGCTATTTTGGATGACGGCTGAATGACGGGAGGAGGCGATGACGTCACAGCTTCCCTCGTTGCTATTATAGGATGCACCGCATGTTTATTTAAATATCTAGTTTAGTCGCAATTCGTTTTAGAAGCAGCAATCACTTTAGTATAATAATATAAAATGTTTCAGTTTCCATGGACGTTTGCCACAAAACTACATATGGAGTAATATGGATTGGATTTTTTTTTATCCTCAGTGCAAAATATCAGCCCGATGATCCATTCAATACTTTTGGCGTTGTCTTCAGCGAAAAATCGTCACCACAACATAAACTTTCCCTTAACATTATTAGTAAGATTAAGATAATAGGATACGAATACTAACTTGTGGACAACAGATATTAATTTAAATTTTAAAACAAAAAATATCACGTCCTGAAAATTGGAGCGAATAAAACCAACAAAGAGTTTGACCTACTTTCCCGCTGGTGGCGCCACCCGTCAACCTCCTCATAACTTACGGAGTAGAGATAAGAATTATGTAGATACTTGATAGAGGTGACCAATTTTATTATCTGGAGAGACCTTTTTTCAGGTTTAGGTAGTGTCATGTATGAGGTTTGGATAGGTTTCTTTTTTATATAAGGGATCGAAGTAAATTGATAAAGCTACTACCTACTCAAGTTACTGTAGCCTTATATTTATTTTTTATATTAGCCTGATGCATCCCACTGCGGGGCAAAGGCCTATAAAGGGTAATATTTGGTAATATTATAGTAGCAGTTTTTAGTTATAACGATATTGTGAATAGGTTTTATTATTGCAATCATTAAATCCATGTCTTATCATGAAACAAAGCAAAGGCACTTTTAACGAAGAAAAAATCAAACTTACAAAACTTTCGTCTAACAACAGCGTAAACATCGCCATCTTGTGTCGGATAGCGGCACTTATAGCAGTTTAACCTGTTGGCCGTTCGTGGTTTTTGCTACAAAGCAATTCATTAATTATATAAAGCCTTTGTAAGATGAAAATCATAAAACAGATGGATGAAGAAGCAATTAAAGTATCCTCAATTTCATTCATAATTTGCATGCATCATTAAAATAAACTGATAATCCCAAAGTTCAACAACATTCTAGGTCACCTATTACCTAAAGTCAAATAAAAGACGACAAAAGTCGTATTTAGTAAATGGAAAAAGTAATTTTTAGCGAATATAAAATTCAGCTTCGCATAGTTTCTTTGCATAATGTTCGAATATAAAAAAAAATCTTAACATACCTGTTTGTGACCTTTTTTTACGTAAATAATTTAATAATGTTTTGATGGATCTAACTGTTTCGTAACCAATTTATTTTAGGTTACTGTTTTTCTAAAAGCTAAACGGACGATTCGTTCATTTACATTAACGACAGAAGTAATCATAAATTTTACGACAAAGTTTACTAATCAAGTTGCTAATAGGTATCCAATTACACAATTGTGTGTTACAATCGTAAATTGTTATTGAATAAAAAAATTGCGATTACCTATTGATTAAGCTTTAGAAAACACCACCCTTATGCAGCGCGTCCACCGCTCACATCTCCGCTCATCACTTCTCGTCTCTTCTGCGTGACGTCACCAGCTTACGAGGCACACCTCCGCTTCGATCTTTCTTTGTTTCTTCCCATACAATATAATACATCTCCGCTCGGTAGTCTCCACTGAAGCTGAGACGAGATGTGTTATTAACGACGTTCTATTGGTTGTTTTAAACACATCTCTTCTCTGCTCATCTCAGTTCAGCTTTGGTAGAGTTTGGATAAGCTAAGGGTAATAATTTATTAAAGGCATGACGCAACTATAATAATACAAATACAAAATATTTATTTCGTTAAATTAATGAACCTTCCACGCAGTTTCATTCAACGTCCTTCGCTCATTTTCTTGTTCCCACCTCAGATATTTTTTATTATATGTACATAGATGACGACCAGAAGACCCGAAACAAATGTCTGCACATCATACAATTATCCCGAGGCGCGAATCAAACCCGCAGCCACAGAGGTCGTCAAAAAAAATTTTTCAACTGCTTCCAGAACACAACCAACCGGAACGATGGCGGCGCAATGCAGGAGCAGTTGTCAACAGGAACTCACCATAACCACGACCACTGCCAAGAAACAATTAAGAAGAAGAATTATAAATCTGTGATTAAAATATTGGATAAGGGGCTACCACAGAACCGGTTAATCTGAGGTGTAAAAGATAAGACCCGACAGGTTACCAATGGTCATGGATGTCAAAATACCTTCTTATCAAGTTGATATTAAATAAAAATTAAAGTAAATTTTACACACACTCACACATTGTACTAAAATACACTTGAGTGACAGTTTTCACATTAAAATGCGTAGGTATATAACCTCATTAACGAAATTCCTGAACGAAAGCACCACCTGAATTCACCAAGGCATACCAGAACTCTAGGTCAGTAGCTTCTAGTATAAATACTGGGTATAAAAGCAATGATACAACTTAAATTAATTATTAGAAATCATAAAAAAATTAAGTATCTTACATATAGGATATAGGGGATTGTTGTTTAGAGTAGAATTGATAAAAATTATGTCACTTTGTCATCGAATGCGTAATTTATTTGAAATTCAGTCCTTCAACTTTAATAATGTACGCGATGTATGACGATGCAATGACATTATTGTCTATTGACCATCCCCTATACATATCCCTATAGAACAATCCCCGTGTTTCGCCTACTATGAAAAAAAGGCCATCGTACCAGATTTAAAAATAATCTACCTACTCGTACTTTAAAACCATAATGATTCATCTGTCTCGTTTTCACACCAAATATCACACAGATGCCGATTTTATATCGGCTATAAATCACAGAATCGACACACATTAAAAGTCTGGAAGTGGAGCAGTGTAGGCTTCACTTTTATGATCAGCGTCTATCACCTTGACTAGGCACATCGTCTTACTGCGAACCAGGTTCTAGTGACAAAAGTTGCTGAACATTGACAATTAGAAACTTGTGCTCACCAATGCTGTGGAGTCTTTGCTGATAGCTCTGGCCAGTGGTTTCAGTGTTAAATGTGAAAAACGTAAATATTGTTACAGTGTTGCAGATTAGGGTCTCACGTCAAAGGATGACCCTAGAACCTGTTTAAATTATGTAACTGAGGGAAATATTTATGAATATATTTTTTAATGCTTTAGAAGCATTATTTCTCAAAATCAGTCATCATGCCTATTTGCACGTAATATAATAGTTTCAAGGAATTACACGTAAATTTATATTTGCTTGTTAGCAGTGTTTTAGTTGACCTCGCTACGTTTTCAAATATCGAATACCAGCAGGGCGGCAGGGGAACCGAAAAAATGTAGCACACCACTTGCGTGTTGCCAGCTGTGGTGAAACTATTTTGGTTAGAATTGGGGAAGAAATATACCGTTTGATTTGAGGATGAGAATAATTATTCTCAGTTCAGTGGTCTTGAATATAAATAAGTATAAAGAAATGTATTATATAAAGACAAATTCAGTCACATGACAAAAACGTTATTTTAAAGTTAGTACAAAGATATAAATTAATCAAATCACAAATAAAGCTTTAAATTGTAAATTGTGCTGCTTAGTTACAAATCGGAGAAATAAATTTAATGTTGTACCTACAGCCTCATATTGTGATAATTTATTTGTTCGAAGCTCTGCTCCAAATTCAACAATTATTACATCACACCATCTGCCAATATTAATCCACTGCTAAACATAATGCCTCCCCTGATATGCGTCTTATTGACTTTTATCATATGGGGGTAACGCCATAATCTCCATACTGGGCATGCGGTTTGGGGATCGTGTTTTGTGTAGGTGTTAAAATAAACAGAAATAAACACTTTGGTAGATTCTCTTAAACGTATTTTACAACATGTACGCTGAGTTAAAAACGCTGCTAGCGCCACGTAAGCTAACTATCATGCGGCTTCATCTATCAAATCAGGGTTAAGTTGGCGACACTTTAGGAATTGTGCTCTGAATAAATTATAATCGCGCACCAAGTTCAGGCGCCATCATAATTTGAGCTTCCTACCTCTTTGGGGATAGAAGCTGAAATTTAGAGAAACTGTACACTGGTGATAGGTCAAACCAGGTTGGTTTTTGTGACCTCCTTGCGTGGGGTTGATATTATTCTTCAACCTAGGTACCTGAAGTAAGTAAAAGCAAGTTTTAGCTAGAATTATACAGGTTCCAACAATTACAGTTCATCGTTAGGTTATCTTTAGTGATATGATTCATAGTTATTCAATATTTAGTAAAGGTATTCATAAAAATTGACTTCAAACTTAAACGGGGTTAAGTTTGAAGTCAATTTTTATGAATACAGATATATTTTAAAATAGAATCTTGGGGTAAAATAAGGAAAGCAAGCAGTTTTATATAAAAACATTTTTTTTTAAACTATAAAACCAAATGTGATGTAATTACGAGACTTGGAACCTACCAGGAGGGTCACCTAACGATGAAGGCCCTTACCGAATGAGCAACTGGGAAGTTTGACATAAACTAATTACATAAATCAAATAAAAAACATGCCAAAACCAGCACCATCGATTAGAAAACTGTAAAATGTTTGCCAAAATATCAAAATATTTACCTACCGTAACAACAAAAACAAGCTTCGATGTCGATAAGAAGTCAATTAGAAAAATCAGCGTCATCTAAAATTACTGATTTAAAGAAACAAATCGGAAACTAGAATAACACGTGAATTCGAACGCGGTTTCGTGAAGATAAACATTTCTCACCCGAAATAACGATTCGCTGAAGACTCATGTAGGCATCTAATGGCTTGGCCACACGGTGCGGAAGATATTCCGATTACCTCATTTTCATTTTCATAATAAAGTAAAACAAGTAAAAAAGTATGTACCATATGAAGGTACCAGCGCAACTATGTATATTTTTTAAAGATAATGATAATTTTTTTAAGTTAACTTTTAAATAAAGTAGTGTGTAATCTGTGTATCAAAATGTGGAGGTATCTACAGCCTTTACTAGGCCACTGCTGGAAGTAGGCTTCTCCTAATAAGCACTTCTATCATATGGGGGGTAATGCCCATAATACCCACACTAGGCATGAGGGTTGGGGATTACAGTTCGGTGGAAAAAATAAACTAGTATACCATCTTCGAGCACTCGTTTTAACGTATATTTATTTAAAACTTTATTGCACTACTGGGTGGGCTTTAAAGATAATGAGCCCTCTGGTCTGATCAAATTAAGGCAATAACGGGACTCACTTTGCCTCCAGCCCTGAGACAGGCCGAAGATAGAGTGGTGTGGAAGCGGTTCATCAGCGTCACCGTGAATTTTTTCCAGGACGGGCACGACCTTCAGCAATGAAGATTACGACAAAGAAGAAGCCCTTGAGTATAAGTAATTCGTTCTTGCCTGCCGAACTGATGTGGACTCGGGTGGTGCCAGTGGATTAAACCAAGACTGGAGATATCTCGGAAAAGTCTATCTATAGACCCATATCACTGGCTTCGAGTGTGGCCAAGTGAGAATTTAGCACTGTCAAGTACCACCTGGTACTTGACAGTGCTAAATTTTTTGCGGTTGCGGTTGCACGATGATCAATTTGGGTTTAGTTCTGGACTCTCAACTGAATCAGCTATTCTTAGCTTAAAGCCTATGCTATAATGTAGGATATATTTTGTGGTGTAAGTAATTTACAAACTTTATTTAGAGTATTTCTGTATCGAAATTCCGTACCAAACGCTTTCAAATTTCGCACAGTGTGGCCATGCCCTAATATTAAATCTATAAGTACAGTTTAGATACAGAAACATACGGAATGCTGCACGTACATACTTTGTCTACATATTTCTGTTTATTACCGTTTCTTCGTAACCTAAGTCTAACCGTAATAATTTTATAGCGGTGTAACTAGCTGTTTAAACTCCTGTTATTCAAAATGAACACGCGGAAATAGTATTATTCAGTGGGTTAGTTGAGTACATGAGTTTGTATCACCTTTGTTGAATTATTTACAAGCTTGATACTACGATATTGTGGTGGTAAGAGCTTTTGTTTTATGAAATTTGTTAATAATTCATTACATGCCTGTATTTCGTATTAATTGATTAGTTTACAACAGAGTTAAAAACTTGATTGATTTTTTAACAAGCATACCTACACCAGCAGCTTCGTACCCAATTTTTCGAGATTAAAACTGAAAAAGTATCTATACCTACTTATTTTGTTAATTCTGGTCCACAACTACGTCTATGCAAATTCGATTCAGTTACTTTTGACGTAACAAACTTTTAAATATCTAAACAGCCATCCAAACTTTCGAATCTAGAATAGGGTACCTATTATTTCAATAATTCTGTTTTTATTTTAATATTTTTTCATGAATTTCCCAGATTATAGAAAAGCTTCCGCTACTCGACAGCAGATGGCGCTAGCAGTACTCCAACTGCGTCGCTCGCTAACCCCACCCCCGTTTCACAAGTTGTTACGAAGTTTTAGCACAACATTCGCTTGGCAAGTTGCCCCTGATGGGTTGGAAAGCTCGGATTTGAGCTACACTTTCCACCAGCTAATTGAGTTTAAGGATCGTTTCCGTATTTTGTACTTATTAGTTTTTTGGGACGCTTGCCAATTTGGTTACACACGATTTGGTTATTGCATGCTTACAATGGTAATTTGAGTTAGCGATCGCACTTAGACAACTTTTAAAATAAATTAAAAAAAGTAGAATAATTATCGATAATTATATAATTATAAAAGATTACTGAATGTAGAGTTTGGCTCTACATTATTCATTTTGTACATTAAAAAGCTCTAGATAAGCTTTTGTTCATAAAAGTATCGACTAGTATTTTATAACCTTTTAATTGCATAGTTATTTCCATAAAAACTGCAGCAAACAACATTGGCCTACGATATTAAAGTAAATAACCGATAAAAGGTTCAGTTAATTATTATTTAAAATTCAATACATGGAGAAGTCTACTAATTCAATTATCCAAATTATTATTCATCCCAGACATCTTTAAATAACAGACGAGCGACGCCGCAAATAAATTAAACAGAATGACAATCAGCTGTTGATCGAGAGCCGGCTGACAGGTCGCTTCTATTAATGTCACCTGGAGCCAGGCATGCGTCATATTGCCTACTGCCCGCAGTACCGTCTATAAAAATATTCTTCAACTTGCTATAAAAAGCCAATATAAACCTAAACGCCGCTGAGATCGCCCGCATTATCTCGTGATTATCGCGTGTCAAAACATCGCCACGCTCGCGATACTTCGCATGTAATCTGATAAACGATGTATTCTGCACGCTTCGCGCTCCCGCTCTCTCTCGCTCGATCATAGCGAAGCTCTATCTCCTCGTCCCTCTCCTACGGTCATCCATTTCATTCATGCGCGGTGTACCTCGGCGGCCCACTGTTTACAGACACAAACAAACAGTACAGCAAACCGCTTAGCTTTAAGTACGAGACCGTGAAAGTGATATTGTCAAGTGTTTCCGTCTCTTTCCAAAGGCCGAGCGTTCAGTTCTTCGAGAGGCGCTAGATGGCGTTAGGTGTTCTATTTTGCGGGGCTAAGGAATAAATGTCACAATGATTTGGGTGCGACGTTGCCGGACTTCGCCACCCGGTGTGGTGGCGGCGGGCGCGGGATATAGGCAAGTCAACCTTTGCGGGTATAATAAACCTTGATGGGTTGAATCATGAGTTATTTTGGCTCGCGTCGGGTGCGGTGGATGTTTGTTTGTGTGTGAACGTCACGTAAACGTAACGAGCGTTGTATACACACGTACGTGAGCTGTCAGTAGCTAATGCGAAGCACCGTGATCGCTATTGTGGCGGCCGCTCACGCGGGTTAAAGCGTTTAATTCAATTTAGTAATTGATACATTTTGTTCAGGTTTAAGCGATTATCATTTTTATGACATTTTATGATTTGACAGGCTCAATACACACAATTTACAATATAGATTAATTAAATTGGTATACTTAGGTATTAGGTACTTTACTTACATTATTTATTATATTTTTATCATAATTATTATTAAATAAATAAAATATACAAATATGTACCGACAGGCAATTGTTTTTTAAATGATTTTTTCTTTACATACCATTTTTAATTACACTATCAGTACATAATGTACCCTACTAAATCTAAAAATAAACTTAGTCGTGAACCACAAAAAGTTAGAAAGTTTACTAATCTTATTGTTAAAGGGATCATAAAATACAAAATAGGTAGCTAATCCACAATTAATCTAAGCAGTGACGAGAAGCCTTATAAGAGCAAATTATTGTCAAAGTGACAACTCCCTAAACATGGTAATTCACGCTCGCATTCTTCGATACACCGCTTTACACACACACGCCGAGCATTCTTATTGCCTCAATACCAGAAACGAGTCTAAACCAAGCCCTATTTTAATCATCATAAGGTTGAGAACTCGAGTGGTTTCGGTATATATATGTGTGCTTCACACATTGACATTTTTATGAGTACGGTAGTGTTGTACAATGACGTCGATTGTACCTACTATAAATGAAATGTGTAGCTTTCACAGAGCACACAAGCGCGGCGGCGTGATGTTCCATCAACACCAGCCAAGGAAGCCTCGACTTTGTGGCTGACAAAACAGAGTTGGAATCGAAATGTAGAGATTAGTGATTTATGGTGTTTTATGTATGTGTGTGAAACCACGGGTGTCGGTAAACGCGTGACCTGTTATTGTGTGTATTAGGTTGGTTTAATCACAATTTGGAGTGGGTCGCGATATGGCTTTCCAACTGACTATTTAGAAATAGGAGGATTGATTTTTGTTGACTGGTCAATGAATTACTTATTTGATAACTTGAGGTAGCTGCTTGATTTGTCAAGGTTAATCTCGCGCGTGGGCAGGAAAATGATGTCTAGATTCTTGAACTATTCTAGACTTAAATCTAGAATTTTTTTTTTGAGATTTGGTTTTTCTGAAGTTGCTTTGCTACTAATTAAGCTTGAATGAGTTGATTTATTAGTCAGTAGAGTAGATTAAATGTATTTTCTGCTAAGTGTTTATATCAGAGGATTTTTTTAAAATCATTAAATGCACGCTTAAAAATAAAAACGTTCGAAAATTCAAAACTCAATTATTAAAATAAATACTTTCGATTACGGCTAGACCAAAAGCTTTCTAATATTCCACCAAACATCATCCAATTGCAAGCGCCGATATGAACAGCCAATCAAATCCGTGTTCCACGTTCAAAATTCAAATCGTATTTATTCTGGAAAGTTCGTGCGAGTAAAGTGTGCAATGTTACTGTGGTATCGAGTCCACTTGCGTCGGGCAAGTAAATTAGAGAGCAGCCGGACTATAACTAAGAGGAGTTGAACTGACGCTACCGGGGACAGAGACATGTGGACATGCCTTTATAAATAAAAATGCAAAAGGTTGCATGGCAGAGATCGCTCATAGCGCCGCCCATTGTTCAAAATATTGTTTTTTTTCCTGTGTTGTGTATCTGTTTTATTTGGTATGCAATATTAAGTTATTTTATTGTACTTGCACACATATACGTTTTGACGACCTCTGTGGCGCAGTGGGCGAAGGTCCGCCTGCATCGCAGGAGGGTTCGGGTTCGATTCCCGCCTCGGCACAAATGTTCCGGGTGTTTCTATGTACAATACTAAAATATCTATCTATGTAATGTATTGTATTATGTACATCAGTCATCTAATACCCATAACACAAGCTCTGCCTGGCTTGGGGTTAGATGATCGAACCCGCAACCTCCTGCGTCGCAAGCGAACCTTCGCCCGCTGCGCTACAGAGGTAGTCCCGGCATACTCTTTTTAAATGTTGTCTAAAGAAAGTGTCATATCCACATTCTGCCAGCGTCCGCCAGCACAAGGAATGCTGCCCTGCGACTGCAGTGATGCATATCGTACGTATGGTGCATATGCGTCCCCCCTCCCCCCACCGCCGTCTTTGTCTTCCTTCATTATGCCTAAGTACAAATTTAAAAGTACCTGCCTACCTGGCTTGAGGTAAACGTCGGAGGTGAACGTTGGAGTAAGGAATATCATTTTGTCTTTTGTTGCTTCATGGTAATATTTTAAAGGCTTTCATATTTTTTGTATCGAAAATCGCATTTTATGCATATTGATTTAGATAAGCAATTCAAATGTATTAAAGACTACTAACTCTTAAGTGATATAATGTATGGATGTATGTATAATGTACCTACTAGTGGTTTCTTTTTCACATCTTCCACTAGTGGACAAAAAATTTAAGTGAATAGTAAAACAAACTTATTTGATAATAGTTTATAGTATAAAATTTGACTTGTCTAAGTGCTTATTTTGTAAGACTAAAGAAATAAATAAAATTAATTTGAATTTTCCTTTTGGATCCTGCTATATTGTTTGTCCTGTGGATCTTTACTTATCAATTCAATTCATTTCATTTATTGCAGTCAGTATCAGTTATCACCTTACTTTGGATGGTATAAGGGCTGTAGGTATTTGTCTGCTAATATTAGGAGAACCAAAGTTATCGACATAGCTCTAAGAATTAGCAAGCTGAAGTGGCAGTGGGCCGGCTATATACGAAGAATTGACAACTGGGATAAACGTGTTCTTGAGTGGAGACTGCGATTCGGAAAAAGTAGTGTAAGACGCTCTCCGGCCAGGTGCGATGACGATCTGCGAAAGACTGCAGGCCGATGCTGGATGCGTTAGGCGCTATGGCACTCATTAGGGGAGGCCTATGTCCATCGTCAGCCCAACATGGGCTGACGATGATGAATTCTGTTCTCTGTCGGATGTATTCGTTATGAATCCTTTCCTCCGAGCATACCCTTTCCATAGATATTGGTAATTTGTTTTTTATTTGTTATTAATCTAGAAACTGCAAATCAAAAGACAAGCCATTTTGTAACCAACTTCAGAAAAGGTTCTATTTTCGGCTGTATATATATTTTTCTATTAAAGGAAGTAAGCCAACGAATCATTTTAAATAAAACACGTAGGTTTTATCCATCTTTTAGATGGCCGGAGTTTGTTCAAAAGGTATGTAATACTTGCAATGAAACAAAATATGTTGTTGTTTTTTTATTGCACGTGGTATTTTCTAGAATGGTGATTTTAAATGATGAACTTTTACAGTACCTAGTTAATTTAACATAACATAACACAAGCTCTGCTTACCATGGGGCTAGATAATGAAGTGTGAATTGTCCAGCATTATTTATTTATTTAATTTAAGAAGACGTAATTCTTAAGTTGTAATTTTTATAAATAGATATTATTTGAAGCGGCTATTGTAATAAGCGGTCATTTAAAGAATTGGTCATTTTTCGTAATAACATCTCAGACGCTAGACGTGTCCGAGGTAATGTAATTATTTAGAATTTTGGTATGGAAATGGATTGATTTATTGTAAATTGCTTATTGATAAGATCTTTTTTAGATAGTCAGATAGTCATTTTATTGGTAAAATAATAATTTACAAGTCAAATAATACAAATCAATGTACCTACATACTAACAATTACATAAAATTTTAAATATTAAAATGATAGCAATTTGTCAAAGTAAGTACTTAATTAAATTATATTCAGTTTGCAGGACGCAATACAACAAGTCATAAAATAATATAATTATTCATAATCATTAAATAAAAATAAAAAAATTATAATTTTCTTTTACTAATCATAACACTATTCCGTAATCTCAAAAGCGGACATAGAGTATTCGATTTTGTATTCGAGACAGAGAGTTTTTGAATCTATAAATCTTATAAATCTATATAATAGTCTTACCTTCCCATTCCTTTAAATAAAAATGAGCTCTAAATTCATCTAGCGTAAGATTTGGATTAATTTGAATTGACAAGAAGATACAAGTATTTTTGTTTCGCAGTGTTACATGTAAGCAAAATCAGAGGGTGTTTTTCTACGAGGGAAAATGTATCAGGTAATAATAATATAGCTCGGTTAGATGAGCATTTCGAGGGAGGAAAGAGATTTGTGTACTTCTCGTACTCGTATGATTTGCTAATGCATCCGGTCTGTTTGAAAATAATGGTACGTACAGTCTGGATAACTCAAGGGGAATTTATTCGTCTCTTTCTTTGTTGGTGACCTCATGGGGGGGAAAAGGATAGAGTTAGCTCTGATTTTCTTCTGTTCTCTATCATAATTAGAAGTGGTATCATTGATAGATATCTATATAGGACAGCTAAACTACAGAATAGATAATTGTTTATGTACCACAGAAATACATAATACGATTCTGGAAACTAAAGTAGCGAAGTATTAAGATTATCCACTTAAAAAATACGAAAAAAATACGATGGTTATTGACGTCTAAAAATTCAGAAAAATACAATTTAGGGTTAAAATTGAATATACAATATCAATATAAATAATGTTGTTTTCAAAATGTTCCCTTCCTTGTTTGAACCTTGTTATCGCGAGTAAAGCCGAAAGCGCCCTACAACAGGTTCCATACTTTGGTTTCGATAGAACCGATATACATTGAGGCGTTGGTTATGGAATTTGTTAACAGGCATCGCCTTATCGAAACCTTCTAATTTTGTATGGGATTTCCTCAGTTCCTTATCGCATTCGATACGCAAATCTATATAAAAGAAAGTCGTTAGTTACACTATTTATAACTCAAGAACGGCCGAACCGATTTGGCTGAAAATTGCGACATAGGATACTTTTTATCATATAAAACATTTGATACAATACAATAACTCTTTATTGCACACCAAATACATAAAAGATACACAAGACAGGAACAGAAAAACAAATACAAAATATGCTGTACAATGGGCGGCCTTATCGCTAAGAGCGATCTCTGCCAGGCAACCTTTGGATGGACATGAAGTGCTAGGACAAGTATAGACGGTGGCGTGTAATACAGAAAAATATTTAATAGGGACATACATAAAATACCTACTGATATACATAGCTATAAGTATAAATACATACATAAATATATCATATAAATAAAATAAAAAATACACATATAAATATATAATATAGATATGATGTATATAAATATATCAATTAACAGTTTGATGTCGAGGTAAGGTTGATACATATCTACGGGGGCGAAGCCGCGGGGCGCGGCTAGTTTCTTATAAAAATTAACCATCTAGACAATATAATCCAACTCTGGGCTCAGAATACACCAAATTCCAAAGCAAAGCACTCCACATTGCGCCATACAGTCCACAACAACGAATCCTCTATCCACCTATGTCATTATTTATTAATAATGAAGCCAGTCCACCAGACGGGGGAAGGAGAAAGGAGATGTAGGAGCTATATGAAATGGTTTTGTTACTTTGGCTGGCTGTAACTCAAATAGAAATCAGGTATAAAGTTTTCTTGTATGTATAAATAAAGAATATTACATAACGATAGAAATATGTATTCAAGTTGTTGAAAAAGTAGAGCGTCAGCGTCTTTGGGACGTTTCCGACTGGTTTTACTATGAGTCTGTTGAGCTACCTGTAGATTGTTTGCAACAGTATGCAGTTAGCTCAATTGTTTCAATTGTAAATACTAGTTTTAATTTGTTTCTATTTTTTGATTAATGTACAAAAATAAAAAGTAGATAGACTTATTTTAAGTATTTACTTTTCAATGACGAGCGTATTAGTGAAATAACGAAATAATATTTTTTATCGTAAGTATCTGAGTATCATACAAAGTTATTTTGTAGTGGCCCTGCGGGTGAAGGTCGAAGCGAAGGCCATGCGACGCTGAAAGTTGGGTTCGATTCTTATCAAGGGACAATGTATTTGTACGATTTTCTTCCGGGTCTGGTTGTTTTTTATGTTATACAAAAAAAAGTCTATATAAATTGTATTTTGTATATACGACGAGAAAAAAGCTCTGCTTACTTTTCAATTCATTTTAAACCTTTTATTCAGATAAAATATTTACATTTTGTTACCTAAATATGTACTTTTGCTTATACTATTGTTTCATCAATATTTCGTCTGTTTTCCCTCTTTTGCCAAGGCATCCTCTAATCTAGCCCTTTCCACTTTACTCTATCTCTCGCCAACCTTATCCCCGTCTTCCCTGCTATGTCTCTTAGTTCGTTCTCCCATCATTTAACCCTTAGTTACTCGCGCATAAAAACATACATAAGTACTCGCGTAGAAAAAACTACCAAATACATACACAATCAGACTTTTATTTATGATAAAGATTTAATAATAAGCGTTGTAAATTCGAAACTCCAATAACTAGAGACGATCAAACAGTTGGGGTGTTAAACACCCCACGCGAGTAATTAACACTTTGACTGCGGTTTTTTTTCGACGACTGCGATCTTTTTTTTAACCTAAAAAATTAGTGCTGCCGCTCTACACAGCGGTTGTGTTGCGCCGCACATGCGTTTCGTTCGAAAAATATTACAGCTCTGCTGAGTCACAAAGATCTGTATTTTTTCAGCCGCTGCGCTAGTGTGGATTTACGCATATTAGTCACTTGTAGAAGACACATACCGTGTGATTTCAGCAGTCAAAGTGTGGGTTAAACTGTCTCTTACTCTACTTTCCAATACAAAAACTCAAATAAAATAGCTAAATAAATTGTATGATAAAAGCTACAAGCGCTACAATGTAGTGCTACGAACTGCTACGGCGTAGCACATCATAAAGCTCAACGAGAAAACGGGTCACATGAATACTGTTATGTTGTGCCGACAATGATACAGACGATTTAGCTTTATTATTATTTATTTATACTATACTTCCAACCAGAGGTAACACAAAAAAATAAAAAGGGATAAGTAAGTTAGGTAGTGCTTTTATAGAAGGCCACACATTGCCTAACGATGTATGTACACATGTATCAGTCGACAAAGTATAACTAGTATTTCAAGAAATTAAATAATATCACAAAAAAAGAGGATATTGAAGGAAATAATATTATTAAAGGAATTTTCAAGGGTTCAAGTCCCGCCGAAATTATTTTTTTCTGTGTAGTTTAAAATAAAAGATGTTAAACTACTACAGAAAAAAAAAGAAAGACAGAGAAGGAAGCTGTTGTGATTTTTCTGGTAGGTTCCTTTCGTGGACTCTTTCGATATCCAGGGGTTTAGTTGAAGGTACATATTATAACGCCGCCGGGCATATCCATTACATAAAATCTTCATATCAAAAGTCATTTTATTTATACTGTAAGTAGTTTTTTTTTGCAGTGACCCTAGCAAAGAAAGAACTAGAAAGTATGAAAAATGGTCTTCGTGAGTTTAGCGAACCTTCTAAAGATTTATCTCTAGATTTTGAAGAGGTGGACAGACGTTCACGTTTGTTTTTGGTCGATTGTCTTCATCATCAGCCTATAGCAGTCCACTGCTGTACATAGGCCTCCCCCAATGAGCGCCATAGCGCCCTGTCTTCAGCTTGCCTCATTCAGCATATATCTGCAGTCTTTCGCAGGTCATCCCACCTGGTCGGAGGGCGTCCTACACTTCGTTTACCGAGCCGTGGTCTCCACTCAAGAACACTTTTCCCCAGCGGCCGTCGGTTCTTCGCGAGATATATTATTGATTGTCTTAATAAACCTCAATTTGTTGCTCCAAGACGCCTAACCTCCGAGCAAGAATGTTTTACTCAAACAATGTGGGCAGGCATTGATCCGCTCTCAAATATTGGATGCGAGTAACCTCTAGATTTATTAGGGTGAGGGCAAGGGGGTGTCGTGAGGAAAGTTTCCCTGATGTTACAGATACGGTGTACCGTTGTTTCATTATTGGTTTGGATTGTTGTTTGTGTTTTCAACTGGTTTAGTTTGTAGACCCCCCAGATCTTCAGACAGTAATTCGGCATCTTCCTTCTGGGTTTTTTGAACATCAATCCAACCAAGCGTACCCTCTTTTACTGGACAGGCATATTCTGCAGTGGATGGTACGTGCTGCGGATGTAAAGTCTGTAGATTTTCGTGTAAAAGTTAATTTCATTAATCAAATAAATGATATATTTATTTATTATCCCGCCCTGCTAATACTACCAGACATACGCTTGGCAAGCAGATGCTGATATATTTAATTATAAATAAAAATCCGACGAATTCTTCAAACCACCAATAGGCCTCCAGAACGCAATCGCAGTTGTATTTTAAATACAAAAGTTTGAATGTTTTTACCCTTTCACGCCAAAAGGACTGACAGATTCGGGCTAAAGTTTTACATAGGTATAGTTACCTACTCGTAATCCTAGAAAATAACGTGCGAAGCCGCGGGCAGAAGATACTTTTACATAATTATCTGTGCCCTGAGTCCATTTGACGATAGTATCGAGACGATACGATGATACGATAAGATGTGATATTTCAATAGATTTGGTACAGCGCCTCTATTGTGCGGACAGTGAACTACGTATATTTCGTACAAATAGTCTATACGTTATGTCAAATGGACTCGGGGTTCAGATAATCGATGTTTTTCTAACAAAATCAGTTAGTTACCGACGCCAAGTCGTTAAAAGTGTACTTTCCTATAAAACTGGTCTACTGTTTGCAAACTTCTTCAAAAATCCTTAAGCCCTCTTGCAATGCACATGCAGAGATCCCGCTTTTAAAACTTTTATTGCTTTTGAATTTTAACCGGGAAATAGAAAGACTTCAGAATTCTAGCAATTCTGACAGTTTGTCCAGTTTCTGAAAATACTCTAGTCTAGAAGCTGGACCACATTTATTCATAGCATAGTTGCCGTAATAACCAAGCTAAAGACTTCTTTTTTAGGTATCAAATAAAGTAATCATAACATTGTAGTAGATTCTACACTTAAATTATTTAAAAAATCATAATCTAGTAGACCAATCAAACGTAATGACGATAATCTGGTGTTACTGACGATAATGACGAGAATCAATTCAAAGTATGATCATTTTTCTCGCAATTTTCATTCGCAAATTTATTTTTTATGAGAAATGTTATCCTCGGATTACGCAAATAATTTCAAAGGATCTTGTTACTGGCCTTATTATGGCGATGATCATAAGGTTGGAGTTTGCATGAAAGCTTGCGATGTGTTGCCAATTACGTGTAGATACTCGTACTGCTATTTTTATCCGACTTTGCAAAATGGAGGAGGTTGTTTGATTGTATGATTTATGTAGGTATGCTTTATGCCATATTACTCAATACTCAATGTTTTATTGCTTAGGTTCATTGTGTACAAATAGGTCTTTAAATAATATTACAGAAGTCCAACATGCACCCTGCAAGGGCATTGCAATGTAAATTTAACGTTAAATCCTAGGTGGCTATATACAGTTAATATTAAATGGACTGATTTTGAGGGTTCTTTTAATTTTGTATAGAAAAGAATCAGGTTGGCCCCATAAAATACCGTTTATACCGAAAAACTTAAAAAAAAAGGTGTATAATATATTTATTTATTACTAGTTTCTGACCGCGGCTTCGCACGCGTTGTATAAGGTCATTTCTATTCCACGGGAAGTGATTAATGGGAAAGAAAGTACCTTATGTTTTATTTCAGGCCAGACCAAAGAGACAAAAAACATTATTTATTTTATAATGAGTCATATTTTTTGGGCATAAATAATAACAATACGGGTACTACGATATTATATTGTATACTACATCTTTGGTACGGAAATTGTTGAATACATCACCTAGAACTCGGTCACAATATCTGTGCACCTTGAGCCAAACATTTTGTATGGCTCAAGGTGCACAGATATTGTGACCGAGTTGTAAGTAAAATAATTTTATCATTTATGTTGAACATCAGTTTTTCACATCTTTCTCACAAAACTAGTAGAAATCAACCCAGCTTTTATTAACTCTGAAAAGAATAGACAAAAAATTTCCCAAATAAACAGAAACATTTCATAAAAGCCACTGTTTCCATTACCAAACATTATTACAACGCCCATACAGAATAACCCCGCATTATGGACATTGCCTGAACATTCAGCGACATTTTTTCCGCGAATTTTACGCGCCAAATCATTACACACCCAAACAGAGTCAAAGAGGCAAACTGAAACACTCCAGAAAACTTCCGAAAGGTTGCCTTTTGTCAAACATTTATAAAATCAAGCTGAAATGAACTCTATTGCATGAGAATAGGACGTGTAATCAGAAGATTTCCTCTCATACATACGTCTTTTATAAGCTTTGTAGGGTGGTGCGTGTAAATCTCAAAAAAGATACGAATTATTTGAATTGGTTTTTTCAAGATTACTGATACAAAATACTCTGTGGTACTATTACAGCTTGTTAAAGTCTCACACTTAAAATTTTAGCATTTGAGAAAACTTATTCCCCTAGTTTACGATTTATAAGTAGCATCATCAACATCAACCTATAATAAGTCCACAGCTGGACATAGGCCTCCCGTAATGTGCGCCATCCGCTATGCGCACATCCAGCGTCTGCGCGCATTCTTTCGTGGGGCCTCATCCCACCTAGCCAGAGGGTGTCCTACACTACGTTAACCAAGTCACAGTCTCCACTTAAGAACGAGTTTATCCTAGCGGTTGTCAATTCTTCGGGATATATGGCTGGCCCACTGCCACTTTAGCTTGCTAATTCTTTCATCAATAGCATGGTAAGAGTAACCTCAACAAGTAAGCCTACCCTCATATTCTGCGTGGTCACCAGCTGCATCGGCCAGGTGAAGACCCTGGCGAAGACATACACCATGTACGTAGCTCTGGAGTTCTTGGAGGCGGCGACGTCCGGGGGCACCTATATTGCTGCTATGGTTATCAGTTAGTATCCGTCGTTTAGCAGATTTTATGATATTCGCACGAAAATATTTTCCCTAAAAACGTGGGATCGTTGGAGTGAAACAGCAATCTGTTACTATAAACCATCTGTGCTGGAACTTCTGAACAGTTTCCGGCGAGAAAAGGACAGAGGATAGCTTACTACGGGAACTCGAATGCGAATTATGAATAAGAGATGTTGAAGGTTAGTCTAGGGAAATGTTCCTTTTGGGACGGGGATGAGTTTTGTGGAGGCGTTCTAAGTAAAATCTTCTAAAGGGATAATTGAGGGTTTGGTACTCGTAGAATGTAATCAGGGAACCTACGGAATTGTTTCAGCTTATTTAGTATTTTTATCTTTGTTTATTAAATAAAGTTAGATTAATATTATTACATGCCCCGACTTGGAAGCCAAATCACGATTACTTGTTTTACGTCAGTTAGTTATGCACTTATTTGACATCTACTTTGGCTGTAAATTATTTTTTATGACGTATGGTCGTTAATTTCATCGTCGATTTTGAATCGATTATGAAAATTATTTCTTTAGTCTATCGTAAGAGAATCCATCAGATATCTTTGTCAATTCTTAACACTTTGAGTGCTGAAATCACACGGTATGTGTTTTCTACAAGTAACTAATATGCGTAAATCCACACTAGCGCAGTGGCTGAGAAAATACAGATCTTTGTGACTCAGCACAGCCGTAATATTTTTCGAACGAAACGCATGTGCGGCGCAACACAACCGCTGTGTAGAGCGGCAGCACGAATTTTTTAAGTTAAATAAAAGATCGCAGTCGTCGAAAAAAATCGCAGTCAAAGTGTTAATATATTTTTATGATTATTTCATTATTGTCTTGTCTAATGGTTGAATTTCAGGTGAAATTAAAGTTTGATTCTCGAGGAATTTATAATGTATGCGTAATTTTCACCATCACTTGCAAATAATGGTTTCCATCGCAAAGGGTCTACTTTGAAAACTAATATTTTAACTAGATGTCGCCACTTGAAAAATGATATCGCGCTATCTAAGGTAAACTTTATAAAGCCCATTTTCATTATTTAAGAATTTAGTCGGATTATAAATTTTAAAAACCCGCCCAATTTGAAATTTGTGATTTTTTCTTCTTTGTATAATCAAGAAATCAATATTTTTAACGCACATCGTGGATAAGACTTTTAGGCTAACTTCTAGGTTAACGAAGCACTTTATAGTTATTCTTAGGCAGATAGTGTACCCATTTAAAGTTATTCTATGATTAACCCGAGCCCATTCTTAGATTCTCCAGAGGTTTACAAAACTCTATCACCGCTAAGGAATGATCATTGCGCACTTAATCGAAGAGTTCACCAGGAGTAGCAACGAGGGGGAAGAAACGGCGTGGGATGAGGGGCGGAAAGTTATTAATTCTGGAAGCGAGAGGCGCCAACCTACGTCCCGAGTCCCGACTGGCTTACCTTACTCGTTTAATGCTCCAATATAATTGTGCTGGTGTTTTTGTTCTGAAACAGTGATTAAAAATGTTTTAGATTAAAATTAAGTACACGCTGATTAAAATAAGTTCAAATTAGATCTTCGCCTATGAAATTGTCCATGTCTCGGCATATAAAATAATGTACATCTCGGCTTATAAAATTTATTTATAAAGGTTTTTAACCCGCGAAATGAATAACAAAAGAAAAAGGGTCGGTTGTATGTATTTTTTTGTATGTTGTAAAAAAAACTGAAAGCTTCTTTCATACGTAGCTTCTCAAGCTTGATACCGGGAGTAAGAAGTATATCTATAATGTTCAGCTCTCGCGCAAAGAACTGACGACCGGGGGATAAACGTACTCTAGAATGGAGACTGCGACTCAGCTAACGCACTGTAGGACGTCCTCCGATCAGACCAACGATAGACTTCTAGCAGATAGAGAGTGCTGAGTGTTAAATACCGAGCCGTGTATTGCAGTACCGGGTTATGGAGGAAACCTCACCAAAAAAATTTATTACCTATCGTTTTGTGTCACTTGCCTCCATGTTAGTGATTTTTTGTTTTTATTTGTGTGTTTCTTTTTTTGCTTGTGTTAAATTTTAATTCCATTTTGCGCTTGCCATATACAATACATCTGCAGGTAGATGCTGGATGCGTCAAGCTGAAGACAGGGCGCTGTGGCACTCTGGTGTGGGGAGGCCTATGTCCAGCTGTGAACTATTATGGGCATCAGCCCTAGATGATGTTGAGGATAAAACCATATAAAATTGCTCACATTACAACTACGATACACGTTGTCGCTGTGTGTAAACTATCGCTTACTAGGCAGAAGTACCTGAATACGATATTAAGTTGGAATTACGTTTTGATTAAGCGCGGTTTCAGGCAAGCGCATAGAGTTCATATCGATCTTAGCATGAATATTTGAAATCGGGCCGTCCTTGCAGGTATGTAGAGCTTAGACGGCTTAGAAATGGCAGTGGGAGACTAAACTGTGGTTTTAGAATTTGTGTTCGTATAAAGATTTCACACTGTTCTATAGCCATCTAGTGACCACGGCAGTGTGTAAACCTCTTGAGACGTCGGGAAAATAGGTAAATAAAGTCGATAAATAGATAGTAATAAAAATTTGCGTAAATTTACTTCGAGTATATAAACAAGCTAGAAATTCCAGATTTCAAAAAATAAACGTAATGTTGCATTGTGTATTTTTCAAACTCATCAACATCAGCCTCTTATAGGGGCTTTCTTTCTAGCTAGAAATGTTGTGTTTGAGTGATTGTCTGCATGATTTATAGTTAGTATGTTTTATAATTAATTAATTAAGTACAGATTTCTTTCGCCTTCAAGATGCAGCTCTTAAGCGTCCTTCTGTTCCGAAAACAAAAAAAAAACTAAATTAACAAAAATATTGCTTTAGTTTGGGCTTCATCACTGAGTTTCACTTCTAAATGTTTGAGGTCTTTTTACTTCGGTTCAATATTTTCTGAATCAACACAGTGTCTAGCACTAAGGTTACCATTAAAAGGTTCCCACAAATAGGTACACATAAAACATAACAAGAAAACACAAGTCAGCACACATTTAGCAGTTTGCAGTTAAAAATAGTTAAGTTGATTATCGCTATTGGTCGTTCACACGCTTACAAAAAATTCATTAATTTGTTCATTTTATTATGTTATGTACGTTGCAATATTTCCGCTGTAATTTTGCATAATTCTCTGGCTATTTCTCGCAGGTTTATAGCTCTACATGAGTATATGCAGCGACTGAAGGCCGTAGGGAGTTACCGACTTAGTTCACATGCCCGTGAACTGTTAGCCATTCAATTGCCTTGTCATTCACTTGTCAATAATAATTTTCCTGTCAAAATCATTGAATCTATAAGGTACCTAGTCTATCTGTAGAAAAATAAATAAAACTGAAATGTTTGATTGTTTGTTATGTTAAAATACAACTTTTTACTATATGACGACCTCTTTGGCGCGGTGGGCTAAGGTCCACCTGCGACGGAAGAGGTTGCGGGTTCGATTTCCGCCTCGGAACAATTGTGTGTACGATCTGCAGATATTTGTTCGGGTGTTCTGGTCGTTTTCTATGTATAATAAAAAATATATATCTATGTTATATCTATAGTATTATGTATATCAGTTATCTAGTACCCATAACACAAGCTTTGCTTATCATGGGGCTAGATAATGCTGTGTGGATTGTCCAGCATTATTTATTTATTTATTTTATGCTATGGATCAAATGAGGCCGAACTGAGGCTACATAATATAATGAGTTACCTGCAGATTCTTTGCAAACGTCTGCAGTTAGTTCAGCCTTTTCAATAGGTAAATACTTGTTCTCATTTGTTTTTATATATCACTAGCTGCGCCCCGCGGCTTCGCTCCCGTGGAAATCGATTTGTCAAATGGTTTTTTTTTAATATCCTATGTTAGACTCCTGGTTCTAACCTACCTTCTCACCAATTTTCAGTCAAATCGGTCCAGCCGTTCTCGAGTTATAAGTGTTGTAACAAACACGACTTTCTTTTATATATATAGATTTCCATACCTATTCCATGAAATTATTTTCTGTTTGGTATTTCGACTGACAAACAAATAGTCACGTTCTAATGCTCTACCGATTCGATTTATTATGAAAATGGATTTTATTTATGAAGTTGTAATTGATTTTGTTATTTTTGCTCATGAATGTTGTTACTTCAAAACTACTGCACGGATTGGAATGAAATTTTGCATAGATAAGCCTGGAATCAAACAAAGGCAGGGCTTCTTATCCCATAAAACACAGTTCCCATGGGATAGAAATAACCTTTTAACGTTTCCCTAGAAAAAACGCGTACGAAGCCGCGAGCAGAAACTAAAAACTCACAAAGTCGCTCTAGCAGTTCTTTCGTTCAGTAATAATTGATAGCACAGCCTTCGTTCCAAGTCCCAGCAAACAAGGTAAACCTTGACATAACCTATGAACATACATTTCTTATGTCATGGTCATGGTGTATGAAGTATGTGGTCAATTGTGGGTCAATTGGAAACCCATTTGACTTACTATAAAAGAGAGGTTCTCGCTCTAAAAAGTAAAAGAGATTAAGGATGATGAGGACTGATGTGACGTTTTGTTGGCCAAAACGTCACATCAGTCCCACGATTTTTGGCCACGGCAACCAGTCTTTACAAAGACTAGCCATATGCGCGGGACATATTATAGTGCACAAGTGCTCAAATACATATATTTGCGCAAACATTTAGCTAGTCTTTGTAAAGACTGGTTGCCGTGGCCAAAAATCGTCGTAGAGATTGGCTACCGTAGTTTCTGTTCTTTCACTCACATACAATACAATACAATACAAAAATACTTTATTGTACACCAGTTACAGATCATTATAAAACACATCACATGATACAAGTACAATGGGCGGCCTTATCGCTTAGAAGCGATCTCTTCCAGGCAACCTTTGGATGGAAAGAATTATGTGAATAATCCTTTAAAATATAATAGGGTTCCGATTGCTTAATTGATCTATGACGGTTGATGATGAGCTTGGTCTACTGCTGGATCCACAGCAACCAATCAGATCAAGAGCTGGTCCAACCGTGGGCATAGATTTCTCTCGTTTTGGTCCATTTCTGCCTTAATCAAAAGACTATACAAAACGATCATGCTTTGTTGCGATGCGTGTTGAGTTAAATCAAATCATACAGATAGTTTTCTATCACCAGAATCACATTACAAACAACCAACACGACAAAATGCTCGTAGTGTGGGGTATCGAGGCGTTGCGTTGCGTCGTGTTTCAACAATGTGTTTGTTTGCCCCTCTAACCTATTTATAAGATTTTGAGTTGAACCTTGGATCTAAAACCTCATCGTTGGCATCTGGATCTTTAAAGTTAGCATTATTAAGAAGCTCAATAAATCTCAAACAATAAAGTTTAAAACTCTTTCTACAGCTATCCTATTCTTTCAATAATCTGGCCTCTCTCAAACTAATAGTTAATTTTCATTGCACCCTGTACCTTCCCGAGTATTTGTGATAATTGGATTACTCTGACCACAGAGCGGCGATTTCTGTGCACTCGGTTCGCTGAAATAGAGGTGATACTCTGGTGATATGATGTGTGAGATTTGCATCGGTTATGCATTTTAAAGGTTGTTTTATCGGGTATTTATCGCGTATCTTTTATTATTCTTTGAGAGGGGAAAATAAAACAAACTGACGCGATAAATACCCGACAAATCGTAAAAATTTAAAAAGGTTATGTATTGTGTATTGTTTTGTACGTTTATGTTATAGTTTGACCGAAACCGCTGTACCGCGCCTGAGGTATGCGAGCGGCGACACGGGGGGGAAATATCGGCCACTCCGATCCATCAGTCTGCCGTCAACGCGTACTCTTACTCTTTTTTCCTCGCCCCCACCTCACCGCACTTTCCTAAGGAGCGGTACAACGGTTTCGGTCAAACTATAAGCGTACCTACCTACATGAGGCAGATTTTATGAATTAGTAAATTAGTTCTTAAACGTGGTCCGTCACAAGCGAGGTTATAAATGTGACTGGTACAATGTAGTGTTCATTGTCAAGGAAAAATCCTAGTTGTATCTGGATTCTTGTGTTTCATAGCGTAAAAACTGTGCATTTACATTGTAAAAAAAAGAGAAATACAGGATAAGCTTAAGTTGACATTAACGAACAGTTGATGTTGTTTTAGTAAGAATTATCAAACGACAACATAAGTTCTCATATCTTTCGTGCTGTCTCTATACGCATCGAGAAAAAATTTACTAGTGCTCTTCACCCCAGTCAGTATTTAGGTCGTCGTATGCTGACCTTTTTGTGTGTATTTCACCTCTAGACTTGTTATTGAAGTCTCAAAGTTAGTGAACTCCGTATTTCCTATGATATAGTGTTATACGCGGGCCTTCATTAAATTTATCTCGCAACATATTTTGCTGCAGTTGGGGTGTTATTTGAATTCTGATGCGCAAAAATATTAGTCTGAACCTTGTAAATACGTAAGGAATTCTAAGAACATTTTAATATTAAATCGGTACCATAGATTAATTTAATGTATATATTCAAAGTGGCAATGCTTACAGCATTCTGGGCACTCAGCTTTCTGACGGTGACGGTTTAGACTTTTGATAATTTCATCACCATCATCAACCTATGTTAGTCCACTGGTCATAGGCCTCCCTCAATGAGAGCAGACCGCCATAGCGCCCTGTCTTCAGCTTAACGTACTACCTGCAGTCTTTCGTAGGTTGTCATCCCACCGGGTCGGAGGGCGTCCTACACTACGTTTACCGAGTCGTGGTCTCCACTCAAGAACACCCTTGCCCCAGCGGCCGTCGATTCTTCGCGAGATATGGCCGGCCCACTGCCACTTCAGCTTGCTAATTCGTAGAGCTATTGCTAATAACTATTTGGTAATTTATTTAAGTGCAAATATAAGTGGTTGAAATATGTCGATTTGTTGTTTTTGTGCCTTTGTTGTTAAAAAAAACAATGAATTATATACCAAGGTTAAAAAAATATGTCATCACAAAACTACGAATTTTATTTCGTGAAACTGCGAGTAAAGTATTGAAAACACACCAACATATTCCCCCACTAATCCTTTTACCCATTGATTAACACTTTCAATAAAAGCCCTTACCCAATCACCATTATGCGTCCATTCTAACTATTGGCATGTACCTAACAATAAAACACGACAAAGGTTACTGTCAGACATGACCCAAATAAACTCGAGAGCACCAATTCAATTCGAACCAATTAATGCATTGATGGTCGACAATCGACGATATTCAGGTGATAACAAACTAACGGTCACCAAAATTACAGAATAGAGACCGTGTGTCGAGAAATCTTATTATATTATCTGTAGTATATAATGATACTATTAGTTATACAAAAAAATTATAACTAATATTTACAATTTAAACAATTGAGCTTACTGCGGACTGCTGCAAAGAATTTACAGGTAGTTCAAGTGATGCATATCAATACCAGTCAGAAGCGTACCCAAGATTGCTGTATTGCCCCGCTGTAAAGTACCTATTAATGCTGATGATGCGTTGCGCCAGATACTCTTTAGGGTCTCTTTTTTCTAGCTTTAGGGTCTCGCAAGGTCAAAAGGCATCTGAGATGTTTATGTTTAACGTACTACGTTATTTTTAAACTTTTCGGCGATGCTGCCTCTCCTGAATGGTCTATTCAGCGGTGCATGTATACAATTTCTTTACTTAAACACCTCATACCTCCTTCGTGGTTATGTATGGTAGATTTGAGTCTGTACAAGCCATAATTTGCCATGATAAAACCTGTAATTATCAAAAATCTAAATAATAACCTCTGGATAATAAAACTTTTGAAACTATCATGGTTATTAATACTAAAGTCATAGTGAAACCGGTGGTAGTGGCAACGTTCGTAGCAAAAGACAAAAAATGAGGGTAGATCGGTATGTCTGCCCATAAAAACTCGCAGTGCCTTCAGTTACTCCGTGATCGTGAGCAACTGTGCCGAAATATTGGATAACTCAAAAATCAAATCATGGTAAATATCCCGTTTTAAATAACCTCTGGATAATAAAAACTGGATTCTAAATAAATAATAATGACATCGTGTCACCAACATGTGGACGAGCCATAATACTGCTGAAATGTTGTGCAAATAAAAGCGAGAAATACTCATAAAAGCTAATTATAATGTGGTATAATAAATTTTATATAGCGAACAAATACAATAATTTCATTACGTTTCATATTTTTACGACATTATTAATAGCAAGACTATGAATAACCTTGCCTTTGGTTCATTAGTGATGATTGTTTTACAACGAAATTACGCAGTTATCGTAATTAAGATTCTTCTGGAGTACCTAATAGAGGTAGATAAGATATATAATTGTACACGTGTTTCCTACATTTCCCTGTTTGAGCGTGTTTTGCAGTTAATTGTTTGAATAGATAAAATGACTGAAGTTTAATATTAATAAATTAATAAATAATGCTGGACAATCCACAGAGCATTATCTAGCCCCATGGTAAGCAAAGCTTGTGTTATGGGTACTAGATAACTGATATACATAATACAATACATTGCATAGATAGATATGTTTTATAATACATAGAAAACGACCAAAACACCCGGAACAGATATCTGCAGATCGTACACACAATTGTTCCAAGGCGGGAATCGAACCCGCAAAATCCAGCGTCGCAGGCGGATCATCGCCCACCGCGCTACATCGGTCGTCATTTTCATTAATCACGTCATTATAAATAGATAAATAATACTGTAAATTGTGACCAAGCAATATCATTTACAGTCGTTATTTAGTTGAAATTAAATTAACATTATTATATTTTATTAAAGATCTAGTTTGCCTGTAAAACGATCAAGAAATCTTAAACAAAGGATATGAATTGATAAAAAGTTATACTACTAGGTTCGAGTAGTGATAACCTTTATGCAATATTTTATCAATTAAAAGCTGCCTATTTTTTCCTTTGTTTAACACTAACTATATAATAGAAACAGAGCGGATTTACAGAGGATTCAATTTAATTTCAAATTTGAGGGCTGGCCCAACTGAGGTTGGTAAAAAGCCTTAAAAAAACACAAAGGTTTGGTTTGATCGGATTCAATGGACTAAACGACTCAGTAAGTGTAGTGTAAAACGTCCTTCAGCCAGGTGGGAAGACGATTTGCTAAAGACTTCAGGGAGATGCTGGATGCAAGCTGATGACTGGGCGCTATGGCGCTCATTCGTGGAGGCCTATGTCCAGCAGTGGACTAACATATGCTGACGATGATTATGATTCTAACGGCACCAATAAAAAATCCATCATAGATAGATAGATAATTCTTTATTGCACACTAAGTATAAAATTACAATGTAAAATAAAAACTAAAATAAAACTACATACAATTGGCGGTCTTATCGCTCATGAGCGATCTCTACCAGACAACCATGGATGGATAGAATCGTGGATTGTCAGTACCAGGGGACGTACGGAAACGGCTACGAAAAGTAACTTTAATCGTCCGCTCCGTGTGCATAGAACCTGGATGTCGGCTATAACAGGCAAATGCGTTATCAAGCTCTTATCGCATGTTAGCGGTATAAACGGTTGTTCGTAGACTTGCTCTCTAATTCAATAGTCGCAAGGTTATTGAGCTGTTGTCACAGGCATAAGCAGTCTAATCTTTATGTGTATGGATAGAAAGTTCAAATTTACATATGAGACAATCGTTTTCGATTCCTTTAGCATGAGAAAATAATGTAGATGCTTCAGACATTTGTAGATGTAAATTGTCCTTTAGATTTATGACTGCAAATAGGTCTATTGACTTTGAGAATTTCGTGACTTTCAAGCTACTTAGGTACTCAATTCACTAAAGCTTTGATTTATTTAGCTACCACTCAATAAATAAATTTTTTTTTTGTTCAGTAACAAAAGACAAAGAGCGAAATATTTTCATTTATACACTGATGTATACATTGAAGTGAACAGCTGTAGTTTACCATAGTAGGCTACTAACTAGAGTACAAAGTTACGCAGGGTAATTTCCTAAATAAAACCAATAAGTAGAGGTACCTTAGGCACTCCTTAAACGCACCTAATCTGTTTGAAAGCTTTTTAATAATACGCACGAAAATAAGGTCAATCTAAATACGAGCCTTACCTATTTTATGTCCTGTCATAAAAATAACGATTTCATTAACCAAACATAAAACAAGCTGAGTTACCTGTAGGTAATACCTACAGGTAACTCAGCTTGTGTTATGGTATATTAGCACGTGCTAATATACCTAGTAGGTATATTAGCACGTTTCATCATCATCATCAGCCTATATTAGTCCATTGGACATAGCCTCCCCTGATGAGCGCCATAGCGCCTTGTCTTCAGCTTGACGCATCCAGCATCTGCCTGCAGTTGTTTGGCCTGATCGTGAATCGTCATCCCTCCTGGCCTGTGCGCGTCCTACACTCAGTAGTGGCTATTGTATGTATATTTTATTATTATTCATTTATTAAATAATAATATGCTTTATACAGCTAGTTTCTGCCCGCGGCTTCGCACGCCTTCCATGGAAACGTTTAAAAGGTATTTCTATCTCATGGGAATTGATTTATGGGATCAAGAGAGCCTTTCTTTTATTCCAGGTTTAGAACTACATGCCTGCAAAATTTCAGCCCAATTTGTTTAGGAGCAGATGATCTGTAGATATTTGTTTCAGTTGTTCTGGTTGTTTTCTATGTATAATAAAAAAACGTCTTAGACTTTCGACCAAAGAAAAATATCTTGAGATTCAAATCGCATATTATAGTAATAAATAATGGACAATTCACACAGCATTATCTAGCCCCATGGTAAGCAGAGCTTGTGTTATATGTACTAGATGACTGATATACATAATACAATATATTACATAGATAGATATTTTTTATTATACATAGAAAACGACCAGAACACCCGGAACAAATATCTGCAGATCGTACACACAATTGTTCCGAGGCGGGAATCGAACCCGAAACCTCTTGCGTCGCAGGCGGACCTTCGCCCACCGTGCCACATCGGTCGTCATAGTAAGCAGAAAATAAAAACACATTATTTTCTATTTGATAATAATTTATATCATAAAATTTGACCTGTCTAAGTGCTCATTTTGTAAGTCTAACGAAAAAAAGGATTGTATCTCACTCATCAATGACTAACAAATGGGTTATATTTGTTAGTCATTGATGAGTGAGATAAAATATATAACCCTTTTTTTCGTTAGACTTACAAAATAAGCACTACCTACGACAAAAGCAGCCTTAATTGGTAAAGACTCTGTTAAAACACTAATAGCCAATTAAGCGGGCGAACTTATCAATAAGTTATTCTATATACAATAATAGACCTTTAATTCTACAATATAAATAGAATAATCATTTAAAATTCCATACGCGCGCGGGGTCGGATTCAGTCGATAATCCCTATGACATTCTGTTCTAAGAACGTCTACAGGTCAAGAAAGGGCGTAGTGACTGCAACGCAAAAATCTGTAACTATTTGCGATGAAAGCAATTAAGTTGGTCTAAGATTACGTATGTGTTTTTATTGGAGGGGGTTTCTTTTGAAGTTAATATTATTTTAAGGTTGAAGTGTATGCTTGGTTAGTTACCTAGCGATGCCTTATTTGGGATTGTTAAGATTTGATATCTTATGTACACAATATGGTTGCAATAAAACCTATGATTTGAGAATTCTTGTAATTCTTTATTGTACACTAAAAACTTAAAAATAACTTAACTAAAAAAAGATATGTACAAAGGCGAGCTTAACCCTAACAAAGAATTTTCTTACAGCAAAATCTTAGGTTTAAAAGAGAAGCGATAGAACAGATAGAGGAAGTGTACAAAGAAACAAATTAGACGAATAGTATAATACATTATGGGATGACATTATAATATACACACATAAATTAAAATATCAATAGCTAAATAAACCTAATAAATAACTTCAGTATTAATGAAAATAAAAACAAAAATATGTAATTAAATATATAAATATATAGGTATATATACCTAGATAGTTTTATAATAATAAAAGGTGCTCTTTTAATTTGGTTTTAAATATGTTAAGCGATGGACTGGCTCGAATATCATGGGGGATATAGTTCCACAATCTAGCCGCTTGCCCGGCAAAAGAACCTCCAGGAGTACTGGAGAGACGGAGTGAGACTGCCGTTCTACACGGCACACCGCGGGGGACAAGGAACTCAAATCGTTCACGAAGGTATGAAGGAGAAAGGGTATTATGGAGAATAGAGATAGGACAGAATGTGAAGATCACGTCGCCGTCGTATGGGCAGCCATTTCAGTTTGGATCTAAAAACATAAATCTAAACTAGAATCTTTGTTTTGGGAATCTTAAATAATAATTAAAAGTATTTTTGACTTCAACACTTCATAAGCATTAATTTCGGTGGGCAGTGGGAATGGTAATGGAAGACCGATTACTTCCAACCGTGGTCGTCGCCAAATCTTGTCACCCCAAAAGGGGATGGTTTGGCCTGATTTAGCCCAACGGTCTGCTATTGCTTCAAGGGTGACGGTAGGCACAATCTTTGATTTCTCAGAATACCTTCCAACTTTCACCTTATAGCTAACAAAAGGACTGTAAGGCCGATTTACAAAAAATATAGTGTTACATTTCACAAATGAATTCTCTCATTTGCTGTCTCCCGTTAATTAATTTTTATATGAACGTTGTTTGCAAAGATTAAAAGTCTTAGATTCAGACAGATTAAGAGATGTTTGTAAGATGTTATTTATTATTGCTATGGAAGAAAACCTTAGCATCTGTAACATGAACAACTAAGTATTCTATACATTAGTTACAGTGGAAAACTCACACTTGTCAGCTTATCTCACATTATTATGTTGTGGGATTTGCGTAACGTTAACCCGTAGTAGTGGCCCCGGCGGCGGTGAATATCGGGGTGGCTGCAACCCCCCCAGTTACAAGATTGAAAGAGAAATTGTTTAAAAGATTTTAAAGGCAATTTTATTGGTTCTGTGAACTAGATTTAGGCTGAATTTTGTAAAAAGGTGCCTAAAGAAACGTTTAAGCAAAGTTATTGAAGATAGATTATCGCCACTTTGATTTTATTTGTATTGAAAACAGCTAATAGGGAGTTCGTTTTAAACTATGGCCCTGAATTAGAAATGACCCATATACTTATGGATCTCACTCCATGGACGAGTTCGTCTCGTCCATGGGGCTTCTAAGATTCTGTTCTTTCAAGCATCGTGGTAACACTACAAACCCTGTGCGCGTCTCAAACCGTCACTCAATAAGGGACGAAACATTGGGATTCTTTCAACACAAACTCGGTTCGTTGTCAACCCGCTTACATTCGTAATGAGCAAGGCATTCAAACAAAATAATATTCCAGCAGAAATCAAACTTGCAACCTATTCTTCAGGCAAGCCTCTTTTTGTGCAAAGCCAGTGAGGTACGTAATTTATGTTTTAAGTAAAAAAATAATTAAAAATAACGCCAGAGTGGTGTTTCCCGACAATAGCCGAGTCCGGGGGAGATAGCTTGTTATATAAATTTCTCGAGGCTCCTGCGGGACGCGCCGGGAGAAGGCGAAACGGGAGTGTGAGTATATTATACCCATTTTCTGGGTCGTCCTTCCTACAAATACGTTTTATACGGAAGCTAGTCTGATTCTACCCAACCATTGGAAATTAGACCTTAAAGTTGCCTGCTTATAGTCTGGTTTGAATTGAGGGATTTTGGTAACGGTAAATGGTACTTATTTGATTAGGGTGTCAGGCGTATCACCGCGAGTGTGAGGTGGCCCAAGGTTTTGGTTCAAATGGTGTTTCGATTTCGCAAACCGCAAGTAAAATTCGATATTTTTATTTTCGCGGAAATGGGGTGGATTGTGATAGTTATCGGAGATATTAGAATTCATGTCGGGTCCCATGGAAGCTCCAACTGCAATATATCATCGCGAAGAGGTTATGGACTGACAATATGGTGCTTTCGGAAAACTGTGAGAAAGCTTGTAGCAAGCGAGCTACATTTGGTTGCGACAACCACTTGATAATACAGTTTTAAGTTCAATATCAACCAACGGCAGCATAAGAAAGTTCACTGTAGCTCAATTTTCTATTACTTATTAAAGGTAAAGATATACTTATTTGGCCGTAATCAGGTTACACAATAACATAAATAATAATATATTATCCTATGTAGGAGTAGGAAAAAAACACAGAGACTCATTCTGGGTCTCTATTTCTGTCTTCTTGCGCAGACGCACTAAAATTCGACGTGAGTGAGTAAACATTTCGATTGTTAGCTCCAAACGTGCGCAAACTGACTGCAAGCTGGTCAATGTGAGCAAAAAAACAGCGAAATGAACGTCCGATCGATCCACGCTGACGGCACCCGGATTTTCCATTGGGAAATGAATTAGCCGAGAGCTGAAGCGGCGAATTTACATTTTTATTGACAAGCAATCTATTTTCCAAGCAGATGGCAATTGGTAAGGAATCTTTTACGGAGGGCACGCTTTATGTAGGCACGTATTATTGTATGATACATATGTATGATAATGGTGCCTTTATTAGGTTTCCTGCTTGCATTATGTTAAAAACCACCTGCATAGTAATGTTCATTTCATTTAATTTAGATTTTTTTGTCGACCTCTGTGTCGCGTTGACGAAGGTCCGTCTACTCAGGAGGTTGCCTGCCTCGGGATAATTGTGTGTACGATCTGCAGATATTTGTTCCGGGTGTTCTGGTCTTTATTTATGTATGTCTTTATTTGTGTACTAAAATATCTGGTGGGAATCGAAACCACGACCTCCTGCGTCGTGTGATGTATAAAGATCTCACATAACGATCTCATTCGATTTATTCGAATACGGAAAAACCTTCACTACTTTCAGGGCTATAACCATTTGCTTTACATACATTACATAAAATTAATTTTTCGAGCATAGAGTGTGAAAAATATGTAAGGTTCTAACAACGTCTCTAGAACCTTCTTAAATACTCAATGGTATCCAAAGAGCGCAGGCTCATCTACAAATTGTGCCGAAAACGCGAAGTAATTATTTAAACCGTCATATAAATTACTGCTCAACTTTTCACGCTGCTGGCTTCTCTGTGTGCGAACCGAAAGCAGAGTTATAGAGAGCAAGCTATAGCAACCAAAGGCATCAGCACTTTCAGACACCCATGAATATTTTTTTACATACATTATACATATTTATTATATGTATTTTCAATTAACCTTTTTTTCTTTGTTTTCTATTTAACTCAATGCCGTTGTTTTTGCTCATGATGGTTCGAGAAAAGGTTTTGCGGTGCCGGCCATGTACACTGCTGAACATGTTTATCTAAAATGAAGGTATGATTATGAAATCGCGGTTTCCTTATTCACCGCTTGGAATGTTCTTACAGTACAAAAATGGAAGGTTTTCTATGTTTGAGGTGAAATCCAAAGCTTGTATTGTAAAAGCTTGCTCAGTCATCGATCTATGCTTGAGTAACGATTTTTATGAGAGGCGCGTTGCTCAAGCTTACATCGATAACTGAGCATAGTTTATTAATACATGCCGAAGGCCCGTATTACGAAATCTTCCTCAGTCATTGATCTGGCTTGAGTAAAGCCTTTCTATAGCATAAACACCAGTCAGGCATTGAGCTATGACTGAGCAACCCCTCATACTACGTTTAAGTCGAAAGTTTTAGATTTTTTGCGAAAATAGCTTTACACTGTCTGATACGAACATTGTTTTCCCTAGATCCTTTTGAATCTCACTCTGTTTTCACAAGTATGTAAGCACAGTCAGTTTACCAGTGTGTGTGTATCTCACCGTGGACTGAAAATGGTTCTATCATTTCATTTCTCCATCCTTTTTCAGCATTGTGTAACTTGTGTAGTATGTAGGGTTGCAGATGATTTATCTGAAAAGTGATTGTACTACAGTAAATCTTTTGTTGCTGTAAATACGAGCTTTTGTGGAATAGTTTCTTTATTTGATGTAGTAGTTGAATTATTACTTTTATGGAATTGTTATTTTCTTATGCTTTTAACAAGTTACTTTTCCAATTGCGTGTGTCCAACTCCCTTGATTGGCCCTTGAGAGAAATGTATTAATATCTCTTTCTGTACCTAATATATAATAATATCCAAATGTAATTTGATTCTATTACAAAAATCTACCAGCATGTACTATGCTGGTAGATTTTTGTAATAGAAATAATTAATCAACTTTTATTACGTTTTCACAAGTAATGTTTTACCTCAACAAAACCATACAGTATCATAGGGCAAAAAAAACCTGGAACAAAGAAATGAACGAACTCAAATTCATCTGAAATTTCCCCATAGACTGTGCCCGAAGTATCAGCCTGAAACATATTTAGCTTTGTTCGCTTCTACGGTTAATCTGTCTCGTTTCCTCCTGTGTCAAGTGCAGATAGACTTTTTGGGGCAGCGGGTGGGGGGATGCCCCCCTGATGATGAAATATAGTACACGTGGTCTGATTTTGAATGACAACGTTCTGAGTACCGAAGACGTCGAGAAGATTTTGTAGCGGTGATCGCTTTTAATGTACATTTTTATTTTATGGAGCTTTTTAGTGTTTGAGTTTATTTTTGAAGTTGAGGGGTGTTTGAGTGGGTTCTTGAGTGGTGGGGGCGTTTTTAATAATTTTTGAATATACTGAAAGGATTCTGAAAACCGGAAATCTTATGGTTTTTAAGAAAAGTAACCTTCATTTCAGAAAGCAGTTCTAATCGAATATTTTTTTAACAATTTATTACATGAACAGGCTTAGTAATCTCTGATACGTCTATACATACATATCTGCATCATGAATTATTTATAGAATCTCCTATTAATATAAATAGATTATTACACTCGATAAGTCTATTCAATTTAGTATCATAGTAACAGGTAAATAAACATAACAGGGCATGGATGAAGCCCAAAGGTCGCCCGCCCGCGCCCTTGGCCGGCTTGTTTATTAATTCGTGCCCGATACCCGCCCGACCCGCCGCCGCCCTAACCCTAATGGGCGGAAAACAACACAGCTTTTAAATTTCGCCCTTTCCAAAATTTAATCAAGTGTTTTTTGCTGTACGGTTTGCGAAAATTAGCTTTATTCAAATGTTCGTACAGATATCATCGGATTGCGTAACCACAGAAAACTTTAATCTTCCGTAAGTGTATCGAGACCCTCCTATTTATTCTCGTTTCTTATTTTCACCTTGCGATCAGTGAATAAGAGAGTGGCTTGCGGTACAACGGAAACTGAACCTCATTGTTGACAGGTTTCGGTTTACATTAGTATGGGGGAATCTGTCGACAGACCAGTTGCCGTACAAGTCAGGTGATTAATTCTTCCCTGAGAGGAGATTTATTGGTTCCACTGCCACCGTACGCAAAACTGCGGGTAGGTAAAAAATCTCTATCGAAAATTGAATAGAAAAGCCATTTAGGAAAGTATTCTGTTGATGCCGTTCACTTTCACGGCTATCTTCATTTTATTTGAGGAGTTAAGATAGGTAGGTGGTTTTTACGAGGAAAGAAATAATCCAGGATTGTTAGGTCGGTAGCTTATTTTACTACCAATGAAGTTTACCACTAAATATAAGGTTTCTGGCTGACTTGGATTTATTGTCAGTAACTTCCTTACTAGAAACAAATAGTATACAATAATAGGTAGCAGCAAATAAATGAATGTCTATGTCTATGTCTAGGTAGGAATAATAAACAGGTAATTTCAGATTATGAATCAAGGATTATCTACTAGTAGAATCTCTAATAAGTAGTACATTCTCATTCTTGCAGAAATTTAAAAATTGAGTGAACGTCCCATGATATGTTTTCTAAGTAAATATCTACGCAATCATGAGAAATAAAGGTAGCCCTTGCATTAACTTCCTGAAAACAAAAACCATTAAACCGTTTTATGAGGAACAGCTAAAAACAAAACATGCTTGAACAGGCGACGGTTGATTATCACGGAAAAAATCGTTCCGCAGAGCCTCGACCCGAGGCAGGTCCGCACTCAGTGCGCGAACTTTTATAATAAACTAGCTTTTGCTTGCGGCTTCGCATGGGTATCATCGATATAATAAGTATTGTAGGGTGCCTAGTATAAACAGGGTGGAAAAAATCAATGTCCTCACGGGAAATCATTTTAAAACCTTAAGATAGATGAGATAAAAGATAGATTATACTTTTTTTACATTCCTTTAAGAAACAAAACTACATTCAAAGATGTTCTAAAATTCGCTTGCCTCACCCTGGAACTGGAATCAGTTATGTAGTACCCATAACAATAGTTCTGCTTATCATGGGGCTAGATAATGCCGTGTGAGTTGTCCAGCATTACCATTATCATTCGCATGGTTAGATTGATAGATGTTAGGTTATTTTACAGGTGAGCGAGAGCAACGAAGGCCTTTTCTTCAACTGTGCATATTGGCACGGATACCTAGCAACGGCCCTGTGCCAACATTCCCGTAATATGTTTGGGGATGGTCCCGCCCTCCGTTGGTTTTTATTTTCGATTCTCCTGCCACCCCGCGCGGACATACGTGCCGTGGCTTAGGCTTAGGTGCGTCAGGGTCGGCAAAGAACAAGGGTTTACACCAGAAAGGACATGACTTTCATCTGAGAAATCTGAAAAATTGCTCTTTAAATTGTGTGTATTGCTTGCTACCGGTAACAATAATACCGGTAGGTACTATAGCGGTAATTATGCTATTTTCATTTTGATACTTTCAATTATCGATACTTTGATGTATTGATACTTTGCCAAGAGTGCAGGTACTCAAAGCGGTTCTCGCGACGTGTTGCCAGCTCTCCAGTGCTAGCGTACCGACCGGGGAGGGGCGGGCGCGTGCTTGCCTTGTTGGTATCGATATTGTATGCGCATAATACTGGTAATTATACCGGTACTTATTGAAAATACTGATATTTTAGTACCGATACCAATGAAGTACCGGTACTTATAAGTATCGCTACTAAAAAAGTACCGGTAAAATTTATATCGATACCAGTGATGGTATCATCGATACCACGTCAAGGTCAGACGTACCGGTACTTAAAAATACCGGTATTCCAAGCCCTGCGTATGGCTCGTCTGACTGTTGTTGTTGTTAATCTTACAGTGCCTTTCTTCATCACATTAATTAAATAAATGCGAAAGTTTGGATGTATAGATGGAGGTTTGTTACTTATTCAAGCCAAAATGCTAGCAAGGCTTTATAACGACGACCTCTGTGGTGCAGTGGGCGAAGGTAAGCCTGCGACGCAGGAGTTTGCAGTTTCGATTCCCACCTCGGGATGATTGTGTGTACGATATCCAGATATTTGTTCCGGATGTTCTGGTAGGTATATCACCTATGTATGTATAATAAAATATCTGCCTATGTAATGTATTGTGTTAAATATAATCAGTAATCTAGGATGTTAAGATGGATGGATGTATGGATGTTTGTTACTTCTTCACGCCAGAACAATTGAACCTGCTATCAATATAATCAATAGAGAATCATAATAAATCGTATATTTATTCGAAAGGTACCTCAATTGATCTGTCCTATCTACTCTAACTTATCTTTGCCACCTGAATGAGGAAGTAGCATCTCTTTGTTCCAGCGTAGCGAGGGAACAATGCGTGCACAATATCCGATGTGTTTACTTTACATGCCGTTCTAGTGTAGCCTTTTCAGTTTTAACTCTTTTAAAATAATCGTGGAAAAGGATATTACATAGATAGAAGATAGAAAATACTCTATTGCACACTTATATATAAGCAGTTGCGCCCCGCGGCTTCGCCTGTGTGGAAATTAGATTAGGTATATATCTTCGTCTTGAATCCTGTATCTATTAAAAAACCGCATCAAGCTCCGGTGCGTAGTTTTAAAGATCTAAGCATACATAGAGACAGACAGACAGACAGCGGTGTTTTATACTATGTAGTGACAGAAACTATTTACAACAAAATAACTTGAAAACTAGCACATAGCACGAATAATTAACAAGCTGAAGTGGCGCTGGGGTAAAGGTGTTCTTAAGTGGAGACCACGACTCCGCAGACATAGTGTAGGACGCCCTCCGGCCAGGTGGAAGTAGGACCTGCAAAAGACATAAGTAAATGTGTTTTTTTTTTAATCATATTTATTGTAAGAACCTTTATAATTCATTACATGCGCGGTCCTATTGAATTAACAAGATACTAATTTACAAACGAACTTATCTAATACACAGTAAACAAAAATAAAGTAGCAAATCATTTAGAATATAATGTAGTTGTGTAGGTACGAGTATAAATGTGATTATTGCGTATGTATGTTATTGTGATGAACCAACCGAATCCTAGCGCTAAGCAGAGGTAACCTTCGCATCATGACAAGAGCCCTAACTGGACACTGTCGCCTTAACAAGCACATGTTCAAACTAGGGCTAAGCGACACACAATCCTACAGATTTTGTGAGGAGGCGGATGAAACGCCCCTCCATCTGCTAAGTGAGTGTGGAGCACTGATGCACAAACGCAGCATCCATCTGGGCAAGCATTTGCATAGCCCAGACGAGCTGAAAGACATCACCCCGAAGAAAATCCTACAGTTCCTAGCAGCTGCAAGGGTTAGTGGCGAACTATGAACGCCACGGCTTCGGGACTGATGTAAAAGTGGCGATCACAATAGGCCTATCATGGCCGCCGTGATACGAAAGCCACCCCAAAGCTAATAAATAATATTGTGATGAAAGGCAAGCTAAAGACTGCTCACTATGGCATCCAGCAGTGGACTAATTTAGGCTGATGATGATAATGATGAAGTAAATTCACAAACTTAAACATGCATACTTACACAACAATTACATTAACTTTAAATTATTATTATTATTAATATATACATATATATAGCTTGACGACCGATGTGGCGCGGTGGACGAAGGTCCGCCTGCGACGCAGGAGGTTGCGGGTTCGATTCCCGCCTCGGAACAATTGTGTGTACGATCTGCAGATATTTGTTCCGGGTGTTCTGGTCGTTTTCTATGTATAATAAAAAATATCTATCTATGTAATATATTGTATTATGTATATCAGTTATCTAGTACCCATAACACAAGCTCTGCTTACCATGGGGCTAGATAATGCTGTGTGGATTGTCCAGCATTATTTATTTATTTATTATATATATGATATAAAAAGAAGAATTAAGAAGTTTATTTTTGAGTTATTATATCCACTGCGATGAAAGTTTTTTTTTGTTGAGATAAATACCTACTTCTAACAAAGTTTCAAACAAAATTAACTTGAAAAGTGAAAGAGCCACGTAACGATTTTGAATGGCAATCGCAACCTTCAAATCCGTGAACTATTGCGTAACTTTATTGTTACATTCGGCTAATCACTTGTTGTGTTATGTACAGTCAGCTACACGTAGCTTAGCCGTAACAACCGCCCGCCATCCTGAAAATGAATGTGTCGCGTCTGGACTGTCCCATCCAAAACGATGTATTAAGATATTATTGGGCTAAACTCTATTAATTTAAGAAATCAAATTATACCCCAAGAAATATCGATTTTGGCGGGACTTGAACCCGCGATTACCTCATTACGGGAATGTTTCAACCAACTGAGCTCCGAAATTAAGTAACCACCGCCGAGTCCAAAATTTCTGGGACACCCTAAGGACTCTAGTAGTGTATTTAATTATTTTTATTATGTTTTTAGTCAATTTTTTCCATTGTGTAAATTTATATTTTGTTTATGTTAGTTTACTGTGTTATTAGTATTATTTTGTACATGTTTTATGGGTTTTAAATCTGAAATAAATTAATTCATCAACACCAATAATTAGCAAATGCAATCTAATGTCAATACTTTCCCTTAGCATAAGTAATATTTCCACTAGTAATGAGTCATTTTAGTACGATTATATACTGAAAGTACTTTTCCCGGTAGAACGTGATAACCAAAGAATAATTGCATATTAGTACGTACTCATAATAACAAAACAAAATTGTGGTAACATTATGAAACATCAAACACTCGTCGCGCCAAATCGAACGAATCGCCAGAATTTGGTATTTGTTCGTTCAGAGAACTCTTCAGAAAATATTAACAGTAAAATGACAAGGACACTTGTAATTTGTAATGTTTTTGCTTGTTTTTATTTTGACTATCCCATTTGTCTTACCCAAGCTACATACATTTTCATAGAGTTATTTTGTACTATATGCTCTGAGAGACCTTGCAATTTAGAAACTAGATAATAAACTACAAGTAAATACTATTGTTAATAAGACCAGCTTAATTAATACAATACATGCTAATACGGCTACATAATAAGCTAAACTAGGTAGTTTTATACTAACAATGAAAGTCAATTCCTTTTCACGCAGACTGTACTGTGTATTCTCCGAGAAAAGTAGTTTTATACCCAGTCGAATACATAACTATGACAATAGTTTCATAATAATAATTGGTAAGAAAGTAAAGGCCGGGTGAACTAACCTAATAATGTGACGTAGGTAAGTAGGTAACTATTTTTTTTTTTTTTTAATTCTGGACAATTCACACAGCATTATCTAGTCCCATGGTAAGCAGAGCTTGTGTTATGGGTACTAGATAACTAATATACATAATACAATACATTACATAGATAGATATTTTTTATTATACATAGAAAACGACCAGAACACCCGGAACAAATATCTGCAGATCGTACACACAATTGTTCCGAGGCGGGAATCGAACCCGCAACCTCCTGCGTCGCAGGCGGACCTTCGCCCACCGCGCCACATCGGTCGACAAAACCTATAGAGTAAGAAGTAGGATTTAGGTACAAACTATTTGTATTATGTTTATCAGTTATCTATAGTAGGTACCCATAACACAAGCTCTGCTTACCATGGGGCTAGCTAAAGCCGTGTGAGTTGTCCAGCATTATTTATTTATTTAGTTTCACCTGCGGTTTTGCATGCGTTGTTTCTATTGAAACGTTTAAAGGCTATTTACATCCCATGGGAACTGTTATCTATCTTCTATCTATATATGTATATAAAAGAAAGTCGTGTTTGTTACAACACTTATAACTCGAGAACGGCTGGACCGATTTGACTGAAAATTGGTGAGAAGGTAGGTTAGAACCAGGACATTAAAACATAACATAGGATATTAAAAAAAACCATTTGACAAATCGATTTCCACGGGGGCGAAGCCGCGGGGCGCAGCTAGTATGTGATAAAAAGTAGCCTACATTATGTTTGATCCAGACTTAGAGTACATCGATCCTACTTTAGCCTTATCAGTTTAGTAGTTTTGAGTGTGAAAAAGTAACAAACATCCATCCATCCATCTAAACATCTGAACACTCGCATTTTTAATACTAGTGTGATTTATTTCTTAACATGTTTCCTACTTTTACCGAATAAAACCATAGAATATTGCAAGCAAGAGGCACGGTTGTTACCATAAATCTATTTTGGGTACTTTAAACCGTGATGTGAATACAAATAGCCAAGATAAAGCTGGAAGCACAGTTCAGGCATGGTACGAATATGATAAGCTGAATGTCACAGATACCCTTGAAATGAACCATAGCTTAAGATAAATTAATGACTGCAGATTTCAAGAACAAAGAAATCTATTTTTGGAATTTTCTTGCCAATTAATCGAATATCATGACTCGAGTTTATGATATTGGCTGCTTGTGTCGGATTTGTAATTTTTTCTGTCTTTCAAATATTTTAATAAATAAAGAACAAAATCCTGGACAATTCACACAGTGTTATAATACCCCCCACGATACTAGTAGCCACAAAGATTGTGTTTTTTGTTATAGGTACTTAAAAAACATTCAGAATATCTGGAATAAATCTAAAAAAATAGTAATCAACAAATAAATCTGCAGATTGTTCAAACATTTGTCCCGAGGCAGGAAACGAACCAGCAAACTCCTGCGTCGCAGGCGGATTTTCGCCCGCCGCTCCATAAAGGTCATAGGTAAATATATCATTGTTAAAAGCCATGAATATCCTACACAAACCATCCATTGAGGATATAAATACTTGACGATGATCATGATGCAAGGAAATACTTTGCCTGGACAGCCTGCAGGTAGGTAATAATCTACTGACACATATGACATAAGAAACAGAAGTAAGAAAGTCAGAGCATAAAAATGTACCAAAAACATGTCCAATGACTCGTGTGAAGATTATAATTATAAATTACATAATATATATAAATTGTTTCTTTCTGAACATAGCTGACCCTTTATTGTGCGTTTCAATGTATCTGATAGAAAAATACATACTAACAAAGACTTCGGTTACCATAAGAGAGGCATTACGTCACCAGCAAGACCGGGCCGTTAGGGTTACTGCTAGGAAAACGCTATAAAATAGCGCAAAATAAAGGTCAACTTAGGTCGAAGGGAAATGTTAAATATAGGATCGCATGACAAAACTCAATGACGTCAAATGCAAACTTTAGTTCCGGTTAGAAGCCAAAAGTCACTGCCATAATTTTATCGTTAGACAAACATACAGCTCCATTGTGTAAGTTTTATACTACTTAAATTTTAGGGTTAGTGGAGTAAATATGGCAGGCGGTGAATGAACTAATGACTTCGTACTAGCCATACCAAATTATTGTTTTTTACCAATTTTAACCCTTATTTCATTGACTTTGCAACTTCGGTTTTCGGCTCAGCGACCCATTTTTAGGAAAATAAAGTACATCAACTTGAAAAAACCAAGATGTGTTGCGGAGGCTGCTGTGGAGGTTGCTGCGGAGGCTGCGGCTACGGTTGCCCGTGCAGAACTATCTACACTTGCTGCACTAAGATTTGTTAACGGCAAGCGAGATGTGTCCCGGACCCGCCAACTAGTGTCATGATGTTACGATGTCTGTGTAGCCGCTTCTTCGTCAAGTCTTGAGCTGTAATATGAAAATATAAGAATAAGAATTGTTTACAGCTTTAGCATATTCAGTGCATTTAACGCACAAAATCATTTTTATTGTGCCCACTGAAATTATCACTCTCAGAAGGTCAGCTTGCCGCATCCAGCATCTGCCTGCAGTCTTTCGCAGTGTTCATCCCACCTGGGGGCGTCCTACACTACGTTTACCGAGTCGTGGTCTCCACTCAAGAACACGTTTGCCCCAGCGGCCGTCGGTTCTTTGCGAGATACGGCCCTACAAACTACCACTTAAAACCGTCATCATCAATCCACACTAGTTCACTGGACATCGGCTTTCCCTAATGAGCTCCGCCTTCAGCTTGCTGCATCCAGCATCTGCCTGCAGTCTATCACAGGTCGTCATCCCAGTTGGTCGAAGGACGTCTTGCTCTGCGTTGGCAGAGTCGCACTCACTATAGAACACTATAATCCCACCGTTTGTGATTCTACGGGTGACCCACTGCCACTCCAGCTTGCTTATCATAGGAATTTGTCTATAACTTCAGTTCGTTAGAACTTATTCGTTTCAAACAACAATTACATACTCCCTAATACAACATGAAACTGTATTATAATAAGATCCCTCTTCTGGAACAAAGCAAGAAAAAAAACTAAATGTATCACAGTAATCTACAATCGCTTCGCACGCAACAGTGAATATAAAATATTTACACAGATCGATCACGGCTCAGATGACGGCAAAATATGGCATTGTTACACTAGGCGTACCTTTTCTCACGTACCCAGCCTTTCACTTAAACTATTACCAAACGTCTTACAAACTTATGCTATACCGGTGCTGAACCACTGTCTTTACGACTTTCAATCTTATCTCCCCGATTTAGAAATTAAGTTTGGTTGGTTTTATTGCTTTGATTAGCATGTGAAATAGAGGAATTATTGTTGTTGTCCATGCGTGGAAGTCATTTGTATGTATGTAGATTAGAGGTCATCATACCGTTCTATAGAGAGTCTCCTACGTTTTGTTGGGTTGACACATGAATATTGTTGCACTACTTTTGGATTTGTAAAAGCTGGTGGCGAGGAGAAAGCATTATTAATGAATTTGCGATGTCTGTAAAAATTTGTTAATGGATCCACTGTTTTTATGAACAAACCTTTTTTAGACAATGGTAATGTCACACCTGCATATTTTGTAGATATTTTAACATTTTTAACTTACCCAAGGAGTGGCTATATCTCTAAATACTTTTGCGGTATTATCGTATTCATTATTGTAACAGTGTATATACCTAAATCATTTCAGAATACATAGATTTTTTTAAACGTATTTTTCAAATCTCTTCCTCTTAATACATCCACAAATTGAATAAACTTCTTTGACATTGAGTGATCCAAAATCGCAAGAATTAAGGCGATTACCTGGATACTGCGAACTAATGGTAGGCCCCCGTCACTTCCGACATCCTTTGAGGTAAAATGAACTTTATTATGGTGGATTGTGATTAAATTTGGAGGATAGGGTTCAATTGGGTTTTTTATGAGTGTCCTTATTGGTTACTTTTGTTTTGATCGTCCTTATTGGTTACTTTTGTTTGTCTCATCATTGCATTTATATAGTTATATAATTTTTCATATAGTTTGTATATCTTCAAACTGACTAAATAATGAAACATTCATAATTCGGTAATCGAATATTTACTGATTTAAAAGTTTATACTTCTTATGTCCCTGTAAAGCACCTCGATACGCCTCGTCTGCTATAATTAGATCAAAGAGAAACCTGCTCTCGCCAATACTGCATCTTCTGTGGCCATGGGACGTTAACAAATGGTCGTTTTTATTCCGCGCCCGCGCACCGGATGCGCAGTGGTTCCTGTGAGAATGTCGAACTCGATTTTTTTAACCACCAAAAAGCGGATGTCCTTCGTCCGACCGGTTTATGAAAGGTGTTGAACATATGTCTGCATTGTTTAAATTGATTATTTCCAATGTTTGGTTTTAAAGATATGAATATTACGTAGAATTAAGTTTCTTGGATTTGAATTTCCATTGAAAAGCTTCAAAAGTACAGGAAATATAATAATAATAAATTACAAATAAATAACTGAGAGGAGATGAAAGCACTAGACTATTGTTTTAATTCAGTAGTGTATTGATACAACGCTTACTGAATTAACACGTCATTTGACGACCGATGTGGCGCGGTGGGCGAAGGTCCGCCTGCGACGCAGGAGTTTGCGGGTTCGATGCCTGCCTCGGAACAATTGTGTGTACGATCTGCAGATATTTGTTCCGGGTGTTCTGGTCGTTTTCTATGTATACTAAAAAATATCTATCTATGTAATGTATTGTATTACGTATATCAGTTATCTAGTACTCATAACACAAGCTCTGCTTACCATGGGGCTAGATAATGTTGTGTGGATTGTCCTGCATTATTTATTTATTAGTCACAATGTGGGTAGATAGATACCTTCATGGGTCTCCCCACAACAAGTTAACTATACTACGTCTTTCTCCTTTATAAAGATAGCATTGTACTAACAATAAAATTAAATAATCCTAGTTACTAATAAAATCGAACGACACAATAAACGTAAAAACATAGTAAATATGAGGTAAGTGACCCCAGCCTAAAGTATGCACTAAAATTCAACATTATAAAAGATAATCTGAGGTAAACGTGTTCTTAGTGGAGACCGCGACTCGGCAAACGTAGTGTAGGACGCCCTCCGGCTAGGTGGGATGACGACCTGCAAAGAACTGCAGGCAGATGCTAGATGCGGCAAGCTAAAGAAAGGGCGCTATGGCGCTCATTAGGGGAGGCCTATGTCCAGCAGTGGACTACTATAGGCTAATGATGATGATGATGATAAAAAATGTTTTATATTTATATTATCCTACATATTTTCACAACAAACGTAGAAACCTACGTTTGTGGAAAATATAATAGTCAAAAGTTAGGAAATAGCACAGCCTAAAGCACGAGCGTAAAAAAAATATAATAAAAGTATGTAAAGCTATATTTAAATCCTGAATCTATTTATTAATGTCCGATATTTTTATGGTCATCATACGACTAGACTCGTTACCTAGACCGTATATTTTCATTGCCAGTGACAGCGGTGGGATACCATTCTTACCTAGTTACCCACATACCGATATAAGTTCAGTTCTTGCACTCAGCTCATAACATAACTTAGTCCAAAACACCTGTCGGATCACCTGCCCGCCGCCGCCGGTTCGCTTAGCGCGTGTGACTCCTCATTTGCCAAGTCAATAGTATTGTCGGGCCTTTGGGGTGTTAATTTGGCTGTTTGCTAGAAGCGAGTTATTCTATGTATACAATTATTCTTTTTACAGAAGTTACTCTTATTATTTAGTCTTTTTATGTTTTATGTATGCTAGTTTTAAGATATATATTTATAAGGACCGTAGAATAAGTTGAATAAGATATGTTACTTTTCTATGGTCTGAAATAAACGATTAATTAAAAAATATATAATATAAATAAATATATTAAAAAATATCTATCTATATAATGTATTGTATTATGTATATCAGTTATCTATTAGCCATAACACAAGCTCTGCTTACCATGGGGCTAGATAATGCTGTGTGAATTGTCCAGCATTATTTATTTATTTATTAATGATTATTATTGCCGGTTGTTCGTATGTTGATTAACTAACCAATTTGGTGTCAAATCTCTTGGCAAATAGTTTTTGCTCAAGTCCGCCTAGAGATGTCTTAAAAGTTCGTAAAAGGCGTTTTCTGAGAAAGTAAACCCTATTTACGATACAAGAGATGGCAGGAGTCTTTTTAGGAAAAATAAAGGTTGTGTAGAATGTCAGTACTGTAATATACATTATGTAGTTACTCTGTGCCATTTTCATTTCAACTAAAAGCGACAACATTGTTGTATAGTCTGCGTTTTTACATCTTTTGTCTTTAAGAAAACGCCTCATTGATCCTGGTAATTATAGACTAGTTGATGCCCGCGGCTTCGCACTTATTTTTCTATGCAAACGTTTAGAGATAACAGAAGAAAATATTTCTATCCCATCGGAACTGTTCTATGGTAATAAAAGTCTGTGTTTGATTCCGAGCTTAGAGCTACATCTATGCTAAATTTCAACCCGATCCGTTGAGTAGTTTTGGCGTGAATAAGTGACAAACAGAAGTGGTTTTTTCTTACAAAGCGAAGCAAAATACTTTCGTAACCTTTCCGTGCGCAGCAGTGGGGCAGCAGCTTAAAACCTTATAGCGATATGCGTGCAGCAGTGTCACTGGGCAGGTTTTATATCTATGTATGTATTTGTTCGTTTGGATTATCACTTACCCGCGGCGCGCATTTATGAATAATAATTCAGTTATTAATTAATAACTACATAAAGATGAGATATTTACAATTATATCAAGGTAATTGGCATTGAATTATTGAGGACGATGTAGGGTAATGTTTCTGTTGAGATTATTTTTATTTAATGTGGAAGGTTACTTGGAAAATGTTATAAAAAGTAAGTAAAAGATAATTGAGATATATCAATTGTTACATAAATTTACTAGCACAAATAACATCATCAGCCTATGTTAGTCCACTGCTGGAGATTGGCCTCCCCAATGAGCGCCATAGCGGCCTGTCTTCAGCTTAACGTATCCAGCATCTGACTGCAGTTTTTCGCAGGTAGTCATCCCACCTGGCCGGAGGGTGTCCTACACTACGTTTGCCAAGTCGTGGTCAAGGACAAGTTTACCCCAGCGGTTGTCGGTTCTTCGCGAGAGGATATCGTAGGTATTGTATATACATATGAGAGAGAAGAGTCGGAAAATCAAAGATAATCTCAAAAAATCTTGTTGGCCTGTTAAAGCAAATTATCTCAGGGAAACAATATTATAACTTACCTTTATATATAACTAGTTTCTGCCTGCGGCTTTGCTTTTATGGAAACGGTGGTTATTTCTGATTTATGGGATAAAAAGTAGCCTTTTTTTTTTTTTTTTTTCCGGGCCTGGAACTACCTGTAAGTTTCCTAAAAATTCAGCCCGATCTGTTCAGTAGTTTTTACGTGAAAGAGTAACAAACATCCATACATCCACACAAACAAACTTTCGCATTTATAATATTAGTAGGATAATGGACTGCAAGCCTACTTTGAAACTCCAGACTTAAGTGGATTGGTAAAAAGGTGGGTGCACATGGCCGGTAGACAAAAGGTGTTCTGACACGTGCTACGGCAGATGTCGTTATAACCACCGGTCCTCAAATCGATAGTGTGCGCTTGACCTTAATACAATTGTTTGATTCGGTTGTAATTTTATTTGTGGTTGTAGGTTAGTTTGATGTGTGAGTTACGACTGATAATATTGACACATCTTGTGTTTTAAGGTTGCCTGGAAGAGATGATTGTTAGTGATAAGGCCGTCGATTGTACCACGGTTGTTTTACGAATTAATTATTGTACATTTCATCCTAGCACGCCCTTTCGCACACTATGTCAGGTGAGATAGCACTCATTTAGGCCTCGAAATTAATATTATATATAATGCTGAACAATCCACACAGCATCCAGCCCCAAGCTAAGCAGAGCTTGTGTTATAGATAACTAATATACTTAATACAATATATCTATTTCAGAGATACCTAGATATTTTTATTATACATAGACAATACCCAGAACACTCAACACAAATATTAGCACAGATCGTACAAAGTTTATCTCAAGGTAGGAATCGAACCCGCAACCTCTTGCATCGAAGGCGGAGCTTCACCCGCCGCGCCATATCAGTCATCTAGCTTTCGTCTATGAGTGTGTTATGCTTATAAAGAAAATCCTAATTTCCATTAAGGTCGCCATCAATTTCCATAAGGTCACATTTATTGCCACAATTCGGCTTCCTAATCATAATTAAATAAAAAAATAAGTAAATAATATGTTGGACAATCCACTCAGCAACCCTTAGATAACGACCAGAACAGCCGGGATAAATAATAGCAGATCGTACAAACATTTGTCCCAAAGCGGGAATCGAACCCGCAACCTGCTAAATCGCAGGCGGACCTTCAGCCGCCGCGCTATATCAGTCATCCAGCTTTAGTCTACACCTATAGACGTGTTAGCTTTTAAAGAAAATCTCTAGGTATTTCCATTAAGGTCGCCATCAATTCCCATAAGGTCACATTTATTGCCACATTCCTGAACATCCAGGTGTAAACTGCAAACATAATTCGGCTTTCTCATCATAATTAACTGGAAGTAGGCACCTAGTTTATGACTGCATCAATTATGCCCAAGCATATCCTAATTACTGGAATGGCATTAGCGCGATGGGGGGTAGGGGTGGGTTAGGGTTGCCGCATTGTTTTGACGAGGTCGGTAAACGTAGGTCGCCCTCCAGCCAGGTGGCATGACAACCTGCAAAAGACCCTGAAGAGGTTGTCATCGCACCTGGTCTTTCTCTTACATCCGGCAGAGAACCAAAGTTCTCGAAATAGCTCTAAGAATTAGCAAGCTGAAGTGGCCATATCTCGCGAAAAACCGACAACCGCTGGGGTAAACTTATTCTGGAGTGGAGATCACGACTCGGTAAACGTAGTGTAGTCACCCTCCGATCAGGTGGGATGACGACCTGCGAAAGATTCCTTCAGTCTTTCTCTTACATCCGACAGAGAACCAAAGATCGACATTGCTCTAAGAATAGCAAGCTGAGGTGGCAGTGGGCCGGCTATATCGCGCGAAGAACCGGCAGCCGCTGGGGTAAACGTGTTCTTGAGTGGGGATCACGACTCGGTTTACGTAGCGTAGGTCGCCCTCCGGCCAGGTGGGATGACGACCTGCGAAAGACAGGGAGCTATGGCGCTTATTACGTGAGGCCTATGTCTCGTATGTTCTCGACTAACGTCGGTTTGGGCGACGCCCTTTATTCCAGTTCGAGGCTTGGCTATTGATTTTCGTAGTTCTTATCAATTATGGACCTATACTCATTCAAAACAATTCAATTTACAAGCCTGATCCCACTGCTGGTCTAAAATACTCCGTGCAGTTCTGAGTGTCGAGTCGAGCATCGTGATTGGAGGTGAACATATTCGACAGCTCACAACCACAACATATTTTTTTTACCATTATAACATTTTGTTCCTTTAATTTTTTCCACCCCACATTGCCCTACTAGACCACGCATTTGGACCACTTTACGAATTTCCACTAACCCTGTCATTTAAATTAAAACAAAATGATATGATTGATTCCAACCCGTTACATGTCCAAGTACCAAAAGTACAGTAACGAAATTTAATTTCATCAAAATGTAACTTACGTGGTGATTTTAGCCCCTTTCCGTGGCAACCCTACCAAAGGGTCAAGGGGGGGCCACGTGTCCTGAAACGCTGATGTGAGCAGCATGTAATTATTTGTGGGTAAACATTATACAATATACACAAACCCGTATGTTGTACTAATTACAATGGATTGCACATAAAATGCCCTGATATTGCGTATGCTGAAATCGGCTTTAAGACTGCTGAAGGAACATTGAATTTGAAAATAAACGGTTCCATAGAAAATACGCGTGCGAAGCCGATGGCAGAAACTAGTTCATTTATACGTTTATGACCTTATAAACGATATTATATTGATATTATTAGATACTTTGATGATTGTGGTGCATGACTTGAAGGTACGATGCGGTAAAATTCAAGTGCCTGAAAATTCGTATATAGAACCTAACAGCGTTCCTTGCCAGCAATACTTCCACTACGCCTTGAAGGTTGTGTATAGCACTCTCTGTAATTTATTAAGATAACAAGTATTGACGATCGTTTCTTAAAGGGCCATACATAATGCCAAATAATAATAATAATAATAATGCTGGACAATTCACACAGCATTATCTAGCCCCATGGTAAGCAGAGCTTGTGTTATGGGTACTAGATAAATGATATACATAATACAATATTACATAGATAGACATTTTTTATTATATATAGAAAACGACCAGAACACCCGGAACAAATATCTGCAGATCGTACACACAATTGTTCCGAGGCGGGAATCGAACCCGCAACCTCCTGCGTCGCAGGCGGACCTTCGCCCACCGCGCCACATCGGTCGTCGAAATAACGGTATGAACCACAGAAATAATTTAGTTCTGTGGTATACACTTAGAACCTCTATAAAATCATCCCACTCAGTCCAAGGCTCCAATACCGTTAGCTACCTACAGCAGCCTAAGCGACTCGTGAAGTTGTGAACCTACCCAACAAGATCATTTGAGCATGATTTTACAGTTTTCCTGATATTTCCTTATCCTACTTTTATAGCAAGGTAAATATAGGTTAATGGTGTTCGAACTTGCCATATTTTTATTTTATACGATGATTACCATTTAACGCATATAGCATCTAGATGATGATCGCTCAAATTTCTATTCTAATGACAAATGATCTGTGTTTTTGTTTTCAAATATCTGTCATAGTCCAGAGAAGGTTTAAACGGTGAGAAAATATGATTAAATTGCACAGAAATTTCCACGCGGGCGAAGTCGCGGGGTACAGCTAGTATTATATAATTATAAAAACCCAGTATTAGGTACCATCTACCTACCAATGTTCTAAGAATTTGTCATGCCACATAAGGTGCCATCGCACATTATTCTATACTAATGACGTTAGTAATAAGGCACAATATTGCATAAACGGTTCAAGCAGGATCAATATGAATCAGCCATCACGGCGTGTGTAACAACTACCCTCATTTGCATGGAAATGAGATCCGAACATTCTCGAAGCCTGACGCTTCTTCACTTAATTACAAAGACACATTGTGAGGTTTTACTAGGCTATTAAGTACTAAGCTACATTCTTCCAGCTCACAAAAAAATTACTGAGCCGGGAATCATATTACTTTGAGCAGATTACTTTGACATTTTATCTAATTTATTATTCCATTTAACTGATACCATAATTTATTTTAATTTTTTAAAGAAGGCATGTCTGTCTGCTTTTTTTTTATTTTTTGCAGAATGTCCTATGGTGTTTCCTTTGTCAAAAGTTAGTGTGTGTTATAATAAAAATGTAATTTGTCTATTAAAATAGTATTTAACGACATCAAGTGTAACATTGTGTACCTACGGTGGAAATAAATAAACAACTAAACTAAACATAGAAAGAAATATATCTAGAACATACAACACATAATCACTGTCTACTGAAGAGAACAAAAACAAAACAATATGTTATAACAAAATAATATATAAATATGTATTCAAGACATAAAATATTAAAATGAATCAGATACCTATTCCTACTACCTACGACTTAGCGAGATTAAAGCAAACTACAAAGACAGTACAGGAGCTGGAGGAGGCCTGTACCCGAAAGGGGTTCTAACCACCGAAATTTAAAGTTTAAATCATAATTAAAGTTTAAATCAATAAAATACTATAAAATGTACATTCATTTATATATTATAATAATACCAATTAATGTCTTTTTTCAAATACATTTAATCTAATTACGTCATATTCATGATAAATTTGTTAAAAATTTTATATTATTATTGTTACCTACATACTGGTTATGAAATTAAAGGTTTTTTTATTTTATTAAGTACACGCATCAAAATCAACTCATCAAATGACACTAGAAGTCAAGCCAAGCGCAAACAAATCGGGCCGTTCCTTGACGAGAACGGACGACTTTGATTTTAATTATTATAGATAAAAATTTTGTTCTGTATCCAATCTTAGGGCCTCCATACCAATTATTCCGGATCACTCGGCCAATGGTATTGGTATTTTTGGGTAACTTTAGCTAACGGAGAGGTGAGACTCGGATTACTCGGCAACCGATACGTTTGGCTAAAGTGTCCATCCCGTCCACTCGGGACAAACCCCTGTAACCTGTAACCGCGTAAGAATGCGTTTTTGGTACTCGGGACTGAAAGCGGGAGATGTTATGCTATTTCAATCATCTATCAGCCATCCGCAAACACATCAAACTGAGGATGGTGGCTGGTGATGAGCGCACCGACAATAGTATGTAATTAATTTGATGTTGTGCATAGCTTTACTTATATTGACATGTATCGAATCATACTATATTTAGACTTAAATAGGCAAATAACCATGTATTAGATGAATAAAAGATATGAACGTATTAGTGGTTTCTTTTTCACTTCTTCCACTGGTTGAAAAAAAGTTTAAGTGAACAGTAAAATAATCATATTTTATATTAATTTATAGTACATATAAAGCATGACACCTTTGACGACCGATGTGGCGCGGTGGGCGAAGGTTCGCCTGCGGCGCAGGAGGTTTGCGGGTTCGATTCCCGCCTCGGATCAATTGTGTGTACGATCTGCAAATATTTGTTCCGGGTGTTCTGGTTGTTTTCTATTGTATAATAAAAAATATCTATCTATGTAATGTATTGTATTATGTATATCAGTTATCTAGTACTCATAACACAAGCTCTGCTTACCATAGGGCTAGATAATGCTGTGTGAATTGTCCAGCATTATTTATTTATTTATTTATGACTTGTCTTTGTGCTTATTTTGTAAGCCTAAAGAAATAAAATATTTTAAGTTTGGAGAGTTTGAGTTTGATTGAGATTGCGCTGCGCACGGGAGATGGTAGAGTGCTCTCGATAACACAAGCTCTGCTTAGCTTGGGCTCTGGGGCTAGATGATGCTGTTTGGACAGTCCAGGATTATTTATATTATTTGTTATATATTGCAATTTGCTAGTGCTTCCAAATTATCCGTTTAGTAAGAATGTCATAGCATTGTGTACCAAACAAACACACCACTTAGCGACACACGATAATTTATTCAATCAATAAACAATTTGACCGGCGTTATAATAGAAACGCACATATTACAAGATTAACGTTTTAACCACCCGCTGTTTGGTCAACGCCCTCTACACCCCTCTTCTGTTTTGTAGATTTTTTTATTATGAACATTTCTCAATTCTGGATTGAGAAAAGTAAGAATATTGTTGGATTAACCTAGTCTACATTTAACTATACAGGGAGCTTCGAGAAATGATTGGGTGGCGAAATTAGAAAATATGAGAGTAAGAGATGGTTTCGGATTTGGCTATCAAAATCCTATCCATCCGATGGGAGCATCTCGAAAAGCCACCCTGTATTTGCCTTGACTTTTTATGATCCAAGGCAAAAGCCTTGGTAGAGGCTTTTCAAGCGGTCACAACCTTCGTTGAAGAATCCGGCAAAGAAGAAGGGAAGTCGCAGACGGGTTTTCTATCAAAAAACACTAGATACTCATACTAGAAAAACCGTTTAAGGTTTATAGTGTTTTATAAATAAGATAAATAAGAATTGTATAAGTTATTGATTAATAAAGTAATGTATAATAAATAATGGTAAGTTTCAATCAAAAAGTCAATTGCTGTTCGTTAGTCTCGCTAAAACTCGAGAACGGCTGGGCCGATTTTGCTGATTTTGGTTTCGAAATGTTTGTCTTAGTCCAGGGAAGGTTTATACGGTGAGAAAATATGGTAAAATTGCGCAGAAATTTCCACGCGGGTATAGTCGCTGGGTGCACAGTTAGTATTATATAAAAAACCTAGTATAAGGTACCATCTACCTACCAATATTCTGAGAATTTGTAATGCCACGATGCCTTCATAATTGAATCAGGTTCAAGCTTGCATTTAACCATACCTGTACTAGGTATGTTGTTTATAAAAAATCCTCAAAGCTTTTTGACGGCCGATATTAGGAAATGCGTTCAATACCGACTAACACCGACGACATTGTAGCGGTCGCAGGGAGTCGATGGATGGAGGCTGCTCAGAACCGTCGTTTGGAGGAAGCCTATCATCAGCAGTGGACGTGCAATAAAATATACCAACTATCCTGCTATGAAAACAATTTACATTTACAAAAGATAGTCGTGTTAGTTACACTATTAATAACTCAAGAACGGCTAAATTGATTTGGCTGAAAATTGGTGGGGAGATAGCTAAGAACCAGGAGACGGAGATAGGATACTTTTTATCCTTTTTTTTATTGCCTCAAAGGCGGAACAAAGTTCACGGGGTCAGCTAGCTTAAAAAAAAACAAATCATTCCTATACCTAACAAACAAATCATTCTCATTCCTGAGAAAGTTGGTTAGACCTTGTACATGCACTAAAATTGGGACCTAATTAAACACTGGCATACTACAGTACTTTTGCATCCTTGCAGGTCACACCGCGATGAGGCTAAACAGTGAATGTGTTAATGGGTATCCAAGACTTCCGCTATGTAACGCCCACAGATTCTCGTCAAATTAGGTCTTTCAGTTATTACACGCACTAAATGCCCTGGTTATGGCACGTGTCTGATGTGTTAATCATGACTGTCTACGTGACCTGCTTATATACAGGGTGGCTTTGTGAGACGGGAGGGGATGGCCAAATCAAAAACCATGAGTCAGAGAGACCTCGATTTATGAGATGACAAAAACTGTTTAGACTTCTTTTAATATTTTACTTTTGCAGGTTATCGAGCCGATTGTTTTTTTAACCATGTAAATGCACATAACAAACAATTACAATTTTAAATCTCTACCTTTTAAATTTTTTATACTTATCTTTACCCAGCAGTGGGACAATAACGGCTTATAATAATAATAATAAATAATAATATAGCTTATTGTTTACCATTACTATTGTTACCTTTATATCATGTGCTGCAGTGTCAAATAAATGCATTATCTATCTATCTAGGAAAATGGTACGGAACCCTTCGTGCGCGAGTCCGACTCGCACTTGACCGGTTTTATTTTCTAAAACTGAACTCGCTTGTGTCTACTAAGACACAAACGAGTTCAGTTTTAGACGAAAAAGGCTTAGAATGTTAGTAGATACATTCTAAGCCTTTTTCGTCTACAACTTCAATGGTTCTCGATTACGTTTACCGTAATCTTATTGTGTTGTGGCATTAACCCTACAGGAGAGTAATTAACAATATTTACTATGTATTAACTCAGTATTATATGCTCGTTTATTATTCAATCAATAAAGTAATAAAATTAAAAATCAATCGACTAATAATAAAACTATAGAATATCATAATTGGGTATTAAATCTACTAACTAGCAGAAAGCAGGTTGCGTCGGGATCATGAGAACCGGTCGCGGCCGATGTCCTGGCATTCCGGGATGCGCTCGCGCAGCCGATTGCGCTATTTCGCTAAGGAATTTCGGTTGCACTTAGATGTCTTGCAATAGGTATGTTGCTTGCTTTGCCTGCAGGCTTCTCGCTCCCTATTATAGGTATATTTAAAGTTATAATTGTTAAATTGATTCGTTTATTTTGTTTATTGCTCACTAGCTGCACTCCGCGGCCGTGTGGAAATCTATGAGACAAATGGTTTATAAACCTTCCTCTTGAATCAGTGTATCTATTAAAAAACCGCATCAAAATCCATTGCGTTTTCAGATCTAAGCATACATATAGGGACATACAGACAGCGGGAAGTGACTTTGTTTAATACTATATAGTGAAGTGAGTGGGGCTCAGTGAACAAGCTGCAGTACATTCTTATCATTAGTACTTTTGAAATATTTTGTTGGGGACATTTTTTTTTACAATAATGGTTTCAAACTTTTGGCCATTAGTACCTCAGTACCTAGTAATGAGAAAGAACCAGTCAAAAGTGTATCTTTCTCAAGGTCTTACCGTAATGTTTTTCAGGTAGCCTTAATGGAAAATGGAGGTGCACCATAAAATAAAATTTGAGAACGTAATTTGCCACCTAAATGACAGAATTAATAAGTTTGCGCATTTTCATAAAGTCTCCCACTGAAGTAATCGCTTTACTTGGTCCAGATGATTTTAGATAAACCGGGCCACAACGGGCCAGCAACAAGGATGGAGGATTTTAACTGCAACTGGTTCGAAAAAGACAACATTTTCCTTCCAAACACTTAAAGTGCCTTAAATTTATCTGCGCTGCCCTCAGAAAACGAATCTTAAAGAATGTATCATAGAGTTTACTTTGAAATACTCCAAGGAAATGGATATTGCAATTTCTATTTGAACATTGAGGTTGCTACATTTTTATTTGTGGAAAGAGAAGGATAAACCGCTACTGTTTCTGGGTGCCAGAGCGGGATGGGGAGAGTCAGCATTTATATTCTGGGTACGTGTAAGTTTCAGGCAACGGTCGCCGTGAAACTCGTAAATGGGAAAAAAGCAACAACGGAAAACTCAAGCGTCTCTAGTGAGGGGAAAACTGGTTCTGATCATTAATCCCACTGATATTTAATTATATATTTAGTGTGGATAAAAAGTTCTACAAATAGTTAATTTGAAAATTAGGCTGGAGCTCTCTTGAAACTAAAATATTCGTTGCAATGCGACGCTATTGATATACCTAAAACTAAAACTTAACCTTCGTTGCTCTACACATAAGAATACGATAATTAAAACAATGAACTTCGCTTCAAGGTTAAATAAAAAAATATTAATAAATCGAAGCACGTAAGATCATTCACACGAATGAGGTAATACTTATAACCGGCTGGATGTCAAGCCATTGTCGTCGACTTGGAACAATGGTAAACTGCTTAATATGAACAAGCTTGTCACTTGTTCTTGAACTCATTAAGGACACGATACTGAGTTTTGATACGGCCAAAATAACCTACCAATGTCATTCCTAATGTTTTATTATCGGCTTATTTTTAAAACAATGAAGCTCCTGCAAAATCAACCTCTTTTATGAAGTAATTTAAAAAAACTGCTACGCTCAGGATTTAATTAAATAGGGTCAAACCTACTCCGTTACCTTGGACCAAAGACATAACTGTAGAAATACATTGAATCACAATTATATTATAACACCTTTATACACATGTATTTTATGCAATAAATATACTTTACTTTACTTTACAAAGGTTTCTTGTTTGCTTCTTTATTTTACCTTAAAAAGATTGAAGTGAACAAAAATTCAAAAGTGATTATCTTATTTCCTATTTTTACTTATGTAATTTTAATTATTTGACGTGTCCAAGAGTCCAGTGAAGTCTAAAGGAAATAAAGCACTTAGTATTTTGTATTTTGGACGTCTATCTTAGTGAAATTTTAATCTTGATAAATCATCGATATCTTTCTATCGACATTTCACATCCCTAGCTACTCGTCATCAGAGCCGCGTTGATATTTCCACGTAGATTTCACTCCGTAAAACCTTTGCCATTTTTTTGTATTCGTTTTTGGTTTGCACATCTTTTTTATTTACTGCCATTTCGGTATTGCGCCAAAGTTTAATCCATTTGGCCATTGGTTTTCTGTCAAATTATTTGGATTCCTAATAAATTAAGGTTCAAACTCCACGTTTCCCTCGTCTAAATCCGACTACAATGTATTTTTGTGGCTCTTTTTGTGAAGAAAAGCGTATGAGGAAAACTTCGCATCCAGATAAGTGATTTTAGGGTAAATTCCATATCATGACCAATCCTATCTATTCTCCTTATAACGAACAATAGGCCCATGTCTTAGAATAGTGGCAACACCAGACCAGAAGTCTATACCAACTTATTAAGTAACTTTGACGGGTGTGCGCTTTCCACATATCTTACTCAACGATTGCATAATCTCACTGCGCTTGCACTGATTTCGTCAAGCGAATGGATGCCATCATTATGTAAAGAGAAAGCTTCTTTATTAAATTCTATTATGCGTAACGTTTCAAGTACGTACCTTGTACTGATGTGATTTGTTTCGGTCGTTGTTACCGTGCATTACCAACCAATTGTTAATTATACCAATTTTATTACTTTACTAGATGGCCGTTCATACTCTTACGTGTGGACAATTATTTTTTAATCCTATAAATATAGCCTATTTTACTCAGGGATAATGTAGCATTCGAATGTTGATAAAAGTTTTGAAATCTGTATCTGTGTAATCAGGTGTAATGTAAATTATGCAGTTCTCATATCTTGCCATAAGTCTATGCCGTCTCTGTATTATGTATATCAATTATCTTGTACCCTTAGCACAAGGTCTGATTAGCTTGGGCATTGTCCAACATTATTATTATCTGAATATGTATTTTATTCTAAAGCAATACTATTTCCCTTTGCACCACTTAGTTCACTGCTCACTGATGGCTGCAAGATATAATCAATTTGCTAGTAATTTCCTTCAGTCACTCGCAAGTTGAAATGTGCGGCTTTTTAGTGTTAAATATAAAAATAGACTCACCTGCCACTACATCTGCGGTAATTTGTCATTCGTAATAAGCCTGGCTTTAGTTGAAAAGGTCAAGTTCACGGTAGCGGGGACATTTTTGTGGGGTATTTTATAATAGGCTGTTAACTGTGTGGCAATGTTTGTAGAAGTAGGTCAAATGCTTGCCTGAAACGGACTCAGATGTTATTAATTCCTATGAAATTTTACAAGGGCCCTGGCGGCGGTATCGGCTTTAGGAGCGACCCCTCAAACTTAGCCCGTGCGTGGACTAAGGGAATACTAATATAGGTATGTAGGTTGATGATAATGAACACCTACATCATCAGCCACATCTTCACTTATCATCAGGTGAAATAGTAGTCTGACAAATATTTACCCATGATAAAATTAAATAAACAATTTGCAACATTATCATACTTTTAGTAGAAACTTAAAAATAGGTGCTATTATCTATATCCTCTTAATTTTAAAAGAAAGAAACGAAGTATGGGTAGACCTCGATGGTCCGACGACGATGACGTTGTAGCGGTCGCACGGAGTCGAGATGGATGGAAGTGGCTCAGAACCGCTATTGGTGGCGTCGTTTGGTCGAGACCTATGCTCTGCAGTGGACGTGATACAGGCTGATGATGACTAATATGATCAACCGCGCTCTAAGAATTCATCACTTCTTGAACATTTTGAACTGTAAACAAATTGTTGGCACAAAAACCACACGAATAGTTCCATTTGCATGTAAACTCTTTATTATTACGGAACTCACGGTTTCCTAGGTATAAAGCGGGTTACAGAGTAGAGAAATATCCACCGTTTTGAATCTAGAATCTTCTCTGGGCGAGAGCACGATACGACAAGCCTCGTAAACTCTACCACAGAATAAAAAATATGTAGAGTTTACAAAGGTTCACTTTATGCAAGTGTTTACAGCCTTATTACACTGGCGCTTTGCCAGCGATTTCAAAGCGATGCGACGAGGCCACGACGACGCACTGAATATGAACACTGGCGATGAGCACTGGAGTCGAAGGTGCTAATCGGAGCAGCGATTCCGTCGCGGCGTGATCGCTGCGACGTCGCATCGCTTTGTAATAGCTGAAAAATCGCCGCCTGATAAAAGGTGTCCTATACTTCCCTAGTAGGTATGGAATAAAAATAAAAAGTGCCACAGCATTTTTTTTACTTCTTATCGTTGTTGTAATTCATAAAATATTGAGAGTAATTCATTAAAATATTGAGCCCCTTGGGTTCAAGAATCAACCTATTTTGGCTGAATACACATATTACGTGTACACTGTATAATAAAGCTATTTAAAATGTCCCAAAAAATTATATTTACTTGTGAATCTCATATAATGTGAGATTGGGGGAGAGTGGGGTATTCATACGCCAATAGGTACCTTAACTGTAGGTGTTGGGAGAATATCCAGTCGGTGGACGCGAGTTGGTGGATGGATGGTTAGAGACGCTATTTGTGTAGTGCAGCAATAAGAGCCAAAATTAAACTTATCAAGGGAGGCTTATGCCTGAGAGGACGGGTAAGGGCTACTAATGTAAATATATCCTCAATCCTGGACCTCAACGTCCGTCGACAAGCGTAGATCCGCCTGTGACGCAGGAAGTGCGTTAGACTTCCGCCTTGGGACAAATTTATACGATCTGTAAATATTTTTTCCGGGTATTCTGGGTATTTTCTTTGTATGATAAAAATATCCTATCTATGTAATGTATTCTATTAAGTATATCAGTCTAGTCTAGTACCCATAACACAAGATCTACTTAGCTTGGGGCTAGATGATGCTGTGTGAATTGTCCAGCATTATTTATTATGTCATAAATGTGCACAGTTTTTTTCTCTTTTGTACCTAATATCAAATAAATAAGTGATAAAGGTCCATTTCCACGTAGACACAAACACAAATGAATCCAGTGAACTTGGATTCTAGCAGAGCAGTCGTTTAATAACTTCGCAGGCAGACTAATTCAGTGGCATATGAATTGCAAAGGGTGGTTTTACTTATCCTTGGGAGTAATGGGAAGCATGGGTAGGTACATTGTCTTCGTTTTACTACCTATCCTATCTTTGTGGCCAGCTTCTACTTAAACAAAGTAGGATCTTAAACAGTATTCGTTATTTTTCTCTACCTTCTTTTCTTATTTAGGTATCACTATATGCCTAAAAAGCACTTGCCAGTCTCATCGTTCTTATAGCTGCGTCCCGTTTCGTCAGGGTGGGTTTACGTCAGGCTGGGTAGAAAACGCCTGAAGCAGTTAGAACCTCGAAGAATGATTAGATCGATATATCTTAAGCTGGTCAATCCACCTTTTCCTCATTGTGGTTAAATATGTTCTTAGTTCTGTAGGTTCCATAGCTTCTGAGCGGTCAACTTTTAACTTCAGTTTGAAAGTTGATAGGTCCACTAACTTTTTGACATAAAGAAGTTAAATAATGTCTAAAATAAATTTCGATTTCGGCGGGACTCGAACCTGCAACCTTCTCCTTAGGGATTACCCCGAGCGCGAGGGCTTACGCACTATAATAACAAAACCTTAGAATTTAGACATTTGTCTATCGAATGCAAAAAAGCAAAAATATAAGCATTTGAGACTTCAAATCTTCATAGGTCTATGGTAGAGCGCGCTTGGTCACCTAAAGGTAGACGATGGCCGGTTTGCCGTTTGCCACTAAGTACATACATACATATAGAAAGGCTTTCTGTCTGTATGTAATGTGAACTCGAACTAGGGTCCGGTTCCACGATTGGCACTGTCAGAATAATCAACAGCCTTGTAATGTAGGGAGATTGGCTCTGTTCTGTTTGCTCTGCGCTTTATTTTTATTTAAGTTTATTACTCACAGAAGATCCAGCAAAGTCAGCAAATTCTCTATAAATAGTGCTAATAAATTAAAATGTTTCACACTAACGACTGAGTCGTTTAATTATGTGATGAATGAGTGAAAATATCTTAAATATCTTGTATTCGAAAGTCCTTTTTCCTTTTTGTTATTTGAAATCCTTTTTATACTAATTTAACAGCTTTGAATTTATGTTTCGTTGACAAGACACACCTAAACAACAATGGGGCAAGCCCCGAAACTCCCGTTTCCATCCAAAATACCCAAGCATCAGAATTAGAGATTACAGTATCCGGCCATTGTGAGTCAGATGTCGCGTAAGGCGCTACGAGATAATTTCACCTGACCTCTGCCAGTTCATTGACTGTAGAGCTGTGGCCTGCATAGACGTGCGTATGTCTAGCGCGGAGTTTGGTGTAAGGTTAGAGCTTGCAGCGGGTTCCTATATTGTCCTAGGTAAGTTAAAGTATCGTCAAATCTGGTTGGGAATTTTATTGAATCTTTTACACGATAAAGATACTGCTATACGATATATGGCTCGATACTGAGCTCTTCATTAGTATTGATTACGGCTTATCCGCTCCCTGTTTTATATTTATAATTTACTAAATTTAGAGTACATTTATACTCTTATAAATGTACTATATATTATACTCTATAAGTGTAATCCACACCATTACCCTCTGGTAATGGTGTGGATTACACTTATAGAATATCATTTAGTTAAAGAAATGCTTAACAATCCTCGCAGCATCATTTAACCCCACGCTAAGCAGAGCTTATATGTACTTATTAGAATACACTGATAGATATTTTTCTATTCCACATAGAAAAACCGAGAGCATCTGGAACAAATATATTTGCAGTGTAATTAACTGTAGCCCCGGTTAATAAAAAACTTTTTTATTTGTTTATTGAGTACAGGCACAAAGAACAACTATATTTTAAACTTAGGAACAAAAGTTATATAACAAATCTAGAAAAATATAGCCAACTACGTTGTACTCAAATATTTTAAATCGCTTTCGCTTACAACTTGACCCACTCTCAACCAAACCGAGAGCCTACTGCGTATAAAGTGCTTCAATGTAAAAAGGAGACGTAGAAACAAGGAGGAAATTTATCTCGGGCTTCGTGGGCGTCGAGCGGGTACCTACTGGGTGCTAGCTCATTGTTCCTCATACAATGTGGGTAATACTGAGCATTCTTTTGATTAGGGCATTTTTATACTTCTTCTGTTTGTCTGGCAGAAGGGAAAATTATGTTGCACCTTTTTTAAAGACTTAAATTTTTGTGCGAAATATTATGGTAAGCTAAATGATTGATCGACTCGTGCTAGGAAGTTAAACGTGAGTTCATGTTTCTTTCTTTGTAATGAGTTTTGATTAACACTTAAAAGTTTATCGCATATTAACTGGTTATAAGTACAAAATTAAATATCAAATTGTACCTATATATATCCTTATGCACCATCGGTCAGATAAGTCCATCGACAGGTTTATCAATGAGTCCATAGGTATCTTGTCGGTCACTACAAACCTTCACATAATTCGCGTGTACATACTTCATAGATAAATTAGGTACCCACAGTACAATATAAGATAAGTTGAGCAGAACCCGAGACATGGATGCTGTAGGTGCGGTAGTGCTGCGTTTATCGACGCAGCCGCGCCGCGACGTGCCTTCGGATACGCCGATTAAGTGCTATCTCTACAGAGCTGTTCCAATGCTTAGCAGATAATATCTCAATTTATTTTTATTTATTTCATAAAGCCACCTTAAATGCCAAAAAAATGGTATTCGCCGATAGTCTCTGGTAAAAGTAATAATCTCTCCAAAATCTAGGAATAGAGATCAGGTCGGTGCATGTTTTTTTAAATAATAAATGACACTTGAAACATTTAAAAGTTTTTCAAGTGTCATTCTTATGCCTTCTTTTAGGTCTACTTATTTGTAAGAATAAAACATTGAGTATTGAGTAGGTATGTGTAATATAGAAAATGACACACTTTTAATAAAATTTTATGGATATGAGATTTTTTTTTTAAATTTTTACCTTAAATTTCGCCAACCGGGAAACGATTTTATTGATTCAAAAAGCATCCACTATTTCATCATCACACGGTTTTAATCAAAAAAGGATTGCCTTCTTTCCTTAAGAAGAATCTTTTCCCGTCCAGGGTGTCCTTCCCAGAGACATTTGCTTGTGCAGAGACTAGTACAGGTACTGAGTACATGGGAAAGTTATTTACACTACCACTTAACATTTACCATTGCTTGCAGCAGTCTACAGTTAGCTCCATTGGTTCAAATGTAAATACTAGTTCTTATTTGTTGATATTACTTGATTGTAACATTATTTGATAATAAAGTTACATTTAGCAACCAATTTAGAATTTTCAGTGATGTCACAGCTAAAAAAATTCCAATCACACTACAAGCAACTCTCTCAACATTCTTCATGTGGACAGATCACAGGGCGATAGCTAAGATGTCTACTGCAAGCCCTCCGATGTCATTGAACGTATAGACCGGCTCAGTTTAACGAATGCAAAACACAAGTATTGTCACACCAAAACGAATCTGAATCACACTACAAGCAACTCTCTCAACATTCTTCATGTGGACAGATCACGGGGCGATAGCTAAGATGTCGACTGCAAGCCTCAACCCTCCGATGTCATTGAACGTAAAGACCGGCTCATTTTAACGAATGCAAAACACAATGTGAACCCAAGGACGATGGTAATGTGTCTGGTACAACTTCGTTTCACTGATTAAATGAGAATAATCTGTGAGTGTGAGACTGACAGTTGCACTGGATTCTTGGAAATTAAAAAAATGATAGTTGCTAGAAAAAATAAATAAATACATATAAATAATACCGGACATTTCACACAGCATCATCTAGCCCCAAGCAAAGCAGAGCTTGTTTTGTGGGTACTAGATGATTGATACACATAATACAATACGTTACATAGATATATACTTTTGGAATATAGTTTGCATGTTTTTTTGTTAGCTAGATACAATGCCATTCATTGTTAGCTGCACGCTTTTGAAGTTTCTTTGAATACAGAATGATGTATTTTAAAACTAGAATCTTTCGGGAAAATTATGATAGCAAGCCGTTTTATATAAAAAAACAAATTTATTTATAATAATATTAAACCTTAGGCATTTGCCGAACCACGGGACATTATAAGCTAACTATAATGTAAAACCAAAACCTTATAACGAGACTTAGAAATTTCCAGGGGTTACAATAAACGCTAATATTTACCTATTTTGATCAACCCAAGTTGCATACGGTGAATTAGTTTTGATAAATGATTTGATTGATTTAATTTAAGTAGATAGCATTTACACCCTTTTAGAAGATTAGCATGTATATCGTTGATTTCTAAATCATCGACATTGATTGCTTGATGATGATGACTGATAGACATGCCTCTGCATTTACATTTTAATCGCAACATTAATTGTTTTATTCTATTTTATGTTTACGACACATTTTTAAACACTGAGTCATAAATGAAATGTAACAAGCTGAAGAAAATTATTTTCAGGTAGATAGATACATTTTTGAGGTACATTTTTAAAAGCTGGAGCAGCCCTTTTTGGTTACTGGAGATCTAGATTTGTGACGTAAATAATTGTATGAGAAAACAACAGAAGCTCAAAAAAATGTACGGCTAACGAACATGATAAGTTAAGTTCCGAACTGGACTCGATAGATGGCGTTAGCTGTTCTTAGAAGAGTATTTACTGTAACTTTGCGTAGAGCCTTCTCAGTTCGCCTATTAGGTTTGTGCTTTCTCTAAAATAATAATGTTATTAGTATTCGTATGTTATCCAAACCATAACTTCTCTGAATATTTGCTGGTATTGTTTAGATTTATCTTATTATTTATGTCTTTGATAAGTCTTGACCCAGTTTTGGATCTTCCTCTATTGTATTGCATTCAATTTATTTGAGTTATCCAATTAATCCAATTAGTGCCTTTACAAAAGAGAGAAATAACGAATACACCTGGAATAAGCCCCTAAGAGGTTCTCCGTTTGTTTTTTTATTTCGTTGTGAAGGTTGTGAATGCCCATTGCTATTAAGTGCTTTAATGTACCCGTTAATTACATAATATTCTGTGCAACAGCATCCAAATTTCGATACATTTTTTTTTTCACGAAACATTTGTAAATTACTTAGCTATAGCCACTATATATTTATGATGGCTTCATCTTCCATCAGAGGCTTTGGAGGCCGATCCGTAGGTGTCAATATGGTCAATATGCATAATGTTATGGCCATAATACTAATAAAGCTGATGTGAGACAGTATATTTTATGGAAATCCATAAATCTATCAGCGTCGGAAGAGCTACCTTTGTAGTCCGATAGGTCATTGACCGTTATGTGTAACTAAACTACTAACAAATTGTTTTATTAAAATGCGTAGGAATAGCCTTACAGTTTATATAAAACTATTAATTATTGCAAAATACTTTGTTCAATGAGAATAATTTTATACGGCTTGCTTCGCTCGAATGTTAAAATGAATATCTTTTAACTGATTCAATTAATAATGAACTCATGTGATTAAATGTATCACACCGCACATCAGATTAACACTGACGTAATTAACCAAGTAAGTAATTAAATCATGAAAAGTTTAGCTAAGCCTAATTAACGGAAAGCTTGAAGCTCAACATAAATGCAGTGTTGTTAACAGAATTATATTTCATAAGTTGACAGCACGAGAAACGAAACCAGTTTGCAGCGGACTTAATTCACTGAAAAGTGGGTAATAAGCTGAAATGGACTCTAGTGCAGCTGGTTTAAGAACTTTAATGGGCTAAGTTTTCTTTATAATAATGATTATTCATTATTATTATACTCCTGATAATAATATAATTATTATACAGTTTATGTATATTATATTTTACAGTGATGGATGATTTATACCGTTTGTTTTATGTTTATTTGTTTTGTGTTAGATATGGGTTTAGAATTAAGTGTTACAATGACAAAACCTTTTAACTATTTTCAAAACAATCATGGCGTCTACATTAACCATTTCAAGAACAGAAAATCATACAAAATTTTACTAAAATTTAATGGAACAAAAATATTCTTAACTACAATTTCCATTTCGCTGACGTAGGTATCTGCTGCACTACCACAGATGTTTACATAGCTACACCCAGTGGCATTTGAGTGAAATTTCAGCACGCTACTTGTGTACTGCTATCAGTCGCACTTGCGCACTGCGGCCGTCGAAGCGCGTGCCGATTCTAACTCTTACTGCGGGTAGTTTGCACCGAACGCAAACCGACTACACGGCGATGTACATTAACCATTGCTGGTTCTGATTTTTGTGGAACGATAAGTTATTGTTTAAGGGTTTTTTATTGTTATTTGATATGGGTAGGCTATCTTTGTAACCTGAATAATGTGTAGTGAGATTTAAAATCGCGTTTAGTTGAGTTTTATTTATTTGAGTGCAGGTCGAAGGATAAGTACAGGGAATGGAAGGGAGAGTCAATTAGAGCGGCATTGTCAAAAACTTTTTTCGGAGACAGGATCATCAGGAATCAATGTATACCGCATAGGATTCCTTCACGCAGCAATACCTGACGTGAGCCACGACTAATTGCCCGATAAGTCGTCGATTCGCGTCTCGTTTTAATAAGGTGCGCGGCAGACATGTGTGTGTGGATGCCGATGGAATGCCACGGTCATGTAGTCTTGTGAGCGTGTATGGCTATGTGTGCGAGTGACGTCTGCCGCGCGAGGCTCCGACCACCTTACAAGACCTCCACCTCCCCCCGCCACAACCAGCAACAGACACCAAATCGGTGGAAACAGACGGTTTCCCAAAGCTCAACCCTATCCGGACTGGTTACATTACGATGTTGCCACGTGAAGGCATAACGTTGGTGTGTGCTTGTGTGTAACCTCGTTTCGGACTTCGGACACACTACGATCCGAGGCATTATGGTTATAAACACGGAGTAATTCGCAGAATATCATTATCCAAATGAATATCTACCTTGAGAGCTACGGTCATCGCTTCGTCGATTTGCTTTTGTTGCGGTAACTTTGGGGACTTAATGTCATTTAGAGATCACACGTGTTTGAGCGACTCATCAAATATTATGTTCAGTTTTAAAAACATTTTGTTTAGGTGTTTTTTGAATTGAACAAAAGACGGTGTTATCAATGCGCCCATCGCTAAAGCACTGAATACTGGAATTCGCATCAAAATAACCAATGAATGTTTTACGTTATATTGTTCACACCGTATAAGCTGGCTTTCCCACGGTTAGCCGTCTGTGTGCTCCCCCCTACCCACACATATCCGCGTTGGCCTGTGTTTGTAGTTCAGTACGGGTTCAGCATTCAAAGCGGTATCATGCTCCTCCACATTATACTTTCATATTTATTGCTAAAACGCCTCTTTGTATACCATTTAGGTAGCTCTCGTCCATTGTCGCTGAGCTTAGCTGAGAAAAACTTTAGCAGATTAACTTGTGTCATTAACTTATTTTACTTTAATTAAGCGGTCAACTTTGTTGAGTCGTTTACATAGCACCTACATAATTAAAGCGATATTTATAAAGTGACGTCATGTCAAAAATGATGATGAACTTTCAACTATGGAGTAGTTGAAAGTTCATCATCATTTTCGCCAAAAGCTCTTCATTGTAATTATATATAAAAAAAACCTGATTCAGCTCTATTTTTTTCAATTTTCGAATGTCATTGAACGTTCTTTGACAACCAATAAATCAAACCAACCCGTTGCTAAAACATACAAACAACTTTGCTAAAAGATTAGTCGCAGTTCGCCTACTCGACTAGGCGGCTCATTGGATCTTATGACACTAAACAAATAAGGCAATTAATCAATACATAAATAAAGCGGCTGGTAACCGAGCGTGGGCACCGTCTCTCGGTTATTCTCGTCGTCACCTTACCCGTCGACAATTATTCGGGAATCTAGACGCATTTGCACATGTTACCGACTCGTCTTTCATTGTCGTTCATTGCCGTGAGGTTCATTGTAAAGGAAGTCACGGTATGCCTTTCAAAACGAGACGAACAGTAGATTTTGTTTGTTATAAAAACACAGGTCAAATTTCAAAAAACTTAATATCCCCCCTCGTCACCTCAACCGCCTCTATAGTTCCACTGTAGACGCAGGCATTTCCCGGGTCGCCTTACCAGTTTTTCTCACGTAATTATGTAAGTACCTATATTACCGATGATGGGTAGAACCACCTTAACACTTCGAGTGCTGAAATCACACCGTATGTGTTTTCTACAAGTGACTAATATGCGTAAATCCACACTAGCGCAGCGGCTGAGAAAATACAGATCTGTGTGACTCAGCACAGCTGTAATGTTTTTCGAACGAAACGCATGTGTGGCGCAACACAACCGCTGTGTAGAGCGGCAGCACGAATGGCTTAGATTAAAAAAAAGATCGCAGTCGTCGAAAAAAGTTCGCAGTCAAAGTGTTAAAATGTTCCAGAACGCGTTGACTACAGTCCCTTAAACCTACAATAAGTTTACGGTTACCTTAAGTTATCTTTACGGTTACCTAGGTAAATATACATACATAATAGGTAATTCATAGAAGAAAAAGAGTGCGGGGAGAAGAGAGAAATGAATCCTAAATATGTCCTGGCCAACAAGAACTGGTTACCTGCTTTCTACATGAATGCGTCGCTTCAAAAGATCACCCTGCACGGCGGTCGTTGGCTTCACTGACTCATTCTTTTGTTTTTACTTACTCCTCACATTGATTTGAGGATAAAGTGGAATGAGATTGTCAATTACATTTTGGAGCACTTGCGTCAAATTGTCGATATAAATCTACATCTGACATGTCTCAATGGATACAGACAGCATACACAAGCAATTAATTAGCTTGAAAAAAAATTACAAATGGAGCAGCAGTCAGCGCTATTTATGAACACAAAATAAAAATAAAGTAAAGCATCATAATCAAATCAAACCAAATTCAGTTAACTTTAGCACGAAAGTCTGCGCTGAGGCAGTTACCGGTCTTGTGTAAAAAATGACTTTGCCGGGAGCGGATCGGCGCGGGATCTAGGTTGTTGAGGTAGCCAAATAGCCATTCGATTGATCGAGTTTGCATGCATAACCGAATTTGCAAGGATTAACCAAATCAAATAATAATACGTTCTCAATTGATTGCACAATTTATAGAATCGAATGGTCACGTTAACTTAGACTGAGTGGACAAGGTAATAAGAACTACCTCATTCAGTTACCGAACAGAACCAAGTACAAGAATTGGTCGGTAAGGTACCGATTGAACAAAGTCGACTTAATAGCTAGGTTTAAAAATGTATAGGTAGGTACAGCTTCGAGAAATTTTAGTTCACTTACGATATCAGAAAGTGCAAGTCATATTAACATTCAAAAGCAGTTTGTCACAAACCAAGATGCCAAGACGGTAGCAGAAACTTAAAGTCGGTACCAAAGATCGGCACAAACCTATCTTTGTCGATGATGGTCATTTTCTAGATAAAGAAGCCTTAGCTACGAAGCTACCTTCACCGGGGTTTGTAGCATCACTTATAACTATAGGAATCAGACAATTAAATGGTCACCTCGTTACAGCTCCCAATCATTTCATGGCACTAGATGAGGTGGACTCAGCAACAATGCCCTCGCTCTAATTCCGGCGCACCGTACACGCGTAATTCGAATGCTAATTATAGATGGGATTGCGGTTATAATAAGATCCTCCGAACTTCCCAGAAACGAGGCCGACGCGCTTTATTAATATTTATCCGATACACACCGGACTAACTGACGCAGTCAAAGAAAACACGCCAAAAATAAAGTCGTAAAGTCTCGGAACGCTTCGATCGATGTTCTGTGTTTATTTCTAAGGCCCATGGAAGTATCGATCGAGGAAAACGTTTATCGTATTAAAGAGTAACGGTTTTCGAAAAAAAATTGACAGTGCTAAGATGGCCTTACTGATCAGCATACATACGTTCACTTCTGGTAGAAACCAGTCAGGGAAGAGTCCCGAAGAGGTTTGCTTTAATCGCCACGCTTGGGAGGCGGATGGTGATCGCAGTGGCGGTATTATAAATAAAATACACAGAAAAAAGATGCTGCTCTTCTGTGAAGAGTGTTTTACTTGCAAACGTATCTCCCAAGTCTTATTAAAAATTAGATGAAATCCACAAATTTCACAGCATTGTTACCTTTATTGGCTTTTAAAATTTCAAGGACCCGGAAGATATGAATTCAAATGGAAGTAGGCCTCGTCTACTTCTATTTGAATTCTTGACTAGCTCCGCTATATGACGCTAACAGAATCTTCAAACCAGAGTTTAACGTTTAATACTTACGTCGCAGACACGTGTAGCAATGACATCAGAGTAAACAATATATGACCAGAAGTTAGATTTACCAACGATTTTACAATGTTCAGGTAGATAAAATTATAACTAGGACTTCTAAATTACTCTGCGATGGCCTGAAAAATTAAGTTGGTGAATTTGTTAGTTTTAATAGAACAGGCTGTAATTATGGTGTTCTAAATTAGCTGATTAAAGGAAATTTGTAATAGTGTTTCGTTTTTTAATCTGTCACTCTCGAAATTCCAAATAATATACACGTTATCAATCAAAATTCTCCAAAAAAAAAACAGCTCACATCGACTGAAATCCTTGAAATTCTTTTCCCACATTACGAATTCATCCGAAATATGATCAATTTACATAATTCCGGGTAAATTTGCAAGCTAAATACATCGAATTGGATTAGCCTCTACAGAAGCAGCATTTGCACCAATTTGTGTGCTCTTGCGCACGGTATATCACGCATGCGCTATTCAGTTGAATGGCAGACATGCCTGAAGGGAAAGTAAAATGCTAAGAAACGCATGCATGTTTGAGGTTTGTGCAAGTTTTACAAATTCCAGAACCTTCGTTTCAATTTTTTTAAGGAATATGCACCTAAATTTTGTCTGAGGCTCGATTTTGGCTTAATTCAGAAACTCAATCATAATGTAAGAAATACAACTACTTGATAACATTACCGAGACCGTATAGGTACAGAATACCATTTAAAATTAATACACACACCTAATGCTCGCAACGAATCGCAGTAGGAAAATCAATTTGGGGCGACTATTGGCCAATGTCCAACAGTGGTCCAGTGACCACGGTGCATATTGCAAGTTGTGCTGAAATTAATAATTTAATGGATTGTTGTATTATCAGTTTACGAAACGGTTCAAATATATTGTGATAAAAATATCTAGAAGAATTAACATTTACGAGAAATGGGCGGAAGGGCAGTTGTCGGTAATGGTAATTGCAAGGTAAAACTGTCCTTATCCCTTACGTACGATGTATATATACCTTGTGTACATGTTGGCCGAGATTGACCGAGTCATGGACTGAGGGCTTGCAATGACTAGGCCAATCCCAGTACGCCTATGTACACCTAGCTTATTACAAGCATTCAAATCTGTCATCACGATGTTGTTTGTGACGACATGTAACTCATGCACCTGAGTGTTTCACCAAAGAAAATCTACAGACAAACTATCTGTCCTAGTTGTCCTATTTATTTAGATTTTTCCCAAAAAAGGCTAGTAATGTAGATATTCTCATTAAGTTTTGAAGCAGATCCCTTGCCGAGGGTGGAAGCAATTTGAACCAAAGTAACCTGGCAATAAGCCAGCTGGGTTTGGGGCCAGGCGTTGCAGATAAGAGACTATCATCTCATAACTTTAAACATCCTCTTCCGTTTCATCTTCGACTATTTGCTGGAAGTTTTTCTTCAGAAGTTTCGTTGTTGCAATACATTTGTGAACAATAATTAATCTGTAGATTGTGAGCTGGATAGAATCTCGAGGGTTTAGAAGTGTTAGGGCTTTAAAGCTAGAATTTTGTAGAACTGATATTACAGTTCTTTTGAATGATATGGTAGAAAAGATGTTGTGATGATGCACTCTTTGGGGGAGGCCTATGTCCAGCAGTGGACTGCTATAGGCTGATGATGGGAAAATATGTTACCAATGCATACGTTTTTTCGTTCAGCGTTTTCAGATGTGCGCGTCTATAAATATAAGATTATAATATTCCATCTAAACATTTTTATTCATTACAAAAAGGTCATTGAAATGTTTTGTTCATAAATAAAAAACCGTTTGTAAGTGACGGACTTTACTGGTATCATTTTTTTAGGCAATTTAAATCGGCACTTTATAACTTACACGCGGAGTATCTACATCTGATAGAGTACCAGGTCCTTAACAGCTTAAGAATATTATTTAAAGATCATTTTTGCTATTTGGGCAAGTTTAGTTGCTGGAAAATCTGTTCTCGAGAATATATATTCTAAGAATTTCAAGTTAATTCACTTCAAAAGCCCACTGTTACTACATCCTGTGTAATGAAAAAAAGGAAAACTTCTTAAGACGCGTTGAGCACTTTTTGGGTGAACAAAAATCATGGAACGCGCGTCATCGTCACCACACGCTTCCCAGTATAAAAAAAAAGTAAAATTACTTAGTTCTTCGATCGGCAGTCCCCAAAGACTCCCCCGCATGTTTTTCTCCAAGTTCCATACACGTGTACGATTTGTATGTAGGTTCAGACAGCTACTTAATATGTACCTTTGATGTAAGCCCATTAGCTAAAAAAGAATCCTAGTAACGTTTGCTTCACGAAGGGTTTGTTTGTAGACCTAATGACACTAATGAAAAGTATGGGGACGCGAGGAGGAGGGTGGATCCTTTTCATTAGTTTGGTAGTTCTTTGAGTTGCGTGAATTGGGTAATGAAAATAACGGAGCACGGATTTTATGTTAAATGAACAGCTAGTTGCAAGTTATAACCTTCTAGTGTAGCCACTCGTCGAGGTGCGGCGTGACCGGCCATCTCAAGCAAAACTAAAACTAGCTACTAACTTTTCACATATTTAAGAATTTACTTGGTCTAAACCGATATTACGTCGAAAACAATACCTACAGTTGTTTTTGAAATATCCTGGCGAAGTCCTGGCAACTCAGATACTTTGCTATAAATTAAGTGTATAAGTGCAGGCTGCATGTATTGGTGCTCTCCGGGTGTCGTGGCAAGCTTATTCCGACTGGCCAGTTGCCAGCAGCCCGGTAGAAATTGCCTTCACCGAATACTATGATACCACTATATCATATTAGGTAGTTCGGAACTAACAAGATATTTTGTTCGGAGTCTGAAAATCTGACCACTTTGCAGTAAATTTGTGAAAGTTTTCGTGACTCATGAACTTATTTTTTCAATGGATCTGATTAGAAAGAAGTGCAGTGATTTTTGAGTCTACAAACAAACCAACCAAAGTTAGCAGTTACGGTGCCCACGATGGACATGCCTAATTACGGTTGCATGTAGTGGCAGCCTCTCGGTCACATCGCCGAAGCTGGGCAGTGAATGTCTTAATTTTTGTTCTTCAGTCTGTTGGAAATTAGTTAGAGCTTCTTCTGGTAGGCACAACTGTTAATTAATAAATCTAAAGTGGCTAGATTATTTGTATTTATTTTTTAATATGCATACATATCAATACATGATTCTATTTTTACACCTACTCGTATACCTAATACGATATCAAGAGTATCTAGTCCTTTCAAATTAGTTAGTTACCTACTAATTTTTAAAGGAATAACGAAATATTATCAGGATACAAAAATATTAATTTTTTTTTTATTTTTTTTATTTGCTTTGGGGTGGCTTTCGTGTCACGGCGGCCATGATAGGCCTATTGTGATCGCCACTTTTACATCAGTCCCGAAGCCGTGGCGTTCATAGTTCGCCACTAACCCTTGCAGCTGCTAGGAACTGTAGGATTTTCTTCGGGGTGATGTCTTTCAGCTCGTCTGGGCTATGCAAATGCTTGCCCAGATGGATGCTGCGTTTGTGCATCAGTGCTCCACACTCACTTAGCAGATGGAGGGGCGTTTCATCCGCCTCCTCACAAAATCTGCAGGATTGTGTGTCGCTTAGCCCTAGTTTGAACATGTGCTTGTTAAGGCGACAGTGTCCAGTTAGGGCTCTTGTCATGATGCGAAGGTTACACCTGCTTAGCGCTAGGATTCGGTTGGTATACCGACTATCGAAGGCTTTTATCAGAGATTTTGAATGATCCATGCCCGAGGAGTTTCTCCAAAGCTTGTGCGATTCCTCGAGGCAGGATCCCAGGAGTGTTCTGTGCGCCAAGCTTTTGGGTATGCCACAGAACGGCTCGGGTCCCAGCTGAGTCCCCTTGGCTCCGGAGCGCGCAAGTTCGTCGGCACACTCATTGCCGTTGATTCCTGCGTGCCCCGGAACCCATCTTAAGAGGACTCTGTTATTCGAGCCCAGAACGTTAAGTCGTGACAGACAGTCCTCAACTAGCTTGGACGTGATGACCTTCGAGTCCAACGCTAGGAGTGCCGCCTGGCTGTCAGAGTTGATAACTATAGTTTGGTTGGAGTAGCGCTTTTTCAGATTTATATCCGCGCATTCTAGGATGGCGAATATTTCTGCTTGGAAGATAGAGGCGTGATTTCCCAGGTTTATGCTTATGCCAAACCTGGGTCGCTCTCCGTACACTCCACAGCCTACATCCAGTCCCATTTTGGAGCCGTCTGTGAACCAGATTAGGCATCCATCCTTGCAGAGAGGTTGTCTATTTAGCCAATCTTCTCTGGAAGGAAGTTCCACTGTGTAGTGCTTTTCAAACACATGGCGTGGAAGCATGGCATCAGTTGTCATGCTCAGAATGGGATGTTCCATAGTTGAGTCTTTTAAAGATCTCAGTTTGTGGGAGAGCCAGTTGCCTCCGCCCAGGCAGCTAGCCCTATACATGCTGGTCTTTGCCTCTTTATGTATGTACATGTGGAGAGGAGGAAGGCCCAGCAGTGCATTTAGTGCCTGACCGGGGGAGGTGGACATGGCTCCCGTGGCCATAAGACAAGCAGTCCTTTGTAGGCTATTCAGTTTGTTGATAGCGGTAGACTGAAAGGCCTTGTCGTACCATACCATAGAGGCGTATGTGATAATCGGCCTCACGATGGCAGTGTACAGCCAAAGGGCAATCCTGGGGTTTACACCCCAGTTGTTGCCCATGAGTCTGCCGCTAGCACCTAGTGCCATCTTTGCTTTATGTAAGACGTTGGCTAGGTGTGTGTTCCACGTCAGTTTTTGGTCGATGGTTACGCCCAAGTACTTTACTTCTGTGGAAAAGGTTATGATTTTACCGTTTAGTTTGGGCTTTGCGAGCTTGTCTAGTCGCCGCTTGTTGGTAAACGGTATAATCACAGTTTTGTCAGCGTTGACCGAGAGTCCACTATTGCTGCACCAGTCGCTGACAGTGTTGAGAGCTCGCTGCATAATGCTAGAGATGGTAGATTGGCAGAACCCTCGTACGACGATCACGAGGTCATCTGCATAACCTTGCGCATCGATATTGAGGTCTGCCAGTCTGCACAGGAGCTGGTCCACGGCTAGGGTCCATAGTACAGGCGATAGGACTCCACCTTGAGGACAGCCCCTAGCCGTGATGATCTCAATGTTTGATTAGTGAAGGGATATTTTTGCTCCCCTACGGGTGAGCATGTCCTCAACCCATCTGGTGGTGGTTGGGTCGACATTCGACATCAAAATATTAAATAACACATTGCGGCAAATTATAAATAATTTTTACTAAATTTTTACTATTATAAAACTGTTTGAATAGCAGTTATACAAAACTTGTCGATGTTTCAAATATTATCACGGTTTCTGGACCGTCGATGACTCCCAAGTGATTTAGTACCTGTCGTTTTGTAGCACTAAATAACAAACAAAACAGTTGATGCGCTCGATCATTACCGACCCGAATTCTAATGACCGATGCGGATCAACTTCTTTTCTTAGGCCTCTGACTGCATTTAGGGAGAAAACATAATTCTGAAACATTGTACCGGCTTTGCAATTCAGGACAGGTCAGGAGCAGGGCCAACGGCATAGGTTGTTTTCCGAAGCACGGTTAAAACCGTCATCATTTCCGACGACCGATATGGCGCGGTGGGCGAAGGTCCGCCTGCGATGCAGGAGGTTGCGGGTTCGATTCCCGCCTCGGAACATTTTTTTTTAATATCAGTTATCTAGTACCCATAACACAAGCTGTGCTTACGTCCAGCATTATTTATATTTATATTTATTTATATCATTGTGATCCGGATTACGGATCGCCACTGTGAATTTATCTTGCTAGAAAACTACAATAACAAATAGGTAGTATTAAGCACAAATTACATTTTTTTTTATAATCTATGTTTTTAACGATATTCCAACTCACCCACTTAACATGATTTGCTGAAAAATCATTTTGCTCGCCATTGGCTTTTGTACTTATCCGGTTTAATGAATGTTTTTTAAGCAGCTAATTATTATTTTGTATTTTAACACATCTTTTGGCACACATGACTTATTTTATAGGTCTCCAGCAGCCGTCTGTGTAAATGCTCCCATTCGCCTCAAATTTAATGAAATTATAGGTTGAAGAGTATTTTAATATTTCAATACATATACCGATATCGTTGTGGAATTTAACTTTTTATTGTTTGATTCGGTTTCGTCTCGTAATTTAGAGGGTCTAGACGGGTTTGAAAGCGTTGCAGGGTTTTTTGTAAATCGCTTAATCGGCGCTATTAAGTAACTTTTTTTATTTATTTGCTTGAGGGAAACCAATTTTAAATGCAGTGGATGTCGTGGATGATTGATTTTATTTTTACAGAAAGCAGACGTTTTGTAACAACCTCAATTGTTGGTCGATCTGTTTAGCATTTTCAGTAAAACATTCTTTATTGTATTTTATATTCTACCATTGCATGCTTAGGTAATGTTCTTACAATCTTATCCATAGGTACAATAATAAAGACATCTATCTTATTATTGAGAATCAAATGGATTGAGCAAGATATTTTAAAGAGAAAAAACCTTTTTCTCCTGTTAATACTCAACTTAAGTGGCAATCAAGTTTTTAAAGATAAGTACCTAAATGTTTAGCAATATCAAAATAAGTTTGAAAGTCGTTACAATTGAACGAACGATCGTCTGGACTCCTGAAGGTGAACAAAAATTCAACTAGATTTATACGAAAATTCCAGTGCTAAGCTGCAGAGTAAATGGTAGCAATACGTACACTCCGCAGTGACTTAATGTTATACACACCCTCTCTTTTCTATCTCATCAGGGTAAGCAGGACAGAATTTTCATGGCATTTTCATCTCGGCACAAACGTGATGGAAACAAATACATGAATATAATACTAAAATCTAGAATTTACTCCCATGCATATAAAGAAAAAACGACTCAATCACACGTGAAACAAAGTGTAGATTGTGTTGATCAAATAAATCTTTTTTGAATTCCAGAGGTAAAAATTCACAGTACGAGTCAATAGAGACCTAATTTGTTTGTAAATAGGAGCTAAGTGAGGGAAATCGTCGGATAGGATAGAGCCTTTTGGAAGTGGATTTGTGTAGGCTGTCCTTTTCAGTTTCAGTGTTGGGGAAAGAGAGGTAGCGAGGGGTGATACTCAACCTCCCGGCATTGCGGGAGGTAAAAGATTAACCCAGTTTTGTTATTTGTCCACTGTCAGTTGAGTACCTAGTCACAATGCGGCGGGAGTCGGCTCTACTAGGTCCTGGGGCCGTTTAACGTAATTGTAAATGATTAATGTGTCTGTACCTCCATGTAATAGCAACAAGAGATTGGGAAGCGATGCTCTCATTTTGATTTATGACCCACAGCCTTTTCTATAGGATTTCATTCGAGTTTCTTCAAGGGTAAAAAGGAGTTGGCAAGAGTTTTGACCAATAAATTATGTATCTACCTATCAAGATTGCTCCCATTGCTTCTTGGCAACATGCTGTAGGTAAGTAAATAATAAAACAAAATTTTTATAAGTACTTATTCCTAATTTTATGGTTTTGATCGAATCCCTAAGTAGGTTCTAATGAAAATATGCCCATTGCGCAATAGAATAGCGATAAGATTCATAAGAATGAATCTTATCGCTATTCTATTGCGCAGGAGTATAAATTGGACCTATGTCCACACAGAGACGGTTAAATTTCATCATTTTGTACATGGACTTACACACGTTTATTATGTCCTGAGTAAGTCTTAACTAACAAATCAAAATAATTAATTAATTCATACATAAATACATCCGTCCACTCAATCATACATCATTCATCCATTTTTAAACTTATAGTCTTAGCGAGTCATAGTCGACCGATATGGGCGGATTCATACTACGAAACGAACTTCAATGTCAAGGTCACTTTAATATTGTCAGCCCATGTTACGTTTAGGAATCATAGAATTTGTATGTTTCTAGGTATCGCACTGATAAACTAGCTAGGGAATACCTATATACCTAGTTATATGTTTGTAGGTATTATGTGGCAAGTCATGATGAGTAGAGTATTGTTACTCTAATAACCCTATTAGAGTACCAATACTCCTCACTCCACTCATCATGACTCTCACGCTCACTAGATGACTTCCAACGCTGGATACCCATCCAGCGTTAGAAGTCATCTAGTGAGCATTTTATTAACATTCTAGCAATATATCGTAAAAATTTAAGACATTAAGGCTTATGTTATTATATTACCTCTCAAAATTTAATAATATCCCAAAAAATACGGCGGGACTTATGGGAAGGTTCAAGTCCCGCCAAATAGTTTTTTTGGGATATTGATTAATTTCTTTAATACATTCGTTTTTTATTTAGTTTTGATTTAATTATGTAATTTCTGAGACTCGTATATAATGAAATGTTAGGTTTTGTAAGTAGGTAATAAAGATTTTTTATTCAATGCTGAAAAAGATTTGAATCATTTGGAATTTGCAAGACAGCCCTATAAACTTTGAAGTAGTTAAGTTTTATTTGATGGTGTGTTTCCTCTCATAAACTTAATTGTAACGACCACTAAAATCAATATTTTGCTCACTTCATACACAACTAAATATCGCTAACAATAGCAGGGCTGTAAAATGACGAATAAAATTTTATGGATTGCTTTTGTTTAGTGTGAAGACTTCTCAACTTTTAATCAATCTTATTAACTTGCTTTGTGTTATGTTTTTTTTCTCTTCTGTCCTGCTCTATACTCCTTAGCAAATGATTTATTATTACACTAGTTGCTGTTTGCGGCATCGCACGCGTTGTGTGTAGAGTAAGTAATAACCTAACGTGGAAACGTTCTCGTTCTTTAATATATATTTTTTTATGATCCTTTATAATCCTAAATTAATAATAAAGATTATTTCTATACCATGGATTATTTCTATACCATGGAAAATGTTTTATAGGTTAAAAAAATAGCCTGTATTTGATTCTAGCTTTGCTGTATTTATGCATAATATCAGTAGTTTTGGTATGACGATTTGGTTCAGACCTAAACGTGTGATTTCCATCAGCTACTAACCTAAATGTTTGTTAAGGATGAATAAAAATGAATATAAAAATCATTCATGCGTTTTAAAAACTTGTCAGCAGTATTTGGTGCTATAGTTACATTTGGGGGTGAGTGCTTTTATACGATCCCGCGTTAACCCGTCTGGATTTTAAAAATCAGAAGGAGAGGGTGGGTCACCCCGCGTCTGAGGGGTTGGGGTTGGAGAGGGTGGCCCAAGACAACTGTTATTAAAATACAAGAGATAACTTATGAGGTTTTTCGGATTCGAGAATTAGAGTGCTTTAGCTTTAATAAGTCTGATAAAGTAATTTTTGGGTGAAAAGCTTTTGATTTAATTTCAAGTTTTTATTTTATTTTAAAAAGTAGAATTTGCCTTTTTTGTAATGAATGAATAAATGTTTTAATTTGCGTCTCCCGATGTCTGTAGGATAATGTACATATTCTGACAGCGAACTTTATAAAATTCGACAAGTCAAGTTCAGTTCATTAGATCGAAATCAAACTTAGTTATTATTCGGTTTTTGGTACCTTTTATTTATGATTATTAATACCTTATATTCTATCCTTATATTCTATTCTTATATCTATAGCTTGAAATGGATCCTCCCACTAAACTAAAGAATAGTGGTAGATTTTTTGGTACATCCTCTTCTTGATTATTTTCTTAAGTCGTAGAGGTATATTAAACCAAAATTGGTAGAAATTTATATGTGTACAAACTTTTAGATTAAGTATTATAATTTTACCATCAGTAGTCGTCCTGTAACTTTGCTTAGCATTAATTTCAGTAGCTTTTTGTGGAAAATTTTAATTAGCCTTCAGTATTAAGTCAGATACCTATTCATTAAGCTAGCTGTTAATTTCCTGAATATTGTTAAAATAAAATAAATAAAATACTTAATGGCAAACTTTCTATAATATTTACGAGTTTTTGTTTGCGGCTTTGCACGCATTGTTATATGGAAACGTTTGAAGGTTATTCCTATCCCATGGGAACTGATTTATGGGAAAACAATTTTTTTTTAATTTCAATTGATTCCAGGCTTAGAGCTATTTAATTTCAGCTTCAACCCGTTCTTTATTTTTTGGCGTGAACAAGTAACAAACATCCAAACCTCCGCATTTATAACATTTGTGTGTAGAACATAGGGTGATGTCAAAATAACCTGACACCCTGCAATTTTTTTTCCAGCGGTTCTTGCCTACCCCACAATGTTCATAGGATTAACCAAATGTGAGTTTGCTACACGCCCGTATTCAAATGAACCTCAAGCTTCTGCCTCCAGTAAGTTATTCTGAGATCTTTTAGGCAAAGTGACCATTCAAATGAAACCGAAGTGAGAAAACAAATGGAAGCGTTAATACGCCCGGCCAATACGCCGGGCGTAATTTAATCCTCGCGGCAGGGTTCCCGGGGAAATCTATAAATCTGCCGCCATTAGACCGGAGGTCTCCCCAGGACTCTTATTTACTCCGGGCACAAATTCAGATGACAATGTTTTAGGGGAAGGCGCTGTAACTGGCCGCGGTAGGGTTGTTGCGTCGAACATATTCAGACGAGTTGGATGACCAGTTTTTGTCGTAGTCAAAAAGATCTAAGAGTTGAATTTGCAATTAGTATACGGAAGATTTTCGTCATCAAACTTTTAAAGCGCCTTTCGTTGAATAGAATAGAATAGAAAAAACATTTATTTAGACACAGGTACAAAATACAGGCATAGAATAACAAACGGCAAATAAAGTAGTTTATCATGGGGGTAAGTGACACAAATAGGTGATATTAAGAATAAAATAAAACTACCTCCATGACCTGCGTTGAGTTATTTATTAATTGGCTACTTAGTTAGGTTCTAAACAATGTTTAACATTTGTAAAAAATTGTACTAAATAAAAAACTTTGAAAAATACAACAGTATACGGAAGGATTTTTATTCATTAAGTGCAATGTACAAGTTTTTCATTGCATTCTCCGTTTTTTATCCAGGCTTAACAGTGTTTTCCTGAATGAGTAAAGTCCTGTAAAACTAGCAAGAATAGGAAGCCTTATAAGTAGGTGGTGTGCCTAGCAAAGATACGATAAATTCCTTCAAATCCAAAAACTGCATTAATCAGAAAAAAAAGAATGTATACCGATACTAGCTACCTTAATATCGCTTGAATTTTTATCAATTCGATTTCCCCGCTTGCCAACCCTAGGTAGATTCCTTCCACCCCCGTCAATTACGAACCCTGACCGATCCGGGGCGAGACTTATTGACGGACTGCTCGCTTGAATCGCTGTCTCTTTGTATCCAGACGCGAACTGCAAGTACTCTTGCCAAACTGTTTGGTTTTTGAAGAGCTTTTATCTCACCTGCGTTGGTTTGATAGTGATAAAAAAGCTCCTCAAAAACCAAACTGTTTGGTTTTTGGTTTTTGAGGATCTTCTCTCTCACCTGCCTAGGTTTAATTGTGAGACAAAACCTCCCCAAAAACCAAGATGTTTGGTTTTTTAGAAGCTTTTAGGTTCGTTTCTAGGTTTTGTACAGAATTTCGCAGTTTGGTACAAATCTACGGTACCATAAATGGTTATTAGTTATTAATTAAGTTTATAAAATTTTTAATGAAATATGTTTTATTCTGGGCCTGAAACTACTTGTATGCAATCCTCAATCCGTTCACTAGTTTTTGCGTGAAAGAGTAACAAACATTAATACATCCATAAAAACAAACTTTCGCGTTCATAATATTAGTAGGATACGACTGGGTAGACCTAGTTATTTCAATATTCATTTCAATAAAAAAAAAATAACAATAAAATTATCTAAAAACCATCCAACACAAACAACCTTAAAATATCAACCTCAACAAAAATCAAATTAGCAACCTTATACACTGGTGTGAAGTGATTCGCCAAAAACAAACAAAGGTAATTTGATAAATACATTGAATGTATTTTATCACGAGATACTTTCAATCCGCATTTCGGTAAACAAGTAAAAAACCCCGCAAACATACGCAGTCACCCTCGTCATGGGGTGCAGTCCACATCGGGGATACGTGTAGGTACCGTCGGAGTATCTACACTCTGGATGTATTTCAATATAATTCGGGTGTACAAATAATACAAAATTTGCGAATTATTAATTAAGTATATTTATATTTTATTAGTTGCGCCCCATGAATTTCCCGCGTCGAAATCTATGTGTCAAATGGTTTATAAACCTGCCTCTTGAATAACTCTATATGGGTATTTAAAAAACACAAAAATCCGTTGCGCAGTTTTAAAGATCTAAAAAGCATACATAGGGACAGACAGACAGCGGGAAGCGACTTGTTTTATGCTATGTAGTGATTAATATGTCAAAACGTTACTTGCGAGTCTTTAAATTTCTCTTCAATTTCAGTTTATTTTCCGAAGACTAAGTTTTCTGCACTTTTGACACCTAGTTGAAATATTATTTTGAAATAGGTACGAATTTGACGGATGACAGATCGCATGAAATGACGAACGACCGAACCGTTCGATTACAATTATTTTGACGTTGATTGGTCACCATAAGCACATCAGCATTTTGAGTTCATGAACCATTTGCTAGTCCATGTAGTGATGCTCCAAGGTTCGTTCTGCGCTCCTAGCGGAATGATTCCGCGAATGATACACCGAAAGCTCAATCGAAGAGATATATTACGATACGCGCAGTGAACGCAGTTAATCCAGTTATGACGTCATAGAGTATGCTGGTAAATGACAGAAGGTATGGCGAAATAGCAGACTTTTTCAAGTGAAGGATTGCTTTGTTCTTTATAATAATAAGATTTTCCGCCTGCTCTGATTCCACCCAAAAATGATAAATAAATACTTATAATAATAAATAAATATAATGATGGTGGACAATTCACAGCATTATCAGGCCCCGAGCTAAGCTATTATAGTGCGTAAGCCCTCGCACTCGGGGTAATATCTAAGAAACTTAAATAATATCCCAAAGATTAAATTTTTTTTATGAAAATCTTTTTGGTTTTTATTTAATTTCTTAGCTTAAAATTAATTAACCCCATACAAATTCGTTTCATGTCATTGCAAATATAGTTTCTAAAAATTCACTTGTATAAATATAAAAGTTCGAAGCGTGGGTGTGGATTCTTGCGTAGGAATACCTACTGTAAGTGGAAAATATATAATAGTTGCGAAAAGAATCAAGAAGTTAAAATTAAGTTTATGCACGGACGTTTCCGACTTGTACCTATATGGATCAGTTTAGCTACCTACCCGTAGATTGAATGCAACAGTAACAATTTGTACCGGGAGTTTTGTTCATAAAAATCTTTCTATGTATGAATTGTATTATGTATATCAGTTAAGTAGCTCCGCTTAGCTTGGGGCTAGATAATGCTTCGTGAATTGTGCAGTTTTTTTTATTGGTTATAAAGACTTGTTTATGCATTTATGTGACTTTTTACTTTACCTTAGTAAGATAGTCTATTCTGTGCAAGTAACCTAATAGGGTATATGATTTCCATGGTCACCATTTGTACTTAAACCTATTTAATACAGGCTATTGACATTGTATACCGGTATATGCTTTATGAAATGATAGGTACATGATATTAGAATCGCTACAGACGAGCAATAGATATTGCAAACCACAAGAAATTTTTTACAACGAAAACGTGGTAACAGCACAAATAATCTCTTGAAGTAATCACAACAACGAGGTTTTCTACAGAAGAAAATGTCTAGTAATGTAGTAGTCACGAATTCTGGACTTTGCAAGCATTCGATGCGGAGCCTCCAGGTGGATGGCCGGCGCGATGAGCATGTGAATCGTGGGCAATCAAAGTGTCACATAGGTGCTTATTATAGGTGTGACATAGGTGCCAGAAGAGTAACTAGTGCAAGCAGTTATGATCAGTGATATTCAATACGATCATGGACCATGTATAAAACCATTTACCATGACCACGTTTTAGACATGTTTAAAATACGGTCATGGTAAATGGCTCGTCTGCTCAGGCCCTGTGGGGGCTATGTGCTCGAATGTGTTTAAATTATTAACCCATAACTCTTGTATCAAAATGTCGCTGACCGCACGCACGTATTTTGTGAGAGAAGATTTATTGACTTCCATTTTGGTTAAAATTTACTTCAAAGTAAACAAAAAATGTGACTAATTACTATGAGCGACAAAGACTACCTATCTGTATTTTTAAATTTAAATTGAAAGTTTTACGAGAAAAATCCGTACTAATATTATAAATGCGAAAGTTGAAAAATAAAACATAGGCTACTTTTTATCCAATTTATCAGTTCCCATGAAATAACTTTCAACGTTTCCATAGAAACAACTCGTGTGAAGCCGCGGGCAGAAACTAGTCGTTAATAAGTAGGTTGGCATTCGTAGGCTTTGTAGAAGAAGACATCAGCCGAATTTCGGCCACGCTGTCCTGTCTGAACAGAGACTAACGTAGGCTGTACGTAGGATATATAATTAGAGTGCACAAGTGTGTATGCACAATTACAGGTGCACCCTCTACTCCCTGTCTCATAATCCGGGACAGCAGACCGATTCATCGGATTATGAAGCATCTGTCAGCAGTTTATATTTGGTCAAACCCCGAAAATAATTAACGCAACTCTCTCGCATTACCATGTTAAGTACCATTTGTGGTAGCATCAAAGCCATCAGTATATCATAGCTGTAATATCGGTTTAAACTGGTCAGCACTCGTAATGGCGTATGGACTTTATGGGTCCCCCCTTGGTAGGTTGCATATAGGGCGAGTTTGAGTTTTACAATATGAAGTTTAAAGAAAATAATTAAACACTGTGCTTCAGATTCTTGCGATATAGGCATTGAGCTAATCTATTAACACATAGAGTGCCCATGACGCATATGGCATTTGAGTAATCCGCATGCGTGATAGCGGTTAGGAAGTGAAGGAATGATTATTATTTTTCATTCCAGTTTTCCCCCTTAGTGGGGATTTCAGGGGGGAAACTGGAATAACCCAATGCGTTGCGAAAGATTTGAAGGTTTGATCAGAGTTTTCTTGCCAATTACAATACAGGGCATCATTGGTACCTTCGTTTCAGCATTTAGGAGAAGATAGGGTAAGTAAGTAGGTACCTCTTCCATCTAACTAATAGGTATTATAAACGCGAAAGTTTGTATATAGGAATAATTGTTACTCTTTCACGCAAAAAATACTGAACAGATCGGGCTGAAATTCTGCATACAGATGGTTCCAGGCCCAAAAGAAAACATGGGTTACTTTGTATCCCATAAATCAGTTCCCATAGGATAAAAAATACCTTAAGGTGAAATGAGTCCCAAAACCCACTTTTTGACTTAACGGAAAATCAATATACTCATTTCGCCTTAAAACCTTTCCACAGAAACAACGCGTGCGAAGCCACAGGCAGAAACTAGTTCAAATATTAAAAAAGCATTATTCTTTTCATTTCAAACGTCAATTTTCAATTTACTTTTTATTTAAACCACTAGATTACCACACAATCGAGTTAAAAGGAACTTAACCGTTGATCCCTCAAAATATGACCGTATTGAGGTTTTAAAGGGTCGCTCCAGAATTTATAGACGCAGTTGAGTATTTTGCACATTTGGCGACCCAGCACGTACTAAAGTATGAATGTTATCTACTATCACTTGACTCTTTCTCTTACCCCCACACATAAACAAAAACATGCCATATTTCAATGCCGGTAGAGTAGAGATTTCATTATCCGGCAGTGTGTATTATTTAGTTGTAGGTGGGTCATGTTATAGAAGATGATGTAGGTATGTACGAATGCAATCATCTCGTCCATCGTCCCCTTTCAATGTTCTAATAAATAAGGGAGCAATAAAAAATGAACAGACGACGCTGGCGCCCTCCGACGTGACGACTAATCAACATGATCTGCGTTATGAATAAAAAAGTTATAAGTACGTCATTTAGGAAACCCTATATTGCACTAATATTATAAATTCGAAAGTTTGGATGTTTCTAAACATCAAAATCAAGAGGTAACCATCCATCCATCCATTCATGTTACCTCTTCACGTCAAAACAACTGAACACGTTGGGTTGAAATTAGGTACTAATTTATTATATTATTATGATTGTAAACAGGTAGTTTCATAAAACATAGGCTTTTTTATCCATTATAATCATGGGATATACTATTTGACGTGTAATATTTTTGTTTACCAATAAATTGAACTATGAACTACTATGAACTATGATATGTTTCCAAAGAAACAACGCTTGCGAAGCTGCGGGCAAAAACTAGTTGTACCACGGCTAAAGTGAGTACCAAATTGCATGCTCAATGGTTTTCACTCCCGTACAATTCGGCTCACTATTTTATTTATTTTGCTTTATTCGGAATATAAACAGTTACACTGTTACACACACTTAACAGATAACTTAAATAATAACTTATAACCATTTATGTGTCCTCGCATATGCTATAGTAATAATTGTAATAATTATTATTTGGAATAAACACGGCGGAGAGGTTAATCAAGGTTTATCTTGGTTTATCAATAACTAGGATACGGTTTAATTTTCCTTCTGTTAACGAGTTAAGTTGCTTAGACGATGACCATAACATGATTAATAAATAAATCATACGGGAAAATCTGGTTGCGGGTTTTTCGAGCAACACGATGTTAGCACAGGTCTTTCGAAGTTGCAAACTTGGTTTTACAATACAATACAATTATTCTTAAGAAATAAAAAAAAACACACCAAATAAAAAAATAAAAAATGTTTAAAAGTTGTACAATGGGCGGCCTTATCGCTTAGAGCGATCTCTGCCAGGCAAACTTTGACCTTTCAGGTTTTACACTATTATTATTAAAGGAAAATCCCAAAAAATCTGAATTTTGCAATGTTTTGCAAATAATGTGTTAAATGACTGGCCTAATATCCAAACAAACGTTTCTGTGCCATCAAATGGATAATCAGGTGACGCAAACTTAATTCACATGAGCTTATTCACCTAGGTGCATTGAATACACGTTTAGTTAACTTTATGCAACGGGGTGTATTAAAGTTACTTTCAAAACAAAACCAAATGATATCGAAAGTACCCCAATGTCAAAGGACCCATAAAATTGGCCAGGTTGTCTATGTACACTCACCCTCAGAAGACAAAATATTATGTAAAACCTAACGGCAGTCTCTTCAATCAATACACGTTACTACATGTAAAAGCTTTCTGCACAACAGTGATATTGAGCTTTATTACTATCAGCGAAAACTTATTTTCCTCTGTAGAAAATCGAGTGATTTTTCTGCTCACATCCTGAACAACAAAAATCGCAGTCCAGAGGGTTTTAGACTTAGGAGGAAGCGTAGTAGAGTTGTTTTTGTGTTGGTAAAGAGAGATGAAGAGTTAGTTTTTTTGTGAATATTAAAATATGAGCCCTCTTTTAGAATCCTATTGTATAGGATATTGATCCTTTAATAGTATGAGTCGCTGGTCGGTGGTGTCTTAATAAAGGGGTCGAGTGATGAATGCGTCCCATGATTTACGCACTTGTTCGTACACGCGTTTTATAAGAACATGTTTATTTTTGTCGGACTTAATATTATTATGATTTTTATTTAAATAAATAATCGTAATCACGTAAGCATTTAAAGAAGTCTTTGCACAGCAGTGGGTACTAAACAGGTAATTATGATGAAATAAGCTGCACACGAATTAACTGAATTCTGCCTGCGGCTTCGCATGCGTTGCTTTATGGACCCGTTTTTAGATAATTTAATTTCTATCCCATTGGAACTGATTTATGGGATAAAAGGAAGTCAATGTGTTATTTCAGGTTTAGACCTACATCACAAGTTTCCAACCAGTGCGTCCTACCCGTTATGACCTACGGAGCTGAGACGTGGACACTCACGATAGGGCTGATCCACCAGTTCAAAGTCGCTCAGCGAGCTATGGAAAGGACTATGCTCGGAGTTTCTCTGGAGGATAGGATTCGTAACGAATACATCCGACAGAGAACCAAGGTTATCGACATAGCTCAAAGAATTAGCAAGCTGAAGTGGCAGTGGGCCGGCCATATTTCGCGAAGAACCGACGGCCGCTGGGACAAACGTGTTCTTGAGAGGAGACCGCGACTCGGTAAACGTAGTGTAGGACGCCCTCCGACCAGGTGGGATGACGACTTGCGAAAGACTGCAGGTAGATGCTGGATGCGGCAAGCTGAAGACAGGGCGCTATGGCGCTCTTTGGGGGAGGCCTATGTCCAGCAGTGGACTGATATAGACTGATGATGATGATGATGATGATGAGACCTACATCTATGCAAAATCCTGACCCGTAGGTACAGTAGTTTTGGCGTGAAGAATAACAAACATTACATACATTCACTTAGCTTGGACGTCTAAAACCGACTTTAACATAATAATATATTGTTGCTAAAGAGGTGCTACCACAAAAATAATAGCGCACACGTTTGACAGATCGTATCGATCTAAAATGAGCATTTACTGATAAGCCGATTAACATGATAAAACAATCATTTAAATCAACAAACACTTTAGTACTAAAATTACCATAAACAAAGGCGAAATTAAATTAGATTCGTATCATGCGAACATAAAGTGCTTATAATTAACTTAGTAACAGTTGTAGAAACAATACGCAGCTCATAATGGAAACAGCTGTGTTGTTTCAGCCGTAGAATCTGTAGGCTTAGAACCACTGAATAATAAGATTACGATAAACGTAATCGAGAATCAATTTGACTGGATTACTTTTTTTATACCAATTTCAGTTGCAGCTGTTTTTTCTTTATTGATGTTCGTCAATTTCTCATTCGTTTATAGATTGATTTGGATGAATTTTTAACAGTTGTGTAGAGGCTGATATTTGTGCGTCATCCATACCGCAATGCTTGAAAACGAATTAATTCATGCGTCAAGCTGAAGACAGGGCTCTGGCTGTGGCGCTCATTGGGGGAGGCCTATGTCCAGCAGGACTCAAGGGATTCAAAGTGTTTTTATTTTTTTCAAAATAATAAATTTATTTTCTATAGTCGTTTTATTTTAGTGATTTTCTGTAGCGATCATATTTCAGTTATTGCTCTGCTATTTAGATGAACCTAGTTAGATATTATCTAGCTGTCCTTCGCTTCTCTGTGACAAATTAAGTAGGTATTTCAATAATAAATCATAATAATCAGCCAGCGCCATCTCAAAGCTTGCAATGTGTGAGAGATTATACCGTTTTTTGTGTATTGTTCTAAATGTTTAGCAAGCTAATTAGTTGAGTTATAATTTAATTTTGTGCTGATATTTCATAATTCGGTAAGTATGTAAGATTTTTATCAAGCTTAAGAAGTATGCTTATTACTTGTTTGGTTTTCGTATTTTCTCTTAGCTTTGTTATCGTTAAAACCATTTTGACGCTTAATTAAAATTCAGATTGTTATCATTAGGTAGCTATGATTTTTTTGCTCGATTTAGCATAAACATGACAATGTCATTTGTTTGAATATATCAATAAAAAGTTATTAAGTATTAGGCACGTTTCAACGTTAAAATTTACTTAACCCAAGTAAATCATATAACTTTTTTACCCATAATAATCAGCAGAGTTCAATAAGTTCGAACAGAAAATTGCAAAAAGCACCCTTTACGTAACGTAATAGGCCGTTGCGAAACACTCGTGCTACGGCGACCCTCGTAGCCGTAAGCTACGTAATCCGTAACGGCCCGGTCGTTGACCTCAGACCTGCGCTTGCGACTATGGTTGCTGTGATTTTATGTTGTACGATATGATATTTTGTAGGTATACCTATTGATATAATAATAAATTTTGTAGAGTTGTGAAAAATATTGATCTTGCTGGTAAATTTAAATTAATGTTTTGTACAAATCACGTTATTTTTCATTGAACCTTGAGTCTTTTTCAAATGACTTCATGAAAATTGGGCTGGAAAAATTTACAACACAACATTTTCATCAGCATCATCATCAGCCATACAACATATTAATTCTTCTAAATAAAATCGCCTATCAATAAATTTTGGATAAAAAAAAAATCAATGAAATTGCCAATGCTCAAGATACTCGTAACAGACTAGGTACCTTAATACTTTATTTTTTAATTTATGCTACATTTTTTCAGCACGAAAACTAGCTATAAATTGATTTACTATATAAACATTATACTATCTATACTAACAGGCACACCCAATACAATGGAGTGCTTTATAGTTATACAAGTTTTATCATCTATACTAATATTACAAGGAGGAATGGTTTGATTTTTTGTATGTAATGAATAGGCTCCGAAACTACTGAAACGAGTTGAGAAATTCTTTCACCGTTGGGAAGCTACACTATCCCCGGTGAACATAGGCTATATTATACATATTTTCAAAAAAGTTAGGGATCCGTACTAAAACCGTACGAAGCCGGGAAGGTCCGCTAGTATTTAATATTAAAATTAGTTAAATTTTTTTTTTTTATGGACAATTCACACAGCATTATCTAGCCCCATGGTAAGCAGAGCTTGTGTTATGGGTACTAGATAACTGATATACATAATACAATACATTACATAGATAGATATTTTTTATTATACATAGAAAACGACCAGAACACCCGGAACAAATATCTGCAGATCGTACACACAATTGTTCCGAGGCGGGAATCGAACCCGCAACCTCTTGCGTCGCAAGCGGACCTTCGCCCACCGCGCCACATCGGTTGTCAAAATACCATTATACTAATTATTAATTTATTTATTTTAAGCCATTATTGTCCCACTGCTGGGCAAAGGCCTCCCTTTACATTAATAGAAAAACAAAAAAAACAAGTTATGTACAAAACAAATATTGCTTATATAAAGCAGATATATAAAACGATTTATTTAGACAATAATCAGCTACTACTCCACACCCATTCACAAACGAGTTCTCCATGGGACGCCAGCCATACGTGACTCTTATCGCCTATATTAAACGAAATGCGCCTAGCGGTGCCTTAAAAGCCATTCTCATTAATATTTTATTAGAATTACGTATGCGGTCATATAAATTTTGTTAAATATTGTTTGTTTGGTTTGTTCTGACAGATTGTCTTACGCAATGCGATAAACTGGTTCTTATTTAGTTATGGCTAAAAATAGACGTAGGAAAACTACGTTAAGCTCCTTGCGACCTCATACAGACAGTTTTTATTCCGGTTTGATGAATTTCTATGGAATTCGTGTTCTACTTCATTGAAAATAGATTTGAGAAATGTTAATTTTTAACTTTTTTATTCTGTATTTTTATAGGAGTTATTCGCTTAACGAATAATAATATGCCAGTCGCGTTTTACAAAAAAACATAAAACCCTTTCTTTATGTAATAATATAGGTCTCATGTGTACATCATTATGTACAAAGCCTTAGCGGTCTCGCGGGGTGGAAAGTAATCTTTAAAATAAACCTAATTCTGTGAGATTCGAAATACTTTATTATACCACACACACAGAAAACAATACAGAAATAAATACTTAGAATAGAGGAAGTATAATGGGCGGCCTTATCGCTGAGAGTGAATCTCTTTCAGGCAACCAGGCTCAAGAATGTAATAGAGTTTTCAAGTTTTCTTATCATCATAGTCGATTTGGTCATGGGCCTCCCCTAATGTACGCTTAGGAGTCTGCCGCATCAAGCATCTACCATTACAGTCATCTAGTACCCATAACAAAAGCTCTGCTTAGCTTGATGCTGGATGATGTTGTGTGAGTTGTCCAGCATTATTATTATTATGTCTAATGACTTAGAGAAAGTCCATTAGTCCACGAAAAACCACCTCGATCGGTATTACTCTCACCGATTTTATCCAATCAAAAACACAAAAACGGTAAGTTATTTGCAGAAATGGCGGCTAGATGCTGTAATTGGCAGCTAAACAGTCGAAGCGTGATGCCCAGGGCTACATGATCCGATCGCTCCAATTGATTTCCGCGTTCGGTGCGCGCGCGCAGACGTCATCTGATTGGCCTAACCGTTAAACTATGGTACCTGCGACTTGTATGTTTCTCTCTAGATTCCTCTTACATTGTATTGAGCAGTTGGTGAAAAAGTGGGTGTCGAATTAAATCAGAATTTTAAGAAGCTTACATTTTATTAATTAGGTCACCAAGTTGGTCCCACCTACCCTCCGTTTCCATATAACAAACTTTGTGCCGAACATCCTGTATAATTGCTAAATTGTTTTCCAGGTATACCATTCCTTCTTTCTTTAAAAAGCCTTTGTCCTAAATAGATACTCGCTTGACTAGAAACTTATTAAGTTGTTTGACTGACTCCATAAAACGTTGAGGTACGTGTTGATTGATACTGAACAAGCTGAGCAAAAAGTAAACTATACAACTTATTGCAAACAATTATGGTGTCTAGGATACGTTCGTTCTGCTAAGCCAATAATGTTTCGTTCGTTTAATTATCGATGATTCCACGTTCATCGATCCTTTTTAGATAGCGATCAATAGACCTTGATGGCATCGGTACAGTGCGTGGTACTTGATGCGGCGTAGCGGTTGTAAAACTTATAAAAAAAATGCGTTCTCAGATAAAACAGTTAAAATGTCCTCTTCAAAGAAAAAATATCTATTTACGGGTGAAAAATCCCTTAAACGTTTCTAAAAGTGGACACCATTGATATGAAAGATAAAGCTTAATCTTCTAGCTTTAACACAAAAGACATTTATAACGGGATATTCAGCATGTTTTGATTTTTGAGTTTTCTAATATTTCAGCACAGCCATGATCACGGAATAACGGTTATTCTGCGGTAAATATCCCGTCTAGCTTTAACTTAGTAATATCATCAGTATAAACCAGCCGTTGAAATGTGCCAGACAAGCCACGAGCACTGTAAAGGTACCTATGTAACATAACGCTAACTGGAGGAAAAAAGTGTTACAGAATCAATTACACACTTCACACAATGTGAGGCTTACACACGAGTCTTGTATCGACATGCTTTGATGGCTTTATTTGTGAATAATGATTTAATTAGCTTAATTTTTGTTAATATAATACTTACCGTGCCGGATTAAACCTTACTCTAGGCTTCCTTAAGACTTCCAAGAATAAATACTCATTAGAATGCCAAATAAGGCAGTTCTGGCTTTGTTTTGAAGCGAAAAATGTTTTTTAAGTTTTCGGGTCATCATTATTACGGAAAAACTGTGATTTAATGGGATTTAGTAAACAACCTTCGATTTTCAGGACTACGCTACTAGCAAAATTGTCTTGAATTTGGGTATTATTTTTTAGTTATAATAATGTTGGCTGAAGTTGGTCAAGTTATTATCAGCCTTAGACTGGTACAAGCGGTCAATTCAATATGTCATTACAAATATAGGTAAATAATAACAAAATCAGGCGCGATCCCCTTTTGTTTTTCGTAAACTGAATGCCTGGATTTGTGACGTCAGTGTGGATATTTGCATGAAAAAAAACAATTGAATTAGCTTTACTGAGTACAACGTTCAAAGGAACATTGTACTCAATGTTGGCCATTTAATCTAGCCAAATATGCTCAGAAAGTTTACTGAAAAGCCAAAGAAGTTTCTAGAATAAAGCAATTGAATCCATAAACAATTCTTATCTCTTAGCAAACCTGTTTATGTAGTCGCCTGGAAACTGAGACCTGAAATAATTCAATAGTTCCGTACTCGTACGCACGATACGATCTAGGATGGATTTACACAGAAAACTAGTAAAGATCTGCTGAAGGTGGCTGAGAATCATGGCGTTTTTTGTTGTTTCTTGAGAAGCCATGACCTATTCGGAATTCGAAGCAAGTCTGGGCTCCCACCTTGCCGTTAAAGTCCCCATAATGAGAATAAGAATATTTTATTTCTTGCCCAATGAACAAAAAAAAAAAAAAAAAATTTAAAAAAAAATTGTTAGTTGTAACCAAGTTATAACCAACGCTGCTCATCCGACACCATAACAAAATTCAACATCATACATTAGTAGTATAGTAGTATTATATCTCTGGTTAACGAGCCTTAGTGTGTTATGCAAGGAAGCAGCGAAAAAGCATAGTAAAAAACCAACTTGTAATATCTACGATAAAAATGGGATTAGACCGCCAGCTTCGTATGCAACTACCCAGGCAGCCAAGACGGAAGTTGGGGACGGGGTCTCTTTTAATCAAGAGTGGTGTATGGGAATTACGAGACCCTAAAATATCGTGATGGTCGAAAATATATGGGGGAGCAGTATTTTTTTTTTTATTGCTGGACAATTCACACAGCTTTATCTAGCCCCAAGCTAAGCAGAGCTTGTATTATGGGTACTAGATAACTGATATACATAATACAATACATTACATAGATAGATTTTTTTTATTATACATAGAAAACGACCAGAACACCCGAAACAAATATCTGCAGATCGTACACACATTTGTTCCAAGGTGGGAATCGAACCCGCAACCTCCTGCGTCGCAGGCGGACCTTCGCCCAACGCGCCACATCGGTCGCCACATCGGTCGTCAGTATGACGAGATAGACTGATAAAAAAAATACGACGATCGGCATTTTTCTCTACTATTTCTCTACAAAGGTAGAATCACAATAGTGTGCCAGAACTACAAAAAGGTATTCGTGATTGTGAAAATGATACAAACATGCACAGCTTATAATATTTATTCGACTTGACTTATCGTGGAACAACAAAGATGGTCACGATAGGACAACCTGCTTACTATGTAATTGTCATCTTGTAAAATTTATTATAATCGTGAAAGCGTGAACTAAAGCCATCTACTTCCTTTGCCAAAGAATATTTATGTATTGTCGTATTTTAGTACTTACTTGTCTATTTAACACCTTATGTATGTAAAGGTTAAGTGATAATTTAGTTTATCAACAAACATTAAGAACCAACTTAGCATCAGGAAGGCACAATTTACCCCCCTGATTCCGTATCAATTGCTTTCGTGACTATTATTGTAATCGCTTCGGTTTTTCGATCTCATTTCTTCACCAGTCGCTTGCTGTCAGTCATCTCTTTACCAAATTAAACTAGTCCGATTCATTCACAAGTCATTTTCCTGTTCTTGTGTGGACCTAAGGTTACCTAAATTGACGTTTCCAAGTGTACTGTAAAAGTCTCACATCACATCTACAGTATATTCTAGCCCACGTACGGCTGGACATATGCCTCTCCAGATAAGCCTCTGTGGCTTTTATCAGAAGGTAGCCATAATACCCACGAAGAAATCGCGCCCCATTAAAAAAAAACTACTTTTAAGAGAATCTCATTTTCATCAGTGGAACGACAGGTAAGATGAAAACTGCACAGGTGTGTGTGAAATTCATTCTCAAACATGATCGTACAAACATATTGAACAGAAAACAGTCAATGATCCATACCTACTTAACGGTAACATAATTGATCGGCATCTGAAAAAACCTACCTAATAGTTACAATACCGCAGTTACAAAATTTGATTAGCGAGATGGCCACGTAGGAATTCGCTTATGAACAAACAATGATATTGGAATGCTATACTTTGGATGCGGTATACAGCTTCCCGGATTTTTCTTAAAAAGCGAATTAGCATAGTAACCGTTTTTATTCTAACGTCTTAATTATTCAAAATATTACAGCGGTAAAAAAATATATATACGAGAAACAGAAAATCTGGACGAGGTAACATTTCTTGCATACCGACATCGCGATGTTCGTGGTGGTCGTCAACTTCTTCTTTTTCTTCTTCTTTGTTGTTGTCTTCATTGCTGAAGGTCGTCAACTACCCGTAGGTAGTCATGATTATGCATCGTATTTACCTATATTTTAGAAAAAAAATGTTGTCCCTTTGCACTCGTATTATATCAATGACATAAAAATGTGTCTGATTCTGTGTCTGATATTAATGAGTATAACGTTACAGTTCTTCAAACACAAAGAAGGTTCGCAGTTAACACGCTGACATTCATAAAGAAGTTTGATGGGTATTTTCCAAAACAGTTCAAACGGTCGTCACCACATAATACCTCCTCCAATAGCGGTTCTGCTTACATCCGCGCCATAGTTTCGTCGCGTTCAGGGGCAAGAACGGTACCGGGGCCGACGACCCGAGATCCCGGCGATAGCTCCACGCGCTGTTTATTCACTATTATCGAGACTGTTCCACTGGTGGGTAGGCTTTTGATCAGACGAACATTTGATTTTAATTGACACTGCACTATCTAAATGCCTTGGTGCACATACATCCGGTCACTATCATCATCGGCCTATGGTAGTTAACTGCTGGAAATAGGCCCCCATTTCCAGCAGTTAACTACCATAGGCAATGAGCGCCATAGCGCCCTGTCTTCAGCTTGACGCATCAAGTATCTCCCTGCAGTCTTTCGCAAGTCGTTATCCCACCTGGTCGTATGGTGTCCTTTAGCTAGTGACCGGATCAAACGTACCTAGTGTACGTTTGGTCCGGTCACTAGGCAAATGCCAAATGACGACGGCGCACTGGCGGCAGTTCCACCTTTTTGCCTCTGTAAAAGAGGATTACAGTAGATGCTGAATCGACCGAAATCTGGTCGTGAAACAATAAACTGTTCAGTATTTATGCTGTAAAACAATCATGAATAGAACAGCCAAACTCTTCGTTTTTATGCATCTCAGCTTGTCACCAGGTTAAACCTAAACTTGTGCATATTATTTACCCAATCTATGATGATGGGATGATCCTTTCTGTCTATTCCACCATATAGACAACAATCCCTGTGCTTGGTTTACTCCAATGGTGAGTCATTATTTTGATTAAATTGCTTATCCACAACAATTTGTACATCCCCAAATTTGTCGGTACTGACGAACTGTATGAAATGTTTGTTCTATAGTTTTTTGTTAGTTTTACAATATTTTTATAGGGGGATATCGTCAATATCCTCGGGATCATCTTCTATGCAAGTGCAAAAGAATTATCTAAATCAATTCCATAAACAGCGAAGAAATAGACAGTAATACATAAAACACCATACTTATAGACGAACATAGAACCTCCTTCTTTCTTCGAAGTTGGTTAATAAAAAGATGTTTGTTTTTATCCTGAAAATTTTAAACAGTGCTTCTTGGAACAACTTCTTAGTACACCTTTAGAATGTATCACGCTTGTGAATATTTTAAAAGAGTTCTTATGTAGAGAATAACATAATGGAAATTACTTTAACATCAAAGTATCAAACAGCTAAGTTGCCTAGCCAAGCCTCTTAGAACGATCAACGAACGTTTTATTGAAGTAATTTACTGGAAGTAAACAAATTGATCGAAATAATGAGAACGCGGTACGTTATGGTCTAACGGTAATAGGGTTATGGTCAAAGAGGTAGCGGGTACGCATCAAACATTCAACGGTTTAAACAAAACTACATTCCTACTCTACAGCAGAGGGAAATATTATACAAAAGTCTGTTTTTTTGTATAATTATATTCTACAAAAAATAGAATATTTAGAATGACGACCGATGTGGCGCGGTGGGCGAAGGTCCGCCTGCGACGCAGGAGGTTGCGGGTTCGATTCCCGCCTCGGAACAATTGTGTCTACGATCTGCAGATATTTTTTCCGGGTGTTCTGGTCGTTTTCTATGTAAAATAAAAAATATCTATCTATGTGCTTACCATGGGGCTTGATAATGTTGTGTGGATTGTCCAGCATTCGTTATTTATTTATTTAGAATATAAATTTATAAATAGACTATTTTGTACTTCCTATTGATACACGTTATTAGAATGGACCAAAAATTCTGGATGTACATATGTATGTGGATATATATATATAGATATATATATATATATATAGTCATTGATAATCTTGTTTTTTATGTATAGTTCTCAATATTTGAAGTACCTACATAAATAAAGATGAAAAATTTCAAAACAATCAAATAACGACCTCTGTGTTTCAGTGGGCGAAGGTCTGCATGCGAAACAGGAGGTTGCAGGTTCGATTCCCAACAAATGTGTGTACGATCTGCAGATATTTGTTCCGGGTGTTCTGGTCGTTTTATATATATAATAAAATAATATAAATCTGTGTAATGTATCGTATTATGTATATCAGTCATCTAGTACCCATAGCACAAGCTCTGTTTGGCTTGGTGCTAAATGACGCTGTGTGGATTATCCAGAATTATTTATTTATTATGTATTCAAATGATTGTCCTCATTGACACGTCTAACAATAGAAAGGTAAAGTTTCGGATGTTGAGAACGGAACTGGTTAGAAAAGTTGATCAAATAACTAAGCGTTTAATAACTCCTGCATTCCTTCGACTATCATCGGCAGAGAGAGTTTTGGTTTGTATGGTCTGGGGAACAGGGATGCCACTTTAGCTAAAATCATGGGCTAAAATTATATTTCCCATGAAGATAATAAGATTAGTTGTAAAACTATTGAAACTATCATGGTTAATTAACACTAAAGTTATTTAAAACGGGATTTTTATTCAGTTATTCCGTGATCATGGCGCATGAAACTGTGCCGAAATATTGTAAAACTCGAAAATCAAATTATGGTAAATATCCCGTTATAAATTACTTTGATAAATAAATAATAAATAATGCTGGACAATGCACACAGCATTATCTAGCCCCATGGTAAGCAGAGCTTGTATTATGGGTACTAGATAACTGATATACATAATACTATATATTACATACATAGATAGATATTTTTTATTATACATAGAAAACGATCAGAACACCCGGAACAAATATCTGCAGATCGTACACACAATTGTTCCGAGGCGGGAATAGAAACCGCAACCTCGTGCGTCGCAGGCGGACCTTCGCCCACCGCGCCACATCGGTCGTCAATATTAGTCGTTTAAGATTAGTATTATCTAACATCCGTCATTAATGTCATTATTATCATCAGCGCTTATACGTAGGTATATTATGGCAACCGATGTAGCACAGCGAGCGAAAGTCCGCCTACGACGCAGGGGTTCGATTCCCGCCTTAGAACAAAAGTTTGTACCTACGATCTGCAAATATTTTTCTCGGGTGTCAGGACACCCAGGCCATATAAAATAATAAATATCTTACTGTATATAATGTATTGTATTATGTATTTATATCAGTCATCTAGTACCCATAACACAAGCTCTGCTTAGCTTTGTCCTATAGCTGTATGACGATGTGTGGATTGTCCAGCATTATTAAAAAATTACTAGAAGGTTCGAATACCCCCTGGCCGATTGACATGCCACAGATTAAAAAACAGAAATAAGGTTAACCTAAATCAGGTTATTTTCAGGCTATAGCTGAAGAGATTAACCTTCGACAGCCCTAATAGACATAACCCACAAACACTCATTTAGTATTAATAACTGACCGCTGGTGGAGATAAACCGATTCGAAAGCCCTCAAATTAGTAATATTGTACGTACTTGTATCGGATAAACTGATTTTATAAGAAGAAAGCGCACGTAAATACTCGTACAAATTAACAAAGAAAAACTGATCGTTCACTAATAAAAAAAACTATATAGAAATTATAATTACATAGGATAAAACAAAGTCGCTTCCTGCTGTCGTCGGTCTGTCCCCATGCATGTTCAGATCTTTAAAACTACGCAACTTATTTTATGCGGTTTTTTAAATAGATAAAGTGATTCAAGAGGAAGTTTATAAACGAATTGAAACATAATACGATTTTAACATAATTCAAATATCATGTGATTTCCATGAGGACGAAGCCGCGGGGCGGAGCAAGTTATATTATAGTGCGAAGGCTTGCGCACTATAATAACAAAACCTTAGAACAATAAGAATAATCTCAACAGGGAAGATTCATCTGATATCAATCGTGTTAAAAAACCAGAGAAACAGCTTAGAAACGTTAGAAACAGCTTTAAAATAATAATTATAAACTATAAGTTCGGTCGTAAGTTCTAAAATGCGTAACGATTCTTGTTTTCTCAGAATCTTTCCAATTATCAACTCTCGAGTTAATTTACTTGCAAAAAATAACTAAGGTAAGCTCAGTTCATTGTCAAACATTTGTCCACTTAGATCTTCATCTCAATTAACACACTCAAAAGCCCATTGCAAAATATAAAACCTGCAACAAAAAGTTCACGACAAAAGTGAAGATCATTAAAGGGCACACTCACTTGATACATATCGAAAGAGATGGCGAAACAAATAAAATTAAATAAATTTGAAGAGAGGTATACATGTAGTGGTGTGATATTGAAATGTTCGAACAGGTTTGCCTCTGGGCAGGGTATGTGCGTATGGGAATATAGAATCGCGGGATCAAGGAATCCGTCGATGCTGTACTGTAATGTGAGCTGAGAATTATATGAGCCAAGCATTTGATGGTGTATAATAATTTGCTGGGAATAAAAATGTAGGACAGCTTCAGCAAAGGGAAATGATGATTGTTGAATTTTGGGAAAACATTATTTTACCTAAAAGTTTTTCTCACGGAATTATGTTTAGCACTATTAATATAAATTCGATAATATGGATGTTTTGATGTAGATGTAGATTGTATGGATGTTTGTTACCTCGTCACGGCAAAACTACTGAACGCATGGGCTGTATTGCATGCAGGTAGTTCTGGGTCTGGAATAAAACATAGGCTTTTTATCCAATTAAAAAAAATGTTTCTATGGAAACGTTTTAAGGTTATTTCTATATGGGGGGTTACTTACATGTTTCTGGACTGGTTTCCGCAATTTGGTCACAGGTGGACCCTTTTTGCGTGTCGGTATATGGGGGGTTTCCATGGATAAGATTAACCTTAAAATGTTTCCATGGTAACAACGCGTGTGAAGACATGGACATACTCGTAAACTAGGGTACTATATTGTAACAACTCCAGTAGATATTATTATTTTTATTAATCTGTATCAGTAATAATTATTTAATTTTTTTGATAGTCTCTTTCTTGTGAAACCTCCTTCCAACAGTAATAGTAGTGTTCATCCAACTAAATGCCTGATCAGGTTAAGCAGTAGCTTCTCCTGCGCTTCTAGCATAGTGAATTACAAGTGGCGCCAACTGAGGTATTTATTGACTGCAAACATTGTCGGCAATATAGGGTGCATCTGCTTTACATATAAAAAGTTAGGAGCTAAATTCAATGCGTCTGGATATCTGCACGTATTTATTTAGGATCGCTGTTTTTGTAGGTGTTTCTATAAATTTCACACACTTGGCTACTCTGGCTATTTACATCAAGTTATAAAAAAAACAAATTTCAATCTTTTTTTCTAAACTTATAACATCCAGTTCTAACTTTGGTAACAATTGACGTCAACAGTTACCTAAAAGATTATTTTTTATCAGTAAACGTTTAGTTGCCATGACGTCTTCTAATAATTACTGTACTTTGCTAGAAACAAATAAGTTTGTTTTTACATAATTATTGGTACAAAGTACGAAGTTACCTAACAACCAAACCGCTTTATTTAAAAAAACTCACCTTCCGAGGTCGTTATCCACAACAATAAAACGGGTGACAGCCTTCTCAACAAAATCCTCCACGCATGTAAAGCGAAAAAAATGACAAGAGGGACCTTTGATGTGTTTAAATGGCAATGTGTGTTCTCAAAAACCGAGAAAAAAGTCAACTGCCTGCAAGGTTAGCGACGGGAACCGATCTCTACCAACCATCATTGTTTTTGTTCGACGAAGCGAAGGGTTATGTTTTTCGCACGTGTGTATTCGTAGGTTCCTAAAGGTATCATGTTTATCTTTATGTCTTTTTTTATTTCATAAACAAAATGGTGCTTAAATAGATGACTATGTAAAGTCTAAGTAAAAATTGTTTTTCTAGTAAAAACGCTCCTGAAATCCGCTTTAAAGCCTCCCCAAGTTATTAGATAAAAAATCCAGATAATGTATGAATCACATAGATAAAGATTAAATATGTTTATTTGCCAGAATATATGTAACAATGTAGGTCCTTAATTTATAATACCTGCAGTTATATTCTACCTAACATAGACATGCAAATATCAATCATGGTCTATATTTTAGTCTATGGTCGTAAGGTGCGTGATACAATTGTAAGCTAATTTACCCTCAGATGTATAGGTACAATACGTGCAAACAAACTCATCCAGAGCCTGACCGTCCGTGTGTGGGTGTTGGCAGCAAATACATTGGTATTTATCCCGCATCAGCATGCATGTGTAGCAATACCACGCCCACGATTAATTTATCATTTCAACGTAGGTAGCCTTCATTTGCTCCATCTTTTATTTCACGGCCATCGTCATCAAGACTGGTTTACTGGTCATATATGTAGCTCATGCTAATCTATTTAGACTTAGGTATTATTAAGTTTATTTAGGAGTATCATGATGTCAACCACTAATGAACATCATATAGTACACACAAGGATATGGTGAATTCTGATGAAATATCTCGGCTCACCACCCAATGCGAACGTCTTCGAATACTGTTCGCCGTCTTTGTTCGTCATCGTCAAAATAATAAACATCATAATCATCATCAGCCGAAGAAACAATATCACTTCATAAACTATGAACATTTGTTTGTCTCAACTTTACATATTTAAGTTTTCTCGAAGTCTCATACTTTTGAAAAAATAAATGGATGTATACTTTATCCCAGTTAACCCATAACAAAATAAACCCTTAATCTAAGTTTAAAACATGATCAGTTCAATAGGCGGCCTTATCGCTAAGAACGAACGAAAAGACATTTCGCTAATATCTGATCACTGATGCTATAATCACATCTGAAGATACAGAATCTAAAGATTTTAGATAGGTAGCTGAAGATAAGAAATGGGACTTCAGTACTACTAATTTTTAAGGAACTCATTGAATCAGATTTTACATATGTAGTAGATACTGCAGATTAGGTATTCCTATCGTCATTAAAGTATACACTGTTATCCACATTTTTGACTACATTGACTCTCCGCTTCCCATGCGGATTGACCTCAGCCTTGTAAGGCATAGGTCTCAATAGTTAAATTCCCAGCATTTGCCTACGCTTGGCATTCCAGTCCGGTGTCCGTTGCAGACCGTTTGTTGACTTCGTTTGATTCCGCATTTCTACAGTCCGCTTTTATTTCGTTCACAAGTCAAAGAGAGTGAAATACTCGGGTTTAGTTAGACAGTGTATCGATACGGAAGACAGGTTCCTTCGCAACCGGCACCAGTTTATAAGCTAAGGGTCTTTACAATTTATATGTTCACTTTGTTTTATTGATTGTGGTGCACATAAATGATGTTGTTTTTTGTTCTACTTTTTCATTCAATGATGATTAGATTTGGGAAACTACATATTACCGTTATACCTATACCTTTCTGTTAATAGTTCAAAGAACCTCTTCTTTGAACTATTAACAGAAAGGTTGCAACTTGAGGACCATGAGCATTGTTTTAAGACTGAGCAAACTGAGCATTACCAATCAATATATTGGCTTTATATACCAATTGGCTATATGTATATAAACCTTTTTTACATTTTATGCTAACAGGATTATAGAAAGAAAATCACTACATCACATATGCCACCGATATTTTATATTGATAAAACGGTTTATCCATCATTAATTATGTGGCAAAGAGTAATGACTCTTTCATTCCAAATAATTAAAGGACGCAATTAACGCGTTTATACCGTATAAATAAACTATTAGGTGAATAGCCCCATTATTTACACTAGCAGTTTTAAATCAGTCTTCGGGATCAGACGAACTTTCAAATATCTTTGTATAGTAAGGACCCCTATCTACGTTCGTTCCCACAGTAAAACCCTGGTAAAATATCTAAAACATCGCAAATTTCCTTTATTCTACAAAACGAAGAGCGTACCGATTAAATGAGTTGCTCGCGTTTCTGCAGATAGCCACGTGAATGTTGCTGTTTCACTCCAACTTTGTAAAATCGTATCTTTTTCTCTTTCCTTCCAGGCTGCGCATCCTCATCTCGACGGCACCTCGCCGTCGCCTTCAAGTCACATATTTTATTTGTTGAACCTTCCTGCATCCAAAAGAGGAATAAAACCGGCCACGCGCAGCCCGACTGAAATTATCTCCGAGGAAAGTTTAACTAGAGAGAGAGTTGGAGCATCCAATTTGGTTATTTCGTCAGTTGGACTGTGAACAGGAAGCTTATTTGTTGGTCGTGTCTGATACGTGCCAATAATATTCACCCATACATTTACCTGCATGCAATAATCGTGGAGGATTTTATGCTTATAGAAAGAAGCAAGCGGATAGGCGATACGAGGGAAGGATCTGAATTGTGATGCAATAGAATCTGGAATGCTGTCACGTTTTCAGCTCATTCAAATGCTAACTTATAGAATTTCCTACCTACAAGTTATACGTATCCAAACAGGGAGGTATTTGTGCTCCAGGAGTTTTTTCAGTTGGTCATTGCTTTTCCATGTTGACGAATGAACCCAAAAATTTGAATCCGATGGCTAAATAAATTCCCACACAATCCGAATGGTCACAATGATCAAGTATAATATTGTGTGCACGTTTAAATAATATGAAGATTGCGGGTTTTGACCCGGACATAGATCACTGGGTCTGAATCACGTAGCGAGTAAAAAACAAAGGACTTCATCAGTATCATGGTTATTACTCCAGATATTTTATGTGGTTTCTTGTGTTGGTTTTTACTTTCTTGCTACTTTTTATGTGTTTTTTGATTGTCAGCATTTGAACGCTACTTTCAGCACGAAATGTTGGATATGATGATTCAAAGATTCTTAAAAGCTCGTGGTATTTTATAAATGCTTACGATCTGCCCCCATAATGTATTGAGCAATATCTGTCACAGCCTTGGTTATTGTTTACGAGCGCGGTCCGGTCATCGGTCCATCGACGCAATCCACAAAGCTCAATATTCATTTATTTGCGTGACTGTTCTGCAAAACCCTTAAGCGCATATCTTGAACGTGAGTATGCCTGGAAATGTAAGAAAGTAAACAGGGACAACGTTGATATTTGCAGCTCAAAATCCCCAACCCTTATTGCGGAGCATTAAAATGCAAAGCGTTCTACGTCTTACAGACTTGATTTAAAGCCTCCTTGCTATAAAAACAAGCGGCAAAATCATTTTTGCTAATTTGTTTCGTGCTCATAATATTGGTCCTTCGCGCGCCTTATTTTATTTCAGGTTTGCAAGAACATTTTATGGTGAACTGTGTGAGGCTTGCGTGTCTCACATTTATTGTGTTCGGAATCATTCTTCGAATACCGCGGCTCAAACTCGGTATTTACCTTTGATTCTCGAATACTTCCCTAATTAGGCTTATAAAATGGGGGAGTTATGTTCGGCATTTAATGGTTGAAATCGATTGAAATTTTTGGCATTGCAGAGTTGTTTTGGCAACGTGCTCGTAAAATATTGTCTCATGTGGTATTATATTCGTTTATTTATGGAGCGAGCACGTATGATACTATATTAATTATCGACTTCCGAATCGATTTATTTAAATGAGAGACGAATAAGATAAAGCGAGATGAGCAGGAAGCATGCCGGCCGTATTAGCAACACAATGCCGAGACAAAGGAGTTCTGGCCAGCGAAGTTCACGCATATTTAAATAAATAAACTCAGCTAGAACGTACTGCAGTTTGCCGAGAAACAAACTATCCTGAAGCGGTTATGGATATGGTTTTATGAAACTATTTTTAAAGCAAGGAATTTAAAGTAGGTAAGTTTCTCGTGAAATCTTAGACAGAAAACAAATATGTAGATGAAGATAATACACTTTACATTTCTACCACCACCAGTCCTAAAGGACATTGACCTGATGGTAAAGGTCACATCCACTTGGGAACTAAGCTGTAAATTAGCAGTGAAGATGGCCAAGCCTTTGTGCTGGTGAATACCGTTAAACAAATCAATTGGTTTAAATTATCCCTGTTCGCTCCAAAACAATAAACCATACTCTCCACAAATCACACCATAGCTCTCTAACCACGAGCGCTGGCGGCCGTGAGAGTCCGATCTCTGAGATATACAGTCACAGTTTAGTTGACACTGGCCTTACTGTATTCACTAGGAGAGTTGGTCGTGCCACTTAGAAAATGTTCTACCTCGTAATTGGCGTAGGTCTTGCAAAACAGTGAAATCTATATAGAAGACATTTTGATGGCAACGAAGGGAAATTGTGGTGAGATGTGCCAGAATAAAACAAAACTTTGGTGTAGCTTAGAACTAGCTGGCATATTTAACACATCCAGACAAAGATAACTAAAATTTACATGTTTGGATCCGAGATAAAGGAAGGATCTCAAATCTTTAAGCGCTTTTGTTTTAAAATCAATAAGAGAGTTAATTTTAGGTGAAGTAGGAACAGTCGATTACAATCGATTAATAATTAAAAACTCGAGAACTTAATAGTATAAAAGTGTCTAATTTTATTATGTTTGAGAATATTGTAAACGCTGATTAACTTATACCTAAAGACAAAATGGTCCCCAATGTTACTAAAAGTTAAAATAATAAATAAAATAAATAATGCTGGACAATCCACACAGCGTCACCTAGCCCCAAGCTAAGCAGAGCTTGAGATATGTGTACTAGATGACTGATACACATAATACAATACATTACATAGATATATATGTTTTATTAAACATCGAAAAACCCAAAACACCCGGAACAAATATTTAAAGACCATACAAATACATATTTGTTTCAAGGCGGGAATCGAACTCGCGACCTCCTACTTCGCAGGTGGACCTTCGCCCGCCGCGCCATATTATGTACTTCATTGCATTTTTCTAAAAAATAAAACGCTGAAAATCATCAGAAAAGGAAAATAAGTATAATTTTTGCAATAATCATTGCAAAAATTATGCTTGTTTTCCTTTCCTTGAGATAGAAACAATACCTAACAATGAACTTAGGTACCACGGTAATCGAGGTAAACAATCAAGGTGCCACCGATAGGTACGGAAACCTCGTACCGTATGTTACAATGGCGGAAAAATGTACTTTACCTACTTTATTCCTTTAACCGTTACAATTGGACAGTCGACTTGTCTTGACTATGCAGTAACTTTCCAAAGAATCTGACGTAATTTTAGTCTATAGACGTATAGTTTTTATGACTTTGATACTCTGGAATAGAACAAATTACCGATTCGAAGTGGAACTGTTGAACATTTTGGATCGGGTCAGTGTTGGTCATTAATTTGTGATGCTCAGTTAATAAATAAACGAAACGAAATCATGTATGTCTGTAATAAAATCAAAGGCTATGGCCGTCTTCAGAAGGGTAAACGAAAACCATAAAATTTGACACGTTCTTTAGTACAAACATTCTTAAAGCAAACTATATAACTAAGGTTATAATTCAATTAATACTTTGAAATGGAAAAAAAAAATTGCTGTAACCGTTACGGTTTCTATGAGCTTGCTGGCATTGATCGTCAGAGTTAACAGTTATAGAGTCCCGCGGCGGGAATCAAATCCGCAACCTGCGTCACAGGTGGACCGTCGCCCGCTTCGCCACAGAAGTCGTCGAAATGAAAGAGTTACCTTCATATTTTTTTTTATAGGTATGTGATATATCTTCAATTGATTATATTTCCTTAATTTTCAGGAAAATTTTATCAAAAACCTTGTAACTTCAAAAAAGAAAACCTGTTGTAAATACGTAATCTGCGTTACGAATCAAAAGTAATTTATACCTAGATGCGAAAGAAAACTTGCATTGCAAACGGTCCATTGTCACAGCAAGGCTGTATGCAACAATTGCACATCTTTCCTCCTTCCTGTTGTGTAGGAAAAGCCTTGCGCAGGCGCTGAGGTCGTCACCCAAATAAACAATTTGCTGTCTTGTAAACTTCATTAATAGTCGAGGGTATTTTTAATTGTAGAAATGAATCTGAGTGATTTAACGATTTATTCTTTTTTTGTTTAATAAATAATTTTCAATAAGCTATTCTCGAGAAAACCTTAATTAATTAAGGCTTATTGAGACATTAATAGTCAAAACAAAAACACAAGTTAATTTTATTGACTACAGGCGGTGTTCTTATACTATATGTAAATTGACGAAATCTGTGGAGCGGTGAGCGAAGGTCCGCCTGCGACACATGAGGTCCGCGGTTTCCTCCGCTGGAAAAATATTTGTACGATCTACAGATATTTGTTCCGGGTGTTCTGGTCGTTTTCTATGTGTAATAAAAATATCTATCTTTATAATATGTAATGTGTTGTATTAATTATATCAGTTATCTAGTACCCATAATACAAGCTCTGCTTAGCTTGGGGCTACATGATGCTTTGTGGACTGTCCAGCAATATTTATTTATTATTCAAAAGATACTCGGACAGTTAGTAGCTTCGCCGGTAAGCTTTAACGTAAAATGTATGAAAAACGCTGTCAAAAAAGCCCATTCAAATCGCATGATTTGAATCTTCTTGAAGAACACTTGCCTCAGTTTCACCTCTACGAGTAAATATTTTATTATAGTAAGTACATAGTTAGTGTCATCTCATGTCACAGTTATATAACTCGAGGTAATTAGTGATTGACGTAATCATTTAAACACATTGTTGTTTATTGACGGATCTACCTTACCTACCTGATCTTAGTACGTCAATTCTAATATCGTCGTTTTTTTATCAGGAAATTTGAAGAACATTATAAGATAACTGCGGATAACTAATCTGCTAGTCATGCCAGCTTAGAATTTGTACGACCCCAACTCCCGCGCATGTCGTAAGAGGTTACTAAGGGATAGCTAGCCAGCGGGAGTAGCAGCGCCTCCTGTAGAACAATTTACCACCGAACTGCAATCCTAAACCCGCACCTAGCGTGGTTATTAAGGATTAGGTATGTATGTTCCTACTTATGTTGACCCGGTGGTGGCCGCCGGCGCCCGTCCCGTACTACGTAGGTAGGTCACGCTACGAGTCATTCTATTCAAACAACATCGTACAACATTAGGGTAACTCCCCATGCGATAAAAGTCAATAGAACGGTTATGAGGAGGCTGCGTCCAGCAGAGTACCATATATAGGTTGTTGAGGTGAGGTGAGATATAAAACCTGATGAATTTGAATGAATGAAATGTGAACCTCGGTATATTTCCGAGTGCAAAAAAAAAACTTTTCGACAGCCCCATGGAAATAAAACATTGTTGTGTCACTCAAGAAAAAATTTGGCGGAAAAAAAGACACTGGAGCTCAAGGTAGGACTGACCACAGAACAGGAAAGACTAAAGACGGGTCTAAAAAGTTTTATTATGGTATTATGGTACCATCCCCATCTTATTCAGTGGTGAATATACCGACAGACAATTACACCAATCTATTATTAAAAATGACTTCTTCATCTTAACTATTATTATGGATCATGAATCTGAAAATAAATGAGTTAATAAAATAATAATAATAATTAACAAACAATAAATATCTACACAGTATCGATAAATAATCGGTAAGTAAGTTGACGAGTGCTTGTTTAGCTCAGTGAAAACAGCGTTTACGTCCTCAGTGGGGACACATTACACACTTTCTTATTTCCCCGAGTTCGCAAGGTAATCTAGTAATAGGCAATCTCAGGGACTCTCTCTTTAACGCACGGTGAAAGTGCGTTGCATAAGAACCCTATCCACCGCAGTCCGTAATCTAAATTGACAGGGCCAGGGCTACTCTACTTCGAGTGAAGATTGAATACCCTTGCAATTTGTCTTTGAAATTAACCACAGTAGCTCAAGTACAACGAAGTTAGTTAAAACGCGCACGATAATTTTTATTTATGCATTATACCTCTCAAAATCGCGAGGACCGGCAGGTAGAAAACCTAAGAACCTATTTTAAGTAGCACTAACTTTACTACTCGTACTCTGTAAACGTAGTGTAGGACGCCTTCCGACCAGGTAGGATGACGACCTGCGAAAAACTGCAGGGAGATGGCTGGATGCGTCAAGCTGAAGAGGCCTATGTCCAGCAATGGACTAACATAGGCTAATGATGATGAACTAGTATTTATCTAATGCCTAGTTGTAAATACTTAAATCAACTTTCGAAGAGACAAATCTACACAGCAACTGTGGTGTTTAATAGACTGAGCATAGGTCACATCATCTTGTGGTTGCCTTCACTTTTTTTTGGAACCTTAATCTCCGCAAATCTAGGACATAGATATTAAAAAGCTTGTTACTAGGTACTTGAAGTAAACATAGCATTAGTGAATCTTGTCTCAATAACCTTTGAATGGCACATCCGGTGCTCAAATTACCTACAATATGGTAGGTAATATACGAATGCTTTTGGTGAATTCCGCGCAAAGCGCACAACAATGCATGACGACCCAGAAGTGACTGTAAAGGAGACGGTGCTATTATTAAACAACACGTAAGGAGTGAGTCAATGGGACGAAGTGAACACGTCGGGACGATGCTTCTTGGAACCCCTTTGTTGCATATCATTCTCATTGCCCAATAAGACAAATTCATCGTTTTACACTGATGCATTCAAAACTTTGACGAAACGCTCCCGAAATTTAGAGATATTTTTTTTTAAATGTAACGTTAAATTCATTTATTTTACGTAAAATAACAATACAGGAAAATAAAAAAATAAGTAAACTAGAAAAAATGCATTTTATTTCTAGTTTACTTATTTTTTTTTGTAATGTTCTCGTGGTTTTTTAGTGTTGGGTAAAATAAATACAATAATAAATAAGGTTACAGTTAACGAAAATATAATGAAGGACTCATTTAATAAATAGCAAAAAAACCACTTTAATTTATAGTTTGTTGTATTATAGGCTAGTAGTATAAATTTTTTTACCTGAAAACCAACCCTCAAATCAGAAAATAGCTTTGTAAGCTAATGGCTATAAAACAGTAATTGCTCGGGCAGAAATAGACAGGGTGGGGTAGGTATTTTCCTGGAAAAACCTAATTGGTAGAATAATTGCCGTTCACGAAGAGGGGTAGCAAATCTTGCCTACAGTTACATGATGAACTGACAAATAAGTTTTCTGTTACCGATAAAATCGTTGGATAAAGGTAGGTACAGAAACAATACAACCTAAATGTCTCTCAAGTTAAAAACTATCAAACGATAACGACTAGGTACCTACTTCACTATCGTTACCTAATTTAGAGAATTGTGATGTTTCTTTAGGCAGGGGGCCTACTCGGAAAACGGAAAGCGATGTTTCTGTTTCGTTTTCGTGCAAAACCTAATAATATGTTAACTACATAAGATATCATTGCACGTTGTACGTGTAGTCCTGTATTCATTGGGTTATTATTTTTTACAGAATGACCATGATGAACTTAGATTTCTCAATGTCTTGCCGAAAATCAAAATCTTAAAAAAAATACATAGTTTCTTTACATAGACTTTAGCAGACGAAGTACGTTTTAAATGCACCAGTGCAACAGTCCATATCAAGACACGTCTGGCACCGTCCCGTGGGTCGCCACCAGCAGGTAATGACACAAAACGACATGCGCCCGCGCCGGCCACATAACTCACACACGGATCATAACAAAGATCTGATCCAAATGCCGACGAACGAGTTTGGATAGACTACGAGTACCTATATGTTCGGTGTCGAAGACTTTGTTGGATTGGATAGATACAATTAGAGTCTGTTTAGCTTTTGTTTTTTATACTAATGTTTACAAAACTGACTACAAACCCGGGTTGTAGTCAGAAAGCCAAGATAGGCTTGGCTCGCAAAGCTGACGCAGTTTTATAACTTTTGTGCAGAGTGAAAACTACGGAAACTTTCGGTCTGCGACCGTATTAACCTATTAGGATATTAGGCGCTAACCTGCTAGAACTCTGCAAACATAGACTTACTATAACTATCTAGACGTGTAATGGTTGACGTCATAGACATAATGACGTCAACCTAACGGTTATGCTATTGCAGGTCTTGCCTACTGTGTTTATCTGAATGACGTCTAGGTACAAAAAGCTCCCATGTTAGCCTAATATGCTGAACATTTTCAAACTATGACAGCACTGAGAATCGTAACTAATATGCGTAGGCTTATATACTCAGGCAGGTTAATCTACGAGTTGATTGTGCCAGCAATTAGCCAAATAGGCCTCAGAAACCACAAGGACAAATCCATTCTAGGATCTTTACCATATCTTAGCAGGTTTACTATGCTTGTACTATTCAACCATAGCAATTTACATTTATAATCTTTGAATTAATTGTGAGGTAATCGGTCTGACCATCTGTTACCAAGCCTGCCAAAATCCACTTATTAAAACGTGTTTACCTTCGTAGGTTAACATGGTATGAAGAAAGCATAAATTCCACTCATATCCTTGTTTTACTGCACCCTATATAACATACTTTGATGATCATTGTTGCTCTCATAAAGTCGAGCTTTTTCTTGGAGCTTAGATTTTTTTTCCTTTAGATCTTAGGCACTGTGAGCCGGCCTACCGCATACCGCCTTAAATGACGATTGTCGGAATCATTTCCATACCAGGTACTCCCAACCATGAGGAACTTATGAGTTGTCTTCATAAAAGACGACCGACGCGCGGTGGGCGAAGTTCCGCCTGCGACGCAGGAGGTTGCGGGTTCGATTCCCGCCTTGGAACAATTGTGTGTACGATCTGCAGATATTTGTTTCGGGTGTTCTGGTCGTTTTCTATGTATAATAAAAAATATCTATCTATGTAATGTATTGTATTATGTATATCAGTTATCTAGTACCCATAACACAAGCTCTGCTTACCATGGGGCTAGCTAGATAATGCTGTGTGAATTGTCCAGCATTATTTATTTATTTATTTATAAAAATGATACTTATAGGTAGAAGGTCTAAAGATCATAAAGAGTGATCACAGTCATTGTCATAAAACATTCCGCGTCGATGATCAAAACTAAGCAGACTAAGCAGACTAAGCAGAGCAAGGTTACCTTTATTGCGTTTGCATAATTCCATGACCGAACCCAACAGAGGTTCGGAGCGTAAAAGATACCGCTTGCTTCTGTATGCCAGTGACAGTCAGACAGACTCTACTGCTTGATTATCTAACTGCTATAACTAACCATATACTATTAGGACTATAGCTATCATCAGGCTGGTGGCATAGGTATACTAAAAATATCTTCAAAAAAGCAATTCATTGTTTCAGTAGGTAATTATTTTTGTGCACGGCGATAGCCAGTTCGCTAGTTTTTGAAGGAGATTTGATTGCACACAGCGGCAAGCTTTTCATAAAAAATTGCCAATCCCGGCCAAATAGGTATTCAAGCGTGCTTAGCAAAACCTCCAAAAGTCTTCCTGTATAGTTATCATCATCAACCTATGTTAGTCCACTGCTGGACATAGGCCCCCCTCAATGAGCGCCATAGCGTCCTCTCTTTAGCTTGACACATCCAGCATCTGCCCGCAGTCCTTCGCAGGTCGTCATCTCACCTGGCCGGAGGGCGTCCTACACTACGTTTGCCGAGACGCAGTCTCCACTCCATAAAGCGTTTACCCCAGCGGTTGTCGGTTCTTCGTAAGATGTGTCTGGTCCTGTATAGTAATATTGTCCTTAAATTGACCAGTGACTACTCGATCTGTAGATCTGGAACCTTAGCGTTATCGTAATTACTACGCTTGAATGAATAATTAGATGCACTGATCAACCTTTAGATAGGTTAGCTAGAGCTACAGCTTAATCCTAACATAACTGGTATTCTCTAACTAAGTGATAAAACCCAAGAAAGAGAAACAAGCTGAACGCAGAAATATGTGCAAGTACAAGGTTCGCTGGAACTTACTTCTCCAAATACCTACTTAGTTTTTTCCTTATTAATTGTTAAGATTCTACTTCATTGATCACCCCACTCGTCGTACTTTATTCAAATACTGAGTTTATGACGAAATTCATCACTACTTTCTTTGGTAAGGTGGCATAATATTTAACTGCTGGGCGTTCATCGCCGAAAATTATTTCCTCCATGAGTTTTGGGTACAAAAAATTTGTTATGTTTTAGGAAATCAAAATTGAGTTAGCTTCTTAAATGTTAAGTTATTGCACGACATTCTCTCAAAAAATTTTGTATACCGACCTACTAACGGTCAAGCGTGTGGATTCGTACAATACATTTACTTGTTACTATTATGTGATACTAAGTGCGCCTCACGGCTTCGCCCGCGTCGAAATCTATGTGTCAAATGGTTTATAAACCTTCGTCTTGAATTACTCTATCGATTAAAAAACCACATCAAAATCCGTTGCGTAGTTTAAAAGATCTAAGCATACGTAGGGACAGACGACAGCAGGAAGCGACTTTGTTTTATAGTATGTAGGTATGTCGTGATGATAACATAATTTATTTAGCATAAATAGTAATTAAAAAATCTTTTTGAGAAGATAAAGATCTTCTCCGACAACCGGCGAGCTCCGACAACCGGCGAGCTGGTTGGCATTAAACCAGCTTTTTCTGTTTGCCTGTACTGGTGTTGCTAAATCAGTGACATCAGACAAGTATCAATCACAAACACAATGCATGTATGCAAATATATCCGTGTAACTAGGTGCGGAGCAATTTACGCGTAAATACCATAAATTACTGAATAGTTGAGCGGTGAGGGTATAACCATTAATGGCTATTCATCAGAAGAAGATTCAATTGAGTGATTATAAAATAACTGTCAATAATAAATAAATAAATAATAAATAATGCTGGACAATTCACACAGCATTATCTAGCCCCATGGTAAGCAGAGCTTGTGTTATGGGTACTAGATAACTGATATACATAATACAATATATTACATAGATAGATATTTTTTATTATACATAGAAAACGACCAGAACACCCGGAACAAATATCTGCAGATCGTACACACAATTGTTCCGAGGCGGGAATCGAACCCGCAACCTCCTGCGTCGCAGGCAGACCTTCGCCCACCGCGCCACATCGGTCGTCAAATATAATATGACTCATTAGACTCGTATGGATCAGTTACGGCCTGAGCTAAGCTGTTCGTGACGTCGAACCTTGATTCGCTAACCCCCGAAATACTCAAATACAACTTGGACTTTTGGACGCGCGTATGATGTGTTTGTTTTTGTTTAGTTTTGGCATATTTTGAATCATAATTATGGATTTGCGTTGCGACCTGCTCTAATGATAAGCGATTGAGTATACCGGGACCTGTTAAATCTGTCTTTGAAAACGCCATTTTGTGGCGATTTTGCCAACGTGAAATTCTCAATTCCATTTAATTATCCAGATGCACCAGGGCAGGAACAAGAAAACTTTCCGTCTGCCTTTATTTGAAAAAATCTGTAATTACTAGATAGTACTAATTTATGGTTTTGAGTATTAAAGCAATTAAAAGTGAGAATTAAATCACAATAAATGATTATGAAAAAAGCTCACTGCAACATTATCAGACATGTATCTGTACCACAGACGTGTACTTACGAGGCTAAACAGGATAATTATTCGGCCATGACCCAGTTTGCTTCTGCAGTCCCATCCCAACCCAACCTGCCTATCTTCGGGGATTTGTGTTCAAAATAATATTTTCAACATAACTACGTAGGTCGCTGATAGATAGGTAATTATATAATTTTAAAGAGTTAGTCAGTAGATTCCTTTACCTAACAAAATGTATCTAGTATATCCTAAAATATTAAAATAATGCAAAATTTAAGATTCTTCATCGACATCAAACAGTTCTGTATCAGTATCTATGTTATAAACTAGGTGGATGCTCCGGTTTCTTTTGACATTAAATCTCTGTTACCTTTAGTGCACAACCTTCAGGATTCACTACAGAAATGACAGAAATGCGGCTAACAGATTGACAAAAGTTCGATGGTAAACCTGCTTTAAACAGCTAAGTAAATTATTCATCAGTAGTATAACTAAACAAGTCAATTATTACATACTTAGTAGGTAATTAAATGTTAAATGTGACATTTTGATGTCGAGGCAATTAAAGGCCCTTAGAAGGTTAGCAGCTTTAGAGCCCCCGGTGTGTCATGCATTCACACTTCATATTATAATGTGCAAAAACGCAAAGCGAAACTTAATTAACGCGCTTGACAATCTTGGAGACACCGTTAAACCTAGTAAGTTAAGGAAAACTGAGAAAAATCTATTTCGAAATCATTTGAACTTTCTGGGCGATCACAATCGTAATTTATTTCATACTAGCTGCGCCCCACGGCTTCGCCCGCGTGGATATTTAAGTGTCAAATGGTTTATAAACCTTCCTCTTGAATCTCTCTATGCTTTTTGTATCTTCAAGTTCAAGGATTTATACACTTACTTTAATTTTAACTCAGTTTATACTTGAACACTGTTGTTGTATAATTTGTTACGTAGGCACTGTTTTATCATTGTACGCTACCTGCTACTGATTGTAGGAATCGGCGGAAGATCAGCGCTGCCTGTATTGGTTCTACCAGTACCCGTAGCATTCATGCTAAGCCATTTCCTACATTTTTAGCTACAATCCGCATAGTATATCTACCAAATGTACTTTTATAATTAGTTTTAAGCTCTTGTATGTGTGATTGGTTGTAGTTAAAAATAAAATATCTTTATTTCTTTCTTTTCTTTCAAAAGCATACATTTGTTTTATACTATGTAGTAAAGAATGAATTGTACGTGTTTTTGCGCGGAATTTCTTCTAAATATTAGAAGAAATTCCGCGCAAAAACACGTACAATAAGATCTAAACAAAATGTAGTCCACGTCGTACCGCCCGTCCTCCCACAAATTGACGCAAACACACCATCTATTTGTAGAAGAAAAAACCACACCAACTACAAAATGAAAAAATCTATCAAAGCCACTCCTCAACTAGTTTCATAATTCCACGACGAAGAGACAGCTGCTCCATTACGATGTCAGTGTATCAACATACTACTTGCCACGCATTATCTGCATTTTGATTAATGAATAAAATTAAGGGGAAATTAGCAAACTAGCAGCGAAAATGGCGAAATTACTATCACACGAATTGGTGTAAAACGACTAACAGGACTTACTTACTTCTAGTCTACGCCAAACCAAAAGAAATAAGGCAAAGCAATAAGTTACTAACAAATAAAAACCAAGAAGAACCACTGTCGACCGCTAAATAAATTTGCCGTACCGCGTAGGCGGAACTCTCGGACAATTCTTAATACGATTGCAATTATCCACATTAAAACAACCAATGTTAGGCTTTGTCCACGCGTGGGCGACAAGGACCATGTCCAAGTTTGGGCAAACCGTCTGGTTCAGATTACTCCACATATTAATACCTCTTTGTGGACTTTATCGGTCGCTAAAATCGACGTTTACTCGTTAAATGTCTCGACAAATGCGATAAAGATCTAACAAAACAAAGACTCACTTGCATAAAAATTACTGGCCTTTTAAACTACTCTGAGATGTACTCGTATTTACATAATAAAATAAGCCACATATCCAATGGGCAAAGATGCCAGATTTGACGATATAGTGCCTCAATCGTGCAATCAGGGAAATCATTATCAGTATGGGATTTGCGTAGTTCCCTCATATTTATGAGACATAACAATACTATCGTCAAAATCGTCAAATGGACTTGGGTCTCTGATCATCATTCATACATTATGTATTCCATACCAAGAGTAGTCAATATTTTATGCTAAGGTGTATTATGATATAGATTTATACAATAACGTAACTAATTGATTTCTTGATTGTTTTGATGCAATTATGAATAGTCATGTCTCGATGTAACTACAATGACACAAATGTAGGTAATCTTATCTGACACATCTACCACGATAAATCAATCAGATATTAACAAGGCATTTAGTTATAAATAATGCATAGCGTCAAAGTCTCTGACACTTATAAAATTATATGTAGCTGTATCCTATCCTATCCTACTAGTTTTAGTCCTATCCTACTAAGTTTGTGTGAATGTTTGACACAACTTATCTGCGTAACTCTTATCCGATATAATATTTTACTGCCTATCTGCCTGCTTGGGTACTATTGTGTTTCTTATATGTACATTACCTAGATACTAAGACCTACAAATGTACAGAAATATGAAATATCTCAAAATTTGTGTCATTTGAAAATCAATATTTCGAATGATGTGTACACTGTACAGTATAATCTTTGATATGTGAATAAAATTCGCAATTTATTTGTTGGTAAAAATAGGCCATGTTTTATGTGAAGAAGAATTAGAAAGAACCTCACTGTCACCTTTGCCGATGCGAAGAATTGTTTAGTTAACTAGTTCCGTGGGATAGAAGGTCATTAACAAACTTCAATTGCGTTGACAGATTCAACAACCTCGACAAACCGAAGCGAGTAAAGACTCGCAGAGACTTGCCCTGTTATGGCCAACTAACTAAACCATTTATACACGCAACCTACAAAACCTACCAAAATGTCAAGTCACATCGTACACAAACATCAAAATATTCGTCAGTGTACCGGATGCGAACCACCCACTCTAATATTTACACTGGTCAAAGTACGGATGCCAAAAAACCCGGTTTTGCCGTTTACAGTATTAAGACAATGTAGTTCATTAAGTTTGGCTACCTCCACCTCCACCCACATAGCGGTTGCGAGGTAACAAGATTTGATAGGTCAAGCAATTACATACATACACACCAAAGCCCTGGGTCCGGTTGAGAATATAATAGTATCGAGACGTTGGTGCGTTGATCGTCACGTCTCATTTTTGTATAGAATTTGCGTAATTCCCTGCACGATAGAGCTGTACCAAATCCTATAGAAAAAGAAGACATCACGGTCAAATCATGTGCTACTATCGACAACAGGACTCAGGGATAAGATTTAATTTTATTTGTTTACGTAGAAACATTTTTGAACTTGATACGATGAAAATTATGCATCAAAACCTTAAATCTCAATGATTTGTATCCAAAAGCCCCCAAAATACCACTGTAATCGGGATATTGGAAGGCCTAATTCCCATCAGTGGGTAAAACCCAAATGCAGCAAGCACATCATCATCATAACCATCATCAGATATTTAAGCCTTGCTTGCAGGTACCCAAAGATACATGCCATAAAATTATTACTTAACATCATAATTGCTTTACAACTGTGGGTAGCGCAACCAATCAATGAACGTACCTAGACGTATTAAGGCGTAGGATTTTATTTTACGTTGCTTGATTGAATAATATCTTAATTTATGTAATGTGGGACGAACATGTACTCTAAAAAATTAAATAATATTCGATTTCAGCGGTAGTTGTACCCGCTATCTCTCGAAAAAATTTGGAAGTCGGAATATTTGTACTATTTATTTAATTTGTTAGAGATTACCTCGAGTAGCTGTAAGCTTATGTTGTGCAAGACTGTTGTTAGCACACATTCTATACGTAAAGTACGTGTATGATATTTACACCATGTTCTGTAAAAATGTTTTATAATGTGTTTTGTTGGATAAATAAAAGAATAAACCTTGGAACATGTGTTCTATCCCAAAATTCGTATTATGGAATCGAAACCAACTAATTTAATTCTGCAAATAACATTTCACAGTATCTACCTAATAAAGGCCAAATAGACACAATATTTCACATCATTCATGTATAAATACCTACTACTATAAACAATAAAACCTGAAACAATTAAAATGTCATCATTCATCTCAAATCAAGCCAATTGACCAACACCAACACTTGATAGAAATGTCAGCCGCATTAATTGAGCTAATGCAACAGCCTGTCTGTATGTACATATGGATAAATGTAATTAGGCAGCTAATGGAAGCCCGCACTGCGAAATTTTAAAGCGGTTTCTACATTGGGTACAGTTAATACGCAAATTTGAAATAGCCAGATCATGTAACTGCGATTACAATTGCTTGAGTTTTTTCGCAGTGCGTCTAATAATAGCATGATTGTAGATCAAACTGACCGACTTGCATAATGAATTGGTTATGGGGAGTGCACATGAGCAATGAAGCAAGTAGGAGTATGATTGTTTGATTGATCCCATTCACTGATAATCGACGCGGGACTTGAGAACAGGGGCTCTTAACATAACTACTAAACATACGTTTCTATTATTTACTACGATCTAGTATAAACTACTGTCCAACAAAAACGCAAAGTCCGAAGCAAGAACTGCAAAGTGAAGATTGGAAAGGACCGGATGACTGAGCTAACGTCGTTCAATCTAATATATTAAAAATCATTTTTTATTAAGCGACGATCTATACATGGTAAATATGTACATCCATGTATAGATCGTTAAATGCAAATTCAATGCATCAGCTAATATCTAGGATTTTAACTTTTAGGGATAAACAGTAGGTATTATTGAGAAATATATTTAAATGAGAAACAATAAAATCCAAATAGAAGTTTATAGTTAAAATGTAATGAGCTGGGAACGTAGCGGTGATCGCACCGGGCATTGTCCGGACTTCACGCGCCTTCCGCTTCCAAACACCACTCAACAAAGATCCCCTACTTTACATACCCCACCTCTTTACTCCTCTCCTTAATACATCGAACAGAGGGGGAGGGAAGGTCTGGACAGACTGGTCTAGCGCAGTATAGGAAAGTATTGAAAGGCGGAACGACTCGATTGAAAAATAGAAAACGTGTGCCGCAATGGTCTATATGTAAATAATGATTCTGACATTGTTTGTATGGGAATTGTTAAGACTTCTTAAAAAGGTTCGATATTTAAAAATAACATACTAAGTGACCCGATAAATGTTAAGATGGGATGATAATTAGAGTTAAAAGAATGAGTGGTTATCATGAGAGAGGTCATCAGAGATTGAGTTCAGTTGATCTTTATGCTGTGTTTACTCTTTATTTGATTTCCTGGTCAAAACATATGGACTGGCTGATCTATCTTTCAAAGATAATCTAGAAATGCAGAATACATCTGATTAAAATAGAGCCAATAGCAATGAGAGAGTTATTATAAAATAATATAGCATTCGCCGCCGAGTGGAATGTAGCGTGAGTGTATGAGGAGACATCGCGGTATCGCTTGTGAGAGCGAATCGGACTATTCGCCATGAACCTCACGGAGACTGTGGACTTGACGAAATTACTAATAGTTTTGAACTGTGACCTCTTTATTACATTTTGATTACCAAGGTTTTTCATGGTTTCTGATTTTGAAATGAGGGTTTTTTCTAGTCTATACTGAAGTCAAACGGTACAAAAATGGTAGGATTTCTGCTGCCATAGCTTCCGTTAAGGACTGGTAATTCTGTTACCGTACTTTTTTCTGTTTCTACTATGTACTTTATTTCTCCAATATTTCTTATTTCGAGTATTTTGGAAATATTTTTCATATTCCTTTTTTTGTACCCGCATAATAATATTGCTAGTTAATTTTTTTTTTTTTTTTAATTTTAATATGTACCTACACGTGGTATATTCATGGGCACCTTCAAAATGATACTGTAGTAAAGTGTAGTAAGAGGTGTAGGCAATTTTTCATCGATATTTGATCTGAGGTCCACACTCAACAAGGTTAAAATACAAAAGTTATCTAACACACAGATATTTCTTTACGCTCACTACCTTGATACAAATAAAAGTACAATAGCTGAGACTTGTATAGGAAATCGCCGCTCCACTGACTCGAATAATTCACTAAGAACCTCAGTTTCACATGAAAATTGTAATTTTATATGCAAATTGAATTTACTGCTGTGACGTGGATCACCTCTGTTTATCTTTGTGTCGGAGATGTTACGGTTTCGTGTGAATTAATTTGTGATTTTTTGAGGGATAAGATAATCTAAGTGGTTTACAAATAATAACAGCTTTGTTGTTTGTAATTGCTGAGCTACCTTCAAGTAAACCGCCGCCGCCGCGCCGCTGCCGGCTGTTTACTTCATTATTTATACACTTCCTCATTTTTAGGGTTTACTTTATATTGCTAATATTAAACATACAATACAATGCAAAAATACTTTTTTATACACCAGATAAAGGACAAAGATAAAGTAAAAATCATTTATTTGCATAAATGTATTGTGTTAATAATATGTTACAAACAAGTAGGTAGGTATCAAACATGTTTTACCGATTACGGTGTACAAAAAGGTAGTACATGCGACAAGTAGCTTAGAAGCGATCTCTTCCAAATATTGCCTGCCTTTGTATTTTTTGTTTTTTTTAAACATCTTTGAAATGTAAGGGGAAAGTAAGATTCTCGAGTAGCAAGCAGCCACGATGCACGATGCGACCGACGACATCGTAGTGGTCGCAGGGAGTTGATGGATGGAGGAGGCTCAGGACCGCTATTTGTGACGTCGCATAGGGAAGGCTTATATCCAGCTGTGGACGTGATTGGGATGATATGAATATGAAACATCTTTATTACGTAATGTAACTATGACATTAGCAAAAAATATGAAAACAGCGAGCGGATCCTTCATATTACATAAACGATTTCACAAATATACATCATAACTAAACAAGGATAAACATTAATAGAATTATCATAAAACCTTCCACTGCTCCGGTACAAAGGTTTTTTTTTGTAATGTGACAAACTCATTAGGCACTACAAACTAATTACACGGAAGACATACGAGTGAGCATACGACAATGACATTAATTTTATACGTTTTATAAACAGAAGACATGGGAATGAGACGGGTCAGAGATTATGCTTTACCAAAGACCTCAGTGATTTGATTAGTAATAAATTGCTGGATAATACACACAGTAGGTATCATCTGGTCCCAATATAAGCAGAGCTTGTGTTACGGTTACTAAATAACTGATATAATTAATACATTATAGATAAACACCTATATAGTTTTTTACTGCAAATACGCAGAAAACACCAAGATCATATCAACAGATCCTTCAGACATTTGTCCCGAGGCGGGATTTAAAACCGCAACCTCCTGCGTCGCAGAGGTCATTATCATAATACAACTTTAAACGAAATAAATATTGACTTTGACGTAAAAATATTAAAATGACAGTCAAAATCTTTGACAGTTATAATCAAAATGGCCGGATCCAACCCTTTACGTCTCCGCCTTGACGGTACGCAAGCAATCTTCAATTCACAGGTTGTTTATAAAATATTCGAGTCATGTACTCGTACGTGTCGTGATTGAACATAATCAAACAATATTTATTATAATTGTTGGTATGATTTGCTTAGATTCAAAAGCGAAAACTATTGACACAATTTCCTACTTAGAAACAGTCAACTGCCGAAAGCCATTATGCAATTTGCCGAGCGTGCGTACTTAATTTGTTTGCATCAAAATGTAATAAAAATACATATTTTTTCAATGAAACTATGTAAGGTACCTACTGAAGTAAACACATTACACACGTCGTAAATCTTAGCTGAAAAATAAATACATTTTGAATTTTATTAATTCAAAATTTCAAAATAAGTACTAGTAGGACAACCTCTGTGTCGCGGGCGCCGGTCCGCCTGCGACGCAGGGGGTTACGGGTTCGATTCCCGCCTCGAAACAAATATTAGTATACTCTGCAGTTATTAGTTTAGGGTATTCTGTGTGTTTCTTATGAAAATAATAATAAACAATATCTACATTGTATTAAGTTTATCTGTTATCCGATAACACAAGCTCTGCTAGCTTAGGGCACAGCTTAGGGCTAGATGATGACAGACTGTCCAGAATTTTTTATATATATTATGATATAAATGACCATAATATCATAATAAATGTCAATACAATGATTATTCGCAATGATGATAATACCGACATGATGCTGTATATTTGATATCTTGGTCATGCTGTGCAAGTGATAAGCTTAAGGAAGACAGGACAGGGTTGTTTGTAATTCGACTATGGATTCTCTTTTCCATGACTATTAGACGACCGATGTGGCGCGGTGGGCGAAGGTCCGCCTGCGACGCATGAGGTTGCGGGTTCGATTCCCGCCTCGGAACAATTGTGTGTACGTACTGCAGATATTTGTTCCGGGTGTTCTGGTTGTTTTCTATGTATAATAAAAAATATCTATCTATGTAATGTATTGTATTATATATATCAGTTATCTAGTACCCAATAATACAAGCTTAGCAAGTAATACAAGCTTTGCTTATCATGGGGCTAGATAATGCTGTGTGGATTGTCCAGCATTATTTATTTATTTTATTTATTTATTTGTAAACTAATTTGTGTACTTATGTGAATATTTATATTCTTCTTACACTTCCTCCACTACGTATATATAGACAATATTTTAAATTAATGTCTAGTTTTGCTCGTCTGCTTACGTGTTATTCTAGTATTTATACTTTCACAGATACGTGGAAGTCCTTAGGTCACATCTCTATATGGTTCCGTCCCACCCTACCCCCAGGGGTATGGTCAGGGGTATGGTGGGTCCAAAGTGTATTTTGTAAGGCTGGAGGAAAGAAAAAGGAATAAAGTTTTAGAAATCTGAAATCATATACTTTAGTCATATTCGTTTTAATAAATGCATAATTTAGCCTCGATGCTTTTCTCATAGGTACCCAAAGAAACTATTATTTCGTCTGGAAATCCGTACAGAGCCAGAAAAGCAGAGTTCCGTGAAAAACAGTTTAATCTTCTTGATTGAGATAATATTTAGTAAAGTTCTAGAGCTAACATCTCCATGCTAAACTGATATTAATATGCAACTCATTTTGGTTTAGATTTCGCGATAAGTCGCGGGTTCGACTCCCACCGAAAATGTATTTTTTTCTTGGATACTATTTAGTTTATTAAATGATGACTGATGTTTATAAATTGCACGATAAATTACATTGCCAAGTCAACCATAAACTGTATTCTCTCTACAGTCTTTATCTTGTACCAGTGGAAATAGCGGTTAGAAGTCGGTCGTCAAATCACTGTGCGCCGTCCTTCACGCATGAGCAGGCGACGCGACGCGCGAAACGATTGCAGTTAGCAACATGATACGTAGGCGCTTATTTTGCAATCATGCTTATTGATAGGAATTTTTAACGTGAAGCACCAGTTCCACTTTAAAGAATACCATATAAGATACCAATTCTTTAAATATAAGGATACTAATACTAGGCAATAATGGTATGAAAAGTGTCCTTAATGCATATTTCCAAGGTTCTAAGGTTTCAGGCTTGAATAAGCAATTTAGATCCTAATTATAGGTACCTAGTAGACTAGTTATTGAACCAAAAGGTATTCAAGAAAACTATCATAATAATGTAGATAAATAACTATAAAGTAGCTGCAAAGTATTCGCAGTCCGTTCAAACTCAACGTTCAAAATACGAGCAACAAGTTTAGAAGTCAAAGACCTTAATCTTGATATCAGTTTTATTCACCAATAAAACACCCAAGCTCAAATACGTAACAAGCAAGAAAACAATCCTGTTTTCTAAATCTATTCATCTGAGAGTATTTATATAGAAAGCTGCAGGTTACCCGTCTGTACTGAAGAATCTTGAATTGTTTTCTTGGCTGTCAGCCAACCGAACGTAGCCTCGTGGTCGACCCTACCACCTGATCCCACGGTATAGGTAATTTAAAATAGTGAAAGAGTAGGTATACCTAAGCAGACAACTGCAAACAAATATGATATGCAAACAAATATGAAACGTAATTCAGGCTTCAAATCTTGTGTACACATGATAAGGCTTACTAAAATAGTAATATGTCTTTGTAAAAGTCTTTGTAAATTTAGAACATCAGAATACAACAAAGAAAGGTCACGTAACGTAAAGTCATAGCATAAACTAGTATGCAGCTTCGGCTGTGTGCGATCCAGGAAACGAGAGGTCTTTGGCTCCCGTTGGAATGTTGTAGGTGGGTGTAAAACGAGCGATGCACACGACGCGGCTTTCTATTGATTTAATGAACACTATCTTATCTTGCCCAATACACTTATTACGATCAATTTAGGCAGTAAACGCGGGAATTGGGTTCCCGATGCAGATGGCCCAATGATCATGAGAAATGTATGTATGTGTGAAAAATTCCAAGTGAATCATAACGAATGATCTAGTTCTTTGGTAATTAACGATGGCAGGGCCTGCACTTGTTTACATTAACATTTTCAATGTCAATTGGCTTTAAATTTTTACTTTGTATATGTATATTTATTTCTTTAATTTGATTAATGACATCGATAGCTACTCTGTTATCGCCATTATTGATTAATGAAGCTCATTATTACTCAATTGACGGTTTTAATGTTTCCATAAAACATTCAGTTCGGAACATTCGGTTTGATTACCAATAAAAATTCCTCATAACAGGATCGTGCATACATATAAACCGCTGTTTATATAATTTTGCACCTTTTTACGACTGAAAGCTTATGACATGGCGAGTATACCAACATTGGCGGCTATTGTAAATTGGTTTCATTCATAATAAGGACTCCTGTATTCATTCAATGAGGTGGGTCTTCAGAATTTCTGATTTTAATTCAAATTCTGTTAAACACTTCGCTGACATGATATCCAAACAGAATTTTTGCGCAGTTAATATGTATGTTTGTTGAGAATATTTTAGACAGTGAACGTATTTTATCATCTGATATAAAAAGACTCGCGGCTATTATGAAATGGGTATTTCCTACGAAAAATACATAACTACTGACTGATAAAATTATTATCGCTTAAACCTGCTTCAAACTTTCCCAAATATTCAACTTATAATGTTGCATGATAAGAAAGATTTGTAAGCGATTTTATGATTCATTTAGGACTAAACATTATAAGAAGATGCGGTATCTGAACAATGGTGAATTACGATGACAAAATCTCGGGAAAGCTATTATTTTACATACATAAGTAGTGATTATTTCATCAACAATGGTTCTTATGTTACTTATCATAAATGTAAGATAACCTACAAAAATATTCGGCGTTTCCCAAGATAACAATGATCTTGACTAAGAGAGATATTATCAGAATCAATACATTTTTACTCAGATCATATTGACTCGAGACAGTAAGATGTTGTTGCAAATATTGTTTATTGGTAAGTTTTCAACGCTTTATTATTTAAAATTGTATATGGTTTGTTGTTTGTTTAACTGTGGTTGAAAATCATTCTCAAAATAAAATTATCTAATCTTATTTACCAAATAGTATCGAGATACATATTTCGACACATTCGTTTTTAATATTACCCCTCGTGTTTTAACGAATCATTGCTATTAGGTTTATCAAAATCACCTTATAATATATTTTATTTGTACAACCCATTATTATTTAATTTCAAATTGCAGTTGGCGTAACTCTAACAACATCAGCACCTGTAACCAATGAAACTTCTATAGCCAGAATAGTGAACGGATATGAAGTATCCATTTCCGAAGTACCATATCAAGTATCGCTGAGAAGAAAAGCATCCTCTGGATGGTCACATTTTTGCGGAGGAGTCATACTTAAGAACAGGGTGATAGTCACTGCTGCTCATTGTGTGGATTCGTAAGTATCTACTATCTACTCTTAATAGTTGTTTTTGGAAGTCTTTGTGAAAAACGCAGATATGCTCAAAGACAAAGAAGCAGACCACAAATCCGATGGTCTGATGACATTGTTAGGATAGCTGGGAAGGTGTATGAGGGTGGCACAGAACTAGACAGAATGGCGTAATAGAGACGAGGCCAATGGATATCTACTCAGGTCTAGAGTACCAGCAGTGGGTGATATAGGTACATAATGTATAGATTTCGTGAATACTAATTATCAGCCTTGTTGTTCATTGGCTTTTGTATTAGCTTCCTGAGATGAGAAGTGAAGATTTCTACATCGTTCCTCTTACATTAACATGAAAAATTTGAGCATAACAAAAATCGTGTACCTACTGAAATTCCGTCATCTACATATAGTGATAGTGAACATTCTATATTTAGTCATCCTGTTTCAGTCATTTATCTTTCTACATTAGGAAACAATAGAATAAGATCATCTTAAGAGCTCGTAAATTAAAATATGTAATACCTATGTATGTATATCCTTGTTATCTTTGCATTTTATATTTAATTATCACAATAGATAAGTGACGAAAGTTGCTGTGTCATTGATGTTGATACGAAATATAGGAAGTATTTTATCTTTCTGTTAACATTGTATAATAGATATTTGTTTACTTTTCTTCGGAATGTTAGGTTTCAATGTTTTATTTTCCATAGCTGAATATTAGCTCAAGATAAAGTTTGTATAGTTGTCAATCATTGAAGGTCTAACGTTTCCTTGACCACATGCGTAAACTTGCTTATATTTTTAGAATCGTTTTGGACTCATCATCACTACGAGCAGTAGTGGGCACAGCGTCACGCACGACTGGAGGCACAGCATATGATATCTCTAAAGTTATCATACACGAATCGTACTCCTCAAGCACTTTGCTCAACGATATCGCATTGTTGGGAACAGCTAAAGTCATTTCTTTTAGCCAAAACGTTGCACCAGTTACTTTTGCTTCTCGTAATTTTGTAGTACCAGATGGAATTGAAGCAATAGTGTCAGGCTTCGGAAGTACTTCAGTAAGTATTTTTTATTTACTAGTTTCTGCCCGCGGCTTCACTCGCATTTTTTAAGGTTGTTTCTATCCCATGAGAAATGATTTATGGAATCATTTAAACAGTATGTTTTATCCAGACTTAGAACTACCATGTACAACATAAACCTATTAATGTATGCAATTTTTTAGTAGTTTTGTCATGAAGAGGTAATAAACGTCTAAACTTTCGCATTTATATTTTTTTTTAGGGTGAAGATCAATATTTTAGTTTTTATGTCTAATATGTATGTTACAAGGCAATAGCATAATCACATTAGTAGATATTTTATTATTTTTTCAAGTAAAGTCTCTTGATTTCTTTCTAGGAAACAACCATCACTCTGACCAACTATTTTCTTAGGAAGCTTTAAAAAAAATATTTTCAGTATCAAGGGCCATCATCTACCTCCCTCCTGGCTGCAAAGGTGAAAATCGTGAACCAATACAAATGCCTTCAAGCGTACCTTGGAATAACGACGATAGAGCCAGAAATGATCTGTGCCAGCGCTTCAGAACCACCTAGAGACGCATGCCAAGGCGATTCAGGTGGACCACTTGTTATCAACAACGTTTTAGTCGGTATCGTCTCTTGGGGAGAAGGATGTGCCGACCAAAAGTACCCAGGTGTCTATACAAGACTATCGCAGTACAGTGAATGGATCGGAAAGAAATTCGGTATGTTCTATTAAAAACCAGAGCGATATAAGGAAATGTAAGCAAGATATGAGCAAACTGAAGTGTATAAGACTGGTTAGTAAAATAAAAGATTTTTATATCTGTTGATTGTTTTTATAATAGAAAGAGTTCTATCTAAGAGGATGACCGATGTGGCGCGGTGGGCGAAGGTCCGCCTGCCACGCAGGAGGAGGGGTTCGATTCCCGCCTCGGAACATTTGTGTGTACGATCTGCAGATATAATAAAAAATATCCACCTATTTAATGTATTGTATTATGTATATCAGTTATCTAGTACCCATAACACAAGCTCTGCTTACCATGGGGCTAGATAATGAAGGCGTTCAAAAAATCACTTTATCTACCCTATCGCTATACGTTCCGTGGAGTTTTCCCAAAGCAATCGATATGAGTCATGATATCTATCATAACCATTATGCTGACTCATTCATGATTAAATAAAGGATATTCGTGATTGTCTAGTGATTTTGACTTTATTATAAGGCTAGGATTATTGACGACCGATGTGGCGCGGTGGGCGAAGGTCCGCCTGCGACGCAGGAGGTTGCGGGTTCGTTTCCCGCCTCGGAACAATTGTGTGTACGATCTGCAGATGTTTGTTCCGGGTGTTCTGGTCGTTTTCTATGTATAATAAAAAATATCTATATATGTAATGTATTGTATTATGTACATCAGTTATCTAGTACCCATAACACAAGCTCTGCTTACCATGGGGCTGGATATTGCTGTGTGAATTGTCCAGCATTATTTATTTATTTATTAGGTACTACTCGTTTTGCTTAACGTTATGAAACAAAAGACATGTTTTTATTTTTAGTGCATTCAACACGTAACATAAAATATTTTGCAAGCTAGATGATTGCAATAACATCTAGTTTGCAAAAATATATCGAATTCGTAATTTTCAAGTCCTTGAAAATAGAATTGTCAGTTAGCCCTTGTTTTCATGCGACGAACTACGGGACTCTGTGAGCCCAGTGGCTGTTTGCTTTTGACACGCTACATGCACTGTGCTCATCAAATAAGTACTCATTAGCGATTGTAGACCTACTACACAATGGTAGTACGATTGGTATTAGTTTTGTTTTTATGTTTACATTTCATCACCATCATCATCAGCCTATAGCAATCCACTGCTGGACATAAGCCTCCCTCAATGAGCGCCATAGCGCCCTGACTTCAGCTTGCCGCATCCAGCATCTACCTGCAGTATTGCGTAGGTCGTCATCCCACCTGGTCGGAGTTTACATTTAACTAAACTTATTATCAAGTAGATCTATTTCCTCGAGGGGGCAAACTGGAACAAGAAAAATAGTTAAGGGGTAATTCTGGACTTATTAAAATTCCAGTTTTCCTCCTTGGACAAATTTTCTTTAGGGGAGAAATGGAATTAGAAAAAACGGTAAAAAGGAAAACTGGGATAACTTTAATAACCTATGTATAAGAATATGTCTACTGAATTAAGTTGGACATACCATATGCTTCTCATCATTACTTCAGCCTATGCTAGAACACTGCACTTGGTATCCTCATCATCATAACAGATAAATTTATAAATAAAGATACATTTATTTGGCCAAAAACAGGTTGCATACAATAACACATAAAAACAGTAAAACACTAATACACAGCACACATAAAACTAAATAAAATAAACCTACGGAGATATTATAAATAAAAAAAATATTATAAATTAAAGGCGTCCAGCCTGCCGAGTTATTAATTAATTGATTTTGTACCTAGTTAGGTTCTAAACAGTGTTTAGTTAATCTACGATTGTAAAAATTTGTGTTAAATAAAGAACTTTGAAAAACAAATAATAATAAATGACTACCGTGCTAGCCAAAAAGGGTCAAACTCAGCTATGTGCTGAACCAAGCATGGCGCGGATCAACGCTGGTTTTCAGTTTGAGCCTTTTTGTTTAGTCACATCACGGGCAAGGAAGAGAGATGATCAACACAAACAAAAAAAAAATAGTAAAATAAAAAACACATAGGCCTCCCCCTAATGAGTGCCATTGCGCCCTTCCTTCAGCTTGCCGAATCCATCATCTGCATGCAGTCTTTTATAGATCGCTATGCCATCTGACTGGAGGACATCCTATACTACGATTTCCGAGTCGCGGTCTCCACTCATGAACCTGTTTACCCCAGCGGCTGTCCGTTCTTCGCAAAATATGGGCGGTCCACTGCCAGCCTGCTGATTCTTTAAACTATCGAGAGTCAATCACTTTGGTTCTCTGACGAATGTTACGAATCTTAACCTTCAGAGAAACTCCGCGCAAAGCTATTTCCATAGCTCACCGAGCGACTGATATCTTGCATCGCCGTTATCATTAAGTTAATGTCATACGTAACAAATGTGTTAATTTTCGTGCGCTGATCAGATCATACATTTTCCATTATAAACGGCATCAAACTGACAACATCTAGTTTCAAATTAACCGTCTCTCCCTATCGATCCTCGATTCTCCACGGAGAGATAGGTGCTAATCATAATCGAATCTCCCGGATTCAAATGAGGCGATCCATCAGGCGGCAGCGCTTGGTGACAGCGCTCCTTGAGGACCTTTGTTGCAGCACCCTAGAGTGTTTCACAGTTCGGAAATGTTTAGGTGTCATGTTTGTCGAGAACCTGGAACAACACATGCACATGGTATCTTTACATAGATATAACTTGGCGTGTTTTAAAAACATATAAACCGACTTCTAATTTCTTAATAACGAAAACGGGATTAAAAATTAAATTTCAGAAAAAAATCGGTTGGCGTGATATTAAATTATACGTAAATTTGTCGCGCACATTTTTAATGCAAATTTAAGACTTATGGTTTTCTCATAGATGCTATCGTCTAAAATAGACCTAATTGAAATGGGACTACACGGACAGCACCAGCTTTCAAATAAAAAAAGAATCATCAATATCGGTTTACCCAGTCGAAAGTTATGAGGTAACAAACATAAAAAATCTGTCGATTGAAAACCTCCTTTCTGAAGTCGGTTAAAAATGAAGTCGCTTCCGCTGTCTATTCGCTTAGATCTTATAAACTACTAAACGGATTTTAATGGAATTTTCAGCAATAGATAGAGTGATTCAAGAGGAAGGTTTATAAACTCAATTTGACACATCAATTTCTACGCGGGAAAAGCCGCGGGTGCAGCTAGTAATTCATGAAGCGGGGAGATTTTGTTCGAAAGCCTAGTTAGTGGTTCATTTGAATTGTGAGTTGTTATGTTACCTCAGGAAAAAGGCTTCGTTTTAATTCCCTATCTTAATTCGCAGCTGTATCGATTAACAAATATACTCAACTGTAAATACTGTGAAGGCTTCCGACTCTCCGTAATCCGTTTCCTTATTCGAGTCCACCACATTGTTCTTCTATTACCGCCTCATCAAGCCAAACTGGCACTTACACCAGCAGCATATAGCTTCTTTTTCTTTGCCCAAACTTTATTATTAAGGATATTGTCGATGTAAGTGCAGAAATTTATTTACGACACCCCCTCATTTAGACTTTGTCTGTCCTTTTCTTTTGCGTTGTTGTGAGTGCGTTTGTCTTGCTCTGCGACTCATAATATATTTTGGGGTGATTCTGAATTAACAGTACTATAGTCATAATACCCTGGCTTGTTTCGACACTTATCGCAATGTTTGATGATTATGTTAGACATTCATGAGATTTGCTTATTTGATGCAGTCAAGTCTGTGGTAAGCTTTCTTAATAAAATAGGTGCGCCATGCTAATTAGGTCATAGGTATAACATTTTTTAAATATTTCTAAGCCCATATAGTAAAAACGAGCTCGTAGCAGTTATGATTATCCTTATTTCATTTTTTTATTAATTTTCATTTCGTAACTCACAACAGTTCTAACGGTAAGTTCTAACGGTTTGTCTTGCAAAATAGGCTGATAATGGTAGTCGACTGAATATCCTGTTTTTTTGTGAAAACAATCACGATATTATGTAGTAACTTCATATTTAATTATTCTAGCAAGACAAATTCCTAATTTTTTATTTTAAAATGTAATTGAAATCGATATCGATAAAACAACTAACCCCATCCCTATCCCGGCGGAGCGTACGCCACTCAATTTAGGGGTGGCACTGCTCAGACGGCAATAACGTATACACGAATAGGTGTCGCCCTGACTAGGGCTACATTTATACAGAAAACATGTTTCTTGTCTACGCTGATTTTAGTTTTAATTTCAATTCCTGATTACACTGTACATTAGCCATTTTTATTACGATTCATTCAGCTTTACACGAACAGCGTGTGAACAAAGATTCTATTTTTCTAGTAGAAACTGAAATCATTTAACAGTCTTTCTAGTAAGAAATTAAATTAACCCGATTACCCTGCGTGCGAGGGCTTACGCACTACAATAACAAATATCTTAGTTTTTCTAGTATTCAATGAAGAAACGGGCGTCATCAACACAATCCAAACCACGGTTACAGCGAGCACTTTTTCGTCTCATTTCAACGCCTAAAACATCATGCACGGCCAAGAACATGATATTGTTATAATTGCATATTATTCATACTAATTTTCTGGGTCCTAAACTTTGGTCATTTAACAATTATTGTTCACAACTTGGTGCGACGTCCTCGACTTCCGATTCCTGCCATAAGCCTCTTTTCCAGCTTTTGTCCGCCCGATATTACTGCACTTGACCAAGTACGCTGAATTATTTCTATCTCTCTCCTCTCTTTGACTTTCACTTTTGGCAGAGTGGTCTCATGAATAATCAAATCATAAATCTACAGTATTGGGACATCAACTCAACTTATCATTATGAAAGGGGTCTTGATGAATGTCTGCGATTTGCCGCCATGCTTCCCGGTTTTGGTGGACTATGTCGGAGGTGAATCATATAAGTATATAAAAAAGCTATAGTACGGTCAACATATCAATCAAATTGGAGGAGGCTTTCACCACTCTAAGTGGTTTTTCCACATAGCTATACTATACATTTAGTAAATATTTTTTGTGTTAGTAAATAAAGCTTATTTTATTATTTATTATGTCAGAGGTGTTGAGGACTTTAGATTCTGTATCTTGTCGGCCACAAGGGACTCCGTCAAGTCTTCATTCCATGCTACTCATAGATAATTCCTGAAACATTCTTGCATCTGCTTTCTATATAAATGCGTCAAAGCGTCTTACTCGGATCAATTCAAATCTGTGTCGTCACCGCCCGTGGCGCGCCGTGACACTACCGGGCACGTCAACAGAGGAAATATTTGCGTCACCTAATAATAACTTGACTTTTCTTTGTTTTAGATACAGTTTACTTTTGTACAACGATCATGTGATTTATTGTTACTAACTGACCACATTATGGCTTTAGTAGATTTGAAGACTAATGGCCAGATCTTTAGATCTACGAGACTTATTTACAGAAGTCTGTCTTTTAGTCTGATCTGTTTTTATCGTAGAGTCTTCGTTAATTATCATCATGTTGATATAATTAGAATAATTAGTTTTTATTCGTTAATTGCAGATAATAATACCTACTCGGTTATTGGAGTCAGAAACTAAGAAAAAAACTATTTAGTTAAAGCTAGATTAAAATGTGAACAGTTATTAAGAAGCACCCCAAAAGTCAAAAGCATTCAACTGTCATGTCTCCAATAAGGTAAACTGATAGGCATTCAATTCGATTAGGCCGTTGAGCGACTAAGCCCACCAATAAGTAAGTGTAATACTATAGTCCCATGGCCTATTACCTGGCAATTTCACAGAACAATCTACGTCGTCCCGTGTCGACAGCACACAATGATGTGACTCACACCAGCTTTGTAACCGAGAGGGAAGAACGTCCCGATTTGTTTACACAGTGTAGCTTTCCCTTTCGCGCGCGCTTGTGTGTGTGACCATCTGGCGGGTAGCAGAGCGGTGCCAACCCTACGTCTGTGTTAGTGTGGGGGCACAACCCTGCGCACCCCGTTTCGGGGTAGACATACCCCTGTGTGGGTGACCCAGTCGAATAAATCTAATGCACACTAATACACAAGCATATTGGTGGCGCGTCGTGTCATTTTTACGCTTGTGTTGTCGCTACTTGGGGTTCTTTATGCGACGCGATGATATTATTATTCTGACGATTACGGCATCCTTTATGCTTACAATAAAATAATTAATAAGGGATGAAGTGTATTGTGCGGTTCTGATCGGTATCTGGCCACTTAATTTCGTTCGTCTTTGAAAACGTAGCGATAGAGCTCATTAAGATCTTTAGTTTTATTGAGGGTTAATTGGTTAAAGATTTTGACGCTTTATATAATTTTTTACAGTGGAGATTTATGGTGCGTTCTCTCTTATACAAAATAACTGTCTTGTGGTTGGAGATAACAAAAAATTTCTTTTGTTTAGCTTTAAAACTTAGGTTTCTAGCTGTAAACTTAGGATGAAAAAATTGATCTCAACTGAACTGAACGTGGTAGATATATACCTATGTTAATCAATAGCTTTTGTCATCGTCAATCAATCAATATAGTCATGGTCATCACCATGGTCAAAATGATTGAATGTCGTTTTTAGAATGCTTCGCTATGGATTACCTTAAAATCACCAGTACAAAATTTGCCGCGTAAACCCAAAATAGGTTAACGCCAAAATGCCCAAACATCCCCAATTACTTACTCAATGACGGAACAGTTGACATGACGCTCAACCCCTGTTCAGTATAACAATTACGCGGCTACCCGGCTGGGCACATTGTGATGGGATCCATAGAGTTTATAGCAGTCACCATAGATATAAGTTTCACTTCTAAGCCGGGTACTCAGGGTTGTCACTTTAGTGAGAAAGGGTTGACGGGATTTTCTGGTTTGATGACCATAATAAAAAAGTTTTTTTGAGACAAAAGTGCAAAATACGTTTCTTTCACTTAAGTTATTCCATGTTTGGTGTATCTGTCGTTGTTCTCTAAATGACATGCAGTATAGTTGGCAAAATGACACCTTTCGGCAACGCCAGAGTATCAATCGGAACATAATAATATTAATTTGATTTTTTATAATTGTGCAATCTAAATATAGCTGCATAAAATACATTTTTCAATGAGAATTGATTTTGAGTGGCACAACCCAGACCCTACTCTCCCGGCCATTGTGGAAAATACTATACCGCGACCATTCGAAAAAGACCTCCAATCCGGTCCCAAACAGTCAAGAATGAACCGTGGAAAAAAGCGCGGCAGGTCTTAGTAAAATGGCCAAATATACAAATATTATTATCCTGCTGTTCACAAATATCAATAACGTATTACCAACGCAGATTTAAAAGTTAACGATCGATTTTTTAAATAATATTATGGCTTTATTTGTATTATTCATATGTTTAGTTTGGCTGGGATTATTATGTAATTTTTGTTTTGGATATTGTGTGAATGAGGATTGGGATAACAGTTTGACTTTTGTGCTTAAAATAAATAAGCCTTTTGAATTTATTTTTCAAATATTTAAAGGCTGACCGAGCAATGCTAACATCTAGTGATATGTTAAGCTAGCAGGTTCTATTTTACAAGCTTTTACTTTATTTCTTTTATTTTTATTCTATTTGCCTTGTTAGCGAGAAGATTTGCCCCACACAAACGTGTGCGACAAATCTTGCAACTGAATTCTAGACCATAATATGTGAGGCATAATTATGTAAGTTCGGTGACAGTGAAATATCATGGTCCCTTTATGCTGGAGTAATATAAGTTTATGTATGTTATACAATACAATACAATACAAAAATACTTTATTGTACACCAGATACAGAACATTATGAAAGATATTACATGTGACAAGTACAATGGGCGGCCTTATCACTTAGAAGCGATCTCTTCCAGGCAACCTTTGGATGGAAAGAATTGTGTGAATTAAAGAAAGGCAGGGGGTGTACCAAGGATAGAGCTAGAATAAAAATGAACATAATATGAGTATTTAAAGATAAATAAGTATTAGTTATCTTCTAACCGTATCCATTCAGTTGCCATGTATAATTGGAAGAGATCGCTCCTAGCAATAAGACTGCCAATAATTATACGTTATTTGTATTAACTTTCCTGTTTCATTTCTAAGTTATTTAATCGTGTATTTAACAAGTTATTTTCCATAATGTTTCTGTTAACATAGAGATTTCTCTCACTTGTGCAGTTATACACCAGCAAACACAGATCTAACTTAGGAGACAATATCTCCGGCGTTAAAAGGCCAGCCTGGGGGTGGCGAGGGTGGCGCCCTCCCTGCAAAATTACTACATTTTCAAGGGAACAACTTTTTACGAGAATAAGCCGCTATGAATCTCGAATTATGAGAATCGAGATGCGGGTACATGATGCTTTTTAAAATATTGAGTAAATTATTCGAAACCTTTCGTTTTGTTCCTAATTTAACAAGTTTTTTAATTACTTTAGGTATGTTTGTACAATTATATATCTCTATATATTCGTTTAAATTATAATACTTCGATATGTATATAGTATTTAGTAGGCAAAATTGGTACTTTGCCAACTTACTAGATACATTCGTAAAGGTAAAGCAGAATTTTAGAGATTGGTACCCCCTCTAAAATTCTACTAATGGTATCTAAAAGAAAGAACAAGAAAAATAAACAATCCGTCTTAATCTTTATTGAAAAGAAAAAAGAAAAATAACTTTTTTTGGTCTACTCGAAAACTATTCGAGTTAATTAGTAACCCTAACTACCGAGCAAAGTTTCAGATAAACTTGAAGCATTTGTTGTGACAACCTTATGAGCTCGGGAATGCTCGGGTCGGGTCGGGTTAGGTCGGCTGTGGTCGGTGTCGGTCCCAGTCAATAAGGTGCATTGCCCGTTCTAAGTTGCCTACTCGACTATCTGGACGAGGGATGCCAGATTCGTAGTAAAATCTCCCGAGATTTCAAATTAACAACGATATTAATTGTTAATACAAAGAAAGAAAATGATTTATATTATAATTAAAATTATCACTGATAATCCGATCCCACAAAATCCTACCTAATGAATACCAAAAATTCGACCAATAAACACTAAGCAATCCTATTGCAGAAGGTAAGATGACCCTTACGTTATTTATGATGGGGTATGTATAATGGGGTATCACATTTAGGAGTCTGGTGATTTTAAAAATATATAGTACCTTTGTACACTACATAACACAAGCTCTGCTTTGTGGCGATTACAATAGGCATATCATGGCCACAGTGTTACCAAAGCCACCCCTAAGGAAAAAAAAAGCTCTGCTTACCTTGGGACTGGATGATGCTCAGTAAATTGTCCAGCATTATTTATTTATTTATTTCCCTATAAATAAAAAACAAAATAGAATATGCCTTGACTTAATCGCATGTTTTTTTAGTAAACCATGTGATTGTTCACCTACTCTAAAATGATTTCCTCAAAGCAAGTACGTAGACACTCGGGTAATTCCATCCACGCTGGCAACCCACAACACTAGATGGGATTCTCCACGGGTCGGAGGGTGTGAAGAGGCGCTCGCAAATACCGTTAGGGATAATTGTGTCTTTTATTTACACCGCACCGCCCGCTCTATGATTGGATACGATTGATTTATTTACTTGCTGATTACGTTTGTTTTTGAAATAAGAATTTCATTTGTTTTTAATTTGAAACGAAGAGAATTACTTAACATCATTTGTTTTTTTTATTTAAAAATAATTTTATAGATTTGTTTCGTTTTTGAATACGCCATTATTTCATTCTTATTTCTAGAAGTTCAATTGTTTTTGGTCAGTATGTGTGTATGGGTCTACTTTTCGATAATTTTAGCGCTTAATAATAAATAAATTAGCTGTTTAATATATACAAAGCTTATTAGCGTTGTTTAAGCCATACTGTCGTGGGTTATTGATAATTAGTTCAAACCTCCATCAAACCAAGCGTTGAGAAAGATTTCCTAGTGTTGCTCAATAACGGGAAACGAACGATTTATTATGTCAATCGTAACCAAATAGTGTTACATAAGCGTGTGAGATATCCCGGTGGGCGTAGGGAATGTTGGAGGAAAGCTGGCGACCTTGACATGACAATTATTTGGTTACTATGTTACAGTCAAAGTGAAGATGGACTTTCTATATATTGTTTAGATTTTTGCTGGAAACAAGCGATGGATATCAGGTCAAAAAAATAGACCTGTTGCCTACGTATTTTACATATCTAGATGCTTTTCTATGAGTACCTTTAGTTTTGCTAGTTAGCTAGTTGCCAATATACCTCTTTATAAGGCAAACGATAAGTCAATGATTGCCAGGCTGAAAATAAAGTAATTTTCATGAATTAACTAATTAATAAATATTTAGTAGAATAATCCGTTCTTATTTATCGGCTTTTTCTGCTTAGTATGCATAGTTAGTCAAAAAACACTGGAACTTCTGTTTACTTATACAATTTCATGATATGAACCAAAAACATCGTTATATGCGTTAACCACCTAATTTCCAAATAATTAAAATGAAATGGGTACATTTAATTTAATATTTTGTACTAGAGTACGAATTTTAAATAAATTATTATTGAATAAGAAAGAAACTTTACATACATTTTCGTTCACTAGCGAAAACTGACCAGCGCTTCCTTAACCTTACAACCTAAATAATTTACCTTGCCATCTCTCAATGCACCTGCCCTTGCAGCAGATAGATAAAGTTACTACCTTAGTCAGTTAGTTAGTTGCCACCATATTCAAACATTGACTGCAACATCATTACCAAAGACGTTAAATCTGACAAACAAACATGTTACATGGGAGACGGAAATGCTCAGGGCAGTTTATTGAGCTTTCACTGCAGCACCATTTAATATGTGCCTCTTCGATGCGCCTGCGCTTATGAACGGTGATTAAAACACCGTGCGCGTGAACCGTAGTATTTGATCACAATGTGTGAAGCGGTCATTATTTTTACCAGGAAAGCTGCCTTCGTAGGATTTTTTGAATTAATTAGACTTATTAAACCAATCTTATATTCTAAGATATTATCAGGAATCACAGTTATTGAAGCTACAGCAAAAATGTATTTAAAAAATCAGAGAAACGTCAATTTTCATCAAACATTTTCACCAGTAAAAGTGTTACGGCGAAAACAACGTCAGTTTGCGATAACAATTTGAAAATACACATTTTTAAAAAACTTTTCAAAATACCGAATCAAATGGAAACGTTAACAGTAACGGAATGGAAATGGAAAAGCAGAGAGACGATTAAAAATGATCCACGCGAATGCATTCGCGCGGACAATATTTTAAAACAAAATGTCACACGCTTTCCACGTTGTCTACCCCCACGTACCAGGGTCACAGAATCACAACACAAGTCGCTAAATAACTCGCACTGCGAAAACTTCACTCATTAAAACCTCATAGTTTCAATTCGGCCGAAAGATAGATTGTTGAGTAACCGATTTTTTTCCACGAGTCATTTGTTTTCTCCGATTGAAGTCCCGTTTATCTAATTTCATTTTGTACGTACACGTGATAAAACCCATTTTAGCATCAAACTGTAGTGAAGTGAAACATGGTTCGTAGGGGGTGAAAAGGGTGCTGCGGGGGTGAACCCCACCGCCCCCCACCGACGGGGTGTCATTGTGGACTGTGGTGTCGTAACTCTGCGAACTTTTTAATTTACAATTAGGTAGCTTCCCATTTCTCTGCCCTATTTAGCTTTCGTTTTTCCGGTAACCAAAGCGGTGTTTCATAATTAAAATTTATTTATCATATTACTGGCACTTAAATCTTCTGATATTTATGATGTAAACGTGCCTTAAGTTGACCCATTTGCGAAGGCTACTTTTGTTTTAAATTGGTTAAATTATAACAGTAATTAATCCTTACTTTCATGAAGTAGGTTGATTTTAATTTATTTGAATTTGAATAAATATATTCATTATCAAAAATATGACAAAAATATACTCAAAATTAAAAAAAAAAACATCAGCTCTGTTGCGTAACTAATGTTTTGCATTAACATCATGAAAAATATGTTTTTTTATATCGTGTGTTACGTTTTTTAAGTAATTTTCCAATGGTAACATTTTATTAATTAAGAAAATACGAGTAAAGAAAAATAAAATTAAAGATCCTGTAAAGGCTATTTAGTACAAGGTCCGGCAAGACTTTATAACAGTATTAATATAGACTAAGAATTGTTTAGAATAACTAAATACATACATAGGAATGAATGAATGAAATAACACTTTATTGCACTTAAAACTATAAAATAACACCTTATACCTAAATATTACACATAAAAACACACGGACCGAACCGACGGCCGCTGGGGCAAACGTGTTCTTGAGTGGAGACCACGACTCGGTAAACGTAGTGTAGGACGCCCTCCGACCAGGTGGGATGACGACCTGCGAAAGACTGCAGGTAGATGCTGGATGCGGCAAGCTGAAGACAGGGCGCTATGGCGCTCATTGGGGGAGGCCTATGTCCAGCAGTGGACTGCTATAGGCTGATGACGATGATGATGATGACATAAAAAGTACAATAGGCGGCCTTATCGCTGGCAGCGGCATGGAGAAAAAGACATAAGTCTTAGATTATAAAAGTATAGTGCGAAATACCTCGCTGGGGCGCTATCAAATATTTAAACGGCCGCTGTAATGAAGAATTTAAGCAGCCTACGACACAGAAAAAAACAAGCCTAAATATTTTTAAACTTACACGATCAGAACCCATAATTACAAGTACTATTTTACCGGTTATTTATCGCGTTTATTTACCTATTTCTTTCGACGTTTCAACACGTCACACGACTGTGTGTAAACCTGTTGAAACGTCGGGTAAAATCAAATAAACATGATAAATACCCGTTGAAATAGTACTTGTAATTAAAAACAAGCCTAGTTTTAAACACCATTATGTACCATAGTGTCCGTGGAATGAAGTCCCGCTGTGTTTTCAACATCATAACACCAGCGTAAAAAATAAAAAAAGCTATGACAACTTATACTATACTAAACAGTGCCTCCTACTTGTTGCCTGTTTTTGTGCACAAGTAGGTAGAATAACAAAAAAACAGCGATTGTTTTGGAAATGCGTAAATGAAACGTCCGCCCTGACTGCGGGGTGCAGTGATTACTTACTGTGACAATAACGGAGGCCTAATAATTAACTTGTTTTTACAACACGTCCGAGCAAGACGTTTTCGTTATGCGGGCTCAAGATATGAGCTGAAAGCGATTTGACTGGGGCTGCATAATCTTATCTGCTAAGGTCGACAAGAACTCAATTGTATATTAGGGCTTATACTGTATAAATACTGTCCTAAAGCGAATCTGTCGAAAAACTAATATTTCCTAAAGCGTACCTGACCTAAATATAATTTGACTTTTAACGAACAAGGGCACAGAGGCTATGGCAGTCGCAGCATAAGTATAAAATCCTCGAACTCATGGATGTCGTAAGAGCTGACTAGGGGAACCTACCTAAGGAAAGGAAGCAGGTTCCTTATATTTTAACGTCCACGCTGCGACTATAAATCCACCTGCCGAGCATGATGACTATGGCAAAACCCATTGAGTTAGGCATTATCAGCGGTGGCTAGTTAGTGTGCTGATGAAATACTAGGCTAGGCTAGAGCAAGGAACGAGATTCCTTTTTAAATAGAAATTAGTCTTCAGTAAACACTTTACTTTAAACACTTCAGTAAACTTTATCCCCTTTTTCAATCCAACGATCCTTTCAATCCACGGTTGTCTGGTAGAGATCGCTCTTGAGCGATAAGACCGCCAAATTGTCACATATCTTGTATTATTATTTTTTACCTTGTTTGTTTTATTTTTAAATGTGCAATAAAAGTATTGTATATCTATCTATCTATCTAAGCACTTTAATTCAAATAACTAGTAACTATATTACGAAATCCTACGCTTTGATAATTCACATACTCTCGTTAACAAAGAGTCACATCCATAACGAGACTAGAGACAAATGAAAGTAAAGACAAAAACCGGTATTACCAAGTAGATTACCAGTGACGAAAAATATGTTTCATGAATGTTTTTTTGAGTTTAGTAAAGCCCTTCTAAATATATCTGCTACCACAAAAGTCAGTCAAAAAACATTTTTTTTTAAATTCAAAAATGATCGTTTTAAAAATTATATCCGCTACCTTCTGCAACTCTTAACTACGGATGAAAGTCGCAAGCATCCGAATTTACCCTGACACCCGCGGAGCTTGTTTGTGCATCGCTTAAGCGGCTTCACTTTTTTTTTCTGTCTGTTTGTGATAGACAATGATGTTTACATGTTTGTCGGTGTTTCGTGTTAATTATTGCCGTTCATATTGGCCATTTAACAAAGACTCGCCACGTATACCTTCAACACTTTATTATGGGCCGAAGAACAAAAGGACAGATTGTTTTTCGTTATTTTTTTAATAAAAAAAAACGTGTGCATTGCTGTACGCACTATTTCAAATCCCTCTAAGTGAATACTGGCATGTTTTTAGGCCATTGTTTTCATGCCACCCAGATTTCTATAGCCAAATAATGCCAGCAAAGTATGCCACGTGTCGAAAACTATGAACCAATTATGAAAATAGCCTCGTTACTTCCGAGTCAAAGAATCATAAACGACCCATCACATTCTTATCTACGTATTTTAAACAACCGCCGATGTTTTCTTTCCAAATCTGAATATAGTAAGAGGGCGATCACTCTCGTCTATTCGTAAACTAATAAAGCTATTTCAGTGCTTCCGATATTTTTGGGTTCCTACCGCAACGGTGGCGTTCGATTTCCTACTGAAAATATACATACATTAACAACTGATTTTGATTCAACAATGGGCTTGTTTGAGTTTGAACCTTTTCGATAATATCTAACCATAGTTACTATCAAAGGTCCAATTTCACCTTTGCAACTGAACGCGTTAAAAGAGAGATAAAATAATCTTAGTGGTTTAAACGACTTCAGCGCATTTAACCAAAATAAAGTTGACCCGGTTCTAGTATAGTAAGCGAGTTCAAGAGATGTCATGTCACCCAGTAGGTATTACGATTTTGGGTGTAGCAGTGTTTGAACTCAAAAGCTGAACTTAATTTTATTGACCTTTTTTGGCAGAAAACAATTAAATTCCAAACAATAATATATAAAAAAGAAACCTTAGTACTAAAGTGTCTGTTAGAGACATATTATGTAAAGTAGACACCAACATTATCTACTCTAACTATTGCGATTTATTTATGTAGACAACAATGCAAACGATAGGTACTTATGGAAACAGCAAAAATAAACCGAAAACACAGGAATTTGAACCGCAAGACAAAAGACGGGTTACTTTCAGGATGAATCACTAGGTCAATTCCTCCAGTTGCCTTACAAGAGCTCACTGAACAGCTTAATAATAAACGTAGTCAAAGAAACCAAATAAATAATGTTCTAAGTAGTTGAACTTCTTGTCAGTGACTGATTTACAAAATATTTCTGTTTTGGAACAATAAATTCTGTGTATGAACTGGCAGTTGTAAGGTATAGAAGGATAGTAATCAATATGTTTTTGCTTAATTCATTCAATCATTATGACTACATTCTTAAACACATAAGTACATAAATATACTTACGTTTTGAAAACCAAATGTTAAGGTTGTAGGTACACATTCGTAAATGAATTACTTTTAAGATAAAAATCACCAAAAATAATTCAGGTTGATGCAAGCAATGACAACTCGCACTCCGTTCTAGAATGCGGTTCTGAAATATCAAAGCTCCTCGAAATTTTTTTTCAGGAGCTACCCTGGAATTATTTTGTTTGTTATTTAATTATTTTCTGCCTGCTGCTTCGCTCGCTTTGTTTCTGTGGAAATGTTCATCAGCCCATGGGAACTGTACTGTACTACTTTTTTCAAACAAACATTGCTTTTGACACCCCACGAAACAGGCCCTGCCTAGGGGGTCATTGTAAATTCCATCACCTTAACTAAAATAATACTAGAAGCCACATTACAAAGACACACCACGATGAATGACATACATTCTACCCACACTGGTTCTATGCCTTACGGCACAAGCTCTGAGCACACAAAAACTGGAACGCAAGCTGCAGATGAGCCCGCACGTGGCAATGGTCCTTTCCGCCGTTTAACAGCAGGTAAACTTTTTTTATAATTAGGAAAGGAATATTCCTGGGCATTGATATTTTTTGGCTCCTCTCTTTGTCAACGACATTGAATGGTTTAAGTTATTCGCGCGTCTTTTCAGTGGAAGTTCTTGTTGTAGAGTACGCACATTGTAAGCTTAAATTTTTGGTTACCTACGAGTAGATTTCTTAGTATGTTACTTTTATTTATGCTATAACTTTAAATTTTATTTAGCCGAAGAATTGAATAATTGTTTCTACTATTCTCTCGTTATTTTCTGTTTAAATATAAAATACTGTTAGTTTTCCTTTATGACCCTGTTAAGTACCTACAGATTCCAGGCAATATTTTATACCTTTATTTGTTTGCAATATAAATACTTTATTAATTTTTGTATGCGGTTTATACTAAACCAAACTACCCACCGCCCCCAGCCCCGTGTATCGCGAGGCATCATTCAAAGAGGCAGCGAATGCGTTAAATAATTTTCATCCAAAAATGGCCAACCAAAGTGTTCGGAAGCTCAAAGTTTTATCACAAACTATAAAATTTAAATAAATTACAAGGATCACACTAAACAAACAACTAACAAAGATTTTATCAGGGTACCAGACCAGATAAAAAAAACATAATAAAACTTATCTAAGCGTGCATCTTATTAACTTATCTGAAGTTAACTTTGAGTGTAAAATTAATATTGAAACCCAATAAGCTACCAACATTGAAACGATTGATAAGCCAATAGCTGTTTTGTGTTCTCTATAAAGGATCAGGTCAGGTAGATTAGTATCGAGTCTGCATCACAAGGACAAAAGGGATACACCAGGACTTAAAACCACGAAAGGTATAATTTGGCCGATTTATTAAAAATCCCCGGACAAGTTACGGGTGCAACATTCCGATCCCTGCGCCTTAATTTGTGGTTCTTTCTTTCTGTTTTTATGTTTTTTGCCGGCTGAGGGTAGGAACCTTTTTTGCTGTACCTCTTTACACAAAAGACCGCCCTAACGGGATCAGAGCGCCTTGCTTTGGTTTTATGCGATTGCTGGTAGTTTATGTGCTGTTGATCTCATATTAATTTTAAGAGCGATATATCAGTAGTTTTAGTACGGTTTCAGGGGCTTCCGGTGGCTATTTTTACATATTCATGGAGGTGCAGTAGAAATTAGTCGGGAGTTAAGCGGCACAGATTGTCAATAATGATAGGGGTTTATACTGTGGGTCAACTATGTAAAGGATGGTAATTCTTTCAACTTAATAAGCTGTGCTTACAAGTTTACAGGTAATAAGTACCTTATAAATAAAAACTTTGGAACCTTCATGGTTTTTAACACTATAGTCATTTAAAACAGGATAGGTATTTACAAAGATATTTACCAAATCAAATCATGGTAAATATCCCGTTTTAAATGACTTTAGGTATAAGTCATCATCACATCATCTCTTACCATCAGGTGAAATTGTGGTCAAACGAAGAAATACAATTTAGTTTTAAAAATCTATAAACCGACTTCAAATTCCAAATTATTGTAAGAACACTTCGATAGCTCGATCAAATTTTCATGTGGCGACATCTTCTTATAATTCGAGTGTAGTTTGATGTGATGAGTGATGAATGGCACATGGATGAAACGATGAATGAAAAGTCCTCTTGTTTAGGGGTGTAAGGGGGACTCTAACATCTCGACTCCCAAGCCAACCTAACATGCACGTGGGACACCCTGCTGGATAACGAACTAGTAGGCTCTGGTGAAAATATCAAACCATATTCATAATTTGATAATCATTGATTTTACAATTATTTTCCATTACTTGACACTGGCAGAAGTGTCCAACCAGACACAGTTGCCATTAACAAAGAATTATCATCATCATCCTCTCGTTTCCACGCGTTGCCATGGATATTATTTATCACCAATTTGTGAAAAAGATCACGTAATGATATATTACGGCGCACATTCCTCAGAGATCAAACTTTTAAAAAATATACAGCCGAACATAGAACCTCCTCCTCCTGAAGTCGGAAAAAATAAAAAAACTAGTCATCGTAATTATTTACTTTAAACAAAAGTCATTCCCAATTTACCCAAGCAATCATATTTTATTAGTTTCATATACATAGAAGTAGGATCCTATTACAACTAGTACATAAGTTATTTTACTTCACGTTAAACCAAAAAAAAGCAATATAAACGGAATACTTACTTAAATATATCTAAAAATAAACCGTAGGAGGATTAATTGATTTACCTCGGGGGCATCCGATCTGTCTCGGCTCCCGCAGGAATGGCGTCTAGACTTGGTTCTACATACTACCCACTGCCCGTCAACTGTATTGACTGGAAACTGTGAAAAGGTTTTAGGTACCAGACTGGCCATGTTGGTGGGCGGACACTGGCTTTGTACTGATCACATGTTACAGTGATATTTCGTCTACTGCTACTGCTCGAATATCATACCATATTTTGAAATATTTACTCTGATATATCATAAAATAGTATTTTTAAACTTACGCGATCTGAACGCATAATTATCTGAATCATTACGATCTGAACAAGTAATAATACAAAGCAGTATAGCAATATCGCACTTATTTAGCTTGTTTTTAACGTCGAGAAAAATAGGTATATAAACGCGATAAATACCCGTTGTATTATACTTATAATTCTGAAATATCATTTTTTACATTGATTGAGGTGGCTGCTTCTTCTGACGCAATTTGCCAGTCCTCTAAAAATTATATCAACGTTTGTTTCTGCGATTTCTTTACCACAAAAGGCTTCTAACTTTCAGAAACTATATATCAAAATGGTATCATGCGGCCTTTTATAAAGAACTTCTGCGATTAAAGTCCCATCTTTGCATTGGCCAAGCCTCAAGTCGAGCAATATTGACTACTCGACGTCAGGCCCAGACTCCACCAAAGCGAGAGATCTGCGGAGATGTTCGTTGCGTGAAACGACGTTTTTCAGCTACTAGCCGCTGCAGCTGTACGTAGATGTGTGCTAGGTAGAACGGAGATATGTGCTGGTTAGACTAGACAGGATCGGAAGTGTGTGCTGTCTAAAGCGGAAGTGTGTGCTGGTTAGAGCGACTGAGCTGCGTGTTACGAGCGTCGGATGTTTGTTGAGATGAATGCACTAGCGATTTACATGTACTCATCTCTTTTCGTCTCAAACTTAAAAAAAAACTTTAAATTTCCTCGCAAACTGGCGACGTCGCCAGTTTGCGACGAAATTTCCCCCACTGCATGCAATTTCCCACATTTCCGCTTGGATTTTTCTTTGTTTCTTCGCATACAAATATTCATCATCTCCGCTTGGTGGCCTCTACTGAAGCTTAGCTTAGATGTGTGAATAACAACGTTTATCCGTTGTTTAAAACACATCTCTTCTCCGTTAATCTTTATTAGCTTTGGTGGAGTCTGGCCCTTACGCTTGGCCAATACCTTGATCTCAGCCTTCATGAACTGCTGTTATTGAGTAAGAAAATCACATTAATCGATACATACATGTTTCTTTTACTTTTGCATTATAAACAAACAGAAATATTCTTATTACTATTTATGAAATAAGGTTAATTTTCCAGATATGAACCGCAGATTCTTAAATGATTATAAGAAGAGCTAACATAAAATATTTTTACCTTTTCCCGTTACCTATCCCCTGAATAGCCATCGTCGATTCCCCAACAATAGTATTACAAAGAAAAATATCTTAAAGCGAGATAGTACTGAACCGACCGGCGAAATGAGTTGCCCTTAGCCGGCAGGGGTGTGAGGCGCGTTGAGATTCAGGGCTGGTATAAGTCATAGGATAGGATCCGTGATGAAATCATCCGATAGAAAACTAAAGTTACCGACATAGCTCAAAGAATTAGCAAGCTGAAGTGGCAGTGGGCTGGCCATACATCGCGAAGAACCGACAACCGCTGGGTCAACGTGTTCCTGAGTGGGGACCGCGAAAAATGCGGGCGTTTTGCGAATACCTCATTCGCTGTTCCCTTAGTTTTGATAGAGTACCTACTGAGTAATGGAAAGGCTTTCTAAGAAGATCATCAGTTATAGAATCGATAAAATAGCTTGCCATAAAGAGTAGCAGGAGAATAAACTGGCTATACAAACTTGTGATTATTCATGTAAACCTAAATTATACCTACGCACGTGGGAAATACACTAAAAAGGAATAATTGATGGGTACATTGTGTATTTACAGGCTTATATTAAAATTATATAGACGTCATCAGTACTAGGTAAGCGGTAGTCCGTGTTTCCTTCCAAAGTACTCCCCAATATCGATTTCAATCACATATATCCCGCCGCCGTCTATAACCGATACCAAATCCCGGTAGATCCCTGTTGGATGGGACTCTCCCGTTTCGCCATAAATCTTGGGACCCTCGACCGCCACCCGGATTCTCGCCGAAAATATCTATAAATTCCCTCTTACCTACATATTTCAAATATTAACGGGGAGGCTACGTTGTACGTCAATGAGGAGATGCTGCAGGAACTTTGACGTTCGCCTTTATTGCAGAAAGAGTCGGTCAAATCTAGATATGAATTTAAAAATCAAAGATTCTATATTGCCTTCACAATTATTACCTACCTTCCTACCAAATGCGTTCAGGTATCTTGAAATTTAATTAGAGTGTACTTTATTTTCTCTGATGATGATGATGATGATGTACTTCTCTGAGTCTTGGCTTTGTGCTCAGGATTAACACCTATTTCCTTCGATCAAATATTCTCCTATTTCATACCAAATGGATGGTAGACAAACGAAATAAATAATTTTGAATTTGAATTTCATAAAAATGCTACCTTCTAGGAAGCGTATTGATCATCAGAATAAGCCTCGAAGTGCCTTCAGCCCTCCACCCAAAGACAGTACCGACCGCACGTCCCATCGATCGTTTTCAATTTTGACCTTCGCCGTTTCGGTATTCTCTTCCTTTCAGCGTTGATGTTATATGATAAAGGCTGTTGGCACTTGTATGTATTGGCTCTATACGTGATTTTTAGTATCCTGAGGGTGTGTTTTCTGTGGGCAGCTTCAGCGGAAGCGTAGTCGTATTTTGATCTCATAAATTTAATTTATATACAACTAACGACCCGCCTCGGCTTCGCACGAGTGCAAATGCATGTATTATATATACATAAACCGTCCTCTTAAATAACCTACCTATTAAAAAAATTGCATCAAAATCCGTTGCGTAGTTTTAAAGATCTAAGCATACATAGGGGACAGACATCGGGAAGCGACTTTGTTGTACACACTAAAAATAATATTTTGTTGAGCGCATATTTTGAAAACTGTCAAAAAGCACTCCATTGGAAACGCAAACTTAGAAGTTATTCTTCTACTTTTTATGGTGGCTTTTGCGACGTGCTCGTGCAAGTTTAACAATGTTGGCATTTGCAGTCAACAAATTTGTTTTTAAAATACTGGTGATTCAGTTTTCAATCATTGCTTCAATCTAGTCAACGTGCTATCATCATCATCAGCCTACGTTAGCCTAGTGCTGGACATAGGCCTCCCCTAATGACTGCCTTAGCGCCCTGTCTTCAGCTTTACGCATCCAGGCGACATGCAAAAGACCTTGCAGTCTTTCGCAGGTCGCGGAACGAGCTTATAGTCAAGGAATTTTTATACTGCTATAATAGATACATAATTAAAAATACACTATCTATGTTAGTCCGTAATCGTAGCAATATCTCTATTTTACTAATAAAACCTCAAATTCCAAATTAAAACAATCGATAGTGAAATAAAGATGGCGCTCAGGTGTACGATGCATATCGCAGCCTTGATTCTATTCTGCGACGGCCGCGTTGACACGGTTACTATCGCACTCGCTTGAATCACTCATGATCAGTGTGCAATGGAAATTTAACTTTATTGCTATGTAATTAAGAGTTAGTTATGCTGAAATGAGGAGAATAGAATAGGTGGTAATTAAATATGTAAGAGGATACAGAATTAACGTAGTGAATAGGTATTTACATGTACTGGACCTTCGTGATACATCGTCGGCCACATCGTCACTTTCCATCAGGAGAGATTGTGGTCAAACGACTGACTGGATATAAAAAAAACATTCTGTGGATAAATCGTACACAAGTAAACTTATAAGCATCTAGTTTGTACCTGCGGCTTCGCACGCGTCGTTTCTATGGAAACCTGATTTACCTATGTCTAAGTGCTTATTTAGTAAGCCAAAATATTTTGAGTTGGGATAAAAACAGACATTATATAACGTCATCGATTCATCTACCCAAACTTTTGCATTTCTATTATTAGTGTGGTTTTCTGCTCTCTGCTATACTGAAACCGGTATCTAGGTCCCTAACAGCCGGTTGTTTGTACGCTGATCATCGGTATAATTTACTAATCCAAATTCTTGTCAACGAAAAATAACTAACTGATAGATAACTGACAAGAGATTTGATCATGATTAATTTAGCGTACGAGAAACCGGCTCTAAGCCTTAGGCTATCCAGTAGTAGTATGCTAGTATGTAGTGTTGACAAGTTAAACATAAAACCGTCCAAATGCGAGTCGACTTGCACACGAAGGGTTCCGTACCATTGTAAATATATAAAGCTAAGGCAATTAGCAAAAGCAACCCTTAGAAACAGTTTTTTTTAACGAAAACTGCAAACCAACATGACGCGGTTACCCACCCAAGCACTGACCGCGCCCGACGACTTTGCTTAACTTCGGTTATCGGTAGTAATAGTTGCTAAGTGTCGACGTTGGACTCCTTAATTTTTTTTTGTCTAAAGATAAAGTACTATTTTAAGTACTATTTGTTGTTTCATCTGAAAAAGTAGGTAATACACTCTCCTTTTCAAAATTTATACCGTCTATATTTCACAGTTAAAGAAATACAGTCTACAAAAGTAGAGCAAAATTAGACAAAATATATATATTTAAGTCTAATTTTGATTAAATATTGATTTCATTGTTAAATGTTGCAGAGACAAGAGAACATTAAGTGAAAATTTCAATTTACTTTTACCGGTTCATGTATGAGATAAACCCGCTGACGAACGGACGGACGGACAGCCAGCGGGGGCTTAGTATTAGGGTCCTATTTCCACCCTTCAGGTACGGAACCCTAACAAGATATGGCGTATAGTTTTGCACTATAAACTATTTTAAAATACAATCGAAGTTGAAGATGACTGGGCTATTATGTAGGGCATTATTCATTCGACCGTCAAAACGTCCTAAGAAAACAAAGGTGTCACAACGGTGAACGACCTTTTATACCACTTGATTGAGGCCTTTTGTTTCTTAATTGTTTATATATGAGCTCGTACCTACTAACCTAGTTGTAGGTAGAGCTAGTTACTGTCTAGTAACCTACTTAGAGGTGCTTCGAACGGCCGCCGCTGCCCTTCAGTAACTATATACGTATAGGTAAAATGTATCTAGTGATATAAGTAGTAATTATACAGGGCGTCCCACAGCCATGCCACATGGAGGGAAAGTACCTTAAATATTGTAGATAGAACATTTTACTGAAAGAAGACTTCATTTTGATTTTAAAAACAATTAATTTAACTAAATAAACGAAGAAACTATCAATGGAAGGCATTACCAGAAACTGAGGATGATAGAATAAGAAGTGGTAGGTATTTAAAGCCATTTTCGAGATAAAACTTTTGAAAATATCATGGTTATTGTATATTATCACAAAAGTCATATATAAGGGGATATTTACCACGATTTTATTTACTATGCTACTGTGCGCCATGGTCACAGAATAACAACGTAGTTATTCCGTGATCATGGCGCATGAAACTGTGCCGAAATATTGGAAAACTCAAAAATCAAATCATGGTAAATATCCCATTATAAATGATTTTCGAGATACGATATATAATATAGCATATTAACTGTGTGTAGGTACTGTGAAAAATTTGCTGTTTCTTACATAAACAACCAGAGCGTATTCAAATTCAAAAATCTCTTTAGGCTTACTTCTTAATCACTTAGACAAGTCAAATTTTATACCATAAAATTTTAATCTTCCCTGCCATATATTCAAAAAAGAAATGTTTTTTTTTTTATGAAAGGTGTTTTTGATTTTCTGTTCACTTAAATGTTTTGTTCACTAGTGGAAGAAGTGATAAAGAAACCACTAGTACCTACATTCATATATCACGTAAGTGTCACATATGAACTACTAGGTAATACAACACCAATACAATGTCTAATACTTTTTATTTTCATTTATTTGTTTTATTATTTGTTCATGTATCTCTATGATATGTATTATTTTGCTTACCTAAATCTGAATATACCTAATTCGATTTTAGATACATGTCAATATTTATGTAAAGCTAAGAAATGAAAACACCACTTTTTTATCGAACTCTTTGTATATAGTCGATGTGTTTAGCTTGTTATTTTTCTACCTTGAAGAGAAACCTTTACCTTCAACCAGTACTGCTTATTCTGTGTCGGATGGAAAAAAACAATATTTTTCACCGCAATTGTGGCGTACTTTTGTTTTATTGATTGTTTCCGTTATCGCGAGTTTAATTTGTCTTATCAGTGAGATAAGAAACCACTTGACGTTGGTTACAGTTTCAGTCATTTCCATAATGGTTGGAATGCTGGTAAATATTTTTTACAGTGTTACTAGAATTACAAAATAATCTTGCGTAATAATTCAGGCAGACTTATGTATCTTGATGGAATATCATTGACAACCGATGTGGCGCGGTGGGCGAAGGTCCGCCTGCGACGCAGGAGGTTGCGGGTTCGATTCCCGCCTCGGAACAATTGTGTGTACGATCTGCAGATATTTGTTCCGGGTGTTCTGGTCGTTTTCTATGTATAATAAAAAATATCTATCTATGTAATGTATTGTATTATGTATATCAGTTATCAGTTACATAGAATTGTCCACTAAAAAAAAAAATATCTATCTTGACTTCGTTCCGTGTAAATTCTGCTTCTGATGTTGGAGGATGGTGGATAGCTGGATATGGGTTAATAATTATTACGTATTTATGTATTTCTTCTACATTACAGGTTATACACATTTAAGGTTCTTAATCTTAGATTTATTTCCACCAAGAATTTTCTTAAGTCACGATCCGTTTTGTAAGTATGAAATGTACCATAGTTATCTTTTTAATATTCTGAAATTTAAGCATTTGGGTACATATAAGATTCAAAAGCCTCCTCCAAACAAATTATTCACGGGCCTGAGATCACTCAATATCGGCGCAAACGCATGTTTTCCCAAATGAGTCATTGATTTACTTAGAATGATGGACATTCCGGGATGTAAGATCATCATGGTTGGAATATCATTTTTATTACCTAATTCAGATTGACAAAAAACTAAAGGTACGAAAAACATGGTAACTTTCTTTATTAAGTTTTACCTCTTTTCTTTATAATGTTACCCCTTAGTTACTTCTACATTGAATTTCCATTCAATTATTATCTGGTTCAATAATAGGGTATAAAATAATCAACAAAACATACCAACATGTTTAGAATTTATCTCCTCATCTATCGACAACAGCCAATACCTCACATATACCTGTAGCTATTCAAAATTTACAACCATGTCCCAGTTTCTTATCAACCGATGACGAGCCGGAAATGATCTCGCCACCGGAAGTGGATCGCAGGTCATGGAACTCAATTCGTGGTTACGAAGACACATTTGCAAGTTGCCTTTAAGTTACGTGGATACTTCGATCAGATTTAATGCTTTTGTTATAATAAAAATACTAACCTGACGGAGCCCAAGATCCACTTTGGTCAGCTAAGCCTCAACGTCTTTATCAAAAACGTCATGGTAGGTTTATTTTGAATTTGTCGTGTAGTCGTAACCTACAGACAGACTGACACCTTTCATGCTACGTATTTTTTTATAAAGATGCAGCCTCCCTGCCCATCCTATAGTAAAATTATTTGGTTCTCTCTACGGGCTGAGTGATAAGGGCAGATAATATAGCACACGTGCTAGACAAAGAATGATTGTTCTGTTCATTTAGATTACACAAGGTAGGGAAATCATTTATGGGCAATAGCGTGCGCTTCTATAATAAGCTTCCATCTGAAGCAACTGAGCTCCCTATTCGTAAATTTAAAAATTACATAAAAATAAATCTCATCAAGAAGGCTTTCTACTCCATAAATGATTATCTCAATGATGTTAATGCTTGGCCAGATGTCGCTCAGTTTCGCACCGACAGTAGTATGTAAGTAATTTGTTATTGTGCATAGCTTTACTTAAATATTGACATGTATCGAATCATATTATATTTAGACTTAAATAGGCAAATAACCATGTATTAGACATATAAGAGATGAACATGCTAGTGGTTTCTTTTTCACTTTTTCCACTAGTGGACAAAAAATTGAAGTGAACAGTAAAATAATTTTATTTGATAATAATTTAATGTATAAAATATGACTTGTCTAAGTGCTTATTTTGTAAGCCTAAAGAAATAAATGATTTTTTACTTTACTTTACTTTTACTTTAGGTATATTTCTATGAAATATCTTCTTTTTTAATGTGTAATACAAAGATAATAGCAGTCTGTTAAAAATAAAAAACACTTTGTACCGTAGACTTCAATAGATTGAAGGGATTTTTCGCAGAAGACTTTTTCGCACTTAAATCATCTTTTCCCAAACATAAGGTTATTTTATGAGGGGTCATGGGAAAAGATGATTTAAGTGAAATTAGAAGTAGACAATCGAATGGAAAGTGAAGACGTTTCGCACGAAGCATCGAGCGTCGTATTGATGAGTGAAGTATGTACGAAGTATTTATGACAATGTTACGCGCAGCGGATAATAGTTCGATAGATTTGACGACCTCAGTGGCGCAGTGGGCTTAGTTTCACCTGTATAAAAAAATATCTTATAGCATTCCAAGACTCAACGGTCACGTGGGCACAGACGTGGGTGCCTACGTCATCGACGCCATCGGCAAATGAGAAGACAAATATGTTTTTTTTTTAGACAATAGAGTTTGGTTTGACCACAGTCTCAACTGATAGAAAGTGAAGATGTGGCCGACGATGTATCACGAAGGAATACCTATTCACGGACATAGGGAGCGTGTTTCGCAGCCCGGCGGCGGTACGAATGATGAAAGTGGAGGAAAACTGCTTAGTGCGAGTGGACGGTATATCCATCAAGTAGGGGTCGTAATGCGCTGTGAGTCGCTGTGTCTCCTTGTCTTGGTGTGGAAGGGGAATGGTCATGTTTTCTGGGGTTTTACGCAGTAGCGTAAAATCGCAAGCCTGACCTCTTATATTATGTTTAATAATCTGATAAAACTATGAGGTTTTGTACAGATAGCCCCAGCCCATTAGGTAGTATATACCACATTAACTCGTGTTTAACTAAAACTGTTTTGACTAATCTAACGAACATACATACATAATTGACTTTTGATTGTAATTTTTTATGTTTGTTTTAATTGACTGGTTGTTTCCAAACTTCCATGTTTTGTTGCAATATGTGGTAACTGTTCAGCGTGTTCCGGTCGTTTTCTATATGTAAAAAAAAATATATCTACTTAATGTATTGTAGTACATATTATGTATATCAGCTATCTAGCTCTGCTTACCTTGGGGCTAGATAATGCTGTGTGAATCGTCCAGCATTATTTATTTATTTAACTGGGCAGTGATGTAAGCAAGTGTTACCCCCACTAACATTGACCAATGGGTGGGTGAGGCATAGGTCCAGCGGGGTACGTCTTTATGTAAATGATGCAGTAGTCTTATGTTAGCTTTATTGAAGTATTGCCAACAGTTAATATTGCAGATGTTGCAATAACTATTAAAGCTATAGGTATTCCAACATGCATATTCCCTATTGAGTTGTCGGGGCGTCGACCGGCGCCGTCGGGCCGCGTCCTCGACCTTATTACTCATGTGCCCACCGCCCGTAACCTTATTGTCCAACATCGATTCAAATTCTGTCCCATTTCAGTGATTTTTTTCTTTGTGACAAACTAATATAGCCATTGTTATTAATATTAACTAACTTATTTCGGATTTACAATCCATAAAACATACAAAAATACCTAATATAAATGTCACAGTAAAATCATATTAAATTATTATATTAGAGTACATAATGATATTTATGATTATACATAGTACGTCGTCTTAGAGAGCTAACTAGGTTGTCAATGGGATATTTAGCGGCTCTACTGCTAATTTTTTTATTTGTTTTTATGTTTGACACCACGCGAACATCATTCCGCGCTAGTCAAAAGCTGATAGATTTATTATACTGTATTTTGACTGATATACGTATTTTGACGACCGATGTGACGCGGTGGGCGAAGGTCCGCCTGCGACGCAGGAGGTTGTGAGTTCGATTCCCGCCTCGGAACAAATGTGTGTACGATCTGCAGATATTTGTGCCGGGTGTTCTGGTCGTTTTCTATATATAATAAAAATATCTATCTATGTAATGTATTGTATTATGTATATCATTTATCTAGTACCCATAATACAAGCTCTGCTTACCATGGGGCTAGATAATGCTGTGTGAATTGTCCAGCATTATTTATTTATTATTCTTCATAATAGCTTCGAAATATCTGTTATTTAAACGGTAAATGTGAGTTTTTCGTGGAGAGCGGGAGCTAGGGCGGATTTTGTCATTATTCAAAAGCCATCATGGGCGCTGCGATTAAACATTTGATAGAAAACTAAACACTTTTTCTTCTGTCCTCCAGAAAGAAGCTTCCACGGTAGCAAACTGTTGGTAGGTTTCTGTTCAAATTATTCTCGTCGATCTAATATTTTCATAGAATAAGATGTCAAATCTAAATTATTGGTGGTCCCGTATTATCTGATAATTTGTATTGATCTGACAGTTCACAGCAAAGACTTTATATCATGCTATGCTCAAATAATGATGACACAAGTGCTAATTTCGACAGTCAAACACACAATTTTAAATTGAGTTAAAGCGAGTAAAAAACTGATCACTATATCCGTAAGTGACATGAAAATCAGACGGACAGGTAAATATTTAGTACATTGAGCGTACTTGAACACTTGCCAATGATTGTTGGACGGCGATCGAAAACAGTTAGCTAATTTATTAAAAGAATTTACCGGATCATTGCTATTTTAGGAAGGTCAGCGAGTTTTAACCTTAACCCATGAGAAGTAGACTCTTTGTTACCTTAAGGTCTGTAAGTTCAGAACTTCGTTCATTATATATATATATAGGCCTCGTCATCGATTTCGATGACGGCGACCCTAGATTATCACGGATTTTTTCTATCATGAGCTCTAATATGGCTCGCTAGACCGAACCGAACTCATCGGGCCAACTCTACTGCCATGCGTGCCGTAGGATATTCAAGACCAAGTTCTTTTAAGAAGGTAGGCAAAAACTCGTTGATAGCATTGTTGAATTTAAAAGGTTAAATGGACTTACCAGTTAATTGGACTTTTCAATTTCATACATACACCTCATAATCAGATTTTAGCACGATGTTACAACTTATGCGGACTATGCGGCAAGCTGAAGACAGGGCGCCATGGCGCTCATGGGGAAGGCCTATGTCCAGCAGTGGACTGCTATAGGCTGATGATGATGATGTTACGACTTATTGGGTACAAGCCTTCTGAAGTTTGATTACGTATGAACCACGTTCTTGTGCTTACCGCATCTGCTGACGTCCAACGATCGACGTCTTTATTGCTCTAGGATGCCTATGTCGTCATTCCATTTCGCTACCGGTACCATACCTTCAATTTGAGCATCTCCTACATCTCCTCATCATAAGAATTTTCAATCAGGGTCTTTCGCATTCATAGCCCTTTTGCTATAATGGCTAGAACCTAGAGTCATATAGAAAAAAAAAAGTTGCCAAAGGTTGCCTGGAAGAGATCGCTTCTAAGTAATAAGGCCGCCCATTGTACGTGTCGCATGTTATGTATTTTTGTAATGATTTGATTATGGTGTAAAATAAAGAATTTTTGTATTGTATTGTATAGGAGGAAACCTGGTAAACCTTTGGGCAAACCTTTGCCCTCTGCGACGCTAAGGACGTCATATAAAAACAAAAGAGAGTGAACTAGATGGGAATCATGTACCTAAATATATTAATTAATCTGTAATTATATTAATGTTCTTGATAAAATGAATTTGAATGTTTTTAGAAACCCATCCCTAACCAAACATCGATCTTAATGCCCCATCGACTTTCAAAAATCATTAACATACCTTTCTCGACATCTAATTACCTTCTCGACTTTCTTTGTCATATTTTAATTAAAACACAAGTCATGCAAGTGAAACCGAACTTGGCAGAAGGAATAACCATTGGAGTAAACAACTAAAAGTAATAAATGGAAATTAGTAGGTAACAAACGTGCAATTAGCGATTCGAGGGACAAGAAAGCGACGCGTGTTAACCTACAGAAATACTATGAAGGTAGGTCACCAACTTGTCTGTCACGTGTTTGCAATCATGGAAAATCTTCCTTATTGCACTTGGAGGAGTCTTAAGTCCTGCAATGGATTTCTTGGGGCCGATGTACGCTATGTATTTAACGACTGGCTGGATAGACTCTGGAAACTTATCATTAGGATCGTTCTGAAAGCTGAAGAGAAGGCGCTGTGGCTCTCGTTGGGGAGGGCTATGTCCAGCAGTGGACTTATATAGGCTGATGATGATGATCTTCTGAACGCCAGCTCACTCGGTTCTGTGCGAGTCTCTTTCACAGTCTTCCGGTTACCTCGGCGATATCGTCCGATCATCTGTAGATCGTCTGCCTGACTTCTTATAGTGGCGATAAACATCACCCTTAGGCCTGTATTATAAAAGCTTAGTCGTTAGCTAATTTATTAACACTTTGACTGCTGAATTCACACGGTATGTGTTTTCTACAAGTGACTAATATGCGTAAATCCACTCTAGCGCAGCGGCTGAGAAAATACAGATCTGTGTGACTCAGCACAGCCGTAATATTTTTCGAACGAAACGCATGTGCGGCGCAACACAACCGCTGTGTAGAGCGGCAGCACGAATTTTTTAGGTTAAAAAAAAGATCGCAGTCAAAGTGTTAAAAGAATTTACCGGATCATTGCTATTTTAGGAAGGTCGATCTATGCTTGAATTACGATGGTCTATGACATAAACGTCGTTTACTAGCTCTTCGATCTCCAGGGTTTTTCGGACTCTACAGCTTCCATCCTCTCTGCAAGTAGACCCCAGGATCTTGTGTAGTATCTTAGCAATACCACCAGGAGCTTATTCTCCTCCTTCAATGTTACATAATAGATCATAATAAAAAACAAACGTAACTTAACACAACTTCAAATCACATCACCTTCACCAGTGCTGTACTGAACATTTTTATTTATTTATTTATTGAGATAATAACATCATTACAGGTTTTTTTATTAAGCCCTAAGGCGATGTTATAACTACTTATACTAAAAATTACATATTTTTGTACATACACACAATACTAAATAATTTATAATTTTGTTTCAATAACATTTTGTGCCTTTTACATGGCTTTCGGCAGGTTTTCGTAAAATATGTCTACGCTGTTGGAGGCATGGTACATTGGGAGGCTCTTTTGATTATTGCCTTATTTGGTTTCTTTATTATTATTTGACACATATCTACTAGGTTAGAAACTGAAATCATAATTATAGTAATATGTGTTGTCATCATTTGAAACTTAGAAACACAAGAAAGTGAACTTTCACCGCGTCGCTGCTCTTCGGTCTATCACCTCGATACTAAGGGCCACGTTTATGGCGATGTAAACAAGTAAGATTTATAACTCTACCTGTAGTTAAACCTAAACAAAATAGAAATGCCTGTCTACGCATTGTTTTAGTAGCTCTGTATGCTTCCAGTTGACTGACAGAAGGCAATGCATGGAACACACAACTTATTAAATGAAACTTATTGGACAATCCATACCGCATCGTTATTATCAGCCTATCTTAGTCCACTGTTATATATATATAGCATAATCTAGCCCCCAAAGCTTCCTCGTCATACAGGCTCTTCAGAAACCTAGTGCGAGAGATGAAGCTTCTATAAGGTACACTACATACAACTAAGCCAAAAATATATTTCATGATATAAATAATAATAAATAATGCTGGACAATTCACACAGCATTATCTAGCCCCATGGTAAGCAGAGCTTGTGTTATATAGGTACTAGATAACTGATATACATAATACAATACATTACATAGATTTTTATTATACATAGAAAACGACCAGAACACCTGGAATAAATATCTGCAGATCGTACACACAATTGTTCCGAGGCGGGAATCGAACGCGCAATCTCCTGCGTCGCAGGCGGACCTTCGCCCAACGCGCCACAGAGATCATCGTATATTTTACTGTTATTTCATGATATATTTTACTATTTTATTATTACTTTTAAGTTTATTTCTAAGTTAAGATTAGTTAAGCGGTATCTAGCTAGAAACTTAGATTGTGAATAATAATATTGCTATAAAGATTTTATTTGTATTTTTAAAGATAACAGTAGTAATTGTAGTAAGAGCTTGTGTTGTGGTTGCCTACTACATAGATAGGTAAATGATATCACACTAATATTACAAATGCGAAAGTTTGGATGTTTAGATGGATGGATGGATGTGATGATGGATATTTGTTACTTATTTATGACAAAACACTACTTAAATGCAATAGATATACACTACAAAAAAAACCAAATTCTATATTGAAAGTAGGTAAACATGAAAATAAAGTAATAATTACCTTTATAGTGCATAGTAACAAAGAAAATAGAGTTTTCTTCTCAGTAACCAGCCAGTGGCTACAGTTTGATAGCTAGTTACTTAACACACGCGCTGAAGGTGAAAGGCGTATCGCTTTCGAATTAGATCGCGTTATGTCGTAGAGAAACGCTACGCTCTCGAATGTTTACTTGTTTGTTTGTGTGGGTCAACTTAACAATACTAAATTTAACAATATTTAAGGTATTTACATCATCATCAGCCTATATTAGTCCATAGCTGGACATAGGCCTCCCCCAATGAGCGCCATAGCGCCCTGTCTTCAGCTTGCCACATCCAGCATCTACCTGCAGTCTTTCGCAGGTCATCCTGGTCGGAGGGCGTCCTACACTACGTTTACCGAGTGGTGTCCATTCAAGAACACAGGTATTTACATAAAAATAATTAAATATTTTGTTTTGTTTACTTATTTTTTCCAGCGTCTCGGCACGAGGTTTAAAAATAGGCTTAGAGTTATTCTAGGTCTAGAAGATCTATAAATTTGCATAATCTCTTTAGTTATGGCGTTTTCTAGAAACAAATAAAGGAATTGTCTATCTATATTTTTAATTAGGCACCTTATCAATTTATTCAATTAAATTTTTATAAATAAATAAACATGCTTAATGGACGCAACTATAGTAGTTTATTTTTTATTTTTCTATTCTCTACGTCACAGCTTCGCCCGGATGGTAATTCATCTTTTAATTTTCGGGTTAATATGTAGCCTATAACACTCACACAGAACGTGGCTTTTTATATATTTTCTTTCTAATACGTAACAAAAATCATAAAAGTTTACAAATTGAAATCCTTGAAACTATTAATTGTTTGTTCTTTGTAATATTGCCTTTTAACTAAGTAGGTACTAAAGTCATTTAAAACGGGATATTTACCATGATTTGATTTTTGAGTTTTCCAATATTTCGGCACAGTTTCATGCGCCATGATCACGGAATAACTGAAGACACTGCTAGTTTGTTTTTATGAGCAGATATACCAAATCATGGTAAACATCCCGTTTTAAATGACTTTAGTGTTAATAACCGTGATAGTTTCAGAAGTTTTAACTAAGTAGGTAGTTTTAAAAACCAATTGATTTGTGAGTTTTCATAAATTCAAGGCATGAAATTAATGTATTACCGCATTAGAAGTTGCTGCTGACTTTGATAACGGCTTTGGTGTATATCAGCTATTTATGTAATAAGTGGCAAGTACTTCATATATGCGAAAAAAATTGTGTTTTTAAATACATAGATTGTTTTTTAGACTATGATAATTTTTAGGGTCCCGTGCCTGAAGGTTTAAAACGGGATTGATTATATATTTTATATATTTAATAGTTCTACAAACACGTGTATATTCATATGCAAAATGTGGTAAGAGAAAGAAATCCATCTGCGTTTCTGTAGGAAAGCAAGTACCTACCTACCCGAAATATTCAAGATAGCAAATTTTATTCCAAGGAAACATTTCATATTTTTTTAAATTCGAAATATGGGATCCTATTAATAAGCCTTTTGCTGTCTGTCCTTCAGTCAGTGGGCTGTATCTCAAGAACTGTAAAAGGTAGACCAGTGAATATTTCATAAAATGTATATTTTGCTTGCCTCTTTGATAGCAAATATATAAAATAAAATTAGTATAACTATTGCCGGTATAACAATAAAATAAAAATTTAAGGGTCTAGCATCCATCCCAGTTCAGTAAGTACCGATAACCGTTAGCAAGTTAAGTAACGTTGGGCGCTGTCAGTACTTGTGTGGATGTTGACTTTTTCCTGTAGACCTCTGGAAACGCCAGAAATAAGATTTCACATAACTTAAAATCTTCTTGAGTAAGTCCATCTTAAAATATTCTGATTTAGGTAGGTAAGTTATTGAGCACCTATATTATTTAGGTTATGTAGATACTAAATAATTAAAACGAACGTTTATTGATTTTAATATTTTAGGTAGTAGTCGTAATTGCAGGTAAGTTAATAAATACTGGTTATAACTTAGCCACACACATACATATCTGGGTATTCATTTGCCAGCGAGTAATAAAGTATCTTAATTAACTCTGCAAGCCTCTAGCGGGGCTGTTTTAGGTCCCTCTGTTGAAGTACCATATCTCGCGTAGAACCGACGGCTGCTGGGGCAAACGTGTTCTTGACTGGAGACCACGACTCGGTAAACGTAGTGTACGACTGACGCCCTCTGACCAGGTGGGATGACGACCTGCGAAAGACTGCAGGTAAATCCTGGATGCGGCAAGCTGATAGCGCCCTGCGCTATGGCACTCATTGGGGAAGGCCTATGTCCAGCAGTGAACTGCTAATAGGCTGATGATGATAATGATGTTCAAGTACCGCCCGCAGCGCATGCGCATGCAGAGGTTTGATGCATTCATACGCGAATTATTTTTAATTATTTTGTAGGAATACCTACGTAGATGCTGGATGCGGCAAGCAAGACTGCAGGTATACCTGCAGTCTTTCGCAGGTATTCATCCCACCTGGTCGGAGGGCGTCCTACACTACGTTTACCGAGTTTAAATGCTTATCACACGGGAATAAAAAAATTATGTGATCTCGTGATCATTCATCATAATTCCCAATATTCACAAATCGATGAACATATCTAAAAATACATACAATCGAACAAAACAATACATACAGTCAAATATAGAACCTTCTCCTTTTTTCGAAATCGTTTAAAAAACGAACACTGAGGTTATTTAAAACGGGATATTTACCATGATTTGATTTTTGAGTTATCCAATATTTCGGCACAGTTGCATGCGCCATGATCACGGAGTAACTGAAGGCACTTTGAGAATATCCCGTTTTAATTGACTTTAAAGCGGGATATTTACCATGATTTGATTTTTGAGTTTTCCAATATTTCGGCACAGTTTCATGCGCCATGATCACGGAATAACTCCTAAACTGTGCCGAAATATTGGAAAACTCAAAAATCAAATCATGGTAAATATCCCGTTTTAAATGACTTTAGTGTTAATAACATGATGGTTTCAGAAGTTTTAAATGACTTTAGTATTAATTACCATGATACTTTCAAAATTTTATTGAAACGAACACTGTCTCATAAGTTAGAATGTAAAGTCAAGTTACGAACGTGGACTGACATTGATTTTGCTACCTACTTTATGTAACATTATTATGTATCGATAGACAAGATTAAATAATTACAAACGATATTGATCTACTTTTAAAGTAGGTGAGAGAGCGGCTTGTTATATTCATTACAATAAGATATTATTACTATAACCTTTTGACTCATCTACGATCGGATACAAAAAATATGGATATCAACTTTACCAAAAAAGCAAATTAAAGTTGAAGAATAGTAACAAGTTGGACCTAGTATTTACAATTGAATTAGTAGAGCTAAATGCAGATTGTTTCAAGAAATCTAGAGGTAGCTCAACTGTTATCAATACTAATCGAAGGCGTGTCCAAGACGCTGCTGGCTTCATTGCCTCGCTATATGGCAATGCTGATGCGCTGCGCCAGATACACACCAGCTCATTTTATAAGTAACGAGTAAAAAAAGTTAATCTTTATTTAGGAACGAATAGCTTAGCTACTAGGTGCAATAACAAAAATAGGAAGCTATGCGACCTGTTGAAGTACAATAATCAAAATTGTCATACAAAACCTACTTCTTATGCAGTATTGGACAGAGGGAAATATACGTTTTTACCTTGTTTTTACACAACATCTATTATAATGATCATTGGGCTAACTAAAGCTTCAAAGTAAACAGAGCTGGTCTCTGATCTAAAAAGAAAGATCTCTGATCTTAAAAAAAATATTCATAATTAATGGATAATCTGTTGTATCACACAACAGATTATCCATTAATTATGGACGTTCAATATTTAACTTATAATAACGAGGTAATTGATTGATTTATCACAGTATAATATAAAACAAAGTCGCTTCCCGCTGTCTGTCCCTATGTATGCTTAGATCTTTATAACTACGCAACGGATTTTGATGCGATTTTTTTAATAAATAACTGATTCAAGAGGAAGGTTTAGATTAGATATTTCCATGTAGGCGCAGCCGCGGGGCGAAGCTAGTAATATTTATGTCATAATTCTGATAAACATGAACGCAGAATGCACTTACATTCGTCAGACAACGGTTGGCATATCAGTTAGTAAAGTTAGCTCAGTCTCTGTGTTATGTAGGCTAAGGTTTACAGCTATCAAATAGGCTTGCCTTATTAGACAACGATGCGTTGCAATATCATACATGCATTCTAGAAACCCACGTACGGTTTATGCAGTCAATATCTCTGATCAAGATAGAATAACTTTTCCAAATAAATAAATAATGCTGGACAATCCACACAGCTCTATCTAGCCCCAATTTAAGCAGAGCTTGTGATATGAGTACTAGATGTCTGATATACTTAATATAATACATAGACAGACATTTTTATTATACATAGCAAATACCAAGAACACCCCGAAAAAATATTTGCAGGTCGTAGAAATATTGTTTCTAAGGCAGGACTCGAACCCGCATCCTCAGTCATTCGCCCGCCACACCTCATCATCGGTAATATCACTTCGATATGCAAACTGTTAGGGAAACTGAGCGTAATGAAATAGTTTTTCACTTCTATTGGTCAAAAAGTGTGTCATTATGGCATAGCTAATTGATTAAATTTTTTCTTCACCTCCATTTTTTTTCACTAGTGGAAGACTTGTCTCTCAAAAAAATTAAGAGAATACCTAATTACCTACGTACACAAATTATTTACCTACGAACTATACTTACCTTCTATTTGTGAGAACGGCGATAACATGGCATTGCACAGAAATAATTTCTTTCAGTGTAAAATTATTATTACGAAGGCAATGCACGCGTATAGCGATAAGATTGAAATTTACTTACATACTTACAATTTAACATTACTGTTTTAAGTTATTATACGATAATGGTTGACTATGTATACCTATAAATTAATTAGAAAATAGAAATAAATAAATCCTTATAATATTTTGATGCGGTTTCTATGCTATCCGTAGGGGTACGTCGCTGCCGCACCTAGCTCTACTAGCTAAAACATGAAGATCATCGTCATGGGCATTGAAAGTGTTAGTTTAGTTACACTATTGTTGATGTGGAGAGATCCTCCACATCTACAATAACGGAATAACCACATCAAAAGACAAAAAATGAGGTCAGATCGGGATGTCTGCCAATGAAATACTCGCAATGCCTTCAGTTATTCCGTGATCAATAAAATATGAATGAAATATTGGAATACTCAAAAATTAAATCATGGGATATATCCCATTTTAAATGACATGTGTTAATAACCATGATAGTTTCAATAGTTTTTAAAGAGATGATAATTAGAAACTACAAAATAAATCGTCTATTATTTAGATTTTGGTTTGTACTACGACCCGCGCTGCTGCCGCAGCGTAGCTTTACTAGCTGTAACATGGAGATGTATGTCACGGGTAATGAAAGTGTTAGTTTAGTTACTATTGTTGACGTGGAGAGATTCTCAACCTTAACCTACCTTGGTTTGGGCCGTTATCAGTTTTAAGTCATTTAAAACGGGATATTTACCATGATTTGATTTTTGAATTTTCCAATATTTCGATACAGTTTCATGCGCCATGATCACGGAATAACTGTAGGCACTGCGAGTAAGTTTTTCTGGGCAGATTACTTTGATGCCCAATAATGGGATAGAATAGAACCCTGGTGACTGTAACGGGAATACGATAGAATACGGTAAATATCCCGTTTTCAATTACTTCTGTCTCTTTAAAAACTCTACATTTCAGTTTTTCCAAGAAAAGCAGTTCTTAGAATCGTTGGAAGCAGCTTATAAATGAATCATAAAATTATTTCAAGTGCTTCCAATGCGCGCGCATATTCCCGAGCTTCTTTGTTTACAATATCACATCAGATATTATTATAAAATGTTTGTTGCTCTTTCACGCAAAAACTACTGAATGGATTTTGATGAAACTTCACAATAATATAGCTTACATATCAGAATAACACATAGGCTACAATTCATAGAGATATATTGTATATTATCCAAATATCTATCACCACGCGGGTGAAAACGCGGGGCGCAACTAGTAAACTATAATACAACAACATCTAAAGTCAAACTAAGCTGTGTGTGTAAAACAGCGGGCAGTATTTTGTCATCTCCCGAGGTAAACTGGATTATAACCTACTTTCTGCACCCCGCGGCTTCGCCCGCGTGAAAATCTATGTGACATCCTCCATTTGAATCACTATTTCTATTAAAAAAAGCCACATGAAAATCCTTTGCGTAGTTTTAAAGATCTAAGGATACATAGAGACAGACAGCGGGAAGCGACTTTGTTTTATACTATGTAGTGAAGTCTGAGAAGCAATATCTCTGAGACTGAGCACACTGCGTCATCTTTATATCGATACAGATGTTCTAGGTATTGTTTATTTCTGCCTGGAACTTGCCGCGGGTATTTTCCTTGGTTAGATAAGTTACAACTCTACTTATTTATCACACCCTATCTTCAAAAAAACTGCTGTTTTGCTGATGCAGATTTTTTTAAATTTATGCATACAAACAGTTTGAATCCCTTATTTTATGTCTATAAAAAGACTGATAAATAGAAAGCACTTTCTTATAATTATAGCACACAAAACAGAAATAAATACTATATAAATGTATCATCAATATCCCCAAAAAATTCCATCCTTCCAGGAAACTATCTTAGAATACGTAGCTGGAAACTCCCCATATTCTTAGGTGGGTATTCCCCTAATTGATAAATGGTAGGTACAAACGATACTAAGTTACAAACAGGACGACTGCGGTGTACCATATGCGTCCTTGTACGACATCGATAACGATGCGTGTTGATAACAAACTAGAATTTACATACCTAACGTCCATGAAACTGTTTTGGTTTCGAAACAAACGAAATTGATAACCATACAAATATTTTAAATGTCAACGACCTTATCAATACAACCGGCCAGTTAAACCTCTGATATAAAGCGTTGAACTTAACTGAATCAATCGTAAAACCAAAACCTTCGAGTTTGGAAATCACGCTATTAAAAATTTATTGTTCTCGATTCAAATTGAAACGGTCGAGATGAACGGCGCAGGCGCGTGGCGCGAGCGCGGCGGACACTGCGCACGCCAATTAAACCGCGTTCACACGCCCAGACTGACCAATGGGAACCGGTCGCTTAGCCGCGCGTTCACCTGAGCCCTTATTTGCTATGATCATTGCAATAACGCGGAGTGTCTCGTCTCTCAGCGTAAGAATCGACCATTCCAACTCAGCCAGCAGCTGTCGTAGGAGTCTACCAAGAGAACCTTTCAGAGGAAGGCTAGTTGACTTATTCTGTGTCTTTTAAATATCTTAGTGATCAATCCGTCTGTCAAGTTTTTGTAACAACATTCTACATGTACCTATTCTATAAGTGTGTCTTATGTTAATTTCAGTTGTTGAGTGGCAACCCTAACAAGCAACAGCTGATCGCAAATGTTCCCTACGAATTTATTATAAAATAATTGTTTTACGTAGTTATAAAGAGCCCTTTCCGATTTGATCGCATATTTACAACATAAACCAGTGTAGAAATTGATAAATAAGCGTTTACGTCGTGTCATTAGTGTGTTTTGGCCAACGGAAAATTATCGTTTTGTTTATACCTAAGTTTTGCTGGATTGTGTTTTGAAGGTGTTTTGTGCTTACTAGTGCCGTTTTTTCATGTAAAGGAATACTATTTCCAACAAAGTTTTATATCTATAGCGTCACGTAAGTACATACAATCTTTTTCAAAATATAACCTAGACATTGTGCATTCTGCCTTTCGGTATTACCTCTAAGTAATATTTACAAGACCCACACTAACCATCATAATGATGACTCGTAAAACCGAGAAGTTGAACCTGGCTCTACAGGAATTGAAGGTAGCTAAGAGGCAGATTGGACAGTTAGAAGCAGAAATAGCTGAAAACGAAAATATCCTTATAGAAGCCCTATCAAATAACAAAAATCTAAAAAGCGAAATGTCTGAGTTGCATTCCCAGAATACTTCTCTTTCTGAGGAACGGGATAGGCTTCAATTGATAATAGATAGGTTTGATCAAAAATGTGGCATTGAGTTTGAGTCCGTCCTGCATAAAACTTCAGTCCTGGAGAAGCAACTGTGTGACGCCCACCTCCGTATCACCCAGCTGGAGGAAGACGCCGATAACTCTGCCACCGCGAAAACACAAAGTCTATTTGATGAATTAATGTCCGCTGAATCGACCTCAGGCCAAGTTTTTGTTGCCGGCAGCAACTTACATACATTGCAAACAATTGATTTAACTAAAGATGACTCAGTGTGTAATGTGGAGGCTAGCAGCAAAAACAACAAACACAATCTTAGCAAAAATAAGTTAAAAAAATATGTTAAAATAAGTAAGTTCATTAAAAAAACTCAAACTTTGTTAAAAAATCAAAAAAATGTAGTATCTAAACTAAAATGTAAAAGAAAAATTCTTGATAAATTAGAGCTCTGTACATTACAGCTAAATTTTAATCAGACCCAGTATGAGGCTGAAATGCAAGATCTGAGAAGCAAACTTGGCCAGGCTGAGCACTCCCTGGAGCATTACATCAGCCTTTATGAACGCACTACCACACAGACAAGGGAACTCAATCTGGCCATGGATGCACTCCTTAGAAGCCAGGTGAGTCTGGAGGGCAGGGTTCTGGATGGCTGTGGCTGCTGTAATCCAGGCCCAGTCACTGACCACTCAGGTCCGGACAGTACTGTGTCAGCTACATCCCATCTGGATCCCAGCGCTTCATGCTTAGTTACAAAAACAATAATGTACTGTGATGAAATTGGAAAAAATATGGGCCAGTTCTTAAATAATAGTATGGAACATCCTATAATAAATAATTGTTTTCCAAATTCCAACCTGCATAATATTATGCAAAAAATTGACAATGATTCATTTAATACTAATTCAAACTTAGTAATATGCCTCGGAAATAGGGGTAATGTGAACAAATCTGACTTAATTCAATATTTGGACAAACTGTGCTCATTAAACTTAAAACAAATTGTGATGTTCACATTCCCCTACAGCGACAGCTTGCCACAATCGGAAAATAACCTTAGATATAAGCTAAATATTACATTGCATACTATTGCATGCAACAATAATGTACATGTGATTGATACTAATAATATTATTAGTAAAAAATATTATTCGACTGAAGGTAATTACTACCTACCCAATTTTTATAAAAGACAGATAGCAATTTCGCTATCCTATTATTTTAAAACAACAGCCAAAAACTTGGCTATAACTAATGCTTCTATTGAGCATTGTAATTATTTAAAAAACCAGACCTTGGAACTTATTCCAAGTCATTTAAATTAGAAATAGCGACAATAGAGGAAGTCTCTAGCCCTAAAAAGTTAAACATTATTACTATGAATCACAATAAAAAATTAAAAAAGCAAAATTGTAAAATAACTGGAAAGTTTACTAACTTGGTGCACCAAAATATTCAAGGAATTAGAAGTAAATTATTAGAATTAGAATTATACATGAACTCATTTGATATTGATATCATCTGCCTCACAGAACATTGGCTGAAGCTATGAGCTCATGTTTAACTTCAGTAACCACCAGGTTGGTAGTTCTTTTTGCAGATCACATGCTATTCGTGGAGGCTCTTTAATATTAATAAATAAATTCATAAAATTCAAAGAACGTAAAGACATAGTATGCTTATCCGTTGAAAGCCACATTGAAGTAGCATGTGTTGAGTTGGAGCATACTATTGTAGCAAGCGTATACAGCCCACCATCAGCTTCTTTTGAAATATTTGAAAAAAATATGGATGATATCTTATTTAAAATATCAAAATCAAATAAAAACCTCATAGTATGTGGAGACTTTAATATTGATCTTTTAGAAGTTTACTCCCTCAGTAGTAGATTAACAAATTTATTTAATTCTTATAATCTTAGGCCAACATTTATGGAACCTACTAGAATAACTGAAACATCAGCAAAATGTATAGATAATATATTTGTTTTCCAAAATGAAAAAATTGTCAGTCACAAAATTATAAGCAATTTAAAATCAGACCACTTAGGTCAACTTATTAAATTAAAACATCAAGTTAAAAATAATAATTGTAAAAAAAAAATTAAGTACATACCTGTGACCACAGATCGATTTGAACGGTTGAAATTGGATTGGGATTTTAAACCATCACCTAACTACTCACTTAACAATCCAAATGAGTCGTATTGCAGTTTTTTTAATAAATTCACTACTGCGTTCAATTCAATATTCATACCCAAAACAATCTTGGTCTCAGAAAAACTTAGCTTTAGTGAGTGGGCAACAGTAGGTATACATAAGAGTAGACAAAAGTTGTATGAACTGTACGGTGAAAAGCAGTACAATTTTAGCCAGGAATTCAAAGAAAAAGTAAAAAATTACTCAAAAATATTTAGAAAAGTTTGTAATACAGCCAAATCAAATTATATTAGCTCGAAAATTAAAAATAGTGAAAATGTAATAAAATCAACCTGGAAAATAATTAATAGTGAGACTGGAAAGGTCAGTACCTACATTAATGATTACAATTTAAAGATTAATGATTGCTCCATCAAAAATGATGTTGAGGTAGCACAAGAATTTGAATTTTTTTTTACTGACATTCCAATCTGTACTACAAAGTGTCTGAACTCTTCTCAAGTAATAGCCGAATCATTACTTAAAGAAAATGTACCTAAATGCGATAGTAAATTTAATTTCACCCATGTTAATGAAAACGATATAAAAAAAACCTTTAAACTTTTAAATATTAAAAAAACTGCAGATCTCTGGGGCATTTCCGTTAGAATTATTAAACCTTTAATCGATACCATTGCACCAGATCTAGCTTTTATATTTAATAAATCCATTGATTGTGGTGTATTTCCTGATCTAATGAAACATAGTAAAATAATCCCATTGTTTAAATCGGGTAGTAAGTCTGACCCCACTAACTTTAGACCAATATCAGTACTGCCTACATTCAGTAAAGTTTTTGAAAAACTTATTTTACACCAATTGCTTAGACATTTCAATAGCAATGACCTGCTACATTGTAAGCAATTTGGGTTTACTCGTGGCAGGTCAACTACTGATGCCGGTGTAGAGTTGGTATCGCATATTTTTGATGCTTGGGAGAAGTCGCAAGATGCTTTAGGCGTTTTTTGCGACTTGTCAAAAGCATTCGATTGCGTTCATCACGAAACATTAATCAGGAAACTACATCATTATGGAATTAGGGACAGCTCTTTGGATCTTCTTACATCTTACTTGAGTGATAGGATACAAAGAGTTGACATTAATGGGAAACGATCTAAAGGGTCTGTTGTTACAATGGGTGTACCGCAGGGCTCTATCTTGGGTCCTTTCCTATTTTTAGTTTATATTAATGACCTGCCTCATCTTGTAAAGAATGATCATGAGATTGTATTGTTTGCTGATGATACTTCATTAATTTTTAAAATGAAACGACAAAACACAAATTTCGACGATGTAAATACTGCAATCTCAAAGGTAGTCCATTGGTTTAGTATTAATAATCTTTTGCTTAATGAAACCAAAACAAAATGTATAAGATTTATTCTACCTAATGTAAAACAAGTTAAGGCTGATATAAACGTAAAAGGAGAAACGTTAGAAATTGTAGACAATACCGTATTTTTAGGAATAACCTTAGATAGTAAACTTCAATGGGGCCCACACATAGATAAGCTATCGAAGAGACTTAGTTCTGCAGCATATGCAGTTAAAAAAATCCGTCATCTTACAGACGTTGATACTTCTAGACTAGTCTATTTCAGCTACTTCCACAGTATTATGTCTTATGGCATACTACTGTGGGGGAACGCTGCAGATATAAACACAGTATTTGTGTTGCAGAAGAGGGCTGTTCGTGCGATCTATAATATGGGTCCCAGAGAATCCCTACGTGAAATATTCAAAGAAATAAACATAATGACAGTACCGTGTCAATATATTTATGAAAACTTGTTGTACACTCATAAAAATATCAATCGGTTCACTAAAAAAAGTGATATACATAATGTAAATACTAGAAATAAGAATAAACTCGCTGTGCCCACAACTAGGCTACACAAGATAAATGTATCTTTTAAAGGGCAATGTATACGCTTCTACAACAAAACTCCAAGTGAGTTGCAAAAATTATCAATAAATAAATTTAAAAAAATTGTGAAACATATTCTTTGTAAAAAAGCTTATTACAAAATATCAGATTACTTAGAAGATAAAAAAGCTTGGAACGAGTTTTGCTCCAACTCAAAATCTACCAACTTACAAATAAGCAAATCAAATGTACTAGACACATAAGTTATGAACATACTAGTGGTTTCTTCTCACTTCTTCCACTGGTGGACAAAAAATTGAAGTGAACTATAAAATAATTTAATAGTATAAAATATGACCTGTCTAAGTGCTTATTTGTAAGCTTAAAGAAATAAAAACTTTTCATTTTCATTTTCATTATGAATAAATGTTTTTCTATTTCTATTTCTTCTATTTTTAAGCTATGGAGACAATAACAAAACCCCTTGTTTGGGTCAGGCATATTCAGCAGCATACTGAATAATTGAAACCCTAAAAAGAAAAAGAACATTTTAGCTTACAGAGCGCGTTATAATAACCATGGCACAAGCGCGTAATTGCAGAGAATATGAACCCTAATCGACTGCATCTAACTATATAACATAAGCGGACGTAAACGCGCGCGTTTCTCTTCAGCCAGAGACTAGAGACTTGAAATGAAAATAGAGAAACTCAAACATTTGCCCGATTATCGGGATCGCAGTCGATGGTCGGTCAGTCGCCGCTCTCGCCCGCCTCGCTCGCACTATTTATAACGAAAAGAGAACCACGTTTCGACACTACGTGTACCTTTATTTTATAACCATTTGTAGCCGGTTTTAACCCGCAACGATTAGTAAGCGTGGTTTATTTTATTGTAGCGTATGATGATGCTACGGAATTTTTGAACATTATTTATTCTGGTTTGGATTATGGAGTACCAATAGAGGAACACTTTAAGAACTTATTAACGTTCTTAGGTAGAACTGGCTTATAACCTACCGCTAAGGGCTTGAAAAAACATGGAACGAAAGGGCAACTATTATCTAGAGAAAGTGTCAACACAATTAGGATGAAGATAAGGATAATCAATCGTCCAAACACAAGATGAACGGATCAAGAAGCTTTTTTATCGTCAATAGATAGACCTTTGTTTAACCACAATGTCACCTGATGGAAAGTGCCGATATGGCCGACGATGTATCAAGTTGTAGATGATACCTCTTGTCGTGAAGATACCCATGCTGTAATCGACCGGAAAATCAGCAGCAACAAGCGTGTTTCAAACCCCAGCAGTACGAATAATGAAGGAGGAATAAAACCTCTTATAGTGCGAGTGACTTTATCAAACACGTAACAAGACGTATAAAGATCATTGCAGAGCGGATGCCTCAACTATTCTGAGGCCGAACAAAAAGTAAATAAATACTGAACACATACAGATCACAAAAGGACTTGCTCTTAAAAAATCACTGGATATTTTTAAAATAGTACGTAGTCGTGGGAGCTTGGAACTTTGATAGTTGCCGCCGATGGAACGGGTAAGACAATTTTTTACAACCTACCTGCGCTGCTCCCTTTATACAAAAATTAAAACTTTATAGACGAGTGTGGGATTCATCAAAGACACCGCGTTTCATTGGAATGATTTTCCGTTTTTGGTCTTTGTCGGTGTTTGCATTTGGCGATTTTTACGACTTTGATTCTTACCTACTTGATATTAGATAATACGTTTTATGATATTAAAATGTACATGAGACATATATTTTTTATCATTGTTTTCTTCACATATTTTTTAAGGGTTATGCAACAATAATTGACCAAATAAAATAATGTAAAAGACGTTCTCTAGATGGCGCTAGGCTCGAAGAATGTGATTTATTAAGTGCCACAGATTAATAAAGTTACAGATAAGCGTCCCAGTGGACCACACAGGTTGCGTGGGCATATCTTCAAATTCTACGCCCTTAGCCGCAGGCAAAACTTCGGTATGTAATCGATCAAACTTATCAAATTCTATGACATCAATATATTGTTAATGAATGGTGACATTCTTAACAATAATTTATGATAATTGACCGATTACGATTAAATTAGCTCTATCGTTGACAAATAATGACAGATTTAAATGTTCAACGGTTTTATTATTCAAATCTTATTATTTGTTCGAGTCATCTGTTTAGTTGAAAATGTTTCTATTGAATTAAAATAATTGGATCGCCTATACCTACGTAGACTGAATTGAATGTCTTAATTTTACTCTATATTGGTTTGAAAATAAAATGAGGTCTTCCTATAGTTGACGACCGATGTGGCAAGGCGGGGGAAGATCCGACAGCGACGCAGGACGTTGCAGGTTCGATCTCCGCCTAAGGACAAAATGTTTGTACGATCAGTAAATATTCGTTCCGAGTGTTTTTGATATTTTCTATGTATGATAAAAAATGTCTATATATGTAAATATGTTATAATTTAGTACCTATATCAGTCATCTAGTAACACAAGCTATGCTTAGTGTAGGGCTAGATGATGCTGTTTGAATTTTTTATTTATATATAGTTTTAGTTCTTATTTATTAGATCCAAGATGGTTTAAGAGGTAAGGATGGAAACCTCATAGAGCAACTGCGATCACCAATCCAACTGCCAAGCGTGGCCTATGTCCAACTGTGGAGTATAGGCTGATCATGAAGATGTCTCAAATGAGCTCCGAAAACGGTAGCTCTTAACAATATGTTTACGACCTCTCCACGTCAACAATCCTTCGCTGACTAGACCAAAATGGATAAAGGCGTGTGTTCTGATGAGGGATTAGACACCAAGACCATTTGGATTCACAAAAGGTGAGCAAAAATGTTTCTAATATATCACAAGGTTCTGCAAGTGTGGTAATCAGAGATGGCGCATACTCCACTTAGTTTTGAATGCCGGGCACGCGACAGGATGTTGATAAGCCATTTGCATTTACCTACTGCGGCATATATGTAGATATCTACATCTACTTTACCTACGTTATTAAACGAGTATTCACCCCGAACGAAGGTGTTATGTCTTCGGAAATTGTTACACTTTTGATAAGGTTTCCTTTTGTTTTGTTTGGCAGTTATCAATTTAGTTTTGGCAACTGTTTTTGGTTCGTTTTATGAAACTAAGGGACCTACCACACCGGGACGCCACGACGTCGCTGGCAACTGTTATATATAAACTGTTCATTTAGCAGCTTGGAGCCGTGTGGTGACGTCTTCGTGCTCATCTTCCCGCGGGTGTCGTAAGAGGCGACTAAGAAATATCCACTGGGGGCGGGGAGCAGCGCCTCTTGTCAACAATTTACCAAAGAAATGCGATCCTCAACCCGCATGCCCTCCATGAGATAAAAGCCGAGTAGGCGCTTATCAGGGGGAGACCTGCGTCCAGTCCTGGACCAATATTATAGGTGGCATGTGTTGAATGAGGAGGATAACTTACTTGGCAAAGGTTTGACAACGCCGTCGTCTGCCATACAATGAAATAGGGACCTAATTATGCAATAATAATTACATCGCAGTTATCTATTATTTGTTTGTAGGAGGTATCTACAATTCTATATCCTCTATATAGAATTGTAGATACCTCCTTACAGGAGTTTGTATTATGTATATATTATATAGTATCTACAAAATGGTCATAGTAGTTGACCTTGTAAATTCGAAGTAAAGCCTTAGCTCTACTTTCCGAAACACAGGCGTGACCACGATCCTCAAAGTGATATCATAAGATGATTGCGTAGTAATCAAACCTCGTACTGCTATCATCCATCACCTCAACCACAAACAAAACAATTGCTTGGTTACAAACCCATCGCTTGGTTAAACCCCTAAGATTTTTATTAGGTAATGGAGGAACAGCAATGTGTGGCGTGTTTTGTTAAATGTAGAGGCAAGTGATACTACAGAATCGTGGTCGACTGATAATTCTTGTATAAATATTTACCGTTTACGAACGCTCATTCCAGTCGCCGAGTGTTATTTGAAAAATTTATAACAGTAAGTAACAGTTCAAAAGATAATTATTTTATTGGTTCATGAACTTCATTAGATTTGATTATAATTGCTCCGAAAGTGGCAGGTTCAGTGCGATTTGCTTTGCTCTATGCTAAGCTTGTTGAGAAGCAATCAATGTCTTAATTAGACGACCGATGTGGCGCGGTGGGCGAAGGTCCGCCTGCGACGCAGGAGGTTGCGGGTTCGATTCCCGCCTCGGAACAATTGTGTGTACGATCTGCAGATATTTGTTCCGGGTGTTCTGGTCGTTTTCTATGTATAATAAAAAAATATCTATCCATGTAATGTAATGTATTATGTATATCAGTTATCTAGTACCCATAACACAAGCTCTGCTTACCATGGGGCTAGATAATGCTGTGTGAATTGTCCAGCATTATTTATTTATTAAAATATAAAAAAATAAGTGCATTTTGATTAATATTTTATCACTATCACGATCAGGTAACACAGAATTAATTTATATATCTTTAAACCATTACATTTTGATTATCTACTATTATACATTCATATCAGCAGAATATCTACTGATTAACACTTTACTCTGAAGGATAGGATTCGTAACGAATACATCCGACAGAGAACCAAGGTTATCGACATAGCTCAAAGAATTAGCAAGCTGAAGTGGCAGTGGGCCGGCCATATCTCGCGAAGAACCGACGGCCGATGGGGCAAACGTGTTCTTGAGTGGAGACCACGACTCGGTAAACGTAGTGTAGGACGCCCTCCGCCCAGGTGGGATGACGACCTGCGAAAGACTGCAGGTAGATGCTGGATGCGGCAAGCTGAAGACAGGGCGCTATGGCGCTCTTTGGGGGAGGCCTATGTCCAGCAGTGGACTGCTATAGGCTGATGATGATGATGATGATGAACACTTTACTGCGATTTTTATTCGACGACAGCGATCTTTTTTTTAACCAAAGCCATTCGTACTGCCGCTCTACACAGCGGTTGTGTTGCGCTGCACATGCGTTTTGTTCGAAAAATATTACGGCTCTGCTGAGTCACACAGATGTGTGTTTTCTCAGCCGCTGCGCTAGTGTGGATTTACGCATATTAGTCACTTGTAGAAAACACATATCGTGTGATTTCAACAATCAAAGTGTTAATAGACTTTTTTGATATCCCTATGATGATTTTACCTACCTTAATCGAATATTATAAATGTTAAAGTTTGTATGTATGGATATTTGTAACAGAATGGATTAGGCTGAAATTTTTCATTCAGGCATTTTAGTTAGTACACTTTAATACACTTTTTATAAAGTATCTTATGTTTTATTCCAGGCCCAGAAGCTAAAATTAGTTTATGGAATAATCCATAAATCATTTTCCATGGAAACTATATTACGGAGGTTATTTCTATCCCATGGGATTGGAATAACCTTAAAAGATTTTCATAGAACAACGCGTGCGAAGTCGTGGGCGAAAACAAGTCGATTCTATAAAACTAGATATAGCTACGTACTCTACGTAGTAACAAGTAAGTAACCCAGCTTCCTAGAAGATAAGTTCTACAAAAAAGTGTGTCTTTAGGCTCGCTATCCCGGTTCCAAATTAAATCCAGATAACGGAAGTGGAATTGGGAAAGGATTTAGATAGGTTTCCGTCCCTTATTCAATATACGGAGGTTTTCCGAAAGATACGTAAAGGAAACTGAAATTGAAGGTCAATAGTACCTCTTTACTATAGAATTCTACATTGTATACGATACACACGTATACAATGTAGAATTGTCTGTGCACGGTTGTCTGGTAGATCTCGCTCCTAGACCGCAAACTTTCACATATTTTATAATTGTTATTGATAAAAATTTTGATTATTGAGTTTTCGTATAATATTGGAAAATTCAAAATGAAATCATAGTAAATTAAATATCCCGTTTTAAATGACTTTTTTATTTTTTTTTGTTAATTGTTTCGTTAAGTGTGTAATAAAGAATTGTCTATCAATATGTATATACTATACACATTACGTTTTATTATTTTATATATAATTATCTTAAATAATTACGCCAGCGTCAGCTTTAATACGTACCGATCCTATCCATCCAAAGGTTGCCTGGAAGAGATCGCTTTTAGTGATAAGGCCGCCGATTGTGCCACTAGATATAGTTAGTATTAAGATCCTTTAGTATTTTTATTATTTTTTTGTATTAATGGTGCAATAAAGTTATATTGTATTGTATTGTAAAGCTTATTATTTACTTTTGCTGGTCAGTATTAAAAGATAAATTTAATCTAAAGCCATTTTTTTATATTAGCCCGATTCGTCCCACTGCTGGGCAAAGGCCTCCCCTAAATCTCTCATGCATCAGTGGCGATAAGCAGCAGGTTCACGCTAAACAATTAGCAGCATTCTTTCAAACATTTTATGCATTAGGTAAGTGTGAGTGTGTTTATCATCCTTAGGTATAAATGAGTTTTTATAAATGTAAGATCTAGGATAATCATTAATATAGGTTAACTTGTAAAGTAAATAAGTAAAGTAAAAAATCATTTATTTCTTTAGGCTTACTAAATAAGCACTTAGACAAGTCATATTTTATACATTAAATTATTATCAAAAAAAAATATTTTACTGTTCACTTCAATTTTTTGTCCACTTGTGGAAGAAGTGAAAAAGAAACCACTAGCATGTTCATCTCTTATATGTCTAATACATGATTATTTGCCTATTTAAGTCTAAATATAATATGATTCGATACATGTCAATATTTAAGTAAAGCTATGCACAAAAACAAATTACTTACATAGGTATTACATATTGTCGGTGCGAAACTGAGCGACATCTGGCCAAGCATTAACATCATTGAGATAATCATTTTTGGAGTAGAAAGCCTTCTTGATGAGATTTATTTTTATTTTTATTTTTATGTATTATTGTCAGATCGTTCGTTAACTACAGTACCTAGATTATCAATTTATTTTTAAATTAAGTGAGAACTATAGTGCTAAGACAAACCTAACATAGGCTTTAAGGCACTACTAACTTAACGATGTAACCTATTTGTATAAATAAATAATCTATCTATCTATCTCCATTCGGTGCGGTCACAAACAAAAAAAAGATAAATAACCCTAAATAAGAAGAATATATCAATATATATTCTTCTTATTTAGGGTTATTTATAGAAACATGTTTGTGATGTCGTAGCTCTAGCTACGACATCACAAACATGTTTCTATATTTATATTTTTCTAGCGAATCACAGCTCTAGTGCCTAAGTTGAGAGCAGTCATTACCGATGTACACGTGTATATCGTCACGTGTCCTAGTGTCACGCTACCTTTACCGCACCATAATTGAAGGTTGAAAAACCACGTCTGTTTGATGCACTATTGTTAACGGATTCATGGAATCAGTTTTTAAATTATCAATTTATTTTATCGGGGTTTAGAGATTAGAGTTAAAAGTTGCTTTTTTTTTTTTTTTATAAAATTGGTCAAGTATGTGTCACAATATAAAAAATACATTTGGTACATAGTCAAACTCTAGTAGGTAATATAGGTACATACGTGTTAATAAATAAATAAATATAAATAATGCTGAAAAATCAACACAGCACCACCTAGGCCCAAACTAAGCTGAGCTTGTGTAATGGGTACTAGATAACTGATATACTTAATACATAACGTAGTAGATATTTTTTAAGTAAATATAAAATATACCCAGAATACCCGGAACAAATATTTGCAGACCCTAAAATAAAATCATTTGACCCAAGAAGGAAATCGAACCCGCAATCTCCTGCGTTGACCTTCGCCACGCCAGATCGGTCGTCATCAGTATTGGTTTTAAAATTGAACAATATTTCTGTGTAAAAAATATAAAATATTGTTGTATCAGTGCTAACAATTATGTGTTCAGATCGCGTTTAAAAAATAAGTTTAAAACGACGACGTTTGACGACCGATGTGGCGTGGTGGGCGAAGGTCCGCCTGCGACGCAGGAGGTTGCGGGTTCGATTCCCGCCTCGGAACAATTGTGTGTACGATCTGCAGATATTTGTTCCGGGTGTTCTGATCGTTCTCTATGTAAAATAAAAAATATCTATCTATGTAATGTATTGTATTATGTATATCAGTTATCTAGTACCTACCCATAACACAAGCTTTACTTACCATGGGGCTAGATAATGCTGTGTGGATTGTCCAGCATTATTTATTTATTTATTTTATTTATAAAAATATTTATATGGACGAAATCAAATTATGTTATGTAGAAGATAAAATAAAACAAAACACTTTGGTACCTGCCCGTTTCGGTAAAAATGGTTTCCGCTTCTGTGACATTTCATAAAGGAACCTAACCCCGAAGGTTCTATCTAAGGTCACCTACTTACGCCTGGTCAAGGCCGTTCAGACCTCATCCGCTGACTGCATGCACGATTCATAAGTGGTACGCGCTTGCTTCAACCTTATCTCGGTGAAGGTTTGTGTAAGAAAAAAAATATTAAAAAAAAATGCTGGACAATCCACACAGCATCATCCAACCTCAACACCGGAACGTTTGCTTAGTTTAGGGTTCCTTGCTGCTATTTTTGCCTTCGACTCAATGAAGGTTTATCTTATATTCATCATCATCATCATCAGTAGCCTATATTAGTCCATTGGTCATAGGCCTACCCCAATGAGCGCCATAGCGCCCTGTCTTCAGCTTGACGCATCCAGCATCTACCTACAGTCTTTCGCAGGTCGTCATCCCACCTGGTCGGAGGGCATCCTACGCTACGCTTACCGAGTCGTGGTCTCTACTCAAGAACACGTTTGCCCCAGCGGCCGTCTCGGTTCTTCGCGAGATATGGCCGGCCTACTGCCACTTCAGCTTAACGCAAAAGAAGCAGCAAAATAAAGCAGTTTTCTTATATTGACCGAGTTCAATTGCATCGGTCAATTTGGATCTTATTTTGACAAGGTTTTGTTCGATAACGATCGTGCGCGGATTATACCCAGCTTAAAAAGACCTGACACTTGTTAGGAACTTCACAAATTCATACCATGTGAAGACGACACACGCATAGTATTGTGTCTAGGAATGTATAGATGAATTGGTCAAACACCGGTGTCAAAGACCGATTGGTAGATACAAGTTGTTCAATTAGTGAGCGAAAAGGCGCCATAGTAACACCACAGGTAAATAGAAAATAGCTGGTTACATCTATACAATACAAACATACTTTATTGTACACTAGTTACAGATCATTATAAAAGACACATGATACAAGTACATACAATGGGCGGCTTTATCGCTTAGAAGCGATCTCTTCTAGGCATCAATGAAGGTGTAGATAATTGGAAAACCGGTATCACATCAAATCAAACTATGGATGGATGTTTTTTACTTCTTCACGTCAAAACTACTAAACGATTAGACTGAAATTGCATTTGCACATATGTAGCTCAAAGCCTAGGATCAAACATAGGGTACTATTTTTGTTATAAAACAGTTCCCATGGGATAAAAATAACATAAAAGTTTTGTTTTTTTTTAGCTTTTCCGTAGACACAACGCGTGTGAAGCTGCGGTCAGATACTAGTTACCTATTAATACAACATACATATATACTTACTTGGTCAAAAACCTACCGTCAATCACGCCATGTGACAGAGCTTTGGTTGAACTCACGCTCTTCCCATCTGTGTGGATAAATAAATAAATAAAGCTGGACAATCATCATTACCTAGCTCTAAGAAATGCAGAATTTGTGTTACGAGCACTCGATACCTCATCATCATCAGCCTCTGTTAGTCCACAGTTGGACATAGGCCTCCCCCAATGAGCGCCATAGCACCCTGCCTTCAGCTTGACGCATCCAGTATCCATACGATATAGTACGTCTTAGTATACTTATATGATGATATTTGCAGTAGTAGAGAAGATGATTCCGTGGTCCCAGATATCCTATAAAAAAATATTCCCGAGTTATTATTATTTATCCCGCATTATTAGCCTAGTACAGGATGTAAAATACTTAAACTACGGCCTATATAAAATAATTAATCTAACATATATAAAACAAACATTGTTTTATGATTTTATACATAGGTTGGATAGGACTAACACTTACTTAAAATAAAAAATTAATAGTAATAGAAGTTAATTTTTGAGTGACCAAGCTGTTTTTCATAAGCTACGGCATTAGGCGACATAGCGTAGGCGATAAGACCTGCATATTGACCAACCAATGAAGACCCCCGCTGTACATGTTTAGGAATTATATTTTGCAGATACCAAGGGGCAGTGTGGGGTCAAGTATACTGGTAGAAGGCAAGCGTAGGAGTTGAGCTCGACTTCAGCCTTTGCGATGGTCACGGTCACCGAAGAAGCAAAGACAGAGCGAGCAATAACAAAAAGTACCTACAGTTAATTAGAAGTATTCCACAATCTGCACCAAAATCTACAGCATTAATCATCTCAGTATTCACTGTGATTTTTCAACACTGGGTATACACAAATACATAAATATATTTTTTTTTATTTCGACGCATTGTAAATGATTTGAGAAATAAATGAATTGAATGTTATACGTTGTACATACAACGGATAACATTGCGTTGTATTTGTAGGTATTATAGACACAATATGTCTATAATACCTACAAATACAACCGACATTTTCCGCAGTAGAAGAGTAAAGTTCAAATTTAAAACCAGTTTTCCTACAAAATAAGAGCAATACGTCTAACATGGCCTCAATCAAACGGTTTTAGCTTCCGGGTGTGCAGCCTGGGCATATTAATTAGGTTTAATTAATTTATTGCTTAGCAATAGCTATTCCAAGATGTCTCCTTTGCGTGGGTAAATCTAACAGAGGACTGTCATATAACAAAAGGTAATGTTATACATTACCTTTTGTTATAAAAGCTTTAGTTTACTCAAAGATTTGATTTTCAAATAGGGTACAGCATATTATAAAATAAATACAGTCAAATTGAGAACCTCCTCGTTTTTTGACGTCGGTTAAAAATATTAGTTACTGCACACGGCTTCGCACGCGTTTCTTCTATGGAAACGTTGAGTTTTTTCTATCCCAAGGAAACTGTCTATGGGATAAAAGTCTATGCTTGATTACAGTCTTCGAGTTACATCTATGCAAAATTTTTAGCCTGATCCGTTCAGTAGTTTCGGCGTGATGAAGTACCTAACAAACATTCATCCATCTAAACATCCAAACTTAACTCACCTTCTATCAGGCGCGATTGTGATGAAGGCCAATTGATTAAAAAAACCAAACTTTCGCATTTATAATAAGTATATACCCATAATAGTTACATTTTGATGGTCTAAACAAGATAATGTTTTGTTTCTTATACAAATTATACAGATATTACAATACCGACCTAGCTTTGGTTATCCAAAATACTCATCAATCCCAATTCAATTATCAAAGCAAAAGACGGTCTCACACTATTTGTACTAAAGAAGCCCGTTACAAACCAGTATCTATTATCAGCTATTTTAAACCGTATGCGACTGTAATAAGGGTCATTAGACTACGGAAGCGTCGAAGCGGTCGTGCGTGAGAACTGCACATTGTTTTGTAGTGCGCCCGCACATGAGGTCATAGTTATTGAATCAATTGTCCGATTCGGAGGGCCGCGGCCGCCCTAATTGTGTTTGTAGATAAATGAATTATAATCAATGCTGTTCTATTTATGGTTGCGTTAGAAATAACTACGTACCGTTATACTATCATCGCATAAAGTAACCATCATGGATGTAAAGGCCAAATAAATACGAAATAGATATCTAAGCTGAAGTGGCAGTGAGCCGGCCATATCTCGCGAAGAACCGACTGCCGCTGGGGCAAACGTGTTCTTGAGTGGAGACCACGACTCGTTAAACGTAGTGTAGTTCCAGATGGGATGACGACCTGCGAAAGACTGTAGGTAGATGCTGGGTGCGGCAAGCCAGCAGTGGACTGCTATAGGCTGATGATGATGATGATGAAATAGATATCGGAGAGATTTGTGTTTAGTACATAACAAATAGTGAGCAAAGTTTTGGATGAATTAGCTCAGTGTTGAATTTAATTGAATAATATTCGGGTTCGATTCCCGCCTTGGGAAAAATTTTGACGATCTGCAAGTATTTATTCCGGGTGTTCTGGGTATTTTCTATATATAATAAAAATAGAAATGCAAGTTATTAAAATGACTGTGCAAGCAATTCTTAATCCATGTTTGGCATTCCAAGATAGTCTGAAAAATGACCGTCCTCATCTGCAGCTATGTATTTGTTTGTAAATCATTTGAGTATTCGAGTTGTGACATCACCGAATGACATTTACTCGAGAATACGGTGCATGCAGTGTCCTACATTCGTCATACAGCGATTAGCGGTCCATCGCGCTAATTCACAAGGCTGTGTTGACCACGAGCCACCTTGGATGCTTATAACTCCAAATGATCTTCGCGTAACGTTCCCACGTACATATTTGGCTGATGCTCTTTTGTTTTATGTGATAGGAGGAAGCATAAATCAGTGATCGGAGATTGTATTTTCATAGACGCGTACTGTGCTAGTTTGAAGTGTTGAAGTAAGCAAGGTTTTAAATCAAGCAATCAAGCTTGGCTAGCGAATTAGTAGAGATCCGGGGTCAGAATTCATCTAATACCATATCAATAGAAATCTAGTACCCATAACACAAGCTCTGCTTAGCTTGGGGCTAGATGATGCTGAGTGAATTGTCCAGCACTATTTATTAAAAAATATAAAAATAAAATTAACACAAACATAAATATAAATAAAAAAAAAATCGTCCTAGAATGACACATTTTAGCATTTTACCTTTGATCAAAGTTTCAAGGCTGAAATGTTTAATCTCTCCATGTAAATAGCATAGAGGACATACTATCTAGAGTTTCTTTCATATATGGACGATTATGCGACCATATACTTATATTATATCATTGTCAGAAAATTATCAAAAAAAAACCGATTAGTAACCAAAGTTTGGATCCTGATAAGTTTGCAAATAAAGATCTGCGGAGTACAAATCCTGAGAATTCCAATTATTTCTTGATGTAGACTTCCCTTAGTTGCTTTCTTCCACTTTTAACAGCTTTAATTTCTGTTAGAGAAGTCCAGCGAGCACGACGACTGTTGCTGCTTTTCAAATTTAAGATATTACCTGTGTGGCTCATAGTAAAGTAGATTCAACCTTAGAGTAGATCTATGCCTCATATAATATTATAAGACAATACAAATAGCGGTCCTGAGCCGCCTCCATCCATCGACTCCCTGCAACCGCTTCAATGTCGTTTTTCCATCGAGTGGATGGTCTCCCAACACTCTGTTTAGCTACACAAACTCGTATTATCGTACAAGTTTTCCCAACAAAGCCCCCACACCCACATTACACCGAGCCCAATACTTAGTTAGATTAATTCCGTCTTTTGTAGCTGGGTGGTCCAATTCTACATTTCCTGCAACATGAATTATACGTAGGTACAGTTCGTAGCAAAACTGACAATCAACCGGGTTCATTTGCATGAACTGCATAAAATTTTGATTATGCTTGTTTATGGATAGACTTTTGGTATTTGAGTCACCTACGTTGTAAACTGTCAGTCTCTGGTCTCGTTCAGATGTTCAAATTCAAATTCATATAAAAACAAAATCTTTAGACTTACAAAATAAGCACTTAGACAAGTCAAATTGTATACCTTAAATTATTATCAAATAAGTTTTTTTTACATTGGTCTATATACACTGTTGGTCGAGTTATGGTCAGCCTAGACTTGAACAGGCTGTAAAATCTGTAATCACTAGGATGTTTGCGTGATTCGGCCAACATGATATGGACGGTCCATAAAGGTTTCTTCTTAGCAGAATTTCGGCCACGGCGGCGGCGGCGGCTAGCTAAAGGAGACAAGCCATATGTACATATATATATCTCTACAGGCGTCCTCATCGATTTCAATGACAGCGACCCTAGACATTACGGATTCTTCTTTCTATCATGAGCCCTAAAATGCTCGCTTGTTCTTATATATGAGTATTATGTAGCCTTATTATACAGGAAGAAGTGTATATCGTCCATGATAATTGTCTATAAAATCCTTAGAATCATTGCAGTTGGCACCCAGATAGGCATATTTTATTATTATTGTTATTTGACTACTATAAATCCACAAAACTATCAATATAAACGATCATTCGTAAACCTTGCGCTGACTGTACATGCGAGTAATGTAGAGCAGCGAAAGTTGTTTATAGAAGTTGAGGATAGTTCGGACTTGTGATATTATCTAAGTTCATAGAGTAGTTTTTCAGAAGCAACTTCGACCATTATTTGGTATTGAAAAATCATATCTCAAAGCTGTGAAAGTTTTCTATGACAAAGGTGCATTTCTGTTTTAAAACAAAATCTTTAGATCATCGTTACCTACTTCCGATAGCCAATCTAAAAAATAAAAGTATAGTGTTGGATAACTAGTAAATGCGTGTAAATAGGCCATAACGATGATCATCGTAAGGTCTTAAATGCCCAAAGCTGGACATGACCTCCTCCAAAACCAGCACTCAAAAAATAATAAAAAAAATCTACTTATAATGGTTGTTATATTAGATTATCCACAAATGGTAGTAGAAAGCGTATAATTCACGCCAATATCGTATCACTTTATCAGTAATCTATCAACTGGTTAACAGTGCATCGATTATTTGATAAAACCCCGTTATCGGCGTATAAAAGGGCAGCTAGCACGTGCCCACGTGTAGACACATACTCGTGCTGATTGACTGACTCGATGCAAATATTTTGCGGGTTGGGTAGACTTGACGACATACATCTATATATATAAACTGTTAGTATAATTTTAAAAATAGGCATGTAACATCCACAGTAATTTTAGTTCTGTGGTAGTACATTAAAAAAACTAATTTACGTAACTTAATCTACTATCTGATTTATTCTAGAAGAGCGAGATTCCCTAACACAGGTATTTCTTTTTCTTAAAAGGGAATCTCTAACACTGTTATATTATTGTACATTACGCTAAAGAAATAAATACTTTGTATTTTGTATCTATGCCAAATTCTGTCTGGTCTAATTAGGTATCTCTGAAGCACAGAAGGTTGCCGTATCGATTCCGATAGCAGAATTATTATTTTAAAAATATTTTTTTTGATGAACTATAGGTATGAGAACAGTATTGAAAATGATCTTCCGGCCTCAGAGTAATTCTGTTCGTATACGTGGGACATATTAATATAACAAATAACTTTAATACCTAAGTTTTAATTGCTTTACACAAAATCATTTTCATTCTTAAACCAAATTGTTTGAAATAAAACAAAAACGTGTTGTGCCCAAGTTTTCCTGATAGTCGCCCTCGTGATCTTGGTTCATGGTCGTCTGGTAGAGAACCATAAGACCGCCAATTGTAATTAATTTTAAAGTTCTTATCGAACATAGTTCCTTATATATTAGTGTGCAATAAAGTCTTTTCCATCATTATTATATTATCTAACTATTTTGAGAAAATTTGTAAACTTTACGATTTCACTAAATACCTTCTACCATTGGGAGCTTCTTCATACATTTGGAAACAGACATGACTACAAAATTTTCTTATATCATAACATAAGAATTCCCTGGAAACAAAACAATCCCCACATAAACGAGTGTAAGCGGGAAATAGGTCAGGGAGGCAGGTACCTAATCACTACGTGTGCCAGTTCACGAGGCTGCCACTCCGGCGATAATGTAATTAATGCATCTATTATTGTGCTTTATGCGTGTTTATATGTGCTAGGTATACGGAAAAATCGGCCAAGTGCGAGTCGGACTCGTGCACGAAGGGTTCCGTACCATTATCCATAAAAACAAGCAAATAATCATGTTTGTTGTATGGGAAGACTTTTAAATATTTATTTAATTCAGTTTTTTGTTGTTTTTCTACGTAGCCATATTTACTATGTTTAATTTATGCAGCAGTGAGTTTCATTGCGCGTTTGATTGGCTATCAAAGATTGTAGGCTGGAAGTCCGACGGTGATGTAAACAAAGCAAGTGCAAATGATTGTATCGTAGGGTGTGCGGAATCTAGTCGAGATTATGGCGTAAGCGTGGACTGGATTAATTGAGTGATCTACTTTTATTCAGTTTTTTGTTGTTTTCTTAGCAGCAACAGAAATACATAATCTGTGACAATAACAACTGTCTAACTATCACCGTTCATGACATAAAGCCTGGTGGCAGACGGACAGACAGACGGACGGATAGCGGAGTCTTAGTAATAGTGTCCCGTTTTACCCTTTGGGTAAGGAACCCTAAAAAATATTTGGTATGATTTCGCAAGGGCTAACACAGTTGGTCATTGTGGCAGTTAACTTTGTGAAAAAACAGAAGCGTATGTTCGGACTTTTTAACGTCATCATCATCATCATCATCAGCCTATAGCAGTCCACTGCTGGACATAGGCCTCCCCCAATGAGCGCCATAGCGCCCTGTCTTCAGCTTGCCGCATCCAGCATCTACCTGCAGTCTTTCGCAGGTCGTCATCCCACCTGGTCGGCGCGGCGACAAAAGTCCCGATATAAAGTCATATAATATTATCAGGCTGATGGACGCGTATCATATAAGCAGATACGAAATACTTACGTATTTGATACAAGGCTACTTTACAACTGTTTGGCTACATCATAACTAAAACAACTGCCCTCAGTTCATTACCCAATCACTCAGTAGTATGTAGGTACTATTGTTTACGACAGACACCATCCATCATTCGGCATTCAACATTCTTGTAAACCTACTTACCCACTGCGATGTCCTTAAAACGAGCTTGCCTTTTGTTCATTTACTTTGTAACTACCCATCTTTAATATTTCGACCTCATCACAAAAGGTCGACCGGTTGGGAAATACAGAAGCACTGAGACATTCTCCTTCATAGACTGCTTAATGTAATTCATATCATATTAACCTTTAGCTTAAATAAATGTTGTATGTGTTGGATACATGGAAGGGATGCCGACTTTCAATCCAATGATCGTAACTTTAGGTTAATATTGTTTTTTATTTGTAGTATGAACTCGAAGGCAATGCTACAAACCCACTCCATAACAATGTAAAAAAGATTTTTATTTTGTCAGAACTCTTAGAAATCAACAGAACGCTAAGAGGCGTCGTGGAAGGCCCAAGATGAGATGGCGCGACGAGCTCGAGGTACATCTTCCATCATGGCCTGTTGCAGCGTTGGCTCGCGAGGAGTGGAAGGAGAAAAAGGAGGCCTTTGCCCAGCAGTGAGACAATAATGGCTTAATTAATAAATAATAACAGAAGACAGAAACTGACAAAATCGGTCTCCACTCAGCATGTGCTATGGTAGAGCAGATCGTACCATAGCGCTGGTCTTCCGTTCATTGATATATATTATTAGCACAATGTATGTCCATCCAAAGGTTACCTGGCAGAGATCGCTCATAGCGACAAGGCCGCCCATTGTACAACACATTCTGTATTTGTCTTTTTCCTGTCTTGTGTATCTGTTTTTATTTGGTGTGCAATAAAGTGTAATTGTATTGTAATGTACACTATAAAAGAACATTCGCGAAGATTCGTGTATGAGCTAGCACGGTATTATGTTTATTCAAATGCTTTTTCGTAATAACCGTGCCTATAACATCGGCAATACCTAAAGGTTCACAACCAAAGATTAAAATTCAAATAATTATACTCATTAATGATGCCCAATATATAAAAACAGCCAATTTGCCACCAAAAAATAATATGCACCGATGGTATTAGTTAGATTAACTTTAACCGTGTCGTATCAGCTGGTATATGAAAATACATACGAAGTTTCCTTTACGTACTCCATGTTGCTAGAGGTACCAAACCGTGAGCGTGGAACAAGAATTCGTATAAACACTGGTTTGTTTACGAACGAGCAAACGTGGGATGTCTACGTGCTTATGATCATACCTATTCTAACCTACGCAGCAATAGTTTAAAAAAAGATAATCATGTGATTAAAATCCAACCTGTATTAAAACTGAATAGTCTAAAAATATCGAAGGCCAAACAAAAACTATGGAACGGCGGAAGCGAAATCTTTGCGGCGGAAACCGAAAAACTAGCCGCAGTAACCGAATAGGTAGTTGGTATTTTATAGGTAGACAAATAAATGCTAATCAACGTTAAGGCTGATGCCCGTCACACAGTACAATAGAATAGAATAGAATAGAATAGTTTATTTGTAACTCAATATACAAAAAAAAAAAAAACAAACATGATTAAAAAAATAAAAATAAAGGATAAACAGATTTTTGTAATTGAGTCACAAAACGGACTCTATCTCAGCATGGGTTAGTTGTAAGCATGTTACAACCAACGCTGGTCTTCCGGTAGAGCCGTTTGGTGACGTCACGGAAGATAACACAAGACAATATATAACAAAACAACGTAAACGGTTACGAGCTGTTGATGATGAGGATCATGAACCCGATATTGAATGAAGAGATATATTTATTGATTAGTCCAAACAAAGGATAAATCGAACATAAACACGAATCGTTTTAAACCAGTCTGCTTAGAAGCCAAAATGGTAGCCTCGACGCCCAATAAAAGGGACAGACAGTTGCAAAATCAAGTGCCCGAGGCACTCAAATTGCACCAGCTTCTAGTGAATGGAAGTACGCCGTGACATACCGTCCCGACATTTTTCTATGTAGCCATATTTACTAGGTGTAATTTATGCAGCAGTGAGTTTCATTGCGCGTTTGATTGGCTATCATAGATTGTAGGCTGGATGTCCGACAGTGATGTAAACAAAGCAAGTGCAAATGATTGTATCGTAGGGTGTGCGGAATCTAGTCGAGATTATGGCGTAAGCGTGTACTGGATTAATTGAGCGATCTAGTTTCATTTCTTTTTCAAATTTTTCTGAGATGTTATTATATTAACAGCATCATCATTATATTGGCCATTTTGTGCAGCACAATCAAGTAAACCAAGAGCAAATCTTGTAGATGCCATGAGAATTAGTCAACTGATAGACATGTGATCTTCTTAACGACGCTCTTTGAAGCTATGATACATTGATTATACAACTGAATTTCGATAATAATACTTAACGTTTAAACCCACATAATTATATCAACCGATTTATACCGCCAACGGATCAGACATATTAAGATTTCTAAGTATAAAAGTGTCTATTGACCGTAGTGCATTGTTGATTTCATAGGGCGTTCCCCTCTAGCACGCAATGTTTTGAGGCATAAGTGGTCAGCGGATAGTAACTGGGATTGAAGTGGTAAACATCAGATAGATTGAATTATTGGTCTTGATCGCTTTGTTGTTGTAGACTGGAGTAGCATTTCGTTGGTGTTTTGTTTGGAATGTTGTAGATTTTTTAAATTTTGATTTAAATATAAGTACTCACTCCGTATTCCGGAAGTCAGTGGTAATAAACCCCTTTGTTTGGTAGCCATGATAGAAAAAAAACTATTTTTACACATTTATATGGATAGAAAAAATTAACAAACAACTTAATAACTAAGTAATATGTCGCGGTCTTATCGCTCAAGCGCGATATCTTCCAGACAACCTTGGATGTTTAGGATCATTGGATAGTACGTACCTACGTACATGTTCAGTATCGTGGATGTATTTATATGCGAGGGTAAAGAAGACCAGTTTATTAGCTAATGTCATCATCATCATCATCAGCCTATAGCAGTCCACGGCTGGACATAGGCGTGTTTTGTTTAGATAAGTATATCATACTAAAGTAAGAGTAAAAAAAAAGTAAAAAGATTTTTATTTTGTCAAAACTCTTATTATAAAACTTATAATAACAGATTAACAGAAGACAGAAACTGACAAAATCGGTCTCCATTCAGCATGTGCTATGGTAGAGCAGATCGTACCATAGCGCTGGTCTTCCGTAGAGACCGTGGTGCGCAAGGTGGCCTAATACTAATAGGAACAAAACTAAAATGTAAAGTAACAGAAACTAAAACTAAAGAAATTATTACTGACATAATGTTTCGGTATGTTAACTTTTCCCCTATTGGGAAACTAATACATAGGTAAAGGTTTCAGACTTTTATTTCTATGATGCTTGTACCTTATTACGAGTACTTTACTACGAGTAACTACGTCGTACAGTACCTACGTAGCTATTCGTACCTTTAGAACTATGTTCTGTACGGTTAATTACGTTGCTAGTGTAGCAATAAACATCCGCTCCCACTGAACCACACAAACTACGACGTAACAATTACATAAAAATGGAGTTCACATCGGCTGGCCGTTTCCTCCTCGATCGTGTAAACTTTCACGAAATCAAACAAAGAAATAGTGAAGGCTCATTTGCATGGTTTCCCACGCGGACAAAAGAATGACCCAATCTCTTTGGCAAGTACAAATGTTACCCGAAAACCTATGGTCACGGTGTAACTCTTTCAATAGGTTTGTGAAGATAGGCGGGGCAGGGCGTGAACACAACATTATTTGCCAATGTCATCATCAAACTCAGAGAGCCACGAAGAAATATAGATGTAAAACCTGTTAAACCATCAGGTAAATGTGAGGAAGAGTAGAGACATTAAGGTATTTTTATTCAGAAAGGTAATCGCTCGTCTGAGCTATTAGTAGGTACTCAGTATTTTTTGCGTAGGTGTTTATCTAATTGTTGAGAATAAATATTTTAAAATTTACGCGATCTGAACACATAATTATAAGTATGCACTATTTAAACGGGTATATATTTATCGCGTTCATTTACCAATTTTTCCCGACGTTTCAACAGGTTTACATACTGTTATGGTTACGGGATGACTTGAGTTGAGTACTAGAGCTACTGCCTCTGCAAAGCGGGGGCAGGTTTATTTGTAACTACCCTCACTTGGTTTTCGAAACTAAGCATGTCCATCTGCACACTCGGACGACACACAACACTAACAGTGCCCGTTAAATAGTACTTATAAATACTTAATTGCTAAAATTTTCGTAGGTTTTTTGACATTGACACCTCCAACAATTAATGTTGTTCCGCAGAAATAAAATCTTCAACTTTCACGTCTAACTATAAAAAAGCGAAATAACCAGATATTTACGGAGTTACTTCTCACTAAGACACTTCATCACCTTTCGTTTTATGTGCTCAAATTACTACGTTACTGTGTATAAAAGACTTTACTCTTCATGCTTCGTCTACCAACGTGACAGAAAAAACGAATTGAAGATCTAAACATAGTGTTTAGAGTGGCCATTTTATTTCAATTGTTTCCCATAATTTGAAACAATCATCAAACAAGGGCGTATGGATCTTGGTCACCTGGTTTTTCGTGTCAAATTGTGTAGCTTTTTGTGGAAAAATTAATACAATGTTACTTTTAGACTCGTGAGTTGCTTATTTTTCACAATGGAACAAAAACAACAATGACAATAAGCAGCCATAACATATTAAAAATCGTTATTTGATGTAGATCCCACGTTAATTTGCTCATATGCTAGCGAATCTGTTGATCCGCAGGTTTTCTCGTTGTTCCACAGAAGTGAAAATATAACTCTTTTGAATTCCTATTGCCAATCCTTTTACGCGAGCAGGTGGTGGTTCACTTATACGAAGAAATTCGTCAATAGTCTCCGCGTTCAGTACAATAATGCTTTCAGGATGCTGTTGGAGCTCCCGTGATTTTGCAGTGCCTCTGGCATGTTAGTTGAGACTCGCGTAGACCGCTTTGCTGCCTCTATGAGGAAAAAGCAGCTTCATTGGTTAGCAGAGCACGTGGGAGTACCAACACTATCCAGGCAGCAATAGCCGATAAATAGGATAATCACTTTATTAATTAAATAGAACTTTTAATAATTCAATTAAATTAATTTTACTAACGTATAGATCTATGTAATCAGTAATAAAAATAAAGAATTTTTTTATTATTCATATTTACGTTTTGTTTATTACGTCAAAACAAAGCATCGTTGCCACCGATAACGATCCTCACTGCTGGTTAGACTACAAGTGAATCTAAACCTTATCCACGTAGACTTAAGGACTTGAATGACTCTACCATAATACATTCCGTAGAGTACATAATACTCATTGCAAGTAACTGCAGGTAAAAGTTAGTTTACATAAAATGCAATAAACGAACGTGAAGTGACAACTGATAAATATGCGGTAATGATGAAAACAATAGCAAGGACTTTCTATTGCCCCTCTCAATAACTCCCATTCACCCCCCACCCCTTCTATCTACAGAGAAAGCCTTTGACCTCCACCTACAGGGCCTTATTTACTAGAGCGGCGGAGGTATAACACAGCTTGCTCACTCTATATTTTAACATAATGTTTGGTGCCTACATTTTAAAGATAAAGATTTAAAAAATCTAGAATTGCAGCATTGATGCCATGCAGTAATTGCTCTCTTATTGCTTACCTAAGATTCATCCTCATCTCATCGGCTTCACATGCGTTTTTTCGGGATAAATTAAATGTCAAATAAGTTAATCAAGGTCTAGAACTACATTTTGTAGCATACAAACATTACATAGAACTACATTGCCAAATTTTAACAAGTTCTGTTATGTAGATTTTGCTTGAAGTGGTAACAAACATCCTAACTTTTGGTTTTATAATATTACTGTGATGTGATAGGTTGAAGTTGAGAGAGTTTAAAATAAACAAATAATTTTATGGCAAATACATTGTGTATTTGCCATGAAATTATTTGTTTATAGTAGTAGTTTTTATAAGAATATAATAGTAAGGCTCTTGAGTAGCGAACGGACCGGCCACGTACCGGTAAACGCAGTGTGGGTAGGCCCCACGCGTTAGACTGACGAACTAGGGAAGGTTGCGGAAAACTTCTGGATGGGGGACCACAGAATGAGTCATTGCGATACAATACAATACAATGATTTATTTATAACGCCAACTTACAAGTCAAACGTAATAATAATAATAAGGCAAGCAATATAGAATAAAATATTGTCCCTAACTAATTTATGTACGTAGGTATGTTATAAAAAATATAATTGAACAATTGTATAGGAAATTAAGTAATAATAAAATGTATATAACAGGCAAATTGTAGAACTCATCTTCGGATTAGGAAGAGCTCTCTAAGAGCCATTTTTTTAATTTACTAATATTTAGTCCCCTAAATATCACAATGACCGATTCTGCCCCCATGGCCCTTTGGCCTATGTCCAGCAGTGAACGTCGTTCGGCTGCTATGATGATGATTCAAAATTCAAAATCCTTTATTTCATAAGGCTTACAAAATAAGCAATTAGAAAAGTTAAATTTTATAGTAACGAGAAGGGTGTTTTGATTTTATATTCACTTCAATTTGTTGTCCACAAGTGGGAGAAGTGAAAAAGAAACTAGTACATACATTATTAATATTATATCACTTACTTGATGATGATGGCCAAAGTATGTTTTGTTCTGAGCTAGCTGATTGACCTCGGCTATTGCTACATTTGAGTCAGGTTTGCATGTCGATACGCGGCGGCGGTGGCTTGAATATATTGTTCTATTTTTGTGTTGGAATTTACTGGACGCACATTAAGGCGAGGCTTTCAATAAGTACGTTTATTTGGTGCTAGGTTAATGGTCCTTTATGTTCTGAAAGGTTGGTTTGGATTGTCAAGACGATCCTTTAGTATTTATAATATTCCTAAGTCTGTTCACTCTATCTTCTACCGCACTTATCAGATCTGCTGATAAAGTTAAATACATTTATGTCATGGTAACGGTGTATTTTTGTTGTTATTGAAAGTTTGAGAAATGGACTTATGGTTTGAGCTAGAAATTAGTACATAGGTTTTACAAAATCCAATCCAACTGACGCTGCTTTTCGTAAACGTGTCTATACAGAGTGGCTTTTTGTGGTAGGATTGGAAAGCCAAATCCAAAAAGGGGAGGCCTGAGTCCAGCATTGGGTCAATATAGGCTGTTGAGGAGGGGGACTACCTAGATATTCAAATTTGTTTCTAAAAATCGCATTCGCTTTAATTTACATTATTGCAATTTTTGAAAATATTCTTATCATCATCCGAATCTGCTGCCACCGTTGTTACAGAAAAACAGGGTGTTTTTTTTTTAATTAATCAGCTCGATTTCCTCCTAATTTAAAATATCAAAAAATGCAAGTTGTGCTTTGTCATAAATCGAGGTCACGAGTTCACGACTCCTTTTACGACTTCTCTCTAAATCGAATGGTGATGATATAGATATTTCGAATTTGGCCATCTACTGCTCAAAAAGCCATCCGTAGACACTTCACTAACAAAACTTCCAGTGTCAACAGATATTCTCTAGATCAGCAACAATTTCTTGCAAATCTAAATTCAAACAGTAAGTATAACTAAACAGGCGTAGGGTCCCGTTGTGCGCGGGAGTCGGTCCGGAGTAACGGACGCCGGCTAATGAGAACGATGCCGCTCGGTTATGTAGATACCACGTTAAAGGTTCAACTGAACTGAATGCGCTAAACTGTTACTGAGCCTTTTGATGTACTGATTAGGTTAGGTAGCTTCGTGTTTGTGCACACAGTTTTGCTATGTGTCCTGCGCATATGGGTTATCAGAGATAGATAGATAGATCGATTATTTATTGATACAAATATGTGCCATATGGGTAGTCAGAGTTGAGACTGGCTTATGTAGATAGTAGATACCAATGTTAAAGGTTGAACTGAAATGAATGCGCTAAACTGTTATTGAGCCTTTTGGTGGCTTCGTGTGTTGTTAGATGATTTGACGACCGATGTGGCGCGGTGGGCGAAGGTCCGCCTGCGACGCAGGAGGTTGCGGGTTCGATTCCCGCCTCGGAACAATTGTGTGTACGGTCTGCAGATATTTGTTCCGGGTGTTCTGGTCGTTTTCTATGTATAATAAAAATATCTATCTATGTAATGTATTGTATTATGTATATCAGTTATCTAGTACCCATAACACAAGCTCTGCTTACCATGGGGCTAGATAATGCTGTGTGAATTGTCCAGCATTATTTATTTATTTATTTATTTATTGCTTAAAATGTCTAAGGCTGTCATTAGAGGTCACAGGAATAAGCTGCTACAATGCGCGACTTACACAGAAGTCCCACCGTTTGGCCCTGGTGGGTCATCTTTTATATTTCAACCTTTGACATCTTAGGTCTTTGACTTGTATAAATGAGGACTTGTCAAAACGTACATTAATGTCACTGCGCATCGGGTACGCGGTTGCATGCGCTGGCGCCGAGCGGTCGATGCAACCACGCGCATCGCTTGAGCAATGTTGCAGTCGGAATCACGGATTGGCAGATTTTAAATAAATAAATAAATAATGCTGGACAATCCACACAGCACCTAGCCCCAAGCTTAGCAGAACTTGTGTTATGGGTACTTGATGACTACTACACTTAATACAATAGAGTACATAGATATTTTTTATTAGGTATATATAGTACGCACCGCTCTTACGACCAGAACACTCGGAACAAATACCTATGTGCAGAACGTACACATAATAAAATTGTTCCGAGGATTTCAGGACGAAACTTCAATTCTAGACGAAATATCGTCATCAGAGCCATTATGGTGAAATCATAATAACCGAAAACTGTAGTTTTTTATGGTGCGAGTATAACTACTAACTTTACTAATCATGGGCCTTATTATGCTAACCAATCGCTTCTATACTTCTTCTATACTATGACAATGGCATAGTCGTAGAATTCTAACTGCTTAGAATCCTTAGACTGAAGAAACTACAGATAATACGTGCGCTGCTAAATGCACGAAAAGATTGATAGAATGAGTTCCAACATATCACTTTTGACGAGCGTCCTTATGTACTGTTGTTTCTTTCATCTGTCATCATAGGTAGGTAAGGTATACCATAACGTGTTGTACTGACGTCATATTCAATCGATTACTTTATCAGAATAGGGCCCAGTGCTTAAACAAACAATCATAATAATCGATTAGCAGTAAAACAGTTCCAAATACTAAGCCCGCCCTTTTCAATCGACACTGTAGCAAACAGAGAACGGTATCCAAGGAATGCCTGCAGTGACTAATCGCCTGACCATTCGCTGGTTCACGACTCTTGAGTCTTTCAGTCTTCGAGCTGGCTATAAATCTGATGGTTATATTACGCTTGGAAGAGTGTTGTAAGATCGTTGTATTTTCGTTATTTTACAAGCTTATGTTTCTTTTGAAGAAGACGACCTCCTTGGCGAAGATTGAAGTTCCGCCTGAGTCGCAAAATGTTTCAGGTGCGATGTTTGTTTGATTAGTCAATATTCGTTTTGCTTCTATGCTGTAAGCTGTGGTTAATTACAAAAAACTATATGAAACAATAAAAGTTTGCATACACTTGGATCCTAGGAATATGAATATACGAAATATAAAAAAATTTTGAGCGCCGTTCGGTTCCGTTCACTTTGTTTAGTAAACCATAGGAATACACATTGGAACACATGGTAATGTCTTCAAGTCTAAATTATATATAAATAACAGGCTTTTGAAATAAAATAAAATAATAAATAGACTAATACAGTTGCAAAAAAAGCTTACCAATAGGTACTACTAAAGACTAATAAAGATTTCTTAAGAGTCTTTGCTAATGTAAACTAGACCAATATTTTCCAATAACTTCATGCTCCTCATACACCTGATTCAAGGATATATGTAACACAGCCTCGCCGAGTCTATCTGATGATGTAACCACTTGTTCCGAGGTGTGTATTACCAAAAGTAAATCCTGTATGATAGAAGCAACCAGTTTTTGTTGCTCAAACATGAGCGTGACATTTTATAACTGTATCAAGGCCTTACCGTTCCTATTGGGGAATTATTTTGTGTGTATTGTAGTTAAGAAGCTAATGCGGTCACTGATGAGATTTATAGACGGATTTTGGTATAAGGTCACTTACAACCTTTCTCTACGCTGGAAGTTTGTTGTAAGAAAATTCGTAGAGGGTCAGTAAGTACAAAAATGAATTTAAATACACTTTATTGTAATAATAAATCCAAGTGCGAGTCGGACTCGCACACGAAAGTTTCCGTACCATTATCTATAGAAACGGCAAAAAAATCATGTTGTATGGGAGCCCCCCATAAATATTTGTTTTATTTTAACTTGTCCAGCATTAGTTTTAGTATTTATAATTGAAATAATTTAAGTCACTGGAGACTGTGGTAATAGATAATGCTTTTTACGTTGCCTTTTATAAAATAAACCTACCCTAACATAAATCGCCAATTTTATTGCCTTTAGGAATGAAATTGGCGATTTGTAAATAAGATATATTTTAGATTCTGATCTTTCTTCATCAGATTTTATTTAAAAAAACACAACTTTAATCATTTAATCGGTGTATTATTTTTAGCGTAAATCCACAGTCCGTTGTTTATAAAAAAGGAAATAGTGCGGATCGTGCGCAGGAACTTTCTCCGTTTGTTTTGACGCGGGCGCCGCTAACAATGACACGTGTTACTGACTGGAGAGTCACTTTGTACATCTTCATAATAAACAGTTTCTATCAGACTGTATAGTGAACTAGTTTTACACAGTTAGCTAGGAGCTTGAGCGCCCAAGCTTGGCAATCATGGCCAATTTTGGGGATTGAAAAGAGTTCAGCTATTATAATTGACGAATGAGTGGCGCGGCGGGCGACGCCTAAAGTTGCGGGTTCGATTCCCGCCTTGGGTCAAATTTTTGTACGATCTTCTAATATTTGTTTCAGATGTTTTCTATGTATGATAAAAAAAAATCATGTAGCTTATTAAGTATACCATTTATTAAATACCGATAACACATGCTCTGCTTAGCTTGAGGCTAGATGATGTTGATGTTGATTTTTCAGCATTTCTATTATATTATAAAGATCTACTTAAATAAGCAATAAATAATAGGATAATTTACACAACCCTATCAGCTCCCGGAGCCGGTACAAAGTACTCGATCAAACAAACAATTACTGTCCAAGTGCGAGAATCAAACCCACTTCCTGCATCTCAGGACAGTATTCAAACGCTGCCGCAGAGTGGTTGTCAAAAAATAAGAAAGTCCGAGACGGAAACACGGTCACCAAGTTAACCTCTGCCTATTCAAAACACTTGTCAGTCAAAAAATCCCACTACTAGAAACAACAGCTGCAATATGTCTCAAGAGCATTTATCATCCCGGAACAAAAAGCGAAGAATGCAGAGAGTACCGAACCAGTAACCGTTACGTAAACCCGGCGTATTGTCGAAATGTCGCAAGCGCAAATCACGTAGGCACTCCTTCGAGCTTATTCGCTATGACCGACCGCGGGAAAAACGTGGTGTCTTGCGTTTCGAACTGTCAGTGACCTACATTTAGGCTGCATCGTGTCTGTATCGATGCTTTTATAGTTCTTATAGTGCTTGTAGTTTCTATGGGAGCTGATAAAAATTGTTTATTTTGAGTTCAGGACTCGTAAAAAAATTTTTTTTTTATAATGTTACTGTACAGAGTCAAGATGCTAAACAGTAACTTTGCTGCATCGTAGGCTGGTCTCTTTGCGACTGATTGTAACTTTAGCTTGCAGATCGCGTTATGACAACGTATATGGTTTGAAGTTTCAGAATAAGGGCCGTTGTCGGACGCAACCGACAAATCTCTGGGAAAGCACCGCGGTTCTGACAATCACACGGGAATCTGAACGATTCGATGCAAAATTGCTGCGCCCGTACCTAGGTGTTCAGGCAATTTCATCAGTTCTGCTCTGATGCTTGATTCTGTTGTTGAAACTATATCTTCGATCATTAATTTTATGTGATGTTGATGATTTCAGTAAAATATTAAAAACAAACAGCAAACGTAGTGTAGGACGTCCTCCGACCAGGTTGGAGGACGACCTGCGAAGGACTGCAGGCAGATGCTGGATGCGGCAAGCTGAAGGCAGGGCGCTACGGCGCTCATTGGGGGAGGCCTACGTCCAGCTGTAGACTGCTATAGGCTGATGATGATGATGATGATTAAAATCAAAATGAGAGCGATCTTTTCCAGGCAACCTTAGTATGGACTAGACAAAAATATAGACAAAGGTACTTTAATAAATATTTGGATTAAAAAATGAAAACACTAATACGACATTATACTTACACTTTATACCATAATATCTATATTACAAACATTATAATAAACTTACATAGACATAAGATAAGGCTATAGGACAATGTTTGATGTTAGTGACCCTGATCATAACTGTGTAAGTGGTACGTTAGGTAGTAAGACACCAGACATATCACAAAAACTAAACAACCATACTCTACCAACCAAAGAGGTAAGTTTCATTTATTGTTCAAGCGTAATCAACAAACAAGTTTAGAGATTACTTTCTAAACAAATTCGTGTCAAAATCGTACCCATTCGTAACCATTAGTACGATTTGCAGCGACATTGGCGTATGGAACAATGAATGTCGCAGAAACGAAAATTAATTTAAGTATTGGTGTCGGGCATCGAACCCGCGCTTGTGAAACTATTGCGAGTACGTTTGTGTAATACAAGCACAATGCAGCCAAATCGACTGGCCCTCGAAAATGTTCATGCTATGTCGAAACCTGCCTTCAATAGACATATGAGAATCCTACCTGCCGTCTACCTGAGAAGCTTTCGTAACTATCGAAAAACTATTGTTCTGATGGATCAACATTAGCTAGTAGATACTGTAACGTAACATTAGGCCTATGTTTCACTATAGAAGCTAAGTCCGTAATGTCTCTATTCGTCTGTGGTCTGGTCACTTAGCGGTGGGTCAGTGACCAGGTTATAAATCTTGGCCTTGTCACCTAAGAACCAGTCGAACCATGATGAAAACACCATGAGTATTCTGATCAAAAAAGTAATTTGAGTCTTTTCCTATTTTATTTTACATAAAGAACATATAGCTCAACTTTTTTTAAATTATATCTATTAATAAAAATATATTATTATTGCCAAATTATAATGTAAAAATTAAGGTAGATAACGTGGTAGCAACCAAACAAAAAGCTCATTCGAAACTCTTACTTCAACAATGCAAAGTATTCCAAGCTAAATGACCCAACTGATGACAATGACAGAAATCGCAGCGGCACACGAACAGTCAGTAATTGGAAGATGAGATCTCGTGGAACGTGGCTCCGGGCGGTATGAATGAAAGCCACTCACCGACACCGTACTATACGTGATCGGTGGCATACATTCACGAAATAACCGCCGAGATTTAACACACACTTCACAACCATTGCTGCTTTTACTCACAAAGAAGATTACTAGCTTGCAGTTGCACAGCGATGGTTTTGCCGTGATAGTGTTTTGTTATTCAGTGGTGTGTTTCGCTCGTGGGCTTATAAGGATATCGACATCCGCCGAACGAGTTTTTCCAGTCCGTATCATCGCAATATCACGGTTATTATTGAAACGCGTTGCGGTCGCGTCAGGTAAGTAAGGTATTTATCACTGGTAATATTTACCTAGTAAGGCGTTATCTTGCCGCTTGCCACACACATTCGGGGGAGATTGGCTTATCGCAATCATTGGCTTTACAGGTGTTGCGTATGGTAAATTGTTTAGTTTTGTGGTGCTTAGTGATCGCATAAAACCAGTACAGAATACAAAAATGTCTTCAACCAAACTTATAAAAATAAACAAGGTGGCCTGGAAGAGATTGCTCTAAGCGGAAGGTCGCCCTTGACCACTATTTTTGGCATTTCAATAATATTTCATTAAATCTCATCCTCTGAAGACTTACAGTAATTTTAGACGAATACTCATAATTTCGTAAGCATCCAGGAAAAAAAAATATGGTAGTGGCAGGTTTAGTTTATATCATCATAAATCAAATACAAGTGTTATGTTTGCACTTAAGACGTAATTATAACTCTTGAATATCAAGTCCGAGTATTATGCAAGCAAGGTATAGCCGGATTCACTTTCGGCGAAAATAAAGATATAGAAAGTTCCTCACTGTGTCCACTTGATTCTATATTTGCACTTGGGTTGGGAATGAACGAGCGACGAACGAATAATAAAATCGTGCAACCATGTATCCCGTAGTAGGAATCGAACCTGCAACTTCCTGAAATCGGACTATATGCATATTTAATGTACCTATGTGATCTTAAAAAGCAGCTTGATAGATAGATAGATTATTTATTAATACAAAAAGGTTACATAATTTAGTCATAATGGCCTTGAAGCCTATGTTATAAATAAAAATTATAATCAAACAAAAGAAACAAATAATAACTAGTATTTCCAATTGAAACAACTGAGCTAACAGCAGACTATTGCAAGCAATCTACGGGTAACTCAATTGATCTAAATAAATAAATAATGCTGGACAATCAAACAGTACCATCTAGCCATATCATACTAGTCAGAAAGCGTCCCCAAGATGCTGGCTGTATTGCCCCGCTGAATGGCAATGCTGAATGCCAATTGAAACAACTGAGCTAACAGCAGACTATTGCAAGCAATCTACGGGTAACTCAATTGATCTATATAAATAATGCGGGACAATTAACACAGTATCATCTAACCATATCATACTAGTCGGAAGCGTCCCCAAGATGCTGGCTATATTGCCAGCATCTTGGGGACTGCTTGACTTGTTGACTTGATGCGCTACGCTAGATACTCACCAGCTCTCGGGTCCGGTGTCGGACTGGTAGGCTCTGTCGTTGCATATTCGGGCCTCATGAGATACTCAGCCAAATGCCGCCGCACCAGCCCTCACGGATGTCCTCGTAAGATGGCCAAGCGCAAGTGTGTCGACCCATTCGAGACAATGACACAATTCCAATATTTTTTTTATTGAATTTCTTCTTTATGTTTGTGTTTCTTGAAAATAAGGTTTTTTTAGCTTGAGTTCTTTATTTAATAGATAATGGATGATTCTTCGAAAAATTCGTGCTGCCGCTCTACACAGCGGTTGTGTTGCGCCGCACATGCGTTTCGTTCGAAAAATATTACAGCTCTGATGAGTCACAAAGATCTGTATTTTCTCAGCCGCTGCGCTAGTGTGGATTTACGCATATTAGTCACTTGTAGAAAACTCATACCGTGCGTTTTCAGCACTCAAAGTGTTAATGGCAACTGTGTCTGGTTGGACACTTTTCTGCCAGAATGTAATGGAAAATAATTGTAAAATTAATAAGTTATTAAATTATGAAGGTAGTTTAATATTTTCACCAGATCCTAGTTCGTTATCTAGCAGGGTGTACCACGTGCAGGTTAGATTGGCTTGGGAGACGTGATATTGGGAGTCCCCCTTACACCCTTATTTAATAAATCTTTCAGGAAATAACAGACCTAAGATATACATACAAGGTTGTCGTGTTGACATCTGACCTTTCTTCCCGGAAACATGGATTACCATTGAGATCAAAAATTATTAATATTATAAATATTAAGAAATTATTCCCAGAACCTCCCACATCTTTGACCTTTAAAAGACAATTATTGAAATGGAAAACGCGGAAACGATCTGTTAACATTAAAAGAAAAAAAAACGGTATAATTAATATTAAAAGTTTTAAATCAACTACAACAACAAACAATCAATTGACGATTGAGACCAAGTTATCAATCTAACAAGAACCAATAACCCAAAATTATTGTTGCATCCTGACAGTGTTTTTACCTTTATACCAACCTTCATAGATAAGAAGCCATTTAAAAAGATGGTTTATTTATCCTGATTTGATTTTATCCATACTTTTTTTTAGGTGTATGTAGTCTTACAGCTGGATAAGGATGCCAAAGGCGAAGGGCCTTTGGCACCCTTGTTCTTCACCCGTTTTACCTTCGGCGAATTGAGTCCAACCCTATATAAACCTGTAAAAAGAAACTTTAGGAGTGAAATCAATGTCTCAACTCTGATTTCTACTCTACGTATGGCACACTGTGTGGGCAGAGAAATGTGGTAACACAAATATCAAGACGCAGTACAATTGAAATGGTTGAGATGGTGACCATTTCGTCACGCTCAGGCCGCTTGCGAGACAGAGATTAAGGTTATAGGAACAATTGTTTTTTGGCGGAAGTAGCTTTGTTTAGGAACTAAAACCTTTATTACCGATGACCCACATATCCGCCTTCATTTCATCTAGGCTGCAGCGCACAGGGGTGTGCTGTGACCAGAGAAGAATCTCGGTTCTTACCGCAGAGAAGGCAGCGAATGCGTTATAAATTTATTAATTTACTTATTTGGGCATGATTGTGTTGAGATCTCTCTTTACGTTAGATAATAAATTAACTTGTCATTGAGCACCTACAAAAGTCTATTTCTCAACATTAAACTGAAACAAGTACGTTTTTTATGGGCATAAAATGTGTGAGGTTGACAGTACACAGTTTTGTCTTTAGACTCTATAATATATTTGGAAAATTTCAACAATAGGTATTATTTCATATATTTTATTTATATTCATAATATATTGTATTAACCGCCTTACAAAAAAGGAGAAGATTCTATGTTCGGCTGTATGTATTGCAATATGTTATTTTCTATGTCGACGATTTATCCGTCAATTCTGGACCGACTTGGATATATTTTTTTTGCTTCTTTATTAAAGGTGTTTCCCAATTTTAAGCGTCGAGGATAAGTATTTCTCCTGCAAAACTTTTCAAAAACATTAAATACTAATTTAGAGGTTAAAAACTAGACTTGTATCTCGTGTATCTCGTAGCAGCGTAGGGCAGTGACGTCACGATGACGCGGTCGCCTACGCGCGCCTACGAGCGCTACGCTGCGTAGGCATTTACCCCACGAGTAACGTAGGTTGCTCTTAGTAGGCGTACAAGGGAATGGTTTTTCGCAAATGATTGCATTTCAACCTATAGTTAACTTATAGTGGGCGTCGAACTTGTGGAAATGTTTCTGATTTATGGAAATTATAATTTAATTTTCTTTATATATGAAACCTTCGAAAATATGTGTTTTCTTGCATATCGCTTGTGAAAGCAGTAAAGTATTTTTCTGATTAATCAATTATACAAATTGGTTTGCTGGTCCTATACTTTTCCAAAGCAGCTATGGAAGGATATTTTTGTTTCGATATAATTAATTTAATATCAAATAACCTAGTCAATATTTCAAAAGAAAAAATGTATTATGTGAATGAATAATAATCTTTTATTCTAATGTTATATATTTTCTTATTGTTTGAACAGACGATGAATCAAATATCTCTGCAGGATAATACCAATTTTAATATTATAATGTTAAAATATTTAAAGCAAGCACAAACGTTACAAAACCAAATTGACAGCTTCGATAAAACATAAATTGTTTTTGCTGAGAGCGATTTTATTTATGGCCGCAAAAAGCAATAAAGTAGCAAGTGTGCGCATTATTAACCTCTGTGTAGGTACATTTAGTGTTGCCAGGAGAAATCAATAATCGAAATGCCGGATTTTACAGTTTCAGAAGATATCTTTTCCACTATTTTTTTAATTAAGGTCTTCAGTACATCGTCATAATAGTTGTTATGTATCAGTCCTTAACTATAAGAATTTGACCTATTCTAAGTTTTGCATTAAAGGAAATGATTCTTGAATTTAATTTGGATTGTTGTTGACGTTGATGTTTGACTATGTAATGAACTAGCAACCGGTTCCAGTTCTGATCGGGAGAAGTTTAATAGATCTAAGAGACCTATTAGTAAAAAATACAACCCATAACCTTATCATATATCTTATATCATATGTTTATGTATTCAACGTAGAATGTATTTTACAGTGTAGTAAATGGTTAGATACCTACCTATCAATGACTTACAATTATTATTACCAATAAACTGACTATTATTATTATATGTAAATTTGTGTAAACTGGAATATAATGTATCTTAGCCGGAAAATCATCCTTCCCTTCTCCAGACAAGCGGCAACACTACCTCCAGATCACATTCCGTTCCCAGAACCTGTCCCTGATAACCCGAACAGATTGAGAATACCCAGAACCTTCGAGAAACCCTGACAGGGATAAACGTTGTAATTTAGTCGTGTATTTCTGTATCTGAGTAAAATCGCAGTACTGTGGGCGCGATATATGTAAATGGCTACACGCTTGGTCGGTAGAGTCGGTGCGCTCTTGAAGATCATCGTTTGTATCTTAGGTATATTTATTTATTTCGAATTGATGACCTCTGTGGTGCTGTGGGCGAAAGACTTCCGACGCAGGAGGTTGTGGGTTCGATTCCTGCCTTGGAACAAAATGTTTGTACGATCTGTAGATATTTGTTACGGGTATTCTTGTCGTTTTTCTATGTATTTATATAATAAAAATATAAATCTATGTAATTTATTGTATTTTAAAACTTTTAAATTATCATGGTTATTAACACTAAAGTGATTATTTAAAATGAGATATTTTCCATGATTTGATTTTTGAGTTTTCCAATATTTCGGCACAGTTTCATGCGCTCCGGTTCAGTTATTCCTTGATCATGGCGCATGAAACTGAGCCGAAATATTGAAAACTCAACAATCAAATCATGGTAAATATCCTGTTTTTAATTACTTTACTATAATAATGTCCTGAGTAGATGGCTATTCATCACAATTTAATGCTGTTTTTATAGAGCCACCCATACACGGGTATCACGTACTACAAAGTAGCCTAGTATCAGTATCTCCTTGCAGCGAGCTGTTTCTATTGTAAACCAAGCAACAGTTTAAGCTTTAAAATTTATAGCTAATAAAAACATAATGAACGCGCTTCAGTGCTAACTTGTGAGAATTAATACAGCGAGGGGCGGAGCTTACATAAAATTAGCATAAAACATCACTACAAGTATATGTAATCCGATTATTGTATTAGTTTCTGTTTACCGACCAAATGATGGATGGCTCTATTGATTGCTTAAGTGGTGTCTGTGGTTATTTACGTGACACGTTCGTGGATTTGCAAGTCTAGGGACGAGTTTTTCTTGTTTTAAGACGGTCGTTTGCAACTTATAAGGCGAATCGTCTAGTCTATCCGAACACATAAATTAGGTACTGTAATTAGTAAAAGTCACGATAGTGTCCTAATTTCTATCGAAATATAAAATATACTTTGAGAAAACTATCACAATAATATTAAAAATGCGCGAGTTTGGATGGATGTAGTATGTTTATTACTTTTTCACGCCAAAACTTCTGAATGCCAAACAGCCTGAAATTTTGCATAGTAGATCTAAATCTAGATTAACGCATAGGTTTTTTATCCAATAAACCAGTCCCCATATGATAGGAATGACCATTAAAAGTTTCCATACAAACAACGCTTGTGAAAACGCAGTCAGAAACGATTTCTTAAATATTTTTAAACTTACGCGATCTGAACACATATTTATAAGTATTAATACAACGGGTATTTATCGCGTTTATTTACCTATTTTTCCCGACGTTTTAACAGGTTTACACACTGTCGTGATCACGGGATGACTGGAGTACTGGAGTTACCGCCTCAGCGAAACGGGGGCTAGTTTATTTGAAACTACCCTCACTTGGTTTTCGAGATTAGTAGGCATGTCCAGCTGCACACTTGGACGACAGTGTGTAAACCTGTTGAAACGTCGGGAAAAATAGGTAAATAAACGCGATAAATACCCGTTGTATTCATACTTATAATAACGATTTCTTAATTAATGATAATCATCAACATCATCATCATCAACCTATAGCAGTCCATAGGACGTGCTGGACATAGGCCCCCCTTAATGAGCACCATAGCGCCCAGTCTTCAGCTTGCCGCATCCAGCATCTGCAGTCTTTCGCAGGTCGTCATCCCACCTGGTCGGTCCATGCAAACAACGCGTGTGAAACCGCAGTCAGAAACGATTTCTTAATAAATGATACAGGGAAGTAATCCATCCGTAAATATTAGTACGAAATAACATCTTTCTTCACAGATCGCAGTTGAAACGGAACCGAACGCTCGAATAAGATCACAAGCTCTGTACCGGCCGCAGGCTAGCGACATAGTCGATTGAAAAACAGTGGCTCAACCACTGAACGTTAAACAACACAAGGTAAAACTACAAACCCAAATTTTCATATTCATTATATATATAAAATATTATGGATGCAAGTGGGTTAACTACGAACAGGTGATTTATTCAGGATGAGAGCAGTTCTAGTGGCGCACGTACCGCAACTCTTGGAGTCTGAAGAAGTCCCAGCTCCCACGTTAAGAGATGAAACGTTGGTGTTCTTCCAATACAAGGTAAGGTTCGTAGTTAACCCACTTACATTCATTATATCTTTTTATATACAAATGATTAACAAAAATAAATAAAAAAATTATAGTTTTATACTAAAATCGTATTTATAATTATGGGTTAGAAGCTTTAAGACTAGATATTGATTTGACTAGATAGCTGTTAGGACTAAATTGCTTTCTGACTACATCTCGATATGACCACATCGCGTTAGGATGAAATAGCTATCCAACTATGCATAAGACCTGTTATCAGATTGACTTGATATCTAGAAGACGTACAATGGTATCAAAAAGTGTTACTTAGTTCATACTCACACTTCAGCACAAGTATTTTTTGTTTATTACTCTGTAATTACTACTACTGAGATCCTCCGTCGTACCCTAAAATGTAGAGTCAAATTTCTGTAAACCATTTACAACGTACCAAGAATCAAAGCGGAGCCGATGTAACTGTGAACTGGGCATTTGTCGAGCTTGCCGTGTCAATAAACTTGATTCGAAAGTGGAAGACGCTCCGACTTACATAAGCAGACAATGTGAGTGTTGCCGCGTGACTCGTTAGTATTGTGATTTCTGACCTGACTCAGGTAGGTACGTTACTGTGAACGTTGGGAATTATTTGCGGATACATAGCACGGGGGGCATTTCCGGGTTAGCGAAACGCTAAGGGACTCTAGAATAGAGTACTTCTTAGAGAAAGAAAGTACTTAAAAAACATTTTTTAAGTACTTTCTTTCATTGACGACCGATGTGGCGCGTTGGGCGAAGGTCCGCCTGCGATGCAGGAGGTTGCGGGTTCGATTCCCGCCTCGGAACAATTGTGTGTACGATCTGCAGATATTTGTTCCGGGTGTTCTGGTCGTTTTCTATGTATAATAAAAAAAATATCTATCTATGTAATGTATTGTATTATGTATATCAGTTATCTAGCACCCATAACACAAGCTCTTCTTACCATGGTGTTAGATAATGCTGTGTGAATTGTCCAGCATTATTTATTTATTTAGCAAACGATACACATGTAACTTATCGTAACTGTTGCAAACTATATAAAGGAGGCTACTCTGATCCATATCAATGTGATCAAATCAAAAATCAATACCGGCTGGTATAGACTTAAAACATTTTGGGGACGCTTGCGATTGGAAGCCCAAAATGCTGACTGCATTGCCCCGCTGTATCGCAATACTGATGCGCTGCGCCAGATACTCACCAGCTACTAACTAATACTAGTGCTAATTTGTTTTTATTCTTTGACTGTGATTTGCATTAATATAATAATAAGTGCTTACATTCATGAATAGTAATAAGATAACCCCACGTACACAAAATATATCCAGGTTTTGGAATCTGATTATAGACCCTTCTACCTGAAAAACTTGTAGTTTAATAAGTCTATAGCTTTCAGTCAAGAAAGCCTACCTGGTTCTCAACTACTCTCCGATCAAGTACCTACATTATAAATAACCACAAGGCAACCTCGATCTTATATCCGACCTCTTTACAGCAAGACCAAGAAAGTTTTAATTCAAACCCGGCTTGATTTATCCGATTCCCCCGATTCACAAAGAGTTATGCCATTATACCGAGAATAATATCCACAGTACCGTAATCCTCAGTTTACAGAGACGCGTCGACACGGGCATGGCTCTCCGCCGGTCCAGTTATTCACAAACCGCTATTTACATCAATTCCATAAGCGCAAACAACTGCTGATCTATTTTAATTTGTTTTGAAACTTGTTTTATTACATTGTGCAAGCTTCTTTTAACAGCTTTGAAGTTGACGTACGAACGCTGTGATTGAACTTCTTGAAAATAAATTATATATGTACTAGCTGCGCCCCGCGGTTTCACCCGCGCGGTGATAGGTATTTTGGATAATATACAATATATCTTTATAAATTGTAGCGTATGTGTTATTCTGATGTATAAGCTATATTATTGTAAAAAAAGTGTAGTTTTTACGTGAAAGAGTAACGAACATCCATCCACCTATCCATCCATACTTACAAACTTTCGCGTTTATAATATTAGTAGGATAGTAGGATGTAAATATTATATTTGATATTTAAGTAACTACTGGTGATTTTAGGGAATATTATGTAGATACGGAATGATGGCTCTTGTGGTACATTTATTTATTTATTTACATACAGGGCAGCGTGGACGATAAACTGTGTATAGAACCTGTGCCTATCATTAATAAGAACCTGACCAAGCCAGGCAGGCAGGACAATATTCCATATCAATAAAATAATGGTGCCAGACCGTATGACCGTAGGACCGAAAGACTGCAGGCTGGTGTTGGATGGCGTAAGCTAAGGACATCATTGGGGAGGCCGGACTGCGTTCAGCAGTGGACACTTGCGATGACGTTGCGATTGGCAGGCATTAATACTTTAGAATTTACGAACAGCTTTCTGGGTACATAACATAAGCACATTGACAAAAATCAATCTTGGTACAGGACATCCGCATGAGAAAAAAACTGTAAATCAAGGTATCATTGAACCGTCACAAGCTACCGATTTAACACTCAGGTGCGAGTTAATTGCCAAAGCTGTCAACTCCATGGGAGGTGATTAACATAATCAATCACTCCTGTCGGCAGGCTGATAACAGATCTACGACAAGCGCCGTTTAGCCGGACCCTAAATAGGCATAAAGTCCGGATCTAAGTTCTTGGAAAAACGCAGGTGTATGTACAATACAAAAATGCTTCATTGTATACCATAAGCATTTGTGCTTGAGTGGAGACCACGACTCGGTAAACGTAGTGTAGGACGCCCTCCGACGAGGTGAGATGACGACCTGCGAAAGACTGCAGGTAGATGCTGGATGCGTCAAGCTGAAGGCAGGGCGCTGTGTCGCTCATTGGGGGAGGCCTATGTCCAGCAGTGGACTAACATAGGCTAACGATAATGATGATGATGATGACACCATATGCAGATCATTACAAAAAGACGTTACATGCGACAAGTACAATGGACAGACTTATCGCTTCTATACGATCTCTTCCAGGTGTATGTATAGTAGTCGAATAAATAAACTTCTTTTTAACAAAGAAAATTTCAATCAAATAATAGAAACATATTAGAACTGTATATACAATTGATTCAATTGAACTTACTGCAGACTGTTGCAAACAATTTACAGGTAGTTTAAGTTTGGATCCAGAACAAGGAGATAAAAAAACTGCATGTGCTCCTAAAATAAATAAGTGCGATAATAGAATTCGATTCATTATGTTCAATATGTTTTACACAAGAAAAAAAAAACAAAAGAATGTCTAAATTATTTTATTTTTCTATGGCAAATCTTTTTCTAAAAGCTTTCATCGAAGCTTTAAAGTTTCCGTCGCATTTCCGATGAGAGAGTGAGCTCTTTATTTATCGAAATCAAACGCGAATCAAAAAAGTTCCCTTGCATCAAGGGAACCTAAATGTGCTTTGGGTAACTTACAGTCAAAGTTTCTCCATCAGTCTGTGCAACGATGATCATACTACACTCACGAAATTGAGATCAACATAGATTCAGATCACATCACATAATGCACAGACTGCCTTCATAACAGTGAGGTAATAGAGGTAGGTACCTCACAAACCTTAACCTCCTTCATCATGACAATATAACTTACCAATTCAACACGGATTAATCTTGGCATTTCAAAAAGTATCGTTCAAAAGCAGTTTCGCCGTTGAAGGATCCTTTATTGATGTTTGGGGATTAGTCAAATAAAAAAGCTTTTATCTCCCCGACACGGTGGGTCAATAACTAGACAAAGGCTTGAGCAAGATTGTAGGTAGTCGGCTCTCATCGGCCTCAAATACTTTACGGTGAGTTTATTAATTAAGGCAGCCGACCTTGCGGGCCGCGCATCCAAGGAGGTCGTTCGGGCACGAGAGGGAGAGAGACGACACTATCTTCCCACCTGCTTTCATTCCCCGAGCCGCTCAAAGCGCGCGCGACCTGCCGATGAGCTGACGCGCGCCATTTCAATCTCACGTCTCCTCATTGACCTTCTGATAACTGCATTGCACTGTCATCCATCGACGACTGGCGCTAAGAGTCACTTTGGTTTTTTGCGCTTTCTTTGGTTTGAATAATATTTACAGGTATTATTCAAATTGCATATATTAACGACATCGGTGTATTCAAATTATGATTGCTCAGTTTACATTGTAATAACCTTAAACACGTGTTAAATATAAATAACGTTGCTAGCCACAAGTTATATATACCTGTAAAACAAATAAAAACTAATCAACGGAGAGCTAAGCTGCTCGGTCGCCAGGCAATTATGGATGCTAAGAGGCGAATCTACAGTAAGCCGGTATAAATGACGTATCATACACAAACACATTCTCACAGCGAGTAGCCGAGAACAATCACAGAGGAGCGCGATCCGTAAGATCACTCGAAACCGCACCTTAAGCTCATTGTCAAACCGATTACAATAAACAAACAGGACAGATGCGGTTGGAATCTTGTCAAACAGGCGAGTTCGAGCGTTGACTTATTGCCGGTAGGGCATTTCTGTGTCTGCTTCTCACGACGGAATCTGAACCTTATCTTAGGCATGCAAAGTCTAAAGTTAATCGACGTTTGCGCAGCACAGGTAAAACACGAGTACAGCCGAGGCGCACACAGACGCAACTCAGCGTTGCCATAAATAAAAGATTCCTACAGAAACAATTGTTGCGTAGAGGTGAGCCTCGGCCTCGGTGAATGTAGTCGACTAATCGCCTCGGCTCGATCGCGAAAGTAGGTGACCGCCTGTGATTGACGCTTGCGAAACCCCGTTCGATGACATTTAGACGGACAATACTAAACCCTCGATAATTATGAAACTGAACGTAGCTACGAGTGTTACGTCACTCTCCGCGCAAGGTTCTGTTTACGTAGCGCGTGTGAGATTGTTAATCTGGGTAATAATAGATTTTAGTTATATTACGGTGCTAAATATGTATTAAGTGCATGCTACCGCTTCACGTCATAACTTTATTATTAACAGTCTTGACCATAACGGAGAAAATTGCGTTATAACTACTATATCCATTATCCACCGCCAATTCTACCCTCCTTTTATTTCATATATGTATTTTGATAACAATATGCTTCTGATTGGTTAGCTCACGTGAAGAAATATGGAAATTTAGTGTTAGTATAATTATTTTTTCAATAATCCAAACTCCACAGAATCTCTGTTCCGAGATAACGCCGCTCTACTTAACCTCGCCACACAGAGACGCGACGCGTAAACGAAACAATACGGTATAGTAACACAAGTTTATCAACATACTTCACTAATAAACCTGCGATCTATTCTCAACCTTAACCCCAGTCAATAAAGTTACCAGAACACCGTGAGTTAATTCTACAGACGTTGTTATACACACAAGCGCAATGGCCATCTGTGAGGTAAGTATATAGAAATGTACTGGTGTGAACAGCAGGGAAATTTTATACCCGATGTACCTCACTGTAATTTACAGGTTTGTAGCATTTTAAAGTAAACACTTCTGTATGAGATTATCTTTTTAATTTATCTTTACTTGTCTTAAAAGATATCAGGAAGCTGGCGTCTGCAGGTAAACAGTACTTTGGCTTACCTTTAATGGTTAGTATGATATCATGCATACGAAGTATAAATATTGTGCCCATATTGGAGTTTGATAACAAAATATCAAAGAATTAAAAACTTGACATAACCTTAAAAACAATTCTGCAATTTCAGTTTCATAAACAGAAATAATTTTAAGCAATGCAGCTCAATAAAGTGAAGAAAGTGAGGTATCAAGAGAAAACACGAAACTCGTTCATAAATTCATAACAAATTGAAAGTTTAAGCAAATGAACACAAGTCAGTAGATGCTTTCTAGAAATTATGTGCAACATACGTATAGACAAAACGAGATATTATTTTATAGGTATTCGTACGCATCGACCGAGGCAATTTGGTTAGCTATTTGTACTTAGTAGACCGAGCGCGCCCACCTAAGAACTTTCAACCAGAACACCAGAAAGAGATGATTGTAGATACGGCATTTTAAAATTATGATAATGATAGAAAATGTAAATTCATAAATTGTAAAGATAGGTTTGAAAAGTGTCGAAATTACATTTAGATATAAAACAATGCTTAGTAATCGATTTATGCTTGAGTAACGCTTTTTCCATAAAATCGTTACTCAGGCAAAGATCGATCATTGAGCCAGCTTTTATAATATGGGCTTTAGTCACTTATGGGACAGTTTTATTTAACGAAAAGATAAAAAAAACACCAAAACTATTATTTTAAATGTTAATATTGATGTAGTAAATAAAGTAATTGAACGATAAATTACCTATAGCGTCTTAACATACCAACTACTCCAAGTATTCGTTGGATAAACAGTTCAATCAAGTGTCAATCATGTCTTCGAACACATCTTCGTACCTCCTAGATTCTCACTTGATGCAACTCCAACGGGATGTTAAGAGTAACATCAAATGGGCGCCATTTTTATTACAAAATACCTCCACCCACACAACACCGTGATATACTATTTGAATTAATTACTAATCACATATAAAAACACCTACACGTCAATAAGAAAGTGTATGAGTGTAATAAATAGGTTTACATACGATGCTACAAAGTAAAAGTTCTCAGCGGTCATTGATATCAAGCGTATTGTTCTCAGTGTAAATGAACACATTATTACAAAGAAGTAGACAAAACAAAACTGACACATTAGGCATAATATTGTTTATTTCATGTGTTTTTGTGTCAGTAAATATGAGTACGGTAAACATTGTAGTAGTGCATAAAAGGTCACGGTTTCTAATCCACTGATATTTGAAGGTTGCACCTTCACAATGAAAAGTAGTTTTGATCACAGTACCTATACTTTAAGATTGACCATAATAACACCTTGCAATGCATTTAACTGTATGTACGGAAGTAATAATTTCTTGGTCTACAATATTTTTCTTTGTATGGCGCTAATCTTAATCGTAGGTTTCCTCAGCGGAGCTGCATGTAAATCAAGTTTTATATACATATAACACATATATTTTGTAATTGTAGGCACATAATTCTTATGTACTTACTTTTTAAGGTCAAAATGTATCTGTATTTCCTTTGTTTGCTTATTATATTACAAATTAGTTGAAGTCTACAGATTAATACCAATTTACATCATATTGTCAACCCCCTTACACATCCTGTGCCCCAGACAACGATCCCATATTTTATGAAGCTACAACAATATGCACACAGTACTTAATAAATAAATAAATAATGCTGGACAATTCACATAGCATTATCTAGCCCCATGGTAAACAGAGCTTGTTTTATGGGTACTAGATAACTGATATACATAATACAATACTACATAGATAGTTATTTTTTTATTATACATAGAAAACGACCAGAGCACCAGGAACAAATATCTGCAGATCGTACACACAATTGTTCACTTAGTTATTTGATTACACAATAAACGATCCATTCTGTCCTCCAATTTGTTACTTTTGCAATATTGTTGCAAATTGTCTTTTACGTCAGTATGGGGTCAGTGTGTACATGCACGTGATATGTCACACCTGTAGAACAATAGGAGGGTTTTTAAGATGTGAGATGTAATGTCAATGTATGGTCACGTTTTTCATTACATTAACGTTTCTTTAGCTTGAGTTTATATTTAATTCTAGTGATTTTTTTTTATTAGCTTAGGGGTGGCTTTCGTATCACGGCGGCCATGATAGGCCTATTGTGATCGCCATTTTTACGTTTCAGTCCCGAAGCCGTGGCGTTCATAGTTCGCCACTAACCCTTGCAGCTGCTAGAAACTGTAGGATTTTCTTCGGGGTGATGTCTTTCAGCTCGTCTGGGCTATGCAGATGCTTGCCCAGATGGATGCTGCGTTTGTGCATCAATGCTCCACACTCACTTAGCAGATGGAGGGGCGTTTCATCCGCCTCCTCACAGAATCTGCAGGATATTATCCAACGTTTTTTAATAATTTTTGTGATCCAATACAAAGATCTGAATTTTTTATTCATTGTCTTTTATTTCATGAAGAAACTTATATTTATCCTATCTTATCGAAGCTTTTCTTGCTTACTGTACCAAACAATTCCATGGACCCGTTGGGAAAGGAAATATTAGGTATTTTAAAATGCCGTGGACCCGCTGGGTAACGATGTATGAAATTTACTTATTTGAGAATAATAGAGTCATGGGACCTCTGGGAATAAATAAAAGGAGATAATATTTAGCAATTATAAATAATTATACAATTAACAATGTCAATAATAATCAAAATGTCTTAGGAAATGACATGTTGATATTCAGATATTAAGACATTAGATCATATAAGTATCTAACAAAAAACTAGATTCCACACATTAAATTCACAGTTTTTGCCGAAATCACCTTCAAAATCCAGACTTTGTCAACTCATTTTAGCAGGTCTATGCTTGTTTTTGCTATACAATTTGGCTTAAACGCGTAACAAAGCGAACGAGACCACAAAAAATCCACAAACCAGTTGTTATATAATAACTACCTACTTAGCTGCGATTATGACATCGAGCTGGCTGCTAACAACGTACATTTAGGCCAGGTGCACATAGCGAACAACATGCCCAGGACTTTTACTTCATCATCATCATAAGTCAATGTACAGCAATATCGTTTCTATCGATGGAAAAGGTTAAGTTGACATTTTGAAAGGTCTATCTTATTATTTTACTGAATTGTATAAACTTTGAAGAATGTTTAATTATGGTGCTTTACATTTATAGAACCCTAAAAAAATTACCAAAGCTAGCATTGGCCTAAACGGTCCTTTCCAAAGACAGCGGCAACATTTCCTACAATCAATTTCTATTTCTATGGGTTGCCAGCTCACCGTTTCGTAAACAAAACGTAATGTCAAATTTTGACAGTAACGTCTGTAAGTGTCAATCTCAGTAGACCTTGTTTTACTGGTTCACGAACACACCTATGCTCGAGAATGACAGGCCTCGACGCTGTGACATCATGCTTCGACCGTCAGATTACAATCGAGAAGATTTACATTAAACTTGTATTGATTTACACGCAGACAAAGTGCTTCTATTTCGGCGTGTTGTGAATTAATCGGCCACCCATGGCGTGTGTCACTTCCTTGCTATTGATAGGCATGTTACCTTTATACAACCTTGGCAGTTTTGACAGATCTTCTTTTGTTGTGGGATGATGTGGGAATAATTATCGTTGGGTATGACGTCCGGTAATGAGATGAGACTTTGAGTTTTATCTTGATAATTACGATGTTTGCCTTGAAACCGATACCTTTTTGTTCTAGAGTCTAACTTACAAAACATTGCTAAGATATTGTATGAATTATAAAACGCAGTTCTTCCTTTATTATTTGCACAATGGCAACGAATGAAGATCAACCCATAATAAAAACTTTTTCGACCGAAACAACTTAAAAATCTACACGATAAGTGAACTTATTTGACTCATAAAAATTACAAAGTAAATGTTTCTTCGTTAATCGTTAGACATCAAATCATAATCTCCCACAGGATGTTCTGGGGTAGATTGTTGGTCAATTCGATTATAGTCGAGCCTTGCGTTTCTTTCCTATGATAGGATTTTTATTGGAGCACGACCTACTTCTTTCTCTTCGTTAACAACCTAAGGTATCTATTCTGGACTAGAAGTAAAAGCCTGGGCTATACCGTACATTACTTTATCAATCTATTATTCAAGGTATAAATGACAAAATCATTATGATGGATAAATTCAAAATTTAAATAAATCTGTAATGTTACATTACAATATAGAATAAAATAAACTATTAATAAATTGTAAGTACTGACTCTTTATTAAAAGCCAACTTATTAACACAATAATATATGTAAAATTATCAGAATAATTAAATTGAACTATTTTTACTACTTAGTAAGTATGACTATGAATTTTTAATCTATAACAAAATATTCAATATTATTTAAACTCGTCGATTCAATTAATTACTACATATCTATGTTTCTACTGATTGATATACCATGCACCAGAAACAAGTTATTTTTATTCATGTTATGTCACTTCATTGGTCAATATTTTGACACATAAGCAGCATGACAAATTGAACAACAAGTAATCGAGCGGATTATGTCAGTGTTCTCAACACTGAATTCATTAATTACTCAAAAGTGATTTATTTCGGTGGAAGGAATGATTTATAATACTTGCGAACTTCAAAAAGACTTAAATTCAACTCAAGGTTTCAAAAATTGCGTCCGCAATGGTGCTAAGTCTCTAAAAATTTATAAATTAGAATTGACATGTCAGAAATTGAATTCCTTGTCCTCCCTAGCTCCCCCCTTCCTTCATCGCTCATCCTACTCTCCTATCTCGGCACTACACTGCTAACATAGTAATTGCAACTAATATCAATCTACGTTATAGTTTGTCTGTCTTTTAGCTTGGTACTAAAAGGCTACCGCTTATAAATTGAAACAGCAAGCTGGAAGCTCCAGCCCAAAGAATGGTTTTGTCAAGAAACCTTCAACTGTAAGGTCACATATCAAAAGAAATTCTGTTCTGATAACGTGTGCGTCAAATAAATCTCCCTTGTAAGGGCAGAGAAGAGATTCACGTATTCCAACAGTAGCGTTTTTAGGCTGTGTAAGTGACAAGCGATAGCGTACATAGATATACTTTTTTTAATTATGTTGTAATAGTCAGGATATTGTATACTTAACTAATTAGATACCTAGGTTACATAATAAATACTATGTAAAAGCAGTATAACCAAAAAAAGCACAAAAAAAAATCTAGTGCATTGCTTTCAACACCACCAATATGATTTTTTTTTAAACTATCATGGTTATTAACACTAAAGTCATTAAAAAAAACTTACTCGCAGTGCCTTCAGTTATTCCGTGATCATGGCGCCCAAAACTGTGCCAAAATATTGGAAAATTCAAAAATCAAATCATGGTAAATATCCCGTTTTAAATTGACTTTAATACGAAAAAACTTAAGCGATGTAGGGATTTAAATACAGTTTTAAAGAATCACCCATATTCGTTTTTAAATAAGGTCTGTAAGCTCATGACATAACGCACACGTCGTGACCAATGGAAGGCTATCAGAAATGGTGCGAGTTGAACCGGTGCCGCCGGTTCCAGTCGGTCGCGTGCTGACCACCTCACCCTTCGACACCTCAATTCCACTTGACTACCACTTGACTTCGCTGTAATTATATTCATCTTGCCACCTGAATGTAAATAGGTTGGCGGCGTCATATGATAGTGCTGTTTGGATGCTGATATCAATATTTAAAACTAAATGTACTTGATGAAACTAAATTAAAATGCTAGTTCTAATTTTTTGACTTTGCTGCAATTATATTTATCTTGCCACCTGAATGTAAATAGGTTGGCCGCGTCATATGATAGTGCTGTTTGGATGCTGATATCAATATTTAAAACTAAATGTACTTGATTAAACTAAATTAAAATGCTAGTTCTAATTTTTTGACTTTGCTGCAATTATATTTATCTTGCCACCTGAATGTAAATAGGTTGGCCGCGTCATATGATAGTGCTGTTTGGATGCTGATATCAATATTAAATTTTAAACTAATAAATTTATTGATGAAACTAAATTAAAATGCTAGGTCTAATTTTTTGACGTTGCTGTATTTATATTCATCTTGCCACCTGAATGTCAATAGGTTGGCCGCGTCATAAGCTAGTGCTGTTTTGAAGCTGATATCAATATTATAATTAAAACGAATAAATGTACGATTGAAACTGAATATAAATATTAGTTTGTATAAAAATATTAGTATTCTTTGATTTGAATTTTCTTTGTTAATAAAAATTTATGAATTTTGTTTAATTTTTAAAAACGTGTTGACTGATATACCTGTAAAATTTGTTTGTTTAGCCTGAATGTCGATAAAATCCAAACAAAGCATTGCGTAATGCGTATTACATTGTATTTGTATTAATATTTCATTATTAATCCAAAATTTATACTATTCTCATTTATAAGACACTAAAAACCAGATCGGTTGGTTTGTCTAGTATCATCGGTTACATGACGTAGTAAAATTTAGGTATAAAATTAAAAATGAACACTATTTAAATCCTAATACGAGTAAAAACAAAACAATCGGCTGAGGGTAGAAATAGCGTTATTGTTTCATTGATCAATCATAATAAATCATAGCATGAATCGATATAGAGGCTATAAAAGACAATAGACAGGGAGCTGTGCAGTTGTTTCTGTACAATCATATTATTATGTTTTACAGAACGAATTTACTGCATGAGATTGATTCGTTGGCTGATTTCAAAAGTCTTAAACTTTGAATGATTTAAAAACGCAATAAAATTTCAACCCTAACTCAACCAACTTATCAATCTCATGCAGATCATTCTTTCTGTAAAACATTATATACGTCTTGCATTATATTATTAATAAGATATTTTATTAATGTTGGTGTTTTATTTTTGAACGAGACTTGTCAAAAATTTAATACCAAAATTATCAACATGTTATACTTACTAGGACGCCCTCCGACCAGGTGGGATGACGACGTGCGAAAGACTGCAGGTAGTTGCTGGATGCGGCAAGCTGAAGACAGGGCGCTATGGGCGCTATGTCCAGCAGTGGACTGCTATAGGCATCAGCCTATAGCAGTCCACTACTTAGTTTATTTTTTGATAGGTTTCACTTGTTTTATTTTAATATCTTTTTAGTTACCTAAAGCCGAGTAATGATCGGAGTTACGGGAGCTAATACACCATTTGCAGCCGAGCGCCTTCTTTCCCCGTACTGACTGCACAAACGCTCGCTGTGTAACGTGTTACATTATACCCCGTAACGCCGGTCAGTACTCACCAGAGGTGTAAAGTTCTAGACATTTTCTCGTCGACATTGTCCACAAACCTTGATGCAAATACCTACCTAGTTTTATAGACGGCTAATCATTCATGGCCTTGGCTTTGTCAACTCGCAATCAACGCTGTTATTATCCTACATTGAGTATATCTATAAAACAGTTGCGGTATTGATGACACAATAAGATCTAAGGGATTTTATTTATTCATATCTGCTGCGTCGTCTTAGACACTAATACAAATTATTATTTATTTATTTTCAGTACCTACAATACATAGGTACTGAAAACCTGCGAAAGACTGCAGGTAGATGCTGGATGCGGCAAGCTGAAGACAGGGCGCTAGGGCGGTCATTGGGGGAGGCCTATGTCCAGCTGTGGACTGCTATAGGCTGATGAAGATGATTGTCCCACTGCAAGGCAAAGGGAGGGATCCCCCTTTTCCCTATGATACAAATACTATCAATTAAAAAAAACTGTTCAATTGATTCAATCTTCTTTAATGTCACTAACTAACATGGCCGGAGACGCCCAAGATGCAGATGTCATTCTTCGGCCCCGTGAAGCGGTGCGGCGGTTCGTGCCCATGCTGGTATCAGTGCCTGGGCAGTGAACGCGTTAAGTTAAAGTAATTAATACCCTTAGCATGCCATGTATTTAGAAGTGAATTTTATTCATTTTAATATGTCACTCCATTGGTCAATATTTTTACACCTAGGCAGTATGACAAATTGAACAACAATCTGAGGGTCTGCCTTCATAGACAACGTTCATGACCCTGGATAGTATTTAAAACTGAAGCTGTATCATGCATATAGCAAACAAAAACCCCAAATACCGGTATTTGAGAATAAAATACTTGTAGTGCATCCTACCTTGGTAGAGTATTCAGAGGAATTAACAAATTTTACGAATAATTCGGTCCAGCCTTAAGTTTTCTTAAGAAAACTTGCAAAAGACAGTCATACTGCAAATTCAATCACGACGACCTCAGTGGCGCGATGGGCGAGAGCCCGCCTGCGACGCAGGAGATTGTGGGTTCGATTCCGCCTCGGGACAGATGTTTGTACGATCTGTCAGACATTGTTCCAGGTGTTCTGGTCGTTTTCAATGTAAATAAAAAATATATAAATTTATTGAATTATGTATATCAGTCATCTAGTACCTATAATACAAGCTTGGCTTAGCTACGGATGCTGTGTGGATTGTCCAGCATTATTTATTTGTTAATATTATACAACAGGGCGCTATGGCGCTCATTGGTGGAGGCCTATGTCCAGTAGTGGACTAATATAGGCTGATGATGATGATTATACAACATCTTACGATACTATTAAATGTGCGAGTAGCTCTAGCAGTACCACTAGGCCAACTTTACACGGACATTGTTTAATAACAAAGTATACATAAGTAGGTAAGTAATTAGCAATGAGAACTGTCGAACAATGCAGCGGACTACGCGACGGCCTCGCGAATCCTCTGCCAGTAGTGGGGTCGAGCGTTCAATGTCAATAGCGTATGGTCCAAGTGTCGTTGTTTCCGCAGTAAAACTTTGTTTTGACACAATTTTCATAATAAGCTAGTAGATGTCTACTTTTGGGTTGTCTTTTGTATAATAATAATAAAAACAGGGTTGATGATGGTTTAAGATTCTAACAGGGTGTAGCAAAAAGCAAGGATCAAACTTTTAAGGTGGGTTCAGCTTCTATCACAAATCACGTGAATTTTTTTTTAATAATTTCTAACATTTCTTCTTCGAAAATATAAATGAAAACGAAATGTTTTGCTGTCCAAAACATGAACGGTAGATAAAAGCCAAAAGTTGCAATGTTAATATCATAATGACAATTTACATACAACTTTATAACGATTTATTATGGGTACTGATTTTACGTATTTTCTACTCCAAAATAATGATTGTAGCTTGCATAAACAGTTATGTTCTCAAAACACCTATTCCAAAATCAGCTTTATTTTCATGGATTTTCATTGAAGAGTCGTCACTCTTCAATGAAAATCCATGAAAAAAATGCGTACTTTTTTTCGAAAAAGGGGTCGCTAAGTCGCTGTAACTACAAACCGTTGGTTGAACAGTTCGATCGCGTCGCTTCCTGATATTCCCTCGATAACAATAGTCACGTAAACGAACACTGTCGTAAAGTACACGCAAAATTAGTATAATCGTCTTCATTGCTTTATGAGACTGTCTACGGATCGAAGAACGACAAAACACGAAATAGGAATTGGTTTTGCTTCCTGAGAATAACTGCAGATTTACACTTAGTTTCTGCTCACAGCGTTGCATGCGTTGATTCTAGGATCGAAAACCTATAGATAATATATGCTAATTCAAGTCAATAAAGTTGATATTGCGATAGAATATATTTTAGTTTTTAGCTTTACTTTACTCGAAATGATGTATATAATAAAAATAGCCTACCTACCTTCAAATTATTCCTGGTCAAAACCTACTTGTACGCAAGACTTCAGCCATTTCCGTTTAGTAGTTTCGATGCGAAGAAATAACAAACCTACATCCTTCCAAACCAAACTCGAGCAAAAGTAATGTGTGATGTGATTAGTATAATAAATTTTTTAAATTTATAATAATAATATAATAATGCTGGACAATTCACACAGCATTATCTAGCCCCATGGTAAGCAGAGCTTGTGTTATGGGTACTAGATAACTGATATACATAATACAATACATTACATAGATAGATATTTTTTATTATACATAGAAAACAACCAGAACACCCGGAACAAATATCTGCAGATCGTACACACATTTGTTCCGAGGCGGGAATCGAACCCGCAACCTCCTGCGCCGCAGACGGACCTTCGCCCACCGCGCCACATCGGTCGTCAAATTATTTTGCTATTATTAAATAAATGTTTAAAAAAATCTATTTCAAATCCATCCAAGTATTTACAGTTTTTAGCTTTTGAGACAAATACTTCTACTATGTATTCCTCGGGAATAAAATTATTTATATCATTGATAGGTACTATTTCGGGATCATTCTCAATACAATTGCGAAATAATTTTCCAAATCTGTTCATAATTGACGGAGAAATGGACGAATATACAAAAAAATACATACAACATAGAATCTCTCCTCTTTTGTTTTCGTTTCGTCAGTCATGTGTTAATAGAACAAAATGATCAAAAATCAAGATCATATTTGACTATTATATAAAGCAAATCCATTTGAAATATTGCATTAAAATAGCATAATATTTCAAATAGCGATATGATGAATACCTAGTTGACAAAGGCCATAAACATGCGAAACATAATAACTATAATTGATTTTTTCCTGTTAAGTATAGATTAGAATCAGTATTCTGATTAGGTACCAACATCAGTTAGATGGCGTGTTTAATATTTGTTTAGATTTAGGCCTTATCGCGTTGAGATAAGGTTGAAACATTTGCGCAGACTTTGCGGTATTGTATGTACATATAATTTAGAATTTGCAAAAGGCCAATCGGTTATTTTCGTAGAGTTGTGAGACATTGATAACGCAATATTGATTCAATTTGCTGAAAAAGTGAGATTTCTATTATTGAAAGTTTTGAGACAAGATTCAATAGTAGAATTTGTACAGAATCTATACAGCAAATATATCTTATTCTTTAACCTTGTCGGGATCTAAAATTTCTACCTAGTTATCAAAAAAGTACAATGTCATTAAAAAAAATCTATAGTATTTTTCTGTTTCATTTAATACCGTTTAGTTAGGAAACGGAAAATTTTTAGCGTATTACTAAAGTCCGCTAATGAGGTGAAACAATTTAGGGCTAGGTACTTAATTACTGACCAGATTCCGCTAAACGGGGACAAATATAAGTGATTACTTGGTATACTCGTATTTCGTGTGCAAAGATTTTCAGGCTTGATGTTGATATACTAGAAAATGGCTATCAAGCTCAAACTTAAAATACAAGCATAAATAGGTACAATAGTTTTTGATAAACTGTACCTACAGTACCTACCAAGATGAATAATTTGATAATAGGTAAACATCTTACGTACTTTTTTTTATTTAAAGTATTTTTATTTGTTTACTATTTTAATTTTAAAATTAAAATAATACTGGACAATTCACACAGCATTATCTAGCCCCAAGGTAAGCAGAGCTTTTGTTATGGGTACTAGATAACTGATATACATAATACAATACATTACATAGATAGATTTTTTTTTTATTATACATAGAAAACGACCAGAACACCCGGAACAAATATCTGCAGATCGTACACACAATTGTTCCGAGGCGGGAATCGAGCCCGCAACCTCCTGCGTCGCAGTGACCTTCGCCCACCGCGCCACATGGGTCGTCGAATTAAGTATACTGTGTCTTTTGTGTTATTACTTATTAGGTCTAATTTGTTTCTGCTCTTTATTAGTTCTTTTTTTATTTATATTATCAGTGCAATATAAAGCAGTTAGCGAACAAAATCGCCAATAACTTTTAAAGACCGGACCATATTCAACTGGTTGTAAATAAAATATTCACAGCAAATTATTGATCGCTTAATTTTATTGGTACTTTAGTATCTTGATCTGCAAATTGAAATATCGCGCAAATAACTGACAGAAATGTTTGTAGAACTGACACCTTTTGATGACTCGTTAATTTTATATGTTTGCGTATTGATGGGTGTTTCCATATTGAACAGCAGGTTTACTTATGTGTCATCGTTTAGCCCAAAATTTAACATCTTTGGCAATGAAATGCAAGCTTTGGGCACTCCAGGAGTTATTTCTTTTGCATGATATGTTAATCTTAGTTCTTAGCTTTGCATCCTTCGAAGCTCTTCTTTCCTTTACTAAACTGATCTAGCATTTCTCTCAAAAATTACTGATTTGTGTGTTTATTATATATTTATGCCCGTTATGACCTACGGAGCTGAGACGTGGACACTCACGATAGGTCCATCAGTTCAAACTCGCTCAGCGAGCTATGGAAAGAGCTATGCTTGGAGTTTCTCTGAAGGATAAGATTCGTAACAAATATATCCGACAGAGAACCAAAGTTATCGACAAGCTCTGAGAATTAGCAAGCTGAAGTGGCAGTGTGCCGGTCATATCTCGCGAAGAACCGACGGCCGCTGTGGCAAACATGTTCTTGAGTGGACACCATGACTCGGAAAAGTAGTGAAGGACGCCCTCTGACCAGGTGGGATGATGACCTGCGAAAGACTGCAGGTAGATGCTGGATACGTCAAGTCGAAGACTATACGCTATGGCGCTTATTGGGAGAGGCCTATGTCCAGCAGTGGACTAATATAGGCTGATGATGGTGGATGGTGTTATATACATAAATTTAAGGGGCACTAAGCCATTCAGAAAAAAAATCTATCTGCAGTAGTCTAGTATCTTTTTTTATAATACGAATTTTAATGCCTTGTTGGGGGCAAAAGTACCTACCTGCGCGGTTATCAGTGAACACCCATGATAAAAAAGCACGAACATTAAGTGTGTGTATTGGTATTGGTTTCTACTCCTCATTAAATTTTAACTCATGAGTCATGACATATCATCTGATAATTAGCAATCTTACCATGCAAACTCTTACATTTTATACCTACTTAGACCTGTCAACAAATCACTTCGTTATTACCTAAGTTCGGGCAAATCTGTCAATACACCCAGTCCTTAGTAACTTCAGAGTAGTGGCATAGCTAATTGGATTCGATTTCGCTTCACTTCGATCGGAATGCGGTCGAATAGTACCAGGTCCCGCCACTTGCGTACTAGGTCCGGCGTCCATATCAAAATATTTATTACTTAGCAAATGAGTGCAGTTCGCATCGCAGGTTACTTTTATGGACCATTCTGATCGAGACTATGGACCTGTCAATTTGATGTTTGAATTTAAATTCTAACGGACAATCTCATAGAATTGTCTCGTTTAATGTATCCTTCTCGGGTTGAGCCACTTCTTCTAAGACCTTGCATCATTGGTTAATTTCATAAATAAGAGCACTTATATATTTTTATATGGACGGCCGGGTATTGTAGAAATTTTCAGAAAAAGTCAAGCTTTAAAATTTTGTGCGTAAAGCTTTCAAAATGTCACCTATATAAAACGGATATTCTTTGTAATGTATTGTGTTAAGTATATCAGTCGTCTATAAGAGCTTAGAAATCAGTCTCAGAATCAGTCACCTATAAGGGAACTAGCTAGGCTAGTACCCATAACACAAGCTTGGGTCTAGATGATGCTGTGTAGGCTGTCTAGCATTATTTATTTATTATATATTCCATACGTGATTGTTTAAAGACAGCATCAGTGCATATTGGCAAATAAGTGCGCGATTGGGGGCCGCGTTAGAATGGCGACCTCTCGCGCTTGCCAGGGTATGGTAACATTGAGGCATTTACCTTTCTTAGGCATAACTTGTCCTCAATACTAGAGGCGGTGATTTATTATGTAGGTACGGTGCTTAGGTATTTTCTTGCAATGCAATATGTGCCCAATTTGCGTGAACGATAATGATATAAGGTAAGTCAAGATACTAAAACATTATCAGAGTCCGTTCGGTTTGACGCTCTCGTCAAAATATGACATTATGATTCATCATTATTTTTCTATGGGATTTTGTACAGTGCCTTGTGCAGGCGTGAAACCAAGAGAATCCCATACAACATTGAAATATCACGATAACGTCTCTGTAGATAATAATCGTCGTCATCGAACTCAGAGACTCAGGGACTTGTGACTCAGGATGTTTGATAGAGCCAATGAATAACTAAATTGGATAGAGCAAGCACGAGATTGATTAGAAAGAGATATTTTATCTTTTCTATTTTTGATCTAGTAACTATATAGACCTCTAGAATCTAGACTAATCTAGAATCTATGGATATTAATTAGCCTATCTCTTTAAATTGTAATAAAATAAACACGCACGATTACCCCAAGCGCACTATAATAACAAAAACCTCTTTAAATTATATTTTATTGTTATAGTTACTTTTCAGCCGGCCAGCGCCTTGTATTGATGCCACTTCCGGTATTGATTTATAGAGCTCGAGATGGATTGCAATAGTTCGCAGATATCTAAACTGTTTCATGTGTATTTTAAAATAAATATCTCAAGTTGTAATTTTCTATGTAAATAAAGTAATTCTGTGATACTTTGTACAAGTTTTTGTCCCACAGCCATCCGGGAAACGTATCGCAATAAACAACTGACCTAGCGCATGACGTAGACGATTTGTTTACAAAAACTGACGGCCAATGAGGCAGCCTTGAGCTGAATAACACTATTTACCTACCATTTTAACCAAGATAGATTATATTTCTGTTATCCACATACAAGGTAGACCACTTCTAAAAGCAATGTCAAGTAAATGAAAACCAAAGATCTCTTTAACTTTGATTTAGGCTTCTTGGGTTATATAATAAAAATATAACTTACAAAGATGCGTGAGATACATATAAGACAGAGGTAGGTTTCTTACTAGATAATGGTAATAATATAACTAAAATATTCAAAGTAGAATTTTCCATACCCACCAAAATAAAGCGTGTCTTCGAATTACCGACTAGAAGTCGGTAATTCGAAGACACGCTTTACTAAAGTACATTTTCATGTACTTTAGTAGTGGGAATCAGTGATTCGTAGCCTTTGCAAGTTATTCACTGCACTGGTGTATCGTTCATACTATTTTTACAGCTTATTAGCTGCACTTTGTTTACGAATAAAAAGCAATTAAAAATAAACAAATGACCGACGAAAATGAGTGATACACTATCAAATACATACATCAGAATCGACAAGCTGGTATCAAAATCTGCTAACTATGGAGGTTAGATGATACTGTGAAAATGTACTTATAGCATGTCTTGTTCTGAATGAAGACAATTAACCTGCGCCATTACAGCAGCCAGTTTTCATTAGTAACGAATCATTTTACATTAAATTACCATCAGGTGCTCACTAAGTCACCAAGTAAAAAAATAGTATAAAGTGTGTCAGCTTGCAATTCAGTATCAGGTGATACAGCTTGCATCTGCGTGGCTAAATGCGTTTGTTCCTTTGGCCTTTTTGCATGCCCTACTGGCTAGTGGTCTAGTAACATAAATAGCGATGGTCAATTTATTATATTTATTATCATCATAGCTCTTAATGAACCTTTAAGAGAGCGCAATGCTCGCCATTTTGTAAAAAGGATAGGTATAGGATTTTACGTTTATAGGATTGGGACAGAGCATACGCTTTTTGAACGGTGTAAGCGCAAAAATCAAGTTTTTTTTTCAAGTAAGACAACTAGACAACTTATGAAGAAACTGTTTCAAGGAACCAAATAATTAGTAATTAATAACCTACGAATTAAAATATAAGTCATTTCAATGAATTGCAGGGTTCCTGGGATTTCAACCAAATTATGTGCGAAACAGTGCACTTTATGATTTTATAGAATTTATTTTCACATTCAAGGAACTAAAGAAAAAATAGTTTTTTATGTAGTTTGCTCCTTAAGTATTCTACATAAAAGGATTTTTTTAAGGATGATAATAAACCCAAAGAAAATTGAACAACGTTGACTATATCAATATGCTGGTATGATATTATAGTATTGGTCGCGTAAAATTCTTAACCATTCATGGGGACCGTGTTGTCACAAACCACATGCGTTTAAGATCCTTAAGTTAAGACACCAAGATAGGAAGAACATCTTGAAACAACTAAGGGTCGACTCAATCAATCAAGCAAGCAACAACTACAAATCAAACATGATAAGTAACAAGAGTCTCCTTGAATACTCAAATACATGTCAGATTTAAGTCGCGATGATTAATAGACTTTCATTGACACACTCAAAAATTGTCATTTCATGATAAAACTAGGACAGCTGAAGACAGGGCGCTATGGCGCTCATTGGGGGAGGCCTATATCCAGCGGTGGACTAACATAGGTTGATGATGATGATGCATTGTAAATGCCACGATAGTAATGACACAGCTTAGACAAACGCAATATTTGACACTTGCAATTTTCAATCGTAAACTTAGGAGTTTTATGCGTTGGTAGTTTCACTTCACACCTTTCATGTCAAAAACCTGTTGGTTTAATGCGTCCACAATTAAATAAGTCACGTGTGGTCGGCTCAGCATAGTGGCTTTGGAGACAGGAGCAAAAAGAACGGCCAAGGTAACTGGTGCAGCATGTAGGGTTATGAACCGGGTGGCAGTGTAGTGTAGGTATCGTCGGCGTTAAACTCATGGGTAACATGGTTTGGGGAGAAAGAATAATAATAAATACTTAGGACTTTACATTCTCGTATGCACGAAATAATATACTTACTAGAACCATTCTCAAGATATAATGCTTGTACTCAATTTACATCACATAAATCCAAATTTATCTTTTTGGCGTCGAGTTTGATATAAGTAGTATATTTGCCATCATGCATTGTAGGAAAGATCTAAACTTGAAGGTCTACGAAGTGTAAATTCTGTTCAAAATTAATTTTGTAAAAGTGTAGGATAAGAATAGGAGGAGCCTTGTGTACAGACATTGTATCTTGACTTTGGCCGAAGTAAATTTGTCAGATTAATAATTAAAGAACAACTCGGTAGTTAGGAAAGCGATCTAGCCAGCATTGTGCGATAATGAAGTGGTCAAGTCGTAACATTTTCATTAAAATACTTTTGTGAAGACGACGTTTAATAAATATATTGTAATGACAGAAGTCGTTGACTGTACACTGTTTATGGCAAGGTCGGTGGATGGCGCACGCGACATCATCGCCGCAATCACTTTCACTCGTGCCTTATTTAAAAAAGGGCAGATAGAGCACTAGCTTTTGCCTGTACAATAGAAAAATATACTTGAATATTTTGAATTTTAAAAAGTATGTGCGCGAAAAATGGACTTATATAAATATCACTACAACCAATTTTGATAATTCTTTTTTTTAAAAGTGAGTTTAAACTTATTTTCATTATTTAGGAAGTTGAAGTCGATGTATATGAATCGAGACTACGCGAAAGCATCAAATAAAAAAGTCTTATGAAAATTTATTCACCTAGTCCAAAGTTCTGAGGTAACAAACATTTAAAAAATTACAGTCGAATTGAGAACCTCCTCTTTTTTTGAAGTCGGTAAAAAAAATATATATTACCTACTAATTGTTCAATTATGAAGGACGCCTCATGGAGACTTCTTTATGAAATCAGCATTCGAGATATTTGTTGAAAACTTTCTGTAGAACCGTTTAAAACAAAATTCAATCTATACGTCCTCTCTAAATGAAGTTATTGCAAGTCTAGACAAGATAACTAACTAGATATGCTAGCTTCGCTTCGAGATCGAACTCGATCACTTTAGAACACATTTTACAAAAGCAACATATTGCAACAAACTTCAGACATCTTGGTTTACCAAAGCTGGAGTACCGTAGGAGTAGGACAAAAAAAGATCTCTTAGAAAATGAGGTGACAAAATAACCGAAAAAGTGTTGCTATGAATGCAAAGTTTGATTTTTGACCATGAATTTGAAATATAAGGATTAGAGTTTCAGTTTTACAAAAGGTCGATGTTATTTTCCTGCTGTTATCGGCAATGCCGTTGGAATAATGACCTAAACTGTAGCGTACATTACATACCTACGTCGTACGTTGATTGAATGTTATGTTGTCATACTGATTTAGAGTTCGATAAGAATTGTAGTGAGTAAATGTATCGGAGTTCGGACTTTGTTTAGTTTTTTGATAAATTATATAATATATATTTATTCATATAGGTATTTATAAAATATTTATTCATACCAAAGGTTGACAATTATTTAAAACTATTGTACAGTTAAAATATCCTTAGGTAGTAATAGTTAGGTATGTACCGTAAAATATAATATCCAAACCTTTTGGCTGTTATCATTGGGGATGTAGGTACCTATCTTGATGGACGTACCTAAATCCTGGCGCATGGAGACTAGAAGGCCTAACCCCGAGAGAAATGGGACACAAGGCCAGGGCAACTTAGATAAAAATAATTAAAATATAAAATTACAATTAGTGGTAATAGTATTATGTACTTTACTGATTGTTGATTTGTTTATAAGGTATTAATCACTATATTAATTAGTATATTATTTAGGTATATTAATCAGTGGTTTCCTGAACATAAAATATTTAACATGTCTCTTTTTATTAGTCAATATGACAAAGTAGGTCTCTAGCAAGCAAAGTAAATTAAATTAAACCCTAAAGATAAAAAAGGCTGCATAAGGGTTCAGGTGGTCTTTGTTTAGCGATAGCGATATCTTTATTATTTTGACCGCATGAGGTCATTATATTTCGAAACATTTGGTTACTACGGGTACAGCATTCGCAGAAAAGCTGACACATATTGAGGACCGATACCTATTCCAAAAAGTATTCCCATTCGTCACTTGCTTTTGCAAAGTTCTTTGACAACGTATTCACAATTTTAAATTTCGAGTGGGTTTTATTTCTCTTTTACACTTTTAGGGAAACTTTGAGAGATATGATATTAAAATTAAAGTTTTTCAAATTTATTTTGTAATAGGTCGTGCCTCTGATTACAAAATATTTTACAAAACTGAAGTTGACATTGAAATTACTTGACCAGCTTTGCTGAGCTTTGTACATCATCATGAGTCAGTAGATCCTTGGCAGTTATTAACCCATCTGCGGCTTCAAGGTGGAGACTTCAAACCAAGCCGCATGACAGACGGACAACCGCGACGCCCAACAAACTTATTGATTCAATGACTGAACTAATTACATAAAAGCGGTCATACGCTTTGTTGGCTTAGTTACATAACTAGTATTGCCGGCCTTATTTTATCTTGTGCGACATCGTCGCTGGTTTTAAATATGACGTCATGAGGATATGATTGACGTGTGTGCGTGTTAATATTTGTATCCTTTGGTCTTTGCAAGTATCTTGAGTATTCTAACGATGTTATGAGTTGACGCAAATTTGGCAAAGCGATCTGCTCTTCTTGGAATTCCATGAACTGGAACATCTAATGTTGTTTCTATCGTTATAGTAACTAGCCTAATTGGTAGTCTACATGTAGATAATGTCATATTATCCTGTGTTAATTTTTCTTAGTATTTTCATAACAAGGTTGATAGACCATCGTTATATTAGGTACAATCTCTCCTGATGGAAAGCGACGATGTGACCGACGGTGTATCACGAACGTCTAGACGATACCTAGGTCTTCACTCTTCTTGAAGAAACCGAGGTTGTAACTCGCCGGAACTTCTTGTATCTACTTGTAAATTCAAGAATATTAGCCAATTTTTTTAATTAAGTCTCCATCACATGATTGTACTGTAGCTAATGCTTTCCAGCATATGACTCATCTTGCTGGTACTTCATATTATGACATCTTGTATACAAAAGAGGGTAATTAAGGGCTTAGGGTACGTTCACGTGGCGGGTAGTCAGACCATGTACGGCTTCGAGCGTTGACCGACTTTTTTATCGTTAATTAATCACATAATCACAATAATCATTGTGGTTCCTGTAACGTGGAAATGCTAATTGTATTGTTGTTTTTCCAAAGTACATTTCTTCCTATTCATACCAAATAAAATTACATCATGTATTATTATGATGTGTAAGACGTATGACTAGCTTCTGCCCGCTTCTTCGTAGGTACTTGTTTATAGAATAAAAAGTAGCCTAATATTTAATAATTGAACATACTGTACATAGACATGGAACGTTGAAATATTGAAACAATACTAGGGGTCCCAAATAAGTGAAACTAGATAAAAAAATATAGAGATGATTGATTCGCTTGAAATAGTAGCCAGAACTTCATTTTATAAAACTTAGAATTAATTTATTGATAGTCATTTGTTTTCATTCATTGCTTTCCACGTGTGGTTATGGTTAGCATTGCGACTATTATTTTAAGAGATATGAAGAGTTATGTACGAACATACCTTTTTTTATTATTATATTTTTATTATAATCGTGGAATGCATTATTTCAAATGGCTGACATTTGTTGAGGAAGAGGCCCTGGCCACTTTCAAACATATTCGTTGATCATGAACAGTTTCACCTGTTTTGGGCATTGCAGTTATTAGGGGCACCAACATTGAGTTATTTTCATTCTATTTCATTCGTCATTTAAATCTCCCTGTTTGTAATATTTCTTTGATTGGATGAACGATGATACTAATTTAATAAGAATGCAAACAACAAGAATGCCGAATCCTGTCGTATAACACTCGCCGCATTCAATGCCACACATCGGTGAGTCGGCTTTGTTTACACATAGTTCTCAATAACAATTTGACGTCGCACTTCGCAAGAACATCACAAAGGTAAATATCAGAGTCTAACTCGACTCGGTGTAGGTGCATAATTACAAAAACTGAGTTTCTTTTTATTTGTTTATTCTGTACAACACTCAGATGAACACTTGTACGTAGGAACGTAGGTACATAAGTTTCACAAAAGTGTTCATCTGAGTGAACCTTACCCGATTAAAAATCGATATAGACATCAATAAATAGATTAAACAGGTTATCTTCCTTGTATAGGTAATTTAGTTGACTATCGATTGGCAGTAAAATACTTAAGAATAGCGCATTCTTTATCGATGATGCTCAATATGGTGGTAACGATGACTTTTTATCTATTTTATGATTTTTATTTGTCTATTTTGTCAGTCTGATGTCCCGAAGGCTGCTGGTTTTCAACACTTTAAAGTAAATTTATTCTGTTTTAAATTCAAAGACGGCCAATTAAAAAAATTACTACTTACGATGTTTAAAATGATTGATTAATCTATTGTTTATCATATCTAAATTAACATTATAATTCATTAGTCAATTCAAAGTCAAAATGCATTTGAAAAGTTTTTATTCGACTGATCTTAATTATGTTAGAGGCACCGTTGAATTTATTGCATTATTTTAATCCAGAAATAGAATCAGGTCATGATTTTCAGGTTTCAAAGTGACTTCGATGGTGACGAGAGAGTTTTATTTTTATTAGTACCTACACGGATAAAGGTTAACAGCTGCCAAAACATTAACGGAGCTCAATGATCGACAAAAATGTAAATTAGCGAGCATCAAGGTGACCGATTTTGGGACAATGTTGTTGGTTGTTGCAATACTTTGTCTGAACCCTCTTCCAACAAAGGATTGACTCGTCTTTGAGGATGCAAAAACAGCAGGTAGTATTATAATTTACCTGCTTATTAAATATATTTGCATACCTCACACTCTAAATTATTTACCAATCAGTTATAAAAATAACCTTTTTAAATAGTTGCACTTCTTTTCGAAACCTAATGACTTTTGACCTTGACGAGTTTATAATGTTCCAATTTATTAAAGAGACGGTCATAAATAAAATGACTAGTGAACGGACAATAACTAAATTGATCGAAACATAGAATCTGCTTATTGATTTGTAGCAGACTCGGCTGAGTTTTGTACGTACGATCTTTTCACCTTCACGGTGAAGCTTTCTTCATTAATTAACAAGAACTCTTTGTGCGCCAAAAGCTTCTCACAATATTTGGCTTCAACATCGACATTTTGGATCCGACACAAGGTCTCTTCACAGTCAAGGCGAGATACGAAAAAATATCGAAACCTTCTACAATCTCACGTCACAACAGTTATTATAATAAGAGTTAGGACGTTTGAATGATCATTTAAAACAAACTGGGAACAGCAAAGCAATATCTAGTTAGTAAGTACCTATCAGGTTAAGAGTATAATAAATTAGAAACCAGAAATAGATCACGCTCCCAAACAAATTGTAAGACCGATGCGCGTTTCGTGTGCGAATACATAATAATGATATTACTTTACGAATAAGAATTCCTATCAGAGTTTACCCCGTATCCAAATTTATTAAAAATTGCAAAAGCATCTTTCTTTTATGCAAATATTTTTATAAGACTTTCAAATAAAGCAATAAAATCAGTATATGTTACACACGAATTGTCCACCAGTACTAGAATGTTATTAATAATACGCCTACCTAAGTATTAATATTTTATAACTTAATATTTTAAGCATAATTATTGTGAAGGGTTATTTAATTACCTGAATCTGAAATTTCAATTCTATCTTGCTTCGTATGCTCTGAAAAAAAACTTTATTATTTATGAAGAATTGAACTTCGTTTGACGTCAGAATCTCGCCTGATGTTGAGTGTCAATACTATGAAAAGCATGTAAATTAACTAATACATTCACTAAAGACCATGGAAATATGTGAAATGTAAATGGAAAATGAACAATTTGCTCACATGCAAACGTGTAATTCTACTACACAGCTGATTTAGAAACGCAAATGTGTTTCCAGCATTCCTCGATGACGGAAGACAAAGCAAATATCATCATTATCTGGGTTTGCGGTGTAAGCGACATTCATTCATAACAATTGATGTTGTTGACTATTCTAATTTTATGCTGTGTATCATACGAACATGAATACTTTATTCTATATATATATATCTCTGATTCCTATACTACTGGTTGCTTATTCTACGTTGACACAATGCTTATGGTGCTCCTTCTAACTAAACATACTATTATGTATTCTCTGCTAATTTCATACTTACGCTAAATTATTTGGCTTCTATACTCACTATTTATTATTCAGTCCTGTTTCAATGTCGAGCAAAAGTACGCCTAAGCGGATTTCAATTGTTCGTCTCGGTAAGTTAGCTTTACGGTTTATATACTGTGATGTTCATTTGTTTTTCATTTAGGTTGTTGTTCTGTTCTTTGCACACAGAAAACATATTTCTGTAATTGTAGATTCATTTCAATTTAGGTAATATATACCGCTGAGTAATAGACATCAAAATAACAACATTTAGTCTAGTCATGGCGTCAGGTAAATTTTCGGAATTTCAATAATGCAAACAATTGTTTAAAACCTTTAGGTTAAAAATTGTTAAAAACTCTTTAATCTATTAATTAAAACAGCTATCATCTTATCTATGGAAGTGTGAGTGTTCGTGTTTTTTAAGTTAAAAAAATGCAAGCATTTTCATACAATTTCCTAAAAATTATCTTGTAGCAAGGATTAACCGTCGACCGTTCGACTAAGCTACAATAAAGATAAACAAAAATTATTTAAGGAACGACAACGATACTCTACTTTTGGTCCAATTGAACGCATTACTAGTATTACCGTCAGCAGCGGTGCGTTTATACCGCTATTTGTCCGCACTAAGCAAATGGAGATTATGCGTGCCATGGATAACAATATCACTCCAGAATTTGACTCTACGTCATTTTTTTCTGGCTTTTCTGTCCTGACCCTATCTTGAGGTAGGTAGGTGGATGAAATGAATCGATGATTATTTTCTAATCTTCTTTATGACTTAGAATATTACGATAAAATATGACGTGCCTATAGCGGCAATAAAAATGGTAAGGGTGAGTGAAGAATTTGGAGGATATAGACACGACATATTGAAGAGCTGTCATTGTCAGATGTCATGGTATTGCCTACAGCGCCGGAACACTGGATGGAAGTAGTTCATCATACCATATATTTTTCAAAATACATGCAAAAATATGCGACTCATGAATCTTATTACAAAGCGACAATGCTGGTTATTCAATCTGGTTTTTCAAGTGACACAGCTCTGTACTAGCTAAGTGACCGGGTTGCGCTACGTACTCGCACAACGAGGTTAACATCCAGCCGAGTTGTAAGTAAACCCTCGCAAATATCTCGATAGCGTACGGCCTGCTTTCCAAATCGGCGGGGTTATAACAGAAATCGCTTCAAGGCGCATGTGCACAGACCAAATGGGGTTACCTCACCCACATTCCAGCCTTCCGGAATTTCACTCACGTTGACAATTGCTATGTGATACAATGATCGGATTTGCCAATTCCAAAATGCAAGCTTATCGCCGTTAAATGCAATGCACTTTAAACTAAATTCGATTATACAATGTATATGGTCTAAGCTTGATCACACGAGATATGCGTTATCACGACATTAATTTATCGATAAAAAACAAAAAGATAGCTATCTCAAAAAAAGGCGATTTAATTATTTATTATGAAAACTTCTTCATCTGGTTTTTTCTTCGTGTCTTTTTGAGTAAACGGTGTATTTTATTCGACGATACACATTGTATAGAGTAGGCAAATGCCTGTATCGCTATCAGAAAGCCAAGAATCACGATAGTCATGTTAATTACTTTATTGATTGTATAATTAATTAGGGCAATGATTTTGCTAACATGATAAGGATCTTTGATAGGGAACTTGTTTGATTTTTATATATCCAGTTACAAAAATCAACTACAAATATGGCATTCTGTTATTTGTTTGGAATATTTTACAAGGAATTGCTAAAAGTAGACGTTCTGTTTTATTTAGCCTATTTGGAATTCAATGGTTTTTTATAATAATCACGCACACACAAACGTATTATGTTTGTGTGGTAGGTTAGTTAGTAGTTAAGGTAAGTAATTAGTAATCGTTGCGCGAGAGCGTACCTTCAAAATGCGAGCGGCGATAAAGTGATGAACTGAAAAAAATATTGACAGTCTTATTTATTTAGGTATTTATTTAATAAAGGTAGTACAACAGTACACATATGTATGGTGCTTATATATTAAACGTTAGTATGTTATGTTTTCTGTTAACTTAACTTAAACTTAATCAGTTGTTTTTTTCGTTAGTTAATTAAGTTATTTTTATTCAAAAATGTCATACCTACTTTGTTTATGTTTTGTACTGCAGCAGCATATACATGAATGTCTATGTCTATAAGTGCACGCTCTAGATGTACTTTTTGAGGTGGAAATGATTTTAAGGTGACTAGCCTTTCTGCCTCAAGACTGTATTAACAACAGCTGTAAGTGTGCATGCATTCATACGTGGATAATGTGGATATCTATTGCACCAGTTACAGGTTATACAAAACAATTTGAAGTTTTTTGGAAAATAAAACATAATCGAGAGATATTTAAGTGTCGGTAGGTCTCGAGCTCGGTTGAGACAAAGAATTGCCAATTATTCCACCTGCCCCGCTACACCTGGACCGGCTGCTCCTTTATTTATTTCAGTTCTTGATATTTTTATTGTTCACCTTCGCCGGTGAATACACAAATGAAAGTATGCAAGTGTGCTTCTTTATATAAATTGTCAACTGAATTGATCTTTGCTGATGATAAGGTTAAGAAACTGCCCAAGAATGAGGGCGTAAACATCACGATTTTCTGTTTGATCTGATTGGTGATAATTTAGCAATATACAACAAAAATAAATAATAAACTAAAGAACATATAGAAGGAACTGAAAGAAATATTTGCGCATAATAAAATAGCAAACAACCGGTAATATTCTTTGATCTCTAGAATCAAATTATTAAACAAGAACGAAAAAACAAATGTCACAAATCCGCGACGGATGATATTTTCAATGGAATTGGTAATTTATTTTCACCATTCCGGTTATATCTGATGGAGTGAAGCTACTGGGAATCGATCACGGTTGACTCTCACAGGAGACGCAAAAAATACCATCTTCTTAAAATTCAAACCGGATCGAGGGATATACCATCTCAAAGTTGGCTTGGGCACTAATTAGGTACTCATTGATTTAATTTGAATTATAAACCAACATTATACTAAAGAAGGCAGAACAGAAGCCCTCACTCACTAAGTAGGTTACTTGGCATAGATAGGATAGTAAATGTAATTTTGAATTTTTACCATATCATCGTATGGTATTCTTTTTTCGGCATCTATAGCATGGGAAAATGTGAAAGAGCAACCTCCTTCGGACCGGCGCGTAAAGTACATCATCAATAAAAATCTCGCCAAAAACTGTCCGTATTAAACAAAAAAGTAAAAAAAAATCGAGTGAGTGAGAAGACGCGGACACGATGCGTCGACACGGTTCGTTGACCCCGTCGATATTTCTCGAAATTCACCGTGGAATCCGCGCTCTTTTCGCTTTTTAATTGTATGTAACCAGCTACCCAACGACAAGGTGATATGTTTCAAGAGAAAAATGTATAGCCGCTGTGCCCCACACTGGAATTACAGTAACGGAACGCACAAATTAAGATTTACAAGGAAACGCGCGACAGATTGAAAAAATGGCGCTCATTCCGTGTATAATTGGTATTCTTTATTCCTTCGACGGGTTCATCTCGGACCCACATTATCTCGCAGTCATTATCATTCCTAATCAGAAGCTAATTCCATTGTGTGACCGTTTCAATAAATTATTACTTAGCTTCTTTACAAATCGTGCCGTCTGCAAGCTCCTTGACCCCATCGTAATTATACACCACAGGCAGCCACTCGGCTCATCAAATGCGAAAAAATATAATAGAAATTCTCAAACTGTTTGTAATAACCTTAATGGCAATACGGAAGTTTGATTTTCACGCTACACGCTGAACAATAGAATCACACGAGTCGGTCCGAGCGTTTGCAACGCGCCCTGAATTTGACTTGTCTACCTTTCTTCTTTTTGATGTTTTGAGTATATCATCGATTATTATAGACCAAACCAGACCACGTATGGTATTTAGAATAACTGGCAGCATCCCAACATTATTTTAAATAGAGCACGAGTAGGTAGATTAATTATTATGACACATGACTTTGTTTTATTCAAGTATTTATACTAACTAGATCTTTATCATGTTGTCTGCGCTGTCGTAATTAGTTAAATTAGAATTAAATCACGAACACAAACCAATTCACAAATACTTTTAACATAAGTCGTATCAAAAACATTGTTATCGGTCATTCAGATTGTTGGTTTTCCTCATACAAAGCAGATTAGGTGCAATTATGAGTTCGTTTTTCGTTTTGCATGGATGCTAAGGACGGAATACGAGGCTAAGGTAAATAATAAACAATGCTGATGCATGCCATTGACGATATTTATCGTTCGTGCGAGCTGAGTGAGCTGTACGACCAACAAACGAGGTGAGGTGCAGTCAGCTAAAGCGGACGAAGCGATAGTCTACTGTTATAGGGTTGATACTATTTTTTTCAGTCTATTTCCCTAACCTTAATGTTTATAACCCTCTTCTCTTGGTAGTCGGTCAATGATAATATTTAATTTGCCCCAAATCACATACTTTTGTCAATACAAACGAACAGCTCAACTGCTGCGAGCCTAGAAACCCAATTTTGTAAATTTTCTCAAGCGTTTTTGAATTAATTTCCATCACAATAGTTATTTTACCGAGTCCAGACAGTAAAGAAAGTAAGGACCAGCATACTTTTTTGACCAGGTGATTTTTTCATAATAATACCAATGAACAATGCTGCAGACGGTAAAGAAGATCATCTCCCGCAGCCGCAGTCGCCTAGGCAGCTGCTACTTTACTACCACTAGGACTTTTGTATTTCACAGACATTATTATTACAAATAAGCTCAGACCTAGCAAGAAAATAGTAAAAAATATACATAGATAGACATAACTTTTATTGCACTTAAAAATAAAACAAAGTAGATATAAATAAAAACTAAATATATGACAATTTGGCGGTCTTATCAAGAACGATCTCTACCAAACAACAGTGGATGGATAGGATCGTCGGATTGAAGATGGGAATATGTGCATTATTAAGTAGCTAATACAAATTACAACATTGAATTTATATGTAGCTGTATATTAAAAGGTTAAAACATCCAAAGGTTCAGTGAAGATAACAAATACCCAACAAAAATGAATCAAATTATAAATACATCCTTTCAACACGTGTAAGCATGCCTTACAGCTAAATCGGTACGCGACTATAGGAAGTAGACACAGAAAAAGTGTATTTAAAAATACATAGAGGTGCGAGTGTGCGACCCTAACTTACGTACACTCGATGATGTTTAGTAGATTATAATTAGCCGCGGTGCCCCGTATCATGTGGTGCAAGTTACGGACAAACTGCGATTGGATAGAATACCCTAGACTTCCGAACCATACCCACTGTTTTCATCATCATCATCATTATCATCAGCCTATAGCTGTCCACTGCTGGACATAGGCCTACCCCAATGAGCGCCATCGCGCCCTGTCTTCAGCTTGCCGCATCCAGCATCTACCTGCACCGTTTTCATACAAAGTGCAAAATAATCTTGCAATATTTTTGTTTCTCTAAAAGCGTTTAGGTATATTAATATATTAGATGACCCGCCCCGGCTTCACACTGTTGCAAATGCATGAATTATATACATTATAAACCTTCCTCTTGAATAACTATTTCTATTAAGAAAAACTGCATCAAAATCTATTGCGTAGTTTTAAAGATCTAAGCATACATAGGGACAGACAGACAGCGGGAAGCGACTTTGTTATATACTATGTAGTGATTACGAGTAATATATTATATTACTTTTTGATTGATTGCCTTTTTAAATCAAAATAAAACATACATATATATATTAAAATAAACACCGATTAAAAACTGGTTACTCAAATTCAAATAAATCATACAATACCTAATATTTCCACTAATAAAATATGCAGACCAAATCTCAATTCTGACAATGTCTACTACTAGTTTGAAGACGTGAATACATTTACAAGTTTGAGTCGATCGCCGATGGTTTACGTCACATATCGTCATATGACGGGTGTTGCCACGCGCTGCGCAGCCGTAGAGGGCAGATGCGTGTGCGCACGAGACCCGCCATAGCAGCTTCCATTATAACCAAGTATCCAATAAGCATGAAGTGTTTGCTCAATGCAACATGCATAATTTTAAGGTAGTTCATTAATTTTTAATGATCCTCTAGGCATTTTGCATATCAAGAAACGTAAGGATATTTTAAAATTTTTCGTTGGCCTGCTTGTGATTGTCGTTTGGCAATGTTTATCTACACTAATATTATTATTCGTTTAGCACCTATATCTTAGCATAACAAGAAAATATTGTTAATGGATATTTTCCTACAATGCAATGCGTCTGCATTGCATAAAATATCTTTTTTTCCGAATGTAAATATGTATAATTGTGAAATGAAAAATAATTTTAAGCTTATTTTATGGGTTAGAAGCTTTCGGACTACATCTCAATAGGACTAGACAGCAGGTATGACTAGATCGCTTTAAGACTAAATCTCGATATGACTACATCGCGTTAAGGTTAAATTGATTTTGGACTAAATCGCCAAGGACTACATATCAATACGACTAGACAGCAGTATGACTAGATCGCTTTATAACTAAATCTCGATATGACTACATCGCGTTAAGGCTACATTGCTTTTGAATTGAATCGCCAAAAGACCAGATAGCGTAACGAATTAGCTCCTCATCCTAATAATGATACTAGTACCTATGTTGATATATCCAGGCCTATGTCCAGCAGTGGACTAGTAAAGACCGATGATGATGATGGTTAAGTTGAAAAGTAGCTGCCTTTTATGGATGATTTAAAACAGCCTTTTACACACACGATGCACCGTACATGCTATTTACATAGTCGACACTCGTCGTCCTTGAGTTAATAAGCCCATAGCTGGGCGCTTGTTTGAATTCCATGGCGTTATCTCGAACTTTATCTTTGCAAATCATCATACTATTGTAGATAATATTGATATTACATAATATTTATTGTAACTTTGCAACATTTTAACTTAATTCATCCTGTTGAGACGATTTATACCATAACACAAGCTCTGCATAGCTTGGGGCTAGATGATGCTATGTGAATTGTCCAGCAATATTTATTATTAATTTTTATTTATCTTTTTTTGTATTTAAAAGTTAAGCCTAATAATTGGATCATGTTTTTCCATAGGAAATAAAATAAAAATATACATAGTATAAAAACATATATACAAAAATTTCAGTTACTCCACATACAATTGCTACGTTACAAGAGATTTAATAATATTTATCCTTTTAAGCATAATATAACTTTAATATCCGTGCTTTTTCTGTATTTCTTTTTATTTTTCTTATTACTATATTATATTTATTAATGGTTTTATTGTTCTAAATCGAAAAAGAACCGCTGAATACAAACAGATATAAAAATCAAAACGCCGAGAAGCATTTCCAAAACGCAATTGCTGTGGATGCCGGTACGAAAGCGGAACTCAAAGTGAGTCAGTCGCAAGAAATAATAGGGAATAGCTACTATATTTAGTAGATTAGTAGTACTATGAATAGACTCGCCCACGACCCGGCTACGTAAATCAACGCCCGACTAATGTATTACAAACCCGATACATGGTGTCTCAGGCGTGAAATAAAAACTACCAAACCTCGCCTATTTTATTATTCTTTTGAGTGGCCAGGAGCTTCTTCGAAGAAAAATCTACCTTGGTCAAACAGATTGGCTTGCAAGGTTTGTGTTGTTGGATTGATTCAATGTTTTATTTACTTGCTCCGCTGAAGTAAGGGCTTGACTAAGTAAAAATGAACGTAATATGTTTACTTTCATTTTTACTTATTACATATTTACTTATATGTATTAAAATTTTCTATGTACGCCCTCTAGCGTTGAATTGGTTCAGCAATTTTCAGCAGCTCGCAAGAGTTTCTCAAATTCATATAGAATTTTATTGGCAATTCCTCCTCATCGATTTCGATGACAGCGACCATAGAAATCACGGATTGTCATTTCTATGGGTCGCAAGACTGAGCTTGATTTGGCGAGCGATATAGTCACCTCAAGATGCTAGACATAAAACGTCTTAAAACGCCAATTACGAAAAGAAATGCGCAAGCCCTCCTACCTTTAACTTCACAGGCCAACTCCACCATACGTATCGAGGGGAATTCATCGACAATTCACACAGACATCAAAAATAAAAAAACTACACGTCGTTCATCGAAGAGGCCCTAGTTGGACGCGTCTGGAGTCACACGGCGGAACAATGTTACCTGACCCGGAAACAGCCCTTGATAACGTCTTGCTTACCAAGTTACAATTTGACTGGTAATTCAATCTAAGCTCCTGTCTGCATTGTTTAATTTGACGTGTACTGTACAACTTTAGTTGTTTAACACTGTTCATTGTTTCGCTCGTGGACATTTTGCCTTGTTTTTGCTACCGTAGACCACCTTAGGTGTCTGTGACTGAGGTTATAGGAAGAACATTTCTGTAATGAAAATTTAGCGTATGTTTGCCAATTCAAGTACTTACCTAACGCGGTAAGTATTCTGTTTTTTAAGATCACATATAACTAGCTGATGGGATTCAAGTAAGAAGCATGTTTAATGATTTTTTTTTATTTAACTTAATTATCTGTTAGTTGGAAAAGCCACTGGTTCCTGAAACACAGTTTTTAGTCGATTTCAGGAGCGTAAGGACTCATAATTGTCTTTTGCATAAATAAAAACAAATATATAAAATAATAAAGGTGCTTGACCTTTATTAGGGCCTACGTCCAGTAATGCACTGGTAAAGGCTTTTGATAATGAAAATGATGATGATGATGATAAAAATAGGAAAGAGTCACTTGAAAATATAATGAATCACTTCTGGTGATACAACACGACCATTCCTTAGTTTCTCCCTCCTTGTTATAAAAGCCTTATCAATGCAAGAAATCAATCATAACTATTAACCGACCAAAGCTTAGAAAAGGGTATAATCTCAAGAGCGTGAAACATGAACACCCATTTCACACTCAATCGGGTATCAATTGAATCCGAGTTTGCGGTCAAACAGAGCACTGCTTGATGGCTTGATGATTCGTAATATGATTGGTCATGTTGATAGAGCTGTCAGGTCAAGTTGATTATAGTGATTTGACAATGATTGATGTCAAATAGAATGTCACTTGCTAGTTTGGAAGACAATGCAAGGCTTAGGGTGGCAAAAAAATATGTTTCTTTTTTGCTAAGCTTGCAGACTTGCAGTCACTTTCTTCCACTAGTGGACAAAAAATTGAAGTGAACAGTAAAAGAGTAAAATAATCTTGTATAAAGTATGACTTGTCTAAGTGCTTATTTTGTAAGCCTAAAGAAAATAAAATATTTTGACTTTGACTTTGACACTTAAAAAGATTCTGCTTGCGAAGTATTTTGTCAGTCTGTAGTTAATTTATTTTCTGTTCAATCATCTTTGAAAAAAAAAACAGTTTTTCATCCTTTTCTGACAAATTATACTTACCTGCTTTAACCTATCGCATTATCATCATATCAGCCACAAAGAGCGGTCCTAAGCCGACTCCATCCATCGCCTCCCTGCGACCGCTAAGATGTCGTCGATCCAACTTGGGTGGATGGTATTAGAGTGTAAGGTGTAGGCACCTATCGCATGCCTACCTACAAAGAGCAAATAACACTGTAATCAAGTCGTACAGTGAACACATTATCGTATAGAATCTAGTTTTACACTCGTTTATACCAAGTTTACAATCAAATCTATGTATATACTGATATAACTCGCAAAACTTGCTTAATACATGTAACCATAAGGCTTAATCTAAAACATACGGATTCGAAAAGGGCAGGAGTGATATGTCGACATATGGCTGGCCACCGCATTGCGCCAATGTTGCTCCTATGTACTCATACGTTATGTACCGCTCTGTAGCTAATACCGACGCTACCCGTAAACTTTGTGTAAGGTGAATTGAAACCACTGGTAACTCTAAACAGACATATTTTGTCATAATTGTTTCTGTTTTGAGATTCGAGTTCTTGAAGGGAAAATGCAGCTGGTTTTGTAGGCGATAGCATAATTCTGATATGGAATACTGGTCACATGGCTTCGCACGCATGTTTCTATGAGAAGTTTAAATATCCACCTCAACTTATGGTTATGATTTATAAACCGATTTTTCGGAATAAAAAATAGGCTATGTGTTATTCTAGGTCTAGAACTACATCTGTGCAAAATTTGGCTTTCAGCCCGATCGGTTCAGTAGCGTGAAGAAACAAACATAAATCCATCCATCCATACAAACTTTCGCATAACTACATAGTATAAAACAAAGTCGCTTCCCGCTGTCTGTTGTCAATATACATATATGCTTAGATCTTTAAAACTACGAAACGGATTTTGATGCGGTTTTTTTTAATTGATAGAATGATTCAAGAGAAAGGTTTATAAACCACTAGCTGCGCCCTGCGGTTTCACCCGCGTGGTAATAGATATTTTGGATAATATACAATATGTACATATATCTTTATGAATTGTAGCCTATGTGTTATTCTGATATGTAAGCTATATTATTGTGAAGTTTCATTAAAATCCATTCAGTAGTTTTTGCGTGAAAGAGCAACAAACATCCTCACCAACTTTCGCGTTTATAATATTAGTAGGATTGACTCATAGATTTCCACGCGGGTGAAGTTGCGGTACGCAGCTAGTTTGTAATATATGAATGAAGTGTGATACATAGGTATTATTATGGAAATGACAAAAAGTTTACCAAGAAATCAAACAAAAATTCGGGACCACATTAAACAATCAAAAAACGACTCATCAAGCCTATTATAATGTTTTAAATCCTCTGCCAATGCGCTTGCCGTGTAAAATTCATTATTGTTGCATGGTCACTTACCCTATCTGAGTGACAATGAACTCGCACCTAATTTAATGCTTTTTTGTTTGGATTATATTCCTTAACTTTGGTAAATGTTTGCTTCATACAATGTATATGGCGAAGAGAGTTCTAAAACTAGATGGCGCTGCTAAAAATCATAAAGGAAAAACATAACTGGTTAAATGAGACTCACCGTCTTACACAGTAAATGACATGTAAAGAGAAACTGTCCCATATGATTTATATTAAATATCTGCAGATCGTACACATTACTGTCCCGAGGCGGGAATCGAACCCGCAACCTCCTGTGTCGCAGGCGGACCTGCGCCCACCGCGCCACAGAGGTCGTTAGAATATTTAAATGATAGAATTTGAAAAGATTCGAGTGCACGATGCGGCCGATTCGTTAGCCACCGATTGAGGTGGTCGACGGATGCGTATGATTATAATTAGGATTGTATTTCTGATTCCGGCGGAGTATGGCGGCTGGATTCCGTCTGAGTCATTGTGCTCGTTCCGCTGCCTTTATTTTAGTGAAACACTTGAAAACGTGCATCATTGTTTCGTTGATGTTAGCGGTAATTGCTTGTATCACTGGACTGTCTTCAGCTTCGCTTGTCTGAAGCTATTCTACTTAAAGAACTCTACTGAGGACTCTCTACTCGGAGTTTTACTTAAGTAAAACTCTATAAATAGATAGGTTTTAGGTAGGTGTAGAGTACGTATATGTAGAGCCTTATAATAGCCCAATGGATTGGTATATAGTTTTATGTTTAGCGTGCTATAAAATTTACCTACTTCCTGTGTTTTTGTGTGAGTGAGTTGATTCTTATCTTTAATAAATTTTCCTTTGTACATTCTCAAAATTTTTATTTGGTAATCAATTTTACAGGTATGGTCACCAATACACATGATAACTTCTATTCTGTCTCTCTGTGTTAAAAACCATTATAAATATACCATTTATGCAATAACTGAAAGTCTGAAATGCTTATTAAAAATTCACGCCAATTTAATCAAATAATCATTATCAAATTAGGTTTAGCAAACACAAACTGTTATAGTCTAGAATTTCTGATTATTTTATCACGCACCGTCCCGTACTTTTTTGTAAATGGACTTTTTGTATGTATTAACCACCAATTTTTATTAGCTATGTTTCTGTTCAAATTAAATATCTAAGAATTTCCCTCTAACAAGTCGTTTGAGAGATATTTAGCACTGGACGTACTCGACTCGCATGCGAGAAGAATTTCGAGTTTACAGGCTTTACTGACTAACAACCTGTCTGCCAAAGTCAAAGGCAGACGTTTTCTGCGAATCAACTAGGTACTGGTAACCGATTAGCTTAGGTGTATCATTTCCTGTAAGGTTGTATACAAAATCTTTAATTTGAATATTGTAGCCGTCAAAGACACAAGCAAACTAACCTTTCCCAATAATAGAGCAACTTGAATCCATAATGCGTTGACATTGGCATTCTTCTCTGACCTGCCTTCACGAATATTGATACATAATGCATGGGGGAGTATAAAAAATAATATTATTGTAGAAAAATGTTAATATAGTGTAAAGAAGAGCAGTTGAAACAGGCTGGCGGGCACGCGTCGGCATATTTCCAGTTGCAACGAAACAGGTTTCTGTAATAGGCTCTGCCCGTACAAGGTGTATGGTGGAACAGTATATCAACTGTTTGCAGAAAACTTCTACCCACCTGGTCCTCCTGCGACGCAGGAGATTGCGGGTTCGATTCCCACCTCGGGACAAATGTTTGTAGGATCTGCAGATATTTGTTCAGGTAGTACCCACAACACAAGCTCTGCTTACCTTGGGGCTAGCTAGATAAAGCTGTGTGATTTGTCCGGCATTATTTTTTATTTTAATTTATGTAACCTTTCGATGGCAGTCTTAAATTAATAATTTATTGAAACTTAAATAATTTGGCAGTATTTTAGTTTATACACGCACGATGCCTTTGTCTTTCAGATAGGATATATCTGAAAGACAAAGGCATCGTGCGTGTCCTGTTGCGTTTATAAAAAATAAAATATGAATCAACGTTTAAAAGAATATGTCTAGAACATCCTTTAAATACTGATTTACCTATTCATAGGACCACGATTTGAATTTCACACAGAGACGACAACCACGTTTCAGAAAAAAATTCAGACATGGCATTCATCGTCATCGGCCGCTGGGGCAAACGTGTTCTTGAGTGGAGATCACGACTCGGTAAACGTAGTGTAGGATGCCCTCCAACCAGGTGGGATGACGACCTGCGAAAGACTGCATGTAGATGCTGGATGCGGCAAGCTGAAGACAGGGCGCTATGGCGCTCATTGGGGGAGGTCTATGTCCAGCAGTAGACTGCTATAGGCTGATGATGATGATTAAAAGAGTAATTTTAAATATTTAGTGAAACTATTGCTCAGTTCCATGCACTAGGTATCTATCTACCTGGGCATAAAATACTTATCTTTTAATGCGACAACTTTTCTCTGAAGATTTGTAGATACGTATTTTGGTAAACTTTAAAACCAAAAGCGGACGAAAGGTACCTTCTTTATTCTACTTCCTTTTAGTATATGTTATCGTTTGTTTTCGTCGATAAAATAGACTCAAATGCGACACGGGGGCATTTGCTTAGCATTGAGGCGACATTATGTTAAAAAATCTCCCTCCAATTGAGATCAAGACTTGCGACTCTAGGTTTCACATCTACGGTGTCCCCAACTGACCTGATCGTTGTCACAGAACCGCGCACTGCTTGCAGAGTGGACAATCATCACCTTGTAATTATTTTCTGCATAAGTTGCCAATCGGTGCAATTATTATCATTTGTGTGTGATATTGCTTATCTGCCGATATCAATAAGCGTTTAGCACTTGAGAAAGATGTGGAGGGGCTTTGCGGTAATTTTGCAACATTACTTCGATGATAAAGATAGTACAGAATAAAAATATTAGTTAAGTTTATGTATAACTTTAACAAAGTTTTAGAGAAGACCAATTTTATGAAACTGATTGTTTGCAGTTAGTTATACCTTACCACCTATCAACCCAACCCAGCCCAGCAGCTTCGTTTGTTTTTTATTTAAAATTTCAGCCCCACACATTAGAGTGCAGTGAGTGAGAACCGTGAGTGGAGACCATGACTCAGCAAACGTAGTGTAGGATGCCCTCCGTCCAGGTGGGATTACGATCTGCGAAAGACTGCAGGAAGACGCTGGATGCGGCTAGCTGAAGACAGGGCGCTATGGTGCTCATTGGGGGAGGCCTATGACCAGCTGAGGACTAATATAGGCTGATGATGATGATTCGTAGTGTTATTTTTAAACCAGATCAGAGACTAGTTGTGCAATTTTTGGGTAATTAATCAACTTACGTTTTTGCCTTGTGTTTTGTGGGACCAATATTATATCTTTGATAATGCCAGAAGCTTGTTAAATTAATGATTATGTTATTACAACCTAGCCTAAATACTAATCAGATGCTTCTTCGTGCTAACTATTTCATATCTTGCACACTCATCCACTTGCAACATGACATGCTTTCAAGATATGTTAACAGTTATATGTAGAACCAGCTTATACTTGCATGTGCAAAGATTACTCGTGTGTGCTGATCAACGCGTATGTTTAACTGAGACATTTGCCTCTATTTTGCAGAATTAATCTCTAAATGCAGACCTTGGGATCTCGATTGAAGAGGAAAGATACAAAAATGCAGTTAAGAGGAAACTAGAAACACTTCTCACAATTGTCTAGTTTCCTATTAAATTCCTATTAATTTTTGAATCTAATTATTTCTTCTTCAATCAAGATCCCAAGGACTGCATTTAAAGATTTAATTCTAGAAAAAGGAGGCAATTTTAGGAAGATACTCTGCTTTGTGTATAGTTTTGTTTCTGACACTGTTTCACGGCAGTGCGATATACGTTATTTTGCTTTGACAAGCTGGGAGAGTTTGATGCTGTTGAAAAGCAAGTATTATTTGGTGAGATTGTGGTATAAATGAAAATATTATGAACAAATAAAACATCTTTATTATTGAATTGATCGAAATCATTCTAATAGTTAATAGTCGACGTGTGAGCAAAAAAATCGTACAATGAATCTTACGACTTTGACAAGTTGACGTATGCAAACTTATACCCAAAATTTCCATACACTGCAAAGCTATAAAAACAATTTTCCTCTACGAAACGGTCAAACGACGTAAAAACTCAGCACACTGCAGCTAACAATAGCCAATAGCCGAGTGTTTCAATAATACAAACAAATTAGTTAGGTAGGTAGTTACCTGCGCGTGAGTTGGTAAATAGCGACGCCATCGATGGAGTGCTGCAAGGCGATACAGAAATAGCCGATGTGCATGTTCCACTATATCTGCTTTTTACGACTTCTATATGCTCAGGGTTGCCACACTTTCCGTGTTACTGCTTGAACATACTTTGCTGCTGTTATATTAGTAAGGGTACTGGCCTTACGTCGAGAAAAAGAGGCACAGACGGGTTTTTAAATTCCTAATTTCTTTGGGATGGTCAAAACCTAACCCTTTATTTTACTCAGATCTCACAAAACAGAACACACAGCAAAAATAATAAATATCAAAGTGCCTTAAAACTTCAAAGTCCCTTATACCTTACTCTTGGACACTAGACGGAAAATATATATTGTATTTATTATTATCTAGTGTAATATAATAGATAACGCACATTTTATTTGGTTTGGACACATGTGCCGAAAAGGCGTCCAACTCTACATGAGTGTTTGAAAACAGACGCAGGAGTTGCCAAGCAGTGCTGAGTCACAGGCGGCCACTAAGCGGCCCTCCGCCTGCTTGGCCACTAAGGTCATGATGACCTCAGCAGTACCTTCATGCATATTTCCATAGATTTCTCATCCAGGTCCAGACTTTGCTCGACAACCCTAGCCAAGACCGGGCCGTGCGCGCGAGTTGCAAAACCGCCAGTTGACGATAATAGCCGGATCGTAAAATAAACACAGCGACGTGATTTATAACTCTTGTCAACGTATGAGGAAAACTTTTTAATTCACGCCGTTTGACGCTTTGATGATGAGCTATTGTTGAAAGGTGGTGATCGTAACGGACTAACCGCATGAAGTTAGTTAAATCCAGAAATATCTACAACTTTGTTAAAGCATGGTATATTATAGTTACAGGGATTTCATGATAGGCTAGATTATTTATAGCTACATAAATAACAAATGTCTACCAGTGTCTCCATTAAAAGTATGACTCCATCTGAGTATACAATACAAAATTTATTGTTTTTATTTAATCTTTAATTTATCTTAGGTATCGTGGTCAATCAATCAAAAAGGCTCAGTAAAACACTTGATGACATAAACGTTTGTTTGCCGCCCGCCCTGCGGTCACCGCCCAAGCGTCACGTCGGCTCTAATAGGCGGGCGGGCGCGGTTTGCTTAACTGCCAAAGCAAGTAAAAATCATACAAAACCATATAAACTTTGTTTATTGACTTGTTTTATTGTTTGTATATTATATTTTCGATAAAATTACAATAATAGCAAATGTTTTGAAGTTATGACTAAACATTTGGCAGGAATATTCCAGGAAGCTAAGAAAGTTCCATTCTAATTAATGTTTCTAATAAATGGAATGTTCCTGGTCAGATTAAAACATAAATAAATATTGCGAAATAGTTTCCATCATGAGTCAAAATATCATTGGATTATTAATCACTCTTTCATAATGTAATTATAATAATGCAATAGGATAATGAAACACTTTTCACTGCCCACAGTACAAGATTAGATAAGAACCAAATTCCATGACATCATGATGAACATTCATTATGACTTTCAAAGTAAAATTATCTATCGCGTTTCAACTTGCTTCTCGATTCATTCGAATTTCCATAGCATACGTGCTTTTGCAACTACCTAATTTTTTTATCAGTTGACGTCAAAGGAATTATCTGTCTGATAAGATTTCATTTAGCTGCAAGATGCGAAGCTGGCACGTTTTAATCAGCGATATTTCACGGTAGAATTGTTTCAATATCGCCTTATAGTGCGATACTGCCGGAATATTTGGACGTTGAACTAGATTTATCTGGATTTCGTGGAATTTAGTAGGGAAGTAGGTACATAAATAAAGCGTTATATTTATGTATGTCATTTTAAAATAATTAAAATCCGATTAATTTTGCAACTATTTTATAATAAAACTTTTGAAACTATCATGGTTATTAATACTAAAGTCATTTAAAACGGGATATTTACCATGATTTGATTTTTGAGTTATCCAATATTTCGGCACAGATTCATACGCCATGATCACGGAATAACTGAAGGCAAATAGTGGTAATGTTCGTAGCAAAAGACAAAAAATGAGGGTAGATCGGTATGTCTGCCCATAACAACTTACTCGCAGTCGCAGTGCCTTCAGTTATTCCGTGATCATGGCGCATGAAACTGTGCCGAAGTATTGGATAACTCAAAAATCAAATCATGGTAAATATCCCGTTTTAAATGACTTTAGTATTTTATAATAATCTAATAGTAATGCATTAGAACTAACTTGTATTAGAATATTAAAGAATTAATTTCGAGTGTGGTGAAAATGCGTTTCAGAACCAGCTGGCTTTAGGAGTTAATCGAGCTTACTGAGAGAATTTTCGGCATGTATATATGTTGTGATGAAAAGTCATTTTCCTACTTTATTTATCATTTTTTTTAAAGTATATGTATATAAACATTAGAAATAATAAAATAATGAATTGGTACAATTTTAATTTATTAACTAATTTATAACATTAATAGGTTGAAACATAAATAGTATTTAATCAAAATAAGCACTTATTCAATTTGTTGGGAGCTTGTGTGCAAAATGCGTGCAATGGCGTCGCAAGTCGCGCCGCAAGGACATGAGACAAGTCGGGCGTCCTCTATCGTCATGCGCAGGTAGCGAGCAGAGGACGACATGCCCATTGTTTATCGTTGCTAATTATTATGCCCCAACGCAGACGCTCGCCGACCGCCGCCGCCGCCGCCGCCGTCGCCTCACCGCGACCGACCGCGCAAAAAATCATCATACAATCTACCTGACTCCTAAAAAAACTGATTCCAATACATCGCTCTTTTCCATTCTACTACACTAAACTCTCAATGTCATTCCAATAATCTAATTTTTCTCGAAGCATTCTTAATTTTTCATCCAAGAACGCTCTACCTACTTTGCGCTAGTAATCTCATAGATGCGACTGCAAGAGTGGCAACTACCGCGATCGCGGCAGTATCGCGCTCGATTGAGGACCGTTACGTGAAAACGTCAAGCGTACCGTGCGGGGCGGGGCATGGGCATGCCGGAGAGCCGATAGCGCGACGGTGGCGCCCTGGCTCGGCCGATTGCCGAGTGCCGAGACGACGACTTACGAGCGGGGGACGCGGGGGTGCGCCACTTATCGCGGCGAGCTGGCAACGCCGCGCGGGGTGGGAGCGCCCCGCGCCGCAACCTCTCACTCACCGTCGCCGTCGCCGGCTCACCATCGCCATCATCCAGTGTTACCTTTGACGGTCGAATGCGCGGTCGTTCGCCGCCGCTGTCAGTGACGTCGGTGTCGACACTCGTGCAACACGTCTATGATGTTTCGGTGAATTCAAAGTCGGACTTGTGAATGATAACTTTATGATAAATATTGGAACACAGTGACAAGTTTTGATCTCAATACCCTGGATTTGGATGATTTATGTGATAAGTGACATTTGGATTTTTCATACAAAACAAGTGAGAAGTGAACCCAAGAAGGATTGCAAAGTGACACAAACTTGGATTATGAACAAAATATTGCAGTGAAAACGGATTAGTTTGGTAGCAGTGATTTAAAAAGTAATTAAAAGTGTTTTTATTATAATCGCCTTGTATTAAATTAGCATGCGTAAAGTAGCAAAACTAATGCAATAAATTTGCACAAAAAAAACATAAATATGTTTGCAAACAATGAAAACGGAGAAAAAAATGCCAGATGCTACCGAAAAAAAATTCAACAGTCACAAATATTGCTAAAAAGTTAAAAAATACATATTAAAAAAAATTGAAAATTACAAATTTATAAGTATCAACAACAACAACTAATGAACATATTAAGAAAGTTGATTCAAAAATTGATACCACGATTGATTAGTAAAAGTGGCTTCAAACGATAAAATTAAATTATTCCGTGGACTGTTGACGTTCACTATGGAAGTTTCAACTGCAAGAGTGAAATTTACGCGCGACATGCGATAACAGAAATTACACAGCGCTCAGTAAAAGTTGATAAAAACTGTTTCGAAGCAAACAAAATTTCCATTGAAGATTCGAGCTGAAAAATAGCTGCACATATTGAATCAGAGGCCGTGGTGAATTTATTTGGCTACAACACAGTGCATCCTGTTTCAGGGGGTGATCAAGCCAACAGGACGGCGAACTCTGGTGGTTCGGTTGGTTACGTGGGATACTCTGACCACTACACGGGAGCCCACGCTCCCGACTCTACCAAACACAACCCTCAGCAAGGGACCATTGGATACAGAGTCAACGCCCCTAGGTAAGTCTAACTTTAAGAACATCAAAATATACTGCATGCAAATAGAACAAATCTGACGAATAAACACGAAATAAATCGATGTCAAAGTGCCAAAAAAGTATCTAAAAATACTATCGGAAAGTATGTCGTCAATATAAAAACAAAGACGAGATCTTGAGAGGTTAGTAGGTACCTGAATAAATTTTGACACCTGAACGTCTGAATGAAACTTTAAAAATATTTATGCTGCAAACATGAATGTTTTCGAAGAATATCTTTTATTCAAATACGTGCGAACATTCGTACTGGCTGTAATCTAATTTAGTAATTGCGAGTTGCTTTCGAGTAAGTCAACGATCTGAAGAATTTAATTATATGCAAAAACGGTACTTGGCGTTTTTATTGCCTACCGAAACGTGAACGCACATACCTATTGCCTGTACTCCACTGTTTTTATCTTATCCGGAACAAGTTTGTTTACATTTCAACAAAACGCTGAAACGTGACTCTGCTTACCTATGCTACCTTATCGTTGTTAACAAGCAATAAAATCACAAAAATACACCGCCTGTACAAATAATTGACTTTTTAAGTATAAAAATGTTAATCGAAATCTAAATGCAGATAGCGTTCATAAATAAAATCAATGGCAAAGTGAAACAGCATAAATCAATAATCCTAACCCAATGGAAGCCCTAATAAACGAAGGGTAAACTAAAAGTACACAACTAAGTGTGACATTGTCGACCGCGCATCGCTGCAATTATAAATGAAATGTGCTCCTCCACCCATTCACACGCACAAACGCTTAGGGCGCCCAGCACCCACACAGACGCAGACGGCGCACTCACACTATCACAACCACGCACACAAACAGATCACACTCACACCAACAAGCTCTGGGAATGCACGCGGTGACTGCACTTTAGCTCTTACAATAAACACAAACAAACAAACAAAACATTAAACTAGCAACACAAGAGAGAATATCCAATTGTCGAGGCTCTTTTTAAACAGCCTTACGTGGATGGATCTAGCGCACTGAAAATAGTATGAAGATTATTTAAATAAGAATAATGCAATACACAATAAATAAATAAAACAAAAACAAGCAGGTGCTCAACCCGAGCGCTCAACGGCTTTGTTTTGTAGTCACCTTTACAAACGACATATTGTTGATGGCTGCTTGCCTTTATACAAAACCAATAAGTATTAATAATAAAAATGGGGACCGGCAGCGAGATTGTGTGAACTGTGCACAGGAAGTCTACCTCAATGGCAACGACTGGGAAATCAAACCACTGTTGCTAACTGAGCTCAAACAATTAAATTATTATAATGAAGAAGAAACAACCAACGAACTTTAACCCGACGTAGGAATCAAAGTTATAAATAAAGAGCAATAACTAAGCAGCCACAGATAAGTAATAATAACAGATTTGTAGCAGTAAGTTATCGTGGGAAAAAACGTCAGTTTTCAACGGGCGAGGCGGCTGGGGGCGGATACAAGCACAACATGCATTACACCACGTGCTCAATAGGGTCGAACAGAAGCCTTTTTTGTAAAGAAACAGCCGTTTAACAGCGTGAGGCTCAACTTTGAAACCAATTTCATTGTTTATTTTGAAGAACCTCTGTCAACATTCATTATTTCTTTAAAGATGATAAAGTACCTGTTAACAAAAATGGAAGCTTTCAAACTATTGTTTTGAGTGATGCCTTGATTTAGTTTCAATATCATCCAAGCTAAACAAATTATTGTCGGGAGCGTCGCCGTAATAAAGCCCCATATTGACGTGACCGGCCCCACTTACCCTAAGCGGGCGAGCGGCCGACCCTTCCCCGCTCATTGTACCGTATTTACCCCGGAACGCTCGCCTCCATTTGTAAACCCCCGGAATCCGCTCCTTGAAGCATGATTCATTCTCTCCCGACCCCAACGTCAATTGACGAGAAGGAGATAGATATTGAAATACTTAATTAAACTTATTGCTCCAAGATCAATTGTGTTACAGCGTTGATTGGACGAACCAATACGGCTAAAGTAACAGTAAACACTGCGTCCGGCTCAGACGCTAGCGTTATTAACATAAAAACACATGAATATTGAATAGCGAATCAATTCTGACGGAAATCAAAATGAAACATTGATCGAACATATCAAAACGTTAACACTATTATACGGCAATGTGCGCACAAGCCACAATGTGAAGTGGCATTTAAATGGGGGTGACCAACTGTCGTCGAAACACGGGGGTTGGGCATGCCACGGCTTCACGCTACCTCAATACGATAGTAATCTATACGAGGCTCACAATTAACGCCTAATATTTTATCACCACGCTTGTAAAACGAAAACAATCCTCAAGATTGAGGGAGGGAAGCGACAAAGTCAAACCGTGTACTGTACATATCGATTTTGTGACCAGGGCACGCTCAAGTTGTGTAATCCTTAAACCATTCGACTCAATACGCGATTATCTTCACTGCCAATTAACCAGGAATCCGACACGTCTGCGCACCAATCTAAAATTAACTGCAGCCTATGTATCAAAATACCTACGCGTTACTCGCACATCTCTCAATACTATGCCAAACACCTTCCAGCGTCTCGAAATAGCCGCTTACCTACTCATTCATATTGATTTATTTAGGCGTTTCACATGTCGAAGGAATGAAACTTGCACACGAATAGATCGTGTCATGTTCCACGCACAAAGCTGAAGTCGAGTGCGCCCGCGCAATTCACGGTAATGCCTTAGGTAGACCCTCGGTCTATGGACTGCGAGATAAGCTCCCAAAAAGGTGTGTTCCAAGAACGACACCAAAGAAATGTCTGAGATGCACGCTCGCATTCAATATCCCAAATATTTTGAACAGGCCGTAAGTGATTATTCGGATGTGGTACCACTTTTACAAAAAGGGCACCAGGATACAGAACACACAGATTTTTTGTCGGACACACATTTTGGTCGGCAAAAAGGAAAAAAGGTTCAGACAAAACTATAAAAAGAAGTGCAGGTCGGGCCGAGTTTACCTAAGGAAGGACCCTTGTAAATCATCTACAGCCGATGAATAGAGCGATGTCGGCTCGAGCGTTGTTGACTTCTCTGTTTATTGGTTGTCGACGCTACTAAGTATCTGTTAAGCTATTACAAGAGTACTTAAGGACCTGTGAAAATGGAATTGATATAATAGCTACAAATATTTACAAACGAGTTTTTATAAGTTTTATTTATATGATCTATTAAATTGTTAGAAAGAGGAATAAAAGCTACAAAGAAACAAATCAGAATGACCGGGTTATGATAGCAAATTTGCTGTAACGTTGTTTTGCCAAATATATTATTATAGTTAACATTTTTACCGGTAATTCTATTATGAGCTGCTATAATCTATGTGTGAGTTTGTATTCATTAAAATAAAATGATATGGTACACAAAGGGCCAATATTGTTGCACTACTACAGAGACGCTGTAACAATGGCGAGCCCGTGCGAGTGTTTGTCGTGCATTTGTCGAGCGGGAATTATTAGAAAGGGCTCCGGGAAGGCTCGGGAATTCGCCCCAAAAGCAGTTCACATGAATCGCTCTCCCACTCCGGCGCTATACAAAAAATCAAACATCCCGAGAGAAACACAGGGGTAACAACGCGTCTCTATACGTCCATATTGATTTTTTTCTTTCATTGTTAGTAAAATAATAAAATCTCCGTACGCTATAAAAAAAGATCTTGCGTCTATTGGATTTGAGTTGAATATCGAAGTAGAGTTTATTAATAATCGAAGCGTTAACGTATGGAATGTTCGACTCTGCAAGGCCGCTTGCAATAGAAACTGCTCGTATCGTGAGTGAAATAACATTAACTAGACCGATTTCACATTTTAATAATTATGTGTCTACATTCTACGTAGCCTACCAAATAACTAGATGAATAATGAATGTTATCGATTTCTGTAAGCAAGGATAACTGGCCTTCATCGTTATCATTACGAGAAGATAATTTAAGGAGTTTATGTGTTAGTTGCCCAGCGGTATGCAGCCAAATTGGCAAATTATTTTGATTAATATATGGTTGCTTGAGCTTATTAGGAATTGACTCGGTTATTCCGTTTTCTTACATTCCAATTCCACAATTTTGCAACCATTTTAGAACTAGCGCTACTATAGAATGTAGGCCATATGAGGACATAAGGGCGTCTAATTAACCAACAAAACCAACTTCAAAGTCATGAAATTACATATAAATCAAGATTTATTCAATCAAACAACAGCTCTTGATTTGATTGGGACTATTTTACTATCTGATGACCAGTTGTATATGGCAGTTTCTTTGTTGCAGCGGCTATGGGTGTGCCGGCGGTTCGGGCGCGATGAGCGGTGGCGGCGAGAGCGCGCAGTTCGGCGCCACCGCCGCTATGGTCGCCGCCGCCACTACGGCTGCGATGCAGGACTCGCAGAGTTTCTCCCAGGTAAGACATCTCAAGGAAATACCAATGACGGTCTGCTGAGAAGCAGTGATGCTGCAGTTAGACTAGTCCTGCAGTTGACTTCTCTCAATCATCAGTCATCACATCACCTACAACACAATACGACTACTTCAAGTGTTGTTCGCCATTTTTGTTACAATGTGGTCCTGTTAAGCAATTTATCGATGATTTTTGATTGCAAAGTAATAACAATAAATATTTGATAGCCCAACGTGCTTATAGATAAAAACCATTGCAATGTGGCAGTATTGAACTATAATCATAATATCACGTAGACATGTTGGTAGATACTAATTTATAGTAATTGTTTACAGATGCAAAACAACATGACTATGGGAAATCCCCAATACGGCGCGATGAATGGCTACGGCCAACAACGCAGCCATAACCCTGGCATGACCAGCATGGGGATGGGTGGCAATGGTGGCATGAATGGCATGAGTATGGGCCAGATGGGAAATGGAGCCATGAATGGCATGAACCCAATGGCACAGATGGCTAACATGGGCATGCACCCGAACATGATGACCTCCCAAATGGGTCCCGGACAGATGGCTGGCTCAGCAAAAATGGCGCCTGGATACCAGAGGCGGCACACGCCGTACCCCTCCGGCCAAATGCTTATGGGCCAGCGAAAGCCTCAATACATTGGCCAGCAACCCGGTTTTGGACCGAGTCAATACCCAGCGGGTTACGGCAGCCGACCGGGCTTCCAAGGCCAATATCCTCCTCAGCAACCTTTGGGACCAAGTGGGAACTTTGGGGCAGCGATGAGAGGATCGATGAGACAGTCAACGCCTCCCTACTCTAATCAGGGGCAATATTTCAATGGTGGTGTACCTAGTCAGTTTCCGCAGCACCAGGGTGGAAATGGACAATATGGAGGACAGTATGGTGGACAGTTTGCCCAGGAGGTAGCCATGAGAACAAACATGAACTACCAGCATAGTCCTGTCCCTGGCAATCCTACACCACCTCTTACCCCTGCAAGTAGTATGCCACCTTACACCAGCCCTAATGCTGATGTGAAACCCCATTTTAATGAGCTCAAGCCACCTATGGGCATGCAAAGTAAGTTATAAGATTTTAATTTTACTTTCCCTTTCAGTTTTTCACGAAATGAGAATCTGTGTCTAACATGTTTTTGTTCTTTCAGATGATGAGCTCCGGTTAACATTCCCTGTAAGAGATGGTATTATCCTACCACCATTTAGATTAGAACATAATTTAGCTGTTAGCAATCATGTATTCCAATTAAAACCCACGGTCCATTCAACGTTAATATGGAGGTAATTATGTCATTTGGATTGAAGTACTTGTAATATTATTTGTCAAAGCAAACGAGCTAGATGATTCATTTATAAATTGACATTATTTGCAGATCGGACCTTGAGTTACAACTAAAATGCTTCCACCATGAGGATCGACAAATGAACACGAATTGGCCTGCCAGTGTTCAAGTGTCGGTGAATGCAACACCACTAATGATCGATAGAGGAGAGCCTAAAACATCACACAAACCGTTGTACCTGAAAGAAGTCTGCCAACCGGGCAGAAACACGATACAGATCACCGTCTCCGCCTGTTGTTGTGTAAGTCTTCATTTTGTTATTCAATAGACAATACCAGTGTCTTTCATTATTCCGAAACACTTGTGCCAACACTTGTGATATTCAACATATATGTTAGTTCTTATTCAAAAGAACAACTGAAACTAATATTTATATTTGGTTTTTAGTCGCATCTGTTCGTGCTACAATTAGTCCATCGGCCGAGCGTCCGAAGTGTTTTGCAAGGGCTATTGCGCAAGCGATTGCTAACCGCGGATCATTGCATCGCGAAGATAAAGATGAACTTCAACCAGACGCCAACGAACGGAAGTAACGGTTCTAATACGGCAAACGACAGGGACAGCATCGAACAAACAGCCTTAAAAGTATCATTAAAATGTCCAATCACGTTCAAGAAGATCACGCTGCCAGCGCGCGGGCACGAATGCAAACACATACAATGTTTCGATTTAGAATCTTACTTACAACTGAATTGCGAACGGGGATCGTGGAGGTGTCCGGTTTGCAAGTAAGTGTTTTCTGCATATTTATGACTGCAAGCCTACATTCCGATACATTCTCACCTGTGTAACTGACACCTATTTAGGCTCAATATAACCAACCACTTACTTTTCAGCAAACCAGCGCAATTAGAAGGCCTAGAGGTGGACCAATACATGTGGGGCATACTAAACACGCTAAACGGTTCCGATGTCGACGAAGTCACTATCGACAGTGGAGCTAACTGGAAGGCAGCTAAGAGCCCATCAGCCCCAGGCATAAAGGTATGACTCATGAAAATTCAATACACACAAATTTACACACTACACCTACATACTATCGAGTATTTAATGGATCGCGTTAATTAATATGCCTAACTTATAATTTACAGCAAGAGCAAGACGACAGCAATGACAACAGCGTAGGAAAGAGGAGCAAAGCGATGTCGCCAGGGTCTATGAACATGCCTACAATGAACAACTGGGACATGAACCAGGCGTTGTCCCCTTACCTTCCCCCTGACATGAACACCATAGCAAGCGGGTCAATGATCTCTACCTACAACCAAAGCTCGCAGAACAGAAACGCTAACTCCAACAATCATAACTACGATTTCGGGATGAACAACGGTTCTGGCAGCAATGAGTTCGCTGGCAACGGGCCTTTGTCACATCTGAATGACAGCGTCAACTCGTTGGATCCACTCAACGCAATGGAGAAGAGTTTGAATGATCAGGTAAGTAATTTTCATTCAGTTTTCTCTGTTTTGTTAGAATTTCTGTTTTTATTTTGGTGAAAGACATACATAGGTACAGTAAATATATATCATAAAAAGGCACAATAAGAATTTACTTAGACTAGTGAAGTCTCCACTATACAGACTTATCAAACAAACGTATCATGTGGAAATTGTCTTACCTAGGCAAAGTTTTAATTACTGTTTCTCTTGTTCTCTTTATTTTTCTGGGATTGTCTACTTTCAGTTTGAGTTACTTTTTTATCTTGAGTTATCCTTTCAGATGCCTCACACACCGCACACACCACATACTCCAGGGAGTGCCCACACACCGGGTGGTGGCGGAGGAGCACACACTCCTGGTTCCTCTCACACACCAGGGCCACCTTCCGTCGACCACCACTCTCTGACTGATGTGGACATCCCCGCTGATCTCAACTTCGACCCTGCGGCGGTTATTGATGGCGAGGGCACTGATAATCTTAATGTAAGTAGCTATTATACCTCCAGACATAGAAATACAAAATATTTATTTTCAACATATAAAATAATACAAATAAGAAACTAATTAAAAGAAACTGATGGCGAGATTACAAGTAGGCTTCCGGCTCAGCATTAAATGCTTCATTGACACGAGTGTCAACGCAGCGCGGGTTTTCAGCAGTGCTAAGTGCAGCACTGAGTACAACATGGACATATTATTAGTGAATCTGTTATAATTTTGTTTGAATAAAATTCCTATGTTAAAGAATTTAAAGTAACATCGTCAACTCATGTCTTTCTGGCTCTACCAGAAATTAGTTAAGATCCATGGAACTGTTATAGACATAGTCTATATGTATTTATTTTTGTTTTCTCGATTTTTGACAGCGGAATTCAAAAGTAACATCCACATGTCTTTCTTTCCAGCTTCTACCAGAGACGAGTGTAGATCCAATGGAGCTGTTATCGTACTTAGACGCGCCGGCGCTGGGAGAGCTACTCGCAACCCCGCCCTCATCGTCATCGTCGGCGGGGTCGCACCCCCCGCGCGCACCTTCATCCGACGACTTGCTAGCGCTGTTTGAGTGAGCCATGGATTGGTCTCAGTTCTTGTAACGAGATTGGAGACGCCAGACACTTCAACAAAACTTTGCATTCGAATGAAGCTCAGGATTCGCTTACTCTTCAGTTGCAGTCATTATGAAAAATCCGTTGAACATTGGAAGGTTTTTTGAATCTGGTCTCCGACAATCGTTACAAAGCTTAGATGCGCGAGTTCGGTCTCGCATTCGAGCCTGGGAAGCCCGACATTGTGATACTAGATTTTAGTTCCTTCTCCGTTTAGGGTCACATTGAACATTGCGAGATCATCCAGTAGATAACAGAATCTCTCCACCTTATAAAGGTGCTCACGCCGGGTAGCGTCTGCAATGTTCAACGTGGAGTCATAACATCGATCGTTGAAACATCGATGTGGGAGAACATTTATTAGTTGTTTAAGTATAGTATTGGATGCGAACGGCCATAGACACTGCGGTGTTGTGCATGTATAGTTCCTCGCACCGCCGCGCACGGTGGCGCCACTGAGCTCCTTTATATTCTAAACTCTAGCATAAACTTTAACACAAATTCATTCAACTTCTTATCTTTAATCGATTAGAGTTTTGTGTCAATAATTGTGAATAGTTTACCGGTGTAAATAGAAAGAGGAGTTTTTTATTTGTGCTAGTTGTTTTGGTATAGCGCCGTGCTTCGCCTGTGTACATACGATTGGGGGAGAGGCGGGCGCGGCGCGAACGGAGGCATTATGAATTTTATAGTTCCTATTGGATGCGAGCGAACTATAATGTTCAATTGCCATTAACTGTAAAGAATTCCTTAAATTTTCGCATATTTGCATTTTTAATTAAGATACGATAGGATTCGTGGGTAACGCTACTCGCTTATGGGTGATATATTCTAAATGAGTTGCTCGTCAACGCGTTACACAACTATAATGTAAATGTGAGTGCAAAAATGAACTCTGTTAAATTATTTTGCGTTATGTGAAACGAAGAATGATAGAAATATATTTTAGTTTCTATAGAAATAGTAATGAACTGTATTATTTGTAAATATGAATTAAGTTAAGTATATTATATTACCTTGTTATTATAGGAACATGGCAGATACTTATATGACGGCCAGTTTAGTATAGTATTACTAAATTAAAAATCTACACATGGTTTTACATGTACATACAAATACCATACATGCAGAGTTTTGCGTTCAGAGTGCAGTAGATTCATTTCATTATTGTGTTTTCTTTAAAATAGTACTTAAATTATTCTTCTATTATAACAAGAACCCACCTATTTATTTGATTACTTCTAAGTAGGTATATTCTAAAGTTCTGATTGAGCGCTAAAGATAGTTTGAGCTAGATGAGTGGTGCTCTTTCGCGAGTTTCGTGACAATCATGTACATTTATGTCAGCTGCAGGTTTTAATACAATCTCACCCCCAATTCATGTGTTTGCTGCTGTGTAAGAGTATTTTGAAATCCTTTATTGGGATCTGATCATGTTTTATTTTGACCTGTGGAATGTAACCATCATATTTCGGTCCTGTACTCTGAAACGCTATTTTCAATAGAAATACATTATAAATCAGATTTTTATCAATGCTCATCCCGATTCTGAACTTAGCGAAAACACCGACAAGCAATAATGAAGTGCTTATAACTTTAAAAGATTTATTTACAATAGAATTTATATATATTATGTAATATAGTACCAATTTGTGATGAGCATCGATCTATAAACATCTTATTTCACGTATTTTCAAATGTTTAGTTTCATTCATAATGCTGTGTGTAAACTCATGGTTTATTATTATAAATAATTTTGATACTATTTAGGATATATTGCAGCGCAAATTGTCAACAAACGTGATTTTTTTCTAAATGGAATTAAGTTCCCGTAAATTGTATTTATTTATATAAAATTGGATAGTTATGAATTTCAGAAAACCACAGTTCAAAATTGTATTCATTCTCTACCTGTTTTATTTAGTATTTGGTCCTTTTTAACATCATTATAAGAAATAACGTTTTTACAATATTTTTTTCGATAAGAACACATTATGTTCTGAGCATCAGAAGACCATTATACTGAAAATTGCAGTTATAGCGTATTTGATTCTGTTTGCGGTTCACTGTAAATTGGTGATTTGCGCATCTTCCTTCATGCTATGAATGGACGCCTCTTTAGACTAAATTTACGGAAAACCATACAATTAGTATTATAACAAAGCCGTGGTCAATTAAACAAACAATCGTTTGAGATTTATAGCGAAATTAAAAAAATATTTCTCATAGTAAAATTGAATGAGCGTTGCCTGTCTAGTTGGCCACAGTTTTCATATGAATTACATAATTTTAGGGACCTTCAATTCCACTTAGATAGATCTATTTATTCTAGTAGCTGATATTATTATTGGATGGATCATAACGGTTTTTGTTTGACCAAATAGTAACTTTTTACAAACCTCTTTTAGGTAATTTAAATCACGTATTTGTTTATATAAAATGAAAAAATATCACAAAAAATTTATAGCATATCACGTTAACAAAATTTGATAACCTAATCGTGTGATTCATCCAAATGAGTATTGCTATTACAATATTATTTTGTTGATTACTGTAATGAACTGCTGTGAAGTAGATTTTGTGCTAGTACAAATGTAAGATAGCATTTGGAAATAAGTGAAAAAAGATTTCTGTATCGCACGACCCTAACTAAGGACTCGTGCCAAACTGTACTGGTAGCATATAACTTAACATTTTGAACGTTACGTGAACATTTTTAGCAATCTGATTGATACCCACTGAATTCAAGATGTGTAAAATGAAAAAAATAACATTTTTATGTTATTGAAAATAAAATGAATCTAAAAATTACGACTGCCTTTCATTGATCTCTCCTTGTTTGTCCCTTCCAGATTTTCCATAGAAAAGACTTCGACGCGCTCGTTGTGCTTATAGGAACTCAAATTAAAGTTATGGCAGGTACTTTTAATACTTCTCAAAAATTATTCCAACCTACAGACAAAACAGATAAGCAACGATAAGTTTCATAACTAATTCAAAGAAAATTATAAAGAAATAAACTAGGTGGGTATACATATTAATGTAGTGAGTCGGTTGAGACTCTACCTAGGTAACTTGAAAATCTATTGAGGATCTCGAGAACAAAGAACTTTTCTCTGAATCCCAGTCTGCTTATCTTTTGTTCTTGCAGATGTAGTTCCATTGGCTAATATACCAACATGGTAAACCATGCTTTTAAGCTTTATCAAATTGCAGACAACTTGAATAATAAAACGCAATTTATCAAAATTAGACTGATTTTCACCGAAACCGAAAAGTAGCTATTACAGCGACAATACCTAATTATAACAGAGTTGCGCTTGAGTATAAACTCAATGATTACATTACCTGCCATACATATTAAAAGAAGTAAAGCAATGAAGCGTCGTTGGTGCGAAAATATTTAATCCCTTACCTTAGCCACGGAGTCCATAATAAACCTACCAAAGAGCAAACAATAACAAATTTCAACATTTTCAGCAATGATGCCGAATGTTAAGTGAATGAAAGATTGGAAAACTCAAAAATCTAATCATGACTTTTGCATTAATAATCTTGATAGTTCTTTTTTTTTACTTTTTTTTTAGTAAGTTTGACAAATGACATGACGTGAAAAAATAAGAAAACGTCGCAGAGTCGCAGTTAAACAGATGGCGCTATGCACAATGCAATAAACCATCAACTTGGTTGCAGTCTTATAAGTTAATTGTGAGATTAATAAGTACCATTAATCAATTAAAATCAATAGCTAGTACCTACATAAAGCTTTTTCCAAGAAATAAAAAAAAGCTAAACGATTAACGATGGCCAGTAGAACCCGAAACTGGATTAACCAGTTGTTTATTACCTAATGCGGTACTTGTACGCATCCCGATGCCTACGTGGAATCGGCAAAGAACTTGATATACCTGCGCTATTTATAAACAAAAATAAATGCTTGTCCAGGATTTCATTGGTTTTTCATGGGTGATGCTTTGTTGTTGGTGTTGCTAGCTTTATCTTGGATACTGATAGCCGGATAAATAATTTGATGTATTTTCATAAGCTTAGAACGGACTTGAATATTAAACGGACTCGACTCTTGAATATTAGCAACTACCTAAACTGATGTTTTGAAAGTTTCATAGGATAAATACTAATTTCTCGGGGTTAAAGTCTTTATGGGGTCGCCCCGCCCCGCGGTATCGTTTTCCATACGAATACGAAAAAGACTAAAACAACTAAAAAAAACATATGCAACATAAAGAGGTACTGAAATAGAAACCTTCTTTTTGAAGTTGCTGTTATGATTGCTTATTATTTTGTATCTAATAGAAATTAAATAAAAAAAATATCATATTATTGAGACTTAATCACGAATTCAAATTAGCTGAAAGTCTCTTGCTTGACTTGACACATTTGCTATTAAAACATCTGATTTCAAAAGGCTTAAGTATATAGGTTAGTTAACTACTAAAATACGGTATATTCCAGAAGAAAACGTCATAAATCTCAAGATACGTAACTCCTTAACTTTAAACAGTATTACCTACTTAATTAATTTAGTAAGAAAAATATACCACGTGCACCAAAATCTCCCAAATCCGGCGCAATGATAGCACACTGGCAACACAGCCAACTCGTACGCATATCAAAGCCTTCTCACGCACACAGACACACGTATAAACTGTAAACTACGTCGCAAGCGCAGTCGAAGGGTCAGGCTGAGACAGGTATCCCGCGATACCAGTCCACGAACGAACGAACGAACTATACCGTATTTAAACATAAACAAACTAAATTTTAAGTGATGTGTGAATTGTGTTGCGGTATTTTGTGATGGCAAGTCTAAGGATTCAGCTTCAAGTAAGAGGTAAGTTAGATATATTTTGATTATCCTTGTCTGAGTCAAAATTCCGTACCAGCTCTCTAGTTTCTATGAGATTTATTTTCCTTTGCCTAACGCTTCCCATAGTACACTTAACTTATTCAGTTTAGTTGAAAAAAGGTTCTTGTAAGTACTTGAATTATAGTAATCTGTAATAAAATATTTATGTCAATGCCACGTTTACCTATCAAAAAACAATAAAAATACCACTTTTGCTAGCTTTGTGAGAAAATAATGAGAAATTCGCTTATTCTGAGATTGTAATGCTTTAACAGCTTTATAAGTGCTGTCTTAGAAACAATGAATAAATTCAAAGAAAAATTTATTGTCTTTAGTCAAGTTGGTAAAGGTGCCATTCCATTTTGAGAAGCGGAAGGGTCAAGCAACAGGTTTCCACGGATCAAAATGCAATGGCATGCTTTACATAGCACGATTATACTACTGCCGTTGAGCACAACAGTCTTTATCAACATTTCCAAATAATACAAATTTAAACCCATTTAAAGTTGGCTCACTCATAATTTGGTAGAGCATTTTCCCCGTTTACATTCCGTGCATCCTAAGCCTACTATTCTCTTGAATTTAATCAATTTTGTGCTAAGTAAGACAAAGAAGTTCTTACCAACCCAATAAGGACTTAATGCCGACCACTTCCAATACCTAGGTAGAGCGTTAAATGCATAATTATATACCTCCGCGATTTGATGAATCACATTGTTGAGTATTTTTCTGAGTAAAAGGCAGTACCGTTAGCGACGGATATGCTCAGTCATTTTTGAATTATCGACCTTTGATCGCAATACTGTCGTTTTCAATCTACAGTATTGTTTACCCGACTACCAACGGAAGAAGATTCCGTCAGCTACGCATTAACATTTCATCGAACCTTAGAGCCGAACTCCACCAAAGCGGAGACGAGACGAGCAGAGAAGAGCAGAGCTGTGCTTTAAACGAACGTCGTTATTCACACATCTCGCCTGGGCTCAGTTTTGGTGGATACCCCGGAGTGGAGATGTATAATATTTGTATGAGAAGTAAACAAAAAAAACAGCATCATCTAGCGTGAGTTGTGCCTCGCAAGCTGGCGACGGCACGCAGCGGAGACGAGAAGAGATGTAAGTAGCGGCGTGCGGTGAGCGAGCCGCTTTTGCATCAATTCAACAAACATTCGACACTCGCTCCGTATGCAGCTTAGTTCCGCTCGAGCCAGCAAACCTCTCCGCTATAGCCAGTACGCATCAGCTAGGGTCTCTACAGAAGCTGTGCCTCCGCACAGCTTCGGTGACCTTTGCTGAAAAACGTCTCTTTTCATCTTCGCTTCCGACATCCCTGTACATCACAGCTTTAGCGGAGTTTGGACCCAAGTATTTTTCACTCCTTTAATCAACTCAACTCAATAATTGTACCCATCAAGACTAAGCTTCATCCACATCATCACAGGGCCTATGTCGTAAAGACGTCAGGCCATTACTTTTCTTAAATGTCTTCAGAAATGTAGTAGTTTTGTAAATCACATCTCTTACAAATTGAAAAAACACGTTTGTCCGGAACCCAATTAATTTCTAAAGACTAATCTCTCACTCCTACTGGTAATTCAGGTCAGAACAGTTTTTAAGTTCAGTTTCAAAAAAAGCATCTCTAAAGAACGATTATTAAAAGGGTACCTTTTACGTATACAAATTTAAGAATTAAGACATGGTGTCGTCACAAACATGTTCTTGATGATGGGCTGAACCTGCTGTTCACGCATATGAATTACTAATAACCCTAAATGCCTTTATTAACCTTGCCATCGTTTACACAATATTTTTCGTATCCAAGTGAGCTTTTAACTCAGAAGAAACAAAGTCTACTTAGAATTGGAAATGGTGTAAAGTCTTCATTGTCCCTAACCCCTTATACTTGTCAAGTCTCAACGCTCTCAATCGTACTAGTACATTATTATAGTTATTGCTAGACAGTAAAAAACAAGCCAATAAGTAAACCTACGATCGTTAACTCCATCTAGTATTCAACACTTTCTAATATTAATCTTTATCTGTTCCTCCTTTCTATAAAACTTTCTTTGGAGTAGAAATAACAAACATGGAACGAATAAATTGCCTACGCGTACCAGTAAATCCACTCTTGGATCTTTTTAATTTTCGAATATTAATTGATAAAATATACATATATCACAATCATCGTTTTAGCTGTCGCATAAACTATTGACCATGATGATAATCTTGAAGTTATAAAAATTAAAAGGTCTTTTGCTTTCAAGTGTCGATCATAGAATGTGGCTTATATCTTCGCTAAAGTATGTCGGTCTGCCATCCCATCAGAATATGAGAGTAAGGCAACAAAGAGTTCCTTCCTGTGTTTGCGCTCACACTTTTGCACCTATGCACATACATACATTATGTTCTTTGCACATGGTTAATCTCCATTGAAACTGACCGCTGTAGTCGAAATTCGGCTACGACAACATCATTATCATCACGGTGGATTTTTGTGATTTTTTTTATTGAATTGAATAACAGCAAAAACCGCTCACTGTTGTTTATACCATTTTTTTTTCCAGCTATATTCATTCAATGTTAATTGATTCGTAAAGCTCTGTACCATCTCCTGGCATATTTCAAAATGCGCATCCCATCAGGTGTACAGGTGTAACTATCAAAAACGTTTGCCAAGTATTGCGAGTAAACTGTAGTTTGTTGCATTATCAAGTAAAACGTCTACCAAAGGTATTACCTTTGGTAGACGTTTTACTTGATAATCACTTTCAGTTATTAGTAACTTAACTGTGTAAGCAGCTTAAAGTAATTGTTCAGTGTATATAGGAATATATTTTTGTTTAAAAGGGCTCTACGATTGAAATAAATCTTCTCTTTTTGCAGTTTACATCTCGATTACAGAAGCCTTTATACTATATAGCATTATTTAAATAAATTAACATACTTCTAAAGAAAGCATACGCTAGCTCGCTTGCTCTAAGGATTTTTACATAGCTTTTCGTAGAAAATTTGTAGATTTTTGTATGCATGGTTTGACAACGCACTCATACGCAACATGCAGATAAGTGCGTTATTGAATATACAGCAAATGAGTTCGAATTTTGTCTCTGACGTCATGTTCTTAACATCATAAAACATCTCCTGATCCGCAGGGTTTCAAATAACTAATGCTGGACAATCCACACAGCATCATCATGAGTCACTAGTACCCATAACCCAAGTTCTGCTTAGCTTGGAGCTATCCAAGCTAAGCAGAACTTGGGTTATGGGTACTAGTGACTCATATACTTAATACAAAAGATATATATATTTTATTATATAAAACATAGATAACGACTAGAACACCCGGAACAAATATCTGCAGATCGTACACACAAATTATCCCGAGGTGGGAATCGAACCCTGCGTCGCAGACGGACCTTCGCCAATCGCGCTACAGAGGTTGTCCATCGCATGTCCATCGTACATAAAATAATCGTCGTGTTATAACAAACTAATCAAATAATTAACAAAGTTTTAAGACAATCTAGCAATAAATAAGGTTGCATTGCGTTCCCACAGCATCCCAGCCTGTCTGCTAGCCCGGCCGTTGCTCTAGATATAAATATTGCAAAAGCCACCCGAGGTACCAGGCTGTGGCGAGACCTAGGCGGTGTGGCCAGCTTTAAAACATGTTCCGTGTCTGATTAAGCTTCGTGAGTTTCTAGTTGCATTGGCTTCTAGGTACGAGTATTTATAATAAGGAATTATTGTAGTGTGTTGCATACTGAGTTATTTATTTATTTATAAACTGTTCATCTATCCTAACGGGCGTACCCAATGCAATAGAATACCTTAACTGTTAGTCAAGTTTTATCCTATTATAAAAATATTAAAATTAGTTATATATATTATAATCATTATACATTATAAAAAATATAAAACAAACAAGTTATCTAAAAAACAAAATATCAAAGATGAATACAAAAATCTGTCGTAAATGATGCAGCTAAATGAAATGAGTATGAATTAAAGTTAGATGAAACGTTTCCATCTGAGACACTAACATTAATAAAACTGCATCAAAGTATGACTGAAATGGTCTTAAATTAATTCGACGACCGATGTGGCGTGGTGGGTGAAGATCCGCCTGCGACGCAGGAGGTTGCGGGTTCGATTCCCGCCTCGGAACAAATGTGTGTACAATCTGCAGATATTTGTTTCGGGTGTTCTGGTCATTTTCTATGTATAATACAAAATAATCTATCTATGTAATGTATTGTATTATGTATATCAGTTATCTAGTAGCTATAACACAAGCTCTGCCTACCATGGGGCTAGATAATGCTGTGTGAATTGTCCAGCATTAATAATAATAATTAATAATACACTACCTATACATAAACAATCATACACATTGCGTGCAAAATAAGTTCAATAAGTTCTTTTATATTTTTGAATGAGCTTTATGTTGATTTTTATGACAATTTCTGGGATATTATTGTACCGTGTATCGATATTTAATTACCTTACATCGAAGGTAAACGACTAAGCGATTAATAATATTATTATATATTATAAATATCTTTGAAACTCGTTGGAGCAGTCATAATAGTAAAAACATCTATAGAAAGTCACTCTAACGCTAGTTAGATCTCAGTTTTTCTTACTGATAGGTTTTATGAGTTATTGTGAAGATAATTTGATCTTTGTCTTTGATTTCAGTGCACTAATAGCTTTTTCTTAAGTTACGTTTCATCTGGCTAATGTTTTAAAAGCGAAAGTTTGGATGAATAGTTTTAGCTGTGGGCCAAAGATCAATGCTGTCTCTTTTCATGTAGGTAAGTTCGATAAATATAAATTTCAAAAGTTTTATCAACACTTTCTTACTTAAAGTATGATGCGAGCTTAAATATATACAAATTAAAGTAGTAATCATGTATGTTTAATATCTAAATTTGCAAGACCATTTCCTTTCTCCTAGATTTATAATGAGCCAAGTTGCCCCATTTGACTTTTCGAAATAAGGAAGTGGCGACGCTTTAACGGTACGGCACCACGACGTCAGCTGTAACTCATGGTAGCATACATTATCCTTTCTTAAGTATTTGTTTTTATATTGAGTATGTTTTCTTAGCGTAGTAATTTACTTAAAATTTTGTCTCTGAAATCAATTAATACAGTACACTATGCCATTATAATATACAGTCCATTATAGCGCCACAAATAAGCAACGAAGTTTTTAAAATTTGATTGATTCGTATTTACTAATAGTATTGAGGATACAGTCTATTTGCATTCTTTTCCATGGTTATAGAACAGAAAGAAACGATTTATTAAAAAAACACAGAAAGTGACCATTGCGATCTCTACTAGATCTCTACACTTTCAAATTATAATCTATAATAATGTAATTCAATTTGAATTCATAATTTGCAACACAAACCGCGTGAAACTAGATAATCGGAATATTTCACTTTTGCCATGCTCTACCATTACGCAATACAATTAGTTTTACAACATTCACGAGAATAACTAGTTCCCTAATAAGCTCCCAGCGAGCCTATCTACTTTCTATTCTATCATAACTAATCGAGCAATACAATACCGAGACCCTAACGCATTACGTATGCAGCGCAGGGCCGTGTATGGAGGCAGGCGGGCGTTGCTCCCAAACCACACAGTATAATAATCACTTATACAGATAATAAACTTTAATAATCAACTATAAATAAATAAAAACTAATAAATAAAATAATTCCGGACGATTCACACAGCATTATCTAGCCCCAAACTAAGCAGAGCTTGCTTGTTATAGGTACTAGATAACTGACATACATAATACAATTACATAACATGGATAGATATTTGTTATTATATCTACATAGAAAACGACCAGAACACTCGGAACAAATACTGATACTTACTGGTCCTGCCTGCCTAAGTCCAAGGCGGCAGTAATGGACAATGGACATACTAACAACACAACCGAAAGAACTGGCACGTTACACCGGCTTCCCACGGTGCGTGATATAGCGGACGCACGCGCACCAGCCCGCACCACGCACCGTGGGAAGGGTCTCGTCCGTGGTCGCAGAGGACGTCTGTGGCGGTGCGCCGGTATCCGTCGCGAGGCGGTAACTTCAAAGGTGCGGTGCGGCGCCTCGTTTCACTCGCGTGAACGCGTTCTCTTTCACTTTGCATTTTGAAATGAAGTTATCAAAAGATCTACACAGACCGCACGCACCGTGGGAAGAGCCCTGTCTGCGTGCGTTGCCGTCCGTGATCGTCGGCTGTGCTTGTTGATCCGCAGAATCGCGGACCGTGGGAAGCCAGCTTTATGCTTGACCGAAAACTTATGAATCGGATATTCTGGAATTGTAAAACACACAAGTTATTAACTAAAATTTTATAAAGCTAGTGCTCTGTTCAAGACTACATCTATTGTGCCATGTACACAATCCCAACACTTGTCTTCTGGCCGACCGTCCGTAACCAGAACAGGAAATCTGAGAAGCTTTTTGCAGTTTTGCTATTTCTAGGCTGGTTGTGCCCTTTGTGAAGCTACGTCGGGCAAGAAGAGGTATTCTCAGAACTATTGCTTATATTATCAACCGAAGGGTGCAAAAATATTTTTTACTGTAACGGACGGCGTTGCTCGTTGATTTCTTGACAATGCTTGACTAGTACTTGATAGAGAAAAATGCATAAAGCTTTCGAATAACTTGGTTATTTCGACAAAAAATCGATTTCAAATTCCTTATCTATACTATATATTATATAATATTATAAAGAGGAAATCTTTGATTTTTTGTTTGTTTGTTATGAATAGGCTCCGAAACTACTGGACCGATTTTAAAATACATAATTATTTCACCGTTGGGAAGCTACACTATCGAACATAGGCTAAATAATATTTTTTTAAAAGTTAGGGATCCGTACTAAAACCTTGCAAAGCCGGGAAGGTCCGCTAGTATTGTTATACACAGTTTTTTAAGTTTTTTGAGACAAATATCATACATACAAAATGACATATAAAATGTTTATGGGATCAACTCTAAATAATTTTCATACAATAGCGAAAGAATTTTGCAAATAATAAGTCTACTGTTGACGGAAAATTAGAAAAACATACATTCTTAAAAATACATACAAGCCAACATAGAACGCCCTCGTTTTCGCACCTCTTGTTTTTCACGCCACGCCGGTTAATTATTTTTCAACTTCTTTTTTAGAACGTCTAAACAAAATCCAGTGCACGTTAGGCAAACGTTAGGCTATTGAGTTTTCTGACATAATAGTATTTTCGTATAGATCCCTATAGATCCTAAAACGATTCTTTTGTTTTTTTAAACATTCGAGACTATTATCATAGCACTTACAAGGTTGACTTTTCTTAGCTGCTTATTTTAGGTATTATTTAAAATCAGACCATTGTCTGAATATAGTATTCAGTTAGAAATCATATTTTTTCCCATCGTTATGAATAATTATTTGTAGATTCAAATGTTATGGTTTCTCTATAGGAATTATTTAAAATTAAACATCAGAAGCGATAATGGTTTAAAATAGCAGTAACTCTTCCATAGACGTACACATGCGTCATTGAAAAAGTAGGTACTTACTGTATAAGTATGTAGCGGTGTGGCGGCATTCGGCAGCGCAGTGAAATATAAGGTGGCACATTTAGATCGGTCAATATAGGAAAGTCTGAAACTATAAGAAATACGAAGATCCCTTCTTAGGAACCATGATATTCTCGGATTACTACGTTACCTACCTATAAATACTAACTACTAGTGTTATCTTCTTTATTATATAAAAATCTATTGCTGTTCGTTAGTCCGATTTAGCTGATTTTGGTTTTGAAATGTTTGTCGTAGTCCAGGGAAGGTTTAAACGGTGAGAAAACATGGTAAAGTTGCGCAGAAATTTCCACGCGTGCGAAGCCGCGGGGCGCAGCTATTTATTATTTATGTGACAATGTATGTGTATGCAATAAATAAATATGAATATGACATCGATTGATAAATTAAAAAAATGTGATAATTTGGAAAACTTTACTAAGTTTTCCAAATTATCACATTTTTTTTTCATCATAAATTAATATAGGATAAAAACAAAAACAGTGCATTTCATTCATTTTAGATATCATGTTTCGTAGTAACATTTACTGCTTAAGGTCTACACAATCGATATCAAAATATAAATAGTGTTACTTTTATTTTTCAAAACATCCGGGTTCGGTTCTCGAGTTTAGTACAAGTTTTTTTAAATGTATGAATGCAGTCTTGTTACTAAAATAGATGACATGGTTCTACTGACCGATCTAAATGTGCCACCCTGTATGTTCGGGTCTCACCGCTGAAGCTGGGCAGTGAATGCGTTAATATATGTCTTACCTTTTACCAGACAGCGTTGACTCATTGGAAAACAGAAAATGCACTTTGCATCTCGTTTGGTTCATTTATCGCAAATTGGCTATTAAACAGCGGGGGTCCATTCCATCTACTTGCATACATCTGTACAAGTAGGTCATTGTGTAAACTGAGCCAATACCCGGTCCCAGAATCCAATATATATTATGTCAACAAAGACATTTACGAATAAAATCTTATCAAAAACAAATAATGACGGAAAACAACAAGGTAAGAGCAAGGTAATCACAAAAAAATTAAAACTCAAATTTCAACAACGCATTTGAGTTTCAAATGGTTCAGAAACGGACGAATGAGGAATGAAAAACAAATTATCAAAACAAACACTTGTTTTGAAATTTTACTACGATGATATCGTATCGTAAAATATATTTTTATATTGATGTCAAATATTTAACGTTATAATTTTGATTGTATATTATATTTTGTACCCCCTTTGCTTACAGAAGATCTCTAGGTTTCTAGAACATAGTGTTAGTAGGTAAATTACCTTATTACCATCAAGTGATATTAAAGGAAAGACATGCCAATTAGTAGACTTTCTGTGAAAGAAACATTAAACTTCTAGCACATAAACCTTTATTATATCCCTTGATTATCAGTAACTCGTATAATAACATTATTAAATATATAATAACCACTTATAGTCTTATATAATAATAACATAAATAAAGATATGTGTATGTGATCGTCTAAATTTAAAAACCTTAGCTTCATTAATTAAAAACTTTGGGTTATAAGTAAAAACTTGGTTTTTATAATTATTTAATTCTTCTTTGATAACTGAATAAAAAGTAGTGTTATAATCAAAAGTTACCTCTCGACATCCTGTAATATTGTTATTGTTGATGTCTTGGGTAGAATAGAAACTGACACCGCATCATCATACATTGCGTAAATTTATTGAATTTCAAGGAATGACTTTGACATATTTTACGCATTCGATGACGATGTGACGACGCCCACATCGACAGACAATTCCCGTGCTAGGCCGCAAAATAGCGAATTAAAACATTTATTTTTGCAATAGGCACAATCTAAAACCATACCAGGTTTTAGATTCAGTTCATTGCTTTATAGTTACTTTGTGTATAATTATTATCGACCTGATACCCGTGGCTCTCAACCTGAATGCGGAATGGTGCCACGTACAAACTCAAATAATTTGACTCACTGATTCCAATAAACAATACCATTGCCAAAATGGCCCAGTCTTTTATAGTACATTATGTAGAGCAATATGTAGAGCTTCTAACAAAAGTACATTATAAAAACTAATTATTACGGTATTTGAATGAATTTTTTTTTTTCAAATATTCCTACATACATTGATATGTAGGTACATTGAATTTTTGGCAAGAATCCCTCCAATTTTAACTATAACCTATCAGTATCAAAGAAGTTGTTATAAGTACCCCGGGGTAAAAAATATCGCATCTCGTATCTTGAATCTTGATGCGAGTACCTATACCACTTTTTACTCCTCTAGGACACAAGAGTGTGTATTTGTGTTTGGAGTAAACCACTTGATCACTCGCATTTCGTGTCTTTTTCCAAGCCCTGTCTAAAGTATTCTTTATTAAATAAAGAATACTTTGGACAGGGCATTCAAGCATTCATGCTAAATCGGAAGATGAAATTTTCATCTTCCGATTTAGCATGAATGCTTTTCAATAGCGTAAGCACGGAGACTTAAATCTTGGCCGAGAAGGCGTTCTACAGTGTAGACGATTATGTTACAATTTTTAAATAATGTTTAAGTAATTAATATATTATTTCCTTTTAAGAATTATTTTTTGACTAGTACTGAAAAATTTTTTGGACTGTTAAATTGATTATTCTACGATAATCACTCCCAGACCCGTTTCAGTAGGTAAATAAAGCTAAGATGCGCTGCACCTCAGTGAGATGCATCTTAACTATGATATGACATACCGACGACTCCAGACGACTATCGACTGGAAGTCCCGTTACTTCCTACAAATCGACGCACGCTATCACTGTTATTCCTCACAGTTCCACAACGGTCACAGAACTCACGCAACTCTAGTCTTCCTTTCATTGAAGCTAAAGTTGAGAATACCTTGCAGGAAATTGAGAAATTGATACGTTCTAGATTAGGAAACCCACACCTACTAAAGATATTTGATTGGTTTTTGGTAGAAGTTGTATGGGGAAATTATTATTTACCTATATACTCGTATATCAAAAGACGAGTTAGATTCTCGAAGCATGTATTTTGACTGTCCATATTTTAATTGTAATTTTTAAATTATAACTAGGCCCGCAGGTAAAGAACGTATCTCTCACTCACTCATCTCATTCAACACCAAAATCCTAAAATGATTTATGGATCTGTTTTCAAAGTTGATAAAGGAAATTGTTTGTTAGTTATAAGAACTTCTTAGTATGAGTTTTATGAAATAAGTTTGAAGGTACAAATTTTTAAACTTTCGCGATTTGATAACATATTAAAGATTAATTATCGAATATTTATAGCGTACCTTTTGTTTTGTTGCCTCGTGACCACGATCGTTGTAACGCGATAGAAATATACAGAGAAAATATAGCAAAAGTACAGTCGCTATTTAAGGGCAGTAAGACAAAATGTCTTTATCAAGAGTCTGCCCATAAGTGGCCCATGCAAATCTTGGATGTTTAAATAAGATGTATTCATATAAATCAAGCAATGGGGGCAGACATTTTAATTGAAAACTAAATAGATGTGTACGGTAATTGCCCCTGATTTACACCTTATTCGCATAAAATGGTATAATTATATATACGTTGGTCAAAGCTAGTAATTAAGATGGCAGTAGGTAACTGCAGTGGTAACTATAACGACCATGTGTTGCAATAGTTTGATTATCTCTTCACTTATTTTTTTTTTGCAATTTTAACTTAATAAATAAAATAATGAACTGTCTTGATCAAAAAATTAAGGGCTTAAGCTAAAAAAGTGGCTGTATAAAAAAAAATACACTAGACTTCCTAGATTACGTATCGTGGTTTCTAAACTTTCGTAGCAAAAAAATTCGAAAGCTAAAACAAAATTAGGCAAATACTCATTGAATAAATCTAAACTGCAATCTAAAACATTAGATAAAGTCGTGACAGCTATTATATGAAAACGTTTTCAAAAATATGACGTACGTTAGGATACCTCTACACAGAAAAAATTCCGCGCGCGCGATCACTATGGGATGGAACTTTATCACATTAAATATTTTAGCTTCTGTGCTAGGTTTGCACGCTCTTTTCCGAGATAAAAAGCTATTTACCGGCTCCGTTATATAATAATAAAAAAAAAAGTGTGAAATATATTGGATACTGTCTAACTCCTAGATTTTTTTATTAAGATATGTTCAGCCGTTTAAGCGTGAAAACAGACAGAAAGAATTACTTTACACTAACTTTTATAATATAAGTATGCATTTATCATATTATTATTATTTTTTTAGTTAAGTTAATTTTAAGTTTTTTGTATACAATAAAGAATTACAAGAATCATTAAAAAAAATATCGAATTTGTTAAAGTAAAAGTCAGATCGCTTTTGTTTCAATTCGAAATGGTTCCTTCCCATTTTGATTGCGCGCGAACTATACAATGGGGCGCCATATTCTTCTCAACTCCAAGTACCAGGGTATTAGGATCAAGTAGGTGGTTAGCGTAACATATCACATAGAAAGTTGAACAAAGGTTACCTGATCGACTCACGGTGATTTGCGCAACTCTTGTTATGACTGATGGATATGCAAATAGCTGCAGGCATTGTCTGCGTGATCGGAGAGTGCTCTAGATAATAATGTGCTAATCGATTTCTGCTTATCTGTTCATCTGTTATTGCTTGTTTCTAGCTGTGGGGTACCATTAGAAACATTTAGGTAACTACAATAATAATATCGTCGTCAATCCTCAAGCTAATAACTGACTTTTAATCAGTTTTGATGATAAAATCTTAAATCTATAAATTTATTTATCATCTGGATCCATTTCAATCTTATCATCAGACTGGATTTGAAAGTAATTTATTTACATACCCATCTTATTGCTATGCGATTATCATTGAATAATTTTTACAGGTTTTGTACTGAATCGGTAAATTTATAAGATAACTACAGCAGGTATTATACGTTTTTTTTATTAAGTGAGAACTAAGTGCTTAGACAAACTTAACATAGGCTTTAAGGCACTATTAACTAAGTTATGTAACCCATTTGTAATTATTAATTAATCTATCTATCTATCTATAAACAGCCAAACAAAACAGCTAAATTGCTGTTTCATTGTGCACTTAGCTGCAACCATCAATAGCAAGCAATAATTGCTTCCACTATCAAGCATTTGAACGTGACAATTTGATGAAACCACCTACATGATTCTGCTGTCCTAGTACAACGGATCAAGCGATTTGTCCTTGCTGACAAAACGCTATGTCTAATTAATTGGCACAAAAGGCCGGCCATTAGGTGCAATATAACGTAGTGTTTTTCTCATATACCTGAAGTACTTACTGAGTGTGCATTGAACTCCTTCATAGCATTACAGATCCGTCACGCAGCTGTTTATAACCTTCAATAAAGATGAACGCACACGTCAACTGAAAATCATGCGAGTGCGTTTACCTTTAGGGGTTTGTTCTTTAAAAGATAAAGGGGCAATTAATAGCTTCGTCGGTTAACTTTGACGTAAAATCTATCGAGAGTATAAAAAAAACTTATATATTAATTAATTATCCAATTATTTTCTTAGGACAAAATGCCTTAGTCCTCCAAAAATGTATCGGACAATTAGCAGCGTCATGGTTTGACTCTGACGTGCAATAATATATGGAAACTTGTGCCCAAACAACTGTATAAAACAAATTAACCGTCTGTTAGTGAACTTGTGTCTAGATTACCTACCTACCCACATCATTTTTTTGGTACTTAGGTTTCTAGGCAATCATTTGCACACAAGAATCTAAAATCTAATATTTCGCAACAGAAAACGACCGCAAACTCTATCATGCCATATACATACATTATGCCCAGAGTAGTGGATAGCAATCGCGATACAGATCTCTCATGTCCGCATCACATCACCTCATTAGCATAGAAATACAATACCAGTACCTATATGCAGTTGATAGAGCCTTTTTGCTTTGTATGACAATAAAGTGCAATCCTTCGCGCATCTCTATTTAAAGAAAATGCTCGCGCAGGCCCGTAGCAAACTCCGCCGCGAAATCATAGCAGCGGAACCGCAGTCCGACCAAGTGGGATGACGACCTACGAAAGACTGCAGGGAAATGCTGGATGCGTCAAGCTATGGCGCTCATAGGGCCTATTCCAGCAGTGGACTAACATAGGCTGATAATGAACAGCAGTAGTTTCGCCGTGACTTGTCCGTTGTACGACAAGCGAATCTCTGTTTCGCTTGTCGCACATTACTTTAGGAAGCGAAACAGCCTGTTCTAACGTATACATTTGACTATGATTTTATCTCTTTCCCGCGCGATTCCACCGAATCTGCTCGGACGCCAGCTACGTCTCCGCATTTGGTCCGCCATATCACTGCAAAACCGCGTTTGTTTCGCATGTAGTGTGGCATTCGACAATTTCCGCCACTCGAACGGTAACAGTCAGACAGATGTAGTAATTTTGCGCAGCGGATCTCTCTTTTCGGTTCATCCATGGGTTAAGATGGAGGTGTCGATTTTTACGCCACGACAGCCACCGCACTATCGCAATTGTCATGATTTCTTTAGGATCCTTTTGAAACAATTCATGCAATTCCTGCCATATACCGACAGATTCAGGATTCTTCTGTTGAATTGCTTCGCATCTCGAATGGGCATAATTATCAAAATGGTACCCACTCAACTGCATCCAATTATCCACTCTAACATGGGTACATGTCGCGTATTAATATTACACGTCGTCCTTGTGTCCATTCTATCTTCCGGTCGTTTTCTTATTAACTCTATACGTATAACCTACCTCTCTACGTAGAACCTAGATATGTGTGCAATACGGGTATAATAACTTTTGATCAATCAAGTCTGGGTTTTCATAACTTTGATCAGTGCGGGTTTAGGTAGGGATCTAAGGAAAATAACTGGCATGGACGGTACCAAGGAATGGGAATGATAATTCTAACGCATACTGCATTTTCCACGACAAGCTTAGTGTTACAGTTAAAAGTCTTTTAATTTTAATATATTTAAGTTTATGAAGCGATAAGTTTAACAGAATAGGGCTCCTGGGGTACGCCCCAGGAGCCCTATTCTGTTGAACTACGGTTCATAAGATTCTATTAGATGACATGAACTAAAAGTGCACAAAAATGTAGAGCAACATAATGCTTTCAGTTTTACCATCAAACTATCGAGAGAAAAGTTAAAAAATACCGTTTTGGTCATGACATTGAGACGTAAACGAACTGTGAAGATCGCAACAATTGTTTTGCAGATAAAAATGGTTCTCGCATTTGGAATAATCACTTTTTGTATTTGCTAGCGCGTCACGCATCAGTCAAGCTGACTGAAAAAGTGTATTTCCTGGGTTCGAAGATGACATGTCATTACGGCAGTCCATTATTTAGTAAAAGCTTCCTAATTCCTTCAGTATTTGCGCACAGCATCCAATCCGTGTCCGTTTGTAATCTGTGAATCGACATTAGTTGTCAACCCATACTTTAGTAGATTTATGTATTCACGAATGCCGATTGGATTTAGTGCGTATTCGGGTCGTCATTTTATACATTCAGAAAAAATACAAACGTACCTACCGAATGCAGTGGAGGTTGATTTCTGAAACTCAGAAGATTATCACGTTTAACAGGTGAAATATTTTTGATCTACCTTGATGCCGGGTATGATCACCGTGGGAGATAGGTACTTTTATTAATATTATTGTACTATTTAATGGATATTTTACGATCGAACGCTGCAGCTTCAGGGCTGAACGCATAAAATGGCGATCACAATAGGCCTATTACGGCCTTAGCGACACCCAAGCCACCGGAAGGAAAAATAAAGAAAAACAGGTATTTATCGCGATTTTCCCACGTTTCCAGAGCTTTACACAGCTTGACAGGTCCTCTGTTCTATGTAGATATCGAGTATTTTTTCTGTCAACGCTATCGATTAACTTATCGACCAAATGTGTTGATTGACTCCTTGAAGCATGATAATAATAATTTCATTCGCATATCCTGCCCTTGCGAAACGAAAACGGATAGTGTTGCCCACGCGCATTGTATGCGCATTGTCACCTTGATTGCCTCTCGAACACGAGAGGTCAAACTCTAAATAACTTACCAATAATCCACTTGAAAACTGTAGGTCGATAACTGAAATAAAATACTTCACTAGATTAGGCTTTTTATTTGGGATTGGTAGGTAGGAGCCTAAAACAGGAATTGGTAAAAGGATAGGGAGAAGAGTTTTCTCAGCAGTGAAACTAATTATTTTAATAAAAAAATATTAATTATATCCACACTTATATAATTAGGTATGTATAATTAGGTATATGTATTTTTAATAGGTAGGTCTCTGTGTAACAGCTTCATCATCATCAGCCTAGAGCAGTCCACTGCTGGACATAGGCCTCCCCCAATGAGCGCCATAGCGCCCTATCTTCAGCTTGCCGCATCCAGCATCTACCTGCAGTCTTTCGCAGGTCGTCATCCCACCTGGTCGGAGGGCGTCTTACACTACGTTTACCGAGTCGTGATCTCCACTCAAGAACACGTTTGCCCCAGCGGCCGTCGGTTCTTGGCGAGATATAACCGGCCCACTGCCACTTCAGCTTGCTGATTCTTTGAGCTATATCGATAACCTAGGTTCTCTGTCAGATGTTTTCGTATTGTGTAACAGCTTATAAATTTATATTTCTTTTGTTGTTATTTGTATTAGATACATAATAATGCACAGAGATCCCCCATGTTTAATCCAACCTATCCATCCACGGTTGTCTGATAGAGCTCGCTCTTGATCGATAAGACCGCCCAAAATAGTAACATACTTTGTATATTTTATATTTTTTTTAATCTTTATTATGTTTTAGGTACTTTGAGTCATTATAATGACTACTCGTACCAGTGTATTTGTTAAATGTTTTATCTTGTTTGTTATATTTTAAGCGTGTAATAAAGAATTGAAAAATTGAATAGAATATTATTATTTCTATTTTCTATAATAAAGAATTGTCTATCTATCTATCTAGTCGGTAATTATGATATCCACGGGATCTAGAGGGATCGTTTCTTACGCCGTGACCGATACGAGCTTATCATTAAAATAATAATATGAGACTGTTGTTTAAATCAAGGGTTTATGTCATTATATCCGCTTGTGAAGAACAACTACGTAACTGGCGGCGTTTATAAAGTTTATCAAGTACCTAGGTATTAACACTTTGACTGCTGAAATCACACGGTATGTGTTTTCTACAAGTGACTAATATGCGTAAATCCACACTAGCGCAGCGGCTAAGAAAAAACAGATCTTTGTGACTCAGCACAGCCGTAATATTTTTCGAACGAAACGCATGTGCGGCGCAACACAACCGCTGTGTAGAGCGGCAGCACGAATTTACAGTCGTCAAAAAAAAATCGCGTGTTGAATGACAAAGCTCATTCATGCTTCAGTTGATATGTCAATTATCAACTACGTACTTATAGTTTACTAGCAGACTTTCCCGGTTTCGCACGGTTTTAGTATGGATATCTAACTTTTTTGAAAATATAATATAGCCTATGTTCACCGGGGATAGTGTAGCTTCCCAACGATGAAAGAATTTTTCAAATCTGTCCAGTAGTTTCGGAGCCTATTCACTACAAACAAACAAACAAAAAATCAAACATTTCCTCTTAATAATATTAGTATAGATTCCTACCGACAAGTTAACAAAGTAACGTGAGCCAACTAGAATTCCTTTTCATCAACACTTGATCATGACTTAAAATACCGTCTATATCAATCAATCGAGCTTATATATTAATATATTCCTAGTTATACTTGTTTTATTTGAATTTTGAGACGTGTTCAAGAGTCCTGTAAGGTAAATATATATATATATATTATATTGAATATATTGCTGCACAATTCACACAGCATTATCTAGGCCCATGGTAAGCAGAGCTTGTGTTATGGGTACTAGATAATTGATATACATAATACAATACAATACAAAGATAGATATTTTTTAATATACATAGAAACGGCCAGAAAACCCGGAACAAACATCTACAGATCGTACACACAATTGTTCCGAGGTGGGAATTGAACCCACAACCTAGTACAAGTATAAACTGAGTTAAAATTAAAGTAAGTGTACTTTAATTTTAACTCAGTTTATACTTGAACACGCCTTTCTATGTACTATATATATACTTTCATATTTGTTGTTATATAATTTGTTACGTAGGCACTGTTTTTATCGTTGTGCGCTACCTGCTACTGATTGCAGGAATAGGCGGAAGATCAGCGCTGCGTGTATTGGATCTACCAGTACCCGTAGCATTCATGCTGAGCCATTTCCTAAATTTTTAGCTACAATCCGCATAGTATAGCTACCAAATGTACTTTTATAACTAGTTTTAAGATCTTGTATGTGTGATTGGTTGTAGTTAAAAATAAAATATCTTTCTTTCTTTCTTTTTAACCTCCTGCGTCGCAGGCCGACCTTCGCCCACCGCGCCACATCGGTCGTCGAAAGCTCTTTGATATATGATATTGATATTTGATATCCCTTATCATTAAACTGATAAGAAGCAAACGTGCCTAGACTGCCTCGCCGAGCCTTCATTCTCTTCGACTGTCCTAGATAGCTGAACGTTAACCGAATGCCTGTCAATCAACCATTGGGAAACAACGTGCGTCCAGAATTGGACCATATAGGAAAGTAACACAGTGCCAATTCGCACGAGCTGTATAAATAAGTGGCCGAAAGTGGTTTATTACCTGGTTTTGTAAACTTGTTGACGAATTTAAAATGTCAAATGTTGTTGACCCTCAGAGCTGAAGACAAGAGTGCCATTAAATATTTCGGAGCACTCAAAAGCTTGCAATTGAGAGGTCGTCAAAAATGTGTATTAATATTATGTATTTAAAGTTTGGTCTAGTTTTATTTTTTACTAGTTTCTGCCCGTGGCTTTGCACGCGTTATGTCTATGGAAATGTTTAAAGGTCTATCCCATGAATCTTTATATGGAAGAAAAAGTAGCCTATGTTTGATTCCACTTTTTTAACATAAATCGGTTCCCCGTGGGATATAAAAGTATGTTACTTAATACAATACATTATATAGATAGGTCGGCCCCATAGAACCTACAGGCGTAGGTACTCGTATTATAAATACGAAAGTGTGTTTTTCCTTCCTTCACGCCCTAACTAAACAACCAATCGACTGATTATTGAGATAGAGTTAGTAGAATAGTTGAAAGGATGGAGAGTAACATAGGCTTCTTTTTGTCTTGGTAGAACTACCATCCAATTCCCATAGGAGATATACGGGAATATTCGTAGTTTTATACGAAAATTCGTCCTTCCTTTACGGCCCACCAATCGATTTGATTTTTGGTATAGCGACAGTTGAGAGAACGTGAAGTTAATAAATAATGATGGACAATCCACACAACATCATCTAGCCCCAAGCTAAGCAGAGCTTGTGTTATGGGTACTAGATGACTGATATACTTAATACAATAGATTACATAGATAGATATCTTTTATTATACATAGATAACTACCAGAACACCCGGAACTGAACTGTCCCGAGGCGGGAATCGAAACCTCAATCTCCTGCGTCGCAGGCGGACCTTCGCCCGTGAGAAGTAACATAGATAGAGGCTTCTTTTTCACCGAACGAACGGTGGCGAAGCCGTGAGCAGAAGCTAGTATACGATTTTAATAAAAGTGCGAAGTACCAGAAGTACCACCTTGATACCGTTGACCTGTAATTATACCAAGTTCATACAGTTACGCACAGCTCCCCATGTGACAGGCTATGGTTCCCATGCTGGTAACAATGGCGATTCTATCATAACAAACGAACCGTCTGCTTCTTTCATGTGATTAGAATTCTGATGGGTTGATTAGTGAAATAGAAAAATTCTTGCGTAGAACTTTACTATTAATATTATAATTAAAAAATTATACTGGTTAGTCTACTGCCGGACATAGGACTTCCATAATCAGCGCCATAGCGCTCATTATGGGAGGCCTATGTCTTCAGTTTGACGCATCCAGCATCTCCCTGCAGTCTTTCGATATGAACTTATTAGCCAAATCAAAGATGTACCTATTTTAAGCGTCAAGCATAGGAAATCATAAAACATCTTTAGATTGGCACCTATTAAAATTACGATCAACGATAAAATATTTTACATACATAATTGCAACATATTCACATTATTCACGTAAATTATCGTGAAATTGAATTGCAAAAATATATTTTTCTGCGGAATATTCCGAGAATAATGATGAGTTTGGTTTGTTTTTGAAGCAAGCAGATATTTAGTAAAATCAGCATCTTCAAGATGCCACTCGGTTTTAATTAACTACCTATTGACATAATCGGTCCACAAAGAAAAATAAGGTCATTCAAATTCATTCGTTTATATTTTCTCTATAACTATGTATCTTACGTGTTACGTACAAAGCTATTTAATATGTAGAAAACAGTAAAGTTACACCATCGATACCATAGCCACAAATGGAGGTAATGGATTTTAGCCAATTCCGCTACCATAATAGTACAATAAATAACGAAATCGCGACAACTTAAAACCAGAACAGACAGACCTAAAGAAAGAACTTCTTTAGAAAGAAAAAATATGAGATGTAACCAAATTACATACATAATACAAAAAGTCTATCTCACTCTAAGACTATTATTATATATTATGTTACGGTAAACGTTATTTATGTTCTTGTTTTTAAGATTTGACGACCGATGTGGCGCGGTGGGAGAAGGTCCGCCTGCGACGCAGGAGGTTGCGGGTTCGATTCCCGCCTCGGAACAATTGTGTGGACGATTTGCAGATATTTGGTCCGGGTGTTTTGGTCGTTTTCTATGTATAATAAAAAATATCTTTCTATGTAATGTATCATATATTATGTATATCTGTTATCTGATACCATAACAGAAGCTCTGCTTAGCTTGGGGCTAGATAATGCTGTGTGAATTGTCCAGCATTATTTATTTGTTTTTTTTTAAAGAGTCTGTTTTACAATAACGCATCGATAATTATAATCTCGTTTATCATAACCCAAAGAAAAGCAAGAAACAATATAAATCCAAATTAAGATCCTCCTATTGTAATAAAACGTTTACTCACCCTTAGCTAAACTAAATTTGAAGATAAGAAAGGTAACGTGCACATTTTCTATGTAAGTAAATTAAGGACATTTAAAATTGAAAGGCATCTGAAGAGAAGATCTTACGAAACGGCCATTAAGGTCAGTAGACTCGCGATTGGTCTCGTAAATGGGTATGGGTAACAATTAACTGTAAATGTCCTACGTTTCGTACGATATCGCTCTCTTTGTTGTTGTCATTCAACATGTAGGTACATCTTCTAAGACCTTTTAGACTGCTTATACAGGACACCACGTAACCCCGAGGGAATAAAATTGTAGTAACATTTTCCATTTTACGTCAGTTTGTTTTGTTCATATGTGTTTTTTTACGTAAAAAATCCGAATATTAATAAAACAACTCTCAAACAAAAACAGAAAAGTAAAAAATCGGGATTCGAAAAATTTTAGTATCGTTGATCCCCTCGGAATTTACTCCTTTTCGGCTTAGTAGGTACACATGTTGCGTGGCACCCCGTATATTTACTAGTTTATACGAAACTCTAACAAAACAACTTGTCAACAAATTAGTTGACAAGTTGTTATGTGAAAGTTTTGCATCGTAAAAAGATTACAAACACTTTACTAGGTCAAAGGTACTGAACTTTTATGCCAAGTTGGGCAACTATTTGGTATTGACGTAGATACCAGGCTCACTGTCATTAACCTCGTATCTCGTCGAAGTGAACAGTCCAACTAAAATGGCCAGTCATTAAGCGGTCCAATAAAATTATATTTATTTAGGTAAAATTTGTCGTCGAAGGCTCGAAGGCAACAATTTCAATCAGCGGATGTGTGCATTAACTGCTAAGTCTCGCCTTCTTGGACTGCTTGCTTTAGTAGAACGCGCACTGCCGTTGCCTTCGCACGTCCGTAGGCCAAAAAAGACAGAAAAGAAAAATAGGCGCGTGACTTCCCGCCAAAATCCACCTGTCACTGTCAAAATAGTGTTGCACCATGACGAAAAAACTTGTAAATAACGTTATCGTGTTTATTTAGTAATTTCGCACGGTTTTGTCTGTTTGTTTAGTTGTGATGAAGTGTAGATAAGGTTTCTTGGTTTGCGGTCGCGTGTGGTTAAGTTTCAAGATATTTTTGGTATTTGATGTGATATTGAATTGAAAGTTGGTGCTAGTTTGTGTGGACTGATTAGTCTAGTCACGTAAGTTATGTTTGATTACTCTTAGCATTTTTATAATTGTCTCGGAATTAATTTACTAATTTAAAATTCCAATAAAAACTTAAGACTCTACCCAATGAAGAAGAATTATGTATTGCCTCACAAATTGTAAACTCTGAGAAAAATATAGGTCCAAGGTTCCCGTCGAAATTGAATTTTTTTGGGATATTATTAAATTTTTTAAACTTACTTCCGTCTTCTCTAATTTCCATTTTCATAATATTCTTACTTTGAGCTTTGCTCTCCTACTAAAAAAGATGATATCTAAACAAAACGTCATTATTTTGCACAAAAAAATTACATAATCTATTTATAAGCATTTTGATAAAGCAACAAGCTAATAATCACAATATCCACTTACAAAAACTGGTCCTAAAACTAAATCCGAAACATGTTTGCCGAGGGCACCTTGGCTCGGACACTTAATTATAATGGACTCAGTTTAAATTAGGCACTACAATAAAATTAACTGAATGCTGCCCTTTACAGATAGACATACCTGCCTAAGAGGTTTGATAGTATGGGAACATTTATTATTTGATAATATTTTTTCTAAATTATAATTCGCTGCTCGAGTTTCGAGATGTTTATTTTGCTATGAAACACAAACATGCAATTTATCAATTTTTTTTTTTTTGCCTAGAATCATATAATTTTATACGTTTTACACTTTCAGACTGTCAAATTCCACCTCTAGGTAATTAGGTATAACTGCATATTCAAGTGAAATTAAAAATTCGGCTCCATTGCATTCTAGAAGGTTCATACATTACTATTGGTTTATAAAATGAATCCTCTTCATCAGCCCACTCCACCTGGAAAATATCTAAAATACATACATTTGTCAAAAAATACAAAAGTACCGACCTACCTAAAACTTTTTGGGACACAAAGTATTAATATTAGCTCTCTTAACTTCAATATTAAAATGCTAGAGTAATTTGAATTAGATTTATTTTTATTTCGGTTGATTTTCATAATTGTTAGTACACCTACAATATACTATGTTAGTATCTATAAATCAGATTTCAATTATTCATGTCAAACTTAAACTTCATATTACATTCTATATTCAACATCATCATCAGCCCATAGTAGTCAATTGCTGGACATAGGCCTCCCCTAATGAGCACCAAATATATTATTAATGCAAAATTAAATTGAATTCACTTAATATTAAAAATACTAACGAGATTAATTTAATGCTGTTGATAAGGATGTCAATGTCAAATAATAAAGTGAAAAAGCCTAGCCACCTCACTACCGTGATCGTCATACATAGCATAGCAGTGCCCGTACAGGATATAACTCGAGCCTATGATGCCTACAAACGACGTATTGTGTGAATGTACTAATTGACACCACCGTTCATGTTGTTGTGATATTATATTACTCCTTGGAAGAATAAAATTGGCTTCACAGGTTAAAAAAAAAAGTTGTCGTTCATCGTGACTTGGTCCGCGATCTTACTTCAGGATTGCATCGCAACTAGCATAAATTTATACTAAAAAGTTGTTTGTCTTGAAGTCCTTAGTGTCCACTAACTATGCTATAAAACCTCCTTCCTGATTACAAAATGGTTTCTACAACTGTAAACGTTTACTTAATTGTAAGACAAAGACAATGCAACTTGATTTGTCGAATAAACTGGTTATTAAAGGCTGTGTTAAATATTCTTGCCTTTTCCGCCAAGTCTGGATCGGTTCAGAATTTGCTCCATTGTCATTTTGTTGCAGTTAGTAATCTAAATTTCTGAGATATTCCAGCGAGCTCTTATAAACTAACTTAGTTAGAAAGGGATTTAGAACCCCTTAAACTTAAGTCATGTATTACAAAACTATGCTCAGTCCTCGATTTATGCTTGAGTAACGCTCAAGCATAAATCGAGGACTGAGCATAGTTTTGTAATACATGACTTAAGTTTAAGGGGTTCTAAATCCCTTTCTTCTGCCATAGAACATAACTCAAGCTTAAATCGATGACATCGCAAGATTTTTTTTATAATATGATTTATTTATGATCAAAAGTGTGAGAGAGAAGAAGAATAGTATTGTTGTAGTATAACATTTTACGTGTTAAAGTACTTATTTTATAAACCTAAAGAAATAAAGTGATGGAGAGTGGTGAAGAAAGTGACTACTGACTTTAAGAGCTTTGATTACGTCTACGTCAAATTAATTTGATAAAAAATGTTCAAAAGTGTCTTTCTCTCTCGTTACAGAAACAAATGCAACAATGCAGACAGCCAGAGAATCAAGCCGCCAACGCCGTTGCAATAAGCGACGCAACTCCCGCAAGAAGTCCCTATCTCCCTCCGACCTCAATCGAGACCTTAAGACAGACAAGGCCAAACGATCTCTCTCAGAAGGCTCCGTGAAAGTCAAACACAGAAAGAGCAACATACGACGAACTTTGACCCACCCTTTACCAGACCATATCAGTGTAGACCTCAGTGAAGTGAAACCAGAAAGTGATGAGTCGAATCTGCCACCAACTAGTAGTGATAGGGATACGGAAGATGATGCGAGGATAGTGCCACTGCCTGTGGTCAGGCCTAGGTGGGACTCTGGTAGCGAGATGGACTCGCTGGTGTCAACTGTTGTCAGAAGAGCGCGACGACGCAGGACGTCCAATAATCTAGGTAAGTCTAATTTCCTGGAGACCTTTCTTCTTACCTATTTATTAAAAATCTGTCAACAACCAACATTATTATTTGCTTTACAGTGTTTAATCTCTGGCTCACTTAGAATAACACGAAAATACTGACAAAATACTGAAAATAGGGTTAAGAGAGGTTAAAAACTAAATGTTTATTCGATTATAGCGTAGGATTTATTTAGAAAAAAGTTACCGAGTACGAAACTAAACGATCGAATGCAATTAAGGTTATTAAAAATCTAAGTTAAAACTACACAAATGCAATCCTATTCTCCTCTGTATCACTCAGTGCAATTTGCTTCCTTTGCTTGTATTATTTGATAACAATCTTGATAACGTCAGAATCTCGTCTTTTGTGATTATTACGGTTGACGTAAGTTCAGAACTAGTATTTTTAGTACTTATTATGTAAAAACTAGTCAAGGATTTTATGCACTGCGGTAACCTGTAATCTCTGTCAAAGTATCTGAGATAAATTTTGCATTTTATTACAATTTTCATCGGGTTTTCCTTAAGATATTTTCCGAGTTTCTGTTATCATGTAGGCGTAGGATATTAACCAAAGTTATTGACATATATTGAAATCAAGTTTTTTCTATAGAATATAATGATTTTCTAAAAATGATCCTTTGTTTTTGGTACCGACACAATTATATTTTTATTATTTGTTGTTGTAACGGCAAGAAAAATACACATTCTGAGAAAATTTCAACTACAGTCTACGACAGTCTCTCTAATGTACATAGTTCGTTTTTTTTTTTTTTGTTTTTGATATTTCTCTATCTGTTTGTGTTTGTGATCGTACCAACTCTTAGTTAACTTATATCTTTTTCTCCATGCCTAGGTTGCCTGGGAGAAATCGCTGTCAGCGATAAGGCCGCATATTGTACTTTTTGTGTTATATTTAGATATAAGGTGTTATTTTATAGTTTTAAGTGCAATAAAGTGTTAATTAATTAATTCATTCATTATCTCTGTTGCGGCACCATAAGATTAATATTTTCACAGATGCGGTACACTGCAAGGTCAATGTTACGCGTTATCATGCTTACCTTTCTATTATCTAGTAGACGTCATTGTGTATACTACCTACTATTGCTTGTAATTATAATTTATGTAAAACGATACTATCATTTAAATTCAAGAACACTGAATCCTTGTGCTCTAGCTGGCTTTACTAGGGGTTTATGTTATTATAGTGCATAAGCCTTCGTCCAGTCCTGTAAGGTCTAAAGTTCAATTCAATTTATTTATTAAAAAATTATCTCTAAGCTACAACGGAACACTGGCAAGCGCAAAGTTTAAAACTGTGTCGTACCTCCCAGCACTCAAACTCAGGATAAGGTTAAGGCCGATCTCACCAAACAGAAATCATGGTTTAATTTTACTGTAAATCTTGATTAACCAATTAGTTAATACTTATGGCATTTTGTTTGGAGAAATCGGGTTCTAGGAGATCTGACGGTAAGTATACAAAATAATATTATAAAAAAAAACTAATATAAGACAAGAAATATGAAAAAATTAAAATAGTTTACTAAATAATGTATAACTCACATTTGTAAACATAAAGTGTTTTTGATATTTGACGTTTTTTGATGTTTACACTCGAGTTCAAGTCCCGTCGACGTCGTTTTTTTTTGGATCGCATTATTTTTTTGTATGGGTATTCAAATGGTGCCTATAAGCAGTAAGGTACAATACAGTCATAAAGCTAGAAGGGCTAGAGTGAAGACAGACTAGTGTCTGCCCTCGGCTTTGCAGACGTTATTTTATGAGAACGTTCAAAGGTTATTTCTAATCCATGGGAACTTAACGGGATGAAAAGTAGCTTAAATAATAACTTTACCTTATAACTGATAAAATAGTCACCTTGGACAGCTTGGCGGTAACATACATTAATACTTAAGTCATTTAAAACGGGATATTTACCATGATTTGATTTTTGAGTTATCCAATATTTCGGCACAGTTGCATGCGCCATGATCACGGAGTAACTAACTCAAAAATCAAATCATGGTAAATATCCCGTTTTAAATGATTTTGGTATAAAATAATGTTTGTACTTGCCCAGGGCCGAAAGCTGGACCCGTTTTATAAATGAACACATTTTTTGTTAGCTATATTCCCAGAATATTTATCGATAAATCAGGCTTTTCCAGGCAAGATTTTTTAGTGAGACATATAGTCACCCCAGTCTTGCCTCAAATCTAGACGAGTACCAAAAACTATGCATGCTTAACAGAATTTTGGACCTTAATAATATGTCCCTAATGAGAAAGAGAGAATATAATGATATTAGGCAGGTATCTTAATATGCGTAAGTAATTGTTAGGTAGCATAAAAACGTGAAAAAATTCTTCACAATATTAAAATAATTAGAATAGTCACGTTTAAATCTAAGGTAGATAAAACACACTAATTTCGACAACAAAGCCTCATAAACATCCTTTCTGAATTTCTTTTTAAAAACTTACCTACCCATCTCGACAATATTTCACTAAAACTTTCTACCTATATTAGGTAGGTAGGTACCCAATGAATAATATAACCAGTTAGCTTTGTTAGAATAACCAGTTAGATAAATAAAATACCTATCAAGAACACTGATTTATTTTATCTGAGAAAAAAACATGTAAATTTCATAACGTTTAGTTTATTTTTCAGAGTCAAGAGCCATCTGTTTTGTTTATGCGTAAACTGCAGTTTTCCTTTCACAGCATTAGTAATGAAAACCGATCATAGATGGCGCTTGAGCCAGCTTTCAGTTGAGTTTATTTTGATCAATACGCTAGAAAAACGTACGGTAGAATGTAATGCGTTGCATGGAAACGTGTAGAGATGGCGCTCCGTGTCCTCCAGTGAATCTCATAATTCAGAATCATTTATTCAGTTGTTACATGTTGTTAGTTGTTACATTGGTTTTAGGTAATAAAAGTATAGTACCAAACATGTACCTCGTTGCAGCGCTACAAAATGACTCAAACCAGTTGAATCTAATTCTAAGAATAACAACTTTTTGTGGTAGATATTGGTACAATTTGTTCAACTGCTAACAATGTTAGTACATGTAGTTAGTACATTTACATACATGAAAACTATCTACTAATGATAGGGAATAATTAATATTTGTGTATTCATTTTGCAATTCTATCTATTTATTTAACCAACGCAAATACTTTTTTGGTTTATACCTGTATAAATGCGTACATGTAGTAGATAATACATTTATTATGTTTACATTAGTAGGTACTTACCTGCGTACCATATTTTGCAAAATTATTACCAACGTGTTGGTAGATTATGTGGGTAGCAACAGCCTACCTAAGCAGTAAATAAATGGCAATGAATGAAAATCATAAATGTCAATGTTATTCTGCCCTCTGACTGAGCTATTAAATGAAACGAATCATAACAAAGAAAGATAAGTAGGTAGTAGGTACCTACCTAATTATATTTATTAAAAACAAAACGAGTAATTTTTTTTTCGAATACTTAAAAATAAACGCCTATATATTATATTAAACTAGGGACTCGCCCCGGCTTCTCACGATTTTCGTATATGAACCTTCCTCTTGAGTTACTCTATCTATTGCTGAAAACTACTTTAAAATCTGTTGAGTAAGTTTATTGACAAACTGAGAACTTAATGCAAACATGATAAGCCCATTTTCTCTGAGGACCTGCTTGGGGAATTCTAGTGTCCATACTTCTGGAACTCTCATTATTTTGTTGAGTTGTTTAAAAGATCTAAGCGAACAGACAGTGGAAGCGACTTCATGTTATATATAACCTAAAAGCACACATCCCCTGGTACTGTCCACGATCCTATCCATCCATGGTTGTCTGGTAGAGATCGCTCTTGAGCGATAAGATCGCCAATTGTAATTAATTTTTAAGTTTTTTCTGTACATAGTTTTCTATTTAGTGCAATAAAGTATGTTCTATCTTATACTATGCAAAGAAGATATGAAAATAGTATATTTCAAACACGCAACAATAAATGGCATAATAGGTAGTCACTATTCTGTATTCTTTGGTCATATTTCACAATTTCCTGAACAAAACTAAGATCCATAAAACTAAGATCAGCTTGATCGAGTTCAAATTCGTAAATTAAGTACCTACCTATTGTATGCCATGACAGCTCATGAACTTGAATCGTAACAACTTTATGTCGGTAAATTGTGATGAACTCGTATACTTAAGTGCTCAACTGAGTAGTTAGAATACCTATAATAGTAAAACTTAAACAAAACACTGCTACGCGAATAGCTACGTAAAGAAGTGCGTTGAAGTCTTTTCTATGAAAAAATGGGTCAACGACCTACGACGTAGCATATTGAGCACAGCCAAAAATTCAAATTAGTTTTTATACAATCGTTTCGTAAGAAAATAACGTACTAACTTAGTTTAACATGTCATAAGCATAGTTTCTATCTAGCCAACATACCATAAAGAGGTATAAATCAAACTTTTGTGTATCAATATAAAACAGGTGGATACACCAGGAAAAAATCGACTTAGCGACATTTTGAAACAAATTTTGATGATGCGACTCAATTATGGTGTGAACCAACAAAAAAACAATTGAAAACTGATCCACGTACTTCTTATCTACCATAGAATCATGTAGCTTATTCCGATTTTCTTAATAGCTATTACGTTTATTTTTATTCAAATATGAATACGGAAAGTCGCAATATGAGATAGACCAGATTGTACCAGTAATAGACCAGACATTGTGCCAATCTGTGGATCAGTAAATAACGAATAGTTTGAATGAAGAATATTTTTTTTATGAATACAAATTAACTTAATTTATTACGTCACAAATTTTACCAGTCTACAAGTTTTATGGTTATAGGTATATAATTATAACAGTACCTAAAGTAATCTCGACAATTTCCTTCGTCTTAATAAAAGTTCTCCTAGACTGGGATCCTACAAGGGGCCTACTTGCCGACTGCCTGTCAACGGTAAGCCTGAGGCCACAATGACCGCAGGCTTAATAGTAATGTATTCCTTGAACAAACTACGTTAGTTACAACTGACCACCACCACATACTGGCCTCACCAGTCTAAGGATTAATAGTGATGTTCGTACTATGACCTCCGATTAGATCCACAAGGTTTTTCTGACAAAAAAGATTACGCCTAAAAAGTTTATTCATCAGTTATTACAGCAAAAAGTTTACAAGCGTTTTCTTCACGGTTCGTTTCGTTTGAGTTATATACGAGTAAAATTACAGTACAGTTAATAATATTTGGGGGACCTTTTTGTGTTGCTCGTTGACAATGATAGTTAGTTAAAACTGCGTGGGTTGAACCCTACGTCCCACTTATGTGCAAACAAAAGAGACGATTCTTTTAAACTTGTTCCATATAATTCTGGCCGAGTGTTTGGTCTAGTTCGCCATTGCAAGTTCATTGTTCGGCGTCTGTCAGCTTCGAATAGGCCGTAAACGCCAGTTTGAATGCTTTTGGTGGTAAAGTTTTGGCCTGGGTAAAGGTGAACCTTTTTGTTCCGCTACAGCCTGTTAGATACACCGTTTTGGTTCTAGGCTGTGTTTTGTTGTTGGCGTTGAGACGCGAGGTGAGTCACGATGTTAGTTGACTCAAAAGTCGATAGTATTTATCGATAAACTGAAAATAGGTAGATGGGTAAGGTAACCTTTATGCAGCTTAATGTTAAACACAATACTGTCAATAGGTTGCAGATAAGGATTACGAAATGTTTGTATGTCTTTAGCTCAATAGTTCTGTATACATTCATACAGACTGCATTTTAAAAAAGAGAGAGAATCGACGACTGCTAATTATTCAAAACTATAATTTTAGTTAAATTAATTATATTACAATTTCTATGCCACAGTTATGTTTTATTATTGAAAGAGTGCACTTATCATATTAACCCAGAATTGAGTGCGTGCGAACATACGTGAAATATTAACGTCATTACTGTTGTGGAAATATTAGGACCGAAACAAGACCTTAATACTATATACCTTAATATGATAATTCATAGCTAAAATTCAGTAACTAATAGAGCATTCATAATATAGATACATCTGTTACATTATAATCAGCGTCATAGTAACGTCGATATGCAAACAATCGAGCAAGGAACAACACTCGAGTCCCAGCGCAACGCAACAGTCAACCGGCCGCCGGCTCCCCGCACATCCGCTTGCGCGCTCGGGCCCGCGCCCGCCAACCCTAGACACACAAAATTAAAAAAAAACAATAAAAACTTCTTTGATAAAGAACTGCTTTTCGCGTATCGAAAGAACAAACCTCCATGGTAGATTCCTATTTCGAATTCAGTGAGTGCGGGCACGTGTGAATTTCAAATTTGGAATAAGTGTGATTTTGCTTTTGTTTTATTCGATAATTCGTGGTTGTAATAAAATGTGCAGACTGAAAAGAAAACATTAAGTTATTGTGAAAATTAGGTGAAATAATCCAGTTACACGTGGACTGTGCTGAAAATAAGCCTTGAAATTCGAAACCGAGCAGGAAACCATACATAAACAATAGGTGAGTTTCAAGTCGGGAAGTCCATATGATAGGTAATCGGATATTGGATAACTTAGTAAAATTGGATTACTTATGTAGATATTTACCTAAGTATACTTATGTATTAAGTCCAACTTTTGTAATACCTACCACTTTTGCATTAGGTACAAATTATAAGGCTAATTATAAATTATAAGGTTATATATAAGGTATAACTTAGGTATCTACGCTTGAAACCTAATAATTTATTTATTTTAACAAACCGCCAACAAAACACATACTTACTTACCTTATAAAACATTTTCAACATATTTTTTTTATAGAAATATGGTGTAAATATTATAGTATAAAAAAATATATATATATATATTTTTACCACCGATGTGACGCCGTGGGCGAAGTTCCGCCTGCGTCGCAAGAAGTTGCGGGTTCAATTCCCGCCTCGGAACAAATGTGTGTACGATCTACAGATATTTGTTTCGGGTGTTCTGGTCGTTTTCTATTTAATAATAAAAAATATCTATCTATGTAATGTATTGTATTATGTATATCAGTTATCTAGTACCCATAAAACAAGCTCTGCTTACAATAATGGGGCTAGATAATGCTGTGTGAATTGTCCAGCATTATTTATTTATTTATAGACTATGTGCTAATAATTTAATTATCTCTTAAATATATGCTTAACACTATTCAAATATACTTATCTAGGTATTGCTTGAAAATACACAACGTTTCAAAAATTTTATGTGGTCTTAGAAAAAGAAGGCTTGTTGTGGGGCGCACCTTCTTGTCACCAAGTTTTTTCCATCACACCCCCTACTGAACGGTACCTACGTTATTATACCTATTTACTAAACTAGGTATAGATAATCGTTTTAGGTTCCGTAGGTATCCGTTAGAGATCAAGTAATAAAAAGACAAAACACATTTAACAATTTATCTCTGTATAGAGAGAAAAACATTTATTTCGACACTGTAGGTATCTACATAAAAAAACAGAAAACAAAAACAATGTCCATAACTAAACAATTTTGCTGAACATTTGCTGAATTTTAGATTAGCAGGACGCTTGCCCAGCAACTAAATCAAAACGTCTTGCAATCAGAACTTGGTTTTCTGTAAAATTGATTAGAAATGGGTTCAGAAGATGACGCAAGTCAGGTACAGTCAGCTAAACACGATTAAACTAACTTAACATTTTAATGTATAAGATGAAATTAATTATAAATGAAAAGAGTTGTTTTGAGGACGATAGTGTACGTAATTACCAACGTAATTATAATAATATTATAAAAAGGAAAATGTAATTTGGCATAGCTGTTGGTCGACCTATGAACCTAACCTGTGCTATCAGTGGAATGTATTTTTACGCTTGGTAAGGATTATCCAGAAATATTAATTTTTAAATATGAAGGTTTTCGCAGGAAATGTTTTATGAAGTACGTACGTACTTATACAGCAATTTTATTAAACAAAATTTAATAAAATTCACTCATTATGGATATAATTAGATTGTTATGAATAAACTAAAAATCTACTTTGAATCCCTTAGTCTTAAACTGTTTTTAAGTTTTGCGAAATAAATACGAAAGTCTCGAAAAAAAAATGGGACCACCTCGGTATTATCTTCTATAGAAAAAAATCATCCAAATCGGATCATAAATGGCGGAGATCTCGACGGACACACAGCCAAACATAGAACCTCCTCCTATTTTATAAGTCGGTTAAAAATACGAGATAAAATAGGTAAGTTATTATAAATTAATAAAATAGATGTGGGTAGCAAAAATTATGATTGAGTGTCTATCCAAAAGTAAAGGTTTCATGCATGGGAGGGAAGGGAGGTCAAAACGTAAGTTCTTAGAGGCTACACTCAAGGTTCTTTCAACTTCAGCTAAGCTTACTTCTCTTGCTGACCGTACAACCATCGCCAAAGGTTATTGTTCTAGCGCTCGTGATGCTTGTGGTGATGACCTAAAAAAATACAGCAAACGCGATTTTTTTCATGTCATTGCAGACTATGATTTTGATATTGCTTGTTTTATATCAAGTTTATTTAACACTTTCATTGCCTACGACACACATGTGGTTATAGCACTGCTTTGCAGTCTAGGAGGATTGGCAGTGAAAGTTAAACAGTTGACCACCCTTGTGCCCTCTGTGGCGCAGCGAGCGAAGGTACGCATGCAGGAGGTTGTGTTGTGGGTAAGATTCTCGCCTTGGGATAACAGTTTATATATATTATGTCGTGCATATTTATAGATAGATAGATAAAAAGTAATTGTTATTATAGATACACATGGAATTTACATTAATATACAATTTAAAACAAGCATTTTATGTTTTGATAATCAGAAAAACATTTTCAAAAAACGAAGTAAGTACTAATAAATAACTTAGTGTTTGTATGTGCTGCAGCTCAACAAAAAGGCAATAGCTCAGGAAATATCCATTGCCTTTTTGCTTAGAAGCAAAAACAAAGACTTTCAGCCAAAACCGAGAGCGAGCAGAACCTTATTCGGTCGCTTAGTGTTATGCGTATATTCTTATATAATAAAATTTACTATGAAATCCTACTAATATTATAAACGCGAAAGTTTGTGAGGATGTTTGTTGCTCTTTCACGCAAAAACTACTGAACGGATTTTGATGAAACTTCACAATAATATAGCTTACATATCAGAATAACACAGGCATTCATAAAGATATACTGTATATTATCCAAAATATCAATCACCACGAGTGAAACCGCGAGGCGCAGCTAGTATACATATATATTTTTTTAATTACTAAGCACATACATAATATATCAGTTATCTACAGAGTACCCATATCACAAGCTTTGGTTAGTTTAGGACTAAATGATGTATGCATTGTCCAGCATTATTTATGTATTGAATGAACAAAACTAAGACTAAATTGAAATGTCTTTAAGATTTGCTTCCGTGTTTGAATAGATTAAATGATCTAGTTTATTTAAATCAAGATTTATTATTCTCTGTCACAACGCGTTCAACGATCTATGTAGGACGGAGACATAAGTGTGCAGTGGGCGTTAAATGACATTTATACAATAATTGAGTCTCCAAATAAGTTTCTAGGACTCTACTTGGATATTCTTGGTGGAATTATCTTCCATAAATCGAAGAGCAATCAACTGTTTTTGGTATTGATACTTGTTGACTTTGATGTGTTTGTTTATATTTGTATAGCCGCGGTGTTCATTTTTTATCAATTTGGTAGGAAGCAGGTGCACCGGAAGACTTTACCTGCATTTTATTTCACCTTTTGTATTCATTCCTACATTTTGTATTCAGGCCAAATCTGAACAACCCATTGTAAGTGTGGAATAATAAATACCCTTAGTTTTAAACTAGCCCTAAATAGTTTCAATCTCTTTTTACGCTAGGTAGCTTTACAGAAAAACGTTATATATTTCATAAACAGCGTAATAGAAAAAAAATCAGCTGGAGAAACATAACTTTACTGCTAGTAGAACTATCGCGTTCATCAGAGCGTTTTCTTAGCCATCTGATAACTTGGTAGGTAAGCCAAAAGAGGTTTGCCACATTTCGTGAAGTAAAAGCTTGTTTTATAATCTGATTTAAATAAATATTTTTAGATGTCAAAGAAGTGAGATTTGAATTATGATTGTCGCGGTTCATTCCTTTGTTTTGGGGAAGCAACCGTTCTTTTGTTTTCATTAATGGTGATTAAAATTTAAGGTTTTTGCACGGGTCTAAAAATATTAATAAAAAATTATATAAAATAAACACGTAAACTAATTTATTTTAAACTATAAACTTTTATCAAATGTTTAAAACTAAAACTCTTGGTATAACTACACCTGCTAATTGCCATACTACAAAAACGTCCAACAGATTTCACCTTTCTAGGGTTTCCAAGTGAAAAAGTCACAACTTGACGCCATTTCACAAGTACATGTTCACAACCAAAGCAGAACCATTTTCTTAAAATCATCTTTCTCAGCTCCAAAACTCGGGAAGGCAATATTCAGTGATGCGACCACAAAATTACTCTCTGGGTAAAAAGTACCTCGCCGTTTCCGGTAAAACCATCCGTATAGAACCGGCTTTGTGACTTACCAACAGACCATGTCTGGCTAACCTGAGACACCGGGTAGGATTACATTTACATCCCTAGTTACAAAGGTTCTAATGTTCCTGTGAATTATATATCCTTCTTCATCTTTCGTAAGTTTTTGTAAATAACTATTTTAAGTAGAATATGGATCTCGTGTCTGGAAATAAATAATTTATTATTATTATAAATCATCAAAAACAATCCAAAAGCATGTGTTGACCTCGTTCTTTCATCCCACGTGAGCCGTCTTAGGCAACAAGCCTTGAATTGGCGCCAACATGCAGCTCTTACTTTCATTGTCCAATTGAATGCTGATTTGATTACAATGAGGTCATCCGAGTGCCTTATTTGCCCTTTATCTTTCTTCCTCTAGTACCTAGCCTGGGATTATTTTATCCTTGCTGAGACACGATTTGATAGAATTTAACATCCCAATTGGGGCTTAAGCTTAAACTAAACTTAGGCATGTTATCTTCAATACAATTTATTTATTTATTTGCAAACATGTCCATCTATTTTAACGGGCACAACCAATGCAACAGAGTAGGTACCTTTAGTTAATTTACGTTGTTGACAGAAGATTTCATGTATTTACGTTTAATTAACTAACCTACGAAGCTGCTTATTATCCGATTATTTTTCAAAGAACACAATTAACTACTTAAAAACAGTTTTTTTTTTAAAGAGATAAAAACTCCATCCAATTTTTAGTTTTTCTTGGAACATTTTCAAAATCGCACACGTACTTAATTTACCAAATCAAACTGACTTTCGTCTTCGGTCCAATTTCACCATTTGCAATTGAACGCGATAATTTTAAGATAAATGATGTTTAGCGCTTTTAGGGACGTCAACGCCATAAACTTGATTAAGTTCAAGCTGCAATTAGTACCACACCCGATTTTTACCGAGTTTAAAAGTAGTAATGTCATACCAATTTCCGCTTAATTCAGCTAACTTAGTTTAAACTTATATGAAACTATAATGAATATTAAAACGAATGTCATGTATAACGGGATATTTACCACAATTTGATCGTGGTGTTTTGAAAATCAAATTATGATTATATCACCCGTTATACATGATTTTTTAGTTCATTTAAACTTAGTTTTGGCAGCAAACGATGAAATTGGACCTAATAATCGTATCGGAATAAGTTGTTAGTAAATCTACTTTGTTGTTGTCTAGATTGTTTATCATTCGAACTAAGTACTGATCATAAATAATTCAGAAACTGTGCATAAATTAAGGCCCGATAAGAAGCACTACCTTACAATTTAATCAAATATCATCCATCATGAATTCAAAACGAACCAAATACAGCACCTAGCTATTAGTATGGTCTGTTTTATAGAACATTTGTGCTAAAATCACTATTAATAATGTTGGTGGACTGGACCCTATTATGAACTATTATGACTATTGTTCCTTCAAAAAATGAAAGAATTAAAACAGTAAAATTTTAAGTCTTAAGCCATTCAGGACCTGTCTTTAGATAATGCATCTCAAGTCAGACACAAAAAGATACCGTTTCTCAGAAGCCTGAGGAAGAATAAAGATTAGGAAAAACCCAAGTAAACGAAATGGACTGTAGACGCTAAGGACAACCGACTGTAGTATAGTGCTTGCCATTTACGTACAAACGCTCGGACCGTTTAGGTGAAGCTAGGTATAGTTCTTATCTTATGCACATTAAGTAGGTCCTACTTATAATATAAGTAGGAAAATAAAAAGAAAAAAGTTTATATTTTATATAACTTAGTAATATTTATATAACTTAAAGTTTATTATATTGTAAACAAATTACGAGTATAAACTTTACTTTATCTAAAGTCAAAGTTACTTTTAATTTTTTTAGCCCAACCGTGTAATAGAATTATTTATTCGCAATCCTATCTGATGAATTGATTACCTAGCATTTATCAAAAACTAAAAGTAGCTGTTACCAGCGACTTAAGTCTGTCCTTCCCATAATGCTCTCTACAATACAACCATTCGATCACAGCTAACTCTTTAGCAACATCCTATCTCGATAGCTTCGTGTACCGTGTCGCTTTCAACTCACGACGCTAGCCACCCATCCGTGGTGCTTTCTATCAGATGCATTCATATCGTGATCAGCCATGGCATTCCTTAGATCATACAACAATTATTCTTTTAATCCCAAATTAAAATTCATTGCCGATTAATTCGGAGATCGCTTCGCATAATGTTTTTTTCTCTTGCTTAAAAGATAAGCTGATAAATTTGCATGATTCTTCTTCTGATTTGTTTGCGCTGATCCAGCGACGCTCTTCATCTGTATAACTTGTGCATCACCCATAATTAAAAAGGTCTTATTGACAGAACGCAGAAATCATAGAACTGTATTAATTCGTAGTATTAATACAGTTTCATAATTACGAGTAGAAGGTCAAAATGTCCAGTGGTGGTACTCAGTTTGTGGTTGCTCTACATTTTACCACAAAATGGTATTGTAGCCTAGCAATTTATCATCATCATCATCGGCATCAGCCTATGTTGGTTCACTGCTGGGCAAAGGATCAGCGTAATATTTTGCTAAAGAATCAAAAGCACACACCCTATTTAATAGCGTAATTTATCTACAGTTTCATAGACATCGTCATGGTGCCTGGCATGTTTTTTGCAGCAAACTTCACTGTAATCAGTTACGTATCTGCGAGGCACCATTAGCGCGATGCGCCTATCGTAGAGCATTACAGCAACTTACTTGTTTGCTCTTAATTTTTCGTAGGCAGTATTTCTTCACATTACTAAAGGAATTGTAACTATTTTCTAAAATACGTATTAGTTACCTAGTAGATGTAGAAGGATAGTTTTATTTGTTTTTGTCACAATTTTCTTTATTTCCAGAGTGGAACGTCAACTACGAGACTGGTGAAGCGAGCGAGCCCGAGGCCGGTCGCATGCGTCCCGAGGACTACCGGCTCGTGTTCCTCAGCTCGGACTCGTCGTGCCGCGAGGACACGGAGGACTCATCCTCGACGGCCTCCTCCGCCGCGCCGCCCGCGCCCGACGACTGCGACTGGGACTATTTCGAGCCGGGCGCGGCAGCCAACACCCCTCCTCCCCCTGTGAAGCTCACACCGCCCCTGTGCCCTCGCACGTGCTCTTGCGGCGCTGAACCGCGTATCGTCGCCGTACCCGTGCCGGTCCCCGTCCCCGTCCCTGCCGCCCTCTGGCCCGCACTCCTCGCCTACCCCGCGCAGCCTCCCCCACCGCACTGGAACACTTACCCCGGGTTCCTACCGCTCGATGCCGCCGCACTCTCCCGCCTCACCACGGCCGCAGCCGTTGCCGTTACCGCTGCCGCCACCGCCTCCGCTAACAGACTCGAGATGACCACCGTGGAAAGGAACGACAAGGCGGTTCAGTCCGAACCGTCGTCACAACAGGAGCCTCGCGATAGCGATAACGATAAGAATGAAGCGCCGATCGAACGCGATGCGTCAGTCGATATCAAGGTGATCGCGGAAGAGGACCGTTTGTCAGTGTCGGATCAAGTGGATGCTATGCCTGGGCATCTTAATGCGGAAAATGCGTTCCCTTCGTCGAACGAATCCGGAGATTCAAGTGATTCGGAGACAGAAGTGGCACGAAGGAGCTATGATCTCACGAGCGGAGCGCCTGAGGAGCCGGCAACCTCCGACGAGGATTCTGATGACTCTGGAGGAGGTGGTGGACGCTTCTCACGTGTGTTTGTAGTGAATCCCGTTGATTCATCATCCGATCTTGACGAAAATGCCGACAGCAGTGGCATCGACTGCGACGATTCCTTTGATAAAAAATCGGATAATCAGGAAATAATTGCTGTAGGGATGGAAATACCAAATGAAGCGGACGAAAATGACTCAAACGAAAGCCACTCTTCACAGGATGATAGCTCTAATATTGTTTTATTAGAATCTAGCAGTTTTTCAGAGGAGGATCCTTCAATATCTAACCACAACCACAACAAAGCATTTTTCTACGAAGATGAAAGCTCCAGGTCTCAATTTGGTGAAACTAGCGACCCTAATATGCTGCAAAGTGAAACGTGTGAGACCTATAATAGTTTTGATGCAACGTGCAACTCAAGTGTAGTTGATTTAGATAAGAAAAATAATATTGATAATAGTGATTATCGATATCGAAGCATATCTGAAAATACCTACTGTAATTTATCGCCTAATAACTCCAATACCGAGGTCGAAATGAAACTAAAAGTTTCGGTTAAGTTGCCTAGTGATAAACATGACAATGAGTATTTAACTCCTAAGGAAATTCCGCCAGAGTCATTACGAAAATTATCTACATCACCGGAACCCAGTAATGAATGTTTTAGTTCATCGTCCACCTCGCAAATCGACCTGTTCAAAGGTATCGAACGCACTCTGAGTGAACTATTAAAGAAAGAATTATTGGAGGATCAAGGGGAGGAGAAAATGCACGACAACAAGCCGGTTTGCACCGAGGTGGAGGGGGGCGCGTGCGCACCTGCCGCAACAACAGTTTGCCGCCCGCGCACGGCTCGTGTGGACGGTTCCGCGCGCTTTACTAGCCGCGTTATGATAACGCACGATCGCGTCTCCGTCGTCACGTCGGACACGACGCGCCTCATGCGTGACATAACTGTGCAACACACAAACTCGCAGAACGAGCAGGAACCATCCCCCGGCACCCGAAACGAAACTGACGAACGATTATCAGACGACGAAACCTCGCAGCCTTCGGGCGGAGTGACTGTTGTTAGCAACGCCGACACTCTCTCGGCGGTCGTGTGCCTCGAGGAGGGGCTCGCGGATGACGACTCATGGGTCGAGGACGTCAGCCACGATGACGACGACGACGACGCCACTTCACCCTCCGACTCCGACTCGGGGGATGAAGCCTCGCTGCCAACCCGCGGCGAGGAATTCGCCTACTGCAGACGTTCCATAGACTTTACTTTACATACTATCGTCGAAGAAAGCTGCGAAGAAAGCGAAACGGAGCAGACTACAACGAAACCACGACCCATATCGGCAACCGAGTTAGAAAAATATTTTTTCTTCGGCTTAGGAGAAGGCAGAAATATTCACGAGGACGAGGAACCAGTGTCGGATACATCGAGTGTATGTAGTGATGCTGAATCGATTGTTGATGAAATACCAAAACGTGATAATGAAGATCTTTCGTCACGTTTGGAAAAATATTTTCTCTCAGGTTTTATGGGTTTTACCCAAGAAAGGCGGGATTCAGATGGCTCGGGGAGTGTTGGTAGTGATAGCGAAGGAAGGCATAGCCCCGAACACAGAAGAAAGCGATTGGTACGTGCCCGGGGCACGCCTCGCTCCCACTCAAATTCCTTGGATAATTTATTGACTGGAGATGAACCTTCACAAGATACCCAAGAGGTTTCAGATGGCTCAAGCACCGAAACTGAAGAAAACCGACTTGACTCATCCGAAAGACTAGACTCGCAAAGTGAAACCAAAAGGAAAAAACAAAACAAAAAGACTCGCGGCTCACCCGCTGACGAGCGACGACAATCAGCTGAGTTCACAGAAGAATCGCGGGAAGATACTAGATCTGTTTCAGAGGGCGAGGAGGGCAGGATTTCTCCTCGTCCCGAATTTCATTTACTTGGATCAGAGTTATCCGAATCCAAAAAACAAACAAGTAGGGATAGTGGATTCGTCGGAAGTTGCGATGATTTACTAAGAAATGGTGACTCGAGTAACGAATTTTCCAGATCTCATGAACCCAAAATAGAATTAGAAGAAATTACCGAAGAAATTAGACCAGACATCGAAGAGCGCGTCGAAGGTCCTATTTTAACCCGTCCACCGAAAAGCCCACTCAGTCGAAAAGACAGCTTTAATAATTGGTCGTCTGATGAAGAAACTAATTTGATGATGACCAAGATGCGCCAATTTTTTAAACAAATGGTTAATACCACTAATGTTAGAACGTCCACCCCAGCTTCAACAAACTCCGAAACCTCCACCGCCCGCCCACCGAAACCACCCCAACTATTATACTTCGAGAGTGAACTAACTAGGTTAATGAAAACAGTACCGGGCATTCGTGACGAAGAGGTGCGTGAGATTGTCGAATATCTGTCAAGCGAAGACACGTGGAGTGATTCATATGACTCTTCAGATTACGCTGGATCCGATTTAGAGGGCACGACTTCAAGTAGGTCGGTCCTAAGGAAGCAAATATCTGAGAGTTGCCGTGAGATAATCGATAAGTTCGATAACGGAAATAATGATGCGGGTTCATTAGAGCGCGACGCTGTCGGAGCGTATCGGATGCTGACGGCGACGTTGGAACGGGCGGGAGAAGGATCGCCTCCTCTATTTGGGAAAGTAATGAGGCATATTGGAGGAAGACTAGTAGCGTTAATGCATGAAGTTTCAGCGGGAGCATCGCCAAGTACAGACGACGATAGCGCTTCAGAACCTGGTGCATTAGCACGAAGTAGATCTCATGATATATTAGAGGCTGCTGCGAGCAGGGGTAGTGTTGCGAGTGATTGTGAAAGATTTTCTTGGCGTGGGAGTTTCGAATCAGCGCTGCTGGCAGCGGATTCGCGAGGGACTTTAGGGGGAGGTGTGGAAGCAAGAAGATCTCCTGCAGGTGTCGAGCTTGCAGCCCAGAGGTCGCATTCAAGGAGCTGTGGGGCAATTAGTGGCAGTGAGGATAGACTATGGCGTGGTAGAAGACGAGCATCAGCACCAGACACTGAGGTAAGTCAATTGATTATTGTCATAGAGTAACTAATGTTGTAAACAGTGTTGAAACCAGAACGACTCAATGCATTGAAAGTAGCTCACAACCGACTGAATAGGTATTTCTCAAGTGTCAATGTCACGCGTGTCTCGTAATCAGTTTATTATTTCCATTTTTCAAGATAAGTTGGTAGGCACTTACCATACCGTATATCATTTCATTTCACTTATCGTCGATGCTCAAAAGTCGGCAGATAACGTTTGTAAATAAACAGCGTACATACAACACAGGTAAAATATTCGTACCTATAGAATTATTTATGTGGAATAAATCATTAATTTGGTGACATAAAATATTGTCCAGAGGTAAGTGATAACAAACAAATTAAAACTCTTAGTAATATTATTAATGATGCGCTTGCCTGCATAATATTTGGAAACCGTAGTATATAAATCAGAATTTGCAATGACCTAACGATAGATGTTACATGTAAATAAGCAATGTTTCACTACGCTTGGTATTGCATTAGCAGATGGTATCACAGACGAGTAAACTTTGTGTAATTTGATATCATACCATTCACTTCCTGAATACCTAATAGCGACACCATTCGACTACACGAATAAATCACATTCCGCCATAATTCATAACAGCTGTATCAAGAATTGGAAAGTTATCTTCTAGTTATGTAAGAAATTTGAACTTGTTACGCAAGTTATGATTGCATGCTAAAAACTGGAGCGGATTTTATCAATATTTGCATAGTCTTCATTATAAAATCGTTGTTTAATAATATATAATCGCAAAGTCATATCTTTTGTTGATAGAAGACACTATAACATTTATATTGTTTTATTTGATTTGTTTATTATATCTACGAATTTAATAATTGCATAGCAATGTTAACGTTTTACCTAGAGGGTTCCATCCATTAGTGGTTACTATCATCCGATAGGTGAATTGGCAATATAAACTGTATCTTAAATCAGAGGATTCCTTTCAGAATCTTCTAAAGAACGTTATCATAAATTATTTCTTACGTGTAGGTAGGTGATACATGGATGGCTAGGCTGCCTGGTCCAGCCTCGTTACTATAGTAACAGTCAATAAAAACTACTGTTGGTAAAAGACCTAAGCATTAGGAAATTTAGTAAAGAATGGGTTCATGTTGATCCTAGACATATTTTAAAATCTTATAAAATAACAAAAAACGTCTGATTATGGAAATCACAGCATATAACGCTTTCCGACATCAAACTAATGGCGTCGGTGACCGCATAACATGAAACGGGCAGTTTACTTTCTTTGACATTATCAAGACAAGACACGTTAGGCCACATCAAACAACACGCTTTCCGAATAAAAAGTGGAAACTTAATGCGTGGGAAAGTTTATTTTCCCTTATTACCATAAACCTTATGACAAGACTGGATTCAGTAACCTTTTCTGAGGTGATTCAGGACTTATTGCGTGAAAAAATTTACCGTTAAAAACCAGAGCATTTCGTTTTACTCCAGAAAAAATTTCAGACACTCCGCTTCCAATATTTATCTATGGCTACTTCCGTTTTAGTTCTGAAGGCGATGAGATCAGTTGACATACAAATAAAAGCCCCTATGGCGATAACAACTTACAACGGAAGTCTTTCTTTTGGAGTACTTAGAAACAGTAGAACACCGTCGAACCATTTTAAACTTTAAAGACAGGAAACACTCACCCTATTGCGTGGATAAGTAATTATCATGGATCCGCATGGTGGCCCTCTAATATTACACAACGAAGCCTGGTTGGATTCAACCGACTGATCGGAATAGTTATCAGGGCTATTTATGGAACTGGATCATTCTAACGCTGTAACCGCAGTTGCAACGATATGTTATTCAAACATTGGTTTAGTTCTAATACCTGCCACTCCTGAGTTAGGAATGGGAACGATAAATACCTTCCGATCAGGTTTATACCTCAGCAAAATATTCGATGCGTGCGATAATAAAGCGTGATTGGTTCGTGACGGTTCTTAAGATACGCAAAACAATAACCTACCCTTTAGTTATCAGACGTTGTTTTACTAACTTAACCTAACATGACATGACATGAACCATAACATTATCAATAGTGTACACTACACCAAAACACCATCCTTAGTTATCCCGACATCCGCATCTTTGAGTCTAGACAGACAGACTGCATTTCAACTGCACTCCGACTGCATATTACCAGTTTGAATGCAGTTAGTACGACTGCAATATAACTGCAGATGGCTTCAGCCGTTGGAACTGCACGTCAACAGCACACAAAATGCAATCGGGCCGCACAATAGGTTTTCAGCTTCAATGCTGTAGTAGTCGTACTAAATGCATTCAAACTGCAAATTTGCAGTCGGAGTGCAGTTGAAATGCAGTCCGACTGTACTCTGTCTTTGCCGTAGATTTGTAGATATTCTCACATACAACTTCACCTTACAGCCCGAGGAAGAACAACGTTCCGGCTCGCTCCCCCGCCTGCCCTCGATCACCACAACCACTGAGCGGGCTCCAACAGGGCCTGTGAAGTCCGCCCGTTACCGTGCACCAGGGTTCAGGACGGCGACTCGCGCGGCGTCGGCACCAGGGCTTCATGCACCGAGGAGGCGAAGGCCACCACCGACGCCGCAGCAGCCCCCGCCGTCTGCACCCGCGTCTGCTCCTAGTTTACAGGGTGAGTCTCTGACTTTGATGTTTATCGTTGGCTATAGAAACATGTTCCTTTCTAGAATGTAGGTACCTATGAAACCTATGTAAGTACCTATCCCATCGAATTTACGACTATATTCCTCTACTCTACGTCGACTTAGCGAAGATGGTGGCAAATATATATAGCAAACCTTACGAGACACTTATATTTTGTACGTAGTTCAAAATGTGTTCCTCCGGTGTGTGTTCACCACAACATTATGCACAAAAATAGAACAAAGTGGTACTATCTACAAATAGATATGTACCATTGCACAAACTTATCCATGAGACAATGTGTGCTTAGAAAATTTCAGCAAGAAATACAATCGTTTACTTTGAATTTTTGGGCTTGGCAGTACTAATCTAAACGTAAATACACGGGTACAACACTGGACAAATCAAAATAAAGTGACCGTTATGTCGCTAAAACTAGAAAACAAGACACAAGAAAGTTCAATTAGAAGCAACAAAGTAAATTGCACTTTCGCACGCATAATCTTAGAATTTGTTACCGCAACTTTATTCAAAGAGAATGTGCTTACGTCAGTAACATTATGTTGAATGAAAGTAATCTTAGATGAACCCAAAGTACAATGTTATGTTTCATTCACGTGAAAATAATTAATACCTAGGAATAATAGATGCTAGCAGCAAGTAACTGCTTTGTTCTGTTCTTCGGCTTCAGTAGCATAAGTATGTGCCCTCCGGCATACAATATATTTGCTTACTTTGTTTGTTATGATATTTGATATGAGAATTACCGAAAATTATGTCAACAAATCCGAACAATCATAATGAACCTGTGTTGAGATGATTTTAATCATGAGATTTTTTTTATCATGCGATGTACATAAATAACTTTTTCATTGCAATGAAAACATAAAGCAGTCAAAAATGTATAGGGATTAAGCATCGACTACGTATAAAGTCGATGGGATTACCCAAATAAAGCCTCCAGTGCTCATGCGCAAGTACGAGGAGTACATGCACGTGACCGACGCCATTAGTTGAGGATTCAGGGAATCCTTTGAAATTAATAATTATAACGAATTGTCGTACTTTACTTCATACATTAATTCCATAACGTTAAATCAATGCAAAAAAATCGATCGATACTTTATCTTTACATTTTTATCTTTTCTAAATTGTGTACTTATAAAAATCAACAACAAGTCATCATCATCTCTATAATAGTCCACAGCTGGACATAGGCCTCCCTTATTGAGTGCCATAACGCCCCAAAAAGTGAGTGAACAGATTCTTTGTCAAAAAAAATGCTGACAAAGAATCTACCAGTACGTTTATTTTAGGATAAGTATGACGGCCTTGTTTTAATTTTTTCAATGTATAATAGAAATAGAAAATGTTTATTTGTGTTTCATATAAAATAATACAGCTTAAGAACTAATAATAATAAAGATAATAACAAATTAGGAACGAATAAAAGAATTAAAATACGAAAACACAGAAAGGCTACCGGCTCAGCATTAAATGCTACATTGACATAAGCCAGTGCAGCGCTGGTTTTCAGCGGCGCCAGGGTGCTGAGTGCAGCACACGACACAAATCACATCTAGTCACTGTCACAAATAACGTATTTCCTTAAATAAAATAGATGTAGGTCTATTGTATTTACAGACTCTCAAAAAGTTTTCATCGTTTCACTAAGCATACAAATTGATAAACTTTTAAAACCTGTCTTGTCTTTGGTCCTTCTTTTGTTTAACACTTGTTCGGAGCAACCTGTCGGCATCACTTCACTTTAATTGGTAACTACGTTGGATTACATCACTTGCACAACAACTTTCATTCAATCTTCATTACGTATTGATTAAGCGTTTCATTAATCTTAGTTCTTCGTTTTGTAACCGTCATCTGCATCTTCAGTTAGAAGGAAGTAATCACAGAAAATTTGTGAAAGCTGAAATAGTGCTGTCGTTTCTACGTTTCTAAGTAGTAGATAAAAATTACCGACACGCGTCTTGTACATTCTAACCTAAAAATGATTTAGTGCACACACAACTATATACAATAAAAACCTAAAAAATTAAGTTATAAGTGGCGGTCTTATTGCTCAGAAGCGATCTCTACCAGACAACCATGATGTATAGTATCGTGGACGGTACCCTGGGATCTGCGTGCTGGTAGGCTTTATAATATTATCAATAAATTCCTTTAATACTTACATAGACATATGTACATACATATCATAAAATATGTAGATATATACTACTTATACATATACTCTATACAGACTCGGGTATTTGTTAGTGACAGCAGGACAAATAGTGCTCCTTTAACAAGGTTTTAAAGGTTGTACTTATATTTCACTTACTAACGCCTTATCAACACAATATAAAGTCTCAAATAACCGACATAGAAAGCCTAGCTTGTGTCCGAATGCGGATGTCTATATCTACTGGGAATCTTATCTAGCTCTCATCATAAAGCTTAGCACATTTCCATCACGTAAAGAACACTTTCCGAGCGTCACGCTCCCAAACAGAGAACCAACGTAAAAAGTAGGCCTAACTGTTGGTTTAGAACATTTTCTTGTATCCGCTCGTGTTGGCTACATTCTTCAGTAGATATTCTGCTCGACCCTAATGGTAATGCATGCTATTGGTTTGTACTAAATGACGTCTGCTTATGAATGAACATGTTGTTTTAAATTGCTACTCAACGGTGTCTTGTGTGAGCTTACTTCTGTACCTACTAACAGGAATGCAATTATCTTGCAAATGTGTTTTCTTTACGAATTGTTCTGTTGTTTCTTGTACCTAAACCAAGTATTTTTCTAGCTGCCTTCTAAAAAATTAGTTGATTTCAATCGTCATTGCTCATAATATTTTAAAGGTATTATTCTGTGTCACAAAATTACAAGTATAGTAGGTACAAACAAATATAAGTTACCACCTACGTATTTTATTACGTCATAATATTTATTTACATTTATATTTGATTAAGGTGGCGATCAGAATAGGCCTATCATGGCCGCCGTGTTACCAAAGCCACCCAAAGCAAAAAAAAAGGGTCTATAAATGGAATATATGAAAAATGATATTACAAGGGGTTTAACTTATCTTTAGATTTTTATCAGGGCCACACTTACACATATTATGTCCGAATATAACAATAACAATTAAATTAACCCACAGACTTAGTTTGTTATTCTAATCAAGTATACTGACGATATCTTCCACCGTCAATTACTGGAAATGTATTCTAAGAACAATCAACAAAGATAATCTTGATGCAGGTAACAGTTCGATTTATAACCATAGTAGATGCACTAAGTACACTTATTATGTGGAGTTCCAATACCAATAATTACATTTCAAAAGCTTAAGGTTCTTTTTTGGGCTACGTCATCAGCACGCATTTTAATGAAGTATGAGATTGAAGCCAATAATGCAAGAACTATTATTATAAATGCAATAAAATGAATAAAACACCATAAAACTAAAAGCTTACCTGCTGGCCAAAAGTCTCATAATTCCACTTGTTTTATACGTAACTTACTTACCTTTCAAAACCCGCGAACCTGTTTACGACTCGACCAATCATTCTTTTGCTTCTTTGACTGCTACGTGACCCGACTTTAATTAGTACTAAGCCATGGAAAATAGAACTTAAAGTTGAAGGGATAGGGCTTAGAACGAATGCAGCAAGTATAAGTTAATTTGCATTTACGCATTGGATGAATGGCTGTCCTTGTAGTGTCTACGTCAAAGATTTGTGACTTATCCGATATTGTTACTTTTAAATACCTAAGATAGAAAAAAAATTACCAAAACCCTCTTGCATGGACAGCCTAGCCAAGCTGTTGTCTAGGCTAGTAAATGTAGGTAGGTACTAAGTATGCAGGGCAGATTTTTTCGTTTACTCCCCACCTGTTCTGTTGAGTAGTTCTGTTGACAGTACGACTGGGATTTATGGACGGGGCAGTAAAAACGGGCACTATAACCATAATCCATATTGTTTAGAGAAATTTTAATCCCCATTGAAATTCAATTATGCTTCGTCCGGTAGCGAGCGGCGGCGGTCTCCACTTACTGTCCCATCCAAAAATTCGACCCTGTATCCCTAGAACAAAGATAACTACATTCATTGGAAGCATTACGCAAGGAATGAATTTCAAATATTTTACGCATTTGATGTCAAATCGGTGAGATTTATGTTTCTTCTACCCTTGAATAGACCTTGTCTAAAGCATGCTACTGAAGTTTACTAAAATAGTCCAAAATTCCATGTAATTCTATTATTATTGAATTCTATCACATTCATTTAATTTCATCCAGTATGTTCTTTATGTTTGTTGTAGATTCAAAATAATTTGCTTAGAGAAGAAATCAAATACTTTTCGCATGACATGCGTAAATAATATTGTTCCGTCTATATCGTAATGATGCCATTGCCTAATGATCTCACAAAAGTATAATAGCAAAAACAAACTCTCGTAGTCGGGTCTACGAAAATATCTATGATGCAAATACTTTGTTTGCCATACATTAGATTTCAACGCGCTGCTTTCTCACGGTTTCTTGGAAACATGCCACTCAAAGAATATTGAGTCTTATTGACTACAGTGATCTTCTACCGGATATATAGTATTATGATACTACTGTCTGTATGCAAATACCGATCTTTTTAAAGCAATTTTTGAGTACTCCTTTCTTTAATATAAAGCTATACAAAATAAAAAAAACAAGATAATAATAACATTTGTGTTAATCCTGTTCAGAAACTTGTTTAAATGTGATATCACCTGGTCATTTAAAATTTAAATAAGTGTCAGCTTGTATGAATTAGATCGGATGAAAAATGTTTAAAAGCTTTACACGGGAATTTATTGAGACGCTAAACTTCTATGTAAATTACTACTATACTTGGATATTACTTTTCGCGTTCACTGATCGATAAACTTAATTCACAGACAGCTTGAGTTATAAAACTTATTTGGTATAATCTGAAAATCTTACAATACTTAGTAGTATTGTAAGATCTCAGATAAATTTTAAATACTTAGATATTAAGACAAGGCACTTGCCTTGTCTTAATATCTATTTGAAATCTGGACGGAAAAAACCAAGTTTGTTTAACTATCAACGTTAGCTAGCGCCTAGTATAATATACTAGGCGCTAGCTAGGTAGTTAGGAAGGTACTATAAGTACATTATATGTACTTATAGTACCTACCTAACTACTACTATAAGTACATTATATGTACTTATAGTACCTAACTAACTTGTTAGAAGAGAAGTACTTAAATACAAAGGTAGGATTATCTTAAATTATCGCAGCCGGTTGTTCGTTTGCTGATTAACTAATCAATGTTAAATCTCTTGTCGAATAGTTAGGTATTTCTCTTACCGTTTTGACGTTGACAATAGGTGTGATAATTTATCTAAAGTTTAGAGATGGTATAGTCTAAACGTAGGTTGCTTGGTCTTTGATCTAAAGAGATAATCAGCGTACGAACGACCGGATGTAAGTCTCAAAGCCACATAAGAAAGTATGTGTATGGCTCAACAGACTAACGCAACGAATCTTATATTAACCTAAAATTCTACGTATGAAAGATGATTGGTTGGGATAACCTCATCATTGATGGATGAGGTTATTCCAAACAAACAGATACCAACAGAATAGCAGAGCTACTGCGAACCCTTTTGGTAAATAAGTAATCATACCTACTTTTGGTAAATTATCAAAAGTAGAACGACATAGCCTTTGTCCTTATTACGGCAACTGAACAAATTATGTTAGTGGAGCTACAAACGCTGTTTCTCAAGTACGCATGGGTCTTGGCCTCCATTGCCCAACGTTTCACGCTCACTGAACGCTAAACATGATCCGGTGACAGTAGACCACAGGCTGCTAATTCATTGATACGCTTCAGAATCGATGGAATTGTCGGTTTTGAAACTGGGAAATGACTAAATGAAACATTGGGCTGATTGTGTCGACAGTATTAAATGGTACTGGCAGGACAGGACGTAGACTAGACGTAGATTGGTTTCTTAAGTGGACATTTGGTTTTATTTCAAAGTTTAATTAATTACGTACGTGTTGTTTCTAAAGTAGCTTGATTGCATTTTTTCCTTTGAACATGAAAGAAACTCACGCTCGAATATTCGATCGCAACTCCGATTTCAGCATGTCTCAAGTGACGAATTTTTGACAGATTTTCATTGAAAACTGTCTGTCTCTGTGTGTGATTTGAGACGTGCTTAAATTTAAGTTGCGTCCGAGTATTCGCGGCCTCACCAAAATAAGACTAAATCTAACCTTGGCTTTGTTCTTACCGCGCCGCGGTATGATTGGCACCTTAAAGCGTTTAGGTGCCAATCCTGATCAAATAAGCAGTATACCGGATAACCTTGGACCTACTTAAAAAAAAGTCATTTTGATTTCTTAGCTTCATCGGCTTTCTTCGGGTTTTCAGGGTATTTCAAAAGTCAAAGTTGCATTAACATCATTACCCGACTACCACTAAAAGACGAGGTCAAGCCTCTCCATACAGAAGATACACTAATTGTTTGTGTAAGCATATAAAGATAGGTGTTATTGCTTCGATTATTTCAACATTACTGCAAGTTTTCGTAATCGCTCTGTGAATGACTTGTATTTGTTCAAGTGTCGTCTCGTCCTATGTAGGTTAATGTTACTTGTGCCAGTCTATTTTGCCAGACTTGTGCGTAGCAAAATAGGGCTTCTGTGCCGGACTTGGCTAGCATTTTGAGACTAATTAAAGTGAACAGTTACCCTTTGTTAGGTCAATTAAGCCCTTCATTTTTGCCAACAAATGTTTGCCTTCGTCTTGTCTTGTCCTAATTGACGTTTGACTACACAGCTTAGGCTGAGAAAAGACAACTACCTACTACCACAGAATAACTATATACTCAGTAGTAGTTTTTCTAACGAAATGATGACAATTTAATTTGAAAACTATACACTAGCCAAACTTGATGTAGAATGTTTGTATACATACAACCCACGAAACAAATAACTAAACTCACTTGCTTGGCGATAACTTTCAGATTTAAGTACTTACCTAAGCAATTTACTGAAAGTACATATAATCTGTATTGAAGGAAGGATTACAAACCGACAAGTAATGTAAATTGTTATTAAAATTGTATAATGTTGTCCATAGTAATATATAAGTATACCTTAAAACTAACATACATAAAATATAAGACTTAATTAAAACACACTATTTAATTACACGTATTTTTGTTATGTATGTTTACAAACATTCTACATCGAGTTTGGCTTGACATAATGACTACTTGTTTTTGTATTTCGGTTACCTCTAACCAAAGTCTTTCTACATAGCTGTTAGAAATACTTTTCATTTCACATTGAGAATAGTGATTCTCAATCGCTATCTACATATGTATGTACCGCATAGTATGACCTAGCACCGAAGCAGGAACTCAATCAGTGGATTGAGTTCCTGCTCAGGTGCTCTATGAATGCCTGGCAATAGACACATCAATATCCAATACGCCACAATCACAAAGTGAATAGTGAAACTCTGAAGGCATTGTTCGCGACCGATTTACTTTTTATACAGCCATGAGGCAAACATATAATTGCATGGGTACTTGGGTACCGACTTGTATTGTCATTGATTACTTTATTGACGTACTTATCGGCTTTCGCTTATGAATTTATGAATCTTTAAGGCTATTTTAAATAGTCATCATTCGTGATGTTAATTGGTTTGTTAATTTATTTATGAGAATGATACTTAGTTAACGATGCAACTTGCACAAGCGAAAGGTAGTTCCCGGTTGGTACCTTGACTCGATTTACTGTTTGGTACCTTGGCCCTATGTTATAATAATAATATATTCGTTTATTTCAGGCAACAAAAAAAAAACAGTTATGTAATGAATAGAGCAGATGTTATTGTTTACAATATTTCCCAGGTTTCAATTTTGCGCTAGATATCAATATAATCTGGTGTCTTCTGTGACCTTACATAGCATATCGTGTCACAAAACCTTTCATAGAATAGACAAAAGCTATAATCACATCACACCACACCAGTGGCGGTAGCTTCATACAAGCCCAAAAGCCGGGCTTGCCCTACCTCGAATTTCATACCGACCGAAAACATTTACTTCAATATTTCAATTTTCGCGCGCCAATACATTCATTTGTTTCTTTTTAATCTATGGCTAGATGACTAGCTTTGCTATCTAGTAAGTATCCGAACGCGCCGGCGGCGGCGCGGGGCCTCAGGTTGGCTCTCAGCCATGCATCTCGCTCACACTCATGGGCTTGCAACGGGGCTTTGCAGCCGCCTATATCTGTACCGTTCTATCCTATGACAAAGTGCCGTCCGTCTATAGATATAACTAGGTTAGTTTTTTATAGCATTTAGTATGGAAAATTAAGCCCGGCTTTCAATGTGAAGTTCGTTACAAACTAGGGTCAACTCACGAAGTTCGTACAAGAACATTTTCGTATTCATTCATTCGACGAATCACTTTTGTTTGTTTATTGAGTGAGCGACAATTAGCATATTTATTTATCGTCCTAACTTTCGAGATTTTTGTATGATTTAGAGTTTAAAATGAGTGTAACAGGTGATATTGTTACTTGTGAGGATTTGAAGTGTGTGAAAGTTTTAATAGGCGAGGAGAGGGTGAAATCTTTATCTTTCACGGAGAAAAAAGACCTGTGGGCTTCCGCAAAACCTGCACTACACTGGTTTTGAGTATTTCGCAAACAAGTAAGTCTCATTATCATAAGACAATTTAATAGATCAGTGTACAAAACTCATTGGATTGTTGGTTGCTCCCATTCCTACAAATTGTATTGCTAGATAACGGTTTGGAATACGACTGGTTTTGATGATTTAAATAAAAAAAAAAAAATTCACAAAACACATGAATGTACTTAATTCCATTTTGTAATTTCGATAACCAACGCATAGAGACATCATTATCTCGTCAATTATCTGAATAAATTTCAAATCACAATACGCGTGTTGATCACAACCGCAGACTCGACGACTTCGACTAATCTCTGAAATACATTCAGAGATTAGTCGACATTGTTTGTCATTTAGCACAACAAGAGTTACCTTTCAGAGGTCATGATGAGTCTTAAACTTAATTCAATAAAGGAAATTTCGTAGAGCTCGTGTATTTGCTCTCCAAATACGACCTTTTTTTAGAAAAACATATGCAATAACAAGATAGCGGCAAACCGGTGCCTAATTATTTAGCGAATCGTATCTCGGGCTTGCCCTGTTCTCAAGCCCTAGGCACGCCACTGCACCACACAAATATTATGAATGCTCAGTTTGGATGGTTGTATGCATTATGTGTTACTTCTTCACTCTAAAACAACTGAATGGATTGGGCTGTAATTATGCATAGATGTAACTCTGACCTTGGAATCAAACATAGATTTTATCCCATAAATCAATTCCCATGGGATTGAAATAGCCTTAATTCTTTTCCATAGATTCCATTCGTTAACTACAGTAGATAGGTATCCATTTATGTAAAATAGGTGAGAACCAAGCTTAGACAAACCTAAAATAGGCCTAAAAGGCGCTGTTAACTTAGTTATGTAGCCTACTTATCTATAGAAACTACGCGTGCGTAGCTGCGGGGAGAAACTAGTAATTAATCCTACTAATATATATATATAATAGCGAAAGTTTGTAAAATGTTTGTTGCTCTTTCACGCAAAAACTACTAAATGGATTTTGATGAAACTTCACAATAATATAGCTTACATATCAGAATAATACATAGGCTACAATTCATAAAGATATATTGTATATTATCCAAAATATATATCACCACGCGGGTGAAACCTGTGAGCGAGCGCAAGTTTTGCCGTATTTCGATGGTCCCACAAAATAGTGACAAAAACGTAAACACTAGCACCACCCGACTGACAGGTTTCGGGTAAAAACGGTCTATCGGTTTCCTTCCAAACAATTTCAGGGAATTTATAACTTACATAACATAATGTAAATAATGCAAAAATTAAAGTGACCAGCGAACCTTGATGTTTTAATTATTATTTAAATATAAGAAGAAAAGCCGAGTCTTATTATGCTAATTAAAATAACTGTGCTGCCACAAGGGTTGAAAAATCTGACGTGAGTCGCTCGTTTCTTTGTTCAAAATTCATACTTAAGTGGAGGTTCGTTTAACAAAGTAGGTAGAAGTTTACATTATAGGTATAAGTATATTTTGACAAAATTTCAAGCTATGACAATGAATTGATCACGATTTACAAATTTCTTAGAATTACAAATTGTTTGAAATGTCAACAGCAACCCAGCAACCAACTATCCGTGCGTCTCATTCTAAGCATTCCTCACGCTCGTGATTCCGTCTACCAAGACCTACAAACTGCTGAGTAGAACCAAAACTGGTCCCTATCCTGCTAAATATAAGTATAAAATCAGCTTGATAATACAGTTTACGTTTGGTGCTGCCGTACCTGCTTTATCTCCGTTAACATGTGCACTCATGTGTTTTGATGCCTTTTACTTTGCGGCAAATTGTTTTTAAATTACCGTGGAGTGGTCACAAGCCGTATATGTAACTTTGAACAGGAAGTGCTTACATGTAAGAAAACTTCCCGTGTCTTTACCTTAATCAGTTATTCGCCTATCAGTTCGTTTATAAGAAAATAGTAAAACAAAAGAATCGGAATGCAAGTAAGTATTCAGGGGCCGAATTCTATTAACCAATCGCTTAACTATGACAATGATATCATCGCATAGTATTATGTCTTATGGCATACTATTGTGGGGGAACAGTGCAGATATAAACACCGTATTTGTGTTGCAGAAGAGAGCTGTTCGTGCGATCTATAATATGGGTCCCAAAGAATCCCTACGTAATAAATTCAAAGAAATAAACATAATGACAGTACCATGTCAATATATTTATGAAAACTTGTTGTACACTCATAAAAACATCAATCGGTTACTAAAAAAAAGCGATATACATAATGTAAATACTAGAAATAAGAATAAACTCGCTGTGCCCACAACTAGACTACATAATACGCTTCTACAACAAAACTCCAAGTGAGTTGCAAAAATTATCAATAAATAAATTTAAAAAAATTGTGAAACATATTACAAAAGGCTATTACAAAATATCAGATTATCTAGAAGATAAAAAAGCTTGGAACGAGTTTTGCTCCAACTCAAAATCTAACAACTTACAGATAAGCAAATCATATGTACGAGACACTATGAACATACTAGTGGTTTCTTCTCACTTCTTCCACAGGTGGACAAAAAATTGAAGTGAACATCAAAATAATGTTATTATATAATAATGAATAGTATAAAATATGACCTGTCTAAATGCTTATTTGTAAGCCTAAAAAAATAAACTTACATTTAATTTCATTTCGCAAAATCGTCCATAGAAGGAAGAAACTCTAGCTAGATAGTGCGCTCAAGAGATTGATAGAATTGTTTCAACCTTGACACGTGTCCCTCCATCTCTAGTTTCGTTCATCAATGGTAAAATGCCAAAATGTGTAATTCGAAGAAGAAAACATTTGTTAATGTGAAGAGATTATTTTAGTGGAATAAAGACCTATGTATGTCCAAATAATCTCTATATCACCGCCAGAAATCACTTTAAGCGATAAGCCCGCATAGGTTTTAAATTTGTTGATAACAAACTGTTTCAGGTATTTGGTTAGAAAGAAAGAATGATCAATATTTTTATTTAATTATATGGCTCTTAATGGACATAATGGCATGTTGATCCAAACACCGTTTGGTCAGTCTGAAGTCTAGAATATTCTAATAGGCGACTAATGTGATCTAAACCATAAGCAGAGGTCGCAAGTGAAGGTAACTATTGTCTACCTCAAGTATGAACTCATCCAGTGTTACATCACCAGGGATCCAGTTGGCCTCGGCTAAATCTTATTTATCTATTTTCATAACGCAACATTATAACTATTATAGTACTAAAAAGTACTTAAATACGTACCTACCTAGCATCTATATCGGTCGTTAACGACCCTCTTAGAAACTGAATTACAGTTTTATGTAGGATAAGGTAATCGAATATTATGCTGTTTAAAGGGCATTTATACGAGCTAGGTATAACTAGTAGCTTATGCAATGTGTCATCAACATCATCAGCCCATACTAGACATAGGCTTCCCCTGTAATGGTTATGATTTGGGAAATACGATGCGAATGATTTTCTGTACATTCTGAAAATATGTAGTACCTACTCCTATCCCTACATGAGTAAGTACATAGGGATTTGTTTAAATAAAATTAAACAACCAACTTATAAAACATCCTTTGTTTTCTTCTGCTGCAACCCTTCTGACTCATTAAGACAATGCATTGTAGGTATAACAACATTTTTCTGTATGTTTTGCCTTACCGCACTGGCGATTTGCGAGCGATTTCAAAGCAAGCCGCGAGTTCGCAACGAGCTCGCAGCGTGCGATCCGCATTTTGAACACTTGGTGTCAACGGCGCGGCAGACATGATGATTGCATGCAACTTAGGTCCCAAGATTCGTCTGAATAAAAATCACCTATCCTATATGGACATTTGAAAGCCCTTTGAATGACCTTAGTAATTTTTATTTGTATGGCGAAGGCCATTAAAAAGGCTTTCAAACCCATTTAAATTCTTCAAATGTTAATTATCTATAGTATGGGCGGTTTTAGCGTAATTCCACAGTCAAACCGACAGTAAAAATACATAGTAGATATTAATGTGTGCTATGTAGCTTGTGTGTTTAACATTATCACGGCAGACATCTGAGATAACTGATGCAATGCCTTCCTTGTTCGTGCTTTAGATAAAGGATAATGCAATGTTTTGCAATTGCAAGTGGATCGGTCCCTTGCTTTTCTATACATCTTTACTGCATGTACATAAATATGAAAATAGAATTTCTATCTCTGCTTCAGACTGCTTGCTTTAAAGTCAAAGTCAAAAATCATTTATTTCTTTAGGCTCACAAAATAAGCACTTAGACAAGTCATATTTTATACTTCAATAAGGTTCACCTGGTGCAGACTAATATAATAATGACTGTAATCTGTATGCATGATAGGTAGACGGTACTATCTATCTATCTATCTATCTATAATGCCTCAAATAATAAGCTCCATAGCGCCCAATCTCTACTTGGTAAATCCATAGACAATTTTTTGTTTCTCTATATAGTTATACAAAGATCCTGTTAAAGTTTTCACTAGACTGACTGCACACATCTATATGTATGTAGTTGTATTACTTTTATTCTTTGAGTCTTCACAATTAGGAGGTTATCGGAGATTGAATCTCGACCTTACTTCTACTAAATCTCATCGTTTGACTAATTCTGTGAATTCTGTCTAAAACTTGTTTTAAAAGCATGAGGGTTAAGCCGATGATTCATCAGATAAATTAACATAAAAACATTTTAAAGCTTTCATATTCTTGGATTGCTATACCTACATATAAAGTGCAATAACTTCACCCAAACACTAACAACCCTTTTTGCTATTTTAAACAGTGCACCTAATCCTAGAAAATATTTTTTAAGTTACTGTAAAAACATTTAATTTCTTTTATTTAAACAATACTGTTATTCATAACATAACAGTTAAAAGTACTCATTACAAAATATCGTAAAGTAATTTACCTTTGTAGTACCTAGTCATCGAGCGTGAGCTATCATTTCCGGGCTTTTGTTTAAAACTTTATCTCCATAAAGTTTAATTACCTATGTTCTGCGTTACGCAAACCAACGCAACGATATAATAATAAAACACCTTTACCAACAATGTTCGCATAATTTAAGTAACACCATTATGAGAAGGTTGCTTACGACCACTTTCTATCGACGCTCTAGTACCTATTACTAGCCATGGGAAAACTACGTTGTTTATCTGCACTTTCTAAAGACACTTGGCTTGATGATTTATCTGTGTGGATAGATAACTAGCTATTCCTTTGCCTTTGATCAATTCATCGGACCTTTGATCATCTGCTTGCTATCTCTCTCCCAAATTAAATCGTTTACAGTCAAGTTCTTTTGTCACATTAAGGTCACTTCCTGCCTACTTCCTTCTGATAAACATGGCTGGAAACACTGTTCTATATTTTTGGCGACTAGACATGGTTCTATTCTATAAGCGGTTTTCCTCTTTGTATTATTTATGCACTCACTCATAGATTATTCTAGGTAGGAAGGTTATAAATCTTACTAAAGCGTCTCTCGGGTTTGTTCAACTCTGAGTTATTTCATAGATTAGGTAAGTTGAAGCGTATCCGTGGCGTTCCAAAACGAGAAAATGATCACATTGTTTTTGTTTACCCGGGTGAATAAAGTGGGCTACTTTTATCAAAACTGTTATACGGAATGCTCTAACACTTTCATGACCCATAACAACGCACATAGACATGTGCGTTGTTATGGGCCAGACAGGGGCAGCTTCTCGCTTTGTCGAGGTTGGACAGTGAATGCGTTAAAGTTGACAAGGCATATCTTATTAGTTGCGGTATCGTCTTCGATGACAGTAAAAAAGCTTAGTTAGATCTATGTGTGCGTATCCTCGGAGGTTTCAGAATCTAACAAAACGTGTGCTGCTTCGTTCGTCCAATTTCAACCGATTTCAATTCATCCTTAACAAAATTTCGAAACTAACAGAAACCGAAGTAGATTATAAACTACATAGCATGTGCCATTGATAGACATTATACTTCCACATCACTACAACGAACTAAGTGCAGCTGACCTTCTACTCTACAGCATAATTGCTGTAATGTTGTATTGCATTCCTCAATCCTACAGTCGCTTCCCGATTGAAAGGAAACTAGCTTCTAACTCACTTCAAGTTGCGTGTTGCTAATTTATTTACATAAGAAACCGTAGATACAATTTTTATTTGGGGCTAACTAAACAATTTAGGTGTTGAATATAACCAAGGATACCCAAAAATTACATATAGGTATCAAATGACAAACAAATAAATGTGGTACAAATAAGTAAAAACTGTTTGTTAAGTATTGCGTGATAAATACGAATCCCTTGGGAATTAAATCTTTTGTCCCACTATGGGATCATTCTCTATACAACTGTAAAAAAATCATCCAAATCGTTCCATAAACAATGGAGAAATAAACGAACATACACTAAGCCTAACATTGTCGCCTACTTTTTTCGGTTTCGGTTAAGAAACAACGACCACATTTATAGTGATCTAATTTTAGATCCTAACTTACGGTTCTTCGGCCTTTACTTAACAATGATGGCATTCTGCCAGCATCTTAAGCTTAACCAGTGACCTTAAATAAACTACACCTATGGATACTGTTTCCGTAGCAAATTACATTCTAATTAATGGATAAGTAAAATCTGAGGCGAATTTGTATAAGGTCAGTTCTTATTTAGGCCACGGTCACACAAAACATCAATGTTTATCTAGCAATGACCGTATTATGGGAGGCAGCTGTTGAAATAATGCCTCTTGTGTTATAAACACAAACTTTATTTTCTTATGTTTCCATTTTGGTTTTCGAGTTGGTATATTTATATTGTATTGTATATGTTTTGTTTTGTTTTGTTTGGTTCCTCACTATATTAGGCCACCTTGCGCACCACGGTCTCCACAGAAGACCAGCGCTATAGTACGATCTGCTCTACCATAGCACATGCTAAGTGGAGACCGATTTTTGTCAGTCTCTGTCGTCTGTTAATCTAAGTTTAGTTTATAAGAGTCTCTGTTCTGTTCTGACAAAATAAAAATCTTTTTACTTTTTACTTTTTATATCGATTTGGTAAGTCACGTTAGGTATTTTACACACACATATTACAGATATTTTCTGACAATGACTAATAATAATAATAACCTAACGAAGATTATTCTAGATGATTTTTCCATAAAAAATGTATTGAAAACCATACAAACTCAATACCTGTTTCTTACTTTTAATAGAGAATATCCACTTCGGGATCATTCTAATCACGTGAAATTCCGCGGATAGAAGCAAGAAGCAAATAAAACAAATAAATGAATACTATTTAATTCAATTGAATATTCAGATTCCAAAAATAAAATCATTTAGACGCCTGAGCTCTGTAAAATATTGAGCAACAATAAAAAAAACTATTACAACTTGTTCATAAACAAAATCGAATGTTATCGGTAAAGTAATACAATCGAACTACTATAGGAATAAGTACAGGTAGAAGTCAATACAAGAAAACACACGAGTATAGAGAGGATCATAATGGAAAAGTACTTTACCCACCTAGTTACTTCCTTCCTATAGGCCTACGTACTAAGATTACGTCCATGGCAACATAGATTAACTAGACCTAGCGTAGCTGCAGCACAGCGTAGCACTGAAGCTATAATTATGTTCACATCGTGAAATACTCCAATACGATCTACTAAAAAGTACCTACAGTGAATTTAAAACTAACCTCTGAAAGAACGGAAACAGCATAAAACTAAACAGAATCAAAACGCACAAAATCCACGCCTTATCGGCATGCAATTTAATATACCTACCTTGCAATGTAGGAAACATGTCGTTTGGAAGTTTGCAGTTTAGTTTAATCTGTGGTTTAGCGAAAAGTGGCGATGTTGTTGGCGCGCGCGCGACACGGAACGTCACTAGCGGTCATGGACACTGCAGGAGATTGTATGGCAGCGCTTGCGCACGGTCCGTAGATAGGTTTTTAAGTAGGTATAATGTTAATTGGTGATAGGGCTTACTCTTAGACATTAGATCTGCGTATATTAATCCAACGCCGATACCACGCAGCACAAAAATGTGCATTCAAATAAATGTTTAAAGTCGCTATCTTTAGATACATTTTAAAGTGAGAAAATGGCTCAGACAAGCATAAACGAGTGGCCCGCTACCTGTCTGTCATCTAATGCCGTAAATATCAAATGCTTCTTTATTTTACGAGTAAACGCCCATATTTTTATGCACATTTTTGTGCTGCGTGGTAGGTAAACGCTTCCAATCTGCGACAACCTTTATTTTTCCAAATCTAATCCTGCAGGTGCTATATTTGGGTCTTTTTCCCCGAATTCTTACTTGTGATTGTAAATTCCGTGATTAATAAATAAATATAATAAAAAGTTCCGAATTTGTTTGGTTCCTATTCACCCAAAATTAGTCATAGATAATATTAGCTAAGTGCTTACTAATAATTTAAAGCCCTAAGTAATTTAAAGAACCTTAAAGACGAATAACGAGGTCGTGGTATTAATTAAATAACCTACTTTTTTGTAGATTAAGTTACGACGTAAATTTAGATAAGTACATAGTATATTACCATATACATACATATGTATATACCTATCGATAATACTATGGTCTCTGATAAAAAAACTAAAAAACGTTTTAAACAATCAAGGTAAATTAAAATAATCACTGATTTCCTATCAAGTACATAAAAACTGATTTATCCAGGGCTATCAGCAAAATTTTCATACCTTAATTTAATTGGCACCTACCATAATAAAAATCTGACATTTAACCTACTCTTTTTTTTAAGTGTGTTTTGTTTCGTATGTTTTTGGCTTATTATTTATGTGACTTTAATTGGTATGGTCTATGTCAGCAGTACAGTGTTTCAAAAAACGACTACTTAATTATATCTATAAAATAACCTTCACAATAATTGTAATCCTGAGTTACACATAAAATGATGCCTACCATTAAAAGAAAGGATTTAAAAAATATCACTTCTTATGTATTTTTCTTAAATACATATGTGTCAAGTGGCAACCCTAGCTTAAATTTAATTATCCTTTGACCTGTAGAGCGTTTATTAATTTTACGTTTTGTGGACCATTGTATAGTGTAACCACGATTTTATAAACCCGGATATTTGGTTTTTTCGAATAAATTTCACGAAGATTCTGGCCTTATTCTTAACCACAATCAAATAAAAAGTACAAGATACATTAATAGATAAATAAAACAAACAAAGAGTAAATTCAGTTTTTTGTGGGTCGAATTTAAGTGGGTTTAATGTTTTGCTCTGAGTTATTTTAAAAAGGTAGTAGATATAATTCTGTCGACATATTGCTAAGGTCATCTAGTGTTTTACATAATGATCTAAAACAGGTTGGAATTTTTTCCAGATTGTTGTTCTACATGAAGTGTTGCGTAATATTTTTAAATCATGAATATTAAAGTCATTTTTAAAGCATTAGCAACATACCTTGCTAGCTATTTAAGCTTGTGACGCCTTGATATCGAGTTTAGTCGTGTAAATACCGGATAGTAGAACACATCGAATCGAACATTGTAACGGATACAATGGGGACTAATGATGATGGTGTTAGAAATGAGCCTAAAGCTAAAGTAGTGAAGCATGATAGTGAAGTGTCGTGTTGGAACTGTTTCAATAGTGTTACAGTTGATAAGGATTTAGAACCAGCTACCCTCCCGACCATACGAAGTGAAACCAGGACCAAATACAGGCTATACTCGTTTCTTGCTTCACAGTTATCGAAACCTAAAACCATACCTTTATCACAGAAAGTAAGTGAAAACTATGCGATTGGCAAAAAAGTTGAAAAACAGATTGTTGAAAATAATAAGAAAGAGAAAAAAGAAAAACCCCAAAAGAAAAATCACGTAAAATTAGAGCAAATCAAAACGAATACTTCAATATTAACTGATGGAGAATTAAGTCCAATTGAAAACAAAACAAGCGATGACGATTTTGATATCAAGAAGGGAATATCAGAGTATATAAAAGAATACAATTTATTTGAAGCATACAAACCCATACGACGTAGAACTCTTACCCCAAATAGTTCATTCCAAAGGTCTTATAGCTTAAATGCATCTCACTTGAGTAGGAATAGTGCAAACAACTCTGTAAATAAGCTGGATAAATCTGATACTCAGTCACTAAACTACAAACAAGTAGAAATAGTTCAACCAAATATAACTGTCCAAAAAGTGTATGAAAGTCCAAGCATTCATATCACTGCTAATACTTACATTACAAAGAGTGAAGAAAATTTGCTGAGTAACGTTAATATACCCCTGAGTCCTTACAATAGTTCTCTAAGCAGAAATGGCAGTTCATCATCAAGGTCTTCATTGGGATTAAACTCATCTATAAGAAGGTCTCTTAGTAAACCAGTTCTTGAAAAAAAAGAAAAATTACTGTCGAGAATTGGTGAAAGCAATAACAAAATAAACAAAATGACATCACCTGAAACTACCAAAAATGGATCCGAAGAGTACATTAACCACATTGTTCATAAAGTACAAATAGAAACATCTACACCAAAATCACATAGAATAGAACCTAGCCAAAGCTTAGGTACAAATAACTCTGAAATACAAAACATGACATTGGATAATAAAGACCACTTGATTGTAGATAAAGTGGAAATAGGAAGTACAAACGGTTCAGAATCAGGATACTCGGGTTCATCAACAAGGGATTTCAATGAACCAGAATTCTCTGGAAAGATTGCCTCATCCAAAAGGAGCATTGAATCAGGGTGTGGTTCTGAAAGTCCACAGTTGTCACACAGTAGTCCTCGTCCTATATTCAAATCCTCACTGCCAGTGATACCATCTCGACGTAAGAGTGATATGATGGCGTCTACAAAATCGCTATCTGCTGATGCAGATGGTGAAGTAAAGAAACCTGTGAAGCAGCTACGGTGGAGCACTCTTTTACCTTCGAAGCCGGATTTGTTTAATGGTAGGTCTGTTCTGTTAAATGAATTGATTAACACACAGCACTGAAATTATTATTTACAACAAGAGTCCTATTCGGTTTTACAGTTCTCGTGTAATTTTTCTAATATGAGCAGTGTACTGCTTGAAATAAATACTTTGTTTATTTTTTATTTTATTACTCTTATAGATTTTCATATAGTATGGGAATATTTCCCATGTTATGTGTGGTAATCAGAACCAGTTCTAAATGTGTGGTATTGCTAGCGTATATCATACCATTAGCATTGTTCAATCCCCAGCTCCACATTTAATCATTGGCATTGAGTATTTTTGCATTGTCCTGTACGTGTACCTACATAATGTTATCGCAAACACAACAGGAAACTTTGGTACAGTAAAGCGTGAATGATGATAAAATGGGGATTTGTATGATACCATACCACATAGTAATGGAATACCGCGGAGAAGTGTTGTGCAAATCTGTGTTTTTAATAAATCAATGGCTACTTCAGCTTACAAAGCTAAAATTAGATATTTGACTTATGAAAATCGTGTTATAGCTGAACAATCAAAATTAAAATACTATCCTGTGGACATATATCGTTCTAGTGGTGTTATAAGTGAAAAAATGTCTTGCTATGAATATTTGCAACGATGTTTATGTTGTGTAAAAAACTATGATGAATTAAGTGCAAATAATTCAACTTCTGCATTAGTGCGCCCCGTAGGAAAAAGTTATAATGTGAATTGCAATACAACCTCTTCAAATATAGTACACCAAGAACAAGGTGTTCCAACTTTGACAGTAACCAGGCCCATAGAAAGAGAGTTACCATCGATCGTACCTAGAACAGAACCTATAGTTGCACCTTTGGCTCCTGATAATATTGACACTGAGCTAAACAAATCAACAACGCAGTTATTACTTGCAACTGAAAAACGTGCAAGCTCAATTAGTTTAGGTTCTAGATATCCTACTAAAACTAAAAAAAAACAAACCTCTCACCAGTGTGACCCAATTGATGAAGTAAACTGCAATGTACCCCTTAAATATGGTGAGAAAAACTCATTCATTCGAGAAGTCCTGTCGTGTCGTGATACGTTTTTAAAATCTTTAGAATGGTGCGACAATTCCTTGACAAGGAAAAAGAGATACAGAAATATCAAAAACGATGATTGGATTGAATTAAAAGGCGACGGTATCAAAGAATTTCATAGTTTTTGTGCACCAGTGTTTCGAACGCACTTCAATTTTCTGCATAATATTATGTAAACTGCACAAGCACAAGCAAATCTGCAATCTATTGTGCATGACAAATTGCCCGCGAAACTGTTGTCCAATAAATTATTTCTACTTCCATTTTCTCCACATACGTTTCATTACCACTTTATATCTTGCAATCCCAAATGACAACGATAAACATATTTCTAATTGAAATATTTCCTTGTCCACAGATGAAGTCTACTTCACAGACAACCATGTATCGTCAGGACATGCAACCTTGCCGAGGAGATCAAATTCTCCTTTACCACATGAAAGGGATACGTTGGACAGAGATCGACTGTTCCCCAACAGGAGTGGTCTTCAGGTAAATATTATTTTTAACTTCTTCAATCTGTTAATTTGTCTGGTTATGTTTCGGCCTTTAGGTGACTTGTAGCCTTTCTCGTATTTTCTAATTCTATTATAATTATTATCTGATATAATATTTCTCTGGTCTAGCATATTAATTTCGTATAAAAATACGAAAATAATGGGCTAGGTAGTATATGATTACCTCTATTAGTATGTAAGCTGCATTCTAAATGCTGGCTGCTACTTACCCGTTTTTATCGGTTCATCAACTTTTCCAAGCGTGTCATTAATGCATTATCGTGATTATGTTGTTACGAATTCATAATTACAAGCTTGTTAACTACCCGAACCTGGCTCAATTATGCGTTGCACGAAGCAAAATGTATCTGATGTTTTTCACCATGCACTTATAGGTACCTAACTCACTCATCAGTTATATGGGAATTTAGTAATCTTGGTATTCTTAGGTTCAACATATATTCAACATTGCGCAATACTATTTAGTTAGTAGGTACTCAGTCTAGTGGACAGCAAAACACAGCAGTATCTGTATTGTCTGGGTAGGTAACTAACTACAGCCATTGTATTATATCTTGCGACATAGCGGCGTGCGAGTAACGAGGCTTCGTAAACTACACTCGCTATATAGGCCCATGCAAATAGTAAGGAGAACTGTATTTTGATCGTGTAAACCTACATCATTGTTTATTTTGGTACTTTTATACCATGAGCAAGAATTACAGCCACTTCTATTTCCCATTACAATGTACCCTATAGTTGGTTGTAAACTTGTTCTATGGCGTGTTGTTGATCACACGTTCTTGCTTTTATGTTTGCGTAGACTATCTCCTTGATAAAGGCAAAAGCTTACATATAAAGGCAATGACACCAATTCCGGTATGTCAGAACGGAACATTTGGGCCGACACACAAAATGTTGTAACTTAAATCCCTTATATGAAAGTAGGTACCTTCGATGTGGGCAGTGCGATAAAATGGTATTACTCAATGCTGTTTATGGTCCACCCACTGTGTGGCTGTGTCTTGCTTGTAAAGTCTCTGACAAGCAATGATGGAATGAAATTTAGTGTTAGATTTGGTATTTTATCTATAAAGCTAAATCAGATTATAAAGCTTTCTATGGTTTTTTATTTTTAGTAAATGTAATCGATCCTGTCTATTCGAAAGATCACTAGATTGTCAACCAACTAATGCAAAAGAATTGAGATAACGGCATACCGAAATTCAAGGACACGTAGGTACAAGTCATTACCAGACCTAAACTTTACTAGCAAGTGAGCCAAACTCGTCTTATTAAACATGTTTTTATCCTAAGCCCTTAAAAGACGTTCAAATCGACCTTTATAATTCAAATAATGTTCTAGAACTTTTGAAATAATTTGTAAGTTACGCTATGTGACAAATATTTGGGTGGGGCACATGGTTTACATAAAAATTGTTAATAGATTCACGGTTAAATTGTAACATTTATCAACATCTCTAATGTTTCCGTGTGGTCTCAGCATTGAAATTTATAGATACATCTACATTCATAAATAAATTAAATGTGTATAGAATAGAACTAGACGATAAAAACCAATAGATGTGGGCTTTATATTGGGTCATAAAGATTTGGTTGGTTCTTAATCTAAACATCCACCATCTTATTGTTTTTTGCCTATATTTAACTTACATACTGGTAAACGAAGTCGAACAATCGGCCATAAGGTTAAACAGACATAATTAGATGTTGATGTCCTAATGTATATATTTGTAGGTAGGTACTTCATAAGGAATTTGTTTTAATATGAACAGGTTTTTTGTCTATGACAAAGTTAAGGTGTCGATTAAATTCTAATTAAAATTCTTGCCTTCAGATATTTTGTTAATGTTAGAAATAACTTATTATATTAGGTAGGTTGAGACTTGTGAAACTTGTTCCATAAAGAAATGATGTAAGAATTGCTTCGGTGGTGAAACGACAACTTAGCAACAGGAAGTCATCCAAAGACAAAAGCCAGATCCAAAAAAAGGAACTGGAGACTTCCATCATTTTTATCACTAATTGACACCACCAACTTAACCCCATTTTTTTATTGATAAAGATGAATCTGCTGGCTTTGCTGTAGCCAAAACCGCGTGCAGAAGCAAGTATTTTATAAACAAACAGAATTTTTGTCATTCGACCCATAGTTCCCGCGGAAAAGTAGTGTCGAGTGACCAGATAAAGCAACCAAACAAAAACATCATTACGTTCATTAGTCGAATAATCCAGTTGTGGTTGTGTCATCAGAGCAAATGTTCGTTTAGTGCTAATTTGGAAGGTCGGCCCATCTCTCCGTGTTTGGAAAATTTAACTGCCTTATTGTTGTACGTAAAACTACATTTTCTGATCAAAACTATGATGAGAATGACACTATACACCAGCACAAAAAATATGAATTCAAATATGGGCTTAAACTCGTATATCTTTACAAACATTTTGGTGTGAGTGACAAAATGACTTACCACAAGCTTCGCTGTCTACCAACTGACGCCGTCAATATTTAAAATACATCCCAATATTTAAAGCCCATAAAAAGCCCGTTAAAGCCCATACCTATTTGAAAGCATTTTTGTGCTATGCTGCAACCTAATCTAAGGCAATCTCAGGCTTGCGATGCTACTCGGTTGTGCGACAAGCGTCTAATGAGAAAACCTAAAACAATACGTAATCTTCTTTTCCTCCATTCCAGGCTCGCTCGGAATCGATGGCTTCAGTATACTCCGGCGCCGGCGAGGGTACCCGTGCTAACGTGCCAGTCCGAGGAGAGATACAGTTCTCACTCCTCTACAATTATCGACTGAAGGCTTTGGAAGTCGGCATCAAGGGGTGCAGAGATCTGGCGGCCGTTGATGTGAAGAGAAACCGATCGGATCCTTATGTTAAGGTTAGTACCTTGCTAGATTGTTACATAGAACGTGATTATCCGAGGAGATCTCTCAACTCTTGTCTAGAACTTATAAGGCGTTTATGTATTATGAAAACAAAATTTTCCAATGAGTTTGTTGCCTGATATCAAATGAGTAAATTCGTCTGACTGTTATAGGTACATACGTTATGCACATATAAAAGTCACAAACGTTTAACGCTTACCACATTCGTCAAGAATTCGAAAGTTACTGAAAGAGTTTATGACTAGATGGCAGTTGGTTCGACGTATGGCCCAGCCACACAATAAAAAAAACAACAAAATGATGACTGACAATCATCCCGTGTAGTTGTAGTACCTACATAAGTTAGTAATTGTAATTAAAAGCCTTCATTATATCCCTTTCAGATGTACTTGTTACCAGACAAGTCCAAAACTGGCAAGAGGAAGACGAAAGTAAAGAAGAACACCCTAAACCCCGTGTTCGATGAGACGCTCAGTTTCTCACAAGCACTCGCCTCGCTGTCCGCGCGGACACTGTGGCTCAGTGTGTGGCACGCGGACATGTTCGGACGGAACGACTTCCTGGGAGAGGTGACGTTGCCGCTCTGTGACGTCGTGTTTGATGATCCCTCGCCTTTGTGGTACAAGCTTCATGAACGGGTGAGTCTATAATAGACCTAGTATAACTAGATGACCTCTGTGTTGTTCGATGAGACGCTCATTTTCTCGCAAGCACTCGCCTCGCTGTCCGCGCGGACACTGTGGCTCAGTGTATGGCACGCGGACATGTTCGGACGGAACGTCTTCCTGGGAGAGGTGACGCTGCCGCTCAGTGACGTGGTGTTTGATGATCCCTCGCGGTTGTGGTACAAACTTCATGAGCGGATGAGTTTATAATAGACCTAGAATTAAAAAATTACCTATCAATTTTAGCACCAATTTCCACCAAGCACAACGCGTCGCTAACGCCTCACGCGGTAACTACGCGCATGGAAACGTCGAATGCGAACTTCTGAGAGGATAGATGTTTGTTACCTCTTCACGTCAATACTACTGGACGGATGGGGCTGAAATTATTAATCGCTCAAGAGCGATAAGGCCAATGATTTATACCATAAATCATTCACTTCCCATAGGAAATAAAAATAACCTTCAATCGTTGCCATAGAAACACGCGAGCTGAAACTACACTTACAAGCACAATTAACTACCCACTTTTCAGTTTACAGTAAGTTGCAAGTTATGTTAAAAGCAACCATTAAATTTTGAATGGTTCTATGGCAACTTATAAAGATTTTACAGATGTGTTCACATGTCTTGAAAAAATCCATTTAATAATAAAAAAATGCCAATATACAACTATATTGCGAAATATTTACACTAAAATGCAATGAGTTTAATTTAAAAAAAAATTACCATTTATATATACTTAACATAGAATTATAATTGTATAAATTAAAAAAATAAAATTCGATTATATTTTTTTTAATTTATAATTTAATAAAAATTAATTTTTTACAGACGGAACAATTTGACGAGCAACAAGGCACCCGAGGCGACCTCATCATCGGCCTCAAGTTCGAGCCGGAAGACGCGCGAGGCAACGACACCGCGGCGCGAGGCAAGGGCACTCTGCACGTGCTCGTTAAAGAAGCCAAGAATCTCGTCGCGACCAAGCCTAGTGGACTCGCTGATGTCTTCTGCAAGAGGTATTAAACAGTCAATGTGTGAGAATCACGCACGTTTATATTCTATTTACATAGGAAAAGTTTGTTTCCTATATCCAGCATTTGACTAACATAGGCTGATGATGATGATGTTAGTAAAGTTTGGATGTCAAAATATTTGTTGCTTCATTATTTATTTATTTATTTACAAAATTTTTGAGAAACTTACAGCTAGGTTTACAAATATTATGCCAAAACTACAGAACGGTCTGAAGTTTTGTTTAGATGGACCTAGTTTTAATCCAGGTACAATACTTAATAGTTTACTTAATTACCTAGGTACTTTTATTGCATAAAAATCAGTTCATCAATCAATGCACAAACCCAAACACGCGACACAAGCTCTTAATAATTTACAGCGGTGTAAAATGTTCAGTATTTTTTATTTTATTGTCTTCTATTGTCATCAAATCAATAAGTACCTACCTGTCCTGCGATAGCTCAGGAATTTCTTCCGACATATATAATTATTAAGACCAAACATTTTAATATTTCATAAGGACTACTTAATTTCAACAAAATCTGTTTAGTGTAATGAAAACTTTGTCTATACGAACAGATTTCTTAACAGCTCTAGAACAGCTTTTTATTGTGAGTAACTAACGAAACTTTATCTTTTCCAGCTACCTTCTACCAGAGAGGGGTCGCCTAGCCAAGCAGAAGACAAACGTAGTCCGTCGGACTCTGAACCCGCGTTGGGAGCACACATTCACGTACCGAGGGATAAAGCTACAAGAGCTTAGTACTAGGGCGCTAGAGCTGAGTCTCTGGGACCGCGACCGATTGGCCTCTAACGATTTCATGGGAGCTATCAGACTGTCTCTTGGCACTGGTAAGTTTGTTACTTACTCATTATTAAGGCGGTTGATTGAAGATTTCCTATTATTATGGCGATACCCCGAGGCATACTGCGCCGCAACCTATTTCATCTTATTATTACGTTGAACAAAGGAAATATCATAAATTTATAAGGGCATTTTGTTATAATCTATTATAAGCTTTTTTGTTACGTCGCTGTTAATAAAATATAAATAATGCCGCATTATCTAGTAGCATACCTACTTGATTACCTACTTTTATTGCATAAAAACAGTAGGTACCTACATAGTTCAATATACATGCATAAAAATCTAAATATTCTTCTTATTGGTAGTAAAACTCGCAACTCAAGCTCTTGTGGCGAATCGATTTTCACAACACTATTAACGTGTCCCATCCCTGTCGACAAGACAAGACAGGATCTGGCCTTGGGTTTTCTCTCTCGGTTGTTTCCATCCAACGAAAAACACCACGTTTTCTTTGTTTAACCTAATGTAACTAAGTAATATCCAACTACAATAAATTACAGAAGCTTAGCCGCTCTTTTATTTACATGGGAAGATACCCCCCTACTCTTAGTAATTTATGGAGGCGTCCCCAACTTAAGCTCTTGTGCACTATGTATAATTATTTATTTCTCATTTACAGGAACATACATGGGAGCAACAGTGAACTGGATGGATAGCGTCGGCAAAGAAAGCACCTTATGGCAGGCCATGCTGCAGTCACCTAACTTCTGGGTAGAAGGCTCTTTGCCGCTCAGGCCTCAGCTCAACAACTAGTTTAATAATAATATTAACCAGTATCCTGAAGATGCCCCTCTATACTTTATCTCTTAGACGAGCTAGTGGATTAAGATTAAGCTTGTTTTGGTTTGAACGAAAAAAGAGCTATTTAGGCAGTTGTCTCACCGCCGCCGGCGAGAGAACTACTAACTATCGGCTATTTTCTTGCTCAAGAAACGTACAGTTAGATATAAATTGCGAGTAAACAAAAGAGATGCATATACAAATAGTTGATCGCTGACTGTTCACACTGCCGGCGAGAACTCGCTTCACAAGTTTGTCGCTGGGCGACAAGAGCCAGGGAAATAACACTCACTCAGCGATAAGAAAACTCACGCCGAGCGGTCATTTCTCTACAATGCGGATTGTCGTTTGACCCGGCCGCCGCGAGCGAGTAATAGCCGAGCTACACTACTATCGGAACTACGTACTCGCTCCCCGCTTCACGAAGACTCGTTTCTACATTCTAGCTCTGCTCGCTACTAATAATTTAAGTAAGTGGGTAGGCAGGTACTTTTATTTTTGTGTATTTGTATTGTCCTTTATGTAAGTACTTAGGTAAGTACTATATTTTTATGTGTTTCATAGGTTACTTGAGCTTTTATAAAAATAAAGAGTACCTATCTATATCGACTCTCGACCTGCCTAGGTACCTGATCTCACATAACTTCTTTAACTTTCTGCACTTGCACTTATTTTATGTGTAATTACCAATTTAATTACTATTTTTCTTGAGTTTTTACTAAGGCACTGAGTTTTCATTATAAAAAGCGAGTACCTACTTACCTACATCGAATCTTTTGATCTAGATAGGAATAATAATTGCTTAGGCAGGTTATTCTTCAACAGCATAGCATGCATAATTAGGTTATTACGTACCTGCATACCTAGTTAATTTAACATGGTTTTGATAATCTGTGCCAGCTTTAAAACTTAGGTAGATGCTCTTTTTTCGTTCAATGCTTTCAAGTGTATTTAAATTAAAATTTCCTGTACAAAACTTAAAACTGTTTATTTAGGAAACTAGACTAGAATTTTTTGACCTAGGTAAATATATTAATATTATAATCGTTTGATATTCTTTTATTTTGTATCCTTTTATTATATAATATTATCTGTCTACATTCCATTATCTTGTGATTATAACTTAAGAGCTTTAAGTTTTCAATGACAATAATAATGTTTGATAATTGATAAGAAAATGTTTGCTGCCTTATTAATGTAAGTTATAACTTTATGCATTTAATTATTATTATATTTAATGTACAAATTAAGATTTTTCGAGGAAGTTGGTTATACTACCACTGCCTCAGTTGGCATTGTGATAGAATAAGGAATGTTTTTGTAATTAGTTGGAACATTTTAAGCCGTTTATTATTTGTAAGCGCAAGCTGTAAATCTTCTTACGTACCTATTTATAATGTAGGTAGGTAAGTTAACTAGCTAGGTTTGTAAATTTTTATAGAAAGTATCTTACTTTACTTACATAGGTACCTATGATTTTATTTGAAAAATAAACTATTAATCAATAACTACGTTATTTTATTTACACCCTACTTCAGTAAAAAAATCTAAAAAGCCTATGTATCTGTAAATTTTTCTTTTACAGCTCAATGTTGTTGCTAAGTAAGTAGGTATACCTACTTTCAGCGAACTACCTCGATCTATGTAAGTAATTTCCATTCTCCCTCTTTGCGAGCGGTGTGAGATCGCCGATCTATCCTTCATACTTAAAATCACATCGGACATAATCGATTGTCCTAACTTACTTGAGAAAATTAAGCTATTATATGTATATAGTTATCTATGTTCCTCACGCTGACACCAACCCCTATCTATGTTCCTCACTCTGGCACCAACTACCGACAAAATTCCTTCCTGTAACGCGCGACTGACGGCGCGAGTAACAATTTTTAACAACTTAAGTAGGTAAGCAATATGAGTTTGACTTATTCTGCACAAGTGTTAGCTCGACCAGGCGCTAGGCGGCGCGCGGCGGCGGCGGCGCGGCGGCTCAGCAGAGAATTTTTTGGCACCAATAATGATAATGTTGATTATATGTGTTTAGAGTAAACATTCTTGTAAATTAATTTTGTAACATAAATATTATGTATTAGTTATGTAATTTAACTTTATAGATGCTATATGTACCTAAACCATTCATTTTATGTTCACAGTCTTTCTCATCAGAACACGCGGCAGCGTGTTCAAGCCAAGTTCAAGCAAAGGAACGCGCCGAGTGTATCATTACACGAACCACTTGGTGCCACTTTTGACCCTTCTATAACTCAAAACCTCTTTAACGTAAACACATAAAACTACGTCTGTTTAATTATATCCATAAGGACATGTAGAAGCCCAAATTTCATGAGGCTAGCTCAAACGGTTATAGAGATATGAAGGTTAAAAAGTCGTTAAAATTCACACTGATTGACTGACATATATATAGTACCTAAATCTAACCTACTTCCAGATGACCTAGAAGGATGAAATCCTTCTAGGTCATCTGGAAGTAGAATCCAGCTCGGTAATTGTGTGTAAGCGTAGGAAAAAATCAAAAAATAAAAAAAAGTCAAAAATTAGTGATTTTAGCGACGACGACCTTATGTCAATGGAATAAGGTTTAAATTAAAAATAGATTCGCATTGCAAAGAATAAGCAATAGTACTACGTCTCCGATTGCGCCATAGAATACAGTGGAGTTTTTAGGGACCGGCCCGTATAATACCTACCTAGTTATGTACCTATGTCGAAGCATTGCATAGAATAAGCAATAGTAGGTACTAACGTCTCCGATTGCGCCATAGAATACAGTGTAGTTGTTAGGGACCGGCCCGTATACATGTACCTACCTAGCTATGTACCTGTTTTCGAACGAATAGAAAGGATAGAAAGGGAAATCAGAAATGTTCTGGAATATATAAAGAGATAGGTATGGCCCGGAAAATCGTAGATTTTTCTAGTTTAGCTCAGCGAAGGTATACAAGCGCAGTTTGTTTGCAAGTTTAGTTAGTTCTTATTTTACAAGTGAGCAAGTGTTAAGGAAAGAAAACAGTGAACAGTGCAGTGACTTTGTAATAAGTGCGTAGTTGTGTGTATTCGGTACAATAAACCGACACGAGCTGTTTTACTTGATCATCACTCCCGACCAGCCCTAGTTGAAGTCTTACACCTTCGACGAGCCCCTACAAGTGGTGTCCCCATACAAAAAAAAAACCATTTTTTTTTTGCAAGAAAAAACATTAAATCTCAATACCTGCCTAGTTTTACTACTAGATTGGTTCACCGCCAATAACCTACTACTCAATGCTAAAAAGACTAAATGAGGAGCAGAGGAACAAAAAGGGACATATCCACTTTTGACCTCTTCCGTTTTTTTTTTCTTATCATACGCAAAATGCTAGATTACATCGTTTCCGCTCCTCGAAACCATCAAAAAGTGGATAAATCCTCATGATTTTTGAACTTAAAAGTAGCTTGTTGTAACAAAAAAGGACAAATCCATATTTTGTTCTGACCAATATCGGTAGTTCGAACGAAATCTAACAAAAAGGGACAAATCCAATACAAAAACTGATATTCAATAATTTTATCTAACAAAAAGGGACAAGTACATTGTAAAACACATAAACATGTTTTTTGTACCTACACGAGTGAATTATTATACCATTTGAGAAAGAACGCTGAAAAATTGTCTATGTACTGCAAGAAGAAGAAAAATGTTGCTAAACTGTCAGTGTCAATTTGGTCTCAGTCTCAAAACAATACAACTCACTTTCCCTGTGCGTGGCCATTCATTTCTACCAGCTGATCGTGTTTTTGGCCGGCTTGAAAAAAACGTGAAAAGGTACCCTATGTTGACTTTGAAAAAAGACTACATCAACATATTCCAAAACCATGGAACAGTGAAGGAACTAGGAGAACCAAATGGATGGCAGTTGTATGACATAAAACAAATGACTGAAATTTTTAACGACATAAGAGGCATTCAAAATCTCAAACGCATCAAATTTCGAAAAACATCCCAAAGAAGTGGTGGTAAATGCGTGGTTGAAGTATATGACAACTACAGGGGCGAGTCTATTGCAGGACCTACAGATATCATGAAAAGAGGAAAATCTCTTGCACGTTTCACACTGAGAGGCTTGCAACTGGGACATGCCATAAAACCTGCAAAGAAGAAGGATGTCGCGAATCTATTAGAAAAGCAGTTTGGAAATAATTGGCAAAATTTAGAAGAGTTGCGTTGGTATGTAGACTTACTTAAAGAAAGCAACCAGCAGCAGAATGTGGAATTAGAAGAGAGTGATGAGGATCCTGCCATAGAGTGTATTTGTGATGAGCATGATTCTGAAGCCATTAGAATTTAAGATTTGTAGATGTAAGAATAAAATAAAAACGATTTTAATATAAAAATGGATTTTATTTATCAAGTAGTATCAACAAATGGAAGAAATCTAAGTACTTACCTATTTGTAAACAAAAAGGGGCAAATCCCAATGTTTTTCAAACAAAAGGGACATATCCAAGTAGTGATGAACAAAAAGGGATATATCCAAAACTGTTTTCTTCAGAAAGTGACAAATCCAAGAAGTGTTGAACAAAAAGGGATATCTCCAAATTACAAATAAGAATATCTCAGGCTCTATCAATTCAATTTATGTAATTTTTTATCTAAATTAAAGAGTTTAAAGTGCTGTTTATTAATGCTAAAAAATTATTTCCTCAAAGTCAAAAACATTAAAACTACAGAGTTTTTTTTAATTTGCCAAAAATTTGCGAAACTGGATTTATCCCTTTTTGTTCCTATGCTCCTCAAATGTATAAAATTCATGCTACCGAATGTAAGAGAACTCCCAACAAAAATAATGCTGAAGGATGAGATTCTTCACCTTGTAGACTCTACTGTATTCCTAGGGTTACATATTGATTCTTCTCTTCAATGGAAGTCGCAAATAGAGGCTCTGGCAGGTAGACTTAGTTCAGCAGCTTATGCAGTTCGAACAATTAGATATATTACCAATGAAGACACAGCTAGGTTAGTTTATTTCAGTTACTTCCATAGTATTATGTCTTATGGTATTTTGCTTTGGGGACAGGCAGCTGACATCCAGACCATATTTGTTCTTCAAAAAAGGGCGGTACGCGCTATTTATAAATTAAAGCCACGAGATTCTTTGAGGGAATTATTTAAAAACATTAATATTCTGACTGTAATATCGCAATACATCTATGAAAATCTAATGTATACCCACAAAAATAAGGATAGCCTTATGAAAAAGTGTGATGTTCACAATAGACATACAAGAAACAAGAACAAGTTACACATCCCATCATTTAGATTACACAAGGTAGGGAAATCATTTATGGGCAATAGCGTGCGCTTCTATAATAAGCTTCCATCTGAAGCAACTGAGCTCCCTATTCGTAAATTTAAAAATTACATAAAAATAAATCTCATCAAGAAGGCTTTCTACTCCATAAATGATTATCTAAATGATGTTAATGCGTGGCCAGATGTCGCTCAGTTTCGCACCGACAATAGTATGTAAGTAATTTGTTATTGTGCATAGCTTTACTTAAATATTGACATGTATCGAATCATACTATATTTAGACTTAAATAGGCAAATAACCATGTATTAGACATATAAGAGATGAACATGCTAGTGGTTTCTTTTTCACTTCTTCCACTAGTGGACAAAAAATTGAAGTGAACAGTAAAATATTTTATTTTTGATAATAATTTAATGTATAAATATGACTTGTCTAAGTGCTTTACAAAATAAGCACTAGAAATAAATGATTAGCCTGGATAAAAGATTAAACTGGATAAGCCTAAAGAAATAAATGATTTTTTACTTTAATTTACTTTTACTTTACTTTTCTTTACAAAAAGTAATGATATCCCACCAAAACATAAATGTAAAAAAGGAGAGCCAAGTTCAATACAAAAATTAAGATTGGCTGTGGGCTTCCCCGCAAAAAGAATGGAGATATAAATGAGTGCCAAGTCAAATCTATGTAGGTTAGATTTGACTTGGCCAGTTTTTATCAGAATTAAAACGTTGAATAACTTTATAAAATAACTGATGTAATGAAAACTGGCAAAGTCAAATCTAACCTACATAGATTTGACTTGGCACTCATTTATATCTCCATTCTTTTTGCGGGGAAGCCCACAGCCAATCTTAATTTTTGTATTGAACTTGGCTCTCCTTTTTTAAATTTATGTTTTGGTGGGATTATATTATTCTGTTATCTATCCGTGAAAACCCTCGATAAGCTTTCTAGTATTAATGAACTTGTAAGTGTGTTATTTATAAGCTACTGGTTTTCCTTCAAATAAATATAATAACAAAATATGATTGTTTTGAAAATACTTAGTTATTAACTTCGAAACCGTCATATAGCCATAGCAGTACCATTGTCATAGCAATACCATAGGCATATCAATACCATACCAATACCATAGCTATTTAAGCGAGAAGCGGTTTAGACCACTTGCTAACTTAGACTAGCTGCTTTTTTAGACGAAATGATACGAACCCGAAAAAACACATACCACATAGAGCATCCTCCATTTTCGAAGTAGGTATGTAAAATAAAACGGACCATGGTTAGAAGGAAGTTTGTATAATTACCATAAAAAAAACAACCATTATAGTCTATTAGACTTTTCTTGGGAGTGTGTGTCTGACTGGTGGTCTGACGACTCCAGTGTTGCCATTTAAACAGATTAGTATCTGTACGGATTTCGGAAGTCCAATACGAATGGATGATGATTCTTTAACGGATTTATGCTATAGGCAGATTCTTTACACATTATCTTATTATGTGATATAGTTCGTTTTTTTTAATAAAACATGAAGAATTTAAATAGTTGGCTTACATTTTTACACAATGTAACTGCCCAAACCTTATAATAGATAGAGGGAACCAACTAACAAAAACTCCTTTTTGCATTAGAATCAACCAATATTTAAAAAAAGCGTACTTGTTTGTATAAAACATACGGATAAATAAATAGAAAAGACGGAATCATGCCTTATCCATATGGCAAGCACTAGATGGACGTCTGTTTGATGGAATGAATGAAAGAAAATTGAAATTGATTGAATTGTTTGTGGTGTTCTGTTTGATGGGCGCGGCGGCTTTGTTTTGTGTTTGGATTTTCGGTTGTTTTACGAACTCGTAAATCTTATTATTTGGCACAGTAAGCTGAAAAAAAGCGTTCGGCACCTATTTAATCTAAAAGATAATTATGGCAATGTCGTTACAAAAGTTGTTGCTATTTACATGTGCCTTGTTTACGTTTTTGAAAACTGGTAAGAATCTAAGAATAGGGCGTTGTTATTCATTTGTTTTGGTTGTTATTATCTTATTTTGTTTATTTTTAGTTAATTCAATACATTGTTATCAATGCTCCGGTACAGACTTGGATAATTCGTTCGAATGTAATGAATTTCTGGAGGGCGATACCACTTTGCAAACTATTGATTGTGGGTCCCTTCACGACGCCCTGTATTGTATCAAACATGTTGGCAGGAACGAAGGTTAGACACCGGCGTCTCGCGGTAAAACTAACTAGGCCAATTTTGGCTAATAACCTAAACCTACGTAACATGGAGTCCGGGTTTACTAACTAATACAAGTATATTCTCACTAACTTCGACGATATCATTCATTCATAACGTTAGTTCAAACGAGGCCTAGTAAGCTCAAACTCAATAGCATTTATTTATTTAGGCTTACAAAATAAGCACTTAGACAAGTAAAATTTTACTTGTTCTAACTGTGTTACTACATCTTAATTTAAATTTTTTGTCCACTAGTGGAAGAAGTGAAAAAGAAACCACTAGTATGTTCATATAACTTATGTGTCTAATACATTTGATTTGCATATCTACATCTAAATATAGTGTGATTTTAGATACATGTCAATATTTTTTAAAAATAAGCATAACATTTAATTTCTTACATACTGTGTGGAACTGAGCGGCATCTGGCCAAGCATTAACATGATTGATGTAATCATCAATGGAGTAGAAATACTCGTTCATGTGAAAACATGATCTCATGCATATTTTTTCATCTGAACACATTATTATAAGTACAATTTAACAATAAATACCCATTACCATTCAGGACTTATAATAATGGTCGTAAGCTTCATGACATTTGGTTATTCTTTATGCCTGTTGGTACAGTAGAATTGTTAACCCTCATTGCTCCAACACACTAGAAAACTTACAAATGGTACCTATATCCAGCACAGATCAAGACTGCTCTGTCAGAGCCAGATGATATTGTACCTATATACTAAAATTTACTAACATCTAGTTTATTAACTAACCCCAGGTGTAGCATTAGAGTGCTATCAATGCAACTCCTCTTCTACATTGGAATGCGGTGATGGACTCATGCAGTTGGATGGTGGGATTCTATCTCCTGCTCCTTGCGACCATGTTTATGATGCTCAGTACTGCATTAAAAAAACAGGTTTATCTATCTATCTCTCTCTCTCTCAAATATCTATTTTCTTTACTTAGCAGGGAATAATAAGCATTTTTCCTGAGAAGTTGCACAATTATCTGAAGATTTAAACTATCACTTGTAAATATCCACATAATGCATTAGGTTTTTAAGTTTACAGCACAGCAAAGGGCACTTCTGCTTTGGTGGCTTGTATTATATTGACCTAGATCTAAAGGTGAGTTTTCATTAGCAACTTTTTTTTTATTAGATTGAAGCATTAAATATAGAACTTTTGAACGCTCAAGAGAATATCTATGGATGGAACACCTAAATAATTTCATTTGACAGAATTTGATATTTAGTCATATTAATGAATGTATCTTTCAAGATTCCGCATAGGCTATTAACTGGATTGCATCCATTTAATTGACCTATAACCATTCTACAAAAAGTCCGATTCTGAGAACCTGCGGCGACATTGTATAGAATTAATAATAACATTGTTTGGTCAGCTTAATTGAAAAATAACTTGCCTGGTGCTGATTTATAGTCACTTATTGTATCCATAATGTAAGTTTTACCAACGAAATTCAATGTGGGTTAAGAGGCGCCAAATCTGTATAATTTTACTATGTCTGTAATCTGTAATGTACCAATTTTGGGCAATATTACAACTCCAAAATGTAAAAGTAACACAATTATCCTCATTCCAGGTGGCATCACAACGTCTAGGTACTGCTCTTCATTAGACCTAGGAAACTATTGCAACTATGTCCAACAGCCGGGAGACAAACTCGAATACAGAACCTGTATTTACACTTGTGGCAGCGATGGCTGTAACTCTGCAGTTGCTTTCAGGATATCAGCAGCAGTTTTAGTGATAGGATTAGTAAGGTTTGCATTTTAAAACCATTATGCCATGACAATGTAGAATCTCTATCTTTTTAGCAATAAGCATTTTACATTCCATATAATTATTTACATTTGACATTTATTGCTGTTTTTAAATTATTTTTATAGATTTACTTAATAACATTCCGACAAGCATGATAATTTAATAATTCTTGTACCTGTATTGTATAGGTATCTATAGATCAAATTTATTTTGAAGCAATGTAACTAAGGATTTGAAGAAACATTTTACAAAGAGCTACCTTTCATTGACTGACTAGTGATAAAAGTGTGAATGGTAAAATATACTTTATTGTGCAATAAAGGTTTTTAAAATATATATTATTATCTTTCTGACTACCTCACTATACTCTGGCCAAATAATACATACAGTGTAACATGAAAACATGGCTCCCATACTTCCAGAATTTGCAGTTGATTTTACCTCGTTCCTATAATGCAAATTGCTGACAATTGCTTTTCAAATTCAACATCAAAAAGAGTGTATAAGTAGGTGTAGAACGATAAATAAGAACATGTAAAAGTATTATGATCAAACATTTATTCAAATTTGTGCTACACAAGCATGATATAAAAATACAATAATAAATATCAACACTGACTTAGCCAATGAATATGCCTGCTAATGCACAATAATACTTTCATTTTCACTTATACTTACTACAGTTTATGTCCAAAAATCCAAAATGGAATGTTTTAATAATTTTATATTTTGAAAAGTTTACCTATTATTTAATTATTAGCAATCTCTAGCTTTTACTAAGTGGAAATCACAATTAATACAAAAATGTCTTAGTCACAAAGCTACATAATAATATTAAATGTGTTTGGATTATATCTATTTTGAGAACTTGACTTAGCACCTGCGATGCTAGCTTCGATCTTATATCTAAAATTATGTAGCTATGCACAGAAAAGTTCAGGTAACTTTTTTGTACAATAATTTACATATGTGTAATCTAATTTATTACATAATATAAGCTGAAATACAAACGGCACATACAAGTCATGTAAATTATATAAAATTGCACACTATGTGCTTGCTATAAAAATGTAAACCATACAAAACACGTTAGTTTACAAGATGAAATAAAACATACAGTATTGATTCAATATCGGTAGGCTTTTCTGTTTTTACGATTGCATTCTACAGCCTAGTATATCGACAATAACAGAGATCTCAAAAGAATAAAGCCGTAACTTACAATAAAGACAAACACAAAAATAAAATAACAGGTAACGCTTACTTAAATCAGACTATAAAACAATCACTAACAAGATGTCAACTAAACATAAAATTAGGAAAAATAATGTTCATTATGTGCGTAACAAAAAGGTGCTAAATACAGTCACCAATCGGACATCACAAAATCATGTCAAATGTTAAAACAACTCAAGACCTTGGTTTTGATGGCATTGTAATAAAAAAAAATATTGTATAATATGTAAAAGAAAATGCGTGTCCTGTTTGGAAGGCGGTTATCGAAAATATAAGCCAATTTCTTATCACTTATCTCTGATGGAAAATGGAATGTGCCTAAGCTATTAAATTTTAAAATTTGGCAAATTAATTCTAATCCTAGGAAATTATTTCATTTTGTCTTAATATTTCAATTGCTAGAAAAGCACGATGATGACGTTTTTTGCTATTTGAGCAAGGCATCTGTCTTACCATCCTAAACTGACACAAAAAAATCTGCTTGTTCAATTTACAAAGGTACCTACTGAATCTCAATCATGTAAAAACTGTAAACAATTGTTAACTGAATGAGTATCTAGATTGGTCCTCGAACTAAACTTATTGCTGATCTGGCTTTCTCAAAGCTTAAAAAAAACTGGTATATCAACCACAACACTTGACAACAAACAAGCGGTATCGCTTGAAGCCTATCCTGCGCATTCAAACAGCATTCTTACATTGACTTATAAAATAAAAGCCTTTATCAGCCTGCGTCGAAGCAGACAAGGCATAGGCAAACTTTTAGGCTGCCTAGCGTACGAACGTTGATAATATTTGCCTTTCTTGCTATGAAAATTGTCTCTAGAATATTGTTGATTGTATATAGAATACACTTATTCTATTTGTATACCTACAAATATAATGTAGTGTTCATTTGGCAACACTTACATTACCATGTAAGTGTTGCCAAATGAACACTACATAAACGATCCTACGCGGATTAAGAGGCGCTAAATCCGCGACGGTAAGATTAATTCTATTCAGGGTTTCATTGCTTGTTCAATTATGTGGATTTTATAGCTATCGACTATCGAACGAGGCAATTTCATAGGAAAGTCTACTCTAACGCCTATTTAACAGAGTCTAAACTCGTTAATACGCGCGTCCGTCCGCTAAACACTGCTAGAAAGGCGGTTATGTTTGTATCTATCACTCAGTTGGAATTAGCCTGCAAAGCTGCTATGTGCTGCTCCAACTCGCGCACTCTTTGCTGGCTGTTGTGCAGTTGCCGCTTCACGATCCGGAGCTCTTCGCCTTGACGGTTGAACGCGAGACGAAGCTGGAAAAATACGGTTGAAAATATAACAGAATATAGCTACGTGACGTAAGAGCCTAGAAAGAAAATATTTTTTGAGTAAGAATGGTGTCCTGACCAAATTGTTACCTGAAACTTTTGAGATTTGTGCCACTGACTAGTCGAAAGACTGGTCATACAGCAAATACACTGATTATCCAATTCTACTTCTTACATTCGTAGGAAGTAGGATAAAATTAATTATAAACGCGAAAGTTTGTATAAATGGATGTTTGTTACTCATTCACGCAAAAACAACTGAACGGATAGGGCTGATTTTTTTGCCTATATCCAGAATTGGACTGAGAGTGCAACTGTGTTTATCGCACACACTCGTGCGCTATATAACGTGCGCACTAGGCTAGTCCATTTTGAGCATAGTCGCCGTTGCCGAATATTCAGCACGGACATTAAATGTATTTTTAACTTACTAATGCCCACGACGACGTTGAGAGATTATTTCTACAGCATAGGATAAAAAGTAGCCTCTGTTTTATTTCAGCCCGATCCTTTCAGTAGTTTTTGCATGAATGAGTAACAAATTCCATACGTCCATAAATACAAAATTTCGCGGTTATAATATTATTAGTAAGATTAGTAGTACTTCATATTTCTAACCTCATGCTCCGTACTGAACACATCGCCCTGGTTGATCTGCTTGTATAGCGGCACCGGCTCGCTGTCCCCCGATTGTTTGCCGAACATCTTCTGCAGCTGGTGGAACTTTGTGTTCTGGTTGGCGTTGGTTTTCTGTGACTTCTCCGTTGGTTGAATCTGTAGAGTTGAAATATTTAGGTGTAATTGATGACTGATACGACTGCAACCTTTCAAAGCAATGCTCAGCGTACTTGAAAATCTTTTATTACACGCAACTGAGTGTATAAAGGATTCAGATTTTTTATTTATGAATCATCATCAGCCTATAGTAATCCACTGCTGGACATGGCCTCCACTAATGAGCGCCATAGCGCCCTGTCTTCAGCTTGCCGCATCCAGCATCTGCCTGCAGTCCTTAGCAGGTTGTCATGTCGTTATTTATGAATAAAAAAATCTTAATCTGTTATGCCACAAAACGAATGGTTACTAAAATAACGTCAAGAGCTTTTACCTACACGTCGAGAGAATGAAGTAGCATCGGCTTTGCAAGGCGTTTGATGAAAAATTTGTTTGTTTTTCATCAAACGCCTTGCCTCAAAGCGTATAACCAATCAGACCCTGGAAAGATGGGAGTGGAAGCCGATATTCCCGAGGAGCTCTATGAGAGGCAGCTCAGAAACAAGACGCCTTGTGATTCTCTGTGCCTATAGTCGTATACCTAACATAACTACTTTTATATATTACATGAACAGTAACGTCATTCTCGTTGACATGGTTGTCGTTCTGCCAGGTGTTGAGCGGCCGGTAGTCGGGCGTGGTCTCTCGAGAGAGGAACGCGAACTTCTTGCGATTGTTTGCGTCTTGCGGCTGCATTGCGGGCGCGTCGCGGTTGTTGCGCGGTTTGTGCGTCGATATTGTTACACCTGGAAATTTAGGGTTTGTTATAAAATAGGGATTATACATAGTTGAAAGTCTCAACACCACAACTCGCTCGACACGAAAATTACCTTTCAAAATTGAAAGAAACTACTGGCTCTTCGAATATAGTTTAACTAGACATAATGGACAGAGCCTATGGATTCCTATTATGTATATGTTATTATATTACTATTTATTATAATTAGCGTCTGTAACGTTGTTGTGTTGATTGGTGTATACAAATACAAAACCATATTACTGAGAATAACGTTAACTGTTTGAGCCTTTATAAACGAAAAATAGAATATCTTTAATAATTTCATAAATGTACTGTACCTGTGTTATAAATGTTTTTAAATACAAGTTAATATTACATTTTTTAAATATTTCTTACCAGTCTTCAAGCTGATCAGTATCGGAGGTACGTTCATTCCGCTCAGCCAGTCTTTAGCGGAGAGCGCGGGCAGCGGCGCCGCGGTGTCAGGGTACAAATCCTCCTGGAAACAATATAATTGGTATAAATTTACGTAATACGAGGACTTCTACAAACTTTAAATCCGATTTTTAATTACATGAGAGGCGCAATGTTATTATCTTATTAAGTGTACCTAGTTATCTAAAAATATCAAGAGCTGTTATTACACAACTGATGTCATGATCACAAGCAATATAGCGTCCACAGCGTCCAGCGTTTTCTATAGAGATTGTCCATACGCAATTTCGACGGCTTACAGCCCCAACAACGGTCACGCTACGATTAAATATACATCTTATAAAATGGCTCTAACAGCTATTATAATTCGTTTCAAAATTACCTGAAAACAGTCAGACTTGCGCGGAACTATCATGGAGATTGGCTCGCAAAGTCCTCGCGACGTGTGCAGCTTGTAGAAACGGAACACTTCGCAGGCGGCTGTGTTGACTCCGCGCTTTGACATGAAGCCTAGACCTCGCTGAAATTCACAAATGTAAATGATTAGGAACCCGCCCGGTTTGCAAGGGTTACAGAATAGAAGAATTTTATAAGTGCTATAATCCCGTAATACATTTCGTGTTATCTATTGTTGCTCCCAGTCGGCATCATTTTCTCTCACATATTTTTGAAATATTTCTACCAATTTACACAAAACTCTGACTGAAAAGGCCCGAAGTAATTTTATTTTATAATGACTATAACTTTAAGTTAAACATTATACTATTAACATATGCTAAGAAATTGAATTCAGAACTCCTTATCTCAGAGTCTCCAGAGTTTATTTTCGGCAAACAGTCGACATGTTGTAAAACATTTGAATACATAGTTTCATTAGAATATCGTTGTCGCTACTTGTTACCACAAAAATTAACTAGAAATGTTTGACCATTTCCTTGAAGTTCGAGTTAGAAGCTTTAGTCATCGAGTACCCATAATACAAGCTCTGCATAGCTTGGGGCTTGGTGATGCTGTGTGAATTGTCCAGCATTATTTATTATTATTTGAACTTACTTGAGGATTACCCGACAGGAACTGATTTAGGAAATGCACGTACGGCGCCTCGTCGACAACTTCGTAGTATCTAATGTTCCCGTCTCCCTTGCCAGCAAGGTAAACCTGCAAATAAAAACAATTACATTCACAATTGGTCGGTTTATATCGGATACCGTCCATAATGTGTTTCATGGATTGAAGAATTGGTGATTGAATTGAATTGATTTCTTGGAGATAAAAAAATTGCGTCAAATTACGTTAAAACGTAGTAACACATTTCAAATTAATTCCTTCAGCTACCATGATGCAATGTATTAAGATGGGATTTCATTTTTGTCTTTTCTACCCCAGATAACAATTTCTGCACTTGGCCCACAGGATTATGACCTACGCGACTTTTGTCACACAGCGGCTTGGACAGCAAACGCGTAATGGCAGAAAAAATCATATTTACAATCTATATAAAATTCTAGTATCACAATGTTAGTTTCCGTACACCTCCGAAACCGACCGATTCTTATGAAATTTTGTGTGTATATTCGATAGGTCTGAGAATAGGAAGTAAACTATTTTTCATCAGCGAAACCGTGGGGCGCAGCTAGTTTTACTATAAAAACTATCTTAGTTTGACGAATTCATTACAAACTTACCATGTTTGTATCATAATCATAATAGGGGAACACGACACCCGAGGAACTATCGATGGTCTCACAGACCAGCGGCTTAGACAGATCGTGCTGGTCCCAGACCGCGTATTGGCGATCGCTGTAGCGAGAAAACCCGGTCGTCAGGACCTTGTCTTGGTTCCCGAGGAATGTGCATTTCGATGCTTTGGTACCGGAGTGGCAGTTCCCTTCCTAGAATAAAACAAACGTGAATAAATAATGCTGGACAATTCTTACAGCATTATTTAGCCCCAAGGTAAGCACAGCTTGAGTTATGGGTACTAGATAACTGATATCCATAATACAATACATTACATAGATATATATTTTTATCACACAGAAAACGATCAGAATCGAACCCGCAACTTCCTGTACGCAGGCGGCCCTTCGCCCACCGCGCCAAAAAGGTTGTCATCAGTGAATCATTAAATAGACAAGCTAATTTTACGAAAAGGTAAAAAGGCCCGACAATTTTACTTTTACTCTCGAGTACAGAGGCTGGTGAGTAACAGCTTTAAAACGAGAATAGTTTATCGATTGTATCAATAATAGCTAATAACACTCAACAATTATCACCTATGATTCAAACACAATAAATCAGAACCCCGAGTTCGCTTTGACGCAAGTATAAAGACGTCATAGTGACGTCTCCTTTTTGTATGGGACTTAAGTGCAAGAGCATACACTATTAAAGTTATTAAAGTGCCATCGTCTAATTTGTTTCTTAATGTCCAGTCCATCCTAAGGTCGCCCTTTATTCTATTCTAAGTATTTATTTCTGAATTGTTTTGTGTGGTATACTAAAGTGTTTTCTATATCTATCTACACTACCAAATTTCAAAAAAAATAAGTCGACTCGATACTATAGTGTCTTACATTACATGTCCCCTAACTGTTTTATTTTAACTAGGTAGGTGTGTTCCATTATTCAAATTATGCAGGAATGCATCCTTTGCCGTAACTAACCTTCGCAAGCAAGCTAACCTAGTGACCTCATTTTAAACATAATTAGTGGTTGGTAACAAACAAAACAAGTTTAATATTTCAATCAAATTATGTAAGTTCATTGAAACATTATAGTGATTTATAGTGCGGTTTTATAAATATGAAAAAAAAAACCTTTATTGACAATGAAAGCACATCCATAACAGTATGTGCTAGAATCGTAATTTTCTTATATTTTAAGAAGCACTGCGGATTATTAGTGAATTTCTTCAGAAGGAAATTCACGGACGTGCATTATATGCGAAACAGTGCACTTTCATGATTTTTTTCCTCAATCAGTGTTTTCACGTTCATGGAAAAAACAACCAAAGAAAAAACAATGAACTATAATAAGTAATTCCATTTTTTTACAACGGGGACGTTGTAAAAAAATTACCGTTTTTTCCATGAATGTGAAAACACGTATTGAGAAAAAAAAACATGAAAGTGCAGCAAAGTCCCCTAAGTACTAGGTAATATCTAGGCCTAGTTTCATAACCAAACCCGTTAGGTTAGCCCCTTTACACTCTTGTATAGATAAGATTATTATCTGGTTTTATTGCGTACTTTGATTTTATTCCCCTACATTAACATCGCATTGCAACGAGCGACGCATAACCATCAATCAATAACCTAACAAATCGCGTATGGTTAAATATGCGTCTTCTCAACAAATATTAACCTTTTCGTCGTATTTTCTATTAATTTTTACGGAGATACAGCTGATTCAAGATTGAAAATAACTATCAATAAGTGGAAATTCAATAAGGTTTGGCGCGGCCGAGGGTTCGGCAATATTTTTGCCGTAACCAAAACTGCAGCAGACCCTGAACAAAACCGAAACTTCGGCCGTACTACTTACAGATAAAACGATCCCCCGTCTAGGCTCAATAACTCTCAGCTTCTTGTCCTTAGACGTGGTAGCCAGCAGCGAGCCGTCCCGGTTGAACGACATGCAGTAAATGACGTCCGTGTGGCAGTCGATCACTTTGACCGCTTCTCCCTTACCGACGTCCCAGACGAAGATCTGTGGAGAAGAAACGAATTGATATAAACATATTGCAAGTCCTGCTTTCACTCGAATATATGTTAATTTCCGCTAATATTTTGCGCATTATTTCTACCGGGGCGCACAAATACCAATACTGTGGCCACTGTCGTTCCTGTATATCGGCTATTCGGTAAGTACTCTCGTATATTACAAGTAATCTACGAAAGTGCCGAAAATGAACACTAGATTCATAAACCATCTTTCGTGGAGAAAGGACATTGATTATGATTGATGACGATCTGATTTCAAAACACAACTTTGATACACTATACAGAACCCTAAGGATCAAACTATTTTTTATTTGCTAATGTATATAATTTGATATTTTACGATGAAACATTCAATACTCAATATTTTTATTCGACGGAATTTTTCAGTGTGGTTCGAGTCTCGCGCGTTTTACGTTTTGTTAAAATATCTACATATTACTACTATTCTATTTTGTGTTATATATTTCTTTCCATTATTTCTATAGACTTTATTTCATTTTGTATTGTCGTTTCGATCATTTCCTATGAAAAGTAAACCAATACAAAGTAAGGAACCATTACACAACTTGAATAAGACATGTTGCTCATCAAATGGATACTATAGAACGGTTCATTAGTGTCAAGTATCAATCAAATGTCAATTGATAGTCTTCGCCATTTCGATGCAGCGTGGCACTGATTTGAATGTTCACTTTCTTATGGTAATAACTGGGTTTATGCTTCGGGCTTCCGGATAGTATGTAGCAATGGCTTTTGTGTTATTATTATTACAGGTTATTTTCTACATATTTGCTAAGTTTCATTACAGTTGGTTCAATGGTTTCGGGTGAAAAAAGCAAAACATATTTTCTATCTCTGAATTGATGGAGTTGGCCGGAAGACTTGAGGATTCTGGCACAGGATCCAAATAAGCTTAGGTACCAAAGAGGAAGCTGTGTAATGTGTTTATCCATAGTGGGGAAGTGTTTACGGGCTGATGATATCAGCCCGTTATGATGATGATAAACTTTTAAAGCCTGCCTAAAGGTACAGTTTTTACCGGGACGACGGTGCGTAAATATTTTAAATCTACAAATATGTTCACGAATACTGTGATTTTGAGACACACTTGGTTATTTTAATAAATCTCCGTTTCATTTTAGTGGAAACCAGCCCTGATTCTTTGAAGTAAATGCGGAAACATGCCAAAAACCCTGTAAGTATTATGTATGACACACAATTTTACTGGGAAAGCTGATGAAAAAATATGGCTTTTGATGTGCTTCATCAAAAGCCGCATGTTTTCATCAACATCACTTAAAAGCTTTCGTCAAACAAAAAATAAATAAGCATACATCTAAGAAACTAAGCAATTGTGTTGTCTGCCTAATTCCTCAAGTTGATACTAAAGTTCAACGCCCTTCCATCCGGGCCTACTAAATGAAACAACATCTTACGTAGATTAATTACGGAGGTACTGCACCAAATACGAACTACGCAGTCACATCACGCGAGTAGGTACAACGCGACCCGGCAACGTAACGAACTTCGCGTGATGAATTGCAATTCACGATCAATTGATGGTACCGTTTGTTGTGCCGCTTTATGATGTAGTTTGTAGGATGGTATGATTTGGGTGAAAGAATTTGGATTTGGAGTAGGTCATAAGTATTTTTGAAGTTCTTACAGTAATGGTGATGCGGAGTTTGACAGAAACATGTTTCTAATACACAGTCAAATTAAAAAATATACTTATATATTTTTCCAGAACATAGAAAAATTACATTCATATAATTAACTGAAAAACAGACAAAATCGATCTCCACTCAGCATGTGTAGAGCAGATCATACTATGTCGCTGGTTTTCCATGGAGACCGTGTTGCGTAAGGTGGCCTCATGGACACAACCATATTTCTTCGGCTTTGTAACCCATTTGTATACAAAAAATATCCAGGATTTTGAATCAGAGTTAAGATAAAGAGTATAACCCTTACCAAGTAGTCGAATCCAGCGCTAAGCAGTATGTTCTCAGCGGTAGGGTGCCACTCGATGTAGGCGACGCGACGCTTGTGCCCTTGTAACTCCACCAGCCAATCCGTCAGGTGCATTGAGAGACCGCCGTCCGGAATGTGCCATAGTTTAACCTGGATAAAATACGTATCATTGTAGAGCTGAGATAACATGGCATCCTAGGCCAGCGTAAAAAGTAGACGCGACGTCTTATCGAGAAATACAATAAATAAAACCGGCCAACTGCTAGTCGGACGAAGGGTTCAGTACCATTATCTATAAAAACGGCAAAAAAATCATGTCTGTTGTATGCGAGCCTCCTTAAATAATGATTATTTTAGTATTTGTGTTATAGCGGCAACAGAAATACAACATCTGTGAAAATTTTAACTGAAAACTATCACGGTTCATGAGATACAACCTGGTGACAGACGGACGGACAGCGGAGTCTTCGTAATAGGGTCCCGTTTTACCCTTTGGATACGGAACCCTAAAAAGACATGTGCTTCGCGTCGCGTCATATCGCGTACATCGCTCAACTAGGAGTTTCCGTTTCATTTATTTTGAAACAAAAATATTTGTGTCGGAATATTGGACAAGGGTATAAAGTTTAAATATCATCATACTAATACAGTAATCAAATGGAACTAGTCACAATAATTTTATAAATGTGAAAGTTTGGATGGATGGATGCTTGTTACTTTATCTCGCCAAAACTACGGAATGGATCGGGCTGAAAATTTGCATATACAGGGCCTGGAATAAACCATAGGCTACCTACTATTTATCCCATAAATCAGTACCCTTGGGATATAAATAACCTTAAACAACGCGTGCCAAGTCGGGGGTGCAAACTAACAAGCCATAAGGCGGTTGGCGACATCAACAATAATACTAATGACAAAATAATCAAAAAGTTGTTGGATCAAAAGATGAACAGCAATTTTTGCATTCCAAATCCTCAATGGGACCAGTCGAATCAGTCGTCTCAAGAATTACCAGTTTTCGAGAGCATTAATAAAGATGTTATAACGGTCTACATTCATATAAAAGTGTTGCGAATGACACTGCATGCAACGATTGGCAAACCGACTGTTTAGATGCCCTGCTTTGATTAAATTGCAAGCAATCGTATAAAAATCTAGTTCGCAATAACTCTGCCGAAATTTTTACTCTACATTTTTATGTCTGTTATACGTCCGGAATAAAATGTTATACTTACTCGATTTAAAAGCTTACAGATAGTAATGAGTGAGTAGACTCCTTAACTAGATCAAAACTAGGTTTCAGTGAAGTGACGTCACTTTATTTAAGAGCTCTGACTTACCCGCCCCTGATTCTTTTTCATAACCGAACAAACATGTTAGTCGCAATAATATTATAAATGCGAAAGTTTGGATGTTTACATGGATGGATGGATGGATATTTGTTATTTTTTCACGCCAAAACTACTGAAATTTGCATACTATATAGAATATATACAATAGAAATAACGTTTAAACGTTTCCATAGAAATAGCGTACGATTCCACGGGCAGAAACTAGTTTTTTATGATAGGGCGGGGTAAAATACACTTTTCGTTGATAAACAACGTACTTGGAACTACTGTTATTTGGTAGCATCATCCGTTTCTATTTGTAAACATTACCTGCTAAAATAACATTCCAACCATAGGTTTCTTTTTATGCCGCAAGCAAACAGGTAAAATCATACTAATATAATACATTTATTATATTAGTATGATTTTACCGGAAAGTTTGGATGGCTGTTTGGTACCATCAACACGCCATAACTACTGAACAGATTGGGTTGAAATTTTATACAGGTAGTTCTAGGCCTGTAATAAAGCCTCGTCTACTTTTTAACGCATTCACTGCCCAGCCTCGACGGTTCGCGCTGCGCCGGGTGCCGCCGCCGACACTTTACAGGCGCTGGAGGAGGACATCTGAATCGTGGGCCATTAAAGCGTTAAGACATAAATATCTTCCCATGGGATAGCAATAACATTGAAACGTTTCCATGGAAACAACGAGTGCGAAGCCGCGGGCAGGAACTATTTCTGTAATAAGCGGGAGGAACTAAAGACACTACTTTATCTTGAGTGTTTTATGAATGGATGATCTAGTTCCGGCAACAGAGAAACTCTCCAACCATAAAAACCATATAATTTGTACGCAATCATCAATTATTATAACCATCAGGTACAAATTGCGAGTTTAAAAACAAAAGCTAAGATATACGTCCACTAGTGCGTAACGTTCGCGTACGAACTATCAGTTTTGTAATCATAGTGTGAATGGATTGTCGTTTATGATCAGACTTCTTATTTTACGGTCATAAAACTTTATGTTCACTGTCTAAATAATTGCTTGTTCATTGTATTTGTAAGTAATGCGATACGCGAATACCTATTATTTGTATTGCAATATCATTGGTATCTTGATAATATAACATTTTTTCGGAGCCTTTTAAAACTATTTAAAGTTTTTATTTAGCTCTATTGTTTAATACTAGTTCTTATTTGTTTCTTTTATTTGATTGTTACTTTCTTTTTTAATAGAGAGATATAATTTAAAGTATAATATTACCTTACCTTCCTTATTAATGGGCAAACATAGATTTTTCAAAAAATGGCGCGCAATGTGGCTTCTTAACACAAACTCGTACTATAAGTGGTTTCTAGTTACATAAGGGACTGAATAATAAATAAATAAATATTGCTGGACAATCCACACAGCATCATCTAGCCCCAAGCTAAGCAGAGCTTGTGTGTACTTTGATAAACTACACACAAGCATTACTTACATTACTTTGTAATTTGGTAGACTACAAAAGCATGCACGTAACCAATAGTGGGTTGTCAGCTTTACTACCAATAAAAACTATATTACCGTGCAGTCATCGGAACACGACGCGATGATGTTATCGTTGAATGGATTCCACTTGATGTCCAACACTGGGCCTTTGTGACCTGTCACTCTGCTGGCGTTGAAGTCTAGACGACCAGTCTGGAATGAAACAGAAGATTAGAACCTTACAGGGACAAAGGGCGTAGTTGGTCTTGATCTTAATCAGGAGACCCTTGTCTGAATACAAGAGTCAATAAGCAAATAGATAATATTATATCTATGTCAATAAGCAATGATTTATAACAAACAATAGATTTAACATTTATATTTTTTTTCTTGAGCCTCTATTTACCCGACTAGCGCAAGAAGGTGGGTTTAGATAAGTTCTAAACAATATCTCGCTATAAACATACACAGACAGGTGCGTTAATAAAGAAAGGCGTAAAAACGTGTGTTCATTCATAACACCTCGTTAATTACGTATAAGTCACGTATAACTCAATTTATTCTAGCTCTGCGTTTGTTTCCTTTTATGTTCGATAGAGGCGCTGTAATACCACGCAAAAATGTACTCGCGCAAATTACATTTCTACGCGTTTCGTTCGTTCTCTAGCCACTTTTATTTATCGAGTTCGAATATGGACTATCATTCGGAAAATATGCGATAACTTTTATCAAGGACTGATTAACATCAATCGTTGCTCTATTTTGTTAGATAGTGGTTTCCTATTATAAATGCGAAACTTTGTGCTTTTGTAAAGATTTTTGGCTGAATACAACGCAAAGACTACTGTGGAATAAAATGAATTGCTGACATAAATACCTCAACCCTGGAATAACATAGCTAGTCATTTCATATTTTGAATATTAACAGGACATTCGAACTGACTACCTTCGAATAAAAAAATAACAAAATTGATAAAATTAAATGATAGAGTCGTTAGATTACATCAAATAATTAAACTTTGCAAATTTGAAAATAACTAGCACACGCATACCTCATAGATAAAATCTAAATTAGCAGCTAATTGCGTGAATGAACTTTTAGTGTTCCGTACTGTTATTATTAAAAATCTGTTTGTTCATGAAAAAAATATCAGTATGCAGGTAAGACCTGTGGGTCCAAACCAAAAACTATGGGGAGTTGGGGCTTAAATCATGGTCTTCGATCATTTTTCCATCATTCAGATCTGCAAGTCCATTCGTACGAGTGAATATTACATAGACTAGGTATAGACAGGTTCCTTCAGAGTGAAATTTATTTATTTATTTATTTTTTGAGATAATAACATCATAACAGGTTTAGATCGTAGCTAGAGTATTAGACTCTACGGAACTCTAAAAACCAGAACCTTGAGGCGTAAACTATAAATCATAAGTGAAATTAGTAGAATCCAATAAATAACATGTCAAGTTCCCACTTACGATGTTCCCACAGCAATACGCTTTACCTATTGTTTCACCAACTTGGTGTCAAGTTCGTTTACAGCGGACAGAGACAATCGTATGATTACTCAAAGTGTTTTATGACAATAGAGTGGATTAGGGTTCGATCACACTGGCGATTTGGGAGTTTTATTTTGTAATATCTGTTCCCCGCGGTTTTCTGACGTTAAATTCTAATTCGCATTTCCAGGAAATAAAGGAGCCTATGTTCTATTAATTCTTCAACTGTCGCTATGTTGAAAATCAAGTCGATTGGTAGCTTACTAGGCCGTGAAGGAAGGACGAATTTCGTATAAAAATAATATAGTAGTAGACTTCGATGTTTTACCAGGACAAAAAGTAGCCTATACTCTCCATCATTTCAAATAAATCTATGCCATACTCTACGACATATTATAATAGATCGCAACACACAGGTGCACTCTTAAAATCCGATGGGACGGACGGTCGAACCGACACGACGACGACCGGTGGGAGGTCAAGCGCAGGACCAACGGCTTACCAAGCTTTCCGAGGTCCGGTCAACTTCCTGACTTCGGGCTACACAGAATGATTCGTGCTTAATTCTCTTACCTAATTGATGGAACAAGATGGCCTACCCAATGCGAGTAGTAATCAGAACAAATATCTCGTATACAGACACGGTAGGAATAGGGTTTACGCTACGAAGCATTTAACTTGGAGGTAAACAATGTCTGTTATTTCAATCCAGCGCCGCCATACCCTTCAAACCAATTTTCAAGAAAAAAAATGAATTCGTTCAGCAGCAGGTAGGTATACCAACCACGGGACTATTATCTGACCATTTATTTTTAAGAAGTTGGATGATTGGACATTGATAGAAATACAAGGAGCATCACTGTTAATGTTAATTGTCTTTTTCGTCGGTTATGAATATGACAGGATGTTTATTTGTTCGTGACAGCTTTAGTATGTCCAAAACGAACCCCTCCTTAAATGATCTCAAATGCATTATTGACTACTTATAAGGCATGCTTACATAAAACTATGACTCCATCTATGCTTACTGCATCTCTTAGCTACCATACCAAGGTCGGCATTCAAATCATGACACTTTATGATACTCAAGCTATTTCTGGCTATGTCAATAGGCTACTTTAATATTAGGGCCGGGCTTGTTAGTGTAGCCATGGCTAACAGAAATATACAAAAGCCTTGCGGAGCTATAAATCCATTTATTATAAAGACTCATGCTGAGTTTACCTCTAAATTTAAGTACTAATAAGTTGGACTGGTTTTTTATTAGAATTGAGGAATTTATCCTAGCAGACTTATTGCGATCTGATAGATAAAGTTCATCATTTATCGTCATCATATCAGTCGAACAATGGACATAGGCCTTCCGGATAGATCGCCACATGGACGATGGGGGGTCTACTCATACCCACACTGCGTCGCCTTTTCGTCATTACTTCCGCGAATCCTCTCTTGTCGGCTAGGTATGTCTAGTTACCACGGGGAATTTCAGTTCTCTATATGACGATTTAGTTATTGGTCTATGCTTGAATAACGCTTTTGCCATAGAAAATCGTTACTCAAGCATAGATCGATGACTGAGCAAGCTTTCATAATACGGACCTAAATGACTTCATTTGAAGGTAATAACTAGATCAGTCTGAACTAGTCTTAAGCATCTCTTTCCCTTTCAATAAATATATACCAGCCTGTTCTAAAAGCCAGTAAATTTATTCTATACAACGAAATCTAAATAGGCTTTATAGTTTGAGTGACGTAGAAAGTGGTCGATTCACTATTCAGTCTGCCCACCTGAATATGGAGGAAAAGCATGGACAACTTTCCTTTACAGAACCTGGATTTCATGGCAAGTGTTCTATAGATAATGATTACGTTTTCTCTATTATTGGTATAAAAGCTGTCACCTTAAGTACTAAGCATCACATGTTGCTTGTTACATCATCCTCGGACACCCTCGGCCTCGGTAGCATTCATCGATAATATTTTTTTACGATTTTACTCACCCTAGTTTTTCCTAATAAAATGAGGAGCAATTCAAAAAGTACTTACATTATCCAAAGGCAGCACCAGGAACGCTCCACCGCCAGCCACTTCAGTCACAATCGCCACGAACTTGGGATTCACGGCACAGAAGTTGGAATCGTGCGCATTCCTCGTGATCTTTATGTTGTCGTAACAACGCTCTCTTTTGAATGGCACGCCGTACACATGGCGGAATTTCGAGCTTCTCACCCCGCGGAACCATATCTAGAAGAAGACGGTTTGTTATGGTTTGAAGACTAGTTTGGAAGACATAGGAAGGAAAATTAACATAAAATAGTGGAAAAGAGAATAAACATTATCATAAAGTGTAGCGCTCTTCACGATTGCGTATAACTATACTAGAGACGTTAATTTCACAGGATTCCCTGAATTATTGAATCCAATCCAGATAGGTTTATTCCGCGTGAGCACCCAACCTTAATTTAGGTACTCCTTTACATTTCGGAATGCTTTCTGTTTTCATTAGGCTCCTTCCCATCACATACAAAAAAACAGTCTGTGTGTGCAGTAAAAAATCACAGGATATTTTGAAAAAAATATTTGATTTTAATTCATCTCAACGCAACGGTAATACCCTCGAACTAATGATGAGTCAATAAGGCCTATGTCCAGTAGTGAACTGACAAGACTGTTGACTTGATGTGATATGAAAATAATCTCATACTTTACGGTTTTGGTATAAAATAATAATGTAGTAATTTGATCATAAATTTACAAGGAATGTTAATTCCGACCAAACTAACAACAAGCAAGTAAAATTTAGCATGAACGTGGGAGGTTTATTTACAAACATTTTACGTCAAATTTCGCTTCAGTACCGACCGCTAGTTATGAAACGTAAATGTATTATTTAATATACCCGACCTTAAGACAAGTCAACCAAAAGTAAGTGTTATGAAAAATTTAAATAATTTTCTGGACGTTATTATGACAACGTGAATTATATTATCCAGCTGCCTAGCCAAACCTATAAACTCTATGACAATTAGAAAACATTGGTCGTAAAAACTTGAACTTTACTTTCCAAGCTTTCTTGGCACGTTCAGTCGTAAAATACAAGTTTAAGCATTGAGTTTTTTTGTGAAAACAAACGCTGACAATGTTTAAGTGCAACACATACAACAATGACTTGCACGCAACAGGAGAAAATCCTCAATGATTGTTTTTAAATGAATGAAACAACAGTTTGCTCTTTAGTTAGAAAATAATTATTTACTTATCAAGTTATTTCCACCGTTGTTACTTTAGAACAGAGTTTTTTACTTCACCTTGTAGACTCTACTGTATTCCTAGGGTTACATATTGATTCTTCTCTTCAATGGAAGTCGCAAATAGAGGCTCTGGCAGGTAGACTTAGTTCAGCAGCTTATGCAGTTCGAACAATTAGATATATTACCAATGAAGACACAGCTAGGTTAGTTTATTTCAGTTACTTCCATAGTATTATGTCTTATGGTATTTTGCTTTGGGGACAGGCAGCTGACATCCAGACCATATTTGTTCTTCAAAAAAGGGCGGTACGCGCTATTTATAAATTAAAGCCACGAGATTCTTTGAGGGAATTATTTAAAAACATTAATATTCTGACTGTAATATCGCAATACATCTATGAAAATCTAATGTATACCCACAAAAATAAGGATAGCCTTATGAAAAAGTGTGATGTTCACAATAGAAATACAAGAAACAAGAACAAGTTACACATCCCATCATTTAGATTACACAAGGTAGGGAAATCATTTATGGGCAATAGCGTGCGCTTCTATAATAAGCTTCCATCTGAAGCAACTGAGCTCCCTATTCGTAAATTTAAAAATTACATAAAAATAAATCTCATCAAGAAGGCTTTCTACTCCATAAATGATTATCTAAATGATGTTAATGCGTGGCCAGATGTCGCTCAGTTTCGCACCGACAATAGTATGTAAGTAATTTGTTATTGTGCATAGCTTTACTTAAATATTGACATGTATCGAATCATACTATATTTAGACTTAAATAGGCAAAAAACCATGTATTAGACATATAAGAGATGAACATGCTAGTGGTTTCTTTTTCACTTCTTCCACTAGTGGACAAAAAATTGAAGTGAACAGTAAAATAGTTTATTTTTGATAATAATTTAATGTATAAATATGACTTGTCTAAGTGCTTATTTTGTAAGCCTAAAGAAATAAATGATTTTTTACTTTTACTTTACTTTTACTTTAGTCTAGTTTTCCTCTGAGGACATAACAGGAACATGATGGGAATCTACAATTTCGGTAGTGGGCGGCAAATAAAATAATGAAGACACATTGCGTATTACTGTCCATCTGCCAGCTTTGTCATTATTAAAGTGACCAATTTCACAACGGAAAGGATTTATCTCACACTTTACAGCTGCTCTTATTATTTAAGAGCCTACTAGTCAAAGCATATTTGACAAGAACATAAATTAAGGTGCCTCTTCTTAACAACTATTGTTCCTAAATGTTTATTTATGCAGAGAAATGTTTCTCTGACTTGTGCTTTTAAACACAGTTTTGGTATTCCCCCAATTTAGAAACAAAGGTAGGTTACTCTAGGTCTCTACATTGCGAACATGGGGCAAAAGTCGCTGACAAGGCGTTCGAACAGTCAAACCACAAAAGAGTAGTTTGTGAGTATTATCGAGCATATGCATGGGTCGTTTTCGTTAACTAGCTTAGTTTTACGATTGCGCCGTAGATAGAGCAAACATTACACGTACGGCAAACAGCAATTCGGTATTATGACTGGTGACCCCTGACCTGTATTGGGGTTATCGAATAGTCCCTATCTAGTCCGAGCTCTAACGAACGGAAAATGCAATTGCAGAATGAAAATTGAACTAATAATCGTGTGGAACAGTGGTAGCTTATAGCTATTGCAGTAGGGAATAGCTATAAGATATACTCGTAGCTATTAGCTTCCAGAGGGGTATTAAAATAAGCCAGCTAAGGCTTATTTTCCACCGCCTTGTTCCGCAATAAGTTTTAAGATCTCAGAGCGAAGAGTTTCATACTTTTTGGACTTGGTTTCATTTCTTCGGTTAGATTTATCGCTTTATTCCGTTACTGAACGGTGTATCGATTTCGCGGTAAAATTCGCAGGTTTTAATAAATCTAGAGTAGCACGCATCCATTACTGAACTTTTTGTCTAGAATTATGGTCCGATTGTTCGTTCTTTGAGTATCACAGAGGAAAAACTGGTTTTTAAAGCCATAAAACTTTGATATAGCGATGGCACTGGTAATTGTTTAAACAATAATTGATTCACCATAAAGTGTATCTCACAGGTTTCACTGCAGGGCAAAGACCTTCTTATCGTATCCTTTGCACGGGCGTTGGCAACAAGACATAATGTTAGTAATATAGCTATTAAAAATAACAATTAAAAATAAACATGGGTCTGAGCCAAATAGGCACACAACTTAACTTCAAATTATCATCCCATATTAATTCCTAACAAACAGAACACGAATTTGATATGCCTAAGGCTGGATAAATTAACCAGGCTGAGTCATTACTAAAATAACATCAGTTTACTAGAACGGAATTGTGTTTGTATTGGTTTGCCATAATCACCACGGTTGGCAGGCGGATTGATGACTACAGTTAATATGCCCAAAATACACAGAAGGAAGCTGCTGCCTTCCTCTGGTAGGTAGTCGACTCTTACGACAGCCATGGCCTGAGTCAGAAAGGTCGATTCTTATACTGCGACCGCCATGGCTAACATCAATGATTGATTTTGATCTGGATTGATGGAAACCGTGTCAGATTTTAATGTTGAATGTATCTGCTCTACATTATACAAATGTACCGTTTACCGTGTAGGTACCTATTAAGAATATAAAACGCACATTTTTACGTATTTTAGAGACTAAGTTGATTTGCTTATTTTTGTCATATTTCATATTGGCATTCAGACATAATTATGACTTTTACACAAGAATTGGAGGGCAAGTTTATTTTGTATGCTAGGCGCCAGGGGAATTAAACCCAATCAACATAATTGCGCAAGAAATGAATAGTCTTCCAAACTAGAACGCACGTCTGGGAATTTACATAAAGTGTTAATGACCCAAAATGGTTGTCATGTTAAATTTGATTTGAAATTTATTTTATTGTATTGTGTCAATGTTTTTTTTTAACATTATAAGTCTTATCATGAATTTTGCTTAAGGTGCGATATATTGTACCAAGATTTTTGGAAATAGTGATGAAGATTTTTAACTTGGTTGGTACCTACTTCGTGAGACATATATGATTGTTATACCTTTTAAAAGAAACAATCTGAAGAACAATAAAACTAGAACATAAAAAAGCATTGCAAGCTGCAGTTTGTATTGTTTCATGACACATATTTACCTACTCATTAGAATTGGAATACTGCACATAGTCTCAGAACAACTTGTCAACAATTCCTCTTGCTTAATTATTTAGCAAGGGTTGTTTCCCGAAATTCGGGAGATCAGGAATATTAAAGCTCACACAAATAAAAGCCAAACATAAAAGCGACAAACCACAACTTGCAATAAAGTGCAAAATAAAAGAAACAACAATACCTGTGAATTAGTCATCCTGTTCTTTCTTTCTACTGGTGCAACATAGACATGCACTACATAGATGCGCAATCAGTTTTGTGCATTTTGCGCAACAATCAAAACAAAACATAAAAATCAGCTGCCCACATCACTAACACTGAAAGGTTGAAAGAAACAAAAAGAAATTATAAGAAAATTCTAATCCCAACACGAATTCCCTTACGGAAATTACGGAAACTTATAAATTATAATTATAAGTGCAATTCACTGGTCACTGAGACAGCACTTGTGCTAGGTCGGAATGAAATAATTAAGTGTGCGAGTGTGTGATTACGGCACTGAGACGCGTGCATTCAGCGGCAGGCGAAAAAAAAGTGAAAAGTTAGTTGCCGTTCGTTGCCGCGCTGAGAGAAATTCAAATTCAAACGATGCGACGATAGATTTGAATCTCTTGTGATGTAATAATATGTTTATTAGCACCGCAACTTCGCAAGTCATTTGGAATTTGAAGTCTTCATTATTCTTTTTGAATTTATTAAGGTTTTTAGGTCATTACTGTGCATCGCAGCAGATATCGATTCTCGGCCTTTTCAACCCATTGTTGTAGGAGATTATACAGTCCCACTGCAGGGTAAGAACCAGCCTAGTTTCACAAATACTTTTCCTTAAAATGCCACGGGATTCAGACATAATCCTTCACCGTAAAAATAATTCTAACACACAGAAAACTACCTACAAAAGCAAAAATGCAAGGTCAAATAATCAATAACATACTAGTCTAGTCTATGAGATCTTTACATAAACTATATGACTTCATCATGCAAGTTGTTGATGGTTGCCTTGTTGAAGTTTGTCACATCATTTATAATATCATTTCAAGGTACATTCTTCAGAAGTTATTTAGAGATTTAAAAAATATGAAAAGTAAAATCTTTGTAAACCAATAATGAACCAAAGCAAACTTACACTGGGTTTATAAAAAGATGTGTTTGTGTGTATCAAATTTGATGTCATAACCAGACACTTGAGATAGCATTTTGCAACCAACACTTTCCCTCCCCCAGTTTAGCTGAATGATAAGTTTGTTACATTAGAGGCAGCTAAGCGTGAAAAACTACCTACTACATAAGTGGTTGCATACAGCCTACAATTTGGAATTAATTTAACCATTATTTATTTGTTTGTGATTGTGGTATTGTACAATCGATCTTAAACTTAGTTTTAGATCAGCACAATCTACTCTTTCAAGAGTACAAAAATATTACACTGTTTTTGGAGTTGATAGAGAGCATGCAGTACCTAATTAACTATTGCATGATAATAATTAACATGAAGTGTAAAATCATTATTAATAGGCGAATTGCAAAGATTTTTTATTAAAAAATTGAGTTGATGGGCCAATGGATTTTTGTTTCTTAGGTTTATATGACAATCTCTAGACTCTTGAGACAACAGAGTCAGACTAACCTTGCTGTGAAAATGTTTTATAAGGTATTCATCATTATTTTGAGCCCGTTGGCTTTCTCTTTTACATGCAAGCTTAAGCAATCCCCATCCAATGTTCCCGCCTTAAGATGATTGATGTCACCAAAAAAGCAATTTCAAATGACATTATATTTGAATCGTTTGAATATCAAACCAACACCTAAGGATAACAAACAAATTGATTTGATCCAATAATGCTTATTATTTGACATTCTTATGGCTTGATGATGTAGTGGTAAAGGCCATGTTTATGCCGTCCTATTGTTGAGCAAAATCACACCATGAAAAATAACTTATTGATAAAGATAAGTCTTATGTAGTTATTGTATTTTCTGATAAAATATACTTCTGATAAAATTTATAGACAGTGGTATTATTCACAGACGATTTACTATAAAATGTGATACTTGTCCATGGGTTAACTTTTCTAGCTACTTCATAAATAAGTTTTATGTATATACAACACTTAAGATGCAAAAAGCTTCATCAGGCCAAGCACAAGGGCTACTTAATCATGGTAGGTACATATAGAACTCCTGATTAATGCCAACACTAATAGAGACAATAATAGTTGAAGTGCTGTACTATGTACTTCGGTCTGTGTCCAGTATTTCTGTAGTCCTTATTAAATCAAATCCATAAGAAACGAAAGAAGTGGTGCATCAGTAAAGGCCGTTGACATTTTTACTGCAATTATCTTTATCATATAAGTACACAGCGATAACATGAGGTTACTTGAATACTTTTTATTTATTCTTACCTTAGCCGCTGGTTTATTACACGCTCTCACGTCCACCAAAGCGCTATTTTTTGCGGGACTCTTCTCGGAAAGATTTATGATTTCTAAGCAGTTACCCTCCCTTATCGACTCATCTTTTACAGGAGTCATATCCCACAATATTCCAGATGAATTTCACTGTTTATTGTAATATTTATTCAGAAAAACACGAAAATAATCTAAAAACGATAAATAACACAACGTCCATCAAGTGAAAATCGAAGCGAATGAAATGAATGAATGACTGCTGCTGAGTGAAGGAAGATGGTTGTCATAGAGGAAAGTGAACGAAATCGTGTCAACGTGTCAAGCCCACTGGTCAAGCACATGAAGTTAAAATAATCATGGTCAAGTGGTCAAGCCACGCGCTACAATACACATTATAGACCACGCGCAGTGTAGGTAGAGTTCCGTAGATAGAGTAGGTATGTTTTTCCAGTATCTATCTATCTAGCTCGCGCCAAACTACGCAGACTTTTTAATTCTCCAAGTACGCAGAGCAGTCATTTAACTGGATATTTACCATGATTTGATTTTTGACTTATAATATTTCCAATATTTCGGCACAGTTTCATGCGCCATGATCACGGAATAACTGTGTATATAATATGTAGTTGAATTCCAAAATAAAAAAGTCTCAGCAAAGTGAATCAACCACTGTTTCACCTGTCGATCTTGTGTTTTCTTTGAGTTAAGGGTCCGGCGACCCTCGATTGCAAAAATCGCTCTGAATATCGCTGTCCTTGTTTAACCCTTGCGCCGCGCCCCATGCGTGCGCGATATCAAATTTTGAACGGCTAGTTCAAAATTTTGTTTGTTCCGTAATACCAAAAATTATGAAAACATTTTGTATTCTTCACAAAGTATTGTTATTCTGTAACTAGACAATATAAGCTATGTTCCTTAATAAATAAAACGTAAGATATTGATGTTTTTAATACAAAACAAATAGCAAGAAAACTTGTCCATTTTCGCATAAAAATGTGCAAAATGAGATTGGCTTTCATTTCATTTTAGGTAAGTAGGTATTTTGAAAAAAAAAACCGATTTGGGAACCTAGATAAATACTATATTAATACAAATAATGCAATATTATAGTGGAAATATGCTTGAATTAGAAATAATTTGGTATTACGTTTGTATGAAGAATTCGTCCCCGGAGACCCTTAAGGTTTGAGTTTAACTCTTAAATTCCAATCTGACATTGTCTTGTCACTGTCAAAATTGAAAGAATATCATCAGCCCCCATTTTTGGAATTTTATTGTTGTGTTGTTGTTGCGATTAATTTATTGCGAAATTTGTTAGCTAGATCGTACTACTTTACCATTGAAGTTAGCAAAACTACATCAAAATGAATAGAATATTCGGTCGTGGTAAACCAAAAGAACCTGGCCCTAGTATCAACGATTGTATCAAAAATGTAAGAATTATTTTCATGTTCTATTGCACAGTCGTCGATGATTCATCCTTGTTCTGATGAAATCTTAAATTTTTATCCAGGTTGATGGCCGAGCCGATAGCATCGAACAAAAATGTCAGAAACTGGAAGCAGAGCTCAGGAAATACAAAGATCAAATGGCGAAAATGAGAGAGGGTCCTGCCAAAAATTCAGTGAAACAAAAAGCCATGAGAGTATTGAAACAGAAGAAAATGTATGTATTTTGATTTATCATATCTAGACGTGGTTGTTAACTATATTTGTTCATAGCTCAGAGTTGTTCAGCTGGCTACAAAGACATGCTTGGACTTTAGTCTACATGATAGAATCTGGAATTCTGAAATCAATAGAAGAACCAAAGTCACCAACCTAGCTTTCAGAATGAGTTAGCTGAAGCGGCAAAGGGCAGATCATATAGCTCACAGAACTGATACCCGGGAGATCATATAGCACACACAAGTGATCACCGGGGAGTAAACGTTTTTGAGTGGTAGCCATGATGCAACACGAAACAGAGTGTTGGGAGACCATCCTCTAGATGGTCTGGTGGATTAACAAACTAACAACATTGTAGCAATTACAGGGAGTTGATGGATGGAGATGGCTCAATACCACTATTTGTAGCATTGTATGAGGGAGGCCTATGTCCAGATGTCTATGGACTGATATGATGATGATGATTCATCCTATGTTAGTCCTAGTGTTTTTCCTTCTGCTACTGAGGACTTGATTTTGCAGAAAACACTAGAAGGCAGTGTCATTGGATAGAAAAAAAACTAATTTATTATGTTGATTTGTTTGTTTGCCTGTGTGATCTGTAGGCTAGCATAGTCAGTTAAGACAAGGCCTTGGTTAAGATGGAATAGAGAAATGTCATAATTTCTCATTGAATGTGTAAAATATTTGAAAAATAAAACTACACTAGGTAGCGAGATTAGACATAAGTTACTCTCTAATGTACTGTCAATGATAAGGCTATAAAATAAGGCCATAGACAATGACATCCAAGAGTACTGCAAAGTCTTGCAAATTAAATCCAGCATTTTTGGAGATGAAAAGACAATCTTATTTGCAAAATGATAATCATTACCTGGATCTGTACCTTCTGATATTTGTTTTCCAGGTATGAACAACAGTTGGACAATCTAAGAGCGCAGTCATTCAACATGGAGCAGGCAAACTATGCCACTCAGACTTTGAAGGACACGCATGCTACAGTGGCTGCGATGAAGGATGGAGTCACACAGATGAAGAAGGAATTCAAGAAAATCAATATTGATAGCATTGAGGTTTGTTTACAATACACAAGAATCAAGAAATTGCTGATAGAGTTTATAAACAGAGTTATGTGCATTTAAAGTGTGATCTGTTTTGACTTAGTCATTAATTAGCATTTGTTGGGCCTCTCCCTACTATGAGGGTTTTGCCATAATCACACTTGGCCAGCGGATTGATGATAAAAATGTTATAACTACTCAGAAGGAAGTTGCTGTCCTTATTAAAGGTTCATTAAGGTTCCCACAGAACATCCAAGGACTGAGTTGGAGTACTTCGATGTCGCAGTTCCACACTTATAATACCATTTAAAGAATAATTTTATTCATTATTGGTAAAGTTACCAAGTAAAATTTTTCGTTACTTAGTTTTTACACTCACATCTTGTACCTAATTATGTTAATCTACCTCTATATTATGTTTGAGATAATAAGAAAATTCTTATTCATAAACAACTGAACTGAACTGAAAAATAAGAAACAGCTGTTCTTTTCCAGGACGTGAACGATGACCTGGCTGATATGCTGGAGCAGGCCGACGAGGTGCAGGAGGCGCTCGGCCGTCAGTATGGCATGCCTGAGTTAGATGATGATGAGCTGGCTGCGGAGCTGGATGCGCTGGGTAAGGATGGCGCCCCTTGTTTTGTTTTATATCCTAGCCAAAGTCAATTTGGAATGTTTTTGAACAAACCACGAGAAAGTAAAACCGGCCAAGGGCGAATCGTCTCGCGCTCGAAGGGATCCGTACTATTATCTATAAAAACGGCAAAAATACTACGTTTGTTGTATGGGAACCTCCTAAATATTTATTTTATTCTGTTTTTTAGTATTTTTTGTTATTGCGGCAACCTAAATACATCATCTGTGAAAAGTTCATCTGTCTAACTATAATGGTTCATGAGATACAGCCTGATGACAGACGGAAAGACGGACAGACAGGGGAGTCTTAGTAATAGGGTCCCGTTTTACCCTTTTGTACGGAGACCTAAAAACTTAAACACAACTTAAAGCTTGGCGCCGACTTTGAGATACACATAATTGTAAGCAATATTATGTAAGAAGGATCTCAAATCGATACGTAATAAAAATTCATAAATTGCGTATAAAAAGACGCGGCAGAATGATGATTTAGGTTTAGTATAGGTAAATTACTGAAACCTGGCACTATCCTCTTTTATTTTATGAAATTATGCCTCCAGTTATTTATAGAAAAAACCAAAGAGGATCAACGAACGAATTAAAACGACATTTCGTTTTAATTCGTTCGATCGGTACTCGGATCCTTTATATTATAGTCGAGTCGACCTATGTTGGACCACAATCTCACCTGATGGAAAGTGACGAATGAATGAACACTTTATTGTACCCAAAATAACACCTTATATCTAAATCTTACATAATAACATTACAATAGGCGGTCTTATCGCTTAAAGCGATTTCTTCCAGGCAACCAGTGCATTGGCAAATTGATTCATTGAAAATAGAACAAAAAGATGAGCTGACTTTAAAAAAAATTTTGGTGTTATATGTTTATAATTGTGTCTGTCTGTGGTATTTCCCAAATGCACAACTAAATATAATTAGGCTTTTATTGTTTAAAAAGTAACTTCATTGAGTGTGTTCTTAGTTATGATTAAATAAAATCTGCCCAAAGTTTTTATAAAATCTTGTACAATAACAATATCTCCGGCAAAAATACAGGATTCTGGTGACATGACTTTTGTTCAATTTGATTACAATACAATCTAAAAGACTAAAATTTCACAAATTACTTTATTATTATATATATTTTCTTTTATTTTTCTTATACTGAAAAGTGACGTCACCAAGCTTGATGCCGAATTTTGCTAACCAATCAGTTTACTACATAATTATGATCGTCGCAAAATCGTCCATAGAAGAAATAAATTCTATATAGTATGTGCGGTCTATTTGCACGGAGAGATAGAATGGTATATCAACCCTGACACTTTTAGCACGCGTCCCTCCGTCTGTAGTTTCTTTCATGAAAAGTAAAATGCTTCAGTAAAATGCCACAATGTGTCACATTGAGACAATGCCATTATTATGGTGAAGCGATTAATCTAGGACTGGATATATGATGTTAGCGTGGATAATTCTATGAAAAAACAAAAGACTACCGTCTAGCACGCCAGCTTCTAAAAAAATTATTTAAACCTATATATACCCTAATTACCTATAAATTTCCTACCTTTCCAGGCGATGAGATAGCCCTAGACAACGACGCATCGTATCTGGACGACGTGGTGACGCTACCAGCAGCTCCTGACAAGGAACCCGGCGCGGACAGTGTTAGGAACCGCGACGGAGTGCCCGTGGATGAATTCGGCTTGCCTCAGGTGCCTAGTGCCGCCCAGACAACGCGTTAAAAGCTTGAAACGTGGAAGGTAACTTTTGTAGACATATTACCTTTTGAGCCAGCTTTGGAAATATTTGTTATTTGATCAAATGTTATCTAGAAAAGTATTTCTTGAAGATTGGTTTTCAAAGTCTATGACAAAAATTGCTGAACGTTATCAATTTTCAAATCTGACGCGCATAATTTACTGAATTATTAATTTTCACGCCTCGTTATTTCACTCTCACGCAGTTGTGGAAACGATGCGACAACTGCGTGTAATGTAGATAGTCCTTACTTAAATAACTTTAAATTAACGGTATTATCGCAAAACTGTTACTCAAACTCGACTTGTGCAAACCATACCTTCGTGGATATAAAAGCATGTCACCATGTCAAAGATGAGTGACCTTAAACATTCAGGCACGGGCAGTGTTAGTCGCGATGGAGTAACAGGTTTAAAGAGATTTAAACTATATTTGACAATATGACACGTTACGCTCATTTTCTCTTAACAGATGTTATCTTAAAAGGTATTTCATCAACTGCCAAAAAGGTATATCAGTTATTCAGTTATCGACAAAACTCTGAATATGGTCATTGTTCATTGTTCATCAAGGCGTTTTATGGTTTATTAAAATTACAAGGTTCAGTAATTTATTTCATTAGACTTGACTGTACCTACATAAGATCTACAAAAGTCTAACTCTTTCAAGGAAAATTATTTATGCTTTAAGCTCGGCACTTGTGATGTGATGTGATTAATAAATCATTGCTTGTGCAAGGATAAAATGCAATAAAACGCGTTTTGATTTAACGCAAGGGATTGCAAAATTTATTAATTAAGTACACATTCTTATCCTCCGTATCTTATATTGTTGTACCTAGAGATATGTCTAAAAAGATACTCATATTAACTTTAACTTCTACTTTGAAAAAATTGTTTTTTTTGTTTCGTCGAATATAGAGCAACAATTTAATAATACTGTTTATAAAAATATATATTGTAAACTTTTGTTATCTTTACTGTTAAGTTGTAATTAATAATATTATGTACTTTTATATGTATTTAGTTTTATTTACGGCACACATAATATAACTAAAATTGAAATAAATAAAATGACAGTTTTAATTGTACAAGGCAAAACCTTTAATAATAATTTAATTGAATTAACACAGTCAACACTAAAATACTGTATGTTCGCTTACATTCAATGAATATTTACTGCTGAGCAGTAAACGATTACAAACAGCTGCACAGTTTCACCAACATCGGACCTTTCCAATCATTTTATCACGTCCCGTTTCTCTTTGAAAAACTATAGCAACGCCAAACGATTTTAGAATAGAAGTTCCCAAAATTCTTTCGACAAAATTAAATTTCATCTGAAATTTGAAGGCAAACCTAGGCCATGATGCTGGTGAATAAGACTTACATTGCTACAAACTAGTGCCGACGCCACACTACTCAGACGCAGTCTTGGGTAGGGGGTAGCGACGCCGGACTCGATTACTTCATGACACTGGCCAACAAATGGGAATCAAGTTAAGAGCCATCTAGAATGTTTTCATACCCATAGAGCTTAAATTTGCGTGTTCATTTGAAGATTCAATTTGCTCTCCAACGCTTGTAACACTCAAGAACTCTAACTTGATTCCGATTTCGTGCCGCGTGGCTTCTCACCACGGAATAAATAACTTGTCCACAATATTTACATCCTAACTGATATGTACAGTGTACAACCACTTGTATGGCTACTTGAAAAGTCTAATTGCACTATCAGGGTTCACTCGCTTAGTCTAGGGCCTCTTGTCCTGTCTTTGGCAAGAAGAAGCAGAGTACTGCAGCAACTGTGGAAGAAAGATTTTTGTAATTACAATAATGTTATAAATAAGCAAGTTTAGATGGGTGGATGTTTGTTGCTTCCTCATGCCAAAACTACTGAATGGATCAAGCTGAAATTAGCATCATAAACTTCTTGACTTGTTGCTTCCTACATCCAAGTTTGCCTTAAGACTTTTACGACGTCGTCGTCATCCCAAAAACCTCTGTTATATCTATTTCTTAGATTTGTATGGATTTTTGGTGAGCATGGACCTATTTTTGAATTACCCGGAGAATTCAGAAGGAATAAAAAAGATGCTAGATACTTACTGAAGAGGAATGAGGAGAAGACGACAATAGGAATGACGCAGTTGATGTCGATGAGGTACCCGAAGGAAAGGTTTCCGATGAGACCGCCTCCTCGGCCGGCGGTCAGGGAGAGTGCCGCAGCCATTACCCTGAACACAAAGATAGTCGTAGATTAGACGGAATAAAGGCATCTCGGATCTAGATCTATCTAAGACTCCAAGGTATTTCTTGCAAACATATGGGTTCTTGATAAAACTTTTGAAACTACCATACACACATATCTATCGGTTATTGGAATACAAAAGTGCAAATCGCAGAAGTTTTAAACAATTTTTATCGACAGCTTTCGAATTGTTTGTCTTTACTTTCATCTCTCGTCCGCTGTGGAATTCGAATGTGTTCCTTTTTGCTGAGCATGTGCGATAATATTTTGTTTTTAATTGTTACCTTGTTGATGTCTGTCATTGTTATCCGTTTTTGTTATGTTTTCATTCGTACATTACTTTGTTTACAAGGAATGTCCTGGGTTCGAGATAAGATTATGGAACATATTATTAGAACTTTCAATTGGTACATACCTAAGATTCGTAGGGAATAAGTCGACCAGCACACAGAAGACAAGACTAATGGCGAGAGAAGTCAGCGCCTCAAATATACAGGACAGCACCAGGTTCTGAGTGGAGTTCTGCACGTAGTACAAACCGACGGTCACTACGCCGGCGAAGCCCAAACTGAAGACTGTGGAGGAAATTATTAAATAAATACTTGTACTCTGCGCACATTAATCGAATACCGCTACTACCAAGTACAAAAATGTGCAATCAAATAAGGCCTTATACTGCAGGCCTGAATTTATTTTATTTTTTATATTGTATGAAAAATCAAACAAAAAACTGTTTAAAAAATAAATTTGATGCACGTACTTCACGTCCCAAGTCTGGCAAAACTGGGTTGGTTCGTTCCGACATTAGTTTTTATCTTCAGATATTCTCATGATTGTATTTGAATTGTATCTTTCTATCAGGGAAACACAGACGTCTCAAGGGTCTTTCTCTTCTTGATTCCTCTGAGAATGTTGATAAATTGGTTCTCGGAAAGATAACAAAATTGGACTGGACAATCAGCACTTACGTTTGTTAATTTTTACGACAACTTTCTGTAAAAAAATTGACCTGTCCGGTTGTCTTTTCGAAACTTTCCTATAGGTAAACGTTATACTAAATATTTTTGGGGATTTAAAATGATAGCGGAATGGCAGGCAAGCAAGGGTTTAGGTTTACTTACTCAAGAAGAACTTAGCTCCAAGCTTGTGTACGCAAAGCGGCAGCCACAGCGACGTCGGGATACAAGCCAAACCGACAATCAGAGTGTGCATGTACACCTGACCGTCGATGGTCTTCAAACAGTCGAAGGGGTCTGCGGAGGCCTCGTCGGCTAGCACGATGCCGGAGACGTCGCAGACAGAGGCGGAAGTGTTGGGGAAGTTGTGCTCGAACTCTTCGTAACGGTTAAACAGCTCGGGGAACCATACCATGAGGGTGTAGTAACTGGAACGAAAGTTGGAAATAGTAAGTTATGTATAAGTATTTTTAGGATACATAGGTAGTACAGTCAACAAGTTGCTTATAATCTCACACGCGCATGTTCACAGTGGGTTCACATGTATACGGTAATATCTTGCGTAGCTTGCGTAGGGTAATTTTTTTTGTTAATTAAATATAATATAACTTATATCTTTGTGCGTCATCATTAGCCTATATAACAGTAGTCCTGGACATGGCCTCACCTAATGAGCGCCATAACGCCCTGTCTTCAGCTTGCCGCATCCAGCATCTGCCTGCCGAAGGCGACCTACACTACGTTTGCCGTGTCGCGGTCTCCACTCAAGAACACGTATACTGCAACTGTTGTTTGTGCGTAGAGACAAGGAACTCTTGAACGTTAGATCTGATTTTAAAAGGGTATGTCCTACGGGATGCATAACAGGGAACCAGCTGGCAGCTTAATTCCATTTGTATATTTGTAATGCATCCGCCAAGCGTGGTGATTATAGTATAATCTTCCTTTGTATAGGAGAGGGGGATGTATATTCATATGTGGTGCTGATGATGAAGACAATTCCTCACCTGGTGGTCAAACCGAACTGGATAATGCAGGTAAGGATGGTGTATTTGAGGTATGGAGGTCTGCAGAGTGCCTTGGTCTGGACCCAGATTTCGCTGAACAGTCTCTTAAGGTCCTTGGGTTTGCGCATGCTGAGGCTTCGGACGGATTTCTGAGAGTTCTGGGACGCCACTGAGATGGTGCGCACTTTCTCCTTGAGGCTCTTGATCTGTGGAAACATACGTGTTATAATTTATTAAGTAATGACTACACGAGCGCGATTCCACGAGCGGAATGTTTTGAGGAGACATTTCTTAAGTAGTGTGATTGTACAAAGGCAGGAAATAAAAAGCCTGACGTAGTCTGCGCAATCGTGAATGAAAAAATCTAAAGTTTCATCCAGTCGCTAGAAGCCTAAGCCCAGAAGACATCATAAATTGGCGCAGCCGGTAGGTACGATTCAAGAAAGGAAAACTATCAAATGGCACTTTAATTCCTACTTACAATACATATAAAAATATTTACTTTCTCCAGGTATTTACATAAGGCGGGACCAACGTTATTGTTTCTGATTCTAAACAAATTACTCACGGGGTAGTTGTCAGGATCGTCGCCAGTGTTCTGCTTATAGATGCTCTTCAGCACTTTGAGCGCATCATCGTAATCGCCGCACTCCATCATGAACTTCGGGCTCTCAGGGAAGGCAAAAAGCCAGAAGCCCAGCATAAGGGAGGGCACGCCGCAAGCTGCCACGAACCAGTTCCAGGAGTCGTAAGAGAAGGCTCCGCTTTCCATGCGGATTCCGGTGATGGGGATGATGCCCCATGCGATCACTGGAAGGATGGTTTTAAGGTTATTGTTTTTTATAATGCTTACGCATAGTTAACACAATTCTTCGAGTTTAAATTATATCCCTAGAAGGCCGCGTCGAAGTAGTAATTTTTGGATATTTAATTTTTAAGAAGGTTGTACGTTATTCTTTATATTTGAATGTAAAATATTTGTTAACAATTCGCGCAAAACCTTGTCTGATAAGATCCATAAAATTGCAATTCGTGTGCACCGTCCCTTCCTCCCACAAATTGACATGGCACGCAATCAGAGTAAAACCAGAGTTAGGTAGGTACTCAATAAAAAAAACAAGGTGGCGCTTGTTTGCCTATGATCAAATTGTATGCAGCTTTTTATTGTAGGCATGCAATGGTCTCAATTCTGATGTCGCCAACCCTAAACTAAATTAATTTGACAGCACTAAAAATGATGTCTATCATCAGCTTATGCTAGTCCACTGCTATACCTACATAGACCTGGTCTACAGAACGCGCCCAATAAATGCGTCTCTATGTCCATGATGTGTGTATCAGTAGTGTACTTACAAGGCAGTAGGATAACTCCTAGGGTCCAGAACATTTCCATCCAGCAGAGGATCTTTTCTCTGTATTTGGTGGCCTGGAACTCTCCGAGGTACGGGAAGCAGATACCCATAGCACCGGCAACCCTAGAAAAATAATATATATTAATCAGGGCGCTACATAAAAATAACACGGTTTCTGTGGTCAAGAATTCTGTCGCTACAAACTTTGGCTTCGTCTCGGTCACTGTAAATTTCAGCGGCTTCTGTTACCCATAATTTGAACTTGAACAAGTACCCATTTTGCTATGGTATTGGTAAAGCGAATATGCATTAGAATTTATATTCGCAGATATGGTATCAAACGCCGTTGGGGCTTTCCGTACTGGGTGCATTCTCTGCATTTTAGGGCACGTTATCTCTAAAAACGCATCATCACTGCAATTACATAGATCCTTTCCATTGAATTTCACGTACAATGAAGTCTACGTCGGCTAATTGGATTGATGACACCGTTTTACGTCTAATAGACTATAATAAGAACTGTGGGAACATGGCATTTATAATCGATTGTAACGTGAGGCTTTGATAGGTACCTAATAAGCTGGTTTTATTGTCTGCGACAGGCATCTCGTTGTGACTCTTCCGCCATTGTAATAGGGACGAGGAAAACACTGAACGTTCACGTGCTTCAACGCATGTATAATTCGTTTGAAATGGTAATATCTGGTTTGAATGTAAACAAAAAGGTGGGCTATGATTCTTCTTCAATGTATATGCCCCATATCTATTGTTGAGCATAAGAAGCAACGGCATGGAGGAGACTTTGTAATGATACGGTGCGTGAAGGTCATCTGCTACATTATGTATTTAGTAGGTATGGAGACGGGTCATTTGCCACGAAAGTGGTGGAACACCTGAACAAATAAATCCCAAACAATCGTCAAAGAGCGTATGCCGGATGCCACTTTGTGGCATCATTTAAATATATGAAAAATCTGATACTTTTATAACATCTAAAAGTATTCCAAGTTAAGCGTCACGTAAACTATATTGCTATTAAAGGCGATAGTAGGTCGTAGCACTTAATGTTGTAAATTATAATATGTATAAAAATAACTTACGAGAAGCCGTTGACGAAGCGGCAAGCCATGAAGATGGGCAGGATCTGCACGAAGGAGGATAGGATGCCGATGAAGCCGTCGATCAGCAGAGCGGAGACTAACACCACTTTGCGACCCTTGGTATCGGCCAGGCAGCCCCAGAAGTAGGAACCGAGCACCATTCCTGCAAAAATATATTCATAATCATTTATTTATTGTATACACATACATTGTCACATAATTTTAGCTTAGGTGTATGTTATAAATATAATTATCTAAGTACTGGGTATTACAACAGCTGGTCTATAGATAGGTACTAGGTAGGTAGCCATTTTCCTGAATCTTTTAAAAACACGTGCCATAACATGCATAAGGTCTGAGTGAGTAAGTATGTATACCCTTTTAAATTTTGAGGATGATTTCAGTTTTACTATAGGGAAAGTATCTTATTATAAGGACCAATTGAAAGGGTTCGTCCTTTCCATGCGTTGGTTGATGGTTAATCGTTTCAGAAATCAAATCAATTCAATTGATTAGAATTTTATAGTTTCTTTAAAAATACCTCCCATTTGGAAAGACTAAAATATACCAAAGCAGTTCATTAAGCCGAAGTTAAGATCTGTCACCACAATCGTTCCTAAATCATCACGTCTAAAGTTAGATTAAACGTTCCAAAGTAAAACACATCTCCAAACTCATTACTTTCCGTGTTTGCTGTCACACAGGCATCCGGAATAGCAGCGATTTATGCGACTTACTTCCGATCTCAAACCATACATGACTGTTTGTATGGCTCCGGCGCTATTAAGGTAGATCGTTTTACATTGCTCGTTACCTTATTAGTTATAACGCTGTGATTAGTTGTAGTTCAAAATAAATTTATATTAATATTTTCTTCTTCATTTAAACTCATGATAAAACATACCCCGAGTCAATCCTATTAAGGAGTATTTGTTGCGGTTTTCAGCGTAGCTCTCCCAAAATGTTGATTCGAAACCATCCTCCATCTTTTAGAGAATCTGTCTTTATGAGAACAAACCATGGTTTCCTAGAAACTTGTTTACGATTTGGTGCAATGTAAATGACCTTTTTGCTAGTTTTATTTCTATAAGACCGATGAAAAATGCCGCCAATTTAAATCGAGCGCCCTTAATCTAGCGGTTACCTACGACAAGTTTCCATACTTGTGTTACCTATCTAGGCAGGGTCAACCAGATTGACGGAAGCAAATCGGTTGTAGAATTTCTGCACGCTACAAGTTCAAAGTGTAACCTGGTCCTGTACTAATCAGAAGTAAGATAGATGTATATAGCTTATTATCTCAAAATCTGTATTAGTAAAGGCATTTTTCCAGCTCAAATGACTATCCTGGATTTCAGTGAAATTTTGCATACATCTCGGATAAGAAATAGCTATGTTTGCACCATTTCAGTTATTCATAAAAACATTCAAACTAATAAAATCGCTTGAAAATTAATTGAAATGAATTTTCGCTCTCATTTAATTATTATTTTTTTAAAAACTAAAACGTTACAAACATAGGTATTTCTTATCCGATAATGTTTAATTTTTTTTATTGAAATCAGGGATGTAGTTTCCAAATGAATAGGAAAATACGTTTGTATGCGGGCTTAGATGTTCGCACCTTATTGCCTGGTTCCATCAAAGCGGAGAATGAAATGTTCAAAATCAAATAAAGAATGAAAGATGAAATTATAGAAAAGAGAAGTGGTAGTTACCCAACATAGGTGCAGCAGTAAGCCAGCCCTTGTCGGCCGACGTCATCCGGAAGTCACATGTCGCAGCAGGCAGTACGAACGACACTATAGTGATACCGATGGCTGTATTCGCGTAGATCAGTCCGGTGACTGCCAACAGGCAGAAGTGGAAGCGACCGAAGCCTGAAAAATAAACAATGGAACTTTATAAATATTTCAAAATTTCATGTTAGGAACACGTCATAAACGATGCTATGAAAATCGGGGTTTGAGTTTAATAAAGCTAAAAAAACACTTATTATTGTAATACTTGTCTCATCAAGCACAATAAGCTAAGAAATAATTTGATTGTTTCAAAACATAAATATTACACTTTTTTAGTTGAAAAACAAATACTCGGGAATCATTTTTATGGTATCACCTCGGGATCGTTCTCTATACAATAGCAAAATAATTTACAAAGTCGATCCATAATTGACGGAGAAATCAACGGAACATACCTACATAAAAAAACATGTACATAACGGAGCACAAAACCTCCTATTTTCCATGTCTGTTAAAAATGGGAAAGACATCCTTAGAATTATGACATCCATGACATAGCTTATGAAGCTCTCTTAGAAGGCAACATTGGGATCTTATCATCACTTACCTTCCATACTATAATATTATCTAATCAGAAAGTTGCGATGTGCAAATGCAGCATTTAGAGCATTTATTCTACACTAGGTACAAACAGCTATGAATAAGCTAGGTAGTGAAATCTAGTAGGTATATAGACCTACCATAATATTTTACCCTTGTAGATTTAACATTAGTTAACTTATGTACTGCAGATACTTCGATTAACCATAACCTATAGTTTATTACCTATTGTTTCATTAATTTCATATTATGCTGTATTGCGGCGCAATAAGTGTACTGCTTGCTCATGCCACTTTGTCGTTAGTAGTTCGAATGATTTACAAAGGTCCAAATTCACCATTTCTTAAACTAAGATTAGGTTCCGATGATCTCAAGAGGCGCAAATGTACATGTACCTACGTCTCGGCAGAGACTATGTATTTGCTCTCCTTGGAATCGACTAGGGTCTCGATTCCAAGGAGAGCAAATACATAGTCCGTGGGCAGCTTCTTCAAGGCTCTTCAGGTTTTTATAAAATTATCTAAGCGTCTGGTCAAAGCGACGTGTGACCCGAGAGCTGGTAAGTACATAGTCGCATCGGCATTGCTATACAGCGGGGCAATGCAACTAGAGTCTTGGGGACGCTTCCGACTGAGTTGAGCTAACTATTGATTGTTTGCAACTGTCAGCAGTTTGCTTAATAGATTTAATTGTAATAGGTACTAGTTCTAATTTGTATATATTATTTGATTGGAACTTTCTTTGTAAATAAATGTAGTTCAGCTTGAACCGACTCAATGTGGGCTATATTCTGAACACTAAACTGAGTTTAAGAATCTGAGTGAAATCAACTGGATTTGTAGAATCACCCATGTTTAAAGTTAATTTTTGTTAAGTCGGGCTTAAGGAGGTAACAAACCTCTGTGATTGTGTCAACTACAGGTGTGTACCTCTATTTACATCTATTTATTTCTTAGGTTATACTTTCTAAAAAAAAATTTGATGTCTCTCTCACCTGTCGCCGAGATGGCGGCTTCGAAGTCAGCCCCATGCTCCAAAAAGTCCAAACCTGTAACAAGAGTAAAATTTATTACAATAAGTACTTATCTACTTTAGTTTTTGTTGTTATTGTTCTTGCAGAGACTTCTTCGATTCCCAGTAACAGTAGGTAAATTATTAGAACTATTTAACAGGTATTTATCGCGTTTATTTACCAATATTTCCCTACGTTTCAACAGGTTTACACACTGTCGTAGTCACGGGATGACTGGTAGGTAATTCAATTATGTATTCAGATTGAATAACTTAATACGAACAGTTGGTAAAACGTCATAATTCCATAACATAACCTCACAAGAGAAGTCGCGGAGGGAAGCTGTTTCGAGATGACTGATGATTTTATTCAGCTGTCTAGAGAGGAATGCATGTGGCCCACTAACAGTAAGATGTATTAAATTATAAACAGATGTATTTTATATCATCGCATAACACTAGCCCTGCTTAGCCTGCGTTTAAATGATGCTGTACGTATTGCATCCAGCATTAAGTATTTATTTACTTAAGTTACTAATACATTTTCGCCCTTTTCAGACGTTTCAGGTGATGACCACTAAAGTGACATGATTGGTAATACATAGCCAAGGTCTCTTAGCAGGGAGAAAGTTTCTGTGTGTTCTCTCCTTTCTTATCAATTTACGTAGTTCCATGAGTGTTATGATTTACGAGTGATTTACGATAGTCTTTTGTTTATTTGATTTTAAAGCATTGCTTTGTTTTGTTCACGTTTGTTTATTTATCTGTTACAAACCACAACTTTGTAGGTGTCTCGCCTGTCTTAGGGAACACAATGAAGACATTTTAACTAAATATCAACAAAACATCAACAAACTTTAAAATATAAAAAGGTAACACGTGTTATAACATTAGTAATATGAAGTATTTTCGTAGATAAAAAAAAAATAGTTCGAGCGACTGGATTTCTTCGGCTTGACAGACCTTAATTTAACAAAATCTTATGCAAAGAAATAAATGTAGGACTATGTTATGTTATAAAATGTAGCTATCAAGAATGTTGTAAGGCTTAACTGAAAACAATCTCCCATTTGCTTTTCTCCTTACTGTTATGTGTTCCACTCTATGCGTTTCCATAATTAATTATCATTCATACAAGCTGAAAGCTCAACCTTACACTCCACATATAAAACACACTATAAAACATGTAAAATTTATGATTATTTTTGTCCAAAAACCAAACTAATTATGTAATTATCACAAAATGCTAACATTCAACTTGGAATATTGTGCAACAGAAACAGACGACTGACATGTTCTCGTTATTATTGTGAGCTGTCAATATTTTTGTGTGACTACCCTCATTGTGGTCAACTTGTCATGTTCATTCTTTAAGATTTTCTGAATGTCCTTGTATTTGGCAGCCAATCAGTGCCAAGCATTTCATCATCATCTTTATAGTACCTACTTTACTTACTTATGCACACGGGTGTTAGCCTTGACTTAATTTTTTTCTCAAGGTGGTTTTCGTGTCGGTCATAGTGATCGCCACAAAACTTTGTTATATCTTTACTAGATATATTAAGTCGACAGTACAAATACTGTCATTATGCGAATCTGTCGTAAAACGATCCTATAGCGGATCTGACCCAAACATAATCTGATTTAAACGAACAGGGGATCGATATCGGTCTTGCGAGGTGTTTATAGGTAATGTTTTATTATGAAAATACTTTTAGCTCTCATAGGGCCGATTGAGTTGATGTGTAAAAGAGAGAGAGAGAGAAAATATTTTTTATGGTAGAACACCGACGTTTCATCCATTAACAAGGGACTTCTTTGAGTATGTATACTGAATAAATAAACAAATGGTTAACCCTAATGTCATTATTAAATTAGGTTCAAAGCTAACCCAACGTTTACTTAGATTTAGTCACATTAGATAATCAATTAGGTTGTTTACAATGTCCACGTCATCATCAGCATTATTTATCACTAGTTTCTACCCGCGGCTTCGCAGGCCTCTATAGATGCGTTTAAAGGTAATTACTGTCCAATGTGAACTGTCTTACGAGATCCAGGCTTAGCGCTACATCTATGAAATAAAAAATATCTGCCTGATCCGTTCAGAACTTTTGGCGTGAAGAAGTAACAAACGTCGGGAAGATAATGATGATAAATCAAACATCAACTGCATCTGCATATTAAGTGTATTCCGCAGTTCCTTAATTCATGCCAAATCCTTTTCACTCGGTGAGTAGCAAAATATTTGCCTACATTTCAATTGCTTGTATACACTCAGAGGTTTGCCCAGCGTTATCTTATCATAAATTAACGTACAGGTAGCTGTTTGAGTAGTGATTAATCAATCTCAATTCTTAAACAGCATGACATATCTAAATATTAGGGACCGTTGTTGTAGTAGAGATAAATAAATGTGACAATGACACGGTCAATTCTATTGCTGTTGCGACACCAAGGGTAATAAAACTATCTTCAATTCTTTTGTGCTCAATTTTTTTTAAATATTTTATTTAACCGGCCAATAACTTCGAGTTTAAGCCATAGAGCTAAAACGTATTTTTTGGTTTGTTTTGCTGTATAAATATTGTCGAAACCGCAAAATTTACCACCAAAATAATATTTTATTAATATTTTGATTGTTTTAAATAAACTACACACCAACTTTAAATTCCTTAATATTTACATTGTTTTTTTAAGTTTTGCGGGACAAATACTAATAATAATTTTTTATGTTACCATCTCGAGCTCAATAACGTAGAACCTCCTCCTATTTTTGATGTCGTCGGTCAGAAACTGAGCTAGTTTTTTGTATAGTAGTTTCGTAGGCTTCGTAGACAAAGCGTAGAAGGGCGTAGCTGAATCGTAGACGTGTCGTAGCGAAGGTCTAAGTTACGTAGTACTACAACGCATCATATATTTTTTCTTTATGATTTCAAGGAAAGTGATAGTGTATTAGGAATCGAATATACATTTACCTACCTAGGATAGCTAGTGATCTATACCTTTAGCACGATACCGCTATCATTATGGTTTAGGTACCCCCGTGTATCGGAAAGCAAGTTAGGTTGTTGGTCCTGCGCCTAACCTCTGCCCGCTTGTGTTATCTGCTGTCCCATCGGATTATGAAAGTGAGGAAATAGAGAGTGCACCTGTGATTTCGCACACACATGTGCACGATAATATGTTTTGTGTACCGTTGTAGTCTCCGTTGTGATTGAGACTGGCTGCCGCGCCGCGTCGTAGCCGAAATTTGGCTAGTATCATCGTCACCATAGTAGGTAGGTGTCTAGTTTTGTTAGAAAATATGCGGTAAAAGCCTCGAGAGCAAGTAAAGTAAAATTAGAATGAATGACGAAATTTTTATATTATACTAGCGGCCCGGTTTCGTCCGCGTGGACATCTGTTTCATGAACTTTTTGCGATAAACGTAGAGTAAATGTATATTTATCTACGAAAACATCTTTACTTTTTTCGGGTTAATATATAGCCTATGATACTCACAAATACCTTGGCTTTCTATTGGTAAAAGATTCAAAATCGGTTCAGTAGATCCAGAGATTACCCCCTACAACTTTACAAACTGTCAAAAAATAACCTACACGCGTATCGTGCCCACAATGCATAACCCACAGAAATAATATATACCTACTTACCCACTCGCTAAATTTTATCATTGACAGTTACATACAAGAACTAAAGATTAAGCAGGTACCTAACTGATAGTTTAATCTCGTAAGTACTTCACTTGAATTGAAATTGACATATTGAGTCGAGGAAGCAATGTTAGCAGCAGTTTTACTTACTACAAAGTGTTATCTTTGATAGAATATGACTCAAGTGTATGTCAGAATAGGATGATGCAGTAAACGGTTTACCAAAACGATAAGAAATAGAGCTAAAGCTACTTATATAACAGGTGTTATAGTTTCACTTCATTAGGTAGCTTTAAGACCTATTATACAACTATCTTTAACTGATTAACAAATTGCCTGGAATAAGTAAATTTTTTTCGATAAAAAAGCTGCAAATAGGGACATGTATCTGTTTTTATCTACTTGCTTCATATAAATATGTTTCTTGTATACTTGCCTAATATTGTACCTAATGTGTTATGTTATGTGGTTTTCAAATAGATTATAAATTTTCTTTCATTTAAATAAAATCATTCTAAAGATACGTACAATGTTTCTTAACACACCACAACACAAAATAAAGTCTATGTAAAAGATTATTTTGGCATCAATTTTGAGAAAAAATCGTCAACAATGGGTATAGGAAATACCCCTAATCAACAAGTGTATCTAGTACATTACGATCTGCAGATATTTGTTCCGGGTGTTCTGGTCGTGTAGAATAAAAATATCTGTCTATGTGATGTTCTATATTATGTATATCAGTTATCTGGTACGCATATCAAAAGCTCTGCTTAGCTTGGGGCTAGATAATGCTGTGTGAATTGTCCAGCATTATTTATTTATCATGAATAACATTGTTAATCATTCGTCGCACACGTTTAACAGTAGAAATACATTGAATCACGGTTATACCTAAAACACCTGTGTTAAGCAAATAAATAATATCTACTTGAGTTATGCTGAAGTATAGTGCTAGTGGAGACTACCTGACTGAATCCAACTATATAATATACTAGCTGTTCCCCGCGGCTTCATCCGCGTTACATTATTGGAGTTTTATTAAGGATCCCTAACTTTTTTGAAAATATAATATTGCCTATGTTCACCGGGGATAGTGCAGCTTCCAAACGGTGAAAGAATTTTTCAAATCGGTCCAGTAGTTTCGGAGCCTATTCGATACAAACAAACAAACAAAAAATCAAACCTTTCCTCTTTATAATATTAGTATAGATATACATATTAGGTTGGCTTTGAACCTACTGTGTATATCATCAACCTATGTTAGTCCACAGCTGGACATAGGCCTCCCCCAATGTGTGTACCATTACTGTTCTAATATAATAGACGAGCTACGCCTCGCGGCTTCGCCCGCGTGGAAATCTATATAATATACTCGTAAGCTAAGCAGAGCCTGTGTTATGGGTACCACCAGATAACTGATATCTATACTAATATTATAAAGAGGAAAGGTTTGATTTTTCGTTTGTTTGTTTGTATTGAATAGGCTCTGTAACTTCTGGACCGATTTGAAAAATTCTTTCACCGTTGGGATTGGGAAGCTACACTATCCGGGGTGATCATAGGCTATATTAAAATTTAGAAATATGAAATTTGAATATAACGCGGGTGAAACCGCTGGAAATAGCTAGTATATTATACAAAGAAAACTACCAGAACACCCGAAACAAATATCTGCACGTCGTACAAACAATTGAAAACAATAATGTTACTCGTAAGGACATTATTGATTATAAGATTTAAAAGTTATTTTAATTAATATATTATCTAATTATTATAGTGCACGGGGCACTCTTTATTCCTAGAGAGTTGAAAGTGAAGGAATCGAACCTAATTTAAGTCGGTATACGTGATTTGGTGCATCAAGTGGACAAATTGCACAGGATAGTGAGTCGTAAAAACGGTATGCTAATGTTGACATTGCACTGCGAAGGCCGGCCGGCCCGTATAGGGTCTCATAATAGCATCGGCAAAATCATTGCATTCGCAATGGGATTGCCGAGATTTATCTGTCATTTGTTTTTGAGGGCTCAGATTTTCGACTGTTTATTGACTGGGTCAATATCATATTATTTTATCAACATCAGTTGTAAGTAGGGGCCGAATTTCGATTATTAAACACTTCATATGAAGACCTCTGTGGCGCGGTAGGCGAAGGTCCGCATGCGATGCAGGAGGTAGCGGGCTCGATTTGCGCCTCGGGACAATTGTATATATATTTATTCCGGGTGTTCAGGTAATGTATTGTATTATGTATAACAGTCATCTAGTACCCATAACACAAGCTCTGCTTAGCTTGAGGCTAGATGTGTGGATTGTCCAGCATTATTTATGGTATCGTCGTCCATCGATCTAAGAATTTCTAGATAGAGCGTGTGGTGTTATTTGCACGGGGAGTGCTACGGGCAACGGGCCTGAAACCATTGTATTAAACAATGGTTTCAGGCCCGTTGCCCGTAGCGGATCACCGCCGCGAAATCGAAGCGAGTTTTCGCGGCGGAGATGTTGATGACGATGGTAACCACTTTATGTCAATAAAGCGGTAACCACAAGTCATGCATTATTTGGTTAGTAGTAGGTTACATTTCAATATGACAACTTACAGTTTACAGCTTTTTGATTTTTCCGCTACGCTCATGATGATGATGAAGTTAAGATGATAGTGTAGCTGGTAGGTATATTATGTACCTACCTGTCTATATACTTTCTATCTGATTTTAGCTCCTCTGCAAAACCGCCTTTAAGCTTCGTTGTTTACTAAGCATTCTGCATGCTTAATTGAAATAGAGATGTCTTATCTTGTGTGTTAATTGCCAGTTCAATTTCATCTGGCGTGCTGGTTGTCATCTGGCCACAGTTATTTTAATCTAGTGAAGACGAACACAATACTTGTTGTAAGTGTAATTTCACCAGCTTTCAGTGAAGTCATAGACCGCGACGCGAAAGTTAGTGAAGTTAATTCGGCTGTTACAAAAACTAAAACAAATTTTACAGCACTAAAAAGGTTGCCAACCTTTTCTTTACGATCGAAATTGGCGTGTGTCAAAAAACTATAAACCTCCATGTTCTATATTTAGTTTTGTTTTATGTACTTGCTACCTAAAAATTGAATTTGTCATCAACATTTATATAAGTATACTAGACAATATAAAAAAAAAATGTGCTTGCTAGCTGCGCCCCGCGGCTTCATCCGCGTGGAAATTTCTGCGCAATTTTACCATATTTTCTCACCGTTTAAAGCTTCCCTGGACTACGACAAACATTTCAAAACCAAGATCAGCTAAATCGGCCCAGCCGTTCTCGAGTTTTAGCGAGACTAACGAACAGCAATAGATTTTTTATATATAAAGATGTGTGTCGCAATACTTGCTATTGTATTCTATTCTATTGCAAATTCTAAATAAAGGGAACGGCAAATTAAATTTTTGAAATCGGTAACTTAATATAAAGCGACATTTTAGGTGTTGTTTAATAAAAAAAAACGTTTGTTAGTACCAAACCAACCTCGACAACACACTGGTGCATGAATTTTAGTTTGCAAAGTAATAATTGAATTAAAATATAATATTTCTTTAAAATTAAAAAAAAAATACAATTTTTTCTCATTACCTACCCCTGGAATCTAGACTCAAATTCAAAGATCTCATTCGATTTTTTTCGTAACCCCATTCGCCCTATTTCAGCTAACTGGGTCTATAATTACTTGCTTCCAGTTAGGAATACTCGTACATGCATCTATCAAGGTATCCGTCGGCGGCGGGTATCTATTTGATCAAAGGATGTCATAAAAAAACATAAAAAGAGCGTTTTAAGCATAGAGCGTTAAAAGCATTTCTTCCATAGATCGAAAAGCTTAGCGGGATGCGTTAATTAAACCCACCCAATATTATTGGCGTAAATGATAATTTCGGGTGGTTTTGGCCACATTTAGCTGCTTATTCTGCTACGTAGGTACCCACAATAGGGTTCCTTTATTACGCTCGGGTACTGAACCCTACAGATTCTCTGTAACCGGTCCATATGAGCTTGTTAAACGATAATCACTCTCAAGGGGACGATAAATTAATCTTGGACCATGAACAATTACATGCCGACAACACTGTTATATAAGTTCGATTTACCGACTGAAGGGTCTAAAGGCGACTTTAAGAGTTCGCCATTTATTATCGATTATTTATTTATTTTGAGCCATTATTGTCCCACTGCTGGGCAAAAGCCTCCCTTTTCTCCTTCCACTCCTCGCGATCCAACGCTGCAACAGGCCATGATGGAAGATGTGCCTCGAGCTCGTCACGCCGCCATCTCATCCTGGGCCTTCCACGTCGCCTCTTAGCGTTTATTATCGCTTAGGGCAGTAAAAACGAATGTTTTTTTTTTACTAAATGTGTATTAATAAATCTTAGGGCTTGTTGACTCGCAACGATCGAGTTTATCTTTTTTGTACCAGTGTGCAGTGGCGGCAATCCCGCTGCTGGTGCAACATAAGCGTTTGCAAAGCAGTCCGGAGCTAATTTGATATTAACTTCAGAACCTTATATGCCATGAAAAAGTTTATTAAAAGTTCAACATTAAAAAATTCCCATAAAATCTTTTCATGTCAGTCTTGATTGTTACTTAGTATTAATTTTGTTAATTGTTGTTACTACTTAACTATTGCTAAATTTTATTTTAAATATGTATTTTTAGTTTTATTTACATTGGGTATTGTTTTAAGTTAGTTTTATAGAAATTTTAAAGAACGACCTTAGGTTTAGTTCGTACACGAATTTCCGCCTGCTTCCTTTGTAATGATGTTTTTTTTCAGTTTCTTTGAAATAAATTCATAGTTGTTATGCATTGTTGGAGAGCTAAGAAAACGGTTATGTTTTTGAAATAATCTACAAGCCAAGTTTCATAACGATTTTTTTAGTTTTTAGGGCATTTTAGAGGAAAATTCCAATGAATAATGAAATAATATCGTTTTTTATCTCGCATTTTAAAATTTAGAGCGATAATGTTTTAATATTGATAAATAACCAGTGTTTATTCGTTTTTATAAATCAGAAGAAAAAAATAGATTTAAATAGACCGTTTTTTTTAAATAAATTTTTGATGTTGCACTTTTGACTTATTTTGTAAAAAGCTAAAAATCATGATAACTTAAAAATGTTTCACTTTTGTATGATGCACACGGGGATGAAAATTATCGCAAATAGTCACCCCTATCACCTCCTAACCGGAATACGTCGAATTACCAATAACCCTGTATATATACTTTTGCAACGCCGGCGCTTCCACTCAGAGAGTATGTGGTACCGGTGGTACTCGAAGATTATGATTAATAACCAATTTGTTTGTGTAACCTATGTATGTAGTTGTGTAAACTAAATTGAAGCTATATTGTGTTAAAATAAAATATTAATATGCCAAACTAAGATTTCAAATAGAATAAAGGTATAGGGTTTATGTATTTATAAGTATCTTAACTTATTACCAAATTATCTAAAAAAAATCAAAGCCATAACAAAACGACACCTTAATTAATTATTCATTAATTTTATTACAGCAGGCAAATGAAAAATGAAAATGAAAAGTTTTTATTATGTATAGTTCACTTCAATTTTTTGTCCACCAGTGGAAGAAGTGAGAAGAAACCACTAGTATGTTCATAACTTATGTGTCTAGTACATTTGATTTGCTTATCTGTAAGTTGGTAGATTTTGAGTTGGAGCAAAACTCGTTCCAAGCTTTTTTATCTTCTAAGTAATCTGATATTTTGTAATAAGCTTTTTTACAAAGAATATGTTTCACAATTTTTTTAAATTTATTTATTGATAATTTTTGCAACTCTCTTGGAGTTTTGTTCTAGAAGCGTATACAATAATATAGATAGTTATAGAGCGATATTTATTTTTGATACTATCGCAATAACGGGATACTTTGTCGATTGTCAGTTTGTCAGTAAATTACTTAAATAGATCTAAAATAAAACGATATAGAATTAGTTAAAAAAAATTATAAGGCATGGGGCCTTATAATTTTTTTCACCATCTTTGATTAAATCATAGTATTTATTGATTCACATTCCCACATGGTACTGACGTAGTTATCTATGTACTATTTAGTTTTTCCGTCTCGGAGACCTTATGCGGAAAAGTACCCAGACATATTTAGTATCTAATAATAAGAGGTGGGAGATAATGTGTGTACATAAAATAATACTGGTGATTGAAATATTTTACTAATATTATCCAAGTACAAATTTATGTGTTGTCTGCGATCTTAGTCTCTCCCATAAAGGTATTCGGAAATACCTAAGTATAACTATTTTTCTTAATATATTGAATAATGATACGATAATATAGTCATCTAGTTTTCATAACACAAACTCTGCTTAGCTTGGGGCTAGATGATGGTGTGTATTTTATCAATTATTTATTCATAATTGTTTATCATTAGGCGAGGTATCAATTACCTATAATCGATCAAGGTTAAGTACTGAATTAATTTTAAAAGCGAAATGAGCTAAGTAATTTTTTATCAAACTTAAATTCCCTTGTGATATTTAACGAAGAATTGAGCGCAAGCCTACAACTTATTTATTTAAGTGTCATCATATTTTTTTTCAATAGATAATTAGCCAGACATCTTCATGACAGATGAAACAGCTTCCTTCGACATGTCCGAGGAAAAATTGTAATAAGTCGGTACGCTGAATAACGTCAAAAAGAACAATTGCCTTCGCTTTGAGTGACAACCGTGTACCTACCAATTTTCATAGCAAATAAAATGGTTCAACATTGAGAATAGGAAAATAATAGCTATTGTAGTAGTGCAAAATTACTAGTCTCATGTCTGTTAGAGCGGCATTGGACTTCTGTTACTTTTTGACAGCTTTTCAGTGTTTGACGAGATATAAGAAGGACACGCTTTGTTCCTGAAAAAAATTAGTGTTTTGCATGCAATTTTATGTCAGTGTTTCAAATTAATGCATAAATCTGAAAACTGTGCGAGCTTTTCCAACAGATATTGTAATTGAATTAAGTTTCACACTGCGAAAAAGCTACCAGTGATTAATTGCATTATAAAACGTATGACACTTTTGTCTAAAGATATTACGTTTTTGTCATTTATTTTATTTTTTAGGTATTGGAACCGATATGTAATAAATAAACCATCGCGATGGTTTCTTAAAATGTATTTTTTATTTATTTTAATTAGCTTAGTAAACACAAATGTAAATGGGCTTATGCATAAATTATTCTGGTGCTTAACGAATTAACGACTAATCTTCATAAAAAATAATTAAAACAAATACATACCCATTTTCGTAACGATTCACTTCACTTTAATTAAATAGTTCTTTGAGATCACGTTAACGAGATTTTAGCACGTTACCGTTGGTACATCGTCACCGTACGCGGTAGGGCGCGGGAGTTGCGCTGGCGCAGGCCTCTAGGATCGCGTGCTGCCTGTGGAGGCTTCTGTGCGAATGCGGCCAGCCCACACGCATCCGCTGAAGATTCTTTCCACGCGAGATAACGATAAGGCCGTATCCTACGACTGGCAACATTGCCAATGTCACAAATAGCAAACTGCCTCTGTATCAGAACTGAACACTTCAGTCATCTCTTGTTGCGTAACATGTGATGCAAAAATTATTTATAGTTAAATTTATTTAAAACAAATGCATGAAAAAATTCAATTAAAAAAGGAGGGCCCACCTACTACCCAGCAGTCAATAGGCTGATATTAAGACAAACAAGGAGCCCATTTAAAAAAAGAACCTTTTTCTAGTTTAAGTTAGGTTTAGTTACGTCATTATGACGATTTCAGTCATGTATTTATTAGGAAGAAATGTTTTGTTATTATCCCATTGTTTTTATTCTGTTGACAACAAACAAAGACGTTAGTTTTTTTTCAAGTATCAAGGTCAATAATACCGAGTATACTTTTGTAGAGACGAAGTGGAGAATTAACTGTTTCTTAAGGACCTAAGGAAAGGGTCACGGCATTTAATTAATAGGTCTAATTAGAGGTCTTTCGTGTTTTCATTTACTTACCGATAGATATTTCATAATTACCTATAGATATTTCCTAATTACCTAATCTACCTACCATTCAATGATATTTCTTGGTTTATGGAAAATATTACAAAGTGAGTTCATGAAATACCTACATGTTTCATCAACATCATCAGCCTATGTTAGTCCACTGCTGGCCATAGGCCTTCCCTAATTAGTAGAGCATGAGCTTACGTCTGTGATGCGAAAACAACTCACCAGACTGCGGAAAAAAAATCCAGAAAAAACGGAGATCAGAGGCACTATGACATCTTGTATGAACGCGCATAAATACATAAAACTTAGATTTTATAAGATATCTGCTGATATCTATTTAGGTTAAATCCAAAAAACTTATGGACTCATTTGGGTCCATATAGGATTTTTCGTGTAGAGCAAAAGTGTGTGCGTCTTTACTTGTCTGTCGAAGCCTACGGCTCATATTCGTGGTTGTGATTAAGCTTGTGGGTTCGAAATACTGCTTCATCTGTATTATTTTCTCCCTCAGACTTTGCATCTGTTCTTAAACCTCAAATTTACCTCAGTTTAAAAAAAGCACACTATGGAGACGTTAAATCTGCGATAGAGATAATACGTATCGAATTCCTAAAAAAAAAAATATTTTTTAACATGTGTAGAGACTTTGGCATGCAGGGAGCTTTGGAACGAAAATCTAGCTAGATATATGTGTACGTAGATAAGGTACCTAAAGTTTATTTTACGTGAGTCGTAAAAATATATTTATAGAATAATACTTACATAATACCTACTTACCTAACTTTGTTTTCTTGGTTAGGCCGTGAAATTAATCCATCCAGCCACCCACGTACAAACTCACCTAATGATTCCTTGTATAAAATCCTGAAGAAGTTCATTATTTAAAAGCCGGGTTCCCCCGGGAAGCAATGATCCCGCTGGTATAAGGCGATTAGTCTTCGTCTTTATTATGAAAATCTTGCTTTTGTTGTTTGCCGCTGGCTGCGGGTTTACAACGACTTAATAACTGAACAAGCCAGTTTTCTTTTAATTCGGTTTACTAACATAACGACAAGGAATTGTGTGTGTAATGTATACGAACATAAAAATCAAAAACTCCGTCTGCTAGGTGCATATGGTTACTTCCATGTGTTCATATTATACATTTAAATACATTAAAAACATCATATGTAGGTATATTTAATAGTGAAAGGTTCATACTTTATTATAATGACTAAGCTAGATTTCTTAGAACTAGTATAATATCATAGAATTTTATTACATATTTCATCAAATTGATAAAAATTAAACATCGTAGCTATGATTTAAGATTCAAAAGATACGAGTATATTTGATTTTATTTTGTACAATGACCGACTCTACGCGACTATACCCGCCGCCAGTCCGTCAAACTCTTTGATTTGTCTGTAGGTAGTGTGATTAAATATTTTAGTTTATTCTCGCACAAAATGCCTTGCTCGTCCATTCAGATACATTCAGTTTAATTCATACTGTTTACGCCGCTTGCCGCTCATTTGTAAATTTTTTTTGTATACAAAATGCAACCAATCAGCGACGAAAATACTCAGTATGAGTGATACACTCACGAATTCCTCTGAATTGACCAGCTGATTTAAGGTTTTTGTTTCGTAAGACTGTGCAAGGTTAGTTTTGGTACTATTTATTGGAGGCTCTGGTGATTCGTAGGATTTATAATCTGAAGCCTGATTAGAAATTTTATGAATCACCAGAACCCCAAACAAATCATCCTTAAACTTACTGGAAATTAACACACACTAAAATTATCTACATCTGGTGTACAATAAAGTATTTTTGTATTGTATTGTATAATCCAGGATCAAAATAAGGCTTCAATTTATCGAAATACCTCAGTATTCGAAATATTTCGGTAAAGCATCGGAATATAACTCGTTGTCGACCCTGGTAAGGTCTCGACTCGGTCAAGACCGCCCGCCTCCCTATACGGACCATGCTTAGCCGGCATGTGCCAAAAATGCGTAAATGAGTATCACTTGTGGGAATTATAAGTTTTTATGTTGTTTTTTTATGTAAATATGCGTTATGTACGCTAGTTATAATTACCTACCTAATTAGACACTTAGCTCTGATTTAATTAATATGTTATGTAATTTTAGAACTAACTTGAACCAAAATAATGCAACAATGTAGAAAAAGGTACTTACTAGTTATTTTAATTAGAAAAATATACCCTAATTTTTACATGTTTATAGCTCTACCAGATCATAGAATGAGCCCGTTCGTTCGTAGAATAGCTAGGCCGATTGCACTTACGCGATGCAGTCGGTTGAAGCTAGTTATTAAAAAGCCTAGTCATCTACATATGTAGTGTTAATGTAGGCCTTCTTAGGTTACTTAAGGGTTAATCGTAACAAGAATGCCACGTTATCAATCTTATTAGCGAGTCAGCGCACGCTCAGGCCACGTCCTTAAGGTCGCCTTCGACTATACATTAGCTGAATTTACCAGTACATCCTTCGACTTGACAATAAATCAGCACTGACTGGTAAAGGTCCCACGTGATGGTGCCAAAAATTTCTTTTAAATGTATGTCGAATTGTTGTGGAGGATTCCTTACTGTATTAATGGTGTTGTTAGACTTCCAAACTTGCTTTTTTGTTTTTTAATGGGGACTGAAACAAAAACTGTATCGATAGTAACTACGTAATAGGAATAAATAAACGATAAATAAATTATGCTGGACAATTCACACAGCATTATCTAGCCCCATGGTAAGCAGAGCTTGTGTTATGGGTACCAGATAAATGATATAGGTAGGTACTAGGTACATAATACAATACACTACATAAATATGTAGATATTTTTTATTTTACATTGAAAACGACCAGAACACCCGGAACGAATATCTGCAGATCGTACACACAATTGTTCCGAGGCGGGAATCGAACCCACCTCCTGCGACGCAAGCGGACCATTGCCCACCGCGCCACATCAGTCGTCAATTAGGTTTTCCCGGTAGTAGTTCCTGTATTCCGATTCAGAAAGAAGTCATTTATAACGGGATATTTACCATGATTTGATTTTTGATATTTTTATGGATATTTTTTGTATACAAAGGGGTTACAAAACCCAAGGAATATTGGGTGGAAAATAATTTTTGGAGCCATCGAAGCAAAGCACAGAAGCTCAAGACAAATTTCGCTTGAAAATCATTAATACATAATTTAATTGATCTCCCGTTCGTTTTTTAATGTAACTAAGTACCTACCTACATCTAAGTATTTTGCTATTCTACTTTGTGTAGTATGTATTTGTTCTTGCTCAAAGCGTATTATCCTGGACAATAAACCCAGTTTCATTAACCTATAGTACTAGTTAGATACATAGTCGGACTGTCTGTTGGACTTTTTGAATATGTTAGGTAATACACAATAAACACACCACGTAATATGATAGGTCGCTTCGATCGGGACCGGAATATAAATCCATTGAGGAAACAAACAAACCTCGACCCTCTTTGCATGTTACGAAACATTTTTGTTACTTTTGAAACTATCTGTATTGATTTTATAAGGCGAAAGTTATTATCTAGCTTGGTACCTGCTCAGGTACTTATTAGCTCCTACGTCCACTGCTGAACGTGCCTCCCCAAACAGGAGGTGGAGCAATACCGAAATATTTTTTTTAATCTTTCTGTACTTAACGGACAAATCGAAGAACAGAGGTTATATAATTATTATTGTGTTATTTAAGTTCTCCTTTTTTTGTTTCGAGGACCCCTAAGCAGGTGAAGGCCTCCTCCAAAAATTACCTTTGTTACCTCTCCTGAGCCGGTTGCATCCAGTCTTGTTCGTGTTGTAAGTACCTAACTCTTGGTTTTCCTCATAAAATAAAAGAAATACATCTTAAAAATTGGTATCAAATCAAGGCCAGATAAATCTCTAATCCTGATAAACTATCTTGACGTTTGATGGAACCTCATTTGGATATCTCTGAACCTATTTATTACAATTTGTCATTTCTCGTGATAGAGGCTGCTTGAACAGATAAGTATTTACCTAACTTTAGCACCAGTCTTCCTCAAAACTGTAGCCTCGAAAACCATTGATGATATGGCAGCGTTACGTATGCTGGCATATCACTACTAACTACTAATGCCACAGATGCGGGAAACATTGTTTTGACAATTTAAAAAAACTACGATGTAGGTTTAGCCTAGCAAAGCCGAACATAAGGCGTTATGGAGACATATTTGCGTAGAGTTAGTAGGTATATTTTATACTTAATCCTTGTTTTGGGATTTTTATGTCACTCTATTATGAAATGAATGAAAATGAATAGAATTATGAAAAACGCCCGTATTATGAAAGCTTGCTCAGTCATCGATCTATGTTTGAGTAACGCTTTTTTATGGGATAAACGTCATTCAAGCATTAAATCTTTGACTGAACAAGCTTTCTTAATACGGGCATTAGTATTCAAGTTGCTCATGAAAAAAGCAAACAAAACAAAATATGCAGAGGTGTTCTAAAAATATTTTGTGTGGCTACGATACAAGTTATTTAGACGTAGTGTCCGATGTTTCATTCACTTTCAATGGTCACTGACTGAAGCGTGACAAGATTATCATTTGTTTATTCCGCTTCAACTTTAATTACTATGATCTTATTGCTTTAAACCTCCTCAATCCCGCCTCGTGGAGCTCGCACGAAACCTCGCGTGTCTCAATCTGCCTTCAATTGTTTATGTCAATAGATAGTGCTTTGTTTTGTCCTGACACTGCAAACTGCTGATTGCTAGCAGATTTTAAGGGTTCCGTACCCAAAGAGTAAAACGGGACCCTATTACTAAGACTGCGCTGTCCGTCTGTAACCAGGCTGTATCTTATGTACCGTGATTATTACACATTTGATTATTGATTCATTATTAACAGTTAAATTTTTCACAGATTATGTATTTCTGTTTCCACTATAACAACAAATATAGATATATGTTAAAGGAGTCTCCCATACAACAAACGTAATTTAGTTGCTCGTTTGTTCGTCGTTTTGCTCGATATTGATAACGGCAGCAGGTAGAGGCTTGAAATATTTTCAGAATATTTTGTATTATATTTAATTTAAAAATAAACAATTAAATTAAAATAAAACAAATATTGAAGGCGGATCCCATACAACAGACATGATTTATTGCCGTTTTTATAGATAATGGTACGGAACCCTTCGTGCGCGAGTCCGACTTGCTCTTGGCCGATTTTATTAACTGTTGGGCTTGGCCACGTTTGATAGATATGATTGTTTGTATACGATGTAAAAAATACTAATATTAAAAATCTCAAAATGCACAGGACAGCGAAGGTTGGCAAATATAGAAGAACGCCCAAAAAAAGCCAGCCCTTGTTCAATTAAAGTCAGATTATTAATAGTCAGAGGAAACTCTCGCTTGGCTATTTTAGAATGTTACAGCCATCGAGTAAAAATTGGATCAATGGGGCTGTAGGTATAAATTCATTAATTTTGTAAAAGCTTGGAACAGAGCAAAAACAAATGTGGTTTTTGCTCTGTTCCAAGCTATTACTCGATCGTAAAAATACTAAGAAATTTTCTTACAAAATTAATTAATTTATACCTACAGCCCCTTTGATCCAATTTTAGTTTCTTTACTAGAATTTCAATAAAAAGTAAAGGTAATAAATAAATAAAATCTCTTTATTTCGTATATTATAATAGAATGTTAGTACAATACAATCTTCATTTTCAGTTAATTTTTAAACCTTTTATTCAGATAAAATATTTATATTTTGTTATTTAAATGCTATTGCATTAACTATTGTTATTGTTACATCGATATTTCGTCTGTTTGCCCTCTTTTGGCAAAGGCCTCCTCTAACCCCTTCCAGGACAATCTTAAATTAACCTAAATAAAACAATTGAATACCTAAATTTATTATAATATTACATACATAGGTATACTATATTAATCTATGTAATAGACTAGGTCATTCAAACAATTTTCAAAACGTCTACCTAATCGTAAGACAGACTTCCAAAGCCGAGTTTAGCCACGTCTGATGAAGCCGTACAGTGCAATCCTGTTAGCACATCACTTACTTATGTAACTTGAACTTTATCTATTTCTGGTCACTGCATCAACTTCATCAATATGGTGACGGTAGGTAGGAATTAAATATTATATTCTGGTTCTACATCATCATCATCATCAGCCTATATCAGTCCACTGCTGGACATAGGCCTCCCCCAATGAGCGCCATAGCGCCTTGTCTTCAGCTTGCCGCATCCAGCATCTACCTACAGTCTTTCGCAGGTCGTCATCCCACCTGGTCGGAGGACGTCCTACACTACATTTACCGACTCGTGGTCTCCACTCAAGAACACGTTTGCCCCAGCGGCCGTCGATTCTTCGCGAGATATGGCCGGCCCACGGCCACTTCAGCTTGCTAATTATTCTTTTATTCTGGTTATTTCTATTAAATGCTTACTTTACGGAGCCACGGACAGGCACTAGTAACCAATATACTTTGATTGTTTTGTAAAAAAAAAGCGTAGACATATTATTATTATTATTTATATTATGTCCTCTATTTACGCTGCTTTTTTAAGTCATGCAAAACAAATACTAATCCCTCGGGAATACATTTTTTATGAGACCAACATTACTATTTTCTCTATAACAGCAAGAGAACCATAAAAATTCGTCCACACTTAAATAAAAAATAAATAAAAAGGAGTTTATTCATCTTGAACATCACACTTTTGACCAAGTTATAATTTTAAATGAGACCTATTTTAAATCTTATAGATAAATAAGTAAATATACATAAAGCCGAACATAAAACCTCCCCCTTTTTGAAGTCGGTTAAAATGATTTTCAGCTAGCGTTTATTAAATCAATTACCTACCTACCTACGTTGGTGTTATCAATGTTGTTCTAAGATACGGTGCGTCACTGTCATCTGATGATTGATACGGTGATGGTGGAAACCGCCTTTGATGAATCAAGGTCGGAATGTGGCCTTTCCGGAATACCTACCTACCAGAAGAATGATGAAATGGGATTGAATTATACGGAAATCGGATGGGACGAATCATGAAATGGGAATTAGAAGTAACTAGTTTAGTGGGGCGGGAGTTTAAAACATTGTGTCCGCAGTAGGCGCTGTTGCCTCCTGCGGACACAATGTTTTAAACTTGTTTAGAACGGAGTTCAAAAAAACAGAGTTTCAAAACAATTGTTATTGTGCTAAATAATATTTAATTAATATTTCAGGCTCGTAACTTCAATTAATTAAAACTGTATCATCTGAATGAAATTCATTCCTCACATTACAGTTACCTTACTTGTGACCTACAATTTCTTAAATAAAAATGTATTTGGACATTTCTAATAATTATTATGATCGCATCAAATATTTATTATGATCATTCATTATTTATTTTCAATGAAATTTAAACAATTTGCTACTCAAATCTAAGGTATTTTACCCTATTCTATCACGCTCAAACGTTAGCAAAAGGTAATTTCCCTGCAATCGCATAAGGGAGAAGAGATCAATCAACATTATGGAGTACACAAAAAACTTTTAACATAGTGTTTAGTAAACGACATGAAAATATTAAGACAGCACAAAAATGAATTTAAGGGCACATTTTATTAAAATACATAAATAACTACGGAACATGAAAAAAATCATAAAAACAAAACAACAGCTGTTTTAAAACATTTTGAGCTGTTTGTTTTATAATAAAAAAAAACTGTTTTTTTTTTCAATCTGTGTATACCATATTTGAATGCAGATTTTGCGCTGTAATGCAGTTGGATAAGTCTGAAGAGCTTTAGGTAAAGATGGAGGTATAGCTCTGTTTTTAGTCGGCGGTGTGTTTTGAAATCTAAAGTACTTATAAAAAGTTATCCAAACCTTTTCTGATTAGATACGGACTCATTTGGGATCTCGGTTATCTTTCGTGTCAACAAACAAACAGGTATTTTTCCTATTATTTTATTACTTATTTGTTTGTGGAAGGTAAGGTCTCTACTACTTACAATCAACAACTACATTATGTATTAAATATGTCACGCATGACTAGAACGACCTACTCTTTTCACTTTCACGGTAAATAAGAAAATATACTGCGGAACCTAGCTTCCGCCTTCGAGTTTTCTTGCATTGAAATACAAGAAAATGTACCTACTCCATTTAAAAATGTATTCGTTGATAAACTCGTATAATATAATTTCTTATCTCTTAAGCAAATGACGATGACCGATGTGGCGCGGTGGGCGAAGGTCCGCCTGCGACGCATGAGGTTGCGGGTTCGATTCCCTCCTCAAAATAAACAATTGTGTGTACGATCTGCAGATATTTGTTCCGGGTGTTCTGGTCGTTTTCTATGTATAATAAAAATATCTATGTATGTAATGTATTGTATTATGTATACAGTTATCTAGTACCCATAACACAAGCTCTGCTTATCCTGGGGCTAGATAATGCTGTGTGAATTGTCCAGCATTATTTAATTTAATAATTTAAACATACAAACATATTTTCATTAAATTCTAATTTTGAAAAAATACGCTGTACCATAGAGGCCTGGTCCTGCAATATTGTCCCATAAACATACGTAACTACTAATTAAACTAAGCGTTAAAGTGTTTACCTACTAAATTGCATAACAAGCATTATCTACGCGATTACTTATATCCTATCCTATCCATTTTCCTTACTTGATTTCTTTCATCATTCGAACACACAAATACTTACATTTTATTTTATATCTACCTATTTTACCTGTCTACAAGAAGGTATTACCTACGAAGGTGGTACCTATTTTAGGTATTTGTAACGAGGGCGCAATAGTATTTCAGTGATCTATTTCTCTCTATTTATGAACAATACAGTGTTTACCTTCGTCAAACAATGGTGCTCATGCGCATGCCCCATGATTTACGACGCCCTAAGTAAATCATTTGTATCACTCTCCGTGCAAGTATAGCAAAGGTTTTCAAGAGCAAATAGTTTTAGTTCCGCTTGATAGATCTTTCTATTAATATTGTAGGAGAAAAACAATGATTGTTTAGTGCTACGAGTAACATGAAGGTAAAGCCTTCGCGAAATAGTACCAAACTGTTTTAACCTATATAGGGGTCGTCCAATAATCAAGTGAGGCTCGAGAGGGGGGAGTGGGTTCAAGAAAAATCACGAAATATGAAAAGGTTAAGTGATATTACATTTAACCAAAAAATTAATATACATGATATATCACTTATATAACCAAATAATAAATATACATAATATATCAATGGTGCTCATGCGTGTCATCATGTACCTATATTTATTTTTTTCCGACAGAAAACCAAAGTTATCGAGATAGCTCTGAGAATTAGCAAGCTGAAGTGGCAGTGGGCCGGCCATATCTCGCGAAGAACCGACGGCCGCTGGGGCAAACGTGTTCTTGAGTGGAGACCACGACTTGGTAAACGTAGTGTAGGACGCGCTCCGACCAGGTGGGATGACGACCTGCGAAAGACTGCAGGTAGATGTTGGATGCGTCAAGCTGAAGACAGGGCGCTATGGCGCTCATTGGGGGAGGCCTATGTCCAGCAGTGGACTAAAATAGGCTGATGATGATGATGATGATTTATTTTTTGGTTAAATGCGCGTTTGAACGTGCCATTTTAGACCATTTTCGCAAATTAAGTAAACAGAAAACAATAACACCTTATTTCTTATTTGATAATAATTTATAGTATAAAATTTGACTCGTCTATGTGCTTATTTTGTAAGCCTGAAGAAATAAAACTTTTTGACTGACTTCGCAATAACCACCTGTAGCGAAATCTAGCGTTGACACGGACTTTACCAACTTCCATAAATAATGGTTCCTACTAGCCCAGTATGAATGAATAAATAAAATAGCAATAAAAAGGCCGTTTCAGTAAACTGTTCAATGAAACTCGCTCGCACAGATAGGATTTGCAGAAGGAATCACGAACCAATAAGGCTTCAGTCACACATACGTAACTGTGACGTTTGTAAACTCGGCTCTTGCAATTCCAAGCGTTAGGTAAGCGTATCAAATGGTGTGTATGTACCTTATTATTTTAGTTGTTTCTAAAGAAATAAATATAAATATTATGATACTAGCGAACCTTCCCAGCTTCGCACGGTTTTAGTACGTATCCCTAACTTTTTTTATAAATATAATATAGCCTATGTTCACCGGGGATAGTGTAGCTTCCCAACGGTGAAAGAATTTTTCAAATCGGTCCAGTAGTTTCGGAGCCATTACAAACAAACAAATAAAAAAGCAAACCTTTCCTCTTTATAATATTAGTATAGAAAAGCCAAAATTTTCTGCTAATATAATATTGTTTTTACTAGTGACGATGAATTGTGTAGTTTCTTTACCATTGCACTTGTCTTATGTATTTATCGTCATCATCAGCTCGTACACGTCCATTGCTGAACATAGACCTCCCCAAACGACGACGCCACGAATAGCGGATTTATAATACTGTTTTTACTAGTAACGATAAATAGAGTAGTTTTTTACCATTGCATTTGACTTATGTTTTCAATCGTCATCGCTGCGCAATTATCATTTCGATACAGATTAGTCATTCTATGCTAGTCCACTGCCGAACATAGGCCTACCCCAATGAGCGACATAGCGCTATGTCTTCAGCTTGACGCATCCAGGATCTCCCTGCAGTCTTTCGCAGGTCGTCATCCCAGCTGGTCGGAGGGTGTCCTACACTACGATTACCGAGTCGTGGTCTCCACTCAAGAACACGTTTACCCCACGTTAATGGATGTCGGTTATTCGCGAGATATGGCCGGCCCATTGCCACTTCAGCTTGCTAATTCTTAGAGCAGTCATTACCAGCGACTATAAATATTTTTCTTGTATCCCGGCTCGGTCCGGTGTGAGTGCAGCAAGACGAACAGACAATCAGTTTGTTTATAGACCCCAAGGATACAATCAGCGGAAGCCCAGGGGCGCAATAAGCGTAATCCCCCAGATGTTACTGCAGACGTTGACAAATTATTTTTTTCAACAGATTTATATAGAAACTTGGAATGACTTGAGTTTAATTTAGAAAATTTAATATACATATTTTTAAAATGCAACCCCAGGCTCAGTTTGCAGAAACTTAGCACTGGGAACTTAGACCTATATTTTGAAAGCTTGCGTCATACTCGTATGCATGCTTTACAGTGTTCTTTGATAGCCTGACAAAGAATATGCAAATATATATCATCTTTAAAAGCTAGTGTATTTTTGTCCTACTATACGAATATTCGCGGCTAGACAATACTTTCAGTTCATTATTATTTATTTTTATTATTTGCCAAACACTTGCGGCCTCTCAAGTAGTTATTTGTGTTACTGATTCAATGGTGACAGTAATCGAGTCTAATAATCCAATAACACCTATATCCTAATAATGAAAACAAAGTTTTGCTTTTAAACTGGAAAAGTCATGTTTGTATTTTTCACTTCCAGCGTCTTTATATCATGTGGTCAGCTAGGGCGGGCGGACGGGCGGCGCGCGCGCCCAGTCAGCTTCCGTCCGAGGCGCGGCCCGCCCAACTCAACTATACAAACAACCCTCGTTATTATCGGAAAGAAACCACTTGGGAAGTTAAAAAAGTCTGCTTATTTTGAACGGACGTCGTTTAAGTGTAGCTTTTTTAAAAGTTAAACGGCTTTTCGGTTTATTCATTAACTACGCAAAACCTTCTTTTAAGTTTTAGTCAAAAGAAAAATATAAGTGTGAAGTGAATGTAAAAGTTTATCGAATTACCTTGTGTAAAATAATAACGAACAAGCATTACCTACAAATTAAATTTTAGAATGGCCTTGGACCACTTAAGTAACTAAATAAATATACCTAATACATCTCTAAAATGTACATAAAAGAGGCTGCAACTTCCAAAAAGGTTGCTTTAGAAAATCAGATGGCTGTAATAATTGGAGCAACTTCCTAAACAGAACACAACAATTGAAAATTAAAATGGCTGACAAGTTAAACGAGTACCAAGGGGTGACAGGTCGCCTGCACGGGGCCAGGGATAAGTACAAGGAGCGCTGGGCACGATGGAAGGAGCAGCATCCTCGAGGAGTCAAAGACGTGGTCGCTGAATCCTTGTTCGGGATCCCTAACTCTGAAAACTCCAGGGTTTGGCAGGACAGTGCTTATAGTGACCTATTCAGGTATAGTTTAACCTAATATACAAACCTAATATCAATTTCGTAGAATTTACGTTAGGGGTCTAATCCTAGCCGCATTTGGATTTCAAAGTCATTATTACAAGCTTTTAATCTACTTGCCCTGGTATTTTGTATAGGAGAAATATTGCAACTGAATTTTACACCAGTTATCCTCAACCGATTGAGCTGAAATTTGGCATACTTAACATTGCATTGTCATCGCACTTACATAAATTCGGCGACAATATAATGTTATAGTACCATCGGTACAGGTCTGATGATGGAGACAAAAGGTGGCCATAGGAACTTCTTAACGAAACGGCTCAACCCTGTCTAGTTTAGGTTCGTTGGCTTTGTTTTTCCAAGCACCTGAGTCCAAGATGATATACAAGGTTCTCTTAAAAAAATTACAATTTACTGTGGTTGTCGTCCTAGTAGGTTAGCCCAACCATAAATGCAGAATTTACCTCAGATCTTCACGAGCTTTACGGAATGACCTTAGGTGTTATCACTTTGGCGATGTCCAAAGATTTTTCGTTCTATCGGTCTTATCAACTGATAACACCCTAGTGAGTGTAGGTAGATAGGCCACTTCTTTAACCCTAGCGGTCTTGTGCCAGTCAGAATTCCTAATTAATTCCAGTCTAGTCTATGAGCTGTGTAAAAGTGAATTCTATAGAACAGCACCAACTTAATCGATCCGAAGCCATAAAAATGCCGATTTAATGAGCAACAAGCGTATCACCGAGTAATTATTGCTTTTATAGAATCTTTATAGATAAAACCTTTTTGTACAGAGTCATTCTGTCTGTCATACGAATTAGCTACAAAGAGGCTGAATACCATTTTAATGCAGATCTAATTACTGTTACTATGTTGGTCCATGCATAATTGAAGACGAGAAAAAAAAACGTTTAAATTTAGAATTGGAAGATTTGAGTGTCATTTGTTTTTTCAAATGCAAAACATGCAAGCATTCTCTAATATTATTATGTGTACATTATAATATTTTGTTTTTATTAGTGTTTACTAAATCCAGTTTAATTCAGAGACAGTTGAATTCTAATTTATATTTATACGAGTATGATAATTGCAGGAGAAAAAGTCGAATAGAGCTGATGCGGATATCAGCTGCTGTAATGGGCATTGAATTCTCGTATGCTGGTGAAACCGCCTTCGTATCCCCAACACTGCTGCAGATCGGAGTGCCTCACCAACAGATGACCCTGGTTTGGGCCCTATCGCCCCTTATAGGGTTCTTTATGACCCCTCTGCTGGGGTCGCTGAGTGATAGGTGCAAGTCTCGGTTTGGGAGGCGGAGACCTTTTATCGTGATGATGTCTATGGGAGTATTGTTAGGTAAGTAAATCAAATAACATTTTATTGATTTCAGTTCCATGTTACCTATTTTTTTTCTTAATGTAAAAATATTTACTCAAATAGAAAACACGTAAGTAGGTAGTAAACATAACTAATATAGTTGATGTACACGAATCAGTATTCCCATGCTCATACCTTAAAAACCAACCACGAAGGTTTATAATCACAGCCTGTGCGGTATATACTATTCTATTCATCCTTGAAAATGTCGTTTTACATTGGATGTTTACCTTTTCTCCAATCAGTGTATATTTGTAGACATACATTACCTTTGTATTTCTATAAAAAGAACGTAGTAACCTTAAAATGTGTTTTAATCTTTACACAATTGAAGGTTGAACATGAGTCTTAATAAAAAAACGCTTTTTGTTTTTTTTAGTTTAGTTTACGTACTTCCTATTTCACACAGGACTAATTCTCGTACCGAATGGAGAAAGCATCGGGTACGCATTGGGAGATTCCCTCCCCCTCAATCGCACAGAGACTCCGTCAGCTCTAGGCCCGCGCAGCTCCCTCCTGGAGGCCGAGAGCCCTAACTACCATCCCTGGGGGGTGTTCTTCACGGTGCTAGGAACTGTCTTCCTGGACTTCGATGCGGACGCCTGCCAGAGCCCGGCTAGGGCTTATCTTCTTGATGTGACCGTTCCAGGTAAGACTTGTGTGTTAAAATTGTTTGTATAGGTTATCAGAACAACTTTGAAGCCTCTTAACATGTCTAGACGCAGTTATTTTTGTCGTGATGAGGTAACAAACATCCAAACTATCGCTTCAAATATCATCGGTGAGATAGTAGCCAATTCTAATGCTTGTTTTATCAAATCTCCTGTTCGTACACGTTTTTAAAAGTACTTTATTTATCACAAAAGTTTTAGGTTGATGCGTAGATAAACTAAACTTTTAAATTTTTTTTAAAACATTACTTAGTAGGCACGATGCTAGAGTGATAGGTGCCTTCTAGACCTTCGTGATAGACCATCGGCCACATTGCCACTTTCCACCAGGTTGGTTCCAAACGAGGATTTTCGACTATAACAAAAATAGGCATTGCCATGGATGCTGATATATTTATCAATTAGAATAGATGTAAACGCCTGTGTTGTCTTCACCAAGGTAGGTTACCGGTTTGGATCTTTATCATTTTGATATGACAGTTTTAGGTCAGAGTGATTTGCGAATAATTTGCAGGTTTACTTACAAGGTTAACGTCGACTTATTTTACCAGAAATTATTTTGTAAGAATACGAGTAGATTTTATTAGAACTAGGGTAAAGTCCGAATAATCACCCTATTGTCAAAAAAAACGTAATTTAGACCTATCAATTATTAGCAATTTCAGCATTAGGTTCATATTTGTCCTTTGCAAATATGACCACGTTTCCGAACATCGCGCTAAACTCAAGTGGATTGCCCATCCGACTTCGCAGGAATAGTCACATACTATTTCTCTTGTACAAGTATCTTATTCTATCGAGCGCTTCGAATTCCTCTCAAACTCTCACTCACTCTCTCCGCGTTCCTCTGAAACCCTCATCGGAAAAGACCCTGCTCACACCACTTCTTTCTATGACAAATCATTCACTGTACAAACCCGTCTATGGAATGCTTTCTCTCTGGACTTCAGATCTGCACAATTACTCCCTATCTTCAAGAAACATCAGCTGTAGGTATGTATTTTTTAAATGTTTTTTTCTTTTTATTTAATGTCTGTCGATATCTCCGTCATATATGAAGCGATTTGAAGGATTCTTACATTAATTATTTGATTATTATTACCGAGTATTTATACAAGCACACAGATCCCCTGGTACTGTCCATGATCCTATCCATCCATGGTTGTCTGGTAGAGATTGACGCTCTTGAGCCATAAGTCCGTCAATTGTATCTAGTTTTTTAATAAAACTTTTGAAACTATCATGGTTATTAACACAAAGGTCACTTATTAGTTTTTTAAGTTTTTATTTTACATTGTTCTTTTATATTAAGTGTGCAATAAAGAATTATCTATCTATCTATACCGTAAAACTTTGAAAAACTAAGAAATTCGTGAAGGTAAAAAATTATATATGTAATTTTTACAATATCAATTTAGGAAATAAATAAATAGATTACTATTTTTATTATAAGAATAAAATATGACTATTATAAAGTTTATTTTTTATTTAGCCTGTTTCTTTCCACTGCTGGGCAAAGGCCTCCCCCAAATCTTTCCACTCAGTGCGGTCACGTCACGTATATTATAAAGTTTATTAATATTAATTTTATTCGTTAGTGGAGGAAGGATACAAAGTAGGTTTTTCGTTTTTTTTTAAACTATCAAATTATAAGATAAGTGTTTCACGAGTAAAAACAAATGATTTATAATTTGTTAGAACAATGCGTAACATATTAGTACCGGGGCAATAATCCGTGCCATTAGAAACTCGGACTGCAATACTCAAGTTCGAGTGGACAGGCTCTATCGAGGTGTAACAACACTTAATACCTACAGAGAATGAATAGACATCTTCAAGTGGATGACCAAATAACTATTGAAACCTCCTTTCTACTAGACTGGGGTTTACCTACACTTAGCTTTATTAATAGAACTGGAACACGACAATAACAAAATTAGTCACAGTAAAGTAAACAGCAAAATACACAGGATTTAGTTAGATTTATTACAAGTCAGATATCATTTTTCTCCGAAGCTGTATCTGTTTATGTTAAAAAAAAAGAGTTTAATATCCTTCACCTAGTTTAATTGATACTGGACTTTGATTCAATATTTGTCTGCTACGTCACAGCATGTGACTTGATGTGTATTTTCGCGTTCCAAGAGTGATGTACCAGAAAACAAGTCTTTATCAGCTTACGTCTGGCCGTGATTGATTTATCTTGCTGCTAAGGTTATTTTGGGTTTTCCACTTGGTGCTTGCGTGATATTTTCCTAAAAGTTATTTCGTAATAATGAAATAACGTTTTCAGTAGCTTGTTCCACAGAACTCGATAAAGTTCTGTGGCTTTATATTCACTGTTAAGCCTTTGTAACATCATCCACCTTTAATTTTCCTATTACCTGTCTGTTAGGGTCGGAAGGTTAGACTTCAGGCCTCAGTGCGTTTGTATGTAGTCTCGTCTCTAATATTATGCGCTCATTATTTTTCTAAACGTTTACAAAAAGCGTTATTTGCACTATGGACCGCATGCTGTGAGGAAATGTGTTTTTCCAAAACAAATAACGAATGAATATAATACAATACAATACAAATACGCTTTATTGCACATCAAACACAGAAAAACAAAAACAGTAAAGAACAAAGATACAGATGCACAATGGGCGGCCTTATCGCTAAGAGCGATTTCTTCCAGGCAACCTTTGGATGGACACGTAATATATAATAATTTTATAATGATAATTTTACTACTATTGAAAAACATTATGCGCTATGAATAGAGGAATTTAGGGGGAGCCTATATCCAGCAGTGGAACGACATAGGCTGATGATGATGCGCTCTGAAGAAATTACTTAGATATAATTAAAATTACCGCAACCTCTGTCAATTGGTAGAGCTCTGAAAAGGCTTTGTCTTTGTGGCACATGGCTCAAACCAATTAGCATACGCTGATTAATCCGATTTGTGAGGCAAATTGTCACGCTGTAGATACTTACATTACAAAGAACCTTGTACGTTTCTATTTCCAAAGAAAGTTATGTGTTGGTAAAGTTGAAGATATGTTAACCCAACCCAAGACTAGAAAGACGCAGTTTTTTTAGATAAAACTGCGAGCTTAGATAAGTTCGCTGTTTTTGAGCATACCTAAATATATGATAATTTGCCAGGATCCTAAAATGTCAAGACTTTCTTTACTGTCACAGTGTATGAATTGGACGAACAATAAAAATATTAAAATTAAAATATGGTAGCATTTAAATATTGACTCGATTTGACGGTGTCTTATCACATAGGCTTACGATATTTGAACACGTAGATACGAACCACGAACGGCAGATATTCCAAGTACTTTCCTACTTTCGGATGTTTATTTAATATTATCTTCTATGTAGAACGGTTAATATTTGAATTTTCCAAATACTTAGCGCGTGTCGTCTTCGGAAAATTGGCTTGTCGTGTCAACAGCCTGAAGGGGAATGTGATATGTCATTTCAGCCTATTACTCTCCAGAATTTACAGAGGTTAAGTAAAATAGGTTATTTCGACGCGAGAGTAATTTACACAAACGTTTATTAATGGTTGACGATACGGGACACCTACCAGAGCTGAAAATAGCTAGTGATAATTGAGTTTTTCTAAAATTTTATATGAAATACTTCTAGTCAATTATGTTAGATAATTTTACACAGTATCATCTATCCCCGAATTTGCAAGTATTAAAAAAAGAAACCTGGTGGCATCTCACTAATATTATAATGCGAAAGTTTGGATGTTTAGATGGATGTTTGTTCCCTCATCAAGCCATAACAACTGAATCGATCGAGCTGAAATTTTGCATAGATGTTCTTAGCTCTAAGTTTGGCCCACTTTTTATCCCAGACAACAGTTTCTATAGAGTAGAAATATATTTCATAGATATAGTTGGATAGAAATCGTTTACATTTCCATAGAATCAACGCGCGCGAAGCCGCGGGCAGAAACTAGTAGGTAGTTAATTATATCCAAAAATATTGTTTTCCGTTTGCAGAGGATCATGCAAAAGGGCTCAGCACTTTCACAGTTATGGCTGGCCTGGGAGGATTCATGGGCTACGCGCTCGGTGGAATCAACTGGGACGACACCACATTAGGTAAGAAATATTTTTTTATTACTTATATGTTAGAAATAGGCACTATCTTCATTAGCGAGGGTTTCGCCGCAGTTGAGATAAAGTGCAAAACCATTTTGAGTAAAGAAAAAAAAAATTGATTCCTATTATGATTCTACAGTACCTACTTACAAAGGTTCATCTTTTGATGATTTATTGTACACCATAATCAAATCAATCATTACAAAAATACATTATATGCGACAAGTGCAATGGGCGGCCTTATCGCTTTTTTAATTATCTACCTATTATATGTTTTACATCTATTTCTTTTATTTTTTCCAAGAAACGGACGGAGCTTATATAATTTTCGACCCTACTTGATTCAATTTATTTATTTTAATCCCCTTTATCTAAGAAACCCCGCGAAGAATTTGACCTAAATTACCAGTTACACTTAAACAATCACGTAATATCTGATTTCACGCAAATCTGATCAACGGTTGGGCAATTATGCTCTAACAAATCACCGAAGCTGCCAATGAGGTCTTTTTTTACTTCGCTTCGATCTAAATTGTAGAACACATCTTCCACAAAATTGTGGAAGATGTGTTCCTTTGATTTTGATTTTTCCTAAGATTTTCTATTTCCACAATACCTACCTTCTGAGTCATTATTACACAAATTAATTACATTACTACTTTTTGTAACGCTAAGTTAATCTATTGTGTACAAACAAAATTCTCTTTGCATAATTCTGAAAACTTGTTCGTAGCAAGTTGTAGCTAGCAAAATTTGCTGAAGTTTCCACTAAGTATTCCAAATTATTCCTCGTCTCACGAACCTGGTAAAACATGTTTGGATTGCGGGCTGAACAAATTCCGCCGCTTCCGAGTTAATAAACGTAATTTGTTGACAGGCGAATTTGTCAGGCTTTGCCGTTTTATTTGTAGTAGTTTGAGTATGATTTTAAAAGATTACCGGGCTTTTTGACATAATAATATTTGGAGGTTGATTTCTGATGATAGGGAGGTCACCGACCCTATTATAAAAAGGTGGGCTTAACACACCCACAGCGATCTGTGATTCGCCTTCCAAGTATGGTGATTATGGCAAACCCCCCTTGCAAATTGCATTAAGATTCACTCAGCCGTTTAGGCGTGAAAACAGACAGACAGACATAATTAGTTTCACTTTTATAATATTGGCATGGATAATTCTGGACCCTTTGTTTTAAATGCAGGTGATTTCTTCGGCGGCCACGTGCGAGCAGTATTCTCTCTTATCACCGTGATCTTCGTTGTCTGCGTTTCGGCCACTGTGACTAGCTTCAAGGAGATCCCTCTAGATGAGCTGAACGAACAGGACGAGTTCCGGAAACTGGCTCAGAACGAGAGGATCCAGGAGAGCGTCGACCTTGCTGATGAGGCAGATGGAGTCGGCCTGAAGAGTAATGGAGCTAGCTATGGAGCTGTTAATCAGGCCGAGGTAAGTTGGAACTGTAGACTAGATCTCTAGGTATGTTCTAGATTTTAGACCAAACCTGGAACTCTTAGCCAGAAACCGACTCTGAAAGAAAGGATTCACAGTGCATTTATTTGGCTGATGAGAAAGAAAGTGGGAAGTAACGCAAGCTTTAGGTATTAAAATCGGGCTGAAGTAAGTTGAAACCATAGACGAAATCTCTAGGGGATCAGGGCTCTAGGCTAGCAAGCTCTAGGTGCTACCCTAGAGCCCTGATCTTGATTGATGTCGTGTGGATTGTTCAGCATTATAATTAATTAATAATACTATTTTTGGTCAAGATTGTCATCCCTCGGCTTTATGAATGCTGGTTAAACAAAGTGAGTAAAATTTGGTGCGTGCGAAAATGTGCATATTATAAAAACTCTCAGACGATTTTACACATGTTTAAGCACAATTGTTTTCTGCAATAAAGCAAGTGTGTAGGCAGGTCTTGATGTTCAAGAGACTGGAAAAGCTGCTCAAGTATAACCGCTGTAGAAGAAAGCATTATCGGAATTTCAATTTCAATTCGTATACCATTACACGCTAACGCTTTCTAACCGTTGTGTCTAGTACAATACAATGCTAAAACAAGCGAGATTAAATTTTTGTCTTTTTTAATTCTTTCTGCGTCCTACAAGATAAATCAACAATCTCGCGCCAACATGAAACAATCCACCACATATCAACATATTATAGGGAATATTGTTCAGACTGTAGACGTATTATGAACATCATCATCATCAGTCCACTGCTAGAGATAGGCCTCCCCTAATAAGTGCCATAGCACCCTGTCTTCAGCTTGCCAGCATCAGTCCTGCAGTCCATCGCAGGCCATCCCTCCTTGTCGGAGGGCATCCTACACTACGTTTACCAAGTCGTGGTCTCTACTCAAGAACACGTTTACAACAGTGGTTGTCGGTTCTTCGCGAGATTTGTAGGTATTGTATTTGTATTGTATTGTAACTTCGTTTCTCTGTCGGATATACTCGTTACGAATCATATCCTTCAGAGAAACTCCGAGCATAGCTCTTTCCATAGGTGAATGAGCGAATTTGAACTGGTGGACCAGCCCTACCGTGAGTGCCCGGGTTGTCTCAGGGTTGAAAACTGTCAAGCATTGCGGTATGGATGACGAGAAGACTCGACGTAGTTTCCCAAACGCTGCCTAGCCTAGCTGGATCGAAATACACATAATATTAGAGGAAATAATGCTCAGACTGCAGACGTATTATGTACTTATTAACTTGTCCCTTCCAGCCACCCGCAGTCCCCGTGATCCCCGAAGAGGCGCCCCCGTCCGTGGGCCACTACCTCAAGTCCATCGTGATGATGCCGCCCTCGCTGCGCGTCGTCTGCCTCACCAACTTGTTCTGTTGGATGGCGCACGTCTGTTACTCGCTTTACTTCACTGATTTCGTCGGCGAGTCCGTTTTTGGAGGGGACCCTGCTGTGAGTTTACTTTTGAATTTTTGTACCTATACATGTAAAAACTGAATAAATTACTTTTAATGTGCAGTAAATAAAGTAAGCAGTTTTAATTTGCAGTAAATGGGACAGTCCAATGTTGAGACACTGTATTCGAACAATGCTGAAATAGCATTCGAATCAGTGTCATATTATATGTCATTATAACTTGCTGTGCCTATTACTAACATATTATAAGTATGTACTCACCATGATATGGATCTGTGTCTGAAATAAAAACATTTTATTTTATTTATTTATAGTGCCTAAATGATTTCAGAATTTCAGTTAGTACTTACGTATTGACAAAAAGTTCTTATTACATCTTAGGTTCTTCAGTATCATTATTTTCTAACATTTAGATTTTAACGAAACATGTTTAACATTTTAATTGCAGTATGAACTCATAAAGCAGTTAAGTATAGCTAGACAGTGTAGCCTTCCACGGATTAAGAAAGCCTGGCATTGATTGGCATCGTATCTAATAGCTGTTCAATATTCGTTGCTTTCCTAACATGTGGCGAACAACTCAGGCACAACTAGTCCCTCTAAATTAAATTTACGACGAAAAGCTAAAATAAGTTAGAAACCTTTTAGTATGATCATAGCAAGGCCCTATAAACATTGCCTGTGGAATCTTCCAGGCGCCGGTTGGGCTGTCGTAGCTTCGCGACTACTAAGAAGGCGTTTGCTTTGGCTGCTAGTAATAGCCAATACATGACATTTCTTCCATCTTTTACGCCTCAATGTTAAGCTAAACCTACAAGTTACAACAAAAATCCTTATAACTAGAAAAGTCCATGCCCCTTCGACATAATTAAATGCGAGTCTCTAAGCAATGCTCGTGGAACCTTCCAGGCACCGGTGGGGTCGGTGCGGCGCCGCGACTACGAGGAAGGCGTTCGCTTCGGCTGCTGGGGGATGGCCATGTACTCTCTCTCCTGCGCATGCTACTCCACCGTTATTGAGAAACTTATCAGGAAGTTTGGGTAAGCATACACTACAAGAACACGTTTACCCCAGCGGTGGTCGGTTCTTCGCGAGATATGACCGGCCCACTGCGATTTCAGCTTGCTAACTCTTAGAGCTATGTCGATGCTACGACTCGGTAAACATAGTGTAGGACGCCCTCCAACCAGGTGGGATGACGACCTGCGAAAGTCTGCAGTTACTGACATCTAACATCTAACCTCCCCTAATAAGCGCCATAGCGCCCTGCGCCCTGTCTTTAGACAGGGCGCTATGGCGCTCCTTTGGGGAGGCCTATGTCCAGCAGTGGACTAACATAGGCTGATGATGACGATGGATACACTTTACAGAAATTTGGGTAAGCATCACCTATATTTCCCTGTTCAGATATATCTACACTATTTCCCCTATTGCTATTTTGTTTATGAGCACGCAATCAACCCTACTAGGGCTAGGGTGTACTAGGGCTTCTTGAAACCTCACTTATAGGTTCCTACGATTAGTGATATTTTATACTAACTAGTTAGAATACCTACAAGATTTTTTTCATAAAAATAACATTTTACACGTCCATTGTAAGTTTTCATAATTATTTTAAAGATTCCTATTTCTCTTATGCACCCCGACAAGCAGACGTATGTAGGTATCAGTAGGTACTACCATACCATGATTCAGTAGTGGATATTCCTCAACCTGCATAATACCATTCCATTACCTCTCTGTTATCTTGAGGCTACATAATAACCTACGAAAACAAAAGTAGTTAGGTACTAATTCTCTGAAATTTTGCATGAGGAGGGTAATCATCCTGTGGAGGACAAGATTAATATAATCATAAATCACATTCATGAATAAAATTTCGCAGAAGCCCTTATCGTCACCACACAACCTTCTGCACTTGTTTCACGCTAATTGCAAGCTATAAATAGCAGTAGAATTCGCAGAACTTCCTAATCCTCATAATAAAGCTGTTCTTAGTTATTGAATGACTAATGATAATGACTAGTTAAAGCAACAGTCACGTATCATATATGAAGGTACCTACATCATTGATTTGCGTCATCATCTAACTAATCTAAACAAATCAAGGCTAAGATAACTCTGCTGCGGATGTCATCCGAAATTTTCATTCCTAGGATCACAGATGTTTATTTATACACCTATTTTAAACGACTTATGTGGTGCGGTGGGTGAAGATCTGCCTGCGACACAGGAGGTTGTTGGTTCGATTCCCGCCTCAGGATAAATGTTGGCACGATCTGCAGATATTTTTGTGTTAAATATTTTTCACCAATATTCCCTAGGTTTTGTAACTTTAACAAAAAATATCCAGGTTTTTAAATCGGAGTACAGATAGATACGTTATATTGCACAGAAATCTGAATACTTTTATTTAGATATGTGTTATATTCTCTAAGGTTATATTGAAACATTTTAACTTTATGTTACCAACATATTTATATACAGAAACTGACGCAAGCTTGTGCCGATCTCAGGCGTAAACAGCATTAGGTACACAATAATATAACCTATCAGAAAAGTTTATTTAATACAATAAGATAAGCCCTCATTACAGAGGTAAATGGGTTAACTACGAACCTTATTTGTGTTAAAAGAACACCAATGTATATCAACAAAAGATAAGCCATTGTTAACCTGATAGGGTGATAGGTATTGTCGCTACCCAGTACCCTACAATGTGCAATCAGTTCGTTGCATAATGGGCAAGGCAACAGTCCACTATCACACCGATACTTCCGCCCTTATCAGGGCCGTTTACCCTTCAACTTGGGTTCAATCTAGCTTGCACCATGCAAACTCCAGGGATTCAAACCAAAACGTAGTTCTTACACTCGAAACTTACACACAGCTTGCGAAATTTACGCACGAATCACATATAAAAAATGCATCACAAAATACAACAATCTGACATCAATCACTTGGACTGCTAAAATCACAAGGTATGTGTTTTCTACAAGTGACTAATATGCGTAAATCCACACTAGCGCAGCAGCTGAGTAAATACAGACCTTTGTGACTCAGCAGAGCTGTAATATTTTTTGAACGAAACGCATGTGCGGCGCAACACAACCGCTGTGTAGAGCGGCAGCACGAATTTTTTAGGTTAAAAAAAGATCGCAGTCGTCGAAAAAAAACCGTAGTCAAAGTGTTAATATTTGCATGCCTAGTTTTAAGGTAGAACATAATTGAAACTTTCAATATATTTAAGATCTACAACTGTAACCTACATTTTGTTGAAGCAAATAAATGAATCGTTATCTGTATCTTTATCACATATTCAAGTACAGATTTCACATCTCACTAATATCCTACTTATATAAATGCGAAAGTGTGTTTTTTGTATGTTTGTCCTTTCTCTTGATTTTTGGCATTTTCGGTTAGTTGAAAGGGCTAAGATATCCGTTTAAATCATGTTTTTTTTTAAATGAATTTATACACTTTTTTTTTCTACTTTCCCAAGTGTATATTTACTTTCATTATCATAATAATTTATTGTGATTTTATGCAAGGAGGAGTTGTTAGGTGTAGTATATTTTGTAGTATTCTCGATTTTACCTATGGAAATGAAGAATTTATAAGTTTGACTTGGAAACCTATATATTTCTACAGGTACCGATAGGTAGAAAACATCTTGATCGAATGAAAATTCTCTAGCACAGAACTATGTAGTCTGTGTACCCAAGTGTACCCTTCAACTTGATTGAACGCGAGTTGTTTCCTAGCAGTAATGAGATCACGCGGCCCTTGACTTTCAGCCGGCAGTTGCCTGGCTTCGTTGGTTCCTGCGCTCTGTTCTGACGCAGACTGGCTCTCGTGCATGCAAATCAATAGTAAGGTTACATTACATTAAAACTATGTATTTCGATACAAATCATGAGATTCAAATCACTACATATGTAGTATACAACAAAGTCGCTTCCCGTTGTCTGTCGGTCCCAATTATGCGATCTTTAAAACTACTACGCAACGAATTCTGATGCGGTTTTTTTAATAGATAGAGTGTTTCATTCAAGGTTTACAAACCATTTGACTCATAGATTTCCACGTGAGCGAAGCCGCGGGGCGCAGCTAGTTTATTTATAAAAGTTCTATTATAAATCACTTCTCAATTCTTTGTTACGACTCAGGTTATAAAATGAGAAATGAAACGGTTGTAAACGGCCTAGCTATTCTACAAACAGGCTGAATCCAAAATCCGGCGGCGACATGTAAAAATAAATCAATATTATAGCTTTTACTAAATTATGACAGTACTTATACTGCAGTCAAGTTCGATGTAAAATGTTTGTAAACAAACCACAACAAAAATCTAAAATTGTCATGTTTAGCGTCAAGTTTCAATGTAATTGTCGGCGATACCTCATTTTTTAAGGAAATAACTTAGATAAACAGGGAATTATGATTTGCATATAATAAAATAACCCAATAACTAAGCGATTTTTAGGTTAAGCATGGGTGGTTTGTTTTACAAACATTTCCCGATTTTTGTTTACCCAGAACATCCGGAATACATATTTGCAGATCGTAAAAATATTTATCTCGAGGCGGGAATCGGGGAATCGAACCCGCAACCTCTAGCGTTGCAAGCGCTCTTTTGCCCGCCGCGCCACATCAGCCATCGGAGATTAAGAGAGGTATTACTAATTCGAATATTATTTTCATGGAATAGCAGAATTTATAAGTGATTATGACGTTAATCAGTAATCACGCAAACGGATTCAAATATAGCTGAACTTAGTTTCAGTCTAGCATATCCAACTAGATACACAAATTCTCCAATAGCTAGCTCAGATTACATGATTAGATCTAAGCTTGAAGTCAAGCCTCGGGGAAGTGTCAACCTCTGGGGAGCGCTCAAAGATCAAATTACAACAAGGTCTCCGCCTGGCCTTAACCACTGACTATCGATTAGTTTGTCTTGTCACCTCTATTCGTTGGGTTGAGATAACATTTAGGTAGGTACAGTGGCGGAGATTGACAAGTAAGTTCTGAAACCTGAAAGGTTCCAAGTCTCGTAATTACTAAAGTTTTGGTTTTATAAGTAACTAGTGACCCGCCCGATTTTCGATGTATATAGATACATCTAAACCTCCCTCTTGAATAACTCTATGTATTGCTGAAATCTGTATTAAAATCCGTTGAGTAGTTTAAAAGGTCTAAGATGGGTCTAAGCCAACTGTTATTAAATGGATTATGTGTCTGAAATAAATGTTTATTTTATTTATTTTAAGGAGGTTGTCAAAATAATAATGCGATTTCGAATAAATTCGTATAAATACCCTTAAATCATTATTCCAGAGCCAAGAAAGTATACGTCGGTGGTCTCTGCACCTACAGCCTCGGAATGTTCATGCTCTGCGCCGCGCGGGCTCCAGCCGCCGTCCTGCTGTTCAGCTGGACCGCAGGAGTCATGTACTCCACACTCTTTACGCTGCCTTATCTCCTGGTAGCGCACTATCATGCTACAGGCACGGTAAGTCTCACATTAGAAAACAGGCAACTTTCTACTATAAGACACACTGAAACTCGGGGCAGTCATTCAACACCCGGACATTACATTAACTTCCACCACCCTTCATCATTTATCCCGCTATATAAGGCACACCAATCGCTGCCGGCTTCTGCTTTTCCAGGCGTTGGAATAGAAAGGTGAAAATCATTCGTATGTGATTTGTAAAAGCATTCTTCTTAACTTCATAGGACCTCCAATGAAGCTAAAAATATGTACAGTGTAATATACAATGAATCACAATAATGTCATCCAATCCAGCAATTTTCCAGAAGCCTGTTTACTGAGCCGCATGACAGGATCCCCTGATATGATTACAGTTTGGTATTACAAGCTCCCGCGGTTTCAGACGCATGTTGCTCACTCGCTCGGATAATTAACATTACTTGGTATTCAGGGAGGAAATTAAACGCATAGGTAATCGTTTGGTAACATCTGTTCATAGAGATTATGATATATTGAGATAAGTCTTCACAGCTGAACGCACATCATAAACGAATCTAACGCACCTAACTAATGGAATTTAAATACAATAATTCTGCTTTACTGATAAAATTATGTTTTATGGTTTTTTCCTATTCGGCAAGAACGATTTCATACATACAATTCTCAAATTCGATTGTTTTGGGCTCTTGGCGTTCGGATCGAACAAGCGAGCGTATTGGTAGAGATTACTTTCGAATACATGAACCTACTCTTTAATGCTACCCCCTTACTCAGCCCGTTTTGTCCGACCAAACGAATGGTCGTGATTATTGAATTTAGTATTCATATTCGCTCTTTGATGTGCGATTCAAGGCATTTAATTCGACAGATTCACAGCGCTAGCTTTATACCCTGTAATTAGTGGTTCTCCCTAAACGGCTTTACGAATAGGTACGTATGTACATAATGTCGACTTTGCTTTATTGTCGCTGTTTCCATTACACTATGAAAAACTGTCCATGAAAGATACGGACGACTGTCTTCTGTGTTGTCTCGTCTAATCCCTGTTACATTTGTATGTACCTATCCGATATTCAAATAAGGTTTTTTCATTAGTTCCCAATAATGGCACTAACAATAAATAAGTACTCGTCGTGACTAAGTATGCCATAGCTAAATTATCTCTTACAATAAGCACAATCTCTTCCAGTGGGATGATGCTGGCAACGGTTGCGGCTCAGCGCGCGGCATCGGCACCGACGTGGCTGTTGTTTCCAGCTGCGTCTTCGTGGCACAACTTCTAGTCTCTCTCATCATGGGTATCGCCGTCAAGGCAGTTGGTTCCACTGCTGCGGTAGTCGCAGTGGCCGCTGCCTTTGCCGCTGCGGCTGCGTTCACTGCGACAAGGATTACGTATCTTGATCTATAGTGAGAATAACTACTATTCTCTTTCGAGTCACGGTCGAGTACAACAGTGGTCGCCGTGGCCGCTGTTCCGGTACTGCTGCGTACACTACGACAAGGATAACGTATCTTGACCTATAGAGAGAGTAACTTCTACTCTCTTCTTTCTCATGGTCGACCCATGACGAGAGTGAGTAGAAGTTTGAAAGCAGTCGGTCCAATGATAGAGCTTGCCGTGGCAGCTCCCTGTGCCGCTTCTGCTGCATTCACTGCAACAAGGATATCGCGTAGGAAATCTCGAATCTCGACTCAATGATCAGGTATTGCTCGATCTCTCAGGCCCGTATTTATTAAAGCTTAGTCATAGATCTACATATGCTCGAGTAAGCTTTCATAATACAGTCCTAAATCTCTTAGATATAAGAATAATAAGGTTAAGTAAGACTGTAAGTACTTTACCTTGTGTAAGAAATTTACCATATACATAGTTATGTAACAAACCTTTTGAAATGTATTATCATGTTAAAATATGTAATTATCCAACCTGTTAAAAACTATTTAGTTAAGTTGTACGTTCTTAGGTATACTCGTAGATATAAGGAATATTTATTGAATAAAATATTGTCTGTTCATGTTATACAAAATCATTCTGAACTCATATCCCACCTACTAACTAAACCTACCGAAATATTCAGAGTTTTTAAATTGTTTTAGATTTAATAAGCTATTTTGCCACAGAGTATATTTAAGTGTATTCGCTATTTCTTATAGTTTTACTTTAAAAAGAAAATTTATATTATTATTTTTTGTAAATGAAAGTGGAAACACATTCACTGCCTTTACTATTCTCTATAGTCTTACTCTAATCAAACTATCTATAATTGCTTTGGCGAACAAAGGTGGCATAGAAGCGTCAAAGATAAATCACCACTACCACATTGGCAGCAGACATGGAAGCTCTTGGGGCACTCTTTAGAAAGCTCACCCCTACCAGAGCTTTGGTTCTGTCCAGCGGAAAGTTTGAGACGCTTTTCTTTGAGACTGTGTATCGACTGACTTATATAACAGGTCAGTAAATCTAACACAATGTTCCGTACACATTTAGCAGAGTTAATCAGTCAAGGGGCACATTTTTAATTTTTGATAGTCGGTAAAAGTCTAAGACGAGTCAAGGCTTATCTGAGCTCGGGCAAACAAGAAAACATTCTCTCAATCCATCCCATAAAATCCTTAACAACTTTCACACAATTATTTTATTTTAAAGCGTTTCCAACATAAAACCAACAAGGAATTCATTTAAAATACGCTTCCATTTCCCTTCAAACTTCTCTCCAATTTATCTCGTTCTCCATTGTGCTTACTTTGCACAAACTGCGTGCTTCAACCTAAGCTGTAGGTAGACTGCAACTTTACAAGGCTATTTGCACTTGCACGACGAGTTGCGAAGTTATGCTAGGATGAGCTTTGTTTCCATAATTTGGTTAGAGTGAATTGATTACTGGTATAGGTGCAAACACAGAACAGATAATACATATGTTTTCATACATTATTTTATTTATTTGGGAAACTAAAAGCTTATATTTATGTAAAAATAGAACATATAGGTACTTGGGACAACTATAGCTGACTACAGTTTCTACTCGTAGCTGGTAAATATAAGCTGAATTAGTACTAATTAACAAAAAAAATTAAAACTAAATCAGTTTGATCACCTTAAAAAAATATAAAAAAGAGATTATAAAAAGAGTGTGCCTAATGAAATCAAAAAGTTTGAGAGAGTTTTTCAAAATAATAGGTAATATTATTTTGAAAAACTCTTAAAAAGTGCGCGCGTGTGAGCTGACCCTAACTTCACCACCTTACAGGGCTGTCTACAGTGGAAGAAGGCTGGGGCTACTTCGTTTACAGTTTGGTTGTAAAATTTATGTTACTTTTGCTGTCATTCGGTGAGGTGGCGATTTGCTTCGATGCCAACCTATCTGTAGATGAGCGGGTTGGTTGCATCAATGTCTGTCTGCTGCAGTACATCTCAATTTACCGATATAAAAATAAGGTAAGACATGTAACAATGAGTGACACCTATAACATACCTTTACATGCGAGGCAGCTACGATGCGCTGCTTCTTCAGTAGGCCAAGCAAGACTTCGAATCGGCTTATATTGCGTAAATTATTGAAGTTAGAGAATAAGCTTCAAATATTTGATATTATAAAAACAAAATACTAGATGCAATGACATTTATTATATTCTATCAAATTACTCACAACAAAACAAGCTGTACTTGGCCTACTGCTAAGCCAATCGCTTTGCTATGACAATAGTACCGTCGCTGAATCGCCACCATGGATACCGTTTTACCACGCTTTTATTAGCTTCACCTGTATGTATGTACATATTTTTATATGTAACCGACTCCTTTGGACTCGATTTTGACCCACTTTAAACGGTCAGATTTCATTTAAACTTAGTAAACTTTTTAATAACCGATGACAATAAAATAATTTGAACTAAAAAATAGAAAATAAATAATAGTTAAAAAAAACAAAAAAACCACGCTCTTATAAATAAACCGAACTCAAAAGTAGAAAATATTTTTTTAATAATACAAGTTATGGAAGAGGGATAAATAAAAGAAATTATTTTAATGTAAAAAAGCGTGGGGTGCATGGATACCAACAGCGCACACTTGCCTCACATAACTAGATACCTACTGATAGGACTAGTGACATTGAAGAAATATTTTCAGAAAGATGCTTTTTTAAAAGCGTGTTTTTTTAGTTTTTTTAAACTATTATTTATTTATTTCTATGCTACATGGGCATTGCACTTACCGTGCAATACCTTTGTCCTAGTGAAACAATTGGTTTAGGAGAATTTCGCCCCAGATCACATTCTGAAGTCTAGCAGTGAAGCGCGAAGCTTCTCGCTACGATAGTTCGTTACTAAACTAACAAAACAACTACTTCCTACTAACAATTTGAATGAGTTCCTAACTATTATTTTAAGATCGACAATAAGGAAGCTTACAAAGAACTAACAGTTTCCATGGAGTATCCCCACTTCGACACCTCAACTCCTGCGCGAAGGATGCTGGTAGAGTTCTGGGCGCGAAAGAACTCTGATTATCTGAAGCTACTGGTCGTCTGGGGTAATTTGACTTTGTTTGCATGGTAAGTATCTTTTTTTCAATATCAAATCTTGCATTATTTAATTCATTATATTTTGTGAAAGGCATATGGACCGGATTTTAACTTCGATTTCATTAAATAAATAAAGTTAGTCAACATGTTATATTAAGTAATTAAGTTTTATTTAAGCATATGAGTTTGATTTTCTATGTATTTTATGAGTGGTTAAAAATATCTCGTAAATTTTCCCTACTAGTATACACGATCTAAATCGAATATTTACCTAGAAAAGAAGTTAAGAAAAAATATAGTACAGCCAATACTGTAACCGAGCTCGTTAGGTATTGGCTATCCTAATGATTTTTAATTAGGTACATACCTACTTTATAGTTTTACTAGTTGATCGAATCGATATCTAGAAACGGAGCAAGTGGATCATGAATGTTAATTAATTTTTTGAAGAGATCTTGCTTCCAGGTACATCTACCCTCTCATCGACGACATAGAATACAACCTCAGCATCCGCATCTACATCCCTTTCTCCTTCGACACCCACACCAGATACCCCCTGGTCTACTCTGCGATAGTGGTCATGTTTGGGTACATAGCACATTTCGTGATGATCAATGATGTGACCATGCAGGCGCATCTTATGCATCTGATATGCCGCCTCACTGTATTGGGAGACTGCTTTAAGAATCTTCTGGAGGACTGTCAAGTTGGGTTTGAAGGTAAGATACCTTTCTCCTTCGACACCCACACCAGATACCCCCTGGTCTACTCCGCGGTAGTGGTCATGTTTGGGTACATAGCGCTTTTCGTGATGATCAATGATATGACCATGCAGGCGCATCTTATGCATCTGATATGCCGCCTCACTGTATTGCTTCAAGAATCTTCTGGAGGACTGTCAAGTTGGATTTGAAGGTAATAGAATATTCGTATAGTCTTAAGTCAGAATCAGAAAGTCACAAAAGAGACTGCTCATTCTGAAAGCGGTAGTCATACTCTTAGAAGGGCTTATTATCTTCTTTACATAGTATAAATTGCAATTTTTTTGAGCTATACTAAATACTACATTTAATTATGCATTATAAATTAAAACTGGATAGTCCATGCAGTTTAAAAAATACCATCATACAATATTATCATTTGTTCAGTATGAAGGGTATCTGATCTCAGGTATCTCATAAATCTTGAACAAAAAGCAAAAAGCCATATCTGAAACATTGCGCTAAACAACCATCTATCATTGAGCACACGCTCCGTTGAAGAGTTCAAAAGTTCTTTATTTTATGTTAAAAGCTTTTTCAGGTATTCATCCCAACTATTTAATTTACAATAAGGAGTTTGCTGATAAATATATGAAGAGGATGGGCATCTTGGTTGAACAACATTCGACTATTATGAGGTAGGTACGATTGCGATACTTCAACTTTTTGTTAAATTCACTTTCTACTTTCAATCAATATCAGCATTAAACTAGGCCACGCCAATATTAGCGGATAGCTGTACTTTAAATCATCACCCTCTATCCCTCTGGGCAACATCAGTTCTAACCCAACCTCCTAAAAACATGATCCAATTATTATTTTACGAATGTTGTACTTACTATTTGTTATTATGTGTGTAACGTGAAACGTTCTTTATTACCGTTTTGCTCTGAACAACATTTTAACAGAACACTCCAAAAAATAATAGTAGACTTTATTTTTCCAGAGTGTTCAGTTTCAAATAAACACTCCGAAAAAAAATAGTAGACTATTATTTTTCCAGAGTGTTCAGTTCAAATAAAGTATCTTTAAAACTTATCGTTTATCATTAACACTTTTGCATTGTTCTAAAGCCGGTTACTGAATGGTGTTAAAGGTAACGTTCACACAGCGAGCATTCGCGCTGACAGTATGGAGAAACAAGGCGCTCGCAACGAGCAACCAAACGGATGTTTGACGTTTTATGCTCGCTGCGAATGGTAGGTACATTTATGAATGTTACGCCCCGTAACACATGTTAGTACATGGCTTTATATATAAAGCATACTATTGTCTTTAGCTGCAGAAAAAAACTTCGAATGCCTCTACATTTGACTTATCTTTTATAGAAAAGTTCGTCCATGATTTTTTACTCCTAAACTCAAGCTCGAAAACCGAATGCTTATAAAAAGTGGGCAAAAAAACTTCCACAACACAATATTTCGCCCCGGTAGCAGTGCTGTCGCTTTGAGAGTATCCTGTAAGAGCCGAAACGGTATTACCTGCCGCCCCGGGCTCTCCGCCCACCCAAGCTGAAACTCAGTCGACCTTTGTGGCTCTTTACATGCAAAGCAGTAGGCGAAGCGTCGGACAGCTCCCAATTTCACCTAACTTTGTTATGTCGTATGTAGGAGAGACGTGTCGACCCCACTGGGTTGAATTTTCATCTGACCATTGTAAAATATAAGGGAACTAGTAAGGGTTTGATTTAATCCTATTATGTATTTGATAGTGTCTCACTGGTTTTAGTTAAGTAAATTAGTTGCTTATTAGTATTGTACTTATTTACTGTTTTTTATATAATGGATGAATCATAATATACTTTTAATAAAATTGCAATTAATAGAGAATTTTATCTATTACTATTACAATATAAATTTCCTAAAATAAAAGCAGTGACTGGAAGGTAGAGTGCCCAGTGTAGAATTTGATATTATTATTATTGTACGGTAGGTAGCTACTAGTACCTTATTATCAGTTTGTGTTTTTAGCAGAACGTCATGGGTGGGTTTGTAAATCATAAATTTTAGGACGTTACAAAATTACAAGTATATACAGAAATAAATTAAAAAATATTTTAGCTCTGTCTTTGAAAATCTTTATATAAAAATAATATATATTCAAAGCGAGGACGGAACAGACACAGAAACCCCAATGTGCCTGTGGGTATCTCACCAATGACGGATTATAGTTCCTAATTGGATCTACTAACAAAACGTTACGTTTCGTCACGTATCATACGACATGAAAATCATATCCGACCTGAATATATACCACATTTAATACTGTTCCATTCAGCAAGCTAGCCCGTCTGGTGCGGTTTATGATAATCCCTTCTGAAGGGATTTCTTATAGCTTACATTACGACAGTTTCTCATCCAAATGTTGCTATAAAATTTACTACTGAAACATATAATGTAAAATGTAAACTTAACATGCGTTCATCCGCGATTTAATCCAGTAATCCATATAATCCACCGCAATCCGGCCACTTATTTCCGGAAGGTTACGACGTTTCATCTGGTTTGCGAATGAATTATTTATACCTACTCGACTTTATAGCATATTACATTACACACATTAGTGACGTGGCTTTCTGAAGCTTTCAGAATTTGCACTCTCTTTCAAAGATTTACAGTTACAAATCTAATAGACCCCAATTGACCGCTACACAATAACAATAGTTACCTAGTGATTAATTAGGAGAATACGACCCGTGAATAGGTAGGTATCATTGATTCTCATCATGTCTCTAACTATGCCCTTAAGTTTTTGACAAGGTACCATATACATATAAAACCAAGACTCACGAATGCTTTGAAATTTTCAGGCAAATTTTGTATCTGCGGAACACCTTGAGCCGAGCTATGCTCTTTCAGTTCATGGCAAGTGGTACTCTCATTTGTTTCGTTGGCTTCGAGACTATTATGGTAAGCAATTAACAACAGAAGCGTTTTCAAAGAGAATTTGGGATAAAAACACAAAATAATTCAAGTCTTTCAACCTAAATGGCCGATAATTTGCACGGATGCCCCAAAACATCTGCAAAATTATGTGGAAATTAACTCGCAAAATATTCAAATTTACAAATTGTCCTTAATATGGATAAAAAAGGCAAATTCTTTGTTATTTTCGCAGACACTCACGGAGAACGCCGCTAAAACCGTCAACAGCCTTTTCTTTCTGGGATATAATATCTTTGAGCTGTACATTATTTGCCGCTGGTGCGACGAGATCACAGTTCAGGTTTGTGTACATTAGATAATCGATATTTCAACGCGAATGGTTCTCTACTCTGTGATACAAAACAAATATTTAGCTTACTAAACATTGATAGGTACGAGTACCGTTGGATCATATTAAGGCCGAGTTTGATTTAGTAATATAATTACGCCTCCACATCACAGCCCAATGTTTCTCTCCGATCGCCTTCAGAGTCTATTACTCTGAAGGCGGTAGTAATAAGGTAATACGTATTGAGAGCAATTAGGAGAGACCAAAAACATTTAATGGGTATATTCTTGGATTGTTTCAGAGTCAGAAAATAGGCGAAGCTATCTACTCCTGCGGCTGGGAGAGCGGCACATCAGTCCTGCCTGGCATCAAGCAAACTGTCAAGCTGGTGATTGCTCGTGCAAACAAGCCCTTAACCTTCACCGCTGGAGGAATGTACTCTCTTTCTCTTGAATCTTTTTCTACCGTAAGTAATTATGTAAATCGTCTTATTCTTGATTTATTTTTGTTATTGGTAGGGTCTCCTGTGTTACTCATGCGGGTACAAAACCAACTCATTAGAAAAAATATTTTTAAGCGAAGCTTGAACAACTTGGAAGTTGGACAACATTTGTGGCCCAGCGGGCAAAGGTCCGCATGTAACTTTGATTCCCGCCTCGAGGAAAATGTTTGTACGATCTGCAGATATTTGTTCTTGGTGTTTTCTATGGATAATAAAAATATCTACCTATGTAGTACAATGTATTAAGACCATAACAAAAGACTGACTTACTAAATCAGTTAATGACCATAACACAAGATCTACTTAGCTTGGGTCTAGATGATGCTGTATTTTATTATTTATTTTGTTTAAAAACTTACACTATCAAGCGAGCGAGTCTTTGTAAAATGTAGAGGAAGTTTTACTTATCATAAAACCGCTTAGATTTTAAGCAGTTTTTGAAACTAGGCTATAATATTCGCTGAGAGTAGACAAGGCTTCATGCCTAGCCCCAGGGAAAAGATAACTTCACTAACTTACGAGGCCATATAACACGAGACCCATCTTTTTATGGCCTCGTTAAGGTACTTCGCTTCATGAAATTACACCTGGCCTCGTTACTGCCCAGAGGGTATGAGAGTAAGCACTTGCTGTTGTAAAATTGCTTTAAAAGCGAGTAGCTTTGTAACGTAGTAATAAATAGTGACTTTTAGAGAAGGGGGTGGTAGGCCCGATCCGAAACCATGAGAGTTGATAAAAGTCGTGAAAGGAGCTTTTTTTTGTATTTTTAATTTTTTATAAAACAATACTGCGACGATACTATTTTCTGCGGATTTTTCAAGTGGTAGATTGTTCAAATTAGAGGACTAAAATTATAAGTGAAGAACAAATCATGAAAGAAGTCATGACTTTTCTCAAACTCACATGGTTTCTGATTTGGCCATCCAGTCCAATGACATAAGGCCATTGTATAGATAGTTGTTACTATTTTATATTGGCTAAAATCAGTATATTTTAGAAGATTGGTTCTAATTTACTGTGACAGTCTTACTTATAGCTAATATTATAGGAAAGGGCTATTAAAAGCTCTTGAAGCTCGAATGCCTAAAAGTTCGTTCATGTTGTTATCTCTAAAATGTATTATTCCTTATATATTTCTGTTTGTTTTCAGCTTGTGAAAACGTCGTACAGTACTCTCACCGTGGTGCTTCGAATGTCACATAAATGAATGCTGAGAAAATATTAAAATTACACAAAATAAAAGATAAACAACTTCATAACAGTGCACGATGCTTTTTAAACTTATTTCCCCAAGGAGTTAGACGAGAGCTCGGCTCGACATTCCAGGTTCTTGTCTCTGTTTTTCCATTCTAAAGTAATGCAGCTTCACGGTATTTACACCATTAAACCCCCTAAAAGGTCTAATTTAGTGCAAGCAAGCCGATCTTGTAGGTATTTTTAAATAAAACTAAACGGACCTGAAATAAGAGCGAAATAAGGAATTGAAATACCTCTGATGAAAGAGTTATTTTCAACCTACTTCATATAAAATATAATAGATAGACATTTATTTATAACAACATACAAAATGCTTACTTATAGAATAGGTACAGTACATGTATAGAGTTGTAGAGTAGTTGCTATAAATGGCTCTACCTCAACATAATACGGGCTAAGCTCCCTAAGAGACCTAGCCAGCGCTGGTCTCCCGTTAGAACTCGTAAAGGTGACGTCACGAACAGGCCTACGCGATCAGAAGAAAATAATAATAGATTAAGACTAAATTAAAACACTTAATAATGCAGTTTACAAATAACAAAGACGTATACTTCTATATATTAATTACTTGATTTAATCACGATCTGTGTAAATATACCACTAGTAGACGGCTCAACGCCACAGGAACTAGAAGTACTCTGGATCTTTTTTGGTACAGCCACTACAAACTCGTCTTTGGACTTATTGTCTAATATGCTGGCATTACTAGAAGTGCTACTGAAGCTGCAATCAGGTTCTAATTCTTGATTCGACACAGTCGACATCACCGAAGATGGAGCATTACTTTTAGCAGCCATTTCTCTCAACTCTTCGGATCTTTGTTTCCGTTTTAAAGAACGTTCTTTGACCTTTTCTAGTTTCTTGTCGATTGATGTCATAATCATCTTACGTTCTTCTCGTTGGTCGATGAGAAACGTTCTGTCTTCTGCAATTTTTATCACATTCATAGCACTTGCATGGGCAATATCAAAAAGTTTGTCGAGTTATTTTGTAAATAAATATAATCTTTTTCTTTGTGCTCCAGAATTTCTTCCTCTATTTTTCTTCAAAAGCAGCCAGTTCTTATGAATCTTAATCAGTTTAACAATGCAGTGATTTTCTTGTCTGGACGGAATACTCGATTTGTTCCATACTTCTTTAAGTTCTTGAATAAGTACATACGCGGAATCTTTCACATTTTTGGATTCTTTCAATATGTGGTGATATCGGAGTAAAACTTGCCGAAGAGTAGGGAGTTGGTTAAGCCTCATCAAAGGCTCAACATCTCGAACCCCAAGTAGAAAAATTGCGTCTTTTTTGCGAGTAGTTGAACACATTTTGTTGCACTGATTCACTTCACAGTCTACTAAATATGTATCAAAACTGTTTTAATTTGTCTCTAAAACTCTTTAAAAGTTAATTTTAATATACATTTACTAGCTTAGCACATGACACTGTCCTGTAAAAAAAAGTAAAAATTAAGCACTTTACACAAAAAATTCAAAAACAGCACTCGATTGAGCACCCCTTTCTACTTGAGCTATCTCGCTGAAATTTTACTATGTTATTGCTATTACTACGTGTAACAAATTAGCAGGGTGGCCAAATGAAAAATCAAAAAAAAAAAATTTTGGACCACCCTAAGGTACATGTATAGAGTTGTAGAGTAGTTGCTATAAATGGCTCTACCTCAACATAATACGGGCTAAGCTCCCTAAGAGACCTAGCCAGCGCTGGTCTCCCGTTAGAACTCGTAAAGGTGACGTCACGAACAGGCCTACGCGATCAGAAGAAAATAATAATAGATTAAGACTAAATTAAAACACTTAATAATGCAGTTTACAAATAACAAAGACGTATACTTCTATATATTAATTACTTGATTTAATCATCATCATCATCAGCCTATAGCAGTCCACTGCTGGACATAGCTAGCCATAAGTTTATTCCTCCCCCAATGAGCGCCATAGCGCCCTGTCTTCAGCTATCCGCATCTTTTACCTATCACCTGCAGTCTTTCGCAGGTCGTCATGTCAAAAAGAAAATAAATAAAAACCATAGTACAATACTATATCAGTTGTATTTACATAATTATCTACACTTACCTACCGTAAGCTTATGCTGCATTCAGGCATTTAGACAGGTAAATTAGATCAAACAAGGATTAGCAATGCAAATTAAGTTGAATAGTTCTTCAGAGTAAAAGCCCCTAAATTCTGAACAATTGTTCTTAAATTCATTAAGCTTTATGACAATAATGGAATTTTAAAACTCCTTACTTCTTTTGCGCTTTACTAAAAATACGTTAGAATCACCAGATCATCTCTTAGGTAGAGGTGTTCTGGTAATTGTTTTTTAAAAGGTTAATCTTAGATAACTAATGTTAAAATGTTATATAAGACGCATTTAATTTTGAAACTTACTTTTTTTTGTAGGTTTGTGTGCATCAGTTAGTTTTACCAAAACGAACTGATGCACAAACAAGACCTATCACCGAGCAAAGTCAAGCTAAAAAGGAAACGGAATAATGTTCTTTTGACACTCTATGCTCGTAACGCATTTTATAAGTCATATACCTCGTCGTCATATCTCTAACCGAAAACTAACAATTATAATAATAAATTTTATTTATTCAAACAACTTTGAGTTTACTTTTTAATAAACTTATGGCTAGCTATTATAGCCTTATAAGCTGAAAAATAGAGTTGAAAGTGTTTTACCAAATTTAAACAAATCAGTTGAGATCTCTTAGTTCGAGTCCAAATTCGAACTCCCTTGGGAATAATGAGGTGGAATTATGTGAAAAATATTTACCAAGGAGATCCGTATCATGAGATCTTCGAAATTCGAACTAGCCTCTTGTTCAGAATATGGAATAAAAAACTAATGTCGCGAAACATGTACCTAACCAAACTTCATATTTAATATTTTACTCGTTAATCGCAGAAGGTATGAAAAGCAGCTCAATGACGCCTGTGACGAAAGACACTACTTTGACCCCTCGGTGCATAATCTACTATTGCTACTCAAACAGACCTTGTGAACGTGGAATTTCAACAATAAAATGAACATTGTAATTATAAGCGTGTGTTTCTTCGAATGCCGTGTTGTCAGATCAAAGGAGAGTTCAACATGCTCTCTCTGTAATTATTATTCTTTGACTATAATGAGAATATTTAACTAATTGGAAATTACCATGACTGTTTCCATTCTACTGGCGCATTCGAATAAGGTAAAAAATGCCATAAATGGGTTGCAATAAAATAAATATAACATTATGAGGTAAAAACTTACCAAATTGAAATGTATAAATTGAGATCTTTCCTTAACAAGAACTAAGCTTAATTGATATACATATATTAAAAAAACATTAATAATTTTATCGTCACCTTATGAAAGGTCTTATCACATACTTGTCGCCCACGGCTTCGCATGCGTTGTTTATATGGTTTAAATGTTTAAATATTATTTACATCCCATGGGAACTGATTTATGAGACAAAAAGTATGTTTTATTCCAGGAATAAAACTACCTGTATACTAAATTTCAGCCAGAACGTTTCAGTTGATTTATGTATGAAGAAGTAACAAACATCCATCCATAAATCCGTCCATCCATCCATTTGAACATCCAAACTTTCGCATAGGTATATAATATTACTATGATTGTCGTGACATTACCTATAGGTTTACTCTATTTACACGCTTTTTTATATAATAATAATTTACCAAAATATGGTAGGCAGGTAGGTACGTGTCCAAAGTCACAAGTAAAGATTGTCCATTCTGTCAATTTCAGTTTCAATGGAAACAAACCGATAATATCGCATAATTACAACCCCTGTTGACATAAATAGCATTGACTGAAACTACGATCCACATTCAGTAAGCACCAGCAGCATTAATAAACTCATAGCAAAGAATACGGCTTTAAAATGGTTAAAATCATATTAAGTATTTTAAAATACATCTGGTGCAAATTGACACCGACGAATGCATTGGCTTCCGCTAAAGGCGAAGTTGAGCTTAAGTTCTTGGAGTCTATTTACCGCATCACTTACTTTTTGGGTAAATCAAAATATTATAAATCTAATTTTGTATTCACTTTTGGTTTTCAGATTTAAACTTTTCACATTTTATCAGTTACTATAACAATAAGTGATACATTACAATAATTACATTAGGTATAACTATGGGTTTGCACTTGCGGAACCTTGATGTAAAGTTTTATTGTGCATAGTCTTTATAATAAATCCCAGAAACTAAATGGCTTTTTTTAATCTGAGTTCCTAAATGTTGTGACTCACACAGACTTCAATTCAATTTACTATATAAAACACAATAATATCAATACATATTCATTAATCGAATCCTTACATAGTTTAAAATGATTTCCCTTCCGCTTCTGTTCGCTTAGATCTTTTAAACTACTCAACGGATTTAATACAGTTTTCAGCAATACATAGAGTGATTCAAGAGGAAGTTTTGTATGTACCTATATATATATATATATATCGAAAATCGTGCAAAGCCGGGGCGGGTCGCTAGTGCTTTATAAAGGGCTTTTTAAAATATGTAGCTTCAAAATAAGCTATACTTGTACCTAGGTTTCATTCAGGTTCGTAAAAAAAGTTATGAGGCATTATAATAATTTGTTGTAATAAAATGATACCAATCGCGTTCCCAGGCCTCTCCTTTGTAGACAACAACAGTATCCCCTACCAGATATACAGCAAAATAGTGAAGGTCCTCGTTGCTGCCTTTGGAGCCGCGGAGGCCTGGTTTGTCATCAGCCAGTTTGACAACCTCGAGCTGGATAGTGTGGCAGGTTCTATCAACACGATTGCTATTCATTCGATAGCTGTTTTCAAGATGAAGAATATGGTAAGTAAGTGGAGAAAAATAGACCAACATTCAGAAGAAATGTAGAATAATGGTAAAATAAAAAGACATACAAATTATTGCAAAATACCAAACCCACTCGCTATAAATTAATTTACACGAATGACGGTTTCGGTACAAGTCGAAACCAATTTGTAATCTCTATAACACGAGTAAATCTGCTAGAAAATTTGAAAACTCGGTGAACGAAGGCTTCAAACCAATTCTATTTTTCCTATCCCGTATTTGCTGTTGCGAGTAAAATACACAAACAACGCTAACGGTTCCCTTTTAGATGGATCACAGGGATGTTTACCGAAGTCTGGCGGATTCCCTGGAGTCGCTGGATAGATCCACTGATAGCAGGAAGCGACTAGTGGACTACTGGGCGACCACGCAAGTCAGTTATCTGAGGCTGCTGCTTGCTTTAGGACATTGTACTTTGTTAGCTTGGTAATTTGGCTACAATTTCTGATTTTTTGTCGCAATTTACTTTTAATTACTGGCATCACAAAATATATCTTTTGTTAGCAACGTCCTTTGGGTCGTTCAATTCAGTCACAAACAAATTATTTTTATCCTTATCTTTCCCACGCAATAGTTATTCTTCTTCTCTTCCATTTGCAGGCATCTTTACCCCTTGATCGACGATGTAGAGTACAACCTTATGGTGGCAGTGTACATTCCGTTCCGGTACGACAGTCTCATCCGCTACTCTCTCACGTATATCGTCGTGGGAGTTGCCTTCCTGTACATATCGCACTGGGTGATGATATCCGACCTTACACTCCAAGCGTATCTTATCTCGCTTGTCTGCCAGCTGACTGTTCTTAGTGACTGCTTCACTAATATTGTTACAGACTGCAGCGATGGCATAGAAGGTAAACCTTGGCTAGTTTAAAATGAGAATATCTTCTTCAGCTTTTTTCAATAATTCAGTGTGTATATCCTTCTTTTCTTATACCAGTCTCTTAAAATTTACAGCTATGAGATAACTCTACACTGTCACGCCAGTGATATCTCCTTGGGAGCTAAAAGAGTAGATACCTGATTGTTTTTTTTACAGGATACTCGCTTGAATTGGAAAAAAATAAACTTTTTTGTGAAAGATACCAGAAAAGGATGGCATACCTGATCAAAAAACATAATCTAATATTGAAGTGAGTATTTGTAAACTGTAGTCAAATTATATCTACTACCAAGCAATTCGTTTTTGAGGGCATTCTGAACAGATAATGCAAGAGAATGCGTCTTGCGATGAAAGTTTAAAAATATTAACACTTTAATACGAAAGGTAGGTATTAACCTACCGACATCCATGCACTAATTTAAATCGTCATAATGTAATTCATGATCCATACAGTTTAGACAAGATGTCTGTTATTCTTGGCCTTGACGAACGACAATAACAAGCTACTTACTTATGCTCTATTCTATTTCTTTGTTCCATTAAGTTTTTGTCTTTACACAGGCTTTGTTCCTAAAATAAGCATGAATCAAGATTGTGTGATATTGAAGCTTTATTTTTACAGGCCTAGAACATTGTATAACCCTTGAATGTTGTTGTACACTGAAACTCTGCTGGCTTTCTCAAATAGTGTCCTGTTATCTATACCTACACAAGGGTATTATTACGTGACTGATTATACATGTGTTGTTTTGGATTATCTTTTTGTTATTACAGTTTTATCATGGATTTGCGATCTATCCTGAGTTACCCCTTGCTATGTCAGCTTGGGGCCAGCGGCGTTTTGATTTGCTTTATCGGGTACCAAGCACTCAGTACGGTTAGTGATTTGAACAATATTGGTTTGTTTTTATGTTAGTCCGTGCTCACATGTTATGCGACCGGTCTGTAGATGCAACCCGACTCTAGCCTTTCTTAAAAGGTTACTAAAGTGTGAATGTCCATTCCAGACCATCGCGGGCAATGTCATCAAGTTCATGATGAGTCTGTTTTACCTCGGATACAATATGTTTGAGCTGTTCATCATCTGTCGGTGGTGCGAAGAGATCACTATTCAGGTTTGGATGGTTTGGATATAAAATGTTTATTTCGTCATAAAATAGGACTTAATTTAACCTAGAAGCACACTGAGCCCATGTCACGCAACGCACGCGTTATATTATGGATTAGATGATTGGATCTGAATGCTTGAATATGTATGAAAATACACTTATCGTACCAAGCCATTCGAAGTTTCCCACTTTTGTCGTGTACTTTGCCGTAAAAAACGATTTAAGCCCCATTTATCAAAATCAGCTTAGGTTCGAAGTTGTCACTCGATTTCCCGGAAACGTCCCAAGAATTGAGACAAATCTGAGAACACATTACGAGGTTCTCTTTTAAACTGTGCTTATAATTTCAACGACAACATAAATAGGTATCTACACTAAAGTATTCGAAAAACATAATTAGTCTTATATTAGGTATAGTTATTTGTTCAACGAAAGGGCTGCAGACTGCTTCGCTCAATCGGGGTTTAATATCGGCACTTTCAACAAAAAATAGTTTGTCTGCTTGTTGAACAAAAAACTATGATTCCATATTATATGAGCTAGCTCACTGTTTTTGAGCAGCTTTGCTACTGATCGTTTTCAAGCGGGAGTAATTAAAAATACTGGACAATTTACATTGCATCTGTTTAGCTTGAGGCGACAGCCTCCTCCTTGACAGCTTCAAGCTGAGCAGAGCTTGTGTTGTTCTTTATTTTAGAAAGCTAATATACTTAACCTAATGACTTATGTCTAGGCCTCGAGTATTCATACGATTTTCATCTTTAATAGCTAAACTAGCTTTATTGTGATTATGTAACTAGCTATATTGGGATCCAACAACTGTAGGTAACCATAATTTTTTTTTGATGCCTCTTTTCAGAGTCAGAACATAGGTGCGGCAGCGTACTGCTCAGGTTGGGAGATGGGCGTATCCTCAGTTCCCGGGGCTAGAACCTCCATTATGATGATCATCGCTCGCGCTAACAAGCCGCTAGTGTTCAGCGCTGGAGGGGCCTACAACATGTCATTGAGGGCATTTACTAATGTAAGTTTAGTTACTTGAGGCCCTACCAGGGTTACATGTGACCTTGTTGGCTCTGATATGTTCTTTAAGGTAAATATTTTGATTTCTAGTTCAATGAAACTACTACAGTGGATCTCTACATTTTCTACGCGAGACGGCAATTAAAAGCCTAGAAACATTTCATCTCGCTATGCGATGGGAAAAATTTCTTCCACGAATTTCGATCGAATTTCTATGAAGTATTTTGGGTTATCATCATTTTCTTTTTTTTTAAATACGAAGAAAACTTTTCTCCCATATTAATGATACTATGAATCTTTTTCAATACATTTCAACTATCAATAAAAGTTGTGTATAATTAGGTATTGAAAAAGATTGCATCACAGTATGATTATATTTAATGGTTTTTATTTAGACTCGCATTTACATGAGAAAAGTGAGATAAAAACCAACAAATGTGGACGATATGTCATCATAAATGAATCAGACATGAAATTCCCTGCGGAAAGTCAGACAAAGGGAGCAAATCATGGTGGCTTAGCACTGAAGCCCCTTTGTACGTCCTTCGGTTCCGTGCCAGTGAACGCGAATTACATCGGATGAAAGGTAGCTCGACGAATGTTGTCTGCCGTTCCGATATTAAATCGATCCACCTTCGATATTCAAATCAATGCAATTTTTTTTAAGATTAATGTTTATTTTGCAGATACTATATATAATAATGCATTAATTTAGTTAATTTTTAGGTCTATCCATGTACCTACATATTTGTAATTGTGAAGCACGACAACCTGACAAGAGTATATTTGAAGAAGTAAAAGGAATGTATTACCTATGTATATAATGATGTATTAAATAGAGTAACTTTTATTATGTACATAAACCAATTAATTGGATTGAATTAAATTTTTTAACTTACGTTGCTCCTCTCGTAAGTAAGGTACCTATCTCGGGTTCTCATGATAATGTCTCGAGTCGAGACCTACATTATTCATGAACATTCCAGAAATACAAAAGTTTTTTCTTCATTGAACCGAAAAGTTATGTTCATTTCTCTAGACAGAGTTACCGGACTGTAAATATAATGAAATACGAGACCCTGAAATTCATGAAGGCCGTAAAATATGTATTTCCCAAGAATAAGTAATGTGTTGAAAACAGGCTTTCAATTTTGTTCGGTATTGATGATCTAACCGAATTATTACCCGTTCGTTAACTATCACATGTGATAAATTGGTTTACCTATGTTAAATTCGTCGCGGCGCATAATTCACTAGTTTCACTGCGGTTTAGATAACTTTGTTCTTATACTTTAACTTTATTTGTTGTTTTTTACAGTTCGATTTTTACTTACCCTGTAGGTTTTCGAACCCCATCCAAGAAAGTATTTACCGATAACACAAAACAACATCAATTCATATAATCATAATACCTTGTATAGGAACCTAGTTTAAGAAATGTTTGCATGCCAATGTGTTTGGGTGAAGTATACACAACCTTTTTTAATGTTTAAGACCTTGTATTATGACCATATTTCTTGCAATCAATGAATTGAATTGAATACATTTTAATATTAAAAACAAGCTTTTATAATCATTGGGAAGACAAATCAAACGAACCCAAACCCGAAAGGCTTAATTCGTTTCGTTTAGGAGTTCCTACTGCGAGTGACCACTTTCTGTCTCTATCATCAAACCAGCTCAATGGTCCATAATATTGCATTGTCACCAAATTGACTTATGTATAACGAATTTAAGCTCAATCGATTGAGGACCCAGGATAACTATATCGAGGATAACTGGTCTAAAATTCAGTTGCGTTTATCCCATACAAACTAACAAGGCAAGTAGAAAATAAAAGCTTGTAAAAATTATTCTGTATTTTCGTTACAGTTGGTGAAAACATCGTACAGCGCCTTAACAGTGTTGCTGAGATTCCAACAAGATTAAGAGACATGCCAGAAAGGAAAATTTATTAGTTTTTATTAGTGATGGTCGTAAAATGAATGCACAAATTAAACTTATAGGTTTCGTGGAAATATTATTTCTGTCCCTTTTTGACATTTCGTAAATGATGCGTCTTAATAAGAGTCGTAGTATGATAATCTTCGAAGCTCCTTTTACTGGGTAAAAAAAAACAATTACTGCTAATTTTACTCGCAAGTGTATTTCCAGCTTAGGGTTAACAAGGAAGCCCTATTTTAGCGAAATAAAAGCCTATGCACGTGTATTCTACCATTCAAATATTATTATTATTCTACAATTTAACTAATTTTACTCGCAAGTGTATTTCCAGCTTAGGGTTAACAAGGAAGCCCTATTTTAGCGAAATAAAAGCCTATGCACGTGTATTCTACCATTCAAATATTATTATTATTCTACAATTTAACTAAAATGACATGATTATCCTAAGATATTTATTTAGGCTCTATCACTGAAATTAGTTATTTTTACGGTTCTACAAAAAACTAATTAACTTTTTCAGGAAAAGGCATTAAATCATCCCTCGTATTAAATCATCAAATATTACATAATTTCGTAGGATTCTGAATCTGCTTTCATGGTGACATCTTGGACAAACGTTGGGTTATTCTTGATTAATGCGAGGATGGATAGCTCCAAAAAGAAATTTTTTACTGTATTTTACTTGTAAAAAGCAAAGACTTGCATTGAAAGAAATATAATGTTAGACAACAGTATTTTATTAAGAAATTTCTCCCATTCGGTACACTTCTAGTTACACTTTTCTGTTTCAAAAAAGCTACCAAAGACAGGTCAAAATTATTATGAAATCGCGTTTTATTTAAGTTCTATGAAGTTCGTATGGTAAAACTCAGCCCAAAATAATCCTTGTAGAAGCTACACGTAATCTAAAACCGCAAATTTCTTTAATGTATCATTCTACTAATTGCCTTCTAACGATTCCATCATGATCCAGCCAGCCCAGGAAATGTTTGGACACATTTTAGAACAAATAAGGTACTGTTCTCGTTAGGTACTGCAAATAAAACAATGGGTGGGGAACAAGTTAACTCTGGCTGTAGCCGCAGGGCACTCGTGTAAATGTAAGTTTAGTTAGTACAATTTCCAATGAAACGAAAATGAGGAGAAATGATATTATTTCGAATAGCATTGGATTTTTTAGGTGTGGTTAAGCGATTGTTCTACTGGTACAAGTCCTCAAGATTTCAGGTTGTGATCGTCCACGGCCCTCGCACATGAGATGTAAAAAGGTATGCGTGGGCGAGCGGCGGAGGAAAAAACACTGGCAGTTTATATTTCTCACCGAAAACCACAAACATTGTCTAGGCTGGTCTTACTTAGGAGGTAGGTATTGGGAACGAATTGGAGGAAACAACATCTCGAGATTTTATCTATGTATTTGTGTGTGTGTGAATTTCTGTCACATCTGATAATACGTGTCAAATTGACAGCAGTCACAGTCTATTCCTTTATTATGCAACTACTACTCTAAATTGTTTACGAATAGTCAATTTGAAACACTGGGAGGGTTATAGTCAGAAAAAGGACATATGTATTCTATAGTCTATTTGATGATACGAAACTGAGCAATTCTTCGAAATCAGTCAAAGGTTTTCATTTCGAAAAACCAGCAATATCATGAAAATGTTCCGTAAGAGGCGAATCGACAAAAGTCTTTTTTAAAAGTATAAACTCGACCCTTAAGGTTCGGAAATAATGAAGAAACGGCAGTACTCGGAACGATCTAGTGCAAATCGGGGGCCCATTCGACATCTGGATCGAATTCAGCGTAAAATTAGTAGATTTCGACGTCAGAAAGAAAATAACACACGTTGCGTCACCTGCAAACACACATTGTCATGTTAATATCGCCCATTCGAAATACGTATTACCATTCTCAAAAGGTGTTTTCGGAAAGCAACTCGTAGAAATTCGTCAACGTGAAAACACGAATGGATTTAAATAGCCAGAGCCTGGTTAGTGTTAATTTCGACTGATAGAGTGAAGATCGTAAAGAGATCGATAGAACTGTGTTGGCTGTGATTGGTGATCAGTGATCAAAATGAATCTTGCTGGTTATTTGGTGATTGTCGCAAATCTGCAGGTAAATTATATCGAAGATGTTAAAAAATTTATTCCATATAAGGCTTTCTATTTGTGAATACAAACATATTAAGTTCCTTAGTTATTAAACCACTCGGTTAGGTACTTACCTACCTACGTAATAATGGATATTAGGTTTTGTTAAGAACTAAATCTTGGAGGTTAATTAGTTACTCCATTTACTCTGCAGCAACCATTTGATCAAACAATTGATAGTAGTAGCTATGTAGGACATAATTCGAGGAATTTTGTCTTGAGCTAAAACTACAATACTAGAATTATTAAGATAAAGGAATCTAAACAAGCTACTGGATTCACTAAGCATAATATGTATCGCAATGTGGCTAAGAGAAGTCTTGCTTTCGACATAGTTATCTAGTAATAAGCCCTCAATGCAAAGTAAAATGGGTCCTAGAGTACTTAAACTAGGTGTTGCATATCATCATGATCAGTCAGCAATGCTAGCCCACTACTGGACATAGGCCTCTGCTAATAAGCACCATAACACGGAGTCACAGATACCTACTTGTGTTATTTAATAATCAATGTTTCTTTTCGTTTCAGCACGTATCAAAACTTTCTGAGCCCCTCCAAGATATATCCTTTCACGTAAACAACCTGAACGCACTGACCAAAATGCTACACAGCCTGGATTTTCCACTCGATGGCTACAAAAAGAACGGCCTTCAATCCCGCGGAAACCTAACCATATACGCGTCTCAGAATCTACGTGACTACATTTTCAAAGGAGAAGGTACAGGTGACGATGAGGGTATCATTCTGAAGCTGCACTTTGGTCCATCGGTGGATGGCCGTCCTGAGAAATACGACGGCTTATCCTACTTTATACACGGCAAAGATGTCGATGACGCTGTGAAGAAAGCAGTCAGTACAAAAATGGCGATGTTAGGAAGAGGAACCAGGAGTAGGCGATCGATTCTGCATAAATTGATACCATAGAGTTATTGATAGCGATTAATTAGCCTTAAATCTTTAATGATGATCCTAGAATGGATGAAATAAAATACCGCTATAAGATATTTTTAAAACTAACTCTAATAAACCTACCTGTTAAATGAGATTTGATATGTATGTACCTATATAATGTTCTGGTATTACGCAAGTTTTATATACATAGATATAATTATATTGAATCGACTTTTTTCATGTTTTTTATTTGTTTTAGACTTGATTCAAATAATAATAATTAATTCCGTTCTAATTAATGATGTAATTAAAAAATCTGAAGATTAATTAATCAGACCAATGTGGTCTGATTAATTAATCTTCAGATTTTTTATTTAATGGATTTTTCAGTTGCTCTACCTGTATATTGTTTGCAACAGTCTGCAGTAAGCTAAAATTTTGACTTGTAAATACTACTTCTATTTTTTTTCTATTATTTGATTGTTCTCTATCTTTGTTAATAAAAGTCATTGAATGGAACAAACAAAATGAGTTGTATTTCGCACTTTACTTACCTCTAAGGTTATCGTTCGTTTCCAAGTAGGTATCGCACTGATACCTGATACGGGTACGAGGTCGTATGACAACTTACGAGAGTGTCACTCGATAGGTTATTTTAATATTATAGGTGTTAAATACATTCCGACTTTGACCTGTTCTTGTTTTATCAACATCTTCATTTACGGTAGAAGTTGTATTGAAGTTGTCTTTAAATAAATAAATAAATAGTGCTGGACAATCCACACAGTATCATCTAGCCCCAAGCTAAAGGGCTTGTGTTGTAGTATAGTTTTGTAGATGACTGATACATTACAAAGATATATATTTTTGCTATAAGTACCTACATAAAGAATTCCCAGAACACCAGGAACAAATATTTGCAGATCGTACAAACATTTGTCCCAAAGCGGGAATCAAATCCTTTAAGTACAGTATGTATTATTATATTATCTGTGCTTTAAGTAACCTTTCGCGCCACATCGGTGTTCGATAAATATTCCAGCATTACCTAGAATTACCTAGATGATTGAAAAACAACCCTGAAAATTAAAAACTTGACTTAGGAACTAACGTTCATACTTATAATAACGATAAATCTACTACGATCGATTTTATTTTATTTTTCAATATAATTTAATTTGATAATACCTACATTCTAGCAGGGTGACAAATAATACGGTATTTATAAGAACCATAATATGTGTTTCGGATAGGCATAAGTAGGTAGGTACCTACTGTAAATACTTTAAACGTTGATAATATCAGCTACATATAAAAAAAGAGATATCATATCCATCCAATCCCATAATTGAATGTTAAGGAAGTAGCGCTAAGGATAATCTGTAGGTACCTACTTACTTTGCTATCAGTACCCACTCATAACGGATTGTAATGGATTGAAACTTATATGGCAATGTCAAGCCTTTATTGGAAAAACCGCTGGTTACTTATTATTATACTAGGAACATTAAGCCCCAGGAAAGTATTGGCTAATACAATATTTTATTATGACTTGTAAAGAACCATTTCGATACGGAAGCTTTCCAGCGAAATAAGTTATGGGCTCATTGGCAGAACAGCTTCAAAATATTTTGAGTGGAAGAAATTTACATAATAAGTTTTAAAGGTTTTTAAGTGGCCTGGGTAAATAAATAAAGAATAATACAACAAACCAGGTAGGCCACAATTTTGAAAAAAATTAAAATACCTACATAATATAAATTAAAGACTGACAAAAAATACGCGCAGAGCGTTACAATTTTGCCGAAATTCGGCAGCAGACGCCCGCGCTAGTATTTCTGGTGCATTAACATCGTACGAAATGCGTATCGCTCCCTAGACGATAATGAAACACAAACAGGCGGTCGCCCTTTGTTTACAAATGACGCACGAGGCGCATGGAGCGTGCTGCAGCGTGCGGCGCGCGCCCGTCCGGAGTCGTTTACCCTCCGCGCGCCGGGTCGGACGCGATGTGTGCGCGTGCGAGCGATACGTGAGATGTCGCGCCCGCGCTGGCTGTGGGCGGGCGCGCTGCTTGCAGCGCTGCTGGGCGTGCAGGCCACGCCGCCCGCCGTCGCCCGCCGCCTGCGCCTGCTCGGCTGGGACCTCGAGCTCCACGAAAACCGCGCCATCCGCTCCCCCTACTACGACGAGTGCCAGTTCTACCGCGGGAAGGTTCTCGGGGAGGAACAGTCGACCGCGTCGGTGACTGAGTGCAGCGGCCAGCTGTACGGGCTGATCCAGGTCGGGCACGAGGACTTCATACTGCAGCCTCGGGCGGAGCACGAGGGCCGCGCACACACGCTGCGCCGCCGCGACGTCGCGCTCGAGGAGCCGGTGCGGTACGACCTCACCGGGGACACCGTCACCGACCTCGACCTCGACTTCGACGATGAGCCGATGGCCCCACACATCCGCCCCAGGCACAGCAACGATGCCCCTATGATGGACTACCTACGTAGCGAGGGGCCCGTCACTAGATCGATCTCAGGTGCGTGAGAAATGAACGAGTGATGCAGTGATAAAAGTGCAAGTGTTGACGCAATGCAATGTTTCAGGGGTCAAGGGCCTGTGGCTCGAGCTGGCCATCGTGGCCGACCACACGATGATGAAGTTCCATGGCCGCGACCGAGTCAAACACTACATATTAGCTTTAATGAACATTGTGAGTATTTACGATCGGAAATGAGTTTATTTTGGTCCGAGTTCATTCAATCTTTATGTAACGTTGTATTGTAGGTCAGTGCCATATTCAACGACCCGTCGCTGGATTCGAACATGACGCTGGTCATCAACAAACTGTTTTTGTACGAGGAGAAGGACTCGATTATAAAGTACGGAAACGTGAAGAAGTCTTTGGAGGGGGTGAATAAGTGGAACTACCGGCATCTCATAAGGCTGCCTACAAGTAAGAACTACATCTTAAATTTTATGCCATAGACACAAATTCAGTAATATCTAACATCCTAAAATCAAACACGAGCGAGGTAAATATACACCTCGCAGGAGAATCACTGTTGATTAAACCTTAAACAGCCAATTTAAAAAACCCACATTATGCAGACAGAGGTGCTAATTTTAATATCGATTAAGGTATTAGAATTTCAAACAGGTTTCATTGACTTAGTTAGCGCTTGCCTGGTGTAACATATCAAACGAGCCACAACGCGGGTACTTGTGAGATAAGACCCTTCGGAGAGAGTCTGCATCACTGCAAGACCCCGCCAGCAAAGTTAATTTTAGTTTAGTTTTATTAACCACGTCATTATGACTTCCGGAGCAAAAATACAGTGCTCACATCAAAGCTTATTTAAAATTGAAACGGTTAAATCAGATTTAGATTGCGATTTGCGTTTTAAAATATTCAAGTGCCTTTCGATAATATCTGACCTTGATAATTATAGATGAGATTCTTCTTCAAAAACACGTGGTCAAAAGATCAAGGTGAGAAGGTACAGTAAAGTAAAGCATGCAATTTAAATCATTTTCCAGGTTGACCAATTTTTTTAGCTTATCGAGAGCTTAGGATATTGATCCACCAGTAATTCTAAAAAATCATATCAAACTGACGTCCCTGCTTGAAAAGACTTCGTTGTCTGCTAGCTGTCTATCAATCACGTTAAGTCGTTTATGTACCTATATGTATAGGCTTTATGATCGGTTACAGATTGATAAACTTGACCACATTCAATGCCACTGACATCACCGAGGTCACTGAGCCTCTTTGTCTGATTTGTGTATTTCTACAAACACAAGATTTTTGCGTCTTCTTTGTGAGTTTGATTTTTTCCATCCTATTTGTTCTCATAAGTTCTTTTTCTGATTTACTACTACAGATACAACACGCGGCTTACTTAAATGCTTGTCCAATATTGTTAGATATCGAGCAGTCAAAACAAATTTCGCTGAAAAAGCAAGTTTTCCTGTAGAAACCAAAAAGATACAACAGAATGTCTTATGAATGAGGCATTAACCCGTCTAATAGATTACCTGTTTAGGGCATTAACCCTTGCCAACTTACGTCACTTGTTGGATCAGCATGATTTATTTAGTGTTTAGTGGAAAAGTATACCCAATTAGATATACTATTTTGTTTACATCAGAAAAAACCATTCTGCTCATCACAGGTAGTAATTAACTATAGAAACTGTGTTTCTTGAATTTAACTATTTACTCTTGATGCTATTTTAATCACCAAAAGGCTATATTAGTATAAACGTGTATATTAGTGATGAAGAACTATCATAATTAAGTATGAAAGCTTTTTGGGTGCCTACAAAACTCATGAGATTTGACATCAGCATTACGCTCAGATTTGCCTGTAGAACAGAGAGAATAGACACAGATAACAGATCCCTTATAATAATCGGGGATTACTAGATCTCTCTGTCTCAAATTAAACTAGTAATAAAATACTCACATCTACTAGATGTGAGTGTTTTATTTACATAGCGCAACATCATTACCATGTTGTGGACCCTAGGTAGGTTTAGGCTGATAGTGATAGTTGCTGAGTTGTTTACTACACAGCTAGGAAATGCACCCAGCAGAGTATTTGAAACGCTTCTGATTGGTTTTGATATGCATTTTACCATCATACTAGTTGATCCTTCTTTATGTTGTTAAGAATCTGCAGACAGCTGTGTATTTGTTATTTATTCGTTTTTTTTATTATAACTACTAGCTGCTCCCCACGGCTTCACCCGCTTGGAAATATATGTCTCAAATAGATTATAAACCTTCTTTTTGATAAAAAAAAAACGCATTAAAATCCCTTGTGTAGTTTTAAAGATCTAAGCATACATAGGGACAGATAGACAACGAGAAGCGACTTTGTTTTATACAATGTAAACTTTAGTAGAAGCAGAAATAGCAGCAGCATCGACATCATAGATCCCTGAACTCCCCAGGTAGCACGGGCTGGGACGCCACCGTCTGGCTGACGCGGTCCGCACTCGGAGGCCCCTCGGGCTACGCTCCCGTCGGCGGCGTCTGCTCGCGGCGGCGCTCAGCGGCCATCAATAGAGACGAGGGACTCACCAGTGCCTTCGTCATTGCACATGAACTGGGACATTTGTGAGTACTTTTTATATAGCGCTCCAGAGTTGGCGCGATCGTCGTTTGTTTTTCGTACAGTGCTGACAGATTTGTGACGTAAGCGTAGTCACTTCTATGAAAAAACAAAAGAGAATCGCTCTTGTTTTTTCTTAGGATGATGATGATTCTTTGTTAATGGCAACTGTGTCTGGTTGGGCACTTTCCTGCCAGTGTCAAGTAATGGAAAATATTGGTTAAATCAATGAGTTATTAAATTATGAAGATTGTTTAACTTAGGAATCACGGTCTAATGCATTGCGACAGTCAGGTAAGGTAAGAATAATCCCGATAAAAACAGTAAATATTAAGGAATTAGAAGTCGGATTGTTGTTTCTTCAACACAATTAAATTATTAATTTTAAAACCCCATTATTAGAACTTACATTCTGGGTACTCTGCATCTTGTATGTGCATGTTTAAATTAATTTGAGTTAGTATAAAAAAAATTGAGGTCTTTTTAAGCCCCACTAAGGCGTACTAATGAGATATGTAGGACATCATCAGCCTATAGCAGTCCACTGCTGGACATAGGCCTCCCCCATTGAGCGCCCTAGCATATGTAGTACCCTAAGTTCTAAATAATAATCATCTAATTTAAAAAATATGTTATATATTTTTTATCTGTATTAAGAGAAAAATAATTATTAATAGTAATTAGGTAGTATAATGTAAATTAAAAAAAAACATTTTGAAACACCCTATATGTCACATGAACAAAGCGTGCATGCAAAATAACTCATGTGTGTTCTAGGAAAAGATAGACAACCGTTGTAAGTCAGTTAATAAATTAGTAAGTATAGTTTCCGGCTTCTACAATGTCACATCTTTGCACTTACCTAGCATAACGGTAATTCTTTGTTAATGGCAATTATTTCTGGACACTTTTTGCCAGTGTCTATAATGGAAAATAATTGTAAATTATCAGAGTTATTAAATTACTAGTTGCGCCCTGCGGCTTTGTCCGCGTGGAAATCTATGTGTCAAATGGTTTATGAACCTTCCTTTTGAATCACTCTATATCTATTTAAAAAAACCGCATCAAAATCCGTTGCGTAGTTTTAAAGATCTAAGCATACATAGGGACAGACGAAAGCAGGAAGCGACTTTGTTTTATATTTTATATATACTATGTAATGATGAAGATTGTTTATTATTTTCACCAGAGCCTAGTTCGTTATCTAGCAGGGTGTACCACGTGCAGGTTAGGTTGGCATGGGAGACGAGATGTGAGAGTCCCCCTTACACCTAACAACGTGACATAAAGCTTGAATTTAAATGTCATAGTTTCATTCACTTCATTTGTCATCATCAATATTCAATATACAGGATGTCTGCATTCCTAAAGGGGACATGCAACCAATAATAAAGCCAGGATTCATGCACACAATTATACCTTCTTCGTTCATAATATCTGCTATTTGCGGCTTTTATTATTATATGCTTTACTAGTTTCTACCCGCGGTTTCGTACGCGTTGTTTCTCTGGAAACGTTTTAATGTTATTTCTATCCCATGGCAATTGCCTTGGGATAAAAGTAGCCTGTGTTTTATTCCAGGCCCAGAACTAACTGAATGCAAAATTTCAGTCTAATCCGTTCAGAGTTTTCGTGTGAAGAGGTAACAAACATCTATATATCCAAACATCTAAACATCGACAATGATTTTTCATGTTATTGTAAAGTACTACATTATTTATATCAAGTAATATACTGTATGTAGTTCCTTAATAACTTCTAGTAACTTAATCACAAGCTCTGCTTAGCCTAGGGTTAGATGATGCTGTGTGCATTGTCCAGCATTATTAATTTATCAATTATTCGGACCACAAAACGAGACCTATGTTATAATGTCGTCAAATCTGCCGCTGACTAGAGCTTGCGGACAACCCAATTATAACACAGACCTTTCCCAATGAATTATGCGAAGGGCTAATAGCATTTCGAGGTAGATAATCCCTTTAGGTTCACTCACGAGTTGTGCTTTAGAATTCTTTAGTAGGCACTTCCAAATCTGGCCCTGGGAAGGTAAGTTTCTGATTCTACCAATTCAAATTTGGTATATCCCAAAAAAATACGACCTCGACGGGGCTTGAAGTTGACCTGTTGAGGTCGTAAATTTTTGGAAGCTGTGAAAGGGTTCTGGAAATCATCTGGTAAAAATGGCTTTGAAATTAGTACTACAGTTACTGAGTGGTAGTCTGCGGGTTCAAGTCTTGAAAGCCACTTCCAAAAATTTACGACCTCGACGGGGCTTGAAGTTCATGACCCGTTGAGGTCGTAAATTTTTGGTTGTGGATTTCAAGACTTGAACCCGCAAACTACCACTACCTACAGTATTTTCGACAAGTAACCGCCTTAAAGAAAATCTTGACAATCTTTGGGTCTTTCTACGGACTCAAACGCCAATCTTAAGCTGACAATTTTGATTAGAAAACTCTAGTAGGTAGATAAGTTTCTCTGACTATAATGGCGTCTTCATCTAGTTTTTGGCAACTAAAATGCTATACGTCATACTTATTGTGGAAGTGGGCTTTATTCTCATACCTAATTGTTTGTTCAATCTCAGTTCTTTTGGTATTTTTTTAACTAGATCGCACATTTTATTTTTGAAAACTTTGTTTTCGAAACTACCGCCATAGTCAACAAGGCACAGAACCTTAACACTTTGACTGCGATTTTTTTTCGACGACTGCGATCTTTTTTTTAACCTAAAAAATTCGTGCTGCCGCTCTACACAGCGGTTGTGTTGCGCCGCACATGCGTTTCGTTCGAAAAATATTACGGCTGTGCTGAGTCACAAAGATCTGTATTTTCTCAGCCGCTGCGCTAGTGTGGATTTACGCATATTAGTCACTTGTAGAAAACACATACCGTGTGATTTCAGCAGTCAAAGTGATAAAGCAATCAATGGTTTTACCATTACTCGTCATGAGGTCTCATTAGGACGTGAATTCGCATGTTAGCATTTTTGTTTAAATTAAAATGGAATTATTTGATTGATTCGAACAACACGTTCTATAGATTAGACTATTAAAATAAAATGTCACACAGATCTAGCCGGAGCTAGCACCTAGCTTTATTAAGGGTCCGGCGACCCTTGCTTGCAAAAATCGCCCCGAATATCGCTGTCCCTGTTTAACCTTTGCGCTGCGCCCCATGCGTGCGCGATAGCAATATTAGCTGTTCAAAATCTGGTTTGTTCCGTAATACCAAAAATTATGACTGAAAACTTTTTGTATTCTTCACAAATTATTGTTATTCTGTTACTAGACAATATAAGCTATGTTCATTAATAAATAAAACGTAAGATATTGATATATTTAATACGAAACAAATAAGAAGAAAACTTGTCCATTTTCGCATAAAAATGTGCAAAATGCGATTGGCTTTCATTTAATTTTAGGTAAGTATTTTGAAAACAAAACTATTTAGGAACCTAGATAAATACTATTCAAATACAAATAATACAATATTATAGTGGAAATATGCTTGAAGTGGAAATCATTTTGGTATTACGTTTGTATGAAGAATTCGTCCTTCCGGAGGCCTCTTAACGCTCCTGATAAAAATTACAGAAAACATAAAACATCGAACCATACAAAAACCGACAATTGCATAATGCAATCGCACAATATCGTGTTGCAATATCATCTAACGCTACGTACTGATAAAGTCGTGAATCAGACCAGTTCAAAGTGTACTGAACCCCGCGGAGCTCTACAGAATGCTAATTGAGGATCCGTTTGAGATACGAACAATACAAATGCAGCAGGAATTTCAGCTCGCAACAAGAGTTGTCGTGTAAAGGTAAGCTCACACTGTTGGTCGATGTGACGCGACGCTACGCGTACTTTGATCAGAATACGAGTATATCTTTATTTACTACGCAAAAGGATACAAATTGGCAGCGCGGCACAGAGCAGTGCTTCGTATTATGTCATTAATATTTACATATTTTTCACGACGTTTCAACATGTTTATACACTGTCGTGGACACGGGATAACTCGGTACTACTACTATGATAGTATTTATAATTCTGTGTTCAGATCGCGTAAGTTTAAATATTCATTAAAATTTGTATCTTTTCGCGTAGTAAATCAAATTATATTTTGAATCAAAGTGCCCGCAGCGTCGCGTCACCTCAGTTCGCGTCGTTGCGTCGGTGTAAGTTGACCTTAAGCTATAGGTAGTTGGATAAGTGTGTATGCTTTGAAAGGCGATATCTGGAGTAAGCCACATGGTTGATGAAAATGTCTGTTACCTTTATATTTTCGTATGTCATCAACGCTTGTTATAAAGACTGATACGCAAAAGTAAACTAAAGCAACATTCTCACACGTTTATTTCACACACAACGATTGGTTTAATCCTGAAACTAAAATAAAATCAGAGTAAAACTTTGAAAACTGTCATTCTATTCAACACTCACTCATTCATCACGAACGACTCACTTGTCGGGATATTTACCATGATTTAGGTTATTTAATCATAGAATAGTGGTGAAGTGAAACCAAGATGAAAATTCAAAGTAACATTTTTGTAATACGTATAACCGTTTACCGTTTAATATTCATTTATTCTCAAAAAGACGATTTAAAGTCACTTACATGAGAACAGGATTCTTAGTTTAAGGTTATACATAGGTTGTGGTCATTCAATAGCTGGCTCATTTAATGTGTTCACTTAATAAGAAGTGACTTATCATTTATAAAATATAGTAAAGCTGTATTTCCCTATATTCGTTTGAAAATATTATAAATAATAGCTGCGCCCCGCGGCTTCACCCGCGTGGTGATAGATATTTTGGATAATATACAATATATCTTTATAAATTGTAGCCTATGTGTTATACTGATGTATAAGCTATATATTATTGTAAAGTTTCATTAAAATCCATTCAGTAGCTTATACGTGAAAGAGTAACAAACATCCATCCATCCATACTTACAAACTTTCGCGTTTATAATATTAGTAGGATTAACTTAATATCTATGAATTAATTTAAAATAAAATAGGTTCATGTTCAGCTCTACAAACATCTAATTAAGTAGGAGACCGTAGGTGGCCCTGATAAGCATAATATCCACAAGACATTATTAATAACAATGACATTTTACACGTCCATTGTAAATTTTCATAAATATACTACATTATAATTATTGAATTAATATCGGTCGGTCACAGAGCTCCTTTGATATCAGCCTGCAAATGAAATTGCAGTAAGATTGCGATTGGCTCATTGTTTCTCAATTAATTATTATAATACCTCAAACTGCTAATTTTCAACTCCGCCGGATGTCCATATTGTCTAAACTACTGAATATTTAACTTTGAAATTGATATATGGTAAAATTCAGGACTTAATCTATCGATCATATGTTTCGAAAACACGATTCCATAAAATTTTCTCGATAGAAAAAAATCGCAAAGTTACCTCTAAATTTTTACTAAAACCAAAAATTTCTTTTAAATTTCTCAATAAATACAGAAGTTCAGATCTTGACAATAAGCGTGGTAATAGAATTAAGTATAAATAAAAATGTTATATGTTTCGGTTTTTTCAAATAATGTCCTAATTAATAGGTAATAAGCTAAAACTTGATTTTTGGACTTGCGTTGCAATGCCCTGTCCCGCTCTTATGAACGCAAAATCATATGTCTAGCCTTTTCACACAAAGTTGAGGTTGTATGGGCCCTTAAGAGGGCTTGCTCCTTTATCAAAAATCGTAAATTACTAAGACAAGTTCTGAAGAATTACGACTGTTTTCATTTTGGCTGAAAGCCATTTCTAATTCGTCTAAACTAAATCATAAACTTGGTCAAGTACCTACATAACTAAATACATAAATAATGCTGGACAGTTCACACAGCATTATCTAGCCCCAAGCTAAGCTGAGTATTTGTTATGGGTAGGTACTAGATAACTGATATATCTACATAATACAATACATTACATAGATAGATATTTCTTACTATACCTATACATAGAAAACGACCAGAACACCCGAAAAAAAATCTGCAGATCTACAAACATTTCTCCCAAGGCGGGAATCGAACCCATTGCACCACAGAGGTCGTTTAAGGAACTAAGTATGATTTCATGTTCGTTTTTATTTAGAATTACATCGAATCAGAAGGCATAAAGGAGATAAGAGCATTGCTTCGGCAGTATTAAGATATTGAATCGTATTTGAACTTGTGAGAAGTTAACACTTTGACTGCGATTTTTTTTTCGACGATTGCGATCTTTTTTTTTACCTTAAAAATTCGTGCTGCCGCTCTACACAGCGGTTGTGTTGCGCCGCACATGCGTTTCGTTCGAAAAATATTACGGCTCTGCTGAGTCACAAAGATATGTATTTTCTCAGCCGCTGCGCTAGTGTGGATTTACGCATATTAGTCACTTGTAGAAAACACATACCGTGTGATTTCAGCACTCAAAGTGTTAATAAAGGTTTAGTAGACGTACTCGAAATTTCAGAACCATTGTTTAAAATACAATGGAATACAAATGTATTCCAAGGTTTTGGTTATTTCATTAATGTTTCACCTAACTAACTACAATGTAACAAGTACTGTGTATGAGTAGGTACAATGTTTGTGAATAGTCTAGAGGCGGCTCTTCGTTTCAAATACTGTCGTTTTATAAAGTTTCCTTCAGATTTTTCCGTGAAATTGGTTTTACGCAAGAAATATTACGTAAATAGCTTTTGTTCGCGGCTTTGCATGCGCTTTTATGCCACGCAAATAATGTTTATCACACTAATATTATAAATGAAATGCGAAAGTTTAGATGTATGGATGTTTGTTCACCTTCACGCCAAAACAACTGAACGGATCGGGCTGAACTTTTTCATATAGGTAGTTCTAAGGCAGGAATAAAACATGGCTAGTGTTAGATATTAATTAGCCCCGTGATAATATCAAACAATGATAAACCAAATAAATGAATAACAAAATATAACGATAAAACGATAACTATTATCCATTTCTCGTGAAGATATTTAAAATGATGGCCTCGCAATTATCTCTAAAGTTGCTTGGACGTCGCCATTGTATCCTAACTAGTAGAAGATAAATTGTCCCAAATGGGTCTTTAAAACTACCCTCATAAATACGATTTAACTAGCAACTAGGGCAACGAATGAAAGACAGTGTTATCCTACGATCTCCTACCCGCATGCAAAACGCTGGGCCTAAGTACTACCTAGAACCAATGATACCCAATACCCCAATCAGGCGCTTATTAGGGTAGGCCTAAGTCCAGCAGTGACCTAGCTAACAAAGTAATAAGTCAACATAAAATTATATACTTAAATACAAATCATGTTAAATATTTTATTATTAATTGACCATTATGAATAATGGTCTTACTCTTAATGGTGTTACCATGAGATAAAAACAGATAGAGCGATTACCAGGAGCAGGCCTGCGTCCAGCAGTGGACCAAAATCGGTGAAGTGTGCCACCATGATCGTTTTAAGGAAAAAAAAAACTAAAGTTTTATGATGAAGCATTTAATGCTAGAATGTATTATTTCACTCCGGTCTTATCACTGAAGATCGATCTCTACCAAACGAGCAAATTGATATACGACTCAACCTAATTGTTTATCCAATCAACTTGCCAAATCCGCTCAAAGCCCAAATAAACGATCATTCGCATTCAAGTCCTTTCATTCATCAATGGAGCACATTTCATTAACTTTTGTTCTTCCACGCAGTGGGCACAACAGGCTCATTCCCGAAATAGTTTGCTCCTGGGCTTTGTTTGCCTCATGTTTACGAATGCTCTGCTTCTAAAAAGGTCCTGTTAGAGAGTGTACACACTAAAGTCGCTAACCGCAAACTAGACAACCTAAAACAACGGTTCAAGACAAGAGTGGATAGGTATCTTCTAGACCTTCGTGATACATTGTCGGCCACATCTTCTCTTTCCATCAAGTGAGATTGTGGTCAAACGAATAAAAACTACTACTATAAAAACATTACAAAAAATCCCTGTCGGCTGCCTACAATATTCATACACTGAATATCGCACCAACCTGCCAGTTTGTGTAGAATTCATTAAATAGTCTATATACATACAAAAAAAACCAGCCGCCAACTATTTGACAAAACACTATCGATTGCCAACAATATTCGTACACTGAAATATCGCAATAACCCGCCAGGCTGTGTGAGCAAATTCAGTGTTTAGAGATAAGGAAAGAGTTTACATACCAAAGACGCCAACTGTAACTACTACAATGAACTAACCCGCCCCAAGCTAAGTGTGTAGGTTCGTTGTGTAGAGCTTATTAAAGAGTCCATATCAAAGACCCAAACAACCAACAATATTCATACACTGAAAGGTCGCGCCAACTCACTGTCGTTGGGCTGTGTCGGTGGGCTCGTTCGTTGTGTAGAGCCCATTAAAGAGTGCCCATATCAAAGACCCAAACAGCTATTCGGCAATTCACTGTAGGCTGCCAACAATATTCATACACTGAAAGGTCGTACCAACCCACTGTCGTTGGGTTGTGTCGGTGGGATCGGTGTAAAGGGTCCATTAGGTAAACAGAAATTGGTAAAACATTTCGATTGCGAAAGAGATTTTAATTGTACACTTACATATAAAAATAATCACGGGCGTAGGTATGTTTTTTTTCACTTTAGAGGTTACTAACATCTAATATAAAATAAATAAATAAAATAAAAAAGAGCTTTATTGTTCCAAAATACTAATGTTAACAGTATTAATAAAATAACTTAAGTATAACTACTATTTCTTTTTACATAAAAACCTTTCTAAATTACTTATATACTACCTTATTTACTTAGGTAGTGTTAGGACAAGAGCGGAAGAGCGGTGAAAACCTCTAATGTGTCATCTCCTTCCACTTTTTGAGGTCACCAGCTCAAAATGGGATATTATTTTATCACTTCCACCTTCCACTTTACCACTATTCGTGTTGGATGTTAATATTATGATTGCTTGCGGTTGTATTGTGTCCGTTGTGTAACTTTCCTTCTGAAACAGTTTTTAGATTTACAATTCGGGTTGATTAACCGATACCAAAAAGTTAGTTAGTTTTTTTGAGAGAAAAGCTCGGTGGGCATTCAAAACCCGGCAATGTACAACAAACTCTAACTCGATGTGGCCCTCGCGTATTCTCTCAATGGATCAATCAACTTGATTAAACTAGCTGCAAAAAACCGCAATTTAGTTTTTCCGGTACTCATCAATATTGACGATAAACCACTATTTTTGTAGGACACTCTCAAATCGTCGTAACTATTATGTACCTATGTAACTTTTCTGCAGTATTAAATTATTAATTTTTAATACATATTTGGGCAGGTGTAGTTTGAAGGTCAACCACTGTGGATTAATTTTAGCATCATTGACGACCGACATCGCACCGCGGCTGCAAGTCCGCCTTCCACGCAGTCGCTTGCAGGTTCGATTCCCACGTTGAGACAAATGTTTGAACGATCTACAAATATTTGTTCCGGGTTTTCTGGCTATGATTTATGTATAATAAAAAAATATATCTATGAAATACATTGTAATTAGTATATTCAGTCAACTAGTACCCGTAACACAAGCTCTGCTTAGCTTGGAGCTAGATGATGCTATTTGAATTGTCCAGCATTTCATCGTTAGTTTTTTGTAAGATCTATGGAGTGATAGCCAAAGTGTTCTCAATCCATTGTTCTTCAAGACAACACTTTATGGCTACACGTCTTAATTTTATGGCACAGCGCCTAAACAATTGGGTTAGATAAATATTTCCATATAAGTAGTAAATCATCTACAGCATGCCCTATATAGTTTATCTCTATGTAAAGACCGCCTTTTACGTAGGTACTACATGTTATTATGCTGTCTCACAGATATGGACTGCTAGACAAAACCATTTTGTAGGCACAGCAGTGGGAGCGTAGAAAATATGATCGAGTTTGATTCAAACATGTAGAATGGTTAAAGGCGAGTGCCCTAATAACTTCCATTATATTCGTGACTCAAACTTCTTAAGAACGAATGAATGAAAACTTTATTGTATATTTTTTATGTTCGTAACAAAAGACAAAAAATAAGGGTAGATCGGTATATCTGCCAATAAACTTACTCGCAGTGCTTTAAGTTATTCGTTTTAGTTGAAATTGTGCTGAAATATTGAAAAACTGTAAAATCTAATCATGGTAAATATTATACAAAATAACTTTTATACAATATCAACGTTTCAAATTGAAGAAAATATCAAGATCAAAGGCGACCAAAGACCGGAGCCCATTTAAGTAAATAGGGCTACGTCCCTAAATATTTGATCCCTAAACAAATTCCAACTCAAATTATCGCAAATCTATAAATCGTAGCTCCTTATAATTGAGTCTACACAGCGAGGGCACACCCCTGTTACGCAATTATGTCTGGATTTCTGTACTATGTGATGCTGATACGGCTCTATTTGCTTTGTAGTTAATCCGTCATTCGGCGCGTGGTCTTCGCTGGGTTCTCACGAGCAATTAGCTCCGTTTACTAGAAGTAATTAATTTGGGGGAGGCTGGGGTTAACACGATGGGTTAATCATTATTTATGTTCTAGAAATAAGGAAATATATTATGCTTTTGTTAGATTGTCTTTTTGAGCCCTGGGGGCCTACTCGGAAAACCATGCGTCTGCGTGCAAATCCTACTCTTATGTCACATAGGTATAACATTCATTTGGGATCGTTCTATTAGATTGAAAAATTCATCTCAACCAATTCAATTATTATTTTTTATTCTTGCCTAATTTAACCAATACTTATTTTAAATTAACATCTAATGGTTTTTATGCATTTTGTAGGTGTACCCACTAAAACTTCTACACCAAAGAACTATCCTGCGGACATGGAACTACGCAAATCCCATACAAAAATACGACGTCACGATGACGTCTCGATACTTATTGATACTCGATTTGTGAAACCGAACTCAGTGTTCTGATCTTTACCTTATTATATACTTTCTTAGGTGCTCTAGATTAGAGCAAACTAGGAACTGACTCATCTTAAGAGTGTTGTGAGTATGGCACCTAAAATATTTAATAAGCTACCTAAACAGTTGAAAGAGCTAAATGAGCCATGAGTTTCAAAACGAAACCAAAACTTCTATTAGGTTTCTATATTCAGACTTTCAAAAACTTTATATCTTTTAACTTCAAAATAAGCATTAAGGCAAGTGAAATTTTATACCATAAATTATTATCAAAAAATAAATAATGTGTTTTAGATTTTCTATTCACTTAAATTGTTTATCTACTAGCGGAAGAAGTGAAAAAGAAAGCACTAGTTCATTCGAACTCTTTAGAAAGAAATTAAAAATGTTGTTAATTTGTAAATGTTACTATAATACTGACGATTTTTTTAATGATAAATTTTAATTCATTTTAAACTAGTGCATGTCATTCTCTCAAATATTTTTGTATACCGACTAACGGTCAAGCATGTTGAACCACGAAATGTATAGGTACTTATTACATATAACCTTACAAACACATGTCTTTGGCAAATAAAAAATCTTTATTTTTATCTTAAACCCGATGGCGCTGTAACTTCATAAGTTTACTGTCGGGCGTATCTGCTCCACCAAATTCAATAAAGTGCCGATCCCTATTGTCTTCAATTCCCATTTTCTTCGTATCAAAAACCGCTAACCAGCTGTCATTTCTCCGATTATTTAATAAATTATATAAATAAATAAATAAATTGCTGGACAATCCACACAGCATTATCTAGCCCCATGGTAAGCAGAGCTTGTGTTATGGGTACTAGATAACTGATATACAATACATTACATAGATAGATATTTTTTATTATACATAGAAAACGACCAGAACACCCGGAACAAATATCTGCAGATCGTACACACAATTTTTCCGAGGCGGGAATCGAACCCGGAACCTCCTGCGTCGCAGGCACCTTCGCACACCGCACCACATCGGTCGTCAAATACGTCGTAAAATTGTTCAATATTCCTTAAAATCGACATCACGGCCGCTTAGCAGCATAAATAGATAACCTACACTACCAACTCGTACATTATAGATGCGTACGTAACAAATCAAAGCGTAGTGTAATATAATCATATTCTATTGTCTATTACATCAAAGAAGGCGCGTGCTCTGTACCCGCATACATAAAAATAAACACAAAGTGGGTACGGAATGAAATTCTCGGTAAAGATTCGTTGATAAGTCCACAGAATGTGGAATCACAACCAGTAGAGCTATTCCAGTTGAAGATCAGTTGTGGATTTACGCAAAATCGACGCATCCATCTTATATCTTATATATATATATATAAAAGAAAGTCGTGTTTGTTACAACACTTATAACTCGAGAACGGCTGGACCGATTTAGCTGAAAATTGGTGGAGAGGTAGCTTACAACCAGGAGTCTAACATAGGATTTATATACCGTTTAAACCATTTAACTTGACACAGATTTAACGGGGGCGAAGCCGCGGGGCGCAGCTAGTTATTGATATTTGAAATCCCTTTGAATGGTTTTCGTAATTTGCAATTTTATGGCGAAGGCCATTAAAGGGCTTTCGAGACCATTTAAAGGGCTTTCAAATGTCAATTATAGGATGGATGATTTTAGCGTTTCCACGGGTGTTTATTTTTGTGTAGAGTTTCAGTACTCGTAGCCGTTTTTCCCGATTATTTTCCAAGAGATTGAAAAGCACACATTAGTTTTACCTAAGTTATTTTTAACAATTAGGTACAAATACTAGCCTAGGTAGGTACCCATTAATGAATGGTACCGTTTAAAACTGCATATCTATTCCACAAACGGGCTGATTCGTACCGCGACATACCAGTAGAGACAAAGATATTAGAGTGAAGCATTAAAAATTTGTCCGAGACTATTTGAGACTGCGACTTCCTCCCTGCTAGAGCTATATGAACCTACTTATTATAAGGACGTCATAGTGTTGTTTAGTCAGTGTAACGAACTCATTCGAGAGATTCCCGGACCGTGACCGACATGTAATTGGCTACATGTCAAATCTTCAAAGAGTCCGTCAGAACCGTATTGACTCATTAAGTAGGATCGTCATATCATAATCGAGCAATTGTCCACTTGATGCTCATGACTCATTAAAGCTTTTAGTAAAAAACTCGTTTATAATTATCATCGGTTTGGTTTTTGCGATTTAAAATTCGGAAAGATGATGATGAGAAATTATTCGCTTTGATCACTTTGTATTTTATTAAACGGCTTGAAATTGTGCCCGTGAATATGTTCGCTAGGCATCGATGAAATCGTTTGTTTTGTTTTATATAACCTACTAGTCAAGGCTCTAGTACATAATAATAAGTTTATTACAAAATGAAAAAAATTACACGACACATTACAACAGATATAAAAATTTAAGGATGAAACTAAACTAAATACGAGTTTTTCAGTAAGGTAAAAGTATTAACTAAAACAACATAATGTATTTATATAGGGATCCATTACTCCAACTGCAGTAACTTCCTTCTGTGTATTTTTAACACCTGCGCTACGATTGCTGATCCGCCGCGCATACCAAGCGTGATGTTAATTATGGCAAAGCAACAGCAGTGGATGTAGGTAGAGCTGACGAGAATAAGACTTAATTTAGGTAATTTAGGTTTCCTGTAGGTTTCATATTTTCAGATGTTTATTCTAAGTATTTAGTTTCGTAGGGCTTCACATAATTATTTATTCGACGACTTCAATGTAAAGAAAGAAAGAAAGAAAATACATTTATTTGACACTATACATAACACATTACATGGTAAGAAAATAATAAAAACAAGAAAAAAATTAAATGGAATAGATAAGACATACAAAATAGAGCAAATACGTGTAACATTAGACAACCGATGTGGCGCGGTGGGCGAAGGTCCGCTTGCGACGCAGGAGGTTGCGGGTTCGATTCCCGCCTCGGAACAATTGTGTGTACGATCTGCAGATATTTGTTCCGGGTGTTCTGGTCGTTTTCTACGTATAATAAAAAATATCTATCTATGTAATGTATTGTATTATGTGTATCAGTTATCTAGTACCCATAACACAAGCTCAGCTTACCATGGGGCTAGATAATGCTGTGTAAATTGTCCATCATTATTTATTTATTTATAAGGGGCCAAAAAGGTCCCTGTCTCAGCATTATGCCGCTACAAGCCTTAGTAAGTAGCGGCGCTGATTTTCAGACAGGTCCTGGTGTGGTGGCACAAAGCTTGATAACATCATGTAGGTATATACATATAAAAGAAAACAAGAGTAGGTACTATAAAAAGCCAGAGATAAAAGGAAAAAATGAAGAGAGGCACCATTAAATACGAGTCTCCATGGACCTCACAAAACTATACAAACAACTCTTAAATCTATCTATAAATCAATCTAAGCCTTAAATTTACAAAACTACACATCAATTATTATTGTCTATGGTAGACCCATATTGCCAAATCACATGTAGAGCTACGTGTCTACCGTGTAGGTACATAATTCCAACTGAAACTTCTTAATGAATGAATGTATGGATGAAATATAGGTGTCCTGCGATACGATCGAGTCATTGACCGATAAATTAATCGAAGACAGTTGGAGGCACCCTATAGTTTTGTTTTAGACTCTACCAGTAGTAGAGCTGTAAAAGTAGTACATAGACAAAACGAATAATTTTAAGATTTTCTTTGTTACTTATATAAATACGTACTAAATTCTCGAGAAGTAGATTCCACGGCAAGCATACGAATAAATGTTTGTCATACAGATACGAAAATATAATTTTTATTGAGGCAAAGTTCCGTTGGCACCGGTAACTCGGAAGCGCGCGAACAAAGCATGACCTCGTGTTACAGAGGAAATTTGTTTGTTTTCCTCTACCTGGAGCAAATAATTCATTTGCTGTTTTCACACTCATATAAATATTAACTTTATCTGAGACTTTGTTCATGAGAGAGCAGCTTTTGTAAATAAACGATGAACGATTCTTGAGGTTTGGATTGGTGCCCAATCAAACCTTTATTCTAAGATTCTCTAATAAATATTTATTCTGGAAAGGTGTGATAGGAATAAGATTTTTGAATAACCTAACATCCTTTAAGGTAGGTATGGGAAACATTGCGTTGTAAAAGCTTTGCGAGTGAAGATACGGAAATATTCAAGTTTTGATCAGTGTAATGTGGAACATTCTTAAGCTATGCGTGATTAGAAACATTTTGTCATCTCTTAACAAAAATGTTGAGCTAACAAAGCGTAAAATTGGGCTATAAATCGACGTCACTCATCTAAATCCTATCTTTTCTTTAGTTACTGAGTTTTAGGGCCAAAACGTGATTCATAAAACAAAGGCTCCGCTCGGATTGGATACTCGTCGGTTCAGGGTTTATTACAAAAGTTTACAAGATTTTTACGAAGACAAAGTTCTTTAGTGTCCTTATCTAGTTTTCGTTTATGTTTACTGAAGGAATTTCCATTAAGATTTTATGTGAGGCTGGATGCACCTACTTAGGTCGTAAAACGCTGCTATTTCGTTAAATTTTAAGTTTATACAGCTTGTCTGAACCTCAGCTTTTATGAGGTAGTCCTGGCCATGTGTTCACTTCCTCCCCTATCTATATCTTGGCTTTCCACAGTTATTGAAGCACACTTACCTATATCGTACTTGCGTATACCAATATAAACTAGCATCTAGTCCAGAAAATAAAATATTTCGGGATCATTAAGATCTAAAACAAGTGCAATCGGACATTTACGTCACAAAGTACCATCCTATTCTTATACCGTGCGGATCTGTATAAGCCTGTGCCTGTAGAGCTATTAGCGGTACAATAAAAGACACCATATTTCCAGGTTAGGGCTCCACCACGACGGGGCCGAGCACTGCCAGGCCAAGGGCTCCGTGATGGCGCCCACGGTGCTCGCCACCCTACACAACTATACCTGGTCCGCCTGCTCCCGAGACCGGTTCCATCAAAAGTCCAGGTAAGGGGGAATAGAACAGTTGGTTTTCTTCCAACACAAATAAGGTTCATCAAGAATCAGAATACGTTTAGTAATCCTTGTGAAAGTTCTGGTCTTAGAAAGTTATACCACACTAACACACACACACGATAAAAAGAGCCAATATTAAATCCATATCTAGAACTACATCTATGCGTTTTTGCGTGAAGACGTAACAAACATCCAAACATCTATACTTTTTTACAATATTAGTGTGACAAACAATAGTGAAATGTATTTCAGAATTTGGCTAGTGAAATACAAAACGTTGAGAACTCTCAAATAAAATTCCATTTAACGTTCCCATGTGATTCGTGCAACTAACAATATTGCGAAATAAAACAAAGCTAACAAATAGAAAGGGAAAAGAAGAGAAAGATCCTTTGAGTTTGTGGAAGCTGTTATTCTTGACTTTTGCGGGAGTAGAGGTGTTGTTAATATTTTATGAAGGAGAATTTGCATTCTTATGTATTTTAAATTATTATTGAGATTAACTTCTCTGAAGAGTTTCTGATGTAGGTAACAGAAATATTGCTACACTTTGCCAGAACATGGAATAAAGGCAAGCAATTTTTTGTTTTGTTCTGGCTATATAATGTAAATCTCTTATTGGCCGTAAGTTAGATTATTAAGGTTTAAATTATTTAGATTAAGGGCTGTTGATTTTGTTGAAACAATAAAAAAAAAAAAAATACAACCAAACTAAACAAATCGTTGTTTATAATTATTTCAGTAATGCAGTAAGAAAATTAATTTCGGCTCTGTGAAGTATTTTACATTGTTGTAAGTATCATCAAATGGAAATTAAGATTACGTTCTAATAAAATTAGCAACCGATGTCACTAAAACGGTTTATATTGCTAGCCACTTGCTATTGAAAGTGGTCCAAGGCATGTTTTAGTATTAAAAAAACTTTAAAAAATAATTATAATAATCATCTAGGACCAAAGTGCTTTAGTAAGATCCAACGAACCAAAACTCGACGGGGTAAATCCGTTTCGTTTAGCAGTTCCTATTTCCACCTTCTATTTTCGTCATTAGACCAGCTCGGTGGTACCACGACATTGTATTGTCACTTAACTTCAGCAAAATTTCAGCTCAATTGGTTGAGTATAGCTGGTCTAATATTCAGTTGCAAGATTTGTCCTACACAAAGTAACAGGGCAAGTGGAATAAAAGCTAGTAATTATAAAAAGAACACTCCCTAGCACCTAACATCAACTCAACTCAAACCGACAAAAGAATATCCTTTCGAGAGCGTATCAAACAAACCGTTGCGCTTGCATGTGCGAGATCACTCGATTACCAATCTCGCAACACATGGTCTGGATTCTGTGAAGAGGCATCTGTTGCAGCGGTTCTTTTGTGGTAATTGAACGCGTTCGTCACCCTCATACCCTTTCACATTATCCGCCACAAATCACATTGGGTAACATTTTAATAATCACACTATCATCCCTAAATCACATTATCATATAAATAAAATTATATCCCAAAAAATCAACTTAGTTATTATTAGTGCGAGGGTTAATGTATTATGACAACAAAAACCACGAACCTCAAAAGGCATTTATAACGGGGTATTTACCATGATTTGATTATTGAGTTTCCAATAATTCGGCACAGTTTCATGCGCTTTGAACTTTGAGCTTTTGTATTAATAACCGCGATAATTTAATTTTTTTTTAAAACCTTACCTTTGTAATTGGTTTTATTAACCGTTTTAATATAAATAGACAAAAAGGCAGACTACGAGTATCTATTGGGGTTGGAAGGGTCTAGGTCTTTCTTTCAATCTAAACTTAGAACCTACGCACTTTTGTCATATCTAGACGAACTTTCATAGTGGGATGCGCAATTAAATTTCTCAATTTCGCAATAAAATTCTAGATACATAAGGTAATCTGTCTTCTTCATTGATACAAGCAGCAATACCTACTATGTTTCAAACCTTTAAATAATTTTGGACAATCCACACAGCAACATCAAGCCCCAAGCTAAGCATTACACAGATAGATATTTTTTTTATTATACATAGAAAATACCCAGAACACCGCAACGTATATTTCGAAGTTATGAATATGGAAATGCATAATGTAAAACGGTATATCCCATTAATGTATGAGACTGACACACACCCCATGTGCGTGACTTTTTATATCTGTCTTTTTCTGAACAAGCGTTATAACATGGGATAAATGCCCATATAATAGGGGGATAATGATCTTGTGCGTCACAAATTAGTATACACGTTCATTTTCTGATGCGAAGGAATAACATTGTTTAGTTACGCTAGTAAATGTACGAGTCAACTGTATCTACCTACGAAACAAAAATAAATAAAAAAGGTATTAAATATTCTAATCATTATAGGTTGTAAAGAAAGAGTTCGGTTACTAACGGTATTGCCACCTATCCTTTAGAGCCTGAGTCCTGTCTCGCAGGAGTCGCAAGCGTGTCTCATTTCATGCTCTATTGACGCACGTCAAACTACCTAGTAGTAAGTAGAGGATAGTAATCTCCAAGTTTAACTTTCCAACAAATCACAAACCCTTGCAAGATTTCTTTACTTTGTCCGACAGGATTTAAGTATTTTTTGGGATAAAGAAACGGACTTTACTTATTACTTTACATTACACAAGTTTTTTTCTTGTTATCTCGTATAGTAGGTAGGACAGAAACAAAAACTTATATGAATATCCTATACAACCTTAATGACAAACTCAATAGTATCAAACTCTTTTAATTTTTATTATTTAAAAACTTTAAAAGAAGGTTCTACCAACAATGAGGTTTTTATTTATTTGTAGTAGTTTATCAAAACTCTTTTCATTACGTACGCAATTCCACGTTCAAATTTACCGAAACAGTCATTTGTTTCCTAAAATTTAAACTTTCAATCGAACTCAAAAATCGAATAAATGAAGAACGAATTATGTCATAGATATTCACAGTGACCGAGTGGAATTTATGCTATGTTTATTTTATCGTGCAAGAAAGAAAAAAGCATTAATTTTTACACGACTACCAACGGAGAAACGTTATTTCCGATCAGAGATTAAAGAGAAAAAAACCACTCCGTCATATCAGAAATGATCAGATTCTGAATCTATTGTGAAAGTGAGCAAACGAAAATTGTGAAACTACGAACGCTGTTTGCGTCGGAATAACGTTTCATCCTCGAGGGATATCATCAGAGAGTTTCATCAAGATTTCGTTTACCAGCTCACCATGGTGAATTCGATTTAGATTAAGATTTATTTATTTAATATCAATTATTTAATATTTCATATCTTTTCAAATTCGAGTCTATATTGTTCATTTTCGTCCAATCCATCCAAGGGTTGCCTGGAAAAGATCGCTTTCAGCGATAAGGCCGACTTTTAAACTTCCTTAAGTTTTTCCATTTTTGTATTGTCTTCTGTTTTGTGTGGTATAATACATTGTTTTCAGTTTCAGTTATTTTATTAATAACGTAGGTAACGTATTGTTTATATGTTACATGTCATGTGATTTTCTATCTATCTATTTTGCTCACATGTATATGTATATATAATATAGCTTAGGTCTTAATGTTAGCTTAGGTCAATAGTAGGTACATACATGCACCCTGCTGCAAAAGAAAATTCGCCAAACTCTTGGAACAACAATTACAACCGTCAAACTACATTAGTTGTTATAATAAAAATAGTGTGAACTCTACTTTGTAGAGCAGATTTTTTTAAAGTACGTTCTTCGCAGACTGTGGTGGTGCCTTCACGAGCGAAGCGGAGAGGACGGCGTGGAGCTGGGAGGAGCGAGGGAGATCTCTCACTACGTGTTCACTATGGAGGAGCAGTGCCGCACAGAGTTCGGCGAAGGGTGAGTCATGCATTTAACCCATACTTTAGATTTTAGATGGACAAAACCGAATTGTTGGTCTAGAACTCCACGAGCAAGGGAGGATTGGAAGTAGTTAGAAGAGGCATTTGCCCAAACAATTGAAATGTAATATATAATACAACAAATTGAAATGGGTAATATGATAGAAATTTTCAGGTCATTTACAGGTATCCACTGATATTACATTAAAGTATTACTGCAAAAAGGTACATAGATATATAGCTATAAACTATAAATCTCACATTAATGATTATATTTATCATACTATACGACATAGAGTAAATAAAACTATAAAACGATTAAAAAAATAATACATTAGAAAATAACAGAATACAAAAATTACAATAACAATTCACATCCCTTTATTATAGCAAAACTGCAATAGAGGTTGCCGATGTCTAATTTTGAGCATATATTGTAAACTGGCTTTTATTATAGTTAGAAAATAATGTTGAATTGTTGCATATGCATTAACGTGTAGGTTGTCGGTTGTCGTATAGGATAGGCCAGTATCATTACAGGTTGGTACTTACAAAAAGCTGAACACTTGCACGGGTTGGTTTTTTACAGGGCATCATATTAGGTAGGTAGATACTTAAAGCATGCGTTCTTGTGTGTTAGCGTGTATTAACACTTTGACTGCGATTTTTTTTCGACGAATGCGATCTTTTTTTTAAACTAAAAAATTCGTGCTGCCGCTCTACACAGCGGTTGTGTTGCGCCGCACATGCGTTTCGTTCGAAAAATATTACGGCTGCGCTAGTGTAGATTTACGCATATTAGTCACTTGTAGAAAACACATATCGTGTGATTTCAGCACTCAAAGTGTTAAGTTTAGATATATCTGAATTGACCAGCTGAGGTACGTTCCAGCGCTACCAAATGACTGATTCAGGTCATTAAATTAATTAATATTTTAACTTTTACAACCATAAATTTTGTCCAATAAAATTGATATTTTACTTTACCGAGATTAAACCGCTAATGGCACTAAATATTTGGTTCACAAAACTAGACCATCAAATAATCGAATGCCTCTTAGCAATAGGCAGGACCTTATAATAATAGTTCTTGGACGATTAGTCAAGTAGTGCGACGCAGCCATAGTAATAAATTATCTCTAGACACATGCTTAACTACCCAGACTTACTAAATTGTCTCCACAACACATGCCTACCAAGAATTTATAGTAATAGTTACAGGCACGGGTATAGGTATTATAAACAAATTTAATACCTACTGTTTTGGTAATATTAATTATTATCCCGCCCCGGTAAAATGTTCCGCATCGTAAACCGCAGGGGATTTATTTACCGACAAAATTAATTGATTTCATTATGCAACATGGAGTCAGGTGCATATTATATGCATAGAGGAAAATCACGCTGCTATCACAGCAGAGGTATATAGTGTAGTTTAACAATGTCTCTATTTTCTGAGTTCACTGTTTGTTGTAAAAAATGGTAAGTACTCACATTTTTGACTCCCAAACTTATTCAAAATCACTGTTTCTTTGTTGTGACCGAATATCGAAATATCGAATGTGATGTTTCCATGAAATTTCAGCCGGAATCGTCGCTGGATGTGTCGTAAATGATAGTGTTGTGTTCCTTGGAGGTTAGTTTGTTGTTGAAGAGCTTTTACGTATTAGGAGACACTTTATTCATTTAATTAATTAAATTTAAATTCGCAAGAGCTTTGCCGCTGTATGTTTACGTCTCACTTGACTAAGAGACAACTCCCTATTATTCTATGCTATTGTTCTATGCATTTGTCCAAATTTGTTACAATTTTGAAGAAAACACGTCAGTCTCACACGAATTTATAAGAAAGACTAGTTTCCGGGCTTAGTAAGCGTTTTTCGATGGAAATCGTGAGATAAATATATCCAGGTCTTGAAACTACAGGCATATCAATAGATCATAAATTCATAGCGTTCTCACAACGTTCTAAACATCTCTTTTATATTATAGAAATTAATAGTAGGATTGGATGGATTAGATTGACGTCTTCTAATTTTCTTAATGCCCAAACAACCTTCTTGCTGAGTGAAGCTAAGCTTTGCCTGAATATACGTGAAATGCGCTTTGTTTTTAACAAAAAAACCTTTTTTCACATGCATCCTTTTTTATATACAGATTACAGAGGTAATCTAAGGTTCAAGTACTGTTCCATACAATGATCTCACATTTCGCAGTGAGTTGTGAATGACAAACACTGCACGACAAGTATTGTATCAGCACTCTGCAGTCATTAAACTGTTCAATATACTACAAAGGTACATGATCCACCCGGCACAATCCAATCATCCACACGTCTAAATGTACCGTAGCGGATATCAGTACTGTGCATATAAAGAACATCACACTTCTTTACATATTATAAAGTGAAGTCGTTTCCGCTGTCTGTTTGCTTAGATCTTTTAAACTACTCAACGGATTTTAATGCAGTTTTTAGCAGTAGATAGAGTGATTCAAAAGGAAGGTTTTGTATATGTATATCGAAAATCGTGCGAAGCTGGGGTGGGTCTACTGAAACTACTGAACGGATCGGTCTGAAATTATGCATAAATAAATAAACAAGTAAATAGTTGGCGACCTCTGTGGTCCGCCTGTGACGCAGGTGGTCGCGGGTTCGATTCCCGCCTCGGGACAATTGTGTGTAAGATCTGCAGATAATTGTTCCGTGTTATGGTCGTTATCTATGTATATTGAAAAATATCTATATAATCTATTGTATTAAGTATATCAGTAATCTAGTATATAACACAAGCCCTGCTTAGCTTGGGGCTAGATGATACTGTGTGGATTGTCCACCATTATTTATATTTATTTATTGTCAAGAGATAACACGAGATAAGGGAGGTAGGTATTTTTTAAATGTTCCGCTGTCACAACGGTTTCGTAACCGCTTTGGCGACTGATTCCGCTTCCGGTACGCTCCTCATAAGATCCCGCTTCTACTCTCCGAATGTTTTACAGCCTTAACATTTTTAACTTATGCAGATTTGTCACATAACCAAGGTCATGGTCGAACAGATATAGCAGGACACTGAAGCTGTCAAGTTGATTTATTCAGGGAACATCTGACTGGTTCATATTACACGCCGTTCATATTATTACGAGTATCATAATGTCATAGGAGCAGCCTTGATGCGTCATACTCGGCGCTTATGTTTGAGTGGACCGTTTTCTTAGTCTGGCTTTGGAATATGGGTCTGAACTAATATCCTACTAATATTATAAGATGTTTTTTACTCTTTCACGCAAAAACTGCTGCACGAATCGGCCTGAAATGTTGCATACAGGTAGTTCCAGGGCCGGAATAAAACATAAGCTGTTTTTTATCCCAAAAAAACATTCTCATGGGGTATTTTGAAAAAATTAAAAACCGGCTTCTAATCCTTTATTTTTTTAAGTTTTCCGGGACAAAATCTAACCCTAGGGAATAATTGTTATAAAGGACCACCTCGGGACTTAAAAATCCACCAAAATACAATGCAGGCAAACATACAACGTCCTCCTCTTTGGTTTTTCATATCATCGGTTAATAACTACGTCAAATCCATAGATGGATTTTGTTTGTTGGTTGTAAGTGGAACAAGGCCTAAAGACGTAGGTACCGTACCGCTGAAAACTTCAATATCCTGAAGACGAATGCAAATATTCCAAGGATAAGTACATATTATAAAATATTCTGCCAGTAGCAAATCGCATCGCTATGCGTTGTCATGAATTTTATTCCCGATGCTGGTGTAATACGATTTGCTCCATGCCATGTTGGTAGACTCCGGCATATCGGTCTCTCTGATCCAGAAACAGCGGTGACTAAGCATCATCATCGAAACATATTTTTACCAATACAGCTTGATTTGTCTAACGTCTCTTTATAGGAAAAATACATATATTATACATACTTTCAGTATTCAAAATAACCAAAATTTTAAATATCCAGGCTCTACAATAATTAATAATTAAAGATATCTATTGGTAAAAAAGATTAACAATTATTTAAAACTATTGTACCAACAGTTACGTGTAGTACTTATACTTAACCTTTCGAAGTCACGTTGACTCTTTGCTCTAGCTAAGTTTACACGTCTTGTGTTTAGACGCGAGGGCCCATACCTGAGGCTTCTACTGAGATAATAAGTACAAGTTTTCTAAGTGTCTATTTTAATCTAAGGGATATCTCTTAGCTCTTTATTTGTAAAACCTGCATATACAAATAAAGAAGAAGAAAAACACAGGGGCAACAAATAAAGAATAAATCTATAGATAAATAAATAATGCTGGACAATCCACACAGCATCATCTAGCCCCTTGTTAAGCAGAGCTTGTGTTATGGTATGGCTGGGGTACTAGATGACTGATATACTTAATATAATAATACTTTACATACATAGATATTTTTTATTCTAGATAGATAACGACCAGAACACCCGCAACAAATGTCTGCAAATCGTACACACAATTGTTCCGAAGCGGGAATCGAACCCGCAATCTCCTGCGTCGCAGGTGGACCTTCGCCCACCGCGCCACAGAGGTCGTCAATCTATTTACTAATAATATAATTAATAATCTCAATATACGGATAGCTATAAGACTTGTCAGTCACTACTGAACACTAGCTCTTATCACCATCATTAATTGGCCTTTACATCCACAAAGGATGTTTAATGTTGTGTGATTTTTTGGCACATGTCTACTTTTATATATACTGTATGCTACTTACATACTAGATAATATTATAGGGATATATAAGCAAAGGGAAAGGCGGAAAATTATAACCAGTAGTTTAAAAATACAAAAAATGAAGGACATTTAAAAAGCTTCGTAGCTAAAGAGCTATGGAAAGAGCTATGCTCGGAGTTTCTCTGAAGGATAGGATTCGTAACGAATACATCCGACAGAGAACCAAGGTTATCGACATAGCTCAAAGAATTAGCAAGCTGAAGTGGCAGTGGGCCGGCCATATCTCGCGAAGAACCGACGGCCGATGGGGCAAACGTGTTCTTGAGTGGAGACCACGACTCGGTAAACGTAGTGTAGGACGCCCTCCGACCAGGTGGGATGACGACCTGCGAAAGACTGCAGGTAGATGCTGGATGCAGCAAGCTGAAGACAGGGCGCTATGGCGCTCATTGGGGGAGGCCTATGTCCAGCAGTGGACTGCTATAGGCTGATGATGATGATGATGATAGAAATGAGTACGAACGCATAATGAATTCTATTCTAATTGGTAAGATAGTATATAGCGTAATTTAAAATATCCTAACGGGAAATTGACGTTTACCGTCGTCGTTCGTTTTCACAGAGACTAGTATCAGTTCGGCAACATTTTGTGCACGGCCCTAGTAAACAGATTATCGGAAAATTCTCGAATGCGACTGGATGTCGGCCTGGATTCTCTGCGATTTTACTCAAAGTTACAATATATTCCAATTTATTGGCGACGACGACGTGTGAAATGGGTTTTTATCCAAAATATTTGGATGTAGGTATTTAGCTGTTTTATTACAACCGTGGTAAGAACAGTGGTAGGTCAACGAAGAAATATAATTCTTCGTAACAAGCCACTGTTCTTTATTGGTATTTTCTGTGTATATATGTATATATATACACAGAAAATACCTAAGAGCTACCTAACTATGTGCGTCGTAAATTAGATCTCTATTTGATATATATTTTATTTCACTGAATAAGAGATATAGGTACCTAAACATAAGTGTATTTTATAAAGTGTAAAAGAAGAAAATAAATATTGCGATAGAATCCCAGAAGGGTTCTAGATATTAAACTCACTTATGCCTATGACCTCAATATCAATCATCTCTTATAGACACATGCTGAAATTATTGCAAACAACATCCGATTGACCAGAGCAAGAGCTGGTGGTTTATAAGTGCCCACTTGATTACGTATAAACAAACATAACCGTAAATTATGGTTTGTATGAGTAACCATTGGTATGCAGATTTTCTGGGAAAATTTCAGATGAATAATCTCAAGAGCCTTTTTCAATCTCTTTTTTCATATAGCCAATGCAGGATTTTTTTTATCAGACAAACATGCAAAACAACAAAAAACCCTGTATTGGTGAAAAGCGAAAGCCAAATCAACTTTGGCCCGCAAGATTCGGTCTGATGTAGATAGATATGCAAAGTAGAACAATATCTACTTATTGACAGATCCCGAACAAAATATTGCAGGAGCCCTTGGCAGGAATTTGAGAACCTTTCTTAAAAATCAGCCAAAAATCTGGACGACCTCTCCCTTTCAAGTGCTTACCAAAATCACAGATTAGGTAATGTAACTCGCCAAAAGTTTCATTGAAACAGCTGGGCGAGATTTCAAAGCTGAAAAGACCAAACGCGCAATGGTTTTGCTCGAGAAGAAACTTTACCGAAGTAATAAATCAATACCCAATCACTTATCTTTGTTTTTTGAACTTTTTACCAGCGAACACGTCTGCAGCCTTTTAACGAGATTAGCTGTCCGATCAATGTTATTCTTTTTCTGTTCTATCGGGCAATGCAGCGCAGAAAAAGCTTTTATTTTCCATTTTCATTTCATTTTCGCTGTTAGAGATTGATAGGTTTGTAGGTTGTTCCTGTCGATAAAGGTATCAAACGAATTTTCAGCTCAGAATAATATTTTTTATGTTAATTTCATCATGTTTAAAAAATGTCCAAATTATTTCCGTGAGGTAGATTAATCTCCCGTTTCCGTTATTGCTGTTTACAGAGAGATCTAGATATAGCCCGCAGGATGTTGTCAAGGGCTGGGCTGGTTTACAATGGTAATGACCCATTCAAATCTAAATCACTGTTGGACATCAATCATGAATCGGCATGATAATGGCTATCTTTATACATTGTGTAGTAGGCATCGACTTAATTGTAACAAGCAGTCTTAGCTTTGTAATATAATAACTACTCCTCTTGCATGTGAAGAACCTTTTTTAAGGGTTACCATACTACATAGTGGAATGGATGAGTCGACGTCGATCAATAGTTTCTACCAAACCAATCGATCGAGCGACGATCGATTGGTTTATCGACGTCTAACAGAACAGTGTCCATTGATCAATCAAAGCTACCACACCAATCGATCAATGTGAATCAACGTCAATCGATCCTTTTAGATCAGCATGACTGAAACGTGGGCCCTCGAAGAAGTAATTTCATAATTTAAAAAGTTTCTTCACAAAATAATACATAATAGTAGATACTTAGGTACAATTGAGAGTCAAATTCAATCAGTTAAAATGAAAACAATACTAGGTACAAATTGAGTTTTTGATTTGATATTAAGGTCACCGGCAATATTGGCAATTAGTTGAACAATATCAGCGCGCCTGAGTGGTTGATTCAATACGAAACATTGCTTGAATAATGGACCGAGCGATTGTTTAACAATTGCTGTTCATTAGGTAATTAGCTTGTTGGTAGGTATATGTTATCTATGTTAAAGCCACCCCAAAGCTAATAATGTTATCTATGTTCGTATGGTAAGGATGTTTTGATACTCAATGAAAGCTTGAAATGTGTTGTCTGCATTGCAGTTGTTGAATGTGATTTTCATGGATTTAATTCAAAAATTCAACATTTAAAAACCATTATTTTTTAGACTTACAACACTTAGGCAAGTCAAATGTAATAACCATTTTAAATGTTATAATGGTTTTCTGATTTTACTCTGAAAATAATCTACTCTAATTTGAAATTTCGATTGAGAAAAAAATAATCATGAGAGTCTGTTCACTGTTTCATACATGATTTGGTCGAGATCTCAGGAGCCCTGCAGATTATTGAAATTACTTACATATGTTTTGATTCGTAGGTACTAATTATATGGTTCCTTTAAGCCAGTTTCTTAATAAGTAGCGAGTTTTATTGTAATAAACTTAATATTTAATTACAAGTATCTACTATTTAAAATGTATTTATTATTTTACGTTACGTTTGTTAAAATTTAAATAAACGCCATAAATAGAAATTTTAATTATGTCTTCAGATCTCGTAAGTTTAAGGTTTTTATAAACAATATTTACATTTTCACGTAGTTCAAGTATTTATAATCAACATTTTAATTTGCACCTTTCCAAAAAGGTATGCTCTGTCTAGGTAATGCCTCCGCTCCACGAAATCCTGTTCCTATCCTAATAACAAAATGGCCCGCCCTCTTAACAACAAACAAGTAACTTCACTGAACTGTTTGAGTTGAGCGACATTTGGCCAAACATTATGATGTAGTCACTAGTCATCTCAAGAGTAGTAAGAACCTACTGGTAAAAGGCCCTGCAGGATTTGGTTTTACGAATAAATAATGAGATTATTATTGTTTCTTTCGGCAGGTATTCAGTTTGCAAGTCGGTAAAGGTGCGGTCAGCCTGCTCGCGACTTTGGTGCGCCCATCGCTCGTTACCGCACGTGTGTCGCTCAAAACGTGCGTCGCCGCTCGAAGGCACGCCCTGTGGACCTAACAAGGTAAGTTATTGACTGTACTCCAAAGCAAAAAAATAAGGTTCGATTCAAATTCAAATAGGTAATTGCGTTTATATATGTAAGCACGGAAGTCTGGTAGAGACAACTCAGGCTTGTCTGGCTCTTGAGCGATAAGACCGCCGAATTGTCACATATCTTTTTTTTTTTCTTGTTTGATTTATTTTTAAGTGTGCAATAAAATTATTGTCTGTCTATCTATCTATCTACTTTATTTAGACAAGTAAAATTTTATACCATAAATTATTACCATAATTATAAGGTCTTGATTTTCTCTTCATTAAATTTTTTTCTCAACTAGTGGTTTTGTCAAGGAGTAAAAAAGAATTGATTGATTGTGTACTCTGAGTATATCAACCAAATCAATTGAAAATCAAAAGAATCAGATTCTGGCGACTTTTTATCATACGACCACGTGACTCTATCACGTGGTCAATCACGAAGAAACATTGGAAACACCCCCGTGTTTCGTCATGGCCAATCTCTTGCGTCATAGTCACGATTTTTGCTTTATTCAAGTATTTTATTTCTCAGACGCAGCTAGGGCGCTGTACAAACTCGTAATGTTAGGTAATTAAGTTAACTTTATTTTAGTTAGATTTGATTTTGTGTTCTGTTAAACTCACCAGGGCGACATAATCGCGTGTGCGACAAAGCCCTTTATAATATTGAGAATGAAAAAATAAAAAAAAAGAACATTTTATTACCTCTATTAGTTTGGAATTGTGGGATCCAGATTGGAATTGTTCCAATAGAGTATAGTGAGCGTCAGATTTCACTAGCATTTCAATTGAATTTCATACAATCACCTCTCAGGACTAATTGAATTGGTCTTCCGCGGCAACGCTAAGACATTGTGTGGATTGTATGTAGATGAGCTGCATGCTATTAATCTAGGTAGAGATACACTACACTGCTGTGATGTATTGTATCATTGAGCACAGCGCGCAGCGAAACCTTTTAGATCCTGTGGGAATGGAATAAAATAAATAAATAATAATAATGCTGGACAATTCACACAGCATCACCTAGCCTCAAGGTAACTGTTTTACTGAGAATGGAACTGCCTTTACATTTCTATGAATGTACATATTTATCCGTAAAATTAGCGACGCAGGTGGGGCTTAAACCCGCAACTTTCTACTCACAGTTGCGTTTACTTTTGTTCATAACGTTGCAATTCTTTGTATATTTTTCTAGAAAAAGAAAATAAAAAGTTTATGAGGCTAGTTTTACTATCGATTGCTTAATTGGAACTGTAATCATAATGAAACAGCAATTTACACAAACGTTATTACGTTTCTCGTCAATAATTTATTTAAAAAAAATCGACTCGCCCAAGAAGTCCTGCGAACGATGATGATTATCTTTGTTAATCGCAATACGAATCTGGTTGTTCACTTTTCTGTCAGTAATGGAAAGTAATTGTAAATTATCTGCTTAATCAGACTATGAAGGTTATTTGATATTTTCACCAGAGCCTAGTTCATTATCTAGCAGGGTGTACCACGTGCAGGTTAGGTTGGCTTGTGAGACGAAATGTGGGAGTTACTTACACCCCAAGACCTGTAAAGTTTTATAAATAACATCTTAACATACCTACATTTATACTGACAATTACATGTGAGTAATCTCACTGCCTTATGCACAAATGAGTCTAGCTTGTAGCACTGACGCCGCTCCTGAACCAAGCCGTGTCCGTCCCGTAGCAAAGCAAAAACCTTTATCATGTCCACGTGTCCACATAGGTACGTAAGTAAGTACGTACCTATGTTTCCGATCTATGTTCGACCCGCGACGAAACGTGTGTGAGCATAAATTCCACAAAACGCTTTGTGAATAAGTACATTTTTCGACATGCAAATGACGGTTCACGTACAGCGTACGTTGTTGGCGCTTATTCTTGAAACACTCGATCCCAATTTTAATCCCACCAAATCCGTCATGTGTCTTCGATCGGTGGATTTGAGTTATTCTTGAACCGAATGGAGATTACCTAAAAGGGCGATATTACAATCTTGATTTTTTGTATATTTGGTCATCTGTTTCCAATAAGCGCTAGGCTAGACTGAAATATGTGTGGTATTAAAGTGCGAAAAAAAATATAAAAAAAATACTTAATAACTACGTTTTGTATTTAGATTTAAATATTAAAATAAATAAATATTTAAATATTAAATATTAAATATTTATAATATATAAATATTGGATTTCTAAAGAGTCCAAAAATCCGTTCACCCTGCCACAGCTCTAATAAAATCACAAAAGGCTCGCGCTTGAAAGGGCTCTGTGTTACGAATTCAATGAATTTGTAACCAATTTCAAGGTAAATGCATCGATATGTAATACTTTCGTGACAAATGTGTATAGCGATATTAGATACAATTATCAAGTAGCTGGACTTAAATACATTATACCGTATATTTAAGTGCTAGTTCCGCTGCTTGATAATTATTACCAAAGTGTACTCCTTCTCGACAAGAATACCATCTTGTCGAAAAAGAGTAAACTTTTATTAGACGCGTAAATTACCTTTTTGGCACTGCTACACACACGCATTTCTTAGTAATTACTTTTGATAATCATGTTTTGTTTTAATTTTGTACTTTTGTTATTAAGCTGATTAATTGTATGTGTGTGTTTTATGTGTCAAATAAATGATTTACTTACTTACTAAATTAATGCAATCGAATTTACTAAATATTGCAATTATTAGATATATTATTTCCTAGGAACGTTTATCTAGAAAAAACCTTGGCTGTTGTTGGGCGGCAGTTGCATTTCAGTTTGCAGTTTTATAGTCCGCTTTTTATATAGGTAGGTATTATTTAGACTATTATATGAGTCATAAATATTACAAAATTTAATGTTTTGTATGTATTGGTACTTACCACATAATCATAAAATAGATTTTCTTTGCATAAAGGAGAGCCGGCAACACTGCCACTGTGGACAGTGCTCCCGTACAACAAAATTGTTTTATTACAAATTCTATAATAATACTCATTTCCAAAGTTTGCAAAGTGAAGTTCAGCAAGAAAGAAACCTGTGGTATCGTTTACCTTGCATATCTCCAGCTAACACTGCATAATAATCCAAAGTGAATATCCCGATTTATCTACCTTCATTTTTGGAACTGACTGAACTGTAAGCAACATACCGCAAAATACCCTACAATTACTTTTATTATCAGGTGTCAAAGTCTAACAGTGTCAAAATCTCACTAACTCACCCGTCAAAGACAACTGACAGCGTCAAATTTTGAAGTGACTTTGACAAACTACAGCTGATTTCTACTTTGGCAAGTCAACGAGTGTTGCCACAAATAATAAATTTACCCGCAGTCCGGGTTACTTTGGGAAGCGGACGAGAAGCATCAATCCGTGCCTATAAACAATCTATACTGGTCTTCTGATACTACTCATCATCAAAATGGTAAATAACTGTGCAGCCTGTACGAAGTTAATCAAAGGTTCGCAGCAAATGCAATGCAGAAAATGCTCTAGTATGTTTCACTCAATTTGTGTTAACATAGCGGATTTCAGGAAATTAACAGAGGATGTTAAACTGAAATGGCTCTGCCCTCACTGCATATCAAAACAGCCTAAGTACGATAATTCAAACACTCCAGTGCGGGGGGTGCCTGCCGTCTACAAGGACGATGGTAGCGCTGGCCCTGTTAGCGACATTTTGCGCACGCCACCCGCTCACTCCGCATTATGGACAAATGACTCCGAGTTGCTAAGTACGTTAGCTTCAGAGATTCGCCTTCTCCGGGCAGACGTGGGTGAAATGAAATTACAAATGAACTGTCTCACCGATCACATGACCAAATGCAACGCGCGCCTTGATGAATACGAAAAGAACTTGATCCTTACTGAAGAAAGACTAAGTGGACTTGAGGCCCGATCCACAGCTATCATGTCTCTGGAAAACACAATCGCTGGCCTACGCAGCCAAGAAAATGCTAGGGCTCAAAGTTTTTTGAAGAATGAGATCGAAATATCTGGGATCAATGAATCAAAAAATGAAAACCCGCTACATATCGTTAAGATAATAGCCCACAAAATAGGCATGCAACTGGATGAAAAAGATTTGGACTATGTTACTCGCGTTGGGCCTCAGCTGCGATCTGAAGAAAGCCGCGCACCTACAAATGATTCGAGTAAAACACTTCCCCGACCTTTAGTCATTAGATTCCTTCGTCGATTTCAGCGAGATGAATTTCTTAAGGTAGGGAAAAGCAAACGTAACCTAAACTGCGCCGATATTGATGTACCCGGCCCTCAACGTACTCTCTACTTCAATGAACGCCTAACACAGGAAAACCGCCAGTTATTTCGCGCTGCCCGTCTGCACTGCAAGGACCATGGATATAAATATTGCTGGGTCAAGAACGGATCTATCCACGTTCGTAAACAGGATGGCCATCGCGCTATCACAATCAAAAATACGGATGATCTCCAACATTACATCAAAGTTGCTGAATAGCTACCCTCCGCCCCCTACGTCTCCTCTGCAAGTAGACCACATTTTGGAGATACTACACAAACAACGGAAAATTTTCGTTTTTATTCCATATTTTCTTGTTTATTTTTGTTTAATATTTCTTAAATTTCCTAACTTTGGGCAACGACGCTCAAAATACTCCCCATTCCTTACCTACACTCCAACCCCTTACCCTTTCATAAACAAAACAACTCTCTACAATTTAAGTAAATTTAGAAGAATGACAAGCACGGCCCTTAGAATATGTTTCTACAAATTTCTAAATTATCAATATGGTTTTAGTTGATACACTTAAAGACATTGACGAATCCGTAGCTATTAATTGTCATTCTTTTACTACCCTTGAATCCTGCCGAACGTTCTTCATTAACGAATCACTTAATTTTAAAATCATGTCATTGAATATACGGTCTTTTCAAAAGAACTTTGATAATTTTACAGTTGCTTTGCAAAGACTCGACTCGGACATAGATGTTATTGTACTGACAGAATGCTGGCTTACTGATGGAACGATCATTGATTCTCTTCCAGGTTATATTGCATATCGCTCCACAACACAATTAAACAAAAACGGTGGGGTCATCATCTTCGTAAAAAGCACACATGATTCAATTGCAATTGAACCAACACTTCAAGACTCAGATCGGCTTTTGGTAACAGTTAACAACAACATAACGATTCTTGGTATCTATAGGTCGCCCTCAATAATAACATTAGATCCATTCTTGAATTCTCTGGACATAGTTCTATCAGAAAATAAAAACAGGCACTGTTTTGTTATTGCTGGTGACCTTAACATAGACTTATGTAACGAGTCCCATAACCAACTTGTTGACTACCTGTGCCTTATGGCCTCCCACAGTTTGTTGCCTGCTATCACGAATCCCACTAGACTCAACTCCTGTTTAGATCACATATTTATCAAAAGTCCATACAGGTCTTCCGGACTGGTCTGCACGTCTAGCATTACAGACCACTCTATCATTATGGCCGGTCTCTCCTTGCGACAATCTTCTACAAAGTACGCAAATCGGTGGCGTTCCAAAACAGACATTGATTCTGTTGCTGCCGAGTTTTCTAAGACAGACTGGGGTGACGTTACCAATGAGCTGGAAATTGACAAGGCTGTGTCCATTTTTTACTCAATGGTCGGTAAAATAATAAAACAACACACAAAAACAGTTAAAATAAGTCGTAAAATGATAATCATTAAGCCGTGGATTACACCAGGTTTGATGCGCTGTATGAGGAACCGCGACAAGTTACACCAGGATTGCAAAAATGACCCCAAAAACTTAGAAAAACTTAAAATATACTCTAGATATAGAAACTTTTGCAGTAAACTTCTCCGCAACATTAAAACTGAATACAATAGCCGACTCATAGATGAAAGTAAACAAGACCCTAAGAAACTATGGAAATCTATCAAAACTATTTGTCAAAACAATAACAAAAGCAGCACCTCATCGGCGCTGTTAAACTCATGTCACGATAAGGTCCTTTCACTCAACCACTGCAACGAATACTTTGTCTCGGTGGGCAAAAAACTAGCTGACAAGATTCTAGACAGCATGCAAGCTACTGAAGAATCTTTGTTGCAATCTTTTCATGCTCGTAGATCTATACCACAGTCCATGTTTCTTCACCCCACTGACCCCAACGAAATCTATAATATCATCTCTAAACTTAAAGTAGACAGCTCTCCCGGTTTGGACAACTTCACTGTAACCCTATTAAGGAAATCATTTTCTTCTATTATCACTCCTCTCCTCCATTTGTTTAATCTTAGCCTGAGTTCTGGAACATTCCCTGATTATTGGAAAATAGCAACCGTTTCGCCAGTTTTTAAAAGCGGCTCTAAAATACTTCCAGACAATTACAGACCGATCTCCCTACTGAGCATCCTTTCAAAAATTCTAGAAAGGGTTGTAAATAATCGTCTTGTTCCTTTCCTTGAAAAACACAACCTGATATCAGACAAACAGTTCGGATTCAGGAAGGGCAAATCAACTGAAGACGCAGTCACGCTACTTGCCAATCTAGTGTCCTCCCATGTTGACAGTGGCAAGTGTTGCATCGGTGTGTTCCTAGATTTGGCGAAGGCATTTGACACTGTTTCGGTCGGTTTGCTCCTCAAGAAACTGGAATTTGCTGGTGTCCGTGGTATAACACTTGATTGGTTCAGAACCTACCTATCTAATCGTAGACAATGTGTGAAAATCAGTAACGAACGAAGCGCACCCCTTCCTATCAACTGTGGAGTCCCACAAGGTAGTGTCTTGGGTCCAACATTATTCCTACTATATATAAATGACATCGTACAACTAGAGTTGAACAGCGCTGATGTTATAGCATACGCAGATGATTCCGCAATCATATTTTACGGAAATAGCTGGGAAGAAACTTATGCATGCGCCGAAGAAGGTCTAGTCTCCATAAGGAAAGCTCTTGACAGGAATCATCTGACCTTGAACGTCACCAAAACTAAACATCTTGCTTTCTCGAAGACCTCAGCTGCTAGCCCCCCACTCACGTGTACCCTACGGTTGCATTCTTGCTCTATGGATAGCTCTTGCTTTTGCAGCTTCATTGATCGTACCCATACCATAAAATACCTCGGAATAACTCTTGACGAAAATCTATCATACAAAACACACCTCTCAAACATATCAGGACGAGTAAGGAAGTTGATCTATGTTATGAAAAGGCTTCGGGATTGTTGCTCTCCTGAGGTACTGAAAACGGTGTATGTTTCCTTATGCCAATCAATAATTCAGTACTGCATCCCTATATGGGGAAGCGCTGGGAAAAGCTCATTTATTCAGCTAGAGAGAGCACAACGCGCACTCATCAAAGTCTCCTTGAACAAACCTTTCCGTTTCCCTACTGACATCTTATATCAAGAATTTAAGGTCCTTCGCGTCCGACAGCTCTTTGTCTTAGCCGCAGGTCTAAAGATCCATCGAAGCATTAGGTCGCACCCGGATTATGACAAAATCAGGAATCGACGTGTTTACAGGATTCCATTAGTTCCAACCTTCTCTCGCGTAGCAAGACGTAGTCCCGCCTTTTCATTACCTAACACCTATAATAAAATTTGCAATAAGTTTAGTGACATCACTGAAAGTAACGTATATAAATTCAAAAAGCAACTTCAGACCTGGCTATTCAATCTGTCTTACGATGAAACTGAAGAACTTATTTGATTTTACCTAATTATTAACATAGAGTCCCTTATCCTGTCCTCACATCACTCCCTAAACATTCCCATACGTTTTCCTTTTCCTACCTACCTCTCATAAGAACCCAACCTCAACGGTCATTTTGTATGCGTCCAAGTAAAAATTTTTGTTTTAATTTAATATTAACTTCTCTAACCTCAACGGTCATTTTTTATGCGTCCAAGTAAACATTTTTGTTTTTATTTAATGTTAACTTCTATAAGTAATAATGTACCTACTTACGTCCACGAAAACTATTGTTTAGTCTTAACTAGTGCTCTCCTGACACCCAAGACACAAGCCTTGTGCTTAGTTTGGGTCTCACTAGAAATCTTTATGTAAGTATATTTTTGGAAAATAAATAAATGAAATGAAATAAATAAACTAAAAACACTGTAAAAAATATATAAATACAGGTTTAAAATTGTTTATTTTATGTTTAATCACTTTTTTATGAGTATTCAGAAGTTTTGTCAACATTGCCGTTATTAATTTGAACTTTATTTAGTCCAGTGAACAGTGATTTAAATGTGCAATTAACAATGGTCGAGGGTAAGAGTAGCACATTATCTTATATCAACTTCAAAATTCAGTGGGCTAAGTCACATAGATATTGAAAAATACTCATGCAAAATAGACAATGAGCCAGAGCTGTTACTCTAAGGTTAAATTACAAGATCATTATTTAATTGAATAGACAATTTTTATTCATAGAAACTAGTTATAGATCACCGTTCGTTATTATATTAATCAATAAACAAATTAAAATAAACAAATTTCAACTGCCTATCTTTCACGGTTCATAAGAGCCCGCTGGCAGACGGACAGACAGACAGTCCGATAGACAGCGGAGGCTTCAAAATTAAATTTTCGGACAAAGTTAAAATAAATTAAAATTAAAAAGAACCTGACTAGGCAATATTATGATACCGCCAAACCTGGCATCGCTCCTACCCAATGATGACAGGTTTTACGGTATATCGATACTTCCAGCCTTTTATGACCTGAACCTAATGAGCTTTGTGGAATTACTTAGTTCGTTTTTCCCAGTTGAAGCTTACTTAGTTCGTTTTTTATAGAGATGAGAGAGGAACATTTTTCATGGGCAACAGAAGCGGGCGCGGCGTGGCATTTTCGACAGATTGAAACCGAAACTATACCCGCCACGCTTAAAGTGTTAAAAATACTGATAATGTTTAAGAATACGCTTCGTCTGTCCACAGTACCTAAATACCTACAGCCTAAGAAGTCCTACAAATTAATTACCTCCTAGGTTTCAGTCTTCAGCTATGTACGTGTTTCTGGGAATTGACCCAATTTCACTCGACTCGGTAATTATTACTCAGCGTCGAAGCATTGTTAAAGCAATGATGGGAACTGGTTTTAATTAGTTACGGCACGTTGTTCTTTGAGCTTCTAAAAACGTGTCGGTAAAATATTTTTCCAACTTTCTGCTCGAATTTAGAAAGAGGTTGCTCTATTTTGAGACCACTAACGTTAGCAATTTTTGCACAAATTCAAAGCAACCAACATTGCTGGTTCAATTTGTTATGAACTAATTGCGCCCCGCGGCTTCGCCCGCGAGTAAATCTATATGTCAAATGGTTTATAAACCTTCCACTTGAATCACTCTATCTATTAAAAAAACCCACATCAAAATCCATTATGTAGTTTTAAAGATCACATAGGGACAGCCAGACAGCGGAAAGTGACTTTGACTCATCATCACTACGAGTACAACATAGTATAAAATATGTTGTACTCGTAGTGATGTTGAGAACCACAAATAAGTAATTTCATTGTTTCAGTGGTGCGTCAAACGCGTCTGCGAACCGATGATTGGCTACAACGACACGAGAAGGGTGGTGGATGATAACGAGACGACGAGAAGACTAGAAGACGATGAGAAAGGACACTGGGGCGAGTGGAGTCGGTGGAGTGACTGTACTGCGGAATGTGGTTATGGACTGCGATCGCGTGTGCGCAAGTGTCGGTACAGAGGGTACGTTCATTTAGCTATTTTCAACGGTATATATTTCTTTCAACGGTTTATCAGAAGGGGCGTGCTAGACGGGTGAGGCGTACGTGGCCAGCTCTGGCCTGCACGCCGACTTATGCTGAGCTTCCAACAGCTCACTAGTTTCATATCGCATCTACCCTATATGTGGCTACTGTGCTGTTAGCTGTTACTAACTAGAACCTCCTCTTTCAGCGGTATATCAGAAGGGGCGTGCTCGGGCGCGGGGTCGCAGGTCGCAGCGTGCTGGGCGGGCGAGGCGTGCGCAACTAACCGCGATTTACGCGCCGACCTGTGCTTCCGACAACACACCAGTTTCATACCGCATCTACATGCTGATGGTAAGGGTATATAATGTACATCATCATTATCATCATCAGCCTATAGCAGTCCACTGCTGGACATAGGCCTCCCCCAATGAGCGCCATAGCGCCCTGTCTTCAGCTTGCCGCATCCAGCATCTACCTGCAGTCTTTCGCAGGTCGTCATCTCACCTGGTCGGAGGGCGTCCTACACTATTTTTACCGAGTCGTGGTCTCCACTCAAGAACACGTTTGCCCCAGCAGTATATATATACGTAAGGTCATAAAGGCTTTATGACTCATCAACTATTTCTTAAGTGAAAATTTAAGACTCGTGCATGTGACACATGACTCGTAGAATTCGAATTTAGCAAAAGATAAAACGTGGCCTATAAAAGTTATCACCCAGCCGCTGGCTCCTAACGGGTTGTGGAAAATTTTAATCGGAAAAATTGTAATCGGAAAAACCATACATAATATATGCTTTCCCGATAAAACCAGGTCATAAACTGTTTAAATCCAATGTCACGCTCGGCTTAGCGGATCGATCATGTAATATTGCCATATAACTATCCCAGGGATATCTCAGTCAGGGGTACCCTGGAGCCTTCCTTAGGGTACTTCTGACATTCCAGACGACTTTTTTTTTTTTTAAATGTCCCTATTATGTGCCTTTTTCGCGGGGAAAAGCATCTACGAGACCGCGGACGCGACGGAGAAGCAAGTGTTTTCTATAATCACTTTGTTTCCAAAAACCCTACAGAATCTAAACACTGCGAGATCTGGTGCATGGACTACAAGGGCGGCGACCCGTCCAACTTCGGAGCCCTGCCGGAGGGCACGCCTTGCGGCTACGAGAGGCCCTACGATGTCTGCTTCCAGGTGAGTATAGATAGACATTTAGAACAATGGACTCAAACACACCACTGACTGGCAAATCTTATTATGATCTAAGAAAGTAGCCTGTACCTACGTAGAAATATAATAGAAAAACTAAAATAAAACCAGCCAAGTGCGAGTCAGATTCGTGCACGAAGTGTTCTGTACCATTATTTATAAAAACGGCAAAAAACACGGATCATGAGATACAGCATGGTGACAGACAAACGGACGGACAGACGGACAGCGGAGTCTTAGTAATAGGGTCCCGTTTATTTATTGATTATATTTATTTGTTTTTTTTATTCATTGTGTGGCTGTTATAAATTTTCCAAGAATCCGCTCCTGCTCTCGATTACACAAACATCCCATCTAATACCTGATTAAAGGCCAAAGCAAACTGTCCATATGACCGAATAGCGAGCCTTTAGTCACAGTACACAAATAGAACAGTATGGAAACTAAGCCTAGTTGATGAAATAAATACCTACGCTCCATTATAGCACTAGGGTTGTCACTTTTCTTGTTTTTGATATATATTTTTTATTAAGACGATTTTATTCTGTACTGATCAATAAATGGAATTGAAATAACTAGCTTACAAATGTGGTTTGGTATAATATAATAATATCTTCGTCTGGTCGAAGCGACGCGTGATCCGAGATCTGACGAGTATGTTGCGCAGCGCATCAGCCAGCATTGCCATACAGCGTGGCAATGCAACCAGCGTCTTGGGGACGCTTCCGACTGGTATTGATATGGGTCAATTGAGCTACCTGTAGATTGTTTACAATAGTCTGCAGTTAGGTCAATTGTCTAACTAGTTAAATTTTCTTTGTTAGTAAAGTATTTGCTTACAAATACAATTTAAATAGGTAATCTCATGGCGTCGCGTGTGAGCCGGGGTTGGACGTAAACGTTTCGTGAGCTCGTCGGAGCGGGCGCACGCAGACATTGTAGCGCAGGCAGCGCGCGCGCAACGCTCATGAGCGGCTGCGAACCGTACCGCGTTTCAAAATCCGAGTTGATAATTTATAGCAGCCGCCATCTTGGATTCACATTTTGACAGCAGTATCGGCTTCAACACCCTCGAAAACCATGAAAATGACACCCATGACGGAAAAAATGATAATTTATAGCAGCCGCCATCTTGGATTCACTTTTTGACAGCAGTATCGGCTTCGGCACCCTCGAAAACCATGAAAATGACACCCATGACGGAAAAAATGATAATTTATAGCAGCCGCCATCTTGGATTCACATTTTGACAGTAGTATCGGCTTCAGAACCCGCGAAAACTATGAAAATGACACCCATGACGGAAAAAATAATAATTTATAGCAGCCGCCATCTTGGATTCATATTTTGACAGCAGTATCGGCTTCAGCACCCTCGAAAATCATGAAAATGACACCCATGACGGAAAAAATGATAATTTATAGCAGCCGCCATCTTGGATTCACATTTTGACAGCAGTATCGGCTTCAGCACCCTCGAAAACCATGAAAATGACACCCATGACGGAAAAAATGATAATTTATAGCAGCCGCCATCTTGGATTCACATTTTGACAGCAGTATCGGCTTCAGCACCCTCGAAAACCATGAAAATGACACCCATGACGGAAAAAATGATAATTTATAGCAGCCGCCATCTTGGATTCACATTTTGACAGAAGTATCGGCTTCAGCACCCTCGAAAACCATAAAAACGATACCCATGATGCAAAATTTCATAATTGATTGCAGCCGCCATCTTATATTTAAATTTTGAAAGTCAACAATCTAGTTTAAACAATGATGTTATATTTACTAAAAAATCAGTGCCGCGAGGTTGCCGCTTTGCCGCCTACACGAACGAGACAAGAAATGCGTGCGTTGCGTTTATGAGTGACAGAGATAAGGACATATTATGCCGTGCGGCGGCGCGCGGCGTCTCGTCTGTTCGAACTAAAATCACTGTTGCCGCTTTGCGTTGTCTGCTCAAACAGTGCTAGGTAGGTATTAGGCTACTTTAATAAATTATCGCCAAGTTATTATTTCTTTACAATGAGTATGACGTCTCTATTTGTAAAATCTCATTAAATAAATCAATAAATAATGCTGCTAAAATTCACACAGCATTATCTAGCCCCATGGTAAGCAGAGCTTGTGTTATGGGTACTAGATAACTGATATACATAATACAATATATTACATAGATAGATATTTTTTTATTATAACACAATTGTTCCGAGGCGGGAATCGAACCCGCAACCTTCTGCGTCGCAGGCGGACCTTCGTCCACCGCGCCACATCGGTCGTCAATTGACTTTAAAAATCCTCAAAACCGCAGCCATTCTTGATTTACATATAAGTTCACGGATTCATTATGTATGATCGATCACACGGACTCATTATTCTATAACAATCATAATAATAAATTATTCTTACCTTTCAAAATCAGCAGGAAGTTTAAAATACGACAGCTCCGCTTTTGATGAAGCCGAGTTCATACAGCCGTATGCAACGCAATATCTGTAGCGGGTCATTTTTCACTTTCACGCGACCGCACGCCTAGACGTGACAACCGCTACCTGAGCATCCCCGAGAATCACCCAGAAGCCGTGCCGTTTCGAGTGTTTGTTCCTAGTTTCCGTACTGTATATACTTATACTGAGCTTTAGTGAAGATAGGTTAAAATCTTAGAAAAAAGTAGAAAATACAAAATTCTATAAAATGTTCCAAAAAAATGCGTTCATATAACTCAAAGTGCTTTATTTCCTACGGGAGTAGATAAGTTCTAAAGGAAATAAAGCACTGAGATTTGAATTTTCTGACTCGCTTTCAGTGTGTTTTAACCATTAAAGTTCTCTAATTTATTTTCACCCAGTCATAACGTTCTTCGTATCGCCTCTTCATGTCGTCATACTTTCATAGCGGTTTATTAACATTCCCCAGCGCGCTTCCTTTGAAGCTCACTTATTTTATCTCTAGTAGAGTTGATTTATGCGGAGCTCTCAAACTTTTATTAATAACACGTATGCCACCGGAGAATATTTCTTTATCATTTTGCTTTATGGCCATAGAAGTTTCACTGAGCCTTGGTAGATAGAAAAGCTTTTTATAACGTTTACGTGTGCTTTATTTTCTTTATGAGAAGATTTCTCTTCTGTTAGATCTATACGTACCTCCAACCATATTCAAACTTTCCACCAGCCTAAGACGAAAAAGGTTTTTTTTTCTTCACAAAAATAGTTTCTTTTTTTCTTTTGCTGTTTTATTCTACGGTAGCTTCAACGCAATAGACACGTCATAGTTGACTATATTATTAAATATTTACCTAAAAGAAAAGTTAAAAAAAAATCTCCTCGTTACAGGGCACCTGTGTCAAAGGTCAATGCAACGCGACCGACCCTGCGTGCAACTGGTGTCCGGATGGCTACTGCAACAACAACACTCACGTCTACACGAGGCAACTCGGGAGAGGTACCACTTACTTATTACCTATAGACCATAGATCAACATGATTCTTGTAATCATTTAGTAGATATTAATGTCTCGACCAAATACCATTACATCAATCAAATAAACCTACCAATACCATTACATCAAAATATTACGTCAATCATTAAATTTACTAAGAATCTCCAGTAAATTTAAGATTTTTTAACACTTTTAACATCTTCACTCAACAGAATGGACCCGAATGACGATGATTCCCCACGAGGCCCACCAGCTATCCATCCACATCTCGACCCCCGTGCCCTTACACGTGGCACTGCGTGAACGCAAACGAGACAAGCCCGTGTTGGAGCTCAGCCGGCACTCCAAGCGGCCAAAGCAACACAGCTACCTCAAATACGACCCGAATGTACCTCAGAACTTACAGATCATAGACGTGGATAGCCATGTTATAGATATCAAGGAAGAAACAGAAGGACAGGTACGATTTCTTTTTTGTTTTCAGGTATCATAGGAAACTGAATCGAACTCTCCAATTCAGACCATGGTTGACCGGCTCTTGCTACACAAGTGCCTCCCTCCTAAAGAAATCTGCCAGAGGAAGGGTAGTAGCTTCTTTCAGTGTATTTTTAACTCCTTCACTACGATCACCAATCCGCCTGCTAATCGTGGTGATTATAGCAAAACCGAGGAAGGATTTACCGTTTGGACGTAGTGTACTTATTAAGTAGCACAAAACCACAGGTATCAGGCTGCGGAAGACCAATCATTGGGCGATGCTTGAAGCCTTTATCTAGAGCGCTTTATTAGTTTAGATAATAATAATATACAGATGGGACCATTTAAAAGATCACGTGCGATCGATAGTCTGCAAAGCCGCGTCGATGCTCACGAGTTTACTAAATGGTTGTCGTTTTTTGTTTATATTACAGAATTTCTATCTTTTTGTGAAACCATTTCATTTGATTTCAGGTAGTAGCTGCGGGAACGGTCATCAGATGGAGACAGACAGAGACAGATGTATTCATCACGTCTACTGCCAGACTCCAGACGGATCTGCTCATAATAGTGAGTCGCACAAACTTTATCTTTGTTCAAAGCTGAATAATTAACATAAATCTCGCTAAACTGTTTTTATAAGCGAGTTCCACGAGCAACTCATAAATTGTGGAAGCTTTGGGTAAGTAGGTACCTACTTAAAGTTATAATACTATTGTGAATAAACTTCTAGAGAAACTTTGTTGGAAATCGTTTACTTTTCTGTGACGTTGAGTTTGCAAGAACGTGGCCAACGTGATTAGTTGATAATCTTAGCCAAAGTATGTTTTTTGTGGAAATTTACGTTTTTTCTTTATTATTTCAATGTTGTTAGATAACCAGCTTTGGTTCTAGTAACAAAAACGAGAATATGCACCAAATAGTTTATCTACTTAAATCTCAAATAAATAGATTCCACATTTCACTTGGTTGGAAAGCCAATAAACGTTGTATCCCATTTCATATGTGAGCTGGCAGTTTCACAATACGATACATTTGTAAAATAATAACTGCAAAGTGTAACGAGGTGAAACATTTGATGACAAGGGTCTGGCACGGTGGCCGCCTCAATTATTCAGCGCTCTCGTCTCCAAGGAGACTAATTGGTGAACAGCTCTTTACGTCCCATTGGCCTTTAGCTTGTTTTATTCAGGGATTTTCAGGAATAATCTAGAAGGTCCTCGAGGGTTCTCGAGTTCGCGATGAGTTGGTTTATTACCGGGTACGCATTACAAGGTGCTTATTGCTATTTAAAGAAGAATAAAAGAATAAAGAATTTATTTATAGCCACACACCATAATAAACAATTACAAAAAAAGGAAAACACATTAAAAATACAAAACAACTTAAGTAGTAGGGATTTAAACTTTATATAATGTAGCGTGGTAGTAGAGTCCCAAGTATAAGAATAACTGGTCTTTCCCTATGTGCGCGGCTAATAAGGTCCAATCTCAGCTTGTTGTCAGTATCGACAGAGGACGATAGTGACACTGGTTTTCAGGCTGGACCTTAAATTGGGGTGACGTCGTGTCTCGAGTAACGGTCCACAGATTAAACATAACAAAGTTTTACATTCATATGTAGGTATAAGTAAGAATAAAAACCAAGAGTTGGAGAAAAATCAATGGTACAATAAGAGGTTAAAATGTATAATTAAACAAATAGATATGATAAGTATAATCATATTAAGTACATGCAGAAAATGAAGAAAATTAAGGGTGTTTTTGGGTAGGTGTATTGACTTAGGAGCTTTTTTGTTTGGATAATAATATTTTTTTGAACTTAGATTTAAATATGTATAACGACTTGGTATCGCGTAGTGGAGGAAGCAAATCGTTCCAACAGCGCGAGGCCGCGAATCGAAATGAACCTCGGAAAGCTACAGTTCTATGCTTTTGTGTCAGTAAGATTAAATTGGAGCAGGCTCTACGTGGATATTTAGAGTTCCTCTCAGATGACCATTCAAGCTATTTCGTTTTTGTTTCAAGGTTTTTTGCTTTTAGGATGGGGAAGTAGATGTTATTTTCTAGGTAAAATCATAAGTACGTAGAGACTATCCCAACCACAATAACCAAATCAATATTATATGTATATACCAATTATACCACTTTTTCAAATATCATTTTTAATAAAGCTTAACCGCTTTTGAGGCTTGCAGATTATCTGCGGTCATACATAATCTCTATTTCATCGAATTTCGGCTATGGCACCTAGTCATGACGGAACCTAGCCATATCCGCGGGATATATTAAAGTACATAGGTGTACTTTCTATTCCATCACTCGCATGATCCGACGAGACGGCAGTCGAACACGACCGGGGAGAGGTCAGGCACATGACCAACGGCTTAACGTCCTAGGGCTACGTGGGTAACACCGCCAAATTTCTGACTCCAGATTACGTTGTGCATAAATCTTACTTAACCACAGAATAACTTTATAGCACTAACGACTTAACTACGGTATAAATCTACACCTAAATAAACAAATACTATCTCTGACGGAGCGTAAACAACAAAGTTTTAGAAACTTGCGCGAGTGCGGAATATTCCATTTTAGTGCATTCAATTATGCGCTTTGAAGTTCTAATTATATCTCAGTGCAAACAGCACCTATCTAAACCTGGACAGGTTTGTTCAGAGATTATTAAAATAATTATCAAGCTTTAAGGAGGATCGTGACACGAAAGGTTCAAAGTAGATGTTGCAAATATTCTACATAGAATTTGGTTAGAATATAGGTAATGTTATGCCTGACCCTTTTTCAAAGAACATTTACTAAGGTTTTTTACTGTAGATGGCTTTGGATAAAAATAACTGATAATTAAAATCTTTTTCCTTATCTCTTCGTGAAAGGAAATAGGTACCTACCTACCTATCATAGATTTTATCTAAGCTCCAATATTTCCGAGAAAAGAAGATTATACGCAGGATTAAACTTATAGTTTCACATTATAACAGAGAGTTCTTTTGGATAAAAGTAAAGCTCTAGGCTTTATTTTGGTTCCTTTAATAAGCTTTCATAAATAATCAAATAATCCTGGACAATTCATACAGCTTTAACTAGCCTTAAGCGCGAGCTTTGAGCTTATTTTATGGATTAAGTTCCCCTGCATTTTATAAATAGAGTGATTCAAGAGGAACATTTGACATATAGATTTCTACGCGGGCGAAGCCGCGGGGCGCTGCTAGTAGAAAGGTACATAGATAGATAAATAGTGCTGGACAATCCACACAGCATCAGCTATCCCCAAGCTAAGCAGAGCTTGTTATGGGTGCTAGATGACTGTTATACATAATACAATACATTTTAAAGATATATATTTTTATTATACCGATCAGAACACCCTGAATAAATATCTGCCGATCGTACAAACATTTGTCCCGAAGCGGGAATCGAACCCGCAAAGGTCCGGTTTGCGAGGCAGAGGTTGCTTTGCGGTATTTGAGAATCTGTTGATTATCTATATGCTGCCTGTCCCCTTCTCTGTAGTGGAAAACAGGCCTAATACCTGTGTAATGGGCAACCACAACTCTGGACCTTGAATTTAAATTCGCGCTGAAAATAGCTTGCGGTTTTCAGGGACAAATACGGGAACCCACTGGCCTATTATCAAAGGCACTTTATTTAATCTGCCCCGCAGAGAATCTGTCATTTTGAGATTTGTCCGTGGTGTATGAAACTTTTGTTCTGACAACTTCAGTGGCGTAGCGGAGGACAACGAAGCTGGCTCATTTCCCCTCCTTCAGTACCACTTTTTGTACGAACTGCAGGCATTTAATCCGAGTTTGGGTTTAGGTATAGGTTATAAGTATAAATACCCATATCACAAGCTCTGCTTAGCTAGGAGACTGACGATGTTGTGTAAAATGTGGTAATGTTTTTCTTTCTTTTTACAAATCCAACGCTACCTATCTGAAACTCATTGAAAAGACAGATTTACTTACTTATTTTACCTTGTTACTTCGCATTTTTTATAAATAGATATCTTCTTCTCAAAAACTACCAACTCCCGTTTCTTAATTAGAAACTTTGGCTCTCAAAATACAAATAATAATACTTTTCTTTGTTTAGGCCATCCCTGAAGACCCGTTGCCAAGTGACGAGCTGATTGACGTTCAAGTGGCAGTTAACTACAGCACTCCGGCTTTAACGGAGAGATCACGCCCTATGGAGTACAGGTAAAACCTTTATAATTGTAATTTTACCTATGTAACTAGCACAAGCTCTGCTTAACTTGGGGCTATGTGGATAGTGTGTGGATCAATCAATAAATTTCTTTCCGGCCCTGGTGGGGGCACAGAGAGGGGCCTCGAGGCTTGGCCTCAATACCCCGGCGTCAACTCGAGGGGTAGCGATCCTTCGGTCCTTGGGTTTTGTGGGAATATCTTTTTTTTTTCCCCTTCTCAATGTTTTTTTTTTTGGCTACATTTGGTTTGTTTTTTTTTTGTTTTTGTGTTTTTTTTGTGTGGATCCTCGAGCATTATTTATTGAATTATGTAAAAGCTTACAAATAGGACTTCGGCCCGGTAGTAGTTCAGCTGGTTCATTTAGAAATAATCTTGAACGCATCGCTAATACTATTATCGCTGCTTATTGGCTGCGTTTGATTTCGAATAAAAAATATATAATTATAAACAAACCAATAAATCCATAAAGCTAATAAATCGATTTATTTCTGCTGGTTCAAAAAAATGGGCATAAAAATACGTAGATATAAGTACATAATTATGTTTATGCCAGTTTTCTGGCACCAATTCGATAAAAAGGTATTTTAACACAATACAATCCTTGAAACTACATAAAAAAGGCCACTCTTAAAAAATCATTCTAATAATAAATGCTTTAAACATCAGCTGTGGCTTTTCACATAGCCCTCCTAACGGGGGAACGGTTGAGGTTTTATACAATTTATTTTCCGGAACACTAGCAAACCCTCTACATAATTCGACAAATATTGTCGTAAAAATTCAGAATGATGCCATCTAAAAGCTAAGTTCCTCCAACAAAGTTTCAAGACCCTCTATTTCGAGCTGAGAGCCTCAGCTAAAACAACTCTGCATATCGGAGGCCGCTCGCCTTTCACTGCTTGTTAGCGAACTTTCAGATAGCAATACTTTTCAACTTTGGGATACGTGACGGAATTTCACCCGTTTTGTTCTTTTACGTTTTTCTTTATTTTCGTCGTGTATTTTTGTATCTAGTTGGTATAATAGAATATGTTTTACTCGGGTACATTTTAGTGATTGTACCTTTCATTGATCTTTTATTCTTATATTGATTATGATTTAATCAAGTTTTTTTGCATTCTTACAAATCTGCCATATTGTGAACTTTTGCTAAGAGGGTCTAGTCTAAGCTGAAAGCTCCCTAAAAGCTGTCTGCCCGTTTAAAAATAAGTCATTAAGGTCTGATCCTGTTAAGTGGGTGCCCATAATTCCAACTCAATGTCAGCCCTATGTCATAACCATTTTTCATTTTTGATTCAGCTATGCCAAGTAAGAAAAGTTAAGTAAAAGGCAAAATGTCACCCCTCCAATAGTTTTGCTGTGAAGGACGAGAGTGACAAATAAAATATTTGCTCAGACACGCTTGAAGAATCAAAACTAAGTACCTACACCGTAGGCGAGTAACCTTTACAAAAGGGTTCAAACCAAGCCTTAACTTTTCAAATATTTGATAGGCTAGCTGACAAGACAGCGCTCGTTTCATACAAAAGGATTTCAAGTCTCACGAGTATTCACGAGTGCTTGCAATTCTTTTTATTTCACTTTTTTTTCGACGTCAACATTTGAAGCAGTTTGAAGCTTACGATTTACTTTATTTCCTATGGACGTTCGATAGTGTTCGCACTTCGCATCTTCAACGTGTTTTTGTGATTTAAATTTAAATATTCAAAAAATATTTAGAGGAGCTTTATCTTTTTTATTTAGACTAGACTAGACATTATGACAAAAAATCGGTGCAAGATGTTTTTGTATGTAAATGACGGGGTGAAATTCCTCAAAACTTTGCTAACCAAACTTATCTAACTAAAGGATATTGACCGCTCAATATGGTAAGTTTCTTCAGTGCTCATCTCGAGTTGTTGTAATGAATAAGATTCAATTACGAGTGTAAACTATTTAAGCTTATTAAGTCTAGAGATTTTGGTAGGTAACGAATAAATCCAAATCTGGATAGAGAAAGAGACAAACTAATAAAAAACTCATGACATTTTGACTTGAGACATTTTTGATGCATGAGCAATTTTTTACCAACTTCGTGGACAAAATTTACTTAATAAAATCATCTTGACCCGTTCGTAGCTTCGTAGATCTTTATTAGGTCTTCATCTTCACAAAAATTCTCCCTCATTAATATTCGTAGAAGATTATGGTGAGTAGCGCGAAATATTAGTAACTTGGCTCTTTTATTATATTCTTATTACTAACAGTAATAGTTATAAATATTGTCCAGCATTCAGTATACATTTGGGAAGCTTTTCGCGGATTGAAGTATCAATAGGTTCCATTAACTGGAGTCGATATTTGATTTCCGAATCAAATTATCTTAGAGTCCCAGTTTATTTACTAAGAGTTTATTTATATACTCGTACCTTCTCTGAGAAAATATTTTTGGGTATGCTAACAAATAATTATAAGCAGTTAAGCAGTATTGCATTTTGAAACTTATCTTTATTACTTGCGCTATAATACAAAAGCTGAGAATATTATCTACAATACGAACGACGAAAGTCAAAAGTAAAAGTGCTCTATGTCCGACCATAGTCTATATCTTCTGCAGGACATAGTAACTTCAAATATTTCAAATTCAATCGCATAATAAGTGTTCAGATGAATAGAATAGAAAAATCATTTATTTGGACACAGGTGCAAAATAACGGTATAGAAATAAACTGAAATCAAAACCTGTTTAACATGGACTTCATTTAAATTGATTTGCTACTTTTACCGGACATTTCCTTTTCTCTTACTAATTCTCAGTCGTTTTTTAAATAGATATTACCTTAGTCGTTATCATTTAAATTTGTTTATGTTGCTTATATTATTAACAATGAAAGCTACTCCTAAACAATAGAAACATATTAGATAATTATAATTACAAAATTGATACATTTGAGTAAATTGTTACTGCATGTTGTTGCAAACGAAGACAAAAATAAAAAATATATATATGTAAGCATAAAGAATTCGGGTTATTATTTAACATCGATTTCAAAAGCCAAACCTTGTATCGCGGAGACCAGGCTCTATAAGCAAACCAACCTAGGCTGCTGTCTGCAGCTTCTGACCTCCTGACCTTTTTCGAACCTTTACTCCGACCTTATTACAACCCATTTCCAGATATTAGCCATCAGAAACTTAAAAACTAACAAATTTTAACGCAGCAATGCTGAATGAGGGCGGGCAGCAGCGGCTCTCTGTTAGTCCCCGACCCGAATTACACAGCAGCGTGGGGATTACGGTATTACCCCCTAACGATATTAGATAACTTAACCCAATCGTGGCAATATTTTGTTCACCAAATTTACACTGCCAATATTAGTGATAATGTAATGGTGAATAAATTTCATTTACTGAATCACTTTATCAGATTGTGTACGATTATTTTGGACAGTCATGTTTACAATTTTTGAGCATGTTTTTTATTAGCCTGTTTTGTCCCACTGCTGGGCAAAAGCCTAAAAGGTTCCCTTCTTCCACTATTACCTATTTTGCGCCACTGATGACCTTTTAAATGTTCACGTCACGTGCAGTCTCATTCGTCCCTCCATTAACAGTTAGGTCAGCCGCGACGTCGTTTCCTATCTTTGAGGATCCACTCTGCCCTCGCTTACGCCCACGACTCATCCGACATGCGCCACATTTTCAATATTTAATGACCTTTATAGTCCTAAAAATAAATAAAAACCAACACTTCATCAACAGATGGACACTGGCCCGAGGTCCGTGCTCGGTGTCGTGCGGCGGCGGCGTGCGAGCCGTGCGCGCGCGCTGCACGAGAGACATGAGATGTCCGCCAGTCAGATACGAAGCTTGTAATATACACAGGTAAGCTACTTAGTTCTATCCGACCGCGACGGCAAATACGGCGGTGTTAAAGTAAATTACTTTAACACCGCCGTATTTGCCAACGCGGTCGCGGCGTAAGAATCGACCCTTTCAACTGAGCCCGTGGATGTCGTAAGAACCAACTAAGGACACCTACCAAAGCAGCTTCCTTCTGTGCATTATTTAAGACCGGGTGGAGTCGGGGTACCACCTTATTCACTTGGTGATCGCAGACCAATCCGCCTGCCAAGCCTAGTGATTAAGGTGGTAATCCGAGGCACACTAGCGCTGCCACCTATTTTATCTTATTATTAGGAAAGTAGAAAACACAGGAAATATAAAAAAAAATGGGATTTTGTGATAGGAATTAATGTTGAGTACTGCAGTGTGAAAGTGAATATCACTTTGGAAATTAAATTTTTCAATTATCGAGAGTGTGTGAGGTATCTCTTTTGAACTTACTCATCCCATTTCGATATCGATCTTGCGGTACTTTAAAAATAAGCCTTTACTGCTGAAATTTTACGATAAATTGTTGTTTGAAAACATAATCCTAGTTCTTGTGAACAACAAGAACTAGGATTATGTTTTCAAACAGCTTGTCTTTCGACATGAGTTTTTCCCGTCCTTTTTCTCAGGTGAACGCAGTGATCTTGTGTTTAAAATTGTGTTCAGTATTGATTTATTTATATTTGGTTTTTTTTCTTTAGATGATGGATTCTTTAAATTATGAAGTACCTAGTACCTTTTGGTAGTAGTTGATGTCAAATAATCTAGCAAATATTATTATTACACTATGAACTACAGGTTGTGTTCTAATAATATTTTATTCAGACGAGCAGAAAAAAACGCTAGCATATTTTCACTACTTTTGTACAATACTTTAACAAAACTTGCAACTTGTAAGGGAAAAATTAGACTCACAAGTTCTGTACGACAATACTTTTATTATATCAGATTAGACCAGGGTAATCTCTTTGCAATGACGTCAAAATATAATTCCATACCTGCTCTTACGTAGAGATCGTTTTATTTTACGGTAGCCGCACTAGCCAGTCAAAACGAACAAAGTTTAAAATTAGCATACCCTTTTGGCCAAAAAGTTAATAATGTAACGCAGTAACCGCGCCGCCCCGACGACGGCCATCCCCCATTCTACAACTAACAATAAAACTACATTCTGTTTGCTCTCCATTGTCCAAAACATTGTTCTAAACCTCTGCGACCAACCCGAAACAAACCAAATCAGCAAATATTAGTTTTGTGAAACTGTTATCCAGATAATGAACTCGGAATTAGCTGTAAAACCAAAGCGCAAACCGTTGTGATAGAAATATGAGCATTTTCGAATGGGATTGAGTCGCACAACTTTTTGTGTAAAAGCGACCTGATTATTAGAGAGTGTTATTGACTGTGTGCATAGAAGTCAAACTTATATAACCATATAATTATGTGATAAAATTTACCTAGATCCAGTAAAAATCAAAGTCGCGGGAGGCCCGCGCGGGCTCGCTGTTGTTGAAATTGTAGAGTCATAGTGGCGGAGACGCTGCCTAATTCAGTCTATTCAGCGTTTTGATGAAACTATAGAAGGACCTCGAGTAGCACTACTTTATTATCTGTTAAGCCTACTCAAGCTATCCATAACTCAACTCATTTTTATTGGAAACCATAATTCCTATAGAAAATTATGCCAGATATTACGAGAGATTACAACTAAAGCATTTTCGTAGCGTTCGACAAGCGAGCTTTTCAAAAATAAACAAAGTTTTTGGTTGTTAGTATACGTTTCGCGTTTGTCTGTCTTTGGCATCGTTAGTAGCTTTCAAACGTATGAATTGATTTTGATTTGTTTATTTTTTTAAATCTCTCTTTTCGAAGCTTTCTACAAAAGGGGATGCCATATTCGTAGAAAGCTGGCGTTAATCAGAACCTTTCTGTCTGTGGTTATTTTCATACTGTCAGTTATTTTCACAACAAATAAACTGATACGCGAACCGCAGAAATATCGCATATTCGCTTTTAAAACCGCAGAAATTCCTCGTTTAAAAATTAACAAAGTTATCGTTTCGCATTTCGTTCGCTAATGAAATGTTTATTTTATTACTTGCTCGTTTATTTTTATTACATTTCACGTTAATGACGTTTACCTTGTTTTTCATGGACGAAACGGCATGTTTTATAGAATCTAAATTGATTGTGTTTGCTTTCTTAAATAACAATCCTTTAAAATTACTTTCTTACTTAGAATAATAACCTCTCTGAATTTGAAATGGTATTTAGAATTCTTTATGTGTTGCATCTGTCAAAATGAGATAAAGCACTATTTAGACATTTCATCATAAATTCGTCCATAGAATACAAAAGAACAAAAGTGTGAACAAAGTGTGATACTATTGGCACTTATCGGTTATGGTCTCATTGTCTATATTTTGTATATCTTCTAACATACCTAATTTATTTTTCAATAAACATCTACTAATTAAATACAGAACAGGTTTCTTCTACGCTGTATTGTGTTGTTTTAGCTGTGAATTCACATGGACGCCGGGAGCGTGGGAGGAGTGCAGTGCTACTTGCGGCCACGAAGGAATCCAGGAGCGACAGCTATACTGCTTGCCAGCAAATGTCTCGTAAGTAATTACTTGTCGCGTTCCAAAATTATAAGGTATACATTTAAACGCAGCTGACTGTACTCCATTGGGGCACTACAACCAAAAGCTTTTGGTTGAGTTTGGTTGAGGAAAGATTGGTTCATATTGGGCCATTAGGCTTACCATCAGAACTGCACCAATCTGTAATTTTATGTACTATTTAACGGGTATTTATTGCGTTCACTTACCAAATTTTCCCGACGTTTTAACAGGTTTGCACACTGTTCAGATCGCGTAGGTTTAAAAATATTTATGAATGAGCCCGCTGTTTCGGCCTCTTCAGACCCGTGTAGGTCATATTTGAGATACATACTATTTAGTTACTGGGAAAGACCTATTCGGATGTACCATACGATATTCGCTACCCAGAGACAGGTACTGAAAGTTTGTATGCTGTATCGGTACATACAAAATGTCCTGCGGTATGAAACGCGAAACAAGTGATATGTCGCTGCCGCTCTGGGTATTAAAAGGTCCTGAATTGGTCTTCAATCCTCAAATAAGAATGAAAAATATAATATTTTCTAACAGTCTTGTCCGCCTGCCCTTTAATCACACCGTTAGGAAAATCTACATAATTAAAATGCTTAAGGCTTGTGTACTTTGCCCAGTGCACTGGAAAATTCTGGAAAGGCCTCAATAAAAAGTCCGCGTAACAATCTATTTCAACGGCATTCAGGAATTTTAGTTTTCCGCAGTATTGCCAACACAAATATTGATTCGCTCCGAATCCAATATAATAACATGAAATAAAATGTTGCACCGGGGCGTTACGGCACGGCAAACCACCGAGCAATTTCTCGACTGCCATTTTTAACATAAATAGAACAAGCTCTTTAGTCTTGGGGATACTTTTATAACTGGTTTATTGATTTTGCTTACGTCATTTCTGATTCCTCTAGGACGCTTGGAACGTACATATTTAAGTTATTAGAATTTAAAACTCACCTATAGTTGTATCTATAGGAGAAAGAAAGTCAGACGCATATTTAATTCATTATTCGTCCATACTTGTCCGTTATGTAACTAATAATCAGGTTCAAACTGAAAACCAGCGTTGTTCCACGCCACGCGTGGTTCAGCACAGAGTTTTACCCTTTTTGGCCAACAGGCTAGTACAATACAACAATACAATACGCTTTATTGCACATCAAACACAGAAAAACAAAAACAGTAAAGAACAAAGATACAGATGCACAATGGGCGGCCTTATCGCTAAGAGCGATTTCTTCCAGGCAACCTTTGGATGGACACGTAGCTAAAGTATAGGTATGACGGCAGCTATTTATAGTTTCTCTATAGGTTTATTTTATAAATGTAGTTGTGTAGTTAATATTTACTATTATTATTTGTATTATTATGCTATTATTGGCCAAATAAACGTATCTTTATCTTTATTCTTGCTAGGTAGATGCTGGAAGCTGGATATTTATAATTAAAAATGGAGATATGATCAAATTAGAGTCTAGCTCTAACCAAGTTGTTCTTTCCAGCGTTAGTTTCCAACGCGAGATGTTCAGATACAGCGTGTGTCCGTTCCTCTGTCGATCAATTGACTATTATAGGACAATTATGATAAACTAGACTCTAATCAAGTTGTTCTTTCCAGCGTTAGTTTCCAACGCGAGATGTTCAGATACAGCGTGTGTCCGTTCCTCTGTCGATCAATTGACTATTATAGGACAATTATGATAAACTAGACTCTAACCAAGTTGTTCTTTCCAGCGTTAGTTTCCAACGCGAGATGTTCAGATACAGCGTGTGTCCGTTCCTCTGTCGATCAATTGACTAGTATAGGACAATTATGATAAACTAGACTCTAACCAAGTTCTTCTTTACAGCACTAGTTCCCAACGGGAGATGTTCAGATACAGCGTGTCTCCGTTCCTCTGTCCTATGGCGCGGCCGGACAAGGAGCGGCCCTGCAACCGCCTGCCCTGCCCCGTCTACTGGAAGGAAATGCCTTGGACTCCGGTAATAAGTGTTCTTCACTAGGTCCCGTATACTATTTCCCTAGGTGGAAATCCGTATTGATCTTTATTTACTCCAAATTAATATTATGTTCGACCGACGACATTTTAGCACTTACGGGGATTCGATGGATGTTGCCCTTCCGTTACCACTATTTGTGACGTCGTTTAGAGCTTACGTAGCAGTGGTATTATGGACTGATATCATCAGAGCCCTGTACCGTCTAGTACCGTCTCAGTGGCAAAAATCCCATCGGTATGATGCTCACCTTACCATTTTTGTTAATAAAAATAATGACATTCCCTTTGTGTATGAGATACTTAGTAGCTCTATCAAATCCCATTAAATAATGCAATATATCGTCGTCGAGATGATAGTATCGACTCTAAACTCAGGTTATTTCCTCTCTTCTCTCAGTGCTCGACAACCTGCGGTCGCGGCATATCCCGGCGCCCTCTGACCTGTCCGGCATCAGACCCGATGCTCTGCGGCCCCCCGCCCCGCGAGCGTCGCCGCCACTGCCGTCTGCGCCGCTGCCCCCCCGCACGCCTCACCGCCGCCTCTTGCTTCCCGACAGATACCGCTCAGTACTGCGAGCTGTTCAGCACCGAGGACCTGCAGAGGAACTGTCTGATGCCGCCATTTAGAAAGTACTGCTGTAATACTTGTAAGGGGATTGAGGGGCGCTGAGTTTGAAATGACAAGATTAGTGAATACGTGCGTTCTGAAGGTCCTACTACCTAGGCGCGATATATCCTCACAACAGCCATATCGTTACTTAGTATCAGCTGAGATAGTGGGTAGTCAGGTCAATTCACGATAAAGAGTGAACGTTTTGTTAAATGATTTCTAAAAGATGATGTTGGGTGATTTCTTAGAGACCGATGACTGTTCTTCTTGGTAGCGCGACGTTTAGGTAGATTTGTGAGCAAGTGTAGAAGTAAAACAAGATTATTTATAGAGAATTTTGAGAAAAAAATGGAACGAATATTTACAATTTCTAAAGAAATATTCAAGCGTGGTCACAGAATAACGATAAGTACGGCGTGATGTGCAAAAGCTCCATTACAATTTCACAAAAATCCGCAGTCATACGCACTCTTAGTACAGTTTGTAGTATTTCGTGCACTTGGTACTTCTTTGTACTAACTTTTCTGTAGTTGGTAGGTTAGCCTGATGTTCTTTAGGTAGGAGTAAAATTAAAGTAACACTGCCAAAACTACTGCCTCTTTACGAGTACATACAAAGAAATTTTTTATGTAGCTAAGTACAAAATGTTGTTATTTCATAGGAGCACAATTATTAAGATTTTCTAATGTTCATTTAAGATAAATGTTGTAGAAAGATTCCGTATAACCAGTATTTTGTATTTCAGATTTTAACTAAGGAATACTTATTATTTTGTAAGGTATCTTTGATAAGTTATAATTATAAGTAACTACTGACTAATAATAATAAATAGATGAACTAAAGTTAGTGCCATAACATATTTTTTCGATAAATAAATGTGTTTTTTATAACCGTGAGTGTTGATTTTTTTCTTACTTCGTCTATCTCATTTTTGTATTAATCCTCAGGAAATTTTCAATTTTTGTTATGTTTCAATCTAAAATTTTCCTGATGGTTTTGTGTCTATGGAATCTAAAATAAATTCCTATAGGAAATAACAGAAACTGACTATTAAGCTAATCATTTTATATTTTTTACTAATCTAAAGTTTAGATTTGAATATACTCTAAAAAAAAGAAGCTGAACTACAAATTGCAATATCTTGTTGATTTTTTTTATTTAATACTAAGCAATTTGAATTGCTGAATATTTACCAATTTTTTCCAGTTTTAAAGATAGAAAGCGAATGCAAATTTTTACAGGATCACCTCGTGCACAACAAAGAAAGAAGTTCACTACAAGAAATTCGACAAAATGGCGAATACCTATATCGAAACGCTCAAGGAACATTAGTACGTACCTACGTACTATAACATTCACTTTAAAATATAAGGGTAAAATAAAAACGTAGACAAGTTAAACCGTTAGTAAAATAACCGAACAAAAACATCCACTCCAAAAGGCAGATGTACCTACTTGCAACTTGCTTCAGTTTCCGTAGTTAGTAACAAACTCTAAAGTTCTTTGAAAGAGCTTGCTTTCTTTGTGAGTAAGCGTTTTACAATTTAACTTTGTCTGAACAGAGCTGAACATTTAAACTGTTTTATTATTCACGGAATCCAATTTAGAGGTAAACTATGTTATTTTGGAGGTTAGGTTGCTTTAGTTATTGTAACATTGAGATGTAGGTATAAGTAGAAATCGTTAAGTTAAAGAAGATCTAGGAATTTTATGGCTTTTTATTGTTAAAATATACGTTATCCATAAAAAAAAAAAATTATTTTTTATGGAAAAACAAAAATTACAATCAAGGAATAAAAACAAATCACACCTTACAATTGAAACAATTGAGCTTAAGATTATTCATATATTTGCTAATTATGAAGAATCATTTGAGCTAACTGCAGACTTATGCAAACAATCTTCTGGCTCAAAAAAGATTCACTTCATAAATACCTTTTCCATTTCTTTTCCTTCGCTGCAAATAACTTTCCTAATTAGTAGGCAATTCACTTAATTTGATGAAGTGTCTAACTTAGCAGACGTAGAACTAAGTTTTGTTCTTTAATAATCGAATTATATTCAACAATACGCTACCTCTGAAGGCGAAGTTCTCAGGATCTAAATTGCTTCCACTTACAGCTAGTTAGAAGGTACAGTTGACGTCACACCTGCACATGAACAACTAGGTCATCGCATCGGTTGAGTTTTACAAGGTTTCTGCTCTCTAATAATATCTCTTCAGGCGGTTTATTTGCATGGTTGGTTTGACAGATTTTACATTTTATGTCGAATTTTTGTCAGTTCTTTTATTTTGAAAAGTATTACAAGTTTGGAAGGCCTAGGCGGAGATGGCGGGATGAGCTCGACCTATACAATAAAGAGTGGGTTCTCCTTGCTTACCGAGATGAGCGGAAGAAGGGGAGGGAGGCCTTTGCTCTGCAGTGGGACACCCCGGGCTAATATAATAATATAATATAATAATCACAAGTTTGAGTGACATATTAGTAAATGCCAAACCCATTAGCGCGGCAAATCTAGCGGACCTAACGCGTGTTGATTTTCTATATAACAAAATCGCGCCACGTCTTCTCGCTTATTAAAAGCGCGTGCAAAAAACTCTACTTGATTTTTGCTCATGTTCCAATGGTAACGTTACCTGTCACGTGGCTCTAAAAGATTTACTAGTACTATACAGAATAACTTTCAATTAGTACTAACGTAGATATAGATAAAACAGGGCCTTTGCTTTCAACAAACCAAGTAATATATAACTGGAATAGTCGCTTAAGCAATCGCAATAGCAACGATTAAATAAGTTACTGCTCACGGCAGATAAGTCTTTCATTATACAGTGAGCTGCGAAAATATGTATGCTCTTCCAAGTTTTCACTGTAATTTTACTCTTAACCTTTCAAATAAAAGATACGGCATTAATTTTTTTTAAACCTAAACTACATTATACTAAATCAAATAAATTATCAAACTTGAATTTAAGGAGGTGTTTAATTCACAGAATTACTGCAATCACTAATCCGATAGAATTGGCAAACCTTTTGTTTGTTAGAGGCACGTTCACATGTGGACGGTACGTGTGGTGTATACATATTTTGACAGCTGACTGTACATGAGGTAGAGGACGTGAAACTTTGTGCATAAGCGCGTACGAGCCAACTGTCGACAGCTTGCTATCTTTGTACGAGTCAATGTTACCTGCTATAATTACTTATGCTTGAGGTGCGTGAGGTACAATAATTGCCGAAATGCCGACTTTTGCAACGTAAACTCTCATTTCGTGACTTTCATTGCGATGGCCACTATTCTAAGTTTAATATTCATTTATTCTCAAAAAGCCTAATTATATATGGTCACTTAAATGAGAAAAGGGTTAGTATAGATCGATACATAGGTTGTGTTTATTCTTTACTCTACTGGGCAGTAAACGCCAATTCCTTCTATCATTATCTCAAACTGATAAGGTTTCTTTTTGATTATGCTCTCATACCTCTATGTCGCTTTTAATATAATATTACCCTAACCAGGTTTCTAGCAAAAATTGTGCAATCCAATAAGGATCTTAGGCCCATATTATGGAAGCTTGCTCAGACTACGCTTGAGTGTCGTTTATTCCATAGAAATGCGTTAGCTCAAGCATAGATCAATGACTGAGCAAGCTTTAAATATATTTTTACATATATATATAAGGGCCTTAGAATGTTGTGTTCCACGTTCAATTCTTATCCCATGTTTAAAATAAAATAAAAATTAAATATTCACAGATATGGTTTTACAAAGTAGAAACTTACAATCTCTTTCATATTAGATGTAGTAAGAGCTAGTTTCCTCTTAAATTACGTACATTACCGACTTTTAATAAACCTTTTAGGGTCAAAGTTATACATCTCGCTCTGACTAAGTTTGCTAACAGACGATGTTTAGTTGTTCTATGAGCAGTGATCACGTTTTCATTCTTTGACGATGATAAATGCGTTCATTGAACAATATCTAGCAGAAAACATCGATGCACTTTTATTTCTTCTACTATACTATCACATCGAATAGAACAATGCTTCAGCACTCAATTATCGCTCGTATGATGGTTATTTCCGGTCGCGGACATACCTATGGGCATATCTCGTGTAAGTTACAGTCAACCACTTCGTATCTACACTAAATCAAGCGAACACTGCTGCTGAACTGTAGGGATAAAGATCAATTTTCCGTGAAAGCTTGGCCATTTGAACGCAAGCTTTTTTCACAGGTGTCCTGTGCAGGTCGACTGATGTGGTGTTATAGATTATTGGATATTTCATGTTTCCAAGTGGAAAACACCTTTACAGCATGGTCTGGTCATGTAGGTTACGCAACAATTTGTTTCGTGCTGTTTTACTTTAAAGCTTTACTTAATCAGAAGCTTGGAAGACTCTAGTCACTCTAATGTTATGAATACGAAACTTTTGATGTTTGTAATCTCTTAATTGTAATTGCATAGATGTAGTTTTACACCTGGAACACCATAAAGGCTACTTACTTTGACTAGACTAGATCCTCAAGTAACATAATATGTAGATCTTTTTCAGAATTTTAAACACTGTTTTCTATGTCTTATTTTGTTTTTAATAATCACAAAAGCGCAGCCTCTGAGATGAGAACATTAGTTGTAACTTATTAAAGTTACAACTATGTTACTTATTACGAGTACATCTCGTAACTCGTCTACGTAGCGATGAGTAGCAGGCACGTAGCAAAATAAAGCTACGGCGTAGTATTTTCGGTGGGATCTTATTATTGGTGGGAGATCGCACAAGATCGCACGTATAAGAAAGATATCTGGGAGCCCTATGCCCAGCAGTGGGACTAAATGTGCGACCGATAAGTACTTTTTAAACTTGTTGTTAAACTCGGAACTTCTTAGACTGCTTGGTGAACGAAGAGAGCATAAAGAAGCGTCAAGGACGTGACGGGCGTCGGGTTTAGAGTAGTATAAAAACAAAATAAATATGACGAGAAAAAAATTATTTCATAATTTGGTAAACACAGAATTTATTTGCTTTCCTCGGGTGCATAGAATGAACACTTGTCTTGTATTATATCAAAATATTCATTAGGCGTTAAATGATTTACTTACACTAGTTTTTTATCACAATAGGCCTATCATGGCCGCCGTGATACGAAAGTCACCCCAAGCTAATAAATACTCTAGTTTTTGGTACATTTCACTGGTTTTGAAGAACAGAATAGAAAAATTTTGATGCCGGGGGCGACTTGTATTAGTACAAATAAATACATTACGTGCGACAATTACAATGGGCGGCCTTATCACTTAGATGTGATGTTTTCCAGGCAACCTTTAATATAACAAAACCTATGATTAAACAAATGAAATGCCGACAGCGACAGCATTTCCCATATCACCGTAAATCACATAAATTCCCCGCGGCCTTATATCTGCGTAAATTGGCTATCGATCCTCTTCATTTGTGAGCACTCTCATCTCATCATCGAGCAAACAATAGCTTGAATAGTCCGAAACAGTATAGTTTCGATACGTGAAACCGAATAGCCAATAGTACTGACAGATTCGAGGGCCGCTGACTGTGCTATGTAGATAACGGGCCCGACACTTCTGCAGGTGGTCATGTGCCATGGTCCTAGGCTTTTAATAGCCTATACATATTAATAATAATAATAGAGACTGAAGAGACTCTCGCTAGGAATTAACGGCCAGATCCAAAAGGCGGTACTCCTAGACTCGGCACGCATCGTCAGGAAGTTCCTCTCTCTCTGCAGCCTCACCGGCCGCTTGAGCCTAGCTTTGCGGTCGGTGACTACCGTTTTGATATTTTTTTTATTTTAGAATAGTCTCATAATATTTTATTGTATTTCTATAGTAAAAAATGTATTTCATAGCGAGAATTTAAATGTATGTAGAGAAATAATAATATGAACCATTTTCTTCAGACCACAGAAAAGGAAGACATCTTATTTAACTTATTCTACGGTTTATCGTATTATTATACCATATAACTATATATTGGTCCACTGCTAGACGCAGGCCTTCCCTTGATAAGCGTCTGAATGGATTTTATCTCATTGGGGGGTAATGCCCATAATCCCCACGCTGGCCATGCGGGTTGGGGAACGAGGCTTTTTGACGCCCTACTAAAAATTAGAGTGTTATAATTTCGAAGTGTCTGTCTGTGTATTTGTTTGTGGCATCGTAGCTTGGAAACGGATGGAGGTATTTTCTTTTTTTTATATTAATTTTTTGAAGACCACGTCATTGATCTTTTTGGATTAATTGTATTGGTTGTTCTTGATTTTTCAGTAATATTATAATTATAATTCAGAAATCGCTCTTGAGCAATAAGACCGCGTAGTAAGCGTAGTTCCACGTAGTAATGAAGTTGTTTTACTGTAGTTTTTATTAGGAAATAAAGTATTTTTCTTTCTATCTACCTAATATCGACTCCAACCATTTGAATTTTAGTTATTTTGTTGATATTCAATGTTGTAAGTAATAAAGTTGTAAAGTATTTTTAGAAAGATAGTCCCAGGTCACGGAACATAACCTACATTAACTAGAAACGTGAACAAAAGCGAGCGGATCGCGCGCTGAATGGCGCCGGGCAGTATTATTTCTATTTGATTGAGACTCAATATTATTCTAGAGGGGAATCAGCTTTACCTTCGTGGAGATTGGTTATCATAAATGATTTAGCATTATGTGTTTACTGTACTTAGCCGTTGGGGCAGAATCGACCCCTTGAACTCAACACGTGGATTTAGAAGACTAGAGGGAACCGCAAAATCTTTGGAAAATTTGGTTAATAAACGCGATCTATACCAGTGACCACGTATTTGTAATAATGTGCTCAGATCGCGTACGTTTAAAAAACTTTGTAAATAAACCTACCAGAAGAAAGGCAGGAGCTTCCTTCTGTGTATTTTATCACCTTAACTGCGATCACCAACCCTCATGCCAAGAGGCGTGATTATGGTAAAACCCCTCGAGCTGGAAACAGGCATTTTTCTGTTCAGCTGTAGACGTACGCTGAGGAGAAGGTGTTTATTGTCTGATATCATATAGTATTAATAGATTTTATTATTTTTCGTGTTTTTCCTACTGCAGGCAGAAATGCTGGAGTCAAGCTGAAGACAGGGCACGGTGCTCATTAGCGGAGGCCTAATTTCCGGCTTAGGCAGCTGAATATAATTTTCTGCCCACAGCTTTGCTGATAATAAGTAGGTTACTATTAGTCTATAATACGCCACCGTCTATACCTATACTATAGCTACGTGTCCATCCAAATGTTGCCTGGAAGAAATCGCTCTTAGCGATAAGGCCGCCCATTGTGCATCTGTATCTTTGTCTGTTTGTTCTTTACTATTTTTTTCTGTGTTTGATGTGCAATAAAGCGTATTTGTATTGTATTGTATTGTTACTTTTTAGCCGCAGTCAGGAGCTGTATGATCTACAAATATTTGTTACGGGTGTTCTGATCGTTTTCTTTCTTTCGTAATGTATTGTGTATTATTAATATCAGTTATCTAGTACACATAACACAAACCCTGCTTAGCTTGTGGCTAGATAATGATGTATTCAGTGTGCCGCTTATTGATTATTATTGATTGATTAATACGAGACGAGATGAGAACCTGTCTGATTTAATAAAATGTACATAATAACAATAGAAATCATTGTAATAATTGAATTACAGCAAACTGCAAGTGCAAAATACCTGTTCTTATAACTTTTTACAATAGCCGAGACGGAAATATGTTTCGCAGGGGAGCTAAGCTCTAGTCGACCTGAATCGCCCGGTCGAGAATGTTAGTCGAGATCAATAATGCCGAGCACCTGGTCTCAGTTTATGTTGCGAAGTGGACACTTAGAAACCTATACATAAGCGTATAAGGGCCAGCTCTTTTGATGGCCACCTCCTGCGTCGCAGACATACCGTCGCGTCGTCCTCGTATGTACTTTGGAGCTAGAATATAGTAAATACAAGCTGTGCCACGCGGCTTTGCCCTCGTGGAAATCTATGTATCAAGTGTAATATGTATGCAGTAAAAAACTGAACTAAAATCCGTTGAGTAGTTTAAAAGATCTAAGCGAACAGACAGCGGAAGCGACTTCGTTTTATACTACTTATGTGAAAACAAAGAACTAGTAACTAAATATTCTTTGTGTCGGCTCTAATTAGAAATCCTTATTTGCTATTTGAAATCTTATTTGCTGATGATACTTCATTGATTTTTAAAGTTGATAGAAATAAATATAACTATGACGATGTAAATAATTCGCTTTCACAAATACTAGATTGGTTCACCGCCAATAACCTACTACTCAATGCTAAAAAGACTAAATGTATAAAATTCATGCTACCGAATGTAAGAGAACTCCCAACAAAAATAATTTGAAGAATGAGATTGTTCACCTTGTAGACTCTACTGTATTCCTAGGGTTACATATTGATTCTTCTCTTCAATAGAGGCCGCAAATAGAGGCTCTGGTAGGTAGACTTAGTTCAGCAGCTTATGCAGTTCAAACAATTAGATATATTACCGATAAAGATACAGCTAGGTTAGTTTATTTCAGTTACTTCCATAGTATTATGTCTTATGGTATTTTGCTTTGGGGACAGGCAGCTGACATCCAGACCATATTTGTTCTTCAAAAAAGGGCGGTACGCGCTATTTATAAATTAAAGCCACGAGATTCTTTGAAGGAATTATTTCAAAATATTAATATTCTGACTGTAATATCGCAATACATCTATGAAAATTTAATGTCAAAAATAAGGATAGCCTTATGAAAAAGTGTGATGTTCACAATAGAAATACAAGAAACAAGAACAAGTTACACATCCCATCATTTAGATTACACAAGGTAGGGAAATCATTTATGGGCAATAGCGTGCGCTTTTATAATAAGCTTCCATCTGAAGCAACTGAGCTCCCTATTCGTAAATTTAAAAATTACATAAAACTAAATCTCATCAAAAAGGCTTTCTACTCCATAAATGATTATCTCAATGATGTTAATGCTTGGCCAGATGTCGCTCAGTTTCGCACCGACAATAGTATGTAAGTAATTTGTTGTTGTGCATAGCTTTACTTAAATATTGACATGTATCAAATCATAGTATATTTAGACTTAAATAGGCAAAAAACCATGTATTAGACATATAAGAGATGAACATGCTAGTGGTTTCTTTTTCACTTCTTCCACTAGTGGACAAAAAATTGAAGTGAACAGTAAAATAATTTTATTTGAATAATAATTTAATGTATAAAATATGACTTGTCTAAGTGCTTATTTTGTAAGCCTAAAGAAATAGCTTAATTTACTTTACTTTACTTTATCCTAGCCTACAGCTCCAACAATCTATTTTTTTTAATTAAATTACAAATTATACAAGTCGACCGCACGAATTGTAATAGTATTTTAACTAAATAAATTACCTATGTACGTTGGATGCCGGAGGCAAAGCCACAAGTCTAGCTCTCTGCTGGGAACATTGTGGTCAAAGGGCATCTTAGATTGTACTGTCAGCTGCATTACGACGACTTCAGGGACGCAGTGGGTCATGCAACGTAGAAGGTTGCAGGTTTGATTCACTCCGCGGGACATTTTTCATGATCTGCAGGTTCCAAGTCTATGTAATATTTGTGAAAATGTTAAACCGAAGACAACGCCACAACAGTATATGGATCGAACTGAAATTTTGCAATCATAAAGATCTGGACCTGTTGTACGACTCCCATTCCCATTGGGCCATTTGGAGAGACCGGATCTAAATTATTTCAGTTTCCAATATAAAAAAAATATATTTTATAATTGAGTTTGACATTATGTTATATTTTGAAATGGATAACTTAGCCGACGACGGTCGGTTTCATCCAGCTAGATATTGTATTATTTGTTTTTTTTACCACGTGGATGGTGGATGGCACAGCTGGAATAACATATAGGCTAAAAACATATGCACACTTTTTATTTTAAAAAAAAACGCGCTAAGTTGAAGCTGAAGCTAGTTTACTATAGTAAAAGCGCTTCTAAAAGACAGAACGCGGTTCATCGGGTATAAAAACATTATATAGACTCAAGAAGAAAAAATATTGAGTACAAAAACATAAAAAAATCTTATAGGTTGGGTAGTTTTAGTTTTTATACTCCAAGCTAGATTATTACAAAATACAAAAATCGCTTGTGATGTCGTTTAGCCCTCTAAGCTAACAAGACAGGCGTCCCTGACAAGGGTCCTATCCTAACGCTACGGAGCTGGGCGACCAATAAAATAATATTTCACGTCATTTTCCATTCTTTTCTCGGTAATAGGGGAGAGTCCTTTGACCTGATTCGCGCTACATTACCTCGAAAAAAGCTTTAGTTTCTGTGATGATAGGATTAAGGTTTTGGTGACTGTAATTTTTATTTTTTATTTGAGAAAACTTTAATTCTCTCAGAGGTTAGGGTGGTTATTAATTGGTATGCAAACGTTTTAAACAATGACACCTGTAGGCAGGGTTGTGCGTAAACATACGCACTTGGGTGTTTTAAAGAAAACTTATATATAGGTATACCAAAAAAGGGGTCCGTCATTATTTTATTCTTAGCACCTTTATAAATAGTTTAATATTTTGAAGAACTTATATAATAATAAAATAGGCTTTATTACTTTATTATTTACTTTCACACAATTATTTTTTCTCTATATACTAATACATACTACAACTATGAGCAAGTACCACTTTGAGTGGTGACAGCTTCCTCCAGGTTTTGAAATAGGTATACTACCTACCTACCTACGCATTATTACAATTAATAGTCATGTGCAAAATCTAAGGTGCCTGTTGTCCTTTAATAATATTAACTTAATTGAAATCTAATTTAAAAAAAAATTCTAAAGCAAATACAAACAGAATTAAACACGATAACACAAATAATGTTTAGAGTAAACGGTAACATCCGTAACGGAGAATAAAACACCGTTTCTAGAGTCGATTGGTGCAATTTTTCAACGTTCCACCGTTTTCTGTAATTGCCAATTTGCTCTCCTGCAGATGGGACCGATTATCGGCATCGCGCCAATACTACATAATTACAATCCCCGCTACGTGATGAATGCAAATCTAGGCAATCATTGAATGAGACGACCGATGTGGCGCGGTGGGCGAAGGTCCGCCTGCGACGCAGGAGGTTGCGGGTTCGATTCCCGCCTCGGAACAATTGTGTGTACGATCTGCAGATATTTGTTCCGGGTGTTCTGGTCGTTTTCTATGTATAATAAAAAATATCTATCTATGTAATATATTGTATTATGTATATCAGTTATCTAGTACCCATAACACAAGCTCTGCTTACCATGGGGCTAGATAATGCTGTGTGAATTGTCCAGCAATATTATTTAAATATAAATAAAATTATTATATTATTATTATTTATTATTGAATTGTCTTTACAATACGCGATACAATCACAGCTTAGCAAACATTCTGTTATTCTTTATTGTACACAAAAAACTTAAAAATAACTTAACTAAAAAAAATATGTACATAGGCGAGCTTAACCCTAACAAAGAGTTTTCTTACAGCAAACCTTAGGTTTATCGGAGAAGCGATGGAACAGATAGAGGAAGTGTACAAAGAAACAAATTAGACTTATTGTATAATACAATATGGAATGAAATTATAATATACATAAATACATAAATTAAAATAATAAAAACTCAACAAACCTAAACATTGAAACTATCTGAAACTCTGAAAGTTTATTGAAGGCTTTTGGGAGTTAGATTGCTCATTATGGTTTTTTTATTAAAAAAAAGTATGTAAAAGTATTTCAACAGGTATTTATTTGGTCATCGTCTGTATTAGTCCTTTGTTGGACATAGGCCTCACCTAATGAGCGCTATAGCACCCTGTCTTCAGCTTGCCGCATCCAGCATCTCTGTAGTCTTTCATCATCCCTCCTGACTGGAGGGCGTCCTACATTACGTTTGCCGATTTATTTGGTAAAAATTACATATATAGAAGCACTTACTTCGTAGCTTAGCCAATCGGCTTAAGATTTGGTCCACCTTGAAAAGCCTTTATGAAAAATATGACAGAATACTTGTCTTCGTATAGAGAAAGCTTGACAGTCAACGCGTTAAGGCAGTAGCAGGTGTGTAATCGTAATTGATTGTCGTGTCGACTGTTTGTCGACGCATCTAGACGTCCGCGACTGCTGACGGAGTTTGATTACAGGAGTCTTTGCTGATTAATGGTCGCACTTTATCTATCTATAGATAGAAAATACATTATTACACTTTTTTTTAGGAAACTATGTACAATAAAAAATAAAAATTAGTTATAATTTGCGGTCTTATCGCTCAAGAGCGATCTCTGCCAGACAACCATGGATGGATAGGATGGTAGGAAGGTACCAGTCTGTGTGCTTGTAGGTTATGAAATATCTATGGCAATAGTATCTATGTATATCTTCTTTATAAAAGAGAAAATAATTTGGTCACATGTTGACACCGAATCATCAGTCATCCGTCACTAACGACCCTTGCGGTGACTAATTTTGACTATTTGAACGAGGGAACAGCCAAAACTCTGCGCTCATATGTGCAATACCGCTACCACACAGCACAATAACGTGCCTTCAAATATGGGCTTCAACTCGTTACATTTTACAGTGACGAAATCGCTTCCTACAAGCTTCAAACGGTCTGCGGGCTGTTGACAAGAGCTTTGGAGCTCAGAAGAAAGAGAGAACATTTCCGTGCATGCAGACCTTTTCTGTGCATGCAGACCTTTTCTGTTGATGAGCTCGATTTTTAATTTTTTTTAATGAAATTTTTATTTATTGCATACAAACATTGACAAAGTAATTCCAAAAACAATCATTTATCTAAATTAAACAAATAGTGGTACTTATTAAATCTATATATTAATACGGAGAACCTATATCGATCATTAGAGATAATTCTCTAATGATCAAGGTATCAAGGTACTCCGAAAATAATTTAGTGGAATTAGGTCCCAGGTTGCCTGGGCCTGGGCTTCTTTTATTTCTACGTATGTACATATATCAAGAACCATAGGAAGACTCTAGTTTCACAATAATCTGTTTACTTTTGGCCTAAAATGCGTACAGAACTCCCTTAAAAGGCTGTATTAGGGAACAAGGTCCCAGAGGACTCTATTTTCGTGCCAATCGATTGTGGGTCGGGACGATCCTTATTCCTAATCATTGAGGTCACTTGTAACAACGGAACATGATAAATATTTGGGACCATGGGGATTTGGGACTCGCAAACAATTTAGGACTAACAGGCGGAAAATTGAAGATTCAATTTAGATTGAAAGATTTCAGGCAGTCATGCGAGAATTCCTTGGTAATGAAAAAGCTTTGAAAAATGTAAGCACCGTGATTTTTAACAAATACCTTTATTGGTATTTGATAAAGTGGTTTCAGAAACTAAGAACTAGCGAGTTAGTGTCCGTTTTTAACGCACATAAGCTCTTCAAAACTGCAGCATACGCCGATTACTTTACGCCGCAAGGAGCGCACACACACATTGGAGTACCTTCAAGAGTTTCTTTAGAAAAAATAATTAATTGATTAGCGTCTTAGCTTGAAAATTAGCAAGCTGAAGTGGCAATAAGCCGGCCATATCTCGAACGAACACATCACCGCTGGGGTAAACGAGTTCTTAAGTGAAGACCGTTACTCGGCATACGTTGTATAGGCCCTCCGAAAAGGTGGTATGAAGACCTGTGAAATATTGCAGGCAGATGCGGGATGCCTCTGTGATCCTATGTGCAGTAGAAGACTAATAGGTACATAGGGAGATGATGATGATTGTTTTAAAGACTATTTGTTAATATTTTGTTTTAGAGATCCAAAACATGTTCACAAACTTTTGACTTTATAGTACACAGAACGCTTTAGCAGAACGTCCACTTTTAAGTTCTCTAATTGCCAAAATATCAACATATTCATTTTATAAAACTTTTGTACCGAACTATACAGAGTGGAAAAATCAATGGGCCCTGAAGGGTAACTACTATAGAGTATTCTACTTAAAGAAAACATTCCTTTATTTTTAAAAAGAAACAAAACTGCATTCAAACATTTTCTAAAATTCACTTACCTCACCCGGGAATCAAACCAGTTAAAATATCGAAAATAAACTTTCACTATTTTATTCTACAAATGGATAGGATCAATGTTCTGGATAAAATCTCTCTACATCAACGTGAGTCGATTTTCTTTTACATTGTCAAGTCCATGCGATAGTTCGGGCTTCAACCTATTTTCACTACTAAGCTTTTACCTACAGTCGTGGAGGAAAACCACAAAGCTTACACCCCTGTGCCAACAAAAAGGAAGTATTACATTTCGGCTTTTGTCGTCGCATAGAGAATCAACAGGTCGAGTGATTGTTGACTTTGGGTGGAAATCTCGCTGTTATTTTCCGTTCAATCAATTATTGGGTATGGTAGAGTTGTTATGAGTCCGGGACTCATGGGGGCAGCAAATGTTTACATACCTATATCGAAAGGACTTTATTTACACGGTGGTGTGCAAATAAAGTCCTTTTATTTAGTATACAATTACACTGTTTTAATTGCATTTAACTCATCATCATCATCAGCCTATATCAGTCCACTGCTGGACATAGGCCTCCCCCAATGAGCGCCATAGCGCCCTGTCTTCAGTTTGCCGCATCCAGCATCTACCTGCAGTCTTTCGCAGGTCGTCATCCCAGCAGGCCGGAGGGTGTCCTACACTACGTTTACCGAGTCGTGGTCTCCACTCAAGAACACGTTGTCCCCAGCGGCGGTCAGTGCATTTAACTGCAGGTGCAGAATCTTTTTCTGTAAATACTGAAAGAGGGAGTAAATATAATTCTGAGAGTTTTCAATAGAACGTGTGCCCGTCGCTTTCTTAGAAGTGGGACCAGAAAGTACCTTAATCGATGTTTGAAGTCCACCGAAAATGCTACTTAGTAAAAACTACAGAAAGTGCTCGTTAATGACTCATCCAAAGCTATCGCCAGGAGCAACCCGGTGCCAGATTTAAATACAGCAAGTTTTTGTTCATCGAGTACCTACCACGTGTTTTATGCTTTTGAGAAAGAAGTCACAGGCTTCATTTCAAATCAAATCATTTATTTGCTGGCAACTTTGATTGGGACGTTACATACCAACTTATAAGTTGGTATGCTTATTATAAAACGCCCCATGCGATGACTTACCAGCTAAAACAGTTATGGCGCCGATACAGATCGGAAAATTAATTAAAATAATGTCAAACAATTACAATAAATAATGCTGGACAATTCACACAGCATTATCTAGCCCCATGGTAAGCAGAGCTTGTGTTATGGCTGCTAGATAACTGATATACATAATACAATACATTACATAGATAAATATTTTTTTATTATACATAGAAAACGACCAGAACACCCGGAACAAATATCTGCAGATCGTACACACAATTGTTCCGAGGCGGGAATCGAACCCGCAACCTCCTGCGTCGCAGACGGACCTTCGCCCACCGCGCCACATCGGTCGTCAAACACAAAACAATTAACATTTAATGACAATAACATTGGTCCATAGAAATAACGAAAAGAATACCTTTTATAAGGTATTCAGGTGTCAAATAATAAAATGAGTCAAGTAGTTAGTTTCAAATAATTCAGAAAGCACATTTTATTGAACACGTGGCCGTTTCATATGACCGCCTCACAATCTCTGAAACGTGACCTGAAATCCTTTTGCCTCTGATATTGCTATAATACAATTTATGAGAGAATAAAGCCGGCTTTAGTGCAATATTACTTATAGCATTGCGGGTCTACTCCTAGCCTTCACGAAAAGAATTATAATCACTCAGAATATTATAAATTTTTAAGTTTTGCTATTATATTGTCGATTTTTTTATTATAAACTTTAGTAAATGTCAAATTATTGCACGTCATTCTCTCAAATATTTTTGCATACAAACTACCCGTCAAGCATGTTGATTCATAAAACGTATATGTACCTATATACTTGTTTCCTTACATATCACATGTTTTTGGCACAAAAAAATCTTTACCTATATCAGAAAATAATGTTTTTGATAACAGACTAAAAGACTTTAGAAAACTTTAGATTGATGTCTCCCGAATCTTCCATTCGTGCATATAAAGACAGTTTTTGTTTTGACGACCGTGGCTTGGCTTGCGAAGGTCCGCCTGCAACGCAGGAGGTTGCGGGTCGTTTCCCGCCTTAGAACAAATGTTTGAACGATCTGAAAATTTTTGTTCCGGGTATTTTCTATGTATAATAAGAATTATCTATGTAATGTATTCTATTAAGTATATATCAGTCATTTAGTTCCCATAACACAAGCTCTGCTTAGCTTGGGGCTTGATGATGCTGTGTGTTTTTTTACGCAACGATCCGGTGAAGTCGCTAATCAAATTTCCAATTATGTATATATATACATATGTATGTATTATATTTATGGCGTTACCCATAGAGATTATTAGTGGCGCTGCCCCTTACCGTACTCACAATTTTTTTCAAAGCCTCAATAATACAATACAATACAATACAAATACGCTTTATTGTCTTTACTAGTAAATAATAAACAAACAAAGATACAGATGCACAATGGGCGGCCTTATCGCTAAGAGCGATTTCTTCCAGGCAACCAGGCATAATGTTAATATCATTTTACAAACAGCTCGGCAAGCCATGTTTGTCCGAGAATAAATCACCACCATCACTTGTTGCTTGCGGTTGACGGATTTTCTTATAAACCGTGGCTTTCCTCGGTTCCTAGCGCCCAAGACTCATTGACGATTCCGGGAAAATTGAGTCATTATATATATGTATTTAATTTAATAGATGGGTCATGTTTTTCTCTTCATCATACCCATCTCCAAAGATTCTTTACAATTGGGAGTATTTTTTCCATTATTTTATTTATAACATTCATGTAAAATGAACGATGCTTTCAAAGCCTTCCAAAAGATGGCTTTCTCGCGTAATCTTCCAATTTTCAGTTCAGAGAAGCTAATACTCTCTCTTCCAGTGGGCTCATCGTACGTAATCCTATAAAATAGATTGTTTTCCTTTAGTATCGGCCCGCGATTCGGAATCCAATAGTCTGCCCTTCGGTCGAAAGCCAACATTTTTCTTGTTTAATTGAAATTCTTGAAAAGAGCCTTCTGGCTATATTTTCAGAAACATTTTACGTAAGAAAATAATCTATAGATTACATGAATTGAATAAAACATTATCCAGAATAAAAAACGTCGACCTCTCTTCTGCCTTAGTGGGTGATAGTCCGCCTAATGCAGTATGCTGCGGGTTTGATTTCTGCCGTAGGAAAAAAATGTCTGTAGATAATGTTCTGCAATTATTTTGCCTAACAGAGAAGGTATTTTTATTGTTTAAATACAATACAAACCAATTCTTTATTTATAACACTAAGTTACAAGGTAAACGTACTAATAATAAGGCAAGCAATATATAATCCAACTAGCGGACCGTCCCGGCTTCGCACGTGTATTAGAACCTTTGGCTACATTATTGGAGTTTTAGTAAGGATCCCTAATTTTTTTGAAAATATAATATAGCCTATGTTCACCGGGGATAAGTAGCTTTCCAACGGTGAAATAATTTTTCAAATCGGTCCAGTAGTTTCGGAGCCTATTCAATACAAACAAAAAAATCAAACCTTTCCTCTTATAATATACAAACTTTCGCGTTTATAATATTAAGTAGGATAAAGGATGTCACTTGGGTATTTAAAAGTGGAATATATCTGCTCGTTTTTGTACTTTAAGATATCTTGAGCGAGTCTAAACAGTATTTTCAGATCTGAAAAGTTGAGTTCAATATCGTCCGCTTCCATCCATGATAGACCTTTGCAAAGTTTCTTTATCAGCCTGCCCGAGCTCTCGCTGTGAGAAGCTCAATATTTCTCGCCAGTCTGTCTCAACCATTATGATAGAGAACTTATGATTTGGGTATTGTAGTCAGTTTTCGCAAATAATCTGAAAGAATAACAATGAACAAACACAACCACAACAAATTATTATCGTGTCTACAGATACAAAATCAAAGATAATGTAAACGCTTTACTACAAAATAATCAAAAAAGGCGTACAACCTAACAAAAGAGTTTCCATACAGTAAACTGTTATCAAACCTTTGTTGTCAAAAGAGCGTTGCTAGGCAACCACGTTTATTTAGAAAAAATGGCGTATTGATATGCAAGGAATTTTATAAGTACATTTTTCACACCTTGGGTTACATTATTGGAGTTTTAGTAAAGATCCCTTACTTTTTGAATATATAATATAGCCTATGTTCACCACGGATATTTAGGCTTCCTAACGGTGATAGAATTTTTCAAATCGGTCCAGTAGTTTCGGAGCCTATTCGTTACAAACAAACAAACAAAAAATCCAATTTCCTCTTTATAATATTAGTATAGAGTATAGATATTGTCCTTAACTAATATGTATAACTATTTGTCATAACGAATATAATTAACCAATTGTATAGGGAGATTAAATTATAATAAATTTATAAAATAGGCAAAGCGTAGAATTCGTCTACAGAGTAGAAGAGAACCTAACTCAGAGCCATACGCACGTCACTCGACTATATCAATTTTCATGTAGTTTTACTTCATCCGACTAATTCTAATAAAATATATCCGCTATAAAAAGCGTAAATATCAAATCAGTCATACCCTAAAAAAGTTAGTGACTCGGTAGGTTCCTTTTCCCCTCCCAATGGAAATTAGCACTCGAAAGGGTCTTATTTAAATGAAGCTGATCTTTATTATTGGATTTAGGATCTAGAAATGTGGTTTACTTTTACATTTCGCGATAAAATATGACGTTAGATATTTATCTCACACGTAAACACACGTGTATATAGCCTATCATGTATGTATTATCACTACATAGTATAAAACAAAGTCGCTTCCCGCTGTCTACCCCTCCCTATGTATGCTTAGATCTTTAAAACTACGCAACGGATTTTGATACGGTTTTTTTAATAGTGAGAGTGATTCAAGAGGATGGTTTATAAGCCATTTGACACGTACAATTCGTACAAACGTAAAAATAGACATAGAATAGAAATATACACTTTTGCCACTTACCTCAGGTGATTACTTTGCTTGGTCTCTCATATTTTTCTCAAAATAAAAGTTTAAAACATTTCTATGAACCCTGAAACGAAACAAGAAAGCGTCATGCATAAAAGAACATAAGCCCACAAGTTCTGAATAATGATATTAGGCTGGGGGCCTTGACTATACAACGTGAAAGCTTTCCTTGTATGCCTTTAGAATCAGGTTGTCCGATTTCTTGTTTCTAGCTGAGCTAGCGTTGAAAATTTGCTACAGTTTTCAAGAAATATTCTAAAAGTCATATAAATACGAGTATGTTTTGTTGTCGGGCAATCAACCAATATAAATCAAAAGAATACCATCATGCCCATAGTTCCACAGAAGAACACAAAAGCCCAAACAACAAGTTACTGTAAAAGGAGTTCTAGGAATATTATCTTTATGTTGATGGGAGCTTCTGTTACTTAACCTAATTCTACCTTATTATAAATTTAAGGGCATGGATGTTTGTACCTTCTCTTGTAATATCTTGTAATCGCGAGGAATTAAGTAAATTTACTTTAATAAATTTACTTTTACGTTATGAAATAACTACTTACTAAATATTTAATACATAAACGTTTTATGCTGAAAGTTTAATAATGTATTAATAAATACATTATTAAACTTGTGTAACTAATATTAATTATGTTTGTAATCTAAAATTGTTCATTTATATTGTGTGTATATGTAGTGGTAAAAAAATGATATGTCTATGTCTAATAAAGTTTTACTAATGTAAAACCAATCAAATAAAGGTATCAGTTATTTCGATGTGAAATAATCTAAAAGTATCAATCAATCTTCTTTAACTATCAATCGATGTTATTATTTATTATTATTCCACTCTAACAGATTATTAAAAGACACCAACAGTCAAGTTTTTAAATTTTGTGAGCCAGCCCTTTCGTAGGGCAATCGTACATGTAACGTAAAAAGCTTTCGTTCGTTCATAATTTCCTAAACGGAAACATTACAAGTCCTCATTTCCTTTCCAAAGGTGAGTTTTATAAAAAGCAGGTAATGAACGATCATCACGTGCTGACACGGCTCCACAAGAGATGCATCTGAAAGTTTGGGCGCGGGACGCCCGCCGCCGCCGCCGCCCGCCCAGTGCTAGCCCGACCGCCGAACGGATCGCACGGCGCGACGTGACGCGCACCCGAGAACAGACCCGCCGGTACTTACTCGCATGCACCCCCCACACCCCAATCTCCCCCCCCCCCCGGTTTAAACCCTCCCCCCTCCACCCGCACCCCCTGACCTCCAGGTGGATACTTATTGCGCCTAAACTAGCTATCAATAGGCATTCATCTGGTGGATATTCCCTTTCCTACCTCGCGCATCCTTTCAAAATGGATACTCATTGCGCCTAACGGAAGATTTCAATATCCAATTCATGGATCGTTTCGCCGATATTTCAGATTGGGCACAATTTTTAAGAAATATTTCAAAATAAAACCGTCGTTGGGAAAACGATCGTTGGATTGAAATTGGCCGTTATGCTATCAATGTTGCCTGTTATTGGAATGATCTTTCCTTTCCTTGCATGTAAAAACGTTTTGAATTGTGATATTTTGCGGTGTTGAAGTTTAATTGTCGGATTAAGCCGTTAAACTGACGGGCGCGTTAATAAGGGCTGTTAAAGCTCTATTGCCGCGATTAGTCTTCAATCAGGCCGTCGGGAAAAGTCGCCTTTGTCTAATTTTTTTACTAATTGTCGGGTTGTTCAACGACAGTTTTATGTAGTTGAAAAATTGTAACTGACTCCAATAAACGGCTTGATTTAACCTAGCGTCCAACCCTCTTCATCATATTTTTTTTTAACTTTCAGCAATAGCTTTTACGTATTCTTACTTATGTCAATAGAAATAAAGAAAGTTGACTCTCAGCTCTTGATCGGTTTATTATAAGATAGATTGATTAGTAAGTTAATTAATTAGTAACCAAAACAAAGAAATATTATAAGGTATTAAAGTAATCATAAAAGATAATTACTGAATAAAAATACGCGATACCAAGAAACCGATAATATTAATAAACTCGCACCGTTGAATTAAACGCAAATTATTTCAAAAAGCAGCAGCTGAAAAACAATGAATTTAAATAAATCTGAATTCAAGACTCAAGAATAACAAAAATGATCTCTTTTCACCATTAGAGAGATCCGCTCCCGTTTATAAAAACCCGGAATTACCATCACAAAGCCCTACCCTCTTTCTAATTTAGAGCTCCAACAAATTCAGCAAAAAAGCGTCGCACCTACAGTTTAATTAAAAATACCAACTCTTTTCAATGGTCTCCTTTCAAAAGAAACTATAATCATCATTAAATTTTTCGAGTAAATAGTCTTTTGAGGCTGACATAATTTATCATTTTTGTAACACCTAAACATATCTTCGCGTCTGATTTACAACTTGTTATAATGTAGTTAATATCTAGATTCAAAGTTGGCAAGTAGAATCATACACTATGAACCTATTGCTTTAATACTACCTAAGCTTAACAATTACATGACTATGGTATGTGTTAAATACTTAACACAACACCTCTATAAGAAAGTCATCCATCAGTCACACATGCGTAGCCACTCCGAGCGTGGCGGTGGGCCAGCGGCTTAATACGGTCAAAAAAAAGTTGTCGTACATAAAAGTTGTCGTCTTGCAAGAAGCCTCCTCTAAGCAAAAGGATGACTAAATAGTTTATTTTACTGAAGCGCAAAGCTTTCCCTAGCGCGAGCAAAATTGCAAATGGAAACTGAATTGAATTTCAACATTTTCAACACTTATTTCTCGACTCAAAGTTACCTTTGATGTCATTTTGTTCAATGTTTCGCGTGAAAAGCTTACATTTATGATTTCAAACATTATAAAATAGACATTTTTGAATGGTAAAAGCACTTCACTCATATTAAATCAGCCTCGTGATTAATAATTAAAGTACCTAGTTCAATGCGCTTGTACAGCTGCATTATTATGACATTCCTTGACATGTACGTACTTTATTTTATTCCTTTCATTATTATAAAATCTAGGCTCCTTAAAAGCCAAGCATTTATAATTTTTTATGTTTTTTAACAGGAAACCTGTATAAACCTAAGAACTGGGAAAAAGCAATAACAATAAAAAATAGTGTATCTATATCTTAACATAGTACGTATATCGAGTTATACCAAGGACATTTTGCAGGTTGTTAAATGATCAGAACAACCAATTAAAATAAAATCGAGATAAGAAACGAGTGCGGCGGGTATTTTTACAGAAACAAATCCTTTCAGAATAAAACGTAATTTCCTTTTTACAAGGCAACAAACGTATTCACAAAAAGCCCCACAGAAGAGTTTCATCCTTTGCCAATGAAGGCTTCCCGTAAAAATGGCAGAATGGACGCCCTAAAATAAACGCTCACGCGGCTCACGGCTCATTTACACAGTGGAAATAAACGAGTAGGACAACCTAGGGAGCTGAGCGTAATCACAGTGCATTTGTGCTAAAGAATCGATCATTCGCTTTGCAATGTTAGTGTGGATGGATTAAAGCTCGGAATAATGACTGCTTTTGGTTCAAGTTTGAGTGAGTTGTTATAATATTTGCCCTTTTCTATGTTATTATTTTCTTTGCATCTGAACTGGTTCTTGTAAGCAAAAAATACGATATTCTCGCGTTAGATTCGCGCCTATCAGTTGAATGCATACCTTCATTATTAATCGGTCGCTTTCTTCCCTTGTTGTACCTACAATTTAACTTTGTTTGGACTTTCGCGTGGTCCCTTTATGCGTGCGGTACAATACAATTCGTATTATTTTATCTCGAAATAATATAATATTTAGAATCATTAATGCAACTTAGTTAATGTATTATTAATTTACCGTTTCGCTATCACAAGTCAATTATTATTTTTAACCGACTTCAAAAATTTTAAAGGAATTGTTCTATGTTCTGCTATATGAATTATTTTATGTTTATATGTTCGTCGATTTCTCCATTACTTATGAAGTCATTTTAAAAATTATTTCGCTATTGTATAGAGAATAATCTAACGAACGATCGAATCCCATAAAAATGTATTCCCGAGACCGTCAAGCTGAAAAAAGGACATAGAACTGTTGAAAAATCACGTTTCTTTCGTATCTCTCGTTATTTTCATTATTCAAGAATTCTAAGTCGGTTTATAGTTTTTTAAAGCACGCCAAATTATTGACACTATGGTGATGCAGCTATTAACCTTCCCCAGACCCATTTAACCGTTAAGAGATATATATATACGGACAAGTTGCCAGTACTCGAAAATTAAATTAGTATGAAAAGAAATTAGACTTTAGGGTAAATAAGTCAACGGCACAAACTCGTCGGTAGGCGAGGCCTAAATCTATGCTATCTCACATGACATAGTGTGTGTAAAGACGCGTTAGGATTAAATTCACAATTGTCCATTCCTAAAACCACGTAAAAATGTGAACGGACTTCAAGCCCAAGGGTTATTATAGAAAAACTATTTAGTGCATCTCTTCAAAATACATACATTTATTTCTGATTTTGAATAACTAAACCATATCAAAACTGGCATGATTTTAGAGTTTTCTTTCTCGTGTATTATTTATTTTCGCCCAAAATTGGGCTCACCTGTGTTGATATACGAAAGTTTAGAAGCTTGTATTTTTCAAATGTATATACATACGTTTTACAGTGTGTATACAAACAAGACATGATAGTTTGATATTATCCTTAGTTTTGGATGGCCAACATCAAACAGTTGTAGTACTTAGTTACCCTTCCAAGTTTGTATGGAAAGATGAGTGATGCATTCAATCAGTATGAAAATATAAACAAAAGCACTGTATTTCGCTATACTGTGTCGAGCTGACCACATCACCTGCGACTCGTCACGCGTACTGGTTACGCTATAACATTGTGCGTAAAACGTACCTATCAGTTCTATTGATGATCGTGGTCATAAGTGGGTTTACAGCTTTACCTACTGTTTTGTATTACGTAAGCTGCGTAGTCTTTGAACATTTTGTGAAGTATTAATAACACTTGTCTGTTTTTATAGACGAGATAATGAATGGAATGAGCTTTGGAGGGAACATTCTTCTATTCGGATATCTTTGAAGTTCTCAGGTGTAGTAGATACAAGAGTAATACCTAACATACCCATTATTCTTAGTGTAAACATTAGTGGTCACCTGCATTGGTAGGTAGATAGGTTTGTTGTCTTTCAAAATAGACATTCTGAAAAAAAATCAACCGGCTACTTTTTCGTTTCATGAGATACGGCCCCTGACAGACGGAGTGAAATAATCTTAGAACTTAGAGGTGGATTTCTGTTTGACCGAGCTTATATTTTTTTAAAACGCGACAAATATCTTTAATCATTATTATACATACCATAAAATGTACTGGTGCGCTTTCACTAGGTTGTTTAAATACATAATATTATTATAGTACGGTGTTATTTATTACCAATAAATTTGATTATGAGTCGTCGTCCATTAGCAGATATTACTTGCGCATTACACTCATGAAAGTGTAATGTACTTGGCGCCTGCTTAGATAGATTCTTATTTTACCATTATTTAATTGTTAAATGAGTTAATAAACCAAACATGGTGATGCACGAAACGAGAACGTTACTTTAACGTGCACCGCAATGGGTGGGCAGCTTTATGTCAACAGAGCAGTAGGTATTGTATACAGTTCGGATACAGTTTTTGTTGGCGGTTTACCAGAACACGACGTGTAGTGTGTGTTATTAACAAAAAATGGATACAAACTGCCTCGTAAAACGATTTTTTCGCTACAATATTAGTTTAAACATATTTTGACCTATTCCAGAATATTTCTAGCTTGATTTATACGACCTAGGGATATAATGATGATGCAGGCCGCCCAAACTAAATTTTAAATTAATATCTACAATCTATTTTTTATCTATATAGTTTATTATAAATTTGGCCGCCCCTGGGCCACCAGGCTGCCTAACCTGGTATGTAATGAAGCTTAGTGGGTACTAAGCTCTAGTAAAATAACAGAGATGAAATCTACAAATATCCCTTGATACTATAATATATTATATTTTTGTGTCAAACATTTTTTTAGCGTAAATTAGAGATTATATTAGAGATTATAAGCACTTTTGCACTGAGCTACACGAGTGGCAAAGTTTGAAAGTAATAACCTCTCTTACCGCCTTCACATAAAGTCTCAAGTACACTAATCATCACATAAAATCGCCACTAACATATGAAGCAAATAGGTTATAAATATAATAACTTTTCGGAGTAAGAGTGTATAAAAAACATCTGAAACGTATTTTTCTAAAATATTATTTAAAAACTATAGTTTAAAAAAATCTGTGTTGTAATAAGCTCTTTTGATGAGTTTCTAATGATAATTAGATTTCTTTGAAAAAACTAACAACCAACTTCAAATTTCTTAGTGTCTACTGTTTATAAAGTTGGGACAACTACTTATGCCTAGGGAATATATTTTTTATAGGACTACCTCATCGATAATTCTCCATTCAATAGCGAAGATTAGTAGTTGCAAGAATTTTCCAAATAGGTGCATAATTTGACGAAGCAATTTACGAATAAACTAGCTGCGCCCCGCGGCTTCGCCCGCGTGTAAATCTATGTGTCAAATCATAAAGTACATACATCGGAATATAGAGTACATCTTTTATTTTTTAGTTGGTTAAATATAATAAGCTCCCTTTGCCCAGCAGTGGGACGAATCAGCCTGAATAAAAAAAATAAGCTTCTGAGATATACTCGTATAATGAAAAACTACTAAAACTCTAAAGGCGACCTTTTTTGCTATCAGCTTGTTTCGCAATGACCTAGAAAATCCAAGATTTATTTGTGGTTTCGCCTCATTTTACAGGTTTGTTCGTAATTTGTCCAATTTACCTCATGGTAACATAGTAGAATATTGTCCATAGGACCATACTAGAGGTTCGTAGACTTTCGTAGACCTTAGTAGACGTTCGAATATTTGTTTACAGAGATTTAGTAAGAGAGGTCAGAAGTACATTTTGGTAGTGAAGTAGTTTCGTTTCCACGACGTCACTTTCCATCAGTGGATTGTGCTCAATAAAGGTCTTATGATTCTAAAAAACAAAACCAAAAAAAAAGCGCTCATAGATTGGAGACAGACTATCGTAGACGTTAAAATGTCCTGACGGCAACGATAGAAAATTTAGTACATTTCAGGTGGATAAACATGTACTTAACCCAAATTATATCTTATTACCATAACCTTCGGAATGTTCAATAACTGAAACCGTTTCAGTTCACAGAGCATTGTAATGTCACTTTACCTATTCCATGAAATTATTTTATTTTTGGTAGTTCGACTGACAAACATGCCCTTCACCGATTCGATTTTTATGACAACTTTTGTTTATGAAGTAGTCGTAATCGATTTGTTAATTGGACTTGCTTGAAACAGACACTGACAGAGTCGTAGCGAAAAGCAAGCGGCGCCAAAACAAAAAAGAAGTTGAAGTTGAAGTTGCTCGACATTTTGTATTATTTTAAAGACTTGACTCAGGCGTCTAAATCGGAGTATTCAACAGAATTAAATAGTTATTATTTTTGTTGTTTAATTTGCCAAAGACAGATTGAGTTACTGTACTAAACTATTCTTTTAATACTTTACCATAGCAAAATCATGTAGAATAATCTTCTTTACATACTATGTCAGCTTTATTATAATCGAAAGTTTCGTAATTCTCTATATATTTCGGGTCAAGAAGGTCAGAAGATCAGATTCGCATCTATTATACCTGTCTGTTGAAAGCAGTGTCTATCATTCACTCACCTGTCAAAATTTTGGGAGATTCATTTGGGAAGTCGTGCAAATATTAAATGAATTAGTGGACGTGGTATATGTACACTCTTTTTCATTCGTGGACAGGTATTATAACTATCATAAATTTGCGACGTCATCACAATGAATCGGCCTTAAAAAATAAACGGATATAAACTTGATAAGTGTCTTTTGAGATCACTCTGTAGATAAGATCGCTAGCGATAAGGCTTCCCAATAAATAATAATAATAATCTTTTTGTTTAGGCACAAACTTAATACAAAATTAAGGACCCATATCATAGAAAATAAATTAAAACAAAAATACACAAAAAATTAAATAGAAACACATAACATGTTTAATACAGAGACTGATATAATACATAGTGAGTACCCTGAGCAATAATAAAGTTTTGTATGTATCGTTCATATGATTTTTATGGATTTTTGCTTCATGGTTTTGCCATACACTAATATATTATTCTGTTAAAGTTTGTAAGTAGGTGTCTGACTAACAATCAACACAATAATACAAGAATAATAACTCAAAACAAAACACGGAAAAATTACTTATTAAACCATTTTTTTCCTTATGTATCCAAAAAACAAAAAAAAAACTTAATTGTGTTATGATTACCTACCATTCGTGATTTTTGTCTAGGGTAGAATAGATAATCGAATCATCATCGAAAATAATTGAATTCTTTCTTCTACGTCAATAATTTACGCAACGTATTACATTTTCTCAGTCTAGTTCTAGACCATAAAATCGCTGATAATAATAAACTGAATCCTTACTATTTCAATCGCTAACGAGAGCAGAACCTATTTTAACAATTATAATTATTGAAACGTCGATGGCTCCCGACCCAACCTGTCTTGTGAAGCGTTCTACGAATCGAGAGAATTCATTCATCGATTCAACGAATACGTAATAATTAACCTTTATCAGAGCTGCTGCCTAATTTTACTTAATACCCTTCTCGATAATTACTAATAATTTATCTATAATAACAATAACCTACCTATACACGTGATTTTTCAATTAACTTAGCAATGCCTATCTACCCCGTGATACTTTGAAATGAACGTTTGGAAGCTTTGTTTTTAACGAAAGTTTACACTATGTCATATTAAAATTTTATGTCGTTATATTGTAAGTCTAAGCCACATTTACTTTCTCAAAAAAAAATCTACGATAACGCGTACTACATTTTCCTTTGACAATATTTTACAACTAATGTACACAAAGGGATTTTTTGAAGAAAAATCCATAAAACATTTCAAGGTTCCCAGTGAACCATAAAAAGTTTTTTTTTATTACAGGCAGTAAAAAGTCCCAAAGAGGAGTTTTAATGTCGTAATTAAAGACACTTCTTGAGTGCTTGAGTTATCACCTGACACCGGATTTGGAGTTCCGTAGGACTATAGGAACGTTTAGTTATTAATTGCTTTCCTACGTAATAAACAATAATTTGATTGTATTGAAAAAACTGAAATCTGACTGAATTTTTTTAGTTTTGGTACTGCTGTTTTTTTAGTAGTTCAGGAAATAGATAATGATGTATGCCAAATCGAAGTAATATATGTATTCGTTGAAAGAATGGGAGAAGAGGGGTTTGAAAAGAAAGGAGGGAGAAAAACTTGTTATCGAGTTTACAAAATTTCACTCTATAAATACGTCCTTATATTTTTTTTTATTCCGGTTATGCACGACTATGAACTCCCTAATTATTGACAGGTGAGTGAATGGAGATCTGATACAGATGAATTATTTCATAGACACAGTTACTTTTTATAAATATAGAGGCGAATCTATTTATGACAAAATAGGGGACTAACGAAAGTTTTGATTATTATCGAGCTGACATAGTAAGATTATTCATTCTTATGGAAAATCGACTAGAATAATCTTCTTAAATTCGTGTTTCATAAATGACATATGTACGTACAATAAAAATCGAAGCGGAGCATGAGGACATTACTATTTGATTATCAGTAAATCTACCAAAAATTAAATATTTTGATGAATATTCCGAACCCAGCCTTCAAAAGTGTGACTCTTACTTGACTGTGTTATTAGCTTTCATTGCGAAATGTTACCAACTTCGTAATAAAATGTAACCGACAATATTTTTCCTCGTTTATATTCCTCGACTTTTAATCATCCTTATGTTGTTCAGAGAAATAAGATGCATGAAGGTGCACAATTCGAATATGAACCGTAAGCCTGAAAGACAAGTTTATACCTATCCAGCCCAGCAGATTTTTTATAGGCTAGAATAGACATAATATTATACCTACATTGCTGAGAATTTTTGTGGTACATAATTGCAAATATTTCAAGCATTCGATAACGATTCGGTGTCATGGTTGTCGCTTTGTCAATTCTACACTAAAAAAATCGCTGGGCTTTATACTAAATGTGAACGCTTTTGTTTTTACTTACGAGTATTTTGTGGTATTTTGATCCAGTCACGATTTTTCTGGTTTCCTTGATATTGTCTTTGTAAAAAAAACGTGCTAAATACGGATCTTAAAAAATGTTAATTGTTTAATGACACACAGCCTGCCTGCACATCGCTAAGCAGAGTTCAGCATTATGGGAAACCAGCTTACTTTAGACAATATAAAGAACGTAAAGCAACAAGTCCAGAAATGTAAGTAGGTGCAAGTTCAAACCCACCTATTGACTGTTGTAAAGGTATATTTTTGAATGCCTCATGCCCTTGAATATTTTGTCAAATATTTTTTTTAAACCTATTGGGTATTGTGTTTTCTCGAATTATTTATCTTGTCTGGTTTGTTAATGTCATGGTTCAAATTTATTATTCTATTCACCCCTTTGCAGTTTTTTTGTGGTGGGCACTAAGTCCTGATTTCTATCAATAAGTGTATTTAAAAATGTCACCCCTTGCAATTCCTCTTAAGCGGTTAACATAAGATGTTTTTTTCCATTAAACTACAAAAACAACGACATGATTCGTAGCTTGTTGATACTACTCTAATGATGCTATAACTGCCTCGACGAAATTAATGTTTTCTTTGTGAAATCTTGCGTTCTGCACAATTTACTTTTATAATGGTTATGAAAATATAAATGGTTCAAATTTTAAAAGAGAGTGATGGGAATTTGAGACTAAAATTTCCAACATTGTAAGAGTCTCAAATTCCCATATGGACTTAGACATACAAAATACAAAAAAAATATTTATCAAAAGTTATCAAATAATAACACCTTAACTTAATGTATGTACATATTCTTACATTTTAGAGTTGATTGGTTGAGGTGTTGCAGTTAACAGTGACATAGCTAATCGATCTAAACCCTCGTACGTAACTGAGATATTTATATATTTTAACAAAAGAATCAACAAAGTAACAAAAACCTTAGAACCAAAGTAGGTAGGTAGGTTCTATCTAAGTTTAGTGCTAGCCTGGATAAAATCAGCCGTCGCTCGTCCGCCAGAACACTATAAGTCGCAAATTCATCTAAAGCACAACCCAAATTTTCCAGACCATTTTCCCGATAAAGAAAAGGTTCTCTACGTAATGTATACGGTTCGTTAGAATTTTTACGACTCTACCACTCGGCTCTACTGAGTAGAGTTCCTTGTATACGTTCCAATACAGTTTCATGAACCATAATGTCGGGCTGAAGGGTATTATTACTTTCAGGAATTTGATGCTGAAAATAAAGACTGGCAAAGTGTGCCTATTTATACCTACCTCAAATCTGACTTGTCTAAGTGCTTATTTTGTAAGCCTAAAGAAATAAATTATTATTAATTTTGATTTTGAATTGAATTTTGTATCTTATTATTATAATACAAAAAATATTATAATTTATTTATGTCTATGTAGTCTCTGTTTAAAATTTTTGAAACTAGCATGGTTATTAACACTAAAGTCATTTAAAACGAGATATTTACCTTGATTTGATTTTTGAGTTATCCAATATTTCGGCAGTTTCATGCGCCGTAATCATGGAATAACTTCATGGTAAATATCCCGTTTTAAATGACTTTAGTAGTCTCTGTTTGTTCGTCTGGTTCCTTTTTACGCCTAGCGGCTGAAAGGGTCTTAATAATTAATGATGCCACTATGAGCCAAACTTTATAATCGGTGGGCGTTTCTACCTGTGTTGGGGGCATATGCTGACAAACTCATAGCTTTTATAAAATGACGAAGGTCTAGCGGTCGCTGGCTCTTTTCATCAGGATAATGACGACCGATGTGGCGCGGTGGGCGAAGGTCCGCCTGCGACGCTGAAGGTTGCGGGTTCGATTCCCGCCTCGGAACAATTGTGTGTACGATCTGCAGATATTTGTTCCGGGTGCTCTGGTCGTTTTCTATGTATAATAAAAAATATCTATCTATGTAATATATAGTATTATGTATATCAGTTGTCTAGTACCCATAACACAAGCTCTGCTTACCATGGGGCTAGATAATGCTGTGTGGATTGTCCAGCATTATTTATTTATTTATAATGATGATGTCCGGGGAAGGATAAAGGCTACTATTTGTATCGGAAAGACAGTAGTGAAGCGACAAATAAAAGCACGAAACTTAAAAAATGGCGCGACGTGTCTTCAATTCGTATGTACTGTACAATTTCCGCTCCGATTCCAATCAACGCAAAAGTGCTCGTCTGTGTACACAGTTTTTTACAAAGTTTCTCTAAGTTTATCGAAGTTTGTATTTTATTTACAACTAGCGGACCATCCCGGCTTCGCACGGGTATTGGAATTTTTAAGGTAACTTTTTTACACCTTGGGTTACATTATTGGAGTTTTTTGTGAGGATCTCTATTTTGTTTGAAAATATAATATATCCTATGTAAATATAATATATTATATGTTCACCGCGGATAGTGTAGCTTTCCAATGGGGAAACAATTTTTCAAATCGGTCCTGTAATTTCGGAGCCTATTCAATACAAACAAACAAACAAAAAATCAAACCTTTCCTCTTTATAATATTAGTAAGTATAGATATAGATACCTGTGTAAAAATTACTTTGTGTTAGATTACAAGTGCTTACTTAGATCAAAAGTTGAAGTTGTGGAACGGGCTTTACCGTGTTCTAGATGCAAATAGCCTTACATAAATCAAAAGATTAAAAGTTTTGCTTGTGTTGCTTGTGTAGTTGGATTAAATTTCAGGGTTAATTGAATAAATACTGCTTTTGCAATGTAAATTTAAAAATCCTTCGAAATATAAAAAAATACCTCAATAATGAAATAAATTCATAATATAAACAATTTAAATTAAAATGTTATATTTTAAACACACATCACACACTTCCCAATTCTATGGTGATTCCTTCTTCCTTCACGTTGCAGGCCGCCAGAACAGAACAGCTCTGGAACGCCCTTCCCGTTTCTATCCGTCAAGCGAAATCCCTTCCTATCTTCAAAAGTATGGTTCATAAACACTATCTGACCACTCTTGATAAGTTTTCTTAATTTTTGTTTTTATTTTCTATGTTATTATGTTAATTGTTCCTGTTTATTGTGTTAATTATTTTATATATAATTAACCTAAATAATTACGCCACCGTCAGCTTTAATACGTACCGATCCTATCCATCCAAAGGTTGCCTGGAAGAAATCGCTTTTAGCGATAAGGCCGCCGATTGTGCCACTAGATTTAGTTAGTATTAAGATAGCCTATAAAGCTATATTGTATTGTAAACTAATTTATTCTAGATAACCATTTGCTATTTATGATTCTAATCACTGCAATATTTCTTGACCAGAGTAAATAAGAGGAAGAAACTTCTAGCTCGTTAACTGCTTATGTTAGCTGTGTCACGTCGCACAGTCACCGTGTCAGCGGCAGTCACAGTGTTTATAGTTATTGTAACTTTGCATTTATTATTAAAACCTGATTGTATAATATTTAATTATAAAAATACCATTACCACACATCCGTTCGTAGATAAACGCGCCTATACAAAAAAAACTTGGTTTTAAACATCTACTACGTACCCTGGTTTTAAATTACAGAAAAATTCGATTTAGGAAACAATTCGTCACTGCAAAAGGTTTTCTAATTGGTCACAACGCAAAAATCATTAAAAATTGTTTAAATCAAAATGAACCTAGTTTTCACTAAACTCATTTAAAACGGGATATTTACCATGATTTGATTTTTGAGTTATGTTGAGTTTCGGCACAGAAAAAATCATTATAGTATTCAGTTTATCAATATACTTATGTAGTTTTACATGGCCCGTGAAAATTCTGTAATGAGGTTTGCAACTACAGGCCCGGACGGCCCGGGGAAGCCTAAAGGGGAGAAGGGGCCAGCTCGAGGCCACGAAACTAGGTCACTGCCAGCCGAGCCAAGCCTTGGCCTACCTGTTGATATTGGATCTCGGAACAATGATAACATTTGTAGGCCTCCAAGGTTGGAATTATCTCTTTGCTTTTGTTGCTTTTGACAGATAAAAATACTTGCAATTTATCCATAATGAGGTCTACTAACAAGACACAGGTTTATTCTCGTTTGGGGCCAATGATGTTCATTATCGACGACCTCCGTAGCACGGTGCGCGATGGTCCGCCTGCGACGCAAAAGGTCGCAGAGGTCGAGTTCGATTCCCGCCTCGGAACAAGTGTTTTTACAATCTACAGCTTTAATTTTTTTCGGATGTTCTGGTCGTTTTCTATGTATAATAAAATATATCTATGTATGTATATGTACTGAATTATGTTTATCAGTTATATACCCCATAACACAACCTCTGCTTAGGTTAAGGCTAGATAATGCTGTGTGAGTTGTCCAGTATTATTTATTTATTATCAAACGTTCTACGTACTGTATATTTTGTTCAAAAAGGTTGGTAACCTTACCTTTTTGAACAATATTTCAACCGTGGAACCTCCGGTGCCCGCGTGAGGACTTCATAAATGTAACGGTTGATAGTTACTACATAGCTATAGCTAATTCTATTGAAAAGCTTTTTAAAATTAAACTTCCGTTAATCCAACCTACCTGACAACAAATTTTAACGTCGTCCCAATGTCTCTACAAAAGCTTCCAATAAACTTTATTGTGAATTGAACACACTTGAAACCTCATTTAATTTCAAATGAGTTAAATTAATGAAGGTTTCATTACATGAAAAGTACGAGGAAATAATGTGAGTTAATCTGAACTCTCAGGAAACTCGAAGACTCAAAGAGATTGAACAAAACATTGAACACAGGCGTTTATTGAACGCCCGGAACAAACAAAGCGCACTGAAGTAGGTTAGAGGAGATTCGTGTAAATAAACAGTTTTTACGTCGTGGCTGACTGACCGTTCTATTTATAATGCTTGAGCTATCTTTAGATATTATGTAAGCATATCTAAACTAAACCAAAAATTATACTTTTATGTTTTCGTTCGGTTAAAAAAGTTCATATAATTAAAGTCACTTCATCTATCATGATTATCTTACAAAAAGTTAACTGTGTTGATTCTCTTTTGTTTGTTTTATAACTAATAATAAGTCATAAGTATGCCTACGCGTCAATTTGAAGTTCGCTGTTCAAAACGAAACGATCTATTTTTATTTAAGTTTATTCGAGAAAATACCTGTCTTGTAAAAGTAAATAAGCTTCGTCATAAAAGCAATATCGACTCGAGTAAATATCTTTCGAAGAGAGAACGCAATAACTAGGCATTTCTAACAGAATAAAACCGGAGTTATCTTTGCTTATTTTCTAGACATGGGTAATGTATACTTGACTTTTGAGTCAAGAAACAGTTTTCGGGTCAGTTGAGTTGACTGTTTGCAACAGTCCGCAGATACGTGCAGTACATTATATCTCTTAAAATAATAAAAAAATACTTTCTTTTATACATTCAGGTATTTCAGTGTACTTTTAACCAATAAATCTTATACTATCCTGGTTGATGACATACTTCTAAAATTTTACCCCGTATTTATGAAGGGTACTCTCGCATCATGATCTTACATATTTCACCCCTATCAACTATCAGACCCAGGCATGACTTTTTACCTGTAGAAATTATTCATAGAATATTTTCTCTCAAATGCATAATAATGTAATAAATCAAAGTAAAATAAAACTTGGAAGGCTATATATTCCTTGGTATCACTAAAATAAGCTTTTACCTAAACTAGTTATCATTTCTTAAATGGAAACTGACCCGTACAGTTTCCATTCAAGAAATGCTAACTATTATTCCCAAACGAAACTTCATTAAAATCAAGAAGAAAGGCATTTTATCGAAATTTAAAACAAATACTATATATACTTCAGCAGTTACAATATATTTCTCAAGACGGGATTCTATCATCCAAAAATCACAGCAAAGTAATGTAATGCAATATGAGTCTATTTTTGTTAGATCTGTGGTACAGTATCTATCATTATCCGGTGTTTCGGGGTCTAAGTCTGTCCTTTTCTTCCCTAGGCATGATGCGGCGTGGTTCCATGGCCATGGTCGGCGTCGGCGGCGGCGAGCCACTGATTGTCGTCGAAGAGAGTGGTGCTGAAGACACGGACTCGTCCCCCCGCTCATATGCCCCTCCCCGCGGCCTCTCCATCGACCAGGAGTCACCTCCGGACCCGTACCATCTGTCCCCGTGGAGGGATAATAGGAAACACTCGCTCCCGACACCAGCCTGTACTTCTGGCCCGACTGCTAGCCAGGTATATGTTCAGCTAGATAGTGACGTCTAGGGATTATTAGATATAAAACCATACCAGTCCATCAAAGTTATAAAACACTGCTGAATGTAAATTATTTATCAAAAATGACAGGTCTTGCAAGTCAATTTTATTACTTATACTTATAATAGACACACACAAAAATTTACAGGATGCTGATTCATTTCAGTGCTCCCTGATATAATAATAAAGATTCGGGCATTTGATCATCATGAATCAATTGAATATTTGATAATTTGATTTGGTTACAGGTTCGGCGTCTATCAGAGCGTGGTGAGAGCGCTGCAAAGGAAGCTCGCGAGGCCGCTTTCCTAGCCACCCTCAGCCAGGTCCAGCCACAGCCTGGGGGACGCAGGTACAACCTTCTTGCTCCGTCTCAAGATTCACTATTCCATGCAGAAGTTTCAAGAACGGCCTTGGTTCCAGACACTCCGTGGTCACAATATCGCGAGTTCCACAAGCGCTATTCGGGCGTGGGCGTCGCGAGTCCATCGCTGCGTTCCCGCAACTGGCCCGTCGCAGGGACTCGGGCTCCGGCACAATCCCAGGAAAGAAATGTAATACACATTATCTACCAACACTATAAGAGACAAATGATCGATTAAATTTTTATATTGTTGTGTTTCCACAGGTCCTCCGGCGACCGACACGCTCGGTAGTACACACAATCTGCAGCTAGACATAATGGACGACATAGTGCAAGCCCGCAAGGTCCGCATGCGGCTGTGGAACACGTCTAGTGAGCGCGTGTGTGAGGTGCAGCCGCTGGACGAGCGCTCACCCATGGGCAGCTCCGTGCGGTACACCAACCGCGGGCGCCGGCACTCAGACTTCGTGGGCGCGGCCGGGTCGGTCGCACTGCCGCCCATCCCGTCCCGCCGCCGCGCCTCCGAGATGCCGCCGCCGATCCCTCCCCGCAGCGGCTTCAACGCTGGCGTCGTCTGCACTGACACTGATCTCCAGCACATGCTGACGGCTCTCACCTCCTCTGCCACGGAGATCGACACATGCGGCAAGCCGGAGCGCCCGCCCGTCCGCCGCCTCGCCGACATGCGCTCGAGCAGCTTCGACGCCTCTTCCCTCCGCGACAAGCCCGCCGACTCAGGCACCACATGGTTTGCGAACCGTCATCAGACTCTCGCGACTAAAAAGAAAGAGAACGAACCTAAGAAGACTAAAGTCACGTTCGCAGATGAGTATAAAAAGACGGGCAACGGTGCTGCGGCGGTGGTGTGGGATAAGCCAACTGGTTCCGTCGTGGATGCGAGCGCGCTGGGGAGTGCCATCGAAGTGTTCCTCAGAAAGAGCAGCATCGTGCCCGAGGTAGGAGCTGTCGCAGGCCCGTCCACGTCAGGGGTGGTGGTCAAGGAGAAGGGCGGCAAGGGGCCCGACGGCAAGGCAAAACAGAACATTCCAGCAACCGGCGCGCGCGGCGACCGCTGGTTCGGGCGCGACGAGGAGGCGGAGGCCGGCTGTGATCCCTCGCTCTGCAGCTCGCTGAAGGATCTCTTCGTGTAGGCGCTTCCGGTCTACGTACTTTGTATATTATTACCTTTAGACGTGAATGGCGGACCGCGCGCCCGCTAGGGGCCGCCCGCGGCTCCGCTCAAACTTTATGAATCTTTCAATGTGATAGACCGCGCGCTGGCGCCGGTCGTCCTGAGTCGACTCGCGACCGACGCCTGCTCTGCAAATTATTTTTAGAGTAAATTCTATTTTCATTGTAAATTTTTTGATATTAGTAGTCAAAGTATTGACTTATTGTTAGATAGAAAATTGTGTATATTCGTGATACGGGCGCGCGTTTTCCACGCTCCGTGCGATTTCCCCCCGCGCGCCTGACCCTACCCGTCTCGTTTGGAAATCTGTGTATTGTATGTAATCCAAATAATTAACATTAACAATTAACTACAAAACTTTCATTATATTAAAGCCATTCAATGTGAAGAGAGGTCGGGAGAGACGTACGCTTAATAGAGAAGGCGGCTCCATGTCTGCCGCCTTCGATCAATAAAAGTTTTTATCGATGTTATCGTGGCATTTCACTGTTCGTCCCATAAAGCCCTTTTATTTTCCTCGTGACACTAGAGTAGCTCAATGGGTTAAAAATAGCTACGGCGTAGCACCGTAGCGACGTAGATGGTCTACGAAACAGATGCTCATCACGTCGCAATTTCTAAACAAAGATAAAGTTGAAACATCAGAATCAATTTGTGGAAGTTTTACGACATAACTTTTCCTATTACTCGGGGCCTGGCTCCAGGTGAGCTCGTAATGGCTGGCATGGAGACATAACTGTACTAAGTAGCTGTGCGAGTAAATAAACGACGAGGTCTTACCGTAATTTATGTAGTTTAGTTGTAACAAGTAACACACTAGGGCAACTTTTGGGCACCTAATCTGAATCTCATAACTACCAAAATGGTATTTACAAAACACGTGTAGGTAGGTAATTTAAAATCTTTCCAACCGAGCAAAGTTCATTAGACTCGGCCATTCGCAATTTAGGGTGACTATTTTTAGACTTCGCTTTTTTCTCTCAACGATATCGTAGAATTTTTTGTATTGCCCCTTTTAACAAGTGACAAAAAATATGCTTTATAGATAATTGGCGTATTGAAAACTGATATTATTTACGAAAAGCCCTTTAAGGTAAGGGACTGAGGCGCTGGGGAAAGGTTAAGTTAATCCTATACAACACAACGTGAATTTCGCTATAAGGGCCGTAGAATCTCCAGTCTCGTGAAAAGATATAATATGAAAGTTCTTTCAAAGGAAAGCTAACTTAATTTATAATACATTCAACCAAATGTAAGAGATTCTAATTAAATAAACGACTGACCTCTCATAGTACACTCCATAAATTAATTGGTTACATAAAACTATTTGAAGTTACGTTAATTCAAATAGTTTGATGTACGCAAAGCCAGCTTTTAAAGGGGAGGCCTTTTTAAAAATGATGAAAAAGCAATGCATACAATTTGATTTTCTACTACTACTACTGACTACTTTGGGTATAACGTGTGAATGTTCAAATTGAGTAAAAAAGTGCACATTCCAAAATCAACAGTGTCCTAGTTAAACATTCATTTGACTGGCTTTTGTATTTTCTTTATTAATCAAAAACTTATTGTATTCTTATACACTATAAACCAGAGAGTTTGTCTTGTGTCTCGGTTACAGTGTTTGCCACACATTTGGAATGAAGTTAGGTATCATCATCATCAGCCTATAGCAGTCCACAGCTGGACATAGGAAAACTTAACAAAAACTGTCACCACTAACAGAAAACAACACGGTAATAACTAAAAACAAACTCGAAAATTTCCGTACTTAATGCATAAATTGCACACGCGTTCTGACTTCTCATTTACCAGTTATTGTAAAAGTTGTTTGTATTTAAAAATCAGGCCTTATAACGTCAGTTTCGTAGTTTATTCTCAGTAGATTCAATTTGTGACGCAATTTTTTTAAATAGATTTAATGAGAAAAAAGATTCTTAATGGAACCAATATGGATCTAGTCATTTTCTAAGTAGATGCAATAGATCCAATTTGTGACGTAGTTTTTTAAAATAGATTTATTGGGAAAAAAGTTCTCAATAGAACCAATTCGATCTTGATCACTAGATCTACAGAGAGTAAAGGAAATGTTTCAATCCGAGCTGAGTATGTGACGAGACACGAATCATTATATTGAATGATACCAATGTCCCAAAATATTTTCGGACATTCCTTTACTTTTGAAACATCCCTGTTTACAAAAAATACGGAATTCTAGAACTGATTCTAGGTCGGACATTTATTTTGAAAATACCATTTTAAAGCGAGACGATTGTGTCATCATCATCAGCCTATGTTAGGCCACTGCTGGACATAATATAGCTTCCCCAATGAGCGCCATAGCGCCCTGTCTTCAGCTTGCCGCATCCAGCATCTACCTGCAGTCTTTAGCAGGTCGCCATCCCACCTGGTCGGAGGGCGTCCTACACTACGTTTACCGAGTCGTGGTCTCCACTCAAGAACACGTTTGCCCCAGCGGATATTTATTTTAAATTTTGGACCTTATATATTAAACTTATTGGATTGGATAATATCCAATCCAATAAGTTTTGGTAATTGAGGTTGGGGGATAGGTCTGTAGGGTTAATATACTTACTTACGCCTACACTTTCCACTTATGAGTACAAATGATGTGCCACTTATGAGTACAAGCGATGAATTAAGTTAGTAACAGCTTAATAATCATTTTAGCAGTAGTAATGAACAGACCCAACCATTTGGTGCAAAATAAGTCAATAGAGAGATAAACATCATTTTTATCATAACCAAACTAAGTCTAAGTACCTAACCTAGTAATTTTAAATAATAAAATCTAGGTTTCAATTCAATTCATAAATTCCATAAATCCGTTTAAAACAAAGTAATTTGACGAAAATAAATTAAAACAATAATGTAATAATGACGGGCAATCTCTAGAATGATCTCGATACAAAGGGACGAAGGCAATTAGAAGCTGCCTAAACAAACCCTCCAACAAGTTGGGAAGTTTAGGTGGTTTTCAGACGGATTCATTAACACCGACATAGCAACATCTCTTTTATTACAATGGATTTATTTATTATAGACGACCTCTGTGGCGCGGTGGGCGAAGGTCCACCTGCGACGCAGGAGGTTGCGGGTTCGATTCCCGTCTCGGGATAATTGTGTGTACGATCTGCGGATATGTTCCCGGTGTTCTAGTCGTTATCTATGTATTATAAAAAATATCTAGTTTATGTAAAATATCAGTCATCTAGTACCCATAACAACAAGCTCTGCTTAGCTTGGGGCTAGATAATGCTGTGTGGATTTTCCAGCAATTTATTTATAATTTAATTTAGATTTTGTAAAAATGAATTTATGGACCGACAGACATGGCGAATTAGGAAACGCTAATAAGACTTGTAAACACTTAGGTATCTACATATATTATTTTGGTCTGTTACTACGTTGAGACAAGGAACAAATAAAAATAAATAATGACAATCCAAACAGCATCATCTAGCCCCAAGCTTTGGCATAGCCTGTATGACAGATATACATACAAAATATTTTATTATTCATAGGAAACAAGGCCTTTGCTCTGCAGTGCGACACTCCGGGCTAATCTATACTAATATTATAAAGAGGAAAGGTTTGTTTTTTTGTTTGTTTGTATTGAATAGGCTCCGAAACTACTGGACCGATTTAAAAAATTCTTTCACCGTTGGTAAACTACACGTTCCCTGGTGAACATAGGCTATATTCTATTTTCAAAAAAGTTAGGGATCCTTACTAAAACTTCAATAATGAAACCCAAGGTGTAAAAAAAATTATCTTAAAAATTCCTATACCCGTGCGAAGCCGGGACGGTCCGCTCATCATCATCATCATCATCAGCCTATAGCAGTCCACTGCTGGACATAGGCCTCCCCCAAAGAGCGCCATAGCGCCCTGTCTTCAGCTTGCCGCATCCAGCATCTACCTGCAGTCTTTCGCAGGTCGTCATCCCACCTGGTCGGAGGGCGTCCTACACTACGTTTACCGAGTCGTGGTCTCCACTCAAGAACACGTATCTCTGCCTCAACTATACAAAATAAAATAAAACTATTACAGAGGCATTAAAAAAAGGTTTTAAGAAGTATCACAAACTGCCCAATATTTCTTTTTTATTTGCATTGTTTAATGTAATAATAAGATAAAATAGGTGGCGGTGTGTACGGGGTAGCGGCTTAAAGGAAGTGTATAATGTGAGATTGAACTCTGAAGTCACGGTCTACGCCTAGAGCTGTGAAGTTTCGTGCGACTACGTCAAAATCTCGCCTTAACTTTTCGATAATATCAGGGAGTGCACAGACTTATGATTAAGAAAATGACGTTAACACTTTGACTGCGATTTTTTTTCGACGACTGCGATCTTTTTTTAACCTAAAAAATTCGTGCTGCCGCTCTACACAGCGGTTGTGTTGCGCCGCACATGCGTTTCGTTCGAAAAATATTACGGCTGTGCTGAGTCACACAGATCTGTATTTTCTCATCCGGTGCGCTAGTGTGGATTTACGCATATTAGTCACTTGTAGAAAACACATACCGTATATTTTCAGCAGTCAAAGTGTTAAGTAAATTCAAATGCCTAGGTAGCTTTGTCTTTTTTTTGTTTAGGAACGATTTCTAAAGCATATTTAACCAAAATACCAACAGTAATGAGATGAAACTTACATCTCAATGACATGAATGAGCTCAGTTTAAGAAATAAGTAATGTTAGAATTTGTCAAATCTTTGTAATCGTTTTCCGATTATAATCCTTATTCCCATTCCATAATTATCTCGCGTTATAGAAAATGAGAGCATGGCCGGGTGATTGAAACGCGTCGAGATAAACTCATTTCAGTCTCCAAGTCCACGCTCCTAACTGTTCCCTTATAATTTAATTGTTTTGAAACAGGGTCCCGGACGACGGAGAAACTCTTGATAACTCCTGATAATAGCTCAGCTTAGACCGCGCTTTACTTGCCAATAATTCAGTGTTATCGATTTATTGGTAACGGATTTATCCGTAGAAGGGTCATCAAAGGTCAAACCCCCTCTTTAAAGGATGAGGACTTTTGAAGTTCGTAATGTTAATTAATTGGGTACCGTCTAGTTGTAACTAAAATGCTGTGTGACTGCGTACACGCCCTCAATTTTAAAATAAAATCAGTAACTCCAGCTACCAAGCCTTTCACTCGTGCCGTATGGCGCAGACGGTAGGATTTTTTGGAGGACGTTTCTGTGTTCGTCTGTATTTCATATATTTTTGCGTGATAGGTATCACACAAAAAAGACTTTATCCACTGCCGTTAAATAAAACTTAATAGAATTGAATCAATAGAACATTTATCTGCCGTACGTAAGTAATCTGTCCAGAATGGCATGGAATAATTTCGCAGTACCTACTTAGTGCAAGCGTCATGTGCTTGCACTATCCAGCATGGATGTGGATGGTAATGAATGATGATGATGACAAGGTTCATTCCCATTCTGATTACAAGCGAATTGTACAGAGAATCAACACTAATTAGTTATATTATCCCAAAGTTCTTTTTCAGTTATCAAAAAATAAATAGTGCCTTAGAGCCGCAACCTGGAATTGATAAATTTCCGACTAACGAGAACCAATATCACTGAACTAGGGACAAATCAACTTCCACTCCTTGTCCGGTCAGTTTCCCGGAAAATTGCTTGAACCGATGAATTAAGGTCCGTTTACATCAGCAGGCCGACTAAATAAATACGACGTATTTAAAATATAGTCAAAGAAACTCGATGATGTAATAGATCCGAGTCGATTGACGACCTCAGTGGCGCAGTGAGGGTTCGATTCCCGCCTCGTAACATATGTTTGTACGATCTGCAGATATTTGTTTCGGGTGTTGGTCATTTTCAGCAGCCTGACTAAATAAACACAACTGCCTTATTTAAAATATAGCCAATGAAACTCGATGATGTAATAAATCCAAATCGATTGACGACCTCTGTGGCTCGGTGCGGGTTCTTTTCCCGCCTCGGAACAAATATTTGTACGATCTGCAGATATTTGTTTCGGGTGTTTTATGTTTTCGAATATTTCTCGTCGTTTTTTTACATTTTATTTTTAGGTAGGTATTATTATTATTTTTCTTATGTAATAATTTTTTAATTTGTAATAAATAATAATAAAAACTTGTCTGAACGCCCTGTGTCGGTAAATGTAAACGGGCCTATACTCAGAATAGCAGAGAATCAGAAAAGTAATTAAGGAACGAAACGGAAGCCAAACTAGCCATGCGATGCTTTGGTTCATTGAATGGAGAAAATACGGGGAAATACGGGCTTTTCTATGTGTACTGTTGGTACACATAGAACTATCGATCTCAAACTTGTACATTGTAATAAACCGAGACAGATTATAAACTGGCCATTGTATTACAATATACGAGTTTATAGTTTATTTTAACCAGCATTCCACCCCGGCTTCGCACGAATATACATATAAACCTTCCTCTTGAATCACTCTATCTATTGCTAAAAACTGCATTAAAATCAGTTGAGTAGTTTAAAAGATCTAATCGAACAGGCAGCGGAAGCCACTTCATTTTATACTAGGTAAAGATAGTCACAGAGCATGAAGTCATATATTACTACTACGAGTAGCTTCTGCCAGCGGCTTCGCTCACGCGCTTTTCAAGTAGCCTATGTCCTTCCCCGAGATATTGTTAGACGACCGATGTGGCGCGGTGGGCGAAGGTCCGCCTGCGACGCAGGAGGGTTCGATTCCCGCCTCGGAACAAATGTGTGTACGATCTGCAGATATTTGTTTCGGGTGTTCTGGTCGTTTTCTATGTACATATAATAAAAATATCTATCTATGTAATGTATTGTATTATGTATATCAGTTATCTAGTACCCATAACACAAGCTCTGCTTACCATGGGGCTAGATAATGCTGTGTGAATTGTCCAGCATTATTTATTATTATTTATTGTTTACCACCCTGCCGAATTTCATTATCATCCGTGTAGCCGTTTAGGCGAGAAAAAGTAACAGATATAATTACTTTCACCTTTATAATAATTAGTATGGATTAAGCACATATAAAAGGAATTACAAAATTCAATCCCTTTCGAATTCCTGTATTAAATATTATTATTTTAATTAGATCAGGTATTACTATTACATGATCTCATCATGCAATTATAGAAAATAATTATACCCAATGTAAACAAAGATACAATACAATACACACCAAATAAAAAACAGATACACTGGACAGAAAAAAGACAAATATAGAATGTGTTGTACAATGGGCGGCCTTATCGCTTAAAACGATCTCTGCCAGGCAACCTTTGGATGGACATGAAGTGTTAGAACAAGTATAGACGGTGGTGTGTAAAAGATTATTAATAATTCATCCTACGTCAATCTCAAAGGTTGCCTGGAAGAGATCGCTTCTAAGCGATAAGGCCGCCCATTGTACCTGTCGCATATAATGTATTTTTGTAATGATTGATTTGATTATGGTGTACAATAAAGAACTTTTGTATTGTATTGTATTGTATTGTAATCTCCTGCTCAAATTACTTCAATATTCTGGCCATTGTTAAGCTACTCGCAGTTTATTGCACGATTTGCTGGAATCTCTGTGCTGGCATGTGTCAAATGACGACGCTGTAACGCCATTAAACTAATTACGGCGATTCAGGGTCCAATTATTATATTGCTAGCTGCGCCCCGAGGCTTCACCCGCGTGGAAATCTATGTGTCAGGAGGTTTATAAACCTTCCTCTTGAATTTTATCTATTTAAACAAAACGGCACTAAAATTCGTTGCGAAGTTTTAAAGATCTAAGCATACATAGGGACGGACAGACGAGGGAAGCGCAAAGTCGCCTCCCGCTGTCTGATTTTAAATAAAATAAATAAATAAATAATGCTAGACAATCCACACAGCATTATCTAGCCCCATGGTAAGCAAAGCTACCATGGGGGTAAATACAAATGGGTACTAGATAACTGTTATACATAATACAATACATTACATAGATAGATATTTTTTATTATACATAGAAAACGACCAGAACACCCGGAACAAATATCTGCAGATAGTACACACAATTGTTCCGAGGCGGGAATCGAACCCGCAACCTCCTGCGTCGCAGGCGGACCTTCGCCCACCGCGCCACGTCGGTCGTCAATTAGTTCTTAGTTCTTATCTATTATTTTTCTTTATAGATAAACATTCATAATATAATTAAGAAATAAATAGGTAGGTAGGTATAGTAAAAGCGGAGACAAGGAAAAAAAAAACCTAGTTCAAGTAAAAACTCTTGAGAAGTTATATTTCGCCGAAGCGAGGCTAATAAGACTGAAGGCTTCAAAGGAATCTGGAAGTTTGCAGAAATTGTGAAACGGAAGCTCATCAAGTTCTCTCCTCAGAATGTTAACGAAGCTCTGAGGAGCTATTATTGTAGAATCTTCGAACATTCTTCTATGTATAATAGATTTAGGAGCAGGGCTTCTTGTGACAGGGGCTCTCGGGAAATACAAGAGGACAGCCTGTTGTGTGATTTGATTACGTAAAAACCAAGCATTCTATAATTGAAATTTGAAAGCAACGCGCGTCAGATCCATGCAATTGCGAATTACGAAAGAGAAGTAATGGATTTCAGATGTTTATTATGGATGGGTGGTTTTTGCGTAATCGCACAGCTGGTCTACCTATATGTAAAGGGTATGTAAGCGTAAGGTATATAATGTAAGCTATATATCACGCAGAACCGTTGTCGGTTGCCGCTTGCGGCAAACGTAGTGTAGGACGCCCTCCGGTCAGGTAGGATGACGACCTGCGAAGAACTGCAGGCAGATGCTGGATTCGGCAAGCTGAAGACAAGGCGCTATGGTGCTCATTAGGGGAGGCCTATGTCCAGCGTTGGACTACTATAGGTTGATGATGAAGAAAGTGAATCAAAATACTGAACGTTAAATGGACGCCATATAATACAAATAAATTACGCTTGGGGACGTCAATTGTGTTTTCACATTAATTTTATCAATGCAAACGTTTGGATGGATGTTTGTGTAGAAAGAACCTCTTCATGCTAAAACTACAAAACGGATCGGCAAGTTCCAATGTAAATTCGATAAAAATTATTAACGCTATTATATTACTAAAGGGAAAGGCAAAGTCCGCACTGCAGGAGTAATCCTGCAGGCAGACCACTAGATTGACTGGTTCGACGGTAGCTTGTAGGTGTGTTTAAGTTTCAAAACTGAAAACATCCAGGCGACTAGCTAAGCTAGCCTGACGTGAACAGTCACACTGTGGCCGGTCAACACTTCTCACAGCCCGTCAACTGTTCACAGTCAGCACACAGTCACCGCCCTGAATCAAGTTAAGAAGCCGAAGTTGGTATCCGTATCTTTGTCACTCATGTCCAAAAGTTATTTTCTTAACTAACATCCAAGCTGCCACCTTTCAGTGCGGCCATTGCATAAGTAAATGAATAAATGATTGTACGTAACAATCAACTGTCTAAAGTCTCAAATAAACCCCTTACTCCTATCCTGTCCGGCCGTAATCCCCAGAACCCGTCGTCCGTAACCCGTGTTACACACGTGACGGTTCATTAGATGGCTCAATGTTTCTTTTTTTTTCACCCAAAACTGTTGAACGCACCAGGCTGAAATTTTGCACTGATAAAAATAACGACCTCTGAGCCCGGTAGGCGAAGGTCCGCCTGCCACGCAGGAGGTTGCGGGTTCGATTCCCGCCTCGGAACAATTGTGTGAACGATCTGCAGAAATTTGTTCTGGGTGGGTCGGTATCTATGTATAATAAAAAATATCTATCTATCTATGTAATGTATTGTATTAAGTATCAGTCATCTAGTGCCCATAATTAAAACTCTGCTTAGCTTGGGGCTAGATGATGCTGTGTGGATTGTCCAGCATGATTTATTAGATGGCTCGATGTTTCTTTTTTAACCGGCTTCAAAAAAGGATGAGTAGAGAATTCAACTGTATATTTTTTATATTTGTTACCTCAGAACTTTCCACTGGGTGAACTGATTTTGATGATTCTTTATATGAAAGCTGGTGCTTCCCGTGTGGTCCTTTTTCAATTTGGTCCAATTCTGATAATGGCATCCATGAGAAAACCATATAAGTCTTAAATTTGCATTAATTATGTATCAAGGCAACCGATTTTTGTATTTGTATTTTGTATTTGTATTTGTTTATGTCAGATAATAAAATCCATAGTAGTTACATTAATATAAACTAAATATTAAAACATTATTACAATAAAATTAAATTAGATTAAAAAATACGAATAAAAATATAAATGAGATTAAGATTAAAATTAAATTAAATTAGTTTCTTACAATAAAATAAATAATAATTATAACTAAATCATGTGTCGTATCCACACGCTGGAGCCACACGTTGGACAAAATGTGCCCATATAGGGGACATACGCCCGGCCACAGTTTGAAGGATGCTGTTGTGACTCGCCTTCGTCCTGCTCATCAGGGATGCTGTTTTCTTCCGAATGACGGCGTGAAAATCGTCAGTTCGATTTTGCATAGATGTGGTAACCTAAGCTATTTTATATCTCGATCAGAAGCTAGTAAGTACGTACTTACTTCATACTATTAACGCTACATGATATTAACTCGAAAACTAACAACCTAACAAAGTAAAGGTTTCTTGTTCGCTTCTTTACTTCACCTTAAAAATATTGAAGTGAGCAAAACATCTAAATGACTACTTTGCTTCCTAGTTTTGAAGAAAAACTACAAACTACACAGAAAAAAAGCACATATAGGTACGAGTATATGTATCAGCGTCACCGTGAAAGCTTTCCAGGACGGGCACGACCTTCAGCAATGAAGACAACGACAAAGAAGTAAGGTATATGTATTTGATATTCCAGACAGGTAAGTAAATAAATAATAAATAAATAATGCTGGACAATTCACACAGCATTATCTAGCCCCATGGTAAGCAGAGCTGGTGTTATGGGTACTAGATAACTGATATACATTACATAGATAGATATTTTTTTATTATACATAGAAAACGACCAGAACACCCGGAACACATATCTGCAGATCGTACACACAATTGTTCCGAGGCGGGAAACGAACCCGCAACCTTCTGCGTCGCAGGCGGACCTTCGCCCACTGCGCCACATCGGTCGTTAAAGGTAAGTACCTAAATAAGTAAATGAAGTACAAATTATGCGCAACAATCAACTGCCTAAAGTTACGGGTTCTATGAAATAAAGCCATCTCTGCCATTCTGTCCAGCAGAAATCCCCGGAATAAGTTTTCGCCCGACACCCGTAAGCTGTAATGCAGTTTGCGTCAACCAAACGAGGTAACTGTTTTGGTCTGGTTTAAACGAGTTTATAGTGAGGGATTTAAACCGGTGTTTTAATGTTTTAGCTTAACTTAGAAAAGACCAAGGCCGTCAGTCTAGTGTTAACACTAGAAAGACCAAGGCCGTCAATTTGACCGCACGGCGATTTCATTCTTAAATATTTTACAAACTATGTTTTTGTTTCTTTTCATATTTTATGACTTTTCCTAATTTGCTTTCGTTAGGCTTGATCTATATAAAGCGATTTTATTCAGTGCCGCATATGCGTCGTTAGCAATGAATGTGTTGTAATGAATATTGACGTTTGATACAGTCGGCGATCGAAATGGAACATTGGCAGGTACTTTGCAAAAAGTAGCTTATGTTGAACAAGAACAAGAACTATACCCTATATTTTAAAGTTTCAAATCAAATCAACTTATTTATTAGCTGAACACATTATTACAGGTACATGTCAGGTCTTATAACTAGAGTGGTGTCAAATGTGCTCAACCCGCAAGCAGGTGTGCAAATATTAAATCGCACTGATACCAGGTAGTTAAATTTAATCATAAATGAAAATAATCAAGAAAAAAAGCTACAATTTGAAATAAATCATTGTCAAAATGTTTATATGTAAAGTTATTGTGTTCCGAATAAATAAAAATAATATTAAATAATTATTATTGGACACGCTATTGGTCCCGTCTGTGTCTCATTCATTATTAATCCTACGGACTTGCAGTTTTGTAATCCGGAGTGATCCATGAATAGATTAGGAATTCTTAATTCAGAATGAAATATTATTATTATAATATAGTTTGTTGTTGATGAGTCAGTTGTTAAAAATTGCACTTTTAACAAATATGAGTCATTTGTGCAATTTTTTAACAACTGACTCATCCAAACCTCTTCTAGATGACCGATAAACATCCTATGTTGGAATTTGGTATGAAGATAGATCATCAAAAAACTATATCGGAGGAAATTTCCGAAAAACAAAAACATTCAATTGATGTACATGACGTGAAGTCATGGTTTACAATTTGTGAAAGATATGTATGGATGTCAACGGCCGCTGGGGCAAACGACTCGGTAAACGTAGTGTAGGACGCCCTTCGACCAGATGGGATGACGACCTGCGAAAGACTGCAGGTAGATGCTGGATGCGGCAAGCTGAAGACAGGGCGCTATGGCGCTCATTGGGGGAGGCCTATGTCCAGCAGTGGACGGCTATAAGCTGGCGATGATGTATGGATGTAGGAATTGGCCGCAATATCTACGACGTTAATTCAAGCTTCATAAGTATTTCATACATCCTTAACGCGTGTAATAAACCAATTTTATAGAAACCTATGTGTTTTATTCCCACATTCAAACTTGAGCAGTAAAAGGCATATAACGAGTTACCGCGAAGTTTCGAGAGGGTTGAACCATTTATGGAGTTATAATTAATACGAAAATCTGGCAGGTAGAACCTGGCTAGGTTAATATTAAAAATAACTTGCTAGCTTAAAGCCGTCCGCTGTCCCTCAGCCAGGTACCTATAGGGAGAGAAAAAGTAGTCCGAATGCTATTCCAGGTCTACTTGAAATTTTACATATAATTGTGCCTAGACCTAGAATAATACCTTAACCCTAGATTCATAAACATTCGTCTCACAGAACGCGCGAAACGTAAAAATGATTCTAAGTTTTAGAGCGAAAGAGATAGAAAGTTGACTTCTCCAGTACCTTCCTAGATCATACGACAATTAGTATCGCGAGTGCATTTTACTCGCAGTGACGTGTTCTTGAGGAGTTAGAGAGTTTTATTCGTCTGAGGGACTAATGATTATGAATGGAGTAAGAATTGACGAGTACAGTTGCAATTTTTGAAACACGATTTTGAAGATTTCTAGGTTGATGAAGTAAACGGTGAGTTTGTAATACTATTTTTAATTGATCATGATTATTCAAGTACATTTTATTTTGTTACATTGTGTGAATTTACATGTAAATATCCGCATTTCTCATCAAATCAATTTATTTTATTTTAGAAATGGACGCTCAAGACCGGCAAATAGAGCATTATTTGAATTGTTTATCCGATTCTGACGATGACTCAACTCAGCGAGGAGATGCGGGCTTGAGCGACATCGAGGATCACGTCGAAATTGAAGAAGAAATCCCGACCGATTCCGTTGGCAATAGAAGAGACTCAAGATGATGAACTACCGATCGGTTCACGACAGCAGCGCCGAAGCGGTGTCATATTATCTTCTGATTCGGAAACTGAAGAAAACCCAGGTACAGCAGGTAGCTCCGCTCAAACACAACGTATAATTATACCATCTGCCCGCAATCTTAGAGGGAAAAATGGCAATAAATGGTCTTCAATTTCTGTCACTTTGCTACTTTTATGGCATCCTCAATATGACAATCATAAACTCGTATGTTGTTTACGTACATAATATTGTAAAACAAGGTAAAAAACCAGCAAACAGACGGTGTTTCATGAAAGATGTTTCAGAGAAAATGACCGAACCGTGGTTACGTAAGCGTCGCGAAATGCCAACTTTGAGGCGATGCCTAAAAAGGAAGATAGCCGAAGTTTTGAATGAAACGCCTTCCAGAGATATGCCTGGTCCAAGTGGAACCCAAAAAAAGATTTGTAACTTCTGTGATTACAAAAAGCGTCGAATGACGAGGTTTCAATGTAACCACTGTAAAAAGTTCATGTGTTCATGGACCACCGTGGCCTAATCTGTCTGGAATGTTCAGAATAAACATATTTTTGGTTAGTCACATAAGTTTTAAATAACTCAATAAAGAAGTTAAACAATACAATTATTTATTTGTTTTCTTTCATTTAAAAAGTCATAAATAACCATACCTGAATATGTTCGTCTGTGAGACTAATGTTTATTAATAGTGTTACTCGCACATATGTTTATGAATCTAGGGTTAAGTAGATCCGATCAGTAGATTTGGCTTTGTCTACAGGCAGATATATAACATCTTCATATCTTTACAAAATAAATAAAATAATGCTGGACGAGATGAAATTTAGCATACCTACTTATGCATTGTATTATAAACAGTGGCTTGGTGTTACTATATTACCTACAAACTTAACTATAACTGGAGTGCCCTCAACGAGAAGAAAAACCCAACAGAGTACAAAGTAGGAGGGTAGGACACAAACTTCTTCTATGTATGTACTTATATTTAAACTCCAGACTACTAGTTGACCTCAAAGCACCTTGTCCAACCTTCGAAGCTCCGATAACCGTTCCTACTTGAAGTGTTTTACAGATAATTATCATGAATAAACTTGAAACATACTCGAAAATGATTGAAACTCGAGCCCCGCGCCGAATAATGTTTGCACATTTCAAACTTAAACACGATGACCATTATATTTAATGTTATTTTGCTCTTTCTGTCTTTTTCTGTGATTTTGCAGTGATTCAAGATAAATGAATATATACAAAAGATGACATGAACAATCAGACAAAAAATTAAATGAACAGAAAATCAAAAACACCTTTTTTCTTATTATCAAATAGTGTCACTAATTTATAAGTGGTATAAAAATTGACTTGTCTTAGTGCTTTTGTAAGCAATAAATGATTTTGAATTTGAATCCTCTGTTCTAAAAACCAAGATAACTTTTATCAACAAACACATTTGGACGAATTTCTGCGATAATAAACCAACCCACATTTTAAGGTTTTTGCTATAGAAACTAGCCAGTTTTTACAACCTCACCTCAACTCATCTCAACAGCCTATATTGGTCCACTGCTGGACGCAGGCCTCCACGTGATAGGCGCCGATTTTCGCATGTTTTTACAACAACAAAAACAAAAATAATAGGGTTTTCCTTCGAAATCAAATTGAAATTTGCAGAATATTTATTTTGAAACAATATTATTGTAAATATAAATAGTTAAAGCAGAATATAAAAAAAAATCACATTTGTGTCACAAAATCTGCATTATCTCAAGACTATCATATTATAGAAGTAGGTCCATTTATACTTAATTAAAAAACGAAACGAAAGATATTAATATTAAATACAAAAAACACCGGACACGCCTGTTTGTGGCGGCGGCCATCTTAGATTTTCATCAAACATACACATATAAAGATTTAGTATTTTTCGTTTGAATTAATCGGGAGTGTTCTTAGACACTCCCAATTAATTCATACAAAAAAAAACTAAATCAAAATCGATTCATCCGTTTGGGATCTACGATGCCACAGACAGACACACAGACACACAAACTTATAACACCCCGTCGTTTTTGCGTCGGGGGTTAAAGAGAACAACATGTTATAAAGCTAGCATAGACATCGTAGAAACCTGTATAATTAGATAACCCTATAGAGGTAAGTAGGTATCCGAAAATTCTCCGGTATTCTCAGATTTGAGGGGCCCATAGCCAAAGCCCTTTAATGAAACTCGTACAAGAATGTTGACCCATTAAAGCCCAAAGATGGGACGAACTTAGTTTACGTTGGTACCTTCTATCAGGGGAAATTGCCTGATCTTGATTTTGAGGATTCGATAGGATCGGCTTTCAAAAGGCGTGTCTACACGATGTTGTGTGAGTTGAGATTGTGTGGAGAAAGGTACCTAATAAATAAGGTAAACAAAGCCCTTTTACAACTTAGCCTGTATTCGTTAGAAGTGATTCAGAAGGCCGAGAAACAATAGAGGCAACAACGAGAATAATGTTAAGTTAACATACGAGTACACTTCATATTATTAGGATTATTATATATGTATTTTTCATGGTGTAGTTAATCCTACTAATATTATAAACGAAAGTTTGTATGTATTGATGTTTGTTACTCTTTCAAGCAAGCGATCAGTAGTTTGATCGCATCGGGCTGAAATTTTGAATAAAGATAGTTCTAATTCTTTATTGGACACTTAACAAAACAACAAACAAGTTCAAAAATATAAAATATGTGACAATTGGGCGATTTTATCGCTCAAGAGCGACCTCTACCAGACAAACGTGCTTATTTTGCTGTTGGACTGGGTTTTTCTTCTACAATTTGGGTGTGAGCTTGAAGTAGGAGGGTGACTTAGCAATTTTTTATTGTTTATCCTGTTTTTTACCTTCCCTGATTGCATGGCATCTCAATTTTATGGGAGGGTGGCGTACGTGATTTGCATATTGTTGGATCTTATCCGTGAAGGTTTTGCGCGCAATTGTTACTTAATATTTATTATCCTAATTGAGGATTTCCACTAAGTAGCGCCTGAATGTATTATTTAGTCATCATCATCATATCAGGCGATTCATGTCCACAGCTGGACATAGGCCTCCCTGATAGGACGCCACAAATAGCGGTAATTTATCTGTTTAAACATTCATTTCTATAAAATTCCTATAATACAATCACAAAATTCAATTACTTTGAAACTCGCGCAGAAATCTTGTTTTTATGATTCAGGATCCGGGAAGAATGCTGAGGAAAATAATTGCACATAAGGATAAAACATAGTATAGTGAAACTAGTAATTCAATAATAATAATCTATAATAATTATTATTTTAAGACCATAGAAAAGTAAGAGATCTTATTTAACTTATCTACTGTCCATGGTAATATATGTATGTATGTATCCATTAAAACTAGCTTAAGTACATAAAACTTAACTCGCTATTTTGTGAATTTTTGTGACGGCATGTAGATGACGTAATCAGGGCGTCAGCTGATGACGGTGCACGGCGGTGCAGCGGTGGTGTCCTCTTGCAAGCGGCCAGTGAACCTTCAAAACTTAACACTCTTCGGCCAAAACTCTGCTAAGAAGGAGATCTGAAATTGCCTAAGACTTAATTAATGTATTTTAAAATTAAATACATGAATGAAGCAAAAATTGACTAAAGTAAAAGGTTCAAGGAGATAGAGCAAAATAAGTGCTACGAAAAGCTTTAATTTGTAAGTTCGAGCTACGAAAGGCTACGAAATGCTACGCTTTCGTAGCTTTTCGTAACTCGTCTACGGCTCATAGAGTTAAAGTAAAATGTCAGAAAATCTATGTACGAAACGTATTTTTGTAACATTCTGTGACAAGCTAGGTAATATTACTTCGTGCCTCAGCGACCCTATGTGTATCTTGGCATCTAATAAGAGAAGTCGCTACAATGATTTGAATAAACAAACTCACTTCCATCCATAGTTACATACAAACTTGCCCATTTATTAGTGTGAAAGGAATATTCTTTGGATAGAGACTTTTTTGCCAGTGTCAACTAATGGAAATACATTATTGTAAAATGAAAGAGTTCATCAAATTATGAAGATTGTTATATTTTCACTAGATCCTAGTTCGCAGGGTTCGTATCTAGAGGGTGTACCACGTGCAGGTGAGGTTGGCTTCGGAGATGAGATGATTTAAATTTAAATTTTCCGCTCTCTCTTTCTCTCTTATCTATTAAACTGAGCTTTTTAGAAACCCGGCTCACTTCCATTCACAGTACATATTGCCACACCCTGCTTGGGTACCATTGTGTTTCTTATACATTACCTAGATACTAAGACCTATAAATGTACACAATGATGCAATAAAATAAATATGAAATATTTTATTTATTTATTGAGATAATAACATCATTACAGGTTTTTTTATTAAGCCCTAAGGCGATGTTATAACTACAGATGTTGGAGTCCCCTCCCCCAGGCTACTACGATCTTTGGTGTGAAGAAAGTGTTAAAGTAATAATTTGTAAGTCAAGGTTAGACTGATTGTCGTACACTACGCCGTGTCTGCGGCTGTAATATCTCAGGTCTGCGAGTAATGAACGTAATGTGACACGAAGGAAGAGGATTAGTTTGCGCTGCCTCGGATAGAGGGCATTTCTCACTTGTACACATCTTATTGTGCGATGTAGATGAGTCATGGGTGAATGGAACTCATCTGTGAGATCACTTATTGTTATGTGTGTGAAGCCAACAGGATCCCCCAAGGGATAAAGCTGGGATATCCTGGTGGCGTAACTTATTAGTACGGACTCTTTTAATATCACTGATTCAGTCACTGACTATAAGCATTTACGCACAATTGGTCTAAGAAATATAAACCCCCAAAGTCTCCATTCATTGACTCATGAACGCTTTGTATATCTATTAGAAATATAAGTATAAATGATAATGCTGGATAGTTGTAGAAAGCTGTAGTATGCATATTCTACAGCTTTAAAGTCTCAGGACACTTATTGAATAAAATACAATTCAATTCAATACGTTTCTTTCAGCCTAATAACTCATAAGATAAATTAATTTAAAGAATGGAATAACATTCTGCTTTCTTCACAGACGCATGACAATGCAATATATCCTACTAATATTATAAACGCGAAAGTTTGTAAATATGGATGGATGGATGTTTGTTAATCTTTCACGTAAAAACTATTTAATGGATTTTAATGAAAATTTACAATAATATAGCTCATACATCAGAATAACACATAGGCTACAATTTATAAAGATATATTGTATATTATCCAAAATATCTATCACCACGCGGGTGAAACCGCGCTAGTATATAATAAATGTGCATTTTCTACTATTTTCTATTAATTCCGGTTTTACAATGGACTCCAATTGTGCGTCAGCATTAAAAATCAGAATAAATAGAAAAGTTTATTATTTAATTAATTATTTAAATTTCGGATTCGGGTGAATGAAACCGTATGTTGATCGTTTCAAACATAATTGTTTGAAACGATCAACATACGGTTTCATAGCCACTGAACATTTTTAATTATTTGATCATAGAATATTTGATGATATTGAAGTTGTGATCGAGATTCGAACTGTTGGTAAGCACCCCGAATTGTCTCAATTTACCTAACTCACAAAGAAGCTTAAATCTGTCAATGAAGAAAGATACTGCTTCAAAGAAGTGACCAATTTCGCTAATGAGGTTACCGACTCGAAAAGTTTCTCAAAGACCTTTTTATAAACTTATCTTTTTACTTAGTTCTTTATCAAGAACCCTCAGGGTTGATCATTTGCCTCGTTTATTTTACTTCGACTCTACAAAACGTATACATAGGTACTTAGACATATTAAAAATATTATAAAATAATACTTCTGTTATACTGAATTTTTTACATATCTAGTCCCAAATTCAAAAACTGGGACAATTTATGTTCTAGTTGTTCTGTACAGAACGACAGCGTAGAAATATTGGGAATTAACGAAAAGTACGAGCTAAGTAGGGTACTTATGTACTACTAGAGTAGGTGCCGACCATTATACCAGATGACTGTTCCTACCAAATCCTAAAAAATAAGCGAAGCGAACCTAACGGGTTTGGTGGTCAAACTACGCCTAGATCTCAATACTACCGGATGTGTAAATGTGTAATACCGTGGTAAAAAACTCGAATTACATAGAATTTAATATTTTGTCTGTTCGGGAAACCGACCACGCAGCAAATATGCAATTTAGCTGCCCTTGCAACTTAATGCGTATTTGCTACCGCGTATAAACACCATACCAAATAGGTACCAATCCACAAATATATAAGTGGATCAACCAGCACCATCTACCAAAACCCCCAACTATAACCACATATTTTATTGTTTTTGGTTCCTTGAAAGCTGCGATCATAGGTAAATATCTACTATCTTGAAAGTGATAAAACGAATGAGAAAAAAGTTACAATAAAAAAAAACATGAAAATGCACTGTTTCGCAAATAATTCGGTTGAGATCGCAGGAACGCTGCGGTCTATTGAAATAACTTATGTTTTGATTCGTAGGTTATTGTTAATTATTTGGTTCCTTGAACCAGTTTCTTCATAAGTTGTGCAGTTTTCTTGTAAATAAGCAAAAACTTGATTTTTCCGCTTACGTCGTTCGAAAGCCATATTATGATCTCTCCTTCCCCTATCATATCGCGAAATATCGCGAAATGCTATGCCAATCCTATTCACAAAATTACGCTCATTGCGCCCTCTTAACTGGAAATAGAAATGTCTATTATCAATGATCGAGGCGATAACGAAGAGAGGCAAATTGTAGCGTTTGGAGCAAAAATAGCATTGCTTTGTTGAACTTCTTTTCATACGAGAGGCAAAGGAACTAGGACCAGATTTGTACCATTCCATCGGACTTGCTTTAATAGAACTAAAATGTTTTAATTTGAAACAGCTTCTTAGAAAACTAGGTGATTGACCTACCTATCTATAACTCCCAAGTAGGTACCATCATAAGCAATCCGAGTAAACCTAAATTAATAATTTAAGAAAACCTTTTTCATTAATTTAGAATTTTAGACAGTCTTGTTTAAATTTTTCTCTCTAGAAAATCAACATTAGGTTTTTCAGTAACACATTTGCGTTTTTCAGTACGGTAAGCAAAAAATAGAATTATGAGGAATATTTTAGCCTGCCCAACTGCAGGGAGAAGACGTCCGTGGACGTCATAATTTATATATATTATTATATATATTATTTATATATATTTATTTAATTTTCGAATACCCTAATCTAAGCTGTACGGAATACCGCACGATAGGTAAAGTCGATAAACTGGGTCATATAATTCAGCAGATTCACCTACTCACACATGTGTAAATGCTTACGTTTTTATTGTAAATTGGTACTTATTTGCAATGAATCAAATCAGTGTCAAACGATCACTCGAGGGTTTGATTCGTTCTTTATCCTTCCCTCTACCTACATCTTAAACTAACTTTACTTATAACTGTAGAACACACTACATAAGCTAAAATTTAACTTCAAAAACTATCCGACCGTTTACGAATAGGGTTCCTTCCTACTCTAGCTTCCCCTAAACAATACCTACACTCATTGCATCGACGATTACAATGTTCCTAATACAGAACAAGGAAATAGTTGTCCTATTCTTACATGAGGTCGCTACGCCAAACAAAGCACCCACCTCTCATGTCAACTCCAAACAAAGATTAGTAAGCACATAAGCCCGAAAACGAGCCAAGATCCATCAAGTCTTCCAATTTTCATTTCAAAGGTAGGTAATCCTGTTTTACTTTATGTTTACAATTTACCAAGATATTATTTAGTTGCTCGCTTCTAAGATGGAAATTGCTCAAGAGAAACCTAGGTCAAGATAAAAATAAAAATGTAGGTAGATTTTGTAATTTGTACTGAAAAGAAAATAGGATTTTCTCGAACCATGCTTGCTAAATGGCTTATTTTACGATCAAATAATAATGGCTAAACTTCACTTAGCCATCTCGTCAAATCGAATTAAATAGGTCTTCCTAATAAATCAGCGATTTGTGATCCGCCAAGCCATTCTATAAACGGGCTGATTTAACGATCCGGAGCGACATTCATAAGTTTTCTTAAACGATAAAGACGAACACACAATCATGAATTCTAGTCACTACTCGCCGAGATCTGATTGTTATGCTGCCTACGTAACTACTATCCGGGGCTTTCCCATCAATTTCAATAAAACTTCACTCCAAATAATCCCAGTTAATCACAGTTTACTCAAATTAGAATTGACTTAGCGAGTTTATGATTTAAATTGCTTTCGGGATCTGATAAATAATTTAAGTTAAAGAGAAAATTATTTGGAAACAATTTCAAAGCCAAAGGGTAATAAATTCACGGCAATTGCTCTATCTAACGAAATTAGGTAGGTTGGTACCTACTTATTGCAACGTTTTAGTACAGAGGGGAGGTTTTAGTAAGATAGGTAGGTAATTTAATGTAAATGCTGGGCTGATATTATCCACCGCTCTCTTTATGGAAGCACCCAAACGAGCTTCCAAGGCTTTAAATTTATGGTTGCTACCTATTTTATTTTTGACGTGATTGTTAGTTCAGCTTCAGATTTAAAAAGGCTATTAATTAATTTTCCACTTCATCGCTGAAGCTTCGAGTAGCCCGCCAGCAAAAACTTTTTAATTTTGTTAGGTGGGTAGGTGCTCAAGAATCCGGAAAGTTGAGATTGTTTTTACGAGTGAAGCCTTGATGAAGGCGTGTCGGGATCGTTCAACAGGTCTGGCCACTGGTACGTCATCTGTGGCCCTGGTACACTGAATCGATAGTGGATGCTGGAGCATGCGCGCAGAGTGCGTCCATCATGAGAACTGTGATACTTCTCTCGCTGTTTCTGCTGTCTCCTGGTGAGTTTTGAGAGATAGTTCTACTGTATCTGCTTGTTTTTGCCATCCTAGTACGGTGTGGAAGTTGTGGTGACAAAGGTTTTTGTGTGCCCAAGAGCGATGATTTGTAATAGAGCTTCGGATCGACAGACGTCAGAGGTATGTTGTGTGTTCTGCGCAGACTCGGTGGATTTATCACGTTTTTGTAGAAAACAGGATTTCGGAGTTACGAGAACCTTGTATATAAACATTATGAACTTTTACAGTGGGAGAGGATTTGGTTGTACCTATGACATAATTTTGCATGGCTTTGGCATATTTTTTTGCGACTCACTCCGCTCGCCGATACCATGCATCTACTGCACTGCTACAAAGTACGTCAGTACCTACTTTCTTTTACTTTTGTGATATATAAAATAGATAATTTAAATTAAACTGTGTGTGGAATTACCGGGCAGAATAACACAACTCTACCTTGCGAACACTTGAGCAGAGCCTTAGCCGTGGTACCAACATTTTTCAGGCGCCTGCCTACCGGTAAGCTGGTAGAATAGGTGCTATTAGGTAACCCGTTTTCATATGAAATAAAGATCCTCATAGTTTTTATACGAAATCAAACAAAGGCACAGGGACAGATTAATAATGCAGAGCTTTTATTGGGGTAGACCGTAGACCGAGAATTTAAGTCCCCGTAGAAAAAAAGTAAATTCTCGGTCTACGGTCTACCCCAAAAAAAGCTAAAGTAGTCCTATAATCAAATTAAGTAATTTATAAAGGTAAGGTAGGTATAGGTGGTAGGTAGGTTACCTACATAACCTAGATTTCTCTAGGCAGTCTATCTGACGCCTGTCTTTGCCCAGATGCAAGCCAGACAAATCATCATCATCATCATCAGCCTATTCACTGCTTGACATAGGCCTCCCCTAATAAGCGCCATAGCGCCTAGATTTAGCTTGCCAAATCCAACATTAGCTTGCAGTCTTTAGCAGGTCATCAAATTCAGCCAGACAATGGGGACCTAGAAATACATAGGTCCACTACTAATATTAATATTGAATATATTTTTTAATCAACTTGACGCTTTAATAAAACCCCATTAACCCTTCCAGAGCCCAGCGAGTCAGACCTGCTCCGCGACAGCGTCCACGTGACGTCAGCAGCGGCCAGGCCTCACAATGAGCTGTGGTGCTTCAACTGCCTCACCGAGGTGCCTGACGACAGATGCGCCGCCATCCATAGAAACGATACCGCGCTTGGGCATAAGTGTCATAATGATAGGCGAGTCTGTATGGTAAGTTATTAAAAAACGTCTGAGAGATGTTTGCTAAGCTTGGTGGGATAGGTTCTCAAACAACTGTTATTTAATTTTTATTAAACATGATAAATTCAGGTAAGGTCACGATAAGTCAGTCATATTTCATTACAACTAGTAGAAAAAAGGTAAGTATTTTCATAACAGAAGCACCACTTTTAAATAACTATGTAGTTTCTACCCGCGGCTTCCTACGTGTATTTAAGGTTATTTATATCCTTTATTTTGATTTATGGGATAAAACGTAGCCTATGTTTTATTCCAGTCCTAGAACTAAATACTTGTACGAAGATGATGACCCATACACCCCATACAATAATAGTTTTGGCGCGAAGAGTAAATAAAATATAATAGTAATAAAAACATCCAAACTTTTTGATGATGGTAACACCTACTGTCTGGTTTGGTACGAGTACGAATAACCAATCAGTTTAAATTTTCTTAATTATCTCTCCATTCGCAGGTAAAACGCTACTCCTACACAACATCCACCGAAAACACCACAACAGCAATAAAAATGTGGGCTCTAGAACGAAACTGTACGAAGCACTGCGAACCTGGCTGCATCATCATCGGGGAAAGAACTAAACTATACGCCTGCACCAGCTGTTGCACTGAAGACCTGTGTAATTTCGACTCTGCAGGGGATTTGCCGATTCCTCGTCGATACTTCTGGCTAGCGGTTCTGATAGCTCTAAGGTGGAGAAATTAGCTAGGAAGGATTGAAGTAAAAACAATTTTCTCAGGATTACCTATACTATAGCTTCTAGCACATTGATGCCGTTCGAATTAATCTTAGCATTAGTAAATTTCCTAATAAAAGTGCCACTTTCACAACAGCTGGATCCTAGATAGAATTTTAGAGAATAGATTCGCAATTTATTCACATTTTGTCCTATAATAGATACCTACACTAATAGTGCAACGTCTGAGAGACTACATTTTGAGATAGCTTTGTATTCTGATGTTCTGCTGCGTACCTTAATAGGCTAATTTGAATGTAGGAAGGACACATAACTTGTCTTGCTTTGTAGTGAGAAGAAAGTACCTAGATGATGTTTGGTTTGTTACAAAGCCTAGGCACCTAGCTTACCTACCCACCCAATCATTAGGTAGGTACCTATTTAAGTTTTTTGGTCAGTTTAAAGTTTAGAGCACGAATTTTATGAAATAAATGAACCAAAACATGGTGATAATAAATAATAATATTAAAGTAAAACTCCGCAAGATGTTTCAATCAAACCTTCCAATCCAACAAAACAACTCTTTAACACTTTGATTGCTGAAATCACACGGTATGTGTTTTCTACAAGTGACTAATATGCGTAAATCCACAGTAGCGCAGCGGCTGAGATATTTCAAATACTTAGGTAGTACCTTACGTACCTATGTAGTTATTGTATTAAGTACCTATATTTGCTTGGTGTATAAACGTTTCGCGAGCCGGGTGGCTATATTGGAGGACCTATAAAGTGAGAACCCTGGAGACCCTTGAAACATTTGAAAGAGACCCAGGTTTAGTTTGGGAGTTATTATCACTAATCTATATATTATAATTATAATTTAATAATTTAGCCATTTAGGTATTATCAAAGAATAAATTACATAATAATTGAATTATAATCAAATTAAATAATTGAACATTGTTAAAAAAAAATAAGAAAACTTTAATTATTGAGCATTATTAAATAAGTATTTTTATAATTCTTTGATCTCTATTTGAGTAAAGGCCTCCTCCAGACTGTGCCATTTCTTTCTATCCTTCGCTATGGCCGGCCAATTATTTTCTGTTTCCAAAATTTCGTCGACCCATCTTTCAAGTGGACGTCCCCTTTTCCTTTTTACCAGGTGGTCCCCGCCAGGCTGTTACCACTCCGGTCCACTTCTTGCTCATTCTTGCAACATGGCCTGCCCATTTCCACTTCAGTCTTCGGCAATGATGTAGAGCATCAATAACATTAGTCTTTTTTCGAATATTGGTATTTCTGTGTCTGTCTTTTCTTTTTATGTTTAGGATGCTCCTTTCCATAGCTCTTTGTGTTGTTTGTATCTTGTCTGATGTGAATTTGTTAAAGATCCAAGTTTGGCTGGCGTAGGATAGGCAGGCTATAAATATTATATCATTATCATTAATTAATAAAGACTATGCTTCTATGACCGCTTTCTTGTTTGTCCGGCTTCTGACACTTCTTTAAAAAATAGATATAATGTCAATGTCACAATTTTCATTGTTTATTTTGATCAGCTGGCTGGCTGATTCTGATTGTGTTGTGTTGTGTGTTCATTCAGTTCGTCGTCGGTGGGTGGACTGTATGGTTTTCTCCTGTTTTCCCCCAGATTTTAAATACAAAAAACAAATTATCAGCTAAGAAGTGCTATGACTATAATATCCTTCATCGGCAGAAAATTACCATTACTGTCGTTGTCGTCCTCGAGCGTACAAAAAATGGCATTGCGATCACAGTCAAGTGATATGACTAAATTCCGCGAAGTTCTCAAATCCGCTAAGAAACTTGTTTTTCTATCTGGTGCTGGCATCAGCGCTGAGTCTGGTATACCGACGTTTCGTGGGCCGGGAGGCTATTGGAGGAATTATAAGGCTACTTCACTCGCCACACCTAAAGCTTTTGAAACTAACCCAAGTTTGGTTTGGGAGTTCTATCATCACAGGCGGGAAGTAGCAGCGAAGGCCCAGCCTAACCCGGTAAGCAATACAACCAAACTGTCTCATTAATTATCAAACACGATCAACACCTAGAGCATCTTAATCTAACTAGCTAACTAACTTATTCAAGATAAGGCTTGGAAAGTCTGTTGATCTTTGAACTAAAACTACAAACGCAAACTTATAAGTTGTATAGGTAGGTAGGTACCTACCTATACGACTTAGAACTTTGCATTTTTGTTCTTAGTGATTACTTATAGCTTTGTTACCTTGTTGTTTTCTGTTATCAGGTTTTGTTTATCAATTGTTTGTTCTAAAAAATCTTGGATTCTAGAACTGACAGAATATATTATATAGTTCAAACAATGAATGCCTTACCAAACAAAGTTTACTTTTCAGGGTCATATAGCTATAGCAGAATATGAAAAAAAACAAACAAACAAAGAAATAACAGTGATAACTCAAAATGTAGATGGTCTGCATAGAAGAGCTGGTACCAAAAACCTGCTAGAAATACATGGATGCCTGTACAGAACTCGCTGCACCAAATGTGGGGAGGTTTTGGATAACACAGATAGCCCTATTTGTCCGGTAAAGGATTTTCAGCTCTATGGTTTTAGAAATAAGGATGAATGTGATTCATTAACTTACTGAAGCAATTTTCTTTGTTATAGGCTTTTGCCAATAGAGGAGCCCCTGATATAGAACCAACCAGTGATGTTCCCAAGAAAAGTCTACCACATTGCAAAAAGGCTGGCTGTGGGGGTCTACTCAGACCTCACATTGTGTGGTTCGGAGAGGGTTTAGAAGTGCCGGTGTTCGAGAAAGCAGGTAAAATAGTACCTCCATAGTGGTATTTAAACCAACTTCCTGCTTTCAACCACAACCCTGCAGATCCATGTTCTACATTTCTAATTTTAGGGCTGTAAGGTGATTTGAAACATGTTCCAAATGTCATGGTTTCAATCACCTTCCACGTTGCTATTTTTTATACAGGACAATTCACACAACATCATCTATTTATAGCCCCAAGATAAGCACAAGTTTTGTTGTGGTTTAACAGATAACTGATATACAAAACATTACGAAGATATTTTATTCCAACATAGAAACAACCAGAATCCGAAACAAAGACCTGCAGATCGAACAAACATTTTACCAGAGGTGGAAAAAGACCACAACCTACTGAAAATTTTCAGTAGGTTGTTCAGCAGGATGATGATTAACAACAGAGGTTGTTAAATCATCATTATTCCCACAGTCCTAATCATCATAGTTACCAGATTTATTTATTTTGAACCACCCAACAACCGATGAATAATGAAAGGAATATTTTCAACAGATGCAGCTATGGCAGCCTGTGATGTCTGCATCGTCGTAGGCACATCTAACGTCGTCTACCCGGCAGCAGGGTTCGCGAAAATGGCTTCGTTGCGAGGTGCTGTAGTGGCGGAGTTCAACTTAGAGCCCACTAGTGATACTAAGGGATTTGACTTTTTCTTTAAAGGACCTTCTGGGAAATTACTGCCGGTGGCTCTTAGTGACTGAAGAACTGATGATGTTGGTTTTAAGAGGATAAAACTTGGTATACCATGATAGGTATGAAAAGTGATAGTCAAATTAAGAATTTATGAAGGTAGTCTATCTCTGTACGAAGGCATCTTATCATGGCTGAAAAATGCAGTACTTTTTGTACCTCGTCACTAGCAATGGTTAAGGTTAAACGAGTCAAGGGTTATTTGTTATAGAAAAACTATTTAGTGTTGCTTTTCAAAATAGATTTACTTAAACTTTTGAATAACTAAACTAGGTCGGAACGAGCTTTATTTTTAAAGTTACCTTTCTTGTCAAAATTAGGCTTAAATCAGATTTGAAACACGAAAGTTATTCAAATGCGTACCTTTTTTACGGTTTTGGGTATATACAAACAGATAATTACGGAATAAATTGAAATTATCCTTCGTTTTGGAAGGTCAACATCAATCAGTTTAGTAGTTACCCTGATTGATGTAAAGACAACCTTAAGGTTTAGAATAGTTTTCAAAGTGGTTAGAAGAGTATAATTGCATAATACTTTTAGGTTTTATAGGCTATATTTATGCAAATAAGATTAAATCATTTTGTATAAAATATATTTGTTAATCTTAATCAAATTAGAGAGCATTCAATGCAGTTATCACAATAATAAATCAAGCATTAAAATTTACGAAACGAACACTACACTTTCTTTTTATGCCTGCCAAAAAATTTAGCTATGCTGCCTACTGTAGGGCCAAAGTTACAGTTGGTCATCAAGGATTTCTGTAACAATGAAAAACAAGTTTGTAAATGAAGTAGATAAAAAATTAATTGCTACCACCTATGCTGGCAAAGAAAAAAATCGGCTAAAACTATTTTTAGAAAGTGTTCTGTGGCTACAGGGGTGGATACTGATTCTAGGATTTAGAATCAAACTTTACAACAGTTCTACACTAATGTCTAATGTTTGAATAGAGAATCTAAAAACAACTTATTTCTTATTTGAAGTATAAAATTTGACTTGTCTAAGTGCTTATTTTGTAAGCCTAAAGAAATGAAAGTTTTTTTAATTAAAAAAGAAACTTGTTTGTGTTTGTGAGTCATCAGATCACATCACTCATCAGTATCACACCAAAAGGTACGATTCTGAAAATTCTGACAGGATATTCTATCCAGGACACGTGACGTGGGCGAAGCACCGTGCTCTTCGTTGACGTTGAATTTATATATGTCAAGTTATTAATAAAAATTGGAATATAAGTAAAATTACCTGTACAAAAGAGGGTACCGCAGCAGTGGTTTGTGGCCTCGAATACCTTTCATCCACCAATAGAACGCACGCATAATCATTGGCGTGTCTTACTGCTCTACCTGAAACAGAACAGAACTTACATTTATTTTCATTACTTAATTATATACTATTACATGCTGGACAATCCACACATCATCTAGCCCCAAGTTAAGCAGAGCTTGTGTTATGGGTACTAGATTACAGATATACATAAAGCATCACATATATAGATAGATATTTATTTACATAGAAAATATCCAGAACCATTTGCGGGAATCGAACTCGCAATTTCCTGCGTCGAAGCCGGACTTACGTTTGCCGCGCCATAGTGGTCGTCGTAATATCTGCTCTGTGATAGTCTTATACTTCTCTACCAACCTTCCTCATACATATGCGTCTATGCTGAACATGCCAACAAGGTAATTCATGTTTTGCTATAATCACACTTGACGATAGGTCTAGTCCACCAGTTCAAAGTCGCTCAGCGAGCTATGGAAAGAGCTATGCTCGGAGTTTCTCTGAAGGATAGGATACAAAACGAATGCATCCGACAGAGAACCAAGGTTATCGACATAGCTCAAAGAATTAGCAAGCTGAAGTGGCAGTGGGCCGGCCATATCTCGCGAAGAACCGACGGCCGCTGGGGCAAACGTGTTCTTGAGTGGAGACCACGACTCGGTAAACGTAGTGTAGGACGGTAGGACGCCCTCCGACCAGGTGGGATGACGACCTGCGAAAGACTGCAGGTAGATGCTGGATGCGGCAAGCTGAAGACAGGGCGCTATGGCGCTCATTGGGGGAGGCCTATGTCCAGCAGTGGACTGCTATAGGCTGATGATGATGATGACACTTGGCGATTTATTGTCGCAGTAGTGGCTACTGCCAAGGCGTAGTTAGTCATAATTACCTACCTATACATTGGTTGACAGCCTTCATACAAAGGTTCTCGTAGTAAACGCTTCCGCTGCCGCCCGTTCTGTTCAAATAGCTCATCTTCTCTTGTAGTTCTGGTGATTTTACATTCGGGTACGGCATTCCGATGACTAAGACGCAGCGGCCGAGGTCGTCACTAGAAAATAAAAAAGCTTTAGACTTGAATTATTTTTGTATATCCAGCCAAATAAAATACTCTAACTACCTACGAATAAATAGACTTATTATTTATTCGTAGCTAAGTACTCAAGAATAAGAATTTAGTTAAAGCATTACAATTATTGTACTTTTTTATTGTCTCGTAAATCGATAGTGCAAGGAGTCATCCTTTCACGACTTTTATCTACAAAAAGCCCCTGTAGATTTAACTATCAGCTGATATCATCATTATTAGCCTGAATAAGTCCACTGAACTTACCAGCCTCTCCCAGTACACGTCACAAATAGCGATCCTGCGCCGCCTGCATCAAATCAAATCATTTATTCGCTAGAATGAAGCGACTATCGACATCTACCGACTTTCGCGTCCGCTACAATGTCGTCGGAAGGAAAACTATGCTATCGTATAAATACTTATACAAATGAGTAGGTTCTAATACCTGAAGTTTAAACCTTCACTCAATTTTCCACCAACGACGCTCAGTAACAAAGCTCCGTTTCGACCACCGTCTCTACTACTGACTGCTTGCGCGAATTTGTTCAGCACCTGGAATAGTAAGCAACTTTAAACTTTATGAGTCAAACTAGACATTCGGTCGAATGAGCTTTTATAATTTTTTATACCCGACTGCGCGACGCAAAGATATTCTGTAGAAATATATTTTCCGCCTATGCTCGTTTGTTTTTAATTACCGGTCTTAATGATTTTTTTTTAATATTTGAGTTTGTTTTTTTTAGTAAATATATTTTATCGTGTACTTATTGATAATTTACGATCTATAACGTAACAATTTAAAGTTAGTTAACAAATGCTTGTTATCCTACACTGTGGAGGAATGGGTCAGAAGTTAAGAAAGTATTCGAAATGGATTAAGGCATACCATATATTCGACTTTATACAGGATTTTGGGTGTTGGGACCGACATAATGAAAGAAAATGAAATTCATTATGACTTGTAGTTTTTTTTAATAAAATGAGAAGTTGTCGCGATTTAGAACTTTAACACAGAGATATTTTACTTTGAATGCACGTAATTCGTTTTTCGTATCAAAAAATAATTTATTACAAAAAAATTATACATTGAAAAATATAAACAAAAAAGATATTTCAAATGCGACATTTTGTTGTTTTAGAAAATATTGATAAATCAATCTTAACAACGAGAAATGTAGCTCATCCGACATTCTTTTAGGTGTTGAGGGGGTCTTCAACACCTAAAAAAATTTCGGTCCAATAGATACCCTGTATATTTTTAAACATCGTTATCCTTACCTGATCAACCTCAGAGGCGGATTTCGGCTCTCGAAAAACAGTTTTCTTCTTGCTAATCGCGTCAATAACCTTGTTGTTTCTCATGTGCTCGTATACAGTCTGTTCGTATGAGTAAGAGGGTAGGAAACATACTATTCCACCGGGGACAATGCTGCTGATATTTCTTAGGATACGACCGACTTCGCTCAGCTGAAAAGAAAGCGTTGTAGTTAGACCTGCTTTGGTTCGCAATAACTGCCCTGCTAGCCAAGCTATGATGGCGTCAAGCTAAGCTTGTTATGGCATCGGCCTTCAAGCTTAGTCATTTCCCTGAAAATAAATAGCTACTGAAAATTGGCATTGGAAATCGACAAATTGATTTCCAATCGGAGAGGGGTTCAGGGTAATTGTTTAGTGGTTCTCAATACTAACTCTTCTATAGAGCTTGGAGATCATGATAGATACGTATGTGGTAGTTTTTCATTGAGATCGTTAGATCCCATGGCTCAGGAAGAAAAGCAACTTTAATAATAACAATCACAAAGTCCATTTTAACCTACCAACTCATTCGACATACGATTCTCATAACTAAAGTTCAGCGTCACATTAGACGGTCCTTTCGAGAGACAAACGGCGAGCACGTTATCTGCAGGAACCACGTGGTCGCATCGCACCACGGTTACAGAATCATCAGCCGGGTTACTGGTGAGTAAGGACTTGAACTCGCCTATTGGCTCCATTGTTCCGCCGGCTACAATCACCTGGAACAGATATAAAAATAACTAAACGGCGCGTAAGTAAAATACGAAGGCTAATCGTTAAAGCATGCACTGCCCAGCATCCGCCGTCGCCGGACGGCACTGGAGATGGACACGTGCGTCGTGGGCCCTGTGTTAAACGAACCTTGAAATCAACGTTCAACGATTTGATTCATCACTATGTATAGAATGTGGATATGACGAGACCGCTGTGGAATTACGCAAAAACCAACCATATTCCTTCAAAACCCTTTGAATGGCCTTCGTAATTTGCAATTGTATGGCGAAGGACATTGAAATGGCTTACAAATGTGAATTATAGGATGGGTGGTTTTAGCGTAATTCCACAGCAGTATTTGTATTTTTTATTATTGTTTATAGCTGATTGTGGGGGTGTAATGGATTAGATACCAACTTACCGACCGACACTGCTTCACAATGCTAGAGAAATGCTCATTAGGGTTCAGCAGTAGATACTTCAGCCCCGCTTCGCTCGTCAGCACTCGGCCGTTCTCGCTGCGCTCGCAGAGACGGGACAGGAAATCTAAGATGGCGTAGAGTCCGCTACCGGCTGATGTTTCTGAAGGCACCTGAAAACCACAAAATATCGGGATAAACATCAGTTTAGGCGTCCTTCCAAATATCGAACGATAAACTTCCCCATTTTGAGTGACATCCATCATTATATACACATAGTGAGTGTTTCGTTTTGCATTACATGCATATAGGGGGCAGAGAGAGCTGAGCAGTGGTATCTATGTACTCGTCTTTGTTATAAAGTTTAAAACTAATAGCTATTGTACCTGAACATTCTCTTTCACGTCCATCTTTACTTCTTCAACGACCTCAGCTTTCTTCTTTGCAATATTACTCAAAAACGATTGGAAACTACTTTTCTTTCCGACTGTACACTTCAGTTCCTCTTCAAGTTGTTGCTGACTGTACCTCATAGAGAAGCCGTGTAGTTTCGGAGCCAACCGTGATAGTCTAGCGAATTCTATCAGAGGTCTTAGGTTCATGTGGTCTATTTCAGCTTTTATGACGAAATCTTCAGATGTGTAGATGGTTGTTTCATCTTTCTTTTCCGCTTTTAGCTTTATCATACCTGTGAGCAGTTATTATAGTTAATTAGCACCTCGTCATTATCATCGAATTATTGCCCAATACTGGGTATACCTAGGGTCAGTACATATCTGACGGAAAATGCGTCGAGCGTATAATTTGTCGCGTCTATTCGGTCAAACTAGACCTACCACATTACGCGTCTAGTTAGTTCGAACGGCCTGTACACAAACGATCTCACCTGATGTTATAACTAGTCTGAATGCATCATACAAAATACACGTGTCGCGACACGTTGTTACGTCGACCGACTATGCGTTGACGTAAACGTCGCTGGACACACTAACGCATCTTTGGTTGAATGTTTTATTATATATTTGCCTGTTCTGGCGTAACGCGACCGATAATACGCGACCGATAATACGCGACGTATTTTCCGTCAGATATGTACCGCCGAGCCTGTCATCTACCACGCATTCATTGTCAATTAGTATCTACTTATTAGCCGAGTCCAAATTGGGCGAGCAGCCTAGCCAGGCAACCTTAAAATGCTGAGCTCGGCGTGTGGCCGCAACCAGCTGCCTCGCGCTGTGGTTGCCTAGTCTGTACACATCAATTATTATATTACCAAGGGTAGTTACTTTTATAAAATGAAACAACTTACTTAAAAGTTTTCCAACAACAAAAACTATTTGATTCAGCGACAGTAGATTTTTACTGCTTAGCCTGAAATAATTCAAAAGTTAAGAAGTTACTGTAAGGATAACTCTTTAGGCGACATGAACGTGATTTAGTTACAGTTTTCTTCTTTAAAAGTGCCGTTGTCTGGCAATCTGCACCTGTAGCCACAGTTTGTGCACTTAACGCCCAAAATACATTGAAGAAATCTATCAGCGGCACTGCCTGAGTTAGCCTAAAACATAAGTAAGTACAGAAATGCTTATATCTTAAATGCAATAAAGTTCATTTCAGGCAGTATATCAGCAGAAAGGTGTGCATCAAGCTTTGCTTACTTTGTGGCTACATAATGCTGTATAGATGATCCAGCATTACTTACTATAGCGCCATAACTTTAATATAATAAGATAAGTAGGTACTAACCTAGCTCGGTATTTATTCACATATCCTTGTAAACAAGTCTTCACGGCACCCAGCTGTTTGGCCGAGACAGGGGCGGAATGTGCGTTCTCCAACGCGGCAGTAAGACCATGAGCTTCGTCTAGTATTAGCACGTTGTTGTTAAGTTTCAGAGATATGCCAGAGCGGGCTCCTTCGCTTACGATACCGGCGTGGCTTATTAGGACGACCTAGAAAGAAAAGCTTTTATTAATTTTAGTGGACCTTATTAAAAACTTGTAGAGATGGGCCTTACGTTTCCCGCCATATAATTCAATACAGTTAACTAAAGCAGTACAGTAGCTGGTAATGTTATTCCTAGTCTAGAATATCTATGCCAAATTATAGTTGTTTTTTTATTTTAAGCAGTTAAGTTTTCGAGTGAGGAAAAGCCAAATTTTCGCATTTAATTAAACTACTTCCTACTTATCACAATGATTAGGGGTGGTTACACCACCAATGTAAAGGTGGACCTTTACATTATCTTATAGTACATCTCATCAGCCAACCTTCACTGCTAGGCAGAGGCATACCATCATTTTTCTTTTTTTTTATGGAATCAGGTAAGAATAAAATACAATATATCTTTATTGCACCATCAATACAAAAAATGAGTTTTTACTACCAGTAGCACCAAGCAGTAGTTACCTCAGCATCATCTAAAGCCATTCTTGAAGCGTAATATGGGCAAGCCTTTAATTCCTTGCCACATTTGACTATATCCTCCATATCCAGGATTTCAACCAGCATTCTTTCCTTTAATTTAATAATATTTGTCTGATTGTAGTAAGGGCATGCTGAACACGAATTGGTTTTGGTCTTTTTGAGGACTTTTCCATCCTCTCCAACAGAGGTTGACTTGGATTTTGACTTTTGCATGTCAAGACATCTGTAAGAAGAAAAGTGGATAAGTTTAGTTGGATCAGTTTTAATTTTTTTTTATTTCCTTTGCGGCCATGATATGCCTATATTGTGATCGCCACTTTATTCATTCAGCCCCGAAGCAGCGACGTTCACAATTCGCCACTAACCCAATTGATCAATGTTGGCACACCACATCAACCAAGACATTGTTGATTAAGTAATTAACAATTTTAGTGTCTCATTAATGTGCTGGTAAAAAAAATAGTACAAGTACAATATTACATTATTTATATTAGTAAAAGTCTCACCAAGAAATTGATTTCAAATAAAGACACACATTGAGCATAGAAATATATACTTAAGCTAGTAAAAGGAATCTCATCAAGACATTTAGGCCCTAATCTGAGGATATGCATGCAGGCATAAAGGAATGAATAGACATTACCTCTCATTAATTAAGTGGACATTTTTTAACCGATTAACATCAGAATTTATACAGTAGTGCTGTCTAGATGCAAGTGTAACTACGCTAGTGTCATCCTTGAAGACTGTCTGTTTGATTTCTCCAATAAACTGGGATAGCTGACTGTGTGTCCTACTGCTAATGTAAATCTGAAAAGGAAAAGTCGTTTTTAGCCTACCCAGTAGCATAACAACTAGTCTTAGATCCGAATTACAGACAACTTTCACACTTCTGTAATAATAATAACAAACAACCTTAACACTTGGAGTGCTGAAATCACACGGTATGTGTTTTCTACATGCGTAAATCCACTAGCGCAGCGGCTGAGAAAATACAGATCTTTGTGACTCAGCACAGCCGTAATATTTTTCGAACGAAACGCATGTGCGGTGCAACACAACCGCTGTGTAGAGCGGCAGCACGAATTTTTTAGGTTAAAAAAAAGATCGCAGTCGTCGAAAAAAATCGCAGTCAAAGTGTTAACAAAAATAAGACCATATGATAATTATTAAATGATAAATATAGTACTGTCTTTTTTGTGGTTAGATGATGCTGCTAGATTTTGCCCATGTTTTGCATGCTTTGTTTCTGTGAAAAAGGCCTATGGACTCATATTGCTTGTTACACTACCTACCTGTTATGTCAATAAATAACATTTTTACTTTTACTTTACTGGGATACCTACTGATAAAAAGAATCAAAAACACAGATGTTTTTTTTTATTATAGGATAAGACCTACACCTATGCAAAATTTAAGCTCAATCTCTTCAGTAGTTTCAGCATGAAGAAGTTACAACCATCATCAACATCAATATTAGTGTGATGTAATAACCTACCTTTAATTTATCTTCCTCTTTATTGTATTCAGGACTTTCTTCATCAGAGTCAGAATCTACCTTATCTTCAACCTCTTGCAGTATCAGATCTCTATCTCCCTCCATCTCATTATTACTATCATTATCTTCTGGAATTTCTTTTCTATTTTTATTTTTGGTTAACTTGAACTCTAGTGCCTTATTATTATTTACTTTCAATTTGATAACTCGATTGCGCATTTCATTTCGAACTTCTTTTTGCTTCTTTATATTGTCTAGCTTACTTTGTAATGCTTGAAGAATTTGGATTTTCTTAATTTTTTCATACTCTTCTTGGAGCCAATCAATATTATCTGGAATTTAGTGAGTTCAGAATCAGAATACAGTTACCTACAGATTTAATCGGTTTTTATTATAACAATTATTTTACTTATATCACCTGATTTGCTATCAATCTCAGCTTTTATTTCTACAACACTTTTTTCTAGAACCGCCAATTCTTTCAAGTGGTAATCTTTTAGCCATTGTAAAGCACTACAGCAAATGCTTAGAGATTTTCCCTGTAATAAAAGAAAAATTAGAAGAACCCTTATTCATTGAGTTGGGCACCAAGCCTGGATGGAGGACTTGACTTCTTTGTTATTGACAATGTTTCTGATTTGTCATGAGAGCAAATCATAGAAGACAAACTTACCGTTCCTGTAGGACTTTCAAATATACCCAGTTTGTTATTTTCAACTGTTAGATACAGTTCGTTCATAAACTTTTCTTGAATTGCATAGGGTTGAAATGGAAATTGGAATGAAGGTTCCATAGTCATTTTGTTCAGTTGTAAATGGAGCCAAATACGTAAAAAGGGCAGAAATCTGCCACGAATAGTCACATCACACACGGCTTCGTAGATAGCTAGTAAGTAAGTAGGTTCCGCTCTGGTTTTTTAATTCTTAATAAATAAATTACATACAAGCTGGGATGGATTACAATTACAAGTCTTGCTGTTTTCACGTTCCCGCCAACCCTTTTTTGTTGGTAGAAATCAGTCACTGTCATCAATGACATTGACATTTAACAGAAGATATTAAACAATGTTAATAGGTACCATTTTTTCAAGAAGTTGAGTCTATCTATCTATTTGTCTATCTGACTAGGATTTGTCTGACTGTGATGAATTGTAGTAAATTATACTAATAACTAGCTAAGCTAGAATACTGCTGGCTAGAATCAAACAAAACAGGAAATCGTATTCGTATTATTGTTTATTCTCATTGCAGGAAATCGTACTGTATTCTCTTTTTTATTTTCGTATCTAATCTGTAATAAAACTAAATGTAGTTAACGCATTCTTTGCATGAAATCAAATTCAACTTTGTAGTTTTCAAGTCTAACTAAAATACATACAGTTTTGAGATCTCAAAATGTCTCACAAGTAAGTTAAACAAATGAAGTATACACACCAACATTTTATGTTAATTCCTTGGTATAGATTTCACGTTGTTGTAATTGTTTACAGTGTCAAGATTTTACCTGGAGCAACCGTTTGTGAAGACTGTACGTTGGAGGGCGATATTACTATTGGAGGAGGTACTGTGATCCATCCTAGAGTCACGATTATCGCTGAAGGAGGTCCTATAATAATTGCAGAGTACTGTATTATAGAGGAGTATTCTACTATTATTCACAAGTAAGTTATCAGATCAGAAACTACCTACCCATTCCTGCTTTAGAAAATTCAAATATGTAACATTTCACTGTAGGTGGTACTAGCTTACTAAGTTATCGTTATTTTTCTCGACTATTTCAGAAAATGTGACAAACAAGAGACACCACCGAAACCCCTTTTTATTGGAGCCCACAATGTGTTTGAAGTGGGGTGTAAACTGGAGTCTCCGTGTGGACATATTGGAGAGAGCAATGTCTTTGAATGTAGATCGTTTGTTGGGGAGAATGTAAAAATTGGCAGTGGCTGTGTTATTGGTGGGTTTCCATTGTGAGAGAGTAATAGATCTTGGTACTGTTTTAAACCCTTGAATGTGGAATAAGCTTAATGGATTTAGATAAGCTGCTATTCTTTTTTTTTTCTATTATAATGATGTTCTCTGAGTATTCTTTAAAGTTTTTATGCCAGGGCTCATATTATGTGATAGATGAACTATGATCATATTTCATCTATCACGTAATATTAGAGAATTTGAGATCTAATAATGCTTTAAACCTTTTTAGGTGCTGCATGCCAACTCACTGCTCCGCAAACATTAGTGGACAACACTGTAATATGGGGCTCAGAGCATCACATCAGAGAGGCTATGGAGAAGCAGCCCTCACAACTCCTTCAGCTAGACTTTCTGAGTAAAGTCATGCCCAACTACCATCGGCTGAGGAAGCCTAATGTTCATAAGAGACAGCCATCAAGGCAGTCACAGGAATCATCACCTAAACCTTAAGATATTTTTTTCTGTATGGACACTGGCTGGATAGACTATGTACTTTTACTATGCAGTGAGAAATGCTTAATCTATAAAGAGTAATTAAATTTTATTTGCAATTATGCACACCTAAGTAAAAATGATTAAAGAGCAGAATTTAATAAAATGTAATTATATAAAATGTTATTTTAATATTGTCACCATGGTTCTGACCATCATAACAAGGTGTTTCATTGTGCAGGTTAGACTGAAATCTCTAAATGCTCTAAATTATTTTAGAAATATTTTTCTTAGTGGCAGCACACACAGGAGTCGCACGTGCGTCAATGGCTGGCAACACTAAAATAGGGTTGCGATCAAGCGTTTAAAAATTATCGTTAATCTCGTTTATAGACAACAGAACCCTAAAAATAATGATTTTAGACTGATTTCCTATATTTTAGTTTCTGAATTCTACAATTTTCACGTTTGTACACTTGCTAAAAGTAGGTAAGTACCTTTTTATATGATTGGTCAATCAATGACCGAGTGATGCTGATAGTGATAAATAGCGATATTTTGATTATCTGGTGCTGTGGATTTTTAAATAACAAAAAAAGTATTTATTTACAAATTATAGAAGCCAACAAAATAAACTTACATTTAAATAAATAATAAATAATCCTCGCTCTTAGTAAGATTAATCTTGTATGAAGATGCGAGGGATCCCAACTTCGGTATTAACTTAAGTATCAGTAATAAATTCTGTAGTTTTTTTCCTTTTTAAATTATATCAAAAGACCTTCAAATTTTTAGGGGTTTCATTGAGTTTACATTTTTAATAATCTTTTTTGCTCTACGCGCATCACTAGTAAAAACTGACAGCATAGACCAATTAGTTTGACAGATTATTGTTTTGGACCTCACGCACGTCACAGATGTGCGAAAAAAATGTCTTCTCGTTTCTTTGCGAGTGACATCGATTGTTTTATTTTTTGAAATATTTGTTTCTTTTGTTGTTAGAAAGGTAATTTTGATATCTAAATCATGCCTGTTTGCTTTACTTTCAATGAATAATCCAAGTTTATTGCTCTACGTATAAATGTAGGGTAGACAATAACATTCTCGAATAACAAACAGAACTGTTGATAGTGCTTTGCAAACTACAGGAAAAGTTGTCAAAAACACCAGTGAACGTATCTCAAGGGTTGTAATTTACATGCAGGGATTAATTTCATGTGTAAACTGTAAAAAACCGTATTGAAAGTTGTTATTCCTTGGTCGCCATGTTGTTATTTATGTTGTGAATTTACGCTGGGGTCTGTCATTCATGAACTGAATTGTGATGTGACTCGGATTTTGTGAGCATGCTGGAAGATGTACCCGTCCACGGAAGTCGCAGTGACTCCCAGAAACCTGCGACCCACCAAAGAAACCTTAGTCTGGATTTCAGGTTTGTACTATGTTTTGGCTGTGTGATAAAAATTCAGCCTCTTGGCTTGTTATGAACTCTTGTTCACAAGATGATACTTTTGCGCTAGTTGGTCCTGCTAGTTTTTAGAGTGAAAGGCTCTTGTTAAAGATTTGTGCTCCTGTGAACTATTGTATATTATAAGTAAACAATAGGGAATACTTTTCATTCAGCTACCCAACTTTAGCAGTTTTAATCTTATCTAATTGTCAATGATGTCAACTGGTTGACTAGTCAAACTACATTTACTTTGGTGATGGCCAATACTCGCTTAATCTGTACAAGAAAGGAGTTGTTAGCGCTGTGACATTTCTGTCCAGTTTCATGTAGGTTGTAAAAAGTAAAAGACATCAAGGCAAACATTTGGATAGCCTTGACTTATGAATTTAAAATCAGTCTGAAATCATAATGTTGGTATTGTTACTATCTTATTAGATCATTATGATATTATTATTCCCCTATATGTGAGCCAGGTTTAACGTCACCTTTTTCTGTCTACTGGCTGGCATACCAAGCTTTTGAACTATGCATAAAGGACCAACTGGAGTCTAAATGCGGATAAAAGAGTACCCCCACCTGAACCAAGCTTTTGTCAATTTCTTTTGGGTTTTCATAAGGATAATTGGGATTGAGAATTTCCCATATCACTATACCTAGTATAAAACTAAGTCGCTTCCTGCTATGTATGCTTAGATCTTTGAAACTGCAATGGATTTTGATGCGTTTTTTTAATAGATAGACTGCTTCAAGAGGAAGGTTTATAAACAAATTGCCAAATAGATTTTCTTGTGGTCGAAGCCGCGGGGCGCAGCTTCTATACCTATATGGGAAATTCTAATATTTGTCAAAAATATGTGTGACCACCATTTTTTTTTAATTGTCGGACCTTATTATATATTGAGTTACTTACCTAATAAAATGTAGATGACATACCATAAGTACTATCAACCTGAATTCTTGTAAACGTGCCAAAAATTTTTTTTTACTATATAGGTTGAGTTACTTAGTAAAAATGTAAATGAAATACTATAAGTACTATCAATCTGAATTCATAATGTGCCACGAAACATTTTTTATTTAATGTCAACGAGTCGTTTATGTGAAAAAAAAATCGTAAGAAATAAAAACACAAAGGAAAGTTCTTATTTCTTTATAATATCCACAACAAGTGAACCAATCTTTTCTGTAATAATAAGTAAGTAGTTAAATACTACAATAAAACATGAATAGTCACTCATATTTAAATATGAACCCTCATTATAGCAGGTTCTTGAATTTTTTAGGGTTACTGCTGCGACATATGTCACACCCCTATTATTTTTAAAATATGTAACAAACATATAAATAAAAAACGATAAACAAAATTTTTATTGATATTTATTGATTAGCATACAATTTTAAAAAATTGTTTCTGCTATAAAATGTTTCTCTCTATGTGAACATGTTAAAAAAAATTATATAAATATATGTATCTACATAATGTATAACCATAAACAGTTCCTGATATTTACTTGTTACTAAGACCAACTTTAAAGTAATGATAACACTTCCCTGTTCAGCTCCTACAAAGTGACATCACTGTGCTGTAATAAATAAATTTAGGCAACAAGCGGCCTTACCTACGAATAACAAATACGATACAATGGATACGAATCGCGAACTCCTTGTTATGTTAGGTGTACTAATACATATGTTATGTTCAACCAATTAGAAACGATATGCATGGCTGAAGATAACACATCACATCACTGACATACATTTGTGTAGTTCTTAATCCTGCTAATAGAATAAACGCGAAAGTTTGTATGTATCAATGTTTGTTACTCTTTCACGCAAAAACTAGGTACTCAGAGGATCGGGCAAAAATTTTGCTTTTTATAAAACATATTTTTATCCCTGAAATAATTCAATGGGATCTAAAAACGTAAACGAAAGTTTGGATAGATTTAGTATGTATGTATCTATACGTTTAGTATGTACTTATGTACCTACGCTGAAACTACTAAACAGATTCAATGAATTTTTGCATTAATGTAAGCGTTACGGTCTCTTCTAAATTTGAAATAACATGAAGGCTACTTTTTATATCCTATAAATATGGCCCTTTAGGATATAAGTACCTACCTACCTAATAATTTTAACGTTTTCATAGACGCGTACGAAACCCGGGTAGAAACTATTATGTAGGTACATAATAGCCGTATCAGCTACGGACAGCCCATCTTAGACGCGTTGGAATTTAGGGTATACAAACGTAAAACAATTTAGCTTCATTAAAGTTCCGATCGGAATCGCGTAAACAGTAGTAAGAGGGATGTAGGGCGTCTTCGTCCATCGAGGTGAACGAACGCAGACCAGGGGAAAGTAAAAGTGGACTGACTCTCTTCGTCCGGAGAACGGCTATTTCCTGACAGCCTTAGCTTGTTTCCTGCTGTGATATCTATATTTTATCTCGGAATTATCTAAGGTTAATAAAATTAAAATAAAAACCAATATAATATAATAGGTAGGGTCTCCTTTTGAAAAGGAATGAGACAAAGTCGTCTTTTCGGATTAAGTACCTATAGTCGTCTTCAAAGTTATTTGATTGTGCCTCTATCTACTCCCTCTAACTCCATTTTAACCGACGAAACGCAAAAGAAGAATTTCTATGTTCGGCTGTAGGTACATATAATTATTTTGGATATTTGTCGAATTCTCCGTCAATTATGAACTGATTTGGAAAATTCTCTATTGTATTGTTCGCTATTGTATGGAGAATGATCCCAAAAGGTGGTCCCATAAAAATGTTGTTCCCGAGGGATAATAATTTTTTTAAAATAAACGGTGTAAATTAAATACTAAGAAAATTGAATTTTAGTTCGTTGAAAACAATCAAATTATACTACTATGTAATGTAATAATGCAGTGCGTTGCGTGCAAGCTCAAACATATCACGCATTTTGTACCAAGAGTCTCCGAACATGGAGATGGGAGCCCATTATTACATAAACTGCAAACTTACATCGTACAAGTGCCAGCCGCAGCCACTCATCTACACATCCCGAGTCGTTAAAAAGCCAGTCAGTTGAGTCACCTAAACCCTCGGCGAGGCTTGTCGCAATCCGCAACCACGCACGTAACTTCTAACTGTCATGCAAAAGCAAAACTATGTACTTAACTACTACTAAACTTTCACTCAAACCTATATAAATACGTTAAAAGGCGTAGTTCAAAGGGTGTGCCAGAGTCAACCTCGATTCTTCGCGGCACGGCAGTGTGCGTGTACCTTACAACATATTTGGGGCTACCTAAATCCCTAAATGGAGAGGCATCCATTTTGGGTAGCTAATTTTTAACGCGTGCAAAATGCGCATTAATCTTGAACATTTTGACTCAGCCATAGAGAAATCCAGCTAATAATGAGTAGGTACTTGACGAGAACATTGCTTTGTTAAGACACCTTCGGAAGAGTTTGTCTCTTTGACCGCTTGATGTCAAACATCAACTTAACAGCCTTTCAAACGGGCTTGCATGAGATTTCCTTTTTAATTGCACTCAGCATCGGCAAGTTTCTATTTCGCTATGAGAAAGTTTCGTTTTTATCGTTTTCACAATATTATTGACATTTTAGCCGTGTCTTGATATTTTGTTGATTTGTTTGTGGTATTATTTCGGCACTTTCGCTTTATATTTAGATAAACAGTTCGACCTGTGAATAATTTGGGGTGAACTCAACGTAATAAATATGCGCGCATTGCTTGTTTCCATTTTGTTAAGTCTTAAAGAAACAGTACAACACTCTTCCGTTTATAAATGTGGTGTTTACACAATTCCTCGTTTACGGAGGAATTTAAAAGTAAAGTCTCCACTTATCTTAAATCAGCAGTGCTCTCTTCACAAGAGAAAGCGCTCTCACAATAGAACGAAACAAAGCTCCTTTGAAATATTTCAGGTTATGTTTTCTTTCAAATATGGTCTACCTATTAGTTATAGGATTTTTTTGCGTATTTTTGTTATCAGCTTAAAATATCCTATGCTACTGTGCAACGAACGTAGCCATCAATTTATTTAACGATCTACTTACTATTTCCTTTCCTGACTAGTAAGTAGTAACTGTTGTAGGAATACAAACTAACTTCCTTATTCGGATGAATCATCTGTGCTATTTTCGCTGACATTCTCATAAGAACAAGGTTGACAAATTGACGAGTCTTGGGTCTCATTTATTACTCTGACAACTGTAATTAGCCGGTATAATGACTTGTTTTTATGTCTTTAACTCGCCCCAGAGATTCTTCCTTAAGAATTACCATAAATTCGTCTTCCTTTCAGCTAAGGAAGTCCATAGTCGGTTTGAACAAAAACGGGATGACTTACTACTTATTGAAATTCTGATTTTGTGTCCGATAGCCGAAATGATAAATCGTCGTCTTGATCTTAGGCTCCTTCACTGTTGTTTTATCTCGTCAGTCACTAAACAAAGCTGTTTGTTATTTAGCAATCAATCATTTGTACACAATTGGTTATAATATAATGTCGGCCACCGTTCACGCCTAGAACCCGCCATGATTGTTGTATTCGGTGTATTCGAAATTTCGAACTCGAGATCCATTTTATGGTTCATATTTTGGTTAATGATATTGGCAAATGTATGTATCTGCCATTAACAAACGGTGAGAAGCTCTTGTTTTGGCATTTGTACCTATATTACGCTGTGATCGCGGTGTAGGTTTTACTTTTGATGTCTTTCAAACCCAGTGTTCCACTACGCGCATAGGTGGAATAATCTCTACCTTCCTACGTTCCTCTTTACGTCACATTGATTAATTTATATAAGCTCTTCTCCATCCTCTCCGATATTCATTTATTTAATGATACATACAACTTTGAAATATCTATATATTTCTTCCTGTAATGTACAATAGAATCGGCACAAGTGTCGCTATATCACTTCAGAGATTAATTTTTGTACGTCCTATAAATTATTAATTTACTTGTCGAGCCGAACAAAAAGTCAATTTCGAGAGCTGTCGTTATGAATATTCAATTTAATTTCATTCGATGGCTTGTATGTATTGTCAGCTGGTGGAAGTTTATCATGATCTGAACAGTTATAGCGCCTATGTATATTTAATTATTGTATTGTATCAGGATTTGTATGTAAAATTAACGTTCAGTTTAGTTAATACTTTGGATTCGTATCGTTTCGTATTACTTGCTCATTTAGGTACATAGCCTGCTCTATTGGACTCTACCTCTTTAGTCAAACATTCTATGAGCTTTGTGAAAATATGTGGCTTTAGTCACGGATGGCGTATTGTTGTCGAAAAAGAGCATTATATTTTTCTTCACAACGCCTGACCCTCATATTCTTCGGTCTTCCAATCAACATTGGCAGCCGAGGAATGTGACTAGCCGCAATTAAGCGAGTTAATATTATTGTCCAAACAAGCTAGACCCTTCACACTCATCTGACAATAGAAACTGCTTCTTTATATTACATGCATAAGATTTTAAATTCAGTAGCACGGTAAGACAGGTTTGCGAAGTACGTTCACGTGTTATTGGACGTAATTTTAGCATGCACATTTTTGTAGTGGGTTCGTGACACGATTACACGACCCGGTACATTACCGGTACTCGATAAAGCCAGAGTATACTCGTAACATAGCAATTTCAATCTTATACCATATTTACTTTACACTTGTCAAGAGCATGGCAAGTCTACATCGATCGCAAAATGTCTGCCAAGCGAAATGGTACCTATCAACTTGAGTGAGTAATCCTAGTTAGAAATCAGAATAACTAACTTCTTCAGAAACATTTTCTTTAAACGTTAAAGTCGCTTTGAACTAAACCTAAGCAGAATTTTGCTTAACGGTCTCTATACTCAGCGTTTGTTTTCATAATAAATGCAGTCTTTAAGATGTAAATATAATTATCTAATTGCCTAAAAGAAACACTAAGCTTTAATTAACATTTTGAATATAAGACTAAGTACAAGGAAATTATTTTATATTTAAAAAAACTACAAGTAATGTTGTCCACATTATGTAGCACGACAACCCCGATACTGATATCAGGGATTAAACCAATAAACGAACACAGCCGAAGCTAGCTGATATCATATTACTTATCTCGGGTAATAAATTACTTGAAAGTTTAATCTCGAATTCTCGATATGACATAAACTTGAACCTTTCTATTTTTATTTTACACGTATCTGCTAATAGCGTTAACATTAACAAGTTGGTAGAGTAGATGATGCGTTGATCCAAATCTAGGTCTCTATAATAGGCGGGAGCGGTAGGTACTGGAGTGTAGTATTGGCGTGAAGAGGTAACAACAAAACATCTATCAATATCAATCATCACAAACTTTCGCCATTATAATATTAGTGTGTTTTCATTAGTTATAATATTAGTGTGTTTTCATCGTTTCATGGGGAGAGTGATTTAATTTAATTTAGTTTTTATTTCTAGTATTAGGTATAACTAACCCTAGTAATAAGTTCTTAGTGTTTAATTTTACTAACAAATTATCATTTAAGTCAAAAGAAATAAAAAAAAAAAATTTTTTTTTTATTTATTTATTAGTATTATTATTATAGCTAAATAGCTAGTAGTAGTAGTAGGTAGTGTTGGTAGTGATTTAGGCAACAAATCGTTTGGTTTACTGTAGGTCCTATACCTATACATATAATATACAATTTAATATCTTTGAAAAAACACGGCAATCGACTTTGTCAAAGTCGACATACTTTTTTAGGCATAGATAATTAGGTACCTACTTACGAGTATTTATGTAATTGTTGGATAAAGTAATTGTGTGTAATTGTTGATGATCTATAAAATCGACAAGGAATGGAAGTTGCGTATACAAGTATACACGACAACAAAGTGAATTTTTTAGGTTAAATACACGGCAACAAAGTGAATTTTTTAGGTTAAATACACGGCAACAAAGTGAATTTTTTAGGTTAAGTTGGTATGGGCCGGTTGTCTACAAACATTTCAAATATAATTTGTCTGGAATATAAGGCGATCTTCAAATACAAATAGTTTATTCATATCAGACATGGTAAATTAGATAGGTGGTGGTACCTATTACAAAAAAATTATCCTCATATCTCGCCTTGTTGGACAGTAAATTAGTTTGTTTTGTATGCTGACTCATTTGTCTCGGAACGATATTGTATCAAAGTTATATTACAAGAGTGCGTAGACGGGTGCAATGTACACACACTAACTATGACAAATAATGTTTACATTTTTCAATACCTCTGACTAATATTATCGTTTCCTCGATAACCAATGAGTCAAAGCTAAAAATATCAATACATTGTGATTTTGTTAATGCACTGAAATATTGCTTTGAACCTATTAAACAAGGAAACTGTGTTTTTCATTCTATTACAATTGATATTTAAAACGGATATTTAAGTATGAAGGTACCATGATTGGTTTTGTATTGATTTTTCCTACATTTCGGCTCAAAATAATTTGAAACATGAATATGTACCTACCTAGGTATTTGGCAGACTGAATAGGTAGGTAGAGTTAATTTTAACCATTGTAATTTAAATTTCATCAATAACTGGAAACCACAGAAATCTCAATTATTTAGGTAATCTGTGCTGGAAACTGTGGTTGACTAGGCAAATTTTCAGTACTCTGTGTCTGCGATTAGATAATTCGTTCAAAATTCATTGAGAGTCCAAATCAAATAATATTCGTCCCCAGCTCAATTTATCTCATTCGAATAACTCAAAGCTAAAATATGATAAAGGACTCAAACGATCGTGTTGAATAATTGCTTGGTATCGGTCAAAGGGATGTTTGCTCACAGATAAAATAACCTTGAAATATGGGCCTGTTAATCCGTCCCCTTTGCCGGTCAGGGTCGATCTGACCTGTGCTGAAACTTGGTATTTATATTTATGATATCAAAGCAGAAAATCGGTGGGCTTTATTGCTCCAATCGTCTGTTTTGTTTCTGCGTTTATGATCCATGAATTGCCTAATAATAATAACTTTATGTCCCAAGCCAGAGCACGAAATCTGAACCTAAAGCTCATTTGAACAGTTACTCTCACAGTTTCTAAACCATTGGGTATCTGATACATTTTCTCTGAGCTACGTAGGTGGCATCTAATTACTAGTGCACCATTATTGCTATCAGCTCAAGTGTTTATCGGCTTAATAACGACTCGGTTGGTAGTTGTCTCACGGTAACGGATATGAAGTCTACTACATAAAGTAGCTTTATTGTATAATGTGTAGAAAACTTGTCTATAAATTGGGTTTTAAGACTGTCCATCACTGTACATTCTTGTGATACTAACCTGACAACCAAAATGTGTGTGTTTGTGGCAAATAATTGATGTCTGACTAGTACCCTAGACATTTTTTTTGCGGCATTTAGATAAAAGCTCTTTCTTAAAGAAGTCCTAAATCGACCGCCCGGTCGCCAATAATAATACTTCTTAAATACTACATCAGCATCTGAAAATTCTTAAGCGTTTGTGAGCCACGTGTTCTTGAGTGGAATTTCATTCAAGAACAGTGAACTGATTGTCTACTCCTCATGTTATACTCTACAGCCGTATTCCTTCCCACGGATTTATATCGAGGTCGCACATACGCCTGCCTACCAACGTGATGGAGGTCGTCATGTAAGATTGAGCCTCCGCATGTGTTGGATATAGAGATTACGTTCGCACGAGCAATTTGCAAGGCACGTGAATGGGAGGACGCCAATAAAACCAGGATGTTCGTTACCTCATACACTTGCTGAGGAATTCGACCTACCTCTTAACAATTTGGAAGTCTACCACTCACTAGTATCACTTTATCACACACCTGTAGTTTCAATTTGAACTCGTTGAATAAAAATATATGTGAACTCTGCTAATAAAAATAAACGTCACCAAAGTTAATCTTTATAGCCAGAAAACAGATAGATAGACCAAGTCTATTATAGTACAACTGATTCATAAATGTGCTCATTACCTTTCGGATTATTGACTCTTTTATTGCTCGTTTTCAAGCTCAGATTTTCTGAGAAGTTCTCGTTTAATCCGCTTCTGACAAAATCTTATTTTTGCACTGAGACTAATTTTTCCTCTGAAATCTGATTACAGCATCAGAAGCTCTAACGGATTTTTTATAGCTTAATTAATTTCTTACAGCCTATATAATGTCTTATTCAGTTTATTCACTAAATATGGCCTTCGAAGTATAGTCATTATTTATACTGAAGGGTAACCACCACCCGTTATTAATATTAGTGCCGTACGTTAACCTTTTGAAAGAGGACGTCCTAGAAACCCCTAAAAGGCAGTTTATTAAACTGTGCTCCAAATTGTTTTAATGTGTATAGCTATTGCTGCACCCTTAACTCACTTTGTAATAAGGAATTAGGAATAAGCTCAGTATTATTTTCAACTTCATAGATTTTATTGTAGAGCAGATTAAAGCGTGACTTTGAAATAAATACGTTCATTTCCTGCAAATGACTTTGTGCAGAAAATAGAACAGTCGATATTTTTAGCTTGCGTCATCATTACATGGATGACAGACAGACAATGCCAATAACATTACGGACACAAACGAGGCTGAGTGGCTAGTCGGGCCAGTCTGGGAGTAAGGGAATGACACAATGGACGGAAATCATCTATCAGGGGCCCTCACCCACTATGAGGGTCCAAAGGCGTAATGACCGTGTCGCCTACAGCCGTGCAATGACTCCCTAGAATGTCTCAAGAGATTTGTAATTTCTACGCTTTAGGTTCTGAATCAAGAATATTATACATGGTGTCCGGAACTCACGTAGAGCATGTACGAGCCCAAAAGAAAGAGTAGAGAAAACCATTTTTAATTCCAAATTGAATATTTTTGTTTATACTGATACTTTCTCCTAATTAATTACTAGTAGAATTAAATTAATATTTTTAACAAATAAATAAATATGTATTGATTGACAACTGTAGTTGCATACCTACAGCATAGAAAAGTATGGCATCGGGCAGAGAATGCATGATTTTCAGTAAAAAGCCCTATAATATAACTATGAAACCATTGCAGATTAAAACTTTTAAAACTATCATGGTTATTAACACTAAAGTCATTTAAAACGGGATATTTACCATGATTTGATTTTTGAGTTATCCAATATTTCGGCACAGTTTCATGCGCCATGAAACTGTGCCGAAATATTTTGAGTTATTCCGTGATCATGGCGCATGAAACTGTGCCAAAATATTGGATAACTCAAAAATCAAATCATGGTAAATATCCCGTTTTAAATGACTTCATTGCAGATTAATCCATGATTTTCTGGTTTTTCTGCGTCGACGTGCATAATTTATAATAATTTCAGCAAGAAGAAATCAAGTTTGAAAAATCATCAAAGGAATCGCAGATTGATTATTTCATTGTCGTTAACAAACCCAAATCTGTATTAAACTTTTTCGTTAGGTAATTCCTCAGTTAGGTATTTCAAGTTGTTTTTGTGCGAAGGTAAAAACCCCGAATCGTCTTGTAATCTCAAGTTCGAACCAGCAAAACAAAGTAAATATAACGCTCAAATGTAATCAAGTGTAACTTGTTTAGCTGAATCGCGGCAGCGGCCGAATTGTTGGGAGTATATGGATAATGAGACGACCTCGCAGTTTCGGAAGTGGCAATTCACCTGCAAGGTCGATGTTCATTGCAAATCTCGCGAAACCTCATTTTGCTAAATGTCGCAAGTTGGTTCGTATGACAGTGACAGACTCGTGATTAATCTAATGGGCATACTGATTCCATATGATGTGCCTCTGTATTGGTTCAGCGCTTCTTATGGCTATGCGACTGGACTGATCCTTAAGTCCACCCTAATCATCTGGAAAGTCATCTATCAGTCTGGAAAGTGGTAAAATAAAAAGCATAAGCTTATGACCTCTATAGAATAGGGATGTATAGACATTTATTTATTAAAACTTGAAAGCAGCTCACAGTTTACACTAAAATGCTTACTATCTAATCTAGGGTACAATACAAACTAAGTAATTAAAACTAAGGTTCATTCTAAGAGACTTATATCTATAAATAGGAGGCACGCTGTCATTAATCAGGTCAACATGTTGGAACTCGAGTAAAAACTTATTTAGAAAAGGGAGTGCCTTTTCCAACATTTTGTAGGTATAGCTCTGTACAATATTTATTCTGTGTTATTACATTTTATAAAAAGTTTTGCACACTTACGCGTTTTCAGCTATTTATTTAACTACTGCGGGCGTAAAGGGCGTATTATTTCTCGGGGTCAAGTCTCCGTTCATAATCCATTTTCGTATGAGTGCTCGCTCTGAAGGGGCTCGAATGATCAATTAAGTACGCTAATGGGGTCGGCTGCTGCTTATGCAATCCATTAACATTGGTAACACAGAAATGTCTATCAAAACTTTATATTTCATATTTTAGTGCGAATAGTCTTGCAGTATTTTATTATATGGAAATTTCGTTATTTTTACTTTGTTTAGGAAAGCAATCAGAGATCTTGGAGTAGGTAGGTAGGTAATAGTATTAATGTCGCATGATAGCGAATTTTAACAAATACACACTTTGATTACAGAGGTACAAAAATATCCACCTTAAACCCAGTACCATTTGTATGATAACGTAAACGTCAATATTATTAGAGATTTGATTAGTAAATTGTAGAGAAAAGCTCTTTCACGCTCACAGCTGGTTTTTACAACCTATTGTGCTGAGGAAGTGATCTAATTGCCTTTTATTGCAAGAGGAAACGTGCGTTTTTAACTGTGTAGGAAATTGCTTATTGTTACGAGGAAAGTGATGACAGTTCAAGAGAATGGTTATGGTTACCAATTATGGTGCAAAATCAACTGTGAGAAATTCAATACTATCTTAACACTTTGACTGCTGAAATCACACGGTATGTGTTTTCTACAAGTGACTAATATGCGTAAATCCACACTAGCGCAGCGGCAGAGAAAATACAGATCTTTGTGACTCAGCACAGCCGTAATAATTTTCGAACGAAACGCATGTGCGGCGCAACACAACCGCTGTGTAGAGCGGCAGCACGAATTTTTTAGGTTAAAAAAAAGATCACAGTCGTCGAAAAAAAGTCGCAGTCAAAGTGTTAATCTTATTATTTCGTACATACATAAGTAAGAATGAAACTCATATAATGGAGATGAAGTCCTTTAAAACATCGAATCCATTTAAACATCTAACATTATTTTAATGAATAATTTTGTGTTTACCCCTATCCAAAATAATAATTGGGTAAAATGATGCGGACATCATAAACGACCCGCAGTTTCGACCTTTCACAATTAAAGTTTATGGGCAGCTTTATTGAAATAAATGTTTCGTTCTGTCCCCAAATGACGGTAACTAGTAATCCAATTGATTAAATGGTCACCTTGAATAATTCCCCGGCACGACCTCCGGTGAAGGTGGCCCCAGTGGTTTTACAGTTATACTACGTCCACGCGTTGTTTTTCTTTAACTGAATGAAACATGCAATAGTTATGTGATGCGAATGTACTATGTATGACACCACAAAGATCGGAACTAACGATAATTTCAATATTTATCGAGCTGATAGATTACGTGTCAATAATATATCGCATTTTTTATTCATTCAAACAAAATAAACCCGTGGAGACTATTACAAATGTTATCATCACAAACATTGCTATTATTTTTACAAACTGTGACACAATTTTTACGTACATCAAAATTCCTTTATTTGGCACTTCAAATCAGCCAATCAACGACTCGTTTTGATCATTTGATCTGAACAAACTGTTACAGTTGAAAACACATATAAATTAACCACTTGAGTTGGAATACATACATTTTACGGTACAGCGGTCAGAGACGTTCCCTCCCTCTTCGTACGTATTTGCTTGTGATTTCACACAGACACCGTGTGAATCTGACGATATGCAGGCATTCAGACCATTATCAAGATATTTTGCGTTTTGTTTCTTTAGTTCTACGAGTTAACCAAAGATTTTACAGAATGTACTTTATTATAGACGGTTGTAAGTTCAAATTTATAGCTTTGACGCATGTAGACTTTTTTGTCTGGAATGGTACACGTGTTCTATTGCAGTGCTGCAAACATGCTCGCCTCACAATCGCATTCCGTGCTCACATCGCGCATCAAACTCTTTTGCTTGTGATACATTGTACTTCTCCACTGAAACGCAATAGTTTATTCGAGCGGGACGCTTTGATTGGACTAACACAATGCCTTCAGTTTTACTGTTTTATTTTGAATATGTATTACTTACTAAAATAATAGGCTAGAATCTGTAAGATAAGTTTCGTTATCGGTGCTTGTGGAGAACTGTTGTATTACAGCCGGCTTGGCATTTTGACCCTTGGCTATCTGATGCGCAACTAACCTAATTTTGGTGTTTTCTAAACTTAGCAACATGAACTTGGGTTGGGGTTTCCAAACCGACATTACACCACCTAAATATGCAAAGCAAGTTACTTACAGGATGTTCAAGCTAAGTATGGTCAATTTGAACAAGGAGCTTATTCAATAACTAAAGCCTGAGATTTTGTTTTTACTAATGCCCCTAACAGGTGTAAAAAAATATATTAATATTTAAAACTTTCACGATTCGAAACCAAAAATGCGTGTATATTTTGCAATACGAATGAAATGTTTGTGTTTGCACATTTCTTTCCATCTGCCCACTTATCTGAGCATAATATCTACCGGCAGATGGTTTGAAGGTCTGCCGACCAATCAGCGGATGTTCATCGGCAGCTGTACAAATTCAAACCCTACTCTCTTTCAAAAGTCACGTCATACACAGTAGAGCCGATCGCAGATTCTGATTAAAAAATTTGCATACGTTTTCCTTAGTTTCATACATGACTCTTTTGTCATTCAAGCCAGGATGAGTGCACCGCTGAATGTGACCTTGTGATCCGTTGTAAAACCAGATGCTAACAAAATAGTGTCATTTGGCTGTTTGCACAAAATACCTACATAATCTAACTCTCAAACAGTTGGCAGCAACATGAGAGATGATACCGAACACCAACAAGCATTAGTTTGTACTTTGCAAATTGCCTTACATTTTAATAAGTTCTCGCGCTAATTTCATATTTATTACTGGGTCATTAGGGTTGGGCGGCTCTGTTTACTCGCTGGAATTTTTCACTCTCACCTTTAGAGTAAGCCCTTTAGGCGTCAACCAGCCTACGTTATGGGCTCTTAGTAACACGATACAAAGCCCGCTAATTTAAATGAAACCTGAGGGCTAATTTTAATGAAGGGTTTCAAACCTCAGAAATATAGAATATGATTATCAATTAATTAGTAAATACCAGCCAATTAACAATTCATGGATCGATCAACAACTTCATGATGAAGGTCAAACTGATTGGTTTTCTAAAACATTTTTGTTTCTAAATAAAGCAGGCTTCGAAACCATGTGGGAGTGTGGCATTGCTTTTCTTATAACAAGTTTTTGTGCCCAATAGCAAGGCGGCTGAGGTCACAGCCAGTTTGTGAATGGTATTCAAGTCTAGAATGTATGCCATTGAGCGCATTTGATATGCTATGTATGTGTGATGCACTTGGTATTTAGTATCTGTTTTAAAGGCAGCTGCTACGAAGTTATTTAGTATGTAAATTTTAATGTAATTTTTTGTATAAGTCCTGTGATGGAAATAAACTTTTTTAAAATTTATTAATGTCTAAGCTGGTCTTGATTTATCACCTGGCTGTGCATCTCGTGATTGTTATTATTCCGGCAAATCAAATTTGATGAACGCTTTTAGAAGTCATTTTCCTTAACTTCAAATTGAAACTTTGAAGTGTGCCGAGCAAGCAATTTATAACACCAATAAATTTTAATTCGCTTAACGTAGTCTCATGCATGGAATCCTATAACGATGGAATGCAACCAATCTCTTCTCCATGGCCCGTTTGCCATAACCGCAAGTTTCAAATACCTTTCCACTCCTTTTACTAACGCGTCGCGTGTAACCAGTGTTAGCGAAGCCGTACTGAATCAGGGACACGCCTATTTAAGGTTGAATGCCTGGTGTTTATTGGATTAAGTCAGCATCGTCGCGTCAAACAACAATGCTCTTCTAGATTTGTTTCAGCTTACTATCGTATTTCAATTTGTTTACAATAGCACGTGGATGGAGCACGTGTGAGATTAGAACTGTGCGAAGTACGAATGTTGAATATACGATAGACCAAGAATGTTACAGGTAGTCAGGCATGTTCGTTAAACAAGAAATGTTAATGCTAACTATAAACTTTAAAACGTGACTTAGAAAGATCTAAGTTAATGTTCCTTCGAATCATTTCTGACTCCGATGCGAATTGAATTTTGCAAAATTAAATTATTTCTTACAAACATTATGTAATCTGATTTCCTATTACTGAATAGTGAATAATCAAATAAAGCAATATAGATTTACATCTGCGTTGGAAATACCTTGCATAACTGCGGTACGGTCCAGATGCCTTTGAGTTTTTAATAGTTGTTACTTAATCTTCTTTATAATTGGTTTATGGCTTCCACTCGGCATATTAATTTGTGTAGTGTAACGCGACATTGTGAAACTAGGCCGAATGTTTAATTAATATGTGAAGGAAATTCTTTTAAAATATCATGTTTTCAAAGGTTAGGATGTGGGAGAATCGTTGAAATCGGTAAAACAAATTGTTTGTGATCAAAATGGTTGCTAGAGGAAGCCGTAACATTCTGTAGGTATATTAAATCAACATGGCAATCATTTACATCCATTTCTGTTTGCTATCGGGAGAAAACCTCATTTCTTCAACTTCCCTAGTTATTCAGTCGAGATCTTAAAATCTGTAGATACTTTTGAATGTAAAATGAAATTCGTAAATGATGTTCTGCAAGAAATGTCTTGTGATGACATTTCAATACAATCTCTGGACTCTAGCTAGAAGCAAGCCTGGAAGCTTATCCGTGCATTATTAGAATTATCTTACAACGACCTTGTTTTCTACCACGCATACGTTTGTTGTGTTTTGCATGCAACTCAAATTACAACAAAGGCTGACTATGACTAGTATGTAACTTAGCATACTGCTGTTGCCTTTACTTTGACGCCAGTATTCCTCAATCTGAAATAGTATCTAAATGGCAATCCATGTTGAGCTTGGCAAAAGTATTTGGAAATATGCAACTCTAAAAGTAAAATAATTAGGGGCCCAAATTCCCTAAATTTAAATATTACAAGCTTTTATTTTACTTGCCCTGTTAGCTTGTGTGGGACAAATCTTGCAACAGGATATTTGGTCTAAAATTCAGACTATAGGAACTCCTAAACGAAACGACTTAACCCCGTCGAGTTTGTTGGATTGGTCTTCCCAAGCACTTTCAAGCACTACGTGATTATAAAAGCTTGTTTTATAAAACGTTATTTAATAAATTATCATTAAAAATGTATCGTTTACATAGGTACTTAAATCATTACGAAAATTCTTTGTTAAGCTATACAAAAAAATGTCTTATTCTTTTATGTAGCGTAATTGTTTCTCCTTTGGGTATCACTAAAAGCCTGTCAAAGAAATCCTTAACCTAAGTAGCTCCCTTAAAAGGGTCCCCAAAATGTAAATAAATCCAAGCCATTTTTCCTCTTCACAAATTTATACTTATGGTGTTCAAATTGTTCCCAAATTACTTAGAAATAGTCCCATGAACAATTAAATAAAGGAAAAGAACCGTTACACGATAATAATAGAAGCAGTCTTTGTAAACGTGACCGTTAAATACTCCCGCAAAGTTATGATGTCCCAAGATTTTTTGCCGGTGTTGGAATCTCACTCAATACAGATGTTTTTGTGTGCATGCACATGGAAAGACCGAGACGTAAAACGGCAAGGCCGAAAGAGGCGTTCACTTTCGCTACTACACGATTTTGTAAACAGTACAAGCGTGAAATAAGATATCATGGCTTCAAAACGGTTTCACATACTGTGCTGTGATACTAGATCTGTATACGCAATGCCTAAACCTGAAAGCATTGATATTAACCTAGTTCGTAGACTATTGATTCAGGACGATCATAGGTCCTTGTTTGGGCTCCATTGATTTATTCAGCTTGATTGTTCGGGATATGTTTGCAGAAGCTACAGTATTAGCTTTCTCTCTTGTCCAACGTCAAACAAAGTAACCGCAGCGAATCAATTCACCATTGTTTTACGAATGACGTCGCACAGCTGCATGAGGCCTTCAAAATTCTCGGTTTTGTATCCGGTAACAATCACCACTCGCTAATGATACTGCGTACATGGTTAAGCGGAATCAAATTGATACTTGATCAGGCGGTGCTCCGATTCTGTTATCTGATCCATTGACATTGAAAGTTTCAGTTTCAAATTACTTTTACTTCACGTTTGATGACCGATGTGGCGCGGCGGATGAAGGAGGTTGCGGGTTCGATTCCCGCCTTGGGACAAATATTTGTACGATCTGCAAACATTTGTTCTGGGTGATATGGGTATTTCTATGTTCAATAAAATAATATCTATCTGTATTGTATTATGTAGGTATATCAGTTCCTTTAAAACAAGCTCTGCTTAGCTTGGAGCTAGATGATGTTGTGTGGATTGTTCAGCATTATTGTTAATAATATTTTCTATTAACTACGCAGTTTTTGCTATGAATCGAGACATCTAGATCGTTATTAAGTAGAATTTAATAGAAGTGTTGATATGACACGTTTGTCAGATGAGACCTAGCAAATAAACATCTAAGTAATTGAAAGCAATATTGAAAATGTCTTTCTTAAGTGGTACGGCAATTTGAGTTAATTTTTATAGCGTCTGCCTTGTCGACGTCAATGATTTTAAGAGTCAATTGATTTGTTGTCTTTGTTTTATACACTTGATTAATGTACTTTTGGTGTCATGTCTTCATCAGTAATATTAATCTGACGTTTTCTAACCGTACCGGCTTTTTTAACTTGAAATTTCTCAAATCAAATTCAAAGCTGTTTTGACTTTCCTTTATTTCCTTCCATATAACTTATCTCTGATTCCTTGACCTGTGGTTTAATCTGAGTTAAGGTCATTTATTTAAAATTCCGTATTGGCGATCGATGATATAAAAGATAAAAATGTAGTTTAATATAGGTGCCTTTCCAAATAACGTAATAGGAAGAGCAAAAGCTATAAATTACGTAAACATTGGTGATTGTGAAGTCGTGAATCACGTGAATGTATGTATGTTTTTACTAAAAGAGATTTTGGCAAGTATAATTAACTTTATATTAATGATCAGATGGTAAGTTCATGGTTGTAGGCATAGGTACGTCGTGTTTACGTCTGATGGTCGTAATGGGTGGTATGGTAAACGAAATATAATTCTGGCAGTGGTCCATGTGTAATGTACTCGCGGTAATTGTTCATAAAACATCATTTTAACTCATTTTACGACTTGAGATTCATGATTACGCTTTTAGAAAGTGTTTGCTTCCATGGTAGAGATGTAGAGACTACGTAAGGCAGAAAATGTACCTCGCCAATTATGGCTGAGCAAATTACATAAATACTGTCACGTTTGAAGAAACACTTAGCTATTTAAAGCTCAGAATATAGCTTGATTTTCTTTAGTCTATCGTAGAAAATCTGCCATAAGCCGAGTGCCGCTCAAATATGAATATCATTTAATCTTACGGGATACATACCTACAGTCTACACATCGATGAAAGACGTAATTACAGTAATTTCAAGGGTACTTTATGTAAACACTATCAAGCTAATTATCAGGTTACAAATCGCGGCCATTATCATTCCTCTGGTGATGAATGACTGGGTTGCTAATGGCGGTTTCCGGCCACCGACTCGTGCTCTAATAATGCTTAGAATGAAAGGAATCTGAGGCTCTTTACTTTGATGATGCTGGATCTCATACTCCGGATTACATGATTTAGGAGCATTGTAAAGATTTTGTGTCTTTTAGCAGGCTCCTCTGAGATATCGTTGACTTTAAAAATATTCATTGAAATCTACGATATCGAGTTCGAAGATTGCTTTGCTTTGTTGTGGTCTCTGTCTGATCACGTACGTTTCTATGTTTTACTCGGTATGTGAGCTAATGAGCTTGCTCCTACTACCAATTCAAAAACAGCTACTTCCGACTTGTTGTTGCTTTGCGACGTCACCTTTCAAGATAGATAATACAAATGGACTTGAAGTGTTTACCCACTTATTCAGCTGGAGGGTGTTAGCTCCATCTGTGCCGCACGCTCCCTTGACGATAACACTCCAAAAATAAACCACGATAATTCGCTCCTCACTCACGCTCCGTATGGAATGTTGAATGCTCATTCACTGCCCCGAACTTCCACTTCCTCTACTTTCTTGATGGAGTGATTATGCGGCTGCATTAAAAGAGCACGTCTGGCTTTGAACCACTTAATGCATACGGATATTTTCGAATTGACTTCGTAATACTCGATGATAAAATTTTCGGGGTCATCGGCCGCTTTCTCCCATTTCTCTATCTATCGCTGTACGTACATTATGTCATGTCTTTCTCTACGGTTGGGTGAGGAATATAAATAATCCGGTGAACTAGACAGCTAGATTATAAACATTGCTATTGTAATGTAACTGTCCTGTCCAAATCTTCATTGTGATTCTTGCGACACCGGTTAATACGCCCCGTTCTGACTTATATGGCACTGGTATTGCATTTGTCCTTTGAATACAAAATTAAATATGAAACTAAACCAGTCGCATTATAATTTCGTCATTAATAAATGTAGAGTCTTTACTAACTCTTTTTTTTATTCAGATAGAGGTGTACTAAAAATGTATGTGCCTCGAAAAGTGGTCGAAAACATAACGTTGCTTAGCTAGGTGTGGCGAAGAGTTATTTACTTTACGCAACCAAAACTACAATTCCTCCACAATGCTAGTTGCAATACCCACGTCTATTTGGGCAGGTGAGTAACAGTTGAATTGCAAACAACGTGAAGACTGGTTTGCCGTCAAGTCTCCAAAACACATAAACCTTGTTCGTAAACGCGGTCGGCGAAATCTTTGGCCTACGAAGATCTTTGTTTACCATTTTGTAGTAGTTCAGTTGTTCGCCTGCGTAATCGAGGTGATCCTTATTCCAATGGTATGCGGAGCGCGCGTCCATTCGTTGGTTGCGTAAAGTAGTTTACTTCGCGCCGCGCTCGGGTTCAGACGTACGTTGCTGCCGCTCAACGTACCCATTTATTTACGCTATGCCATATCGTAACGCAAGGCTGCTGGCATTGTTTTAGCTATAGTATCAGTGCAAGGCACGACCATGTATGTGTGAGGTTTATTAATTGTGTGTGTATTCAGTGCTCTGGTACAAAAATTCAGTGAAATAGTTAATCGACCAGATGGTTGTTAGGAAAATTATCGTTGTTGGTATTCAGCACTATGAAGACCCGTTCTACAAGTACGTTGTTTTGCCGTGCTACGTTTATCGATTCGTTTTTTCCTTGAGGAAAAGTGCCGAGATTTAATTGAGATGTTTGCTTGTCCTCAGACATGTGACCGGTGCTAGCGGGCCGCCTGCGGGATGCGGCCACCAGAGGAATCGGTCCCTGGACTCGGTCCTCCAGAGAATACCGGAGGACATGACCCCGACCTCGCCGGAGGGCGCGCCGCTTCGTCTGCCCAGCGAAGTTCCCGCGCCGAGGCTGGCGCTTCCTCCGGAAGTGCCCACCGGCTCCGACGACTCCGGAATTCACACGCCACCCGACGGAAACGACGAAGAAAGACCTCCGCAACCGGCCGCCGCACGATCCAGGGAAAGTCTCGACTCCGGCAATCCAGAAGACACAGATAAACCCCCTGATCCCCCAGATACCGCCTTAGAAGTAGACACGATCAAAACAGAATTAACTGCCGCCGAAGCGTCAAGAAACAAAGACTTCCTTTTAAGACTATTCGAAAGCACACTCTTCGACATGAGCATGGCTATCTCATACCTTTTCAACTCGAAGGAGCCCGGTGTGCAAACGTACCTGGCCAACAAGCTGTTTTCATTCCCGTTCGAGGACGTAGATTTCTACCTGCCGCAGTTGGCGACCATGTACATAGAAATGGGCGATGTCGCGGACGTGCTCAGGCCGTACTTGGTGCACAGGTGTAAACAGAGCGCGGAGTTTTCGCTGCGACTGGCGTGGCTGTTGACCGCTTTCGGTGGTGAGACGAAGAAGTCTAAAGCGATGAAGTTCCGGGACTCTATACTCGCCGAGGAGATAAGGCCGGCGGCGCGGAGAGGGCACCACAGGTCACAGTCAGACGCGTCCGCGTTGAGGCTAGCGACGCCCTCGGGAAGACATCTAGGGGATTTGGCGTCCGGACGTGCCTTCGATAATGGATGTTTGTGTGGGGAACAGTGCTCCTGTGGAGCGCCAAGATTAGCACCTCAGATTCAGGTATGTTTTTATAGTTTGTATCTCTGTAGTTTTGGTACAATTACAAACTAACACCTCTTTGCTTATAAGATATTGCTTGTTTTTGCCGGATATAGCACAAACAAGTCTAAAGTCAAGTCTCATCCAAAAGATTACGATTTATTGATCTAGATTATTAATGAGTTTGATTACGACTGGTTACGTAAAGATCTGAAGACGTTTCGTAAGTTTGAATAATTTATTAGATGTTGGCATAAAGTGATCCATTTGAATACCTATTATTAATATCATCAACGTATTTTTATTTTGATAAGATACGCTTGTATCTGATAATAACATATCTTGCATGCTTGCTATCAGCTGTAATGTAAACATACCTTACATACGCCTGAATAGCGTCTCGTAACAATAATAAACGAGAAAGCCGAGTACTTAGCTGGGATTTTCATTGTCAAGTCAAAGATACATAGTACCTAATAATAAGTAATATTCCACTGAATAATGACTTATCTCGACATATTGTCTTAGGAACATCACATCACATTAATATAATAAATGCGAAAGTTTGTATGTTTAGATGGGTGGATATGTTTGTTACTTCTTGACGCCAAAACAATTGTATGGAAATGTTATGAGGTTATTTATATCCCATGGGAACTGATTTATGGGATACAAATTAAGCCTGTTTTATTCCAGGTCTGGAACTACCTGTATGCAAAATTTCAGCCCGTTCCGTTCAGTAGTTTTTGGGTGAAAGAGTAACAAACATCCATACAAATTTTCGCGTTTATAATATATGTAGGATTTAACTGTCGTACCTATGTAAATTGTATGTTATTTGACCATAATATAAACAACATTTTACTTACATACAGACATTACATCTATAATATTAGTAAACAACACCATTATCATCAATAGCGTTTACATCCACGAAGGAATATACCTATACAGGGTTATTGGTAATTCGACGTATTCCCGTTAGGAGGTGATAGAGGTTTTTATGCATTATTGGAGAGCTAAGAAAACGGTTATATTTTTAAAATAATCTGCAAGCCAAGTTTCATAACGTTTTTTTTAGTTTTTAAGGCATTTTAGTGGAAAAAAATCTCAATGAATAATGAAATAATATCGTTTTTCATCTCGCATTTTTTAATTTGGAGCGATAATTGTTGTTTTAATATTGATAAATAACCAGTGTTTATTCGTTTTTATAAATCAGAAGAAAAAAATAAATTTAAATGGACAGTTTTCTTTAAATTAATTTTTGATGTTGCACTTTTGACTTATTTTGAAAAAAGCTAAAAATCATGATAACTTAAAAATGGTTCACTTTTGCATGATGCACATGGGGATGAAAATTATCGCAAATAGTCACCCCTATCACCTCCTCACGGGAATACGTCGAATAACCAATAACCCTGTATATGTTTGTAGATTTTGAGGTGTTCGTTTTAAAATAATTCTTAGTAAACATAGATTATATCTTATTCTAAACACATACAAAGCACTAGGTCGTGGCACATCCACGACCTAGTGCTTTGTATGTGTTGTCGCTAACTATAGGCCACATTTATATGTAAGATCAAGAGTCGCTCAGCGGGCTGGAGAGACCTATGCTCGGGAGTTTCTCTAAGTGATAAAATCCGGAATACGGAAATCCGTAGAAGAACCAAATAAACGACATAGGTCTCAGAATTAGCAAGCTGAAGTGGTAGTGGGCAGGTCTTTTAGCTTGCAGAAGTGATAACCCCTGGGAAGTAAAGTTTCTTGTCGGCCGCGATGCAACACGAAACGGAGTGTTGGATTGGAAGACCACACTCGATGGACCGACCACATTGTAGCAATAGTCGTCTCGCAGGGAGTCGATGGATGAAGGCGGCTCAGGACGACTCTTTGTGGGTCGTATGGAATAGGCCTATATCCAGCTGTGGACGTGCGTGTATAGGCTGATAGGATGTTGTTGATGACAAAGCAATATTTCCGTTTCCTTATCACAAAAAACAATAAATGTGCAGGCAGTTATGTGCGGGCTAATAAGAAACCCACTTTATGATCATGTTAATTAAAAAATTATGGATAAACAATAAAGCCATGAACTAACTTCCATAAAAGCATTAAGGCATAAACTAGCTAACTTCCGTGACAAGAACACGTTAATAAATAGATAATAGTCCATTTTCACTTCATAAATCCTTCTTAATTATTACCGGTATTAAAATAGATTTAAAAATCATTGATTGCCCGAAATAAAAGCTAAACATCAACGACAACATCAAATTTCATTATGATCCTAGATTTTCTAATTACTCGTTCAAAAATCTACAATCGGTCCTTTTTTGACTCGGTTAAAATAAACAAAATTCCATCCACAAAGTTACATCATAAATACGGTAGTGATGGTTTATTATAGTTATATAAAATAAAATAAATCATGCTGGACAATCCACGCAGCATTATCTAACCCCAAGATAAGCAGAGCTTGTGTTGTGGGTACGAGATGACTGATATACTTACTTAATATATTACAAAGATAGTTTTTTTATATATAGTATCGGTCCTCCGGTATGGACTTCTATGGGACAATTCATGTGAACTCCAAAAAGCCTTTTTTGCACAAAAATCCAACACACACAATGGTATGGTAATATTGCGATGCTGATAGGCTAAAGTAGTTTAGTTGAACTTGCGATGCTGGTGGGGTGGCTCTACCTGAACAAGTTTCATTATAAAGCTTAGTGTTAGTAAACGCAATGAGCTGGTCTGTTTAGAGTGCTTTGTTTAGTTCTGCACAGTTCTGCTAGTTTTATGTGTGACTAGCTATTGCACGCGGTTTTTCTCACAATAGTTCATTGTAAATCATGAACTACTGTGAAAAAATCCGATTCGTTTCTGTAAATTTTACAGAATTGATGGCTTTTGTTAAGTCTAAGAAAACTCCTGCTACTTTTTCATGATTCAAGTTTATTCATGAATTTTTCTAGCCGCAGTCTGTGGTCGATATTGTGGATCTCTATAAGAATAAAAAAAAAGAATAAAATAATTTATTTATAGCCACACACAATAATAAACAGTTACAATAAAAAGGAAAACACATAAAAAATACAAAACAACTTAAGTAGTAGGGATTTAAACTTTACATAATGTAGCGTGGTAGTAGATTCCCAAATCATAAGCGTTTTGAGAGATGATGTAGGTAGACAGAGCTGGTAAATGTAAGATGACTGATGACTGTGTCTTGTGCATTTGTGTCATAAAATTAAAATAATCAATCGTAGTCGAAGTTTATCTAAAAATATCCTAATGGACTATAAAAAGGCTACTAAGCCTTATTAGAAGCCCACGAACAAAGCAAAAGTTCAGTCACCGTGGCAAAAAGCGGTCTTAACATTGTAGCATCATCAGCATCAATGGATTATTCATAAAACGCACTGTAATGTTTAAGAAATTAGCAAATAAAATTACTTAAATTTTAATGGAGTTTCCCTAAACATAAAGAACTCGGATAATAAACGAGCAAAGTTAAATGCGGTTAGAATATTTAATTAGTTAATTATCTTTCATAATGATGTTAGGAAAATTATACTTCATGAAAGTGAGATTTGTTTTTAAGCCATTAGCACGGTAATTTCTAATGATGTTTACCATTCCCATTGTACTGAGGAACAATTTCTGAGAACGGAGAGATGAATCAAAGTCTTCCAGGAACTTTTGTGTTTTGAATGGACCTACATGATGCTGGGTAAGCACACACAACATCATGTAACTCAACAATTTAAAAGAAAGAAAGAAAATATTTTTATTTACCTTAAAAGTACTATGCAAGATAGCCTTGCGTTAAATTAATTAATTTAGTGCGTAGCAGTGATTATGGCAAGTTATGTATACCCAGTACAATGGTGAGTGAAAGCCATATTTGCACATAGTGCACACTGATGTGTCGACCTAGCGCTGATTTTCAGTGAATACCTGCAGAACTTCTTATATAGATGACATGAGCTAAAGGTTATCACAGCTTCTCTGATGCCTTTATGTGCTACCTTATACATATATTTTGTACAAAAATGAAATAATAAAATAAAAGATCAAAGTCTACTTTTCGTCTTAACATTTGAGTCGCGACACCAAAAGGAATGAGTGACTAATCGCTTACTCATATATTTCTTGCTCAAACCGTTGAAAAACAGTTCTGAATCAAAGACATATCTGCCTCCTACATTCGTTAATCGAAAAAGATAAATATGAATAAAATTTTATATTTGGTACAACGCGGGGGCATACAGCGGGGCAGCAGCGCGCGTCTTAGAAACGCTTACTGCTGATATTGAGCTATCTGTCGATTATTTACAACAGTCTGCAGTTAGCTCAATTGTAAACACTAGTTTTACTTTGTATTATTATTATTTGATTGTAATTTTCTTTGTTGGTTTAATATTTGAAACTTTGTTTGCTAAAATGGGTAATATTGGGAGCTACTATCCAAATGCTAAGATCATTTCACTGATAGATCAACGATTGCTTCCTGAATGCTATAAGATAGACTTTGTTTTAATCAGGTACAATAATGCTAGTTACGTATTCATACAGCTGTGTCTGAGTAATTGAACGATGAACAAAAGATTCAATGATTCGTGTAACATCTGAAAATCTACACGCCATTCATAACTAACGAGACGGAAATTCTGAATGTTTTAGTTCGTATTACGTAGAAAAACATTGATCATCAAGATATTACAATCTGTAGCCCAGATTTGGTTCTTAGCTCTAGTAATGGTTATGCTCTTCAGTTATCCATGCTAGCTTTCTGAGCACGTAATTTAAAGGCAACTGCCATGAATTGCCTCCATTAGTGGTGGTTTGCAATTTACTTGGTAAATAAGCTCAATTTTCGTTTTGCTTGAATGAAGAAAACTTATATTTTCTTCGTCTTGATAGAAATATTTATCAAACCTGTTATACTACGGCAGAACTGTTTATTACACACCTCTTTATTTAGTCAGTAGAGTCCACGTAACCCAATTTCATGTAGTGTTTTATAACGCCATGCGTTAGTCATCGAGGTCAGAAGCGGTGTTCGAACACCTTTATGAAAACTTTCGGCAAAGAGTGAAGTTTGTTGTAAATAACGGTTTAAAATATGCTTTCCCTTGCATTTATTGACTTGAGCAACAGATGTTGAGCTGCATTTATTCCTGCAATCATAATTAACAGTCGCAAACCATGGTATTTTTTTATATTTTTTATTTATTTGGGAAACATACAGTTGTTATGAACTAAACAGAAACACAAACCATCAAAGTTTACACCATTAAATGGAATTTATAGAGTACACACAGTCAAATCTTACATACTAGACATGGATGTTATTGGCGTCGGGTCGGGTCGTACAGAGAGGTACACGATAGAGTTTCGAGGCCTATATTAGTGAGTGAAGCTAGATTTTAAATAAAATAATGATATCCCACTGTTGGTTCTTCAAGTTTTTAAGAACTTTCTAGGTGTCTGGAGCCCTGAGTACAGTTGCTTGATTCAATAGTAAAGTCTACGACGCGACGTTCCTTTTTGTATAGGATTTGCATAGTTCCATATCCGCACGGAACGTCTCAACTTTGAGACGATACTATCGAGTAAACGACCTCTGGGCTCTGTACTGTAATAAAATGATTTATTGCATAGTAACACAGACAAAAAAAATCCAAAAACCATCAAAAACTGTCTTAGTAATTAATCGTTTGTAAGTCATAAACGTCATTTATTTCATCTTTAAACTTATTTAAAGTACTTAGACATGTTGAAAAATTACATAAAATTTGTACAATGTACCTTACCTACTAAGTTTGAAATACCCCATAATCAACTGTCTATCATCTTTTCCAGTTCCTCACATCCCTCACAAACATCGGCAGACGGCTAGCTTCCGTAGCTGATAAGGAGCGTCGGAACGGCCGACTGCGGGCCGAGCTGGCCGCTCTAGACCTCAATCTACCCGCCAGGGTTTGGTTACCCCTGCATCAGAAAGCGCACTACGTGCTGAGGATACCACCGCATGCAGCTGCTGTGTTAAATAGCAAGGATAAGGTGAGTTAACAAACAGTTCTTTTTATTCTTGTTGTTATTTATCTGATTTTTTCTACTTTATGCCGTAGAAAATAGTGTTTCAGCTGCGTTCTTTTTAATTGGTTCCGAGATTTCGTGAACTATTGTACTAGTAGGAGTTCAGCTGAATCGTTCGTATTCGTTCACTTGTGAGACCTAGTTCATTTTAGTACATCGTTCCTGAAGTACAGATGCCTACTTTGGAGTGTAGGTATTGTGTTGTTATTATACCCCTGCCTAAACAGGCCTTCCTCTATTTCAAGTATAGCATCTTTAGTTCTAGTTTCCATTGTATATGGGAGTCTGGACTGGACATAATTTAGATTTAAGTTTTGCCGTGGCACTGGCGTTTTTTCACATCCGACAGAGAACCAAGGTTATCGACATAGCTCAAAGAATTAGCAAGCTGAAGTGGCAGTGGGCCGGCCATATCTCGCGAAGAACCGACGGCCGCTGGGGCAAACGTGTTCTTGAGTGGAGACCACGACTCGGTAAACGTAGTGTAGGACGCCCTCCGACCAAGTGGGATGACGACCTGCGAAAGACTGCAGGTAGATGCTGGATGCGGCCAGCTGAAGACAGGGCGCTATGGCGCTCATTGGGGGAGACCTATGTTCAGCAGTGGACTGCTATAGGCTGATGATGATGACTGGCGTTTTAGTCACATTTGATGTTTAAATTGTATGATCCTTGGATGGCTTAATTTTGTCTTTATCGTATTATTCCAAGCAAACTCGAAATTTAGACCAAATTTAGACTTGTTTCGCCTATAAAAACAGTAATGTGACCATTTCGGTTGTACGTTTCTGGCTTTAAATACTTTTCTCGGGGTGTTAATCTCGAAGTAATAAATGTTTTACGAGTTTTCCTGACTAAGCTACAAGCTTGATAAACACAACAAACAATAATTATAATTAAACTATAAAAAATATAGCTCATCATAGCATAATCTAAACGTCTAGCCCCTGCTAACACACGGCGTAATGGTCTTTGTTCTCACGTTTTTCTCGCCGTCAAGTTTTGGGTTTCTTTAGTGAATCCATGCAACTACTCACAGATGACAGAATTATCACTTTGCAAACCGTAGATTTTCCTGGTAAGAAAAACGTAACAAAGGCCTTTTGCTGTTAAAATGTCGGTCGTATTCTACTATAGGATAATAAAGACACACCTCGCTAAAGCGTATCTTTTCGTTGATAGATTTTAAATAAAGGTTCATATTTACTACATAGCACCTTGCACATATGTACATATATCTAGCCGAGTATTGAAATTCTTCTGTTTATTTTTCTCTAGAATCAAAATCTAGAAAAAAAGAAATAATTAACATTCCAAATAGCTTTGCTTGTTTTCTAAAGCAATCAACTGGGTACGAATTCCATGAATCTTGTTTTTGATTAGCAAAAAATGCTTTTTCGTTCCATAAATTTGTCTAAGATAATAATATTTTATGTTAGTTCATAAAATAGCCACATTACGAAAGCAACTATTGATAGAGACTGCATTTTGCAGAATGTCTTCAAATTCATACAGAAACCTGTTTTATATTCAATTTATACTAGACAAGACTGTGATTTCGCTCATGTATAATGTAGCATAATAGCAATGGCAGTCAAGGAAAATGGAGATTTTTTTCAAATCGGACCAATAGTATCTTATATATCGTATCTTTCATCTGGCCAACTACCTACTTCTTGTACGTAAAAAACCTGGCCAAGTTCAAGTATACTCACACACGGATGGTTCCGTACTATCGTACATAACTATTTCGCAAAAGAAACCCTTAAAACTGTTTTTTATTACAATAGCAAAAAACGCTATCACCCAACCCAAATATTGACCGCGCCAGACGTTGCTTAATTTAACAACTTCGTATGGACAATTGGACATTGGACTCCTTATTATTATAAAATTTATTTAATTTTTTATTTATTGTTATAGTGGCTATAGGAATCTACATTCTGTCAAAATTGCAACTGTCTAACTAGGTTCAAGAGCCGACTACCGCCCGCTGACGGACGGACAGACAGCGGAGGCTTAATATTAGGGTTCTTAATTATTTTTAAATTTTTTACCCTTTGGGTACGAAATCCTAAAAGTAATGATAACTACAAGAATACAATGCACAAACATTCACCTTCTGTACATACATATATTCTAGTTACTAATACAAAGTAGCATGAGACCATTCCCACATGCAAAAGCTTCAAACGACTGTTTACAATTCAAAGCTAATGAGGCCTCCACTCGTTTGAAACCTTTCACTAGGCCACGAGCCAGGCCGTTGTCTCTTAGCTTGAATAGAGCTAAATGGTACGAGTACATACCATAGCAGATCGTGCGGAGCTTAGTGTCGAAACGATAAACGCTAAATACGTAAAGTGGTACTGGGAAGTTCTAGGAAACTAAGGTATGTATTACTAACTCTAGAAAATTTGTAGTATTAGGTTTTGTCATAAGTGTTTTTGTAGAATCTGTTTTCTTTAAAATGCAATTTCTTTATCATTGTAAGTTCTTTAAAGTTCTAATTTTTTTAAATTTGTATTATTGTCAATATGTAGTTAGCTTATATGGACAACGAGGAGTCTAAAATAAACAATTTTTATTTATATTAATATATAAATATCTATCACCACGCGGGTGAAACCGCGGGGCGCAGCTAGTAATGAATGAAATCCAAATCAGCTTTTAATGAGATTGAATGTTTTCATGAATACTTTTAGGTATCCATGAACTATACATTAAAAATAAATAGTTTTATTACTGTCGAAGTTTTACAAAAAAATATTCACAATACTGGGAAGTTCTAGGATTTTATTTGGCACAAGGTATTTCAGCAAGACCAGCCGATAGCATGGCTAAGTGTGATTAATGCAGGGTCTCTCGAAGACGTAAACAACGATTCGTAGCTCGTAGCTATAGCGGGTTTTTATTTGTTCCATACTTTGCAGAATCAAGTATTTGATATCTAAGGTTACATGTTTTGTTTTTAGGATATTTTTTTGCTTCTTAATTCCGAAAACAAAAAGTAATTCTGAAGGGCTATGCGGGTGGTCTTTGGTCGGCTGTGGTTAGTGCGTGGGAATTTTTAGTAGGAAGAAAATAGTAATCGTCAAAAAATTCACAGTATTAAATACTGTTAAAAATATTAAAAGAACTCAAGCGATAAATGTTTAAAATATTTTTATTTTAATAAAATTCATCTTTTGACTTTAATCCTGTGAGAAACTTCATAATCGCTTTATTCATACTATTAATTAAATTGCGCATGCGTTCAGGGTGTGGCGGAAACAATATTATTTCGTTTTATTGTTATTACTTGTAATTTACGTAACGTAGGTACCTCATCTAGATATGTATAGTTCAGACAAGCGACCTTCGCTACATATATTTATTCTGTGGCATAGCATTCTACAGTAAAATCGTGTTATCAAGATTAAACCGAAGAACAATGAGTCGACCTTAGCTTTATTGTTAATCGATGGTGATTTAAACTAGGTTAAACTGCCAGTCATTTATCGCACGTCCCTAAAATTAATGTACTTAACTAAGAAGATAACATCTGCAGTGTTGAGACAAGACAACCCACTACACTACAGTATCGCAATAGTAGAGCGAAGTCGTTAAGTGTGTAGGAATGCAAGACAACAATGAAAAATCCTTCAATGATATCTATATTTGGTAGAGTCCAACTAGATATAGACTAGGCTCTAGCTAGGTATATTTAGATGAGAGAACTGCGGCCTGATGGCTAGCTAATCCTAATGCTTGGCTAAGCAAGTCTTAGGACCGTAGCTTGCTCAGTCATAGATGGTTGAGTGACGTCTATGCCATATAAAAGCATAGATGTCTGAGCAAACTTTCATAATACGGGCCTTATAACTCTTCGAAGTTAGTTATCGAAATATCGTTGGTAATTTGTATTGGTCTTACGCAAACGCGAAGAAAATGTGTGTCAATGTACGGTAATCGTCTGCTGTAATAGATTTTCCAGCTCTGTTTAATGATTACAACATTATATCCATCGCATAAAACATCGACACAGTTGTTTTTGTTTGAGAAATGACACATCGCCAAGGAGGACCCATAATGAGTCATTAATGTAATTATTTACCAAGTTGGTACAGTTACTAGGCCATCAGAAGGTTCTTCGTATCTAGTTTTTCTTCGTGCCCTTGTCCCACGCTATGTGGGTAAGTAGTTAGAATAACTTATTGACCAGTTAAATAATAGATTTTATTGTAATTAATAAAGGTACTTAACTGAGTTTTACAAGCAATATAAATAATTTCTTTTACTAATATCTATATTAATAATGTCTTGTACTGATATCTATATAAATAATGAATGTCTATTACTAATATCTATGTTATATAAACAATATATCATAATCTGTTAACTTATATTAATTAACTTTTTTGGTACGGTTACTATTGCGTCAATTTATTAACCTCCTGCATAATGTGGTGTCGTTTATTTGGCCGTAGGTTTTGATTCCCTTTCTACCACTCACTCCAGCCACGGATGCGCGAAGTGCCATACTAATTAGGAGAATCGAAGGACACTTTAATATTTTACATCTATAAAATTCATATGCTAACTGGACTTATTAAATGATAGGTATATCAAAGTCATCCTTGTTATACGAGTACGTATGCTCTTACGTCTTTAGGTTACATTAGCTTCTGAAACTCTAGCTTGGTGTACTCGTAACTAAAAGATCGCGTATTTAAATTGTTTGGATAGAAAGGCAGCTCCAATGTCAATGTTTTCAAGGAAAGCGATAGTTCAACCAAGTTTTTCAAATAATGTTTATAAGCCAGACTTGAGACTACTCACGTAACGCGTTATACAAACAAATTCACGGTTTCTACAAAATACTCTGCTTGAATCTATAGATTGACCGCACGACGAAGGTGCGCGACACGACGCTGGAGGATGCGGGTTCGATTCCCGCCTTGGGACCAGTCGTCTAGTATCCTGATACTTGGTGACTTAGGTTGATTTAGCTTTGGGCTAGATGATGACATGCGGATTATTTATAGAGCGTTCTTTAACTTAGCTAAGCCTAAGTTCGATCTAATCTAAGGCAAGTCGCTTCATCGTTAATATTAATTAATGAATCACGTTGTCAGTCGTCGTGCGCGTTCTTAGAAAAGTACATACGGTTCATCCAGTAGCGTATGTTGTCCTTTCTCTTTCTCACTAGTTTGATCTTACTGCTTAAAAGCCAGGTTTTCGCTTAACTCGATTTTAGATCGATAAGTCTATAAATTCCAAATAGAAGAATCAATTAATGTTTGCAGTATTCGAATCAAAGAATGAGCTAAGCATACTTTCGGTCGATTTTTTCGTACGAACGTCTCTTTTATGTGTTTTAGTCTGAGCCCTGAGCTATTTAAGTCTTAAGGACAAATCGATCAGTTTAATATCATGATTTTTGCCAGCGATTTAAATACAGATTGAAGTTAATTCATTCGTTCAGTTCAGTCAGTCCATGTGCACTAAGTCTTATCACGAGCCATTAGCGTGATACATCAAATATCACGCCAATCGCATACGCAGATGTTAAAATATTTGAATATGTAATGTGCTGAATGACTTGTCTATGTTACGTGATCTCTATCGGGGCCTGAGTTCATTTGAAGCATTTTTAATATTTTAGACATGTAGATAACATAATATTTTATACCATTTTTTTTGACGACCGATGTGGCGCGGTGGGCGAAGGTCCGCCTGTGACCTGCAGGAGGTTGCGGGTTCGATTCCCGCCTCGGAACAATTGTGTGTACGATCTGCAGATATTTGTTCCGGGTGTTCTGGTCGTTTTCTATGTATAATAATATCTATCTATGTAATGTATTGTATTATGTATATCAGTTATCTAGTACCCATAACACAAGCTCTGCTTACCATGGGGCTAGATAATGCTGTGTGAATTGTCCAGCATTCATAAAGTAAAAATAAGAAATAAAATAAAACACATAAGATAAATATAAGAAAAAAAATACAAAAACACTAAAGAAGGATAATAATAGTAATTTACTTTACGGAACTTGTTTGCGAATACAAACGAAGTTCCGTAAAGTAAATGGTATAAATTACTATTTACCGCGGCTTCGCGGGCGTTGTTTATATGGCAACGTTTTAAGGTTATTTCTATACCATGGGAACTGACTTATGGGATAAAACCTTAGCCTGTTGTATTCCAAGACCAGAATTGCTTGAATGATAAAAAATAAAATTTCATGATGTATGGATTTTTGACCTCTTTACGCCAAAACATTAGTTTTGGCGTAAAGAGGTCAAAAATCCATACATCCAATTTTTTATATTAGTCTGAATCCATATATCCTCAAACATCCAAACTTTCGCATTTATAATATTAGTGTGATAATACGGTATAGCAGATGGTTTTTTTCTTTGAGTGTGTTGAAAGGTTCTTTTTAACAAGGTCCAAAGAGCAAACATTTTACACAGCCTCTACACTAAACAACATCAATTAAAATATAATATTGGATATTTTGACCTCCATTGAACCCTATTCTGTTGACTCTCAGATAAACGGACTAAAGTTCTCTTTTATAATGACTGCTACTATAGATTACTTGTTTTCAATACCCTCCTAAACAGGGAATGGGAGTCTCATTTCCGTAGTTTTGGTATTAAGTATTCAGGTTCATATTTTGAGATGAGCCCTTTTGTTTTCTTATAAATCTAAGCTGTGACAGCACTGCTTTCTCGACTTTTCTCTAATTCTCATGGTTCCTGATTTGAACATCCACTCCCCTCTCAAAAAGTCAGCCTGTATAAAAATGTTCTCAGAAGCACTTTGTTAGTACTTTTACATTAAAATATAATCAGAAATTTTATTTCCATAGACTTATTAGATACAAGCAATTAGAAGAAGGCAATAAAAAACCTCTACGTTCCTAAATCACACTATGTGTACAATCAATATTATGAATACGAAAGTTTCGATGGATGGATGGATGTTTTATACTTCTTCACGCCAAAACGACTGAATAGATAGGACTGACTGAATTTTTTTATAGTTATCATTTTAAGCCTGGATTCAAACATAGGCTACTTTCTATCCTATAAACCAGTTACCATGGGATATAAATAAACTTTAACCGTTTCCATAATGGGATATAAATAAACCCTTAACCGTTTCCATAGAAACAAAGCGTACGAAGCTGCGGCCCGAAACACGTTAACACAGTCAAAGACAGATGAAGAACTAGTCTTCGCGTGACTCATATCCTACACTCGTGTTTTAAAGAACCGGCTGTTGAGTTATTCTACTAATATATATTTCTAAAGCTTAAATTAGTTTCAATTGCCTACACAATTCTTGAACGCCCTATCTGTTATCAATTGGAAATAAGCGATGAGTAACTCTTACAACCCACGTACTGAATAGCCAAATACATAGTATCGACAGTGTTTCTTTCATCTATTGTTATACTAATAAGCTACTTATTCTGGACTCAATAGTGTCCCCGATATTTTATTTTTTGTCGTCTTTGTACTCTTTGATGAGTGAATTATACAGACGGCTTACTGTAAGCTTCTTACGTTTGACTCACTGTTTATATGGCCTGGCCTAATGGACTTTGTATTGTCTACTGTTAATGTTTCTAATGGGTAATGATAATCAAAAGGTATCTTATTCTAAATGCTTTTATGTGTATTTATCGGAAGACCATCGTTGGTTGCTTACAACTAGCTCTTGCTGAGACAGAGACCGTTTTGTGGCTCTATTGCTTTGTCTTTTATTTTAAAATCATGTTTGATTTGTTTTTGTTGATTGAGTTACAGATACAATATTTTCATTTATTTATTTATTTACTAGCTTTTGCCCGCGGCTTCGCATCCGCTTTTCGAGGGTAAAAGTTAGGTTATTATCACGCCTAACAAAAGATTTGAAGGTATAAAGATTCTCTATAGAATTGACTCGAACAAGTTCGTGCTCAGCACAATCTTCCTTTCTACATGTAATATACATATTTGTCTAAATCTGATTCCCTTGTCCTCTTCCACAGGCACCCTACATAATGTACGTGGAAGTACTAGAAACGGAGGGTCACGAGCCGCTCCCCCCTCGCCTACTCCCCCCCGCGCCGCCAGCCCCCCACTCCCCCCCAATCCGACATACGAAGAGCGAAGAGAACCTAGTACCGGAGTGGCCGGCCCTATCACTGTACACTGCGTTGGATGACGTCGATGCCGGGGATTGCTGGAGTCATGATGATGAGGAGTTGAGTACGCAGTATCCGCAGCGAGCGCCCGCTCCGGATGCCTTGTCTCAGGTGAAGATCCTAGTTTTAGAAGTGGTCACCATGTCAGGCTTTCGAATAAAACCTTACTTGGTGACCACTGGACTGAATGAGCTGGTGTCTTATGAGAAAGAAGTTTGGTGGAAGGCTTGGAGTTTTCTATGCCAGCTCTTCTTACACCGCCAATCTGATACATGCTTGGAGACCTCTTTTTCATAGAAACAACAGAATGTCGCCAATTCTGAATATTTAATAAGTACGACGTCATTTCTCTTTCCGTCGCTTTGCCAGTCTCCATAGAGATAGGAGCAACGCAAAATAACTCGATCAAAACTGTTCCTTGTTTACTAAACTTTATAGATGCTTCAACTTTGGAATCGTCTATAAAGTCAAATCATCGGTGGTATCATACGCGTCGGGTGCGAACTTAATCCAACAGATCTCTGTTCCTTACTTAACTCTGCTCTACTATATTTCCAGGTATCAGCAATGTCAGTAGTATCCTGCGTATCCGGTGCGTCAGCATCGTCCTGCGGGTCGCGGGAAACACTGGCGGTGGGCGCGGGTGAAGTGCGGCGCCGACTGGAGGCGGCAACACTGGCGCCGCCGCCTAACGCCTTCAAGCACGACCCACACGACCCTTCCGCCACAGCCCTCAAGGTATGTAGCTATTGTAGGGGGCTAGCACACGCTGGCGGTGGAAAATTAAAATGCCACGATGATCGATCTGGTGCAGTCCGTATTCAGCGACTTTCAACAGGTCATTGAAAACCATTACCAGAAACAGAACAACACCGAGCTGGGATGGAGCAGTCCGGCAATTAAGTCTGATGTGATGTGGCATGCCCCAAAAGGAGGAGAGTGTTCGGGACAAAGTGCGTAGGATTTGTAGGGCTCGAACCTTGCTGCGTATAATAGTTTTTCTTAGAATAATAACCATGATTTGGGATGTTCTGAGTTTTATAATATTAGTACGTGTTATGCAACAACTGTAAATTATAACGGCAAATCACACGCACGAAGAATGTTCAACAAAATTTATGATCCTTTTACAGGAATCGTGGGAGAACAAGCTAGCCCGCATGCGCTCGACCTCGCCCTACGGCTCGCTGTCCGGATGGCGGCTGCTCGGCTGCATCGTGAAGGTCGGCGACGACCTGCGGCAGGAGATGCTGGCGGCGCAGCTGCTGCGGCGGCTGGGCGCGGCATGGACACAGGAGCGAGTACCGCTGCAGCTGCACCCCTACGAGATACTGTGTCTGGACCGCGAGTCCGGACTCATACAGCCGGTTAGTGTACCATCACTCTAATCTCTACAAAACAAGAGATATTTGAAAATAAAGGGTACGTGAAATGTCTCGCGGTAACACAGTGCGGTTCACTTCACGCGACACACTTTGAAGTCGAGCCGTTTCCTACACTCGCTGCACTAGAAGAATGTCAAAATGCACGGCAAAGCTCGTTTCACTATGTGAGAACGACCCACTGTGGAGACTAGCATAATACTTCTCCACTTCTTGCTCATGATGATTGTGATTTGTGACACCTAGTGGTAATCTGCCAATCTCACTACGCGGAATAAAACCTTTTCATTCCTTGAATTTTTCCAGGTTCTAAACTCAGTATCCCTCCATCAAATCAAGAAGCAATCCGGTGCGACGCTACGCGCGTGGCTGACCTTAGAGCATGGCCCGCCCACCAGCGAGGGATTTATGCTGGCTCAGAGAAACTTTGTGCAGTCCGCCGCCGCCTACGCGCTAACGAGTTATCTACTGCAGCTGAAAGACAGGTAACTACACTGTTCATAATGAATCAGTCCGGCGAGGTGAGGGATATTACCCACCAGCGATGGATTACCCATGAGCGAGGGATTTATGCTAGCGTAGAGAAACTATGCACTCTCCAGCTGACTTCCAACTTCAAGCTAGATCTAGGATAGTGGCGTGAATCTTTAAATGACCCGTGACAGGTTGAAGTGTCCGTAAAAACCATCAGTTTTTGTTTTATATTATTAAATTTGTCGTTCTAATATAAAACCTTATTTATTCAAAAAAATACATCCTTTCTGTGTAAGTAGAGAAGACTTATTGAAGTAACAACTTATAAAAGTACTTGTACTGTAGAAATTCAGTTCAAACGTAACAGCTCCGGGTTACCTCAGGATAAACGTCACAGCGTACCTAAACACCATTCTTATTTGTAGATTCTACAAGAATACGACGATAATTTTGTACCATTTTGTTTCAGGCATAACGGAAACATTCTGCTGGACAGCGCAGGTCGCATAATCCACATCGACTTCGGATTCATATTCTCGATATCGCCTAAAAACTTAGGCTTCGAGAGTTCACCGTTCAAGGTGAATGTCTTATACCCTTTAGTTGTAATTCTTTACAATAGAGTGTAACGACCCAACTTATTATTTGGTTTTATATTTCACCATTCAACCTTCGAAAAACGCAATAATTTTGTCAACACCTCGCTCGGATGAAGACTTGAGATGTGATTTGATTCACCATCATGTTGCAGCTAATATCGTGTATTGTGTTCATCGAAAGTTGCGTAATTGTTTTGCGCAATATTATATTAAGGTGGTATCGCACCCTATGCACGGCGCAGGAGTTACGGCGAAGACCCCCTCTAACTCAGGCCGTAAGAGTCGAATGTATCAGAGTAAGAGCAGCAGCTTTCTTCTCTGTATTCTTAACACCGGAATTTTAATAGAATATAATGTATTTATTTGTTTAAGACTTACACATACTACTAGAGTTACATTTATTTGGTGACCTTACTTTGAAAATAATTCTGACATTAATCTCTTAGAAATCCGAAACGAAAGGTGTCCATATCAGGAGGTCTACCTCCTATATGGACTGTCTTTGATGTTTTGAAAAACTACAAGTAGTTAGTTAGTTAGTTAATAAAAATATATATATATATATATTATTTCTACAAAGTCGAAAACCTTGCATGGTCCTTGATATTTTAACAAATCTAACCTCTGCGGCGGCACATCGGGCGATGATTAGCCTGAGATGCAATAAGTTGTGGGTCCGATTCTACACAAATAATTTCTACCTGCAAATACCACTTCTACCTGCTAAAGACAGCTCATTAGGGGAGCCCTATGTCCCCCGGACTAATATATAGGTCAATGATGATGTTTATCAGCCGAATACCTCACTGACCTCACACACGCTGAAATGACAACAATGCATAATAATGTTTATATAATTCCAGCTAACGCAAGAGTTCGTGGAAGTGATGGACGGCGAGAACTCTGACATGTTCCGCTACTTCAAGATCCTGATACTGCGCGGGCTGATCGCGGCGCGCAAGCACTGCGACCAGATCATACACGTCGTAGAACTCATGCGGATGGGTACGTTGACTTACCATGGCAGCTTATGCGACATATGCGAGTCATATGCGACGCGTGCCCCGAGAGCTGATGAATATCTAGAGCAGCGCATTGCCGTACATAATACCTTACTTAAAGTAATTTATATCGGTTATCTATATCCATAACACAAGCACTGTTTATTTTGGGGCTATTTGATGCTTGAATTGTATAGTAATATTTTTTTTAACTTATTTTTGGCTACCATGCTACCCATTCCCTTGCATAACTACCCTATTAGCAAGTATGTATGTAGCTACGTAAATGTTCAGTGAAAATGTTATGGTACCAGCGAACTGGTCTGATGATGGAGACAGAAGGTATAAGAATTCTTAAACGAAACGCCGTAACCCAAATCAATCCCCAATCTTCGTCTTCTAAAGCACTTAAGTAAAAGCTTGTTTTTAAAATATGAATATTGATTCTTTGCAGGTGGTCAGCTGGCTTGCCTCCGCAGCAGCAGTGCAGTGTCATCCTTCCGGGCTCGCTTCCACGTCGGAAAAACAGAGTCCCAATTAGAAGAACTAGTCGAGAAACTCGTTAGAGACGCACTCAACTCTCTATCCACGCGGTTATACGATAACTACCAGTACTATACCAATGGTATACTCTAAATATTTGCGAATAAAGACTAAATTCCTGTGAAAAACTTTAGATTGAAACAGGTGACGCCGGCAAGATAATTGAAGTTTCAAGATATAGTCTAGAAACTCGTAGTAACTCACTCGACTCTCTGTAAACGAGGTTTTACGATAACTACCAGTCATATACCAACGAATAAAGACTAAATTATTAACTAATTACTGTGAAAAACTTAAGATAGAAACAGGTGACGCGCCAGCAAGGCAGCTGTTTTAAGATATAGTCTAGAAACTCGTAGTAACTCACTCGACTCTCTGTAAACGAGGTTCTACGATAACTACCAGTCATATACCAACAAATAAAGACTGCATTGTTGTGAAATATGAGATGAAAAGAGAGCCGCCATTCTCTAGCAAGACAGCTGCAGTTTGAAGATCTATTTGACAAACTTATAAAGAGGCACTCGACTGTCTATCAACGACTTCAATAACTTCCGGTATCATACCAATGATATAACCTAAATATTTCCGAATAAGGACTAAATTTCTATGAAAAACTAGATAATATACAAAGAATGATGGAAGTGAAAATCTTCGTGGTTTTATGTCCGGTCTGTTTTGGCGGGTTTCTAGATTTTAATACTTTGTTGTTATGATACAGCCCAATTTATAAGAGAGATTGCCTGAATTCGAATAGTTACTGTTTAGAGTGTTATGGGAAGGACAACGACTGTCATAGTATAGAAAGCCGGGATTAAATAGTGCTTTCTTTGCGCGAAATTATTGTTATTTACTTTTATAATCGTAGTTAATACTATTCAATAATATTATTTCGGACCTAGTTATTAAATATCGCCTGATTTAAAAGAGTTACAATTCTCCACAAGAAAATTATTTTTGATGATATATTCAAGTAATTATTTATATAACATAAAACTCGTTACGATAGATAAATCTGCGATAGCGCCTCATTTAGCTTTTAAATTAAGTTTAGTGCCATAACAGAACCCTTTACTGCTTATGTTATGCTTCCATAAGACCAATGCAGGGGAAGAAAAAAAAATCGGTGATAATTCAGATGTCACTAAAACTAGTCAAATCTGATTTCACAGCACTTAAAATGATGCCTTCCGTTTTATTTCGATTGTTAAGAGACGGCAACATTTATAGTGCCGTTAAATTAGTTTAGAGACCAGTTTTACTGGCATCTGAATTGTGACCTTATGTACTTTTAAAGCTCTAGTCTCTTTTTTACTACGCAGTACGCTGCGTAATGTCAAGTCGACTGTCTGTGCATTAGCAGTTATTTGATTCTAGTTTCGATTCTCACATGCCAGCGTGATAGCACAGATTGCAGAATTAAGGCCGGTTTATATCTACAGACACGTGCCTTGGCAGACAAAAAATATTGTACAGTACAGACACCGTCTGATCAGACCTTAAATGACCGCTTCTCTGCACAGACAGTCGACGTGACAGCACGCAGCGTACTGCATGGCGATGAGACCAAAGCTTTATGTAGGCAAACGTTGGCGCAATGGTTTGGTAGTAGCTTTACCTTTTTATTATTTGCTCAATCGCATTATAAAACAACAAACCTACCCGTCCATTGTAGATAATTCTTAGATTCCAATGCTTTTTAGAACCATATCTGTTTTCTTATTAGCTAGATTTTTGTGTGTAAAATCAGTTAAAGTGTAAATAAATACATAGATAATGAAAATGTTTATGATAATTTTGCAATGAGAAGACTGATTGTCCAGGCATGAAGTGGTATAGATTTAGGTTTATTATCAGAATAAATTTAAGTTTACCTGTATATTTAAATTAGTTGTGTGCTGCGAGAATGAGCCTATTTCTATGTAGTCACTGATATAATAGACAAGCTTACTTATAAACGTAACTAAGGCTGAGTCACGTTTATAAGTAAGACAGAGAGTGACTACGAAAGGTTATGGTGATATTAGAACGAATTGTAAAGCTGTCTTAAATGTTTTTGATGAAATTGCGAACTAAATATGTAAGAATAGAATAAAATTTGAATATTCGTATGTGAAGAACACCAAGTTAGGTGAAAATTATAGCTGAAGACTAAATTGTAAACATGAATAGTGAATAAGTTCGTTTACTTTATTCGGAATTTCCGAAAATAATTTAGTATTTTCTATGTTAAAAGTTGTCGATGTTGTTGTGTATTGTTGAAAGATGTGTTGTAATTCCCAATTGGAAAGACTACTCGAAATAAATGAAGGATTTATTCAGAGGATATGTGAATTATTTGTTATTTAGGCTTAAAACAGACGGGCATCTCTGTGGATTGCAATTCCACCTTTGAAATAAATGCCTGTTTCACAAAAAGGAGTCAGTAACTTTTCCTAAATGATCCCGGAGCGAAAACCCGTATGATTTGAGCCTTATTGTACAGGTTTTAGAGTATATAATCGCTATCCGAGTGAGATCGTTGCCAAATTAAGCGATAAACTTCTCTCGTTACGCAGAAGCTTCTATTTTTCGATAATACAATACTTTTTGATGACAACCTTGCTTGCGGCGACTTTTGGGCGCATTATTGCTGATTTATTTCTTCGGTATTTTTGTAAAAGATATCCATTTCCATACTGATGAATTTAGCTCTTGATATTGTATGGTGTTAATTAAGTTTTAACTATTGCTATTTTTAATATTGACCAATTTTCTATGATTAATAATGATTTATTGAGACTTGTTCCAACCTGGGTATTTCTTCTAGACTTGTATTGCCTGAATCGTCATTTATCATCACGTTGTGGTGAAAAGCAGTTCGAAAATAAAAAAATGATAATGCCATTGATTGATCTGACTGATTTTACAATGACGACGAGATGCTAAAGATTCTAATTACGTTTTAGAAGATAGGTGAGATATTGAAAATAGCAATATACCTATAGCTTTATTAGCTTCGTTTTAGCCCTATTATATCCGCTAGTAAATTCCTGGGACGCCGTTCGTTCCCATGAGCCTGTGGGATGTTCGTTCATAGCGTGTGTTTTCACGTCGTCAAACACACACTACTTTGTACGACCGGTGGTTTAGGCTTTGCGTTGTCTGCCAGACACGCTATGGTTTGTTTATATATTTAGAATGTGTGGGCTATTGTGAGTGTATACAGGACATAGATAGATAGTTATTGTATAATCTAATTTACCTTTAATTATATTTTATTCTTGAAGGTATTCTCATTGTATTTAATGTTAAATTTAATAATGTAAATAAATGTTTTGCTTATTATAAAAATTATCCCCAAAATTACTATTATTATTGCATTATATCCAAAGTCCAAAATTTCTCAAAATTCGTTTTATTTATCAACATGTACAGATAATTGTAAGTAGGTACATACTTAAACACTTATTTTAATTTTTTAAATATACATAATCAGGATTTTTATTTTGGTGTTTTTTTATTTACAAAGTTCAGACCTACATATTCTATTAGAAAACTTATAGCTCTTGAGTAAAAAATGACTGCTTACATTCCTACAAGGCAACGAATCCAGTACATACTAAACTTATAAACCTAGAACTTGGTAAGATAGCGAAAGCTCAATGGTTTCGAGTAAAAGCCTTATTATTATCGATATTGGCGATCTGCGACCGATTTCGAAGAGAGTCGAATGCGCGGGGAGCGCGTTTAGCAAACGACTTCAAAGCCAGGCGCGCCCCTATTTGAACAGTTCACTCGCCTCGCTTTTCAATCGCTCGCAAGCCGCGTGAATGTGATAAGGCTGTTATAGTGTTCTGACATTGGTTTACCTTATAAATATCTCTCACTTAATCATTTATTACCGTCCTTTCCCCCTGCCTCTACCGCCGCCCCTGCCTCTACCCCCGCCCCTGCCCCTACCGCCGCCCCCACCGTCCCTGCCACTACCCCCGCCCCCGCCACTACCGCCGCCCCTGCCCCTTCCACCGCCCCCGCCGCCCCTTCCTCCACCCCCGCCTCTTGGTTTACCCCCTCCCTTGCCCTTCTTCATCTTGTGTTTGAGCTTCATCTTGACTTTTTCTTTCCTTAGTCGTTCCTTCACGATTTGTCCCTTGTCTCTGAATTCTTTGGATTTGGATTCTGCGGTTTTCTTCGCGACTCGCTCGTTATGTTTCACCCAGTGCGGACGGAATTCTGATGCTGTGGGAAATAAATGAAGTAAGTTTTTATCAAGGGGTTTTAATAAGAGAAATCATGAATTGCAATACTGTAATGTAAATCGAAGTCACTACATACATAGTATAAAACAAAGTCGCTTCCCGCTGTCTGTCCCTTTGTATGCTTAGATCATTAAAACTACGCAACGGATTTTGATGCGGTTTTTGTTAATAAATAAAGTGATTCAAGAGGAAGGGTTATAAACCACAGATTTCCACGTGTGCGAAGCCGCGGGGCGCAGCTAGTGTAAAGATAATCTGAGAATACCTAACTTTAGCTTAACATAGAATTAGCCATTGTCTTTATATACTTCTTATTCAACAAATATATGAAACAAACTACCGCCGCAACAAAGAGTGTGTTTCAAATGACAACTTACTAGGTCTCTTCCTATTGGCACCACCGCCAGTTTCCTCTTCATCGGAGCCGGCATCAGCCACGTTCCTCTTGCGCCACTCCTCGTACTTCCCGCTGCGGTAGCTAGCTGGTACGCGACCGCCGCTTTCTGTACGGATCATCTTACGGCCGCCGTCCTAAGGGAATATGTTATTTTATTAATCTGAAACCTCTCACGCGTTTACGACATTTTAATTATATCAATAAATAATTCAGGAAAATCCACACAGCATTATTTAGCCCCATGGTTAGCTTGTGTTATGGGTACTAGATGATATCAGTCATCTAGTACCCATAACACAAGCTAACTTAATTAAATAGATTACATAGATATATATTTTTTACAGATATATACATATAACAACCAGAACACCCGGTACAAATATCGATCGAACACACAATTGTTTCGAGGCGGGAATCATAACATAAAAATTACATGTGTCTAATCACATTATATTGATGTTACTGACCGCATCAACATGCACCATCTTCTTCCGTTTCCGGTCCCATTTGAGCATGGAATGCTGCTGCTTCTGCGCTTCGCCGCTGTCTGCGTTCATATCGAACTGAGCGGAGGATGCGCTCGCGTTAAAGTTAACCGCCATTCTGAAATGTGCACAAGAGCAAATTTCTAAAATCGGTCCATAATAGACGAAAAAATCGACAAACATACGTAAAAAGATACAGCCTATCATAGAACCTCCTCCGGAAGTCGGTTACAAAAAATGCGTGCGAAGCTGCGGACGGAAGCTAGTAAATAAATAATACTGGACAATCCACACAGCATCATCAAGGCTCACTCAAGGTAAGCAGAGCTTGTGTCATGGGCAGGGCTTGCTACCGGTACCAATAATATCGGTACTATTGCGGTATTTATGCTATTTTCATTTCAATACTTTCAAGTATCGGTACCGGTACTTATTGAAAATACTGATATTTAAGTACCGATATCAATGAAGTACCGGTTCTAAAAAAAGTATCGGTAAAATTTATATCGATACCAATGATGGTATCGGTACCACGTCAAGGTCAGACGAACCGGTACTTGAAAATACCGGTATTCCAATTTTTCATGGGTACCAGATGACGATATACATTATAGGTACTTGGGTGTATAAGATCTGGAACAAATACCTGGAGAATTTGCAGATCATACAAACATTCGTCCCATAATAATCGCACCCGCAACTATGATTCGCAGGCGGACCTCCATCCACTATGCCACAGCGGTCGTCGTTTGCGAATAGCGTCTTACCCGGTCTCAGTATGTTGATCTGAAGCGTAATGTGGTATGTAGTTCTCATCTCGCACCACTTCCTTTTGCCTCTTCCGATGTCCATCAAGGGAAGATTTAGTGAACTTATCGTTTGTGTTGTCTACTAGTAGACCTTCAGCCTGAAAATATATTGACATTTTTAGTTTTTTGCTATTTCTGGTAATTTTTAGGGTTCTGTGTTCAATAAGGTACCCGTAAAGTCTTTATTATATTACTAACTGCGCCCGCGGCTTCGTCTGCGGTGAAATTAAAAATATGAAAAATAGCAATTTTCTTGATTTTTTTGTAAGACAACCTTCTATGAAGTATTAGAAAACATTAAAAAAAAGATGAATTAAATCGGTAAAGCTGTTATCAAGTTCCAGCGTGATCAGGAGAAATAGGGGTTCATTTTTATACTTTTACCACTAATGTTAAGCTTCAAACTAAATGTGTAACAGTATTTTAATAATTTGATTGTTTTGCAATAACTAAAACCCGACTTAAATTCCTTAGTATTTACACAGTATTTCAAGTTATTGAGACAAACACACCCTGGAATAAAAAAATTATGGGACCAATTCGTGATCATTCTCGATACAATAGTGGAATAATTTTTCAAATAGATTGATATACATACATAATATAATCGATGAACATACATAAAACATACATACAACCGAACATAGAACCTCCTCCTCTTTTGCTTTTAGTTTTATCGGTTAATAAGTAGCTTATATAAAGGCCGATGTCCAACCAAGGCTATTGATCAGACGATGACATGAAACAGTACACATTACCTGTAATTTCTTATTTTCTCGTGCCTTCTGTACAGTTTTTCCGTGTTTTTGTTTCTTTAATTTCATCGCTATGTATGATGGTGAGTCTTGTTTTACCGCTAGTTCTAATATTGTCTGAAAACAAGCATATACATTGTTGTTAAAATTTAAGTGAATATGTAACTTTTTAAGGTGATGGTCGAAATCAATTATAGCTCGACTTGCAGTAGTTTTAGCCTAGAGGTGACAAACAACCCAGACAATGACTCATTAAATAAATATTTCTCTGGTACAGGTAGGGTATAGTCGGTACGGGATCCGATCGACATGTGTGGGTGGATAATCCACTCGTACTATTTACTCAAAATAATGTCTAGAGGGGAATATTTATATTTACAGCTAATAAATATGCCTTGCCTTGCGGCTGTTGTACTGAACGGACGTGTCCACGATTCTCGCTTCGCTGATTTTATATTTTATTTAATTTGTTGAGTGACTGCGCCCTCGTGCATTGAAGCTCCCGTGCCCTTGTCTTCTGGAGCCCCATCTCATCGAACGGGCTGGCTGGTCAAGTGAGTGTCATACACACAAAGTACACAATTGCGCGTCGAAATTGCACCAGCGGAAAGCACAATTACAACATCAAGCGGACTGGAACCAGCGGAGGTCGGCGTCTGAGGCGAGTTCTATACTAACTACACCAGAGAAGCAGTGAGCGACCGGCTCGAAATTACCCAAAGTAATCGCCATCAAGTGCTACGAGTTTATGCGTGCGTGCTACGAAACCAGTCTACGTGCTACGAAGTTGCTACGGCCCCTTATCTGCTACGCGGTTTTGTAGCGCTTGTTGCCACCATCGAGTGCTACGATTCTAGGCGTGCAGGGCGTGCGTGCTACAAAACTATAACGTATTGATACAATTCCTTTCTCCATTCTTGCGCCTGTTACGGTATATCACTCCTCTTTTAAAATGATGGATATGAGCTACGAACAATCTGATACCACTACAGACAAACACGGTGAAACATCCTTACTACAAACGCCGCCAAACTATGTTTCCCAACGAAACCGACCCGATTGGGCGACTGATTTTAGCGATTTTAAGGAAGAAATTAGAAATATTTTGACTTCCTTAATGTCACCTCAAAAAGATGACATTGGTAAGATTTTCTCTACGCTGATAGAAATTAAAAACACAAACAGTGAGATAGACATTTCTCTCGCTGCTCTGACAGCACAAAATGAAGAGCTCCGCTGCAAGTTGGACAAACTTGAAGTCCAAGCCAAGAAGGATAGAGACTGCATAACGGCCTTAGAAGATAGGTTGGAGGATCTTCAACGTGGCAGTCGGAAGGCTAATTTTGAAATAAAAAATGTACCACAGCTGTCACAGGAGACCAAAGAAGACTTGATAAAATTAACCGTAAGCTTATCAAAAGCAATTGACTGCAAAATAGACTACAATGATATCAATGATATCTATAGAGTGCAGAATAAACGGAACAGCGCGAATAAAAATAGCCCGATTGTGGTCGAACTATCGTCAACAATCGTTAAATCTGAATTCCTGAAGAAGATAAAATCTTTTAACATAAGACATAAAGAAAAATTATGCGCAAAACACTTAGGCTTAAAGAAAGATGAGTACGCACCTATTTATGTCTCTGAGCAGCTTACGGCCAAGGCAGCCCGCCTATTCTACCTCGCGCGGGACTTAGCCAAATCAGTGGAACTCAAGTTTTGTTGGACAGCTTATGGTAGAGTCTACATCAGGAAGGACGAAAATTCTCCGATAATTCAAATAAGATCAGAAGCACAGGTACAAAGCCTTATGCTAAACAAATGACTAGACATAACTTTGTTTCTAATATTAAGGTTACTAAGGATTAGATTATTAAAAATACCTAAACAAATTTTCAAGTTCATCAAAATTAAATTTATAAATATCTTTATGTACAATCAAACAGTCTTAAACACTAGTACATTGTCACATGAAATGTTAAATACCAGCCTAAATCATTCGCATCTCATCACATGCAATCACACAATCTCCAAAAATTACTACACAAAACCCGAAATAGCTTATGCCTTCTATTTCTCAATAACTTTCAACAATGGATAACACACTAAACACTATACAAGAAATAGACTACTTAGAAATAGCTGAAGTATTTAGTTCTACTATGCGGGAATTTCCGAACATAATGAAACTAAAGAACTCGGATTTCACAATAATATCACAAAATATTAGAAGTATTTACGCCAACTTTGACGATTTACAATTACACCTTGCAAAACTAACTACAAAATTAGATATACTTATACTCAGTGAATGTAGGCTAAACATAAACAAAAATATACCTCAAATCTTAAATTATACATCTTTCCAGACCACAAACCATCTAAACCAAGCTGATGGAGTAGTAGCGTATATTAAAAATACATATAAAGTAAAAGTGAGTGAAATCAAACTTCAGCATGCATCTTGTCTCCAAGTAAAAGTATTCCCGGATATAATAATCCTAGGTATTTATAGATCCCCGTCAAAATCAAACACTGATGATTTTACTAATAGCTTAAATCAACACCTAACTACCATCTCTTCACAATATAAAAACATTATAATTACAGGTGACATAAACATAAATCTGATTTACAGGCCAAATGAGAATACACTTGAACGCTCAAATAGATTGAACTACCTAAACATGTTGGCTATGCATGGTTTGCTACCTGGACATCCGTTGCCTACGAGAGGCAATAACTGCTTGGACCATTTTATGGTAAAAATCAAACCAGAAACAAAGTCAGTATCTATAGTTATACTAGATACCACTATCACCGATCATAACATGATTTTCTTAAAACTCTCTAACAACGGAAATCTACATAAAAACATTAAAACTAAAACAATTTTTAACCTAGAAGAAGCTTTAAAATACATACATGATACTAACTTATCAGAATTACTATGTTTAAATTGTCCAAACAAATTAACTGATAGCTTGATTAATAGGTTGCAGCAATGTATAACAATAAACAGTATTACTAAGTCCATACCACAGAAAGAAAGACTTATTAAACCTTGGATGACCATCGGAATACTGCGTTGTATATGGAACAGAAATAACATGCAAAAAAGCCTAAAACTAGATCCTTATAATGATATACTTAGAATTACGTATAAGAGATACCGAAACTATTGCAACTGTCTTATTAAGAAGCAAAAAAGAAAATATGATTATGATCAACTACAGAGAGCACACAAAAACCCCAAAAAATTGTGGAAAGCAATCAATGATATTACCTTGCGCAAACCAAAAAACACCAAAAGTAATGAACTAATTAACATAGATATAACCCCGCAACTGAGTACTGATAAAGCTAATGATTATTTCTGCTCTGTAGGTAAACTTCTAGCAAACAATATTACTGCATCAAGATCTGAGATTGCGGGTCAAAATACTGATCCCGATTTCATAGACACCCCTACAAACTCTTTTGCACTCATTAACACAGATGATGATGAAGTAAGAACAGTTATAATGAGCTTAAAATCTGGCAGTGCTCCAGGTGTTGATAAAATACAAACTAGTTTCATAAAAGCTGCTCATAAACAACTTGTTCCTCTAATTACACATCTAGCTAATTTATGTTTCGAACAAGGAGTCTTCCCGTCAGCCTTAAAAGAAGCCCTGATAACGCCTGTTCATAAGGGTGGAGACGGGTCTATTTTGGAAAACTATAGACCGATCTCTGTACTGTCATGCATTTCAAAAATTCTAGAAAAACTCATAAATTCTCGATTAACTCGCTTTCTTAATAAATTTAATCTATTGTCACCATCCCAATACGGCTTTCGTCAGGGCATGTCCACAGAAGATGCCATCCTTTCACTTGCTTCCACTGTGACAGACAAACTGGATTGTGGAGGTAAGTGTCTAGTAGTTTTTCTGGACCTCAAAAAAGCTTTTGACACAGTCTCCATCCCAATCCTTGTAAACAAACTTGAAAAAATAGGTATACGTGGCACACCACTATTATTGTTCAAGGATTATTTGTCTGATCGCAAGCAAAGAATAAAAATAGGAGATTTTATTAGTGAAGAACAAGCAATAACTTTCGGTGTTCCCCAAGGCAGTGTATTGGGTCCTACACTGTTCCTCGTATACATAAATAGTTTAAGTAACATGAGCATAGACCACGGCCATGTTCTATCGTACGCAGATGACACAGCGTTAATTTTCTCAGGGAAAACGTGGGACTGTGTTAAAGAATCCGCAGAAACTGGTCTAATAAGGGTGGCTACCTGGCTGGACATTAACCTCTTAACTTTGAATATTTCAAAAACCAATTACATATGCTTTACCATTTATGACTCATTTCAACCCTCAAATAATTTTGAATTAAAAATTCATAAATGCTACCCCAATCCTACATGTACTTGCACCGAAATAAAAAGAGTAAAACAAACTAAATATCTTGGTGTAATGCTTGATCAGAGACTGTCCTGGCATATGCATACTGAACTTATAATGAATAGAATCAGGAAAATTATATGGACCTTTAAAACACTGCGTCATGTAGTGCCAACAGATCTTCTTTGCCAAATTTACACATCGCTAGCGCAATCCGTTATTGGATACTGTTTACCGATTTGGGGAGGGTCAACTAAAATGAAATTCCTAGAGCTAGAAAGAGCGCAACGCTCTTTATTAAAGGTTATGTTTTTTAAGCCCTATAGGTTCTCTACTGATAGCTTATACATTGAATCAGGACTCCTTAGTGTGAGAAAACTCTACATACTCCGGCTGTTGCTAAGAATCCATAAATCTTTGTTTTATGATGCTAAGCTGGAAAAGGTTTCTAGTAGAAGAAAGAAAGACCCAATACCCGTAGTTGCTGTTAAAACTATATTTGCAAGGAGACAATATGTTTGGCAATCATCATATATTTATAATCTACTTAATAAACATTTAGGAATTTATTCAATGACATTATTTAAATGCAAGAAATTACTCACTGAATGGCTGTTGACAAAAAACTATGATGAAATAGAAACCATTGTACAAAGGATGAGGCTTTAATGCCTAAAAACTCAAAACTCACACGCACACACATAGGTAAATAAACGGATTTTCTACTCTGGTACCCGACTCTTATGAGGCCGGTGATATTGGAGAAGAACTACCTAACTCATTTATACTAAACACACTTTACATAGGTACATTATACACACAAATTTCTGTTGATTGTTTGATTTTGATCTTGAAAATATCATATAATTTAGCTAATCATTTATTTTAAATTTTCTTAGATTATTTTATATAGTTTTGATTTGTTTCTTTTCATAAAAAATATTATTTGTACACCAACTTATAAAATGTTAATCATTAATCTGGCAAGAGCGGTTTCCTCCAATACAAGCAAATTTTGCTTAAAGGGGGACTCCAATACATGTATGTTTAATTTATAAGTTACCGAAATAAAACATTTTATTATTTTTTATTTATTTAAATATAACTATAGACAAGCAGGTTTTAAAGACTAATAACATACCCCTCTCGGCATATAATTTCTAATCTGCCTAGCGAGTTCGTTAGCCGCCTCCGTAGATTCGTCCCGTAGAAACGGATGCGTCTGGTCCGGCATAGAGATGGTCTTGGCTCGTCGGTTCGCTTCGGCCGAGGCGGGCTCTCGCCATTTGATGTACTGCTGCCAGCCGCGACCGCAGACTCTGGCTGCATCTTCCTAGAATTTAAATACAGATTTTATTATTGGAATGAATTAAGTTTTAGTATTATAGACTTATGTGGATATAAATGACTCAAGATCGGGGAAGGCTTTTGCCCAACAGTGGGATAGATTGACGACCTCTATGACGCGGTGGGCGAAGGTCCACCTGCAACGCAGGAGGTTGCGCGTTCGATTCCCGCCGCGGAACAATTGTATGTACGATCGGCAGATATTTGTTCCAGGTGTTCTGGTCGTTTTCTTGTATAATAAAAAAAATATTTCTATGTAATGTATTGTATTATGTATATCAGTTATCTGGTACCCATAACACAAGATCTGCTTAGCTTGGGGCTGGATAATGCTGCGTGAATAGTCCAGCATTATTTATTTATTTGAGCCTATGTTCACTTATGTCCATAGCTATCTCTCAATTACTAGGCTAGCATAAACGTTCAGGAAGTAGTTCTCACAATTTCCGAATAGTTCTTCTCCCAGGTGACGACATCCTGGTGCCGCAGCTCCAGCTGTGCGGCCGGCACGGCGCCCCACACGCCGCTCGGACACACGCCCGTAACGTCATCGGGGGAGAGCAGAGACGCGTTAAGGAACAGTTGTAGGTCGAGTAGATGGGCTGTGTCTTCGGCTGCTATGAGCGAGAAGGCACGACCTGCTCGGCCTGCTCTGGCACTGCGACCTGGAATAAATATTATTATTACTAGCTTGCGACTTCATCTCTTTCATCTTTCGACATTTTCGGGATAAATAGTAATCTATGTTATTTTAGGTCCAGAAGTTTATGCGTGCAAAATTTCAGCACAATTCGTTCAGTATTTGTCTTGTGACAAAAACACTTCTTCAGAAACTTTTGCCTTTATATTAGTAGGATAGGATTAGGAGCCTATATTGGCCTTTGCCCACCAGTGGGGCTTTTGCCACGTCTCAATGCTGGACAAAGGCCTTCCTGAGGTTCAGGGCATTACATTGTCTAGCTAGTAAAGAAATTATAGAAAACAATAATGCTGGGCACTTTCATACAGCATCATCTATTATAACCCCAAAGACGTATAAGTAATGGGTATGAAACTCCAAGTGTCCTGTATGGTCTTAAGCTCTTTAATGTTTGTTTAAAGTTACTCACCAACTCTATGCACAAACAGCTTAGGCTTCGCCGGAAAGTTGTAATTAATGACCGTATCCAGCGAGGGTAGATCGAGTCCTCTCGCGGCGACGTCAGTCACTACAAGAACTGAACACTTCTTGTTCGAGAACCGGCCTAGAGCGATCTTACGGGCGGACGCGTCTAGCCCGGAATAGGCGTAGGCGGAAGAAATGCCGGCTTTTTCTAGAATCTGCAACGTAATTATTGTTAATACAGTGCCTTATTCTTCGCACTAATATTATAAATTCGAATTTTTGTATTAAAAATATATGAAATAATGTTAGTGTGTTCTTACCGATACCTAACTACTTTAAGTCTATATTTGATATTGTTTCATGCTGTCTATGTTTGAGCACCAAATAAATCATTTATCTCTAATGATCTAAATTTAAGTTTATTCTAAAAAATGGAACAACATTAGCTACTTTTAAAACCCTAAATGAGTTCTCATCGGATATTAAATATAACGTACATACAACGCGAGTGAAGCCACGGGAAAAAACTAGTAAGTAGATAAGACTTTGCACTACAGGGTGCCATCTAATGGTGTACTAATCCGAAAGGGGTTAACATTAGTTCTACGATTTTTGTAATGATTGAAAATCTTATACGAACCCGAGAACAGAAGCCAGTATAAAAATAAAATCCCTGTAGTTTTGTTATGAGTTATATCTTACCAAATGCAAATATTCCACGTGATGCTTCGTCGCCGCAAACACAACCGCCTGCGGCGTCTGTTCCGTCAGTACTTTATCCAGCAGAATCAACAACGCTGCAGTCTTCAACTCCGCTCGAACCGCCAACCAACCAAGCCAAAGTGTGTCCGGTAGCTTCCAATCAACATCCAACCTTATTAACATAGGGTCTGAGAGTCCAGCTCGAGCGAATTCCACGAGCATTTTGGGTAGTGTTGCAGAAAAAAGTAAAGTTTGTCGGGAGGAGGGCAGACGGGCGACTATCTCTTGCAGTTGCTCGCCGAAACCTAGCTCGAAGAGGCGGTCGGCTTCGTCGAAGACTATGATCTCTGGAAGAAAGATCAAACGTAGTGATTGATTGGTGAACTAAGGTACTATATTGCACCCAAGAGGGTGTACAAAGCTTGTGTGCGTATTCGCGCTATAAAGGCCTTCTCAGACCTGTAAATTAAATACCTTGTCCATACTCTTGTGACTTTACTGTCATGCCAAACGGTCTTGTCCTAATGCTTTAACTTAACATACTTGACTTTATTTTAAGGTGGTAATCTGTAATGTTTATTTTCAATACTTCTTATGGAAATAATATCAAGAATAATCTTCATTACATACTTTGTTGGCTCTATAAAAAACAAAAATTTTCATATGTACCGATATTTTTTTGAAGACAAAAGATTTGTTTCTTCTTTTCTATGTAATATTTAATTTAGTCATTCAGTCTTCATTCACTTACCTACCTGTCGACAATTGTGCAACTTCATATGCGTGTATGTGATAGGAAAGTCATAAGTGCATGGACAAGGTATACCCGATATTTGCTAAATAGATGAACAGGTTTCTCATGATATTTTTATTTGATCAGTAGGATTACCCAATACCCACGCGACTTTCGCTACCGCTCTATGAATACAGTGTCGGTTTGAACAGGGCTGTCAAAGAGATTGCAAAAACGTTTGCTCCTTGGAATAGAAAATTATTTATGTGCATCCTTCACCCACATCCATTTGAGGGTAAAAATTATCTCAGAAGTAATACATAAATAATAATGCTGGAAAATTCACATAATAAATGATTCTTTGGGTATTATTAGGTAATGTTCCTTTGTATTTTGCATTGAGGTAATTCTAGGCTGGGACAGTCTGAAAGAATGCAAGGAAAGCTACGGACGGAAGCAAGTTTATAATCAAGCTAGTAATACTCTGAGCCAGATGGTCACTATGCTCTTAGTGCTTTAAACCAAATTCATACAGTACTTACTTATGTTATCAAGTTTCAAGCTCATCTCTATACAGATGTGCAGAAACCGACCAGGGGTCGCCACCACTATATCCGGTGCTGAGCCTGACATGACACTGAACTGTTGCTCAATGGACTCTCCACCGAGGATCGCAGCTGATGTCAGGCCAGTGAACTTGCCCAGTTCTCTGGCAAAGCGAAGAGTCTAAAAAAAAATCTCAGTTTAATCTGTCATAGTAATCAATTTGGAGACAGATTGCAGACAACTTATGAAGAACTAATGATATATCTCAGAATTTCATGTGAATCTAAACTTAGTTTTACTTTTTACTTGATACAAGTTGTTAGTTTTTTTTATAGAAGCGAATACAATTTTTAGAGCAAAATAATAATTTATTCAAAATACCTGAAGAGCCAACTCTCTTGTTGGAGAAAGTATGAGAGCTCTAAAGTTCTTGCCTGGCAATGCTTTATTGTTAGGCAATAGTAGCTTATCCAATATTGGCAGTATGAAGCAGGCTGTCTTGCCAGACCCAGTCCTTGCCATGGCCACCACATCCCTGCCTGTCAATGCTAGTGGAATTGTCTGTAAAATAGTGAAACCATAGGTAAGAAAGATCAAAATAAAATATAGCAGCATTTAGCATGGATTACTGTCTAAAGGAGGTTGTGAAGAAAGTTTTACTTAGCTAGTAATTGTTGATTAGCATTTTGAAAGAAATGCATTTCAGTCGGAATAGAAAATTGAGCCTAAGGCATCTTATAGAACAAAATAAAGTTTGTAAACACCACATTTTTGAGGTTATGGAAGATGTGGACATTGAGTAGGTAAATAAACCGTATTTCATAATCACCTTTCTTTGTATAGGAGTAGGTTGTTTATAACCGCGTTTCGTGATACCCTTAAGCACGGGGAAACTCAGTCCCATGGTTTGAAAACCGACTCCAGAGCCTTTCTTTTTCGTCTTCACAACTTTTGACTCTTTGTTATCATTTTCATCATCATCGGGGGCGTCGAAGCCTGGAAGGTTGTCACGATTTTCTTTAGGTTTTGACATCTTGCTATGTTTTATTTACAAGACAAAATTAATTAGAATTAAACAAAAGTCCACATGTATCTCCGCATGACTATGTTTACAATTCGATTCGAGTCGAGAGAGAATTTGTAATTTTTTTAATGTAATATGACATTTTTGACACGAACATAAACATCTGTCTGCCAAGTCTGTCTGTCAGTGACAGGTTAAACGACATGGATGGAAGCAATGGCGATTTTGTTCGTCCAAGTCAAGGACAATTTCATGCATGTCTATAAGATTGGGACCATGAATGTAAAAAATACTCGGATAGTGTCTCAGTCAACCGAAGAATGAAGTACTCACTGTAGTACAGATTTTGACATTGTCGGTTTATAGACTACTCGTCTGCCATTACCTCTTTAGACACCAACAGAGTGACATAGATCGAAAAATGAAAAATGTCTTCTTATGTGGTCAGATGTTGCCGAAATCACACTAATTTAGTAGGTAAATAATAAACACAGAATCACATTTCACACGTAAATTTCAAATTACATCCACTTATTTCTTCGATTGAACACAAATAACTATCAATAGAAAAATGACAACAAAAACACAAATCTTGCCGGTGTTACCAGCACGTAAACTTCTAAATTTCCGAATAATGTGGGAGTTTATTAACAATGTTTGAATCTTTGTATATTATATACATATAATAGTGTAATAGGTAGGTCTACCTAACATAAATAAGAATTTAAATAGATATTTCTTAAATATTTTATTATATAAAGCTATATAAAGCTAAATTAACACAGACTGACTTGACTTACTGATTGAAATAATTGTTTTCCTTGATGGACGTATGTTTTTTTATGGAATCGTATATAGAGGGGGTTGAGGTGACCTAAGAAAAATTCCAACTTTTCGACATTTACTCCCCCAGACCCCCCCCCCCCCCCCCTCCTGGCCCTACGCGGAGCCATATTGCATAAAAATAATATTGGGGGTGTATAGAGGAGACCAGTGATTTTAAATGCAAACTAAATGTTGCTCCCCCCTGTCTTCTGAGAACTGCTCTTTTGAGTGTGCTACCAGATGCCGTCGCGATTTAGGGGTTCTGATTACAGGATCGTATAGATGGTTTCTTTCGAGTAGAAAAACCAGCCAGTCGTTCGGAAGGAAAATAATTATAATCATAGGTTGGTATGTTACGTAGTAGGTAGGTCTTATAAAAACTATAAAAATTTTGTGATTAAAGCATTACGCTACTTTTTTTTTAAATAATAGCTACCTATTTGATTTGTGATCTGTGATTTCTTGAAACTTTTATGAAAATTATCGGCATTTTTTTTTCATCAGTTGGCATCTCTCACTTATGACAAGTCCGCCATTGCTGTTGTTGACTTGCGATTCCGTAGGACTCCATCTGGAACTAAATCTATGATTGGGACTGTAAAATTGATAGAATTCTTCTACGATTAGGACTATGATTTGATTAGCAGGGCGCAGGGCGGCACCATTTTTTTTTTAAATTTTAGTAGGTCCACTGGCTTTGGCTAGGTAACAGTACCAACTTACTACTAATATCTAGATACTAGATGTGTAGGTAGCCACTTTAGCCAGCCATCACTGGCCCCTGGGACTTCTTGAGGATTCATATGGTTTAAGAAACTTCATACTCATAAGAATTACAATAATTCACCTAAGATGAGAACTTATGGCAAATTGTTTTCAAAGTATATTTATCTACATTTGGGTGACGAGCGTACTTGCTTAATGATAGAATATGGTCTTACTCATGTCTTACTTGGTCACGTTTATTTTTGCTATTGATAAAATAGTAGGTACTTATTAGTAACTTAAAAAAATATTGCTTTGCTTGCTTTGATCATAATTTGCTTTTTGATCACATATTGTTTTTTGTCATTCACATTGTCTCCGAAATTTACTTATTAAATGATAAGTTTGGTAGGCACCATAGCGTACCTACTTAGGTATCATCAACGATTTGACTTGATTAGCTCACCCTGCTTATCTAGTTAAATAAAGGAAGTGGAAGTTCCTAATTCCTATTAGTTTACAGCTACAAGGATTCTGTGAATTTTTTTACATCGATCGTGCAAGCCTTGAGTTCGAAGTAGTAAACACGTCAAACTGCCAATCTTTCCATAGATCTATACCTAACCTACCTACCTTCTGCTTATTCCGGCGGATAACAGGAAGTTTCCGATAGTAGGTAGATATATTTTAAGTAGGTTTCTATAAATGAGGTAGGTAGGTAGGTACTATAAAGTGGTATTCGGGTGAGAAGATACTTAATTGAACACAGTATAGTAGAAAAATTACTAAGGGTAGGTACCTATATAATAGGATACCTACTTATATACTTTCGCAATAACTTGGAGTGTTTGAAAATCTGAAATGTGAAAAATTTTACATAGGTACAAAACTACTATAGCAAAAAATATTCCTAATACCTAGTCGTCCCAAAAAATATACTATAAAGAAAATAGGGTTCTAGGATCTCAATAAACCTTTACCGTACTCTTTCCAACGACATAGTAATGTCGTCGGAAAATAACGGAGTAGATATTATGTAAGATAAGTAAGCATTTATCATTCAATTCCGGCAAGCCACAACGGATTTCCCCTGCATATGATAATCATGGAAGATTCCTAAAGGCACATAATCGTATTTATTTTTAGTAAGAAAACAAACAGGTATTTCGCATGAAACAGGTGTAATGACCACAGCAAACAACTGTATGACGTATGTAACTAAGGTTAAAATACGTACCTTGCAATGTAGGTAACTGATGTTATTTTTATGTTAGTTTTTGTCGTGCTTAGCAAGTTTTTTAGGGTTCCGTACCCAAAGAGTGCCAACGGGACCGCATCCGCTGTCTGTCCGTCGCTTATCCGTCTGTCTGTCACCGGGCTGTATCCCATGAACCGAACCGAAATTTGTACCTATGTCTCTTGCCGCTATAAATACCAACAAATAATAATAATTTAATTATGTAAAAAATTTAATAGGAAGTTGTAACTCTTGCACCCTTCGAGACAGTTTAAACTTTGTCAGGGTGTGTATTACTATTGCCGCTCCGTTCTCGTTCCCTCAAAAAATCTGTTTTGCGAAATAGATTTGTTGATGACAATGATACGAAACCTTCCGCCTGCGAGTCGATTCGCACTTGGCCGGTTTTATTTTCGAAGTGCCGTAAACTGGATGAAGCCTGGTCATTATCAGGAAGGAAGTTACACAAACAATCATTATGGAAGTAGTAGTCAGCTACACATAATTAATCTACATAATTGATTATTTATTAAGTATTAAAAAGAATTAAAAAATAGAATTTATTTATAGCTAATCACACACACACACAATGTTAAAAAAAAGTTAGCAGAAAAAAATATGTAGTAGAGTCCCAAGAGCAAGAAAAACTGGTCTTTCCTCAGGTAGGTACCTACATATATAATGATAAAATTGTAACTAAAAGATACAATTCGGGACGAGTGTTGCAAGTAGATGCTGGATGCGGCAAGCTGAAGACAGGGCACTATGGCGCTCATCGGGGGAGGCCTATGTCCACCAGTGGACTGCTATAGGATGATGATAAGATAACGGTGTTTACATCTATATACATTTTCTAAAAATATATCTACCAGAACGCACGCAGATAGGTTTATATAGATATATTTGTCTGAGATAGCTTACATAACTGCTGAAAAAAAGGAGTTTCTGTGAAGTTTCAGTAGGTAGATTTCTGATTCTGGAATTTCCATATTATTTTGAGGACAATTTATTTATAGAAATAAATTAAAACCAAAATAAAATTTACATAGGTACGTATTTTTAAATGTTAAACAATAAAAGCTGTTCTATTGCGATTTTTCGTAGATACCTTATGAAATATTTGGCAAACCGAGTTGCAAACCAAGTTTCACGTGACCAGTACTAACAGTACTTGTTTTCCTCACGTTTTCCACTGTCCAAATAATTAAAGCCGGTTTTCCAAACCAGTTTATAACAGAAAAATGTCGTATGGTCTAGACAAGAATAAACCGCTTGTGAACTATTGCTGTTCATTTATTTCATCATATCATCAGAGAGACAACTGGAGTGTAATAAATAAATAAAATTTAATAATGCTGGAATTCGCACAACATTACCTAGCCCCAAGCTAAGCAGAACTAGGATAGAAAACTGATACTTAGGTACATAGATTGTTTTGTTAAGTATGCAATAAAGAGTTTTCTATCAAGGCCATTCCGATATAATAATACCTATAACCAATATAGGTAAGTAAGTAGGTATAGAATTATACAATATAGGTAGTAGAATATTCGATTTTCTAAGGTTCACCTTGTTAATAGTGATTTATGTCGTAGAGTGCACCGTATTCTTATTCTCTAATTTGTTTGTCGTTTCCTCTACTTCTTTCAAAGAAAATATCTAGCCTGGAAAATCCCAGGCTCCCGAGTAGGTAGGAATGCAATTTCGTATTTCCAACGATATCCGCTAGTCGCTTGACTCTGGCTGGTACCTACTTAGATTACTATGCAAGACTTTGCACGCAACGGAAATGCACGTGCCACGATTTTAACATTTTTACACAAAAAAAAAACAAATAGTAACATATAGTAACAAATAGTCAGGTCAAGGTTTGCGACAGTTTAAAATCATTTTTTCGCGTTGGCCGGCTTTTCGGTTTTGGGCCCAACAATGTATGAAACGTGAAGTCTCCTATACTGCTATTGTTCAGCAAGGAGGTACTTAGCTGGCGTTGATTGCAACATTTATCGTGCACGTGCATCCGCTGCGTGCGAGTTTTATTATAATAATCTACTTATCGATTCAATACCTAATAAAATAACCAAACAATGCCATATACGTTACGTATGAATTGGTTATATTGGTGCGACTAGATTATGAACAGTGCACAAAATTGATTAGGTTTATCGCAAATAAATATGAATAGTTTAATACCTAATTGGTGAATATAATTTTCTTTTAAGTGCACAGAATTGATTAATCTTATGGCAAATAAATATGAATAATAAATGACCTATTTGGTGAGTATCATTTCCTAAGCATAAAAAAATTCTAAGTATAAAATACACCTTATTTAGCCTCCCCGCTTTTATAAAGGTGTATTTTTCTACCACCAAGCAGCGCTTGGTATTCCGGTTACTAAACTGCCTGATACCCCGAAGGGTATAAAGTACCTCTCACACACAGTGTGCGATGGAAATTAGCGAGCGAAGCAATATTTCAATATTTTTGCTTAAAATGTGCAAATAATGAATAGGGATGAGTTATTTTTCAATATGCATACGAAATTCAGACATGCATGTGTGAAATCTTGCTGGCCACGCCGCACGCGCCGTCCGGCGTAGCCTCGTAGCACGCACTACGAAGATGTACGACATAATAAATCACTTATTCTACCGGGCCGGTATGGCAAGAAGTAGGAATAATAAAGGTTTATACTGGTTTATATTTAATGTAAAAAAGAAGACCTCATTTGCACAGTGAAAACCGCAACACGATGTTAGTTTTACAAAAGCGAGTGCGCGTTGAAGTCTTTCGTTTGCTACGCCCGGTCCGGCCGCGTAGCATCGTAGCATGTACTACGAAGATCTTCGAAAAAATAGGTTTACCTTAATGGAGGAAGAAATAAGAAAGGTAGGGGAAGTCAGTATCAGAAAGAAAGCAAACTGATCTACCTAACTCTACGAGTTTTAGTTTCGGAGATATTAGTGAATTTATGAGTTTTGTGATTTGTAGTGTCTCACTCGCAAATGTCTTTTTCACTTCTCTTGCACGAAAAATGTGTCAAAATACCGACCGTAAAACTCGAATCTAAGCCCTAGAGACTAAAAATATTTTTTATTTTTGTCTGAAATCATCAGCCAGTAGGCATTCGTCTTCTATACTAATATTATAAAGAGGAAAGGTTTGATTTTTTGTTTGTTTGTAATGAATAGGCTCCGAAACTACTGGATCGATTTGGAAAATTCTTTCACCACCGTTGGGAAGCTACACTATCCCCGGTGAACATAGGCTATATTATACATATTTTCAAAAAAGTTAGGGATCCGTACTAAAACCGTGCGAAGCCGGGAAGTCCGCTAGTCTTACATAAAGACTCGATTTTTTGGTGTTGCATTTACAAAAAAACATACATTTAATTTGAATATATAGCCATCCAGCAACCCCTAGGAGAGGGGGGTTAGTTATCGCTGGATATTTGCACCCCGGCGGATATAACTATCGTGGGCGTTTTTTTTTTCAAGTTTATCTACCATAGTCTAGCTAGAGACTGAGCTAGACCAATTAAGTCCACTTCAGTCTGAAAGAAAACCTCCGTATACCTTGATCGACGTTGACTGTGCTTAAACTTTTTTATCAAAGACAATGTTAGTTCTACTCTACGTCAAAATAGTTTTTGGGCCATACATTGTTGAATTCAAAGAGAATACATTAACTACGGTTGATTTCACCAAAGAGAATAAAATCATTATGTTGTTTTGACGTAAAACTTCATTTTTTTCGTCATTGATCAAAAAACAGTCAAAAAAACTATTAGAGAATTTATGTATATTGTTTTTACTTTTAGTATTAAGTTGTTATTGTATTCTCTTTGTTTAGTATTTAGAATAAATTGTACACGGGTTTTCTTTCATAATCTACTTAACTTATCCAAATAAATACTAACCTAGCGTCTTATGTAGAGTACTATAGTTTACATAGTTTATACGTTTTATCTGAGTGGGTTGGTAACATACCTTCTTGACCTACGTACTTGAAAATGCCTTGGGATATTACTGAGGGTAAGTTACTTTTCAAGATGGATCAAAGGACCATTGACAATAAAATTAGCTGAGGTTGACTTGTGCAAGCGACTTACAACGTGTCAAAACCTCGCGTAGTGGACTTTGGACAGACTTTGAATTTCACTGTCTGCTACCAAGCGATTAAGTTTTAGTGGCTTGGTAGCAGACAGTGTAATCCTGCTATCACAAATACTATCTAGATATGTGTCACATACAAAGCTAAAAGCCGTCTCCGAACGCACTTGAGGTAAGTAAATGTAGAATAGGTTTTTTTATTTGTTAGTTTAAAGCTAAACATATTTAGCTTTAAACTAAAATATATTTTTATTTTTGCAACTTTTGAATACACTTTGCGGCATTGTGACAATGTTTACGTTGGCTGTATTTCAATCGAACTAAACGAAATAAGAGCTCAAATTACAAGTGCGCTCTTATTTACGGCGAAGGATTTTTTGCGCCGATCCGACATCTAGATAGTATTTGTGATCGCAGGTGAAATCATACTTAAGCCGACCAAGAACTGGCGTATCTATCAACCCATAGAACCTATTCAAACAATATGACTTATTAAAAAGTAACATTTCTCCTCAGACTTCGAATATGTCGTCGTAAAGCAGATAGCACCACTCGTTTGCTTTGGCTCCTCGCTGAAACGGAAAGCCCTGGCCACTGATGTGAAGCACCAAAGCCCTTTCATGAGGCGGCTCGCCAGAGAATGTAGAGCTAATGTGGGACCCGGGACGTATGATGGTGGAAGGAGCGCTTTCTATGACGTCAGCCACAGGGTAGGTTCCTGGATATAGGCCTCCCTCTAAGAATAAATAAAATAAAAAATGTTGGACAATTCAAACAGCATCATCTAGCCTGGGGTGGGGTACTGGATGACTGATAAACATAATACAATAGATAGTTCGTTTTTTTTATTATACATAGAAAATACCCAGAACACCCGGAACAAAATATCTGCAGATCATAACAATTGTCCCGAGGCGGGAATGGAAACCGCAACCTCCTAAGTCGCAGGCATATCTTCGCCCACCGCGCCACAGAGGTAGTCATTGAGCGAATGATTCCTACGTTATTTTTGCCGCGTGTCCATAAGATCATGTCTGTGTTATGTGGTTGAAGTTGACGATGATAGGATAAAAGTAACTATCAAACAAAGTTTGAAACGGAGAAGTGGAGAACCATTTCAACCTCCATCAAAGGGACCGCCAGCCATGTAGTAGATATGTTCTGGAATCACTTTTTTTTTAATTTAAAGCTGATTTTTTTCACTTCATATAGATAAGAATAAACAGTTTTTTCGACAAAAGTACAGAAATAAATATTTATTTGAAACTAGCGGCCCGTCCCGGCTTCGCCCAGGTGGTCTTTTGTTTCAGGCAATTTTTTCTCATTTTTTTCACTCCGTAAGAACCATCCTCGTACTTCAAAGAATATTCTAAAAAAGAATCAGCGAAATCGGTTCAGCTGCTCTCGAGATTTGCGCTTAGCAACACATTCAGCGATTCATTTTTATACCATAGAAGATTTCTTATACATTTATCTTGTACTCGTACTATTTATACAACATCACAAAATCATTCATTATAAGCCTATATCAGTCCACTGCTGAACATAGACTAGACCTCCCCTAATAAGCGCGATAGCGCCCTACTGTCTTCAGCTTGACGCACCCAGCATATGCCTGCAGAATTTTGCATCGTTCTATGTCGTCATCCAAACTGGTTGGAGGACGACCTACACTACACTTACCGAGTCGTGGTCTCCACTGAAAAATACTTTTATCCCAGTGGCTGTTGGTTCTTCGCGGGAAGTGGCTAGCCTACTGGCACTTCAGCCTTTTTAGAGCTTTTTTACATCATCATCATCATCAGCCTAAAGCAGTCCACTGCTGGACATAGGCTTCCCCCAATGAGCGCCATAGCGCCCTGTCTTCAGCTTGCCGCATCCAGCATCTACCTGCAGTCTTTCGCAGGTCTTCATCCCACCTGGTCGGAGGGCGTCCTACTCTACGTTTACCGAGTCGTGGTCTCCAATCAAGAACTCGTTTGCCCCAGCAGCGGCCGTCGGTTCTTCAACAAGTACACAAAAAGTTGCACAAAAAGTTGTACATAGGCGACAAAAAGTTGTCTCAGCTCCGTAGGTCATAACGGGAAGGACGAACTGGTTGAAAACTTTCGTTTTCACGCATTGCAGTATGGATGACGAGAAGACTTGACGTAGTTTCCCAAATGCTGCCCAGCCTAGCACTGGATCCTCCTTTTGGCCTCCTTTTCGAAAATGTTTTTACCCAACTGCAGAATCTGCTCAAAGTCAGTGTAGTCGGAAACAGTATCGAGAAGGTAACCATGTACGACCACAGGCCTTGGATCAATATGACCATTGATCATGACTTTGGTTTTATCCCAATCCATGCTAAGACCGATACATCGGGAGGCTAAAGCTAGGCCGTCCAGAATCTGGTTCAGTTCCTCAAGCGACTCCGCCATTAAGACTATGTCATCAGCGAATCGCAGGTGTGAGATGTACTCGCCGTTTATGTTAATGCCCTTTCCTTTCCAGTCCAGCAACCTAAACGTAATATCCTCCAATGCTCACGTGAACAGTTTCGGGGATATGACATCCCCCTGCCTCACTCCTCTGCGCAATTGGATCGGTTTAGACAGCTGGCCCTGTACTTGGACACTCATGGTGACGGCCTCGTAGAGACATCAGAGAGAGCTTTATTTATTTACCTGTAAATATTTTATTTCGCTATTTCAGAAATATAGCAAACGTGGACTGGGCCCTAGATCTGCGAGGTGGCAGGAAAGTGATGAATACCAGCCACCATTCAAAATGCCACCGAAACCAAGAAAGTTTAAACAGAACTGTGCTCCATTTAATCAGACTTCCAAAAGAAAAGGAATATTTAAAGTTAACGACTCTCCTTCGTAAGTATTTTTGATTGACCTGACATAACGAATGCCTTTCTTTAATTCACACAATTCTTTCCATCCAAAGGTTGCCTGGAAGAGATCGCTTCTAAGAAATAAGGCCGCCCATTATACTTGTCACATGAAATATCTTTCATAATGTTCTGTATCTGGTGTACAATAAAGTATTTTTGTATTGTATTGTATAACCTTTTTTATAAAGTTTTATTATCCTGAGAGAAAAGCGCACGCTTACAGTACGAATTATGTGGAACTATTTGATTTTATCACTAGCTGGAAATCTATGTGTGATTAGTTTATAAACCTTCCTCTTGAATAACTCTATCTATTTAAAAAACGCATCAAAATCCATTGCGCAGTTTAAAAGATCTAAGCATACATAAGGACAGACAGTTAGCGGGAAGCGACTCTGTTTTATACTATGTAGTGATGAAAATTTTCATTTTCTTAATTTTTTTCCTGTTTTGTTATTTTTTCAGACCATGCGACTACTGGCCGGATTATAAGAAACGCGAGATGGGTTTTACATTCTGCTTCTCCGACAGAAAAGTTCTGAAATGTCCCGTTGCGGTAAGTTTTATATATATAGAGTATTGCACAAGGAATTAAGTATTTTGCCCGTTATGAAAAAACGGTATCCAAGAGGATTTTCCTCCTAAAACTATATACTATTTGTCCCTAAGAACAAAAAAATACAGTATAAATCTAAAGGTGTATGAAGTCGGTTTTTAGCCGACGACGAAAAGAAAAACAAAAGAATATGAGGTTCTATGTACGTTCGGCTATATGTATTTTTTATGGACCTACATATGTTCAATTTCTTTTTATGGACCTACTTGGAAAACTTTTTCACTATTATATGGAGTATGATCCCGAAGTGGTTTTATATAAATGTCATTCCCGAGAGAAGTATTTGTCCCGAAAAACTTAAAACACTGAATTTAAAGTCATCTTTTAGTTTTTGTGTATTTGATGTATTTTTTTAAAATATTAATATAGGTATTACAATAAACGTAGTGTAGGAAGCCCTCCGACCAGGTGGGATGACGACCTGCGAAAGACTGCAGGTAGATGCTGGATGCGTCAAGCTGAAGACAGGGCGCTATGGCGCTCATTGGGGGAGGCCTATGTCCAGCAGCTGATAGCATAGGCTGATGATGATATGTTCATATAAGATGACTTTTTGGTACACCCCTGCCTTTCTTAAATTCACATAATTCTTTCCATCTAAAGGTTGCCTGGAAGAGATCGCTTCTAAGCGATAAGGCCGCACATTGTACTTGTCGCATTTATTGTCTTTGTAATGATTTGCATATGGTGTACAATAAAGCATTTTTGTATTGTATGATGATGATTTTTTATATTAACGTTTGCATAGATAAAATGTGTTCCTTACAACCTGGACACCTGCGGAGTCTGTGGCTGCTCCTGCTCAGCCCAGGGTGACTACTGGCAGTTTGAGAACAGGCTGTTCCTCTGCAGAAAGCACTATGATATATTGTTCAAGAACTGCTTATCAAAGTACCAGGGAGTCAAGCTATTGGAATTCAAAGTAAGTGTCTCTGTAGGTAATTACAGGTTTTATTTCGATAGGCTAGTAGACTAGAGCATTGAAGTAACAGAACATCGAGCATACGCTGATTAACTTAATCCGCCATCTCCTGTAACCGGCGCTGTTTTTGCTCGATAAAATGTTACACCAAAAAGGTCGTTGGTTTTCAAAATCAGGTTGTTTGTAGCTATTCATCGAGCGTCATATTCCACACTTAGAGAGGTTTCGCACTACCTCCGATCCGAATCCGATCCGAATCCGTGAAAATATGGTCCGGAGTAGTTGTAGTACTATTTCTATGGTAATTTACGCACTAGATCCGATTGCCGTCATCCGATTTCTTTCCGTCATTCTAGAATCTCCATTTTGGAGAAGATTTTTTGACGGACCGAAGTAGCTATAGTACGTATTATTTGTATTAACGCTCGCGCACTGCGTCCGAATTGAATCCGAGCTGCATACGAGAAGACAGGTATGTGTCAGAGATCGGACTAGTGCGTAAGCAATATCCGAATTCGGTTCGATTTCTAGATCCATATTTTCACGGGTTCGGATCGGTTTCGGATCGGACGTAGTGCGAAACCGCTCTTCGTCTTAGAATATTCGGAGGGGCCGAGGTAAAATGTATGCAATGGTAGGTACAGGTAAATGCTTACTGGCCGTGAGCATTACGTCAAGCGCATCGTCGAGCATTCGCAAGAACGTTACATCAAATGGAAATGTTACATCAAATATTATTATTAATTATTGAACATATCACCGGTTTAAAATTATTATGGTATTTTAACATTAAATTACATGAATTAATTTAAAACACAAAATATAAGTCATTATTCCCAATATAGAATATTTTTTTGGTTTTGCTTCCCATTAGGTACCATTGTCCCACAATATTCTAGTTTCTAGCGACACTGGTATCGCTTTATGTTTGTATTTGAAGCGACAGAATGACGATAAATTTCAATGCATTTACTGTTTTCGTGAAGCAGGTTAACGAACTGTATTGCCACCTTATTTGGCACTTAGATAGTTAAATTTATTCTCAAGGATAAAATAATAAAGTTTTTATGTGGTAAAAATAGATTAAATTAGACCGAGGTTCGTTTAATTTTAGATTATGTAGCTGTAAATAACAACTGCGTCTTAAACCTGCCGGCCGCTAGCCTAATTTTAATAATAATAAATAATCCTGGACCTGGTGACGACGACTCCGTAAACGTAGTGTAGGACGCCCTCCGACCAGGTGGGATGACGACCTGCGAAAGACTGCAGGTAGATGCTGGATGCGGCAAGCTGAAGACAGGGCGCTATGGCGCTCATTGGGGGAGGCCTATGTCCAGCAGTGGACTGCTATAGGCTGATGATGATGATGATGATGAATCCTGGACAATCCACACTGTATCATCTAGCCCCAAGCTAAGCAGAGCTGGTGTTATGGGTACGAGATGACTGTTATACATAAAACAATACATTACATAGATAGATATTTTTTTATTATACATAGAAAAAAATCAGAACACTCGGAACAGATATCGGCAGATCGTACAAATATTTGTCCCAAGGCGGGAATCGAACCCACAACCTCCTACGTCGCAGGCCTTCGCCCACCGCGCTACAGAGGTCCTCGAATTTAAATATTCCTAAAATAATATTTCACAGTTCGCAACTAGCCATATGATTTTGATGTTTATTTGCAGTCCGTGAGAGACTGTTTCTTCATGCACGCGCACAACAGCTGCAAGGCAGCTCTAAAGATAATGAAGAATGAAGAGGTTGTCAAAAAACTCAGGAGGGAAGCTTATCTGGATCTCTTTTTCCCTCAACGTCGTACCTGTGCGGGCTGATTTTAGAATGTACCTAAATGAATCATCCAACTTTTGATATATTGTTTTTGGATATTTAACAGCGGTAATTAAAATCATCCAGATTTTATATACTTATTTATAAATTAAATGGTTTGTATTTGTGTTTTCACCAACAAACTCTATCTACCTACTTTAAAGTGTTTTGCGCCGTGAATGACTCTTTATAAAGGTTCTAAATAATGATAACGTTTTCGGAGCTGTTTGGAAGGTTGACATTAATCATTAGCTAGGTTCACTCCAAACTTATTATGACAGTTTAAAAATAGCTGAACAACTCAGTTTCTAAATAACGAATACGTTTTCGAAGCTATTTGGAAGGTTGACATTAATCATTAGCTAGGTCTGTCCGTACCGTACCAAACGATCCATATTGGATCGGCGGCGATCCGTAATCCATGATCGTGATGTGTGAATAGTGTCGCAACACTATTTGTTGGGGGTATCGTTTGATTTTAAAAGACCTACGATACCACCAGGGGTATCGCCAGGGGTATCGTGGGTCCGTAGTGTGAATCTATATGCATGCATGGATCGCGCGCGGCACGTCCACACCGTTCGCGCCTTTGGAACGCGTTGTTGCGTTGCGGCGCGTCGTCCGATGTGAACCTAGTAAGTGACTTTTACCGCTCACAGTACCTACACAGGAACATGGCAGGTAGGTGAGTGACCTCTGATAAATTGGTACAGTCTGGCACACGAGCTACGCACGCGTGCAATTCGCAATTGACTGTATTGCACTGCGAACCGGTTTCCATTCACCTACATCTAGAATATTCGCCGATTTACACACCAAAGTACCTGTTGGATAAGATTGTAGGAAACTTCGTAAAGGAACTGCGCAAGTGTGCAAATATTTTCCTGGTTTTATTTTAGACTAGGTTCTGCCCGCGGCATTCGTTGTTTCCGGCAAAGACAATTCCGGGATATAAAGGTTTCCGAGATATAAAAAGGTAGGCTATGTACAAAAATGCCCTGCGCACCCCGTCATTGTCACCATTTGGTTCATATTTTTTTTTACTGCGCAGCCTTCTGTGCGTAGGACCTGCAAAGATACTGTCCGTACTGTGTGCTATTCAATAGATATCTTATTATTCGGAAATACCTTTTGAAACTATCACCGGTTATTGACACAAAAATCATAGCTCAAAACTTAAATCATGGTAAATATCCCGTTATAAATAGTTTGTAAAGTAAAGTAAAATAGTAAAAAGATTTTTATTTTGTCAGAACAGAGACTCTTATAAACTAAACTAAGATTAACAGACGACAGAGACTGACAAAAATCGGTCTCCACTCAGCATGTGCTATGGTAGAGCAGATCATACCATAGCGCTGGTCTGGACCTTAATAATGAGATACCAAAGACTTGTGTTATTTCAGATGGTTTTATTTGATTTCGATTTAATATCTTTATTAAATTTCAGCCCGATGCGTTCAGTTGTTTTGGCGCGAAGAGTTTTCGAACATCCAAACATTTACCATCCTACTAATGGGTGGTCGATTCTACACCGAGGGATAACCCCTCAGAAGCTGGCGTACTGCCAGCTTCTGAGGGGTCTTATCCCTCGGCTTATATTTATCTTTAACAATCTTATGTTAAATCCGAAAATGTGAACTTTGAACTTGTTTTTGTTACCAAGATTTCCAAAACTACTCAACAGATCAAGACGAAATTAGGCGTACATTTAGAAAACAGCCTAACTTACTCGTAGATGATACGAAAACGCGTGGAATCCGCGGGCGCAAGCTTGTTTATAATATACATATGTGTCTTCCTCGGAAGGGTAAAGTTAAATGTCCCGTTAGGTCTATCCGCCGCTCTGCCAGTGTAGGTAGTTAAAACATCTGGTAGAGCAAGTTTAGTGCCAGTCACTGACTCTTTATGCAACACTGCTGGAAATTTTCCGCTTCCATGCGTGAATTTCATATCCTTTCTGGCTCTGGTCTGCCATCTCATCAGATTATGAAAGTGAGGGAATAGATAGTGCACCTGTGCTTGCGCGCACACTTGTGGCACTATAATATGTACGTCCTGCCTGTGCACCTGGTTTGCCTCCGTTGAGAATAGCTGCTGTGGCTGAAGATTCGGCTAGGAGGACATCATGACTAACAATGGACATCGATCGGCTATGATGATGATGATTATAAATAAATAAATAATGCTGGACAATCCACATAGCATCATCTAGCCCCAAGCGAAACAGAGCTTGTGTTATGGGTAATAGATGACTGATATATTTAATACATTACATAGATAAATATTTTTTATTATACCTAGATAACAACCAGAACACCCGGAACAAATCGTCAGTCTCCAGATCGTACACGCACAATTATCCCGAGGCGGGAAAAGAACCCGCAACCTCCAGTGTCACAGAGGTCGTCAAATTATGAATAAAAGCATTGAGTTGGGGCAGTTCCAATTATCATGCCTACTAGATCATTGGTTATTGTGAGTAATCTTCAAAGAAAACCTACATCCTTGTTAGTAATGAGACCTCATTATTTTCTCAATGTCGTCAATCGAATGACGGTAGGCCGGGATTTACCTACCGCAGTGGTAGTATAAAGAATTATGTATATATACTCTGCCGCAGTGTACTTCACACCTGGCCTACCTTGAAACTGTGAATCACTGCAATACAACTTTAACTAAGCGGGTACACCCAACCAAACACGACAATCAAAACTAAACTGACTGAAACTTATCTCGTAATAAAACAACATGTATTTTCAAGCGTTTAATAATATTACCTAGTGGTAAGATTAAACTAGTAATTAACGAAGTTATAATATTAATCTACTTTATAATTAAATAGTATTTAAAGCTTTAAATGGCGAAATTATTATAAGCCAACTTAGTTGCATGGACATTCCTATTTTGAAGTGAAAATTATTGAGTGCTGAGAGTATTAAAAAATGTAGCAAGCAACAGAGAAATATAAAAATGAACCGTATATAGCCGATACCTACCTACTCGGTTTCAGAATCTAATATATTTTATATAAACAAAGACTTAAGTATATAATTTTGAAAAAAAAATTTTTTTCATCAAGCTGAGCGTAGGCTAAAATTATCTTTGAGAGCAAGGTAACTAAACCTAGTAAAAACAGAATAAAACTAAAGGTCGGTTAAAAAGGTCCGACCTTTTTAACCGACTCCATAAACATTTCGAGGTTTTATGGTCGGGTAGAAACATACTTACATAATTTTTTTTTATGTATGTTTGTCAATATCTCCGCCATTTAGAAACCGATGTGGATGATATTATTGCAGTTGTACCTATAGAAGATCCTGGGGAAGTACCATTATTCTTTTGGGATTTGATTTCTGTTTTTAGTTTTTCAAAACAATGATGTTATTTTAATTGGCAAGATTTTTTTAGAAATGTCGTGCACAATCGCAATGAGACAGGTAGCTTATACTACATTCATTACAATTAATTGATTCATCTTACAACTAATAATTACCTTTATCCTGGCAAGAATTACCTTCACGACAATTATTATATTTATCAAATTCCTATAATCTTATTAACATGCAAAAAGTAGTGGAATAATTATTAATCATTACGCCATCTCATGATTGATTGCCTATAACATCAACACGAAGGTATCATTGCAACATTGTTAACATCATTTCATGATTTATACACTAGCCAAACTCGATGTGGGATGTTTGTTAAATATGGGCGGTTGCCCATACTGAACTTAAAATTAATTTACATAACTTTTTGTCGTGGTTTGTTTACAAAGATTACTCAACGAGTTTGGCTATTGTATATGCCTTTATAGATGTTTTTTTGGATTTCTGAGAGGGGTTTAAAAAAACCTATTTTTTATATACGCTTTTCCGGTACAAAAAAAACCTATGTTCTTCCCCGGATAAAGCACCACCAAATTTTATTCAGATCAGTAATCAGTAAATCAGTAATATTTATTCACATAAGACATGGTACATAATACATTGGTGGAATAACACAGTAGAGCTGCATACCTCGCCCGAATGCAGGCACGTGAATATAAAAATCAGTAAAATTAATTAAGATGTCAGCAATTAAATAAAATGTTCATCCATTTATTCTTTTTCACCGCTTAGGCGTGAAAATTAATAAAGGGGTGCGTTGGTGCATAACAATTTGGTAGTAGGCAGTCAAAAGTTGTTGAACAGGGACAACTTTTGACTTCTGATCATCATCATCAGCCTTAATACTCGTACACTGCTGGACATAGGCCCCTAAGGAGCACCATAGCGCCCTGTCTTCAGCCGACGAACGACTGAAGCGCTTGGTTTGCAGAATTCGGACCCTCACTTCTGATATTTGGCATTTATCCCAACTAGTCTGATTGTCGCTCGCTCTGAAAATCAATCGGAATTCGGAGTTGAAATTGAATTTGGAAAATAGCACCGGAAATTGAGTGGATAGCTACGAGCACTAGAACTAAACACTATTGGGAAATCAGCCAGAAACTAGTAGTTTAGGGTTCGATATGTTTGATTTTTAGGTACCGATAGGTTCGATGTTTTGCCGTGGGGTCGAATCTCACGAATTTTCTAGAGTCCGTTTTTTCGTTGATCCCCACTAGTTTTGAAACCTACTTTGAAACTAATACAAAATAAAAAGTTATTGATTAGAAATCGTTTGATAATACTCTGCATGTTTAGGTACAGGTTTTCTTAGTTGTCGTAATCGATAACCCACATAAAGCAAGACTTTTTTAAATAAACTACAAAGTAATGATGATTAAAGCTATTGTCCAAGTTTACTGCATTTCTTTGTAATTTTGGTCTGCATTGCCAAATGCCAATGCTTAGCATTATAACTTTAGACCGAAATCCACAAATGAACTTATATGCCGTCACTGAGCGGATATTGGGGCTCCATTTGAGTTGGGCAGGACCTGTCAGGTGGTCCAAACCGCCCAAGAAGGTTCTGAACAGAGGTCAGACACCGGCGCTGTGGGTCGATGACATCCTTAAGGCCATAGGTAATAAGGTTGCAGTTCATGTGACCCAGACTTGTGCAAGATCGGTAACTGCCGGTAAGTATGTAGAGAAGCCTATGTAGCAGGCACTATACTGCTGATGATAGTCTGTGGTCAGTCCAAAGTCTTGCTCACAAAGTACCTGAAACAAAGAAAACGGATATTATAAGTCGATCTCTTGTTTTAGTAGGCTTACATTAAATATTTTAGGCAACGTGAACAACAAATAATTAAACTATTCATATACAGTATTTATCGCGTGGTCACGGGATGACTATAGTTACCACGACAGCGTTTAAACTTGTTAAATATAGGTCAATAAACGCGATAAATACTCTTTAAATTAGTACTTAATTAATTAACTTTCTAGTAAGTACCGTGGCTCTACAAATGTTAGTTTAGGTACGTCAAAGGTACAAAACAGAAAAAATCACCTTTACCTAATTTTCGTCACAGGCAACTCATGCGTTCACCAGGATCCCCTCGGGATACATCTGGGGAATCCTGTTGGCTTAAACCATTCAGGTACCGTCAATAAGCTCTCTTTCTGTGTCACTACGGGCACCTATATTTATCTATTCACCATTATAACATTAAAAAACAAGGGAAGTCGTGTAGGGGATTATGGCAGGGCATTATTGGAAGCAGCAATGTTGTACAATTTAAGAAGTAATCATAGTTCATTTATTCATAGCTATTGGTCACATTATATGCTATATGTAAAAAACTACATACATCATCATCATCAGCCGCTAGCAGTTCACAGCTGGACATAGGCCTCCTCCAATGAGCGCCCTGTCCTCAGCTTGCCGCATCCAGCATCTACCTGCAGTCTTTCGCAGGTCGTCATCCCACCTCGTCGAAGGGCGTCCTACACTACGTTTACCGAGTCGTGGTCTCCACTCAAGAACCAACACGTTTGCCCCAACGGCCGTCGGTACATACATCCACATTAATACAAAAAAAAATACAAAATATATTTGCCATTTCACTTATATGTGAAGTCGCCAGTAATATGGACACATTACTGGCGGCCCCCACACGAGGCAAAACATTATAATACACAAAAATACATAAATATCTTTAAACTTACGCGATCTGAACACATAATTATAAGTATTGATACAACGGGTATTTATTTATTTATATTTAAAAGGTAAATAAACGCGATAAATACCCGTTGTATCAATACTTATAATACACAAAAATACATATTGCAGAAACAAATACCTCTAGATAGGAAACGAATTAAATAATATTTACCAACCTCTGTTGATTTCGTCGATCAATAATTCTATTTATAGTTCAGTAAATGCCTATCTAAATAAGCCTCAGTAAAGATTATAAAAAGTGACCGTGACTTCGCGAAATACCTTCCGGTTTTTTATCCACGCATTTTAAACAAAAGTTCATTCATTAATAAAACAACATTTTATGTTGTTATACGAATATATCCGTTAGTACTACATATATGTTACTATAGTTAGTAAGTACTATATTTTAAAAACTGTAAAAACCGTTTTAAAAGAATTAGCAAGCTGAAGTGGCAGTGGGCCGGCCATATCTCGCGAAGAACCGACGGCCGATAGGGCAAACGTGTTCTTGAGTGGAGACCACGACTCGGCAAACGTAGTGTAGGACGCCCTCCGACCAGGTGGGATGACGACCTGCGAAAGATTGCAGGTAGATGCTGGATGCGGCAAGCTGAAGACAGGGCGCTATGGCGCTCATTGGGGGAGGCCTATGTCCAGCAGTGGACTGCTATAGGCTGATGATGATGATGATGATGATATTTTAAAAGCCTAGTTCAGTGCCGCAAGCTGGTCTATGGCCATAGCGTTTTTTACAGTCTGGACTGTAGGTGTGGTTGAATGTAGAATTAGAATCAAAAAAGTATGTTCTATCAACTTTGAAACATGTTTAAAACCAACGAAAGTTGACCTAATCTATTGAAAACCTATTTTTAGCGTAACGTTTAACTTTAGTTATCATCATCATCATCATCATCATCAGCCTATATTAGTCCACTGCTGGACATAGGCCTCCCCCAATGAGCGCCATAGCGCCCTGTCTTCGGCTTGACGCATCCAGCATCTACCTGCAGTCTTTCGCAGGTCGTCATCCCACCTGGTCGGAGGGCGTCCTACACTACGTTTACCGAGTCGTGGTCTCCACTCAAGAACACGTTTGCCCCAACGGCCGTCGGTTCTTCGCGAGATATGGCCGGCCCACTGCCACTTTAGCTTGCTAATTATCAGAGCTATGTCGATAACTTTGGTTCTCTGTCGGATGTGTTCGTTGCGAATCCTATCCTTCAGAGACACTCCGAGCATAGCTCTTTCCATAGCTCGCTGAGCGACTTTGAACTGGTGGACCAGCCCTATCGTGAGTGTCCACGTCTCAGCTCCGTAGGTCATAACGGGTAGGACGCACTGGTTGAAAACTTTCGTTTTCAAGCATACTATAACTTTAGTTATCGCTTTATGCTAATTAGCCTATTTCTTTTTATTTGCTTTGGGTTGGCTTACGTATCACGGCGGCCATGATAGGCCGCCGATATTGTGTTCGCCACTTTTACGTTTCAGCCCCGAAGCCGTGGCGTTCATAGTTCGCCACTAACCCTTGCAGCTGCTAAGAACTGTAGGATTTTCTTCGGGGTGATGTCTTTCAGCTCGTCTGGGCTATGCAGATGCTTGCCCAGATGGATGCTGCGTTTGTGCATCAGTAATTAGCCTAATTGATTTGCTTGACGAATTCTAAATTTATCTTAAAATAAGCTGAGGAAAATGTATTATATTACTATAGACCGTAGTATATAGGATAATGTAGGTTAAGGTGATATAAACCACATATACGGGTGTTTTTTACCTCCAAAACCACACCTCTGTCTCTCACACTTTTAATAAGGCATTAAGCCAAGATGTAATAAAACCTCCACAGGAAACGAACCGACTTTCGAGACCGGCGCGGCGGCGGGGAAGGATCGCACGTCAGCCAATGATGTTATATATACGTAGATACGTTGTATCGAGGTCTGCCTTACAAAACGAAAATCAGGTACGTATCCTAATTGAACTCAGTCCGTCCTGCTCCTGGCCGCGACGCGCACGTTCGTTGAACACGAGGTTACTTACGGAATATACTTAAATAAACCTCGAAAATGCCAAGTTGTGTGTTCCGAAAGTGCAATAACTACACAAGGACTATAAAAACCAGAAAGGGTGTATCTTTTCATACGTAAGTACTGTTTAATATGTTAAAATGTAAAATGGTGAATTTTATTTTACTCAACAATCATTGCCGCGCGGCGTTGCCGCACTGCCACCAACACGAACGAAACAAGCAATGCGTTAAGTTTATGAGTGACAGAGATAACGCCATGCGGCGTTGTATGTTCGAACGTCGACGCTAGGTATGTAGCTATAGTAAAATATCGCAATGTTTTTATTTCTTTACAATGAGTATGACGTCTCTATATGTAAAATCTCTTTGACGTCAACGGAAACATCTACCACGTCAAAATTAATGTTTTTTATCTGGCCTCAAAAATGTCTGATGGCGGACACCGCTGAACGACATGGCATATATTCATTTATTTTAGCTTGTATGTATATTCATATGTCTAAGCGAATGGTTATTTGTCACTAGGTACATGCACCCTGGAAGGGCACTGCAAATCTGAGTTCAACTTTATTTACACATGTCAAATAGAATTTAAAATAATAATATTAAACAATACAAAATTTACAAGTTCTATGCATGAATTTACAGTAAAATTCATGCATAGAACTTGTAAATAACTGCTGCCGTGGGATAGCTCGTAATTATTCTAGTTTCTTGGTCTAAAGCCACCTCTGCGTATAATTTTATTGCAATTCTTAGTAACTTTGGCAGAAGTTAACATTGAAGACGCAACAAAAATAAATAAATAAATATCCATCCAAACCTTCCTTATTTGTGTTATTTAGTGTGATGACTTTAATGCACCTTGTTTACCTAACGAAGCATCGGGTGCATCAGGCAAGTCACTTTTCCAAATAAATTTACCTTAAAAATTCTCAGAACCAAAATTACCACAGTTACCTCAAGTAGGGAGTCGTCGGCAAGACACGTGTGCCGTTGAACGAAATAAAAATAAAACTTTTCCATTAACTGTTGGAAATATATCTATACTTTGATTCAATAACCTTTAATTTTTACAATTAAATAACCTTTATAATTTTTGTATACAAAGGGGTTACACAACCCAAGTAATATGGGTGGTAAATATTTAACAACATTGTTATCATCGAAGCAAAGCACGGAAACTCGAAACAATTTTTGGTTTTCAAAAGCTTTCATTCATAAAATTATTGATATCTCGTTTGTTTACGAATTCGAATTTCAACATTTGTCGCTCGGTGCGCATGTGAGCTTATGCATTGTTGAAGTTTGAGTTTTAGTTTTTAGTGATAAACTTGCTGTTACATTGTTGCATTTCTGTTATTGTTATCAGTTTTAAGTTTTCAATCATAAATGTTTTGTTGACATAAAATATCTTGGATTCTTAATAGGATTATAAGTGACAACAACATAATGAACATAATGTATGTCTATCTATAACACATATTACCTGCACGTACTGTTATTAGCACGTACGTTATTATTATCACTCCTCAATAAATAATCATTATGCTGTGTGTCTTCAACATAACATTACATAATCATTATATCATTATATGTTATGTACTGACATGTGGGTGTGCGAGTATCAAGTTCAATGTCAATGCTATTGTTCTCGAGAGGGTTCGAAATGATCAATCCTTGGCCCTTTATTCACTAGGTATACGTCTTTGTCTGGTCTTGGCTTCAGAAATCTATCATTTTTAGCTTGTAAAAAATCATAACTGTATGCGAAGTAACAAAGAAATACTTCTTTGGTTGTTTTAAACACGCATACCTCAAGATACAAGCATTCTTGCTTAGTTTGAGTTCCACTGCCACTGTATTTTCAATGATTTCTCATGTGTTTTTGGTTAATAAATATATATAGATATATTTTTTTTATACAAATAAGAAGCGGACGTGGATTGCCGCAGCCTTTAGACTAAGAGGGTCTCGTAGTCTAGTTCGAATGACGTTAGCTCGATGTTCATTATCTCAATGTCTCTACCTCGACAAAACGTACCGTCGAGGTAGAGACCTGTCGAGGTAGCAACCCTTCGAGGTAATGATCTTTCGAGGTAACGACCCATCAACGAAACGTACCGTCGAGGTAATGAATATCGAGCTAATTTCATTCGAACTAGAGTACGAGACCCAGACTAAGATACTTTTCGAAGGCGTAAAAACGCGAAAACTCACGGTCATAACAATGGAATACAATAGAATAGAATAAACATTTATATGGACACAGGTACAAAATACAGGTATACATTAACAAACGGAAAACAAAACCAGTTTAACATGGAGGTAATTATAAATAAATAAATAAATAAAATCATTTATTTCAGACCATAGAAAAGTGACAGATCTTATTTAACTTATTCTACGGTCCATAGAGTAATATATACCTTAAAACTAGCATACATAAAATATAAAGAAAATACTAAATTAATAACACGCTTATTATGATAATTCCGACAGCGTGTAGATGTCGAAATCAGGGTGTCAGCTGACGTCGGTGCACGGCGCGGGCGCGAGCGGTGCAGCAGTGTCCCGTTGCAGGCGGCCAGTGAACTTAATTATCACAAAAGGGTAGTAGTACAAATAAGGCTACCTCTATGACACTGGGGGTTGGCTCAGCGTGTGCTGAACATTTTATGATCAGCGCTGTTTTTCAGCCAAAGACTTTAATACTTATTGACGTATAAGCTAACTAACACACACACAGCGTGTAGCCATGTTTTCAAACTTTATAAATAGGAACCTAAGTGTTTGAACTTGGCTTCTCGCATGATAGCGGTGGTTTAAAGTTTAAACGTGGATATAGTTGATCACTTTAATCGAGACTTGTGCTTGTACAGGGTGGTACAAAAAAAATAACATCATCATGTTATCTGCCCGGCTCCTCTGCTTCTGTGCATCTCGCATCGAAAGACCATCCATCCATAACCATAATAAGATATTTACCATCATAAGAAAATTATTATCAACTAGCGGCCGTCCCGGCTTTGCCCGGCTGGTTATTTGTTTAAAGTTTTCTAATTTTTCTTCAAGGAGTATTCTTAAAAAATTATTAGCGAAATAGGTTCAGCTGCTCTCGTGATTTGAGCTTAGCAACACATTTAGCGATTTTTTTTTATATTATATAGATAAACAACCAAACTGGACTGAACATCTAGCTAGAGCCGAACATAGAACCTCTACCTTTTTGCGGATTCGGCTCAAAAAAACAACGGTCAAGCCAAGCATAAATTCATTTATTTTTTGTTTGAAAAGTGACTTTTATTTATCATTGACATAGCTTTCTGCTATTTTCTTAGTTCCATAATTTTGAAATAAGTTAGCTTGTTCTATCAGTATTGAAAAACCATTTATCGTTTCAATTTACTACTCGTTTTGGCACACCGTATAGCCCTAGGAGACATCGATGGATGAGCGAACAAACAGGGTTATTAAGTTAAGGGGAGACTGGGGCTTAGTGGACCAATTTTTTTGCCTGTTTTGGACTGTCAAATTTAAATTTAGTATAAATAGGAAACTAACTTACATTAACTAATGAAATAAGCAATTAGATTGTTTAACAACATTAACTCAATTACCTACATTAAACCAAACATTAAAGTTTCAGATAGGCATAAATTTGTGTTAATTGTGTGGATTGTCCAGCATTATTTATTATTTAATTGATTACGACACTGATTTTTTTCCAATAGCAAATGAAGTGAAAAATTGTATTGTAGATAGTAATACTGGCTACGATATCCTGACAGGTCCGTGAGCCTGCTATCCGAAGGGTAATATTGCTATTTCTTATGCAGTCTAATCTTGCTCACGTCGCCCTCTTCTCCCATGACTGAAACTTCTCGAAGACGTATGAAACGGAGCCAAGTTTTAGCATCCAATCAGGTTCACCTTAAACTTTGGCACATTAGATAAGGGTTTTCATGTTCAATATTGCTTGCACAAAACCAATCGAGTTTGCTTGTAAATTTCTCGAGAGACTGACTTATTTGTCTAGATTTTATCCAAGTAGTGACATTAAGAAATTTCTTAAAGATTTTTAGACTTCTCGGATTTGTAAATATAGCGTAAGGATTAATATATAGGGATCTAGCATTGGCTAAGAATAAAATGGCATTGGCGAGAAGGCCCTTTGTCATGTAAGTAGTGTTTATATTACTCTACGTTTCCATAACGTATCGTTAACGCGGGGAAATAAAAACACAAGGTTTGCGTAAAACACGCGATAATAAATATAAATATTCCCTGAAAAATACGGAAATTACTGACTGTGCTGTTATTAGGTACTCTATACTCCTGAGACTTTATGTCGAAAAATTCAGTTTTTAAACTGAAATTTCCCGGCTGTTGCGGAATTAAATGACCTCTGTGGCGCGGTGGGCGAAGATCTGCCTGCGATGCAGGAGGTTGCGGGTTTGATTCCCGCATCAGGACAAATGTTTGTATGATCCACCACAGGAGACAGTTCTCCAACTCCATTGTTACACATATTTTTGAAATAAACGAATCGTATTACCTCCTGCAGGCCTATATTTTTATAGGTACTAAGATTTTTCACTAGTAACAAACATTCCAAAGTTTTTCCTTTGGTGTCACGTTCGTAAAATATTTATCCAGTTACGGCAAAAAACTTTTATAAAGGTTCTTTGTTGAGTAGTTCGATAAAATAAATACCGTTGGTTTAGCGACTAACATATTTTTTATATACCTGCCTATACCTACTTACTACCTTCTGGCTTTGGATTCCCATGCATTTTACTACGTAACAATTACGCCTTCAAAATTTCAGTCTAATCCAAGTAGTAATGGCGCAAATAAATAAATAAATAATACTGGACAATCTACACCGCATCATCTGGCACCAAGCTAAGCAGAGCTTTTGTTATGGGTACTAGATGACCGATATACTAAAGACAGTACAATAATCATGTATTTAGATTTTTATATCTACAAAATACCTAGAACAGCTAGAACAAAATATTAGCACATCGTACATAAATTTGTCGTAATGCGGGAATCGAATCAAACCTCTTCAGGCGGATCTTTACCCGCCGCTCTACATAGGTCTTCAGATAAAAGTAGGTATATACTCGTAGCAACTATTTTATAACCAACGATAATAGCAGTAGGTAATTAGATTTGCAGCTTCTCCGATTTGATTATACAGGGTAATTGCTACATGGTTAACTACCGTTGAACGACGGTTCTTTCCTTGCAGGTACCTAGGTAATTAGTCGTAACAGTAGCTTCAGTAGCAGCAGTAAGATATGAATATTATTTATTTATGTATTACATACATAAATAAATAATATTTATATCTTGCTAATTACGTCTACCAAACAAAATATCATAATGATAGGGGTTGCCAGTAAGGGTTCCCATGGGAATTAAGGGCTGATTAAGTTGTCAGAGCGTGACCTAAATTCACGGGAAAATAACACTTGTTTGCGTTACAATTAATCTGAATGAAAAATTATGTGCGAATGGTTTACAACATAAATTAAAATATTAAGCTGTAGAAAAGGGTAATACGGGATGTTTTAAATTATAATCTCAATTAATACTTAAATTTGAGAATAATCATAGATTAATAGTATTGTAAAAGTGACGCGAATAAATATATTTGGAGGGTGTTGCTATATTATAAAATTGTGATACCAATAACGATTATTTCTTTAGGCTCACAACACAATATAAACTAATAGACAAGTGAAATTTTAACTAAATTTAAAACATAAGTGGCTATGCATAGGATTAATTTAGTGTCATAAGTTATTGTTTCGTAAGGCGTTTTTCTTCTTCATCAAAAAAAAATTATAGCAATTAATTATCAAATAAAAATGTTGTCGAGCAGAACTGCCGCATGCCGTTACCAGCGAGTATCGTGTTTAATTGACTATAAAAATAAACTCGAATTCTTGCAATACATATGTATGTCTTTACCAAATAACGCTACATCAAGGTCATAATACTGACTTTGCCATAAAAATGTTCATCATACGACATTTTATTGCAAAATTTCACCATCAAGGTACAAGGTATTAAGTGAGTTGACAATTCCTTCGTAAATAAGCGGTCAAAGACTGAATCTTGTTCAATTGTTCATATAATCGGTTTGTGAGTTGGAAAATATGGCTAGTCATTGTGGATTATTCGTTTTCCTTTTCAACCATTCGCTGATTACGAGTGCGTGCGGGATATTTTCTAATGGTCACTACCTGGTCACTGCTTGCTACAACGTAGGGTCGGATATAGGTAATAGATGAAATTGCATTTATTTCGGTGAACGAATTAGCATTGCTATTCAACGTGGCAATGTTGCCAGCATTCTGGGCAGTCTACCTTCCGATGACGGCTGTGATTTTCAGAATAAAGATACTTGTTGTAATTTTGATGTTTTTGTGTCTTTGTTCAAATAAATGCCGTTTCCCCTAAATTGCTTTCGATGGCTAGAGTTGATTACATTATGTCCAAAAAAGACAAGCCATCAACAAATGACCCATAGCAAAATTACGTTTGCGCGGTAGATGCTGTGCGTTAAATGTACATCGATATTTATTTCTATTCTTAGCCCCAGTCATCCCACTATTGGACAAAGCCACACTCCTTCCAGCCACTTCCAGACAATACGATCACTAGCTAAAAATAAACTGTATGGTGGTCCAGTTTATTTAAAAATAATAGTAATAATAAAATAATAATAATAACAAACAAGAATCTAAGTCAAACATGGTCATTCCACACATTACAAAGTTAGTGTTATTGCAAACAGCAAGCCGGTTCCACATAGCAACCAACGCATCGACCTTCATGTTGAGACACCCTGTATAACCAACTGGCGTAAACATTTTGCAAGAGAAGCACAATGTTTGATGTAGATATGCCAATCGACCTTGCAACATTTTACCATTCGGTAGTTAAGGGCTCTTATGTCTACCTCCATCTGCATATTACATGACAGATCGACGACCGAATATAACCTTCGAGGAATTGACACATCTATGTCAGTTCCTCAGTTCGGTTCAGTTGGTTCTATTTCAGTGTATTTTATGGTTCTAATAATTTGAATGATTTGGAAAAACTAAAACCTGACTTCAAATACTTAAAAAAACAGTTTTTTGTTTTTCTGGACATTAAATCTATGTAAATCCTTATTGTACCTCATTATATTATATCTATGTAAAATGTACAGTGTGTCAACCAAAAAAAAAAACTTTCTCTCACTCTTTATAAAAGCGGAAGAAATTTCGAATTCGGACCATAATAATTGTCGGAGAAAACGACGAACATACAAAAAAACCATAATTATACATTATAGCCGAATATAGAACCTCCATGAGAATAGACAAAAACATGTTATTGTCTATTCTTATGCCTTCTCCTCTTTTGTTTTTGTCGTTTAGAAACAGAAAGGGCTTATCTATCTTTCTGAACGGTTAATTGCTAAAATTCCTTCTGACGCATAATGACCAATTGCCTTGATTCGTGCGATCTGAAGAGGGTAATTTATTGGTAGATAAGAGCCTGGCCAACGAACGCGACACTTGGAAAAGTTTAGGGAAGACCTTTGCCGACCTGTGGGACATCATAAGTTCGAAAAAAGGTTGCTTAGATCTCCTAGTTTGGCACTAACATGTGCCAAACTAGGCCACCACAATGGCGCATGGCCGTCAATGTGGGTAAGACGGCTGCGCTATTTGTCTCCCGCCGCCGCCGCCACCCACCTCAACTCCAGCTCCGGGGCCAGGACGTGGCTTGGAGCTCGCACACGAGGTACCTCGGCATCGAGATTGACAGGTCGTTGAGGATGCAGCCGCAGGTTGACCGCGTGCTACAACAAGCGCGCGTCGCCCGAGCGCTCCTCCGACCTGTCCTGGGATCTCAGCTGCCGCTGAGGACTAAAGTGCGGGTCTACAAGTCCTATGTCCGGTCCCGACTAACCTATGCGGCGCCGAGCTGGTACGCTCTGGTCTCCCAGACTAACAAGGACCGGCTCCAGGCGCTGCAGAACGTGGCCCTCAGGATCTGCACGGGCGCGGGGCGCTACGTCAGGAACGACGTCATCGCCCGCGACCTGCAGATCCAATCCGTGGAGGAATTCGTCGTGCAGACGGCGCGTCGGATGTACGATCGCGCCGACAACGGGCACCACGAACACCTCCACAACATCGCGCCGCCCCAGCCCCGGCCCCAGGAAGATGACCGCCCATGGCGACCCCTTCCGCGGGACCTGATCCCTGCGGAACCACCATAGAGTCCTTGGGTTTACCGAATGCAGCCAAAAAAAACATTGATAAGTAGGGAAAAAAAAAGAAGATTTCCCACAAAACCCAAGGACCGAGGGGTCGTCACCCCTCGAGTTGACGCCGGGGTAATGAGGCGAAGCCTCGAGGCCCCTCTCTGCGCCCCCACCAGGGCCGGAATGAAATTGATTGATTGATTGACTAACATGTGACCAATATGTCGTAGCCACTGCTAAATTGATTTAGAAAACAGAGTTGTTGTAGCACGTTTTCGAATTAAATTTTAATACGAACGAGATCAATGAAATAATGAATGAAAGCTTTCAAAACCAGAAATTGTTTCGAGCTTCTGTGTTTTGCTTCGATGATACGAATGTCGGTAAATATTTTCCACCAATATCCCTTGCGTTTTATATTATAACCACTCGTATAATATAATACGAGTATCTATACCTACTACGTGTCCATCCAAAGGTTGTCTGGAAGAAATCGCTCTTAGTGATAAGGCCGCCCATTGTGTATCTGTATCTTTGTTTGTTCTTTACTGTTTTTTTTGTCTGTGTTTGATGTGCCTCGCGGGCAGCGGTGACGAAAATGCAATTTAAGGTATGTACTAAAAACTCAATTTTGCAAACCCGCCGCATGTAATGGGGCCAGCACTAAAAACTCTGCGAACATCCCGTAGCATAATTAGTCGTAGCATAGTTAGAGTATTGTACCTATTATTGGAAAACTCAACAGTCATACAATGGTAAATATCCCGTTATTCATGAATTTTATTAATTATTTCTATACTATAATTATATTAATTTAGTTATTTAATTGAATGAGTTGTTGCACTTTAACAAGATTCAGTCCCATTCAAATCGCGCGCGGAATATACGTGGGTGTACACGAGCGTGGTTTTACGTATGTAGATAATCCTCCAATTACACGTTGGAAGAAAAACAATTAAAAATAATCTCATGAGACACAACGTGCTTTCGTTGACACGTAATGAATACAGAAAACATTTTTTGAAATATATTTTCCTTGAAACATGAGAATAATATGATAATAGATAAGTACTACATTACCTAATATTTATAAATGCGGAAGTTTAGATGGATGTTTGTTATTTCTTCACGCCAAAACTACAGAACGCATCTGGCTGAAATTTTGCAAATAGGTAGCTCTAGGTCTGGAATAAAACTTAGGCTATTTAATCCTATACAATCGTGCCCATGTCATAGGAATAATCTTAGAACGCATTCTTAGAAACAACGCATACGAAGTCGCGGGCTTGGGATTAATGAAATAGGTATGTACTACCACTTCTCGTTTTATGTACTGTACATACTTCGTAACATCCATCAAAACAAACTTATTTATTAGTATAACAATCGATAATCAGGGAATTTCAAAGGCGTGTAGAAAATAATAGGCGTGTTAAAATTTAAATAAACACGTGGACCGACTATACTAATATAATACGTCTCGGGGCGAGATTCAAACCCGCAACCTTTGTCCGATATTTGCAAAAAATAATGAAAATCTCACCAGTTCACGTGAAGCCAAGAAGCCATCGATGACTAGCCGAGAAACAAAACACTATCACTTCAACTCTTTCCACTCCGGCCTTCAGAGGAACAACTGCTCCCACTATTCCTCCTCGTCAATTTACTCGATATCTTCGTCTTTTCCTTCAGAAACCTAGAAATAGAAATATTTTATTTGCGTTCCATAAATTAATACAAATTAAGAACTAATAAAGATAACAAATTAGGAACTAATTGAAAGAATTTACTGCGAGAACACAAATAGGCTACCGGCTCAGCATTAAATGTTGTGACACGGGTGCCAATGCAGCGCTGGTTTTCAGCGGCGCCAGAGCACCTACTGAGTGCAGCTGCTCTTAGCACAACACAAATCACAAACAATTTAACACACAAATAACAACAATTTAACCTCTCGATTGTCTGCCGGATAGTAGAATGTTTCCTTTCAAATGGGTTCGGAAACATGTTGCGTGCGTTCACTTCGAAGCGTATTGCCAATGTAGTATGCGCTACGAGTTGTTGCAATGGTAGGGGTATTGCGAAATAAAGGGTCAGGTTCAAAGTCATCGTGGTTTGTTGCCGGTGAAAGCGGGTTTAGTGGTCCTTATGTTCATGTAGAGAAGGTTTGTTTTTCCTTTACTTTGCGCCCGTCAAGGGCCAATATAATAGACATACCAAGGGCAAAAAGGCATATTATGTATATTAAATTTATTTTATTTTATATTATTATTCGCCTAGGTGTACAATGTATTATACATTGTACACCTAGGCGAGAAAATGGCCAATTGCTATCGAGTGTCATTTAAAACACGCTGTTATTTCAGGTTATTAAAAAAATTACAAGAAATGAACTGATATACATTACAAAGATAGATAGTTTTATTCTAGATAGAAATACCCATAACACCCGGAACAAATATTTGCAGATCGTACCTACAAGCATTTGTTCCAATAGGCGGAAATCGTGTCCTCAAACTCCTGAGTCGCAGGCTTTTTTTGGCAATTTACAATTACTTTTATTTCAAATCCTAAAAATATTCTACATCGAGTTTAGCTAGTGTATAGTAATACATTGTAGTATAATACCTACTTGGTAGAGCAAAAAATATTCTGCCTCTAATTATGTACATATAATATATTTTTTCTTCTAATCTGTTGAGTTTAGATGTACCTAACCTTCTTTGTTTATATTGCCTACAGCGGAAACATAAACTGATCGATCGATCTCATACTAACTTCATAAGAGAAAAAGGTATTTTAGATAGGAGCTGATATCTATTCAGATGTCACCAAAAATAATAGTAGAGATATATCTGTGCAAAAACTAAACTAATCTGCCTGGACTGGAAATGTGTACGTTCATAACGTTCGAAATAAAAAGAATGTAATCATCTAGTGCTTAAAAATTGGTTTAGTTTTGGTGTCATGTAATACAATTTTTCATACAAACGTAATCTGTAGCTCGCTCTCGTTAGTTCCGATATTTTTTAACACTTTGATTTCGATCTTTTGAAAACACATACGGTGTGATTTCAGCAATTGAAGTGTTAAAACGATAGATAAGCTGTTCTTGAATCACTGTTCTTAAAAAGAAGCCGAGTCTATGAAATATTGCATTCATTCAGTCAAAGAAAATAAATGCGTGGATGAAGCATAGCTGTTCATTTTTATTAGGTTTGGCGAAAATTAGTTTTCTAATGCGAATTATAATAACTAAAAATATGCTTACATTCAGCTAGTAGAATATATTATTCCTAAGGGTTGCATCCAGCAAATGCGACTGCCAGACGTCTAGACCGGCACAAGGGGCCATTCGTCGCCAACTGGTGGCTTTTCTGATGGAGAAGAGGCAATATAAATTAATATTATTGAAAGTAGGTAAAAGGAAATCTTATCAAGAAAGCCTTTTACTCCATAGATGATTACATCAATGATGTTAATGCTTGGCCAGATGTCGCTCAGTTCCGCACCGACGATGTATGTAAGAAATTCAATGTTATGCTTAGCTTTATACATATTGACATGTAACTAAAATCGAATTATGTTTATATTTAGATAAGAAAAATAAACATGCATTAGACACAAGTAATACATATAAATGTTTTAGTGGTTTCTTTTTCACTTCTTCCACTATTGGACAAAGTATTGAAGTGAAGAGAAAATCAATTACACCTTATTTCTTATTTGATGATAATTACTATAATATACATAAAGCTATTATAGTATAAAATTTGACTAGTCTAAGTGCTTATTTTGTAAGCGTAAAGAAATACAGTCGTCGATTCTGATTATGATTATGATTCTGTCGATCGATAAGTTTATCCGTAAAAACGTTATGAAATAATGTCGTAAGATATTGACAGAATCAATTGCTTCCTACCTTCCTACGTTAGGTTTCAAAACTATTGCATTTGTAGTACCTACGACTATGTACTCATCGCAAAGCTAGGTAATATAGACTTAGTTGATATTGCAATAGAGTGTAAATTAGACTTTTCTAACTGTGATAGATCTTGGATGTCTAAGTATTACGTTATGTTAATAAGGTTTAATTCAAATACCAGATTCTGACAACATAGCTTGCGGATTTCTGTATCTACCATATTTGTACCATTTTAAAAAGGTCTTCCCGTTCGTCCCATCAAACTTACCCTAGACCTAAAAAATACAAGAATATTTATATGGCATTGGTTCTGCGCTCATTAGGGGAGGCCTATGTCCAGAAGTGGACTATCATAGGCTGATGATGATAATAATGGTTCTGCGTCAAACTTCCCAAAGTATTGCAAATAATAAAATAATAAGAACTTTGGCAAGTAGATACATATAAGTTAGGAAATAAACGTTTGTAGAACAGTTTTATTATATCTAGGTAAATAACACGTTTCCACAATAACAAGTTAATAACAATTAATTGACCTCTGTTTAGATTCCCATGAAGGCTGTATATACGGGGTTTTCCCAACAGTAGCGCTGTGCAAAGTCTATGCACTGTAACGACTTATTGCGATAGCGGTATGTTTTATGTCAGTCAGAAGGCTAGCTCACGTCAAAGAAATATGCATATTGGATAGCATTACCTTATAAAAGGATTCTGTTCTTATCTCAATTAGAACGAATGGTACTAGTAGGATAATTCAGTACAGTTCGGTGCCAGTTGTACCGTCAATCAATGGTACAATTGGGACGAAATGGTACCAACTGTACCATCAATGGTCCAACGCCATTTTTATGGCATTTTTAATGAAAAAAGTACCATCTCGTAATTTGTAACGATTGCGGTGCGAATTTAGTAACAATTCAGAATAAATAAAATATAATTAAAATATTTTTTAAAAGGCTGTAGTATTTTAAAATATGTTTTATTATTATATATATATTTATTTATTATATTTATTATTTAAGTACATAATAATATTTATTTATGTTATGTTTTAATTGCAGTAAAGTATTATTCATTATTTCAATAGCTTATCCGAAGCTAATGTTTATGCATTTATTAAATGCACTAAACCTCTTAAGTCAATGGTATATTGTGATTGCCGGCAGTGAGGTTGAGTACTGCAATGTGGGTAATAGTACGCACCTTATTGAGTTGATGACGCCGGTCGTGCCCTTTGATGCTGAATCACAGAATAATTGATATGGTCACCAACTGTATCTTTATTCTTTGAACAGGATTGGACAGACTTCAATGTCCCTGTAGGTGGAGCGAACGGGGCGCTAGAGTCCGTAGGGTGTCCAAACATTTTTTGATTCGGCGGTTACTTGACTTAGTAGCTCAGTTGGTTACAGCATTCCCGTACTGAGAGAAGTTCGCAGGTTCAACTGCCGCCGAAATATGTAGATTGTTTTGGGATATTATTTAATTACTTAATTTGTATCGTTTTGGTGACATCTTATACGACATTATTGTTTTGTGCAATTACTGAATATCGTATAGTTAATGCTATATTGTGATTGCCGGTAGTGAGGTTGAGTACTGCAATATGGGTAATGGTAAATCAGAGCAAGTACGCACCTTGTTGAGTTGATGACAGCGGCGGGTGCTTTCAAAATAACTTTTATAGTTTTCGCAAAATCTTAATAGCCACCATTGTTTTGTGCAATTACTGAATATCGTATAGTCAATGCTATATTGTGATTGCCGGTAGTGAGGTTGAGTACTGCAATGTGGGTAATTAATGGGTAATCAGAGCAAGTACGCACCTTGTTGAGTTGATGACGCCGTGCCGTCATGTCATGACCCCGTTTAGTTATTCTGTGGTTTAGCCCCAAAGGGGCTTAACCACAGCATAACTATTCACTGACATGGCGTGAAATGCGAGTTCTGCCAATCATCGCGAACACCTGCATAAAGACGCCATAGGCTGAACAAGCGAAGGTCTAGACAAGAAACTTGAGCGTTCATTATTCAATTAATTTCGTTTAGAGCCATTGGCATTATAGCGAACCATTATTTTAATGTCAAGAGCAGCCGCAAAAGGCATTAAATAATTGATGCTATTTACTGAGTTCTCATCGTCTCACGTAAACTGGACTTACTCTAGTTACTCCCATTTATTATTGTAAGCGCTTTAGTGACATCCATCTTGATCGTATACAGTGTGCCACGAAAAACGTGTACTAAACCGAATCACAATATAGCATTGACTATTGATATGATATAATTCAGTAAATGTACAAAACAATGGTGTCTTTTAAGACGTTGCAAAAGGTATCTAGTGATTCTGGACCCGAGGGGGCCAATTTTGTTTAAGGATTTTTATCAATGGGAAAAATTAGACTTTTCTCTTGATAGGATTCGTAATGAATACATCCGACAGAGAACCAAAGTTATCGACAGCTCTGATAATTAGCGAGCTGAAGTGGCAGTGGGCCGGCCATATTTCGCGAAGAACCGACAGCCGCTGGGGCAAACGTGTTCTTGAGTGGAGACCACAACTCGGTTAACGTAGTGTAGGATGCCCTCCGACCAGGTGGGATGACGACCTGCGAAAGACTGCAGGTAGATGCTGGATGCGTCAAGCCCAAGACAGGGCGATATGGCGCTCATTGGGGTGGCTTATGTCCAGCTGTGGACTAATATAGACTGATGATGATGATGAGACTTTTTCTCTTAATACTCGTGTTCTTTGAACACGCACTCTTTTACAATTTCTCTTTCACTCTTTCATACCTGCTGGTACGTCATAGGCGAGAACAAATGCGCTCGTCTGTCGTTTCCCCTGGCTGGGCATTCCCTTACTCTCATAATCTGATGGGACGCCAGACCGAAACGACAGGGAGAGGTCAGGTAATAGACCCACGGCTTAATGCTATACTATAGGTACATCGATCGGTTACCAAGTCGATAAATAGCACAAAGTACTTTGGTACCTATAGTAATAACACATAAAGATATGTCACGTTTATTAAACCGGTTTATTATATACATACTTTTAATTAATTATATTCATAAAAGTTATCTACATATAAGTTTATTTTTACATTAGAATATTCATAATATTTTAAACTTGAAAATTGTGAGTATGTTTGTATTGTACACTTTGACTGCGGTTTTTTTTCGACGACTGCGATCTTTTTTTTAACCTAAAAAATCGTTTTGCCGCTCACAGCGGTTGTGTTGCGCCGCACATGCGTTTCGTTCGAAAAATATTACGGCTGTGCCGAGTCACAAAGATCTGTATTTTCTCAGCCGCTGCGCTAGTGTGGATTTACGCATATAAGTCACTTGTAGAAAACACATACCGTGTGATTTCAGCAGTCAAAAAATCTGAAACTGTTCACTGCGAAATTCTTTTAAGTATTCGGTATTAGTTTCATATTATTGATAAGCTATACGGAATTATTTTGCCTGACATTATACGTAACGTTTATAAGTAGTGTTTTTTCTTTAATTTTTTCATCGATGGTCAAGATCATTTTGTGAGCCTTGACTACAAATTAACGTCAACTATTGGTTATGCTTACACAATGTCAATCTACTGAATTTTTTATGGTATCTTTATAGAGACTAAATTTTTCTTCTCGATGTCCATACATTAAATAAACTCTAGCTAGATAGTGCGTGCGGTGCTACCTATTTGCGATTGATTAAAATGTTCGACCTCAAGGTTGAGAATTTTAATCAATCGCAAATAAAATGTAATCAATTAAATAACACTGCGTTACAAATGAAAAAAAAAATTGAGTACCCGCTTTGAAATGTCATGTTTTCTTATGAATACTTATAGTTTATTAAAAATACATACAAAATTTCCATTCATCACGTCTCATTTTTCTTCCATAAGAATGTGCCAAATTTTACTAAAAATTTAAATGCTAAAACATATTTTAAAGAAAATTAGTTAAATCAACCAGATTTTTTCACATTAACCAAGTTTAATTTTATCATTAAGGTTAAAAAAAAACATTATAAAAAGTTTTAACACAAAAGATCGCAAAACTTTAACTTTTTCTTTTGTGCTTTGAATGATCTTCTCGTTTTAAACGCCAGCAGTAATCGCCTAGCATAGTTGTGTCCCAACGCCCTTGAAATCGTTCTTCAAGCTTCTTTACATCCTGGTGGAACCTCTCACCTTGCTCATCACTGACTGCACCAAGATTAGATGGGAAAAAAGAAAAGTGAGAATGAAGGAAGTGAATTTTTAACGACATTCTGCAACCCAACTTTTTGGCATCTCTTCACTGTGAGGTACTGGTTTCGACATTGAAGGAACGTCAGGGTACTTGATGTTATGCTTGATTTTCTTTGTAAAACCACGTATGTCAGTCAAGCAAAAGTAGCAATCATTGAAATGATTACTAGGTTCACGCCATAATGCTGGTACGGCAAATGGCATTGACGTCTTGTTTCCATTCAACCAAGATATCAGAGTAGCATAGCACGAAATACAAAAAAACTTTGGTATCCATGGTTTATCTTGATTAATAGCACGCCCAAAATATAGTAAATATGCACTTCTCACTTTTTTGGAAACATTTTTTGTTTGCGACTTCACAATATACTGTCCGCAAACATAACAAAACTTATTTGGTGCATTTAAGCAGTTGCGACGACCACTTAGTCCAGTATTCATAATGGATTTCCAAAGAAATATGTACGAATATATCGACGTTATCGAATAAAAATGACTACTAAACAAAACAAAATAATAAAAAAGTACAACACATCAAAAATGGTAACTATTTCGTTTACGCCTAAAGTGAGGGTAATAGAAAAAATAATTTGGCATGTACCTCGAAAACTAGACGTGATAGATACCACATATGTTTGGAACATTTAATCTGTGACTCATTAGCTATTCATTCCAGCTAACACTTACGTGGGTACCAAAATCGTATAACGCAGTGTAATTTTTACACGCGTGCGTTCCTCCTTTATAGTTTCTCTCCTCCATCTGTAGTTTCTTTTATCAATAATAAAATGCCAAAATGTGTCATTCTGAAACATTACAATTGTTATGGTGAAGCTATTTAGTGGAATTATACTTTACATATACATGTTGATGGTGATGAATTAGACTATACTCCACAATAGTGCTATAAGCTTTGTTGTTGTTGTTGCCTGGTACAAAGAGAGCAAAGCCACAGGCAAAAGCTAGCAACTTTATAGGCAATTTTATACTCTTAAAGGCTATTCTCAGTATCGGTTAAACATTTTTGACCTTACAAAGCGGTCAGTTACGTGTAGGTTATTTCTTGATACTGGTTAATAGTATCTGTAATGTACCTTATAATATGTACCTACGTCATTGAGTAAATAATAACTAAACTGATACGCTTTTCTAGGTTTATTAATAGATTAAACCCAAGTTATCCTTTCAGTGATAGTATACCTCTAGAAAAGTTACCGTTAAGAAGTATTCATTATTTAAATTCAAAATTCATGGAGCGCAGTAACTTGTTTAGTTGAAATAACTGGATTTTTTGGTGTAATTAGGTTGAACTTACTAACTACGAACTTAGTGGAACAGGACTTTCTCACGGTCTGGTATTCTGACTCCCAGGATACTGCGCTCCATAGCCCTTTGACACAACCCAGGAAGTACCAACATGTAAAATTATATTCGCCGCCGCCGTCGTATAAAAATGTGGGTCACTATTTTATTCTTAGAAGTGGTGTCAGGGGTCTAAGGGATGACACGGAGGGATATAAGATACAAGATACAAAACAATCTTCGAGAGCTCGATGCTTCGAGCTGGCGAGAGTTAGCTTCGAACTGAGATGATATTCACATACTTACATTAAATTTAGATAAGCAAAATAATATGTATGTATTAGACAATAAGTGATATATGAATGAATGTGCTAGTGGTTTCTTTTTCACTTCTTCTTCCACTAATGGACAAAAAATTTAAGTGAACCATAAATCAAACCACACCGTATTTCTTTTTGATTATATTATTTATTTTATAGTATCAAATTTGACTTCTCAAAGTGCTTATTTTGTAAGCTTAGAGAATTGAAGTTTTTTTTTAATTTTGAAGGTTAGACTACAAAATTTTAAAAAAACCTTAGCCGAAGGCTCTAAGATCAGGTGCCACTAAAGCATCACGCATCTCAGATTTAAACATTGAATTAAATAAATTGAAAACTTTCAAAAAATTACGACCTTTGACGGTCGTAATTTTTTGACAGTTTTCAATAAAAATCTGTCAGAAATTCGTCACTTGAGACGGGCTTAAATCTGAGTTGCGTTTCAGTATTCGAGGATTAGCAACATATGACAGATGCCAGCTCAAAGATAAGTATCTACAGGCCGGTATCGAGTGCTCTACGCTTATTGCATCAGACAATATTATGAAGACCGATGGGGTGCAACGGGCGAAGGTACGTCTGTTACTTAGGAGGTTGCGGGTTCGATTTCCGCCTCGGGACCAATATTTGTACTAGCCTAGTAGTAGCCTCCTGTGTCGCAAACGGACCTTCGCCCACCGAGCCACAGAGGTCGTCATATTCATGACCCGTATAAATCAAGCCCTAATAAAGTAGCAGAGCTCTATCAGGATATATTTTACAGTATTACACTATTTATATAACTTAACGTTTATTTCTATGATAATGATACACGTGTGTTCAGATAAAAAACACGTGGACTAACGATTTTAGCCATTAGTGACAGTAGATGGTGTTGGCAGCCATAAGTGATCTTATTTTGACGTTTTATGATAATTTTATACACCAATTTTATTACCGATTCAAATATAAATTAAAAATTAAATATGTATTAAAGTGCTTTATATAGCTAATTATATAGATTATATAACATATTAGATTTTATATTTTAATATTTTATTTATGAAGAAAATTTGCCAGTATACATAAGAATTAGGGAATTTATAGTAAATTACACACAGAACTATAATAATATATTTTTGAACAAGTGTCGGGCTCTAGGGCTACACACAACTATGTATGTGCTTAATACAAAGTCGCTGTTTACTGGTTAGTAAGTTTTTATTTGACGTAATACCTCTGCTGGGCCTTACTAGAAAATTCCTTAATTTCCCGGGCTATATCTATCGGCAATATTTGGCTACTAAAGGTTCATCATCATCATCATCATCAGTCTATAGCAGTCCACTGCTGGACATAGGCCTCCCCGAATGAGCGCCATAGCGCCCTGTCTTCAGCTTGCCGCATCCAGCATCTACCTGCAGTCTTTCGCAGGTCGTCATCCCACCTGGTCGGAGGGCGTCCTACACTACGTTTACCGAGTCGTGGTCTCCACTCAAGAACACGTTTGCCCCAGCGGCCGTCGGTTCTTCGCAAGATATGGCCGGCCCACTGCCACTTCAAATTGCTAATTCTTTGAGCTACGTCGATAACCTTGGTTCTCTGTCGGATGTACTATATATACTCTACTAAAGGTTGCCGGGAAGAAATCCAGGCTTTTCAAAGTTTATAGAAGGAATAAGTCCAAACTATATCCAAACTATTCGACCAAGCCGAGACACCTTGCTGGTAAATAAATACTTTCCTGCAGGTTGATTCACTTAGGTCATTGCTACGATGTTTCAAAATTTTCCTTTATTCATGATCCTAATAAACAAAAACCCTAGAGCGCAGAAAACACTTGCAACATTGTAGTCTATGGTCTCTATTTGCCAACAAATAAGAAAGTTTATCTAGCAATTAAAATGTTTACAAAGTCACACTAATATTATAAATGTGAATGTTTGGATGGATCGATGGATGTTTGTTACTTCTTAATGCTAAAAGTACAAAATTGATCGGGCTGAAATTTTACATATATGTATGTAACACTAATCCTTAAATCAAACATAGGGTATTTTTTATCTCATTAATCAGTTCCCATGGGATAGAAATAACCTTAACACTTTGACTGCGATTCTTTTTCGACGACTGCGATCTTTTTTTTAACCTAAAAAAATCGTGCTGCCGCTCTACACAGCGGCTGTGTTGCACCGCACATGCGTTTCGTTCGAAAAATATTACGGCTGTGCTGAGTCACAAAGATCTGTATTTTCTCAGCTGCTGCGCTAGTGTTGATTTACGCATATTAGTCACTTGTAGAAAACACATACCGTGTGATTTCAGCACTCAAAGTGTTAAAATGTTTCCATAGAAACAACGAGTGCGAAACCGCAGGCAGAAACTATGTTTAAGACTTACTTAGATAATAATTCTATATTTAGTGCGGTAGACGGTGTGGTCTTTATTTCCAGGAATTTTAAAACATTGGGGATTTCAACTGAGGTTATCATAAGAACCTTTTAGCTAGGTACCTACCTTTTGTAGCACTACAATAAATAATATAAAACAAAGTCGCTTCCCGCTGTCTGTCGGTCCCTATGTATGCTTAGATCTTTAAAGCTACGCAACGGAATTTGATGCGGTTTTCTGTTATAGATAGGGTGATTCAAGAGGAAGGCTTATAAACTATTTGACACATCGATTACCACGCGGACGAATGAATGAATTAACACTTTATTGCACTTAAAACTATAAAATAACACCTTATATTTAAATATTACACATAAAAAGTACAATAGGCGGCCTTATCGCTGACAAGCCGCGAACGAACGCGCTTTGACGAAGCCGTGGGGCGCAGCTAGTATCATTATAATACATACTCATTTGCTACTAACTCTTTCTTTATTTCTATACTGCCTTACCGTGCAAGGTTGTGTTATTGGTAGACTACGGGAGGAAGAGAGAGAGAAAAGATTTTTGACAGCTACCAATAGAAAGCCCACGTTCGCAATAGTTCTTGAAACCTAATAAAACCTCTACCGCTTTCCTGTTTTCACGATATTCCCTTGAAAACTGCAAACAATCCTCTTCCGTTAACCGATTATAGCGATATTTTGTTGAAAACTGTGCTACTTTTGAACTCTAGACCTCTATGGCCGAATCACTTCCTGATGTGTAGGTAGGTATGAATGTTCGTACAAACAGTATCATAAACGTTTATACCGCGAGTAACACAACAATAAGTCTCATAATCTCTAAACCATAAATAGATTTAATCTAAGTTTTAGAAACAAATATTATGATTTTCTGGCGCCAATTATTGTTTACACAGATTAAAATATAAATATATAATGCTGGACAATTCACGCAGCATTATCTAGCCCCATGGTAAGCAGAGCTTGTGTTATGGGTACTAGATAACTGATATACATAATACAATATATGTATGACATAGATAGATATTTTTTATTATGCATAGAAAACGACCAGAACACCCGGAACAAATATCTGCAGATCGTACACACAATTGTTCCGAGGCGGGAATCGAACCCGCAACCTTCTGCGTCGCAGGCGGACCTTCGCCCACCGCGCCACATCGGTCGTCAAAAAATGATTATTTACACCCCTGAAAATAGTTTTAGAATTTACAACTTAGATTGGAATACATTATCTCTGACATGACTCGATAGCATAGGAAAAAAATAAAAAAAATAATAATAAGTTTTTTTTTTATTTAAAACAAAAAAAAATTATAAATATTTTTTTAATTTTTTAAATAATGCTGGACAATCCAATCAGCGTCATCTAGTCCCAAGCTAAACAGAGCTTGTGTTATAGGTACTAGATGACTGATATACTTAAAACATACATACATACAATACAATACTTTACATGGATAGGGTCTTTATTATAATAGATAACGACCAAAACACCCTGAACAAATATCTGCAGATCGTACACACAATTGTCCCGAAGCGGGAATCGAACCCACTGCGCCACGGAGGTCGTCAACTCGTCAATATGTATCAATCATTTACTTAGGTAGGTCCTTTATGTAGTTATTAAAGTGAAAACGTACAGGTAGGTCCTAAATAGTAATTTAAATACAAGCCCTCTTGTTTAAGGCTTAGTGCCAAACAAGAGGGCTTGGATTAATCATCAAAGGCGAGAGGCGCCTCCATTTGTTTCTAGCGACGATTAAACTGATTGACACTTAGATTCTTGAATGTGTTGAAATGGGCCTGCAAATGACGTCATTACAGTACAGATAATATTAATTATTTATTGGAAAAACCAAAAACTGATCCATTGTTAATAATATAATAGGGAATTAATGAGAACAGCTATTTGTGACAATTGAGGCAGGTTCTTTGTTTAGTATAACCATTGTTAGGTTTTTGCCACAATAATATTTTGGCAAAATTAGTGGATATATTTTATGATAAATAATAATAATAATTCATTTATTTTTCAGATTACATAGATCCATAACGTTAGTAAGAATAAAAAAATCTTAGACTAAGTTAGTTTTAATTGAATGATTATAATACTATTTAATTAATAAAGAGATGGAGTGCTCGTACATTAATCCATCCAATTTACCGGCTACTGCTGCCAGGATGATGTTGGTACTCCCACGTACTCTGCTAAGCAGTGAGGCTGCTTTTCCTCATACAGGCGGCAAAGCCGACTTCGCGGGCCTCCGCAAACATGCCAGAGGCACTGCAAAATCGTGGGAGCCCCAACAGCATCCTGAAAGCATTGTTAATAATACTAGTTTCATTAATAAAGACATTTAACACTTTGACTGCGATTTTTTTTCGACGACTGCGATCTTTTTTTTAACCTAAAAAATTCGTGCTGCCGCTCTACACAGCGCAGCGGTTGTGTTGCGCCGCACATGCGTTTCGTTCGAAAAATATTACGGCTGTGCTGAGTCACAAAGATCTGTATTTTCTCAGCCGCTGCGCTAGTGTGGATTTACGCATTAGTCACTTGTAGAAAACACATACCGTGTGATTTCAGCAGTCAAAGTGTTAAAGGTTGTTTCTATCCCATGGGAACGCTTTTATGGGATAAAATATACCCTTTGTTTCATTCCTGTTGTGTTCCTGTGTTTTTGAGGCTTAGAACCTACATACATCTATGCAAAACCATACATTCTGGCTGATCTGTTCAGTAGTTTTGGCGTGAAGAAGTACATCCAAACTTTCACCTTTATCATATTAGTGAGATAATAATATTCGTTTATTTTGAATGTTGTTTGTGTACAATTTAAGTATTTGGTATTTATTTTCAGTTCATAATGCAAAATTAAATAGAAGTAAATAGCATAGAGCAATTTACTGTCATCATATTGATATTATTTTAGAAAGTTTTAAAAAACGATGGGGAAAGGAGGTGTAGGCATTCCATAGGAACAGTGAAGTGTCAATTTTAGGTACCTAGGGTAGGTGCCTAGCGTTTTCATAAAAATAATATAAAAGCTATTTTGGTTCTTTATTTCTGAGTATTGGGCTCTCCTATATAGTAACGGGCCACCGTAGATTTCGTAGAACTAACTCACAATAAGTTGATTATTCCGCAGGTGCTTACATTGGCCCACCTGTGGCTATAAATAAAATGAAACTTATCGTTATGCCTGTTACAAAAAAACACAAAACTTTTGGTACGGATTAAACGATGTAGTCAAAAAGGTCAAAATAATCAATATAATAAGTATTCAATAATAAATAATGCTGGTCAATTCACAGATCATCATCTAGCCCCAAGTTTAGCAGAGCTTGTATCATATATATCTTATCAGCGGCCTGCGTCCAACAGTGGACTAGTGTAGGATGGAGTTGTAAGCAAAGGTTGTGTTATGGTATATACATTACAAAGATAATTATGTAGGTGCTATGCACAGTAAAACATTTTTTTTAATGTACGTATACTATAACACTGTATACATACATACCCAGAATACCCGAAACAAATATCTGCAAATCGTAAAAACATTTGCCGCAGGCGGGAATCGAACCCGCAGCCTCCTGCGTCGCAGAAGGACCTTCGTCCACGGCGCCAAAATAATAATAATATGTATCTGTAATGCAAATTTATATGTATTTTCGAACCTTCTTTGACACGCGTCAACATTTCTCTAATGGCGTTCAAACGCAGAGTGAAGGTACCGCGAGTACGATAAGAATGTGGCATCGATATGAAAGAGTAGGTTACTTTGGTAGGGTTGCCGCGCGTTCAAAAATACCAGTATAAAAGTAAAAGTTGATCACCTATTACAATTATAAATAGTTTATTGAAAGTAAGTGATTCATCACACTAATATTATAAATGCGAAAGTTGGGATATTTAGATGAATGCGTGTTTGTTACTTCTTCACGTCTAAACTGACGACCGATGTGGCGCGGTGGGCGAAGGTCCGCCTGCGACGCAGGAGGTTGCGGGTTCGATTCCCGCCTCGGAACAATTGTGTGTACGATCTGCAGATATTTGTTCCGGGTATTCTGGTCGTTTTCTATGTATAATAAAAAATATCTATCTATGTAATGTATTGTATTATGTATATCAGTTATCTAGTACCCATAACACAAGCTCTGCCTACCATGGGGCTAGATAATGCTGTGTGAATTGTCCAGCAATATTTATTTTATTTAAACTACTGAACGGGTCTGAATTTTGCATACAGGTAGCTCTAGGACTAGAATAAAACTAAGGCTACTTTTTATGCCATAAATCCTCATAAATCTGTTCCCATGGAATAGAAATAACCTTAAAACATAATCAAAGCGTGCAAAGCCGCGGGCAGAAACTAGTAATATTATAAATGCTAAAGTTTGAGTGTTTGGATGTTTGTTATGTCTTCACGCTACAACTACTGAAAGGATCCGGCTGAAGTTTTGCATAATTATGTATGCCTAAGCCCTTAAGAATTAGCAAGCTGAAGTGGCAGTGGGCCGGCCATATCTCGCGAAGAACCGACGCCAAACGTGTTCTTGAGTGGAGACTAGGACTCGGTAAACGTCGAGTAGGACGCCCTCCGACCAGGTGGGATGTCGATTTCCTTTTGTTTATCTTTTAGTTTTAGTGTGACAGTATAAGATGTTTAGCTTAATGTGTTTTAATGTATGTTTTTTTTTGTGTGTGCTAATGAAATATTTCTATTCTATTCTAAAATTAAAATATCAAGTAATAAGTGTCAGCCCTATACAACGTGAACGCTCTAATACGTCTGTCTGGCTGATGTAAGTTGGAATCAATTGTGGAATGTTTGCAAAATAAACTTGGATGATAGGTATATGTTGACTGTTTATTGTGAAAAACATAACCCTGGGGTGATGAATATTCGTCTGAAAACTTTATGCAAAGTTCAGTGAATTTCTGTTATGAAATTTGATAGATTTTTAGTATCTGTGTAGGTATCTAGCGTCTCTTGCAATTCGATTGTTAAGTATTTTAATTCGAATACAGTTTTTTCTTCGTTATTTTAATAAGTTTGTACATATGGAAAGAAACTAAATAATTTGTTGAAAATAAATGGCTACGTTTACGGTTATGATAAGCAAAGCCTGATTTCATACAAATATTTGTTTTGCTCGCTGTCTCATTTAATTGAATCAAATTTGACTGAGCAGCTAGTTCTTTTCAAACAAACTATTTTACAATGGTTCCGGTATTGACTGCTACCTTCAGATAAGACATTAAGTACCCGTTATCAGTAAATAAATCTTTCTTTTTTCTTAATTCTTGTCCTATTAGTTATGGTTAGTTGGGTACTTGATATAATCAAATACTTTCACCGACAAAGCAGGTTTAAATAAATCCTAGATTGAATAAAACAAACAGAATGGCGAATATACATTTTATTACATTACTCCCAAAGTTCAATCTTGTATAATATTAATCCCCTTCTGGCCCCCGAGACGAACGGCGATGCCGACGGTAGACCGGTTGTTTTGTCCAATATCTGAGGGCAAAGAAACATAAGTTTAGTTATATTTTATGTGGCAAGGCATAATTAACTGTAACGATCAGTAAATTAGGTGCTCATTGGCTTTGAAGGATTTGATAGATTACTGCGATGCTATAGCAACTTTATCGTATGATAAAGTCAGTTCATCATCATTATCAGCCTATATTAGACATAGGCGAAGGCCTGTGCGCTCATTGGGGGCGCCCAACGAGCGCCGTAGCGCCCTGTCTTCAGCTTGACGTATCCAGCATCTGCCTGCAGTCTTTCGCAGGATAAAGTCAGTAACTCCAGTTTAACCTTAAAATTTTATGACTGTATACGAAATATGAATAAAAGAGGACTTATTAAAACAATAATATGCGATAACCGAGCTTTTCTTTAGCAACATTGTCAATAAATAGAGTCAATGAACGTATTTATAACAAACAAGGTCAATTTAAAAAATGCTCTACTGGAAATTAATCGTACTGAAAATGATGTATTTTGATAGAAAGTTCATACGAAAAAATTACCAATAACAAATGATTATTTAGATAATCGGGCAATTATCTTTCAGAAACACGCCATTTGACGTTATTAATATATAATAATAAGAAATTAAATGTCCCAAAAATTTAAGAAAATAAAAAAAATTAATAAGTACTTGTTTAAATTTCTCAATTTAATGAGGCTTGTTAGCAAAAACCTTATTAATATTAATAACTCCATCAATAACCATTTAAGTTCTTGACGCAAACTAACAAGCGAGTCAATAAATTGATGTTTTGATGAATATGGCCCCATTTCAGATATTATCAGTACATAATGTACTCGCGAGGAAGTCCATTCATGATAACAAGTTGAATGTACACATAGTTTACATATACAAGGAAAATATATAAATTATATGTATAGATACATATAATTTATATATTTTCCTTCCAAGACTAAAGATATCTGGTTTAAGCAAGAAGAGATGCCGCGCGAACACGTGACTTTCATCTGGATATATACTTAGTAAAACGTGAGAATTGACCCTCGATAAGTGCATAACGTGGGATAGTGATTGGTTTGTGATTCAAAGCATGAATGCTCGTGATTGTCATCGATGGAGTGGAAAGCTGTCCTGAATTACATAAAATGATGTGAACTCGATATACTCACATAACTCGATAGATATCTACGATGTTGGTAACACTAATTTGAGCTCTATATACCTAACATCAGCTTTGATCGTGACTACTTGGAAGACCCGTATAATTTATTATTAATTTTCAAGTTATGTAATAGAATTTTAGTTCAGATTACAATGTTAATATTCAGCATTCATATTAATAAAATTCTGTCAGATTTCTATTAATAAATCAAATTAAAAATAACAAGATGCAATGTGTTCCCAACACATTGCAATCAGTTCACATTGTTCAGTGATTTGATAAAATATATAACCGTTTACTTTGCTGAGTAAATGCTGAACAAGAAAATATTCCAGTTTTCTTTTCAATAGATGATGAAAAACTATACAGACGTCATAAGCAATGCGACTGCATTTAAAATGTTTTTCTCATGGATAAACGGTCTCGGAAATTATTTTATAATTGCTTCTTTGTATTCTGGTTAACTTGTTATGTATGTTCTGGTTTGCGAGATCAAATATGTAATAAAATTATATCTATTGTTAGTTTATAATGAATTCTAGATGGTGAATGCAATAGAATATGTGTTAATCAAGTTGAATCGCTAGAATCGGTTATAAAAAGTGATATTAACTATCATGGTCTCGTTATTTTGTAAATTTACCACTTAACTCTTTAAACTTGTTGCTTAAAGCTTAAATGCAAATCTGGTCTTATTTGTTTGCATACAAACGGAAAAATACAACCATATTCAAAATACTGTTAGCACTGGCTTCTTTAGGTTTGTTAAGATGCAAGATAAGATTTTTGAGGCTTTGTTACTGTACACACCTTATTCAACATGGAACTCCACAATATTTCACTGGCACCACACACGGCACTTTCTCGTTCATCTCTTCTCACTAAACTGGCGGTTGGAGCCTGAAGAACTCGAGGACACTGAGGAAGTGCTTCCACTGCCACTGCTCTTCGTCAGGCTTGGCTTCTTCTTAAAGCTCAGCCTGGTCTCTCCCTTGATGAAGCGATCCAAGGTCTGCCTCAGCGCGGAATGTTTCCTCTCAAAAGGGTTTGTAAACATTTTGGATTTGTAGTTTATTTCTTTGCAATAACACGTCCGTCAACCACAAGCGTCGGGCTGTGTCTGAGCTGGAGCCGGTTTTGCCGGTTGATATAAAGCAGTGACGCCTGCGCATATCCATAGGTCAAACCGCAAGTCGCACGGTCAGACGTCATAGATATGTTTTTGTTGTCTATCGTTTCTAATTTAACATAGTTAGGTTAACTTTTGAATTGATTTGTTTATGCGTCAGTGACGCAGAACGGATGTTTGTTCCGCTGGTCTATATGTCGTCAGGAAAACCGTGACGTTCTGAATAATTAGAAAGATTCTTATGAACTGTTATTTTTTTATATAATAATAATTTTGATTGCGTAGTATGCATTGTAGGCTACTAGATATCGTAGTAAACATATTTATATCCGTGTAGATAAGTATATCATCAGGTTTTTATAATGCGATGTAATTTGCGCCTTTGTAGGTAAGTATATCAGCAAAAAGCAAGACGCATTTCAGAATTTATAGAATACCTACATACTGAGCCTACATACTTAGTAAACATTTTTCGTCTAGGTATTCCTAGTTTTTTCACTTATTTATTTGATCACAGAATTCATCAAATAAGGTAAGAGGACAACTTTACCGAAAGAAGAAAGAAGCTCGAAAAGAGAACATAATTGTAAAAGTAAGTAATTATTTGCGTGAGCTGCCTCGCTCGAGGCAACATATTATTTGGAAAGTCTGAAATTTATAGATAGGTTCTTGTTAAGTGTTCTACTGAATATGTTAAGAGTCCACAATCTCAAGTCTAAACTTGAGACACAGATCAACTTTTAAGTTGATCTAGAAGTAGTGATCGTAATTGCTCTGACCGGTTGTCTATTGACGTAGGTACGGAGGATTGTACCATCGCCCGATATTATAAAAAAATGACCGAAATTATCTACCATTCTGAATCTTTTGAAAGTCAGTTAAAATTAACCCAGCCGTTTTTGCTGCCACAAATCAATGTCGAATTTGTCTAAGTATTTCGATTTTTTGTGTTCCTCATCCGATCATAGGTCGATGGTATTATTAGTAGGTACTAAGAAATGCAACTTGCGTCATAGCTACCGGTTTAGACATCAACTCTACTCAACGACTTCTATTCTAGTTTTTTGGAGCTGACAGCCCTGTGGCGGGTCACGACGAACACATGTTTCAAAATGCATAATTATTTAGGATTCATCATTATCCCACCACCCATAAGTTCTGCTGCTTTGCTTAGGCTTAGGGGTAGATGAAACTGTGTGGTTGTCCAGCATATTTTTTTTAATATAAGATTCCTCCTGTGGCTCCATACGCTTTTTCCTAGATCAAAATTAGCTTTCCTATATGTTATTCCAGGTCTTGCATCCAAATTTTTGCATTAAAATAAATTAAATGGTCATATTAATGAGAAATGACACAGCCTTATTATTCCTTGACCAAAATATAAAAGCCAGCGTTAGCATTATTAGCATCCATCATCATTATGAACCGTTATTTACCCACTGCTGGACATAGACAGTGAGTGGCCTGTGCGAATCAAACATTCTTGAAATAGAATATTTACTTTTACGATTTTGTTGCAATTATAATAAAATTAATTAATACATAATGGCAATTCACACAGCATTATCTAGCCCCAAGCTACACAGAGATTGTGTTATGGTACAATATGACAAATACATTTACATATGTATGTAGATAAATTTTTTTATTATACATAAAAAAACCCAGAACACCCGGAACAAATACTTGTATATCGTAAAAAAAATTGTTCCAAGGCGGGAATCGAATCCTCCTGCGTTGCATCGGTCGTCATCCCATAGACGACTGATGTGGCGCGGTGGGCGAAGGTCCGCCTGCGACGCAGGAGGTTGCGGGTTTGATTCCCGCCTCGGAACAATTGTGTGTACGATCTGCAGATATTTGTTCCGGGTGTTCTGGTTGTTTTCTATGTAAAATAAAAAATATCTATCTATGTAATGTATTGTAGTATCAGTTATCTATAACACAAGCTCTGCTTACCATGGGGCTAGACAATGCTGTGTGAATTATCCAGCATTATTTATTTATTTATCTGGTTTGTTAATATTATAAAAATGGAGTGCTCCATAGTTGCTGTCGGTCCTCTACCAATCTGGGCCAATTGATACCGACCACGGTCGAATGTCATCGACCTATCGCGTCGGTGGTGTGGATGTCCTCTACTACCAAAGTGGTGGCTGGGATATTAAAATATTTATAATTGCTACAATATAATTATCAGGTTTTTCTTTCGTTTATTTCAAGAAAGTTTAAATAGCGATAAATCTCGTTTCTTAAAACTTTCTTAAAACGTGAGCCTGCAATTATAGCACAGAAAATATCACAGCGTGTAGCGCGATGTACATGAATAAAATGTACGACAAACTCAATAGATTTTTTTTAGGCACCTAACTGTTGCAAGATTAGGGTGAGTAGATGTCTTCTAGACATTCGTGATGTGACATCGTTGGCCACATCGCCACTGAGATGGTGAGACACATCTGGTGAGATTGTGGTCAAACGAAGGTTTATTCATGGTAAAAAGATAAACACGTGATGTGATGTGACATCATCGGCTACATCGTCACTTACCATCTGGTGAGATTGTGGTCAAACGAAGGTTTATTCATGGTAAAAGATAAACACGTGATGTGATGTGACATCATCGCCTACATCGTCACTTGCCATTTGGTGAGATTGTTTCAAACGAAGGGATATTCGTAGTAATAAGAACAACACGTGATGTGATGTGACATCTTCGGCTACATCGTCATTTGCCAACCGGTGAGATTGTGGTCAAACGAAGCTTTATTCATTGTTATAAGAACAACACGTGATATGATGTGACATCGTCACTTACCATCTGGTCAGATTTTGTCAAACGAAGCTTTATTCGGGGTTATAAAAACAACACATGATGTGATGTGACATCTTCGGCTCGTCTTTTACCATCCGGTAAGAATGTGTAAAACGAAGGTTTATTCATAGTAAAAAGAAAAAGACGTTTTTTTACTTCCTAACTCAGTTGAATAGACTGAAATATTTCCTGTAGTATGTAAAACTGGTAATTATGAACACTCCATGCGCATGTGCATCTTTAACAGAATCTAGTATAATCATAATAAAACTAGTTTCTCTAACTCTTATCCGGTAAATTCTAGGTGTGGCCAGACAACGCTACCTACATATTAAACAACTCATACGTACTCGTATCACTACATAGTATAAAACAAAGTCGCTTCCCGCTGTCTATCTGTCCCTAATGTACGAGTATGCTTAGATCTTTAAAACTTCGCAACGGATTTTGATACGGTTTTAATTAATAGAGAGAGTGATTCAAGAGGAACGTTTATAAAGTACTTGACACATTGATTTCCACGCGGGCGAAGCTGCGGGGCGCAGCTAGTTCATGTATAAAACGTACTGATACCACTTGCACTTTGACACGTCTGATGAAATGATTGAAATGAACTTGAGATGTCAAAGAATGTCTTCTGTTTTGTCTGGCTTGGTCTCTAGTCTTGCATTTACGATTGTTATGTCGTGAAGCTTTGATGATGCTTTGTTACAGGCAATGCCTTAAGACAATAATATTCATAATATTTCATACATTGCCTGGACGCCCCAGGTATTCTATACATTGCCTAGGTATTGTATAGAATACCTGAATAAGGTAGTGTCCTGGGTAAAAAGATTATTTTTCTATTTAGTCCGTCAGTTAGATTATCAGAAGATATTGGATACGTATTTTTTCTCTTGTCACGCAAACAAATACTTACAAAAATAAAGCGCGTCAAAGTTTAGGAGTGGGGGCTCGTGACGTCACAATTTGCTAAAAAGTGTAGCAGGACGTGACGTCACGCGGAACTTTAACTGGCTATATCTTCATATTTTTTTGTTTAATTGACAAAAGAAAAAACACGGGTCCAATATCTTCTAATAATCTAACTGACGGACTTAGTGGATTTTAGAAAATTCAATAAGTTAATTGGAAATCTTATTTCTCAGGTAGGTATGTAAAGGAGAAAATTATTTAAAATTTATTTTAGGATTCAAGTTAGTGATTCTGGAATTCCCTATTCACAAATACTTACGTAGTAGTAAGTAGTTGTGAATAGAGAATTCCAGATTCATTCGTCCAGATTCTGGAATTCTCTATTCACAACAATAGAGACACGCGTTATTTAGGTATGCTGACATTGGTTGTAGGTATTATTGATTTACGGAATTGGGTATTTTTGTCTATAAAATCTATAAAACAACAGGTTAATTGATGTTTACGCTCATCCTACTAATATTATAAACGCGAAAGTTTGTGAGGATGTATGCAAGTTTGTTTGTTGCTCTTTCATGCAAAAACTACTGAATGGATTTTGATGAAACTTCACAATAATATAGCTTACATATCAGAATAACTCATAGGCTACATTTTATAAAGATATATTGTATATTATCCAAAATATCTATCACCACGCGGGTGAAACCGCGGGGCGCAGGTAGTAAAATCTATAAAACAACAGGTTAATTGCTGTTTACGCTCAACACTTAACAAAAACGTTAATCACTAAGGACGCGTTCAAATGTAAGCTTCTCCACTTTTACTTAATGCAGTTTTAACCTTGACGCACTGTAAAGTTATGACGCAGTTAAGGTGTCAACAAAAAATCCCAGGCTATTTAAGATCAGTTACTAATTGATGACCATGTTATTTACAAAAATAGCTTGGTTAACAACGGTGTGACAATATTGCTCACCCATTTGAGGACTGCACTTTGAGTTTTTTTGTATTAAGTTGTTTGACTTACCAAACGAATGTACCTACGGTTGGACCCATAAATACCTGCTGGTTGATTCGAATGTACTCGTGAGTGTATCGCTCATGCTATTTTCGCCTCTCATCATAGAGTATTCCTCTAATTGATTTATTTCCTTTTAAAACTTTCGAAACTAGCATGGTTAGTAATACATAGTAATTTATCTATTTCATTTTAATACTTTATGTTTTTTCTTGTATTTTATTCGAAAAAAATTCACTTATAGACAACGACCAGAACACCCGGAGCTCGTACAAACATTTGTCCCGAGGCGGGAATCGAGCCCGCAACCTCCTGCGTCGGTCGCTGGTGGACCTTTGCTAGATGATGCTGTGTGGATTGTTCATCATTATTTATTATTTATATTATGCAAGCGGTGGCCCTAGCTGCTGCACTTCTCTCTTGCTGATAGTGATAACGTAGTGACGACCGATGTGGCGCGGTGGGCGAAGGTCCACCTGCGACGCAGAAGGTTGCGGGTTCGATTCCCGCCTCGGAACAATTGTGTGTACGATCTGCAGATATTTGTTCCGGGTGTTCTGGTCGTTTTCTATTTATAATAAAAAAATATCTATCTATGTTATCTATTGTATTAAGTATATAAGTCATCTAGTACCCATAACACAAGCCGAGCCTACCATGGGGTTAGATGATGCTGTGTGGATTGTCCAGCATTATTTATTATTTATATTATGCAAGCGTCGGCTCTAGCTGCTGCACTTCTCTCTGCTGATAGTGATAACGTAGTGATAACCGGGACCTACAAGCCCTGATCGATCAGTGCTCGCATCACGTGCTGTCTGTTTGTTGCAGGGTCAATTTCATCGCGCAATTATATTATACTTGAGTTTTAGATAGTAAATACTTTATTGCACACTTAGTAAATATATAAGAACTATGCAAAATAAAAATAAAAATACGTCACAATTGGCGGTCCTATTGCACAAGAACGATCTCTAGCAGACAACCATGATTTTGGTTTCTTCGCTACAATACATGTACTTATGTACGAGTATAATCAAGCTCTGCTAGCTTTGAGGCTAGATGATGCTGTGTCGATTGTCCAGGATTCTTTATTTATTATACAAAATACAAAAATACAATATATTTATTTCTTTAACTTAATGTACCATAAATATAACAGTGTTTGAGATTCCTTTTTAAGTAAAAGGGAATCTCGTCTTCCAAAATATATCATAGAAAAGTAGATAAAGTTACGTAAATTAGTTTTTTTTTAATTTTTTTTTTTAATGGAATGGTTGATGTAAATTTTCTGTTTGAGTGTTTGGTCTGATATTCTTTCTGTATGGGTTATGGAATATGGAGGTCATTTTTAAGTTAAGGGGCGTACCCTAAACTCGAGAAAGAGGTATCTTTATCTACTTACCTATTCTTTTGTGTTACTCTAACGGTGCCTGTGACTTACGCCTGAATACTGAAATTATATCAATTTTAACCTGGATTTTTCTACAGTCCCACTACACTTACATACGAGTAAATGCGAAAGTTTGGATGAATGTAGGTATTATGGAACATGTTTGTGACTTCTTTACGCCTAAACTACTGAATTTATCGGGTTGAAATTTTGCATAGATGTAGAAAAGTTCGATTCCAGGCGACCTAGCCTGGAATCGAACTTTTTGAAATCAGTAAAGCAAGTAAAAAAACTTGTGACGAGCTCGAATTAGATTTGCTTTTGAGTATTATAGGATACGACGGCCGCTGGGGCAAACGTGTTTTTGAGTGGAGACCACGACTCGGTAAACGTAGTGTAGGAAGCCCTCAGACCAGGTGGGATGATGACCTGCGAAGACTGCCGGTAGATGCTGAATGCGTCAAGCTGAAGACAGGGCGCTATGGCGCTCATTGGGGGAGGCCTATGCCCAGCAGTGGACTAATATAGGCTGATGATGATGATGATTATAGGATAATTATAATACTCAAAACGTACTTTATAGTAGCCGAAACAAATCCTACTGTGTAACTTCTAGAAATAAAATTAATATTCATATGCAAAACTGCTATAATCATTAAAATGACTGTACGTCTGTCTTCGTATTTAAATTCACTTGTACAAGTTCAATGTCAGTCATACGAGGTCGTTTGGTTATGGCTGTAGCGGAAGCTTTAGCGATTTTTACCAGATGTTAATAAAATAGAAAAAAGAAATTCATTCAATCATCATGACGACCTCAGTGGCGCGGTGGGCGAAGGTCCACCTGCGACTCAGGGGGTAGCGGGTTCAATTCCCGCCTTGGGACAAATGTTTGTAAGTTCTACAGATGTTTGTTCCAGGTGTTCTGGTCGTTTTCTATGTATAATAAAAAAATACCTATCTATGTAATGTATTATGTATATCAGTTATCTAGTACCCATAAAACAAACTCTTTCTATCTTGGGGCTAGATAATGCTGTGTGAAATATCCAGCTTTTTTTTTATTCAGCACACAAGAACAAAATTATCTTAGATTTATGTCGACGTCTAATCGTAGAATCAGTCCGTTTACAGAATGGCTAGTTAATAGGCTTGTTTCCACTAAGAATAAATCGGATGGCTTAGAGTTTCTAATGATTAACCATGATAATTAGTAAACAAAGAAAACAACTTTTTATTAAAATATTAATAATATTTTTGGAAAATAAAATCGAATTAAACAACAATCAGAGAAGCAATAGATGCTAAGCTATAGATGGCTATAGTTTTATACTAATTTCCAAATTTTGTCAACTAGCCTATATAAATAAAATAAAATCTCTTTATTTCGGATATCCATGGATCTATATTTGGTTAGTAAACACACAAAAATATGTATAATTATAGAGGGTTAGTAGTATTTTAAATTAAATATAACAATTGAAAATTTAGATAAATAATAAAATTAGAATATAACATAAGCATGTCCCTTTCCCAGAGCGATCCCTATAAGAAAGATATATTTGCCGGGATCACTCTGCGAACAAGACATGCCCACAGCGGGGATGAATATCTGTCCGCTATGGTTTTCAGGATGGCTGTCCCGCACTCTGCGGGACAGCCACAACAGTCTCCATTGCATCTGCCTGTTGTTCAATCAACTTTCAATACGGCTAAATGTTATTTAGCCATTAGAAAAGCACAAGCTAGTCAAAGCTGCTGTGAGACTCAAACGTTGTCCTACAAATAAAATGTTGCTCGCTGTGCGTGACATTTTCTTTCTAATGGTAAGTTATTCCATTATTCCGCTCCGCTGTCCACAGGAAAGACACCCTTATCACAGGTCATATTGGCTTAAACTACTTACAATATCCCCCGACAGGTAAATAATTACCTATGCGAATTTTCGTTGAAACCTGTTGAAAGAAATTTGAAATTCAAAATAGATTGTCTATTGTTTATTCTAATACGTTTTCTTAGTTGTGCGTATTATGTCTCGTAACTATAGTTTGACCGAAACCGCTGTACCGCGCCTGAGGTATGCGAGCGGCGAGAAGGGGGGGAAATATCGGCCGCTCCGATCCATCAGTCTGCCGTCAATGCGTACTCTTGCTCTTTTTTCCGCGCCCCCCACCTCAACACTTTGACTGCTGTTTTTTTTCGACGATTGCGATCTTTTTTTTTACCTAAAAAATTCATGCTGCCGCTCTACACAGCGGTTGTGTTGCGCCGCACATGCGTTTCGTTCGAAAAATATTACGGCTGTGCTGAGTCACAAAGATCTGTATTTTCTCAGCCGCTGCTCTAGTGTGGATTTACGCATATTAGTCACTTGTAGAAAACTCATACCGTGCGTTTTCAGCACTCAAAGTATTAATACTTTGAGTGCTGAAAACGCACGGTGCTACTACCTAAATGTCTGCTAGAACTATTCTTGTCACAAAATTCAGTTCTTACAATGGCGATAAGAGTCATTCTCTTATCTTTTTATATAACAATCTATTGCTGTTCGTTAGTCTCGCTAAAACTCGAGAACGGCTGGGCCGATTTAGCTGATTTTGGTTTTGAAATGTTTGTCGTAATCCAAGGAATTGTTTAAAAGGTGAGAAAACATGGTAAAATTGCGCAGAAATTTCAGGCGCAGCTAGTTTTATACATATAATTATAAAATTGAATGACGCTTACTTTATTAATAATAGCGAAGGGGCTGGGAAATGAGAAGAAAATATCAGAACAACTCGTACAAACATTTGTCCCGAGGCGGTAATCGAATCCGCAACCACCTGCGTCGCGGACCTTTCCCGCACCCCGCCATATCGGTCGCCACATACTGATTAGGAGGTTATATTATTTCAAGAGAAGACTGCAGCGTGGTACCAATAACTCAATGGGCGGGAGAACTGGCCCGTCGCACAGAGGATCTGCCTTCACCAGTGAGATTGGTGGTCATCCAGCACGCCAATACTCAGAGCCTTGGAAGGAAACAGCTGTAGCTCCAAGCTCGTTTATGAATGTCACTCTGCTCTGGAAAGGATATCCACTGAAAACCGGATCATCCTGCAATGGATCAAAGGACATAGTGGGAAATGATGCTGCGGACGAACTGGCACGGAGAGGATCGGCGACAACCATAGAAGGACCACCGCCATTCCTACCCCTGCCATTTTCTCTGCTCCAGACATGGACCAAGCTCAGAACTAGAAATACACATAACGAACGATGGACTAGCCAAATCAATTGCAGACAAGCAAGGACGGCACTCCCATCAACATCACCAAAGCTAACAAAACGCCTACTAAATCTGAATAGATCGGACCTACGTGTCCTTGTGGGAACACTAACAGGACACTGTCCACTAAACAAACACTTATTCACCATCGGAGCGACGGATAGCCCTCTCTGTAGAGGATGCCTCAGCAACGACGAAACAGCCTCCCACGTAATCCTGGAATGCGAGGGAGTACTAGCACAACGTATAGAAATCCTCAACTTGCCGAGGTCGCTCCGCGAAGCCTGTGAAGACCCCAGGAAGATTCTGCGCTTCTGGACGGAGCTAGGCTGGCTATGCTAGCAAACTCTACTCATAAAGGACCAACTGGAGCCCAAATGCAGAAAATGGAGTACCCCCACCTGAACCTGAACCTGAACGCCGTTACTCCTGACGCCTCCACTGACGCTGACTGCGAGAGCATCGCTCAGGCTATAAGGGAATATCATATGAAGGTGTTGAAGTTTGATGATATTGGACAATCTTAAGTGTTATTTAATTTTTCGTGAAAAAAAACAGTAACGTAAACAGAAAAAACAGTAAGTAGTTACGCTGGTACGGTTGGTGTAGATATATATCCTCTTATTAATCTCTATTAAGCAATACCTAGGAGTCGTTGGCTTTCTGGTTTTGAGACAGAAAAAACTCTGCTAGCCATATAAATTTATAGCAGTTATAAATTGTTCTATCCTACACAAGTACCCATCTATTTTATGTTGTCATTTTTCGTAAGTAAAGGACTAGTATGATAAAAGAAAGCGAATAAAAAGAGGGAGAATAAAATTCTTTGTATGCTACGCGCGGCGTAAATGTCTTCTAACAGTGCTACGGTGGCGTAGAGGTTCTGTAGAGCTACGCGTGATGTAAATATTCTGTAGCGAGTGCTACGCTGTTTGCAGATCCTGTAGCAAGTGCTACGCCGTAGAAATCTTGTGGTGGTGCTACGCCTAGCGTAGATGTCCTATAGACTACTGTGACGATGTGCTACGCGTGGCGAGGAATCCCGTAGAGAGCTACGATTGGTACTCGTCGTAGACTTTTAAAATATCACCAACTTTATGATCGAATCAAACAAAGTTTGAAGCCAATTAGATTATATTTCATAATAGGTATTACAAACACCTAATAAGCAGTTTACAACGGAGTTGAGAGTTTGGAGCGAACTTAAACCAGAGTTTATTGATATATTCGTTAGATTTTTGGTAGAAATTACTAAGCTGTTATTTAACTTAACAAACAATTGATTCTATGATTTTTCATAAAAAAAATCGACCCTTGACAATTTCTTTGATTATTATTATAGATGGGCATATAGAATTTCTTTTCCTAAATTGAAATTGTTTTTTAGTTCCCTAATCTGTGGCAACGGCCGTGTTTACGAAGGAGCTGTTTGGACAAAGGTCGGCGCGCACACTAAAAACTTCAATAAGATGGCTTTAGGCGTATCTTTCATAGGAGAATTCAGCGGTAAGTTTACAGCCTAAGGGCTCTTGTTCACGACTCAATTTTACTTCTTGTTCCCATCGTACGGTTAAGATACCGTGCCGTGAAGAGCGTCCGACTTCGAAAAAATACTGAGTTAAATCGCACCGTGCGTAGACGCGGCGCACCGAGAGTAAACACGGCGCCTCCTCTCCCATTATTTTATTTTCTTCTCTAGTATTTTTCTCATCGTAGAAAACTTTATTCTATTGTTCTTATTAAAATTTTTAGGATACCTACAAGCCCAGTCTTTGGCTGAAAAACAGCGCTGATCATAAAGCACACGCTGAGCCCTGTTTCGGCGCAGGGTCCTGGAGGCAGTCTTATTTTTACCTTTTTTGTGTCACTTACTTCCATGTTTTCCGTTTGTTTATTCTATGCCTGTATTTTGTACCTGTGTCCAAATAAATGTTTTTTTTCTATTCTAGTATTCCTAAGGCTCAAGTCAAGTCATTATTTAGGACTCTTGTACTCACACGTTTTTTTCCCTAATATCTACGATTAAGTCGCTTTGGGTAATCACGGTTGTCGGTATTGTATAGATCACTGAAGGAAGGTTTTTCATTAACATACCACGGCTGTCACTATACGGCGGCGGCGCCGTGCCGTTGATCTTGACTTCACAAAGTGACTTAATCGTAGATTTTATCGGCGAACAAAACTTGTGTACAAGAGTCCTAGATCGACATAAAAGACTTGAGCCTTGGGCTTAAGATCTTCAGGTATCAAAAACTTTAACAATAAGTACAATAGAATAAAATAAAGCTGTCTACAGTCAAGAAAATGAAACTTTTACGATTCTATTACTAGATGCCTACTATGTCAATATTAAGCACCGAACTACGTTAAAAGTTACAAGCTATATAAAAAAAATTATAATAATAAATGATGCTGGACAATTCACACAGCATTATCTAGCCCCAAGCTAAGCAGAACTTGTGTTATGGGTACCAGATAACTGATATACATAATACAATACATTACATAGATAGATTTTTTTTTATTATACATAGAAAACGACCAGAACACCCGTAACAATTATCTGCAGATCGTACACACAATTGTTCCGAGGCGGGAATCGAACCCGCAACCTCCTGCATCGCAAGCGGACCTTCGCCCACCGCGCCACATCGGTCGTCAATAATTCGTAATATATTGAATCTGTAACATTAATGAACGGCTGCACCAGTTTTATCAAAAAAAGCGAAAAACACTTTAATAAGTTACTTCATAATCAAGAAATTTCTCGTCATCTTACAAAATACTTAAATTACATACGAATCAGTTCATCCACTTGGAAGACACACAGGCCCACAAACAAAGAAAACAATGCTTTCATAAAATGATGTCTACCTAGGTAGGTACAAAGAAGTGCAATAAACAATACGTTCTAGTACCAAGATAAAACTAGACAATTTTAGAAGACTAGTAGATGTTTTATTAAATTTCATCTGGCTCGGTGAATGCTTTTTTTTTATGTAGGTATGCCAGACGGACTAAATTTATGTAGGTATCTTTGTTTTCATTTTAATAATGCCAAATAACAAAATATCAAGCTGTAATATATCGAAATTTATTTCTTTGGAAGAAATTACACGAGTCTCAATATGAATTTGTATTTTTTAAATCAAAGCGCAGCCAAAGCTTACTCATACAATCAAATAAAACAAAGTTATTTATTATTCCTGGCAGCTCTGTACCCGCATGTCCGATGACAAAGGCTCTATCGAAGCCCTGAAACATGTATTGTTTTGAAACAAAAACGATATGACAGCTGTGAAGTTATGAGCTACACGCAGCACTGAGTAAATATTAAGGAACGCAGGGATTGCCTATAAAGTACCTGGTAGAAAAGAATCAAATGTTACATTATTAGCTAAGAAGTCGTCTTTATTTGATTTGATTTAGAGATAACTCTTTTAGGGATAAATGACAGTTACACTTCAATAATTAAGTATTTGTATTGTATTATGTATATCAGTTATCTTGTACCCATAACACAAGTTCTGCTTAGCTTGGGGCGTCCCAAGCTAAGCAACCTTTCCATCAGTATCTCCGTGCAAATAGAACCGCACGCACTATCTAGAGTTTCTTTCATCTATGGGCGATTTTCCGACGATACCACTGTCGTAGTAAAGTGATTGGTAAGCAGAATTCGGCCCCAACCCGAAAATCAGCCCGAAGATGTCGAAAGAGCCGAGTCGGGATCATAACAGAGAAAAGGCACCAGTTCCTACTATGTATTACTCAACGTCTGAAAGATCACCAATCTGCCTGCCAGTTATTATGAAGAAAAAAAACCCTTAATGTAAAATAATACATCCATGTATTATGTCAGGTTTTTGTTGTGTCATGTCCTGATATGGACCGCCTTCGGCGGTGTATGCCTCCTCCAAGGATATCCAGAGGTTTCTGTCTCTGGCTTTTCGTGGCCACATTTTTCCAGCTACTTGTGTGATGTCATCATTCCATCTTTTGAATGGTCTCCCTTTTTTCCTTTTTTGGTCAAGTGGTAACCAGTTTGTGACTATATATGGCCATCTGTTTGGTATATATGGCCCAGTATTCTTTTTACTACGTCTTTTGTTCTGGTTTTTCTTCTTATTTCTTGGTTTCTCACTCTCTCTCTCTGAGTTTGATTCCTAGGAAACTTCTTTCTATGCCTCTCTGGCATACTCTAAGTCTTTCTGGCATTTTCTTTGTTGTGTTCCAGGTTTGGCAAGCATAGGTCAGACAGGGTGTTAGGCAGATGTCCATGGCTTTTCTTTTTAAATTGATAGGAAGATTGCTCTTGAAAAGTTCTTCAAGAGCAATTTTCCTATGTTGGTATCTTCAAGATGAAGATACTAACGTAAACTGATAATACTATAGCATTAAAGTTATTGTGAACTTATGGAACATATAACGACGATTCCAACTAGCAGTGAGGAGAGGAAGTCCTTGTTCACTGTTTGTTAAGTTTGGCATACATAAGTTTGGCATTACACATTGTCCTTCAGTTTTGGGTTGAGTTGCTAACGCTGTTTATAATCACACTCATATCATAAATGCGAAGGTTTGGATGGATGGATGTTGGTTTTTCACGCCATAACTAGGGAATGGCTGAAATTTTGCATAGCTGTAGCTAAAAGCCTGGCGTCAAACATAGGCAACTTTTAATCTTAGAAATAACGTGTGCGAAGCTGCGGGCAGAAATTAGTATTGAATAGATGTGACTCAAGTTTAATACCACTGGAATCTAACAATCTCTGTACAAATAATTTGGAATTAATCATTAGTTTAAACGATTGATTCCAATTCGTATTAAAAGTTCGAGTGATTCCTGGTGATTATTGAAATGTGGTTATTAGCATTTTAATACAAAATTTCTATGAGTTTCGAGATTATCGACAAGCTGACGAGGGAGCGATTAACGCTCTGCCCTCTGATAAAGGTATGCTGCTCCGAGTTTTGGGAGTAATGTTAATAAAATGTTCATATTTCGACAGGTTGACAGTGTGAGATTTAGTGGCGGTATCAGTGATAACAATGGTTTGTGATCACTGATTATTTATTATAGGTATATTATATTGTATTTTATATTTATTATATTATATTATATTCCGCCGGAAGTCTGAAGTGGAACTAGGCCGGACACGTCTGCCGTATGTCCAGCGACTTGTGGGCAAAGACCACCACAGAGTGCAGCCCACCCAACGCTAAGAGGCGACGTGGAAGGCCCAGGATGAGATGGCGTGACGAGCTCGAAGCACATCTTCCATCATGGCCTGTTGCAGCGTTGGATCGCGAGGAGTGGAAGGAGGAAGGCCTTTTCCCAGCAGTGGGATAATAATGGCTCATAATAAATAAATAAAATAAGTATTATATTTCCCACTAAGCCGGGTAGATACCGATGTTTACGAGGCCTAATGTACCTCTTGCAGCGAGTATAATACTTTTCACCGTGGGCTAAAATCTGTCTCGTTGCAGTTTCAGTTTGAATTATTTTATTGATAAGGTTTAAAAAATATTAATAACGTTTCGGTTAAACTTATGCGTCCCATATTCACAAAGTTCTAAATTTTATGATAGATCAAAAGTAACAAATTATAACCAAGTTGGTATCTATTACAGGTAGAATCACAAAGGCCAAAGCCTCTAAGATTTTATCTTATTCCTCGTGTGTAATTTTTGAATAGAAACTTGGGAAATGTAGGATCATAAATAATTTCCAAGAACCTCGTATATTCTCTGTAATCAGGGGCCTATCTCTTACCTGCTCGGGAATTAGGTCACATAGGTAAGGGAGGGACGAATCTCAAGCATGAATAACATTCAGAAGATATGACATGAGTATCAAAAGGTATCATATTTTATCCATAATGTTGGTAATGCTTTTTGCACAACCCCATGGAATATGGTTTTGTTACAGAACATAAACCTAATACTTTTCTCCTTGAATCACATCACACTCAATATATTTATTTAAGAAACTAGTTTTCGTTTGCGGCTTCGCAGGCATCGATTTATATCGAAATATGGAAATGTTTAAAGTTTATTTCTATTGTAAAGTAGCCTATGTTTGATTCCAGACTTATAGCTACAACTATGCAAAATTTCCTGATCCGTTCAGTGGTTCTGGTGTGAAGAAGTAGGTAACAAACATCCATCCTAACATACAAATTTTCAAATTTATAATACTAGTGTGATGCGAAGGATTGGATGTTTATGTTTATTATGTTGTTGTTTTGTTTTGTATGTAAGTGTTGTGTTGCTAGGTGAAAGCCATTTAAATGGCTTTCAAATGTCAATTATTGATCGGTGGTTTTAGCGTAATTCCACGTCTGGGTGAACATAATTATGTGCTTCTTGTCATCTCGCGTGCGAAGCCCCGGGCAGAACCTAGTATATATTTATAAATACAACTTCGAAATACGTGTGCTCTCTGCCTATTATTGCTAAAAATAGTCGTGTGTTTGCTACAAAAAACTTTTGAGACACCGTCTAAGGATGGGACGGAAAACGTTTCTGACAGCGATGACAGCGCATAAATCATCTCGTGTGAATAAGAAGTGGCTAAAGGATAAAGGGTGCCCCTTGCACCATGAATCATTTTTGGGGCTGGAGGAAACATAGTGGGTAGGTAATACTTTCGACCACAAAGATTTAAACTTTGCTTCCTATGAAACTATACGGCAATGACGAACTTATTCCTTATTCCTTATCCAAATTGGCTTGGTATAGGTGTGGTGATTTATTTCTTACAGCTCTGATCATATTATATTAGACGACCTCAGTCAAACAGCAGGCGAATGTCCGCCTTCAATGCAGGAAGTTGCAGGATCAACTCCCGTTACGGGAAAAATGTTTGTACTTTCTGCATTCATTATCATAATAATAATGATTATTTATTTGCAAAAATGTATATTCATTATTTTTCCGCGTGTAATAAATAATAAAAAATGTCTAACTATTTTATATCAGTTATCTTAGTACCCATAAAATAAGGTCTTACCTGAAACACAGAATAACTATATGGCACTGACTTGAAACCCAAAAAATAACCATTACCCCAAGTTAAGTGCTCATGCACACATTTGTGATTTTTACATTGTAAAGAATATGTTGGCGCCCTAAATACCTACCTAAGACTTGAAGTGCCTCTATCTATTAACCTCAATGTCATTGACGTCATCTGCGTACGTACATACTTACATTATTGTTGAAGAGAAGTCATTTATCAATACCAGACACACCTCTTTTTCTCATGTTAGGCCTACAAATCATTTTAATATTGTCGGAAAGAAAAAACTAAGTTCGAGAAAAGGCCAGTAACAGGGTTGTATTAGAGATGAGAAGATTAGGAAGAAGAAGTCTTTATGACGACCGATGTGGCGCGGTGGGCGAAGGTCCGCCTGCGACGCAGGAGGTTGCGGGTTCGATTCCCGCCTCGGAACAATTGTGTGTACGATCTGCAGATATTTGTTCCGGGTGTTCTGGTCGTTTCTATGTATAATAAAAAATATCTATCTATGTAATATATAGTATTATGTATATCAGTTATCTAGTACCCATAATACAAGCTCTGCTTACCATGGGGCTAGATAATGCTGTGTGAATTGTCCAGCAATATTTTTTTTTAATCTTTTTATTTATTATAAGGCTAACCCAGAACATAATACGAGTAAACGTTAACTAAGAGGAAAATATGTGTGTGTGTCTGTAAGTCCAGTAACAATGGCTCTGCCTCATCATGAGTCGGATGACAAGCAAGCTCTATCAAGATAGCAATGAATGTTCACGCTATCAATAGACGTTCGTTATTTAAAGAAAGTAAAGAAAATAAAATCTGCCTGTATTCTTTCGCAGGTCCTCATCCCACTTGGCCGTAGAGCGCTACGTTTACCGAGTCGTATTCTTCACTCAAGAACACTTTTACCCCTTTGTTATTTTATTAGACTGTTTGTTTTGTTTGACAAAACAAACAGTCTAATAAAATAACAATTCCATTTAGATTAGAACAAACAAAATAAAACTGCTAACGTATGTGTTTACACGATCTGTGTAAACACAAGATGTGTAAAGATTCTATGCTTTATAAAATTCAAATCATAATAATTAATGTTTTTAGTAATCTGTTATTTCGGGAAACTTCTAAATGGACCTCCTCCTGTCTACAATGGACAAAACTGTCTCAAAATTTTGAAGATTAGAAGTCAAAGATCTTAGTACCCTACGTTATCTTTGTTGGAAGTCTTCTACTAGATAAATACCGTTCAAAACAACTTCAGTTTACTGATTTTCTTCGCGCAAACTAAGTTTTAATCAGTAATTCTAATTCCGAAAGTTTATGAATACTTTATCCCTTGCTTTGTTTATTCTGCCAACCAAACTAAGCAAGCACCATGCTATTATTTTATCATCAAATCTCAATCAACCAAACTTTTATATATTTAATATAATTAATTAATAATTATTTATCGAATGCTTCGATACATCAGAAAAACTTGAAATAATAAACGTCTCCGAAACAAAGGCTATTTATAAATTGAACACTACTATCAATTTAAAAGACAACAATTGGGTACACTTTGTTCTCTAAATGGATTGTAACCCAAAGGTCCTGTAAAATCCAGGAAATACATAAAAGGATTTATTGTAAGCACTGCTACTGTCACATCGAAACAACGCTTTGGGAGTACAATATACATTTTTCGTTCGTAGTTTTTCATATATATTAAATCCTGCTAGGTCTCTTTATCTTAATATTATACCTATGGAAGCATTAAACAACATTTGTGCTATTTAAAGTTTGCGATCGTTATTCGTTTTTCTATTAGTATTAAATTAATAGATCAATTGTTTGGTAGATTTCGTTATCGTACAAAAGTTCGTGAACTATGATACTTTTTATCGAATGAAATACATCCCGTCAGAAATAAGTTTTGGTTTCATCATTTCTGATAACATCAGGTCTTCAGAAAAGCTGATGGAGAAACGATCACAAAAAAAAACAATGTTTGTATTACTATCTTCAAATGTTATTGGAACACTCAAAAGTTGTCCTTAGTAAACGTCACGTGCTCATACGATACGATAGCCACATAGAAAATGTACTTATTCCAAGTTATAATAATGATATAAAGATTTCCTACCTCTATCACCTGTTCGCAGGAACTGTGAGTAAACGATTTTTTTGAAAAGTTAGGTATGTAGTTAGATACGTATTTTAGGGCTGCATTCTAAATTGAAATTCTAAATTATGGTTTTCTAGTTATATCTTTTGAATATTTTATTGCGATATTTGATTAGCCGGGTCTAGACTGGGCGAGCACCGCACGAGTCAACCGGACGAGGCATGACCTGGCTATACAACTTTCAGGTCTCGCCAGTCTTAGCCGGCTAATAGCTAATCGCTTTTGATTTTTTTTGCAACGGGTCTTAGGTTTAGTAATCTCTTGCTGCCTGACTGGAATACTTAATCCGAAATATATTTTGAGCGATAAACTTATTACCTTGCATATAACCCAAATAAATATGAATATAACACAGGCATGCGCAGATGTATTTGACAAATAATTATAACACATGAAAAAAAAAAAAAAAAAAAAAAAAAAAAAAAAAAAAAAATTAAAAGAAAAAAAATTTATATATATAAAAATAAGGGAAATATATAAGATAAAAGAGAAAAATATATACAAGAAAAAAAAAAAAAAAAAAATGAAATTGATTTATGTTTAATAAATAATTTGTTGTGTGTTTCTGTTATGAGTGTGTGTGTGTGTGTGTGTGGGTGTTGTTATTATTATTGAAAGTAATAATACCAATTACTAGTAAAATTCTTGTATGATGTCAAAAATGATGTTGCATTTATAGCAACAGTTTTTATGGATTTTAAGAGTAACCGCAAACTAGCGTACTTACAGATCCATTGGTCTGATGAGTCCTACTAGTTTGCAACATTATTAAAAAAAAAAAAAAAAAAACACAGGCATGCGCCATTTGTATATGATGCGATTTTGCTGAAGCTAGACTCAGTACAACAACTACAGATATTTTACATTATTGAAAAAAAGCAATACACTTGCTTCGCATGTTCTCTGTAGATTTATTTTACTAGTTTATTATGTACTCTGATCTACACAGAACATAATAAACTAGTAAAATAAACACAAATAATAATAATAGGCCTGCAGGGCAGCTTGTGGCGAGCTGTTGGTGAGTAGCGACACCACGGGTACCGTACTCCCGGGGAAGTTTCTGGTTCTCGTCTCCGCTTGCGGAGTGGCATCCCAAGAGAACCAGATCCCCACCTCTTGCTTGCTTTCATTGGCCGGTCTGAGTGAAGTCGCGAGAGATGCATCTTAGGATGTAGACTCTGGGGTAGAAGTGTCTAATGGCGTAATAGCGAGGAACCCGCTCACGAGCAGTCTTCGTGATGGTGAAATCGGGGCCGCACCTCTCGACACCCCTCAGTCGTTTGCGCCGATGTTGTTCCTCTCCGGTAATTTACTCCGGCTTTTTAAGGAACAGCAGTGGCAGACGGTGGCTTGCCGAATGCTGGATGGGTATCCAGCATTCGGCAAGCCACCGTCTGCCACTCTTCTTAACATTATGATTGACTTGTTTATGGCAGACGTCCGCAATCTCCCCTATAGCCCGATTACCCAGTCCATCCATCCATCACAATAGCCTGGTTTTATTTCTTTCATTTTTCTTTGCAATAGTCTCTACACCTGGCGGATACCATCTTTGGGTGTATCATATTGTGCACCAAAGGATGATACCCGCTATGTGTAGCCATCGCCTTTAGATTAACTTCTGAAAGGGCCTCTGTGCTGTTGTCTTCGGCCCCACGCAAGCCTTCCAAAGGACCGGGTCACTTTATGGCCCGAGATCATGGTAAATGAGAGACATAATATTGTACGAAACCTGTTTATGGTCAAATAAATGTATCTTTATCATTTATGTGTAGCAGAGCAGCAAAGCTCCCTCATTATGCATGATTTTTACGACTCCTTCCTCATTAAAATTTATTTCAGCCCATCATCCAAATCCATCATGTAAACCACAATGACACCTTCCCCATGAATCACTCCATCTTTTGGTGCAAACCCTATGATTTTTTGGCAATTCAAACTCCGTTGCATGGTTTTATGAAAAGACGTTTAAACAGGCAGACAGACAAACGCGGAGAGCGACTTTTTTTTATTAATATGTTTTATATGCCAATGATTAGAAGAAATTAAATAACATGGCAATGCAACAAGCTCGAGAAAAGGTAACTGAACGAAACAGCATAGGTTATTAATTAATCGTAACTTAATGTTAAATAATTTATTAATTAGAACTTAACGAGTTAAGTTTTATAAGTCCATTGTTGCACATTTTGAAAACAGTTACGAAAAGTTGAATAGTTGAATAAAATACGAATCTGTACATAGAACCTTGAACCCAACTATTTCAAATAAGTTATAATGGAATTGAAGTTTTGTCTCAATAGGCTTTTATTTATGGGACAGTTAAATTAAGTTTTTATTAGTTGTTGCGTACTTTTAGCACGATAGAACGGCACAGTAAATCATTACGGTTGGGACTTTCATCTACGGTGAGGTCTGAGGTCACATAATATTATTTTTTTATACAACTTCTATTTTACATACATAATTATTTTGTTGCAGGACTAATCCTATTAAAAATACGTTGTTGACCTGTTTTGTCGACCTCAATATATGTAATTTACCATGCTGACTTAGAAATATTTAATATTGTTGATGTGTTCAGCCACTTATGGAGCAAATAATTACTTAGGACACTTGAGTACGGTCTTTAGGCATTTAAAGGGTCGGTAATGTCCCTGTCACAATATTACCTGTGATATTACTGTGTCCGTGCCCTGTTACATGCGTCCATAGGCCGTTTTTCATAAGGCATGCGTTTTTGCCATCTTAGTGGTATAAAAAATAGTTACGAGATTGCTTTTGCCCATTTTCTATGTTAGAATCGTATGATCTCCGAGTAGAAAGGCAAAAAACAAAGCAACAAAAACAATATATTCATTTAAAATTAGGTAAACACGCGATATATGTTCAAAAATAAGATGACACTTGACTCGTAGTTTTTGTTAATATCTTGCCTACTTACATTGTTTAAAACCACCTATTGTTTGAGGAAAGTCAACACGAAGAACTTACTAGAACGATCTCAACCATAAGATGTAGGTATTTTGAATATTCATATAGCTTTAGTAAGTATGTACTTAGTAAGTTACTAAAAAGATAATCTTTATTATCTGCAAATGAGAGAATCTTTATCATCTGCAAATGAGAGTTTCTGATTTTACTGTTGGGCCTTCGTTTCATCTATTTAAAATGCAATGTAAATATTATAACACAATTATAATTGAAGAAACAAAAAAACGACTCGAAATCCCTTAATTTTACACTGTTTTAAGTTTTGCGAATATGAAAAGCTTAAATAAGCTGGCCTAAAATAATTAAGGTAACTACTAGTACGTCTATTTAAAATTACAGTTCAATCCGTTTGTTTCTGTTTTGGTTATGTATTGTGTAATATAGGACCTATCCTATGTTACACAATACATACCCGTCGACTTGCCCATCGACTGGCAATTCGATGGGACCTATAGGAAACAGTACGAGTACTAAGCTGCCTGTCGAATTCAACCGTAAGAGCAAATATGATAATGATTTCGACGTAGGCGTGTCTTGCTTGCGTCAAGCAAGAACATAATCAAAGGACCATCGGAAAATTACAGTATGTAAGTGTTAGTACCTGAGTATGAGTTTTACCTGCAGTCAATATGAATGTGTAATTAGGAGGTCTACTTTGAAAAACCAACGAAGTTGATGGATACGTCGATTGCACGGGTCGAACAACCTTACCACCAAGTGCTTTCGGACGCGTCAATAAAAGGCACCTTTCGTTTCGGACCTCTAAGAAATAAATGTATGTATCGTTTTCAAAGTTAGGTCACCGATCGGCCGGCCGTCCTTCCTTTTGTACGTTTCGATGTCATCCGTCAACTTCGTTCTTTTTTCAAAGTAGACCTCCAGGTACTTGCTACGTACACATGCGTCAATTACCACTAATAACATACATAATATGTTAGTGTTGTTATTGTTTAGTTTAGTTTATTAATTTCCACCGTAGGTAAACAATGTTACACTTGATGTCGTTAAATACTATTTTAAAAGACAAATTACATTTTTATTATAACACACACTAACTTTTGACAAAGGAAACACCATAGGACATTGTGCAAAAAAAAGCAGATAGACACGCCTTCTTAAAAAATTAAAATATCATTCATTTATAATAAATTTTCACAATAAAACAGATAATAAATAATGGTATAAGTTAAATAAATAAATGGTAAAAATTAGATAAAATTTCAAAGTAATCTGCTGTATAAGGGCATTGTCAAACTATACTAAAAATATTGTACAAAATTAAAAAAATTTGATAATATACAAATAAAATACAATGAAATAATGTCAGGAAGAAGAATAATTTTAAATTTACATTTAAATCATGATTTAAATTAATGCTGCTGTATAGGGGCATTGTCAAGGAACTAAACATAAATACAATTATACATTGAAATAGGTACACTATTCATTGTATAATTGTAGTAGTGTACTCTACCTGCTGTTTTTTATTCAGTGACATAATAACACAACGCAATAAATTTCGCTAAAACCAGCCTTCTTAAGTAAAATATGCTTATTCGTGTTCAGCTTAGAGGAATACCTCTAAGCACAATCTCTCTGAATACTGAGACATATTTCTCTGTAAGACGAAACAGAGAATAAAGTAACTTAGTACTCAGCATTTTCTAAATACATAGATTCTAATCTAAATGAATATTTGAGTGGTACATGAACCCAGCAAGTGTCGGAGATGTACTGTTTGTTTGATGTCTGTTAACTCTATTCTGTCTGGAAATCTGTTTGTTTGAGATGAACCTAAATAAATTGAAGACACAAATACTTGTTATTTGACTTGACTTAATTTGTAACTAAAATACCTTAGGTTCAGCTACAACCACCTCAGAAACAAGATAAAAACACTTTTTTCAATGAATCTACGAGTACAATAAATACATGCCACAACATCAGAAATAATAACTTTAGACTTTGAATTGTCTATAATAAGATTAATTGGTACTTAATAAACAAAAGACAATATACAAAATAACTTTTCATTTGATAAATTAGATATTGTGTGGGGGTATTTTGTTAGCTTTAATTATCTGGGTTCAATGAAATAATCGAACTCTTGCTTATAAACAAAGTTATTGATTCGGACTTAACTAAATCACGCTATTGTTTGGGTATAAATACATGTAGATATGCAATGGAAGTGGCTGTGCTGAAGGTTCATGTACTCATAAAAGTCGATTTGGTTAGGTACATTGTTTGTTGAAGTTTTTGACACTGATGTTAGCTCAAGGCCGCCCGTTAGGGCGACCATAAATAAATAAATAATGCTGGACAATCCACACAGCATTATCTAGCCCCATGGTAAGCAAAGCTTTTGTTATAGGTACTAGGTAACTGATATACATAATACAATACATTACATAGATAGATATTTTTTATTATACATAGAAAACGACTAGAACACCCGGAACAAATATCTGCGTACACACAATTGTTCCGAGGCGGGAATCGAACCCGCAACCTCCTGCGTCGCAGGCGGACCTTCGACCACCGCGCCACATCGGTCGTCATAAATTTTGAAAATAAATTATATGTGGATAAAGAAAACTCTAAAATAATTATTCAAAAGTAGAAATAAATTTATTTTGAAAAGAACACTAAATAGTTTTTTATATATACCCTTGCGGTAAAAGTCTGTTAATTTTTTTTTACGTGGTTTTTTTAGTAATGAATTATTGTGCATTTCCTAGCGTCATTTCGTACACTGCGTCAGGTGAGATAGCATACATTTATATTTAGGCAACAATTCGTCACTACAAAAAAGATTTCTAATTGGTCACAACGCAAAAAGAATTTAAATTTGTTTCGATTAGTTATTATGTAAATTTAGTTCTAATAAGTCGCGTCTCAGTTTTTAATTTTGGTCACACGGCAAGCTTGTTTATATTCGTCACCCCGTCAAATAGTTGCAATTGTTTACGAGGCCTGATATTCAAAGAATCGCCTTATTTCACTACCCGACCACTGTTGTGTCAGAAAAAAAGTTGGCCACCGAACTTTGGGTGAAAATAAAATCATTTATTTTCACCCAAAGCCAACTTTTTTCTCTCTCCATATTGATATATGGAGAAAACTCTAAAATAAGTCCCGTTCCGATAAAGTTAAGTTATTCAAATGTAGAAATAAACTTATTTTGATATGATACACTTAAATGTTTTTCGGGACAGAGGAATAAAAGGAATTATTATTAACTTAATCCTTTGTCTTGACTTACTCAATATATTTCAAAAGAAATCAGTATTCTTAATTTAGATTCTGTTACGGATATTAGGTTTTCCCTTTTCAATACATACCTCTTTCATAGCAGATGTAAGTGGGTAAATAAGAACCCTACTTTTATGTTTTTTGAAATCGGCGAAACTTACAATACAATATATAACTTTATTGCACAATCAATACAAAAAAATAATAATAAAGGGTCTTAATACTAACTAAACTACATATATGAAGAGGAAAAAAATATTTTTTAGTTAAAGTCAAAGAAGTCAAAAATCTTTTATTTCTTTAGGCTTACAAAATAAGCCCTTAGACAAGTCATAGTTATACATACATTAAATTATTATCAAATAAAATTATTTTCCTGTTCACTTATATTTATGTCCACTTAGCTTGTTTCTGCCCGTGGCTTCGCATGCAGTGTTGTATAATAATGTCTATATAAACATTTAAAGGTTCCCTATCCCATGGGAACTGATGTATGAGATAAATAATAATAATCGTTTATTTTTAGACAACACAGATCCATAATCGGGTTAATTTATATCTAAGTCTTAGGTCTATGTTAGTTAGGTATTATAGAGGTAGGTGTAGTTATTTAGTTAGTACAGCAATGCAGTGTCTGTATAGCGGGCCATCAATCTTGTCCGCTATCATTTGCAGAATCTTGTTGGTGCTCCCACGGACTCTGCTCAGCAGTGAGGCTGCCTTTTTCCTCATGCAGGCGGCGAACCCGTCTGTGCGCGCCTCGACGAACATGCCGGACGTGCTGCAGAACCGTGGCAGCCCCAGCAACATCCTGAACGCATTGTTGTATTGTACGCGAAGAGCATTAACGGATTTTTTTGTGTATGTAAAGTACAGGCTCCTCGTGTAAAATGACTGATAAAAAGATTTGAACAGAGTTATTTTTACCTCTTCTGAACAACGAGCATAAAGAGTGAGTTACCAATGATTTTTCCAGATCTAGAACTAGATGCCAGTCCGATCTGTTCTGTTGTTTAGGCATTAAGAAATAACAAACATCAAGAAACTTTCGCATTTATAATATTAGTGCGATAACTAGTAGGCATTTTTATACCACCAATTTGGCAAACAGGAAATTAAACAAACAAACAACATTCTATTACACAATATTATAAAGTTGAAAGTTTGTGTAGATGTAAACGTATTTGCTTACCTAACATCGCCTAATCTACTGATCTGAAATTAAATAATATCCCATTGACCCCCCCACCCCATCCATCAGAAAGTAACCATTTAGAAACGATGGTAAAACCTGCAAAACGATAAAACATAAAAATAATATGCACTTACGTCATTCATATTATATACAGCATAATATTACCTAACTATTCGTCGAAACGAGACGACAACAATTGTTATAATTATAATATGTCGAAAGATATATTACAGAAATAGGGTCCTCCCGAAAAAGCTTGCTGACAAGACCACTGGGTTTGATAAGTTACAACGCGATAATCGGGATTGAAGTTATAAGCAAAATGTTATGATATGTAATGGATATGTGCTTGTCAATTCCACGTCGGTTAAGCGCCTAAGATTAATCTACCTAGACTTTTACGCCTTTTATTTATTTCACACATAAGATAGTCATTGCTTTACTGAAAACTTAGGGACTTTCATTGAGTTTAGACTACCAAGTTTAAAATAAATGGAAATACCTATAAGCTTAATGTTTATAAGGTACAGATTGTTAGACGAAGCATAATATATATATATATATATATTAATTACTTAAAGATATAATTTTATTCAGCGTCATCTGCTCCCAAAGTAAACAGAGCTTGTGAGTACGTCATTACTTATTTATTTATTTATTTAATTTTCGGAAAACTTACGGCTAAACATAAAACAAGAAAGATTAAGAATATATATAAGGACGGCCAATTACAAGTTTTCACAAATAGTACCTAGAACCAATATTACCTAGAACAAATGCCCGCCGATCTGACAAACATTAAAGTTTGTCCCGCAGCGGGAATAAAATCCACAATAGTAGTTTATGCAATAGAATTATTTATTATTATTTATTTATTTTGTAATAAAAAAAAAATCCATCACGTCTAGATTATCAAAATTATGTTTTTTTGGAAGTGGGGCACTTATTACCTCTGAGGAGAGCCTTCTCGCTTTACCTACTTATATAGAGTAGGTAAACCTATATTTTTAGATTTTATACTATTTACCCTATTGAGCGAATTTTGTTGACTATACCACCCACATGATTCCTTCAAATTATTCACAAAAAGATAACCTTCTCTGAGTGACTAACCTTTTGCTCAACTTCACGGCGATAACAGGGAAGTCTCTGCAAAAATACTTTCGAAAATCAACGGAGTTATTTCGTATATATTTTTTAGAGAAAGATCTTACGACGCAACATAACAAGTCAGATAAAATGACCTGGGCGGGCAGTCTCGACATACATAGCGATCGCATATTATTTATCGATCGGAACTTTACGATCGGATCGCTATGTATGTCGAGACTGCAGGCCCTGCGTAGAAAAAAGAAAGTCTTCCTATATACTAGGTACAAACATCTTCTTATTTATAAAATGGTTTGAGTACCGTTGTGCTGCGGCTGGCGAAGGTCCGTCTGCGACGCAGGAGGTTGCGAGTTTGTTTCTCCCCTTGGGACAAATGTTTGTACGATCTACAAATTTGTACCGAGTGTTCTGGGTATATTCTATGTAGGTGTAGTAAAAATATATCTATGTAATGTATTCTATTAAGTACATCCGTCATCTAGTGTCCATAACACAAGCTCTGCTTAGCTTGGGGCTATGATGCTGCTGTGTGGATTGTCCAGCATTTTTATTTTTTTATAGTATTGAGTCACGGCATCTCTCACTCATGCTGGGAGGTAACCTGAGATTCTATATGACGTGTACTGTGCCTGAGAGTTGACATGAGTCTCAAATTCTCAATCCAATTATTTAAGTACGTAGGTTATAGTTATACCTACCATTATTGTATGCGACGACGTGTCATGTTGAGTCGTGTCACTGCAGCTGCGTCAGAAGTTGTCAGAACGGTTTTAGTCCTAAATTGCGGCACAACATAAGCTACTTATAGCTTACAGCGCAAAACTTTTTCCTTGTTTCCATTTTTAAACGACGAAAAACAAAAGAGGATTAGATACTGTTCGGCTGTATCTTTTTTTATGTATGTCGATTTATCCGTCTAATGTTGTAAAATCAGTTCGCAGAGAACTATAAAATCCTTATCAATTTTCTTGTTTTTCATCTCTGCGGGGATTAATCGTACCTAAGCAATTTCTAGAATCACATAACGTTCTATTAGTTCTTGCGATTATCTCGCTGAGGGTAGACAGACAGACAGTTATTCACTTTGATTCGTTTTTGACTTGTAAAACGATAGTGAATCATTAGCCTTAGGTACCTATTAAATCTAGCTATAACAAACCAAAACGCGCAGAGTTTTGGTTTGTTATAGCTAGATTTAATATATATATTTATTTTATAGCTAGATTTATACATGCTAAGCTAAGAGTTAAATTAGGTGCTACGCTTGTGTACAAAATACACACAATGTTTGTTCGCGTAGCGAGTCGTTTGACTAACCAGGCACCTAGCTAGGCACATCTCTCGCAGTAGGGCCATCGCTTATAGTTTCGCATACTATTACGTTGTAATATATTCGCTGGATGTCACTAGAGAGAAGCGCGTGGACGCTGGTCGGCGCCGACCGCTCAGCGACGCTGACGAGCGGCCAGCGCGCAGAAAGCGCGTACCGTCAGCGCTGAATAGTCGGCGTTATTGTATTGTTATTCTAAAAGGTTTCTATAGCGTCCATACAGATTGCTACGCGCCGAGCTCTCAGCGCAGATGGTCAGCGTGACACTTAACAATTAGAAAGGCTCCTTGTGTCACTTTGCAGCAGAGGCAGTCAAATTCAAAAGCTACCTTCATGAGAATGTTTGTGTCATTAGCATAAATTTAACAAAATAATAAATGTATGCTAACGATACAAAAATTGATTTGTTTTAGTGACGTCATTAATAAATAGTAAGAAAAGTAACAGACCTAAATGGCACCCTTGGGGGACACCAAAGATTTATTGGTACAGATGTAGAGCCAGTGGTTAAAGTAGGTAACTACATTGTAGGTTAGGTAGATACCACTTTTTTTAATAACAAGCTTACATTACTAAGCAAAAGGATTCTTAACTCCCTCGGGGCATATAATCACCCCCTTTCGACTAAGTACAAATATTATGTGGCACTTGGTTTAGACTTTACTCCAATCTTTATTCTAAACTCATAAAAGTTCTTTATAAAATGGTACAACTTTGTAATTGGCAAAACTTTAGCAATTCATGTAAATCCAAACCAGTCGGAAGACAACGACTACACTGTCTAACCGGCTTAAGGTTGTCGCAGATCATCGCTACCGCAAAGCACCAAAATGGTTTTTTGTTTCTCGATAGACCTTTGTTTGATATCGTCACTTACCCTCAGGTGAGCTTTCACAATCTCAGAAAGGGACCATAATATGGGCGACGGTGAATAACATTAGCAGGCAGCGAATCCCATTCCTTAGCAGTGCGAATGATGAAGGTGGAGGAAAACTGCTTAGTGCGTTGTGCATTTAAATATGGCTTTTAATTCATAAAATTTGGATACATTTTATTTTGACGACCTCAGATGACAGACAGGTCGCGGACCACTCGTTTGAAGCTTGTAAGAAGCCATCATGTCATTGTAAAATGTAACTAAAGATTAGGTGAGTTTAAGCCCATTTTTTAATGCACATTGTTGTGCTGTGTGGCTTTGGATAAATGTGCGCAAAGCTTTACGCCTTAGATCAAGATTATGTACTTAGGTTGCCTTCAGAGCTAAGAATTATGTTGTAACAATTTTACGCCAAATTCTAATAAATTTCGTACAAGCCGTGTAAATGTACCTAATGATTTCACAAACTTTCCATCTAATTTCGTCCTTGAAGGCGAAAACTTGTGGAGTTGTGTTTACCGCAAACAATAACAGAACTACTGTACTTAGGTACTGAAAGGGAAAGGCTTAAATCTGCAAAGATGAAGTTTGAGATTCAATCTCTTGGATGAATAACATCTTTTTTCGATGGAATTCTAGGAATCCGACCTAGGCGACCCTTGTGGCGCGCTGGGCGAAGGTACACCTGCAACGCAGGAGGTTGCGGCTCGATTCCCGCCTCGGGACAAATATGTGCACGATCTGCAGAATCCAGGTGTTTTGGTCGTCATCTATATATAATAAAAAAATATCGGTTTCTTTATAAAGAACCCAAGTTCAAGTTAAATCAGTTTTGAATTTACTAGAATTGCTATTATGTATGTATGCGTCATAAACCGCTTCTATCACTGTCTCAGTCTTCTTCACTACGAGTGATAAAGACGTAATGAGGATCGCATAAGTCCTGCCTGGGTTACATAGGTTCACAGCTGATAATAAATACCCTCTGCTCTTAGTCTGTCTGTGAATAGTGACCAATATAGTCTTGTAGCAAAATGAAGATGATTTTTTATATTGTTGCGTTGTGTGCCATTGTTTTTAACCATGTGAATGGAGGTAAAGTTTATTAGCTTATTTATATAGGTTAATTATTTCCGTGTTTGTTCTCACAACACAAAGCTGTTTAAATTTTATGTTTTCCAGTATGGGATAATTTATAGAGCTAATGATATTTTTGGATACCTATGTATAATTATATATTCCAAAAATTTATCTTCAAAAATTTTGTTCTTTAAGTTTTACTCCGTGCAAGAGTACTTTATTTCAAAGAAAGAAGTCATATAAAATCAAAGTCTGTGATTTTTTTAAAACTTATCATATAAAATTAAGTAAGTTCGTTTATATATTTGATCATCTCGACTTACACTTAGCGCTCCTACTCACTAGCAGTTAAAACTGGGGGTGGCTAATCGCGAGCCATTTTTAAAACGGCTGGCGTTATAAAAATAGCTTTTTTTAAAACTTATTACCAGCTAATACATAAAAATATGACTGACATTAAATATCTAATTAGGTATCTATCCATAAATGCAGTTTTTGTTCGGTAAGTTCTACCTTCGGCAGTAAAATCCTCCTCCAAGCTTTTCCATTAGCTCCTGTCCTGGTGCTTCGCACGTGAAGAGGTGGTGTGACGACATCAGGTACTTCTCTGATGTCGTCACACCACCGCTTTACTAGTCTAATACCTATATGTACCTACATACTGTTATGATTACTGATAGCGACATTCGCTGACCGTAAATCAACGAAAATGCGATATTAGTCTTGTTTATGTGGTAGTCCAATACTGGATGCATCAAGCTGAAGACAGGGCGCTATGGCACTCTATAGGGGAGGCCTATGTCCAGCAGTGGACTAACATATTATGCGGATGATGGTGATGACGTAATTAAAAGTCCGTTAACGTTGGCATTCTTCCAACACAAACCTACAGTAACCCATTCACACTAAAATGTTTGACACTGTGGAGTCATTGTTGTCGCTGTCTGTAAGTAACTACATAGTGGGTACCGTTTTTAAGTTTTCCCTGCGGACGTATCAACCTCTTAGCTATAATGTTATCTGACTAAAAGGGAGGAAAAAAGAGCCTCCTAAAAATGTAGCGAGACTTTATTAATTGGGCTTTTCGACTTATGGAGGTAGGTACGGTCTTGGCAAAAGGTCAGACGAAATTTGCTGAGAAGGGCCCGGAATACGCACTTATAGTTATTCTAGTAAAAACAATGTTTTACAAGCATAAATTTATACGTTCCATAGTTACTATTGACCAATTAAAGTGAGTTAAAATAATTAAATTATCTTCGTAACCACGATCGTTCGGGTTGACTGACCCGATATTTATTAATTGGTTGGATTTAATTGAAATAGCACACTGTTCACTGTCAAAACATCGGTGCGTTCTGTGTAACTACTAGCTCCATTCCAATATCTGATGGCAAACAGCATTGCCCTTTGCCGACTTATTTGACGGTCATTACGGGCACATAATGCTTAACACTTTGACTGCTATTTTTTTTAGACGACTGCGTTCTTTTTTTTAACCTAAAAATTTCGTGCTGCCGCTCTACACAGCGGTTGTGTTGCGCCGCACATGCGTTTCGTTCGAAAAATATTACGGCTGTGCTGAGTCACAAAGATCTGTATTTTCTCAGCTGCTGCGCTAGTGTGGATTTACGCATATTAGTCACTTGTAGAAAACACATACCGTGTGATTTCAGCACTCAAAGTGTTAACACCTATTTAACAAGGAAACGATCCCACAATGTATAGAAGAGCACGTTTTACCTAGCCTGTATGGTTCTTTCTTTTAATACTTATAACTTCACTTTAACTATGAGCTCGATTGATAGATATATTTATTAATTGTTACAAATTAGTTACAGTTTACTGTTGATAGCGTCTTAAAATCCTAACATAGGTTTAACTAGACTAGACAATAGAATTCTCTTAACAATACTAAAATAAAATGAATGCTAGCATCGGATATTAGTGTGGTAGGCAGTCACGCACACAAGCACAGTCGATAGCCACAGTACATTGGTACCTACCTAACCGTCTAGCTTAGCTCGGGTGTAGCCCGTGCGGGCACGATATTGCATGCAATTGATTAGGCACCGCAGCGAAGACGTTATGTTCAGAAGATCTTTACCTCTCCACCACTAGCTTATTGCCTTTTTCGATACCAAATTCCATTCAATAAACAATTTCTCCCATCTCTTTTCAGACTGCGGCATCTTCACCAAGCAAGAGTGGGAGGGCCTACGTCCAAACCACGTGGAGTACCTCCCAAGACCTGTGAATCTAGTCATCATCATGCACACCGTGACCCCTACTTGTAGTTCTAACGAGGGATGTGCCAATATTGTGAGGAACATTCAGTCGCGGCATATGGACGAGCTGAAGTTTTGGGATATTGGGGAATCGTAAGTGGCTTTGCCATGTGGTGTTGAAAATTTAAAGCCTCCTAAGCTATTTTTGTGGTTGGCGTAAGAGGCGACTAAGATATATCTACCAGGGGACGTGAAACTGGGTACCCACTGCCATGCGTGGCGATTATGACAACCCCCAAACATTGACCTATTTTTGACCTTTTTTGGGAGATGTTTATGTCCAGCAGTAGATGTCTTGTTTTTCGGCTGTTTTTCAATAAGGAGGAGGTTTTCATTTCACTGTAACCAAAAGCTTACAGTTTTGACTGCGGAACACTAAAAACAAAAGTGTGTGTCACTCTTACGGATGCTTAACAATCATAGCCCGGGGATTTTTTTGTATCTACTTAATTGTATATAAAAAGATTAATTATGTTTTTATGAGAAACTAGATTAGTAGTTACCTACTTCACTTTGCCGGAACATAAGGTAAAGTACCTGATTCGTAAAACATACGCAAATGTACTGGCTTAGAGCCTTATCACACTGGGGACTTGCGAGCGCTTTCAAAGCGTGGCGATTGCGCAGCGTGCGATCTACGCAGCTACGTTTCAAACAGTAGCGTCGCGTCGCCGACGACGACGGCACAAACCAAAAAATAATAATAATGCGTGTCATCGTGGCGAACTCGCTGCGCAATCGCGTCGCTTTGAAATCGCTCGCAAATCCCCAGTGTGATGAGGCTGTTTGTTACCAAAGTATCTCAAATTCCTAAGATGTTTCAACTCTATACATTTCAATGAGGCGGAAAACACACAAGTCTCAAATAACTTATTGAGCATTAAACAACAAACAAGTCGCTTCTCCACCAAATTGAATACGATAGAAGTTACAAGGAAGAACTTTCTAACAGAGGTCTATTCTTGTCGAGATGCGGACAATATTTGATTCCGGCAGTACAAGCCAAGCATCTAAACAAACTTCAAAAACAAACGACGACGTATCAAAAGCAGGGACTTTTGATACGTCGTTTGTTTTTGAAGTTCCCGCTTGTTTAGTTCAAGCGGACAATATTTGAAGCGGGCAGTACAAGCCAAGCATCTAAACAAACTTGAAAAGAATATTTGATGTCAGCAGTAGGTACACACTCGCGGTAACACGCCGAGACGAGCCAAGCAAGACTGTGTACATGTCACGCTCGTATCGCTTCAGGGTACCTCATAGACTTGTATTGTCTCGGCTACACAGTTCAATTACGACAACGCGTGTGTGTTGCTCGAGAGGACGAATATCCAAGTATTACATTAGACGAGACCTTTCTGAGGGCATGAGAGGTCTCGTCTAATTTAATATTGTCCGTGTGTCTTAAAAACCCATGCCGAGTGAAGTTTGATTAAACTATCATAGCATTAATTTTATTTCAGTATTGTTCAGAGAACAGTAGTGTCTAGATGTTTATCTAGACAGTAGTGTCTAGATAAACATCTAGACACTACGGAACCGTAGGGTACTAAGTTGGGATTTAAGACGCTGTCAACAGTAAACTGTGACAAATTTGTAACAATACCTAAATAAATATTTCTATCTATTTATCTGTCAAAACATGTACCAGAAACATAACCAAAAAAACTTGATCAAATCTGTTAATTCGTCTTGCAGTGAAATGGGAATATTGGTTTGTATCAACAAAGAAACAACCTCTCACATAAACGGATATTATTTTCTCCTTGTTGACAGGGGAAAAAATAACCCGAATCTTGAAACACATACAATGTTTGTACAGTCATGAAATACATGTTATGTAACGCTATTTCGAGACTATCATTATTTCAGCCGAAAAATGTCCTCTGCTGGATATACATAGCCTCGAAGAATATTTTGAAAAATAGAAACCTACAATTAATTGATGTTCCTTGTTCTCTAGCCCTGTTTTAGTTGAAGTAGTGTAGTAGTTTTAGTTTTAGTAGGTATTAAGCTTCTAGTATAAGGTATAATCTTGTTTATTTTTTTTGTGATTCTTATGAGTGATTAGATATAATATAATTGGTTTATAATTTTAACTTGAAATGGTAAATTAAGCATATTATTAACTTTATTGTATATAGCCACCTAGCATTTAACTTTAAATTTATGTTGCAATACCCTTGCAGGGTGCATTTTGGCACTTATATATTTTTTTAAGAACTTTTGTACACATGTAGCACGTTTCCTCTTAGTTTAAGTTTATTATTTTCTGTGTAAGTCTTTTAACAAATAAATTCATTTCATTTTTCATTTCATTTCATTTTCATACATGTAAGCAATAAACCATTGAGTATTGAGCATATGTAGATAAACCGTACTGTTAGATTATAAAAATGTCTCCTCTTCATTATAATCACTAATGTACACAACGGGTGTTTATCGCGATTCTTTACCTAATTTTCCCGACTCATCCCGTGACCACGACAGGGTATCAATCCTTTTAAAACGATGGGAAAGATAGGTATATAAACGTGATAAATTTCCGTTGAATAGCGATTATAATTATGTGTTCAGATCGCGTAAGTTTAAAAATAGCTCCTCATCGTTTATTTTACCTTAAAAATAACATTTGCAAGCATTACTTCAAGAAGACTCAAACCATTCAAAAATACAAAATATTTTCCTATTTCTTTATCTTAATGTAACAGTGTTTGAGATTCCCTTATAAGTAAAGAAATAACTGAGTTAGGGAAACACGCTCTTCTAAAATAATTCAAATATCAAAGTAGACTAAGTTACGTAACGTAATTTAGTTTTAAATGTCTATAAATATTGGAATTTACCTATGTACAGAACTAAGATTGAATTTCCTCTCCAGATTCCTGATTGGCGGAAACGGAAAGGTGTTCGAAGGGTCAGGCTGGCTCCACGTCGGCGCGCATACTTATGGCTACAACCGGAAATCTATTGGGATCTCTTTCATCGGCAATTTCGATGGTAAGCATCGAATAACTTTTTCCCTGTTCAGGAACCTTGCGAGACACAATAATCGGGGTGAAACTTGAGAAATGTTAGTAGGGAGGACTGTGCGTAGGATTTTACAAAATACGAGAAGCTAACGTTATTAAGTAAGATGACAATATCAATGGTATAAATATCCGTTCTTTGGTAATATTTTGGGACATGTGTAGAATGAAATGGCAGTTATTTTGTCAGCTTTTTTAACGGACCTCGGAAAAAGAAGGAGGTTCTATGTTTCTCTGTATGTTCGTTTTTATGTATGTCCGTGTATTTTTCATTTATTAGCGACGGACTTATTTGGATGATTCTTTTGCAGTAGAGGTTACAATGCAAATGTTATTCCTGAGGATTATGTATTTAACCCGCAAAATTTTTAAAAACAAAAAAAAAAATTTACTAAGTATTCGCAACCAAGTTTCGTAACCAACTTTGGTATATTTTTGCTTAGTTACTTCACAATTGGGTGGACTAATAATATAATTTAGCTAAGTCATTATAGCAAAATTATGAACCTGAGACAAAGTGAGCTTATCTTAATTTTTACTAAATCTCGAAGGAAAACAGAACCTAGGATGCTTTTGGGTTTACGGAGGTAAAATTATGATTACGAACAGCATTAGCAGTAAAATCATTGTATTTTACGTGTGCCGTTACAAATAATATACTACAATCACATGTAGAAAGTTAATCATTACTCCTCCAATTTTCAAGAGAAAAATGCGACCATGGGCAACAAAGGCACTAGAGCTAACAAGATTTAGTTCGTTTGTTGCACATGGTCGGCGAAGTCCTACTGATCGAACCAAGGGAAATTTTCACTTATATGTTCACATAAATTAATAAGTAATAACATAAATTTGCCATTAAAAACCAAAATATTAAACACAAACGAACCATCATATGAGCATAATGTAAGACGATTTGATTCAACTTAAAACGCATCGCGTTTCGTCAGTTGGAGTGCTGTGTATGTTTCCGATAGTAACTACTCATACATTTGTTTCGAGTGTAAAGCCATAGCGGAATAAAAAGACAGACACCCCGGTGGTGGTGCACTGAGAAGCGCACTGCGGACTCGTGGTCACACCATATTGTCACACTGTTGTGACTAGCAGGAATTTATTTTACTCGTGGTCACATTCTGTGGTGTGACCAATAGTAAGCTATAAGAACCGTGGTCACACAGTTAGTGTGGGGAATTGAGCAAGAACTTAGGTACATAATATCTGCTCTACAATACGAATCGGCGATTCCTAATTCTTAATTTACCAGCAGCGTCCATGGAGATAATCCTTGATTCGCCCAGAACTAGGTTAAGATCATAAATAAACAACTTTTGTTGGCAGCTACTTGGACAAAGTCCCTTTCTTCGTGCCTCTAGGCCGGAAAGATCTCGGGTTCATTAAAACTTTCAATGACTACGGACTAGGTAGTACAAGTTTAAAATTCTTGGGTCGAAGTAACTTTACAGATCTAACTTTATTATCTGAATCACAATTTAAAAATTCTATTATTTTTTAACAATATAATTAGTATTCCAGTGAGAGTAAGGGCCCTACCTCACGGGACGCCATCCACAACGACATCACTGGAAACATATCCAAATTATTTATTATGTTTTATTGTATAGCAGCTAACTCACGTAGCGACGCACAGTGTAGGAGCTTAATAATAATTATCGTCTCTAAATTCTGTAATTTTCTCCATTTTCTAAGTACCTTCCAAAATTCTTAATTAAAAAAAAATATGACAAAATATTTGGTTAAGCTATGTTTTAGTTTGAAAGCTAACTTCATAGAAAATCTTATCATTGATCGAAGAAAATCGGCACTACCACTCTTATGTTAAGTTGGGCAGAATAAATGTCTTCGGAGGTCAAAATCTCCGAAGACATTCCACCACCAACAACCACCTTCGTGTTACTACTGGTTGCGTTTTTGATCACATTACGTCTTCACTTAGAATAAAATAATCTTCGTTTTTTATATGTTAATGTTCCCTTTATTTTATAAAAGCAATTGTGTGTCATTTTCATGTTGCGCGTCCGAGTTCCATATCAGATTGGATTTCTCTGTGGGTTGGCATTACTGAACTGCTTTGTGGTATGATTACTTCCACGTTTCTGAGGATAAATTGAAAATGTAATAGAATTATGTACCAAAAGCGTAAAGGAACGAAAACAATAGCTCAATCTACTCATTCGAAATTGCCTAAAGCTTTCTCCCCCAACCAACAACACAATGTAGTGTCTTAAAAACAGAAATTTGGTTTGTAAAATACTCCTAGAACAGAATCTAGACGATGTTTTGGAAAAGAACAAAAAGCTTTTACGCCTTGGGCAGGGTATTTTGTTTCTTTGCGGTTTTAGAAATTTATTTTTCTCAAAAGAATATACATTCACTTATAGAGAAATATAGGATTATCTTAAGTAAATATGCAGAGCGGACTTATGTTACTAACAGTTGGAGATGTTTTCGTAGGTACGTGACTTACTTACTGCTTTATACAATACAAAAATCTTTACTATGTACTAAAATGTATATATATTATATCTATTCATAAAACTATATCCTAACATAAAAACTATACTAAAATACAAAAAAATATAATTTCAGTTCCGATCTGTCTGTAAACATTTATGGAAATATTCCAGATTCATTTGTGTAGAAAAAGTAATAATGCAAAAGCGGGTAGACCGAAATATTTTTTCATCGCTTTAACTAAAACAATACAAGTTGCTTGTTAGCGGTTCTATTACGTGTTTTCTTTCCCGTCTAATACATATAAAAAGTATATTGGTATTGAGCTTTCAATACTTTAAGTTAACAAATTCGACCCTGTTTAACTTAGGTAAAAGCATGTATTTAGACGTTATAACTAAAACTAATATTGGTCGAATTGTGGGAAGATGTTTTTACTGAATGCCGAAAATTCCACGAGCTACCTAATAAAAGTTTCCTTCGCCGAAGACTTAATTTTCACATTTTCCACTACTGTTTAGATTGTTTACTGTTTCTAAATGAGCTATTTTATTTGTTCTACCGTGATTTCGCTGGTTCAGTACTTCATAAAGTAGAGATTTAAGTCCAGAAAATCTGATATGAATATATTATTACAAATATGTATTCAGTAAAACAAACAAACAAAAAGTATTTATTTACAAAATAAAGACACCAACAAAAAAACTTACATTTAAACTTTTATGTATTAATTTGTCTTGACGTAGAGTAAGTTGTCGAATCCTCGCGATAAATCTTGTATGAAGATGCGAGAGATCCCAACTTCGGTTAGTTGTATGTGGCAAGAGGCCTAAATATCTACATATATGTTTAGTATCTATATAAGTCCTCGTTTTGCCGTGGCAGTTCCGGCGTAAGAATTGAGCCCTCAAACTCAGCCCATGGATGACAAAGGGGTTAACGGAACCTCACAGAGGAAGGGCATCAGCTTCCTTCTGTGCATTATTAACACCTCCACTGCAATCACCAATTCACCAGCCAAGCGTGGTGAATATGGCAAAATAGATTGTTGTGAGGCATTGTTCAAATTGTTCAGTAGTAGAACCTTCTTTATCTTCTGCCTCTATGCTGTCATTCTCGTATCCAAGTTTCATAAACTATAATAACGATCAATATTCTTCTACTATCACCTTTTTGTGTCACTTACCTCCATGTTAAGCCCCTTTGTTTTTCTTTTGTTTATTCTATGCCTGTATTTTGTACCGGTGTTAAAAAAAAGGTTTTTTATTTGGACACAGGTTGGGTGAAAAGTATATACAAAGTAAAAAGTAAAACTTAAACGGGATAAAAAGTATTCTATGTCCGTCTCCTGGTACCCCCCCACCAATTTTCAGCCAAATCGGTTCAGCCATTCTTGAGTTATAGGTAATTAGTGGAACTAATACGACTTTCTTTTATATAATATAGATTCTATTCTTTTTCAGAGAACACACCAACACCTGCAGCTCTAGAAGCGGCCCAGAATCTGATAAAATGCGGCGTGGAGCGAGGACACCTGTCTCCTGACTACAACATGGTTGGTCACAAACAGCTCATCGCCACTGAGAGCCCGGGACGCAAGGTCTACAGCGAGATAAGGAGATGGCCACATTGGCTGGAGAACGCTGATACTATTAAGAACCCTCGCTAATAATTTGGGAGGATTATATAAGCTAGAGTACTTCTAAGAAATAATCCGAAGAAGAAAAGATAAAAAGATAATCGGATAAGTTTTTGGACACTATTTTTTAAAAACTCGTCAAAATTAAACAATGTTTCCTATCGTCACATGCCTACAACTTTTCGATTAACCGAAAACACAATTACATACAATAAATCAAGAGAAAATAGCAAACGTTCCATTGTTTTTTTGTCATTATCGACTAATGCCCAAATACTCGAACCGCATTTCAGATTTAAGCACGTCTCAAGTAGCCATTTTTTGACAGTTTTCAATGAAAATCTGTCAGAAAATTGTCTTGCGTTGAGTATTTGGAGATAAGCTGCTAATAAGCCTATGTACCAAATATCAAAAAATCTTCTACTTCGACGATCGACTTTTTCCAAGTGTATCTTTACAATAGATACACTTGGAAAAAGTCAAATTCCAGATCTAGAACAACACGCAAAATTTCAGGCTGTAGAGATAACAAACCTTTAAACTCTCGCATTTATATATGTGCGAGACCTGGTCTGCTAAGTAAAAAACAAAATATCATTTTATAATTATTTTATTGACGTTACATTACTTTACCCAAAGAAGTACACGTTCCTATCATTGAGCTGCTGGACGTCCCGGAATATAAACCGCTGTGTCTCTCCATTCACCTTCATTCTCTGCGCCGCCTTGAACAGAGTCTGAAAAATATTTATTTTACACCTAACATTTCAGGGTTAAAAGCTATACTTACAGATATAAAATAGATTTTTGTGAAGTTTAGGTACGCATAAGAAGAAATTCATAAATACCGAAGCGGGAATCGAACCCGCAACCTCCTATGTCGGAGGATGCCAGGCGGACCTTCGCCCACCGCATCACGTCATCATAAATTGAATCCTACTAATATTATAAACGCGAAAGTTTTTAAGTATGGATGGATGGATGGATGTTTATTACTCTTTCACGTAAAAATTACTGAATGATTTTAATGAAACTTCACAATAATATAGCTTATATACATCAGAATACCACATAGGCTATAATTTATAAAGATAATTATTGTATATTACCCAAAATATCTATCACCACGCGGGAGAAACCGCGGGGCGCAGCTAGTTTTTTTATAAAAAACGACTTCATAATCCTTTATTTTACCAATTTTTTTTAATTCTGGGGGTCAAATACTAATCCCTCGAGAATAAAATTTTACCCGGAGCAGTAGGTCAGGCTATTGAAATTTTGCCCCGTTTCGCTGTGATTCGTGCGGTATTTCGTGTGGATTTGTTTGCACCGTGTAGGATTATCACTTGCTCACTCGGTTTTGGCTACAACTCTCGTTAGCGAATACTGCATAATTCTGAACAGGCCTGCTTTTATAAAAATAGGGGGCTAAAGACAAAAACATACAACACAACTTATACAGAATGTTGGGCAGCACCGACATTCTGATTAGGGTTTTGGGATGGGATGTCAAGTCTGATCAACCCTTGTGCCAAACTAATTGTAAGTTTTTGTACCTAAAAGGTATATAGTAAAGGTACCTACACATTTTTTAAAAATTAACAATTGTTTTTAAATTGTTTTATTATCTGAAATTGCGACATTTGCTACTCTAAACTATGTATTGTGTTGACTGAATCAATGAACGCATTGAATTGATTTTCTTTCATTTAAAAAGCCTATAGAGATGACATAAATATGTCATGACACAATATCAATTTATCTGGTATTTATTGCGTACCTTTGTACTTTTGTATTATTTTCCCCTAATCTTTAATAATGTTAACAATCACGAAAGTTTCAAAAGTTGTATCATCATCATCAACCTATGTTAGTCCACTGCTGGACATAGGCCTCCCCCAATGAGCGCCATAGCGCCCTGTCTTCAGCTTGACCTGCCTGCAGTCTTTAGCAGGTCGTCATCCCACCTGGCCGGAGGGCGTCCTACACTACGTCGCGGTCTCCACTCAAGAACACGTTTACCCCAACGTTTGTCGGTTCTTCGCGAGATATGGCCGGCCCACTGCCACTTCAGCTTGCCAATTCTTTGAGTTATGTCAATAACTTTGGTTCTCTGTCGGATGTATTCATTTCGAATCGAATCCTATCCTAAAAGTTGTATAGAGATGTCAATAACTCACCGCAGTTACCGGCAGCGACTTCGCCCTGATGAGCCATATCACAGACTCCGTGCAAGGTGGTATGGTGAGCGAGCCCTGATAACTTGCATATTCCTTGAATGGAGGGTTGAAGAAACTTAGTCCATTGTCAGTCGCCATGTCTCTACCGCCGATGATAGGACTCAGAGCCGCGTTCAACATCGCATTGATGCCTGGACTTGATTTGTTTGCGATCTACAATAAAAAAAAATACTAGATAATTTACACATTAATTGGGGAAGGCCTATGTCCCCAGCTGTGGACTTAAGGCTGAAGATGAATTCACACAGCATTATTTAGCCCCAAGCTAAGCCAAAGCTTGTGTTATGGGTACTAGATGACTCATATACATATAATACATAATACAATAGGTACATAACATAGTTAGATATTTATTATTATACATAGAAAATTACAGAAAACCCTGAACAAATATCTGCAGATCGTACACACAATTGTCCCGAGGCGGGAATTACCCGCAGTCTAGAAGAGTCCTATTTATTTTAAACTACCAGGTATCGCAAAACTACGTCACAGAACTACGATTTCTGTGGCGCAGCGAACGAAAATCTGTTAGCAACGCAGCGGCTTCGATGCTGCCACATGTATTTTGTGAAACTGAATTAAATAAATTGAATTGAATATAAATTGCCGCCCCGGGACGTTTGTGCAGTCTGCAGATTATAGGATCGCTGTAAAACTATATTTTGCCGCTCAACTACGTACGAAGCACATCGTGGAAAAGACACCAAAGAAATGCTACGATTGGGTTTTATGATCACTCGAATGGAAGTCACCCTATGTTAAAACTTTTGCATGACCTGCCCATTTTGCAACTCTTCCGAGCCTATTGCTTTAATTTTCCGAATCGCGTTCTGACAAATAGAACTGTGAAATAGAGGTGCGGCCGGGACTTCCCCGCTCTGTCGCCATTTCTCGGAACGCCATGAACTCAACACTTTTCGGATTTTCCTACAGTTTTCATCAATGGAGGGAATGATTGATGAGGAAGGTTTAAATGAATAATTTACTCAGATTTTGTATAAATTGGCTGACGTTTATTATTGAACATGTCGGTCATAATCTATTTAACGATCTGCATGATTTTTTTTGATATTCTTATAATTTTATATATGTAACTCTATTGGTTTATTTGGTTAACCAATATAGTTACATATTAAATTCTAAGACAGATAAACAATATATTCCGGAATTATTCCAATTACAAACATATTATATTTAAACTGCTTTGCTACCTGGTCTAGTAGGGTACCTATAAAGAAAACTACCACCTATAGCGAAATTGACGTCGATTATTAGGAATGGGCTTGAATGTAGCAAGCGGGCTTTTGACTACGTAAAGTTCTAAGAATTACCAATGTATTCATTACATTCTGTTTCCGTTTCTTGGGATTGCCATTATACCGCTCTCTGTGGGTAATGAACACCATTCGATCCTGAATATGTTAATTCTCTTCACTTCGCGGGGCTTAATACGTAGGGTCTTTGTAGGTAATTGATATTATTAATTAACTGTTGAATAACGTCAGAATTTCACCTCAAGTGTAATTTAGCACATTATGCTCTACGTGTATTTAACATTTATTCACTCGTATTGTATTTTAATTTATTATTTTGGTCCATTCCGCTTATCAACTCCGTCAATACCTTTAGGCCCTGTAGGTCCAATGTTTTTACTTATTTATTCTGAGTATTATGAAAGATTATATCCTCACCCGAAACAAATACCTGTAGATCATACAAACCTTTGTCTCGAGGCGGGATTCGGACCTGCGACCTCCTGCGTTGCAGGCGGACCTTCGCGCCACAGAGGTCGTCTTTATAATTATTAATAATATATTAATATTTGTAAATAGAACATTCCAAATAATTTCAGTTTACAAACTTTAATTTCGATTTGTCAAGATAAATTTAAGTAAGCCGCAGATGAATAACCTAAAGGTGAGTATTGACTGGTGTAACCGGACGTAATGTATCATTCGCAGCGAACATAGTACATTACGCCGCGCCGTGTGCTTAAATCTTAATTCAGTACTCATTTATTGATTCTGAATCAGGGAATTTACAGTCAGTAGATAAGACTTATTTTAGACCGCTGGATTCTGCTTAGGCGTTTAAGCATTTCAATAAACATTGTAAAAATATTGTAGCTAACAATCATAATTATATTATTTACTAGCTGCGCCCCGCGGCTTCGCCCCCGTGGAAATCCATGTGTCAAATGGTTTAAATGACAAAAAGTCCTATTATATATAGTTCGTCTCCTGGTTCTAAGTTACCTCCCCACCAATTTTCAGCCAAATCGGTTCAGCTGTTCTTGAGTTATAAATAGTGTAACTAACGCCACTTTATTTTATATATATATATATATAGATTTAAAAGCATGCAGTTATATTATCATTTATATTCAATATTATTATTATCAACCAATGTCAAATTACGAATATTTATTTAAAATAATATACAATAGGAGATAAATATGTCATAGATAAAGTTATGTTGGTCAATTTAAATAATGTCAAACATATAGTATGTCAGTAAATATAATAATCTGTCTCGTTGCTCGTCGTTAGCGCCCTCTTTCCTCATACTGACTGCACGAACGCTCGCTGTGTAACACTTAACGTTACGCCCCGTAACGCCGCCGGTCAGTAACCATAATAAAATGGCAGTTCCAAACCAAATTAAATTGGAATGTAAAACAAATAAGTAATTCTCGAGGGTCTTATGAGAATGTCATAAAAGTTTCAAAGGGTTCTTAGAAAGAAAAACACAATACTGCGAGATACAGCTCAAGTTGTCAACCTAAGTGGCAGTGCGAATTGTATTTAAAGCTTGTTTTAAAGCTTTGAGGTTATCTTTAAGGTGATAAATATCTATTAGAGGTAAAAAAGAAGCTTAGTTAACGTCAAAAGTTGTGAAGTGTGATTGTAATCGAAGCTACAGATATAGAATAATAGGTAACAATGGCCTATATTATGGACGCTTTTATAACGTAATAAAAAAAATTAAAGAAATTTTTATATAGAAACCTCAGATTTCCGTCATTTATTAAGAGGTTCTAAATATCCCATCATCTAAGTCACGTTACCGACAGAACTCATATATTCTACGTCCGAGCAGATTTTTCAATGCAATGGCAAATGAAGTTGATTTGTTTACTTAATACTTCTCCAAGTAACTTCAAATATATTTGTAGTAATCACTTCTTTACTGTATAACTTCACAAATGTTCATATTGTTTGTCCACTACTTATTCTTTTTAATATTCTTTCTTACTTGTGAAAATTTGTAATTGGTCGTCCTTATATATATACTTTATCTTTCTTGTTTTATGTTGAGCCGTAAGTTTTCCGAAAATTAAATAAATAAATAAATTAATCACGATATGTTTTTAAGAAGACTTTTCAACCCCCCACCCCTAAAGCGATATGTGGTGAGATTTTAGACTTCCCCTTTGCCCGGAATCAACTGTATTTTATAAGATATAACAAAGTAAATATAAAATTAGAATATTGTCTCCAAATATAGCCTACCGAGTTTTTGAAAGTTTTGCTAGTTTTCTATACTTTCAATATACTAACGTTCAAAAATACCTAGTTCATTGTTGTAGCTGATCTTAGTTCCAAAGTCTCTCTAGAGTGGCAATGAGGCGATATCAACGATGTGCTTGTTTTTAAATACTTATTCATTTATTTGCCAATACAAAAAATGCTTATATATACAGTTTACTGGTAGTCCTCGCACTAGGTTCAGAACCTGTATCGCGGGAGGCCGGATTACAAACAGAATTACTAATATTCAAGACTGTAGCTTTTGTGTGAGAAATTTGCAACTCCCGTCATTCTACAATTAAGGCCGCAAACTGCAGCTGCAGGCTGCAAGCAACACTACATGTTTCTATCCATAGGTATCTATGAAATTGATTCCAAGCGCGGCAACAATGCGGCCTGCGGCCTCGGCACGCAGCGACCGCAGACTGCAGCGCCAGTGGTGTGTTGGAAATAGAAGCAACCGCGACCGCAGGCAGCACTGCGGTCAACCGCAGCCGCTAGCCGCAATGTCGCCTGCGGTTGCAGTCTGCAGCCCATCTCGGACTTATTCCTTAATGAAGTAAATAATAGAAGAGATCCTGACCGTATAGATTGTAGATATCGCCAGCAGTGCCATGTTATCATCAGTCGCCCGCAGCGCCGCTGCCAGGTCCTGGTATTCCACTGACACATATAGGACCTGGCTTTCTACCGGGTAGTGCAACGTGCCTATAACAATAAATTATTAATATATTAATGTTTAGTAATAAACATATTATGTATATTTAGAAAAAGTAATTTAATAATTACTAGCTGCGCCCCGCGCAGCTTAAATTTAAAAAACATGAAAAATAGCAACATTCTTAATTTTTTATGTAAGAACATTCTACAAAGAATTATAAAATATTTTAAAAAAGATTGTTGAAATCGGTAAAGTCGATGTCAAGTTATAGCGTGACCAGAAGAATCCCCTATTTTTATATAATTCCACAGATTTACGAAAAAAATCCGTCTGTTTGTATATCTATCTGTATGTCTGCTACCTATTGATCTTAACTGAATTGATTGCCTGAATTGATCTTAAACAATATCCTGTTGATGGACATGGCTACTTGAAAAGGGCATTCGAAGCTGCGAGCAGAAACTCTTAAATAAATAAACCTATAGTGTGCTCCGATGGCCAATGCAAATGGATGGAGTCAAAGAGATATCTGCGCCCGTGGACCGCGCCGCCTTGCACAAAGGGCCGCGTGTTCGGGTGCCATTTGCCGCTCATTTTTACTGAAATAAAAAAGAAATAATATAATGTAACAAGGTAAAGGTTTCTTGTTCGCTTCTTTACTTAACCTCAAAAAGATTGAAGTGAACAAAAAATCAAAGTAATAACTGTATTATTTCCTATAATTATGCAATTTGTGACGTGTCCAAGATTCCTGTAATTTGTATTCTGGTCTTAAGGAAATATAACAGGTTGATGTGTAATGTTTAATTATAGTTAGATCAAATTTCACCGTTTGTTACACTATGTTCAGTTTGAAGCGGATCAACAAGCGCTATGGTGAAATAGGATATAATCGTCGGCTATATGTTCCCTTTACATCAGGTGAGATTATAGTCAAATAAAGGTCTATTGACTATAAAAAAAACATGCAGGGCAGTCTTTGGGGACTGCCGGTAGAAGTGAAAACTAAGTAATTTTATGTTTAATGTTGTTTAGTTATTTTTGTTCACCAACACGCCTAAAGAAGTTTTTACTTCAAAAACACTTTTATCTTACAAAGACATTAAGTACCGTGCAGTCATTTATTTAGACTCATGAAAACGAAGATCAAATAACGACAGAGCTGTGTTTGACAGACAGAGTCAGTAGAATTATTTGTATGTATGGATAATAGTAGGCGGCGTATGCCACGTGTAAAGGTACCAAGAATTCATTTTCATTAGGGCATAGGCCTTTGATGTTGGAATTTAATAACGTACTTACATAGTAACCTAGATAAACAATGTTTGGAGTTATAGTGAAAACCCGCTGGTATGGGCCTTTGTGAAATTTTTACCCCTTTATGAGTAGCTAGGTTTTACAAGTTTTTTTAAAGTTTTCAAAGCAACTTTTTATTTTATTTACAGGGATGAAAAACAGAAACATCCCTGGACTTAAACATCGATGTTATAAATATGGATTTGTGCTTTATACCTTTTTAAAATATTCCAATATAATTATTGAGGCCATCATTCCACAGGGACGTATAGAAAAAATGCCAATTTTTTGCAAAAAAATCTAAGGCTCCATATAACGTTATCAAACTCTTTCATATTTTTTTGTTTATAATTTTTGTATAACTCATTTAATTATTTACTACCCATAACACAAGCTCTGCTTACCTTGGGGCTAGATAATGGTGTGTGAATTATCCAACATTATTTAATTTATTTATTACTCGCAACAAATTATAATTATGTCAGTCTAGTAACTCCCTCGCTTCGCTGGTTAGTTACCTATTCCTGAGTTGCGCTCTCGCTTTGCTCGTAAGTTACGTACTTTTTACTTTATTTTTTTATTTTATATCCAACGTTGAGCATGAGCATTCATGCCATTCAGAGTTATTGCATTAGAATACAAAATAACGGAAGAAAATGCCACTAGCATTGCACAAAGAGGAAAAGCTCTACATGAAAACTGATGCCGTAATATATACCACAGTCCTCTGCCAGACCGTTAGGTACGGCTTTCAATTTAAAATCAGAACACAAGTCATGCGCAATAAAACATTCCAGGTTACTCGGAAAATACCGCTGTTATTGTTTTGGAGTTGACAGAAACATAAAATGTGGAAATGTAGGTAAAACTATGAAACAAACGTTTAGGTATTTTATGTTAGCTCCACGCAATCATTTATTATTTACTTGGGTTTCGTTGTATAGTATTAGAAGTAGACGATTGTATTTTCATTTGAAAGAAAGAAAAAAAAGAAAAAAGAAAGAAAATATTTTTATTTACCTTAAAAACTATATATTTACCTATTTGGTAAATTACCTTAGGAACTACATAGTAGAATCAACCGACCGATTGTGTTAAAATTTTCGGTAGGTAGGTAAGTAAAAAGTAGGTACAATATTAAGCTAAATTATATTCAAATAATATAAACAAATTAGAACTACTACAAGCCTAAGTATTTTTATTTATTTAAATACTAGTTATAATTTGTTTTTATATTTGATTGTAATTTTCTATACTAATATAGTTAGGTACAAGAAGATATTTATTATTTCGATGGCGTTTCGAAAAGTGATGCGGGAATTCAAATCTAATGTAGATATATTAATCGTATCGAATAGTATTCGTTAGCAATTCAACTTCGAAATTGATATTAATATTTATTAAGTCATTTTGAGCCGTCTCACTGCTTAGCAGAACCCATAATCGTTTCTACTTCCACTGCGTCCTAAAAATATAAATTCAACGCACCTTACAAGCCATGTTGGTGTATGTAAAGCCGTTGTCCCACTGCTGTGGGTTTTACGTGGGTTTGTTTGTTTGACAATGTGGTTCTACGTTTCTACTGCACACTTTACACGCTTGCTGTGCACGGCCACGTGGCGCATTTTAACTGCGTACGTTCGTTTGTTTGACAACATGGGCTTTGACGGCGATGTATTGCGTGGGTGCCATATTCGAGGAAGCCCCGCGTTTTTGAAATGACTCTCGTATTCGTGCGTAGCGTGAGCGTGGGTTTCAGTGGACGTTATCACATACATTTTCTTGCAAAGCAAAACTAGACACACGTGTGTCTCTCCGTGCAGCAGTGGTACAGCGGCTTTAAACGCGTCGGGAAAATTTATTCATCTCTCAATATTGATTATTATATTAATTTATTTTATAAGGTTTTACTTATAAAAAGTGCTCTGAGGGCTGAATACCATTTAATTATAATTATAAATTAAATGGTATTCAGTCCTCAGAGCACTTTTTATAAGTAAAACCTTATAAAATGTTATCAGAGTCTGTGTCCATAAGTCTGCTTATATAATTAGTCGAACGTCAAAGGACTTGGCAAAACGATAACAGCGAAAGAAAATGAGAAAACTGTTAGCATGGCGTACTATCTAATGAAAATGATTAGCCCAAGAGCCAGGCCTTTAGGGAGCAGATTGAAAAGCCTCTAGGAAAAAAGAATTAATGCAAATATTCACAGAACTGCAATGGTACTACAATCAGCCTGGGTTATACAGAATGTTTCAGGAAACGACGATCCATTTTAAAACGAAACCCTTGTTAGGTTTTGTTTTAAAATGTTGATTTGTGCGAAAACAAGAAATTAAAATTGAAAATCCTCTATTTCTTTAGGCTTACAAAATTAACACTTAGACAAAAATAAAAAAAGGACTGAAATAAAAGACGAAAATCAGCTTGGCCTTACAAATAAAAATCCATCTTGATGGATTCCCCTTTTTGGTAGATTGCATGGAACATCCTGTAGATATAACACATTTATTGTAACTGTAGGTAAGTAGCACTTAGTACTTTAAGGTAATTCTGGGCAGGTCTTTTAGAATTATTTTAAAAATCATACGAGCTTTTAAAATTCAAATTGCTCTGCACGGTTCTCTATGAAAAAGCACTCAGAATAAGCGGAGTAGCTATGAGATAAGAACTTACCAGGGATTTTGCAGATTGGAACTAAATTTAAGTAGCGTATTTTTGGAAATATTTTCATTTCCTTTTAAAATATCAGTCACTGGCCCTACAAAATTTTCCTAGAACTGTTGGACACGTGGTTACGCTAATTAGTTCTAAAAAATACACTTGACAAAATGTCTTAATGCATATCTAATTAAAAGCACATACACGGACACTTATTTTATGTTATTAAAATAAGGAATTTGAGGTTATGATTTATCATTGTTCAGGTTCTCAGAGCGATAAATTGACGGATGTACTTTTTGGTTTCACTAGCTTGTAGAATTAATTTTTCTTTTTACATATTTTGGTAAATAAAATCAGGAGTCCAATAAACAGGTACCTTTTCTCATCCTTTCTCACTTTTTATCGAAATAATAAACCTAAATCGACATACGTCGGATGTAGATGGATCCTATTTGAGATAGGTACTCCATCATATTCAGGTCTTTGTACCTCAAAAGGACAAAAGTAACCCACACATACTGACCCATATTGTCAGCTACAAGGCTGAGCTGTCTTGTTAGAAAGATAAAGTGTTCATAAAGCTAATGTATTATACAATAAAATGCTGCATGAACCAGTTACAAAAAAATAACATGTCATTGTCATTAAATGATGGTAAGCTCTGCTTACCTTGGGGCTAGATAATGCTGTGTGAATTGTCCAGCATTATTTGTTATTATTATTATTTATTATTGTTGTACAGATGCTGTAAATTAAGGGTATTTGGATTGACATCAGTGTACCTACATGATATTGTTTGATTTAATTTGTAATCGAATTAATATATTGCTATCTTGAACTTGAAAACAAATTGGGATTCATATGACATTTTATTCAACTAATTTTAAATCTTTTACAAATCCGTTCCTAATGGATCACTTGCGTATTTACTTATTATAATTCACTAGCGGACCTTCCCGGCTTCGCACGGTTTTAGTACGGATCCCTAACTTTTTTGAGAATATAATATAGCCTATGTTCACCTGGGATAGTGTAGCTTCCCAACGGTGAAAGAATTATTCAAATCAGTCCAGTAGTTTCGGAGCCTATTCATTACAAACAAACAAAAAATCAAACCTTTCTTCTTTATAATATTAGTATAGATAAAACACGCATTTTGCGTGTTGTTTGATACCAAATTTTCAATTATTTGGTTTTTACATGAAAATATTAAATTTCTTATCCTGTCCCACATTTTTAACGAAATTTCCAAGGGGAATTGCTAATCGCATCGAAATGGTAGTATTACACCGAGGCCGGAAATGAAGCTTATCGCCTACAGCATAAAATACCTTATCATTTTCGTTGTAAAATCGAAATTGAGACAGATGCAGATACAAGGTTAATTTAGTTCTGTTTGGGTTTCTTTATTTATTTGAATTTCTAAAGCGCCATGAAATGTCTGACAAAATTTGTAAAAAAAAATTAGAATATTAAAAAATGATTTACGCGCTTTTCAGATTTATTTATTATTTTTATTTATTTAAGAAGATAGGAGTTTACAGATGCTTTCTCCTAGCTATCCATTTGCCGTTCTAGCTAGAAGGATTAAATAATGACTTGCCTTCTAAACCGCCAATGTATAGGGTAACATTTTGTGGTGTTTTTGCGCGGAAATAATGTTATTTATTTGTTTTTAGTACATTGCACCTCTGGATCCAGCACCACAAGCTGGATCCTGCTGGCTTGTTGGAGTGCTGGATCAAGAATTTTAATACCCTGTAAGCTTTCGTACTATACGTACTCGGACGTTTAATTATGTAGTTAATTTTATGAGTATTAGCGTTTCTTCTCTTCTTTTTATTATTTTTCACTATCTGCGCCCCGCGGCTTTGCCCGCGTGAAACCTTTGTATAAAATAAAACTTACTCTTGAATCACTCTATTTATTTAAAAAAAACCGCATCAAAATCCGTTACGTAGTTTTAAAGATCTAAGCATACAGGGACAGACAGACAGCGGAAAGCGACTTTGTTTTATACTACTATTACGTATTAGGCGTATTTTTTTGAATTTTTTTTTACCTCTATTTTTACGGGAACACCCAATGCAATAGAGTACATAATTAAATTTAATATTAAAATTAGAAAAATATTTAGTGATCATAGGTAGGAAAACTATATTGCATGCCCTAGGTTAAGGCAACACATACGGTACTTACATATTTTATAACCAAGACCTATTGTGACCCATGTGCGCAAATAAATGATTTGTATTCTGTATCCGTACGATAGGATAACTCGAATAAGTTTATGCGCGAAGACAAACACAAATATTCATTTTTATTAGTGTGTGATGTTTCTCTTTTTATTACATGCGACTGAAGGGCGAAGGAATAAGGTTTGCTTGTTTGTTTGTGCCCGTGGCGTGTGCTCTCATTTATCTCCGAAACGGATGAGTAATTTAGATTAAGTTTTTAATAACTAGCTGCGCCCCGCGGCTTCGCCCGCTCGGAAATCTATGTGACAGGTAGATATGTAAGTTTATAAACATTATTCTATAATCAGTCTATCTATTTTTCTACTTTTGACGACCGATGTGGCGCGGTGGGTGAAGGTCCGCCTGCGACGCAGGAGGTTGCGGGTTCGATTCCCGCCTCGGAACAATTGTGTGTACGTATCTGCAGATATTTGTTCCGGGTGTTCTGGTCGTTTTCTATGTATAATAAAAAATATATATCTATGTAATGTATTGTATTATGTATATCAGTTATCTAGTACCCATAACACAAGCTCTGCTTACCATGGGGCTAGATAATGCTGTGTGAATTGTCCATCATTATTTATTATTATTATTTATTAAAAAAAACGTTGAAGATCAAACGTCTGTTGGAAGATCTTAGCATACATAGGGACAGACAGACAGCCGGAAGCTACTTTTTCATACTTGTGTTTTAACTTATGTAGTTCAATGAAAATCATTACACCTTTTTAAACGTTATGATGGTTTAAGGTGAAACTGTTGTTGGATATGTTTCATTTTTCTGTGCTATTCATTGGTGCATAATATTAATATCAAACTCACCCGTTCTTCCGTTGTTGAACATCGTCAATGCCAGTGGCGAGATATCGTGGTTTCTAAACATGAGCTCCTTTGCCCCGGTGACCTTTAGCAGACTATGAGGTAGGTCGACGGGTGACTGCGCCTTGCCACAGCAGGTAGGGTAAAGCTTGCTCCATGCTGACTGATCTGTAATTATTATCAGTATTTTTACTCAGAAAATCTTAATTATTGTAACTTCAAAACCTTTCGGTTTAAATTCCTTCTTTCGTGTAAGGAACGTGCGGGCACGTTTCTTTCCACGGTCCACGAAACACGTTTTTTTTTTGCATACAAAGTGTTAAATAGATAAATAAAAAAACGTGACACATTACAATGTTAACTAAAATAAAATCTTACAAAAAATAGTATTCATTTTATGCAATATTAATGTATTTTGCATTTTCCTTACTATTTATTTATTTTGCAACCGTTTCGTATAATATGAATAAATTATCCATGGTCAGATCAAGAAATTGAATGTTTATTTCAGAAAATAGTGCATATACATCTTTTTCTCCATGCCTTATCGCTGTCAGCGATAAGGCCGCCTATTTTACTTTTTATATGTAGTATTTAGATATAAGGTGTTATTTTATAGTTTTAAGTGCAATAAAGTGTTAATTCATTCATTCATTCATATACATGGATACATTTACATAATATATGTAAGCCTGGTACAATTTAGTCTTAGATAAATAAATAAATAAATAATGCTGGACAATTCACACAGCTTTATCTAGCCCCATGGTTAGCAGAGCTTGTGTTATGGGTACTAGATAACTGATATACATAATACAATACATTACATAGATAGATATTTTTCATTATACATAGAAAACAACCGAAACACCCGGAACAAATATCTGCAGATCGTACACACAATTGTTCCGAGGCGGGAATCGAACCCGCAACCTCCTGCGTCGCAGGCGGACCTTCGCCCACCGCGCCACATCGGTCGTCAAATATTTAAAGCTGGTACAATTAGTCTTAGATATACAGGTACCTTAAGTTACTCGGGTTCAGGGATGAATAGTATTATTTTACGTCAGAAAGGCGGCACCTCTACGTCGTAGCTTCGTAGAGGTGGTGCTACGAAGCTACGAAATATCGTAGCAAAGTAATAGAGTAAATCTAGGATTTTCTCGTGAATAGAACTACGTACTTTAAGCCATTACTAACATAATTCCCTTGAAATATGAAAGCTTATTTCACTGAGAGTATGTTTTTTGTTGTTTGATTTCAATTTGATAACTTTTACGATATTTAATTTTATTCAGAGCCTTTTTTTAAAATAAATATTGTTGTTCTACTAATTACTGTAAATACTTTGTTTTTGACGAGCAAACTGATTAAATTTAGTACGTTTTTGCAATTTGTTAACATTTAAAGATTATTAACAATCAAAAGGTACGCAATAAATACCCAAAACATAATCTTCAATTAATTGATTCAAGTTAATAAGTGGTCTCGTCACTTATATGAACCTCAAAGGCTAAGCAATTGCGCACTAGCGGCAATGCCACGGGGTCCGTCTGGCCGCAAGTGACGCGGCCTAGGAACGTGACTAAAACTGCGGCCACAATCCAAATCCAGATCAAATGCTTCAGCCTTTTAAATTGATCTCGTTGGCCAACGCAGCTTCGTGTGGCCTATGGTGCAGGGTTCGGATCATTTCTGGGAGGTGCGACACATTTTTAAACTTATGCGCTTTCCAGCTTGTTCCATTGTATCTTAGAGATAATTCTTTGTTCATTTATAATAAATAAATAAATTGAATTGAAAACTTCCTGGACCTGGCACATGGTCGCTTTTGCGCGCCAATTCTTGTAGACGATGGTGTAAAAATAATTGTTTGAGTCCAATACAAACTACCTAGGTAGTAATCCAATCTTAGATACATTACATACAATAAGCGCAGGACACATTATGTAAATCTTGCAATATCTGTTACGTATCCGGATTTCTAAATTTACTGTTTATGTTCGTTTACTCCCACCTGTTCTGTTGAGTAGTTCTTCTGCTCAAAATGGTTACTACAACCATTTTTTCTAAAAAATCTGTATATTACTATACCCAATAAGTAAAACATCACTAAAACAGATTTTTACAGACAATTGTAAATTAAACATGACGATTTCTGCTTCTGGCATTCGATTTTAACACTTTGACTGCGATTTTTTTTCGACGACTGCGATCGGTACATATACGAGTATTTACGTATTTAAATGCCTAGGCTTGTAAGTGCTAAGGCCCCGTTTATTGAATTATTTTTCGTAAAGTTATAAAGTAAGTAGGATTTTTATTATTATACTGAGTTAACCCTTAGTTACTCGCGCATAAAAACATACTTAAGTACACGCGTGGCGTGCTTTCCACCCCAATTTTAGAATTAGAAAAAAACTACCAAATACTTACAAAATCAGACTTTTATTTGTGATTATAAGATTTAAAAATTAGCGTTGTAAATTCGAAACTCCAATAACTAGAGACGATCAAAAAGTCGCTGGGGTGTTAAACACCCCACGCGAGTAATTAAGGGTTAAGTATCCTACATATAAAATAAAAAAATCAGTCCATATAAAATATTGATAGCCTTATCTTATGTCTATGTAAGTTTATTATAATGTTTGTTATGTAGGTATTTAGTGTATTTGTTATCAATTATTTATTAAAGTGCCACCGTCTATATTGTTCGTTCATGTCCAGTCCATCCCAAGGTTGCCTGGAAGAGATCGCTCTCAGCGATAAGGCCGCCCTTTATACCTTTATTCTAAGTTTTTATCTCTTTATTATTTTCTGTTTTGTGTGGTGTAATAAAGTGTTATCTATCTATCTAGTGACATAAAAATTAAGGACCATTTTTAAAGTAACTATTTGAATAATTTTTTTTGTTTAAAGTGTTGCTGTGTACCTTGATAAATACCTAGAGTAATGAAACCCTCGGGGATATTAAATGTAAACAGCTGCATAACGGCCGGAATACTAAACGCGGATTAAATCATACCTGCTTATAGATTACAAATTGCCTCATTATTATGCTCAAATACAAAAACAAAAATAAAACTTACTGCCGTAACTCCACTCCGGGCAATGTGCTGAAACATACATAAATAAATAAATAATGCTGGACAATACACACAGCATTATCTAGCCCCATGGTAAGCAGAGCTTGTGTTATGGGTATTAGATAACTGATATACATAATACTATATATTACATAGGTAGATATTTTTTATTATACAAAGAAAACGACCAGAACACCCGGAACAAATATCTGCAGATCGTACACACAATTGTTCCGAGGCGGGAATCGAACCCGCAACCACCTGCGTCGCAGGCGGACCTTCGCCTACCGCGCCACATCGGTTGTCAAACATTTGGAACACATACATTTGGAATGTGATTATTAATTTATTTTTCTTGGACAGCGCAACAGCAGGATAACCAGCATTGGAGATGCTACTTGTAGAATCTAAAGTCATTTAAAACAGGATATTTAGATTTAGATTTGATTTTTCCAAACAATCGATATTTACCATGATTTGATTTCACATTTTCATTTTACATACATTGACATGGTCCGTTTTAAATGACTTTAGTGCTAATAACCATTTGAGTTTCAAAAGTTTTACTTGTAGATTGTTTGCAACCGTCTGCTAGCTCAATTGTTTCAATTTTAATACTAGTTTAGCATCATAATAGCCAGCCCCAAAGCAAACATAGCGTTAAAATAACAATAATTGACGACCGATGTGGTGCGGTGGGCGAAGGTCTGCGACGCAGGAGGTTGCGGGTTCGATTCCCGCCTCGGAACAATTGTGTGTACGATCTGCAGATATTTGTTCCGGGTGTTCTGGTCGTTTTCTATGTATAATAAAAAATATCTATGTATATAATGTATTGTATTATGTATATCAGTTATCTAGTACCCATAACACAAGCTTTGCTTATCTTGAGGCTAGATAATGCTGTGTGGATTGTTCAGCATTATTTATTTTATTTATTTAATAATTGTATTTTACCTATATACGCCATGGTCTCGCTGTATTCATCCTTTTCAGTGATTCGTTTCTTCCGTACAACCTGAAATAAAAATACAAGTAGGTACAAGTCGGTATATAGCAAAGATTTGTTTGAAAACTGTGTGCCTTGTGCGAGATTTATTTTAAATTTTTTGGGAAAACTTACAGCAACGAGTATGTATGTCTTAAAAATAGTTAATTACTTAGTACAGTGCCGATAAATACCAGTGCATGTGTGCTGAGGGCCATTTAAAAGGTTCCCGCAGATATGTACTGATTCTTATGTAATACTCCGTACCTATTAAGGCAAGCGTCGACAGAACCGGACGGGTAACTCGCGACCTTGACGTTGTAGCTAGTGTCAAACTAATACAAAATTGACGTTTGACAGCACTGATTGCTTAATTTACGCCTGTCGCAAACCGGTCGCGAGTTAAATAATCACGTGTAAATAATCGAGTGTCAATGTTTAAAATTCGTTTGCAATCCGGTTGCTGCATGCTGCTGCCGTAATGCTGGGGGCGTCCATGGGGTTACCATGGACGCCCCCAGCATTCTCAAAAATCCGTCTCATTTGACTCGTTTTTTGATTTCTGAACAAATTGAAGTAAAAGAGGATAGATCGGTATGTCTGCCCATAAAAATTACTCGCTGTACCTTCAGTTTTTTCCGTGAGCGCATGAAACTGTGCCGAAATATTGGAAAACTCAAAAATCAAATCATGTTAAATATCCCGTTTTAAATGACTTGAACCATGGTAATATCAAAAGTTTTAAATTGAAGTAAGGTTGCAATATCGAGTATTGCGAAAAAACCTTGTACCAGCTAGACCAGCAAACTCTTTTCCTGTTACATTATTAAAACCACAGTATATTTATATGAGCTCTAAATATTATTACAGCTCTCGCAAAGTCCGAGCTTTTCATAGGCAGTCCATAAAGTGACCAATGAAATTGGGTAACGATCAGCCAAGATCGAAAAGGTTGTATTTTGGTTATGGCTCTTGCATAAACTAGATGAATCTTACTTATTACTCAAATATCTGTGGACTTGGATAGTGACGTAACATAAGAAGACTCAGTAAGGTCCGCAAAAAAATAAAACTTCCGTTCCAATTTTTTATGGTACTTTTTTAGTCTCTATTTTTTTACTTTTGAATAATGATATCTTAAATTAATTTATCGTTTAAGCGTGATCCAGGATTTGAAGTTATTTTATCACAGATATTAACAATTTCCCTACGAATTTATGGATAAAGAAAAATCTTATTACACTTAATATTATAAATGCGGAAGTCTGGGTGTTTGGATGTTTTTGTGTTCCTTATGCACGCCAAAACTACTGAACGAATCGAGCTGAAATTTTGCATACAGGTAGTTCTAGGCCTGAAATAATTAAACCTAACCTGTTTTATCCCATAAATAAGTTCTCATGGGATATAAATAACTTTAAATAACGTGTGCGAAGCCGCGGGCAGAGACTAGTTATATATAAACATACACGAGGTCGGGTGCGATACCCCGTGGATCCCCCCCACTTGGGGGCGGTGGGGTAGTGAAATACCCAGACACTAGTTCCCTGTAATAAAAAGAAATAAATTATTGTTTAATTCCGGAAGGAATACAACGTATTTCAAAAACTCTAGACACTGTCAACTGATTTCAGTGTATGGTCACTTCACTATAGTGGATTTAAAAATACATAGAATTAATCTGCTACCATTACACTGGGAGGCTTCCTCTCACGGCATTCACAGGCTAAGTTGGAGAGGTTGATTCTTACGCCGCAGCCGCCAAGGCAACGACCCTCCAAAAATATTAGACAGATTTTACCTTCCCATTATTTGCTCTATCCAAAGCTTCATTGTCGAGCTGGCGTTGTATATCGTCAGCATCATCGAAGAGAGTGTTGGCTCTCGAGGTCGTTATGTCTTGTGTCTTTTCTGATGAAAAATAATAATACACAGTGCATTATACATTATGTTGTAATAGAAAAATGAGATATGGACATCTGTAGTCACAGCGTTGAAAAGATTTGCGTCGGGCAGAGATTTTATGATGTTCAGTGACCTATGTATATCCTATATCGCAGAACCTTATAAAATAAAAATAAATATATAATGCTGGACATATTAAGTATTTTTAGTAAAACGCCTATATCTCGGAAGCTTATGTAGGAATAGTGGCGTTCAATGTTATCTATTTTATTGATCCCCTCTGTTACGTTTGAAGTTCATTTTTATTATTTATATAAATACAGAACTATTTTAAAACTAGAATCATTCAGTGAAATGCAGATAGCAAGCCATTTTATATAAAAACAACATAACTATCTATATAAAAATGAGCCCCTATTTCTTCTGGTCACGCTATAACTTGAGAATGGCTATACTGATATCATTATTATCTTTTTAAATATTTTCTAACACTTCGTAAAGGTTCTTACATTAAAAAAAATTAGACAATTTCTATATTTCATATTTTTAAAATTTCCACGCAGACGATAACGCGGGGCACAGCTAGAAATAATATAAAACGAAAACTGATATGATGACGAGACTTGGAACCTGTCGTGGGGCTAACTTGAACGCAAGCCGTGATTTTTGATAGTTTTTTAAGGTAGTTACAAACCTGCCTGTCCTCTGATGTCTGCTTAATATTGAATTTTAGGACACGTTGATTTTAAACAAACCCGTTTTTTTACAAACCCTATTTTTTATTAGTATAAAAAAACATGTAAGTAGTGTATTTTTTATCTAATCGATATTTGTTTTACCACGCCGCCTGTACAGTGCCTGCTGCCCGGTCGTCCCGTGGGATTCCCTTTCATAAGTAGGATGAGCTTGTTTTTCCAAAATAAAACAACGTTTCAATCACACTTAAAGATTTATTGGGCCGAAGTTATCCACTAAAACAATATTGTATGTATTATAGCCCTTTTTTGTCACAAAGGTTATTTTATGATACATTATTAATAAAAGAAGGCTTCGGATGTCTATTAGAACGGATGTCTGTTCGACAATATTTATCAAAAAAATACTTATTTTGTTTAGTTTATTTTTTAACCAATATAATGCTGTTAACGAAAATGTCAAGGTCCAGCTCAGTGTTCAAAAGGTTATATTTATCTCTCGCTCGGTACAAAAAGGAATATTGGCGGTAACTTGTCGATACTAAAAAGGTTATACCATTAATACCCAAGGCTCAATTTAACACCGGAATTCGACATTGAAAATGCTCGTATTCTGGCACGTATTGGGCCAAAGTGTTTATAGGTAGCTAAAATAGTTTCAAGCACTTCATCTACAAAGCCATTATTTTGATTGCAGGACACCGAAGTTAAGCCACATTAAACAAAGGCACTAAAACTTTGAAACGGCTTGTAGTTGGAAAGCAAATATCAGTGTGTGTAGTAGAGCTTTTCCCTAGAAAACACACACTGGTATTTGCCCTAGTCTTCCTACCAGCAAGAGTGCTACATTAGGATGATAAATTTGATTTTACTGCACACAATGGCAGGATACTAGTTCTAGCTGATTTAAAAGCTTTTTGGTTGTGATTTACTCAACTCAACATCATCATCAGCATATAGCAGTCCACTGCTGGACATAGGCCTCCCTCAATGAGCGCCATTAGCGCCCTGTCTTCAGCTTGCCGCATCCAGCATCTACCTGCAGTCTTTCGCAGGTCGTCATCCCACCTGGTCGGAGGGCGTCCTATACTACGTTTACCGAGTCGTGGTCTCCACTCAAGAACACGTTTGCCCCAGCCGTCGGTTCTTCGCGAGACATGGCCGAAATGTTCACTAGATGACTAATACATAGTTCTCGCTCCTTCGGTCGTGGCTAGTCCAAGATAAATTATTTTCAAAAATGACGCCCAAGTTCTTAGTCTTTGCGGAGAGTGGGATAATGTTGTTGGCCAAGGTTGGATGTCGATAATGATGATGAACCACGGCTACCTTATTTTCCCATGGATCATTATAATTATGTATATGGCATCATGCATATAGCACAGTAACAAATAAATTGTACAAGGAGGTATGATGTAACCAAGAAGGATCTATTGGATCGTATTTTAGATGGCTCTAAACCATTTAAATAAAATATAGGTAATTTAGACGGGAAAGGAAAGGAAGGAAAATTAGACAGAATTAAGACTCATTAATGAGTGTGGTCTTAATTCTGTCTAATTTTCCTTTCATTAATAATAATTTATCAGTGACATGCCCTAATCAAATGTATTCTGTTATTCTTGTAATTAAAAAAAATCATGCCTACAAATTTTATGATTACTTACTCTTTATATTAATTTCCAATAGGTATTTGCTCACATAGAACTGCTCTTTGAACATGCTGTACATACATAATTTAAGGGATACAGTCTAGTTTTAACCATCGTGTCCTTCTATTTGTATTATATTTGATTGTATTCTGTTTTGTGTACCAAATAAATAGTCATCATAATCGAAAACAACATGAAGGTTATATGAAAAGGTTTTGTTCCACATATTCCAAAAATACTTATGTTGATGTTCTAGGAACTGAGAATGTGAGTTAAATTCCCAATCTCCAAATTTTCCGTACAACGCAAAAACAATTTCATATCGAAAGCTTTCACCCATACATGACAGAGCCCAGAAGCTAAACTAAAAATGTCAGTATTTTTACACCCACACAAATTCACTCACAAGCGGATTGGTGGCGGTCCTGACAGTTAAAATAAGTAATCATCTTATCTGAAAATAATCATATATAATATATATTTACTAAATCACTGTATCCAAGCGCTAGCAACATATTTATTTTAATATTTTTACGTTGACAGTTACGTAGCAGTGAATGTTGTAGAACATAAATAGATCTTTCTGAACGTATAATAACAAACGATCTAATTGAGAAAACATGTTCCGACCCCGTATTATTTAGGAACTGGGCTAGAAGATGAAAATTTAAATTAAAAGCAAACATACAAGCGAAACTACCGCCTCACTTATTTTTTCTTATTACTCGTATAACTGAACAGGAATTATCAAAATTCATTGTCTTATTTGTGATACATAAACTATTATGCTTTTTAATTGCTCTTGTCATGGTAAAATAATCTCCCTAATAATCTCTTTTCTGGCTTAGTTTCGTTTTGTACAAGAAGATATGAGAAATTATTCTTGGTGATCACCAAACAATGATGTCACACCTTTTCTTAAATTTTACCAAACGATTACAGAGTAGCTACTAACACCGCCATAAGATAGTTAAATGTTTGGTACACATTTTATTTGTACCTAACTTGAAGAAACTCCAAACATTGGCCGATGCCTAAGGCCCAACGGAAGCCTATTTCCAGTTGTGGACGTCATTCAGCTTCTTATGTGCGTAGGTATGTTTTATGAAAGTGAGCCTTCTGAATACTGCCTTACATAACTATTCCGCGTGAACGATAATCTCGCGTTAAAAGTCCAGTCACGCGTGGCCCTGATTGGCTCAGCTCACATCTCGAGGCCTTTTCATTAGATTCCATTCGGAGATCTAATGGATTCAGATTACCAAACAGTGCTAAGGATTAATTAACCTAAGGGGAAATAGGAACACAAGAAATAGTAAGGAGTTCCGTGGAGAGTAACTACCCACTATATCAATGAACAGCAGGAATCGCTTTTCTCAATCGCTTAGATTTCTCTAATGGACGACCTCGTTTGCGTGGCGGGCGAAGTCTGGCCTGCGGTTCCGGGTTTGATTCTTGACGCGGGACAAATATTTGAATGATAATATCTGTAGGCATTTATTCTAGGTATGCTTGAAGTAGGTATATCAGTCTATACCACTCTATCACCATAACACACGCTCTGCTTACGTCAGGGCCATAAAGGTTTGTGCAAATTTTAAAGTCTATCTAGTATTTGGCAAAATGTTAATCTCCGAAATAGTAATTTCGGAGACGGAACGGACCGTTTCTACAAATAATTTTACAATTAAATGTAGCTACATTATCTTTGAGCATCAATAACTCCGTCTTCAAGCCATGTGAGCAAAGGCTCTCGCAGAAGCTTTAAATAATTTTTCAATAAATCACTGAGTGAAATTCGGTAGGAAAGGAGAGAAGGGATGAAAAATGAGCAATCTAAATTAAATCCTCAAGAATCATACCGTTAGCACGAAAGGAATGTAATTTCATTCACCTTCCAGAGGAGTTTTTGTCGGAAATTCCTCATTTATGTGTAATAAAATCCAAGCTCAGACAACCTTGGTGTCATCTATGAAACCTAAACCTAATATGTTATCATTAATGTGTCTCGTATGTTTGATGATATAACGCGTGGTGCTTGTAAACGACGTCTTTTTTTTTGGACTCTTGTGTACGTAAATTGCGTTGCGTTGGTAAGTTAGTAACATGCTTTCATAATAGTTAGCAGTCTTACCTATTACTCTGCCTTTATTTTTGTGGTGTTATTCATAAGAACCAAGTACCTAAACTCATAGGAATTAAAAACGCTATAAAATTATCCACACATTATTAGGAAGTTCACAATGAAGAATATTGAAGACTGCAATCCCAAAAATAAACATACCAATATATTTTTATACAAATTAAAAACAATAAAAATAATATATATAATTTTTGGATGATTCACACAGCATTATCCACACCCAAGCTAAGCAGAGCTTGTGATGGTGGGAACTAGATATCTGAATGGTATTAGCATAGCTAGATTCCGTTTCTACTCATTTATAAGGCTGCTGAGCGCTGAACTCAATCATCATCATCATCATCAGCCTATAGCAGTCCACTGCTGACATAGGCCTCCCCCAATGAGCGCCATAGCGCCCTGTCTTCAGCTTGCCGCATCCAGCATCTACCTGCAGAACTCGCTCAGATCTGCCAATATTGAAAAGGATCAGTCCTATCATTTTGACATCACATGAACAGTAGGTATTCTATTTTATGTTATTAGAGACATTCAAGATTAAGTTATTTATTAAGTTCGCCTGTTCATCTACCTACACTAATCAGATGATGGTAGATGTACAGATGTAGATGAACAGGCAAAAATATACTTATAGTTCTAACTCTTCTTGCTAGGCTTTCTCTTGCTTTTTTTGTCTGTGCGCTGACCTCACCCATTTTAAGATAATGTAAATGTATTGAGCCAATAATAATATAATAACACAAATAGCAATAGTAAACAACTACTCAGTTTTTTACTCACATTTAAGAATCAATAAAAACCTACAGAGAAACAATAAATAGCTACCTACCGTGCTAGCCTATTGACCAAAAAGGGTCAAACTCAGCTCTGTGCTGAACCACGCGTGGCGCGAAACAACGCGGGTTTTCAGTTCCAACCTGATTAATTAGTAATCAAGAGGTAATTTTACATGTCTGATACAAGGAATCGCGATTACTGGGGACTACTCGCCGCAGCATACCCAAAGAAAAAACGTAGCTACCTACTACAATTATCTTACAATATTTACTCACCATATGATATAGGCTGAAGTTTCTTTAGTATTGATGCTTCGATACAAGCAAAAAATAGGTGTAAGAACAACACATTTTTCATGGTCGTCCTGTGTACAATTTGTATCTTCATGGGTACGAAAACGAGCAGTTTATCATGTTCAGTTTCGTGTTTTACAACTAAATCGTGTTCCCACGATTACTCACGGGCTTCATGGATTTCATGGATATTTCATGGATATTTTTCACTGTTTTTGGCATTGTCAATAAGACACTAACGTAGTTATTGTTTACGTAGTTGTTGTATTCTCTTTGGTTATTGTATTATCTTTGGCACCAAGGAAATATTAAGTTAATAAAATTATAAATAACATTGACACTCGAAGTCACTGTACAATCTAAAAAGTATGAGGAGCTTATATTTTTATTTTGTCCATGGAATAAGTGAAAAATTTGTATCATCTAAATGTAGACGACTTTATTTCTAGATGTAAAATCTCTATGAGGAAACAGCCCTACATATAAAACGCAGAGCATGTTGCTCTTTCGTATCCTAGTGTATACAATCCAAGGCAAAATAAACACGTCTTGCTATCAAACACGAAGTTGAGCCCACGATGTTTGCTTACGAGAAGGTTTGAGATTGTCTGAGGAAACTTAGACTACATTTTGTTATTTCCCTAACTTTTCCTACGTCATCCCCATGTGAAGATACTCGTATCTAAAGAATCTAACACCACCTAAAGCAGAATTAGCAGAAGTGGCAGTTAGCCGACAATATACCGCGAAGAATCGATAACCGCTGGAGTAAATGTGTTCTTGAGTGGATACCACGACTCGGCAAATGTAGTGTAGGACAGTCTCCAGCCAGGTGGGATGATGACTTGAGAAAGACTGCAAGCAGGTGCTGGATGCGGCAAGCTGAAGACAGGGCGCTAGGGCGCTCATTATAGGTTTTTGATGATGATATCTAAGTAAAAGCCTCTGTTGTCAACCCTTTGCCCCCGAATGCACCTCTTGCTAACTGTACTCTTTAAAGTTCCGTATCGGAAAACTGTTAGCAAGTTGCAAGTTAAACATAATATTTCTAGTTTCTCAATTTAACTGAGTGCAATGGATTTTCTAGAACATTCGTTCAAGAACATTGCGGCAGGTAAAATATGGGTACAAATTGAATACGCTCTAGCTTGGTACTACTTTTATAAAAAGTAGGGACTGTGCGTTTTGCAGCGGTATAAGAAAAACTATAAGCTGTTATACAAATTGTGTTATTGCTACTCTGACCCAAGTAGATATCAAAATCTAAATCAAATCTAAATCGAGGAACATAATAATACTCTAACATCGAAATTAAACTAATATGACAGCTCTTAAAATGATGCTATCCTTAGATATTATTTCGAACGATAAGAAGGTTGTACCAGCATTGTAATAGTGCAATATGTGGTACAAACAATTGACCAAAGAGAATACAATAACTACGCAATAAACTGATTTGGCAGCACAAATATTAATTCATAAATAACACCATTCTTTTATAAAGGGTACCAATCATCATGATCGTATCAGCCCATACACGTCCACTGATAGATATAGGCCTCCCACACCACAAAGAGAAGCCACACCTGAGCCGCCTCCATCCATCGTATCCCTGCGACCGCTCTACGATGTCGTCTATTCATCGCGTGGATGATCTACCAACACTAAGTTTCGCCTTGCACCGCGGCCGCAACTCGAGAACCTTTACTCCCTTAGCTGTTCAGCGAGTTCTGTGGGCTATATGACTTGCCTACTGCCACTTCAGCGTACTAATTCTGAGAGCTGTCTGTGACTTTGGCTCTTCTACGAATTTACGGATATATAAGGATTCTATCACGTATCAATCTCCAAGTATATTTCTCCATGGCCCACAGAGCGACTCTGAGCTTATGAATAAGGCCTGTAGTTAGCGACCACGTCATCACTCACATCCGTCTCACATCGTGCGTATAGGTCATCACTGGCAGCCCATGATTGAAGACTTGTCTTGAGACTCTGCGGTATCTGTGATGAGATAATATTACGCAGCATCCCGAACCAATTTCCGTGATATACTGTCCCAATTTTGAGATTATCGGCTTAAAATTAGCCAATCAACGAATAATAATTATTCGAAACTATTTGCTGAATACTCTAGTTGTTGTAAATTAACATTTGATTAACCTAATCTACGTATACTAAAGTAGCTCTATGAACCTAATCATAACGGGACATCAGTTTTATAGTGAAGCATTTTGATTTGATTATAGAGAGAAAAACACAGACTGGGCTTATAAAATTTAATTAAAAATTGTTTACAATGATTTTCTGGTATTTACAAATTTTTTTTGGAGGTAAATTTCATTAAACTTATAGAAGTAGTTAATTAAGTTACACATTAATTGCCTAAAGGACTAGTAATAATCTAAACTTATACAAGAGTTAAACACCAAGATAACTAACAATTATTATTTCACAAAGATTTTTAAAATCTCGTATAGTCTAAATATCAGAAAATCTATAGGGACGGTCTAATCTCAATTATTCAAAAGTGAATAAAATAAACAAAAGTTAAAAATAACATGTAAACTTGAATCTCGAGAGCAAAAATTCGTACCTATACCTTACATCGAAATCAGAACACGAACTTTTTAAAACTTAGAATTCAGAAATATCGTCTGTGGGCAGGCATGAATCATTGATCATCCTCTTTAAATAGAATCTCATGTTATGTACATAAATATATGTATAACAGTAACTCTTATATTTATTTACTTGATTATTGATATAAACTAGAGAAGCAACAGCCACTTCTAAACTTGTTCAGTAGCCTGGCGACTTATGCATAACAAATTCAAATCTAGCAAATTAAACTGGATTATGCAGCCAAATGCGCTTCATATTTTGGGTTGTGCTGTGAGTCGCATAGAATCAGTCGCTTCATACAAAATTCCGTTTGGACCAAAATTCTAAATTCGTTGTTGTTTCTGTTCAAACTCAAATTTAAATGTTTTATTTTCTTTGTGCTTACAAAATAAGCACTTAGACAAGTCAAAAATTAAATTTTTTTAAATTTTAATATTCACTTCAATTTTTGTCTACTAGTGGAAGAAGTAAAAAAGAAACCACTTGTACGATATTGAACGAAATAATATTTACGCGACTCACAACACAACTCAAAAATAGGTTGATAATTTTATTATAAGTAAATACATCATTTATCTATAGATACTATTTTTAAATTGTTATAACTTCTCGCCTTCGACATGCTGCAGATTATAATAAGAATGGTCGGGAAACCTCTCGAGTTCGATATAGTCCATCTCAGTGCACAACAGTCGCTCTAGCATGGAGACGACATCTTTGAAGTCTGGCCTCGTGGTAGGGTCAGCCTCCCAGCAGTAGTACATTATGTTGTAGAGCTCCCGACGGCAGTGTTCGGGCTTCTCGAGGCGATGGCCTTCACGGACCTGGGACAAAGAATATAAAAATTAAATGAAAAATACACAGCATCGCCTAATCTTAAGCTAAACAAAGACTAAACTTGTGTTGTGGTTAGTATTACCTAGTACCCATAACACAAACTCTGAAGCTGATAAAGCTAGATAACTGATACGTATACTACCATACCCTAAATATATAGATCTTTTTATTGTACATAGAAAACACCCAGAACACCAGGTACAAATATCTGCAAGTCGTAAGTACAAACATTGGTTTCGAGGCGGGAATCGAACCCGCAAGCCTCTGCGTCGCAAACGGACCTTCGCCCACTGACCTAAAGATGATGATGATGATGTCGATGATGATGTTCGTCATCGCTGATGTCGATGTCGTCGCTTAAGTATATCATTTAACGTTCAAGTATACAAGGTCTATTTGTTTGAAAATTTGATTTCTCAAAACAATATAATTATTTAGCTAATTAGCTTCATTAGAAATAAGGGATTATTTTAAAGAAACATGATTCTATAATAAATTAAGTACATTAATTTAGCCTAAAACAATTTAGGCAAATTTAAGAAAAATATATATTAAAATTAAAATAATTAAACACAAAGACGCTCAACAGTGCCTTTGAATAATATACTCTGTTGAGCGTCTTTTACAGATATATTTTGCTTACTATCAAGATCATGTGCGATTGCCCCCTTTCGTCAAAGGGACATAAGGATGACTGACCGTGCAGGAACGAAGCAAATAATACCATCTTTTAACGAGCGATCTATTGTTTTATAAAATATGATGTACAGTACAGTCAGCAACCAGAATCGCTGAATAAGAATTGATTTTAGAATTCCCTGACGAGACGCTACAAAAGTCCACAATATACTAAACAAGTTTATATTACAAAATTCGCCACTCAATACTATCCCGTAAATTGCTCAACACGCGTAGTTGTATGGGAAATTTGTTTTTTTGTCATTTGATTTTGCTTGCACACATAAACACATGCATGCACCTACATCCCAAACATCACACACACACACACAGTAACATGTTACACAAGACCAGCACACACACATAATCACATATCTTACAATACATGATACATAAATAAATTAATAAACATGCTTTAGCACCCACACCACACAATATACACACGCACATGCAGTACACACACATATACTCGTAGGTAAGGTACAATATAAGAATAAGAAAAGTTTTATTTGGCTAAAGAAAACAGGCTACACAATTAAAGCATTAAACACACATAAAAAACACAGTACACAGTATAAAAAAAACATAAATAAAATAAGCCTACAGAAAAACAAAAATAATAATAATACATGGCTACCGTGCTAGCCTGCTGGCCAAAAAGGATCAAACTCAGCTATGTGCTGCCACGCGTGGCGCGGAACAACGCTGGTTTTCAATAATATTGAAAACCAGCGTTGTTCCGCGCCCCGCGTGGTTTTTTTTTTCATTACCGTTATCTGGTCGTATGAAAAAGATATAATATATCTTTCTCATACGACCAGATAACGGTAACAACATCATTATTTCATTAGATTACACTAGTAACAAAATTACATTACCAGTTTTATAATTTGTTCAATAGATAACATTTGGAAAATAGGTGAAGGTACGTACATTGAAAGTAACTTTAGAATGACAATATTAATTCAATGTATAATTTACTCTGTTACTTATGCATCTATATGGATGTGTTTTGTGAATTTATTTGCTGACTGTACAATGACATCAAAGAAACCCTTTGTTCGACGTAAGAATTCATGATATTTCGTAAATAAACCTACAAACGGAATGAAAGGAAATGAATTTATTTTGGAATTTGTAATATTTATGATTTGTTTTTTTAGTATTCTTATTTAGATAACCTGTGGTACACACCCTGCCTTTTCTTAAATTCATAAAATTCTTTCCATCCAAAGGTTGCCTGGAAGAGATCGCTTCTAAGCGATAAGGCCGCCCATTGTACCTGTCGCATTTAATGTATTTTTGTAATGATTAATTTGATTATGGTGTACAATAAAGAATTTTTGTATTGTATTGTATTGAAAGGAATGTCTTCGAATGGCAGTGCGTTCTATAAGATTTCATATTTTTCAAGAATCTAAGAAACGCTTTAAGAATGTCCTACTAATATTATAAACGCGAAAGTTTGTAAGTATGGATGGATGTTTGTTACTCTTTCACGTAAAAACTACAGAATGGATTTTATATAAACTTTACAATAATATAACTTATACATCAGAATAACACATAGGCTACAATTTATAAAGATATATTGTATATTATCCAAAATATCTATCACCACGCGGGTGAAACCGCGGGGCGCAGCTAGTATATAATAAAGCTTCTTTCTATTTCCTACATTTTTCTCGACGAAAGTAGACATGTCAATGTCAAGCTTTTTGTATGTCAATGTGACTTTGTGCAAGTGACGTTTGCTAATATGTAGCTCTCTCTCACTCACTCCACGACCGCTCAACAAAGTTCATGATTATTTTCATAATTATTCTGCCCTCCATACAAAGAATGCAGTAACTCTATAAAACATGTTTTGGAGAAAAACGCTGTTAAAAAAAATATAAATGTTTTTGTTATTACTCTAAAACTAATCAAGCTATTGCGACATGAAATACATCAAAAGAAAGGGGGAAAAAACAGTTATTTTATCAAATCTTTTTTAAAATAATATTTATGTTATTTATTAATAATTTCAAAAAATATACATATGCTTAGAATAAATTAACTGTCGCAGTTATGTATCCTAGCAATAACTGCAGTAAATACCATAGTTACTGCAGTTTTACGAAGAAAAAATACTTACAGCAATTTTACATGCAGACGTTTAGTATTATAACTAATTTCTTTCTCATCATAGGTGCAGTAACCATGGAGTTACTGCACTAATTATTACAAATTCACTCATTCTAAACTTGGAGTCTGCGGATAGATACTGTAGAACCACTAAACCTGATTATTGTTATGGTGGGGTCATATATCATAAAAATAATAATGAAATGCAAAAATAATTATTATAAGTATTACAAAACTAAAAACACTATTAAGAGAAATACCACAGTAAAAGACACTAAATAAACAGTTTTGTTAAGAAACAAAACACAAGAGTTACAAATGTTGAAAGCCATAATGTTAAAACCAGTTCATTATCTTATAGTCCTTATTTTTAATTGAACTGTGCATTAATAGCCTTGCCAGTCTTTTGATCATTGAAGGCATTAATAGTAAATTATTATTTTTTTAATTTAGGTAAAGTAACTATACTAGACATCAGTGTCTTAGCAAACTTTTTTTAGTTATTATAGTGTTCTTAATTATTTTTTTAAATTCAAGTAAATATTTTGGAACATGGGTACATACATCATGTTATATTATAGGAACTTCTTACTAATTATAGGAACGTTTTATAATCACATTAGTTATCCTAATCGTTAACATTAATAACTCAGCCTTACTCATTGATATTGCAGTCTTAGGCTTAACTATTTAATATTGCATATTAAATAGTATTATATTACATTAATTAAATTTAAAAAAAGTGTTAGTATACATTTACTTATAAAAAAAGTAAGATAATGATATCAATCAATATCCTGATTCAAATATAATTGAAGATCAATGTTGTAATTAACTGCCTGCTCTAAACATTTTTATAGTAGATCCGAGGCATTGTTAGTTTAGAGACAGGTATAAGATTTTCCCAAAAACGTCTTCTTGTTTCTGGCATTAGTGGCAACAGTTTTGAAATGATTTCAGTTTTACGTTACAAATAATTAATTACCTCTAATAACTTTTATCGCCATGATGTCTTTGAAATAAACCCTCGGCTCGCGTTTACGAATTATGTGTTGGGAACTAAAATCTTCAAAGTTGAAAAAATCTGCTATGGTCATGACTTTGACCACATTCATCTTTGCGTTTGACGCCGCTATAGCACCCACAAAGTCATCAAAGTCAAATACTATCATGTTCTTCTTCAACTGTTTTTCCACTTGATGATGAAAGTGGTCTGCAATTAAGTCGCTATTTATTATATTCACCAAGAAACACATCAAAGCCCAATTTTCATTTTAGGCCGCTCAGTTATCAGCCCATAGAATGATCTCGTTAAAATCTTGTGTAACAGAAAAGCTCTGAACGCCGAAATAATATCCTCTTGGTTTCTTCCAGCTATAGTTTCATTTCAAAGAACGGCGTATGGTACATTTTCATTTTTACTAGGTCCTAATGGGCAAATACTCGTATATGTATTGTTAGTTTGATTTATTCGGACCTTGTCGTGGCTTATTCGTTTCGTGTAGCTTCGTATCTTCTTCGTATCGACTGATTTTGATTCAAATAATCCCTCCCCGCACACACCAGGCACTATGCAACTGTAGTTAAATGCTAGTTACTGCACTCTTTGTAAGCAAGACATACATAACTGCAAAGTATTCGTTCTAAATTTATTTATCTCATAACCGCAGCATCTAACTGATACTGCATTTATGATAAGGTTAATTTAGTCTTATGTCAAAATAGACTTAGACTGAGTGCAGTATCTAACAGATACTGCACTTAAGTTAGGTTTATTTAGTTTTATGCTAAAATACACTTATACAAAGTGCAGTATCTAATAGATACTGCATTTATATTTGGGTGGTCGAATAATATATTATACATAGTACGAAACTAAAGATCGCAGTATCTTTACATACTGCATTATTTGCAAGAAATTGATTTAATGTAACACGAGTTGCTGCATTCTTGCTTTCTGATTTTCTGAGTTCCTGATGAAATTTTGGTACGTGAGTGAAAACAAAATATGGCATTTTTTTAGGCGATTCCGAATATGTATCTAACTCAATTTTGGCAAAAATGCTAGTTACTGCACTTTTCATAAGGAGGGCAGTATTGTAATCCAATTTTTTTTTATTAAAACACGAGTTATTGCTAATCGGGGTTTCATTTACCAAAGGAAATCTCTACTAATATTATAAAGAGGAAAGATTTCATGTTTTGTTCGTTTGTATTGAATAGGCTCCTAAACTACTGGACCAATAAAAAAAATATTTTACCATGCATTGGGAAGCTACATATCCCCGGATGACATAGGCTATATTATGAACCGTGAAACCGCAGGAAACAGCTAGTTTATCATAAATTCATAACTAACCTTTCTCATAACATCGCCAGCCGATAGTCCCGGGTAAGGAGTCGATCCGAGGGTCACAATCTCCCAGAGCAGAACCCCGAAACTCCAAATATCAGATTTTACGCTGAATATGTCGTCGTATAAAGATTCTGGTGCCATCCATCTGAAATAAAATGTTATTTGCTTTAATATTTTTATACCTAGTAGTTTAACTCGTATTGCTCCAGTTAGGATCAAAGTTTAACAAAATAATTGATCAAAAGAAAAACAAGCCTTTCATTGAAGATCAGTTAGATGGTAAATTATAAAAATAAATCAACTCATATTTATGTTTTATTTTTACTTTAAAAACCAGTGCATTTGAAGTAAGAATAGAATAGAAAAAACATTTATTTGGACACAGATACAAAATACAGGCATAGAATTAACTAACGGCAAATAAAGTAGTTTATCATGGTAATGAGTTAATGACCCTGCGCCGAAATTGGGATTGGCTCAGCGTGTGCTGAACATTATAATATTCAGCGCTGTTTTTCAGCCAAAAAAAAGTAGAGTACAGAAAAAAAAAAGTCAAAAGTGAAAAAAATAAAGTAGTAGTAAAGTTATTCTCTTAGTTAATGTAAAATAATAGTCCACCAAGATAAATTACGTTTTCTATGGTATCCTATTGAGAATAAAAATTTGTAGTGCAAACTTCAAATCCTTACAAATTCTCAGTTCTGAAGAAACTGGGTATTATTTCAATTTCAATTGGCAACCAAGTTCAATTGGCACAAAACACTGGATAGAAAGAAGACTTATCAATTCATTGGCACTCTATTGAGTTTCATAAATAAAAATACTTAAATTTGAACAAGAAATTCTTCTATTGAGTAGTACCTACACTTTACAAAACTAAAACCTTAAGAAGAAGTTTACGAATCTAGTACCTACTTGAGTTCATCATCACCATTATATTTATTGCATGAAATAAATGTGTATAAAGGTGTTATAATATAATTGTGATTCTATGTATTTCTACAGTTAAATTGCAGAGATATAATTAAAATCAAAAAATTTATAAAATAAATAATGAAAATTGATTAAAACAAAAATAAAATATTTATAAAGGAAAAACTTAAAGATAACGAATGTCATGGAGTAATTAAATCTTTGTCAGTAATAAATTCATTAATAGTATAATAACATTTGTTAGAAAGTATAATTTTAAGTTTTCTTTGGAACTCCAATTTCGGCAATAGTCTTATAGACTAGACGGGGCCATACCAAAGATACTATTGCTCATCATTGTGGTATTTCTATTAGGTAAACAGACTTTATGGTTGTCACGCCTGTTTCGGATAACGAAATCCGAAGGTTTACTTAAGAGCTCATATAATGTATATAAAACAAAACATTAGCATATTTTTTTTAAATGCCTTGAACCGGTAACGATTACCTACTTAGGAAAACGACCACCACCATAGAAAACTTAATAAGGTAACTGATTATAAAATAAATATATTATTTAGGACTTAGGAAAGGATTGGTTAGGTTTAAAACACCTATTCCATGATTTATTTTCTATTTGGTAATGCACGACTATGAAGTTCCGTAATTGTTGACGACCACCACCATAGAAAACTTAATAAGGTAACTGATTATAAAATAAACATATTATTTAGGACTTAGGAAAGGATTGGTTAGGTTTAAAACACCTATTCCATGTTTTTATTTTCTATTTGGTAATGCAAAACTATGAAGTTCCGTAATTGTTGACAAGTAAGTCAATGAAGACTGTTCCACCCTTGGACTAGTATAGGCTGTAGTGTAGATGATAACGCGATGCAAGTTTTCTGTGTATTTACCAATTTTGTATTTTTATAACTTGGTGCTTGGAGCATATTTTTTAGTATAAACCAATGTAAATTCCAAGAATATAATTTCTTTGCTATTTTTTTGGTTTCATTTTCAATCAAATGGTTATGTACTTAACTGATTTGATTTTTACTGAGAATCGATTACGTTTATGAAGAAGTTGTAATCTTTTTGTTAGTATAGGGATATTACAATCTTCACTATATTAAAGGATCATATTATAGGTGGTCGTGGTGTGTGGAAGTAAATTACCTGATTGGCAGTCGCCCATCGCTCTTCCTCTCGTAAACGTGAGTGCCGCCAACATCCCTGGCGAAACCGAAATCCGCTACCTTACACGTCCTCTCTTCAGTAATAAGAACATTCCGGGCTGCCAAGTCCCTGTGGATTATCTGTGGAGAGCAAAGTTTATTTTTATTAGCTGAAGAAACCACTGAACTGAATAACGGAACGCCAAACGAGATAAGAAAGTACGTAACAGCCATTGCACGTAGTTATTCTGCCTGCACAAACGTTCTTAAAGTTACTGCGGCTGGCAGGTCAATTTATGTGGAAATACTTACCGAGAGACTTACAACGATTGGCCAAGGTAAGGTTATTTTTAACTGGTGAATAATAATAATTAACAATAATCATTTATTTCAGACCAGTAAGAGATCTTATTTAACTTATTCTACGGTCCAATATTAGGTATATTGGACCGGTAGAATAAGTTAAATAAGGGCCATCTGTAAAAACAGTTTTTACAGGTGGCCCTTAAAATTACAAAGGAGTGGCCATCATAATAAGATGTCTGTAACTCTATTTTTTTTTAATCAGCAAAAACTTGTCTTTGTCTTAGAAATTTGCATGTTCTACCGTCTCCCGATTGCACCTCCATCCCTTCCGTCCGTCCGTCACGATCTTAGAAGCGTGGACTTTAAAAGATGTATTTCACATAATTTGATAAGGGATAGAGGTGAAATCGGGAGAATCCCTTATCAAATGTGAAATACACCTTTTGTCAAAAGCTTATAAGCAAATAAAAGGAAGAAAAATGAATTTCATGAACACATAAATTTTTACAAAAAGGTTTAAGCTGATTTCAAGAAGCCTTTTTACTCTGAAGTCTACGCTTCTAAGATCGCGACGTTTTAAGAACCTGTCCAAATCCAAATTATTAAGCTGGTGTCTAGAGTTTTGCTGCTTTGGGTATTTTATTTATAACAATATTTTTAATATGAAGCCTACCTGTGTGTGCTTTGCTTAGAAGTTTCATATATGAACGTCACCTTCTAGTTCTCGAAATTATTTCTCTCATACGCCAGGGTCCCTTAATCCAAACTGATTGAAGAGCGGAACACGCCTCACAGTTTTGAATACATTTAGTCAATAGTGATTGGAGGGAAACAAAAGCTGTTCCGCCGCAATGCGCCTCATGCCCTAGATTTGCGTGGGTTTTGAAGATATTACTCTCAATTTTCAAAGGGAATAGCCAAAATGCTTTTAAGAAATTCCTCCTAAAAGATGGCTCTAACTTTTCAACCCCCTAATTCGTTTGATAGATGGTTTTTATCACGGCTTTCTGAAATATATTTTGCCTCAAAGAGTTCTATGTTTAGTTCCAAGGCTTTGAAAAAATTGAATTAGTGATATTGTAGGAGCTATAACAAAATGTGTTTCAACTAAGCTTATTAATAGGATTGAAAATCTTTATTCAGCAGTTCAGAATTTAATTTTTTAGTTTATCTTGCTTATTTTTTACAGAAAATCATCATTGAATCCCTCTCGATCTTGCCCTAAACCTTCTTCACCCCTTCGGAGCTCAAAAGGTCAATGCACATTATGCGCATAGCATCATGTCATTATCAACGCGTGCATCAGTGGCGATAAGCGGCTAGGTTCACGCTAAACAATTAGCAGCATTCTTTCAAACATTTTATGCATTAGGTAAGTGTGTTTATCATGCTTAGGTATAAATGAGTTTTTTAAATGTAAGATCTAGGATAATAATTAATATAGGTTAACTTGTATTGTCGTCAGATCGTTCGTTAACTACAGTACCTAGATTATCAATTTTTTTTTAAAATTAAGTGAGAACTATAGTGCTAAGACAAACCTAACATAGGCTTTAAGGCACTACTAACTTAACGATGTAACCTATTTGTATGAATAAATAATCTATTTAATCTATCAATAATTGCAATGAGATTATATTATATATAGAAATATTGTTTGATTAAAATTTCAGAAACTGGAGGTATCTGTAGTGTTCATGTAATATCGCAGTTTTATAAGGGCCTACCCAACATACAAGGATTTACATTATGTTATATTATGTTTATAAGTGATGCTTAGTGATGCTAGATGCGTCAAGCTGAAGACAGGGTACTATGGCGCTCATTGGGGGAGGCCTTTGTCCAGCAGAGGACTAACATAGGCTGATGATGATGTTTATAAGTTTTTGACATACCCCTTTAGAGCTCAAGAAGTCCATGCCTCTGGCAACTTGGAAAGCAAAGTGGGTGAGGTCTCGTGACGTAAGGAACTGGCTGCCTCCGTGCGTATTCCCGTAGTGGCGCTCTGCGCGCGAGTCTCGAAGGAACTGCTGCAGCTTGCCAAGGCTCACAAACTCCATTATCACGAGGGTTGGTTCCTGAAAATTAGAGTAACATGGTAAACTTATGGTAGATACAAAAAACAAAATGTTTATTTAAAAAATATGTGTAACACTGTCTCCTGTGGTAGCTACAATGTACATAGCTGTGTTACATGCGAACAGCTTCATCCCTTAAGGAGGTAACATGACATATTTAGTTTTAAACTAGCTGCGCCCCGCGGTTTCACCCGCGTGGATAGATTTTTTGGATAATATACAATATAACTTTATAAATTGTAGCCTATGTGTTGTTCTGATGTATAAGCTATATTATTGTAAATTTTCATTAAAATCTATTTTGTAGTTTTTACGTGAAAGATTAACAAACATCCATCCATCCATACTTACAAACTTTCGCGTTTATAATATTAGTAGGATTAATTTATATTTGTAAAGTGTAAGTAGGCTAATGCACTGTATTTATCTATAGTTAATTGGATATATCTATTTTAAGACCAGGGTTTTAATTTGTAATCAATAAACAATTAGTTCATTGTCTTATCAATTTAAGATGGAACCTGTTGCAAGAGATGAAATGAGTAAGAAAAGAGTGAGTGTAGAGATTTATTTATTAATCTAAGAAATACAATAAAGGTAACTTATGAAAAAATTTATATAGAAAATGAATTGAGGATTTCTAGCGTAAGAGATGACAACTTATAGAAGGGCGGGAGAAAGTGCAAGATAATAATTGTTCACTATCGGTAGAATTAATAGGATTTATCATTAAAAAGTATAGGCGTACATTATTTTTCTTATCTCAGTGCCTCTATACACGCTAGTGAATCCTTCAGGTTTTACTGTACCCTTTAACTTTTTCTTATCTTAGTGCCTCTATATACGCTAGTGAATCCTTCAGGTTTTACTGTACCCTTCAACAAATTGTATCAAATGTCCCTACTTCAATTTCAGTATCCGGTAAAAAGGTTTGAATATTAATTTCTTTTGGAACCAGTTTTTTTCTTGTAAGCGTATGATGCACTTTTTGTGAGTCTATAGCTGGGTTAAAGAATTACAAAAGTGCGGTGAATAGGTGCGAAAATTTAAGTCTAGTGCCTCTTTAAATTATGTAGGTAAGTTAGTGAATCCTCCAGATTTTACCGTACCTACCCTTTACAAAATTCTAACAAATCGGTGCAAATCTGATTCTACCGGTGAATTTATGATGTTTTTTAATAGTTATTTATTATGGAACCATATTTTTTATTCTAAGCGTATGATGCACTTTTTGTCTAATAGGTGCGAAAATTTTAAAATAAAGGTAACACGTCGATTGCTGAAATCACACCGTATGTGTTTTCTACTAGTGACTATTATGCGTAAATCCACACTAGCGCAGCGGCTGAGAAAATACGGATCTGTGTCACTCAGCACAGCCGTAATATGTTTTTCGAACGAAACGCATGTGCGTCGCAACACAACCGCTGTGTAGAGCGGCAGCACGAATGGCTTAGGTTAAAATAAAGATCGCAGTCGAAGTGTTTGGGTACCTACCTTTTCTGTACAACAAGCTACTAGTCTGACCACGTTGGGATGCGGTCCAAGACCCTTCATGACGGCCAGCTCTTGAATTAAATCACTCTTTTCTTTCTCCGATGCGTTTTCTTTCAATGTCTTCACAGCCACGGTACATTCGCCTTTTTTTCCTGCAGAGAGAAAAATATTATGAATTATTAATTGAAGATAAGAGAAAAGGGCCTTTGTCCAACAGCTGTACAGTAATGGCTAAAAATAAATAATATCAATTGAAGATTTATGTTGGTTATCTTTGAATGTTTGGAGCAGTAATCAATAACGTACAATATACATGACTCTTACTATCCCTAAAACCTATATTCATTTTTTATTCCTCTTCTATCATCCACTGCTGGGCCTTTGCCCACCTTCCCCACTATTTACCTAAGTAACATATCAAAACGTTTTCATCTTGTACATTATATGTAAATGCTTGTTTTAAGTTAAATGGAAAAGCTGAGAGTTCTAGACATCGAAGCTCCCAGTTTTTAAATCCGATTCAAAAGATAATAACCGATATACCAGAAGGACCGAACTCATCTCATATTCTTGTTTTAGCCGTCGTATCATAATAGCATCCACATCTTTATTCATGAATATTTTTTCTCGATGCAGATATTAACACGAACAAAGGACACAAAGGACTTGTTTGCAAAGCTTTGCAGTAAAATTATTTTGTTTTTATTATCTAACAAAATGTTAGTTTTCACCAAAGCTAGATAATGAAGGTACGGTTTTGTACAGCAACATTTCGGAACACTTGGGAATTTATAGGTTGGTTAAATATGGATACAGAGAGTCTTTGCCTTGCGGATGGGCGAACACTGGTAACTTCAAGAATGTTTCTGCCATATCTTGGATTCTTTTAAATATAAAGTCTAATTTTAGAGAGCCTTTGCCTTGTGGATGGGCGAAAAGTGGTAACTTCAACAATGTTTCTGCCATTTCTAGGATTATTGAAACTACCATGGTTATTAATACTAAAGTCATTTAAAACGGGATATTTACCATGATTTGATTTTTGAGTTATCCAATATTTCGGCACAGTTGCATGCGCCATGATCACGGAGTAACTGATATTGGATAACTCAAAAATCAAATCATGGTAAATATCCCGTTTTAAATGACTTTAGTATTCCTAGGATTATTTTAAAAGTAACGTCTAATATCAGTTTCATGCAACATGACATTCATCCATCCATCAATGTTTATCATCACTACAAAGTATAAAACAAAGTCGCTTCCCGGTGTCTGTCTGTCCCTACGTATGCTTAGATCTTTAAAACTACGCAAAGGATGTTGATGATGTTTTTTTAAAAGATAATATGATTCAAGAGATAGGTTTATAAACCATTTGACACATAGATTTCTACGCAGGCGATTAATTTTTGTTTTCACTTCATAAAAGATAATTGTTATAGCAAGGTATAGTGTAGTAAATACAGACTGTTTGTGAGAGACTGTTGCCACTGATAGGTTCTAAAACCTGCGTTATTCATCACTAGTTATTATAAAATAAAATTCCATTAAGGTGAAATGAAAACGTGGACTTATACACTATACGTGTCATTAAGTTTAATCAGTAAGATATTTAGGTTATTGGGTGAAGACATTAAATGCGCTACACCTACGGTGACCTCATCGAAAACTACAAAGTATTCGCTCATCAATGCAACCTGCCAATTTTGAAGATATCATACATACATAAAGAAAGAAGTACGAACCCGTGGATATCATCATATCCTGACCGTGACTCTACGATATCCCTTGTTTGCTTGCTAAATAAATTATTGCTAACGTCTCGCCTAAGATGTTTTTAAAACCCCGTGTGAACGAAGCCTAATGTAACACGTTTAAACTTAGTCGCTGGGTACTTTGTAGCGACGCTAGACTCAAAGAACAACGAACCTGCGTCTATTAAAGTGTCGTCTGCTGCGCTTTGACACGCCACTGCTCTGAAATTACTTCCTAATAGGGCTCACTACTCACTGTGTTTATTTTAGTTCGGATTTTCCTCTGGGATTATGATGGAAGTAGCTTATCTACTAACAGTGGTGGCACGACGAGTTTTATTTTTTTTTGTATCTGTAGCTCTGCTATAGTTTTAAAAAGTTTATTTAGAATGGCAGCTACAGTACATGTGAATGACAACCTTTTTTGCTGCAACTGGCAATTTTAAATGAAAAATAATATAAAGTTGATGTTTTCTTCTAATTTGATATTTTCTGTAAATGAACAATAAATCAAAGTGATGACTTTAATTCCTAGTATTACTTATGTAATTTGAAATTCGTGACGTGTCCATGAGTCCTGTTAGATCACTTTGATGTTTGCATTTATTGCCTGCATAGCCTTATACGTTTTTCAAACTTTAATTTCGACCGTAAAGAAGTAGGCACATAATTTGGCGATACCACGCACGGGCCTTAGCAGCGGTACGTTGTCCAAAACTATTAGAAAAGTTCACCAGAACTTCGCAGAATTATCAATCATAACGCACGTGCTCAGCGAGACGTGAAGATTAATATACCGGTCACTAGAAAATTGTCTAGCCCCTTTTCATGACCTTATTATGTTATTTGATGCATACTTTAAAGTTATTTCATTTGTCTTTGCACACGAGCGCTAATGTCACACAAATTGTTATATTTTTAATGCGAAAGTTTGGATATTTGTTTTGCAAGCTCTTCACGCATAAATTGCTGAGCGTGATGTGTGAATAGAATTATTTTAATATTTTAAATTTAATATCTTACCTACCTGCCTATGTTTTGACTAAGTAATTTTTAATTTGACCAGGGTTTTGTACCTACAGCTAGGTAGGTAGCTATAGGTATGTTTGACAAAGTAATTTTGAATTTGACCAGGGTGATGTGCCTGTTCATGTTATTTAATTAATTTATTTGAGTTATTAAAAACTGTAAGTCCCTTTATAAAAAAAAAACATAAGTGACTGATATTTCATTAATTCAAATCGTATTAAATGTACAATAACAGATCGGGCTGAAATTAGGTAGATGTAATCTGGACTTAAAACTATAATGCTTACTTTTTATCATATTAATCAGTTTCCACGGAATAGAAATAACTCGAATAACCTAAAACTTTACCATAAGACACTAAACAGCTCTTTATTGACTTGTAATATCGTATCCAAATACTATGCCTATTCAATCCCGGAAATAACGCATGAGGACAAACTAGATGTTAATCACATTTCATCAAAATCATATTATTTTTCTTAAAACAATCTAATACTAGTTATAATTGACGACCGATGTGACGCGGTGGGCGAAAGTCCACCTGCGACGCAGGAGGTTGCGGGTTCGATTCCCGCCTCGGAACAATTGTGTGTACGATCTGCAGATATTTGTTCCGAGTGTTCTGGTTGTTTTCTATGTATAATAAAAAATATCTATCTATGTATGTATTGTATTATGTATATCAGTTATCTAGTACCCATAACACAAGCTCTGCTTATCATGGGGTTAGATAACGCTGTGTGAATTGTCCAGCATTATTTATTTATTTATTTTAATTGGTATATTACTCTGTAATCGTAATTTTCTTTTTAAAGCAATGGATTTTAATTGTTTGCGTCAATTTTGTGAAATGGGTAAAAAAAGTACTTAGAGTTTATTGCCCTCGTCTGGTCTCCAGCGATCGTTGAAACTTTTATTTTTCCGAACATGATGAGTAGAAATAGCTTTCAATAATTGTTTATTTATGCTGAGATAGGTGAACTTAAAAGTTGCCTTTTGGTTTTTCTGCGTTCTACAAGGTTGAATTCGAGGTAGCGGAAAATTGATTTGCCGCAAACCGTAAAACATTTTCTTTTTTATGAAACCATGTTATTTCAAACTTCGTTTCAATGTTCTGCTTAGCCGTCTCCATAAGGGTGTGTGAATTGTTTAGCATCACTTGTTTTGGTACTTTTACAGCATTTGATAGTATTACTTATTAGAAAATGTATAATAAACATGAAAACGCTCATCATTACAAAAGTTTAATCTCGCTCGCAATGTATCTACATTTTTAAATGCACACTCAGTTCATCTTCATAGTAGACATACCTACCTACATGACTCCCATGGCGCTGAACATGGCGGACCCAAACAAGGGGGGTTCTGTCATAATTACCAAGTTGCGCGTTGGCAGGTAGACAAAGGTCTACTAGATGTTTTCATCATCATCATCATCATCCTTTAATAATAGTCCACTGACGGACATAGGCCTCCCCTAATGAGCGCTATAGTGCCCTGTCTTCAGCTTGCCGCATCCAGAGTCTGCCTGCAGTCTTTCGCAAGTCGTCATCCCACCTGGCCGGAGGGCGTCCTACACTACGTTTGCTGAGTCGCGGTCTCAACTCAAGAACTAGGTATTTTACATACCATCAATATCAATGGCTTGCGCTCGCCACACCTGCCCGAAGGCACCTTCTCCGACGATGTTGAAGATCCGCAGCCGATGCCGCGGGAACTCCCATTCGTCTCGTGGTTCCTCTTTCGTGATTGTAGTCTCTTCAGATAGCTGAAACGAAATGAATTATGATTATATTTCCATCTCTGTCTGTCCTCAACAGCACATCCTCCTCGGGAAGAAGCACATCATTGATATTCCAAGAGATAATTTCATTTTAGGAAAATTAAAGGTTGTTTAATTACTCAGAATTTCTGTTTAAACATGGGTTGAAAAATTATTTAACTGATACTATGATCCTATTCATTACTAAAAGCATAAAACAGCGCGCTCAGATTATTAAGTCTCAACAAGAATCTAACTAATTTGACTTGTTAGGATGAACGCTGGCGAACTTTCTAGTTATTTATTTAAATATGGAATTACAGTTTCCAACTGTAATTATGAAATAGTGTTGAATGCAAAGTCAGATTTTATATGGTGTGATAGTATTAGTACTATTTGAAACTATTAATTACTTATTTACACAAATGTCATTTATAACGGGATATTTTTTGACGACCGATGTGGCGTGGTGGGCGATGGTCCGCCTGCGACGCAGGAGGTTGCGGGTTCGATTCCCGCCTCGGAACAATTGTGTGCACGATCTGCAGATATTTGTTCCGGGTGTTCTGGTTGTTTTCTATTTATAATAAAAAATATCTATCTATGAAATATATTGTATTATGTATATCAGTTATCTAGTACTCATAACAAAAGCTCTGCTTAGCTTGGGGCTAGATAATGCTGTGTGAATTGTCCAGCATTATTTATTTATTTATTTACCATGATTTGTTTTTTGAGTTTTCCAATATACCGATACAGTTTCAAGCGCCATGATAACCGTAAACTAGTCACGGAATAGCTGAAGGCACTGCTAGAAAGTTTTTATTGGCAGACATACCGATCTACCCTATTTTTTTTAATCTAATCATGCTACATACCCTTAAATGACTTTAGTATTACCTACCTATCATAATAACATGATTTTGTATCGTGAATAGATCTTCGTTTGACCACAATCTCACGATGGTCAGTGACGATATGGTCGAAGATGTGTCACGAAGGTCTAGAAAATTCATTCGCTCTCGTTTTGAAAAAACCCAAGTTATATACAACCAATATTAGTATATGTTGTGGATACTTTTTCTACAAGAGAAAAACGAAAAAAGAGTAGGAATATAACAAGAACTAGGCAGACACATTCTAGGGTAGGTACCATGTAAAACAAGATTAGAAAGAAAACTGAGAAAACGGTTTACAATGTTTTGTGTGTGACAAATTCTGCCTACAGGGATTTTTATTAGAATCCGCTCCAATTGGTTTTGAATTTATTTGATGTTCCACATTTCGAAGGGCATTGGCAAAATCAACCCTAAAAGTAAATTAAATAGGTTACGTAAAAATAAAATAGGTTACGTAAATTAAATACGGAGTGAATTTTTGAGACGGGACAGTAAGGGCAGGTACCTTAACCGTTATAGTTATAGGAAAACGCTTTTAGGAGACTATCCATAATTTTTTAAGATATTCTGAACTGCATTTACAGATTTTTGAAAGAATTTACAGTCAGCAAGAAAATGGTCATTATACAAAAAAAACTTTTTTGATGCCAATCGATCCTGTTTCTTAAGGATCAAAAGTCTCTACTGGACCGACTGAGGTTTGAGTACTAGAAATGTCAGAAATCACGTTAAGGTACCTGCCCTTACTGTCCCGTCTCAAAAATTCACCCTGTACGTATTATTGTTTTTGTAAAATTATTTGTAGTATTTATAAATATGTACCTAACCTACCTAACTATAATCAACTACGAGTATTTGTACCTTTGTTATATATTAATTAAAAGCGTGTTTATTGAGAATCAGGCTTCAGAGTCTAAGTAAACCATAGGTCCGGAGTGTCCTAAGTGCCTTTTTCCGTTTCGGTTTCCCGCATATCGTCATTTTAATAATTATTTATAAAATTTAACAAATATACTACTCAGTTATTTTAATTCGATACAGTAAAAAAATCTTCACAATAGAATTGGCATATTTTTTTTCTATTTGACTCATTTTTAGGCACTACTCACGTCACTGTTAAATCTAACCTGGACTTTGGTGAAAGAGACGAGAAATTTTCAAGATAGTAAATGTTTCAAGTAATCGCACAGTGAAACAATATTGGAAAGTTTGTACAGAATCACGAAAACGAAGTCTTAGGCTTTACAGATATGGAAATAAAGGTCAAAACAGACCTGCAAGTGGTTAGTGTCCCAGGACTCGTATCGATTGGAGTAGGCTCGGGGGCGCTCCCACATATTCAACGAGGCGTCTTGCAAGACGTTCCCACTCGATTCTTTACTCTGTAGACAAGGAATCATTATGATGAGTTCAATCTCAATGTAAATAAGGCTGAAATTACAACTGAACAAACCCAAACCATGGATGGATAAGGTGAAGCATTTTACACGGAATTACGATTGATACAGCAAAATAGTCCTTTGACATGAATGCAAAATTAGGAATGTGATAAATGGATTGTAATACGGAATCAAATGACTGAGAGTGAGACCTGGGACCAACCAATAGGGACCATAATATGATATTATGAATAGCGACGAAGGATAAACGCTTTTTTGAAATTACTTATCCAGATGAATATAATGGGAGATAGTTTGATCTAAGGCACGTATTATGAAAGGATGGTATTGCTTGGTATGGCTCAGTAAATCTATACTTGAGTAACGCTTTTCTATGATACAAACGGCACTCAAGCATAGATCATGCATGACTGAGCCAGTTTTCATAAAACGGGTTTAGGCCCATTAGACAGCGAAATGTTTTTAGGTTGTGGATTAGATATACGAGCAAGTAAAGTCGACGTCACCGATGAGGCTTTCTAAACGTTTAACCTAAGCGGTAAATGAGATGGCAACATTCTAGTATTTAAATACTCACCCACGCGGCATTGTTGTTATTTTTTACCTATTTATTCTTTAGTTACGATAAATCATTTAATCGGGACGCGTAAAATTTAGTCGATAAGAAGCTTACCATATCTTCCTTTTTCGAGTTAGGCTTTGGCGACTGATTCTTCTTATATATGAAGAACAATACAACAGCAATAATAGTGACCAAACAACTGATTGCGATCAGGGGTATCAGCGGCAAAGCACTTTCTGTAGGAGGCTCTTCATGTTTCACAACACTTGTGTTCTGTTCTGTTGTCTTAGGGTCTACTTTGGGTATGTCGTCGGGTGGTCTGGGTGGGCTTAATGTTGTTGTATCAGGTACTGTTTCTTCGGTGAAATCTTCTTGTGCTTTGGTGGTGCTTGGTGGAACCTGTTGAATAGTTGAGAAAATGAGTTACTTTATTTTTACTTCACTATAAAAAAACCGGTAAAAGCCTTGGGCTAGCCTTCAGGGTAAAATGTATAAATTCAGATACCTAGTACTTGGTGTCAAGTTTCAGATATATTAGTAATTGTTGCGACAATGTATAAAAGAATGATGGTGATGATGATAATGTTTTGTGATTTCTTTACAAATATTTAATTCGAATTTGCCTGGAAAATAGAATGGTATCGATTCTTGGCATGGTATGACTCCCAGATATATTTTTGTTAAAATGGTTTGGTATAAAAACTTGCAAAAATAAAATATAAACTAATAAACTTCCCGATATAAAGTAGTACATAACTATGTAGGTATATACTAGAAATCTATGACATAAACGTTCTCACCATAATGTAACCTATACTGTGTTCTCACACTGTTTTTCGGTCATGGGCCTATAAATATTTTTTACATTAATTTCATACCTTGATTATTATCGTTAGGTCAGGTATTCAGTATTCGCCGCGGCGCAGGGCGTGGCGAATACTCGATGAATTCACACAACAGTTACATAATCATCAAAATGGCAAAAACATTGACATAGACGGATGGACGTGACGAAACTTTAGGGTTTCCCTTTCGACGACCCTCCCCACTCAAAGGAATAACATCCATTATATTCTGCTTCTTTAAAACAATATATAAAAAATAAACTGGACAGAAGGAAACGGATCTATTATCTTGGTAAAATAAAGAGGGAAAAATATTGTTTTGACCATCCATCATTTATCCGTTAGAAAGACATTTTGAATTTTAATAGCTTTTCCAAAAAGTCGTGTAATACCATAAAAATACCGACAAAAGATGGATTTGTCTATCCCATCTTTTCGATATATTAATGTGGAAATGTGACAGTTACCTTTGGTGTTTCTGTGAAAATAGGAAAGTTGATAGGTAGAGGCAGTCTTGGCGTTTTGGTTCGTTGTGTGAAGTCTCCAAATGGCAGCGAAGGGGGATGTGGGTTCCTTCTCTGACCGGTCTTATCTGTCACTGACGCATACACTTCTGTTCTTTGCGGTATGGAACCATCGTATGCCGTAACCCAGAGGGAATAGGAGCGATTTTCCTGGAATACAGAGAAATAGGTTAATCGGAAATATGTTATTAATAGATGAAATTACGTGTCTTTTATGTGTTCACTGCCTTTGGTTGCGTAATATTACACGTCTCTCTTTACAATCTTACATTAACTGCTCTTGACAGGCTTTTAGAGATTCGAAGAATTCATGGCAACTACGAGTATCTAATTATTCACCAACCCACAAAGTATATTCTTTAAAAGTACTTAAGTAATTCTATTGGTGATATCTAAGTAAAGGTTAGGCTTTTCTTATTTACCTACTACCGTCCCATAAAGAACACTGGGTAAAATATTCAGCAGATCATGTAGGTCTCGGCTTACCTACTAGGACGTATTGTAACCCAAAAGGCAAATGCTCGCTGCAATTTCTGACTTATGTATGACTGACTAGTTGCCCGCGGCTTCTGGATTATTCTGTAGTTTTGGTGAGAAGTAGGTTCATAACAAATATCCATCTAGGTACGAGTATATATCTGAATGTAAAGTTTCGCATTAATAGTTATGAGTTATGACGAAATCTGTGGCGCGGTGGGCTAAGGTCCGCGACGCATGAGGTTTCGGATTCGTTTCCCTCCTCGGGATAATTGTGTGTACCTACGATCAGCAGACATTTGTTCCGGGTGTTCTGGTCGTTATCAAAAAAAATATCTATCTATGTAATGTATTGTATTAAGTACCTATAGGTGTCAGTCATCCGTGTCATGTTTGTACCCATAACACAAGCTCTGCTTAGCTTGAGACTAGATGTGTGGATTGTCGAGCATTCATTTTATTTATGATTTATGAATTTAACTTTCGTATTAAATCATCATTTGAACCATTTATTACTGTGGTGTGGAGAAGGCTAGCTTACCTTATCAACCAGCGTTTCGTTGACAGTAACTACGCCAGAATCCGGGTCTATCTGGAAGGGCACCGGCGGGCCGGAGGTCTCGAGTCCAAATGACACCCGCTCGGCTCCTATGCGCTCCCTGTAGGCCTTCGCGACGAACGAGCCAATGGGGGCTGTTGACAGGACATACCAGTTCCTCTCCACGTGCATGACAGCAGGGAGGTGGAAGCCTGGGGGCCCTTGGGAATATGCTGGAAAAGAAAAATACCATGAAAGCAACTATGTAATGTTAACATGCCAACTCTCTGTATAAACATGCGTTTTGCTGGTCGGCAGGTAGAAAATGGCATTAAGCTGGGTGGGCTTTTGTATCCTTTGTAGTACAATAAAGTTTTTAATAAATAATAATAGAATAGTTCACTAGCAATATTCAAGAGCATGGTAAAGGAACACTATTTGTCCTGCTGTCACTGACCACACCCTTGTTTTTTCCGTTATAAAATTAAGATTATATATATTATATATTTATATAAGTAGGTATGTATTATTAGTTATAATGTATATTTGTATTTATAGTAGATAGGTATTTGTATGTAACATAAATGAAATTTCATGTTGTAATTAACTACATAATAACGCACACAGATCCCCTTTTTCAATCCAACGATCCTATCTATCAACGGTTATCTGGTAGAGATCGCTCTTGAGCGATAAGACCGCCAAATTGTCACATCTATAATATCTATAATAGAATAGGAAAAACCTTTATATGGACACGGGTACAAAATACAAGCATATAATAAACAAACAGAAAACAAAGGGGGTTTAACATGGAGGTAAGACTGCCACTATGAACCTGCCGAATATAGGGGTTGGCTCAGCGAGGGCTGAAAATTTTTAATGAAAGATTATTATTATTGTAAGTAAAATTAGTGCCGTCGTCGGCTAAGGTTAGGTGGTGGCAAATTGTTTCTTTCGTCATATATGTATGTATCATAAAACTTTTAAATCCATGACGGTTTTAACACTTTGACTGCTGAAATCACACGGTATGTGTTTCCTACAAGTGACTAATATGCGTAAATCCACACTAGCGCAGCGGCTGAGAAAATACAGATCTTTGTGACTCAGCACAGCCGTAATATTTTTCGAACGAAACGCATGTGCGGCGCAACACAACCGCTGTGTAGAGCGGCAGCACGAATTTTTTAGGTTAAAAAAGAGATCGCAGTCGTCGAAAAAAAATCGCAGTCAAAGTGTTAAAACTACACTCAATAATAACGGGATATTTTTACTACCAAATAACGCATAATCACAAATCGCTGTTAATCATCATGTTGCATGCGTCATGATCACGGAATAACTAAGTCACTGCAAGTTAGTTTCGTACTTTATTTTTTTAGTTTCGTGATAGACAAATCATCAGCCACTACCAGTCCACTGCTGGTTACGACATTGAAGAAATATTTTCAGAAAGCACCCCACGCTTTTTTACATTAAAATAATTTCTTTTATTTATCACTCTTATCCATAACTTGAATTATTTAAAAAAATCTTTTCTACTTTTTAGTTCGGTTTATTTATAAAAGCGTGGTTTTTTAGTTTTTTTTAACTATTATTTATTTTCTATTTTTTAGTTTAATCTTATCAAATTGTTGTATTATCATCGGTCATTAATGAGTTTACTAAGTTTAAATGAAATCTGACCGTTCAAAGTTCGGTTGTTTTTATAATGAGCAAAATACACAAATTAGTAATGCTAGAATAGTCAAAACAGACTTCAAAACAAAAGAAGTTTATTTGTTTTTAAAGAAATTCAAAAATTCTAAGGCATTTAAAAAAGAGTTCGTCTAGATAAGATCGAATTCTTTTGAAAATAAGAAGCTGTTTTGTTTGGTGGAGTTTACACATGAGGTAACATAACTCACTGTTTCGCTTAGTCGCTTACTTACTGTACTGGATAAAACTTGACTGATGTGTCTAAAGGTAGAAACAGACTGAGCCCACGCCTCGTAATGTACCTATGCGACGCGACGTATTATGATATCTGAACGCTTGAATTTGTTTGAAAACAGATTGCTTGTAGAAAACAAAACATTAACGCTGAACGAGTATCTGTCCGCGCCGCATTTATCGTACTGCAGGTCATCATCGGTGGTACTTTTCGTAGCGCGCCTACGTTGCGTGTCGTGGGCTCAGTCTGTTTTTAGCTTAAGTCGCTAAACCACGCAAAACTAAAACAAACGATTGCTTTAAATCACTTTTTGAGCTTAGTCGAAAGTCTGGAGCTTATTGAAATAAAACAAAACACTTTATAACCACTAACGATCAATCTACGAGATCTTTGAAATAAAAATGTATTGTCTACATTATATGCTTGGGCACAGAGTTTATTTAGAAAGTTTTCAAAGCAAAATCTACATAATTATAAGAATTTTCTTAGTCAATTTTATTCCCTCGCGGTAACCTTAGATTGTTTCTTCTTGCTTACTCGTACCTTGTAGATACTTGTACCTAGGTACCTTGTGTAGTTTCTTGGATGAATACGTATCTTTTTTTTAGACAATAGCGAGAGAAACCTCTTGCAAAAGCCAGTTCACTAAGTGTTTACTGGCCATTTCCAAGTTTAAATCAATCTTTGCAGAATTAAATCCTGTCCAGCCTGTCTCAAAAACAGTTGAGCCCATAAAAAATGTGAGGAACCAAATTAGTTATAAGATATCCTTACTTGCTTAGACATAATTGTATGTATATATTAGCTGGAGAAGCCATTGGTTCCTGAAACACAGTTTTTTACTGGTTCAGGAGCCTACGGACTCGTATTGCCTATTTCACTGTCTATTTGTCAATAAATAACATTTTTACTTTTACTTACTTTAATAAAATTTATAGCAAATTCTACATGTTTATAAAAAATGACAAAATCATAAGAGTTAAAGAACCCTAGATAATTGGTAAAACCCGATATTTGTGACATTTGACGTTGAAAAATAGCGAACAGAATATTTTAGGAGACTTTTGAGACAACTTTTATAATAAAACTTTTGAAACTTTCGTGGTTATTCACACTAAAGTCATTTAAAACGGGATATTAACCATGATTTGATTTTTGACTTTTCCAATATTTCGGCACAGTTTCATGCGCCATGATCACGGAATAACTGAAGGTAACTACGTGTAAGTTTTTTTTGTCGGACATACCGACCTATCTTATAATGTCAAAATTAAGGCGTATACGAGTTTCCAGCTGGTTCAATCTTGACCCAATTTTTTGACAAAATGACTGGACTTTTTTTTTTTCACACCACACATTGTACCGTAAAAATATGTATGTACAGCTTCACTGAGTAAATATTATTATAATGGTTCGTACTAAAAAGAAAGAAAATAATAAAAAAAAGCAAGTTTCTAGAAGACACTGGTATATAAGCACTGCCTAGCTATAAGACCGGGCAGTATTCTATTCAATTCCATCACCAGGTTGAATGGTCCAGCTTGGAGGACTAGAACCAGAAGTCATTTCAATCATTTGCGAAGGCTAATGCCATATTGTCGATATGAATGTCAATTTGCAGTCTCATCTACGACATGAATATCTATAGTTTATTATTTTCCTCTCCCCGAGGCTAAGCAATCCCGCCCATACAAACAATGGTGTTTACTCTGGTTTGCCGTGACAAGCTGTCTGTAGGAACTCGCCTTGGTATTTTAATATTGGCTGAAGTTGTTGTGAGTAAAGTGTTGTTTATTCACCAACATTTTGATTGTGAAGCATTTTAAAAGTGCGGGTACTATAGCCTAGTGATTCCGGCCTCATTCGCATATTTGCGACATACTTAGTCGAAAGTATGTATATACAGGCTGTCCCATAATGAGTGGATAACCTTAAAGGTGCTTATGCAGCAGGCCAATCAGAATTTTTTTTTTATTTTTTTTAAACTTGACCCGTTCGGAAAATATTTATTTTTTTGTAAATTTGGAAAAAGTTGTACCTCAGTTCAGTCCAAAAATGTGAACAAAGGTACAATTTTTTCTAAATTTACAAAAAAATAAATATTTTCTGAACGGGTCAAACTTAAAAAAAATAAAAAAATGTTTCTGATTGGCCTTGACCTGCCGCATAAGCACCTTTAAGGTTATCCACTCATTATGGGACACCCTGTATAATTAAATCAATAAAGTTTGTATCCATATGACAGCACCCAAAAATTAATAGAAATTACTCTTATTAAGGTTATAATAAAGTTTGTAATGTAGGTATATTTGTAAACTTTTTAAATAAGGTATATTTATCGATTCAAGTACCACCATTTATTTTATTGCTCTTTCATGTCCAGTCCATCCTTGGGTTGCCTGGACGAGATCAATCTCAGCGATAAGGCCGCCCTTTATACTTCCTCTATTCTAAGTATTTATATCTGTATTGTTTTTTTTGTGTGGTATAATAAAGTGTTTTCTATCCATCTCACATGGAGTCATATTTAATGTTTATTAGTGTAAAGAATAGCAAAAGAACTAGCCCTCTTACTAGTTAGAATAGTGATAGGTAACAATAACAATAACAGAAACTTTCTCACGATCTAAAAATTCTTCAAAGCAACTGACATTCCCAAACTGGTATCAACAAACAGTGGCACCGGGCAGGTTGGATTCAAACGGTACTGGATAACTGTCCCTGACGTTACTTCAAGATTGACCCCGAGTTATTACCAAGTTGAAGGTTCGAACGTTATGTTTGATCCATAGATTGACGACCTCTGTGGCGCGGTGAACGAAGGTCCGCCTGCGACGCAGGAGGTTGCGGGTTTGATTCACGCCACGGGACAAATTTTCGTACGATCTATAGATATTAGTTTAAAAAAATGAGAAGGGGAAAAAAGAGATTCCCACTAACCCAAGGACCGAGGGTCGTCACCCCTCGAGTTGACGCCGGGGTAATGAGGCCAAGCCTCGAGGCTCCTCTCTGTGCCCCCACAGGGGCTGGAAAGAAATCTATTGTATAGATATTAGTATCGGGTGTTCTGGTCGTTTTCTGTGTTTAATAAATATGTAAACAGCGTTCAACAACACGTGCAAATGATTAAAAATTGTTTTATCAAAATGGATGTTTTGTTCGACTTATTCGTCAACTCGCGGGCGTGAAAATCGAAATCACCCGCGAGTTGGCACCTTCCAATTTTCCCTCGGGCAACGTTCCGCGCGCTTCGTCCATTTTACGGTCGCCATATACAACGGTTTAAAGGAAAATTTCCCACGTTTGGCAAATAAACCTACAGTTTTAAATTAATAAAATATAAGTGCTACTCGAACCACTGCTATACATTTTTAAACCGAATTGAAGCGAAATTGGCGAAACTAACCACTGGAGGTTGCATTTTTTATTAACAGACGTTTCTCGTTACTTAATGAATACAATAAATTACATAGATAAAAATCAGAACACCCGGAACAATTGTCTGCAGATCTTACACACAATTGTCCCGAGGCGGGAATCGAACCCGCAACCTCCTGCATCGCAGGCGAAGCTTCGCCCACCGAACCACAGAGGCTGTCAAACATACATATATCAAAACATATTTAAAGATATACCTACTTCTTATACACCTATACATAGGGACGCGGTATACGTTCAGTGAGAGCAGCCTTTAAAACCCTATTATTTTGTGTTGTCACTGAATACACAATATAATAAAGTTTTAAAGGTTGGTAGATGGTTGGTAGCGACTTTGCACGCCTTACCACAACTGGCATGCATTCCATACTTGAACAGCCCGGGCAGTAAAAGAATGGGCGAAGAAGAATTGTGTAGGTTTGTTGATCGGTAACAAATAAAAGCATAATAATAAAATCCTTTCCGAATATTCGTTACGAAATCCGAAATGAATGCATGACATTATAACGTTACGTGGTGGTCGTAATCCAAGGTTGAACAGTGAAAGTATCCGTCCAGCTTTCACCTCGGACTAAACGAGCTGTAGGTATTCATGCAACCGTCCCTTTCTAACACTCGTTCACAGAAAGAGAAGGATTTAATTTGTGTATATTTGCTGCAACAAGCAGATACCTGGCAGACAAACACTAAATTATTTTGCCGCGTATACAATTATTTGTGACGGATTTTTCTTTACAATTAAATTGGTATGTTTTTCTCGGTAACCTAGTTTTAAAGTCATTTTTTATAACCAAGACAAACAAGTTTTTTTTTTGTTTGATGTATTCTTTAAGACTTTGAACTCAAACGCCTGTAGACTTTAGAGTACTAAAGTACACACTACTTGTTACTCTTTCACGCAAAAAATACTAAACGGATCGGGCTGAAATTCTGCAAACAGGTTGATCCAGGCTCAGAATAAAACATAGGCTACTTTTTACCCCATAAATCAGTTCATATGGAATAGAAATAACCTTACAACGCTTCCATAGAAACAACGAGGACAACGTGCGAAGCCGTAGGCAAAAAATTGTTAGTAATAAATTAACAAAAAAGCTAGGAGCTTAAGAAATGCAAATTGGTAAGAAGATCCATTTTTAATCAACAAACTGCTGAAACTTAGAAACTCAAATTAAACTTGATCCTCTTTTATTAAAAATATTGATATTTAGTTGTAAAAATCGGATTCATTTAACTATTTCAATAATTTACCATGATCTCGGGCCATTAAGTGACCCGGTCCTTTGGAAGGCTTGCGTGGGGCCGAAGCCAACAGCACAGAGGCCCTTTGAGAAGTTAATCTAAAGGCGATGGCTACACATAGCGGGTATCATCCCCGGGTGCACAATATGATACAATTTTTGATTGAAAGAAATAAAACCAGGCTATTGTGATGGATGGATGGATGGACTGGGTAATTGGGCTATAGATTGCAGTAATAATAATAATAATAAATATTAATTTTATTATTATGAAAAAAAAATATTAATTTTATTATTATGGAAATCATTATAAGATTTTTAAACTTTCAAACATAGATAGGCAATCAAATAATTATTATAAAATTACTTTTCATGTTAATAATATAACTAGAACTACTCGTATAATGTATATCTATACAGAATTGTCCACCTGATTCATACAGTAGTTTAAGCGTGACGTGGTGATAAACTTCTATACAAACATCAAAACGTTCGCATATAAGTAAGCGGGTTAAGATATGACATAAATATGTTACTTTACTCTATTATAAAAACTCGATTTTTCGTAACCAATTAAATTGTGCACACACGCGTTTGACGTTGTCAGTTGTCACGTTTAATAAAACGTTCGCGTTCCTAAGGAGTAATTTAATCGTTAACATTTATCAGATTCCGTTTTAATCATCCTGCTAATAATATTAGCAGGATAATTAATAATATTATTATATTCTAGTTTCTGCCCGCGGATTTGCACGCGTTGTTTTTATGGAAACGTTTTAAGATTATTTGGGATAAAAAAAGTAGCCTTTGTTTTATTCCGAGCCTGGAAAATTACCTGTATAAAAATTTTAGCCCGGTCCGTTGAGTCGTTTTTGTGTGAAAGAGTAACAAACATCCATACATACAAACTTTCGTGTTTATAATATTAGTAGGATATAATATATACTCTATTATATATAATAATAATATAATAGAGTAATATTATTTATTATGGCGAACGTTTAACCCGTTGTGAAGATGTTTGATCGAAGACAATGCCAAAAATAAGTTCAGGCTGAAATTTTGCACAAAAAGATCTGGACCTGAAATAACATGAAGCCCACTTTTTATTCCAAGATGCGTGCAAATCCTTGGGCAAAAGCTAGTTTATAATAAACGAGAAACGAGGAAGCTCGCAACAGTAGCTGACGGGTGACAGCCGTTTCAGCACTTCTTGTTCAACATTTCTGTATTTAAAACAAGCAGAGCTGCATTATTTTAATATCCTTCATCATCATCATCATCAGACTATAGCAGTCCACTGCTGGACATAGGCCTCCCCCAATGAGCGCCATAGCGCCCTGTCGCCCTGTCTTCAGCTTGCCGCATCCAGCATCTACCTGCAGTCTTTCGCAGGTTGTCATCCCACCTGGTCGGTGGGCGTCCTACACTACGTTTACAGAGTCGTGGTCTCCACTCAAGAACACGTTTGCCCCTGCGGCCGTCGGTTCTTCGCGAGATATGGCCGGCCCACTGCCACTTCAGCTTGTTAATTCTCAGAGCTATGTCGATAACCTTGGTTCTCTGTCGGATGTATTCGTTGCGAATCCTATCCTTCAGAGAAACCCCGAGCATAGCTCTTTCCATAGCTCGCTGAGCGACTTTGAACTGATGGACCAGCCCTATCGTTAATATCCTTAGTTCCTTCCTATTTGCGAGGAATCTAGGAATTTCCATATTTTCCATACAACGACGGTTATTATTATTTGCTTAGCTACTGTTGAGGGAGTTTCACTGAAGGATATTATTCGTAAATACATCCGACAGAGATCCAAAGTTATTGATATATATAGGTACATACATAGCTCTAAGAATTAGCAAGATGAATTGGCAGTGGGGCGGCCATAACTCTCGAAGAACGACAACCGCTCTGGGGTGAACGTGTTCTTGAGTGGAGACCGCGACTCAGCAAATGTAGTGTAGGACAGGTAGGATGACGACTTGAAAGACTGCAGGCAGATGCTGGATGCGGCAAGCTGAAGACAGGGCGCTATTACGCTCATTAGGGGAGGCCTATGTCTAGTAGTGGACTATTACTGTAAGCTGATGAGGATGATGAATTTTTTGAAAGTGTAAAAACCATTTGACCCATCGATTTCCACGCGGACGAAGCCGCGGGGCGCAGCTAGTGTACGATGATTACTAGTGTAATGTAATTGGTTGTACAGTTCTGAACTCGCGTGGAAAGTTAGATGTAAGTTTACAGAACATTTGCAGAAACTACTGCTCCTTCAATTATTACTTAACTTGGATGAAGGCACAAACAAAGGCTTTATTAGAAGAAAAATAACTTAATTGTAATGTCCATTTTGTAAGCGAGTTACGGCCCCTCGAAATGTTTCACGGTAATTTCAACATCTTACTGTCGACGCTGAATTCCGCTGATAAATTAAAATATTATTATTGTGCGTCAGGAAACGGAAGATCTAATTAGTCTTTATGAAAGTTTTCATCTGCCTCCATCGTATAGAAATTCATATAATAAGATACTTTAAGTTTATTTATCGAATAAAATAATAAGGCCCTGTTTAACTGACAAATCTATAGGTAAGTTAGCTATCTACGTAGTATTACTTGAGCCAGAACTTGGCATGCACTTCTAGTTTTACACATTAATAGAGAAAAATTCTAAATGCATTAAGTTTAACCAGAAAGCTTAGCACCGTCTTGCTCTGATAACCAAATATCTGTGTGTTAATTATTTGAATAATGTTTGAAGATTTTGTGCATTCATTTTTCTTTCATTTACCTTTATCTTTATTAATGCTAGATAATAATAATGAAGAAACCACTCATTTAAATTAGTGCCGTCCTCTCTTTCACAAGTGACATCTTTACCTGATGAATTTCTTGGAAAGCGTGGTGACCGCAAGAAAGTTTCACACCACATAGCTGCCTCTAGTCTAGACATAGTAGTAGGGCCTTCCGTCCACGGCAACGAGAGAGAAAGAGATAGATAAGAGCAGCTGCACGCGTGTGAAGTTAAATGACCTTGATATATGGAACAAGACCCGCTGTGAGGCTGTGACGTGTGTGAGCAGCTTTGTACCAGGCTCTCAGAAAACAGCAAGAGGAATACGGAGATACGACGTGGAACGAAAATCGACTCTAGCCTTGAGCGGTAAATGCGAAAATTGCTTAGCTCAAATCGGGAAAACTGGAAGCGTGATCTGTCCACACAAACAACTGAGTGTGGAATTAGTGAGATTGCAGTGTGCGATGTGCGTTGTATTCACCTGTACTTTACGTGCTTTGTGTGCATGTAAGCTTGTATCTAGGCCATGAGCCGGCTCAGTTTAGTTCGCGACTGTAGAGGACGATCGAAACTACTAAAAAAAGAGTAAATATTGAAGGTCTTCCATACTTGGCAACGAAACTGCGACATTAAGCTAGGACTATTTTGTTGAACGTCGTTAAACTTTTTATGTACCTAAATGCTAGAGAAACAACAGGTGCTTATGCGTGTAATCCTCAATGATCTTGGTAGGTATATGGTAAACGTATATTTTTTTCGTAACGTTTTTAACTCAATTCGTCGTACCTACTAACTAGTAGATACGACGAATTGAGTTATAGTTATTTATTACACTCTCTTGTTATTTGGTACGACTGAGTGACAATTATGTCGTTATGCTTTGATTGTAATGCATTTTTAAGATATTTCTGTACATAGTTTTCTATTAAAGTGCAATAAAAAAAATTATATCTCACTATCTATCTTTACCGATTGGATTTTTTTCAAAATCGATTGTTTCTGATGAAGTTGTAATCGACTCTGTTATTGTTGGTCAACGTTTTGACATTAGGCATCTAAATGAATTTATTTGAGAAATCAGAATATTCAACAGAATAAAAATTAAATTTTGTTGTTTTTTTTTTACTTATTTCTGGAAGCGGCATACGCGTTTTTTCGTGATAAAAAGTAAGACGAAAGAAGGAGTTACTGTGGCAAACTATAATTTTTATACTATTTTTAATACTTTTCATGGGAAACACATCTATAATTTTATTGAGCCGACATAGTTGTCGGATCGTTATAATTAGAAATTTTCGTCTTCATTCACTCACCTGTCCACATGGGAACAAAGTCGCGCAAAAAACTACAAAACAAATATACGCGAACAAGGTTTAGTGTTTAGTTTTTTTGTCTCCCTTGTTTAATATGTCACAATTTTTTCTGAGCTATCCACGTTGAACCAACCCCTACTCTAAAAATACTGATGCAGATTATAATATTGATATTGATACTGTGGTGATTGATATTGTGGCTAAGCCAGAGCTCTATAGGTTTTCAATTTCCCGCTGAACTTGGAAAAGTTTGCAGTCAACAATCCGGCTCATGCCCATCACTATGTGCATAACTTTACGGTATTCCATTTCTGTTTTTCTTTCGCTAACTGTAGTTAAAATCATATCATTTTGTTGACCTATTCAGATTTTGCTAGGGGCAATTATATGAAAAACACCTGTACCTGTGCTAATTTAATTAACAAGCCTAAAATGTTAAATATACTCGACTGTTTTAATAGTGTAAAATTTATCAAAAAGGGTCAGAGTGCAGAATAATTTCAGCTGTAACATAGTTGGTTTTATAAAAAATACAATTGAGCTTAAAAAATTAAGCAGTGAGGAAAATAGTATGGCATTTAAATTATGCAAAATCGCTGTTTAAGTACTCGTACAAACAAAGGAATGGCCGACGCGAGCAGTTATGCTAAATGTTAGATTTTGACAAAAAAAATCTAAAAAGATGGTACATTTTCTAACAAAGGTCTATAAACCCGTGCAAGGCCCTAGGTTTCGTTAGAGCGATGATAAAATTGACATATGAATGAACAATATTATGAATTACAATTTTGTTAGCAGGTTTTATTTTCAATTTATTGTTAGTGATCACGCAGCACCCATTTTACTGCATTCAGAAGGTAGGTAATATAAAATTTAATCATTATTGCATCTGACAAGATCAAATACACATAACATTTACGAGTAAAAGAATCCAATAGAATTTTGATGAAAATCGAAATTTCAAATAAATTAATTTTCATTGCTAAACCTGTTTTATGGCGTGAAGCAACTGTGCGTTTACGATCTTACTCATTTCAGTGGGAAAAGTAGAGGCAAAAGTCATAAAATAGATAAGTAAAGACTCATAAATCCACTAAAGCCCTCAAAAGTGCGGCGATAAAAGAGAAACAATAAGTCCCATTCCCAAATTGTTTCCACCATGAAAAGGTACTAGCTAAAGACATACATAATATTTATTGAGCTAACTCAATTCTATTACATATCTAAAACAAATAAAAAACTACTTTAGAAGAAAAAACTTGGACAAATAAAACCGCTACAAAAGCCCCGAGCGCGTGCTTAGCCTTTTTATACACTTTGCAAAGACTCCTATTTTCCATCTCTATCTAACACAGCTGGAAGCCAACGTTAGAGCAAAACAGATATAGGGATCATAGAAAATACGTTTCTATTTTCATGTGTGCGTGGAAACGGGAATATGTTTCACACGTGTGGGAAAGTTGCGTTGAACTGAACCTCCTGGTTAGTCATGTTCGCCTAGTAGTTTCTAAGAACGTCTAATGCTCTAAGGAATCTAATTCGCTGGAGATTGCATGCAATATCAGAAGATATTTTTTTTTGCTAGAGCAGGTTCTTTTTTTTTTTGGAAAACTTTCGTAACACAATGTTTTGTCTTGTCTAAGGTGTCTAGGGTTCCTAAACTACCATTTTGGGTACTGAAGGTTTAGATAGAGTTAGTACAAAATAAGCACGTCCCAAAAATCAACGATATAGTTATAAATTAGGTCACCTTTCACGATTCCTAGGTAAAGTTGGACCTAATCCCTAACTTACTTCGATAAAACTACTTAGAACTTTAATATTGCTCCTAGGAAGTACTTCATACTTTAAATTACTTTTTTATCGTTTTCATATTAATCGTTTTAAAATAGGCAACTTTATTTTATTTGCAGATATTTAACATTATTTTATTATCTGACGTTACTTTACATAATATATTGGATTTCATACCTCTGCCGAGAAAATAAATAATTTATGCAAACGTTTAAAAAATTAAGAGCGTTTATTCCTAAAATGCGCAGAAACAGTACTTTTCAAACCCGTTTATATCATGAACCACTTATCTTATAGTATATGTTATTTACTAATATTTTAGTGTCCAACGAGTTTGACTATAAAATATTTCGATTAATATAGTATGTACGCGTTCTATCAAGATAACTTGTGAGAGGTTTTCATAATTTCCCTTTCAGCATCAGTTTCGAAGCTCAAAATAATAGAAAATACTGACATATCTAATTAAGAAAAAAATATAACCTACTGATGAGATCCTTGGCTAAAAACTTACTTAGAAAGATGTTTGGTTTTGGTATCCTACTATGAGAAATTAAAATTCAAAAAATGTGAAATATTACGAATATTTCACATTTTTAAATGATGTTTTTACCGATATACCTTATTTAATTTAATATAATAATAGCCTACCAATAAAGTGGAGCATCTTTTTTAAAATCATACATTTAAAATTTTTATGATTTTGTTGCTATTATTTTTCTATAAATATTTAATGAGCGACGTGACCACACTCTAGAAAGCCTCGCGGCGGACTGATTTTCGCGCAGCGTTTTATAGTAGTTTTAAAATATTTATAGAAAAATAATAGCAACAAAATCATAAAAATTTTAAATCGAAACTGATGCTGAAAGGGAAATTATGAAAACCTCTCACAAGTTATCTTGATAGAACGCGTACATACTATATTAATCGAAATATTTTATAGTCAAACTCGTTGGACACTAAAATTTCCTAAAATTATTAGTAAATAACATATACTATAAGATAAGTGGTTCATGATATAAACGGGTTTGAAAAGTACTGTTTCTGCGCATTTTAGGAATAAACGCTCTTAAACATACATACCTAAATACATTAATCGAAGAAGGAAAACATTTATTCTACATCAGCCAACTCTAAACGCAAAAACTTTGAGATGCCTTCGCCAAGAATCTAAATTATGAATAACTAACTGCGGCCCGCGTGGTCTATGTGTAAAATGGTTTATAAATCTTGAATCACTCAAAAAACCCGCATAAAAATCAGTTGCGTGCGTAGTTTTAAATCTAAGCATACATAGGGACAGAAGCCAGCGGGAAGCGACTTTGTTTTATACTATGTAGTGATAATGAATAACAAAATAACAATTCTTACCAAACGTGATGCATCCTGTAAGTATAATCCAACAAATGGGCAACATTTTAATCACTGCACTGGGGTGTGGTCCCATGGTCTGCGGCGCTTCATTTGTGCACACACTTTGTTCGCAATCATCACTTCACATCACTTGCACGGCATTTATTATAACTTTGTTTTGTTTCACTGACTTCGCTTCAAGCAGACCTGCAACAAAAAAAAACATTATTTAAAAATAAAAAGAGCTTTACTGCATTCAACAAGAAATAATGTTGTTCTTGATAAATAATAATTATTTTTTACGATTTAAGTGAAGAGTAGAAAATGAATCATAATCATACACATTAAAATTATAAAATGTGTCGGTAAGAAAAATTAATTGTGCCACGAAAATCAAAACTTAGCATTATCTACTTAGACAAAATAAACAAAGCATGTGATTGGCCGATTTGAGTAGAATTTCAATTGTTTTTCTAACTATTGGACGGTTCTGTTGAAATACAATTACGTTTCGAAAATATGCATTATAAAGGTTGAATAAATTGATTTTTTCACTTTAGTTAGATCAAAAAATCAAACTTGTTCATAAAAGTTCACTTGATTAAGGAAATCAACTGAAGTTTTATGAATGTTTTACTTTTGTAATATGAATTTTGTTACGTATCTAGTAAGGTTTAAAGGAAATAAATAACTTTGATGTCTGAAACGTTAAAGAAACATTGTATTCATGTTTTATTTTCTTCAAAGACATCAACACTGTCTGGTGACTAGACGTTGTTATTGCACAATTATAACGAATAGTCACGTTCTGACTTTACAAAGAACGTCTTTTATTTAAAACGCTGCTGGTATCATGGGAGACATATCTAGAAATTATGATAAACATTATTTTTAAGTTTGTATCATATTTCACAAGCCCTTTTAGTTTTGATTTGAAAAAAAAAACGTCTAAAGTTAATTATTAATTTATTCTTCAAAAGACAAATTATATAAAGTCACTTACATGAGAACAGGGTTCTTAGGTTTAGTATAGATAGATACATAGGTTTTAGACGTTCAATAGCTCACTTATTAAGTGAATTATCATTTATGATATGTTGATTGTTGAGCTAATTTGAGCTAATTATTGTAAGACATCTTGAAAACGGGAAGGCCATTGCAAAAACTAAAAACTAAAAAGACAGTTTTTCCTTTAACAGTAGTAGTACACTACACACGGAGAGATTATCGCCGGCGATGCACTCGCTCGTCCCTGATGATAGAGAGGGTAACAGATACTCTGGGAGAAAGCGCACGTTATGGTTGACACGCTTTGCCGCGCTGAGTCGCTGACCAACTAGACCGATGTATTTCAAATACCAACCTACTCGCAGCTGTTTTGAAGACGCTGCGTTCAACTCACCTACTTTTGCTGATTTTCTTTTGTAAAATAATACTTACAGCTGCTTTACTTAGGAATCTTCAAACTAGGTATGTTTTTTAGTAGCAGTTTTTAAGTTATAATAACTTTCGAATTATTTTAGAGTTCCTAGCTGAAGAAGCTAGGTACATTTTATTTGTATGATATACCTTACTACAGATGAATTTAATCCGTCAATTAATCTATAAATATTTATTCCATATTTTAGGTAAAAATTGGACCCGAAAACCTTCAAAATATCACAAATATTCATATCGTCCTTCCAGTTTAAAAGATTCAAAAAGGACCCACGCACCGCAAAATTGCAAAAGGGACCCAATTAGTAAGCGTCCTATCCGATGTCGTCTGTCGAGTCATATTCGATCAAAGACATATTTATACTAAATTCGCCCCACGGCTGCGCCCGCTTAAACATTTAAAAAATATGAGGGGTATGAGAAATAGTTTTTCGTCCTATTATCAGACATACTGAATATACACACAAAATTTCATAACAATCGATCAAGCCATTTCGGTGGAGTTTTTTTAAAAACAGTGACACGAAAATTTTATATAAATTTTATTTTCAAAAAGGTATTAAACTATATTTTTATTGAATGAACGTAACCATTTGAGCTGTTCTAACACTTTTTCAATATTTTCATCAGATTGGAAAACTTTTTATACCACAAAGATATACCTTCGGTACTATCTTCGAATGCCTCCATTGAAAAGATATTTAAAGTTTTGAACGGAATAAGAAAATTAATTTACTTTTCTTCGATTTAGGTGGGAGAGATTCCTAGGTCCTTAATAAAGCACTCGACTTTTATAAATAGAGAAAAACTTGAGAAAGATTTTATAAATGTAAGTATATGTTTAGATAGATTCCAGCCAATTATCTAAGATGACAAGACCGAGTTTCTTGGAATCCATTCTAACCGTTTCTTAGAATCCATCCTAACCTAAGCTTAATAATTTGGCAAAATTTGATTGAACGAGAGAATATTCACCTGTAGGTATCCTCTGTCTAGGAAAATAAGGAATCGGTTGTCAAATTCAAAATCAAATTATTTCTCGATTTAATAACAGTTTTTTACAGAGATTAAGGTAGGAGAGATTAGGTAAAGGTAGATAGGTTAGAGGAGGATGATGACTGATGTGGCGCGTCGGGCAGGCCCGCTCGAGACACAGGAAGTTGCGGGTTCGAATCCTGCCTTGGGTCAAATATTTGTACAATCTTCAAATATTTGTTACGGGTGTTCTGGGATTTTTTTATGTATAAAAAAACTATCTATGTATTGCATTGTATTATGTATATCAGTCATCTAGACCCGTAACACAAGCTCTGCTTAGTTTGTGGCTAGAAGATGATGTGTGAATTGTCCAACATTTTTATTTATTTATTACCCGATAATTAAGCGATGTATATTTTTATTATTTTTTGTCGCGCTTTCGTCGTAATGGAATTAAATATTCGTTACGATGTTTCTACCAAGAAAGCTGCATTATTTTTCAGTTAATACAGTGGTTATTTTACAAATAATAAAACTTGTCAGCCTTGCCCTTGCTTGCTTGAAAAGTTAATGAGACCAGGCATGAAAAGCATTGACTTTTTGTGTGTTTCATTAAGATATTGTCGTAAAATAGTTAAGTATCTTTTATACCTAAAAAATAACCTTCGTTTGACCACAATCTCACCTGCTGGAAAGTGACGATGTGGCTAACAATATATCACGAAGGTCAAGACTAGAAAATCTCTCAATCAGTCACACTTCACAATTACTCAGGACCGGGCCAAAACGAGAACAATGAATTATTTCTGATTTTTAATGAAGTGCCTACATTCACACCATCTGGACATAATATCAATTTGACAAACTTTAAATTGATCACCTAGATAAGAGTAAGAAGTTATATTTTTGAAAAAAATCTGCATAGCACAGACGAGCTGCGAGACATCACCCCGAAGAAAATCCTACAGTTCCTAGCAGCTGCAAGGGTTAGTGGCGAACTATGAACGCCACGGCTTCGGGACTGAAACGTAAAAGTGGCGATCACAACACAATGGGCATATCATGGACACCGTGATACGAAAGCCACCCTAAGATAATCGATAATCGACGACCGATGTGGTGCGGAGGGCGAAGGTCCGCCTGCGACGCAAGCGGTTGCGGGTTCGATTCCCGCCTCGGAACAAATGTGTGTACGATCTGCAGATATTTGTTCCGGGTGTTCTGGTCGTTTTCTATGTATAATAAAAAATATCTATCTATGTAATGTATTGTATTATGTATATCAGTTACCTAGTACCCATAACACAAGCTTTGCTTACCATGGGGCTAGATAATGCTGTGTGGATTGTCCAGCATTATTTATTTATTTTATATATTTAATTTATTTTATAATAAAAGAGAAAACAATTTTTTTTTTGAAAAGGTTGACGAATATATCATAGTTTTTCTGATGATGCCTGTGCGCTTACCTTCTCTAAAAAAGTTTCAACTCAATCTATTTTTTACTTGCGAATACATAAATAAAAGAATAGATAATTCGTGTATAATAATATAATAAAGTGTGACTGGCCTTATTCTACCCAAGTCGGCATCGCGGTTGGGGCATCAGTATTTTGCGGTTACGTCTAAACTTTCTGGGCAATAACATCAAAGAATTTTATTACGGGCGTCATATTTTGTAAGTTAAATATGATAATAGAAGATCTATTTCTGGAAAAGCGAAATATTATTATTTTCATGCAATATTTTATGAATTAATATAATGCACACAGATCCCCATGTACAATCCAACGATTCCATCCATCCACGGTTGTCTGGTAGAGATCGCTCTAGAGCGATAAGACTGCCAAATTGTCACTGTATGTATTTTATTCTGTCTTGTTTGTTTTATTTTTAAGTGTGCAACAAAATAATTTTCTATATATCTATCTATAAGTTTTGGTAAATAGTGGCATAATTCTAAGGCGTCAATTGAACACCTTGACTTGACAATGAAAGTTATTAAAAATGTACTCTCGCTGTTCACAAAAATAATTAAATGAAGACTACACTAATTCACATTAATATTATATGCGAATGTTTGATCACATGGACAGATGTATGTTACGCCATGCCAAAACTAATAGGACAGAGACAGGAACAGATGACGCAGGTTTCGCATAGATCTAATTCGTATTTTTATATGTATTAGTATGGAATCAAACATAGGCTTTTTTATACCATAAAAGAGTTCCCCTGGAATTTAATAACGTTAAATGTTTCCATATAAACAAAGCGTGCGAAACCGCGGGCAGAAGCTAGTTTCACTATAGAATCTCTGATTCAATAAACAACATTGTCAAACAGAAACGTAGGTTTAATCTTAGGATAGAATTGGTAAGTAGCGGGAGCAACTTTGGTATATTTTCAATGGAAAAGATATAAGAGCAACACGCAGAGCGTGTACCAAACCAAAACTTAGTAAAAATATTCATCATCATCATCATCAGCCTATAGCAGTCCACTGCTGGACATAGGCCTCCCCCAAAGAGCGCCATAGCGCCCTGTCTTCAGCTTGCCGCATCCAGCATCTACCTGCAGTCTTTCACAGGTCGTCATCCCACCTGGTCGGAGGGCATCCTACACTACGTTTACCGAGTCGTGATCTCCACTCAAGAACAGGTTTGCCCCAGCGGCCGTCATCGGTTCTTCGCGAGATGAGAGAGATTAAAAATATTGCCATCCCTATATTTTCGGTAAAAAAGGACGGCAACATTTATTAGACTAGTTAGTTTATATTTTATGCTAAAAGAATAATTCATAAATAATACAAAATTCTAGTTTCTACCCGCGCCTTCGCAAGATTTGTTTATATGGAAACTTTAAAAAGTTATTTGAATCCCATGGGAACTGATTTACGGTCCTTTCTTTTATTCCAGGCCTAGAACAACATCTATGCAAAATAAAAAAAAATTTGCTCGTTCCGTTCCATAGTTTTGGCGTGAAGAAATGTGATTATAATAATCGCGTATTATTTTCTTAGTAAGCGGCAAAAACCGCTACCGCGTATGCTTCCGCTTTGGTCCCTCGAAAACGCAGCCTAAGAATTCAACAACTTTTCGGAACCAGTATTCTGAGATAACAAAGTAACGGAGTTTTAAAGACAACTATTTCGTCACAACGCAATTATAAAACTTGTATTCTGTCTCTTTTATTAAAACTGGCTATATTATTTAACGACTTTTTACCTAATAATCGAAGGGTCAACTGGGTTTTAAGGTAACTAAGGGAAGCAGTGGATCCGACTGGCAGAAGACCGCCAGGGGTGGCGAGATAAGGAAGAGGCCCATACTCAGCAGTGGGTGTTACGGGCTGAATAGATATATAGATAGAAGGTAAGGACAAATGGTAAGAGAGAGCTTCTGCGAAGAGCCTTTGCCCTGCAGTGCGACTCAACAGGTGAATAAAATAAATAAATAAATAATGCTGTTCATACAACATGGTTATCAATATGTATTTGTTAGTATGTCCCAATTAAATATTATTCTATATAACACGCCACCGTCTATACTTGTTCTAACTTTTCATGTCCATCCAAAGGTTGCCTGGCAGAGATCGCTTTAAGCGATAAGGCCGCCCATTGTACAACACATTCTTTTTTTGTCTTTTTCCTGTCCAGTGTATCTGTTTTTATGGTGTGCAATAAAGAATAATTGTATTGTATTGTATTGTATGATCTAATCCAAAGCTAAGCAAAGATTGTTGATGGGAAGGTACTAGATAATTGATATATTTGATAAAATATAAATAATAATGATATTATAGATAAATACGCCATTTTCTATGTGCATGTTGAAATATTTAAGCAAAATCGTCGGAAAAAGTTAAGATGCAAGCATTATCTTACAGCAAATACTTTTTTTTGGAACTTTTTGATAACGGGTAAATTATTATTAACCTTCACCATTTGAAGTATGATTTTCATTATGTTTACTACATATGGAAACCTTTCCGCAGGGCGTCCTACATTACGTATGCCGAGTCACAGTCTCCACTCCATAACACGTTTACCCCAGCGTTTATCGGATCTTGTGATATACGAGTAGGGCCGGCCCACTGCCACTTCAGCTTGCTTATTCTTTGAGCTATGTCGATAGCTTTGGTTCTCTGTCGGATGATTTCACTACACTAGCATACATTACATCAACATAGTGTACACTAAATCTAGCTTTGTTCATATAGTTATTATAGCTGAAGACAGCAGCATGCACTAAACAATCATGAGCGAGTACCTAACATTATGGATTTGTCAAACAAATACCTTAGGTTTAATAGTATAATAGATTTTCATGTTCGAGGTTTTGAAATAAGTAAAAATAACTTTAGCAACCACATATACTACTATATTGGAAATACTAGCAGATGTACCGATTTACTTAATAACTACATATTTACATAGACTTACGCGATGTGTACAAGAAAGTAAGAAATTACTAGCGACGTTAGTAGAGTGTGGTAAGTGGCAGAACAACATTTTTGTACAAATTCTGTACTGCCAAAAGCTGTGTCGCAACGCATGCTAGAGAAAGTACCCAATATTGCTACGTCACTATCATTGAGTACTCAATTTAGAAAGTTTATCGATCTAATGATTTATTGATCCACTGTTCACCTGCAATCTATAACGATGTACCTAGTTCAGTGTTTACCCTGTGATGGTTCATTTATAACTGCGGTTCATGTGTACTTTATTAGTCAGATTATCGGTTAATGATTACTTTGATCTGAGTAAAATTCATAAGGATTTATAGATATTTACACATAAAATACATAACCAAACATCTATCTATGTTATGGAAATTAATAAACAACATGTCATCGTTTTATACCTGTGCGTAACAAGCGGAACAGGTTTTTTTTGTTATGCTTATGATTCACACGCGTCACAGTCAAACCTCCTTTACAAAACCTAAAAAAAGTTATCTCTTTCTAGAAAACTAAATACGAACACTGGCCACTTATTTTCACTAATAAAAACAATCGCAAATGGAGCACAAAGTTTGAAAAAAGAACGACTCGATACGTCGTAGCCCGAGCACACCGGATCTCAACTGAGTGCGCTCACGCAGACTATGACATCAAGCCCCTCTACATGATAGAGCCAGTCGATTTTACAACTTATTTCATTATCAGTAGAATTACATTTTGAATAAAATAGCACTAAGTATGCATACTTAGAAACATGCCAATGGAATTTATGTCTTATTTAAGATACGGCATGGCATACATTTGAAGCTGCGAGTCCACTGTTTTGGATTGTCAATTAGCAAGTTTGTTGGAAAACACAAGACGCTTGCTTGTTCATGATCAAATTTGCGAATGTTTGATTTTAAAGATATTCTTGGGAGTCGTTTTGAACTTTGATACTAAACAGTTTGGTAATAAAAAGCGAGTTCGTAATCAAGAATATAGAAAGTTTTCGAAACCTTAGGCCTTCAAAAAGGTCTAGCTTTACTGAATTTATGAGTGCTGTGCAATATATTTTATTCCAAAACATATTAAATTATTCTTGCTTCACTTACCAAACTAAGATATCTTGAACAATTGCTACGAAAATAAAGTAATAGTTATTATTATCTTTAGATATTTTATGGTTAAATGAAAGCTTCTTGATATAAGTAAACAGATTAAATTAAATATGTACATAGTCTTAGATAGACGTAAACAGATTTAGGTTAACTCGGGTGGAGTTATATTTAGATATCTAAATAAAATACCTACCACTCGGTCAATACCGATAACTAGTTCATAATTTTCAGTTTTAAATTATTTGGGCAACACTGATGAACATGCAATCATAAATCTAATTTAAAGTTCACATGTCATTTGTTTTATGTCGCATTCGAAGTGTGAATTATATGGAACGTATTATTTGTTTGAACTCATTTGAACTAGGTCATCAAGAACGCGATGAAAACGTAAATCGATTGATAGTTAGGTCTTTAGACGTCTAATAAATCAAACTGACTGAGCTAATTTTGCTGAACTACGGTTTGATGCCCTTTTTGCTTGGCGAAATGATATTCGTTTATTCGTATAAAATTTTTTCCCCAATAATTTGTGATCACGCACAGAGGTGAGTGAATGAAATATTTCATAGACACTGTTACTTTAAATATATAGATTTATAAGATCGTATATGAATCTGCTGATTCAAAAAATGTTGGTACTTACGAATGTTTAGATTTTTATCGAGCAGGAATAGTATGCAACGAAGATTGTTAGCTTGCTAGATGATTTATCCATAAAAAAGTAATGAAAATGGTATAAAAATTATAATTTACCGCAGTTACTCAATCCGTCATATATTTTTTATCACGAATACCTAGGGGCGTATAATGGCGCTGCAGCAAGTAGCAAATAAATCAATAAAATAAAAATAATACCATTTTATAATATTGAATATTCTAATTCCTAAAATGAAGTCATTTAGACGCTTGAGTAAAGTCTGTATATGTGATTTTTTTTTCCTAAATTGATATTTTTCATTACGAAAAAACAAGGCTATTTTACAAAAACCAAGACCTCGCTGATTTTACTTCCGAACTTTGGTAAAGAGGTGAATCCATCTTAAAGGTAATATTAGAATCGCTAAGTTTTCACAAAGTTAACGACACGCTGAAAATTTTCCATCCTTTATTTTTCGCAGAGCTTGGTTTTTTTAAGTTTCGCAAAAGGTGGGTTATATTATTATGTATAGAGAGGTAGTAGAGGTTTCGGTAAAAGCTTTCACGCTTATCTTCATTTAATTTATTTAGTTAAATAGCGATAAAAACCTTCAAAATACATATGCAGTTTTTGATGGACGGGGTGGTATTAAAAATATTGCTGTGGGCTCAGACATTTGAAGACTAGAGAAGATGATTTATAAGCACTGAATTTTGTGAGCAAAATTTAACAGAATTTTACAACCTGCGCAGACAGGGTGAATATTTTATCCGACAAAACAGATCGTTTAGAACTGAATCATTTAAACCGACCGAGACCTTCAATTCACACGACGAAGTAAAAGTACGAGGTACCTAAGTCGTTGCGATTTTTGTAACAAAAATCAAACGAAGGACAGATTTAATAATATAAAGAATTAATGATTTATATTACGTAAACCTATATAAAGCGGGGTACTTTTGGCCACGGTCAATAAAAGGAAAAAACAAAAATTACGTCTATATTTGTACGAAGTTTTTTGTAGACGGAAAAAGACCGTGGTCAAAAGTACCCCGCTTTATATAAGTTTACGTAATATAAATAATTCATTAATTATATTATTAAATCTGTCCTCCGTTTGATTGTTGGGACAAAAATGGCAACGACATCTTTATTTCTTCGAAAATGAGGCGGAAGGTACCAGGGATATGCTCGCAAAGAGGTACATATCAAGTAGGAAAACATCTTTTCACCTTTCATCACTTAGCCCATAAGGTAAAAATTCCTCTAATACTTCCTTACAAACATCAAACCTTTTTCACACCTAAGCGGAAAGAAATGCCGTCCAAAAATGGTCACTATCGACTATAGGAGATGGGATGCTATGACGCTACCGTTAAAGTCAGTGACCACTTTGCACGTGCCTCGACTAACTACTTAGCATCGATCATGCTGCGTTTACTATTTCCAGTGATTGTTTAAAAATTACTCTACAGCAACTCGAACTGACAGCTTATTTAAAAGTGAATTGATCAGAACACAAAACATAGGTACTCGTATTTATTTTATCTAAGTATAAGCGACGGCGCGGCATATATAGGTACTCGTAAGTGCGAAAAGTCTAAAGCGAGTAATTGAGTTCAATTTATTAGTTTCCTAACTTACCTTTTAATACTGTGTGTTATATTATACCGAAACCACTTCAGAAAGAATAATAATAATAGTAATGCTGAACAATCCACACAGCGTCATTTAGCCCCAATCTAAGCAGAGCTTGTGTTATGGGTACTAGATGACTAAACTACTTAATGAAATACATTAAATATGTATTTATTTTTTAAATAAAATACCCAGAACAAATACTTGCAAATCGTACAAAAAAAAACCCAAGGCGGACCTCGAACCTGGACCTCCTGTGTCGCAGGCAGACCATCGCCCCCTACGCCACATCGGTCGTCAATTAAGAAGTATAGTTACAAGTTCGGAGAACCTTTTCCAGTACGCCTCCATGTGCAGTTAAATCCCACACTACTACTACTAGTCCTTCTACTTGCCAATAGTAAACATGGCAGAATGCCACCTCTATGGAAATGAGACGTTCATTACCTTAACTCGTCGAGAGTATCATCTTCACTGCAAGCAAACGGTGTCAAGGTAGATCTAACGATAATAGCCCTTACGATGTGTGGATTCAAGGGTCAAAACTGGTCCTATTCCTGTCACATAGTAGGAAAGGTCTGTGCATACTTGCATAGATTAGATCTAGCACAGATAGGTTGGTTCAGTATGGCCTCTTTTTCTAGAAAATAGATGGATTAAGCCAAGGTCTGCTTTCTTAGCTACCTTAATCTTAAATAATATCCCAAAAAAGAATAATTTTGACGGGGATTGAACCCGCGATCTTCATCTTGGGGAGAGAAATTACCCCGAGTGCGATGGCTTACGCAATATAATAACAAAAACCTTACCTCCGTCGTGTAAAAATGTCGTAAAATAATTTAGAAAATTGAAATATTTTATTTTAGCCATCCAAAAAAAATTTAATGAAATAAGAAGTTCCAATCTGACAATCAAATCATAATGATGAATTTGTCCACGTTTTTACCGTTCAAGTTCAAGAACTTTCTCCAGAAATGTAATAGAAATATTTTTTTAATAAAGCTTGTCACTTAGTCCGTGAAAATTCCGAAAGTAAACAAAATAACCACTTCCATAGTACAACCAAACTCCGCGGATACAAATTAAGCCAACAAACAATGAAATCAATTTCATTCTATTTCTGGAAATTATTCCGAGAGAAATGTTGTTTACAAAATAACGGATCAAAGAATCGAAAATTGGAACTCTACGTACGTCTTCTCTATTAATTACGCCAAAAAACATATGAAGATTGGATAAACATTACCTCTATAATTAATATCCAATTTATTTTAACAATTATCTAAAAAAAAAGCTCACACATTCCAGAATAACTCATTAATTTCAAATTAACCCAGATGCGTCGAACATATTTATCTTTTTGGTAGGAACAGAAGACCTGTTCTTACCTAGTATAAATAAATATTGTTTGAAGTTCATTACGATCCATAGTTAGAGATACACAGGCGTCCCTGTCTTCAGCTTGACGCATCCAGCATCTACCTGCAGTCTTTCGCAGGTCGTCATCCCACCTGATCGGAGGGCGTCCTACACTACGTTTACCGAGTCGTGGTTTCAATTCAAGAACACGTTTGTCCCAGCGGCCGTCGTCGGTTCTTCGCGAGATATGGCCGGCCCACTGCCACTTCAGCTTGCTAATTCTCAGAGCTATGTCGATAACTTTGGTTCTCTGTCGGATGTATTCGTTGCGAATCCTATCCTTCAGAGAAACTCCGAGCATAGCTCTTTCCATAGCTCGGTGAGCGACTAATAACTTTTGACTGAGGCACACTAGCGCCGCCACCTATTTTATTTTATTATGACATTAAACAAATTACATTTCAAGAATTTCACTGGGCAGATTGAAAACTTATTTAATTTGTTTAACATAATAATAAAATAGGTGGCGGCGCTAGTGTGCTTTAGGATACTGCCTTAAAGCGGATCGTTTTTAATGAACTCAAAAGCATTTTGTTTAAAGGAACCGTACAAGATGTCATCAAAATAAGATTAATAAACCGAAAGTAGTAGTAGTAGTACATACGACCACCAGTATAATACGAGTTATTGACGACCGATGTGGCGCGGTTGGCGAAGGTCCGCCTGCGACGCAGGAGGTTGCGGTTTCGATTCCCGCCTCGGAACAATTGTGTGTACGATCTGCTGATATTTGTTCCGGGTGTTCTGGTCGTTTTCTATGTATAATAAAAAATATCTATAAATGTAATGTATTGTATTATGTATATCAGTTATCTAGTACCCATAACACAAGCTCTGCTTACCATGGGACTAGATAATGCTGTGTGAATTGTCCAGCATTATAAATAAATAAATAAATATATCATTGAAAAGGTACCTATGTAAGTCTATATTGTATTAAGTACCTACATGCTCCTATAAAATAGTAGTTTTATTGTGGAGAAGGTACTTAAATAGATCACGGTGAAAGATTGTATTCACACATTGGTGATTTAGAACATAAGGCGTTCTATCAGGAAATACCGCAAGCGAATTCAATTTCAATTTATTTATTCAAATATAACGGCTATACAAATAATAACCACTTACTACACTAACTAATTAAAAGCGAAGCTAGGGCAAGAAAGTAGCAGTGAAAAAGTAATTTAAAAACAACACCAATTCCAAATCTATTGATCACAGTTTAGTCCCTATTAAAAGCCAATAAGGTGCTTAGTCCTCTACTAAGCACGTTATTGGCTTTTTAGACCTAAGCTCAGCAGTGTACTGGTGTAGGATTGCTTGTTGTTTTACCACTTTGTCACTGAGGTCCTTCTTAAGGTGAAATGAGTCCCAAAACGCACGTTTTGACTAAACGGAAAATCAATTTTATGGGATCAAAACACCTATTTTTCGAATATATTTTGATGAGGATCAAAAGCTTAGGATATTAGTTAGTAAGTTATGGGAGTCGAAACACGATTGACTAAACTTGACTCGATAGAAAAAAATGGCAAAGTTACCTCTAAATCTTAATTTTTACAGAGATATCTCTACGGAAAAACCAGTGTTATTTTCTAGTCATTTAATATTATTGTAATGAAATTTCTTCTACGTGTTCCTAAATAAATACTTTAGACCATTATGGTTTTAGTTTTTGAGAAACATTATTATTTTAGAGCAATGACAAATTAAAAAATAAAAAGCAGTGAAATTGCGCACGGGCCGATCATTCTGCCGCTCTTGCCTCCCTTTCTCGCCTTCCCTGCGCGGCGTTCGTTCGTCCTTGTCTCGAAAAGACGAACTCATTTCGCCTTAAGAACTCCAGGATCTAAAGACGTTTAAGCCGCTGCCCCACTGCTACGCACGGAGAAACTACGCACGTTTATCTTCCTTCGCTTCGCAAGAAAACGTACATAAGTATGTGATAACGTCCACTGTACTTCATAAACACGGTTCGCACGAATACTAGATTAATGATGCCATTGCCATACGCGTGATGCATCTCTATGCACCTACGCAGCTCAACGATGTCAACGCTATACACGCGATACACGCGTGCGTAGCGTCACTGCCGAAATTTGAAGTCAAAACTGTGGTGCTCTACAGTTGGTGCTACACAGTTGTGGGCTAATTTTCATGTATAGTGTGTATTGCAGTGGAAACGAAGACTCAAGTAGTCAAACAAACGAAACGACGACGCAGCTAATATGCGTCGAGTGGCCGTACACAGCATGTGCTGTGGTGGGACAGCGGCTTTATTGCCATTTATGCTAAGAAGTGACACCGGCTCGAATCTCAAATAGCGAGACATTATGAAATCGAATTCTACCCGGATCTAGAGTGCCAGTGTAGAGTCCGGTCAGGTCAGTAGCGCAATAATGACGTTGTTTGACGTTTGACGTAATCGGATTTTGTGACGCAACACTCATTTGTGAGAGGTGTTTGTTAATAGTTTATTAGTAAGCGGGCTATTAGGATAACTTTGAAGACCTTTTTTGTCATACGATTTTTTTTCTGAGAAAAAAAAAGTTTTATAAATATTCATTTGCGCCGAGTTTGTCACGCCATCTCATCCGGCACGCTGAAAATATGGCGGCAAATAAACCTATGCCCAGCAGTGGTCTTATGGGCAGATCATGATGAAACGCAAGCTAGCCAAGGGTCGCCATGCCTGGGCCAAAATAAACCTGAAATATATACTGATGGAAATCGTTTTGATTGTTTTGATTACCAAACATATCCCGTTTACATTCTGTTTTCAGTTAATACAGTGAAAAGTACATACATTTTACTGTAATCGATTTATTGATATCTCACGTCCCTTTGATATCACCGATGAAAAAGTTATTATGATAATAATACTCGTATGAAGGTTGTAAATAAACTCAGAAATGGTACCTACTTGTATGAATTTCATTCACGATGGAACAAAAAAGATTAATTTTCTAAACAAATAACGAAAACTGTGGGGTTTCAAATAAACAACCAATATAACAATAATTGGATTGCTAAAACATTGGATTACCAATTTATTTACAAGTAAATATCTTGCTTATTTTTGATGAGTCAAGCTATTATTTTTTAACGAATTCATAATTGGAACCAATTTTCAGACAAAATAATGTTTACGTGTGTACTTTTAATCAACTGTAAAGAGTCAAATGAAAAGCGCTCGCTTCACATTGCAGTCATTATTGGAACGTTGCATTTTCAAGATGTTTTGACGGTAGTCAGTAACACACAAACGCAGTTTTTTTATCTTATTTGGGTATTTATGAAAAGAGTAATTCGAGTAATCGCATAGTGTCTGTCCAGTTATGAGCTAATACTTCATAAAACATAATTTAACACTTTGACTGCTGAAATCACACGGTATGTGTTTTCTACAAGTGACTAATATGCGTAAATCCACACTAGCGCAGCGGCTGAGAAAAAACAGATCTGTGTGACTCAGCACAGCCGTAATATTTTTCGAACGAAACGCATGTGCGGCGCAACACAATCGCTGTGTAGAGCGGCAGCACGAATTTTTTAGGTTAAAAAAAAGATCGCAGTCGTTGAAAAAAAATCGCAGTCAAAGTGTTAAAAGGCAGTCGAAATAATTTTAGGTAGAAAAGTTTCAAACATTGTTTGTATGGATTTTAAATCAGTTTTCACGCGCTTGAGAATGTCATATTGAAAGGAATTTAATTTCTAACATTGGTGGATTGTATTATGTATGATTCTAGAGATATTTTAATATATTCAGTCCGGCGAGAAAGCAAAAATTTATTCGTTGAATCCCTTTCAGCAGTTCCTATCGTATAAATTATTCATTAATATATCATGAAACTATCTGTTATTACATTTAAATGTACCTACGTGTTATATGATGTTAATAGTTGTTTATATTATATAAAATTGAAACTTCATCATCATCATCAGCGTATAGCAGTCCACTGCTGGACATTGGCCTCCCCCAATGAGCGCCATAGCGCCTTGTCTTCAGCTTGCCGCATCCAGCATCTACAAGCAGTCAAAATTGCAAAAAAAAATTGTTAAAATTGAAACTTACATATTTTAAATTAGGCAGTCCGATGAGAAAGCGAAAATTTATTGAGAAACAAAAAACTTTCTTCTCTTCGACCTTCGTCGAATCCCTTTCAGCAGTTCCTATCATAATAAATTATTCAAGATAACACGAAGCTATTAGAAGGTACATTTCATATTACTTAAGCTGGCCGCATAGGTACCTCTGAAAGGAATATGAAAGAGAGCTAAAAAAATTAATTAAAATCATCTATCGAAGTATGTACAGTACATTGATCGACGCTTTCAATAGTTAAAAAACAACCTATGTACGACTGACGAGGATTGGAGTCTGAAATACAGCTATGCATACTTTGCTTATTTTCTTTGGGTCCATGCGGATTCTATACCATATATGTATGTATCATCTCTATTAAAATATATGATTTATGATTTACTGGCTTCACCCACGCATTCCCGGATAAGAAGACGGCTGATATTTTATGTATTTTAGATATGAATAATAATTGTAGTCTACATGTTCGTGTTTTTTGAAGAATATAAGTAACAAATATGTTCTTATCTTCACAAACTTTATTCACGGATATTATTAAGTTCCACACACATAACAGCAATTTATCATGAAAAAGTTCTTTAATGGTCGAAAAGACACTAGCTATTTTTATAGTATCGATCCATCCATCAATGGGCGGAAATACTCGGCAAAACGGAACTACATCTATACTAATATTAGAGGAAAGGTTTGATTGTTTGTTTGTAATGAATAGGCTCCGAAACTACTGGACCGATTTGAAAAATTCTTTCACCGTTGGGAAGCTGTACTATCCCCTAGCAGGTGAAAATAGGCTATATTGTATTTTCAAAAAAGTTAGGGTACCGTACTAAAACCGTGCGAAGCCGGGAAAGTCCGCTAGTTGAATATAATGTGGGATGATTTATTTTACTCGGCTCGCACAAGTGTGTTGTGTTGGTCAATCTGGTTGAAAAGTTGAGGCAAGAGATCATCAAATCACTTCGCAAGGCCTCTTGAAACTCACAACACTAATAACAAAGTTTGCTTAGGTCTAGCTTAAACTTATTGTTTGTAAGTAGGTACTTAAACAATAAATAAGTAACTAACTACGGATTTGATTCTAAGAACACATGCGACTGAGAATTTTAGACATTCGTAGAATTGTAACAACAAAGTTGAATATCTACGGAATCCTTTAACCTGCTAAAGTGTTTTGACTTTGAAACAAGGTATAGCCATTTTTGAGGTTAGATAACTCGAAGTTAGGGAATCCGGTTACACATACCTACAGACAATATTGTTGACAGAACTTTTTCGAAATAATCTATATTATGCGAAAGCGAGTGGCATCTCTGATAAGTAGAGTGACAGGTAGTAACAACAGCATCCTGAAAGTAATATCTAGTAAATATGACTGTCCAATACGACACCACTGGGTGAAATTACTTAGACTCTAGATTTAGTAATTTTAGTTTTATTTTCTTCGTTGTAATTGTATTTTCCTTTTTGTAATTTTGTGTATGTGTTTTTTATGGACCTTTGTTATCTGATAATAAAGAATTTGATTGATTGATTGATATATTTTACTAGCTCCCACCCGCGGCCTCGCACACCTTTTTACTTTTACGGGACTATAAAATGTAGATGATATTTTATTCCAGGTAAAGATAACTACATCTATTCTAAGCTTCAGAACGTTCCGTTCGTTCCTAGTTTTGGCATAAAGAGGCAACCAACATCTAAACTTTCACAACAAACTAATATTACTTTTTATCCAATATATATAATAATTTTTTCTTTACCAAGAAACTGAACTGTACCAATAATTATGTACCTCATCTTTCTTTTTAGTAGGTAAAAAACGAGAAATTTTTGTAAAATTTACTTTTTTGGAACTCTGTCCACGTTAATCTCGGAGGAGGGCGTTGTCATCTGCGACACAGTTTTTAAACTTCTGCAGATGACATCGTTTCCAATTTTTAACTGTATGTAAACTTTGCTTTTGTTCCACAATAAACGATTTATTATTTATTATTATGTCTCTCATTGACCATGATCTCGGGCCATAAAGTGACCCGGTCCTTTGGAAGGCTTGGACGTGACAGACATGTTGAGTTGTATCTAGATTTTGCAAGAAAATGTGTGAATTAACCCTACTGACACAGACGTGGTGTGAGAAAAACTCACAACTTTTTACCACAATATGCTAGAATATATCACGGAGAATGATAGCCCGTTATATCCAACGAACAAAGTAGAGCTCTGATGATAAGTACCTTAGAATCACCACACCATCTGTTTTTGTGTCATAATGTCACACATTAGGTACCTTTAACTATATATTACAATCTATACCATATTTTATTAACACTTTGACTGCTGAAATCACACCGTATGTGTTTTCTACAAGTGACTAATATGCGTAAATCCACACTAGCGCAGCGGCTGAGAAAATACAGATCTGTGTGACTCAGCACAGCCGTAATGTTTTTCGAACGAAACGCATGTGCGGCGCAACACAACCGCTGTGTAGAGCGGCAGCACGAATTTTTTAGGTTTAAAAAAAGATCGCAGTCAAAGTGTTAAGACATTACAGATTTTTTTAAGTTCGGCATCGAAATTACTGATTTGATAATGAGGCACAAATGAATATCACTTATTTTACGTGTTTTATTGGCTTTGCTAAAAGCTAAAGCAAATTATGATTATAGATTATACAGGTTTATTGAATGTTTAACCTAAACTACAGGTTCTGTTTTCTGGTGAGACGTTGGTTATTTAAATAACCCCTTTATTTTAATTTATTTAGCCAGTCTCACCCAAAAACACAATCTCTTGGCTCAATTTCAACATGATCTGTTCGTGGCGAAAAGTGCTCAAAAATAAATAATAAATAAATAAATAATGCTGGACAATCCACACAGCATTATCTAGCCCCATGGTAAGCAAAGCTTGTGTTATGGGTACTAGATAACTGATATTATATAATACAATACATTACATAGATAGATATTTTTTATTATACATAGAAAACTACCAGAACACCCGGAACAAATATCTGCAGATCGTACACGCAATTATTCCGAAGCGGTAATCGAACCCGCAACCTCCTGCGCCGCAGGCGGACCTTCGCCCATCGCGCCACATCGGTCGTCAAATTTACAAATTATTTACGCATTCGCATTAATTGTGTTTGTATAGTGTTGGTCAAAGGTCGACCTCGAGACTGTCAGCATTTTTCTAAAACCCTGTATCCAGGAACATTTATTTTAATCGCCGTAACTGCTATTTTTGGTCAGGTGTAAATAAAACTTTGCCCAAAAATGCTCGTCTCCAAAACGGGCCTCCATTCAATTTCGTTCTGTTTGCTGATCCGTTAAAAGTAAATAAATTAGGGTCCTTAGCGTCCCTTCACTCATAGGTACCGTAAATAACGATCCCAAACCCCGACGCGACGGTATAATACCTTATCTTTATTAATGAAGTGTCGTAATCCAATCAATACCTTATAGCTTCTACTATCAATATCCAAATGATTTAATTGAAAGGTAAATCTGCCAAATTGGAAAGTTTTAGTGTTCAGTTTATAAATCTACCTCATGTTTTATCTTTGCCGTGAGGTATTCGAAAATTGTTACTGACTGCATGCACTTTTTCTTGGCTATTTTTAACTTTCCACATCATCATCATCATTATCAGCCTATAGCAGTCCGCTGCTGGACATAGGCCCTCAATGAGCGCCATAGCGCCCTGTCTTCAGCTTGCCGCATCCATCATCTATCTGCAGTCTTTCGCAGGTCGTCATCCCACCTGGTCGGAGGGCGTCCTACATTATGTTTTCCGAGTCGTGGTCTCCTCTCGAGAACACGTTTGCCCCAGCGGCCGTCGGTTCTTCGCGAGATATGGCCGGCCCACTGCCACTTCAGGTTGCTAATTCTTAGAGCTTTCCACAATCTGACTGAATTGGAACGAGATGAACTGAAAAGTTTCCAAAAGAAAAAAGAAACCCCCTGCCTCTACTTTACTTTCTGCCATTATAAGAGACCTTTTCTTAAAAAAAATAATATGATTCTTGTAACGCCATTGTTCTCTAATACGTCCTACATATAGGTACCTCCAAGGGTCAGATAAGAGCCCTATATCAGTCTTTCAGTCTTCTTTATTTAACGTCCGATTTCATGATCCCTTTGCTCCATCCACGCATTTATGTTCTTTGGCTGTATATTAGACTGCTTCTTTACGAGAATACTGATCCGAGTCTGTCAGCTCAAATAATATCAGGACTTACGAAAGGTTTGATATTGATTAAGCTGACAGATTATGTGTGTCTATACATATATAGACACACATAATCTGTCTATAAAACTTTGTATCCTTTAAGTCGAAGAAAATAAATGCACGGACGGAGCTTAGTAGGTATTGAGTGAGCTGTCAGCCGCATTGAAGTATAGCCACTTGTGAGTATGGGAATCGTGCGCTCTTACCCGGAAAATGGATTCCTGATCTGGGTAGCAGGCATAACAATCATTGCTGTATACATACATCAACTATGGTATAATCTGTGCGTTATTATGTTAGCTTAATAATAATTGCCATAGCTCTGCGGTGCGGTCCGCAGGGGTAGCTACTGGCACTTTCAGGCACCTCATTTAAGGGTTCTTTCATTGTCCCTGTGCGGCAATTGAAACCTGTCAAATATTAAGTACCGCTGGGGCAAACGTGTTCTTGAGTAGAAACCATGACTCGGTAAACGTAGTGTATGATGCCCTCCGACCAGGTGGGATGACGACCTGCGAAAGACTGCAGGTAGATGCTGGATGCGTCAAGCTGAAGACAGGGCGCTATGGTGCTCATTAGGGGAGGCATATATCCAGCAGTGGACTAACCTAGGCTTATAATGATGATCAAAGATTAAGAAATTTATAAAATATTTTACGTCAAGAAGGTTTTCGTCTAATTATCGCTTCAGCTGCGTTTGCAATTCAATTTCGCAACCAATTGTTAGGTTATGAGCGAAATTACACTTAAATAAATAAATAAATAATGCTGGACAATCCACACAGCATTACCTAGCCCCATGGTAAGCAAAGCTTGTGTTATGGGTACTAGATAACTGATATATATAATACAATACATTACATAGATAGATATTTTTTATTATACATAGAAAACGACCAGAACACCCGGAACAAATATCTGCAGATCGTGCACACAATTGTTCCGAGGCGGGAATCGAACCCGCAACCTCCTGCGTCGCAGGCGGACCTTCGCCCACCGCGCTACATCGGTCGTCGACTTAATATACCACATCTCAATCCGAGGATTCTAATAGTCAATTTATTACTCGGTTTTACCCTGTACCTACAAATTTTGTCAAGTTTACTAAAACTGAACTGAGATGTAATGTAAATGTGGTAGGTTGTCTGCGGAATGGTAGATACTTTACGGAGACTGATAAAGGTTTCCGGGTGGTTAGGTCCGAATATCATAATGTACTGATCTACATAGCGTACGTACTCCAAAAAGAACTTTTCCCGAAATTACTGATTTTCTATAGGTCTTCTTTATTAAATGTCGGAAATGAAACTGTCAAATGTATGTACAGTCACTCTAGAAATTGGAAAAATAATGACGCCTTACTTGTCGAAGATATATCCTACTAATATTATAAACGCGAAAGTTTGTAAGTATGGATGGATGGATGTTTGTTACTCTTTCACGTAAAAACTACTGAATGGATTTTAATGAAACTTTACAATAATATAGCTTATACATCAGAATAACACATAGGCTACAATTTATAATGATATATTGTATAATTATCCAAAATATCTATAACCACGCGGGTGAAACCGCGGGGCGCAGCTAGTATATAATATAAATACATAACAATGTTCATCACTTGAATTCGATATATTGAAACAGATTCAGACAGACGACTGCTATCAGAGAAAACTAATAACTGTATGAAAATTTTATCGCATTTAGGTTACGCCGTTTGTAGTAATAGTCAGAAACTGATTTCAAACCTAGAGTTTCAAAAGGGTTAAGCTGCGGTTTGGTCTCACCGTGTGTTCTGTGCCTTAGTGTTCCAAAGTCAATTTCTACACTTGAGTTTGTAAACAAGTTTTAGCGAACTTGAATGTTTGATAAGCTAGTGCACGACTGCGAACCAGATTTTAGTGAAATTTTATGAAACCTGATTATTGTATTGATTTCTTTCAGATTAATTATTGGCTTTTTGGTGCGCCTCAAATTGGTGTCAAGATCGAGAATGGGTCTATTATTAAGAGTCCTTGAGAAAAGATTAGCTATCAATTAAAAAAAACTTCGATTAGCTCCTTTTGTTTACATTTATTTCTCACTATGTTTAGCTGCAGACAGGGTGCTATGTCGCTCATTAAAATACACGTATCTATGTCCAGCGGTGGACTATTATGGAATACGATAATGGTGATGATATGATGAGATGTTGAACAAGCCAAACATCTAGTCGAAACCGCTGTTATTTGTCTGGTAAGTAGAAATTGCCTTGGGATATTTAATCTTTATTTTATTGCCTCATTGTGTGCATTTGTAGGTCTTAGGGACCATCCATAAATTACGTCACACGTTAAGGGGGAGGGAGGGGGTCGACGAAGTGTGACATTGTGTGACAAGGGGTGGGAGGGGTCCTAAATTTGACGTCACATTTCAAAATCTATTTCAAAAAAAGTCAAGAACATTTTCGGCCACTCGCTCTTTTAGTGTTACGCGTGTTATAATTAATCGTATTTTGTTAAGTTAATTTCTTGAAATGAATGTTTGATACTAAAGTCATTTAAAACGGGATATTTACCATGATTTGATTTTTGAGTTATTCAATATTTCGGCACAGTTGCATGCGCCATGATCACGGAGTAACAAAAAAAACTTAAAACGTAAATGACTTTAGTATTAATAACCATGATAGTTTCAAAAGTTTGAATATTTGATGTTAGTTATATTAAAAAATCATTTAAATTGATATAAAACAATTTTCAGTACTGCTGTTTTAATTCAATGTTTATTTTTAGATGTAAAACTGTAAAATATGTGACGACACAATAGGGAGGAGGGGGTCTCACAAATGTGACCAGCTGTGACAAGGACGGGGTGGGGGGTCAAAAATCATGAAATTCGTGTGACGTAATTTATGAATGGCCCCTTAGTATCTAGATAATGTATGAGACACAATGGTACCCAAGCAGGGCGTGGCAAAAGGTACTGAGAGTAAGGGTACTAAGATAAAGCCCACCTTGCATAATAGTGTTTTAATTATTATGGTAGCTTCCTTAATAGAGGCTGTCCAATGAAGATGTGTAAGAAAACGTCTCGATTTGCTCACGTAGCAGAACGGCCAAATCGTCAAACTTCCAGAAGGCAATTCATTAAGCGTCGACTCAACGGGTAACTTTCTCCGATAACCGACGGGTAACGAGCCAGCCTTTCACATGATAATTAAACTCGGAGAATGCGTTATTTGTTCAAAACTTTTCGCAAAATGGCACGGAATTCATTATGCTACTGGCAAGACAAGTTTTTTGTTCAATTATTTAACGGCAACCACCTTTTATAATGTACAGGCTTCAATTTTGTAATTAGTATTAATTATTCCAAAAAGTTTATATCCTCATGATCCTAATTAATATTATAAACGCGAAAGTTTGTAAGTTTGTTGCTCTTTCACGCAATAACTCCTGAATGGATTTTAATGAAACTTCACAACAATATAGCTTACATATCAGAATAACGCATAGGCGTATATTATCTAAATTATCTATCACCACGCGGGTGAAACAGCGGGGCGCAGCTAGTGACTTATACATCAAAGTCGTCACCCGCTGCCGAGAATTTGACAAAAACTGTCGTCATATAATATAGGGTGTTTGGTCTTGGGACCGACATAATTTTTTTAGGAGTCGAAGGAGCCATTTTAGCTACATTTTCTCTATGTTCTAAGTGCCAGCTTAGATATGTTTATAAGTTTTTTGAAATTCGCCCTAAATTTTGTTTATAGTTGTAATGCCACAAAGTAACTTGTACTGTATTTTTCAATGTATAATATCGGTAATATCGGTCGTCTACATAAAAATTACATAAAATGTTTTGGCAATTATATGATCGCCTTAGGTAATGTTTCGTCATACATATGTATTTATCTATATTAATAAAACCATCCCAAGAACTTATTACTTTATCATTTTGTAGATATTTTGTGAAGTTATAAAGCATTTTCAATACCTGCTACCTTTTACCCACATATTAGACAAAAAATGCTTATTTTAAGGGTTTTTGCTATAAAGGAAAGTTGTACTTGTAGTCGCCGATCAATACTAGATGGGTTTCATGACCCGAAATAATAGTATAAGGTATATGTACTCCGCACACAATGTATCAAATACATAATGTATGTTACCTGCCCGTGTTGGTAACAGATTATGGTAATTTGTGCATTCGGGTTTCAAGCTGCCAGGGTCAATAAACACACAAATCGGATCATGTTTGTGTCTAAAGATACTGGTGTTATTCCATCACCAATGTGTTTACGATATAAATAAATAAATAAAAATAAATAATGCTGGACAATTCACACAGCATTATCTAGCCCCATGGTAAGCAGAGCTTGTGTTATGGGTACTAGATAACTGATATACATAATACAACACATTACATAGATAGATATTTTTTATTATATATATAGAAAACGACCAGAACACCCAAATGATATGTCAAATAACTTTTGGTTAGAAGCGAGGGCGTTTTGCAATTTAAAAATTTTACGGATTTTTTATATTCATAATTATTAGATGAAACTAAAATTAAAAGTGATAATGTTATTCAGAATTAAAGGTAAGATATATACGATTTGGATTTATCGTATCTTTAATGAATGAGGAAAAAAATAACTTAATTTTATACATTTTCTTTGTTTAATCGTCAAAAAACTCATGTAATGTAAAACAACGTCTTAATTTTAAATTTGAAAGAACTTTTGAACTTCGAAATGTCCTGTTTCTTTTGAACTTCGAAAGGTATTGTATGCGAATGGCTCGCATACATTCAACATTGTGACCTTCACAATGGACTAAGAGCCTGCGACCGCGTTCCCTTCGACCTTCGTTATTTTATAAAAGCCGAGTGTTCATCTGCGTAAGCCCCCCCACATAGCTTTTAAACTATGACGGAAGCTTACCGTCATTCGATGAAAGTTTAAGGCGTCTGGCAGAAGAAATCCTGTGCAAGTTTCTGGCAATACGTAGCCAATGTTGGCCATACGTTTCCCTAGCTGTGATTTCTAACACTATTCCGAAGAAAATATCAAAAATTGAGCTTTATTACCACAATAAAGTTGAGGTACAAATTTAGCACCTTTGCTGGTCAATATCTACCAAAGCCATGATGACCCAAACTTCGGTGATCATTACTGCCTATGTTGGGAGAATACGCAGACAACTATAAGCTTTTATAAAAAACTAGCGAACCTTCCCGGCTTCGAAAGGTTTTAGTATGGATCCCTTACTTTTTGAAAATTTAATATATTATATTTTCAAAAAGTAACATAGGCTATAGCCTATGTTCACCGAGGATAGTGTAGCTTCCCAACGGTGAAATAATTTTTCAAATCGGTCCAGTAGTTTCGGAGCCTATTCATTACAAACAAACAAACAAAAAATCAAATCTTTCCTCATTATAATATTAGTATAGACTAGCTACACCCCACAGCTTCGCCCGCGTAGAAATCTATGTGTCAAATGGTTTATAAACCGTCATCTTGGCTTACATAGGGACATACAGCGGGAAGTGACTATGTTTTATCCTATGTAGTAGTCAAGGTCGATGTCGGTAAGCCTATAATCCCACAACTGTGAAACTATACCTTTGTTTCGTGAACAGAAATAGACCCGATTATCGCTGTAGAACTTTGATGTGAAAAGGGCCAATCAGAAGCTAGCTTTAAATAGCATTCTGTCAAATGGGCTCGTACATTTAGGTACGCGTGACCGCAGGACAGAGAAATATAATGTGGGAACGTTAGAAACAGTATTATGTTATAGTAGCTACTGCTGCTGGAATGGAACTACCTGTATATAAAATTTCAGATCTCTGTTCAGTATTTTTTGTGTGAAAGAGGAAACATCCATACATTCATATGTATATACAAACTTTTGCGTGTATAATATAAGTATTAGTAGGTTTTATTTTAATTCTGAATCGAACGGACAGTCGGAAGTAATAAATTGTTTTCAGAAATTATTATTAAATTTATACCTATTAATTAGATTGGAATAAGTATTCGTAATCTTTCAATTTGCTAAGTAGGATTGCATTGGTACTTCGTAGATTTCACCTCTGGCGAGTTGTCCTGCATATAATAAGCAGGAAAACTCGGCAGAGCCGCGAGCAAAAGTTAGTTGTAATATTCATAATTTATAGGTACATTAATTTTCATTAAGTGTGACCAATGATCCGGATATCAAATAGATTCGACGCGAAGACAAAAATCGCTCAACTGATTTCAAGCATTCGACCTTCAGCAAATCGAGGTTGTAGAACTCGTAAGGCCGCAGTGTCAATAAGCATTGCTTTTGATTGAGTAAGAAGTGATTTTTGTTTCGCTTAATTATTTATTTCGCATAGCAGTTGATGAAAACAATGAGTTTATTGAAAGTGATTTAATAATGTCACAAGGAAATAATAAAAATGTTCGAGAGAAAATGAGGGAGAGAAACTTAACTTACCAACATTGAATTAATTTCATTATTATTTGAACAGTGGAATTCCAATTCTTCAGCTAAATATATTTAACTAATTTATAAAACGAATTTATTTGATGAGGGCGCCCTCATCAAGTATCATCATCATCAAAGTGTTCCATAGATGCGCATATATGGAACACTTTGCAGTTCAGATTACGGAGCAATTAAAGCTGCACCAAATGGTCCCCTACATGAATGTATCAGGGAAGCAGGCAGCGGTGCGAGAGGAATAGTGCTGGATCGTGAGGTGTCCCACCTGTCTAAGAAGAATTTATGTTGAAAGTAAAATAATTAAAAGCTTCTATTCTTTTTCTTCTTTATTATCTGCTTTATGATGCGGTCTGGCACTTTTTTGCCTCTTATTAAAAAAGGCAGCGACCCAACTAATCTGTGATTGGGGCTCAAAAGGGGAACCCCTTATCAAATTAGACAAATTATTGCTCGGATATTCGACTTCTAGTTTCCTTAATTTATTCTGCTTAGTGAGTTTTGGATTTTCGATTCATATTTAGAATTAAAAAAAGCATGGCATTTTTAACATCTCCGTGAATTTTATTTTCAGTCATCGTCGTATGCTTTTGTGTATAATACATCAAAAGTTTCCGCTATCTGTCGGTCTGTAGGGCCTACAGTGGGCTTTATCTTAGGAACCGTAAATGACATACAGTTAAAACTGATTACATTATGTGTATTTCTATTTTCCGATACAACATTAATAATAAAAACAATTAAATGAGGCTCCCATACAAATAACCTGTTTTTTTCATTTTTTGCTCTACTTTTGTCCAGGCTGTATCGGTATACAGTAGACCTTATAGACCTATTGCCACTGATTCCTGCCCTGTCTTCAGCTTGACGCATCCAGCATTTTCGTAAAACTCTATCAAATAAAACCCCTCATTCTTGTCGGCGCCGAAAACCAAGCTATAGCTAAAATATAACAAGAAAACACCCTACACTACACCCATTACTTAAAGTATGAACGCGAAAAGAGGAATGAACTACAGTGTCGAGTCAAGTCTCCCTTTGAATTCAGCTATTTGGACTCATTATTCTGCACATGACTGCGAATACAAAAGGCCAATTACGTTGAAACAATGACACTTCGTTTCCTCGCCGTTGCGTGTCAATAAGCGATGTAATTCGAAACGTAATATAACGTTTTATATTTTTACGTTATTGAGTGAACTCCTCACACGATGGGCACCTTTGAAAGTTAACTTGAGTAATATACTACTCGAGTTAACTTTCAAAGGTGCCCATCGTGTGAGGCACATAATTGGTTTAAAATAAGGTTGTAAGTTGTTATGCGCGTTAAATAAAATAAATTACAAATTAAGATAATTCAGTTTTGTTGGTTTTTCTATAGAACACTGACACCGCTGCAAACCAATGTTTGTTTTAGTTCTGCACTAGATAATATAGTATAGAGGTATAATGGAAATCTATGTGTTCAGCGCCTCTATTGTGTGCAGAAGGAACTAAGCAAATCCCATATCCTACTAATATTATAAAGGCGAAAGTTTGTAAGTATGGATGGATGTTTGTTACTCTTTCACGTTAAAACTACTGAATGGATTTTAATGAAACTTTACAATAATATAGCTTATACATCAGAATAACACATAGGCTACAATTCATAAAGATATATTGTATATTATCCAAAATATCTATCACCACGCGGGTGAAACCGCGGGGCGCAGCTAGTAAATTATAAGACGTCACGATCACGTCTCGATCACGTCTCGATACTATAGTCAACTGGACTCGGGGCTCAGATGAAGTGGTATAAAGCGACTTAGCTAATATGCAATAATATTAAAATATCTTAAGGTCTATTCTGCAAAACTAGTACCATTTTTTAAAAACAATGCCGAAATTCCTTTTTTTTTTAAATCGTTCTATCAATATTTTTAAGTATATTGAATAATTATAAGGGAAATAAGGTATCATAAATTTACCCACTTTGACTGCGATTTTTTTTCGACGACTGCGATCTTTTTTTTAACCTAAAAAATTATATATACATAGCGGTTGTGTTGCGCCGCACATGCGTTTCGTTCGAAAAATATTACGGCTGTGCTGAGTCACACAGATCTGTATTTTCTCAGTCGCTGCACTAGTGTGGATTTACGCATATTAGTCACTTGTAGAAAACACATACCGTGTGATTTCAGCAATCAAAGTGTTAATAACTCAGATTAATACCTAGTTAATACCAATGTTTTGTTTTTTTATGTATATACAATGACAGTCTCTTTCGTCCGAAAATCTTTCGTCCCAGACTGATATTGAAAACAGAAGACATTCCTTTTCTACCCACTCGCATTTTGGTATTCTTTATTTCAATGACTCATTGTCACAGTTCAATTAATTCTGAGTCATAATGAGCTTTTATAAAAACGCAATATTGTTTTTTAATTTACCAACCTTTTCGAGGCCTAGACAGGTTGAAGGTGAACAAGTTAACCGAAATGAAACAAAAGATCAAGCGAACAAAAACATATCTAATTGCAATGAATATAAGATCATTAGTCAGACGTTATTAAATTTGAACATTTCTAGTTTTATATATTAAACAAAGTGTCTAACTAATTCGTTTGTATATAGATGTATATACATATATTTATTTTGTGTCAATTCTGGAGATAACTTATTCATTTTTTAAGCAGAACATATAAAAACTTTTTGATTTCACATTAAACCATACCTCCTTGGCAAGTTCCAATGACTGACTGCCAATCCCTTTGCAGCATCAACACGGAAGTGATTGAAAACTTCTTAGTGAACTTTAGAACTTTTTATGACAAAACTTTTAAAGTTAGAACATAACTTTGTTTAAATACACTTTCACGGTTGGCAGCGGTTCTGCTTCGACTTGTTCTGAACTCAAACCGTTAAAACCGTTGCATCGGGCGCTCGAACTCGCAAGTCACAGTACACTGCCTGCTTGCGTCTGCGCAGCGCAACCTCCTTTACCCCCACCATACCAGTTCTGATTACCGCCATTGCGTTATAAACCTTATCCGGTTCTACATTTAAATTCATTTTCCTTTTTCGCTAAAAGCTATCTAGGGGCTAGACGATACGACATTATTATTCATTTTTATTACTAGAACTAGATATTTTCTATCAATATTTATCACAAAATAAATTCTAAGCATTTTTTTATTAGAATACCTATAACATACCTTCGGAATAATTACTACATACGATATTCACAATCATCTGCAGGCAGATGCTGGATGCGGCAAGCTGAAGATAGGGCGCTATGGCGCTCATTAGGAGGCCTAGTCCAGCAGTGGACTACTATAGGCTGACGATGATGATGATATTCACAAACTAGCGTCAGGCTGTGCTATATATTTTATTTAATTGTGTGGTCTATCCCAGTTTATTAATTTATGCAACTTTAACAATATATCAGTTGAACAAAATTCAGGTTAGTGCAGAGAGAGGTTAGTGGAGAGAGCAATCAAACAAGCATTTTTAATTCAATATATGTATTTATTTTACTTTAATTAATATGGTAACTTACACCAATTAAAACACACTGCGTGACCAAAAACATTGCGATTGGATTTGAGCCAGACGAAAGTAAAGGGACGTGGTTGGTTTGTTGTGAACACCACAGCAGCAGAGAAAGTGAACTGGGCAGGACACATGGCCCGAATGGATGCGTCAAGCTAAACCAAGACCAATTTGAAAAAAATAATTTTTTAGGCTTTAAATCAACATAACCGCAAATACTCCATAAATACAATTGAATCGACTTTGTATTCATCACGGGTTTGTATAAAATAATCAACAATTTGCGGAAAACTAGGTACTTTTTTGTTAGTTTTATTCCTTGTAGAACGCAGAAAAAATTACAAAAAAAAAGTTGCTTGCGCCATCACGAAAAGACCAAACTGAAATTATTTATCTAATGCGTATCCTTCGGTGGTTTTATTACTAAATAAATAAATAGGAATCAAATGAATATTTATTTTATTTTAAGCCATTATTGTCCCACTGCTGGGCAAAGACCTCCCTTTTCTCCTTCCACTCCTCGCGATCCAACGCTGCAACAGGCTATGATGGAAGATGTACCTCGTACTCGTCGCGCCATCTCATCCTGGGCCTTCCACGTCGCCTCTTAGCGTTGAATAAGTTGAATGAATAAGTTGGGCATTTAACATTCTCGCCGAGAAGAGTTACTTAGGGACTCTATTTCGTGAAAATAATGTCCAGTTGAAGCTTTGACAGTTCCTAATTTAGTTATTTACATTTAAATAACTCTGTAGCCTAGGTATTGCAATAATACAATAAAAAAGAAAGTTCAAATGTTTGTTACATTACTGCCAAAACCCGTCGTTCTAGACCGGGAATAGATAAATGGCAAAACGTAACCTAGTGAGTAATTTAAAAACAAGAAAAAACATAAATAAAAAAAAAAAAGTAAGTGTAGAGTACTCTGTAAGTGTAGAGTACTCTGTAAGTATAGAGTACTCTGTAAGTGTAGAGTACTCTGTAAGTGTAGAGTACTCTGTAAGTGTAGAGTACTCTGTAAGTGTAGAGTACTCTGTAAGTGTAGAGTACTCTGTAAGTGTAGAGTACTCTGTAAGTGTAGAGTACTCTGTAAGTGTAGAGTACTCTGTAAGTGTAGAGTACTCTGTAAGTGTAGAGTACTCTGGTATTTCAAGTAAAAAAACCCATTTTACTCAAACTTTTGAGCAGTTTTCGAGCGAAAGAGAAAAATATACTTTTCTTTTATCCAGGAGAAATGCATGCAAAGCCGCAGGCAGAGGTGAATTACAACATAGTTCTAGACTTCATCTCATGGGATCAACAGACAATGAGTCAGGCCCTGACTTTGAAATTGTTATTGATGTGAAGTCCTAGCCAATCTGTCTAACAAGACATTGGTTAATTGGTTAGTCTATAGACGGTTCTAGAATCCTATACATTTTTTGTGAGCAAAGGAGTTAGGTACAAAACCAATTAAATATTGGAGTTACTTATTTATGATATAAGAAGAACATCTTCATCAGCCTTTGTTGACCCACTGCTGGGCTTGGCCTATCTATGTCCTAGAGGTCTATTTTAAACAGCCAACACGAAATATCTGGGTCAGATGTTGCGTAGTTTTCTGTTTCATAATGTCATCGACGTTCTCCTTGTGCGAGTTAGGCAAGAGGAGGAGGTTTAAGTGCCTAAAGAAATACAAACTTATGGTTTTGATTTTTGGTACAACTAAACAATAATTAGTTTTGCTTATCCGGGGGCTAGACGATGCTGTGTGGATTTTCCAGCATTAATATTATTTATGTGTTTCTCGTTTCCATTACCCAGTCCTTATTAAAATTATTATCTACTAGATGACCCCGTCCGTAAAAAAATACAAATAGTTGGACAATAATAATTAAATCGATTAGAACTACTTCATAAACAAAATAAATTGTTATAAAATCGGATCGGATTAGGACATGACTATTTGATTGTCAGTCGAAATACCGAACAACAAGTAACAGAGTGGAACAACCTAAAGTGAGGATAATGACAGGTACTCGAAACAATACGTTGTGGTTCTAATATGGCTATAATTTACTTACTGTATCATAATTAAGTATCATCGAAGTAAATCACAGAAGTTTTTGGTTTTAAAAGCTTAATTTTTTGTCTCTCGTCTGCTTTTGAAGTCGAATTTACACATAATGCAATTAAGCCTGTTGAAATTTTGGTGGTTTTCTTTCTATTATCTTTATTTATTTTATTTATTTATTTAACTATTAACTAGCACGATTACTTATATTACAACCAATTACACTAGTTAATTACAATACCTATACATATATTAGAACAAATGAAACATACAAAAATAAGAAAAAATTATACATAAAATTACACAATAAGAAAAACGAATAATAATTGATCATTTATAAAAATTCCAGGCATATTTAATTGTATAAAAACATTATGCATTTTAAAACTAAAAATAAATTAAACAAACAAACTCAAAATATTACTCCTATCATTCATCTCTCTCGCAAAACCTCAGGCACACCAACATAATATCCTTCCATTCGTCCGCAAATCTTGTTGTTTTCTGTTATCGTTATCACTTTTTCTTAAGTGTTCCTTAACAAATGTCTTTGTTTACAAAAAAAATATTGGATCCAGAGAATATGAAATTAAGCAGTACCTACCTAGCTAGATTAGACCAATTCTGGATAATCCACGCAAGTTGCTTTGAATTCAACCACATTTCGGCAACTTTGTGCAAATTGAGACCCTCTTCAGTTTGAAGGGCTTAAACTGAACTAATATGGTACCACGGTATTAAAATGTGGTCAATCATATTGGTTTACTCAAAAAACTATTTTTATAGCGGAATATAAAAGTTTTCTTTGGGGAATATCAATCTCTTTAATTATTTATTCAGTAAATCAGTAATATTTATTCACATAAGACATGGTACATAATGCATGGGTGGAATAACACAGTAGAGCTGCATATCTCGCCCGAATGCAGGCGCGTGAATATAAAAATCAATAAAATTCATTAAGATGTCAGTAATTAAATCAAATAATCGCAAATATTATTAAATTGTCGGTTAAAGTAGAACTCGCTAGGTCAAAACTTAAAATTAAGGTAGGTACCTAATCTTCAACCGAATAGTTCTATATAGTTATGTTTAATAGGTTCCAGTAACAGGCTGTGTAGAATGTGAATGTGAAGAAGAAAGTTTTATATAGATTTTCGAATGGCTTCGAAAGATTAACAGTTGTGTGTCTCACAATTTTTTATATACCTTGGTGTATAAAAAAATGTGAAACAAAGCAAGATAGCAGTTACATTCTATCGAGCTCTCGAAAGATATTTTCGTATTCGTATTTTGCATACTTGTAATCCAGCTTTCTAATATGATAAATATTTTTAAACATACGCGATATGTACACAAGTAAGTACTATACGTGGATTTATCGCGTTTATTTACTTATTTTTCAGACGTTTCAACAGTTTTACTCACAGTCGTGGTCACGGGGTGACTGAACGTACGGAAAAATAGGCAAATAAACGCGATAAATCCACGTATCGAAGTGCGGGTCACTTCGATTGCTGAAATCACACCGTATGTGTTTTCTACAAGTGACTAATATGCGTAAATCCACACTAGCGCAGCGGCTGAGAAAATACAGATCTGTGTGACTCAGCACAGCCGTAATGTTTTTCGAACGAAACGCATGTGCGGCGCAACACAACCGCTGTGTAGAGCGGCAGCACGAATGGCTTATGTTAAAAAAAAGATTGCAGTCGTTGAAAAAAGTTCGCAGTCAAAGTGTTAAATAGTACTTATATTAATCTTATATGATTTCAGAGTTTTTATTTTTTTTTTATTTTTGCAAACTAGTAGGTCATCAGACCACTGGATCTGTAAGTACGCTAGTTTGCGGTTACTCTTAAAATCCATAAAAACTGTTGCTATAAATGCAACATCATTTTTGACATCATACAAGAATTTTACTATTAATTGGTATTATTACTTTCAATAATAATAACAGCACACACACACACACACACACACACATATATACAGAAACACACAACAAATTATTAAACATAAATCACTTTTTTTTTTTTTTTTTTCTTGTACATATATATTTTTCTGTTTTATATATATTTCCCTTATTTTTATATATATACTTTTTTTTTTGTTTTCCATGTGTTATAATTATTTGTCAAATACATCTGTTAAAATTATTCGTATTATAATCCTCAGAGTAAGAGTACCACACATACATATAAGCAAGAAGGGGTTTACGTAGTCTCTACGTTACTAGTCTGATACTAGCCTTTGAAAGGACTTATCAAAAACCTATAAAGCCTAAATAGGTCTTCCTTTATTACTTACAGCCTGGGTAATGTCCAGACATTTTATCACACCAATAAACTGTAGGAATAAGATTGAAATTTTACTTGTGCCCAGAAAACGAGCCACTAAAAATATTTTAAGTATTCACATAATAAAAGCGTCCGCACAAATTGCCTGTTCAATTTTTAAGCGGACGGTTTGTAGGTTTCAATTCATTCAAAAGATTTTGCTTCGATTAGGTTCATCATAAAACCTATGTTAGTCCACTGCTGGACAAAGGCCTTCCCCAATGAGCGCCATAGCACCCTGTCTTCAGCTTGATGCATCCAGCATCTACCTGCAGATTTTCGCAGGTCGTCGTCGCACCTGGTCGGAGGGCGTCCTACACTACACATTTACCGAGTCGTGGTCGAATCGGTTATTTTAGGGTTCATCGTTTTAATTCCTTTGAATATAGCAATATTTTATATCACAAGCGGAATTATAAAATAAACTACAATGAGGCTTATTACAGTACCCACCCGAAACTTCCACAATAACTGGACTATATTATAAAAAAAAACTGAATTGTCACATATAATTTTTTCTTATTATACCCGTGAGATAATTTCTTCAGGGGTGAAAACTGCTTATATTTTAATTTAATTTCGATAATACGTATTACTAATAGGAATATTTTTATAATAATAAGCGTTTAGCAGTGAGGGGGATGCCAACAAAAAATTTGCAGGCATACGCGAAAAGGAGATTTCTTTTCTCAGGGGAAATGTATGATGAAAAATGGTTTGCTACACCAAAAGTACTTTTAACGTGCTATCCACAATAATATTAGTAGCTATAATACTTCATTGGTTATCTAACGATAGCCCATACTATAGAGTAGACGAGAAAAGAATATTCATCCCCACTGGTGTAGGGCCAAGTGTTGGTAATGGGTATCACTTAGGTATGTCGGTACTCTACTGGTATTATTTTATTGTGATAAATATCTGAATCTTTTGTTTAATTTCAAAAGAAGGCATGTCTGTCTGCTTTTTCTATAACACAATCCCTTATGGTGTTTCCTATGTCAAAATTAATGTGTTACTTATCTAATACAATTACGACTATATAATATATACGATACAATCAGTTGTTAGGAGCACGGCACAGTAAAATGAAAGGCTTAGTAGGTAAAAGTACATTTTCCTGAAATTATAAATGTAAAATATCATGGTCCTTTTTATTTTCATATTCTTTAAGGTGTTTTTTTATTTGGAAAAAATTATAGTACGTTTGAGACTTTTGATCGGTATCGTAAAACAACAAGTGGTTTTTTACAATTTGGCGGATTTATTTCCAGGTTCAAATAGGCGATTATTTTATCAAAATCTTTGAATGCAGTTTTCAATTGTTTTTAAAATCAAAATAGCTAAAGACATCTTTCAGTAAAATGTTCCATGTTGTGTTAAAGTTACTTTCCCTTAGTTACTTAAAGTTACTTCCCTTTACTGTCCCTCCATATGGCATAGACGTGGAAGCCCTACCTTACAATTATATTATTGAGCTATTCTTCAAGAAACAAAAGGTCCCATAAACTTTACATGGGCAGTTGCGTACATAAAAATACTGCTTAATATCGATAACAGTGGCATCTCCCTTGAGTAAAGGGACCTCCTTTTCTCTGTTCTCGGTATATTTTATCGTTAGATACCTACATCGTTTTGCTGGGACCCCCACTCTGTTACAATAATATTAAGTCGGATTCAGAGCGAAATTATTACCTACCCTTTGGCTAAATAAGATTTGTTAGTTTTGCCGATTTAACTGTTTGGGTAGAGTGAACCTTTCTTATGGGCAAAGATTACTTTGAATTGGTTTAATTTTGTTGTTTGGAATTGCTTTCCAGAAGGCCCTGAAAAAGCACCTTTGTTTTGCAGTGGCACCATTGTTACAGGAAATTGATAATCCCCGTTTTTAGCACCAAATTCAATTATCAAATTATTTCGTAAACGGTTCATATTAATATCAAAATAAAATGTTTTAACCAAATCAAGTGGGTAAAAGATGAGTACTGATAGTCGTAACGAGGCGTATCGTATTATTCTCAGCGAGCACGATACTTTTAACGCTGAAGTGTGCTAAAATCTGACAAAATACCATCTTGTGGCGCGCGAGTAACAATTTTAACAACTTAAGTAAACAATATGATCTTGACTTATTTTGCACAAGTCCTGTGCTCGACCAGGCGGCAGCTCAGTGGAGAATTTTTGGCGCCAATAATGATAATGTTGATGATAGGTGATTAGAGTTAGACAGTTTTGTAAAATCGTTGCAACTTAAAAATATTTAATTTACTTTATAGATTCTGTATATAGACCAGTCCGTGTTCATAGTCTTTTTCGTATTATTCTATCATTTATCCGTGAAAACTTTCAATAAGCTTTAAGAATTTATCAATTTGTAAGTCTGTTATTTACTTTCCTTCAAATAAATATAAATATAAACTCCGTGTCGTTGCTCGTTGCGAGCGCCTTCTTTCCACGTACTGACTGCACGAAAGCTCGCTGTGTAACATGTTACGTCCCGTAACACAAGTCAGTACCCGGCTTAACGAATAAAGGTCAAAAATGATAAGCCCCGCGTTGGGCGCCCAATTTTCAGATTCAATAATATTTTCGACTTCCCCGTAAAATGGATATCGCAGCACATTAAAATTCATTGGGGATAAACAGTACTTACCCTACTAAAGGTTCTAAATTGGCAGGGTTTCCAATTTTATTTTCAATCACAACAGTGGGATTTTCCATTCAAAATATTGGTGCCAAAAATGTTTCTCGTTTTCATCTGGGTTACGAGCGTGACCAAAATTTCGATGGCGACTTAAGTAACGTAATTGCAGATATCCGAACTGATAGATTCATAGAACGTTTCCACAATCGAATTTAGGGCCAATCATAGACTTATTAAGTTTCTGGGTCTGGTGCGATTATATTCATTACAACATTATTAATGACTTACATAAAATTATGTTTGTAATGACCATTTTCGTTTTTTACCGTACCTTACCATAGGACCTTACAAATAAGACATACATTTTATATTGCAACAAACTAGACTAGACTATTTCATACGGTCTTGCAATTAATAAACCTAACATAGGCTTTGACTGCGATTGTTTTTCGACGACTGCGATCTTTTTTTAAACTAAAAAACGTTCGTGCTGCCGCTCTACACAGCGCAGCGGTTGTGTTGCACATGCGTTTCGTTCGAAAAATATTACGGCTGTGCTGAGTCACAAAGATGTGTATTTTCTCAGCCGCTGCGCTAGTGTGGATTTACGCATATTAGTCACTTGTAGGAAACACATACCGTGTGATTTCAGCACTCAAAGTGTGGCACTACTAACTTAATGATGTAACCTATTTGTATGAATAAATTATGTATCTATCTATCTAATTTCGTACGAATTTCTATGTTTTGAAGTCAAACCATATTTGTATTGATAATAATTTGATAGCTTTCAAAGGAACTTGCAGACATCAATTTATTTCTTCGATATAAAAGTGCTTGCACTAAATAAAATAGAATATTTTTTAATTCATTTTATCTCTGAAAGTTTTTGTTATTTGTATCGGTTGATACAACATAAAAGTAATCAACACAAAGCTGGTTTGCAAGGAGGTAGGTACACAGGTAAACCGGAATTCTCTTGTCACGTACATCATAAACTTGAACTTTACTGCCTCAGAATATAGCCCATTCGGTTAATTATAGACTTTGTTTAGTAATCCACAGGTAATCCAACTATAAACCTTTATAGTGTACTTGAAAGATTCAATTTACTTGAGCTGATCCAAATACCCAAGATCTCTAAGCTTGATTTACGTGCGTATATGATATGTCAATGAAATTGCCTATCTTACCTATCTTTTCAGCTCTTGAGCACCCACTGGTGAATATTGCCTTCTCTCTATTGTGTCGTCTATGCCAATCTACTTGAAGGTGAATGAGGTGTTCATTTCATTGTAGGACTATAATGAACAGACGGGTAATTTGTCTTATTGATAAATTATTCTAGATAACTAGGACCTAGGATAAAGATTGCAGCATACGAGTATATGTATATAGGTCGTACCGTTCCAGCATCGTTCCCGCCGAAGTGATAGCCCTTACTAACTAGGCTGCGGCAAGTAGCGGTATGTATTGGAAAAACAAACCTGCTATTTAAATCATGTGGAGTGGTATCAGTTCGACAGTTATCCATAATAAACATGATACTAAAACAACATTCCGCCTTTCCATATGTCACTGAAAGCGCTAACAAAAGGAGGAAAAATAATGTTTGCCCTAAACAACTTACTAGGTCGAAGACATGCTTATTCAAATAAATTCTACGGTATCATGGGTCTTTTTTACAATAGATCAAATATGTTAGACCAGTGCTTACGTTTGTATTTGTAGTAAAACTATAACAATTTTAAGAAAAAACTTGGAGATATTTTGTATGTCATAGAATACGATGACACAGAAATTTTACTAACTGTTCTGAAGTAGGCCACTAATTGTAAGTACCTTTATTATTAAAACTAGTATTGCGTATTTAGCTTATGTAACTCTAAAGTATGCATTGTTTTTATATTTTTAACTATAGGTAACCTGTAAAAGTAGTTGTAATGCTTTAAATAAATACATACATACAATAATAATTTCTTCAACAGTAAGAGAATCCAATAGACTCTCTATTGGATTATTTTATTTTGTTTATTGTGAGCACTTTCTTTGCCTGAAAACATTTTATAAACTAGTTCAGGCACATGCATTAGGTACATATCTTATCACATAAAAATATAAGATTAAGTAGTTTCTATTATCTTTATAGTCTTAAGTTACTGTTGAATATTATTATTTTCTTTTTGGTGGCTATTAGATGCTTGTACTTCATTTGTTTTTTTTATTTATTTGTTCTGTTACTGTATGATTTTAAAAATTATGCTAGACAATTCACACAGCATTATCTAGCCCCATGGTAAGCAAAGCTTGTGTTATGGGTACTAGATAACTGATATACATAATACAATACATTACATATATAGATATTTTTTATTATACATAGAAAACGACCAGAACACCCGGAACAAATATCTGCAGATCGTACACACAATTGTTTCGAGGCGGGAATCGAACCCGCAAACTACTGCGTCGCAGGCGGACCTTCGCCCACCGCGCCACATCGGTCGTCATCATTATTGTATGTATTTATTCAAAGCATTACAAATATTTTTACAGGTATTACCTAATACAATAATAGTGTAGTCAACTTAATTAATCTCAAGCAATTTAATAAAACATTTTATTCGTCCATGATAAAACTAATAATCAAATATACACATGTCAATGAGCAAAAAATAATCAAATATACATGTCATGTATTATTATAATGTATGATGATGCGATATCATTATTGCATTATTCTACCCTAGAGATCCCTGAGCCTGGCCCAGTAGATAATGTTAGGCTGTAGTGTGAAACAAGAGAATAGCGCAACGTAGTAATTACCTCGGTCATTTCAGACAGTTCAATGCTGGCATTCAATAGAGGTTAATTTAACGCTACTAATTGTGTGTGTGCGCTATTTCATGCCACCAGCGATTACATAATAATAACGCTTAATTACAATAGCTATAATATAGCGTCATTGGTTTTATGAAAGAATTCAATATATTTTCATAGCCTCGATAACTTTCAGCTCTATATGGCCTGATATATATGTATATATAGACCTGTGATATCGAAGCTATCGAGCTTCGATATCACAGGTCTAATATATCTAACACAGTATCGATCTAACACAGTATCGATCTATTTATTATTCGATAATAATAAATAGGTCGATCCTGTGTTAGAGGCTCCTATTTGTTTATTCTGGAAGCTCAGTTTTCTAACTAACAAAAAATATTATACCGACCTATATTATAACTAGTTTCTTCCGTAGGCTTTTTCCGAGATAAATTCAATATGTTTCAGGGCTAGAGCTATATCCCTGCAAAATTTTAGGCGGATCCGTTCAGTAGTTATAGCGTGAAGAGGTACTCTTACCAAACATACATTGAAACTTTCGCATTTATAAAATTACTGTGATTTTCCGTAGGACTTAAACCCGCACCTTAAAGTCTGCGTTATACAATCATTTTTAATTCATTTTTATTGGATTTATTTATAGCAAGCAACATAATCTAATGTGAGGTAGAAATCTTACCCGTAGTTTGTAACGCAGGAGGTTGCGGCTTCGATGCCCGATCTGCAGATTTGTTCGGGTTGTATGCAATGTATGTATTACTCAAGCTTGGCTTAGCTTGGGGCTAGATATAGCTGTGTGGATTGTCTGGCATTATTTATTACTTCATTTATTTATGTATTAATTATATCCAAGTTATAAACTCTCGACTCGGTAAACGTAGTGTAGGACGTAGGTGAGATGACGACCTGCGAAAGACTGCAGGTAGATGCTGGATGCGTCAAGCTGAAGACAGGGCGCTATGGCGCTCATTGGGGGACGCCTATGTCCAGCAGTGGACTGCTATAGGCTGATGATGATGATGACGCTGTGTGGATTATCAAGTAATATTAATAATATTTATTCTTGAAATGGCAAAAATGTTTGTACTTCGACAGTTATGATATTATGATACTATAATAAATAAATAAAAATAAATAAATAATGCTGGACAATTCACACAGCATTATCTAGCCCCATGGTAAGCAGAGCTTGTGTTATGGGTACTAGATAACTGATATACATAATACAATACATTACACAGATATATATTTTTTTATTATACATAGAAAACGACCAGAACACCCGAAACAAATATCTGCAGATCGTACACACAATTGTTTTGAGGCGGGAATCGAACCCGCAACCTCCTGCGTCGCAGGCGGACCTTCGCCCACCGCGCCACATCGGTCGTCTATATAATTCATTTCATATATCTCACAACTGGGTTCTAATATCAAGTTAGCTAATGTCGGGGTAACGGTCCGTATAATAGTTACTCCTCGTTCTTATCAGCCCTCTAAGCCCCAATTATATTGAGGATACACGGAAGCTGTAAGAACCTTTTGTGTAATTTCGATATACATTGGAAAAATGTATTTTTTCCAATGAATATTGAAAATTCCATTGTTATCCGCGTATTCACCATTGTCCTCTAATGACTCAACAATTAAAAAACTTTGTGAAAAATCTTCCGGTAATGATTACGCAGAATATGTAATTAATAGGAAATTAACGGTACCTCATTAATTACCGACATTAAAATATATAAAGGTATGGTGCTGTATGATCGGACGCGGTGAAGACCGTATGACATTATTTTTTTCTAAATTAAGCCATTTGTTCTAATGGTAACAACATCAATGGCGTCGTAGAAAATAATCAAATATTACTGGACAATTCACACTGTATCATCTAGCCCCAAGCTAAGTTATGTGTTCATCATCATCAGCCTATAGCAGTCCACTGCTGGACATAGGCCTCCCCCATTGAGCGCCATAGCGCCCTGTCTTCAGCTTGCCGCATCCAGCATCTACCTGCAGTTTTCCGCAGGTCGTCATCCCACCTGGTCGGAGGGCGTCCTACACTACGTTTACGTGTTAATATAAACAAATGCTGGATAATTCACGTCGTCTCTCGTAGTCTTTGCTTTGGTAGGTTTAGTAGGTTAAAGGTTCCTTAATTCCAAAGTAACGGACTAATGTAAGGACAATGCCAAAGTATGCAGAACTTCTCTTAAAGTCAAAGTGAAACTCATTTATTTCTTTAGGCTTACAAAATAAGCACTTAGACAAGTCAAATTGTATACTATTCATTATTATCAATTAACATTATTTTAATTTTTATGTTATTATATATAGGTTTATAGGTGTATAGGGTTTCAGTTGGCTAATACTATTTACCTAAATAGGTAATAGACCTTCTTCCGATTTCTAAACTATTATTCCGTCTTGAATTATTAAGAACCCGAATTTATTTTTCCCCATAAAAATACTTTCGGGACATTTCACAATAGCCTTTGAACAAAATATTTCATTGAAATGTCACCAAAATCCTCAAATACCTCAACTGTTTGCTACATTTTTAGGGTTCCGTACCTGAAAAGGAAAAATGTAACCCTTACATGATCACTTTGTTTCCGTCTGCCCTATTTTCTCAGGATCGCGTGGAGGAAACGTGTTCAAATTAACATAAAATACTCAGGTCCGAAATCATTTGAAGCCGTGATAGATAAAAACTTCAAAATCAACAAAATCAAAACTACAGCATTTAAAAAAAAATCCTAGGTCACATGCACACAAAATCTATAGGGTACTTTCCGTTGACCTTAGATAGATAGATAATTCTTTTATTGCACACTTAAAAATAAAACAAACAAGACTGAATAAAATACAAAATATGTGACAATTTGGCGGTTTTATCGCTCAAGAGCGATCTCTACTAGACAACCATGGATGGATAGGATCGTTGGATTACCTTAAAGTATTATATATTTTATATTTTTATTGATATTCGGCAAGAAACAAGATCTTATAATTATACGGAACCATCATCGGTGCGTGAGTTCGACTCGCACTTAACGTTTTATTTAACAATGTTTTTATGAACAAAATAAATATTTGTAAAAAGCCTTAGCTAAGGCTAAAAATACAATGTGAGGAATGTGGAAGCGTGATCTTACTCTTCTAAGCTTTTGTGTTTTATTAGGAACCAACACTAATTATTTATATAGCGTAATATTTAGTATTGTGTTTTTTTATCTATCTAACAGCAAATAGTACCTACCTACTCTGTAAAAAACTAGGCCATATCATCGAATGCTAATTAGTTTCTTTTTTCAAGACTAGCTGTTTCCCGCGGTTTTACCCGCGTTAAATTCGAATTTCACATTTCTAAAATATAATATAGCTTATGTTATATATGTATTATTTCACTTTTGGGACGCTACACTATCTCCGGTAGATAGTGTAGCGTCCCAACAGTGAAATAATTTTCAAATCGGTCCAGTAGTTTCGGAGCCATCTCAATACAAACAAACAAAAAACAAATCAAACTTTTCCTCTTTATAATATTAGTATAGATCTAATGCCGTTAGTTAGGCTTTTAGTTAGCTAGTTTGGATAATCAATATCATTTTGTGCAGTAGCCACAATCACTAATTCTGCTAAACAAATTGCTTCACTATGAAAATGGTTTCGGTATAGAAACACCACATAGAAAAGAGGTACTTAGGTTCAAAGGTACATTAATGGGATTCCGTTAAATAAAAATAACATTGTAAATAATAATAGGGTACATTTTAATGCATATTAGAATATTATTAACTTTTGAGAGGTGAGAAATTGAGTACCATTAAAAATGAGTTCATGTGGTCCGATCCGTAGGACGAAGCGAAATTACAATTCCTTGTAATGCGATTAATCGAACTAATAGGAAAAAAAAGTTCATGTGGTCCGATCGGTAGGACGAAGCGGAATTACAAATCCTTATAATCCGATTAATCGAACTAATAGGAAAAAAAGTTCATGTGTTCCGATCGGTAGGACAAAGGCAGTAGGACCACGTGGCCAGAGGGGAATCCTTAGATGAAAGAAATTCCAGATGCTAATTGCCCATTCGCAAAGATGTCATATTTTCAAGCTCGACACTTGACTGTAGTTTTTTTTCATTTAAAGTTTTGTGTACCAAAACTTGTCTATTATGGCGATTCTTGACGATACCATTGTCATAGTAAAGCGAAAATACACTAATGTAGCTGAATAGGATTCTATTAAAACTTCACAGTAATTTGTTTTTAATTTTCCAGGTATTTCATCACCCCCGACTGTTTAAGACATAAAACAAAACGTTTTACTCTTGTGTCTGAAAAAAATATATTATTAAGCTAGATAAAAAACATCAAATATTTTTTCAACGTAAAACAAATATAAAATGTAACAAGTTTTTACTGTCGTTAAAATTATTGTACATACCCTATTGTTCCTAGGGTTCGCCTATTTTTGAAATGTGTCTCAATTAGATTCTATAATAAAGTAATTTAAAACGGGATATTTAGCATGATTTGATTTTTGAGTTATCCAATATTTCGGCACAGTTTCATGCGCCATGATCACGGAATAACTGAAGGCACTGCGACTGCGATAACTCAAAAATCAAATCATGGTAAATATCCCGTTTTAAATGACTTTAGTATTAATAACCATGATAGTTTCAAAGGATTTTATAATGATAATAAACCATTATTTTTTTGTTCCAGCGTTTAGTAGACCATGCATTTAAAATTTAAATTATCAGATTTTGCGCATAATTTCACGAAAACGTTGGACGTAGTGGACGCCATATTGCTCTGTGGTCATGACGTCAGTTGTCCGTGTAAGTACTACTAAGCAAATGCGCTGTTGTTGCTGATGACAGTTGATACTTTTTAGTATACGTACTCAGCCGTTTGACGTAAGAGCTTGGCGCCACCTTTTGCTCTTTGGCGCTATTTCATAGTGCTAAAACATATTAAAAAACTAAAAACTTTTAATTTAGTTAAACTAACAATTTTTTTTTCGTTATTTTTCTAAGTAAATCTAACATTATCCGACTGCTTTTCGCCAAAGCTATCTCACTAATATATTTTAAGATTTTATTCTCATGTAAAGTTAAGTCCTATTCTGAAGCTTCTGCATCAATAGGTTTAGAAAAGTATTTGAATCCAAGTAAAACTATCATTGAAATGTTAATCAAATTCTCGTTAACAGAACTGTCATTGTTTTTCTTCACTTCTCGGAAAACAAACTGAATTAATTCGTTCACCAGACTGTGAAACACAGAGGTAAATAACGTACATATTATGTTTAAATTGGTAGCTACCCAAAGAGCTTCTATGGTTTGTTATCTCTCCAAGTCTCCATGTAACTATTTTAGAAACTGTATTATTTTTACACGACTGCCAGAAAATTCGTGTAAATTTGTGACTTTTTTTTTCCACCATAACGCACAATGATGTTAGAAACGTTGTATCAAGGTCTGCCTTACAAAACGAAAATCAGGTACGTATCCGAATTGAACTCAGTCCGTCCTGCTCCTGGCCGCGACGCGCACGTTCGTTGAACACGAGGTTACTTACGGAATATACTTAAATAAACCTCGAAAATGCCAAGTTGTGTGTTCCGAAAGTGCAATACCTATACAAAGACTATAAAAAGCAGGAAGAATGTATCTTTTCATATGAAAGTACTGTTTAATCTGTTAAAATGTAAAATCATGAATTTTATTTTACTCAACAATCATTGCCGCGCGGCGTTGCCGCTTTGCCACCTACACGAACGAAACAAGCAATGCGTTAAGTTTATGAGTGACAGAGATAATGCCATGCGGCGTTGTATGTTCGAACGTCGACGCTAGGTATGTAGCTATAGTAAAATATCGCAATGTTTTTATTTCTTTACAATGAGTATGACGTCTCTATATGTAAAATCTCTTTGATTACGCATAAATGCCTGAATAGACTAGGTACAATATATCGTTAGAATTGTTGTTGAACATCATCTCGTCTATTATTCTACTAATAACGCGAAAGTTTGTAAGTATGGATGGATGGATGGATGTTTGTTACTCTTTCACGTAAAAACTACTGAATGGATAATGAAACTTTACAATATTATAGCTATACATCAGAATAACACATAGGCTACAATTTATAAAAATATATTGTAATCTTCACGCGGGTGAAACCGCGGGGCGCAGCTAGTCTAAACATAAAGACATTAGTGTTAGGCGGAAGTGTGTGAGCGGGTGTTTCAGTAATACCTAGCGCGCTTTTCGCTCTCCAATTGAATGTATATTGTTTCTTACTTACGTAAAGTGTCAGTAGTAATTTCAAGCCATATACCTAAATTGTTTGGGCCAAGAGGATTATAATTTAAATTATACTTTCAGCAGAAGTATTGTGATTGAAGTCAAACTATATTTTTTACGCCAGAAGTAGCTGAAAGATTAACAACAAAAGTAGGTACTTAAATCTAATAGTCCTACATAATCTACAACTTACTTGTTGATAGTTCTTTTCAGACATAGTCTTTGGTCTGGACGTGACCTGAATCTCAAACTTGTCTAAGTACCTTCTGCAATCATGGTCGAGATATGGATTAAACTCAAAGAGAGGAATACTTCACTAACTCGGCATCATTTTTTTTTTTGCCGTTATTGGAATACCTTATTTTCGTCAAGTCATTTAAAATGGGATATTTACCATGATTAGATTTTTGAATGTATTTTTGAATATTAGAAAACTAGGTTTAAGATATTTATTTACTTCTCAAAAGATTAATAATCTGTGGTGAGAAACAAAATAAGCTAATTATCAATTGTTAGTAGTTTGGTACGAGCTATAGTATTAAAATTATGTGGGTAGTTAGCAAAACTACTATACAGAGCATAGTAAAGGCGCGCAAACACTATACACAATTTCCGAAATATTAAATAACATGTAGGTAATAATGTAAGCTTGACTATTTTTATTTAAAACTCAAAAATATAATCATGCTAAATATCCCGTTTTATATGACTTTTATGTAAATAACTATCATAGTTAAAAAAAAAACTTGTTTTCGCTTCTGAAAACTGTAACAAAGCTATAACTTCCCGGTCACGTACGCTTTTAACTCTCCCCGCTAATGCATTAACTTAACTTCTACTGCCATTCTGTAATTGTAATAAACTTGAAAGTTACAATGAAATTAAGCTTAGAAGTTAGGAAACTAGAGATTAAGTTTGAACAACGTTTAAAATCTCTATTATCAAGAATTAATTTTTTTTTGTAACGCTTAGCTTAGAATCTATTTCGAGCTGGTTTTGAAAGTATTTTTAGGAATCAATGGCAGATTTTATTAAATAAGAGAATTAACAAAGAAATCTAAATGAAATTATCATATGAAAGCACATAAATAACATCAAAATTCGACAACGTAGGGTAGACCACAATATGACAGCTCAAAGCGCAGAAACGAAATGAGTCGTACAGCTACAGCCCAGGAAGACGACCGCCCATGGCGACCCCTTCCGCGAGATCTGATCCCTGCGGAAAAAAAAACACAAAAAAAAAACATTGAGAAGTAGGGAAAAAAAAAAGATATTCCCACAAAACCCAAGGACCGAGGGGTCGTCACCCCTCGAGTTGACGCCGGGGTAATGAGGCCAAGCCTCGTGGCCCCTCTCTGCACCCCCACCAGGGCCGGAAAGAAATTGATTGATTTGTACAGCTACAGCGCAGCGTTGCTTGCGTCATCAACGAGGCGGTTGCCAGCTTGCATGGGGGCTGCCAGCTAACAGTATTTATTAAAAGTTCAAAAAAATTCAAAATCCTTAATTTCTTTAGGTTTGCAAAATAAGCACTTGAAATAAACATAACACATAACTTTAAAATAAACATTTTATTTATTTACATGGAAGAACTGACGTGAAAGTATTCACAGGTTTGTCCAGTTTGTCTATGAGTGGTTGTCATGACAGCAACCGACTGGTAGTTCCGATTCCTACATCACAAATATCTTGTGATAATACTTATTACACCATCAAAGGTTGTAAACGACAGATGTCTCCAAGACGGAAGCCTGTGGAAGTAATCAAATACCCAAGTGGGAGTTGAGTTATCGTTTGTGCTTGAAGAATACCCCTGAGGCCTCTTCCTTTCCTGTATTATTTTGTCACTTGCTACTGCCTGCGGGTTCACATGCGAGGATTCTTCTTGGCATAGGTATCTGCTCACACAGATTTAATTTTATCATTTCAGGTTTAAGTTGCAGTGCTAGCCGTTTGGCAGTTTCTGCTTATACATATACTTTGTGAGACTGTCTCAAACTCCATAATATGTTTATCTCTAAAGCCTTTTTAAAAGTTTGTGCGTAGTAGGTCAGAAGTCACCTTTTATGTTTCATCTTGACGAGTAAACACTCATTCACATTACTATAAGGATTGTGTAGATTGAGTTTATGGAGTGCTTGCAGCATTGGAGTAAAATTCAATAAATCCATTAAATAAAAAAGGAGAGGTAGATTATCACTTTGTTCGTATGAATATTGCTATTAATTCGTTAGTTGACTCAACAGCGTTGATAATTTTGAAGCCGCAAGTTTAAGTTTAAGTTTTTTATACTTCTACACTAATAATATTAATGCGAAAATTTGTTAGGGAAATATAAATGTTTGGCTCTCTTTAAAGCTAAAACTACAGAACGCATCGTGCTGAAATTTTGCACTGATGGAGGTCAGACCTGGAATAACATATCAGCAAGTAGTATTGGTGTTCTAATATCCTAATAATAATGATAAATTCCTATAGAATAGAATTTAACCTTAAGCTTTTCCATTAAACAATAATTGGAACTTTGCAGACTTATAATATCGTAATTATAAATGTATTATTATATTTGTACTGTTATGCTACTTTATATCGCTAAAAAACACGTGCTTAGCCAGAATTTAGTTCATAATGCCTGAACAACCGAGGGTTCAATAGTGTAAGCCCTCGGCTGCTTGCTATAGTAATTGCTTGTCCCGTTAGCTGTATAAATGATACCTAATATTTATCATGAAAATTTAATATTAAAAGTAACACCATGGTCATATTAATAACAATTAGTACCTACCGAATATTTTGGGCTCGATGAAAATAGCAGCCAAATTGAGTAAAATGTAACCTGAAAATTTTGTGTTTTACGTGGGTAATAAAATAAATTATATTATCGTTATCATGCAGGTTGTGTTTAATCAAAAGTCGATAATAATGGAATTAAGCACTCAGAGACGTTCCGGGTACTCAGCTAAGTAATTAACAACATTATCGAATAGGTAATTATTCTCGGCTATAGAATTCTACATATCCTTTGAAAATAATAAGTTAAATATTGATAAACATATTTAACGACAAATAGGATATCGAAACAATGTAGTGTTTTGATAGCTTTCATTCATCATAATATCATTGGTCTCTCGCCCGTTTTAGAACTGGAATTTAAAGATTTATGCTGTTCAACTATGCGATGTTGAAATTTGTGTTTTCGTACTTAGTGATTACTTTGCTGTTATTCAGTTGATTTTCGTTTTATTAATAAATGTCTATATTGACATAAAATATCTTGGATTCTAGCACCGAGTATAGATTATCTTCCCTGGCTACAGTACTTCAGCTTTAGGCTGAAACGGCAGTGGCCAGGTCAAATAGCCTGCAGTGAAACTGAACCACTGGGGAGTAAAGCTTCTCGAGTGGCGAGCGCGATGCAACGCAAGACAGAGAATTGGGACACCACCCAGTCGATGGACTAACGATATAGTAGCGGTTGCTTGGAGTAAATGGATAGAAACCGTCTCGGTAGCGCTATTTGTACTCGTAGCGTGTCGTATGGGGGAGGTCTACTATAATAGACTCTTTAACCCACAAATACCCACTGCTGGACCTATATTATATATAAAGGGTATTTGTGGGTTAATATTCTGAAAGAGTCTATTATAGAATCCGCTTGATCAACAGAGGATGGAAGTAACTACAATACTTCTTTGGTATGGAACCATATCGAACTGAATCATGCGGTAGACATTGAGAAGTTTCCATTCCACTACTTTTGCGTTTGTGTTTTGTATTAGGAATGTGACTTAAACATTTACTTTGACAAGGTTCCATCCCACTCTGTCTGCACGCTGCTTGTAACTATTCTTATTTACTTCAAATGGAGATTATATTAGACTGTAATCTTTACTGAGAGTGGATGAGGTACTGTGTAGGTACCACGAAGTTCTCGATTATCCTTTATTTTTCGTCCACTTTTGCTGATACATAAATGGGCCAATCAAGGGAAATCGCCTGTGCTTTATTTATGAACATAATTTGAGATATTCGATAACAACCTATGAGTCGTTTATTAAAAAAATTGGTTCAATTTTCATGACAAATTGGAGGGTATCATAATTTATTAAAGCATTTCATAAGCCCCATTGTCGATGGTGCACATATGTGTTCTATATTAAATAGATCAATTGGGTTTTGTTTCATAGGCATGTAAGTCACCATATTTTGTGATCTTTGGAACAAGCTCTGTATCGCTATTTATAATATTAGTATCTACAGAATAGTGTAGTATTTAGATAATAATAATAAATAATGCTGAACAATTCACACAGCCCCATGGTAAGCAGAGCCTGTGTTATGGGTACTAGATAACTGATATACATACATAATACTATATAATACATAGATAGATATTTTTTATTATACATAGAAAACAACCAGAACACCCGGAACAAATATCTGCAGATCGTACACACAATTGTTCCGAGGCGGGAATCGAACCCGCAACCTCCTGCGTCGCAGGCGGACCTTCGCCCACCGCGCCACATCGGTCAGATACCTACCAATTTGCAATTTTGTAATGAGAACACATTAAATTATAAATTCGCAAGTTTGGATGGATGGATGGATGCATAACTGGATGTTTGTTACTTCTTCACGCTAAAACTACAGAACGGATCGGGCTGAGATTCAGCATAGAAGTAGCCTAGCCTGGAATCAAACATGCTTTTTATATCACATACCTATATAAAAAGAATTAAAAAAAAAGAATAAAATAATTTATTTATAGCCACACACAATAATAAACAATCAGTTCATATCAGTTTATAGCTAACAACCCTATGTACCTATATATTGGCAATAAATAAATAAATTAAAATTATTATACAGCTTTTGTCGGGCTCCAGTGACGCCAGTTTGTTAATAATGACAAACAAGTTTACATTATAGATCGGAACTTTAGTCTGTAATATACAGTGTGATTATATATATATATGCTCGTGTGTTAAACATTTTACGGTTACTGCCTCGCTGAAGCCGTAAAACAAGCCTATGAAACAACTTCACGGGATAACACAACAACCCTCTGGATTACGTACACACGAATTATTTTAGTGTAAAAATTTACAACGGCAACTTTATGTTATTTTGATCTATGTCATGAATATTTCCGATTTTACACATGATATTATTGGATTGTTTCCTACCACAGAATAGAGGAAAATATTTTTTTATTTATTTTTTATATCATTGTTGATTAATGGAGTTTTGTCATAAAGTGACTATGTCACCCCCGTATGGTGATTATGTAACTCGCGACCGGTTTACGATAGGCGTAAATTAACCAATTTAGACGTTGTAGCTGGTGTCAAACTAATACAAAATTGACGTTTGACAGCACTGATTGCTTAATTTACGCCTGTCGCAAACCGGTCGCGAGTTACATAATCACCCGGCCGTAAGAAAAATATGCTTAGATGATCTGGAATTCTGACATGGCATGTTGCCACCGACATGACATCTCGGGTATCGGACCCCGGCCCCGCGCCGGCGGCGTGGTCTATTTTTTCGTCGAGTTTATAAAATGCAACAGAACTACGTATTCAAAAAAATTTAACTTTAGTCAACTAATAAAATACTGTGTGCTATAATAAGTTAAAACGAATGATATTTTCAATAAACATATCGAATTATATATCGGTCTAATACTGACCTTTTTCATTACTGATTGTGCTCTACCATGTGTGTCTGTTATGTGTAATATTTTCATTCACTGACCGTGTTTATCCAAAGATTAGGTCATGCTGATTCGGCTTAATTTGGACAACATGAACGAATACTCACGTCACAAAGAACTGGCAACTTAAACCCAAACCGCTCGCATATAAACCAAGAGCAACGGAACTGAAATGTATCATAACATAAATCATGCAAGTGGTAAACATTTCCACCCTTACAGCAGGATATTCCGACTGCGTAAGATCGTAATAAGGGAAGATCTTATAAAGGCAATGAGGCCTCGTAAACAGAAGGGCTTCTAAACAAAAAGAGAGTGCAACAACAAAGGCAACAAGAAAAACATGGTACAAGGTTTTATTATAAAGTCTCGAGTTTACTTTGAAAAAGGTTATTGCCGTCGTAAAAATGAAAATTGTTGACTTCCTTATCTAAGGCCAAAGCTGCACTGCAAGCCCCTAGGTTGCCGGGTTGCTTCAATTATGGTAGTTATGAGCGTAGCTTAGAGTTCAAGATCCGAATATATTATCCTCTCGCGTCATCCAATCGACTAGCTAAGCAAGACACGACACTATGCAACATGTCGAGCTCATACCTCCCACGCCCGTCTGTTCTTAGATGTCTGTTTTCGGATTTTCAATTTGGCTACGTGCCAAGCTATCAAATGCACGCACATACAATCGACGTTACCTCTGACCTAGTCGCCCGTCCACGCTTGTGCTGTGTGCTGAGTGCTTAAAGCATGCGAACGTAGATAAAAAATATTACCACTCTAAATATATTTTAACCTCATATAAATATCTAACTCAATTCACAAAAAGTTTTTAAGCATTTTTTGCAATCTACTTAATGCGGAACAAACATTTCCCGATCAAAATAACTTCCAAGTTATACCTACTATGAAAATGAAAGTTTTTATTTCTTTGAGCTTACAAATAAGCACTTAGACAGGTCATATTTTATACTATTTATTATTATCAATTAAAATTATTTTATGGAGAAAATTATTCTATATAAATTAAAATATATATATATATATCTTAACTCTATCAAAGGCGGGAATTGAATCTTCTGCCTTGTAAGCGTGCGTTCGACTAAATTGCCACAGAGGTCGTAAACCTTTTTTGAATAATTTAATTCAAGAGATAGCAATACCCAATGAAAGTTCTTTATTACTTACTACAAAAGCAAGATAGAAGGTTTTGGAAAGAGACAGAGAAAAATAATTTGAGTAGACATTTGGTCGCTTTTGATAACTCTGATAAAATTAAATTTTCTAATAGAACTTACAGATTTAATCCAAGAGATAGATAGATAGAAAACATTGTATTATACCACACAAAAACAGAAAACAAATAAAGCTATAAAGAGCGGCCTTATCGAGAGCGTATAGAGCGATAGAGCTATTCCAGGCAACCTTAGGATGGACTGGACATGAAGGAACAATAATAGACGGTGGCACTTTGAAAAATATATAGATAAAGAAAAGAAAACAAATACTTACACTACATACCATAATACCTATACTACATACCACAATACTTACACTACATACCATAATACCTACACTACATACCACAATACTTACACTACTTACCACAATACCTACACTACAAACCATAATACCTACATTACAAACATTATAATAAACTAAGAGGTTATTGTTCGTTTGTTTAGACAGGAATGCGTTGTCATTTAAGATGTTGTAACAAGCTGGCTTAAAGTGTGGATAAGCTAGTGTTACATGCGAATTATTTTTTGAAAAACTTTTTTCTTAAACAACTAAAAAACTTTTTCTGAAAAACCCTATGGTTGTCCAATTCAAAGTTTTAATGAGACAGCAGAAATTTAAAAAAGAGCAAAAGCAGAAGAATTTGTAAGGTTTGAGTATATCTCATGTAGCTAGCAAACCGACCACTGAAAGGTGTCAATGAAGACTACACATATATCCTTAGGATCCTTAGTCATGTGCGTAGAATATATTATTATAGTACACAAGCATGTGCGCAACACTGACATAATCCGAAAGACCAATAATACCAGGGAGAGGCCAGGCACAGTCATTATCATCATCATCAGCCTATATGAGCCTGGTCACCTGGTCGGAGGGCGTCCTACACTACGTTTACCGAGTCGTGGTCTCCACTCAAGAACACGTTTGCCCCAGCGGCTGTCGGTTCTTCGCGAGATATGGCCGGCCCACTGCCACTTCAGCTTTTCAGTTTGCTAATTCGATAACTTTGATTAATTAGCTATGTCGATAACTTTGGTTCTCTGTCGGATGTATTCGTTGCGAATCCTATCCTTCAGAGAAACTCCAAGCATAGCTCTTTCCATAGCTCGCTGAGCGACTTTGAACTGGTGGACCAGCCGTGAGTGTCCACGTCTCAGCTCCGTAGGTCATAACGGGTAGGACGCACTGGTTGAAAACTTTCGTTTTCAAGCATTGCGGTATGGATGAAGAGAAGACACACACAGTACCAATGGCTTAATTGAGGCACAGACGAAAATACACACCAACAAACGGATACATGTAAGCCAACCTTTACTTATAAAATGAGTTTATCGACTCAAGAAAGGGAAAAAGCTTTTATCTTATTTTGGGACCATGCTAATCTTAAAGTTACAAGTTGATAGACGGGGTTTTTAAAGTTTAATTTGCTTTGAAAGCTTTTACCACCGGATTATAAATGAAAAAAAAAACAGGGATCACCTCCATGGACGCGTGTTCCGAAAGATATTTTATATGAAAATCGTAACAAACGAATACAGACAGAGAACAAAAGTTATCGACATAGTTCTGAGAATTAGCAAGCTGAAGTGGCAGTGGGCCGGCCATATCTCGCGAAGAACCAACGGCCGCTGGGGCAAACGTGTTCTTGAGTGGAGACCACGACTCTGTAAACGTAATGTAGGACGCCCTCCGACCAGGTGAGATGACGACCTGCGAAAGACTGCAGGTAGATGCTGGATGCATCAAGCTGAAGAAAGAGCGCTGTAGCGCTCATTGGGGGATTGGGCTTTGTCCAGCAGTGGACTTACATAGGCTGATGATGATGATGATGATAAGAAAATCCAGCAGCGGCCAGTATTTGGCGCTAAATGTGTTTAAACGAACGCTCGGACTCAATTTCTTCTTGTATTGCCAATCGCCGCAAAGAACTTACCAGGTTATTGATTTTATTTGGGACTCGCTGCGCTTGTCGTGAGAATTGCTATTGGCTAGTTGTGTTTTCAATGCTCATTATCAAAAGACCGACCTCTGTAGCGCGGTGAGCGAAGGTCCACCTGCGATGCACGAGGTTGCGGGTTCGATTCCCGCCTCGGGACAATTGTGTGTACGATCCGCAGATATTTGTTCCGGGTGTTCTTGTCGTTATCTACGTATAATAAAAAAATACTTTCTTTTTGATCTATTGTATTATATGTATATCAGTCATCTAGTACCCATAACACAAGCTCCGCTTACCTTGGGGTTAAATGATGCTGTTTGGTTTGTCAAGCTTTTTTTTCTACTTGCACCTACTAGTTACTCCAAAAAATATATAAGTCGAAAGTTTGTGAAGCTGTCAGATATGTGTTTCTCGTCATGTTTTGTTGTTTTTCTTTGGTAGAATTTCCGAAGCCAAAGAGGTCATCGCTCGCTTCGCCTGTACGAACATTCAAAGACCATAACTATGTATGCTGTACCACAACGATATAAATTGTAAACAAATTCCTGTTCAGACAGAAAATTACTCCAAACAGGTGTCTCAGTGGAATAACGATTATTTTATGCATAGCTGAAGCCAGAAGCTATTTAAACAGATTAGCTCTGAGAATGGACCTTCCCATCTTGAGGGAATTTAATTTAGTAGCTGACAAAGAAGCTGACGTTCTAGGGCTTTTTACTTTAACATTTTATTTCAATTGACTACCGATGTGGCGCGGTGGGCTATGGTCCGCCTGCGACGCAGGAGGTTGCGGGTTCGATTCCCGCCTCGGAACAATTGTTTGTACGATCTGCAGATATTTGTTCCGGGTGTTCTGGTCGTTTTCTATGTATAATAAAAAAATAAAAAAAAAACTCTCTATTTAATGTATTGTATTAAGTATATCATTTATCTAGTACCCATAACACAAGCTTTGCTTACTATGGGGCTAGATAATGCTGTATGGATTGTCCAGCATTATTTTATTTATTTAATTGACTTTTGGAAGCTCAATTGTGATTCATGATTCCTTTTCGCGATATGATTTCAATTTTAAAATATTTTTATTTATAAAATATAATAAACAGTTATACAAATCAAGTGTACATTCATCCTAGACAATATTAAACATAAATTTAAACTCATTTTTAAGGGATATTCGCTTTTTCAAACATAAATAAATAGAAGAGAATTAAAGAACACTTACCATACATTGGTTATTGAACCAATTAAAATCATTTATTTTTGAAGGATAGGATTCGTAACGAATACATCCGACGGAGAACCAAGGTTATCGACATAGCTCAAAGAATTAGCAAGCTGAAGTGGCAGTGGGCCGGCCATATCTCGCGAAGAACCGACGGCCGATGGGGCAAACGTATTCTTGAGTGGAGACCACGACTCAGCAAACGTAGTGTAGGACGCCCTCCGACCAGGTGGGATGACGACCTGCGAAAGACTGCAGGTAGATGCTGGATGCGGCAAGCTGAAGACAGGGCGCTATGGCGCTCATTGGGGGAGGCCTATGTCCAGCAGTGGACTGCTATAGGCTGATGATGATGATGATGATGAAGATTTTTGACGACCGATGTGACGCGGTGGGCGAAGGTCCGCCTGCGACGCAGAATGTTGCGGGTTCGATTCCCGCCTCAGAACAATTGTGTGTATATAAATTATATGATATAAAAATATATAAAATAATAAGAAAATAAAATTGACACCCGTTCTAAGCTATTTTTGACTAAACTTTTCATCAATTATATTCACCTGTTTCCGTCAATCATTGTTCTAACCAATTGTTATACACGTATTAAATTTCCTTTCATTATGACAGTTGACCTTTGTTGGTCTACGAGTCTATATTTAGAGATTAAGCGTTCGTGAAAAGGCATGAAACATAATCTCAAAAGGTACCAGGAATATAATATACCTAGGAATAATCTATCTGATTAATCTAGGGTATCAAGACCCTTTGATATTCATGGATCTCATTTATTTGGAATAACTTCCAAGTCAGTCTCTTTTTGTAGCAACGACCACGAATCTTACTAGACCCACCACTATATCAAAAAAATAAAATAAATTATTTACCACCCGGGTAATAACAGGGGATGCTATTCCATAAATGATATTCATGGATGTCATTTATTTGGAATAACTTCCAACTTCCAGACTCTCTTTATTGGTTTTGTAATAATTAATAAAAAATGGTTACATCAGATCAACAATAGCCAAGTCTAATCATATCACATTATTACAGAGTATGCACACTACGGTAAACGTAGTGTAGGACGCCCTCCGACCAGGTGGGATGACAACCTGCAAAAGACTGCAGGTACATAGATGCTGGATGCGTCAAGCTGAAGACAAGGCGCTAAGGCGCTCATTGGAGGAGTCCTATGTCCAGCAGTGGACTAACATAGGTTGATGATGATGCACACTAAACTAAATAACCACTTCTGACATTTTCCAGCAATTATATGTATTAATAATATATTCATTATTAACTAGCTGCGCCCCGCGGTTTCACCCGCGTGGTGATAGATATTTTGGATAATATACTATATATCTTTATATTAATATATATATATATATTAATGACGAGATTATTTTAATATCACAAGTTTTTTAATCGCTCATAATCGTAAACTGTCTACATCGTTAGATGGCCACTGATAATTTAGTATAATTTAATCTGTCAAAAACACCATTTGTGCTCGCGTAGGGGATGTGAATAATCAGTAACTGTAAAATTAGTCTTTTGTACAAGACATCATCAGCATATAGTAGTCCACTGCTGGACATAGGCCTGGTACAAGACATGCCAATCTGTAAACATGGTATAAAACAACCGGGTCGCGTTTTATACCGGGCACTGCGGTCGTACAGTTATTAGCGAAATTTGGCAATAATTGCAGTGAATTCTGAACAATTAGTTGTGGTGATTGCGCGTGGCATCGCGGTCTGCTGCTGATGGGTCTTCTAATGGATTCACTATTTTGTCTATATGATCCAATTTGCTGCAATTATGTTTTGAATATTAGCTTTAAAGCTGGATATTGTCAAGCTAAAAAAGCAACATAATACTTCTGAAAAATCACGATTCCCTACAACAAATTTTAATGATGATTTTTTGCCAATTCTTAATAGGTTTTGATCATTTATTCGATATTGTCTATAGCTAATATTGATTTTGAAGTAGTCACATAAAATTTCTCGAGAATTTGATATATGCTTCGTAAATAATATATAGAACTGACTTTTTGATACGATGAAATGACGATTTACATGATGATTTTCAATGACACTGGTAAACAATGGTTTCCATGGCTACGGGCGTAAACAAGAGGTCTTTGTACAAAGTTAACGAATTGCTGATCACGTACAACAAAGGACGATAAATCCACTCTTTCGATGACCTTTCTATGAAAATGATTTTGATATTTATTTCTTATAGATCCAAAACAAAATGTGTAAGTCGAACGCGAAGTCGAAGCAACGCACGTTGGCACGTTCCGCAGTAAATTTGTTAATTTATATGCGTTAAACGAAACTTTGTATTTCGTATTTCAAAGTCGTGTCATTCGTTGTTTCATCCATGTGTCATCCTTCACTTATTACATCAAGCTAAATTAGACCGCAGGCTGATTATGTAAAAGCAACAGCAACAGTGACGCGACCGCGACCGCAATTTTAGCAAGCAATTTTTAGTTCACCGATTGTCCGGCAGAGGGAAACCTAGTGCTCGATTGCTGGGTGACGTAGTACCTGGTGTCATCTAATACAAAATTGGCTTTTGACAGCACTGATTGCTTAATTTTCGCCTGTCGCAAACCGGTCGCAGTTACATAATCAGGGGGCCGAATTTTAACCAGATGTAGTCGCTTGAAAAATTAGATTGCGGCATCGAACTTTGTTCCGGGTTTGAAATTACTTCCGAACTCATTTTCATTATTCAGGAATTTGAAGTCATTGTAAAGTTTTTGAGACATTAGCAGTAAAAGTTCTAATCTTTGAAGTATTAACCGAAAGCGTTCCCTAAGAGTCGGTAAACGTAGTGTAGGATGCCCTCACTTAGGGAATCGAACTAAGGAGCTGTTCAACTGTTGCCTTGAATCTGGTCAATTCCCCAAAGTGTGGAAAGACGGCCGCCTTTGTCTGCTTCGGAAGGAGGGTCGTCCTCCGGACTCACCCTCCGGTTATAGACCAATTATCCTGCTTAGCGAGATGGGTAAACTTCTTGAGCGCGTAGTAGCTGCCCGTATAGTTGAGCATTTGGCGCTAGAGGGTCCTAATTTGTCGGAGGAGCAATATGGTTTCCGGACCGGACGCTCCACCATCGATGCTCTCTTACGACTCAAGCACATTACGCAGGAGGCTGTTGCGCAAGGAGAACGTGCCTTGGCGGTATCGTTAGATATCGCTAATGCCTTCAACAGTCTCCCGTACGCGTGCATCGATGAGGCACTGCGTTTTCATACAGTGCCACTCTACCTCCGACGGTTTGTAGAACACTACCTAAGGGAGCGGGACGTTCTTTATATTGATAGCGGAGGTAGAGTCTGTGCCAGGCGTATGACTACCGGTGTTCCACAGGGTTCAGTGATGGGACCCCTTCTCTGGAACATCGGTTACGATTGGGTTCTTCGCGGTTCCTTGCTTCCCAGGACACATGTTATCTGCTATGCTGACGATACCCTATTCATCGCCCGGAGACGCAGTTACGAAGAAGTCGCGCACCTGGCCTCAACGGGTTCAACTCTCCTGGTTGGCCGCATTCGACTCTTGGGGCTAAAGGTGGCTTTGGAAAAAACGGAGGCCCTCCTATTCTATGGAAGAGGGGGTAAGCCACCAAATGGTGCCTATATAATAGTGGATGGAGCGAGGATCATGCTAACGACCCGCATGAGATATCTGGGACTTACGCTGGATAGAGCTTGGAAATTTACTGAGCACTTCCAGCTACTAACCCCCCGGATACAAAGTGCGGCGGGTTCTCTTGCACGCCTCTTACCCAATCTAGGCGGACCCAAGACATCCTGCCGCCGTCTTTTTACAGGGGTTATCCGCTCCATGGCCCTGTATGGAGCACCAGTGTGGGCGGATGCTCTAACAGCCAAAAACAGGGCTCTGCTGCGAAAACCGCAGAGATTGATGGCGATTAGAACAATACGCGGCTACCGCACTGTGTCATACGGGGCCGCCTGTGCTCTTGCGGGATCTCTACCATGGGATCGAGAAGGGAAAGTGCTTGCCAAGTTGCACGAGCATAAAAAGGACGAACAGGCACAAGGGAACCGACTGGCTCCTCAGGAAATCCAATATGCGCGGGAACAAGCGAGGGAGGCTGCTATCCAGGACTGGGCCGAAGAACTGGATCTCGCGCGCTATGGCCGGTGGACTATTGACGCCTTACGTCCTGTCTTGGGAGAGTGGCTGCACCGGGAACATGGTGCCCTAACGTTCCGAGTGGTGCAAATACTGACTGGACATGGTTGTTTTGGGCGGTACCTGCACCGCGTTGCTAAAAGAGAGGCAACTCCCGCCTGTCATCACTGCGGTGCCCCCGAGGATACAGCACAGCACACCCTCGAGGAGTGTAGTGCTTGGTTGTCGCAGCGTCAGACGCTCGAAAGTGTAGTTGGTCAGGACCTCTCGCTGCCGAGCTTGGTGAATGCCATGCTTGACAGCGAGAGGTCTTGGGAAGCCATAGTCTCCTTCTGTGAAGATATCATTTCTCAGAAGGAGGCAGCGGAGCGAGTCAGGGAGGAAAGCCCTCAAGCTGAACCGCTCCGTCGGCGGAGGATCGGAAGAAGGCGACGGCAATTCCATAGCCTTCTTCCGCTTGATGGAGACCAGCTGGGTGATGGTGAGAGGAGAACCACCCCAGCATTGCACAGGTCTCCAACGGGGAGGGACGCCTTAACTGCTCCGGGATATGCCTCGCCCTCTCAAGGGGGGACAACAAGAAGGATCCGTCCCAGACGGATGATCACCGACAGGGTAGCGGTCGAATCCGCCCGGGAACCCGCAACCCTGTCAAGTGCCAGCGCGCCGTCAAACGAATCGTCTGGTGACGAGTGGTTTGATGACGCTCTGGCACTAAGGTGAGAGAGGAAGTATCGATGGGTTTTTAGTTGGTATATCACTATCTACTAACACTCTGTTAGTAGCTCAGTGGAGAGCCCAACATACCCCTCTAGCCCTCCTCAGGCTAGGGGCAATGCGATTTCAGCACGAAAACAGCATTTTCCCATCGTAAAAAAAAAAAAAAAAAAAAAAAGTGTAGGATGCCCTCCGACCGGGTGGGATGACGACCTGCGAAAGACTGCACGTAGATGCTGGATGCGTCAAGCTGAAGACAGGGCGCTATGGCGCTCACTGGGGGAGGCCTATGTACAGCAGTGGACAATCATAGGCTGATGATGATGATGATTATGTTCGCTAAGAGAGCGTTTGAACATTTAGTTATGTTTATAAAAGCTTAACAACATTTTAAATTTCTATTTGGCAAGAGGACATTTTTACCATTTCTCGTCTGACGTCCCTTCTTATCAAAAAAGAAAGCTCAAAAACATTTCAGAGATATTTTGGCACATTGGAAGAGTGACGTTATCTTTTCAGTTATAATGACTTTGTTTGCGACAAATATTTTAACACTTTGACTGCGGTTTGTTTTTCGACGACTGCGATCTTTTTTTTAACCTAAAAAATTCGTGCTGCCGCTCTACACAGCGGTTGTGTTGCGCCGCACATGCGTTTCGTTCGAAAAATATTATGGCTGTGCTCAGTCACAAAGATCTGTATTTTCTCAGCCGCTGCGCTAGTGTGGATTTACGCATATTAGTCACTTGTAGAAAACACATACCGTGTGATTTCAGCAGTCAAAGTGTTAAAAAGAAATTGTTCTGTTTATTTTAAAGAAAAATGTGTCTTTATCTCAGTATTTCTGTCTGGCGGAAACAAATTACGTTGTATTTATAATGGCTTACCACAGAATACTAAATCGTAGTATACTGATGATTTCGCATTCTTTGCGTTTTTTTAATATATATTTATAACTATCTGCGACCCGCGGTTTCACCCGCGTGGTGATAGATATTTTGGATTATACTATCTTATCATTATCATTATCTTTATGAATTGTAGCCTATGTGTTATTCTGATATGTAAGCTATATTATTGTGAAGTTTCATTAAAATCCATTCAGTAGTTTTTACGTGTAACAAACATCCATCCATACTTACAAACTTTCGCGTTTATAATATTAGTAGGATATGTCCGATTAAGGGTCGCCATGTTTTTCCCATGACAAAAGCGCTGCTTACTTTGGGGCCGCATGATGTTTTGTTACGAATGTCCAAAAATGTGTAATGTTTGATTTACTTGTCTTTTGTTTATTCGGTGTACTTCTACTCTATCTTAACAACACAAAAGAAAATGTGATTTACTGTTTCCGTAGCAAAGCTACGCGGTTTCGTAGCTCCTAATTTAGCATCGTAGCAGCGCTACGAATATTCGTAGCACCAATGATACGGGAAATCTGCGTTCCATTATATAAGGTTGAAACCATTTCCAACTGAAAAAAGCGTTTGATGTGACATGGTTCCATCCTACATCGACAACGCGTAGATTGCAAAGTTTTCAACCTATTGTATTATCGTAAGGATTATAGACGGAGATTAAAAACAACGATAATTAATAATACATAAAAACCGCATTATTAACCTTATAAACAATATTATAACAGTTAAAAGAAAAATGCTACTTATTAAACTTCTGAAATAATTAATAACTAAATCAAATAAACTTTGAGTAACTGTTTTGACCTATTTATCTATAATGTGAACGGCTAAGATTTTTGTTACTTTTTGACTGCACAGAGACAAAGATAACCTACTTAAACATGTAAAATCTCATAACTGGAACACTATTCAAAGTCAACTTTGAGCTGACTATTAGAGTTCAGTGTTTTAGAGTAAATAAAATACAGAACACAGCATTTCAGCTAAAGGCGTGCACTAATTGACATAAGCCTCCCAAATACTAACAATGACCAGTCCCACGTAACCAGCATCCAACGATTGTGAGCGTTCTATATCAGGAAGCCTATTTTTATTCTCCAAAACACGATTGCGTGTTTCGTTTCAACAGATGTTGTTACTCTAATACACCAAATTAGAGTATCAATTTTCAAGAAAATAATTGCGTCTATTAAAGAATCGAAATAAGCTTTCATGTTGGTCTACCTTGTGGGAGGCCTACACAATTTAAGAGGCACTTACGAACTTAAGAAATAAAAAACAAAAATCGTCTATAGAAAAGCTATGGCGGTTACTCTGGTTCTTCTACATAATCACCTTATTCTTGTTACAATCAATCAGCTTTAACATACAAAAAAAAAATTACATTTACACACCCATTTGTGTCTTCCCTGTTGTTATATTGGTAGTCTTGTAACTACTAGATAACTACTCAGTCACAAATTATTACCAGGAAAGGCAAATTGTCTCCGAGCTTAATAACAGGCCGTGCTAATGATTCTCGTGTCATGTAGCTCGGGAATCAGGCAAAGGAAATTTCCACGATTTTCACCTGATTTCGATGTGGTGTCTACAGGCCATGGCTGTTACATTCATTTTCACATTCTTTTACGGGGCTTTATGTAACGTATCACAGCGTTCGTACAGTCAGTACGAGAATGAAGGCGCTTGCAACGAGCAACGAGACGGATAGTTTGACCGAAACCGCTGTACCGCTCCTTAGGAAAGTGCGACGAGGTGGGGACGAGGAAAAAAGAGCAAGAGTGCATGCGTTGACGGCAGACCGATGGATCGGAGCGGCCGACAGTCAACTAAATGCAAAAACGGTTTAGAATTACAATACTGTCTGGTAGAGATCGCTCTTAGCGATAAGGCCGCCAATTGTGCATCTGTATCTTTGTTTGTTTGTTCTTTTCTGTTTTTTTCTGTGTTGGTGTGCAATATAGCGTATTTGTATTGTATAGATAGATAGATAGATAATTCTTTATTGCACACTAAGTATAAAATGACAATATAAAATAAAAACTTAAAAAAACTAGATACAATTGGCGGTCTTATCGCTCAAGAGCGATCTCTACCAGACAGTATTGTAATTCCAAACCGTTTTTTGCATTTAGTTGATTGTCGGCTGAAGTTAATTATTTACCAAGAATTACAAAAAGAGAAAAAAGAAGGCATCCCAAATACCGATATGAAGGGTAGGTACCTAATATTTCAGGTCCTGTTATATTTCAGTAAAAATATCTACTGTATTGGGAGAGTCAATACTTTTTTGTACTGTATGTATTATGTAGTTAGATATTGTATAATATAAACACTCACTGAATTTACATTTTGCTGTGTTGTGATTACTCTGCCAGCATATTAGCATTATTCAACTGCGTCAACAAATCAATGCTAGGCAAATAAACTTAGCCTGATAGCCGTACTGTTTACAAACTTTCCACTAGTAATTTGGCTGAAATTTTACCTGCCATTAGTCGCAAAATGGTACTAAAACGTCGCGGTTACATGTAAAATAGAATCAAAGCTTCGAAGCGTCAGTCGTGGCTCAACCTCTGACGTCGACAGACGTGTCGCGAGAGCCTTCTGGAATGTTACGATGTTAAGGATCGAACTTTGTTGTTTGTGGGATTTGAAAGTTGTATCGTGATTGAATGTTGTTAACAATCTAGTGGAGTTTTGTTTTACGTTAGAATTTTAGTGTTGGTAAGTTGTCTAAAATTATTTTAAAGTAGAAAATATAAATAGATATACTTCTTTTAATTATTTTTAAGTGAAGACTACATTTTATAGTCATAAAAAGAAGGTAGTCTATTTATTAAGTACATACTTCATAACTGACGCTTATTAGGTAAGTAGATACTTAATAAAAGTAATAACTAAAGGTCTATAAAGTAAACCTGCATCCTTCCGCATTGATGAAGCAATAATCGCTTACAACAGCGAGCCCGCGCGGGCCCCACGCGAGTCGAGTTAATATAACGGTTATTACTAAATCTTGACACCATATCCAAATTGAGGAATTAATGAAGTGAAAACTCTCAGTATTATTCGATTTATGTTAAGCTTTTGGTCACCAATAACTTAATTAACTGAAGACGTGACCTAAAACGGAGTACGCTTGCCAAATACCAATTGACCAACTAATTTGTAACCTGAACAATCTCTAACGAAACCGAAACGAAAGCATTTTCAATCTTACTAATGTTCACAAAGAGGCAGATACATTTGAGGCCACTGCGGACTAGGTATATGAATAAAAGATTGAAAACGAACCTGTGAAAATAGTCTCGAGAAGTTGAGAAAACCCAAGGCTATCGGAACTTTTAGTTATTCCTACTCTTGGCAAGGGACAAGCTTAGCGAGAAAATGGGGCAGGAATTTCCGCTTCGTCTTTTAAAAATTTTACGTTTGACAAAAAAACAACGACTTATCATCGTCGTTATTTTTTAAACCGAACTGTGATTTTTTGACATTGCCAACGGCAGCCTGTCCGTATAGGACTGCAACATTTTAACTGAAAATGAAGGATGAAAATTTTGGAAAATATGTTTGAACTCTTCGAGAGGCCTATACCCAGCAGAGAATATAATCCGGCTGCGGATGATGATGATGTTCTACCTACTTAAGCCCCAACTACGTTTAATTTTAGTAGGTTTTGAACTAAATAAAAATTTCGTCAGAAAAGACCGACATACCATAATTTATCTACACGGAACAAAGAATATAATATGATTTCCTCATGCATTTTCAGTCATTTCAACGATCCATTTCTCTTTTCAAATGGATGGTGGAAATTAAATAAATAAATAAGTAATGCTAGACAATTCACACAGCATCATCTAGCCCCATGGTAAGCAGAGCTTGTGTTATGGGTACCAGATAACTGATATACATAATACAATATATTACATAGATAGATATTTTTTATTATACATAGAAAACGACCAGAACACCCGGAACAAATATCTGCAGATCGTACACACAATTGTTCCGAGGCGGGAATCGAATCCGCAACCTTCTGCGTCGCAGGCGGACCTTCGCCCACCGCGCCACATCGGTCGTCTAAATTACTTATAGATTAGAAAATAGACAGTGATGGTAAGCAGTGATATGAATACTCATTATAAATCAGATTGCTTTTTCTACAGTTTTCCGACTGAAATAAAAATGCGAGGTGAATATTCTTTTGCCTTGCCATTGTCATGATAATCTTACCAAGAGAAATTCAATGCATCACATTATTAGCTCATATTGAATTAAACAGGTGAGTTTTGTCGGGGAATTACTAAATGTTTAAAACTACCCTAGTATGACGACGACGACATACGACTACATTCATGGCATTGAACGATTTGGGTCTGCTTGAGACGCAGATAAATGTTAGATCTCCATATAATATCTGTTCCGGTTCAGGTTGTTTCCTTTGTAAAATATTAAGGTAGGTAGATATTCGAGCATCCCATCGTTTTTAGAAACATAATGAATACTTGGAATGGCCTTCTGGTAAGCTAACTCTAAAGGAGTTCGTTATTTTGAGGATAGAGAGGTTTTAACCCTACATAGCTAACGTTCCTAAACTACCTTGATAAGCTAACCATTCGTAATTTTTACGATCATTCTATAATGGAGGATATAATAAAATGTATTGTATTTTTTATAAAAAAAAATTATGTGTTCATAAATATAGGATATAAATGAAAGATATTTATCATAAAAATCAATATATTATACCATTAAAGTACAATTAACACAAATGTAATATGACACTATTTTTTCGAGATCAAAATCACACACTTACTTGTGTGCAAATATTACGAACGTTAGCTTTATAGGGTTAAGAAGCTTTTGTACATTATTTTTTGATGTAGAAAGTCAAAGAATGTTTGTAATCGTTGTTTCTCGAAAATATATCGGAAATCCGCTTTTGTTTCGGAATTTTTATTAACATGGCAAAGCCTGTTATACTCCTGCGCGGATCAAGCCAGGTTTAACGTAAGTACAGTCACTGCCAAACGTGTTGAACAAATGAAACCTCCACATCCCCGTAAACGCAAAAACAACAGAAACCGCTTAACTTTTAAATGAATTTACAACTTGCCATTCCAATTGTTCCAGTCTAGGTATAGAAGGAGAAACAGGGACAATATATTGTATTCGTAATAAATTATTATGCAAAGCAAAAACGAAAACGTACAACAAATAAATAAAAACAATTGTAAAACAAATGGGATTTCAATCAATCAGTCAAAAGATGTGAAAAGAATGTGGTTATTTTTCACTTGTGGATTTGCTACTTTTATTTACATCGTATTTGTTCAGCGGATTCTGTTGTCTTGTAGGTTCTAGGAATGGTGTAGTTAAGCGGTTTGTGTTGTTTCGTGTGCATACTGGCTTAACAAGTTTTCATTTGTTCATCGCTTTTTGGTAGTGATACTCACGCATAGCTAAGCAGCTGTGCTGTGTACTTATATGTTTAAGCTTATTAACCTATGTAAAATGAGTCTAAATAAACAGTTTAGGGATTGAAGGTAAGTCGCGATCCGCTTAGAAAATGTATGCTGTTTATACGAGTATATTTAAATAAAAAAAACCTGTATTGTTTTGAAGCAAATATAGTTGCTGTGTGGTGTCGGCCTAGATAGAATAGCACCACCCCAACTCTGCCCGTGGGTGTCGTAGGAGGCGACTAAGGGACATACACCGGGGGGCGGGCAGCAGCGTCCCTTGCAGCACACTCATTGAACTGCGATCCCCAACCCGCATGCCCAGCGTGGGGATTATGGGCATTCCCCCCCTTATGAAGAGACACGCCAAAAAGTGGCCCCCAGTTCCCGGCCGCCTCGCTATTCCTGGCCATGGCAGCGGCCACGGTAACGGCGGGGCAGGGGGTGCTAAGAATCCCCGGGCTACACTAGGCTGCCACTCAGTTAAAAATTTGACCCTGGCTACGTTTAACGGACGCACTCTGAGGCTTGACCACCATCTAGCGCAGTTGGAAGTGGAGTTAGAGAACATTAAATGGCATGTTCTGGGGTTATGTGAAGTCCGTAGAGAGGGGGAGGACACTGTAACCCTAGACTCGGGCCATCTTCTCTACTTTCGCGAGGGTGATAAAACATCCCAGGGTGGCGTAGGCTTCCTCGTCAATAAGGCCCTCTCTAACAACGTCCAAGAAATCTCCAGTGTGTCGACCAGGGTAGCGTACCTGATCCTTCGGCTGTCCGAACGGTATAGCATGAAGGTAATTCAGGTTTACGCACCGACCTCGGCACACTTGGATGATGAAGTGGAGGATATGTATGAAGACATATCCAAAGCCTTACATAACACCACTAAGGCCCACTTCAACGTTGTTATGGGGGACTTTAACGGCAAGGTGGGAACCCAGATTGGCAACGAATCCCGAATAGGCCCGCATGGTTATGGAGTCAGGAATCACAGGGGGCAAATGCTTGTCAACTTCCTTGAGAAGGAGGGGCTGTTCTTAATGAACTCTTTCTTTAAGAAACAGCCTCAAAGGAGGTGGACATGGCAAAGCCCCGACACTGTGACTAAAAATGAGATCGACTTCATCATGACGGATAGTAGGCACATATTCAGAGATGTCTCAGTGATCAACAGGTTCAATACCGGATCTGATCACCGACTCCTCCGAGGCTCTCTGAATATCAACTTGAAGCTTGAAAGAAACCGTCTGATGAAGTCCACGCTCCGACCTGACCCAATCCAAATCATGGCGGGCACCGAGAAGTTTCAGCAGCTTCTCGGGAATAGATTTGCTGCCTTGGAACCCACTGATGACGCTGACGAGACCCTACACAATCTGGTTGAAACGTTGAGGGACGAGGGCATCAAATTCTGTCGAAAGCAGCGTACTGGCAAGAAGTCCAAACTCTCGGATGAGACTCTTGGGCTGATGACAAAAAGACGGGAGACCACCCAAGCGACTTTGTCAGAGAGGTCAGACCTGAACAAGCGGATTGCGAAGATGGTACGGCACGACCTTCGAAGCTCCAACACGCGCCTCATTCAAGAGGCGATAGAGCGTAACCGAGGGTCCAAAGTATTCACTCATCAGCTTGGCAGGAGCCACCTGACAAAGCTTAAAACGCACGACGGGAGGACCGTATTGTCAAAGCCGGAGATATCCGCCGAGATAGAGGATTTCTATGGCCGATTATACGCTGCACATGCCCTTCGTTACCGACGAGATGACCGAGATTCCAGAGCCACCCTGACACGCCACTATACCGACGAACTGCCTGACATCAGTCAAGACGAGATCGTGTTAGCTCTAAGGCAGCTTAAAAATGGAAAAGCCCCCGGTGAGGACGGAATTACTTCAGAGCTTCTTAAAGCCGGAGGAGCTCCTGTTATACAGGAGCTGCAGAACCTCTATAACACCGTCCTTCACAGTGGGAGAACTCCAAAGGCGTGGAGCGGGAGTTTGGTGGTGCTCTTTTTTAAGAAGGGAGATAAAACCCTTCTTAAGAATTACAGACCCATTTCACTCTTGAGCCACGTCTATAAGCTGTTCTCACGAGTGGTCACGAACCGTCTCGCCAGGAGACTCGACGAGTTCCAGCCACCGGAACAGGCTGGGTTTCGCGGAGGATATGGCACCATAGACCACATACACACAGTGAGGCAGATTATACAGAAGTCCGAAGAGTATAATCAGCCCCTGTGTCTGGCTTTTGTGGACTATGAGAAGGCATTTGACTCCGTCGAAACCTGGGCTGTTCTGGATTCCTTACAGCGATGCCAAGTAGACTATCGTTATATCGAGGTGCTGAGATGTCTCTACGAGGCCGCCACCATGAGTGTCCAAGTACAGGGCCAGCAATCTAATCCCATCCAATTGCGCAGAGGAGTGAGGCAGGGGGATGTCATATCCCCGAAACTGTTCACTTGCGCATTGGAGGATATGTTTAGGTTGCTGGACTGGAAAGGAAAGGGCATCAACATAAACGGCGAGTACATCTCACACCTGCGATTCGCTGATGACATAGTCTTAATGGCGGAGTCGCTTGAGGAACTGAACCGGATGCTGGACGGCCTAGCTTCAGCCTCCCGATGTATCGGTCTTGGCATGAATTTGGATAAAACCAAAGTCATGATCAATGGCCACATTGATCCAAGGCCGGTGGTCGTACATGGTCACCTTCTCGAAACTGTTTCCGAGTACACTTACCTTGGGCAGATTCTGCAGTTGGGTAAAAACAGTTTCGAGAAGGAGGCCAAAAGGAGGATCCAGCTGGGCTGGGCAGCATTTGGGAAACTACGTCGAGTCTTCTCGTCATCCATACCGCAATGCTTGAAAACGAAAGTTTTCAACCAGTGCGTCCTACCCGTTATGACCTACGGAGCTGAGACGTGGACACTCACGATAGGGCTGGTCCACCAGTTCAAAGTCGCTCAGCGAGCTATGGAAAGAGCTATGCTCGGAGTTTCTCTGAAGGATAGGATTCGCAACGAATACATCCGACAGAGAACCAAGGTTATCGACATAGCTCAAAGAATTAGCAAGCTGAAGTGGCAGTGGGCCGGCCATATTTCGCGAAGAACCGACGGCCGCTGGGGCAAACGTGTTCTTGAGTGGAGACCACGACTCGGTAAACGTAGTGTAGGACGTCCTCCGACCAGGTGGGATGACGACTTGCGAAAGACTGCAGGTAGATGCTGGATGCGGCAAGCTGAAGACAGGGCGCAATGGCGCTCATCGGGGGAGGCCTATGTCCAGCAGTGGACTGATATAGGCTGATGATGATGATGATGAAATATAGTAGGGATATAATTGGCTTGTATTAGTTTCGAAATCGGGTAAAGGGAAGATTATTAGTTAATAAATAAATAAATAATGCTGGACAATCCACACAGCATTATCTAGCCCTATGGTAAGCAGAGCTTATGTTATGGGTACCAGATAACTGATATACATAATACAATACATTACATAGATAGTTTTTTTAAATTTTTTATTATATATAGAAAACGACCAGAGTACCCGGAACAAATATCTACAGATCGTACATACAATTGTTCCGAGGCGGGAATCGAACCCGCAATCTTCAGCGTCGCAGGCGGACCTTCGCCCACCGCGCCACATCGGTCGTCATTAGTATACAATGAAATAAAAATTAACTTGGCATAATAAAAAAAAATGTATTTAACCGATATAATAGTCTCGCCAGGCATACCCGGAAAATTATGTAAGCCTGGATTTAACGTAGACGGAGAGATGTGTAAAAATAACCAATATCGAAATACAGTGTCGTTATGTCTTATTTTTTCACCATCAAAGCTTCCTGTTTTGAACAATATCGGCCTTTCCTAGAACGAAGGTTTCCGTGAAGGCAGTAAATATCCCACGAAGATTCTTCCTCTTAAGTGTCCGGCGACCCTCGCTTGCAAAAATCGCTCCGAATATCGCTGTCCCTGTTTAACCCTTGCGCCGCGCCCCATGCGTGCGCGATAGCAATATTAGCCGTTCAAAATTTTCACAATTTTGGTTTGTACCGTAATACCAAAAATTATGACTGAAAACTTTTTGTATTCTTCACAAATTATTTTTATTCTGTAACTAGACAATATAAGCTATGTTCCTTAATAAATAAAACGTAAGATATTGACGTTTTTAATACGAAACAAATATCAAGAAAACTTGTCCATTTTCGCATAAAATGTGCAAAATGAGATTGGCTTTCATTTCATTTTAGGTAAGTATTTTGAAAAAAAAAACTATTTGGGAACCTCGCGATCCAACGCTGCAACAGGCCACGATGGAAGATGTACTTCGAGCTCGTCGCGCCATCTCATCCTGGGCCTTCCACGTCGCCTCTTAGCGTTGGAGGCCTTTGCCCAGCAGTGGGACAATAATGGTTTAAAATAAATAAATAAATAAATGCAATATTATAGTGGAATGCTTGAATTAGAAATAATTTTGGTATTACGTTTGTATGAAGAATTCGTCCCTCCAGAGGCCCCTTAAGTCGTAGTGAGCTTGATTATAAGGTTTTTGTATCATAGTGCGTAGGCCCTCGTACTCAGATTAATCCCTAAGAAATAAAATAATATTCAATAATACGAGTATCTAGAGGAAGGTCACGAGTTCAAGTCCCGAAAACGAAACATTTTGGGATATTATTTATGTCTATAATATATTATTAAATATATATTATATTATATATATTATTTCCGTCAATTTTTATGTCTATAATACGCCACCGTGTATACTATACCTATACTATAGCTACGTGTCCATCCAAAGGTTGCCTGGAAGAAATCGCTCTTAGTGACAAGGCCGCCCATTGTGCTGTATCTTTGTTTGTTTCTTCTTATCTGTTTTTTTCTGTGTTTGATGTGCAATAAAGTATTTGTATTGTATTATTTAATTTCTCAGCTTGATTATACTAGCAAAACTGACACGCAGTCGTCGTAGACCAAAGTTATATTCAAAATGCGGATACGATAGTAAACTAATTTGATGATGTAGTAGATGTAGAATCATAATTTTGTTTTTGTACATTAAATTAGCAAATAAGTCTGTAATGTATTAAGTAATGTCTGTTATAGAAGAGCGAGACCTTCTAACACAAGTACTTATACTTAAATGAAGGTCTCCACTACGGTGTAAAAATTGTTGTAAAACTGTTACAGAAATAAATTTTATTTTATTTTAATTTTATTTATTTAATTTGCCCCGGCTGTTAGCCACCGCACTTAATTCCTGACGCAAGACAAACTGCCTTCCCCAAAAACGAGTAGACAACCTCAGTGTATCAAGTTTATTTTTTTGACCAGCATTATCCCTGAAACCGGGATTAAAGGGGAAGCTCACGGTCAAGGTCAGTCGTGAATTGTGAGCTACAATAAAACCACCAACCCTCTAAAACCCTTTTGAACTAATAAGATAACATTAACATTCTAGAAACTTTAATTTATCCTTGACGCTAACTGGCACAATGGGTAAAGGTCCGCTTGTGACACAGAAGGTCGTGAGGTCGATGTTCGCCTCGGGACAAAATGCTTGTATCATTTGCAGGTATTTATGCGAGGTTTGGTGTATACAATATGTATTATGTACTCGTACCTACATATATCAGTCATTGGTACCCATAACACAGTCACCTGATAAGTTTGGGGCCAGGTGATGCTGTCAGAATATAATAAAATACAGGCTAGAATAACAAACGGCAAATAAAGTAGTTTATCAGGGTTAGTTCCGCTATGCACGAGTCCCGCTTTGCTCGGATTCTAAAGTACCTAACAAAAAGTGCCGCTTTGCTACGAATTTCTCAGTTCTACCTTAAACAATGGATGGTACAGTTCGTTAGAAAAGTGGTTCTCAAGAATACTATTAAACTTAAACTTAGCTTATACAACAGGTAAAAAAAAAAAAAATTAGCTTTAAACGTTTCACAATCGCTTCCTTTAAATTTTAAATGTAGTTACTAAATTACAACTTTAATTAGGTATAATATTTAATTCAATCCGGTTAGTATCGGAACTTTCCGGAAAAAAAGCCATTTCCATGTTATGAAACTTTACATAAAATCATTTTACCTATTCCGATCTCTGCTCATCATCATCAGACTATAATAGTCCACTGCTGGACTATGAATTTTATTTACCAAAATCTTTTCCCTCAAATTATGAATGCCCAGGCTAGCTTTAAGCTTTTTAAGGGCTATAAAAAGCTTAAAGCTAGCCTGGGCATTCATAATTTGAGGGAAAAGATTTTGGTAAATAAAAATCTCATTTTAATATAAGAATTGCGTGGGGTAAGTGACACAAATAGATGATATTAAGCATAAAAACATACACAAGTACTTGCTTAGAAAAAACTACCAAATACATACAAAATCAGACTTGTATTTATGATTTACAAACACAATTAGACTTTTATTTATGATTAAGATAAAAAAAATCAGCGTTGTAAATTCGAAACTCCAATAACTAGAGACGATCAAACAGTCGCTGGGGTGTTAAACACCCCACGCGAGTAATTAAGGGTTAAGAATAAAATAAGACTACCTCCATGACCCTGCGCCGAAATAGGGGTTGGCTCAGCGTGTGCTGAACATTATTAATATTCAGCGTTGTTTTTCAGTATAAGAGCCACCGGTACTACAGTATCTACAGTCACACCCCGGACATTCGACTTTTTCCATACACGCAAAATACGCGCTGCATTCCCGTGATCCATTTCATCAGTACTTACTAGTTCATTAGAAAAACTATATCCTTGCCTGTTTTTAAAGCTCACGTCAAGGAATTTTTCCTGCCAAAAGAATGAAAAGAATGAATATTGGTACTTACTATTTATTTATTTATGTATTTAAGTAGTATATTACTTATTTTGGAATTTGTAATATTTATTATTTGTTTTTTAGTATTCTTCTCACCCCCTACCTTTTCTTAAATTCATATAATTCTTTCCATCCAAAGGTTGCCTGGAAGAGATCGCTTCTAAGCGATAAGGCCGCCCATTGTACCTGTCGCATTTAATGTATTTTTGTAATGATTAATTTGATTATGGTGTACAATAAAGAATTTTTGTATTGTATTGTACTAAAAAAGCCCGCCAGTGAAGCTACTGAGACCACTCCGGCACTTCCCGACCACTGATGTTTGTGGTCAACACGTAATAATCAAATCAAAAACGAAAAACATTCTAAGGTACCCTTTATTATAATCTAGTTGCTGCCCGCGACTTCATACGCATTGTTTATATTTCTATCCCATGAGAACTGATTTATGAGATAAAAAGTAGCCTTTGTTTTATTATTATTATAGATTTAACACTTCGAGTGCTGAAATTACACCGTATGTGTTTTCTACAAGTGACTAATATGCGTAAATCCACACTAGCGCAGCGGCTGAGAAAATACAGATCTGTGTTTTTACACACAGCTTTAATGTTTTTCGAACGAAACGCATGTGCGGCGCAACACAACCGCTGTGTAGAGCGGCAGCACGAATGGCTTAGGTTAAAAAAAAGATCGCAGTCGTCGAAAAAAGTTCGCAGTCAAAGTGTTAAGTAGGGCTAGACAAGAATAACTCTGTCAACTTTATCACTAATTCAGTTCCCATGAGATAGGAATCATCTTAAAATATTTCAAAGACCTTTGTTAATTTGGAATAACTCATTATCACGGAAGAAAAAATATTACGTTCTAAGGTATCAATATGAATGTAACAAAATTGTTTTTAAATCCCTGAAATAATTGTTGCAAAGCCGCGGGCAGAAGATTGTTTGCAACAAATACAGTTTAAAACTAAATAAGAAAATACAAGTTGCAAAAATTATCAATAAATAAATTTAAAAAAATTGTGAAACATATTCTTTGTAAAAAAGCTTATTACAAAATATCAGATTACTTAGAAGATAAAAAAGCTTGGAACGAGTTTTGCTCCAACTCAAAATCTACCAACTTACAAATAAGCAAATCAAATGTACTAGACACATAAGTTATGAACATACTAGTGGTTTCTTCTCACTTCTTCCACTGGTGGACAAAAAATTGAAGTGAACTATAAAATAATTTAATAGTATAAAATATGACCTGTCTAAGTGCTTATTTGTAAGCTTAAAGAAATAAAAACTTTTCATTTTTCATTTTCATTTTTCAAGGTTGCCTGGAAGAGATCGCTCTTAGCGATAAGGCCGCCCTTTATACCTTTATTCTAAGTTTTTATCTCTGTATTGTTTTCTGTTTTTGTGTGGTGTAATAAAGTGTTATCTATCTATCTATCTATGAAAACATAATTGAATTTGCGCCTTTTTTGTTTCAGGTAGTATGGTGCCTCTTTATGAGATTTCAAGTGAAAGTGATCATTCTCAATAGTGTTTGACCCTATTACTAGTGTGACACTATTCATTCTCAATAGTGTTTGACCCTATTACTAGTGTGACACTATTCATTCTCAATAGTGTTTGACCCTATTACTAGTGTGACACTATTCATTCTCAATAGTGTTTCAAATCGAACAATATTAAGAAACATGTGATCAATAAGCAAACTTATTAAAACAGCCCAAAACACAAAATGATGTTTTCAATATCAATACAAATAAATTATGAAATGGGCAGTGACCTTGACTAGTGGGCGATGTGAGAAACAATAGAATTCAGCACAATACCTACAGATGGTATAAAACTTTTCTAATCATGGAAATTTTGAATAGATAGGATGGATGTGATGTACAACATTAGTTTGGAGAGGCAGAAGTTCTATGAGAACCACAGTTTCAAAAACATCGTCAATACTGATGGCTTAGAGGTAAGTTTTGAACATATTTTTTACTTGTACACGATTTTATCGTTGAAATCTAATTCCATAGGTACATATAAGAACTATTATAAATTTTTCCATTCTAATCGTTGGTTTCAATTTCATATTTTTTTGACCCACTACTTTTTTAGAAAAATATGTGTTCCGTCCGTTAGGTTAGGTTAGGTTAGCCCGGCTATGACAGTTTACTACCACTTATTTGCGAATGTTGAGATTTGTATTGTGAAAATACAATATAAACACTTAAAACGAACGGCAGTCTCACTCCGTCTCTCCAGTACTCCTGGAGGTTCTTTTGCCGGGCAAGCGGCTAGATTGTGGAACGCTATCCCACATGATATTCGAGCCAGTCCATCGCTTAATATATTTAAAACCAAATTAAAAGAGCACTTATTATTATCTTAAAACTATCTATCTAGGTATATATATATGTATATATTTAATTATTATTATTTATTTATTTTTATTTACTTTAAAACTTAAGTTATTTATTAGGTTTATTTAGTTATTTATATTTTAATTTATGTATGTATATTATAATCTCATCCCATAATGTATTAATTATACTATTCGTCTAATTTGTTTCTTTGTACACTTCCTCTATCTGTTCTATCGCTTCTCTTTTAATCCTAAGGTTTTGCTGTAAGAAAACTCTTTGTTAGGGTTAAGCTCGCCTATGTACATATCTTTTTTAGTTAAGTTATTTTGTAAGTTTTTAGTGTACAATAAAGAATTACAAGAATAAAATCATTTGAAAAGTATAATCGAGTTCGCAAGTTACTATTTGATAGCTATTGTACCAAAAGTAATTTCTCTAAGTGAATAAAATAATGAAATCTTTTATATATATTAATGTAATTTTCCCCTTATATTAAATTACTACTCGTAATATCTTCCTGTTTAAGTATATAGATACAGTTGACTCGTACATCTTCTACTTTGACTAAAACCATGTTATTCCTTCGCGTCAGTAACTGAATGTAAGTAGCATCTGGGAGACAATCAGGCCACACCCTGCAAGTACAAGCAAATCTCATGTTAAGGCCACTGAAGACTCTACCTATACGACTTGATATTTGAAAGCATGCATGATCGCCATGTTGTGAAGTTGTATGAGTGGATGCCAAGCTCTTGGTATGGAATAAACAGGCACTAAACCTTTCGTCTCTAGATTACTACAGAGGACGCAGTACGCCGTCACGTTGCTTGTTTGTGCGGTGAAGCCTGCGAACACAAATACTATCTAGATTTCGGGTCACACAATAAATCGAAGCTTAAAGCCGTCTCCGTAAATAAGAGCGCACTTGAGGCAACCATATGTAGAATAAGTTATATTTTTAGCTTTAAACTAACAAATAATATTTATGTATTTTTGCAACTTTTTAAATGCCTATTGGCATTGTGACAATGTTTACGTTGTCTCTGTTTCAATCGAACTAAACAAAATAAGAGCTCACATTACAAGTGCGCTCTTATTTACGGAGACGGATTTTTTGCGCCGACCCGACATTTAGATAGTACTCGTATTTGTGATCGCAGGCTTCTTCGGAGAAGCGGTATTTATTCTGTAATCTGTGTTATCACGCTGCGGTGCGATTATTAAAGGACGCGTTCTCGCACAGGCAGTCGACGTGATAGTACGCAAAGTACTGCGTAATGATCAAGAGAGACTTGATCATTACGCAGTACTTTGAAGAGAGACTTTTTGAAACAAGTTTTCATAACGTTTAAAGCTTGTGTTCTTTGAAATGATAAATCGGTGTTAAACACGGTGAGTAGTTAAGAATAATAAATAAGAATGAAGAATCAAGGACTTTTTATTTCCATCAATACAATAAATGTAAAAAAAAGAACTGAGACCACGACTCGGTAAACGTAGTGTAGGACGCCCTCCGACCTGGTGGGATGACGACCTGCGAAAGACTGCAGGTAGATGCTGGATGCGCCAAGCTGAAGACAGGGCGCTATGGCGCTCATTGGGGGAGGCCTATGTCCAGCAGTGGACTAATATAGGCTGATGATGATAATGAAAAGAAAAGCTAGAATAGTTAAAATTCTTAATAATTGACGACCGATGTGGCGCGATGGGCAAAGGTCCGCCTGCGACGCAGGAGGTTGCTGGTTCGATTCCAGCCTCTGAACAATTGTGTGTACGATCTGCAGATATTTGTAACGGGTGTTCTGGTCGTTTTCTATGTAAATTAAAAAATATCTATCCATGTAATGTATTGTATTATGTAAATCAGTTATCTAGTACCCATAACACAAGCTCTGCTTACCATGGGACTAGATAATGCTGTGTGAATTGTCCAGCATAATTTATTTATTTATTATTATTATTATAATTAAATCTTAGTATTTAATTCACTTTATTTCCGTGTCAGTACACGGACGATAAGCAATATGTATACATATGTTGACTAGCTTACATATTATCTTTATTTATGTCGCTTCGGTATATAGACTAGTAGTTAGTCGAAGACACGTTTAATCCATTATACATCAAAGTTAACCGACGAAGCTGCCTAGTTCAATTACATTCGGTGAACACCCGTCTTAGTAAGTCAGCGAAAATCGCTGACCGTCCGATTAACTTCCAGGGCACCGCACCCTCGTCTACCTCTTTCCGAGAACTCATTAATTTGTTCTTTATCTAATTACTTTCAAGTCTATAATACTAGCCAACGTACCCTGTAATTATTCACTCCGCGACAGCTTATAACAAACGACGTCTCGATGTGAGATAATACAGACATTATTTAATTACCAAAACTTTTAATTACTACGCTACACTTAGTTATTATTACTTACTAATTACATTGTACGTACGATGTAAAGTTATTTATTACGGGATATTTACTACGATTTGAATTTTGTGTTTTTCTGTATTTCACTGAACACATGCAAATGTGTTTTTTTTTTGTCCAGCATTATTTCATTTTATTTATTTTAATAAAGGGTCTAGGACACACACAGCATTATCTAGCCCCAAGATATGCAGAGCTTGTGTTAACACTTTGACTGCAATTTTTTTTCGACGACTGCGATCTTTTTTTTAACCTAAAAAATTCGTGCTGCCGCTCTACACAGCGGTTGTGTTGCGCCGCACATGCGTTTCGTTCGAAAAATATTACGGCTGTGCTGAGTCACAAAGATCTGTATTTTCTCAGCCGCTGCGCTAGTGTGGATTTACGCATATTAGTCACTTGTAGAAAACACATACCGTGTGATTTCAGCAGTCAGTGTTAAGTGTACTAGATACCTGATATACATAATACAATACATTACATAGATTGATACATTATATAGAATACATAAAGACTAAAATACAGACATACATTTTTTTTATTGAAATGGTGCTTACGACATACTAATACTTTCTGTAACTTTGTGTTTTCTGTCACAGATTTTTGTGTCTATAATAAAGTAATTATAATATAATAAACTAGTATTTATTATTATATTTTCGTGAGCAAATGTCTTTTATTTTATTCAAGTACTTAATTGCTAAAAAGGTCTGATTACGATAGGGAAAACAATTTTTCCCTCAATTAAGGGAAACTGCAAATCCCTCATGAACAAAGCGTCAATAAAATATTTCCTAAACCGCGATATCATTTAAACTCATACAAAAGGAGCTTGAATTGTGTAACCTTTTCCATATTTCCTCAAAAAGTAATTTATTCTAGGATAAATACTGTTTACAAATTAACACTAGTGTTCGATACATCGACCACGGAGGTATATTAGCAGCATCAGCAATTCGACCTAAGTAGGTTACTCGTGGGATATGCATAGTTTAAAGTAATGCTTAAACAAATTTGTTAAACATAGGTCCTGCCAGATTGCCTATATTGCCATTGACATTTTTATTCGCTGCACTCACTCCGGTCAATAATAATATACAATGTGTATTGTCGAACCTGACACCCGACAGAAATTACCTATTTTAAATGGTGAATAACATGACAACGAAAAGAGATAGACCCATAACATACATTTTTGGAGGATTTGTAGATTAAATTATGAAGTTTAACACATGCAAAAAAGTACACCTCAATCCCAGTTTTTTTTGCAAATTTCTAAAAAAAAAATATTATTTTTACTAGGCTGAACAGAAAATGTATTTTTTTGTTATTGTTTTAGCTAGGCAGACTATCTAGCTTTCAAACGAGACTACTTTGAATAAAATACACCGTTTACTCAAAAAGAAACGAAGAAAAAACCAGATGCAGTAGATTTCATTAAAAAAAAAAAAATTATCGGCTTTGTTTATAAGATAGGTAACATATAATTTTTTTATTTTTTGTTTTTATCTATAAATACATGTCGTGTATATGCACATCTCGTTTGATGAAGGTTCGACAATACACATTGTATTTATAGGGAACCTATACTGCGGTCTCTCACTTGGCTCTTCATGTTCAATGCGGCCGTTGTTAGCGACTTTTTCCATTTTATTGTTAAACGTGATAAATAACCTAATTCATTACGTCGTCCTCCATGATGAGAACATAATACACAAAGCGCGTATAGCAAACAACAAAAGATCATGACACAAGCTATTCTGGGATGAAAGCGTCCTTGTAGCTACATCTACATACATATGTAGGTATGTTGTGATCAAAAATATTTTACTGACCAAAATGCGATCGGGATATTTACGGTTTTTGTGTGTATAAAAATATTCAGGGTGTAACAAAAATAAGGATCCAACTTTCAGGAACTTTTCCAGTTTCGTTGGTCTGTCAGCGAAAAGATTCCAGTTCTCTGGCAACGGATTTCTTTTAGTTTTCCTAAATTAAATAAAACCTAAATAATCGATATGAAAAAATATGTTCTGTATTCCTATTTCAGTGCATTTTTGCTGTTTTGGCACGTGCCTTCAAGAATATCTGGTCACTTGTAAGTAGAATTTTACTGTCCTTATAATTCTTGGCATTGTTACAATACAAAGAAATATTACGACAGTAAGAACCAACTTTAACACTACAATAATTTGTAGTGTTAATCCAAAATTCAATCTAAAATTCTATTTCGTAGAGTATTAAATGCACAGGCGGGATCGAACTTGGGTGGAAGTTATGTAAATAGATGAAATCGACTTTTGCTCGATTTCGTTCAGATGAGACTTGCCTTCGATGCGATTTTAATGTTGACTTACTCGATTTTAATTTATAACTCGATCTGATTTCGAATGACCAAAAAGAAGGAATCCAAAATGAAATTGTAATTCGTTGTCAAGATTGTTTAGGATCATTATATTAGATAAAGTTGATAATAGTAACGGAACGAATATTACTACCTATAAATATTATATATAGTCTTTGATAATAATGGTTTTACAAGGGTTTGCGCGTCAGCTAGCATATTGGGCTTTAGTCTTGCTCCATTTGCACAAGCAGAAAAGTAATTATAGAATAAATAAATAATGCTGGACAATGAACAAGAAAGAGACGCTTTCTGCGATTTTTTTTCCTACTCAGAAAGAAAGCTATCTGACGGAGGAAAACGGAACTGTATTTTTTCCATTCCCAGAAACATCAATGCAGATAGGCCATAAGTTATTGCTGACTATAATATTTGTTATTGGTTGATATTGGTTAGTATTAGTATAAAATATTGGCACTAACTTTGTCCTTCGATTAGATAGGCGTTCTCAAGATTTTCGTGCTTGTCTATATGTTGGAAGACTCGCCAAGTCTCTCCTGATTCGACATAAATGTCATCTTGTAAACTGCCTCCTTCATTTCCTTTTCCTATCTTGATTTTTATATCCTACTAGCTGCGCCCCACGGCTTCACCCTTGTAGAATCTGTGTCAAATGGTTCGTAAGCCTTCCTCTTGAAACATTTTATCTGTTAAAAAAAAACACATCAAAATCCTATGCGTAGTTTTAAAGATCTAAGTATAAATAGGGACAAACATACAGACAGCAGGAAGCAACTTCATTTTATACTATGTAGTGATACTTTACGACGATGACGCCTAAATTCGGACAGGACGCGTCCGATTTCACACAACAAATTCATAAATTTCATTAGGTATGGACCCCCGAGAACCATAGTTATTTGTTCAACTAGAATGCATACCGATTTTTTGTTAAACGTGCCGATATTAAATCCCGAGGTAGTCTAGGTCACGAGCTTAGAACTTTTATCAGATCAACCAAAGAGGAAAATAACAATACGTTCTAACCTCGACTAGAGAGAATACTTAGTATACAATGAAAGAGGTCGGATGGTAAGAAACTCCTTTTGGTCCAACCTTTTTTTTAATGAAAGTTGAACACTGTCAAACCTCCTTTTATATGCTATATTATGTTCAGCTTGCGTTTTATATACCTATAATACTTCATTGTGTCTATTTTTATTAGATTGTTTTAAAAAACTAAAATCCAACTTCAAATCCCTAATATTTCACTGCTTTTCGAGACAAAAACTTATCCATTGGGAAAAAAATTAGATCATCTCGGGATCGTTCTCCATACAAAAGCGAAAGAAGAATCTTCCAAATCGGTCCGTAATTGACGAAGTAATCATCGAATATCCAAAAAAAAAATATAAAAAAAAATATTTCGAACACAGAACCTCCTCCTCTTTTGTTTTTCGTTTCGTTGGTTAATTATCAGTCATCTTGTCCATAACACAAGCTTTTTTACTAAAAAAGTAAATTAAGTACTTTAAATTATACAAACATTATATTAACTAAATGCTTTGAACGTAATAGTAGTGATTCTTTTATTTAATAATTTTAGGACTCCTGTCGCCTGAAACACAGGATTACCGGGCAGGTAGAAAATGCATCGGCATTAAGCCCACCCTTTGTACCTTTAATAGTGCAATAAAGTTTAAATAAATAAAAAAAAGATTACCTAGTTTAGGCTAAATTTTTATAAATAAATAAATAATAAATAATGCTGAACAATCCACAAAGCATTATCTAGCATTAGGTAAGCAAAGCTTGTGTTATGGGTACTAGAAAACATACCTACATTACATAGATAGATATTTTTTATAATACATAGAAAACGACCAGAACACTCGGAACAAATATCTGCAGATCGTACACACAATTGTTCCGAGGCGGGAATCGAAACCGCAACCTCCTGCGTCGCAGGTGGACCTTCGCCCACCGCGCAACATCGGTCGTCGTTATACGCAGCCATATTTATTTATTAAGCGCACTTATGTTTTGTCTAGCTACGAGTTGTATGAATTAATTTTATATATTATGTTTTATTTATTTATTCTTAGTGTCCTATCTGAAAACTCTGGAGGTGACGAATATCTTGATCAATGTAAATCTCACATAATATCGTCCGCAGGTGGTATACACATGGAAGATGGACTTCAACCGCAGCATCCTCGGCGTCGCTACTCTCCTGGTGCCGAAGGACCCGACACCAGCGCCCTCAGCAACCGGCATGCCGCTCTGGGCTCACAACTCCTGGGTCTGCCTGTTTGCAGCCATGCTGGCGATCGCTATCGGAGGGAATGCGATCGTCATTTGGATTGTTATAGGTAAGGGTCTTTTGTCTATGTCTAAATTATTGGGAGAGAGAGACAAAGTGAAGAGTCACTTTGGCTGTCTCTCCCAATAAGGTTTGCTGGCAGAGAACTCTTTTTACTGTTAAGTTTGCATTTGTAATAATTTTCTAGAATAAGTTTTGTATATGTTTTATCGTGCAAGAAGTATAAATAATTAAATATAAGGGAAAGAACAAAATACGCGCGCCTAGACTAGCGCCGGACCGAAGTGAATGGCAAAACATTAGAGATGCGAGATGAGATGATATTTGTGGGTTAATAAGGGCAGATGATGATATGGGAATTAGGGGAATCCGAGGAAACGTTTATATTTAAAAAATAAAATTTCTGCATGGGAAATAGTTTATATGTTTAACAAGAGAGAAAAACGATTTTTGATTGAACATGCCGATATCAAATCCCGAGTTATTAAAGGATTCAAAAAATAAAGAAAAAAAAATATAAAGAAAAAAATAAAATTAAAAAAAATTAATTCCAAAATATTTCGAATTCTAGAAGCGAGTATAGATATACTTATACTTATTCTATATTATTCTTATTAAGTTTTAGAATCAAAGTCAACAAAGGAAATGTATTTTTTTATGAGTAAGTACAGAATAGAGTCACGTGCGCACGTAGAGAGTTGCTCTAAAGTTGACTTCTGAGCTAGCGATGAATTAAGAGTCATGAAACATAAAATATAAGCTCTTGCTACAAACAACTGCAATACTACCTACCTGAAATACCGAGAAAATATTTTGCAACAAAGACACGGTTTTGGGCGACTGAGGTGAAAAATCTTTTCGAGCCCATATTGTCACTGTTTTCACGATTGCTCCTGATTTAAGACTAGTTTCATATTAGCCCTTATCGAAAAACTGTGGAGATTCTCGGTTGGTTAATAAAATAAAATAAAAAATAACGCTGGACAATCCACACAGCACCATTTAGCCCCAAGCTAAGCCGAGCCTTTGTTCTGGGTACTAGATAACTGATATACAATATAATACAACACATTAAATAGATTTTTTTTATACGAGTATATGACGACCAGAACACCCGGAACAAATATCTGCAGATCATACACACAATTATCCCCAGGCGGGAATCGAACCCGCAACCTCCTGCGTCGCACGCGGACCTTCGCTCACCGCGCCACAGAGGTCGTCGAAGTAAAATAGAGTTTTATTATTTTCAAAGCATCTCCTGCAAAGGGCATTAAGCATTTTTCATTATTTCTCCGTAAGAAAATAATAAAATTGTTATTATTATTATTGCTTAGCATTTTTCATTATTTCTCCGTAAGAAAATAATAAAATTGTTATTATTATTATAGCTTAGCATTTTTCATTATTTCTCCGTAAGAAAATAATAAAATTGTTATTATTTTCTTACGGAGAAATAACGAAAACTGCTTTATGCCCTTTGCAGGAGATGCTTTGTCTAGGCCAGTTGAATTAGCATTTTACAAGTTTGATAGAAAATATTTTTCTAATTGAATATCATGTCTAAGCAAACAGACAGACAGTTACTTTTTCATTTATATCAAAGTCTAAAAGTAAATTTCATTAATCTCCATCTACCTACTAATCTGTACACCATTTTGACTAGATGAGGTCGTTATCATATAATTGAAATTATAATTGTTCACTTAACTCATTAATTCCTTTCCATTAGCGGACTGACAAGGGCATGCTCCCAAATAATTATTATTTATGTAACTTAATTTGGACTTGATAAGTAAAGATTTAGTTGATGAGGCTTTGTAAATTTTCTTTGGTCCCAACTGCGGGACCAAAACTTTTGATCAACATTAAAAATAAGAAAATAAAAAAAAATAATAGCATTAACAAATTTACTAAACTAAATAACTATCTACTAACTAATTAGAAAACTTAAAGGCTACAAAATTTTCTAATTAGTTAGTAGTTATGTAGAATGACATTATTATATGAATTAAAACTTACAAAAACCGATAACAACTAAGTCAAGTAGGCTACGTTCCGTGTGGTTTCTCTTTGATAACAGTAATAGAGAATGACGAGGTAACAGCAAGTTTATTACTAAAACACCAACTTAAACAGTACATTACTTAATTGCAAACTGCATCAAAATATCACGGTCAAGAGATTAATTAAAGCTTTCAAAATCAAAAATCGTTTAAAGAGTGGTTAGCCAGTATTCTTTATTTATAATTATTTATTGAGTTACTGGCTTTGTATTTGTCGTATTTTTAACAGGACTAAAAGGTAATTATCGGCCATATCTCGCGAAGAATGATGACGTGTTCTTGAGTGGAGACCACGACTCGGTAAACGTAGTGTAGGACGCCCTCCGACCAGGTGGGATGACGACCTGCGAAAGACTGCAGGTAGATGCTGGATGCGTCAAGCTGAAGACAGGGAGCTATGGCACTCATTGGGGGAGGCCTATGTCCAGCAGTGGACTAATATAGGCTGTTGATGATGATGATGATGAAGAGGTAATTTAATAAAGCTGTGGGTATTCGAAAAATCCAAGTTCATGTTTGTAGTTAAACGCGTTTGTTCACATATTAATTGAATGTATCGTACCTAAACTTAAAAGTAGGTACCTACTAATATAGCTCGTTTTCAACTGAAAGCCATTCATAGTTCATTTCAAGGCGTAAACTCTAATAAAGCGTAATAAATTCAGTCTGCCTTACTAATACTGATTGCTACAGAAATTACAGAAGGCAGACTAGAGGTGTACTTTGAACGAATTACGAAGTTGACGGATGACGGATTGTAGAAAAAGACGGACGATTGATCCATTTATGCGATGACTATGAAAATACTTTTGTTATTTAATAGTCATTTGACGACCTCTGTAGCGCGTTGGACGAAGGTCCGCCTGCGACGGAGGAGGGGTTCGATTCCCGCCTCGGGACAAATGTGTATACGATCTGCAGATCCGGGTTCCGGGTTCCGGGTGTTCTGGTGGTTATCTATGTATAATAAAAATAGTATATTTAAGTAAGTTAGACGACCTCCGTGGCGGACGAAGGTCCGCCTGCGACGCAGGAGGTTGCGGGTTCGATTCCCGCCTCGGGACAATGTTGTGTGTGCGATCTGTAGGTATTTGTTCCGGGTGTTCGTTATCTATGTATAATAAAAAATATCTTTCTTTGTAATGTATTGTATTAAATATGTCAGTCATCTAGTACCCATAACACAAGCTCTGCTTACCATGGGGCTAGGTGATGCTGTGTGGATTGTCCAGCAAATAAAAGAAAATAACAAAATATTGTATTATGTATATCAGTCAACTAGTTGCTACCCATAACACAATCTCTGCTTAGCTTGAAGCTAGATGATCGTATGTGGATTGTTCAGTATTATTATTTATTTCCTAGAGATCCGAAACGAAAGGTATCCGTTAGTGAGGGATCCGAAGCAATTTGTTAGTAAAGTTGTTTATTTCGCTGCCCTAAACTCCGTATTTTGTGTTTCTAAGTAGGTTTTCCTTTCTCAATGTCACCTTGGAGCAAGTACAGAATGGTACAGTTTTTCGAAAGTAATTTGCTAAAAGAAGCTACAGACAGAATTGATGGCTGTAAATATCGTATAATATAAAGTCACGTCGTCGCCTGGTATTTTCAATGTGATAGAAGATAATCATTATACTGTTATTATATCAGAATATAATGTTTTTATAAAATCGGTATGGTGATTATGTAACTCGCGACCGGTTTGCGACAGGCGTAAATTAAGCAATCAGTTCTGTCAAACGCCAATTTTGACCAATTTTGACGTTGTAGCTGGTGTCAAACTAATACAAAATTGACGTTTGACAGCACTGATTGCTTAATTTACGCCTGTCGCAAACCGGTCGCGAGTAACTTAATCACCCGGCGGGAATCATCTTTTTGCAAAATAGTTTTTACTACAGATTTTTTAAAAATATCAGCAATGTATTTCAATAACCTTAGATGTTTTATTACCTCTTCAAATCTATCTTACACAGTAGGATCACAGAAAATTATTAACCTTTGGAAAATATTAAAAACAACGAAGAAATACTTTTTAGTAACAAATATTTCTAAAATCATCATCAAAAATCTACACAAACAGCATAACTTAGGAATTAACATCGACATAAATAGTTACTCAATTTTTTAATTCATGTATTAGGGTGACAAATAGTCACCCTAATCTTCATATTCGTTGATAAAATCAACACAGTTATTTTATCAGATTTCATGGAAAATTATACCGAAACGCCTTTCGGTTCTCGCCCTTTGGTAATTAAGTCAATTGTTCGAACTTTCTTCATGTTGGTTTTGTCTGTAATTAAATTAAACACATCATTTGACGACGGATGTGGCGCGGTTGGCGAAGGTCCGCCTGCGACGCAGGAGGTTGCGGGTTCGATTCCTGCCTCGGAACAATTGTGTGTACGATCTGCAGATATTTGTTCCGGGTGTTCTGGTCGTTTTCTATGTATAATAAAAAATATCTATCTATGTAATGTATTAAATTATGTACCACCCATAACACAAGCTTTGCTTAGCTTGGGGCTAGATGATGCTGAATGATGATGACGTGAATTGTCCAGCATTATTTATTTATTTATTAGATAACGATTTGCCACCGATATAATTCACCCTGACTACAAGTCGTTTCTTATTCTAATAATAAAAAAAATATAATGATAAAAAAACACTAAATTCTATACAAACTTTATGAATCGCATTAAAGTTAGTAAACGTATCCAATTTATTTAAATAAGATCCCGGCAGCCCAAGGATTTACAACCAGTACAAGCTTCCCGCCTAGACTTTACTAAGTCTATTTGAATAAAACATCAAAAACTTAGTCGTTTTCGGGGGTAGAGTAACTTTATTATTAAAAGAATTTCGCGAAACTGGGCCCAATCGGTTCACGAATAACAATGGAATCTCTCTCAGAACGACACATTCTGGTTTTTATCAAAGATAAAATAAACTACAGATTTCTTTAATAATTTGCAAAGCAGAAAATAATCATAACATATTAAAATAATTTTTAAGGTTCTTAGACTAGATTGTGATCCAAAACATGCATACACAACATGATCAGATAATAGAACAGTAAGCGCTACTCACATGCACGTCAATGTTTACATCTACCAATAATAAATAATTCTACAAACGACTCATTCTTACAACCAACGGGATTGTAATATGAAGTGTTATTTGAGTAAACGTGAAGCGCTGGAAGGACACGTGTCAAAATCGTCAAAGTTGGAACCATTCAATATTTCCTCACAAACATCACCGCACTATCTAGACTCAGTTTTCCCCTTCAAGGGGTATTTGTCAAGGGGGAAAATACCTGGAATAACCCCTCTAGAGATAGTGCGAGCGGTGCTATTCGTATTTACATACCTATGTACATGATGAATGTGCCGGGTGGTTTAAGTTATGTATTCCAGGTGTGCGACAAGATAAACGCCGTGACCGCCAAGGCCAATACTAGGAGCCTGTATTCATTCTAGCCAGCCTCCTCTGTCCTGTCTTTTCCAACTTTTTTAATATCGTGTCGAATAAGCCATTCCACACAGAAATTGTTTCTTGTTCGTAGATTTTTTGTTTGTCATAAGTTATGTATGACTAAGAAAAAATTAACAACTCATAACTACATTGTTTTTTATGATATTTTATGAGTTTGTTTTTTCAGCTCATCGAAGAATGAGAACAGTCACCAACTACTTCCTGGTGAACCTCTCATTTGCTGACCTGATGATGGCTTCTCTGAACTGCCTCTTCAACTTCATCTATATGCTTCACAGGTGAGAATAAAAGTTGTCGCAGAGCAAAAAAATGTGCATTAAAATAAGGTATTTAACTCGTAACATTTCGATGAATTTTATGTTGACGACATCTTTTGGGAGCTTGTGGGAAGCCATTTTGTCACTGTTAATGGATATTTAAGTATATTTGAATGCACATTTTTGTGCTGTGCGGCAGAGTTGTTGGATTAATGTGTGCAGATTTTTAGTCTTATATAAATACGCTTGCAAATTTACATAGCATCATTACATCATTAGACTATAGTATTCCACAGCTGGATATATGCCACTGGTGAATCAGAATATAAAAAAAAAGTTTTTCTATTCTATTCTGTTAAATTAAAAACATGGAAACTAATCCATTAAGTGATGACTATATGCCGATGACGTTGATTGTCTGAATTGTAGCTCGCCCCGTACTGAATTGTAGACCCGCAGAGGGAAACTCACGCGATGAACGAGTACCGAATACGTAAAAAAATTCGGAGTCCTTACCTCTGTATGATCCCACAGGCAAATGCTCATAATATGTAAGTAATAATAATAAATGTACAAGTTTAACTCACGCCATGACGCCTTTATCATTATGAAACTGGTTTTGTTCTAGTGACTGGGTTTTCGGAGTGTGGTACTGTCAACTCAGCAACTTTATGGCGAACGTGACGGTCGCGGCAAGCGTGTTTACTCTCACAGGCATATCATTCGACAGGTAAGTCGCACTAATATTAAAAATGCAAAATTTTGTATGTTAGGATGGATGGATGGATGTACGGATGGATGTTTGTTACTTCTTTCCGCCAAAACAACTGAACAGATTGGGCTGAAATTTTACATACCTACAGGAAGTTCTAGGCCTAGAATAAAACATAGTCTACTCTTTTATCCCTTAGACCAGAACAGAAAATGGCTCCCGCAGTTACTGCAGTTTCTAAGTATCCATATTTCCCGATTATTTAATTTATTTAATTGTTATTTTCTTTACTTTTAATTGTAATACTAAAACATATTAAACAAATATGGGGTTCCCAACCTCTCCCCACGGTTGGCAATAGAAGCAATAAGAAAAACAAATAGGGTGATAAAGTATTTTAAGGATACTGGATTTAATTACGTGAATTAATTAGTTTTCCTTTAAATGGCCCATTCCATGGTATCATTGTCTTTCTCTGCCAAATAGGTTTTGTAAGTTTGTTTGTATTGAGTTATTTCAGGAACAACAGAGTCATTCATGATAGCATCGAACCGTTCTATTGAGGCTTGAGGATATGGAACTACGGAAATAAAATAATAAACTGAATAATAAAAAACCGAAATGCCTCGACGACTTCTCGATCGTGATATCACACTCAGGGCCCTTACTTCTGTTGACGATAGTAAAATGAATAAACACATAAATCGTTTATATGGCACAAAACCAATGCTTACATGATCATCATCAGCTTAGTCCACTGCTGGACATATGCCTCCCCTAATGAGCCCTAAAGCGTCGTCGTCAGCTTGACGCATCCATCATCTACCTGCCAGTCTTTCACAGGTTTTGTCACGTTCGTCATCCCACCTGGTCGTTATTACTAACATAATAAATAAAAAACGATGACATCTGCAGAAGTTTAAAAACTGTGTCGCAGATGACAACGTCGATAAAGTTCCAAAAAAGAAAATCGTGTATCAAGACGTGTTCGTGATTCTATCGTCAAGAAGACTTAGGGCTCAGGTCCGAATAAATAACTTTTTACAAGAAAACTTTAATATCCCTTGTTGCTAGAGATCCAACATGAAGCTAGTGGTATATACCGTCCATGTTGACATACAAGATACTACTGCTAACACCAGTTGTTGTTTGTTTTATCTATTTTGTCAAAAGTTATGATATGATACTTTACTTTGGACAGAGAAGTTCTTTAGGCATAAATCCGCCATTAGTCAATTTAGTGTCTTTTTTTCACTAGTTTTTATTACTTTCTTTAAGTCGTCTCATTCTTAAATTAGCCGTTTCATTAACAATCTTCATACTCTTAAAAATAAAAGATCGAAGGTCTCGTGTTTTTGTTTTTTGCACGCCCACCGTCTAACGAAAATTCAGCTTAGGTATATTATGTCTATCAATGGCCTAATAGATATAATCTACGTCAACATTTCTTTGAAATTTTTATCAGCTAAGAGATCTTGGCAAAGCTTTTTCTAAAAACCTTAATATCAATAAAGATTGAGTGCTTATATTTTTCACAGCATTAGACTTTTTCATCGAAGAAAATGATACGTGACAACGAAAATATTAAGTAGTTACCTTTAGAGATTTCTTAAAATTTCGCCAACCTAATGTAAAATAAGTTAAAACAAAGAGAAAATACTAAGTTTACATCAATAATATTACAGCTTATAAATATTTTTTAGTCTGTTCTTTGAGCAAATCATAACTTTTTTACGTTTTTTATTCTCCTTTCTCAAAGTAAAATATAAAGTAAACTAAATCACTAAGATTTAATATTATTCAGTTATGCGTGAGCCTCGCTTTACTCAAGTAAAATACAGGTATACAAGTTGATTAAGTATTTCTGAATATTTTAGCACACTTAGTACAGACATTTTTAACCTATTTTTAAGAGTGAAGGTTTTGGTCAAACATCATAAACTATTGACGGAAAACTAAATAAAATACACATACAAAACCTTTTATATAGTTGGTAAAATATCCCGTCGAATGGAGCACCGACCATGATAATTTTTGAAAAAGCTATAGCCGCTGCCACAGTCAATGTCCAAAACGCAAAATTCACTGTGCACTATTTTCAGGTATCAAGCTATCGTCAGGCCGATGCGACCGCGCATGTCCAAGACCTGTTCCCTCGTCATGATCGCTGTCATCTGGATAAGCGGAATGCTGCTGGCAATACCGTGTCTGCTTTACTCCACCACAAAGGAATACAGGTAAATACGCTTCCCTCAGTAGTTACACGTCCACTGCTGAATACAGGCCTCCTTCAGATAAACTATTTTATCGCTGGGCGGATAGCAGTTTGGTAGTATTTTTTATGCCAGAGGCGCTGCGGCTCCGTTACTCGCCTCTTACGACATCCGTGCGAAGAGTTGAGGTGGTGCAAATTCTAAGCCGGAACCACACGGCCAATACGCTTTTCTTATGGCCTATGTTGTACTAATCGTGGCCAGCCTTTGCATCATCACCGACTTTTCTGTATGTTTCCTATTTACTATGATTTTTTTAATTCAGATATAAGATTTATATGTATTTATGTTTTTTTTTAAGTTTAATAAAGTGTTCATTCATTCATTCACCTGCTAGATATACATAGGTTTCTGCTAAGGAGCGCTAAATAAAATAAATAAATAAAATTAAAAGTATTTATTTCAAGCATTTACACTCATATTAGAAAAAAAACAAGAGAATCTTAAAAACTAAAAGGATTGCTGGGAAGCTGGCGCTCACAACAGTGCCTAGTGTACGGGCAGTCCACCCTCCCGCTAAGGCGCGGTCTCCATTTAAGAACATTTTAACACCAGTCATCGGTTCTTCATGAAATAGGCCGACCCACTCTTTTCAGCAAGCTAATTCTTTGAGCTATTTCTATAACTTAATTCCTTAGTTACATATTGTTTGATATATTTGGGCATATACACACATATATGTAGGTTAGGTACAGACTGTTATTTTTATTATTATAAACTATTGTTATCAGCTTCTAGCCTTCTAAGATGGTTTTAATAAAACTCAAGCGTGAATATTAACTGACCGATAATAATTCTCCTACTAAAATCATCAAACATAAATCGAACATTTAAACTTCCTACTAATATACTTACACGGTATATTAAATATTTTTTTATGTTCAAAGCTGCTGCAGGATGCACTGATTACTCAAAGGTTTCTTTGCAAGCTTACATAGGATTATCCACTGATTTTTAGCAATGGATTTTATTCCAAGAAAACTAAAAGAGCTTCAACGGTTAAAAATACTTCGAGGAACTTGCCTCTCAGTACAATTCAAGCATTCTCTGCTTTTTAATGAATTTTATCAATATCATAATTATTTTAAGATAGTTTAAAAGCTTTTTTTAATAAAACCGGGCCTTAGAGATATACAGTGTTAAAATTTAATAACATAATACTGATGAACGTAGTTCAATTAGGTATGCGTTTAATAAAACGTAGGTATATTGAAAGTTTTCTATCGCAAACGAGTTATTGAAATAATTCATCCATAACTCGATCGAAGTCGTAATAAACTTAATAAACTGAGTAGCACCGAAAAACTAAAACAGGCAGCGAGCTACGTAGTCCGAGTAGTAGTAGTAGAGGTAGTTCTTGCACCAATTTCCAATTTCGCGATAGTCGACCCTTTCGTTATTGGAAAAGTGGCTTGACAGGGTCATTCGGAGGCCGATTGATAATTCTCCAACTCATTTGGAAACTTTAGTCTATGTTTGAATAAAGGTAAAAATTCAGAAAACTATATATTTTCAGTAGGGTAAGTATTACTTCTAAAAATAACATCCAATTATTGATAGTATTTAACCTATCAATACTTAATCATCATCAGCCTATGTTAGTTCACTGCTGGAAATAGGCCTCCCCTACAAAGCGTCATCAGCTTGGCGCATCCAGCATCTACCTGCAGTCTTTCTCAGGTTATCATCCCAACTGTCCGGAGGGCGTTCTACACGACGTTTGCCGAGTCGCAGTCTCCACTCATGAACCACATGACATGAGCTTGCTAATTCGTAGAGCTAAGTCGATAACTTAGTTTCTTTGTTAGATGTCTATTAATACTTGAATGCTATTATTTCAGGTAATTATTCAGGGTACAAATTGAACCTATCAAAATCTTTAATACTCCATATGAAAATGAAATTGAAGAAATTCCTGAAACAAACGGTGTGAAAAAATTCAGTGAGCAACGTTATTTATTTTCATTTACAAAGTTAAAATTATATGGGGAAAAATTAAAGATCAAAGATTGATAAAGATTTCAATATTTTCACTCAAAGAAATATTATTGTAACAAAATTCTGATGAAGTCGTACGAAGATGTCTGTAGGTAGAACCCTTGTCTCTTTGGCCTGAAAAAGGTGCGGCATTGTGTGTATCCTACAATATACGAAACACTTTTTCACTATTACGTCCCTAACGCAATTGACGCAACGAAAGAAGAAAACTTACGTACCGGAAGCGGAAACGATGCCCTCATCTTGTAGCGAACAAAAGAATTACTATTATGATTTCTAGCTCATGAAAAAAGCCTAGCGCCATATTGTGGTAAAAGTTCGGGGCCGTGAAAATATTTTTATGCTCTGGATGCTTAGGATGCGCGATGTCATTTTTTATTCGTAGAAAGTTTTAGCTTTTATCTCGTTAATGCTGTTGTGTAAATGGCAAACAAATAGGTCTTGATCTTTGCGATAAGCGATAAATTTTGTTGAAAACGTGAATATAGATAGGTACATATGTGCGAGTACGTACAATTTTTTATCGAATGTAGGTATTTTGTATCCGCTCATACTAAGGGTACTACAGATGGATTAATACTATGAAAGCGATAACAGGAAGGAAATTCAATATGGAATAAGTCTAATCGAAACAACTGAGAATTCATGAACTACGCCGTAGTTTAAATATTGACTTCCGGCTAGTCCTCTTGAAATGCAGAGTATCTAGGTAAGGACAACATAGTTCTACTTAGACAGATAATCGAAGAGCTGCATTTTCTTACATTTTCATTGCATTACTAGAGTGCTAGTGGGTGGTGAATTTTACGAAATTGAGGAATTTCACCTTTTCAAAGTGTAGTGGTCAACTTTGGAAGTGGTCAAGTTAGGAAGTGGACACGGTCGTCCAGAGGAATTCATTGTACTGATAAACAGTTGATAAGTTTTTGATTTGATTTAAGTGCCTATAGGCACCGCTGTGCCTCATCAGCATTGCATTGCCATAAGCCAGTATCTTGAGGATGCATCCTATTGGTACTCATTTGGATATTGCAGTTAAGCTGTTTCTTGATTCATCTGCAGGTAGCTCAACTGTTTCATGTGTATTTTACAAACACTATATAAGTTTTACAAAGAGAAAGGAACTTTCATGAGTCACAAAGCGAACCTATAGTGCACACATCCGCCCCCAGTGGGTGAACTTCTTCGAGTTGAAATCGGTTTCTAACGGAAGCGACTCTGTGTTTGTTCTACTATTACTCTCTTACCTATCAAGAAAATACGTATAGTTCATTAAATATCTGATAACACACATGACTACATAGTATAAAACAAAGTCGCTTCCCGCTGTCTGTCTGTCACTATGTATGCTTAGATCTTTTAAACTACGCAACGGATTTCCACACATAGATTTCAACGCGGGCGAAGCCGCAAGGCGCAGCTAGTAAGTAATAAAGAAAAACTAATTGACATAATTACGTGCTAGCTGCATACATTGTTGGATATTTAAAAAAAAATAATACATCATCATCAGAGTCGGGACTCAAACGGCGTTGGCAGCGGATTAAGTTCAATCCAGTGGTTGCCTGAAAAGGACTCAAGCTCGCAGTCCAATGTTTGCATGTAAAAGATCTCGTACGTGTATTTGTATTTATCGTAGCTGCGAAATTGCTATTACATCGACTAAATCACAAGCTGTCAAGGTGCTACGTGTTCAGCCCGGGTGTATAGAATCTCGCACCATGAAAGCTTATGGAAATATTAATAATATCATCGCGCATCGTTCGCAGATTTAGATTAAAGTTTAAATTTTGAAACAGAATAACTATACACATAGATACATACAATAACATACACTTTGCGCGAAATTGATCAAAAACCCTCAAATTGTGATACAGATACAGATCATTTATTTGCACACATGGGTTACAGAGGTCTTAGTTATAAAATATGTACCGTACATGTATTGCCTTAGTCTAGGGCATGCAAAATTTTTTACCTACGGTAGGCTATGGTCAAAAAATAAAGCTTCTGAAAATATTTTTGGAAAATCGACCCTCCAGCTATTCGTCTCCATTATTTCGTCATTGACTGTCTATTATTACCTTACGCTAGGGAATCTCAGAATAATAGATGATGTCCCTGCTTAGAACCTCTTAGTTCTAAGTAGGGACATCATTCTATCCACCTGTTTCTACTGATAAAGAGGAAAACTAAGTTGATTTGCTCATCTCATTTATAAACGGGCTAGTTTATATTTAACTTTTCAATTAGGTTCCATTTTCTGGGTCAAAGGATAACCAATTCTATATACCTGCGTTTATGAATCAAATTATTTCTGTCCTCAGGTCAAAAGGAACTTTGAAAACAGCGTGCCTACTTCTCTGGCCCGACGGATTACCTGATGTCTCGTACATGGATTTTGTGTGAGTACATTTTTTCAATTATCTCTCTGCGGTGGCTTTGTAGTTCATGTTGGAATAAAAATGAATAAAAGGAAAAAATATTAAATGGAATGCTCGACAGCTCTGCAAAACTCCTAATAAAGGTTTTTGTTCCGTAAAATTGAATAACCCGGTAACTTAGTTTTAGCAGTTTCTGCATCATAACCACTCGCAAAATGATTGACACTATCTCATAGCAAAATAAAAACAGCTTTAGACATGTTTGAGCGGCCCGCATGCAGTTCTATTTGGAAATTTGAATTTTAGTTTTGGAATATATTTTGGATGTTTTTATTCTATACAATTTTATCGACATGTAGTATTTTTTTGTTTTGTTTATGTAATTCTATACCTTTATTCTCGCTTCTATGGGTGTGTAAATAAGTGTGTGAACGAAAGCCGAATAAATCTACGTTAAACCGTTCTCTATTTTTTGTTCAATACACAGTTTTAATCACATGCTCGCTGATTTACATTGAACTTTGTCTAAGTGCTTATTTGTAAGCCTAAAGAAATAAACTTTCATTTCATTTCTTTCACTTAGAGTTCTATACTAAGTTTTGGATACGAAAGAAAGGGCACACACAAAAAATATTCCCGATACGCACATTCACACAAAAATGATAGAAAAAAAAACCTTCAAGTAAATAATAAGACACCCATGTATTATAAATTGATTTAACAAACAAGTAACCACGCACAAATCTCAGAGCGCGCTTCCACTCCCCGGCGCCGGCAAAAATGTATAAGCCCGAGTTTATACACATAAATTTCCAAGCGGGCGAAGCCGCGAGGCGCAGCTAGTTTGAAATAAATTAAATGAGGCTCTGGGCTAGGTGCTTTTTGTAGGTTTTGCCTCTCGGAGGCCGAGCCAAGTTTTATATTTTTAAATTAATTACCTGCTCCGCTTGTTCTATCAGCCGTATTTAGCTGCAGTATGAGTTTTGTTCAGTTCAAATTAATTGAAAATGACCCACTATGCATGTTAAATATTTGGTTTAGTTTGTTGGAACCTGTCTGAATTTATTTAGGCAGCAAACTGTTTATTTTTCAAATTTAAATGTTCTAAATTTTTCACAAGAGCACGTGCGTTGAGCAGCCATAGGAGAAACGTTAAACATTTTAGATAATCATCGTCATCATCATCACTGCTCGCTGGTTTTCACCAACTGCCCTTGGCCTCCCGATGTTTTGTGCTATCCACCCATTGCGATAATGGAATTTGAGGGGGTCGAGAAGTTCGCCATAATCTTCGTCTATTATGTAAATATTAATGTTAGATAAAGCTGGACAATTTAGCTCTAACTCAGCATTATCTAGCCCCAAGCTAAGCAGAGCTTGTGTTATGTGTACTAGATAACGGATATAGGTTAAAACACTACATGGATAGATATTTTCTATTATGTATAGACAACATCCGAAACAAATATTTTCAGATCGTACTAACATTTGTCCCAAGGCGGGAATCGAACCCGCAACCTGCAGTAGGTTGCGGTTGAGGCAAACCTTCGCCCGTCATCGCGAGATTACACATTTATCACCACAAGCTTTACCTTTGCTAATCAATCAAATCCACAAATCGAATACCTACCTATCCCTCCCACCCAGTAGCTGAGACCAACTTTGAACTTGAATGTTCCAAATGTTTCGATTGGAACGTCAAGCGGTCTGTCAAAAGTTAAAACATCTACAAAACTTACAGTTACGTAGTTGCAAGCAAATCAATTATCCGTCGGCATCCCCATTTGCAGAAGTATAGCTGTGCCAAATTCGGAGCGTCTACTCTGCTAAAGCACAAACGAGTTGCGGCATTTCCGTTTTCCTCGCCCACGCAGCACCAGCTCGTGAATGTTGGGAAGCAAAAATGTTGACTTAATACTTCACTACATAGTATAAAACAAAGTCGCTTCTCGCTGTCTGTCTGTCCCTATGTATGCTTAGATCTTTAAAACTTTGCAACGGATTTTGATACGGTGTCTTTTAATAGATAGTCATAGTCATTCAAGAGGAAGGTTTATAAACCATTTGACACATAGATTTCCACGCGGGCGAAGCCGTGGGCTGCAGCTAGTATCACATATTTTTTCACATTCCAACAGCGCAGGCAACGGTACAACTCCATATATTTTTGCAACAGCCGGAGAGTGGAAAAAGACTATTTATCACAAAGGCAAAAAGAGACGAAAGTCGAGAAAAATAAATCCCACGGAGATTTATCCAGCCTGTGCACGATGAGTTACATTTTTGTTAAATTTATAACTGTGCAGTGTAATTCTCATCATCCACCTTTAATAGTCCACTGCTAGACATAGGCCTCCCTTAATGAGCTCCATAGCGCCCTGTCTTTGTCCTGTGCTGTGTAGGTACACATACGATATAAAAAGATAGGACTACATTTTTTATTATTTCTAACAGTTAGTACCTAATAGGGTTGACATAGTCGCTGTTTGACTTAGAGTTTGTAATAAAAATAAATAACTTGGTGGTGGTATACCTTAATGATTTCAATTTTACCATAAACTACCTTTTCTCCTAGCCAACTTTCAGTGAAACTTTTGCAGATTATAATCAAAACAGTGTTTGGAAAGTATATTAAAGATGCTTATAATAAAATTTGTATTAAACAAATAGCTATAGTAAAGTTAAAGCAAATGAATAAATAAATATTAATAAATATATAAATAATGCTGGACAATTCACACAGCATTATCTAACCCCATGGTAAGCAGAGCTTGTGTTATGGGTACTAGATAACTGATATACATACTTACATAATACAATACATTACATAGATAGATAAATATTTTTTATTATACAAAGAAAACGACCAGAACACCCGCAACAAATATCTGCAGATCGTGCACACAATTGTTCCGAGGCGGGAATCGAACCCGCAACCTCCTGCGTCGCAGGCGGACCTTCGTCCACCGCGCCACATCGGTCGTCTGAATGATGAATGGACGATGTCAGCTTGTATTGCCTTCGTTTTATGGAGTAAACATCCGGATCTCATCAAAGATTTGCTATGCCATTAGAGAAAATCGTTAAATCCAAAAGGGGAGTTATTCGTTTGCCAAGCAGATGCGCCAATTTCGATTTATTTATTTTTTGGTTTGAAAGGCGACTCCTTTGACAGTGTCCTTCATAACTATGTTTAAATCTTTGTTCAATATTTACATCATTGGCTATTTGCAGACTAGACACCCAGGAGCCCTGATTCTACGAACGAATCAGTTTTTCAATAATATCGTCGCAGAATCGTGATGTAGAATCTTCAGAAAGAAAGAAACTCTAGAGAGTTCGTGCGTTGCTATTTGAACGAAGAGCTGATAGAATGGTTTTAACTCGACACGCCGTCGTCGCTCCATCTGTGCCTCCGTCTATGAATTTATTTTATATTTGGTATATTCACGACTTTGAAGTTACCTACTAGTCGACTGGATAGAGGCAGAATGAAGTGTTTCTTAGGCCATGCAATGTCATGTGGCAAACGTTATTGTTAGTTCTTTTTTGTTGAGATTATTTATTTTGCCATGTTTATACAGAAAACATAAATACTCAATACTCAATGATTTATTGCTTACATGTGTACAAAAGTTCTTAAAAAATATATATAAGTCCAACATGCACCCTGCAAGGGTATTGCAACATAAATTTAAAGTTAAATGTTAAATGCTGTATGTTAAATGTTTATATGTATATAAAGAATGATCTCATACCGGAGTGACATAGTCACTTTGTGACAAAAATCCATTAATAAATAAAGATATGAAAAAAAATAATAATAATAGAGATACGAATCTACCGACTTGAGAAATATGAGGACTTACGAAAGTTTAAATTTTTATCGAGCCGTAGTAGTATACAACAAAGATTATTTCTAGGAACAGAATGAAAGTTAAAGTTCACCGCAGTTACTTAATCTGTCTTACTTTTAACGCCATTTCACTTGGCGGTCAGAACTATACGTAACGCTGGACTGTACGCTCGGCCGCACTAAGCGAGTGACGTGAACGTGAGTAATCGCCCGCCGCACTACCTCACTCGCGTGTCTGGCTCAGCGAAACAAATTATAGGAATCACATTCGCTTCTCCAATCTCAAATCGCTTCTCGCTCATCGTCTCGGCGGTGAGAGAAAAAACAATGGGTGACCAAAAGCGTACACCACCAAACCCTAAGTGGGTTGGTACCCAGTTAGGGTTTGGTGCAGAAGCTCGGAGTTTAACTGCAGCGCTGGTCTTCCGTGGCACCTTAGAGTGCGTCACAGGCTATGGGCACATACTTTACAATTACCTATGTATATGTACATAGGTTGGTAAACATAAATAACGTACTTACGAGTAGGATTAATTTTATAAAAAGATAACCAAACATGTGCGAGTCAATGGCAAAGATTGTGAACTAAAAGTGTTTTTTTTTGCATATAAATTGAAATAGAAAAGTAAAAGAAACAAACACTGGAAAAACGAAGTAGGCGCAAACAAAATAGAAATCATGATCGACCACTTGAATGCGGATCACATTGGAGACTTAAAATATGTTTTTTTTAAATTGTTTTTAAAAGTATGAAATGAATAGTAACTTATTCAAGATTAAGAATTATAACTTCCATCAAAGGAAGAATAGCAATACCAATGTCACAGTAAAGCGATTCATCATCATCATCAGCCTATAGCAGTCCACTGTTGGATATATGCCTCCCCCAATGAGCGCCATAGCGCCCTGTCTTCAGCTTGACACATCCAGCATCTACCTGCAGTCTTTCGCAGGTCGTCATCCCACCTGGTCGGAGGGCGTCCTACACTACGTTTACCGAGTCGTGGTCTCCACTCAAGAACACGTTTGCCCCAGCGGCAGTCGGTTCTTCGCGAGATATGGCCGGCCCACTGCCACTTCAGCTTGCTAATTCTTAGAGCTATGTCGATAACTTTGGTTCTCTGTCGAATGTATTCAGTAAAGCGATTAGTTTAGCAGAATTAGGTTACTGTAATACTAAATTCGTAGTGGAATTCGAGTTACCTTCTACAAAGTCCACAAGGCCCAAATTACGCAGTGAAAATCGTTTACAAGGGTAACGTTACCGGAAGTCCCCATCCTTTGCTAATATAATCGCACTTCCTGTCTTCACGTTCTGTAATTTGCTCTTACAGTGTTCAAAGTAAGTTGCTATTTATTATATGTAATTGTGTGCTTTTGTTTACAAAGTAATATCAATAACGAGCTTCTGCCCGCGGTATTGCACGGTTTTTTCAGGATAAACTTTCCCGGGAAAGTGCCTACATTTTATAGAAAATTATATTTTGATTATGGAATAGTTATACGCCAGGGCGCTATAGCGCTCATTGGGGGAGGCCTATGTCCAGCAGTGGACTATCATAGGCTGATGATGATGATACGCCAAGAGGATAAAGCAATGTGTTACGTCACGAAAGCTAATTGAATATTCGCGAATGGGAATGCGAGTATTCAACATAGACATAACAAGATATTAATTTTAACAGAAGAAAGGTAAAGAAATAACATAACTGAATTCAATTATGTGATATCTAAAAACCTACAGCAGCACTAATTTAAATCATGATATAAATGTACACTTAAAATTAATCTTCTTTCTGAGATTATTTAATTATATTTTCTTTGTATATTATTTAATTTATTGTACTAAATTAAATAATATATATATAATATATATATTTAATTTATTGTACTAAATTAAATAATTTAATTTAGTGTACTAAATTAAATAATATAGAAAGAAAATGTATATTTTAGTATAGTTTGGCAATGCCCTTGTACAGCAGTATACTTTGACATTTTATCTAATTTATTAATCCTTTTAACTTATTTATCATCTGTTTTATTGTGACAAATTATTATAAATCATTTTTTTTTAAGAAGGCATGTCTGTCTTTTCTTTGCACAATACCCTATGGTGTTTTGTTTGTCAAAAGTAAGTGTGATTATAGAATAAAAATGTTATGTAACTTTTAAAATTTATAGTATTCATCCACATCAAGTGTAACATGTGTACCTACGGTGGAAATAAATAAACTGATAAACCTAAAGGATTTTAGTTATACCAAATGCAACTAAACTTTTAAACATTTGTTTAGTTGTTACTTTTAAAACTATCATGGTTATTAATACAAAAGTCATTATTATCGGGATATTTACCATGAATAGATTTTAGTTTTCCAATATTTCGGCACAGTTTTAGACAGAAGTTATTTCGTGAAACTGAGCCGAAATATTGGAAAACTCAAAAACAAAGTCATGGTAAATATCCCGTTATAAATGACATTTGTTTAGTAGTTTTGAAAGGGTGGGAGACTAAAACGATGAGAAACGGTAACTTGGGAAGTAGCTATCGTCGCCATTTTGATTGCATCCATTGCAAGGTTCAATAAATTGCGTTGAATTTATATTGTTTTTTGCGATATTAATTTTGCACTTTTAATATAAATACATATAACTGACCAACCTAAGTAAATTCAAGTAGTCATTGACAAAGATATTGTTTACTATCTCAGCTTTCTAATAATGATTCTGAACTCCCTTTGTTTCTTTGTTATTTATTTGTTTTCGTTCGATTGTAGCGATTTGATTCAAAAAAGTTTTTACTGTGCAAATATCAAATATTACAATGCGTTTCAATTTCGAATAATGAAAAGTATTTTATACTTGAACGGGCATTTAAAGGTTTTACAGAAATCTCGAAAGGGGTTGGAGGGTTTTGGCCCTAACATCGGTTTACCACATTTTTTTAAAATTGCGGCTCGCGCGATCTCTGTTTGAATATATCCAACAAATTTGTAAAGTCCTTTTCTTAATATGCTTAATAATCTAAATGAGCTAGTTACACGAGCATATAATGGGGTTTCTGTAAAAATATTTTTAGTTAAGAAAATTGCTGAACGCGCACATGTCCACGGAAAGCAATATTTTGGTGGGAGGGTTTCGTCCTGGCTTACCACCAGGGGTAGGCTAGGCGGTAAGCCGGGCTGCTTATAAACAATTCTTCGTATTATATTTTAATTCTGTAGAGTACTGAGAATGCGAAAACGAGAGAATATGATAATCAACTAGTACGTCGAAACCTTTAGAGATACCGAATTGCTTTCCTACAAAAGCTTTTATCTGGTCGGCTGATTCCATTAAGACCTTATTTTGCCATCATTTCAACGCGGAACTCTGTGGTTTCAACGTAAGGGCGGCCATATTATGTAGGTACATTAGGAATTCCATTTCGAAAAACTGTTTCGGAATATCAATTCGTGGTTCCGTAAATACTCCACACACTATATGTATACGTTTGGGAACGGCAGGTTTTTTTTTTTTTTTTCAGATAATTAAAACGTGTTTCTATGCTAATTTTTCGGAAAAAATCAATGGGCCTTGAAGGGAGACCACGTCCAACTAGTGGAATAAAATAGCGATGTATATTTTATGAATTTTTAGCTGGTTCGATTCCCGGGTGAGGCAACCGAATTTTATAAAATCTTTGACAAACGTTTTGTTTCTTTTTTAAATTAAAGGAATGTTTCCTATGAGTAAAATAATCTATCTTAAGAATTTAAAGAGGTTTCCCTTCAGGGCCTATATTCAGTTTTTCCACTCTGTATATGTAATTATTGGTATCTGCCCTTAATGAGTATTTTTAACAAAAAGTTGGAATACAGCTTTTTCTTTTAGTCTGGGGTTTGGTTACTGACAATTAAAAAGTAATCAAACATTATAAGTGCGTTCAAGATACCTTGGAAAAATCTCGAAACTCCACGAACTGGATGTACCTAATTACTTTTACGTCAACTTAAGCATGGGATTTTTTATCTTTTGAAAGGTAAAAATGTAAAGAATTTGCGTAGGTAGGTTATTGGTAGTACCTTTAGCTTTCTTTTATTACTTTGTTATTAGATAAATTTCAGGAATTTTAATAGAAAGAAAATCAGAAATCAACATTTCATTACTCTGGTACCTTGTCTTTGGTACTTTTGGTTACCAAGAAAATTAAAATATACCTATTTGCAGATAATGTATCTATATCAGCTATTTTCCAAATGTGCCTCTGTGTTATCTGGTGCATCGTAGTTTATAATTATCAGATGACGACCCCAGTGGTGTAGCAGACGAGGGGGTGCTATGCCCGAGCATATAACTGCCTTGGGACAAATATTATATAAATATATATGTACCTAATCTGCAGCCATTTGGTCCAGTGTTCTTGGTGTTTTCTATGCATACTAAATAATCCTACTACTTACTACCATCTTAGTAATGTTACAAGTATTATTAGTTATTAACTACCCTTATCAGAAGCTCTGCTATATTGGGTTTTGTTAGAAAATGCTGTGTGGATAGGCCAGCATTTTTACTTTTGACAAAAAAAGATGATTCAACTTATATTCGGTTTTAATTAATTTCTTTTTTCAGGTATCAAGTGTTATTCTTCGTGGTAACATACGCAGTACCAATGCTGGGCATGACATTCTTCTACTCAGCAATGGGGCGCGTGCTTTGGGGCTCCAGGTCAATAGGAGAGCTGACCCAGAGGCAGGTGGACTCGATACGTTCCAAGCGAAAGGTGAGCTTGTTCTTACAGCTGTAGAGTTTACATTTACTTTCATTCTAAACATTAAATCAACATAAGATAAGTTCTCCCTTTTGCTGTTTTTATTAGTATATACTTTAATAAGCATGTTAAGGCTTAAAACTCGTATAAGTTTAAGTTTGATTGCACTGGCTTTGACTCCCACCCATCCCATGTTTGAAGAAACCGACAAGTTAGTTTAAGACCCGGTCGGCTGTTAAACTAATAAGCCTTATCTTAACTCTACCAGTCTGTTTATCCTGGCTCTTCAACCTAAATGTGGGTAACTTGTGTCTATGTACTTACCATCTACTACTACTGCCCTTACGCTGTTTTTAGTGACAAAAGTAGCCTTCCTTGCTCGTGAGATACAGCCAACAGACATACAGTCGAACCGAACAAATAGCGAAGGCAATAATAGATCCCCGTTGGTACCAATTCGATGTGGAAGCGAAAGAAAAGACTTTCTATTGAAATTGGTTTTGTTGTCCAAGAACAGTCGATAACTAATCGAAACATAACATACAAGTGAATTGGCTGGCTTGTTTTATTATTAATCTTTATTTGAAATTTGATTTATATGACGACCACTGAGGCGCGGCAAAGTTGCGGTGGGCGAAGATCTGCCTGCGACGCAGGAGGTAGGATCAATTTCCGCCTCGGGACAAAATAAATGTTTGTACAATCTGCAGATATTTGTTCAGGTTATTCTGGTCGATTTCTATGTATAAAAATATATCTATCTATGTAATGTATTGTATTATGTATATCAGTTATTTAGTACCTTAACACAAGCTCTACTTAACTTGGGGCTAGATGTGTGGATTATCCAGGAATATTTATTTTATATTAAAATAAATAAATCATGTCCGAACCAAAGAGGTCGTCAAATAGTAATATAATTGTATGTATTGTCACAGGTTGTGAAGATGTTTATTCTGGTGATCGTGATATTCGGGATCTGTTGGCTGCCCTACCACTCGTACTTCATCTACACTCACTTCGAGCCTTCGATACTTTACATGAAGTACGTTCAGCACATGTACCTGGGGTTCTACTGGCTCGCCATGGCCAATTCCATGGTCAACCCCATCATCTACTACTGGATGAATGCCAAGTAAGTCATTAAGAAAACATACTTTAGAAAAGAAAAGTTATTAATGCACAGTGCCGGAACAGAAATATGAAGTGAGAAGGCGAAATCTTTACATCGGATAAAATGACGTAGCTTCCGCTGTATTTTCGCTTAGATCTTTTCAACTACTCAACAAATTTTGATGCAGTTTTCTGCAATAGATAGAGTGATTCAAGAGTTTATAAACTATTTGACACATTGATTCATGCGGGCGAAGCCACGGGGCGCAGCTACTACTTTATAAAAGTTAAGATGCATGCACGGTACCGGAACAGAAAATGAAGTGAGAAATGAAAATTATAAATAAAGTAAACAAATAAATAATGTCTGACAATCCACCCAGCATCATCTAGACCCAAGCTAATCAGAGCTTGTATAACAAAGGTTATAAATCAAAAATTGACCTTCTTGATGTCCTCAATTACCTCATTTCGGCTCAGTGGGTACACCCAATACGTGGCACTTTGAACCCATTTTAAATATTTTAAGAACATCCTCCGATACAATCTATTTTGATGTCCTCCAAGTAGACTTTAATAATATTTCATTTTTCAGAAACAAATCAGTAACATTAATATATTCACGAGATCTACCCTCAAGGACGAAACCAGTTGAGAATTAATAAAAACCAATGCCTTACATAACGATAAATATTAAACTTTATGTTAATAGTAGTCCTGAGTTGGCTAGACTAAAGTTTGTGACTCTTGGGCCCTTTTAAGGAAACTCGCGTCGCGTTGGGCGGCGCGGCCTGCACTGTTTTGGAGTGCGTTTATGGAGAAACGATTTTAAACGCGTTTGTTTGAAATGCAGTGTTATTTGCTGCGGGCCCGCAGATGGCGTCGACGCGTCCTACGTCTCGCGCCCGCAGCTCTGCTTGCCACGAAAGGATCCACCGTCGGCACCTCTTTATAAATATCAAGTACATTGAGATATGTTTATGATTACGCTACAATGACGAGGGCCGCTACTTCAGTCACCACTCTGTAAACGGAAAAAAACGTCCAATGCGCCGCGAGACACCAGCCATCACACGACGCGCGACGCTCCGCTTCCCTGTAAACGAGGCCTTAAGCTCATATGAACGTTATTTCATTTAATAAACGCTTCAATACTGGAAGTTGAAGCGGGAACGTGAAAGCTTTTACGAAGTATTCGTATACATTAAAGTGCTTGTCAATTATGAAAGCTATAAAATTATTAAAATAAATTATTGGATAAATATGTGAACCAGCAATTTAGCATGTCACTAACATGCTAGGTACATATTAAATGTGTAAATGGGTAAATTCTCCCTAATGGTTATTCCAATCTCTTACTTTCTGTTTCCCGCTGTTTATGTTTTTCGAGAGTATTTTATTATTTCTGATGGATGCTTCAAATACTCTAAATGAAGCAGTCACAGATTAAGTCTACAGGGCCTATTTTAGTTCTGCAATACGTAATTTCGTTTTTGGTTTAAGCCAATAGGTATACTCTAATACGCCGATTAATATCTAACACGAAAATGTGTATTGGAAGAATCAAAATAGGCCCCCAGATACGTAACTTTTTCTGGATAGAAACGAAGTTAACTCGCTGATTCGAAATCAAATTAGAAGCAGAGTTAACTAAGTGGATTGGTTGTTGTCAATTCTAATTAGGCTGAAGTTTATCAATTAATTTATATTTTTCAAGTTTTGTCCAAGACAAAATAGGTACGTGATTTATTTATCACTAGTTTCTGCCCGCGATTTCGCACGCTTTCTGTCATTTTTTTCAAAAAGTGGGCAAACCATTTTTTGTTTAACGTGCCGATATTGGCAAGAAACAAGAATGAACGCTACGGCGGCTTCGGGGCTGAACGTATAAGTGGCGATCACAATAGGCCTATCATGGCCGCTGTGGTACCCAAGCCACCCAAAGAAAAAGAAAAATAACTTTTCACCTCGACTTACGAAAACATTCTTTGTAATGTATAAAAGAGGTCGAATATCAGAAACACAATTTAGTCAACAACCATGGAGGGTTGGTAGAATGCTATAAGCCCTACGATATAAGCCTCATTGAAACCGCGAACGAACGAAATTAATACTTAGTGCTCTTTACATACGACGATTTATATCAAAGCAAAGAATTACGGATTTATTCATTTAAAATAAAATGTCTTTTTAAATGCTTTGCTACGCGTTCTAAGCCAGGGTGGATTGTGTTCATCAAGTTCGCAGCTCCGCTATGGAATTTGGTAGTATAAACTTTGTACCCGATGCCCTTAGAATATTAAATGGTGCTCCAGTACCTTAGGAGATATTAGGGCCTTTCACTATGGCTGATATCTCACCGTCAAGCTATCAGGCCCGCAGATTCCGAAATAACCGTAGCGAGATTTGAATCATGAATTATGCCAATTGTCTGTTCCGTACGGCAACTCATTGTGCTGTAAAGCCCAGAAATGGATAACCTATGGATTAAGGGATATTTGGCTCTAAACATCTATATATATTTTAGAGTACAGATGAGTACAAAAGTTTACATTACGACTGCCATCTTTTTTGACTATGACGCGTGTGCGTCTATGGTGATAACATGTACAAAAAATACAACATTTTCAGTAATAAGTATGTTCGAATTATTTAATTTTCGGTATAATGTAGTGAGTCGCTATGGGTGCCGTAATTTTTTTATTATAAGTATATGAAGAAATAACGAATTGCATGAATAATTGCATGCAAAAACACAAGAATATATAATAAATACAAAAGAAAATTGAGCCAAATTTGAAATAAATTGGAGAAACGTCAGATATACCCATATCAAAATGGCCAGTTCGACTAAACGCCAATTGCATTATGTAAAGACCTCATAATGTAAGATTTGTTTACGTTTTACGTGAAACGATAACTTCAGGAGCAGCGTCGTAAATTTCGTCGCAGCGTCGAGAAAACACTCTGTTGTTCAGTACTACACAGAAACTGAACCGATTTCAAATTTATGAACGTTTGGGTTTGCGTATTACCTTATCCGCTGTAAAAATATGTGTAAATTATAAGCAAGACCGCACATTTACCCGTATCACTTCAGTTTCGTGGCATTAACACGACCATTTACTATTTCTGCCCGTATATCGTAGTCGACCGATGTGGCGCGGTGGGCGAAGGTCCGCCTGCGACGCACAAGTAGGTACAGCTTGTTACTAAATAATAATAATCTACATATAAGTAAACAAGAACATAAAGAAATAAATAAAATTAACCACGTATGTATTATATAAAAGCAACAAGCGACTCCACAAAGCGAACCAATAGGTCCTGTCTCAGCATAATGCTCTACTTCTCCATAAGAAGTAGAACAACGCTGGTTTTCTGACAGAACCATTGGCGCGCGCGTGTCCACACGGGTGGCAGACCACAGATAAGACAAAAAATATATATACACATTAAATTGACATCTTACAACCTAAGATGAACTCTAACTTAGCACTAAACACATGATCATGACTTCACAAACAAGAATAGACAAAAAATTGTTTTTTTTTTGTTCGTCCAAGCATCTATTGAGATAACACATTTATGCAGCGCACGGGTGGGGTTGCCCGCTGGGATTGCAAAAATATTTCTAATAATCGTTTATATGCGTATAGTGTGTACGTTCTCTCCGTAAGTGAATGTAAAAATCAATAATTGTATGTAAAAATAAAACAGCGCACCACACACGCCTTTGTGAAACTCAGGGACCGTGAGCAACCGGAAATTTCAAATTTTCAGTCCGAAAATTATTTTTCGGGTTATATTAGTTACGATGTATTTGCGTTCTGCTACTAAAACATTTACTGGTAAGTAACTTTGTGATGAACGTTAACAAATCGACTTTTTGGACGACCGATGTGGCGCGGTGGGCGAAGGTCCGCCTGCAACGCAGGAGGTTGCGGGTTCGATTCCCGCCTCGGAACAAATGTGTGTACGATCTGCAGATATTTGTTTCGGGTGTTCTGGTCGTTTTCTATGTATAATAAAAAATATCTATCTATATAATGTATTGTATTATGTATATCAGTTATCTAGTACCCATAACACCAGCTCTGCTTACCATGGGGCTAGATAATGCTATGTGAATTGTTGTCCAGTATTATTTATTTATTTATTTAATCTTTATTCGCTTTATTTCACTTACGACGCAAGGTTCGATTGCAGTCTTGGAACAAAATGTTTGTAAATTCTGAAAATATTTGTTTCGGGTGTTGTAGGTATTTTCTATGTATAATAAAAACTATGTAGGTAATGTATTGTATTATGTATACAGCGTATTTAATTTGTTCACATTATTACATATGCAAGAGTATGGATGGATGGATAAATTGATGTATGTACGTTTGTTACTTTTTCAGTTCAAAATTACTGATTATCGGGCTGGGACTATAGAAAAATACATGTGTCGACCCCACCCAGCGTGGGATAAATTTCGTTCCGTAGAAGTTAGACTAATTCTAACTCTTCCTCTAATAACAACACCTACTTTTTATCCCATAAATGCATGGAATGGAACATAGAATAAGAATATAGTATAGAAACATGATTTGTGAGGCCGTGGGTAGAAACAGAATCATCTGATACCCATTCAATTCTACCACGATTTAACACGCTCAGAAGTCATAAAAATATTATTTTCATCTGGCAATATCCAAACTGTGTTTTTTGCTTAGCTCGAGGTCTCCAAAGATATGAAAAAGTAACCATAAGGGACTTTATTGAGCAAAAACGAGTGAAGAAGACCCTATTCGGTTTCTGACATAAAATTTATTGAGGTTGGCTGCGGTGCTACGAGACGGTGTAAATTTCCTAACTGATACTATCCTTTGGGACTTATTTACCAATCTGATGATTTTCCAACTAAACCTATAGGTAACGGCGAGACGTGTTATTCGCGCAAATTGGTTTAGGGTTTCCCTTTATTTGCTTTAGAACAAGATGCTGAGGTTTGCGGATAATTTTCTTTATTCACTATCATAGAGAGTCATATGTGATCATGGCATGCAATTATGCCGTAATGTTGGAAAACTTAAAATAACGCAAATCATAGCTATAATTAGTTCATAGTTTATCATAGTTTGTTTTTTTTTTTGGCCAAACTAAAACAATTCTTATTCTTATTCTTAATTAATATATTAGATTATCTATCGATATATATTAGTTTAAAAAAAAACAGATAGTTTTTACTAATTAGTAATTAAATTGTGAATTAAATTAAACTTTAAAACTTTTAAAACTATCATGGTTATTAACACTAAAGTAATTTAAAACGGGATATTTACCATGATTTGATTTTTGAGTTATCCAATATTTCGGCACAGTTTCATGAAAACAAATCATGGTAAATATCCCGTTTTAAATAACTTTAAATTAAACTTTATTTAAAAATTTAAGTTTAATTCAATTCAATAACATAATGGAGTAGATAAGATTATTGCTTGGCCTTAACTGGAATCAAAATATTTAGCAGTTCGCTCCTCGGCCTGTGGGAATACGGCCTTCCACTAAGTTTGGCAGATGTAGTTGCGATGCACTAATTGGTGGAACGCTCGAGTGAAACTTATTCCAACTGTACAGAAGCAAGTTCTACGCCGCCGCGCCGGGCGAATGCCTGCCTGTGGCTTAGGAGGTTGCGGATTCGATTCCTGATACAGGAAAAATGATTGTTCGATCTTCAGACATTTGTGAATTTGTTCCAGGTCTGAGATAAAGATAATTAAGAATATTTTGACTAATCAAAACAAAAATACTTTGTTGTACACCAGATGCAGATCATTACAAAAAAGACCGGCCAGCCGTATCGCTTGGAAGCGATCTCTTCCAGGCAACTTTTGTTGATTCTATTTCATGATTATTTTTTGCTAAAGCAAACAACAATCAGAATTGTAAAGCATTATTATTTTTAACCAGGGGGGATGACGACCTACGAAGACTGCGGGTAGATGCTGGGTGCGACAAGCTGAAGACAGGGCGTTATGGCGCTCATTGGGGGAGGCCTATGTCCAGCAGTGGACTATCATAGGCTGATGATGATGATTAATATTATTATTTTTAACCAACTTTTGTGCCAATATTGAGTCATTCGATTCAAACTAAAACCAGTCTTATTCCTACAGGTTCAGGACCTACTTCCGCACGGCGATCCTGTGCCGGTGGCCGATATGCTGCAGACGTAAGCGCCCGCCTCCAGAATCACCCCCCGACAACAGCCACTCGGGCAGTCGATCCCGATCAGGTTTTTACTCGTTAACGTAATTATATAAAGAATTTGATATCATTTGAGCACCATAATATTAAGACTTGGTGTCTGGGGAAGGTTGATTTCCCCCAGCCGGGGGGTTAATTTAGGTTAATTTCAGCCACGGAGCTTTCAGTCTCAAGCGCCTAGCCATATGCACAGGGCATGTATCTTTGCCGTGCACTAGTGCACCTGTTTTAATACATAGCTAACACAGATACAATACAATGACTCTTTATTACACATCAAATAAAATAGATACCCAAGACAGGAAAAAGACATTCACACACACAGACAGACGCATATTCTTTTCCCTCGGTCGTGTCTGTATGCCACCCCATACTATTTACTCTCATAATTAATTATGATGATTGAAATTATGAGAATAATTTTGAAGTTTAATTATTCTCATAAGCGACAGAACGACACCACGTGGTGGGGATATGGTTGTGAGTGGTTAGGCGCAAATGGCAGTAAAATGTAGAGATATTAAAAAAAAAATGTTTTTCATATGGATTTGTCCATTACAAGCTGTTAAGTTTTTTAGGATAGATAGATAGAATATACTTTATTGCACAAAAAGTTGTACATAGGCGAGCATAATGCTAGATAGCATTCTCTTCTGCTAACCTTTGGTATAAATCCCTCATTAGAATTTTTTTTAATGGGACCCCTTCCACCTCCTTTCTCTCTTGTCACAGCTTAGTTACTATCATACTATAAATGAATTTATTAACAAAAAGGCACATTTTTGTTAATAAATTAATTTGTAATTAAAAATTGGCGATGGGTTTTGATTGTCACAAAATATGGTAAAAGACATTTTTTATCAATACCTCTTTATTTTTTAAAAATTACAATAATTCTACACCTAAGAAAACATCAAATTCTAAAAATTAATCATGACAATGGAAACAAAAGTGTATGATTTCTGTCGCTTCAGTATGCACACTTAAGTAAAGAAGCGACGAAGAATCCTTTATCCTGTTGGTTATAATTTTTCGAGTTCGAGCAAAACCCGTCCTACGCTTTTTTATCCTCTAGAGATAATCGAATATTTTGTTAGAAGCCTTTTTGCACCGAAAGGTTTTGACAATTTGTTTGAATAAATTTTCGAATCATTTTTGCAACTCACTAGTTTTGGTGTAGAAGCGTTTATTTGTTTACATTGCCCTTTAAAAGCTACATTTGGTGTAGCCTAGTTGTGGGTAAAGCGAGCTTATGTTTATTTTGGAAACTTTGAATTGATATTTCTATGAATGTACTGCACATGCACATCAGGTTTTCATATAATAATTATATTGACATGGTACTGTCATTATGTTTATTTCCTTGAATTTAACACGTAGGGATTCTCTGGGACCGATATTATAGACTGCAAGAACGATCCTATATCCTGCAGCACAAACACGGTGTTAATAATCAGATCTAGAATAATAAAAATAATTAATTAAGCTAGTGTGCAGAAAGGGAGGGCTAACCCACCAGTGGGTTTTTACAGTCTGCGATGATGATGAAGGATAATGAGGTCAAAACGAAAGCTTTGCTTATATGAAAGAAAAAACATACAAGATAACTCTGTAGTAGTACATCGCAAAGACAAAGTCAGCCGTTTGTGCAGCGCCGTTCAGTAAACGCTTATCAGTAAAAGTAAACAGCGCGCTGCCCAGCGGCGTGATTATAAAACCAGCCTTATAGAATAGGTACATGTGTAAATCTCTAGTAATCACACATTTGTGCCATTAAAAATGAGTGAATAATTGTAATAATCCCCTTGAAGTATTCGTCTGTACAGGTATCGAGGAACTCAGAGACTGCGCAAGAAATGCACGGGGCGAATGGCACCGCTCGTCGTGTCGGACGCGGTGCGACCTGCGCGCGCAGAAACAGCCTTCACTTGTTAGCTGCCCCAAGTGCCCGCATCGGACTTATTATGATGGTATATACAATCAAATCACATTTTATCAGTTCATCAATCAGACATAGAACAAAGTTAATTGAACCATACGTGGGGTACGCCTGTGCACTCTAGTGTTAACATAAACAGTCCATATAGCGAGACACATTTTAAAAAATACACAGAAAAAAAACACTGAAAACATTAAAATACGCTAAAAAATATGAACTTTCGTCCAGTGCTGCATGAAGGGGGAGGCTGTGTCCAGTATTTCTGTAATGAGCTGCAGATAGCTGTTAGCGCTGCCGCGTACCCTGCGCATCAATGAAGCCGTACTCTTGCGCAGGATCGCAGCGAATCCAACGACCCGCGCCTCCGCGAACGTGCCTGATGCGCTACACTACTATATCATCATCATCATCCTATATTAGTCCATTGTTGGACATAGGACTCTAATTGACCATTACATTAATTGTATATAGTAATACAATTAATGTAATGGTCAATTAGACGTGCCGGACGCTGATTTTGAATCGACCGTTCCAGCTGTGCTCGTGGATGAGCCGACTAAGGGAACTTACCAGAGGAAAGGCAGTATCTTCCTTCTATCAGGTGTCAAGTTATATAAAACTCTCTTTGTTTGGGATAGGCATGTTCAGCAGTGACGGTATGTATTGCTTGTGAACCAGAAACAGACACCAGAGTCTCACAATGTTAGTTAATAATACTGGTTTTAGGCCTTTTATATGTTAGGTTACGTTAAAGCTAGTTAATAATATACGAACAACTCGCCTTCTTGATGGAAATAAATGCGAAGACTGCAGGCAGATGCTAGAAGCTCTGATAAATACAGAATAGTATTGCGTTCATTAGGGTAATCCTATGTCAAACAGTGAACTAGCATTATGTAGGTATAGGATGGTGATGTGATCTTCCAGAAATATTTACTCACCATGTTGATTTTGTTACAGCCTACATTCACGGAAGGAAAGCTTAGGATAATTGGGAAAATAAAGAGTGCTCGCATCCATTCAGTATACTCAAGTGAATATTTCGGAAAAGACATTGATAATGTTAATAAACAAATAAAATTATAGTTTGGCCGAAACCGCTGTACCGCGCCTGAGGTATGCGAGCGGCGAGACGGGGGGGAAATATCGGCCGCTCCGATCCTTCAGTCTGCCGTCATCAACGCGTATTCTCGCTCTTTTTTCCTCGCTCCCCACCTCGACGCACTTTCCTAAGGAGCGGTACAGCGGTTTCGGTCAAACTATAATCTAATTATAATTTTTGGAATTAAGATCTTAACTAATTTAAATATTTTGGTAAAATGGCGCTCCTAAAAGACTTTACAAATAGAATAAAAAGGAGAATAAAGATTTGTGAAATAATTGGTGTTGAGTCAGTGTACTTATAATATTTCTGGTTTAAATCGTAATTTATATGATATATACGTTATATCTACACTAACATTATTTAGAAACATGTAAATTTTTGCAACTTTTGTATTTATATCACATTAATATTATAAATGCGAAAGTTTGGATAGACTTCACGCCAAAACTACTGAACAAATCGGGCTGAAATTGCATATACGTAGTTCTAGGCTTATGTAGAATTAACCATTATGCAACTTTTTATCCTATAAATCAGTACCAATGCGGAAGATAACCTTAAAAAAAAACAAAGAAAACAACACTTGCGAAGTCGCGGACAGAAACTAAAACGTTAATAAGAAATAGTAGTAGTTAACATAAATAAATAAGACATGATACCCTGTCAATAAATTAATGACTATGAGTACTTTCAGAAATTACATTCAAGCACGACTGTCTCGCTAGGAGTTGATAGAAACTATCGCTGCCGTCTTTAAGCAACACCTCTATGAACGTGTCTCTACATACACGTTCATGGAGTTGTTGCTTTATGGATTGATGGCATGGTAAAACCAGTGATAACATTCGCCCATGTAGAAGAAACTATGTTAAGTCAATTATTTAAGTCAATGTTATTTTTCGAGACATTTGGTAGCTAAATTAATACTAATTATACGCAACGAACTAACTTGGTTTTTAGTAAGTATATGTTTTTATAAGTACGTGAAAATAAGTTAAGTTAATAGGTAGGTATTATATTATATTTTATTGTAATATTAAAAATGAACTTTTTTTGAAATTAGATAAGTAAGTATGTAAATATTTCAAATCCCGTATTAATTATAATGTGTATTAAAAGCTACCTATTAAAAAAAACATTTGAAACTATAATTGTTATTCATTCATAAGTCATTTATAACGGGATATAAACCACGAAATAATAAATAACTCAAAAATCAAATCATGGTAAATATCCCGTTAAATAACGTTTTTTGTATGCCAATGAATTGGTTGACCGCGAGAAATGTAACTAAAATTGCAATGGCAAATGGCGGGTAAACCCGCTCCTTTACTGTAAACAGTAAAATATTATCAGAAGCAAAATGACAAAATTGTAAAATACTTCCGTGATTTTTTTACATAATAGCTGTTTCCGTAAAAATAACTTAATATTAGTACTAATATATACTCATATATTAGTACTAATATTAAGGTTTTTTGTGGTTAAACATAGCCTACTGTTGAAACTGATAAAGCTTTTCAACGTCTTCGTTCGATTTAAATGGTCCGATCGCCGTTTGCCGTTTCTCGATCTTTGCCGACAATTTCTATATTTCTTTGTTTTGGATTAGGTGGCGGTATAGATTTTTAACAAAAATTAATATAATACCTATATGATAAAAATGTGTAAAACTGTATGTCAAAATATTTACGTATTAGTAAAGTGAGTTGATGTGGGGTAGGTTATCTAAAATTATCAAAAGTCAAGGACCATTTTAAATCATCGGAATTCTTGTTAGATAGGTTTAAATAATAATATTAGTATTAATGAAGTATTTGTTAGAGCTTAAATTTATATTTACTGTTAACTAAAATGTTGCAAATATTTTTTGAATAAATAAATCTAAATTGGATTTTGTAACCACGGTATTTTCCTTTAGTATCCCTTAGGTAGGTAGGTTATTAATAATAATAATAATAAATAATGCTGGACAATTCACACAGCATTATCTAGCCCCATGGTAAGCAGAGCTTGTGTTATGGGTACTAGATAACTGATATACATAATACAATAAATTACATAGATAGATATTTTTTATCATACATAGAAAACGACCAGAACACCCGAAACAAATATCTGCAGATCGTACACACATTTGTTCCGAGGCGGGAATCGAACCCGCAACCTCCTGCGTCGCAGGCGGACCTGCGCCCACCGCGCCACATCGGTCGTATTTTTAGCTTGTGTTTTTTGCATGTATACAGAATGCAGCTCTTTAACGAAAATAGCATGAGTCGTTGACTACATAGACCGATCCACCTAATCGGTCTCTGTCATTCAGCGACTTATACTACCGAAGTGGTTTTTCCCATGAGTCTCCAAGAATTTTGGAGGTTGTTATCATCATTCAGGGACCAGGTAAACTTTACGGAAGTAATCCTACCGCATCAAACGTAAAAACAGCAATGGCGGACGAGTAATTATGTGTGATTTTTATAGAATTACCAACACAATAAAAATAGAAACAATAAATTTAACAAAAACTATAAAGTCCTTGACTAAAACCAAATTAGAAATCAATTTACTATTTTTAATAAATTGTATCGTTACGCTTTAGTTATATTTTAGGTAATCGTTATTATAAAACTTTTAAAACTATCATGGTTATTAACACTAAAGTCATTTAAAACGGGATATTTACCATGATTTGATTTTTGAGTTATCCAATATTTCGGCACAGTTTCATGCGCCATGATCACGGAATAACAGAAGGCAAGAATGGTACAGGAGGCCATTGAGATTACGAAACATAGGAACTTCAACCGAGAAGATGGCTTCCAATTATCGGGATCCTGGAACCCTGTGGTGAGAATGTGCAAAAACCGAAGAAGTGATGTACCAACCGCGTCGCGTTCTGATACCGTCGGTGTTGTGTGTCGTGATCGAGCTGCGTTCGATAATAATGAAACCAGTGGTAGTGGTAATGTTCGTAGCAAAAGACAAAAAATGAGGGTAGATCGGTATGTCTGCCCATAAAAACTTAAAAGCAGTCGCAGTGCCTTCAGTTATTCCGTGATCATGGCGCATGAAACTGTGCCGAAATATTGGATAACTCAAAAATCAAATCATGGTAAATATCCCGTCTTAAATGACTTTAGTATCGTTATAATAAGAACTACTACGCATATGATTATATTATGAACAATTATAGCCCACAGTGTTTGTTACCTGCGGTGAATTTGATCATCCCACGCTAACAACGTGCAATGTTAGTTTCCAGAATATGCCTATGCCTATTTGCCTATGTGCTAAACCAAGTATATCTTATCTCCAAGAATATTAGCTATCCTTGGAACCAAATTTCATCACATCCGTTCAGCCGAATGAGCATGAAGGTGTGACAAAAGGTCGATCAAACGTTTTTAATAATGAAAACAAAAGTCAAACATACTTCAATCTGCCCTGCGAATTTATTATTATTAATATTTGGATTTTAAATATAATGTCTTTTAGGCGCCTTGATTTTATCTGTCAAACTACCAAGCAGAAAATAAGAGCGTGGAGTGAGTTTAGTTCGTAATCAATCAAGTAAGAGCATGGGTTATTACGGTTGTTAGTATAGGAAGAGTACTGAGACTATGGAATAAAAATAATTGGCTTACCATAAACAAGATTTTATTTGAAGCTGAAAATGTGCCAAACATCTTTGACACATTTCAATCAAAAATGAAGCATGTGACAAATATAAAATATTTTTCTTACAAAAAAAGTATGTAACTTTGAAAAAATCTCAAAAATTCTAGTGAAATGCCCAATTCACGGAGACGCAGATTTTCAGTTCACAATGGTATTGCTGGGAGGGACAGAGACCATTGCAAAATTCAAAACAATGCTATGCAATCCAGGTATTATACAAACGATCTTTATACCAAGAAAAAACATGTTATGCTGATGTTATGTTTACATTTTATAAGCATTGTAAAAATTTTCTTACTTAGTGCTTAACTTAGCTTGAATAAAAATCCTTTATTGGTTTCAATAAATAATATGCCTAGCTAAGACCCTCGGTTTATTTAACTATAAAATTCTATACGTGTTTTCAGCGTACTAGCATGTGAACTTGAATCAAAAGCAAATAACTTAGTCTCCACAAAATCGTCAAAGTCAAAAAATAAAATTATAGCGAGTAGTTCAAGAAACACCAACAATATGAAAATAGTAGCACATTGCGAAAGCTCTTTGTCGGTGCAAACCGTACTAAACACTAATTCGAAGACCGATAAAGATGTGACAGCAACTTCAAGTGCCATCGATTTATTCAACATACTTCATGCCTCTTTTGATACGACCGACCAACCGACTGAATCTCTTGAGAAAAAAGAAAGCAAACGTACACCAAGGGCTCATGAAGGAACATTCCAAAGAGAAAAGCACCGTGAGCACCGCATTAAAGTGAGAAGTCCTAAAAGACGAACAACAAATCCGTCTTCTCTAAATGCATCAAAACAGGACATTTCGAAGAATGACGACAAAGGTTTCAGAGATGACATCCAAGAAGAGGAAACATCACCGATTATATTCACGCAGTCGACCGGCACGGAAGCCATCAATTGGACCAAGGAAGTACAGATTTGCATCGACAACTCTGCAAATATAGTCGAGACGACCGAGGATGTAGAAAGGCAGAGCGATCATTCCTTAGACGATATGTGCCGTATCTGCCACGGCGGGGACTCCCTATCAAACGAGCTAGGGCCATTGATATCGGCCTGTGCTTGTAGAGGCACTGTTGGTCGTGTCCATGTGAAGTGCTTGGAGCGATGGCTGACAGAGTCTGGAAAGTCGAGGTGCGAGCTTTGCGGTACGAGGTATGCGACGAGGCGAGTGCACAGATTCGGAGTGCTAAAAGCGCTGGTTATGTGGATACTGAGTCAGAATGCTAAACAGGTATTATACTTTATATTGCTATTATATTTTTGACATTATTATTAAAATTTGTTTGTGTCGTCTGCTGGGGGGATTCAATTCAGATTGACTGTAATTGTTATCGTTAATTTCATACTAGCGACCCGGCCCCGGCCCGGATTTGCATAATTTTCAATATACATTATCTTTACTAATATTATAAGGAGGAAAGGTTTGATTTTTTGTTGGATAGTTTGTATTGAATAGGCTCCGAAAAAGTCAGTCCAGTACTTAACTATCTATACATAATCATATAAGCTACTCTATCCGCGGTGAACATAGGCTATATTATATTTTCAAAAAATAATAAATACCCGTGCGAAGCCGGGACGGTCCGCTAGTATACATATAAAGCTTCATCTTGAATCACTCTACCTATTGCTGAAAACTGCATTAAAATCATCATGTATATCTAGTAGTTATACTATGTAAAGAAGATTATACTTACATAATTCTAATCATTTTGATTTTGTTATGATGATTACAATTTTTTTTTAAATTGTTTGTTAGGTTAGGTTATTATAACTTTTTTTGTTGTTTGTTAGGTTATTATAATTTTTTTTGAGAGGAGTATTCAATAGTTTGCCTTTTTATGTAACTACCTTAATTTTGTGTAAGTATCAGAACGCTAGCATAAATCACATTTTGTTAAGGGCTCGTGTTGGCGCGAGATATATAAACGTATTTTTTTAGTTCTGTATTTTTCTGCATTTTAAAAAGAATAAAAAATTAACGGAAAAGAAATTTGCAGCAAATTGTAAACTATTTATAACCATGTAGTATACCTACATGGTTATAAACGAAAGTTTTTATATTACACGATTTTTTTAAATCGTCGCAATTTGTTTTTTTTTTTACTCAATTGTATCTACAGCTGTTGGTGGACAGTCTTGGCATAATGCTGATGTCTCCACTAGCAGTGCTGGCGGCGTGGCTTTCCGGACGGACCCTGGCTGGCCTGATGACTCAAGACAGCCACACCACACCCTGGCCCCTGGCTTCCACCTTTGTACTCGCTTGCATGACGCTTGTAAGTTACACCGACGTTTCTCTTTAGTACTCTAGACATAACAATAAAAAAAAAAAAAACAGACCATAGAAAAGTAAGAGATCTTATTTAACTTATTCTACGGTCCATATTAATATGTACCTTAAAACTAGCATAAAATATAAAAAGGCTTAATTAAAACACGCTTTTTAATGATTACGGCATCAGCATGTACATAGATAACGTAGTCAGGGTGTGAGCTGACGATGGCGCACGGCGGTTCAGCGGTGTCCCTTACAGTCGGCCAGTGAACCTTCGAAACTTGACACCCTTGGGCCAAAACTCTGCGCTTAAGTAGGTCGAGAGATGATGAGTAGGTACTCTCACCATCGACGGTACTTGGCTGGACTATCTAATGACCCACGACAGGTACACAATTCCTAGCTTCGTAGTCGCTTGCATGACTCGTGCAACTTACACCCAGGATTGTCTTTAGTAAAGACACTTGACTAAATAATAATAATAATAATGACATTATGCTGATGATTAGTACTTTAGACATAATGCTGAAGTCTCCAATGTGCAGCAGTGCTGGCCAAGTAACTTTTCGACGAACCTTGACCGGACTGATGATCGACATCCACACCAAGCTCTAGCCCTTGGCTTCGTACTCCTTTGTGTCATACAAGCAACTTAGACTGAGGATATTTAGACATTATGCTGACTTTCTTTATGTGTACTCTGGTACGAGTATCAAGTCAGTCAAGCTCAAACGAGTCTCAAGAGATAATAAGAATGCACCTGAGTTCACTCGAATCTGATTGGATTATGTTTGGATATCGTGTTTGCTTCACAGTTTACCTGGAAGTTTCGTTTAGAATAGACACGTAGTCAAGAAACCGCCTTTACAATTCGTATGTTCCCCGTTCCTTTTCAATACGAGTTAGAAATCGTTTATTTAGATAACTAGTTAGATAGATAGATAGAAACACTTTATTATACCACTTAAAACAGAAAAAAATACAGAAATAAACAATAGAATAAAGGAAGTATAATAGGCGGCCTTATCGCTGAGAGCGATCTTACAGGCAACCTTAGGATAGGCTGGACAAGAAGAAACATTATAGACGGTGGCACTTTAATAAATAGATAGATTTTAAAAAAGAAAACAAAGACTTATACTACATGCCATAATAATCTACATAATTATCATGTCCAGCAGTGGACTAACATAGGCGTCAGCCTATGTTAGTCCACAGCTGGACATAGGACATAGGCCCAATGAGCGCCACAGCGCCCTGTCTTCAGCTTGACGCATCAAGCATCAACCTGCAGTCTTTCGCAGGTCGTCTCACCAGGTCGGTGCTACACTATGTTTACCGAGTCGTGGATAATAATACCGCTAGTTATTTTCCGTTTTATATTTTTCCAGGTTTGCTACTACTGCTGGATAGTTTCAGCGGCGACGCGACACGCTCTGGGCTGGTGGATTTGGTACAAGTCCCAGTATGAAGTCCGGTTGACGCTTGATAATGATGAATGACAGTAAATTGTTTCAGCTATAGTGTAACGCTATAAGTGGCATCGTTTGGAGAAGATCTCCAAACGATTTTCATTTTAATTATATGTTCTAATCACTCTGTCCCACAATTTACTTAGGTTTTTTGTAGATATTTACACGAGAACACAAGAAAATTTATTTTATTTTATTTTTTGTTTATTTTTATAATATAATTATACCTTTCTTTGACGCACGTCAGGACATCATCCTTCTATTTCATCTAAATTAGGTAGATGGTTAATTTTAGGTTTGCTCCTGTCTCTCTTGCTTCATACATTGCATGAACAATATAGTATTGTTCATGCAACTCAGTATATTATATTGAGTTACAAGAGCAATACTATTAGCCCTCCTCTCCCATTTAATTTAATTCTGAATGAATAGAACCCGGGTGTTTCACCCATTTACGATTATATATGTACTCGTATTTCCTACAAATGTCATCTATTTTTGTATGCATTGACAATAATTGAATGGAGATTGATTGCTTGCATGAAATTTAATAATTACTTTTAATGTAAAAATTCTTCCATTGATTAAACAATTTTAGTTACAGAAATTTCGTTTTGTAGGTATAATAATAAGTAATAATATAATAATAAGACCTCTAAATGTTGAGTGGGGGCTATCTATAACTTTGTACGACCTATATTTAATTGCATTTGCCTAATTTAGGTACAATACCAGTAGTCTAAAATATTCACAGCGTAGATAATATTTTTATTTGTTTAAACCTGTATCATAAGTTTTTATTTTATGATATTAAAAATAAACTACTTAAAATATTTAATTCAATAACAAAGGTTTTTTTCCTGTTTATTAAAAGACCCTTCCCTGTATATATGAAGACAGGGCGCCATGGCACTCATTGGGGGAGGCCTATGTCTGGTGTGTATGACTGCTATAGGCTGATAATGCTAATGATGACGATAAATATAAAAATACAGGAATGGATGGAAGCGGTGCAGGACAAAACCCGTTGCGACGATCTTATTGTGTTTGAGGGTTCTGTCCTGGGGCGTAGAGGCTCCACGCCTGGGATAGGTAAATATGCCTGAGGCAGGCGGCTAATGCAGCAACAAAGCGATCGTAAGTACCTTTAGATCACTACAGGCTTTGAAGGTGCGCGGGGGCCGCGGGGGGAACGGCCGGCAGGTACCTACACCTTGTCTCGTCACAAACGGTTCAGTATTATGTATTGTATTTATTTGTTTTTAAAGAATATACATAATTACATGTATAATAACACTCTTTAAACACGAAACAAATATCTGCAGATCGTAAAAACATTTGTCCCGAGACAGACCTTCACCAGTGGGTGAAGCCAGGGGGTCGTCAGTGAATATACCTAGAAACAAACTAGCAAAGGTAAAACTTACTTTGTACCGGCACAGCTTTGTGAAAGCAACAGCTGACAAGAACCCAAGCCTTTGTATCGGCAGAATATCGATTCGAATAATAAATAAGAAATGCAATGCATAATCGTTTCTACAAAGCAGTTTTATGCACTCTGAGCGGACATTTTTAGCGGAGAACAAGCAAGTTTCTTCGAGTTAAACTATTTTCATTTCATTGAACAGAATTTAAGGGGTATTGACAGAATTCTCAGGCTGTCTGTCCATTGACGCGGAGGCAGCGAAGCGGAGTTAGGGGTTAATGCGGAGCGGAGATTTTATGAAATTCCAATAGTTATTGGCACTGGACTCCGCTCCACTCCTCTCCTTATCAATGAACAGGCAGCTCTATCATGAAACGAAACTGGCTATATTTTGTTTAAACTCAAGCTTTTGCATACAACATAATGTTTTAATTTTTTTTCAAAATTAGCTTGTTTGGCCAATAAGAGTTTCGATATTACCATTTATGTCTGGAATTCCAAAATGACAAATACATAATATATATTTTTTTGTGTTGTAAATTAAGCAAAATGCAAACCGCTAAATGTGTGTACATTATCAGTATAGATAGGCCAGCTCAAAATTAATGTGCGGGCTGACTGAAGCGAACGTTCCATTTTATTTCCATATTCATTTTCATTTATTTTTGTTGAGATGAAACAAACTCTATTTATTTCATCTCGGACCATTCTGTGACGTTACCACTGTCATAGTTTAGTGATTGGTTAGCAGAAATCGGACCCTGGCCTTACACTGACACAGAAACACAAGGACAGACAAAAGCTTGGAATGAGTAAAAAAAGCTTGGGACGAGTTTTGCTCCAACTCGAACTTTTACCTACTAACAAGGTAAAAGTTGCTTGTTCGCTTTTTCACTTTGCCTTAAAAATATTGAAGTGAACAAAAAATATATATGATCACATTATTTCCTTATTATACTTATGTAATTTGAAATTTGTGACGTGTCCAAGCGTCCGGTAGATCTAAAGGAAATAAAACACTTTGACGTTTGACAGAATAAAGGTAGACTGCAACCGCAGGCAACATTGCGGCTATAGTTTGACCGAAACTGCTGTACCGCGCCTGAGGTATACGAGCGGCGAGACGGGGGGGAAATATCGGCCGCTCCGATCCATCAGTCTGCCGTCAACGCGTACTCTTGCTCTTTTTTCCTCGCCCCCCATCTCGCCGCACTTTCCTAAGAAGCGGTACAGCGGTATCGGTCAAACTTATAGCAGCTACGGTTGACCGGAGTGCTGCCTGCGGTCGCAGTTGCTTCTATTTTTACACGGCTCGCGACTCTACTGGCTCTGCAGTCTGCGGCCGCGGCGCGCAGCGACCGCAGACAGCAGAGCCAGTGGCCGCATGTTGCCGCGCTTGGAACCAATTTCAAAGAGATGCATAGAAACCAGTAGTGTCGCAGTTTACGGCTAGCGGTCAATCTTGGAATTACACTTAAAAGCGTCTTGGCTGTAACAGTTATATTCTAGAGCCGGAGTAGGCTATTAGAATCATTGGTTACATTATTCGCTGGAGTGAGACACTGCACTAAGCAATAATAAAGTAGGTATCTAGTTAGTATCGGTAACCTAGTGTGTTATCGACCATCGCGCGTTCAATGTTTCATTCCTTGTCAAGTGTATAGTATTGAATACATTTATCAAGAATGTAGGTGTATAATGTTCAGACGTAAGAAAAAGAAATTAATGAATGATTATATTTATTTGCATGAATATGAAAAAAGTTAGAAGTAGTAAATTTTTCTGACAAGTTGGCTACGTCTTGATAGGCAAGTAAAAACGACAGGCGCCAATATTGGTTATCAAAATACATTATGCCAATCCATTGATAAGAACAATAGATCAGGAAGCATTGCGATTATAGTTGTTATATGACTGTTCAGATAAAATACGCATGTTGTTGAATAATAAGTTGACCTTGAAATAGTTATCTGGGAAAACTATAGATAGATATTATGATACCCTATTCACTATCAATCATGTTTTCCAGAGCTGACCAAAATCCTCTGCCCTTCACGCAGCTTTTTTATCAACTCATGAAAAAAAATTTAGTATACTTTTAAATTATTACAAGTTTATTCCTATAAAATATGTTATGTAGGTGAGGTTTCATTATAAAAATATTTCTGACGTGGACTACTCGGCGACATAGAGCAGTTATAAAATATGGATTTAACCCCACCTACAAAATTGAAACTAAATGCCTACCCATCTAATTAGTTTTTAAGATAATTAGATGGATAGGCATAAATGGATTTTAAAATAATTTATTCAAATATTTATCTTTCTAAACTGCGAGCTTTAAATTCTGCAAAAATTTACTTATTACAATTTTGTTACTTTTTTCATTGTTTTTAGTGCTCTTTTCTCTCTAAATAAACCTACACTAAGTGATGAGATTATTCTTACATTCATGAACAAATTAGACTTTATGCGAAAAGCTTTATCTAAACCTAAGAATTAGAAGAGGCCGACTAAAATTATTTTATATTAAATCCTACTACATTTTGCAAACTGTTTCGCTACCCTGATTTTACTCTTAATGTAGAAATGTTGAATTATTGTCAGTTAAGAAAAACTAGGTGCTCTCCTTCAAAGTTGTTAAAATGGACGTGCGTCTCTTTATTTTTTGCGACGATATTTATAAACTTTATAAAAAACTAAGTGATGTGTGTGAAATGGTGATTAGAATTTTAACATTAAGTATATAAAATTAAAAGTTGAGCGTATCATTAGATTTTTGTCGCAATTAACATTGACAGATAACAAACAAACATACTGGTTCAAGTAATTTGAATGTGATAAAACTAAATCGCCATGCCAAAATAATGATAAAATTTGCCATTTTATCTAATCTGCGTTCGACAAGACATTGAAGCCAATTTGCTTTCGGGCAGAATATAATCCAGTCGTTTCTGGTTTAATTCTTATGAAAATGGAAAATAGAATCAAACTATCTCCAAAACTATTGGGAGTGCATCAGAAGAAAACTGCAACTGACGGTAAGTTTTTAATTTAAAGTAAATAATCGATGCCCTCCGACCAGGTGGGATGACGACCTGCGAAAGACTGCAGGTAGATGCTGGATGCGGCAAGCTGAAGACAGGGCGCTATGGCGCTCATTGGGGGAGGCCTATGTCCAGCAGTGGACTGCTATAGGCTGATGATGATGATTAATTAAGTACCTAAGAAATTTGTCTTAGATGTTGGTCAGTAACATTAAAACTCCAACAAAATGTAAGTCAACACGCATCTCAGTTCGAATAAGAAGCACATCATTATTAAGTATTAATACAATGGGTATTTATCGCGTTTATTTAACTATTTTTCCCGACGTTTCAACAAAGTTTTAGAATGATGTATTCAGATCGCGTACCTTTAAAAATATTTAGAAGCATATCATCCTAAGGGTTAGCTATCTATAGCATCTATACGTAACGCAACACGACGCTGGGCGCACTTGATTCAAAATTCAACTGTATTTACTTCTTAAAAAGATACAAATTGGCGAAACGCGGCGTAGTGCAGCATCGCGTCGCGTCTAGTGACACTTTGCAACCGGTCGCGGAGCGGTCGCGGTCGCGTCGCTGTTGCTGTTGCTTTTACATAATCAGCCTGCCGGTCTGAGTTAACCCTTAGCCCTTTATTCAGGCAGTAGTCAGATTCTGTTTAGAAAATATCTGACCGACCACCTCCGGCGTCGCAGGCGGACCATCACCTGCTGCGCCACGGAGGTCATAAAACTTTAAAAGTTACATATTCATATTATAGTTACCCCACGTTCCTCTCTTAAAACAACAAAAACATGAACTAAAGTGGCAATTCTATTTTCGCTAGTTTACAGTACATTTTAGCTGAAACAGAGCAATTTAATTTCCTTTCTCGCTGAATACTTATTTAGAATGCAAATCTAAATGAGCAGCCAACTTGATTACTACTGCATACATGGTAAATGTACCGCGCACGTGGATAGTATATTATAGTTATTCTGTGGCACGAGTGAGCAGCTTGTTTGCATAGTGCGTAGGTGCAAAAAAATTAAGACTGCCCGCAAGACTCGACGAAAATACTAGAGTACATAATTTGAAAACCACTTCTATAACTTTGTCTCTGACCCAATAGGGTTTATTGAAGATAACTCTTTTCAGGGTTCAACTCATTTTTGTTATTAATTTTCTAGTTTATTTGTTTGTATATATTTTATCGTGCAAGAAAGAATAAATAAATAAGAAAACAAAATTAATGCAGAAGAAATAGAATGTGTCAAAAAAATACAAACCTTAATATACACAATTTTTTGGTTTTGAACAGAAATCTGTTGTTGTGGTGTTTGGATGTATGTATATCCATTGTCCATTGCATTGTATGGAACCTTTAGAATTCAATTTAACAAAGTAAGTGTCATTTATATTGGCTTTCTAGATAATAGGCATACCTAGATGCTTTAAATATAAGTTGCCTTTAGGCAGTTTTCATAAAACGTTGAGCATGAACCACCAACCATGCTACGCAGCAGCTACGTCGTAGCAAGCTCCGCCGTAGCTTGCTACGATGTAGCATATTGCTACGGCGGCATTATAGTCATCCGGCACCAAACGGGAATTTAACATTATAGGCTACTTATATCCCGTAAAAAATAATTCAAGTAGAAGCTAGTAACCCATTAATACCTATTACAGCGGAGCATATATCAAAGCTGCGGGCGTCGCAGTCTCCAATCGCGATCTCAGTGAGTCGGTGCCCCACTTGGTCATCGCTGGACACACTGCGCTTCTCAGGATATTGGGATAATCAGGCCAATGGGATTCTACTCAACAATGGCTCTACCGGTAAGACCTGGCTGTACCTACCTTTCGAATAACGTAGATGATATTTTTTAAACGTGTAACTGCCTCACGTGTTACAAAAGCTTCTCGCTGTTGATATGTGCTACGATCATCTGATATATTTTGACGACCGATGTGGCGCGGTGGGCGATGGTCCGCCTGCGACTCAGGAGGTTGCGGGTTCGATTCCCGCCTCGGAACAAATGTGTGTACGATCTACAGATATTTCGGGTGTTCTGGTCGTTTTCTATGTATAATAAAAAAATATCTATCTATGTAAAATATTGTATTATGTATATCAGTTATCTAATACCCATAACACAAGCTCTGCTTACCATGGGGCTAGATAATGCTGTGTGATTTGTCCAGCATTATTTATTTATTTATTATATGTACATTGACATAAGCAAAGACAAAATCTTATAACAAATATAGCTCCAAAGTTTTCGATCAACCTTTAACTTCGTTCACGTACGTCGCGCGCGGGTTGGTCATTGTTTGCAATAGGGTATATGATAAGATTTTCTATTAACGATTTATTTAGGTTATTATTGTCTAAGAGCAATAGAATGGAGAATAATAAGTGCCTATTTGGCTCTTTTCATTGGGTAATGACATAATCCCTCCCTGCGATCCCTAACCTATAGGTAAAATTTATGAACAAAAAATACATATCTGAGGGTTACTAAATAACAAGTTGCTGGGGCAAACGTGTTCTTGAGTGGAGACCACGACTCGGTAAACGTAGTGTAGGACGCCCTCCGACCAGGTGGGATGACGACCTGCGAAAGACTGCAGGTAGATGCTGGATGCGGCAAGCTGGAGACAGGGCGCTATGGCGCTCATTGGGGGAGGCCTATGTCCAGCAGTGGACTGCTATAGGCTGATGATGATGATGATGATGATGAAATAACAAATAACGAGAGTATCTACTATGTTATAATAATAAAACATATAAATTTTACATGTTTAAACTATTAGTGTGGACGATTTTTTTTTGTTTTAGTAACAATTACATTCTTGATTTATGTAACAACTAGTGACTCGCCCCGGCTTCGCACGGGTGCAAATGCATGTATTATATATGTATATACATTAAAAACCTTTATCTTGAATCACTCGATCTATTAAAAACCTGCATCAAAATCCGTTGCGTAGTTTTAAAGATCTAAGCATACATATTGACAGACAGACAGACAGCGGGTAGTCACTTTGTTTTTTACTATGTAGTGAAGTGATATTAAACAAGAAGTGAAATAATAATAATAATAATAATGCTGGACAATTCACACAGCATTATCTAGCCCCATGGTAAGCAGAGCTTGTGTTATGGGTACTAGATAACTGATATACATAATACAATACATTACATAGATAGATATTTTTATTATACATAGAAAACGACCAGAACACCCGAAACAAATATCTGCAGATCGTACATACAATTGTTCCGAGGCGGGAATCGAACCCGCAACCTTCTGCGTCGCAGGCGGACCTTCGCCCACCGCGCCACATCGGTCGTCTAATGTGAACGTAAAATACATAAGTTAAATAACTTACCACTTAACCTGAGCGCATCTTTAGTGAAATGTTAAATTATTTTGCTACAATTTGCTGCATAGTCAGCAGTAAGCCGAGAGACATTTTCGTTGAAAATACCACAAATTGAGTTATACACGGTCGTGAATAGTACAGCTGTGTGAATATGACTGAAATGCAGAATTCACATTTGGTATGCAAAATAGCTAGGTACATATTTTGCATACCAAATGTGAATTCAAGTCGTATTATCTAATTAGTAGGTACTAATTAGATGACATGACGTCACCCAGTTAGGTCCTGACTGAAAACCTATTCTTTCCATGATCTCTACAGACAGAAATTTGTTTTAAACAGACATAATTCGCATGCCTGGAAGAGATCGCTCTTAGCGATAAGGCCTTTATACATTCAATATTCTAAGTATTTATTTCTATATTGTTTTCAGTTTTGGGTGGTATAAGTGTTTTCTATCTTTACATATAAGGGCTCCCACACAAAACTGCGAACTCGCATCGCATCGCAAATATCTGCGAACTCGCACGAATGCACCGCAAGAACGTCCGATCTCAGTCGCATCGCGCATTCCTGCGATATTACGTCATACTTGGTGACGCCCCTTTTAGTCCGCAACTCAAAAGCTCTTCAAATGAAGATATGCTCATTCTAAAATAATCAAAAAATTTACCTTCTTCAGTTCTCAACCCATAGTACTTTCGAGTAAAATAGTTCCCATCAGAGTTCATAATCGTAATAAATGAATGAACCCAGAATCTTCTTTTTCTTTTATATCTATTTAACAATAACAGCAGTGCAATAATCTTTTTGTGATCCATCTTACGCTTCCTAAAAACACGTCCAATACGGCTGACTACACTTGAAGGTATGGTTGCCCTACCAAACGGTTTGCCGCATAAAATCGTATCGCAGAAATTCGCATTGCAAGTTCCTGCGATGCGACATCGCATCGCAGTTTTGTGTGGGAGCCCTTATTTATACCACCCAAAACTGAAAACAATATAGAAATAAATTCTGTGATATAAAAGACATCGAATTATAGATAATCAATATTTTTTTACCAAAACTGACATTGACTTTATATAAAATTACAAAGTTCTTAGTTTTTCGAGAAAAATTTAACACTTTGACTGCGATTTTTTTTCGACGACTGCGATCTTTTTTTTAATCTAAAAAATTCGTGCTGCCGCTCTACACAGCGGTTGTGTTGCGCCGCACATGCGTTTCGTTCGAAAAATATTACGGCTGTGCTGAGTCACAAAGATCTGTATTTTCTCAGCCGCTGCGCTAGTGTGGATTTACGCATATTAGTCACTTGTAGAAAACACATACCGTGTGATTTCAGCACACAAAGCGTTAATTTATTTATAAATAAATTAGTAATCCGTCGGAACAAAATTTATACAGAACCATCTCGATTTCATTCTCTTTAATATAAATAGAAATATCATTACATGCAAAAATAAATTCTTATTTCATATTCAATCCACAAATACATTTAAGCGCTAGTCAGTTTGGATTTCTTGAAAGGTGTTAGAAACTAACTCTCAGAAAAACAGCTAAATGAAATACTCGAGTAACGGGTAAATGGTGAATAACTTTTGAATTGTGATATTTTGTTTTTAAAACGAGAGAGCGGGTCGTACTTGAGTACCTACTTCGGGTTCCCTACCACACCAATACATTAATTTGTTTATAGGACACTTTTTTTGAGACTTATGGAATAACTAGCGGACCTTCCCGGCTTCGCACGGTTTTAGTACGGATCCCTAACTTTTTTGAAAATATAATATAGCCTATTTTCACCGGGGATAGTGTAGCTTCCCAACGGTGAAAGAATTTTTCAAATCGGTCCAGTATTTTCGGAGCCTATTCATTACAAACAAACAAACAAAATCAAACCTTTCCTCTTTATAATATTAGTATTGATAATAAACATTATTCATCATCATCATCGGCCTGTATGAATTGTCCAGCATTATTTATTTATATTAGTCTACAGCTGAACATAGGCCTCTCCCAATGAGCGCCACAGCAGCGCCCTGTCTTCAGCTGACGCATCCAACATCTACCTGCAGTCTTTCGCAAGTCGTCAATAATAATATCATTATTTATTTATTTCATAGCACATACACCTACCAAATATTATTCTGCGATAGTTTTATCACTAAAACCTTACTCTTGAAAATTCCTCAGACGCGTCATAAAAATCAAATTCTCAAGATAAGATACTTGAACACGAATTTTCTTATCTTTGTTATCGATCACTGGTTATGCAACATCGTTTGTAAATATGGTTTTTGACAACAAACAGGAAATATAAAGGTAGCTAAAGGTAGTTTCACACTAAACGACATCGATAAGTATGCTAAGACTTATTAATCAATTATTTACTGCCGTTTAGAATTATCATATTTTAGACGTATGTACCCAATAGCGAGATTAGAAGCTGTGGCGTTAGCAGCTAAAGAATCGACCCCTTAAACTCATGAAGCATGTGGATTTTGTACCAGAAGATGGGCAGCAGCTCGTTCTGAGTATTTTTAACACCCCCACTGCGTTCACCAAGCTGCCTGGTAAGCGTGGTGATTAAATAAATCTTCCCACACTCCGTTTCGCGGTCGCCACTCAAGAACCAACGGTTATCGGTTCTGCGAGCTATATGGCCTGCCCATCGCCATTTTAGCCTGCTAATTCTGAGAGCTATGTCGGTTATTTTGGTTCTTCTACGGTTTCCGTATTCCGGATTCTATCGCTGAGAGAAACTCAAACCTGTAGCATAAAATCCTACAACAATAAAACTTATCTTGAGTCACTACTAGATAGTTTACTAACTGGCCTAAATGATAATAAGCCGAAAAAATCCAAAATGGAACAGCTATCATTGCTAATTGTAAAAGCTCATTAAAAGTATATTTAATTCCAGCATATTTCGCATTCGAGACCCCAGTGCGACCCACACTGCGGGGAGGGCCGCTTATCGGAGAGTACATATTCGAACAAATGCACTTCCACTGGTCTGTCGATGAGTTCACGGGGTGCGAACACGTTTTGGATGGACATGGGTAAGTTATGTAATATTAATAATAAGATACCCGCTATTTCTAGATTTACTCTCTTAAAGAGCCTTTAGATTAACTCTCTCTCAGAGCCTCTGTGCTGTTGGCTTTGGCACGCACGCCCTCCAAAGGACCGGGCCCGAGATCATGGAAATGAGTAACAAATATTAATAATAATCTTTCCTTTTATTTGCAATAGTAACTACACGTGGCGGATATCATCTTCGGGTGTATCATAATGTGCACCCGAGGATGATACCCATTATGTGTAGCCTTTTTAGTCTCTGTGCTGTTGGCTTCGGCCACACGCAAGCTCTAGGCTCCAAAGGACCGGGTTACTTTATGGCCCGAAATAATAAAAGTGAGAAACACATAATTATAATAATACTGGACAATTCACACAGCATTATCTAGCCTCAAGGTTAGCAGAACTTGTGTGATGGGTACTAGATAACTGATATACTTAATACGATACATACACACATATATTTATTTCACATAGAAAAACGACCAGAAATCCGGAACAAATATCTGCAGATCGTACAAACGTTTGTCTCGAGGCGGGAACCGAACCACCAGCCACCTTCTGTGTTGCATAAATAGTGATAAGCAGTTTTAACATACATTACACTATAATTTGATAAAAATAGCACTCCTAGGAAAACCGTCTGTGTCTAGAGAATAACAATCCGAATAAATTTGCTAATTCACTGTAATCGCTGTTTATTTCTTGGGGGATTAGAATTAAGAAAATATAAATTAAGAAAATATAAAATTTTATGAAAGCTAGTAATTCTAGGAATACCTACATTTGTTTTTGTAAACATTTACGTACTTTCTCTGTCAATACGAGTTATAATTTGACGACCGATGTGGTGGGCGAAGGTCCGCCTGCGACGCAGGAGGTTGCGGGTTCGATTCCCGCCTCGGAACAATTGTGTGTACGATCTGCAGATATTTGTTCCGGGTGTTCTGGTCGTTTTCTATGTATAATAAAAAATATCTATCTATGTAATGTATTGTATTATGTCATGTATTATGTATATCAGTTATCTAGTACCCATAACACAAGCTCTGCTTAACATGGGGCTAGATAATGCTGTGTGAAATTGTCCAGCATTATTTATTTTATTTTTATTTATAATTATTTGGTCTCTCTTGATTTATTGCATGATGATTTAAAATAAACATTTAATCATTCATTTTAGAGAAAAATGGGAATTGAATGACCAAAAAAGTATTAAATAGATGAATAGCCCAAAGTTTCGTCCTTGACTGGAGCCATCATCAATCAAGTCGTCGAATTCGACGAGAATTTCGATATAAATAGGTACCTACTAGAATAAATCGAAATCCCAACTCACCGGTTCGCATTTCGTGTCGCGTTCTTATTCCATTCAGGATTTCTACGAAACCAAACCTATTAAACCCTTCCGTACAAAATCACACTAATATGTATTATAATTCTCAAGTTTGGATGTTTCAATTTAAATACTCGACATTACATACAGTTGTATGATACAACTTTGTTCAATATTGATTTGGTACAATCATAATCATAACCTCTATTTGCGTGAATGTATGTATATTCGTTCTTAATAGGTATATAGTATGTTCCTTATTGGCCGCTGGGGCAAACGTGTTCTTGAGTGGAGACCACGACTCGGTAAACGTAGTTTAGCAGTTTGCAGGTAGATGCTGGATGCGTCAGGCCGAAGACAAGGCGCTATGACGCTCATTGGGGGAGGCCTATGTCCAGCAGTGGACTAATATAGGCTGATGATGATGATGATGATGTTCCTTATGTATATTGGTATATATATCTGTCGTAACGCAAGCTCTGCTTAGTTTGGGGCTAGATAATGTTGTGGGGGTTGTACCAGTATTTTTTTTTTATTTCTTCACCCTTAAACTACAGGACTGATTGAACTGAAATTTAATAAAGATGTACATAGGTAGTTCTACGACTGGATTAAAATATAGGCTATTTTCTATCTCGGAAAAACCCCTACGAAGCCGCGGGCAGAAACTAGTGTAGTTAATAATGTTGTCGAATACCTTGATCGATGTTCAAATGTAAATTTGCCGTGTCTCTAATGAATCCTTCATTTAGGGAACCCGCCGAGTCCACCTTAATTAACAAGGTACAACACAATCAAACTCAACAGTAACTTAATCTAATTACCCCAGAAATAAATAAATATTGAGTTATTGGGAATATAATTATGATTTGTGAACGACTGGATAGTTTTTATGGCGTAAAAGTTAGAGTTTTAAAAATTGTAAAAGTTGCTCGGGAAATTCTAAATTGGGGACAAGTAAAATTCTATCAGATTTTTTGACAGAAAAACCAAAATCAATAAATAGGCAATGTTAGTGAGTTTAGAAGGTTATTTGTAGGTCAGGGACGGCTGGTCCGCTTTCGAAAATTTGTAACTTTAATTCTTCATTAAATAGATAGATTTATGATAGTAATTAATAATGCTTGACAATATCACCGCTCGTGCTTTACAGAGTAGTAGTATTGTTTTGCGGGTAGGTACTAGATAACTAATAGAGATTGACGCGTACTGTGGCGCGGCGGACGAAGGTCCGCCTGTGATGCAGGAGGTTGCGGATTCAATTCCCGCCTCGGGACAAAAGTATATATCTAAGTATGTAATATATGTATAGTATTATGTAGTATATCAATCATTTTGTACCTATAACACACTCTGCTTAACTTGAGGCGAATTGATGCTGTATGGATTGTCAAAATATGGTCAAACTTAACTTATAGTAAGTTGGTTTAACTCTAAATTAATACAATACATAGATGACATAATTATGATGTTCCAGTTATGCAGCAGAATGCCACTTCGTCCACTACAACAGCAAGTACGAGTCTATAGAAGCGGCGGTGGGCCACCCAGACGGACTCGCCGTGGTCGGGTTCTTGTTTGAGACTGTGGACGCACCCAACCCGAGGTTCGACAAACTTGTAGAAGGCTTGGAGGGTATTAAGAAGAAGGACTCATCTGTGCATGTCACTTCAGGTTTGTAAAGACAAGAAATATAATTTTATTGCTCTCAAAAAATGAATTCAAATTCCGTAATTTCACACTGTTTTTAAGTTTTGCGGGGTAAATTGTAATCCCTCTGGAATACTGTTTTATGGGGGTTTGGGTGTGGACCCCACCTCGGGAACATTTTTTATACAAAAACGAAATAATTTTCCCGGCCCATAATTGGCAGAGAAATTGAAGAACATAGGTACATAAGAAAATACACATACAGCCAAACATAGAAACTCCTAGTTTTTTCGAAAAAGTAGCCCACGTACATATATTTTTTATAGTTTTCAGTTAATACTTGTTTTACATCAGTTTTGTCTGCATCACATAGCATCACAACTGGATTCCCGTTTGGTACCCACATTATATTGCATACCTACATTTAAGAGGTACGTCAGTCAGAACCTTTACACTTGCCAAATTAGAAGTAGAATAATTGTAAACATACCGCCCATACATAACCTAAAATTAACTCTGTTGTTATCTCTTTTGAAACGGAATTTATATTACTTGTGGATTTATGATCCTTCTTCTATATTGCTTATTTATCGACGTCAAACCGGTGGGTTTCAGTATTTTCTATCGTGGGTTGTTTACAAATATTCTAAATCGAGTTTGGCTAGTGTATACATTGCAACCAAAAGCGAGACATGTCAAGTTCAAACATAGGCACCTAAATTTTTCATAGGTTTAAAACAAAAATAGTAAAACATTTTTTATGAAACCTAAATGATAAGTAGGTAATTTATTTTCGTAAGTACTAACAACATATTTTATTTGCTGAGTGAAACTCGCAAAATAAACAAGATTAAATTCACAGTCTAGGATTTATCCCACTGATGATAAACCTTAATATATTTTCTTCTTTATGACTTCGGTTTATGATAGGATTACCTACATACGAGTATATAATTCAAATAAATTATTGGAGGAATTAAAGGAGAAAAATAGTTTTTGTTAAAATACCTATTATTACAGAAGGCCCGGTGACTTCAAGGCTTACTTTGCTTTTAGCTTATTGTAGCTGTTTTAGGGTTCTGTACCCGGAGGGTGAAAACGGGACCCTATTACTAAGCCCCCCGCTTTCTGTTTGTCCGTCTGTCAGCGGGCTAATTCTCATGAACCGTAAAAGGTAGACAGTTGAAATTTTCAGAGTCTGTTTTTCTTGCTAATTTTATTTATTTATTGATAAAATATAATATTTACAGTGCCTTTACAGTTGGACACCAAAGCGAAAAAGAAATTAAAAAATCTTAAACATAAAATACACCAACTAAAAACTAACATTAAATAATATAATAATAATAAAATAAATACCTATTAATATTAAAGAGAACCACTTTAATTCTCCGAAAATTGTGTGTGTGTGTTGCTCTTGTTGATAAAATACCTAATATTAAAAATATATTAAAGGTCCAAGCGTTACGTCAAGCGCGGTTCCTTTTCCGAAATAGTTATGCACGATTGTACGGAACCTTCCGAGTAGGAGTCGTCTCTCACTTGATCGGTTTTATTAAGCCTGGTATTCACTAAATAATCCCTGCCAAGCGTGATTAATATGGCAAAACCACAACTTGTTTAGGGGGCATGACCATGTTCGGCAGTGGATATTTGTGTGATGACAAAGAGTTGAATTTGTCTACACATTGTTATCATAAAGTAAAGTAAAAAGATTTTTATCTTGTCAGAACAGAGACTCTTATAAATTAAACTTAGATTAACAGAAGACAGAAACTGACAAAATCGATCTCCACTCAGCATGTGCTATGGTAGAGCAGATCGTACCATAGCGCTGGTCTTCCGTAAAGCAGGTATTTATGATAACTTATACGAGACATATTGTTTGATTTTTAAATCAAGTCGCATGAAATTAATCGCGCAAACGAACACCTGCATGACTTATATTCATTTAAAAGTAATTTCATACTTTTATGACCCTTATGCCTCGAAATAGCATCGTAAAAATGAGGTGTCGTAAAAATCCCCGCTAAAACTCCTTGGGATTTGAAATATTATCAATAATTTGATGTCGCCAGTAAAAGCTGTATAAAACGTTTTTTACGAAAATTACTTTAGCAACAGAACAAAGACCGTGAATCTATTGTCTGATTGTGTGTCCGTAATCTGTTGGATCATTTGGCGCCCGCGCGGGCACAGTCTTTATTCCCTCATTTAAATTAAATCTTAGACTTGTAATAACTACGGAATAACAGAAATACTAATGATATGAACGGTATCTAGAAAAAATAGGAAATCGCATAACCGAGTACAGAAATTACATCACTACATAGTACGAGTATAAAACAAGGTCGCTTCCCGCTGTCTGTCTGGCCCTATGTATGCTTAGATCTTCAAAACTACACAACGAATTTTGATGCTGTTTTAATAGACAGTTATTCTAGAGGGAGGAGGGTTTATAAACCATTTGACATATAGATTTCCAAGCGGATGAAACCACGGGTGCTACACTAAACACGGTCACACGTGCCCTACCACGCTAGAAGCTAGCGCGTTTCTTTGACAGTTCAAATCGTGGCCAAATCGCATCGTGTCGCGGCGAGGAATGACTCATATGACATAGGGAATAATGTTTTAACCGATTCCACGATGCTGGGTTGTCGTAGGTGTGTAACACGCTTTGAAAGTCAATAAAGAATAAAGCGCCAGCTAATGACAAATAACTCTTAAATGACTCTAAGGTTTTTGATAGTTTCGTTAGCCTTCGCACGCGGGGTAATCTCTAAGAGATGAAATAATATTCCAAAATTTTAGTATTCGGACTTTAAAAGACTAAGCACTCTAGCGGCATTAGAGAGAAACATTGAAGCTTATCTAATCCTGTTTAAAAAATGTAACATCTAGTTCATTTGACGAGAGGTGTTGCCGTTGCTCAGTTCTAAGGTTTATGTTATTATAGGGCGTAAGCCCTCGCATTCGGGGTAATCTCTAAGATTTCGCGGATTCAAAGAACAGTTTTGGAAATAATATTATTGAATTTCTTACCTAGCTTTTGGCTTTAAGCTGATGATGAGAATGGGCAGATGAACGTCTAAACGCCACCTGTGGTCTACAGACGACGATTGGCACTTGCTGTAATCTCTTAGAAGTTAAATAATATCCCAAAAACCGATACTAGAGGTAGAATTTTTTTGGAATAATATGTAAGGAAATCTGTTTCGAAAACTAACCAACAAGTTTTCCTCAGAATCCCTGTCCTGGATGAACACAACTGATCTGCAGGAAGGCAACTACCTCACATACAAGGGATCGCTCACGACACCACCTTACACAGAATGCGTCACATGGATTATCTACGAGAAACCTGTAGAAATCGGATTTGAACAGGTATTCTATCAACCCACTCACTGCCTATAGAAGCTAAGGGTCATGCCGCAGATATAGGTACCAGGTGCAAGACGTCCATTTCAATATAATAAGTTTTTATATAATATTTCAATATACGACCTCTGTAGCCTGGTGGACAAAGGTCCGACTGCGACGCAGGAGGTTGCAGGTTCGATTCCCGCCTCGGAACAATCAAAATGTGTGTACGATCTGCAGATATTTGTTCCGGGTGTTCTAGTAGTTATCTATGTATAGTAAAAATATATATGTGAAGTATATCAGTCATCTAGTTTCCATAACACAAGCTCTGCTTAGTTTGAGGCTAGATAATGCTGTGTGAATTGTCCAGCATCATTTATTATGGACGAGTACTGAATTGTGTTTAAAAAAACAAAATGTGGATATTTTTCTGATTTTAACACTTTGACTGCTGAAATCACACTGTATGTGTTTTCTACAAGTGACTAATATGCGTAAATCCACACTAGCGCAGCGGCTGACAAAATACAGATCTGTGTGACTCAGCACAGCCGTAATATTTTTCGAACGAAACGCATGTGCGGCGCAACACAACCGCATTGTAGAGCGGCAGCACGAATTTTTTAGGTTGAAAAAAGATCGCAGTCGTCGAAATAAAATCGCAGTCAAAATGTTAAAAGTTATTGCGTCAACTCTTATGTAAAAAATTAAATACATTTTTTGCAATAATTTACCAAGGTTGCTTGCACCTACATACGAGCTTACCTTTATTATATTTATAAATAACAAGCTTAGGTTTGATCTGATCATTACTTGCAGCTAGCTTCATATTCGTTTACTAAGAAGTTTTTATTATATTTTGTTTACAAACCTCATAATACCAAATACTCCTTTGAGCATTTTTAAATGGTCTGTAAGCACGTGTATTTCATGGTCTCAATAAAGCCCCATCAGCATACAGGCTGCACAGCACACCTTCAAGTTGAACTTTGCTCCCCAAAACAAGGGGGTTTTGGCATAATCATGAAGTAGTAGAAGTAGCTAAAGATAAATCATGATCTGAACACATATACATGAACACTACTTAATACAATGGGTATCGCCATATTTATATATTTCATCATCATCATCAGCCTATAGCAGTCCACTGCTGGACATAGGCCTCCCCTAATGAGCGCCATAGCGCCCTGTCTTCAGCTTGCCGCATCCAGCATCTACCTGCAGTCTTTCGCAGGTCGTCATCCCACCTCGTCGGAGGGCGTCCTACACTACGTTAACCGAGTCGTGGTCTCCACTCAAGAACACGTATATATATTTATTTGTCGGGAAAAATAGGTAAACGAACGCTATAAATACCCGTTGTAGTGCTTACAATTAGATAAATCATGAGTCAACTAGTTTCTGCCCGCGACATACAACATAATAGTAACTATGAACATAACATAACTACTCTTCAATAAATTTATTGACTAATAAATAAAATAAAAAGCCTTTTATTTCCAATAAATTACTAAGTTTACATTGTTTTTTAGAGTTTTTTTTAAACCTAGTTGTTTATATAACTTAATTAATCTAACGTGTAATTTAGTTTCATACAATAATATCTGTAGGAACCCCTTATTGGGTGAAGGCCTCCTCCAAAGATGCCCATGTGTCTCTGTCCTGTGCGGTCTGTTTCCAGTTTGAAATTTATTGACTACTCTTCAATAATTACGCTACCGTCAGCTTTAATATATGTACCGATCCTATCCATCCAAGGAGAAATCGCTTATAGCGATAAGGCTGCTAATTGTGCCACTAAATATAGTTAATATTAAGTTCCTTTATTATTATTATACACTCATTTATTTAAATTCTCGTATAAAATTCATTTTTTACTATAGAAAATACAATAAAATATTATAAAACTATTCTACAATTAAAAATATATCAAAACGGTAGATCACCGACCGCGAAGCTAGGCTCAAGCGGCCGGTGTCTAGGGCTGCAGAGAAAGGAACTTCCTGACGATGCGTGCCGAGTCCAAGAGTACCGCCTTCTGGATCTGGCCCTTGATCCAACTTATTATTATTTTTACATTGATAATTTTATTGCACCAACAAGTTAGAAAACTCCAGAAACATCACCATACTCTATTTTGGCGTAAACCGATTCAAAAGGTGACATTTTTGTTCACAGTTGGGACTTCTTCGAGAGCTGGAAGGTCCAGAAGACGTGCCTATTGAGAGAAACGTCAGACCAACCCAGAGACATCCTCCGGGACACTCCGTCATCTACGTCAAACAAGTGCAAGGGAAATCAAAGTTATAGAGAAAATAGTTAAGAACTGAAGTTGGCCTTCATAATAATTTAATCGCCGACAGGCCGGCAAAGGACGCTTCGCACTACCCGCATCAAACGAATTTTAGAATTATTTAGTGGTTTGCTATAGAGTACATGCACTTATCCGCACTGTAGATGACGTCATTATTCGTTTGCAAATAATCGGCAATCCGATTGGTGCGGTTACTGTGGACGCACTAGTGGGGCAGGATCCACATTTAGGCTAGTGTAACCTGCCCCACTAAAGCGAGTAAGTGGGGCAGATTATACGGTAAAATTTAAACCATTCCATTTTGCCCCACCAGTGGAGTGCGTTAGTGGGGCAGAGTGGAATCATTCACCACCCCTCACTGCGCTGATAGAAAATCTGTCTAATGCGGCCTGTCGAGGCTAGCCTTAAAACAGTGTCCGATATTAAACGATAAGTAGGTATTTATAAGTATTTCTTTGGTTGTATTAATAGTAACCGAGCTGACATAGTCATTGTTCGACTAAAGTACCGTTGATGATATTTGTCTGTATAAAATTAAACATTCCATAATAAAACATTTGATTTCACTGTTATAGAAAGTACCTTATTTATTATTCTCCTGGCCGTCGTAATAAAACTATGAAAGAAACAATATTGTAACTGATACACATCATATATGTATATGTGCAATACATTACAATGATATATATTTGAAATAAAAATATATATCTTTCTAATGATAAATATCTATCTATGTAATGTATTATATTATGTATATCAGTTATCTAGTATCCATAACACAAGCTTTGCTTACCATGGGGCTAGATAATGCTGTGTGGATTGTCCAGCATTATTTATTTATTATTATAAATTGAAAACGACCAGAACACCCGGCTGGAGCAAATATCTGTAGATCGTTCAAATATTTGCTCCGAGGCGGGAATCAAACTAATTCCCTAGCCCTCTGACCAGGTGGGATGACGATCTGCGAAAGACTGCAGGTAGATGCTGGATGCGTCAAGCTGAAGACAGGGTGCCATGGCGCTCATTAGGGGAGGCCTATGTCCAGCAGTGGACTATCATAGGCTGATGATGATTATGATGATGAGAATCAAACTAAATATTATATCGCACGAATATTAAAAATGTTTCGATGTCTTAGCACACATCGAGTTATTTTTATTCTAGGCCTAGAATAAACAAAGGCTTTTTATTCCATAAATCAGTTCCCATTGGATGGAAATAACCTTTTAACGTTTCCATAGAAACAGTTCGAGCGAAGAAGTGGGCAGAAACTAGTAGTCAGATAATAATGTGCGACTCCATGTTGCTGATTTGGAATTGTTAGTTACCTATGTATGTAGGGTATTGTTAGTTACCTATGTAGGGTTTATCAGTCTTCTCTAAGCAATGACGTATTCAAAACGTTAGGGACTAAAGTGACTAAAGGGTAGATCGCTGGCGATACTCTAGCCGCTTATTCCTTAACTGATCAATATGCTTTTCAACCAAATAACATAATTTAGTCCTGTCTTCTCAACTCAAAATGTATCTATGGCCCCTGCCAAAAAGCTCCTCGGTGAGGCAGCTAAATGGTCTACACCATGATTGCTTAATTTATTTTGCTTTATTCGGAAGACAAACAGTTTTACACACTTCAGATAACTTTAATAATAACTTATTAGCATTTATGTGTCCTCGCATGTAGACTTGAAGGCATACGCCTGCTACATGGCACAAAATGGCGAAGCTACATGCCACAATTATCACGATATTTAGATATAATAGAGGAGGAAGTTAAAAATTGCACTAAAGACGTGTACGTTACATACTCCAAACCCCGTAAACGTAATGAGTGAATAAAAAGTAAAGCTTGCGTTGCTAATTTATTAGCGATAGCATTAAAAAGACGCTTTAAGAGAAAAAATAGATCAAGCATTGGCTTAAGACAATCAAAATAACGTTATAATTATTTATCGAGTGTGTAGCCTGCGCACATAAGTAAATTTTTTTCAAGGACCACTGAGGGGAAGTCTGAACCGCGAGAGTAATCGATGTCATGTTAGGAGTTATGTGCTCGATTTTGAACTTAAAAATGTGATACCGCCCGCTGCCACCTATTTTATCTTATTATTACTCATCGTACAACAACGGAAATATAAAAAAATTCACCATTGGGGACTTTGTGATACCTCTAGTAGGCTTTTTTGTAAGTAAGCTTGATTAATGCCTATGAAATAGTTTTATTTTGTAATGTTGAGGTAGACATGCCAAAATAGAGTAATAGGCAACTTCGTTACACTGCGTAAACTGTATAAGGTTGGGCTTACACCTCGAGTAGTTTTGTTTCAAAAAATAATTGAGATGATCATCTTGGCGATAATATTTAGACACGCACCCGTATAGTTGAAATTCTATTTTCACTCATGAAACTTGATGTTACGTCGTGGATAAAGGGCTTGTGAAATCTCTTCTAATCCATTGAGCTTTCAATATACCTACAATATTCAAATACGAGTTAGATAAGAAGATCGTATTATCGAGCAAATACAATGTTTCAATAGATGTTCACTTCAGAAGGCTTTTGAAACTACCCTAGTGATAGGTACTTTGTTGTCAAATGTCCAACCTTTTGTACAGACCAACATGTCTTATATTCACGCTAATTCATTTTAATTATTTTTTTAAGTACTATAGGTACTCTTCTATGGTACTTATTTTATTAAAATTATTGTATATGAATTCTATGTTTCTTTCGGACCATGAGCTGGTCTAAAAGAAACAGAATTCATATTCTAGTCTAGTCTAGCTACTTGTGTGAAATTAAACAGGATATTTTGTAATTCATTTCTGTTTATGTAAAGTAATTACCTTCTAGTACTTCTAGTGCCTTCTACAAAAATTAAAATCAATCCATCTGTTCAAATCCAAGCTGCTCAAAACACCGGCAAGCAGCTCGATGGCAGACGCAACAACATCAGTCACATGAATGTAAAACACATTGTGAATATACTGTTGAATCGCAGGGCTTAGTTCATCCATAGGCAAACGATAAAATTCATCGCTTTCCTCCGTTTCTAGTTCTGGATTATAAATATCTACAACTTTATCATACTCTTTGTCAAACTCATCAGCCATTTGACCGAGGATTGAGTTCACAGCGCGGTATTTCTGTTTCAGTAAGCTTTCTCCTTCGAACCATGGCTTTAACAGTTCGCTGTGCGATTTCTTCAAAAGCTCGAAGTACTTCATTCGGTCGTCGTAGTCTTTATTCATCATGGCTTCTCTCCAACTCGCTATAGAGAGGTTCCAGGTTGTTTGCGGGCGCATCTCCGTATATAATCTCGACATTTCAGCCACTTCTGTTTGATGATAAAAACAAACTGGATTTTTCATCAGAAATATGTCGTTTTCTAAAAACAGCGACTTGTAATTGTACATCTCAGGTCGTATAGTCGTTGCTAATTCTATGGCATCGTTTAAAATATCGCTAGCGATGTTTGTTGCGGCTTTCTTTTCTATTCTTGCTTTCAAGATGTTACATTTCTTTGTGATTTTGTCAACATTCTCGATAGAGTCCCCGGTCAAATGAGCACAGAGTCTGGTTGCCATTGAATCAAAAAAACAGATATTGGCAAAGCTCATTTCCCAATACTCGCTGTATATGTTTGGTGTATCAGAAAGGAAGGTGAAGCATATTTCTTTTGATTGGCCTGGAGACAGCACATCTTCATTCTTATTGAAAAAGAACACTTGATCGTATAGGGATTCTGGAATAAAAGTAATTGACTTTTTAATCTTTTTCCAACAGTATCTCAAGGCAACTGTTCCGAGGTTTTCAATACGTAGCTTGGCTCTCCCAGCCCTTTTCACTGGAGTATTGAAGTAATATGTCCACTCGGTGCACTTTTCATGCCACGGTTCGTTAGTCATCTTCAGCAAATAATCCAAATTTTGCCCAGGAATGAATTTGCAGATTACTGTATTGTTGATTCTTATGGCGTACACACCAGAGAGAGTGTCTTCAATGGATTCAGTCGGTTCTTTTACTATAATCGTTGGTAATGGTGGTAATTTTGGTGAAGGTGTCCGTGGCCTGTTGCCTTTGATCATAAGCTCAGCAGCATCGGGCCTGCAATAATATGAATTATTTAATTACTGTTTATTTATATTATGAAGAAATATTTGAAGCCAATGCATCGGCTAAGGCAGGTGCTACTATTATTAAAATGAACCATAAAAACGTAAAAATATAATATTTAAATAGCACTTACTTGAAAGGATTAATTTTCAGGATTTTCTTTTTCAATTGTTCTTCACGTTTGCGTTTATACTCTAAAAAATCGGTTTCCAGTCCCACATAGTTGTCTCTATAATGCGTTCGTCTTTTAGACTCTCCGGCCATTCCCTTTTCATTTACTTGAATGTACTTTGGTACACTGATTTGCTCGATACCACTTGGCTTACCCATTTCTGCTTTAGTTCTCATGGCCTCATAAACGGGTTTGCACGGACACGCTTGTTTAAATCTAGTTGCCTGTTGCCAAGGGTGCCCTCGACAAGTCGGTTTACTTTTGATTTGAGCGTGCTCTAGAACAGTTTTCCACTCCTTCTTTTCGCGGACTTTCTCACACGCGTTCATGGTTAGGTCCATTGTAGGGCGGTGCACGGCCAACCCGAGTCGTGTAGTTTCGCTTTGTCTGATTCTGATCCATTTTTCCCAAAGCAACAATTCCTCATCGGCTTCGTGATCTTTTATTTTTGTGTCGAAAGCTCTTTTTCTTTGCATGTTTTTTTTTGTTAATTCTGTGAATGTCTATTGAATAATTTCCACAGTAAACGATCCTATTTTTGTCATAATTATAATGAAAGATGATGATGATTCTTTGTTAATGGCTTTGTGTCTGATTGGACACAAAGAGAATACAATTACTACGATTGGACACTTTTCTGACAGTGTTAAGTAATGGAAAATACTTGAAAAATAAATAAGTTATCAAATAATAAAGATTGTATAATAATAATAGTTCGGAAAGAGACTATGTAAGTAAATGTGTATATTAGGTAGGCTTAAAAACAAGATGTTGGAGTCCCCCTTACACCCCATATAATCAACGAGAATACAAAAATATTCTTAGATTATATAAAATAATGGTCGCATAATATGGACCATAGATATTTTAAATTTAATCTATGGTATCTTTATTATTTTTTTTAGGCTGGGAATAAACGTCGAATTTGTCATCCGATTTTAATGAACTTGATTATAATGAAACGAATTTGTGTCAGATTCCTATCGAGGACTCGGTAACGGAGTTTCTGAATAGCCCTGCAGACTATGTGATTGATAGGTGCGATAGAGCGTCCAGCCAGCCTGGAAAGAGACTGTCGACGCAATAGACTGCTATTGTGAGTATCTTGACACAAATATGTGGCACAAGCGCCTTCAAATATCTTGATTAAACTACCGGATGAAAAACATTGACGTATATTCCAAGCCTAAGAAACTGGATGATATTTTTGCACCATCTGGTAGAAACATATTGAGTACCTACACAGTACTTAAAAATATTATATCATGTACTATATAATTAAAATGTTTGATTTTGTGTTTTGTTGGCGTTGCCTTAATAAAAGTTAATAAATACATTCCCACCGTAGACCGAGAATCAGGCTTAGCAATATGATAATAGGCTAGGGATTACCAATTTTTTTTTTTATACTGTGGGCCGATATTTTTCTGTTGCCAATAGAGCGAGCACAATAATATTAAATAAATACTCTTTGAAGGAAAGTAGGCTACTAAAAAAGGATCACGTGTAATAGTGTTTTTATTCTCTTTGACCTATGATTTGAAGACAAATCAAAGAGAATAGGTACACGAGACACGAGACAAATCAAGAAATATTAGAATGTAAACAACGTGACAAACTTTAGAAATGATTTTTTTTAAATAAATACAAAATTATTTTGTAAAAATATACAAAAACATGGCCCTAGGTCAAGCCACTCAAACAGGTAATCATGCAATATACTCGTACATATGGGTGCCTCCATTATTTTATTTGAAAAGATAATCTTCGTAACGTATGGCCAAAGTTTATTTTGCTTTGATCAAAATCTTTAATCCGTACATAAATAAAGTTGTTCAAGTGCGTGCAAATAAAGTTGGACTCGAGCACCGAGGTCTCTGTATAAAATTTGACGATTTCTTAATGTTTAAAGGTTAAAATCTGAAAGATTTGTCTGTTTACTTGTGACCGACATTGTTTCTTGCCATATTTCATGATTCTAGGCCAACGTGAAGAACCTACCCTATAAGTTTTGATACGTTACGACAATCCACGGCATCATTTAGCCGAGCTTAGCCGTTTAATACAGAGAAAGCTGTCGTACGTCCTCTGGTAGATTCTTTTAGTCAGCTCTGACGACATAGACACCATCACACTATACAACGCTCCAATTATGTATTAGACACATCACTAGAGGTACATAGTATATAACAAAGTCGCTTCCCGCTGTCTGTCTGTCCCTATATATGCTTAGGTCTTTAAAACTACGCAACGGATTTTGATGCGGTTTTTTAATAGACGAATGATTTAAGAGGAAGGTTTATAAACCATAGACCACATAGATTTCCACACGGGTGAAGCCGCAGGGTGCAGCTAGTAAGAGATATATGAATGTACTAGTGGTTTCTTCTTCACCTCTTTACTAGTGGACAAAAAATGTAAGTGAACAGAAAATACAAAAAAAACTTCTTTTCTGAATTCATACTAAATTATAGTGCAAAATTAGATTTGTCTTAAGTGCTTATTTTGTAAGCCAATAGAAATAAAGTATTTCGAATTTTGATTTTTTTTGGTAAAATTGTAATTGTAGAGGAAGAGGAAGCTCCACCACCGCCACCTGCAGAGAAAGTGATACCGCCAGAGGGCTCTCTGGAATGGATATTGTATTGGGGCGAGCTGGAGGGACACCTTCCTACACCAATAGATGTGTCCATCACAGGTAACGAACCTACTAGACATAGATATATAAAATCATATCATAGTATAAAACAAGGTCACTTCCCGCCGTCTGTCTATCCCTATAGAGTAGATTAGATATTTAAAACTACGCAACGGATTTTGATGCGGTTATTTTTAAATAGATAGAGAAACATGCATTAGCTCCCGTGCGAAGCCGGAGCGCGATGCTAGAAGGTAATAAATAAATAAATAATGCTAGACAATCGACACAGCAACATCTAGCCCCAAGCTAGCAGAACTTGTGTTATGGGTGCTAGATGACTGACAATACACGATACAATACATTACACAGTAGATAGATTTTGTATTATACATAGACAACGACCAGAATACCCGGAACAAATATCTGCAGATCGTACAAACATTGCCCCCCGGCGGGAATCGAACCCGCAACCTCCCGCGTCGCAGGCGAGCGTACGCCTACCGCGTCTCTAAAGGTCTTAACAGTGACAGTAGTAATGCAAAACAATACTATCAAAAGGATCCAAACAAAGCTTTATGTTATACATATAAAACACCCAGAAAACCAGAAAGGCTACTACGCTATTTAGCACATAGTATAACGCAACGTGCGCTAGGTACGTTATGCGCATGTGTATCATCATTATTACGCTAATTTTATCGAATCGTTATATGAATAACGCTGAATAACGCGTGAATGCGCTTTTTCACGCGTTATAATTTGTGTTATAATAACGCTGATAACGTGCGCTACGTTATGTCGTAGTCTTGCATCGAACACGCAGGCGAACCTTTGTCCGTTGTACCACGGAGGTCGTCAAAGCTTAAGGTTGTTAGCAGACATTTATAATATATTGAAACAAGAAGGAAAGATAAATTTAACAGTCTTCGCCGGCAACAAACCAATGACACTAATATTAGACGTTTATTACTGATTCCAGGTTCTACTTTCTACAAATGTCCTGAACTAAAATGGTTCAATTTCGATGTCTTTCCTCATAAAGTGAAGCTAACCAACACTGGATATACGTGTATGTACCTAATTCCTCACAACTTTTATTACAATTTTGTTAACAATGGCTTCCCATTTACATTGCGCGAAAGATTAAAACTTAACGTCTATTTTTTATTTTTTCTGTCTTCAACTAGTTTGTAGATAAATGTTTATGATTTGCGGCAAAATAATTTATCGCGCTAAGTTTACTCCTTGTGACAAAATTGTTGAATTTCGCTAAAAGCTCAATTTACATATGACCCTTTTTTCAAAAATGTAGCAGCCAAGCACTAATTGGTAATTAGCACTAAGTGCTACGAATGGCTTCACTTAGCTACGATGTGGTCCGGTATGCTACGAATTGCTTCACTCAGCTACGATGTGGTCCGGTATGCTACGAATGGCTTCACTCAGCTATGATGTGGTACGGTATGCTACGAATGGCTTCACTCAGCTACGATGTGGTACGGTATGCTACGAATGGCTACACTCAGCTACGATGTGGTACGGTATGCTACGAATGGCTTCACTCAGCTATGATGTAGTACGGTATGCTACGAATGGCTTCACTCAGCTACAATGTGGTACGGTATGCTACGAATGGCTACACTCAGCTACGATGTGGTACGGTATGCTACGAATGGCTTCACTCAGCTACGATGTGGTACGGTATGCTACGAATGGCTTCACTCAGCTACGATGTGGTACGGTATGCTACGAATGGCTTCACTCAGCTATGATGTAGTACGGTATGCTACGAATGGCCTCACTCAGCTACGATGTGGTACGGTATGCTACGAATGGCTTCACTCAGCTACAATGTGGTACGGTATGCTACGAATGGCTACACTCAGCTACGATGTGGTACGGTATGCTACGAATGGCTTCACTCAGCTATGATGTGGTACGGTATGCTACGAATGGCTTCACTCAGCTACGATGTGGTACGGTATGCTACGAATGGCTACACTCAGCTACGATGTGGTACGGTATGCTACGAATGGCTTCACTCAGCTATGATGTAGTACGGTATGCTACGAATGGCCTCACTCAGCTACGATGTGGTACGGTATGCTACGAATGGCTTCACTCAGCTACAATGTGGTACGGTATGCTACGAATGGCTACACTCAGCTACGATGTGGTACGGTATGCTACGAATGGCTTCACTCAGCTACCATGTGGTACGGTATGCTACGAATGGCTTCACTCAGCTACGATATGGTACGGTATGCTACGAATGGCTACACTCAGCTACGATCGATGTGCTACGGGATGCTACGAATGGCTACACTCAGCTACGATCGATGTACTACGGGATGCTACGAATGGCTACACTCAGCTACGATCGATGTGCTACGGGATGCTACGAATGGCTACACTCAGCTACGATCGATGTACTACGGGATGCTACGAATGGCTACACTCAGCTACGATCGATGTACTACGGGATGCTACGAATGGCTACACTCAGCTACGATCGATGTACTACGGGATGCTACGAATGGCTACACTCAGCTACGATCGATGTACTACGGGATGCTACGAATGGCTACACTCAGCTACGATCGATGTACTACGGGATGCTACGAATGGCTACACTCAACTACGATCGATGTGCTACGGGATGCTACGAATGGCTACACTCAGCTACGATCGATGTACTACGGGATGCTACGAATTGCTACGCTTTGCTACGAATTGCTATTCGGCAGATGTTTGGCGCTAGGCCGCTGCAGTAGCACAGGATATCCAATGCTACAAGTGCGCAAAAAATATGGCGCATTCATCTTGCGACCAATTCTAGTTTGCACAGTTTTGTTAAACATTAATGCAATATATATCAACCTAATCCGTTCAGTAGTTTTGTCGTGAAAAGATAATAAACATCTACTTATCTATCTATTCCTACTTTTGTATCACATCACACTTAATAATGTATTATAAAACGCGAAAGTTTGGATGTTTGCGAGTTCTTCACGCCAAAAATACTGAATAGACCAGGCTGCAATTTTGCATAAATGTAGGTCTAGCATTAAACATAGTAATTTATCATATAAATCATTTCACGTGGTATAGAAATACCTAACCTTTGAATGTTTTCATAGAAACAACGCGTGCGAAGCCGCGGAGAGAAACTAGTTTGTATAATTATTGAATCATTGTCTTCTTGTGTAATAGTGCTTGCCGGCGCGAAATGGAAGGCAGAACGCCCGTACCTCGAGGGCGGCCCACTTATAGGCCAGTTCGTATTCTCGCAGATACATTTCCACTGGGGGCCAAATCTGCTGATGGGCAGTGACCATTCCGCGGACAGAAGGAAATACCCAGGTGAAATGCAGGTTAATTTAAATTACTTTATGATTCTTTAACATCTTTATTGCAAACCAAGAAAATTAAATACAGACAAAAGTGTCTATTATAATATTTATTTTTCCCGTAAATCTACATATAATAATATATGATTTTAGATGCATGTCAATTATTTATGTAAAACCAAGTACAAAAATTGGTTACGAGTAATATGACTTTGACGGAAAGATAGCATTAGAACAAGACATTTACTATACATACAAATACAAATCATTTATTGATAACCAAGTTACATGTCAAAAAAGGGTATTCAATATAAAAATTAATATAAGTATTGCCTTAATATAATATTTAGAATGTATAGCTTATTAATAATAGTATTTTATATATTAATTAAATAATTGGTAGTTCTGCTACGTTATAAAAAGTATTTTCTAGAAGCCATTTCCTCAGTCATACTCACAAAAATAGTCATAGCTATATTGTAGATTTTACTTTTTTTGAAAATTTTACATACAAAATTAAATACATAACTACAAATACCTACTAACTAATAGCCTAATCTTTCATCCCTGCAAAGGTCTGCCGCGATACTGACGTCCGCCGTTTTGGGCCATAAGGTTAAGGTTTGATTGATGACATAATATGATATATTATTTATAAAGGGTAGCCATAAATGGCCCATGCGAAGAATGCTCTACGACGCGCGATGGCCCATCAAAGACTGTATAAGACCTGTATAAGATTTTCTGAGGGGAAAGGATAATGAGTGACTCATCCATCATTCTAGGTGACGTTCTTCAGGACTGAGTACATGACCCAAGAAGAAGCTCTTAAACATGACGATGGGGTGGTTATGGTCTGCTACATAATCAAGGTAGGATTCAAGATGTGATAATTATCATAAGATTAAAGGTCAACGAATTAGCATTGCCATCTATCGTGGCATTGCCACGATAGATGGCTGCCAGCATTCTGGGCAATCTGCGTTCTTGTGAGGAGGATTGAGATTTTTAGGAAATATGTAGATTATAAGTGTAAATAGAAGTAATAATTGTTTTCCTCTCTTATTGTAATAGAATATTACCCTCTTATCTTAGATTAAACTAAGTTTAAATAATATCGATTTTACTTAGAACCCGCACGCATATTTATGATAAAGGAAATGACAAGTAATTTGTCAAATTCATGTGTAAAACCGCGCTACTTGATTTCTCTGCTTTTTTCCTTTTTATGTAGGAATGTCGTACCTTTCTAGCACGGTGTCCTACCCGACAGCCGTCTCGAATGGGTAATAGAAGGAATACCGCGGATTATAGAGGCACAAACATCGACCCGAGTCGGACCCCAACCCATGTGCAAACTCTTTCCAATGTTCTATGAAGACTACTTCGTATACTGGGGTGCTCTCAGCACTGTCAGAGGAGAAAACTTTTCGATCAGGTGGCTGGTACCGAGGATAACTCTGTTTGCTACGATGGAACAGGTAAGTGCTACCTAATACGAATACTTATTGCATAGGATCATCATCAACCTATAGTAGTCCAGTGCTGGACAAAGGCCTCCTCTAATGTGCGCCATAACGCCCTGTCTTTAGCTTGCCGCATCCAGCATCTGCCAGCAGTCCTTTGCTGATCGTCATCCTTTCTGGCCGGAGGGCGTCCTTCACGTAGCATTGCATAGGATAAGTAGTTATATTGTTGGATCTAGGTATTGGAGATTTTATTAGAAACTAGTTTCTGCCCGCAGCTTCTCATGTGTTGTGTATACAAACGTTTACAAGGTTATTCTATCCCATGCGAACTGTTTTGTAGGATAAAAAGCCTAGGTTTAATTCTAGGCGTAGAACTACATTTATGCAAAATTTCAGCATGGTCCCTGTGATCAACCTCTATTTTGGGACTGGCACAACCACCCTACCCTAAGGTGGGTGTGCCAGGTACCAACTGCCTACCTAGGTAGGTAGGTAGGGTACCTACTATTTATTACTAGTAGGTACCTACCAGTATCTACTTACCTAACCTACTAGGTATCAAACCTTATTCTAACTTCATCTTTGTGTTCGTTGTATCAGATGAATGAGTTTCGCAAGTTAGGAGACCCTTGGGATGAGCCAAATCTGCAAAACTTTAGACCACTTCAAGAACGACAAGATAGACACGTATTTTTCTGCAGTCCTCACTGGTCTACGTATAACACCTTACTGCCAGTCCCACGAATTCCCGAGGAATCAATCTCAATCCTATCACCTGCTTACGAACATCATCTCTGGTTGCTTCCACCTCAAAATGCTTACATGCTTCCTGAAGAAGAAATTCAAGAAGAAGTTGAGCCCGTGAAGCTTGAATAAGAAAATAATTACGTACAAACTTACTGGGTAACTACACTCTAACATGATTTTAAAATTAATGACTTTTTTTAACGTCCTTATTTTTTTCCTTTTTTAACAAATCGCAAATCGTCAATAATGCGCAAAGATAACACCATTATGCGACATGTATGCGACGACGCCGCCGCCGATCATAGCGAAACGCCAGCCAGCGAAAGGAAAACGTAACTGTCAATGTCAACTAACAAACTTTTTGTCAAGATCAGATAAAATCGAATGCAAATGTCATGGCAACTTTATCAACAAAATAATAACCTCAAATTAAAAATCAAAGGTAAACAAAGTTACCTACTTTTGTAGCTTCCACGAAATGTCTCGGATTATTCTCCGTGCCAGTCGCTGGCTGGCTCTGAGGAGAATCAATAATTTCATACCCATAGCACTGCGGCGTTTAAAACCACTAGAATCAGTGCAAACCAGTGTTTTTCCGCGACTCCAGTTTGCTACTTCTTCAAATCAAGTGGATGTAGTCGATTCTAACGTCTTTGAAAGTATCTGCAGTGAGACTTTGAATTCACTAACTGATTACTTCGAGGAGGTGGTTGACGATACACCTAGTTTGAAAGGTGCTGATGTAACATACAGTGTAAGTTTGTAAATTAATACCTCCCATCTTCAAACACATTACCACATTAGCAATGAGTACCTACCTCTTTTCCCACAGACCTCTTTGGTCTTTCATAAAAAAGTTCAATTTAGGTACTTACCTATCATTAAGCCCAATAAGAGTAATTAGGTACTACTACATATTATGTGCCTATTACATTAATTATCAGCTGCTTGGAAGATTTATTACAAGGTGACATTGCTTAACTTATGAAAAACTTCAGACTGTAGAGTACAACCAAAAAGTTACACACTTTGTTTAAAAGCTGAGGTATCATGTTCAAATTCTGGTTTAATTGATTAAATGCTTTGAACTTGCAGGATGGAGTACTGACGGTGAATTTTGGTGGAAATGGAACTTATGTAATAAATAGACAAACACCTAACAAGCAAATATGGCTTAGCTCTCCTAGTTCTGGCCCTAAACGATATGACTTAGTTCTGCAAAATGGTGGCTATTGGATTTACAAACATGACGGAGTAACATTACACCAACTTCTTCAACAAGAAATATCAAAAATAGTGGTAGATGTAGATTTTTCAAAGTGTGCACATAGTTTTATTCCTATCAAAGTTGTATAATTTTTGTAAGTAATAAGTAAATAGGTTTTATTTATTTTTATTGAGTTTTTTTTTGTGTCAAAATGGAGGTCATTGAAGATGGAAATATTATGGACAGGATTCCAATCCTTTTGCAAAGGGATTTGGAGTATTATCAGGTAAAACCTTATCAACTATTATTCCAACTTTTCTCTTGTTGTGTAGAAGTTGTTTTTTTAAGCACCTTTATTATAAACTTACAGGAATAAAGACTCAGTAATATTAAAATAAAATAAGTAAATAATACTGGTCAATTCACATAGCAAGCTAGACCCACTCTAGCCCCAAGACAAGCAGACCTTGTCATATGTGTCTTATGGCACGGCATTACTAGGTAATCCATATAAAAATGGAATGTCTTGTCGACAATATAAAAAATCAACTCAGGGCTCTGTATGGGTCACCACTTGGCCATAAATCTCCATTGTCTATGAACAAGATGTGGAGGCCACTACCTTATGCCTTAATTCTATTTTACTTAATAACTTTTACTTATTTAATGCGTAGCTCGTTTGGATCTGTTGGCAGTAATGAATGGGAAATGTTTTAGAAAAACCAAACCGTCCTCTCCGAGACAATCTGCCGGGGAGTGGTTGGAGGTAGACTGGACTTCCCAAGAAATGCTTCATTTGCTTCCGTAAAAATTGTACTTTGGCTTGAAGAGGAATTTGCTATTGCCTTTAAGTAAGTATCAAGTATTCAAGTAAAGTTATCGATATAGCTCTAAGAATTAGCAAGCTGAGGTGGCAGTGGCCCAGCCATAACTCATGGAGAACCAACAACAAAATAAGTATTTACCTACCTCATTGTTCTTTTCCCAGGCAAGGGTCAGGCATGTTTGTGATGACGGAAGATGATGATGTTAGTGATGCTGGAGTGGCGAAGACTTCGGATCCTGATAAGTTTGTTCAATTGGCCATCAAATCTAGTGACTTGTTGTTAGGTTAGTATACAGTTTAACACAACATGGTTGAGTATAATTCGTTTTGATAATGATTGGCATAAAACATGCTCCACCTACTACGTCTACAAGACTATTAACGACATTAAAATACAGTGTTCAGGTCATCTGTCTCAGCTCCTAATAATGCTGATGATGATGATGAATTAATTGTATAAACATTACTTAATTTTTAACCAACTTCAAAAAACGAGGTAATTCTCAATTGGATTGTATTTTCCTCTATGTTGTCATATCATAACTCATTATTCATAACTTTCGAATGGCTGAACTGATTTTGATGACAAATAACTCAATATCACGCCAACCGATTCTGATGATTGATTTTTTAGGAATTTGAAGTCCGTTTATAATATCTTAAAATACGCCAAATTATCATAAAAAACCTTTGTTGACAACCATTAATTGGAAAACTTAAAAATCAAATCACCGTCTTTTGTTTTTCATATTTCAGAGCACCTCCACATGTTGGCTCAAGAAGCTCTCGACCACGCTGATTTGCCGGTACTCACAGCTACATTGGGAGCGGCCGCGCTTCTAAAGAATAGCCTGTACTGCTATGTGCACCATATTGAAGACATGGGGAATGCTGAAAGACATTCCTTGCTGCAGGTAAACTATGGGTTGTAGTTATACATAAATAATGCCGGATTCTCACATAAGACACATCATTATCTATAGCCTCAAGGTAAGCAGAGCTTGTGTTATGGGTAGGTACTAGATAACTGATATAATACAATGGATTACATATACATATATGTAGATATTTTTAATTATACATAGAAAAAGCACAGAACACCATTTGTCCCAAGGCGGAAATCTAACCCGCAACCTCTTATGTCGCAGGCAGATCCTCGCCTACCGCGCCAGCGCCACAGAGGTCGTCAAAAGTTATGTCGATGGTCGCTCACGTGTAATTATAATTATTAGGTATGCACTTAATCAATTTTAAACACTCAAAAGTAGAACATTTAACGAAGCAAAATAATATTTCAAAACATCATCATTTTCGGTGGTTATCCATTTGAATCGTTTTACTACTACATAATTATGTAAATAATATAATGTCGTTCTCACTGAAAATCAGTCAGATAATACTTTGAAATGTATTTTATTTACAGTCTTGCTACAAACGCTACACCACCATGTCTGAAGCCGTCGGCGAGAGGGTCCTTGACCTCCACAACCGTATCCTGTCCCTGTACATACTACAGGACTCTGGTGGCAGGCCTATCAATGAACCTCGGGCGGCTCATGAGTCTACGCCGTCGGTGCATGGCTGGTGGCTTTATATGAACGGTGAGTTATTTTCACTATCAAGTATCAACCAATGATAGTTGCGAGGCAGGAACATAAACTTGTTTTTATGAACATAAACTTGTATCAGAAAATGTCAAACAGCGCCATCTCTTATCAACGCTAGAAATTAAGATTTGATAAGTCACACTGGCGCGCTCGTAGAAACGACTCATTTATGTTTTTGTGAATAACGCTGATGATGAATTTCTAATGTGCTATTTATTTATAAATTTATGTGGGTACGTATTATAATTTTTTTATTAATTACGTTCCAGTCTCGTGGTTTCATTTAATTCATCATTTATATAACAAATTTTAACGAAATATTTCTAGGTAGTAGAAAGGACCTATGGGACACAGTGCCTCCTCGAATGGCCCAAAGAATCTTCGCTGGAATGCTCAACGAGACGCTTACGATCTTGACTGTCCGGTATTGTCAGGTTAGTAATCTAATCCGAATAGGATCCCTATAGGGATGCCCTGTGGGGTAAAGACCTTGCTTCTTTCCACAATACCCCTGTTACGAACAAATTCGCTGGGTACAATTCTGAACAATGCCATGCTAAGATTATAAATAACGCCATCTGTACTGTAATTGCGGAACTAAATTCTTCTACAAAAAACTGTTTGGCTTCTGTCTGTTCCATGGCTACGCTAGTCCGTAGCAGTGCATAGGCAGAGTCTATGCTCTAGATAAACTTCTAGAGTTGATAAGAGATGGCGCTGTTTGAAATTTTCTGATGAAATTTTATCTTCAAAAAATATTAACAATTGTTATTGTTGTCATAATTGAAAGCGCATGGGGTTCTTTGCCCAGTAGCAGAATGATATAGTCAGATTAAAATGGGTTGAGACTGTAGATTTCACTTTTATATCAAGAAACGTTATTGCATTGGTAGAAGAAATATACACTGCCATTTGTTATTTACACCAGACTAAAACTACTGAAGCCACAACACCCATCCTCCTAAACGACATACTAAACATACTAATCTGCGTGTCGGAGTTACTGCCGTGCGTAGCGACGTCGGGCGCGGAACTGGCCGGCGTGCGCGTTCGGCGTGCGACGCGCGACGTGCGCGACGTGCACTGCAAGTGCAACCAGCTGTTCCAGTGTCTGGTGTATAGGGCTGCTGAGCCGCATACTATTGTACAAGTAAGTCGAATATAAATTAATAAATTCAAAATTCAAATGTTTTTATTTTCTTTAGGCACTATATATACCTATATATACCAATAGCACTTAGAAGTCAAATCATAGACTATCGATAATATAGAATATCAGACTCACAAGTAAAATTGTATAGTATTCATTATTATCAAATACATATCATTACTTTAATGTTCACTCAAATTTTTTGTCCACTATCAATAATGCTGGACATTCCACACAGCATCATCTGGAAATTGTCGCCTCTAAACTCATTAATATGTGGTTCACTTTCCAGGCGTTCAACGAGAACGAAGAACCGTCCCCCGCAGTGATAGACTCCCCCCAGCCCTGGTTTACATTCGTCAGTCCGAAGCTGTTCCCTGGCGTTGATGATATCATCGTTAAAAGCACCCAAGACTTGGAGATGAAGACTGCTTTGGGGTTGGAGCTGAAAGTGTTGCTGGCGCAGCCGCAGCCTTCTTGGCCTTTGTTGGTGAAGGTAATAACTTTGTGGTATTTTGTTGCAACAAAAACAAAATATCTTAATTTTATTTAGGACCGGTCTCCTCCAATGACGACCTCTATAGAGACTTGGTTTGAACCAGACGTTAGACCCAAAATTTGAAGAGTTAAAATAGAAGAATAAAATGTAGTTAGTGCGTAAGTAGGTAAGCATCTTAGTATTGTCCAAAATACTAAGATGCTTACCTACTTACGCACTAACAGAAAAACAGACTAAAGTACTAAGAAATAAAGTACTTTACTAATTTCATTTATATTCATTAGTTTTATAATATTTCGGCACGTATAAAGTTCTGTAATCTAGCACTTCCTAATAAATTATTGTCCACCCTACCTCAAGGTTAGCAGGTACAGAATGCTATCAAGCATTATGCTCGCCTTTGTACAACCTTTGTGCAATAAAGTATATTCTATCAATTAATTTTCAGGTACTAATGATGCGCAACTGCCACCTCTCTAAAATGCTTCTAGTCCGGGCGATTCGAAACATGTCCGCGGACAATTCAAAATGGCCGGCGAACGGACTGTGGTACTCTGTCGAGAAGGACAGAAAGTGCAGCGGGTTTATGTGCACCGCTGATGGGTACTGCAAGTTTAAAGGCGATAAAGAACGTAAGGTTTCATTCACTCAGTGTTCATCATTCACTCAAATATCAGGTTCGAATGTTATTGAATTTTATAATAGGTAACAATAAACTTGATATTGTGTTTAGGCTAAATTCCCTCTCGTAAACGACTTGAAGCCTATTTAGTCTTTGTTTCGCTTACGATAGGGTCGGCTAATTTACGGCAGTAATTTTGGAGTTTTTGAGAGAACAGATTTTGGACTTAAAATCGTACCTACTATTTCAGCCGGCGAAGAATACGCAAGAGCAGCAGGGGCGCTAACCTACCTTCTCGCTACGATTGGCAGTCGGGCGGAATTGAAGTCGACACTGTGCTACTCGCTTGAAATAAGCGGCAGGGATTGGGCATCGTGCTTGGACAAACGTCAGGTAAACGTTCAAAGTTATTAAACAATAAATTTATGTGAAAAATAAATAAACGAACAAAATACACAGATACACCGTCAAACCTATTTTTGTGTCGTTATAATTTAAACTTTTAAGGTCAAATTAAATAAAAATACTTAATCAAAGGGTATCCTATCCTAAACTCGGGGGGTGGGCAGCAGCGCCGTTGCAGAACACGCATCCATCATCGAATTGCGATCTGATAATTATGGCTAACCTCCCAAACATTGGCCTATGTCCAGCAGTGTCTCTCGGCTGAGTTGAATGTACCCACCAAGATTTCACGACATCTGTATATTGTATTTGTTAACCGTTGTCATAATTTATGATTTCTTGTTTAAATCTTGATTGATTTGCGTCTTCCGTGACATCAAACGATAATCGGAAGACCAGCGTTGGTTGTAACATCAACTAACTCATGCTGAGACAGAGACAGTTTAGTGACTCAATAGCAAAACAAAACTGTTTTATTTTATTTTTCTTTCTTAGGGATAACAAACAGTATCACTTAGAAATGAACTATAAACTATTAAACTTAAATAAACGTAATTCTAGAAGTGAACCAGCCCCGTTATCCACTTATAACTTGTACAAGGGGTGGTGTTAGTGAGCATTTGAGAGCATGTGAGAGTTTGCAACAATGTAATTCACATGGAGAGTTAAGTACAATCGAAAATAGTATCAGTTGACAATATCAGGTTGATGGCTGTCTTATACAAAGCTGTTCTGTCTTTTACTTTTAAATCACGTTTGTTTTGTTTTTGTTGATTGATGAGTTACATCTATTTAATATATAGATGTAATGTAACTCAGTCATATATATATAAAAGAAATTCGTGTTAGTTACACTATTTATAACTAAAGAACGGCTGAACCGATTTGGCTGAAAATTTTCATTTTTATAATTAACTGTTCCTTTCTTATAAGTTCTGTAAGTTGTATTTTGTTGTTTGTTTGATTTTGTTAGTGTAAGTATTTTGTAAGTTTATTTTATAAAGTGTAAATTTATAAGTGTATTATTGGCCGTAAGTTAGATTATTAAGGTTTGAAGTGTTTAGAATAAGGGCTGTCGATTTTGTTTAAATACAGAAATACAATAAATAAATAAAAATGCTGGACAATTCACACAGCATTATCTAGTCCCATGGTAAGCAGAGCTTGTGTTATGGGTACTAGATAACTGATATACATAATACAATACATTACATAGATAGATATTTTTTATTATACATAGAAAACGACCAGAACACCCGGAACAAATATCTGCAGATCGTACACATAATTGTTCCGAGGCGGGAATCGAACCCGCAACCTTCTGCGTCGCAGGCGGACCTTCGCCCACCGCGCCACATCGGTCGACAATTGATTGATAAAATCAATTTACATGTCTAATTTTCATAATTCATAATTCATTTATTGTAATTTATAAAATATAAAAGTTGTTATAATAATTAACAGAAATTGTATTTTTACAATTAGTACCTAAACATGGTTTAAATTTAAAAAACAAATGAAAACAAACATAGTATTAAACAAACATAATTTAAACAATAATAATAAAATTGGTGGGGAGGTAGCTTAGAACCAGGAGACGGACATATAATACTTTTTATTATTTAAATAATTTGACACATATATTTCCACGGGGAGAAGCCGCGGGGCGCAGCTGGTATTGAATATTCTCATTCTTGTTTGGCAGATTTGGTGCGATCGCCGGCCGTCGTGGCTAGCTGGCTTGTTAGCCATGGTGAACACAGCGTTACAGTTCATACCGCCGATGCTGGTCCACGCAGTGCAGACGGGAGCGTCTATGTATCAGGTAAGAAGTCTAAACATCCTTGTAATACCTCGACTTATACTCTGCTCGTATCACAAATAAATAAATGAACTATGAAAAAAGAACGTAAAATAAATAAATAATGCTGGACACAGCATCATCTAGCAGCAAGATTAGTAGATCTTGTGTTATGGGTATTAGATGACTGATATACTAGACACAATGTAATATATAAATAAATATAAATATGTTGGACAATCCACACAGCATCATCTAGCCCCAATCTGCAGCAAGCAGAGCTTGTGTTGAGTGTACTAGATGACTGATATACATAATACAATACGTTACATAGATAGATATATTTCTTTTTATACATAGAAAACAAACAGAACACCCAGAACAAATATCTACAGATCGTACAAAAAATTGTATGATGCGGGATAGAACCCGCAACCTCCGTCGCAGGAGGGTCTTTGCCCATCGCGCCACGGTCGAGCATGTTGATCCATAAAATATGTACGAGTATACCTGTTAACAGCAAATAAAAATCTTTATTTTCATCTTCATCTCTTATTTTACACGATTGCCTGGTTCGTCGCTCTTCAGCGATTCGACCGCCAAATTGTCCCATATTTCGTATTTTTTTTATCATGTTTCTTTAATTTTTAAGTGTGCAATAAAATAATTATCTATCTATTTATTTTTCAGACCATGTCCCTCTGCCTAACCTGTATCTCGCGATCCCTGGACTGCATACCTCGTTCGTTCACCAACGCCTGCACCATCATAGAGAAGACTTTGCCCTCTCGCATCAGACCCGTGGGCGGCTCTATACTGTTGCAGTTTTTGACGACGGTTGCCTATGAGGAGATACAGAAATGGGCGAAGAAAGAAGCTCAGAAGGAGAAAGTGGGTAAGATAACTTATACATAAGACACATCTTTTTCTTTAACTAGTAGACAAAAAATTTAAGAAAACAGCAAAATAATCTTATTTGATAATAATTTATAGTATAAAGTATGACTTGTCCAAGTGCTTATTTTGTAAGCCTAAAGAAATAAAATATTTTGAGTTTGAGTTTAGTCCTCGGCTCATACTCCACTCTAATTCAACTGAGGATGTTTTGAAAACTTACACATTTTTTCTCGATACAGTTGATTACTACACTGAAAACTGGAAAAATTCTGAATTGTTTATGAGTTTCAGTGTAGGTTATATTTAATGAAACGAAATAAAAAAATCATGCGTAGAGTACAGGATACAAGAGTCGAGGTTAGCAGAGTTAAGGGAAACACTAACCTCGAGTCTTCCTATCCAAGCAAAAGACAGACACACTACTCTCCATCTCTCTCTTTCTCAATCAAAAACCTCTGTTTTTTATACTTACGAGCGTTTTGCTAGCAATTATATTATATTATATTATATTATGCTAACCCTCTCTATATATTAAATGCCTTGGAAAAACATATGTACTTAAGAAGGCACACGCAAATTATGATTTTGTCTGTAGTTTATGGTTATTATTATAATTAAGAACATTTGTGAAGTTAAAACTTGTGCTAAATTACCAATAATGTTCTGCTTAACCAAATGTATGTGTAACCACTCATAAAAGTAAATGGTTCAATCTTCTCATAAAGAAATATTGTTCTTTTAGCATCAGCGTTGAACGGAGAAGCTCACACTATGGACTCGAGAGGACACAGGCAACAGAAAAAGCAAGTCAGGATCGTCAGTATGGGACAAACTAGTAAGTTAAGTTATTATTTAGACTAGCTTCTGCTCCCGGATATTTCGGGGTACCTGGAAACAGCCTTTCTATCTCTGGGTTAATATAGTTTTAAATACTGAAAGATTTTTAAAAATCAAACCAGTACTTCCAAAAACAACTTACAACTCAAATTTACCTCTTAGTGTACATATTTTATGATAATGGCTGCGAGCACTGGTGACCGCGGGATAATGGCAATGCGTGGAACTCGTCTACAGAATAAAAATACCTGTCTCTGAGGCATTTTTTTATATACTTAACAAAAATGGTGCAACAAGTTGCATCCTTTTTAATAGTTTCCGGTAGCCTGTTGTAAACCGACCCATAATGTACGGACCTTTCCGATTTGCACAGCCTGCTATGATTAAACCATTTCATTTTGTTACAGCAACATCAGCTTCCCTTAGTTTTGACGGCACGTTAAGCTCACCGTCCTCTATAGCACTAGCCATCGCTGAAGCGCTGTGTTCCATAGACGAAGATGACAAACACACGCAACAGATCGAGAAAATCGTAGCGCAGTCGAAGCTAACCTTTAAAGTGTCCAGTAAATTCGGATTGGAAGACTTTCCGGAGTTTGCTGATATGTTTGAAGAGGTAACTAAATAAATATAATAGAGTGAATAATTTATCTTCTACACTAAAGTCATTTAAAACGGAATATTTACCATGATTTGGTTTTTGAGTTATTCCGTAATCATGGTGCATGAAACTTTTCGATGAGCCGAAATATTGGAAAAATCAAAAATGAAATAATGCTAAATATCCCGTTTTAAATTACTTTAGTTTTAATAACCATGATAGTTTCAAAAGTTTTGTTAAATATCTTCTAGACCTTCGTGATATATCGTCCGCCATATCTTTACTTTCCATCAGGTGAGATTGTGATCAAACGAAATTCTATTGAAAATAAAAATAAAATAATGCTGAAACTCCACACAGCATCACTTAACATCAAGCTACGCAGTTTTTGTGTTATTTGAATTTGAACCTAATTGCTGATTTCTTAGAGACGAGTATAGCGATACGACCACCAAATAGTAACATATTTTTTGTCACGTTTAGTAATTGGTTGTTAAGTGTGCAATAAATACTTTTATATCTATCATTGTTTGCCTTTCTTCAACAGATAATTTCACAAAATTTTATTGTAAGAATACGCAAATATGTCATGGCATAAGCTGTATCAAATTAAAATAAACTTTACGTTTAAAGTTATAGTGTTGAATTTAATATTTTTACAGGGTGATGTGCCGGGATCAAACGCGGAAAGAGCTAGCGATGCAGCCGTGTACACGAGCCAAATACTGATGACGTCAGCAGGACGCGATAGCTTGAGAGTAAAGCCCTTCTCCCATTACGATACTTGTAGGATACGATACTCGAGTAGAATACTAGTAGGATACTTGTTCTACCCGACGCTCGCATATTATGCTACTGAAAAATGACTTAATTCATCATTTGTGCAAACTCGTTTTTGTGGACGGACGTTACGTCGAGCGATTACAGTGACGAAGAAGCACTTGCAGTTTTCCTGTTTTATAGAAACAGAAGACGTCAACGCAAGAGTAGAAAATACTGGATTCATCCATATATTGAAAGAAACATAAATTGTAGAGTTTTTGTAGCCGCACAAGAACTACAACATGATGATAAGACATTTTTGTCTTTCTACCGAATGTCTAAAGAGACCTACCTGCATCTTGTTACATTCTTAAAGCCTGCTATAACACATCAACGAAATACTATATTTAGAGAATGTGTTGGTGCGGAAGAAAGGATTCTGAACCGCTTCCACACCACTCTGTCTTCGGCCTGTCTCAGGGCTGCAGGCAAAGTGAGCCCCGTTAAAGCCTTAATTTGATCAGACCAGCGGGTTGGTGACCGTCCTCTTGGTCTTTTTCCCTCTATCTTGCTCATTACCACTAGTTTTTCGAGGTTGTCTGGTTGCCTTCTGGCTTTATGGCCAAAATAGCTGAGAACTCGTTGATAGCAGATGATAGGTCATCGACAATCTGGGTCTGATATTCAGTCGGTCGAGAATGGATCTGTTCGTTCGTTTTGCTGTCTACGCAAAATACTTATAGCTACAAATACTTAATCTAAAATCATTCTAAATACAATACATACCAAGCAACGTCTACTAAAGTACAATTAAGGTTACCTATTTGATTTGTAATAATTGATTTTACCAATAAATTAACTTGAACTTGAACGGGAAGCAAATAAACTCCTGCAGAACAAATCCACCACCGATATAAAGAAATATTTCGAATAAACAATACTCATTTTTAAGACAAACATTTTGCGAAAACATTTTGAAGCGTCAATCACCGAGATCTTATTTAGTGCTTGTTTACAAATTATATATTTTTATATTATATAGGTACTTACTGCGCCCCGCGGCTTCGCCCGCGTGTAAATTTGAAAATATGAGGGTATGAAAAATAGTTTACGTCCTATTCTCAGACCTACTGATTTATATAAATTTCATAAGAATCGGTCAAACCAATTCGGAGGAGTATTGTTACAAGCACTGTGACACGAAAATTTTATACATTCGATTTTACTTAATTATATTTACTACCTACATATATTAAAATTACCCTACTTGTCAAGTTAAACCTCATTTAAGATTTCGTTTTCGGTTAAGTACAGAAAACGAAAACGTAATATTTCGCCCGATAAAACTATCTTTTTAATCTAGGTAATGTACGAGCACCTAAAGCTACATTCAGAGTATATCTACAAAGAGCTGTCAATAAGCGAGCCTTCCGAAGCTGACTTCCCACTGGACAAGGCTCCTCTTCTATACACCATGTTTCATATCGGGAGACGACCTTTTGATCAGGTCAGTTGTTTTTATTTATTTATTTACTAGCTGCGATCCACTGCTTCGCCCGCATGGTAATCTATGTGTCTAATGGTTTATAAACCTTCCCCTTGAATCACCCTATCTATAATATTTAAAAAACCGCATCAAAATCCACTAGAATGACGTGGGTAAAAGGTTAAAGATTACCTGTGTTTTTCGCGCGTACTTGTGATTAAGTTTATCTGGGATTCTTTATTACTATGTATTTACAATGCGTCCAAGTGATTTTGATGAATTTCGTGTCGAAACACCAATTCCAAAAAAAATTTGAGTTTTTATGTTCGGCTGTACATAAAATCTCCTTTTATATATAAGTGATTAATGTTATCACATTATATAATACATGCGGCGGCGTCGAGGCAGACCACCTGCCCGATGGACAGATGACATTGTGGGGGATATGTAGGGAAGCAGTGGATCCGACTGGCAGAAGACCGCCAGGGGTGGTGAGATAAGGAAGAGGCCGGTAACACCCACTGCTGAGTACCTATAGTACTCAGCAGTGGGTGTTACCGGCTGATTAGATATTTAGATAGAATGATGTTATCTGGGATTCTTTATTACAATAAAAACAACCCTAAAATTATTGGTACCAAGACCCAGCAATTGATGGCTGTGATGATGATACCTAGTTTAATAGTTTTTTAATGTTATGCCTACGACTTCGTTCACTTGGTTCCTAGGAAAAGCAAAACCTAAAGCGTTCAGTAGATATTATCTTATATAATATTCAGATTCGGGCCGGACAAGGGGCTAGATGATGCTGAGTGAATTAGCGTGTTCCATCTTAACTTAATTCAGTGAGATGACCAAATTATCGACCATTGCCAGTAAAAAAAAATGTATTGTCCGTAGTTCCTCCGCAACGAATGGGTGACGTCATGGAGCGCTCTGGCGCGGCGTTGCGGCACGTGGTGGGGGAGGGGGGGCGCACGCGCTCACGCCTTGCACCGCGAGACACTGCAGTCGCTGTTCGACAAACAGAAACACACCTTATTGTGAACTATGTAAGCTGTGTTATTGAACAACGCAAAGAATGGGTGACGTCATGGAGCGAGCTGGCGCGGCGCTGCGGCACGTGGTGGGGGAGGGGAGGTGCGCGCGCTCACGCCATGTACCACGAGCCGTTGCAGTCGCTGTTCGACAAGCAAAAAAAACACCTTATTGTGAACTACGTAAGCTGTATTATTGAACTACGCAAGAATGGGTGACGTCATGGACACTTTATGAGGGAGGGTGGGTGCCAGCGCTCGCTTTGATCCGCGAGACACTGCAGTCGCTGTTCAACTAACAAAAACACACTTTATTGTGAAATATGTAAGATGTATTTTTGAAATCACAACGCTACGGGTCATGTAGGGTGACGTCTGCATTTTTGACCCACCGCAGGCGCACTTCGTCTAGCAGGAATAAAACAAGCGGAACAGACCTTAATGTGAACAATGTAAGATGTACATATATTTGAACCACACCTAGAAAGTCACAGGTGGGTAGAATGCATTTTTGAACAACGCAACGAATGGGTTATATCTGTATCCACGGCAGGAGCTCTTTGTCTATCAGAAACATAACTAGCAGAAACACACCTTATCGTGAACAACGTAAGGTTTATGTTTGAATGGATGTCGTCACGGATAGCACTAATATAGACGCTCTAGAAACTTTCGCGTGAGCCTTTGCAGTCGCAGTTCGAAAAACAGAATCACACTTACTCGTATTGTAACCTACGTAAGATGCATTTTTGTTTCACTGCATAACGTCGTAGATGGACGCTATAGATATTTCCAGCGTGTACTTCTACAGTTGTTGTTCATCAAGCAGAAACATACCTTATTGTTAATTACGCTAGATGTATATTTGGACCCTAGCAGGCGTTCTTCGTTCATTCTTAGCAAAATTCACCTTTGTTGTGGTTTCACAATGTAAGAAGTCTTCTTATTTTTCGTTGGCGGCGCGGCGGCATACAAAGTGTTGGTTAAACGTCTCGTTATGTTAACTTCCCGTTTTTCGTGTTTTTAGTTTTAATGCAATGTCTATTTATGAATACAGAAATATTTTAAAACTAATATAAAACAAACAATGATGTAATTACGCGACTTCAAACTTGCCAGGGGGGTCAGCTTACGTAAGCGCCTCTGTACAACAAAATATAAATAGGGTGGCTTGCCTAAGGATCGCTAAATATTTCTAGAAGCTACCATTACAGGGTATTGATTTATTCCCATTTGTTTAGCCTAAATATGTTCATGTTAAGCATAAAGGATTTCGTTTGAAAACGGCGCTAAGTTAAATAACTATAGGTGCTTACTTATGTATTTAAATATAATCTGTACTTATGTTAATACTGAGATAATACAGCGTTATGAAATGTTACTAAAATTTATAAAAAAATTGCAAATAAAGTTACTCCAACTTATGAAACTGGATTTTAATTCATAATAATACAACCTTAAAACAAAAACGGAAATTTTTATAAAAGCGAATTCCTCAAAAATCATAATAAAGTCCGCCATCTTTTATACTAGAAACTTTAAGATGAAATCTAAAGAGCTAAACTACCGTCGAAATGTCAATGTCCATAACTTGGGAGGTACATAAATTCTGTTAAGAAACTTGTGACACCAACTCCTGGAAAGTTCTAAGGCTGCGGGAAAAATGTAACGGAATTTCGCGGACGTTAGTTGAATATTTATTGAATACTGTCTTATGAAATACATGTCTGAAACACTTTTAGAGGATGTGTGTTTCAACAAAGTTTTATGTGAAAGTTCGCTGTATGAAGTTTAGTTTGAAACGGACTTTACTGAAAATATATTTCAACTATGGCGGTGTGGTAGGAGCAGATATCGTGTAGGTAAACTTATATGCGCCGTGCGGTGCCGGCTTTGTATTTGCAGCTCTCCAACTCTTCCCGTGGGTGTCGTAAGAGGCGGCTAAGGGATATCCACTGAAGACAGGCCAGAGCGTTTTGCAAAGAGAACCTCCAGTAATAGAAAGATATTTATTTATAACACACACATGTATGTAGATACCTATTCTATAAAGAATAGGCACATTATGCATACAGTTGCTAAAAAAACGCTTTAACTAAAAATAAAAATAAAATCAGCTTAAAAGCAGCTCAATTCTTTCAAAAACCGTTAAAATCTGTGGGTGTCTTACTTTCAGAGCAAACAAACAAATAATAGTCTCGTAGTTGGTAAACCTCGCAATTATACGTCTTAAGCCTAGAGTAAATAACTTGAGTGTTTTGATAAAACAAAAAACCAACTTAAAATTATTTAATAATACACTGTATATTTAAGAAAATACAATAAGTATCGACCGAATACGTGATCCCGACCGCCTGAGTGAGACGGATCGCTGAACGATATCATAGAATGACGACATGAATGAAAGGTAAGATAGGCAGGGATCCCACCAATAAATCGTTTTACCGTATGTGTGCATCCTACAACTCTTTTTTTTAACTTTTGAGGGACAAATACGAATTATCGCTAATATTTTTGTATGAGACCAGTAGGTAACGAAAGAAACATCCAAATCGGTCCACAATAGATGGAGTGAACAAAATAAAAACTTGCAGCCGAACATAGAACCTCATCATACAAAAAATTGAAGTGAACATCAATATAATAATGAATAGTATAAAATATTACTTGTCTAAGTGCTTATTTGTAAGCCTAAAGAAATAAACTTTCATTTCATTTCATTTCATTTCATCCTTTTTGTAAGTAGGCAAAACATAGTCACCGACCTCAACCAAAACCAATATAGAACTCAATTTGAAAATTTCATGGGCGCTCTAAACTCCAAATCCAATTCAGTTACGTTCCGTTTCAAAATCTAAATACACATCGTATTGGACAACGTAGAATTGACCGGGCTTCAAACCGGGGTCTTCCGGACTGTCAATCGAAGTCGCTGCTGGACGTTTTAGACGCAAATTGAGAACAACGACTTACTAAGGTTACGTTTCTCACTGTTCGTCGATTTAACCGAAGGCGTGTTCGAAAGTGGGAATCGATTTGGATAGGTAATATAATTTGCATTCTTACATAAACACCTCTAAGAAAAATATTTTTGATACTGTAGGGCAAGCACAGTGATTGTTGTCTAGGGTAGAATTGGCAGAAATGACAACGCATCGTTATAATAATGCGTTAATATTGAAGTTTAAGGAATTACATTCAATCATATTGCGCACTCGATGACGTGACGTAATCTTTCTCCATTCTATACAATCACAGAAAAGAGAATACATATACAATGACTGCGCTTGGCCTACTGAATGAAAAAAAAATATTACAGAAAAGGCTACAAAATAGGTTTACATAATTGAACATTAATTAGGTGACCTTCGAGAGTTTTCTCCCTTTTTGGTCCTTGCTTTTTAATATGATGCGAAGTTTCTATGCTAATTGAAAATAATTATATCCTTATCCTATATTTTGATTACGGTAGAGGGAGTTTATTTTGACACTTCACCCTAGTAGGGGCGGGATCAGCAAACTTTGTCCTGTGATTGTTTATTCAAAGCGCGGCTGGTACGTGATGCGATTGTTACGTACTCGGCCGATTCCAATCAAAATTTGATTTATTTCTGTTGTTCGATTTCGGATTCAGCCGCGTAATGTTGGGTTGATTCGATTGTCCCTTCTCAGGGTTCGGGATTAGTAAGCTAAATTGTTCTAAAGGTTTTCTTTCAAAGGGCCAGGAAGTTTTTGTGTGGTGTGGAAGAAAGGAAAATATCAAGTATTTTATTATGTAAGTACCTACTAGGTACGGGATTTTTTGCCTACGTCATAAATAAAAGTCGAGACACCGAAACCGAACCAAAACCTGTTGGAAAAGTTTTGATTCGGGGATGTTAAGAGCGTATACGCCTAGCGCGCGATGTCAAGTTTACGTAATTAGAACGCACACAGAAGCGAGCGTGACATTGTGTGAGTAGCGCTGGCGCTTTCTATTAATGCTACAAGTATAGTCAAAACTTACCCATTTTGATCCATTCGAGTGAAATTATTATAGCAATTAGTTCATTTAAATGTAAACTTATTTAATTTAAGTTACTAGTAGGTACAAATAAAATACTTGGTACGGATAAAGTCGAATCTATTTTACAATTTTTTTAAAATGTTTTTATTTTTAGTTTAAGGCGAGGTAGTTCCAATTTTAGGTTTTTTAAACAACTGTATCTCTAGCAAAATGTAAATGAAGCGCGAAATAAATATATTTTATAAAAATTTAACATATGTACTTATACTCTAAAAATTGTTAAAGATAGAAACGTGAATAAAAATAATTTTCTCGATAAAAATAAATCACAAAAACTAATCGAAATTTCAAACAACTTTTACTCAGAGGTTTTTTCTTGGAATCATTTCAAAGTTATATCAAAAGATATATAAAAATCTTTGTAACATGGTAGGTCAACTCGTGAGCTATATTACCAAAGTGCTTCTACTCTACATTTTACCTTTATATTTGAGTACTTTTCAATAGTGCCCACTTTTTATTGTTCAATACTTTATAACAGTAACGAACTTATACATAAACTGAAGTGTAGTAGCGAAAGTGTACATATTAACTGGCACATTATCAGCTGCCAAGATGACCACCGGTTTCTGAGCTAGTAAAAACATGACAAAAATCATCCTCTGTTCTTTCAAATCAAAATTCTCCCACCCACAACTGTAAACAGCCGTTTCGAAGTTCTCTGCGGAGTTCGTCATGCGCTGGCATAGAAAGCAGTACATCAAAAAAGATAAAAAGCAATACACAAGCAGGGCTATAAACTTGAGCAGCACCTGGGATGATACGAAGAACAAAAGACAAATGCATGCAGCGTTAGCACCGAAGTCCACTCCAGTAGGGACACTGTAAAGATTTTTGAGATTGCCGACCACCTGTAACATTAGAGCGTGTCGCTTGGCCAAGCTTGGCAGGTATTTCTTCACGTAGTTTTTATGCTGTATTAAGTTTGTATATTTGTTGAGGTCCATCATCTCATGTGTAAGTATACGGAACATGCCCGCGGTGTGAGCTATGAGGAATATCAGCATTGTCTGGTAGTGGAGTGCGGTGAGGATGAGAGAGAACTCTTGGGCGACGATGATTATCATGCAGATCTCTTTGTTGGGCGTAGACGTTATGGGCTCCAGACCTGTAATATAGAAAGTTTAGATAGCTGCAATAAAGTTTACCGGATAACACCCCTTCTTTTATATCCACCGCATTTGTTTTTATGTTGGACTTGCCAAGACAAATTTAATAATGAAAGAACGTCACAAATTACAATAAAAACTTCAGACACACACATACAAAATACAACAATTATACAGTAGACAGGAAAACATAAAACAGTTCATTAAAATATAAAAACAAACAAAGACGATTTATATTTTTTTTTTATAATTTAGATTATAAGAACCATAGATTATTTATTTGTAAAATTTAATTTTCCTACTCTATTCATGGATATCACTAGTCATACAAAATTGCAAGCCTATGGGTGATAGAAATATATCTGAGATATAGACTTCTATATCTCAGATATAGAAGTCTATATCTGAGATATAGATATAGATATCTCAGATATAGAAGTCTATATCTGAGATATAGACGGGACTAAAAGCTTGCCCTATAGTTCGTGTAAAGACACTGCTATTGCGTCGCTCGTTTCTTTCCGAACTTGGCTGACGTTCTACCGCACGTCTCAATCTACTTACCTACACAAGACACCATTCCCATAGAGAAACTATTCTCCACATCCACCCTGTGAGGTATGTAGATACAGAACGCTTCAAGTAGCTGAGGCACGTTGAACGTTATGATGATGATCTTGATTTTGCGAAGGAGACTCAAGTGCTTCTTCTTCAGATGTTCAGAAGCTGCAGTTCCGGCTATGCGGTCACTTTCTTCAATCCCTTTTAGCACAGCTCTCAGGAGTGATCTGTGATTAGTTTGGGATATTAATCCTACGTAGCTTACGCTCCTAAACTAAAATGAAAGGCTAACCATTCGACTTTTTGACGACCAATATCTAAAGTGTTTTTTTTTTCAATTGTCACACGTTTTTTGGGATCAAAAAGGCTCGTAAACTTAAAAACTATGATTACAAAACTAGTATAAACAAACAAAGGTTTTTGCGTATAACGTAAAGTTATTTAAAATAACTTTACCTAAGTACCTTATCAAAAATCGCAATTTGGTCAAAAATCAATGTTCAATCACCTTACTTTATGTGAACTTTTGAAATATTATTCTAGTATTTCTTAGTCATACGCCTTTTTTAGAAGAAACAAAAATTGAAGCTCTATTTCTCTTCTAGCTTTGTTGAAAGGTAAAATGGTTGAAAAGTACTTACCACATGATATTCATTGGGTAAGTCAGTAAGTTGACACAAAGCGTCAAGGTAGTAGGTAAAACTGTTAAAAAGTTATACCGGATGATGTTTATTAGGTGCGAGAAATTTGCAAACGCTAGCTTTCTAGGGTTAATAAATAAGAAAAGTTTTAATGAATGTACTAAGGTGATTTAAGCTTTAAAGCATACCGTTTTGTCATCCACCACCAACTCATATTAACAATGAGTATCATCAAAGCCACGTTGACGCTGCTCTTGAAGAAATCTTCTGATTTCAGTGCGTGTTTCAACTGATACGCTGCGGATCCGACTCCGTAGATGTAGAACAGCAGAGATAAGTGTATGTACCAGAAAGGACCTGTGTAATTAAAGGACTAAGTATGTAGGTACTTACAAGGACTAAGTATCTTATTTTGTATCTGCTTTACATATGTAGTACTATCTGCGCCCCGCGGCTACGCCCACGTGGAAATCTATGTGTCAAACGGTTTATAAACCTTGATCACTCTATCTAGATGATTTCCACGCGGGCGAAGCCACGGGGCGCAGCTCGTATTATAATAAAGTACTAAGTAGGATACTAATATATAAAGATAAGGTAGGTACCTGCCTTTTTATCCGACCGTTAAACCGATTTAACCGGCTGATAACTACGAGTATACGTATAATAGAAAACGTGAATTTGGCACCGACCATTTTGAATAGTAGATATAATCTCAAATCAAAATAGAAGGTCGGTATGGAATAATGTTCTTATCTGAAGGCTAAGGCTAAAATTTCTAAATTAGATAAATTATAAATATAAGATATGTATTCTATAAGTTTATACATAATATAATTTATACATAAGTTTATACGAACCAACAATTCCGTCATCTCGTGCAGATCCTATTAAATTCGGTATGATATTGATAAGCCATACCAAATTATCAAAATTATTCTCCACCATACGACGTTTTACTTCTTCCAGGGACTTTTGAGCCCAAGCAAACATTTTCCGTTAGTAGACCAAACGTCTATCAGAGTAACGATATAAATCAAGAGTGAAGATTTTTATGAACACACGTTGTAATTAAAAAATATGGAAAAAAAGAAAATTAATCTACGTTAAAATTTTCTTCGGGAAATTACTGCTTCAGAACTGTAATTAACACTTTCCGTTGATTCTCTACAATTATACTTGGAACTGCAGGACTGCACCCCGATATATAATAACTATCATCATCATCATCATCAGCCTATGTTAGTCCACTGCTGGACATAGGCGCAGCGAGGCCAGTGAGCGCCATAGCGCCCTGGCGTTATATAATAGGTAATAATTATCTAATAAAAAAAATCTACATTACAAATGTCTATGGAGCAGGAGTCCTTTTATGTTCCAGATTGTCGTGTATCATATTGAGACGCTTAAAGATATACGTTCCTAGATCGTAGCCACACGTTCATTCTGTTTCACGTCACTTATCGCAATCAATCAGTAATAATGTTCCTTACCTACCTATGGTTCATTCCGTGTAAGACAGAGTTGAGCGGAGATCATGAGATGAACCGACCAAATTAAATCTGGTGTGGACGCAATACACTATAGGTACATAATACAGGAGTGCAGTAAGACACGAGAAATAATAAAACCGGTCAAGTGCGAGACAGAATCGCGCACGAAGGATTTCGTAAAATCACGTTTGTTGTATGGGAGCTCCCTTCAATATTTTATTTTATTCTGTTTTTTAGTGTTTGTTGTAATTGTTGTTATAGTGGCAACGGAAATAAGTACATAATCTACGAAATTTATCACGGTTCATGAGATACAGTCTGGTGACAGACGGACGGACAGACCGACGAACGGACGGACAGCGGAGTCTTAGCAATGGGGTCCCTTTGTTTACGAAACTCTGACTAAATAACGAGATATTAGGACACAAATCACATCAACCCAGAAGAAACTAGGTGGTAATAATTGATAACCGCGGCCGCTGTCTAGTGTTGCGAAGAAGACCTTTCAGATTACACTGCTGTTGGTTTATTAGTGTCATATCTCTAGTTGGATCATAGACGTTCACGAAACCTAACCAAGAATGTCGTACCTACACAAAATATTCGCTTAAAGCATTCTCACAAATATCGTAAGTTACCAGATAAAATCTCAGTTTTAATATGCAATACCCAAATCTCATTTCAAAGGTAAGAAGTCTACCTTATTAGCTCAAGTTTAGAAGCAGTTGTGGTATCCGAAACACATAAACAATGAGTCCCAATTTCCTCCACGGTCTAAGGTCCCAGCACAATCTTTGGTTAGGGGTGTAACTTATTCGGCTTTTGTAGTCAAGAATCGTATCGGGGATCAGATCTTTCTGTAGTACTTCCTTACGTGCGGGATGATGTGATTGTTTTCCTTAATTTTTCCCTGAACTACTACTTGTTTAGGCTTCCCTTTGGGGAATAAGGGTAAAGCTTTCGTATTAGAAAATATATCTATCTATTAATAGTTGGTATTATACGGGCATTATGGCATTATACCATCGTAGTGTATGTTGCTTATATATATATATAGGCTTATATTGTATTTTTGTCACTATGTTATGCTGGACACCTTTTGGATACCTACTAAAGATATCTGAATTGTTCACGTCCTCGTCACACCGGCGCACAAGCTGCGCAAGTCGGAGAGGTCCGTATATATAATGGGTCCCTCAGTCTACAACAGGCTGCCGGATACTATTAGGAAGGCAGCTTCCACCATGGTATTTAAATGTAAATTAAAAAAATGGCCCTTAGAGAGCTCTTTCTACTCTGTAGATAAGTTCTACGCTTTACCTATTGTGTAAATTTATTATAATTTAATTTCCATATTACAATTGATCAATTATACTTTTTATGACATATACATATTAGTTAAGGACAATATTGGATTATATTGATTGCCTTATTATTATTATTACGTGTGACTTGTAACTTGGTGTTATTAATAAAGAATTTGTATTTGTATTTGTAACGAAAAACTGTTATTGCGTAAGAAAATTTTAATAGTAAAGCCATTATACATAGACCTCAGAACTCTTTCCACCTACTTGAGTTTTAACTGATGTAGAAATTTGTTCCGGTTAGGAATAATGTCATTTTTTAGCTACTCATATGCATGCTAGTCCAACCCTACGACTAAACTATTGACGAAGTTGTGGAGTGAGCATAAATTGTGTCCTCCACCAATAGTTGGCGAACTAATGTCCGCTTTTGTGAGCTATCTTGCAGTGAAGCGCAGTTGGTTTCGTGTTTACTGAGCAAATTGGAGCCGTCTTTAGTTCTTGCTGTTTAGTTCGGAATTAATAGGTGCGCAAACTGGTGACGTTGCTGGAGGGAAAGAGCTGGGTTAGTCTTAAAGGGCGTCCAGATTAAATAACAAAACATGTTATAAAACATAGTTGTATCATAAAAACTAAAGTCATTTAAAACGAGATATTTACCGTGATTTGAATCAACTCATGGTAAATATCCCGTTTTAAATGACTTTATAGTTATATTATGTTTTACCAGTGTGCGCGATTTTTTAAACTTGCCTAAATCGTACAGAGCTTATCTATATCGGCTGAGGCAGATATCTAAAAATTTTATTTTACACTTTTCCAGTATTAAAAATTTGGTATTTATTTTCAATATTTAACTATCCTTAAGTATCTACAGGAATATCCTAATCCTTACGCAATATCTAAGTTAATTTTTAAATTAATTATAAACAAAAATTTAAAATAGCCTAAGTACGTCTCCAGCCTCTACTTCCCTGCCAAATTGAAGCCCTTTAATCCGTTTTCTCGTGAAAAGGTAAACAGACAGACGAATCACTCTTCAATTTATAATAATAATGCATATAAGTTTGAATGGTTACACTCGTTTGCGAAGTAAACGTACACGAAGTACCTATGCTAAATTATTTTGTAAGAGACTTGGAATAAAAAACAGGAAGAGAAAGCGCCAAACGACCCGGCAACCCAACGAATATCTTTCATTTTGTATTCAGCACGGCAAGTTTGGGCTTGTAACAGTTGCAACAATGAATCTCTCTGCACTCGCCATGCGAGAAATTCTCACATTATTTTCCTCTAAGCTTTTCGGATAAAATGACGGTGATTTAAGCTTTGTGTGTAGTGCTCGTCTTAGAAAATACATGAAATGACCTTTTTCCAAACATTCGTATCAGAGTTGAGGTCATCACCGTCATTCTTTATGAATAATAATAATAATTCTTACCTACCTACCTAGTGTCTCGGCACGTATCGTCAGGAAGTTCCTTTCTCTGCAGCCCTAGTCACCGGTCGCCTGCGCCTAGCTTCGCGGTCGGTGATCTACCGTTTTGATATATTTTTACTGTAGAAAAGTTTTAGGTACTTTCATCATCTTTTAGGTATTTTCATCATCATCATCATCAGCCTATATTAGTCCACTACTGGACATAGGCCTCCCCCAATGAGCGCCATAGCGCCCTGTCTTCAGCTTGACGCATCCAGCATCTACCTGCAGTCTTTCGCAGGTCGTCATCCCACCTGGTCGGAAGGCGTCCTACACTACGTTTACCGGGTCGTGGTTTCCACTCAAGAACACGATTGCCCCAGCGGCCGTCGGTTCTTCGCGAGATATGGCCGGCCAACTGCCACTTCAGCTTGCTAATTCTAAGAGCTATGTCGATAACTTTGGTATAATATTTTATTGTAAATATTTTATAGAATAATTTCCCACCTACTTTCCCTGTACTTACTGCTGCACTCAAGTAGGTAAGGGATCGCCTACCGTGCTTTTTTTTAACGGATCTTCGACCGCAGAATTGACTTTGCTCATATTGATAAGTGGCCTTAGGTTAGAGCACTGCAGGCGAAGGCAAGGTACTTTTATGTCATGATGATCCATAGGCATTATTAAACTAACACTTTCATTGCCCATAATATCTTCAAGTAGCTCTTCTGAGAGCTGGTTATTTAAAATCCAGCTTTACGCTGTGAACCGGCAGCTGGACTGATCTTTCTCTAGTTCAGTAAATGTAAATATAAAGTGATCTAGCGATTTTACAAAAGCTAGCATCATCCTTTAGCAGCATCTTTAATGAGTGGGAGCCATGCTGGTAGCAATTGCATTTGGTTAAGAATTATTGGGAGACTTCGCGCGAAATAAGCACTGAATGGTGTTGGCTTAACGAGTTTTGGCTCATCGAAAATAAGGTCCATTTGGAAAAGTGGAAATTTAAGAATTTTTGCGAACTTTGTATAGGTATTGTCATGGTATTTAGTATCTATAATTTATTTATTTTTAGCCAGCATTGTCTCGCTGCAACGCAAAGGCGTCCTTCCTTTTGTTAAAGTTTTGTATATAGAGATTATTTTAACTTGGGAAATTGCACACAATATCTATCTCGTTCTGCTACTACTCTAAATTATACCTACCTGCTGATAAAAAACCTAAGCCGGTCTCGATGTAGATATACCCAGTTGAATTCATCATCTTTTTTAACAGACTCGATTGAAAATCACCCTGTTCAATTTTGATTTCATGCCGAACATTCACCGCCTAAATCTGAACTGCAAATCTCCGCTGGTATGCCATTGAAGATTCCGGCTTTCATTGTTGCTACACAAAAGTTACCAGTCATTGCAGTCTGCAATCTCTAGGTTCATATTGCACGTACCTACACAATAGGGACAAGTTTCACAATTTGCGGTCCCGACGGAAGAAAATCGATGGCCAAGTCCGTACTATTGGCCGGGAGTGAATTTATTGCAGGCACAACTTGGACAATGGGTTAGTTATTCGGTGTCGATCTTGATTTGAGTGTCGCGATTCTAACTTGAACTGTGATTCGTTATTAGTGTCTTGAAATGTTCAAAATGCGAGCTTTGATCTTTTGATCACGAAACCGCTGGATTGGGGGCAGACACTGATTGAAGATTCTACTCTAAACTTCGACTTTCGTATTAATTGACTTTGAAAGTGTTTTGTTTCAGAAGGGGCTTGTATCCAATATATTTAATTAAGAATTAACAACAAGAATTAAATAGCGTCTATTCAAACAGGCTTAAACATCATTTGAAAATATTTTTTGCCTTACCTACTACTAAAGTTTTGAGATACCGATATAGAATAGGTAATATCCAAACCTTAGTAACTATAATACCTACTTTAATGTATCCAAATCATACGCCCGCACAACCTGTCAGTGACTTTCATCCACGATTTGCTAAATCTATGGTGTACAAGAATAATCTCATATAATGGTTCCTTGACTTTGACCGTGACTCAACGTTGAAATACAATATTTTTATAGTCTACTACACCATCAAATTTTTATATATTATATTAATAAAGGATAGAAAACCCGTTTTTTGCCGATATTTCATATTTGAAAATTACCATAATACTTTATAGGTAGGTAAATATGTAATTTCGGTACAGTACAGGTATAGTACGTACGAGTATAGACTGTACGTACTATACAAGTATACTGTGCAAGTTTATATTTAAAACCATGAATTTGTAAGGTACTGTGGATCACAAAAAAACTAATAACTAGACCTAAATGATTAAAGATAGCTGGTACGATAGGTTGCAGCAGCTTACGTTCATTGCACAAATAAATTCTGCATTTATTATTTAAGTATAAATAATGAAGTGAATATAATTTGAACCAGTAGGTAAGCCAATGTATCCATTCAGGCCTGGCCCATGATGCACCTAGGTAATATGAACGTCAAGAAATGTAATATAGGAAGAAATATACATCCAATGTAGGTACAATCAGGGCCCGTTGGAACAAAGCCAGCCTCTGTCTATGAAATTGCTGAATTCATTGGTGTACGTAGATCGCAAACCAGAGATTTTATGCGACAGTATAAGTCTTCTAAATCAACCGGTGAAATGAAATCTTTGAGTTTTATCTTCGAATATAAAAGTGCAAAAGTGAAGTTTATTTTATGTTTGCTAGTGGCAGATTTCAGGTACTTAGAAAACTGTTTTGAAATATTTTCTAGGCCCCGCCAAATTATTGAAAGTAAAAAAAAATGTAATTTATTTTGGTATACCTAAATGGCTCTGATTAGTTTTAGGCTAACTAGACGATGTTGTGTGAATAGTCCAGCGTTTTGATGATGTGTTTCTCATTTCCATGATCTAGTAGTATAGTGAACTTTGGGCGAGGGTCGGAATCTAAATAATACTTATTTATATTCGTAGGTACCCTGTTCAAATGCCTATCTCGTGCTTACGTAAAAAAATATCTAGGGAAGTCGTTCATCATCAGCCTATATCAGTCCACTGCTGGACATAGGCCTCCCCCAATGAGCGCCATTGCGCCCTGTCCTCAGCCTGCCGCATCCAGCATCTGCCTGCAGTCTTTCGCAAGTCGTCATCCCACCTGGTCGGAGGGCGTCCTACACTACGTTTACCGAGTCGTGGTCTCCACTCAAGAACACGTTTGCCCCAGCGGCCGTCGGTTCTTCGCGAAATATGGCCGGCCCACTGCCACTTCAGCTTGCTAATTCTTTGAGCTATGTCGATAACCTTGGTTCTCTGTCGGATGTATTCGTTGCGAATCCTATCCTTCAGAGAAACTCCGAGCATAGCTCTTTCCATAGCTCGCTGAGCGACTTTGAACTGGTGGACCAGCCCTATCGTGAGTGTCCACGTCTCAGCTCCAAGGAAAAGTCGGGAAGTCGTTAACTAATGGTAACCTGATAAAATAGTTTTTATGATAATTTCAATAAATATAAAATAATGCCGGACAATTCAAACAGTATTATCTAGCCCCAAACTACTGGATTATCTAGCCCCAACACCATGATCTGCAGATCGTACAAACATTTTTCCCGAGGCGGGAATCGTACCTCCTGCGTCGCAGGAGGTCGTCAAGTGATTCTATCAATTTTATGAATTTCAAAAACCCTGCAATGGTCGTGATGTGAATGATAATGTTGACATGTCTACGAGTTGGTACTTTTATTTACTTGGGAAGGTCGACGCACTTTAATAAAATCATGCAATTTGTCTTCATTTTGTAGAAAAGAACAAGAGAACCGAGAGCTCACAATACATTTTAATTTGCTATTTTATTTGAGCTGAGAAACGTTTTGTTTCTGTTAAATTCACACCAGGGGATAGTAAATACCTAGTAGACAAACTGGCAATTCTTGGATAAATAAAAACAACGAGAATATTTATCAAGCATGTGCTTATAATTGGGGCTAGATTGTCCAGCATTATTTTTATTTATTTATTTTTTAATAGTACTTAAAATGCCTACATAGTTAATTCTTTTCAAAATGCCATTTTATTATTTTGTGATGTGATTTTTAGTGGTATTGGTTTAAAATGTTTATAAACATGTGTATATTATTTCAAGAAAAAAATACAATATTTTTGACTTCACTTAGGTAAATTCGTCGGGTTAAATAAATAATGTTTATTATTAATAAAGAACTGTACCTATCTATTGTATTTTTTATTTGAAATAACTGTCTTTAGGACGACCCTTGCAAAGAAGTGCAGCAACGTTCCAAAAAACTGTAAAGGTATGAAGTAGGTACCCGAGTATAAAATGTAGGTAAATAATGTGTTAGAGAGCCAAGTCACAGGAATTTAATATACCGTACCTTGGCGGAGAAAACATTCGTCAAGCTGTCTGGGCAGAGATCTCAATTCATCGACTTTATTGGCTTACCCAGGGTTACGTATCTATCAGTATCACAGAGCTCCATAGTTAATATATTGCTTAGATATGTGTAAACACAAACACAAAATACACTTCCTTGTATTATAACTTAAACTTTTCTTCTACAATATTTTGCCAAACAAAAGTTCTACTCTCATCATAATGTTAATTACTTTGTTCTTCTACTCTTCTGTCGTGGGCGGAGCCAAGTGACCTGTAATAAAGATTTTTTTACAAACCTAACACAGGCACCAGTCTGGCACAATTTTATTTTTAGTTACACGTACTATTCTAGTTTTCAATCTAAGCTCATTGTGTGAAGAGAATAAGAGATTTTGTTATTATTACATCAATAACAAGCTTCTACGGCTTCGCACGCGTTTTTTGGGAATTATAAGAATAATGTTATATGCCTAATGTTTTGTAATTCCAGGTCCAAAATTTTAGCCCGATCCGTACAAAAGCATTATAATATGACTTTTTAATTTTCAGTCGAACTACCAAACATAAAAAATAAAAGAGTAGAATAGGTAACTGTAAACAAATATAATCCAAACAAAACAAAATTAGATTCGATATTATAGACAAATACAATATTTTCCGGGCTTCTGTCTCTTGGAAACCGACGAAAACATTCCTTAATTAAATATACCAGGTGGATACCACTTCAAGTAATCTAATATACCAGATAGGAATTCCTTTGTTTATATACAGGATGTTAGATAAATAACCCTGACCCGTCTGAAATTCTACAAAGCCACAATCATGTTTCGTGATAACTTAGTAATTCAGTTGGTAAATGTATCTACCATCAACTAGAGAAATAGGTACGCTGTAGGTACACGACTTTTCGTCTACCCTCATTATCAAATAACACAGCTTTCTAATAAAATGAGGGTAGATTATTTGAGGGCAGACGAAAACTTATAATCATTATTATCGTTAGGTATTCTAGAATGAGATGAACAACCTCGGTCCTACTTTCTTATGTTATGGCTCAATATTCATCATCATCATCAGCCTGTAGTCCACTGCTGGACATAGACCTCCCATAATGAGCGCTATAGCGTCCTGTCTTGAGCTTGCCGCATCCAGCATCTGCCTACAGTCCTTCGCAATATTCAGATTGTGATATTTTTTGTACTTACGACGACGATACCTTGGAACAAATATTTGTCTATGGTAGCATGCGTATGCGTTGCGCGTAACGAAGACACGAACTTTATGTTTACTATACTGAACTAACTGTCATATGAAAATTTAACAGAAGGGCAAATAAATAATTAATATGTAAAGAACTGTACCTATCTATTGTATTTTTTATTTGAAATAACTGTCTTTAGGACGACCCTTGCAAAGAAGTGCAGCAACGTTCCAAAAAACTGTAAAGGTATGAAGTAGGTACCCGAGTATAAAATGTAGGTAAATAATGTGTTAGAGAGCCAAGTCACAGGAATTTAATATACCGTACCTTGGCGGAGAAAACATTCGTCAAGCTGTCTGGGCAGAGATCTCAATTCATCGACTTTATTGGCTTACCCAGGGTTACGTATCTATCAGTATCACAGAGCTCCATAGTTAATATATTGCTTAGATATGTGTAAACACAAACACAAAATACACTTCCTTGTATTATAACTTAAACTTTTCTTCTACAATATTTTGCCAAACAAAAGTTCTACTCTCATCATAATGTTAATTACTTTGTTCTTCTACTCTTCTGTCGTGGGCGGAGCCAAGTGACCTGTAATAAAGATTTTTTTACAAACCTAACACAGGCACCAGTCTGGCACAATTTTATTTTTAGTTACACGTACTATTCTAGTTTTCAATCTAAGCTCATTGTGTGAAGAGAATAAGAGATTTTGTTATTATTACATCAATAACAAGCTTCTACGGCTTCGCACGCGTTTTTTGGGAATTATAAGAATAATGTTATATGCCTAATGTTTTGTAATTCCAGGTCCAAAATTTTAGCCCGATCCGTACAAAAGCATTATAATATGACTTTTTAATTTTCAGTCGAACTACCAAACATAAAAAATAAAAGAGTAGAATAGGTAACTGTAAACAAATATAATCCAAACAAAACAAAATTAGATTCGATATTATAGACAAATACAATATTTTCCGGGCTTCTGTCTCTTGGAAACCGACGAAAACATTCCTTAATTAAATATACCAGGTGGATACCACTTCAAGTAATCTAATATACCAGATAGGAATTCCTTTGTTTATATACAGGATGTTAGATAAATAACCCTGACCCGTCTGAAATTCTACAAAGCCACAATCATGTTTCGTGATAACTTAGTAATTCAGTTGGTAAATGTATCTACCATCAACTAGAGAAATAGGTACGCTGTAGGTACACGACTTTTCGTCTACCCTCATTATCAAATAACACAGCTTTCTAATAAAATGAGGGTAGATTATTTGAGGGCAGACGAAAACTTATAATCATTATTATCGTTAGGTATTCTAGAATGAGATGAACAACCTCGGTCCTACTTTCTTATGTTATGGCTCAATATTCATCATCATCATCAGCCTGTAGTCCACTGCTGGACATAGACCTCCCATAATGAGCGCTATAGCGTCCTGTCTTGAGCTTGCCGCATCCAGCATCTGCCTACAGTCCTTCGCAATATTCAGATTGTGATATTTTTTGTACTTACGACGACGATACCTTGGAACAAATATTTGTCTATGGTAGCATGCGTATGCGTTGCGCGTAACGAAGACACGAACTTTATGTTTACTATACTGAACTAACTGTCATATGAAAATTTAACAGAAGGGCAAATAAATAATTAATATGATTCTGTCTGATGCGGTCGAAATCACGCGAAATATTATTCAAAGACTTATGTGAATTCTTGAAGTAGAGAAGTTAAAAAAAGTGTTCCATATGAAGGAAAGTTTTGATTGTTTTTTTCTCTTGCAATCGAAGTGAAAAGTAGTGCTTTTCGCTCGGACCAAAACCACCCATTATACTCGTAAGTCGGTCGGGTCATCCACTTTACCTCGCAGTGCAATTGGTAGCGCATTCACAACTTTAGGGAAGTCCCGTCGTATTAGTTTTTTTGGGATATTATTTATCTGCAAATAGTCTGAGGTAGCTCAACTGGTCCTTATTAATAACTACCAATCAGAAGCGTCCCTAACTAACCCCCGAATTCTCAAACGCAACTCAGATTTAAATTCTGTCAAAAAATGGCTACTTGAGACGTGCTTAAATCTGAGTTGCGTTTGAGTATTTGAGCGTAAGACAGCTGTGTTGTCCATTATTAATTAAATAATATTTTCAAACCGCCCCGTGGAAGCATTATAATTTTATTCGGATCCACCTGTATACTGCCTATGTCTAAGTAAAAAATGCCTCCATCAAGCTGAATGACGGCCAAGGACGAATCAGTCCAGGCAACTTCAAAGACAAAGATAATTTGCTTTAGAGTTTTTGTTTTGGCCCGTTTTTAAGCGGTTCCTTTGTTTAGGGCCTGACCGGCCTAATTTTTAAAAAGTTACTTCCTTTGTTGCTCGGGTTTTTGATTAATTAGCGGATTGATTGGTGTTCCGCTTAGGGATCCGCTTTCAAACCGCAATGTGATCAATGAAACGAGTAGGTAAACGTTTTTTTCGGGGTCAACAAAAAACACTGATTAATCGAATAAACAGATGGCTCACCTGGAGACCAAGCACAGCGAATGTTTTTTAGGGTAGATTGTAGAAAAATTTCATGACAGCGTCATCGATTGTTAAATATTTGAAATATCGTCCTTTTTACTTGGATTATTTGCGCAATGTATGATGATAATGCTAGTTTTGTCTTTTCCACTTAAAAAAACAATTGCAGTGCTTGGACTGCTCACGCACACAACACACACACACACTAGTTAAATACTGATATTCACGCTTAATCGTCACATGGAATCCTTAGATGTATGAAATTGAAATTAAAATGCGAATACAGAGTTTGGTGGCCGCCATGAACAAAACATACCTATCTGCCTAAACTATACAAAATAAAACTATTATGTACATAGACATTAAAAAACGTATCGGCTCCATTGATTTTCTTTCCATAAAAAAATGGCAGAGCTCGTGTGAGTCGGTCGGGGTAGCGTATCAAACGGTTACTTAAATATAATTAGTTGCCTACCTCAAGTAACTAGCTCAGCCCCTTATATTTCTCATTGCAAACCAACGCCTACTTATTACTCGTAAAATTCCTTTTTGTCTGGTTCTGTCTTCATTGCAAACCTTCACAGTTCACTAAAGGTTGTCGCACACATATCAACTATGCCAGTTGAAGGGTCTTTTGCACTTAACATATTGTGATGTGCATGTTGTATGCATAGGTTTTCCGTAGATTTATGAAGTGATGCAATAATATCCATTTTCCATTTCTAGTAGTAGTAAGTTTTTCACTTCTAGTATTCCATTTCAGTACCGAAGATCTTCAAAAAAAATAGGTATACAACTAGTTTCTGCCCACGGCTACATACGCGTTTCTATGGAAACGTTTTAAGGTCATTTCTATCCCATCCCATGGGAATTGATTTATGGAATAAAAAGTAGCTTAAATGTTTTATTTCAGGCCTAGAACTACCTGTATGTAAAATTACCAATCCTTTCAGTAGTTTTGGCGTGACGAAATAACAAATTAATATTAGTGTGAAACTTTTCATCTCACCTACATAAAAATGTCGTACTAAAGCGCTGTCAAATACCGCTAGGTAGAGTATTCATTTATCTTAAAACCTCTGAAATGGATCGGCCGGTATCACTTCGTGCCAAAATATGTAGAACGCGAGACCAGCTCTTACGATGCTTTGCGTAAGTATACATAATTAATAGATAAACTAGATCCTCTGTAAAAAAAAAAAACATTTATCTTAAAGCCTCTGAAATGGATCGACCGGCATCACTTCGTGCCAAAATATGTAGAACGCGAGACCAGCTCTTACGATGCTTTGCGTTAGTATACATAATTAATAGTTAAACTAGATCCTCTGTAAAAAAAAAATATGTTAAACAGAAATCTACACGAGCGACGGCTCCGGTTGGAGGTAAGATGATAAATTTACGAGTGTTTAAGTCTGCGACAACATTAAGGCACAAATACAATTCGGTGAGTATTCGCTTCAATAGCGTAATTTACTGCAATGACTTGCCATCCTTCAACATTGTGTTGTAAACTTTTTCAGCGCATCAGCAAAACGAATTCCGTGCCAGACGCCTACGAGGCATGAAAGCGAACGAAATGAATTCCATGAATTGGACCTATAGGGTGTCATGTTTTTGTTAAATGTTTATTATTCTTTTGTTTACAGGATTTTCAAATATAGGTCTACTTATGGAAAGTATAGGGAAATTTGACAAAAATTTATTTTGGATTCCGCTGTCAACAAAAGAACCCTAAAGGTAAGGAACCCTGAGGCACATGAGGCTTTGGAAGGTATTCGTTGCAAGTTTATATTTTTATGAACAAATCTTTTTGATCACATTATCAAACTAAAAGTTGTAGTTATTTTCTGTTTTTACTTGTCCTTTGTTGTGCTCACGCTAAAACTGCTGTAGGGATCCGGTAAAATGCATTCTAAGCCGCGAGCGGAAGCTAGTTACATAGGGTACAAATTTCATCAGCAATTGTGTTGTTCAATAAGTGTATTCTCCCGACCAATCCAATTGTCGAGTCGAGTGGTTCAAAATTCTTTAATTCATTCCCTCCATTTTCCGAATTGAGGGGGCGAAGTCACGCGAGATTCTTCGCGATAAAATATCTGTTCTTAGCAACGAATTCCTTTTTTCGTGTTAATGCCGAAATCTGAAGGATTTGTTGGATTGTATTGTTACGAAAATAATGATGATTATTCGGAACAAGAGGGCTGAGTGAATTTTGTGATCAAACCTTGCTTCTTTTAGGACAACCTACTCGGATTTACTCGCCGGGAGGCAAGTATAAGAACTCGAAACAAATATTACTGAATTTGGAGGTATGTGGACCAAACAAGTATTATCATTATACTCTCACGTTTATTTGTCGTTATATGAATCCAATCTACTACCCAGTGGTAACTTCTGGGTAGTGACACACATTTATGGTCACTACCCAGATGACTATAAATGTGTTTATGGTCAAAAACTGCTGAACAATTACAAATACCAAAAGCCGATTGTAGGTAAGTAAACGAGCTGTAAAACGATTTGACCCGGTTCACTAGGTACACTAGACCAGTAACCTTTATTTCTAAACTTGATAGGAGGATTTCGGAGCATTTTGGCTGTCGAATCGGAGAAATGTTTGGATCTGGAGATACTTAATAATTAGTTTGATGATGAGATTCCAAGAATCGATCTATGCAGATTAATTTTGTTTGTTTGATAAAGGTATTTATTAAAGAAGGCAAGATATAATTTACCATTTCAGGTCATGTTTTAGAAATAGCTGTTGGAAATTCGAATTGCATAAATATTTCGATAATTAGAAATATCGTCATCCCTATAGTGATGTAAAATTATTGTAGTTTAGTTTTTTCCAAAAGAATCGACACAATTAAGCAGGTATGTACTGACATCCCTCGAAGTTTTCCTCTATGCAGTGTGCTGTCTCTACGGATATTTCAAAGGAAAAGCTCACAAACCCCAGTCCACTTTAATGAAAATAAATGGCACCCTGTGAAGAACTCCACAAATGTATTGTCGCAAAAATGTGCAACTTCGCAACAGAAACCACACTCGAGCACTTAGGTCGCGAACAAAACTAAAAATCTTGACAGCCTCCGTGGCGCATTGGACGAAGGTTCATGTAAGATGCAGAAGGTTTCAAGTTCAATAGGTAGGTTCCTGCCTTAGGGCTAGATCCAAAAGTTGCCGCGAAATATCGCTTTCCGCAAGGTCACGGGTTGTACTTAAATTTCTCATTGGCGTAGAGCCGCGCAAGCCCGTTTTTGTACACAAAATTTGCGTCGTGCATGTGTAGCCAACTGGTCATGTTATTCTTGTTTTCTTAGTTTTTACTTTGGTTTACAGTTGGCACGGTACTTACAATAATATCATTATATGACGACCGATGTGTCGCGATGGGCAAAGGTCCGCTTGCTACGCAGAAGGTTGCGGGTTCGATTGCCGCCTTGGTATGATCTGCAAATATTTGTTCCGGGTGCCCTGGGTTTAATATGTAGTCTATGAATTATAGAAAATATCTATTGAAGTATGGTATACTATTAAGTATATCAGGCATCTACTGCCCATAACAAAAGCTCTGCTTAGCTTAGGGATAGACGATGCTGTGAGGATTGTCCAGTATTATTTATTTATATTCTTTAATTCAGTGATTTCGAAGCTGATGTAAATATAGCTCTCAGCGATAAAGCCGCCATTTGAAGTACTGATGTTTTTTAGTAAGATTTTTAATGCATTTAAATTTAATTTTATGTTGATTTTTACTATAACGTTTTAATTCATTCTCTCTTGATCATAAATACCTTGGTACCTAGTTGGTTGGTAACCCAATAAACTTAAATTTTATGAGTTGGCAAATTTGATATTGTGCCCAACTGAACCCAAACTAAATAGTTTAAGGGTTTCAACCAGATTTCAGTCTACATATTAGATGTACGAGTAAGTATTATAGTTACTTTACTTAGTACCTACTTGCTTAATATAATCTCGGTGCGGCCTTCGGTTTTGGTTATCTCAGACATTTCGAGAATCTTACTAATCTCTTGACCTTGTCTGCAATACGCTTAGGTAAGATGAGCTGACCCCAGCCGAAATTCCACCTTATGTACTTACAACTAGAATCCACAATACCTCAAACTCAGTAGACGAGCTGTTAATTGTACTCAGATTACACAACGCTCTAACAATCCCCACTATATCGTTATAACGAGCATTGAGCTCAACCCTTATATTTTTCTTAAATTCAAGGAGGCAAGGTTCAAAACAGCGCAACATTTCAGAACAACAGAAAGTGCGGCAATAAGTGCCAAGTTTCACTTTGATCATTTTCAGGGTGGTAGAGTTGGGAAAACTTTGTAGATAGGTGGTGTTTTATCGATAATAGTTATAAAAGGTACCTTATTATACCTTAAATGAGTGTGGGAAGCCACGGGCACAATCTAGTTATATATAGATGGCGCTGTCCGCCTAGAATAATGGTCTTCTTAAGCTAAGTTGGCATACTTAAATCAATTTTAGTTTTTTTTTAAAACTTATCAAAAAACAAGCTTTCGTAATCATCTAGGACCAAAGTGCTTGAGAAGACAATTCCAACGAACCTAAACTCGACCGGGTAGAGTCGTTTTGTTAAAGAGTTCCTATGGCTATTCCTACCTTCTGTCTCCATCATCAGACGAGCTCGATGGTACCATGACATTGCATTCACTGAAATAACATAAGTATGCCAAATTTCAGCTCAATCGGTTGAGGATACCTGTTCTAAATAGTTGTAAGATTTGTCCAGCACTAATAGAAGTAGAATAAAAGCTTGTAAAAATAGCGCTAGCTTTCATTGGGAAAGTTAACCACCCCTGGTGCACCCTTGAGCTTATTACACCATCGACACATTGAACAGCATTCTGAATACAATTTCTTTTTTCAACCAGTTGAATATTTTTTTTCACTCCCGCGAAAACTTAATTTATTGAAACTGTAAATTAAGTAAGTAAACTCTAAAGTAAAAAAACATTTCCTTTCGAGTTAAATAGGTAAGTACCCATACGATTTTTCACCTCGACTAACGAGAGAATATTTCATAATTTATAAAAGAGGTCGAATGTCAGAAACTCATTTCGGCCAACCACCATGGAGGGTTAGATCGCTATAAACCTCTTTCAAACCGCGAACGAACGAAATTATTCACTTCTTGACCGCAGTGTGTAACCTCTTTTGTAATGTTCTCCTCCAAAGTTATCCCAGCCCTTCGATAAGCTAAAATGAGGGCAGCTCATAGAGGTGCAACTCGCTATGACTGCGATTTTTTTACGACGACTGCGATCTTTTTTTTTACCTAAAAAATTCGTGCTGCCGCTCTACACAGCGGTTGTGTTGCGCCGCACATGCGTTTCGTTCGAAAAATATAACGGCTGTGCTGAGTCACAAAGATCTGTATTTTCTCAGCCGCTGCGCTAGTGTGGATTTACGCATATTAGTCACTTGTAGAAAACACATACCGTGTGATTTCAGCAATCAAAGTGTTAAAAAAACTAAGCCTGTTGTTTGGGAGATTATATAAAGATGCCGCTGTCCTCCCAGAAGAATGGTCTTCACAAGCTTAGTTATTAAGGTGCACATAAAATGGAGCTGCTTTCAGCGACAAAGTGCACAAATAGTGTAGCTCGCGTAGTATTTTACTTTTTTTCGGCGCGGGCCGTAGATTAATCAACAATTTATGACACTGAGCTTAGTTCGATCGCCGGGTAGTGAGTGTCTTCTTTGATAAGCAATTAGATATTTGAGCGATTAATTACTTCTACTACTACTTATTCCATTGTACTGTTTTAAATCCAGAAAATATAAACGTTATAAAAATAATGCATTTAAACATGAGTTAAGACCTGCAATGGTTGGTCATCATAACTCAGATTTAAATTCATTCTTTTGATAGAGATAGAGGTATTTGGTTTTATGATAAACATACGTCATAATATTATGTACAAAGTTATGAATGCGTATCGTTATCATAAAATCAATTCTTTAATATGATAGTATTAAGATTGAAATCCATCAGGACCACAATACTACCATGCTCGCTCATAACAAAGCGTCGTTCCAAAAACAATCTGAGAATACAAACAGATAAAAGTAGTGATGGTTGATTAGGCCACGGTATGACGATAACTAATTAACGACACGTGATGTTGGTCGCCGCAAATTGCCTTATTTATCGGACGGCTGGTTTCCGATCGACTTGAGATCAACATCGTCTACTATTACTTAATTTCATACAAGATCTGTTATAAGAAAGAAGAGAAATTGCGGAATTTTTAATATTCAAGAATAAAAAAAATCTTTAATTACAACCTAGAGACCAAATAAACTGATACTTCAAAAAGAACATCATCACTCTATCGCAAAGCTGAAAATGTCCAAAATATTTTAATTCAAATCTTTCCCAGAAATATCACAATCATTATTCATATGTTAGTCCACTACTGGGGCATAGGCATTAAGCATGTCCAAACTATAAAAGTTCATAGGGGAAATGAACTATTATTAGTTTGTGCCGAGCCTCAAAGCAGAGAAATTTTATTACTAGTCCGAGCTTTGGAGGTCGTTTCTCGTCGCTGGAATTAGCTGTGGCAGGTTCTGTGTTAACGTGACATGTGAAATGAGTGAATCAGTGAGCACTCGTCCGTCAGACAATACGGCAGTAGGTATATAGATCATCATCATCAGCCTATATCAGTCCACTGCTGGACATATGCCTCCCCCAAAGAGCGCCATTGCGCCCTGTCTTCAGCTTGCCGCATCCAGCATCTACCTGCAATCTTTCGCAAGTCGTCATCCCACCTGGTCGGAGGGCAAACGTGTTCTTGAGTGGAGACCACGACTCGGTAAACGTAGTATAAGACGCCCTCCGACCAGGTGGGATGACGACCTGCGAAAAACTGCAGGTAGATGCTGGATGCGCCAAGCCGAAGACAGGGCGCTATGGCGGTCATTAGGGGAGGCCTATGTCCAGTAGTACAGTTGGTAGGTACTTTGTTACCTGTGCTATACGAGCAAGTATTTGTTACTACCTCTAGCCAGGAAAGGTTCTACAAAGCCTCATTTCGCTATTTCTCCAAAACATTTGTCAAAGCTGTCGGTGCCAAAACTATTGCTTTCAAATCCCATCGTATATTACAAGAGAATTGTTCCGCGAGTGTAATTAATTGTACAGTCTCGGACTTGAATATGGGGTCCATATCTTTTGATAGCCTACCGCTGTTCTTGAGTCGAGACCGCGACTCGGCAAACGTAGTGTAGGACGCCCTCCGTCCAGGTGGGATGACGACTTGCGAAAGATTGCATGCAGATGCTGGATGCTGCAAGCTGGAGACAGGGCGCTGCAAGGCTGTGGCGCTCATTAGGGGAGGCCTATCTGCAACAGTGGACTATTATAGAATGATTATGATGATATAATTATGCCACCGTCTATACCTATACAATAACTACGTGTCCATCCAAAGGTTGCCTGGAAAAAAATCGCTCTTAGCGATAAGGCCGCCCATTGTGCATCTTTGTTTGTTTGTTCTTTACTGTTATTTTTTTTCTGTCGCAATGTGCAATAAAGCTTCTTTATATTGTATTTAAAAGTAAAAGAAGTAAAAATGTTATTTATTGACAGAACAGGCAATACGAGTCCATAGGCTCCTGAGCTAGTAAAAAACTGTTTCAGGACTCAAAATGTATTGTATGATGGTGTTTCAACCCTACAATGGGCCCCAAACTATAGTTCTTGACTTTACGTACCCTGTCGTGCCACGTGTGTAGGGTCACCAATTTTCTTATTTATCGGTTCCTATTGCCCTCAATTAGCTGAGCCCTGTAATTAGATCTGTACACGACTGGGAGAAATGGTCCTATGAAGTGTTTGCTTGTTTTTGTGGTCAGACTGGTACTGCTATTTGTTTGGCTGAGTTTGAGCTGCTGCTTTTGATTTCTATGTAAAGTATTTATTCTTCTTTATATAGTAATTCACCGAATCTGCGATCCCAGCCGCATGGCATGGAGATAAAGAAAGTTTTTTTATATAAAATGTCAGTCTTTAATTGGCCGTAAATGATTTTTAAGGTTTGAATTGCCGTCAGACCACTTGTGCCATTAGGAAGTACCATTAATGGTACAATTGGCACCGATTTGTCCCAATTGTACCATGGATGGTACAACTGGCACCGAACTGGACTTACTTGTCGCCGTCGGACCACTTGAACCATTAGGCAGTACCATTGATAGTACAATTGGCACCGATTGGTCCCAATTGTACCTTGTCTATATTTAAGGGCCTGTACCTTGTACCTTGTCTAAAGGGCCTATAGTTAGTATTAAGCCGTGGAACAGAAATTACAATTCATTTTGCGTCACCTTTTGGCAAAAACAAGCTTGAATGTAGTGACTCAGTTACAAGACTCACAACTTAAAATATTATGCTCGTTTGGCTACAGGCTTGCTTTCTTATTAAGATACGTATAAAGCAGCGACTAATATCTTTCTTAAGTAAAGGTACTTTGATATTTAACCCAAAATCAACTTTACCCGCATTGAAATACAGATGCATGGAATTCTGAACACTCTCAAGACCATAAATATACATCCCTCCACACTTCCTCACAGGGTCTGTAATCCCGTGATCGATGCGCCAATACAAATTAATGAGTCCTCTAAGGTCAGCCTTCGATACAAAAAGCGGCCATACATCTTCTCCATCTTCTCTATTCAACAGCGTAGGTATGTGTTACCTAATCAGTCTTTCGGCAAGTGTTTGTTGCTTCGGTATGTACAGTCAACGTTAAATGTATAATAAATGGTATCATATCGTTGCCTAACAGCCGAAAACGGGTAACCGACATTTTAAAAAAATTTCAGGAGAATTTAAAGTTTTAAATATATGAAAGATAATTATTATACATTCTGTTTTAGCTTCCGAAAGACTGAAATTAAATAAATAAATAATGCTGGACAATCCACACAGCGTCATCTAACCACAAGCTAAGCAAAGCAGTGTGTTTTGAGTACCTACTAGACTACGACATAATTACATAATAAAATACATTACATAAATAGATATTTTTTTATTATTCAGTTTATTTATGTTATACCCAGAATATAACTGCAGATAATACAAACATTTGTCTCGAGGTGGGATTCGAACCCGCAACCTCCTGCGTCGCTGGCGAGCTTTCGCTCGCTGCACCAGTGAGGACGTTAAATAAATGAAACTAAATAGCTTTTTATTGTTCGTTAGCAGGATGATTAATAACTAATTAATAGTGCTAATTAATAGTGCCCTTTATCCGTTTTTAGGTGTGGTCCCGTGAACGTACACGCCAGATTTTTTTATAATTTACTCTAACAATTGATTTACATAACGTATTTTTATGCAATATACTTATGCATGTATTTATTTATGCAATCTACGAGATTTATCCATCAGTGGGACAGTTTTTAATTATAAGCTGAAAAACAGAGCCGAACGTGCTTTTTAAGCTTGTCGGCATTATGCTGAGCTTACTCGCATTACCTGAGAATGTACTTAGTTAATAAAAATGTGAATACCTACGTCTTATGTAAGTACCTACTTATTAATTATAGATATAAGTTATGTTTAAAGTTTACGATGTAGTATCTATAAGTAGTTATAAGTTCAGGCAATAAATCATTGTTTTATTCTTTATTTTTTTATTTATAAATAAGATTTGATCAGATAATGAGATAGGACGATCTCTCCAGCTACATCCGAGGGACCACTTATAATTTCTAACTATTGATTGAATACTATCAATTAGAGTAAGTACATAATATGTATACTGCCTAATCCATACCAATAAAACCTTATAAATGATCGTTCTCTGTATTACTAATAGGCTCTACTATTAAGGCTAATGGACTAACCTGATATCAGGACAGCCTATTCAGATTTAATTAATTAGAATTAATCATGTTCACTATTCAAGGTAAGCTGACTTTAGATCTATTCTCAACAACCTAAGATTGATTTTACCTATTATAAGCCCTTTAATATTTAGGTACCTTTCATATAAGTAAATTTAAATAGTATTTATTACCTATAGCAACATTTATTATAGACATAGGTTACATAATGTATATAGATAGCATATAACATGAGTTCATCATCATCAGAACTGCTGTACATAGGCATATCCTAATGAGCGCCATAGCGCCGCATCTAGCATCTGCCTGCCGTTTTTCGCCGATTGTTATTTCACGCCTTACATGTTTCATTAATGAATGGTCAAACAAAGTTAACAATTTCATCTTGTAAAAATCAAAACATACGTTCCTTACCGCTCAAAACAAACTCAAGCTCTTATGCCTGAACCTTTGTTTTAATCCCTTGAAAACCCAAAAACGTGTAGAACATCTATCGATCGGTTATAATAATTAGATGTCCCAAAAGCCCTACGTTTCTAAGAAAATAAAAAGTGGTTTCAATATACTTACTTAGTTACCTAAGATTTGATCATTAAAGCTGCAAGCTCTTATGCTTGAACCATAGTTTTAATCTCATAGTAATAAAAAACCTAAAAATGTTAGGATATCTTTAGATCGGCCATAATAAATAATCGTGTGAAGCCATACGTTTCTAAGAAAACAAAGTGGTTTCAATATACTTACCTCGTTACCTACGATTGGATCATTAAAACAGCCTTCTTACAAATCTACTTACTTCAAGTTAGACAAATTAAACCTAGTTAAACTTGAATGTAGGAAACAATTTATCAACATCTTCCTGCTAAGAAGAGAGAAATTGCACCGTCAAAATCGGCTCAACAATGATTCATCCTTGAATTTATTCCAATTAAACTAAAAGCCTCCAAGTGCTACGCCTATAAGCTTAGAGTGCCGCTAATTGGTCTTTACAAGACTTAACATCCTAAGAGTAAGGGCTGCCGCCTCTTTAAACAGGGATGGGCGAATTGCAAGCAGGAAAAATATCTTGTAGATTATGTAGAAGTAGATTATGTAGCGGGACACAATATTTTTTCTCGAAACAAAAAAAAAACTTAAATCACTAGGCGTCGTCCGATACACCATAATTATTATTATAATTATAATAATAATTATGTAATATCTACATTCTCAACTAGTATAGTGGTATAGTTTCGTCCCACTATACACCCAGGGGTATGGCTAGGGAACACTCAGGGGTATGGTGCGTCCACAGTGTATATCCTAGTACATAGCTACATTTCTTATTTTAGAAACTAATATTTAAAAAAACTTTTTATTGAGATAAACATTAATATCAGATTTTGTGTAGGTAAAACTAAGCAAAGCATTATGTGTTTTTGTTGTGTACCTACGACCATTTGCGAGAAAAGCTCAACAAATTCTATCAAGAAAATCAACTTTTCAAACTCCAAACCTAACCTACGCAGAGATACCAAGAAATATGAATCGCATAAAGTATTCAACTCGCATACTCAGTTGGCAGCTGATTTCTGATTAGCTACATCGTCCAATCGTCCGGTCGTGTCGACGACGCTGACCAATTTCCGTAGCTCGCTTCGCCCGGACCGGCTAATACTATACCGAGGAGCTAAGAAAACAGAAATGTTTGCAGGTAGAACGTCCAGTCTTCAAGTATTTTTTTTTTCCACATTTATTTTATTTTATTTTATTTAATTATTAACTAGCACGATTACTTATATTACAACCAATTACAATAGTTAATTACAATACCTATACATATATTAGAACAAATGAAACATACAAAAATAAGAAAAAATTATACATAAAATTACACAATAAGAAAAACGAATAATAATTGATCATTTATAAAAATTCCAGGCATATTAAATTGTATAAAAAACATTATGCATTTTAAAACTAAAAATAAATTAAACAAACAAACTCAAAATATTACTCCTATCATTCATCTCTCTCGCAAAACCTCAGGCACACCAACATAATATCCTTCCATTCGTCCGCAAATATATCACAGTCCGGGTTACACTCACACATACACTCGTATATAGTTGAGACCTTTCTAAACGTTTTTTTAGACCTTCCTCATTCCTCGCTAATTTAATACCAGTACCTAGCTGTTTTCAAATGGGCCGATTTAGATCATTATCTGGTCCGTTTACTTTATGGGTTTAATTAATCTCGTGAATCAATTCCCCATATAACGTGAAAGAGCCATTGCGTCTAACTGATAAAAGATGTTGCAGATTTGTAATATACCTAAGCATGATAGCAGCAAGTACCTACGTAGTATCAATCTACCCTCAAAATCTCAAACAACAAGGATACTCTTTTATCACATATTTAACATTTATCTCGGGTTTTAAGAATAAACCAGATAATGTGTAATAGGACATGGTAAAGATCGAAATTATTAGATCAAAACACAACTTAGCCAACCCTTGAAAATTTAGGGACTAAAACCTACCTCGTTCTACCTTCCTCATATCTCGCAAATCTCATAGCAGTAGCCATTTTTGAAATGGGCCGATCCAGATCATTGTCCGTAGACTTTACGGGTTGAATTTATCTTGTGAATCTGTTCCCCATTCAACGTCAAAGGGCCATTGTGTCTATCTGATTACTGCAGGTAATAGATGGGAGATCGGAGTGTTCATTGTGATCGGTTGAGCGTGAGTATACGGATCGAATGTGTGTGAAATATTACGAAAAATAATAATTATAACTCCCGTACTAACTCCACTACTAATATAATAAAAGTTTTTTATCATCTATGTCAATCTGCTTTTCGTTTTGTTTTTACGTCTAAACAAGCAAGTTATAAGCTTTCCCAGTAATACCTAAAATTTTTAGTTTATCAAGAAGTTTGTAGTGTCTAACGGTGTCAAATGCTTTTTAGAGATCGATAAAAATTCCTAGACATAAGTTTTTACAGTCAATATCCGCAGTATAGCTGAGATTGTGTTTGATTTTGGACTAAAGCCATACTGTGTTCAATCAAAAAGTTTTTATAAGATATGTCCATATACTATAAGTCTCTTGTTTCTAATAAAGATTTCTGTATTTTGTATTTGTATGTAGTCATTAAAAATATTTTTTTCAAATATTTTGAAAAGAAATGAAGATTGATTTAACTTCGATCGTGTTTCAATTCGACTGATGTTTTTGATCGTTCTGGGTAAAAGCTAACCCATAACAATAGTCGTGGCATTTCCCTCCAACCAATTCATAAATTATGTCATTAAATATGCCTTAATAGATATCTAAATTAATATAATGAAGTAAAGATAGATAACAGAAGGCCTTTATCTCGCATGAAAGTCATGTGAACAACTATTCCGTATGTAGCTTTCACCCTTTGGTGTAGTGGTCCCAAATAGCGTGGTTCTGATAGAGCCGATTCAATTTTCCTCTGAGATACTGGATGTGCCGATATAGCCTACGTTAACCCACATTTAAGCCATGTAAATTATAAACCAGTCAAGCAACACTAAACTTTTAGGTACTTGTTTTTTGACTATCTTCGAAATAAAGTGCTAGATTACAAAACATAGCCGCTAAAGGCGATGTTTAATGTGTGAAAATTGATATTTTGTTTGTATGTGTGCAAACAACAAAAAGTTATAGCAGAGGCCCAGTTGCTGACATGAAGCTGAAGTGACGTCTCTCAAACAAATCTGCTCGTACGACATAACTAGATGTCGCTAGTTAAAGTGACCGAGCGCGCTCTTAATTAAATTGACAAGAACGCACGCCGCACGGCTTAGAATGATCACCCCTCAGTATTGTACTGAAATCATACTTACCTATCACAGGGGACACCGTGATCAAAGGTATTGGTGGTGATATGGTAGGTTCCCCCACTGCGGACCCACCATACCCCTGGCCATACCCCTGGGGGTAGGGTGGGACGAAACCCCAGAGCTGCCCCGCCGTTGGGTTGATCTGCTTGTAGATAAACCAAGTGTCCTATATTTGGTAGTAGGAACCGTTCAATTCCGTTTAAAACTCGAGGTTCTAAAAGTACTCGACTATGAATAATCGATTATAAATAACTGCTGCGCTCGATAAAGAATAAGTTGAGTTACTGTATGTTTTGTACAGTGTTTTAGCCAAACGATCTGTGAAACAGGTCATATTGTCCCTTTTGAGGATTGAAGGCTCACTTTCTTTATACTCCAAGAACTAATATAGCCTATTAAAGAAAGGAGACTTATAAAGTAAAAACCTTTTATTTGTAAATTACGCAAATCGTAATAAATAGATATCTTTTGTGAGATAATTAATTCTAAAGCAATTTTTATGTTCAACCTAATTGAAGGTAGTTGTAAGGAAACAACCTAGTAGATAAAGAGACATGCAATTTTCAAATGTACATACGAATCAAAATTGAAAAACAATAAATTAAAAAGGAAAATCATCTTTACTGGATAACCAACTTTTATTAGAGTATGGAACTATCAACTACGACACCGGAAGATACCCCTCTCTCTTACTCTTGTTGATCTTACGACGGATCCTGTCGGTATAAGCCGCGACTATGTTCGACAGCAGAGGGAGAGCGGATGACTTCATGTCGTCTTTCACCCCGACGTCTATGCATAGGTCAGCTCGCTTCTTCTTGTCTTTGGGCAGAGCTGCTTCAGAATTCATCACGGAGGCTGTGTAGAGATAGCCGTTCCACTCTAGGTATTCTCTTATCTGTAAGATATGGGTAATATATAATATGTGTCAATTGAGAATTCTGTCCCTCTCAAGTATCTGTTTCAGTCTCGAGCGTAGATAGCCTGTTCCATCGCCTGTCTTATAACCCTAAGGTTTGCTGGAATAAAACTCTTTGTTTCTCAGGGTTAGGCTCGCAGGTACATATCCTATTTAGTTAGGTTATTTTTATGTATTATTGTGTGTACAACAATAATATATAGATAAGACGTGTCAATTGACAGCTATGTCACTCCATATTCTCTCTCTCAGTCTCTAGCTGGACATAGGCCTCCACCAATGAGCGCCATAGCGCCCTGTCTTCAGCTTGACGCATCCAGCATCTACCTGCAGTCTTTTGCAGGTCCTCATCCCACCTGGTCGAAGGGCGTTCTACACTACTTTTACCGAGTTTAGATAGCGTAGCGGAATAAAGAATTAAAGAAATGATTGTACCAGTTCATTGACCAGCAGCACTTCAGGCGTCGGTTCCGGTGGTTCAGACACTTTCTCTTCAGTTTCGGACGACGATTGACGGGCGCGAAGGATTTCCGTTATTTCGGCGCGCATCTAAAAATAATCATATTATAAGTAACTTTATATCCACACGTTGGAATGAACAGCAAACAATCTAAAAAACCTTACCATTTACCTTACCTTACCTATTTATTATCTATACTAATAGTATAAAGAGGAAAGCTTTGATTTTTTGTTTTTTGTTTGTAATGAATAGGCTCCGAAACAACTTTAATTTTGAAACGCTAGGTATAAAACTGCTTTATAATGAACTAGCTTTTTCCCGCGGTTTCAAACGCGTTAAATTCAATTTCACGTTTCTAAAATATAATATAGCCTATGTCACCCGGGGATAGTGCAGCTTCCCAACGGTGAAAGAATTTTTAAAATCGGTCCAGTAGTTTCGGAGCCTATTCAATAACTTTACATATCCTATAAAAACAAACAAAAAATCAAATCTTTCCTCTTAATAATATTAGGGTAGATGGATAGACAGATGAAACAAACCTCGGTAGTTACCCTATTTAGATAACCATTCTTTTTTAGAATATCTTTTATAGCATTCAGCAATTCTCTCTCTGTGATGAGTTTCTCATTTAAACTCATAGTTTCAGAAAAAAACGATAAGAAATTTATTTAAATTTTATTGCTATTGTTATTATAATTTACAAGAATGTTATTTAAGCCTGTGACAGTTGACTTGACATTGAATATTGTTTTAATTTGAATAAGGTACAAGGCAAAGAGATTTTACGGAAAAAGACCAAGGTGTCAAGAAGTCCTTAGGAATCTTTGGCAAAAAAGAGTTTGTACATAATTATGTTGTTCTATAAAATGGCCGTAAACCACCCGTACACATTCTCATGTGCCTAAGTAGGTACCTACTATACAGGGCGTCCCACAGCCATGCCACATCTCTATGTGTTTTGCAATTAAGCGGGTTCGGTTCTCGGCTCAGACAGGCAATTAATCAAAAATCTTTGAACGCAGTTTAAAATCAAAATGATGCCTTCTTTCAGTAAAATGTTCTATCTACAATATTTAAAGTACTTTCCCTCCATGTGGCATGGCTGTGGGACGCCCTGTGTAGTTATTCTGTATTTGTAAATGACCTTAGTCTCACTTTTGCCCATAAAGGGGTTTAAAGGTTTTGGCCCTAAAGTCAGTAGGTCTACCCACAATTATTTTTCAAAATCGCTGTGCTCAATGGATGTTATATATTTGGAATGACTATACTTACACAAATATGAAATATCGGTATAAACCGTGTATATAGTTATGAAGATAGGCGTTCTGTCAACTGTGTCCTTCTACTGTGTGCCCCTGACTATAATGTGGGTTGTGTAGTATATTATATGTATATATAATAATAAAAAATAGCTATCTATGTATTATATTCTGTATATTAGTTATCTGGTACCTATAACATAACCTCTGCTTAGCTTGGAGCTAGGTAATGCTGTATGAACTGTCCTGCATTATTTATTTACTAGCTGCGCCCCGCGGTTTTTCTTGCGTTGTGATAGATGTTTTGGATAATATAGAGGTACAATATGTATATGTTTATGAATTGTATGTCGCCTATGTGTTATTCTGATATGTAAGCTATATTATTATGAAGTTTCATCAAAACCCATTCAGTAGTTTTTGCGTGAGAGAGTAACAAACATCCATCCATCCATACACACAAACTTTCGCGTTTATAATATTAGTAGGATTATATTTCTTAAAAATCAGAATCATATAGGTACCACCAGCAAATTACATTATCTAAAGATTGTTAGTAATAATAATAACACATCTGTAATCTTTTTGTAATTATTATTTTCATTAGTGTAGTATTTACAATACAATACAATACAATACAATACAATACAATACAATACAATACAATACAATACAATACAATACAATACAATACAATACAATACAATACAATACAATACAATACAATACAATACAATACAATACAATACAATACAATACAATACAATACAATACAATACAATACAATACAATACAATACAATACAATACAATACAATAACTCTTTATTGCACACCAAATATAAAAGATACACAAGACAGGATAAGAAAAACAAATACAAAATATGCTGTACAATGGGCGGCCTTATCGCTAAGAGCGATCTCTGCCAGGCAACCTTTGGATGGACATGAAGTGCTAGGACAAGTATAGACGGTGGCGTATTTACCTAACTACCATTCCTTTACGATATTACGAATTTCGTATTTTCCTACTTTTATCCACCCAAGAGTCTATTTATTTCATATCTACCTTTATTGCTGTTAAACGCACGAAACGAGGTCGGTAGATACTTTCTCCAATTTGAAATTGTCTCCAATTTAACCTTTTCATGGAATGGAATCGTATCAAAGCTCATTCGTATAATAGGATGCCATCCAAATAAATATGTATATACCTAACGTGGATCTGATCGTAAAAACAAATACCTAACGGCGTTTCTGGAACGAGTAATAAACATGTTTTGGGTACGCGAAGTAATAGCTACTTATGTATCGTATCTAAACTTACCTATATAGGTACGTCGATTCAAAAACCTATAATTTTTGAGATTAATTCAAGAGATTATTGTCGGAAAATATTTAACGACATTGATATCATCGAAAGCACAGAATTTTTTTTTGAATACGTTGTTTTTTTCAGTTCTTGTTAAGTCATCATTCAAAAATGTCTTTGTTGACATAAAATATCTTGTATTCTAAATCGGAGTATACCTAGTAGGTATTATTTGTTAAACCTCAATTTTTTTCCTTGAAATGAAATGAAATGAAATGAATTTATTTGTTAAAAGACTTACACAGACAGATAGATAATAAACTTAAACTTAAATGTAAACTAAACGTGTTGGAAATCATGTAAGTCCAGTAACAAAATGGCTTTGCCTCAGCATGAGTTGGATGACTAGCATGCTAGCAACCAACGCTGGTCTTCCGGCAAAGCAATTTGTTGGCGTTACGGACTGACTACTCACTACCGCTATACAAACAAACAAAAACGCACTAATATAAATAGAATCAACAAGAATACAAATAGAATGTGAATAATAAACAATAATATGCTAAGTACATGTATGTGAATTTTAGAGCAAACATAACAGAATATATATATATATGTATATACTTAGAATAAAATATTATAAGATTTATATAGATATAAGAATATAGATTAAAAGAAGTTTACCTATTTATTAATTCTCATAAAATACTTGTGTCTTGTCTTAGACTCTCCTGTTGCATCTGATGTTCGAACAAAAAATTTTTTAGTTTTAATCTAAAACCATGAAGACTATACAGGTTCCTTAACGGTGGCGGGATATTGTTCCAGCACTTCGAAGCAGCATAGCGAAAGCTGCCTCTGAAACAGGCAGAGCTGTGCCGCTGTATCTCGAGCTGCATCGAGCACTGGCGAGAGCCGCAAGATCTTGAGCTAGACAACCATGACAACTTCTCGTAAAGATAAGATGGTGACTTCCTTCGTTATAATCCCTACGTTTAACCATATAGGAAGTCTTGGATGTAATCATGGTCTAAGTCTAATGTAAGGTAACCTGGCAAAAAATAGAATCCTACAAAACTCCTTGAACAAACTGTGACCTCACAAAAGATGGTAGTGATAATTATATTCAGTGACATATTGAGCCATTTCTTTTTTAATTTGTGCCTAGAGTCAACTTTACTCCGACCTATCGTTTCTCTCCTCATAAAACTAAAAGGGTCACAATCTTAAAAATAACGCTAAGTACGCTTGTAACTTCGTACGAGCCCTCAGGGCCTGTTGTAGAATAGTACATTAACTTAGTCTGAGCCTCGTTGGCTGCTTTACATGGTCAAGTGATCGTCATTATCAGTCTATGCTAGTCCACTAAACTCGCCGTCTATGGAACACCATAACGCTCTGTCTTCCCCTTGCCGCATTCAGCATATGCCAGAAGTATTTTGCGAGTAGTATTTTCGACTCGATCAAGTACAAGTAACATGTACATATTTGTGCCTATTTCTTCGAACAATCATCATCATCATTAGCGTATATTAGTCTAGTTCTGGTCATAGGCCTGCCCTAATGAGCGCTATTGCGCTCTGTCTTAATCTACCTCCTGTCTTTCGAAGTTTGTCATCCCACATGGCCGGTGGGCCTACAACCGAGTACGATTACCGAGTCAGAATTTCCACTCAATAATACTTACTTTTTACTTTACAAAGCGGTTGTCATTTTTTCGTGATATGTGGCAAGCCCAAAGCACTTCAGCTTGCTAATTCTGAAACACTTGCCTTTTATGGATAAAACTGTTATACTGTCGCTTTGGGAGATTTAAGTCCAAGTTATCACATACTTTTTAAGTTATTTTGTTGTAAAAATGTTTTTTCTTTAGATCAAGAAGAAATATGCAATAAAGTATTTTCTATTTTTTTGTCTTATCTGTAGTAAAAAAATAGTAACCTAAACGTATCAGTTACGTTAACTTACACAAAATACATACTCTAAGATCTATAGCTGTTATTGACATAGCAGTGTTAATAATTAATTCATTTTATGGTCAATAAAAATAATTTTACAGTATAATTATGACGAATTCGCCATCCGAGTCCAGTCAACTTGATGCCTTCAGACTTGGTAATTTTTTAGATATGATCCGTGCCACGCAAAGATACAAAATTATTTCTATGTATCTAGTAGTCCAGTATTTCAGTTTTCGACTGTCCCTGTACTTGCTATTTGCCTCCACACTAGCCTAATGTAAACCACCACCCAACAAGGTCACCTTTCGCATGTCTCCGCAAACGATTCACATAAATTCCATCGAAACCGTCAATATTTCAAAATCAAATCGCTCCCGTACGGCGTTGATTTAAAGTAATAAATTGCTACAGGGTTAACCTAATGGGGGTCTGGTCGGAGGTGAGGGCTGCAGTCATTAAGGGTCACATGTGGTTTTTATATTACCACAGAGGAAGTTTCAAGTTTTTAGGCGATACCGTATACAGTGCAGGATATTATAATTAATACATAATTAATTACTAGATTCTGCCAGCGACTTCGCACACCCTTCCTCGTGTGATTTTTTTTAATAAAAAGTAGCTTTTATCGAAAAAAGCTACATTTAAATAAATAAACATAGAAAACCCTTTGTTTTTTTGAGAAAAGTGCTACAAACATAGATGGCCTACTCTGTGTGTACTCTAGCCTATGTTTTATTTCAATCCCAGAACTACCTTTACGCAAAATTTCAGCATTTGTGCAATTCATTTTCGGAATTTTTGTAATAAGAAGTAACAAACATGCAACCATACATCCATCCATCAAAACATCCAAACTAACGCATTTATAATATAAGTGTGATTCGTGCAACAAGGACAGTGTGCGTCAAAGCACTTTGAAATTAGACGTTGGTTACATAATTACTACAAACATTCATTAACACATTTAAACCAACACACCCGTGTGCGTCCACCCTTACTATCCGCTATCCGAAACATTAATTAACACGTTCGAAGCAACACTTGTGTGCGTCCAGCCTTAAACCCTGCGCAGACGAGGTACTTTTTGTCTGCGGACTTTTTTATTATCATAATTAATTTATTTAAAAAATTAAATTACAACTGAATCCCATAAAATTAGAACCAAACTCTTGTGGTGTGTGATCTTTGGCGTTAGAAGCAGATCGGTATAAATGACGACCGATGTGGCGCGGTGGGCGAAGATCCGCCTGCGATGCAGGAGGTTGCGGGTTCGATTCCCGGCTCGGAACAATTGTGTGTACGATCTGCAGATATTTGTTCCGGGTGTTCTGGTCGTTTTCTATGTATTATAAAAAATATCTATATATATAATGTATTGTATTATGTATATCAGTTATCTAGTACCCATAACACAAACTCTGCTTTACATGGGGCTAGATAATGCTGTGTGAATTATCCAGCATTATTTATAAATTTATTTATTAATATAAAGATTTTATTTGGCCTTATACAGGTTACACAATTACTTACACAGGTTAAAAAAGGAATAATAATAATTCGTTTTAAGTCAGTACATTACATACATAGACACAAATAATAAGAGTAAAAAGAGAGTAGGTAGGCAGGTACAATTATACAATACATAATTTATGTACAGGTATAAACGGTATCATACATCTTAACCACTTGAACGCCCAAGGGTACTGCAGTAACCAAAAAACTTTCGGCAACTTACGCCATGGGTACTACAGGACCCAGAGGGTCAACTTCAACTTCACACTAGCGAAAAAATGATTTTATTTTTATCTTAATGTATGATACCATACATAGTACCTACCTGTAAAAGACACGTTAATACAGCGACACGTAATTGACTGCCTTATTGGACTTATTGGTCGAGTTCAATTGCTAATAATAAGGTACCGTGTTCAAATCCTGGGTAAAAGTTGTTTTTAGGATTTTTCTGGCTAAAAAAATCCGGCGACGGCGGTGGTGCAGTAAACCGTAGAGTTTTACGACTTCGTGTGGATAAGAGACCAGTACACGAATATTTTAGTAGTTATAATTTTAGTAATAAAATCTTCGGTCTGCGCAAGCTTTTTATCTACCCGGAATTTCGAAATAGTCCGCCTCAGTAAAGCCCACATCGTTTGAAGCTGTAATTCTAAATGCAGGCTTCCGATTTATGCAATGGGTAAAATTTGCTAATTGAGATACCAATTTTAACAGTACAGGCTTCTCGCAGTATTGTTCTATCTCTTATCTTGTGAAGAACCGACAACCACTAGGGTAAACGTGTTCTTGAGTAGAGACCACGACGCAGTAGGTTGCGGGTTCAATTCCCGCCTCAGGACAAATGTTTGTTCGACCTGCAGATATTTGTTGAGGGTATTCTGCGCGTTTTCTATGTATAATAAAAAATGTATAACCATGTAATGTATTGTATTATGTATATCAGTTATCTTGTATCCATAACACAAGCTCTAATTACCTGGGGGCTAGATAATGCTGGTGTGAATTGTCTGGAATTATTATTTTATTATGGCTATGCTAGCTGAAGACAGGGCGCTATGGCACTCATTGGGGGAGGCCTATGTCCAGCCGTGGACTTCTAAAGGCTGATGATGATGATTATTATTATATTATTTAGTTATAGGAGCTTAATCCGTAAGTATCTATTTTTATTTAGAATAGATAAATTGTACGCTTTCAGGTGTGGAAGAACGCAAAAAGCACTGGTCCTATATTTTCAATTGTAAATCCTTGTCAATTATAGGATGGACACTGGACAGGTTAAGCGTAATTTCACGGCTGGCCAAAGTGACTGAACGGATTCGGCTGAAATTCTGCAAATATCACGGTCTAGACTTAGAATAACAAATAGAGTACTTTTATCCCATAATACATTTCATTTATTTCATTTCATTTATTCAGTTCACCGTAGGTACACGTTACACTTGATGTCGGTCAGTTTTACATAAAAATAATATAACAATTTTATTATAAAACACACATTAATTTTGATATAGGAAACACCATAAGGGATTGTGTTTTAGAAAAAACAGACAGACATGCCTTGTTTAAAAAATTAATACTACATTCATAGATAATATTTATAATAGTAATTGGCCATGTTACAGTAATAATCATTGAACGTCTCCTTAGAAAAAAATGCGTGAAAAGCCGCGGGTTGAAACTAGTGAATAATATTGATTTATTTAATCTCCTGCTACGCAGGAGGTTGCAGGTTCACTTCCCGCCTTGGGACAAATGTTTGTACGATATGCAGATATTGTTCCGGGTGTTTTGCTCATTTTCTATGTATAATAAATAGTATATCAGCTATATATCATGTATATCAGCCATCTAGTAACCATAACACAAGCTCTGCTTAGCTTGGGGCTAGATGATGCTGTGGAAAGTCCAGCATATTTTTTTATTTATTTATTTAATCTCTGCTCACCAAACAATATCTATAGGCAAGTTACATAAACCTTCCAAGACCCTTCCATTAGGGGTTTTTATGACCATTTCGTATCAAAGACCAGCGCCATATTTCTCTACGTTTGATCACAAGCTGGCCTCTAGCCAAGTCCATTTCGTGAACGTAACCTGTAAGCTCCATTCGCTTTCCATTGTAATATGATATGATGATATGTATAAGGAAATGTCTAATCTAAAGACATAGCATGGTGTAAATCATGGTTTATAGTGCGAGAGACAATGACAAATATGTACATTATCTTACTTTTGCATCAAACTTTTGAAACAATCCTCTGAAGCACTCATAGCGGGCATAGCATAAAAATCATTTATTTATTTATTATTTATTTATTTTATACTTTTTCACCAAAAACATAACACAAAACTTATTCTAGAAAATTTAAACAAAGGCGAACTTAACCCTAAAAGAGTTCACTTCCAGCAAACCTTATTGGGAGAGAGAGAGAAAGTGAAGAGAGTAGTGGGTACATGTGCATAAATGAAATAAGAAATAGACAGCAAAAGATTCAATTTTAACTTACTTATTAATCATGGCAACTAAGTTGGCGTTTTTTAAAAAAGTAGAAACAGAAATTTCTAAATAATAAAAATGGGTTAAAAACTTCGTTTTAAAAAAGAATTATCGAAATCGGTTGGCGTGATATTGAGTTATTCGTCCATTTGTCATACACACACTATAAAAAAAATGCAAATTTAAGACTTGTATAGTTTTCTCATGGATGCCATTTTCAGAACTGAACCAAATTGACCGAACGGGAAACACCAGCTTTTAAATAAAAATACAGTCGAATTGAGAAGCTCCTCCTTTTTTGAAGTCGGTTAATAAAGCGAACGTTGGATGCACGGATATAACAGACCAGATGATTTTCAAAACGCCTAATATTGTTAAGTTTGTCATTGTGACCATAGCAGGTACGTCGTAGTCTCCTTACGCCGTAGTGGGTCTACACCCACGCCCAAGGTAAGCTACCAAGAGGTTAGAATAGAAAGACATTTATTCATAACAACTTAAATTAACAAATAACACACTTATAGAAATAGGTACGTGTAGAGAGTTGTTACAAAAAGGCTCTAACTCAGCATAACGCTCGCTAAGCGCTAAGGTTCTAGGTTTCTCACTTTCCAAGAGCAAAACATCGATATTTTTAGTATCGTAACGTACCGTATGCAGCCATAACGCGGGGATAGGATCATTTAAAAACGACGTGTGCTATGTATTTCGCTCAGTCTCGTCGCGCCGCATAGGCTCCCGGCTTAGAGCCTTATCACACTGGCGATTTTCGAGCGATTTAAGAGCGAGACGCTTGCATAGCGAGCACTCCGCGGTAACAAAGCGGACACTCAGCGAGCTTTTAAACTAAAGACGCCAGTATTTAAAATCAGATCTCCAATGTGATAGGTATAGATGTCTATAAAACTTTTGAAACTTTGAGTTATCCAATATTTCGGCACAGTTTCATGCACCATGATCACGGAATAACTGAAAGCACTGCGACTGCGAGTAAGTTTTTATGGGCAGACATACCGATCTACCCTCATTTTTTGTCTTTTGCTACGAACGTTAAAAAAAAACATATCATGTTAAATATCCCGTTTTAAATGATTTTAGTGTTAGTGACAATATTATGAATACGCAAACGGCGGTTTCATGTTTGATCCTTCGTGCTCGACGTCGCAGCCGCTCTAGGCTCGCTCTATAGATGAATCCTGCGCCAAGCTCCCAACGAAGCTAACAGCCAACCTAGCCTCCTACCAGCTATCCTGCAGTGAGGCCGTAATACTTTATTGTGTAATAAATAAAATAAAAAAATAAAGTAAATATCAGAGATCATCCTTTAAAATCTGTCACCATCACTCTGACTGTAATACCATCTCGTACATCAAGCAAACAGTAATTATATGTATAAATGGTCTATTAAGAGATGATGTATGGACTCGGTGAGTGGACACACGTAGATTAATTGATTTATATCTCCACATTGTATCTTGCTTTTAGGCGGAGGCGAAATGTGCACTTTAATCCAATAGACTTTTGGCTCGTAATTGTTTATTTAGCATGGCTAAAAGCTTTTGCTTGCGTTACCCTAATTAGAGGTTGGTATAAATTATTCTGTAGTGATGGTAAGAGTCAAGTCATCATCACTATCACCATAGCAGGCCTTTATGTCAACCGGGGGCAGTCACACAGATAAACAGAACAGAGGAAGCTGGCAAAAATCAAAGACTATATAATATAATAAATACATATACCTTCTAATATTATAAACGCGAAAGTTATTTGTTACTCTTTCACGCAAAACTACTGAACATGATCGGGCTGATTTTTTACATGTAGTTCCAGGCTCGGAATAAAACAAGGGCTACTTTTATCCCATATATCAGTTCCCATGGGAAATAAATATCCTTAAAACTTTTCCATAGAAACAACGTCTGCGAAGCCGCGGGCAGAATCAAATACCCAGTAGGGTGACATAAAGATTCAAATACTTACTTTATTATTTAATTAAGAATCCTTGCAAATCTTAAAATAATAATAATTATTACCCAAAGGCATTAATTATTACCATAAGGTATTATAGTTACGAAAATAACGCCATACTATTAATTGACAGAACAATTTCCATCATGGGTTCATGAATGAATGAAGATTTTACTGTACATAACCGCAAATAAGTAACTAAAATACAGATTATTTTATCCAAATCTTAATTAAAACAGTACAATAAGCGGCCTTGTGATTGGCGGTATTGGACTGTAGAGTTTATGTAGCTTCCTAAAGCCAGCAGCATAGCAGTTGAATATCTATATCCAACTGCTATGCGAAGCCCAAAGGTAATGTAGAACGAACACAATAAAACATAGACGTATGGAACCAGTTCTGAAACTCCGGTGCTGTAGACAGCCGAAGGGGGACAAGTAACCTAACTATACAAAAAACCAAAAGATCTCATTAAACTCCAATGTTACAAATATTTTTAATTAAACTCACGAGCTCGCTTACGAAATAGATTTTCTTCCCAAAATGGGAAAACGGATAAAGGACTAAAGCGGAGGAAACGGCAGTGAATTCGGCACAAAAGTTCAAAAGAAATGAACTTTCCACAAAGAGTTCTTTCCTGTGCCATGAATGGGTACTCGGACATAAAGTATGAAGTAAAGGAAGGGAATAAGTCACTTTTACTAGATTGAACAAGTTAAGAGAGCTTTTTGTTCGGTTGGTGTCTCTTTATAATCTTTAAGAGCTTTCTTACTTCTCAAAGAAAACTGTTTGGATTTACCTAGAAACGTACCTACGTGATTGTGACGTGTTTGAAGTTTCTAGAAGTTCATTTACCTACGATCTAGTTTCAAAAGATGGTTGGAGGTTGGTTACTATTTAATTTTACTATTATATATAAAAATGAACCCCTATTTCTCCTGGTCTCGCTATAACTTGAGAACAAATTTCGTTATCAACTGAGTTGAAAAATTATGTGTAAATGTCAAGTCTGTGGTTCTAGACCTAGAATAATATAAAAACTACTTTCTATCCCCACCTAACGCGTGTAAAGCCATGATTAAATATCTGAAATAAATATTATTATTGTTAAAACATTAATTTAAACAGGCTCGCAATTTCAGCATGAGACAGGAATAAAAGAGTAAGCATAAATAATTTTCATCACCACATTTTGTTAATTTCATAATTTTTCGTCATCATAATTTAAATAATCACTATAAATTATACCGATACTTACAAGATTACAATACATAAGCGCTTCGTTTTACCTTGTTTGGTGAATTATAGCTCTACTACAGCCAAAGCAACTCTACTCTTTGATCCAGCTGTTGTTTCAATTTCATTAAATCATATTCAATATTGTGACGAAGAAAGCACATTCAAGAAAGCGCCCTAGTAGGTACTACACCCACATTCTATCTAGAATATTGTAACAATAAAGTACTAGGGGATACATAACAAAACATATTGCTAGGACCGTCTGTCGCCAATCGCATAGTTGAAACTCCGATGCATACGTAAGAAGATACGAAATCTCCAAAATACTGAGTCGTGTTGCATCCGACGCTCCCCGAAGTTTGCCGAGCGATTTCAAACTTGGAATGTTCGGATTGTTCGGTAAAGTAGCGCAGTTTACCGCTGACCCTCGTGGAGTCAAGACGCGATTTCAGCGATGTGCGTTCGTTCGTGAAGTGACGTCGGTCTGTGATCGTACTGTTATAAGTGTATGTTTTGAGGACTAGTAGTGAATAGGTTGGTATTTTTTTTAGTAAATAACTTGATTAATTTGAATTATATTTTCGAGTTTATTGCTTAATAGATGCAATTAACTATGGTATTTTTTGTTTCAAAATAAGATATTCTTTATTTAGCTTAAAAATATACGTCCTAAAATGCTTTCAATTTTTTTCCCCGTTTTTACCTAGTATATCATATCGTTGTTCTGGATCGGTTCATACTCGTATCTCTTTCAAATTCCATTTGATTCCTACATGCAAGGTGATAATAATCATATCTAAATTACACGGTAACACGATCTCATAAATAGTACTGTTCAATTTCGTTCCGGAAACTGAGCCCACAAATTCTATATTGAAGAATAAGCAGCTTACGAAGCAGTACCAAATTTAGCTCGAGTGTCTCTTGAATCTCGTAGCTTTGCTACGAGCCTCTACGAGATGCTACGAGGCTACGGCCCGAGATGCTACGCCGCAACGTTTATTATAATTATAACATTCTTGCTCACTTCTATGGTGAGGATCATATCTTGGGAAAGATAGCATAGTAAAACAGAGAGTACAGGATGAGGTTTACTCGAGTTCTTTTATGAGTTCACTTTCATATTTTATTAAATTTCGTGTGTTTCGTGCGGTTGCTTTTTTTGTGAATCAGAATAATATTTTTTCTTGTGAAAATAGTGATTTTTTTTTATAATAAAGCTTGTAGGTTTATATTCAGTTATTCACCGAAGTATCGAAAGGTTTTTATTATGCTATATTATTATATATTATCAATATACGAGTACCTACTTGATTCCGATTTTCAGAAAATGTTGATGATGCAGAGTTTTAAATAGGTTTGTACGTTGGGTACGTATACCAACTGCGGTCACTGTTCGTGTTTATTATAAAAAATCAAACGTACTCGTATTTTTCTCATTATTTTTATAGAGTTCATCCCTCATTCAACCAAGAGAGTTGCAATTTTAAACGTAAATAAAATCCGAGATTTACTATTCTCAACATTGAGATTAATATAAATTGGAAAAAAATCCTACGCGCCACATAAATAACCCGTGAGTGCCGTAATTAAAAACATTGCGATAATCTCGTATGAGGATGTGGTTAGTTTCTTTTTGAAATATATTGCACGAACCAATAATTTGTTCGAATTTTGTTCTATTCAGAAATCGTCCCGATTTAGAATTTATTTATTAAAGTAAATTAAAATGTAAAAGTAAAAAGTATCTGATTTGTATAATCCACCATCGCTTCAAATGCATGAACAGATTTGGTTGTATAGTATACCGATTGTATTCTTACGTCATCCGGATTGTTTGTGTATTTTTGAGCGGTTAGGTAGTCCAGTTTTTTTTTATAAGTTAACCTGATTTTCAACATGTTCGGATAAAACCAAAAGTTGCGCGCAAACGTAACGTGCTTCAAACAAAAATAAATCTTGCCATATTTTAGCTATACTTCAAAGCCTTAAGTACCAACCTACTTGGACCTCTAAAAGGTTCCAATCACCTCCAGTTAACCCTAAAACCCTCATTTGATTTCCACATGAGAGGAGAAAAAGCATTACGTATGCACTTTTCACTTTTTCCGCAAGTTAAGCTTTCCAGTGTTCACATTGCAATGCGGTCTTATCGTTAGACTTTAATTTGGATTTCAGGCACGGAAATGACTTTATTCCGTTTTATCTGAGCACGTTTAATTTTATTTAATTTATATCTGAGCACACGTAGTATTACGTAAGACTATTGCTGAGTTTGCAGTCTAGGTTTGAACGACTTATTTGTAGTGACGATTGCTTTAATAAAAAAACCTGTTATGATCTTATTATCTCAATAAATAAATAAATAAATTTCACTCTGAAATAAATAAATTTATTATTGAAAGCTTACGTATTACACTACTTAACTTGTAAGAAAGTTTTTGGGATATTTTTAAAGTAAACAGCTTATCATCATATTGGTGGAGTATAATATTAGGTAAGTAAGATTACTGAATAACGAAGTTCTTTTGGTTGTTTTGTTTATAATACATTGTAACATTTGTGCAACAATATGTTGCTAGATATTCTTAACAAAATACATAAGACCATTTAGGTAGTTATACTCACCTTTGATAAAATGAAGTATGTATTTATGTTTTAATACTTTAAGTGCCACAGCGCGCGATGCACAATGTTATTCTTGCGGGCAGCGTTCCGCGTTCTTGGGCAGTGAACATCTTCATCATTATCAGCCTATAGCAGTCCACTGCTGGACATAGGCCTCCCCCAATGAGCGCCATAGCGAACTGTCTTCAGCTTGCCGCATCCAGCATCTACCTGCAGTCTTTCGCAGGTCGTCATCCCACCTGGTCGGAGGGCGTCCTACACTACGTTTACCGAGTCCTGGTCTCCACTCAAGAACACGTTTGCCCCAGCGGCCGTCGGTTCTTCGCGAGATATGGCCGGCCCACTGCCACTTCAGCTTGCTAATACTTTGAGCTATGTCGATAACCTTGTTTCTCTGTCGGATGTATTCATTACGAATCCTATCCTTCAGAGAAACTCCGAGCATAGCTCTTTCCATAGCTCGCTGAGCGACTTTGAACTGGTGGACCAGCCCTATCGTGAGTGTCCACGTCTCAGCTCCGAACGTGAACGTCTTAATGGAGTTCAAATTTATTAACATTGCTGGGTTTCTTGGTAGTTGCCAAGAAACCCAGCAATGTTAATAAACTGTCATCAACGTTATAAAACTAACTAGCAATCACCTGCGAGATGGCTAGAAACCATCAAAAACATCGTTCAGTGAGATTAGTTGGAGACATAAACCCACATACTATACAGGGTGGCTTTCTGAGATGCGAGTGGATGGCCACTTCGGCAAATATAAGAGTTGCAGAAAAGTAGTAAAAGTCGTAACTTCGATTTAATATTCACTTTTGTTCGATACGATTGATTTTCCAAATCAATATGAGACCCTGTTATTTTTGTACCAACGGATTCAGTTGCTAATACTGCATTAGTAAAAATTTAAAGGAAATTGCTTTTTTCTAGAACTTTAGTTTGAATACTCCCCCAATTATGCATCAATATGAAAATTTTACATAATCTTTATACTCTATTCTAAGTATTTATTTCTGTATTATTTTCTATTTATCTTTTCGATAAACTGGGGTGCTTGCTGCTGGCCAGGACACTAACCCTGTATTTTAATAAAGCTTATCCTCGATTAAGCATCTATTAATGAATAACGTAAACATTTACGAAAAAGGCCGAAAAATTAAATAAGTAGGCAGTTTTTATTTTCTCATAATTTGAGCTCAACAAACGACTCTTTTACGAATACTTTCCATCCAAAGGTTACCTGGAAGAGACCTCTTCTAAGCGATAAGGCCGCCCATTGTGCTTGTCGCATGTAATGTCTCTTGGTATGATCTGTATCTGGTGTACAATAAAGTATTTTTGTATTATGTTGCATTGTATTGACTCCTTTCACGAGTGAACTCTTATAGTTTTGGATTTGCCGTCCACTCCCGTCTCAAAAAGCCACCCTGTATACCCATAAACGACATACTATACCACCATCTTATTAGCCGAGGTGTAAGGCTGTTAGGCCGTGGTGCACTTGTTTTTATAGCCATGAGTCCTTAGTATGGGTTGTGCATAGCTTACATTTCGCGCGTTGCCTGCCCTATCGGATAGAAAGTAGTACTAATACTTTCGTAGTATGACAGCGATCCAATAGTTTCATAAAAACTCTTCTACTTTATTTACGTGTAGTTCGGATTCTTTGACATCATGCCATGTGACTGAATCATGACTGATTCGATTGATACAAGTATATAAAAAGACGCGTAATTGAAATGTAGCTAATTTTTAAATAATTATCGAGGTTTCTACGGTATTTACTTGTACTATATGCATGATAAGACAAGAATAAAAATATGTTGTTGTAATATATGTATGTATAAGACGTCGGAATATTTTTTTTAATGTTTAAACAAGAATCGAAAAAAAAAGTAAAAAAGAATTATTTTTTATTTTTTATTATCTAGTATACTTATATAAATGTTAAATACACTAGAGTATAATTACAATCTAGCCATAGAATTGGCTAATGGGTAATTTAGTTCTAACTTATTTTTATAACAGCATATTACTAAGAACGTGTCCATTGGCACTTTTCTTATTGTCTCTATACTTAAGGTGAAGACACTTTGTTCATGTGTTCTTTAAGATAGCACTTCTGCACATACACTAATTATCACTACACTAACTCAAAAGGTTTTGTTCTTTTGAGCCTTTCATATTAAAAAAATATGAAAGCTTAATTTACATAGTTTTTTAAGTTTTACGGGACCAAATATCGTTATTCCTCATCGGGAATAATTTTTTTTGGTACCATTCCAGGATCATTCCCCATAAAAAACTAACGAATCACCAAAATCGATCATTAATTGACGGAAAATTGGTTAACATTATATACATAAAGAAAACATACCTGGAGCCGAACATATATCCTACTCTATTTTTCAAAGTCGGTTAAAAGACATTGGAACCGCGTTGGGGATTGCCTGACTTTGTGTAAATCAGGCAAGTGTGAGTTAAGTGTAGTAAGTAAGTGTCAATGAAAAGTTATCTGTAAAATCACCTTGTAAATAAACGAATTTTACTAATCTATGATTTCTTATACTTGTCACTCGCAATAACAATGTATAAACTCGACCTTACATAAAATAATTACGAACAAAACTTCTTCTAACATACCATAGCATATATACGTGTATATGTTAACGTAGTAGCGTGTCGAGTAGTAGAAAACCCAAAAAAGAAAAACAAAACGGAATGGAAAACCAGATAGAATAATCCGTCAACATCCACTGTGTTACAGAACCGAGTCACATTCGTCGGGAATTAGTCTACTAATCTCTAGCTGGGTGGTTTTCATACATACAAATGATTAGTGCGGATCGGAAATGTCAAAGGGTATGGCAGAAAACAGAATAGAATTTTGTTTGCGGATAGTTCGTTAATCCATACAGTTTTATATATGTATCTACGACTATGTATTTACACGAATAAATGTACATATATATGTTTTATAAAACTAAGCTCTATTTCCATGGAAAATATAAATATTATTTAATTTAATTATACCATAGTTATTGATTATACCGGAAATCAAATGAAAGTTTATTTCTTTAGGCTTACAAATAAGCACTTGAGAGGTCATATTTTATACTATTCATTATTACATAATAACATTATTTTGATGTTCACTTCAATATTTGTCCACCAGTGGAAATAGGAAAAGCCTGGCCATAGGAACTCCAAAACGAATGACTTAATTTAACCCCGTCGAGTATGATTTCGTTGGATATGTCTTCCCAAGCAAGTCATAAATTATTATCAAGCTTGTTTATAATAAGTAAAATATTGTATGTTAACTTGAATTTTTAACGAATAAACTCGTCCCTCCGAGATTGGTGGGAGATCGCCCGCGACCGCACTTAGTGAAAAGATTTGGGGGATCACTTTGCCCAGCTGTGGGACAAATCAGGCTAGTATAAAAAACTCGTTTCGTCGAATCTTATTGATTAAGTATAACAAAGACATATTTTCTTCTATTCGTTCTAAAACTTGTCGACTGAGGCATTTCCAACTTTGTCCGCTTTCTATTGATCCATACAAAACATTTAGTTCCAATAACAAAGTAAACTCATTACAATCGAGTTATAACCATTGTTACCAAGCCCTTATCAGGCTATTTCCTATTGGGAAGTTTGATCGAATTTCAGTAATAATACGTGAAATAATTGCCTTAAGTAATATAACTTTGTATGAAATTGATACTTTAATAAGTATTGTTGGGGTGTTTTGTTTCTGAGACGCTTGGTTGTCTATTGGGGTATTTGTTAAATTATGGTGAAAATTATAGATAATTTCTTGTGATTGACTTCAAATAACAGAGTTCAAAACGTATTTTAAAATAATTCTTTAGGATTATTAATGTAAAAAATAATAATATAGCATCATCGGTTTTTTTAGACATTTCTTTTACCTGAAAGCGACTACGACAAAAGCGATTTTGATAAAAAAAGGTATCAAAAGACTCGTCTGATCTTCAATACGCCTTTTTTTATATATTTTTGCCCTCATTTGAAGTAAAAAAGTGAAAAAGTGAAAAAGCGAGGAATGTCGTGGTGTTTTACTCGTTACCAACATATACGCGTCCAGGCTATCTTTATACATCAGGGGATCATTAGCTCATAAATAAATAAATAATGTTCTGTTTCAACTGTCCATAATAAACTTTCTCGTCCATCACTATCACTACATTGTAAAACAAAATCATTACCCGGTCTCTGTTTGTCCCTATGTATGCTTAGAACATGAATACTACGCAACGGATTTGATGCGGTTTTTTTTAAATATAGACTGATTCAATAGGACGGTTTATAAACAATTTGACACAAAGATTTCGACGCGGGTGAAGCCACGGGGCGTAGTTAGTAATAAATCTTTCAATCCACTCGAGACTGGCGTAAGCATTGAAACCATGGTGGATCGACCCTTACAAATAATAGCGTATTATTTATAGCAAACGAAAACATTTCCTAAATTATAAACCCTGTAATTCTCTTCTTATTCGGAAAACCTCGCCGCCTATCGATTTCTAATTAAACAACGCTGGCGTATAATTTATTTGTGGCCTCGAGGATTAATGGAATCAGGTGTTAAAAGTTACTTATGGCTTTTTGATTTGCTAAGTTTTATATTCTTTTTACGGTGGTTTTATGGAGATTCATTAATAAGGTGCCTATGAGGCTTTTAAATTAATTGAGGGTGGTGTGGTCGCTAACAAAGGCCCGTTTAATTATGGATTCTTAAATAGAGAAAATATGTACCTACCGAATTGGAAAAGTACTTACCTACCTAATTTTAATTAACTTTTTTCGGGTGTATTAATTTATTAAAAACATAAGCCTTAAGGTTTGCTGGAAGACAACTCTTTTTAGGGCTATGTTCGCCTTTATAATTATTTTCTAGAGTAATTTTTTGTACGGTTTTATCGTGTAAGAAGAATAAATAAATAAATAATGCTGGACAATTCACACAGCATTATCTAACCCCATGGTAAGCAGAGCTTGTGTTATGGGTACTAGATAACTGATAAACATAATACAATACATTACATAGATAGATATTTTTTTATTATATATAGAAAACGACCAGAACACCCGGAACAAATATCTGCAGATTGTACACACAATTGTTCCGAGGCGGGAATCGAACCCGCAACCTCCAGCGTCGCAAGCGGACCTTCGCCCACCGCGCCACATCGGTCGTCAAAATTCTTAGTGTATTGCCTGTATGTTTTTGTAATAGGAGAGTGAAGGAATGGACAGTGAAAACTATAATATGTCCTGCAAAAAACATGAGTAGTGTCCGTTGAGACTGGTCACTGTGGCCAAAATTAAAATGAGAGGATATCATCATCATTAATTTGTATAAGTCGCGGAAATAAGGCTTGAAATTTATTTACAGGTCATTTTCAATCCCAACCTTTACATGCGACTTATAACATAAACGAGAATGTTTGTCAGCTTCGTGGTCATGTTGTTTAGATGGGTTATTCCAATAATACCCTGAATCACGATCCTGCGACGGGGATTTCAGGAATATTGTCCAGAAATCTCCTACCAACCTAAGAAATCGGCAGTTATAATCTATACTAATATTATAAAGAGGAAATGTTTGATTTTTTTGTTTGTTTGTATTGAATAGGCTCCGAAACTACTGGACTTATTTGAAAAATTATTTTACGGCCGTTGGGAAGCTACACTATCCCCGGTGAACATATGCTATATTATATGCACCAAAAAGTTAGGTATCCTTAATAAAACTTCAAAAATGTAAACTCAAGGTGTAAAAAAATCACCTAGTAAAGCGAAATTTGAGTTTAACGCTGGTGAAACCGCAGGGAACAGCTAGTGTTAGATATACTGGCTATATACATATATACTGTTGTACTGGTTATTTCTACAGTTATACTGGTTATTTCTACAGTTATACTAGCCCGTCCAAATTCTGGCCGAGTAAATAGGTACCTATTTTGTAATGAATAAATACATTGTATCGCTGAACTTTAGGCCTTTGAATCCAAAATGTAACATGATATTAAACTATGAAACTTCAAATTGCTGTAACGTATCTCAATCTAACCCTTTGTTATCCACATACCAAGTTTAACCGTTCCGAAATTACCCCAAGGAACCATAAAACAATCTACTGTATTGATTGATGCGAATTGATATAATCAAAACTTTGTTATTGGAGTTTGCGAAACCCAGCTGTCGGGAATCGAATCTAGAACTTGTGCGATGTTTTTTGTAGATAGAAAAGTTTCCGACCGCGGCACTGAGCGAAAGTTATGACAGAATGTCAAGTGGAAACGCTAAAGAGTTGCCGTCGCCTTTCCGAGCTGAAAGAATTAGATTTTTTTTACACAGAACTTTTCACAGACAAAATTATTTTATAATTCTTTTTACACAGTATTTCACCCTTATTAACCGACTTCAAAAAAAGGAGGAGGTTCTCAATTTGACTGTAATTTTTCTAATGTTTGTTACTTCAGAACTTTTGACTGGGTGAACCGATTTTGTTGACTCTTTATTTATTTGAAAGCTGGTGCCTCCCGTGTGGTCTCATTTCAATTTGGTCCAGTTCTGGCATCCATGAGAAAAACTCTGCCACTATGCTTTAAATTTACTTTGACGACCGATGCGGCGCGGTGGGCGAAGGTACGCCTGCGACGTAGGAGGTTGCGGGTTCGATTCCCGCCTCGGAACAATTGTGTGTACGATCTGCAGATATTTGTTCCGGGTGTTCTGGTCATTTTCTATGTATAATAAAAAATATCTATCTATTGTAATATATTGTATTATGCATATCAGTTATCTAGTACCCATAAAACAAGCTCTGCTTACCATGGGGCTAGATAATGCTGTGTTAATTGTCCAGCATTATTTATTTATTTATTTACATTAAGTATGTGCGCGACAAATATACGAATAACTCAATATCACGACAACCAATTTCGAAGATTCCCTTTTTAAAACTAAGTTTTGAACCCGCTTTCATTATTTAGGAATTTGAAGTCGATTTATAGTTTTTAAAACATGCTTGATTATTACGAAGTCTGTTATTTCTTTATTTACAAAATTTTGGAGAAACTTACAGCTAGGTTTATAAATGAGGTACATACGTATATATAGAACATGCATGGAAAGACCCAGTGCATGTTTGCTGAAGGCTAATTAAAAGTTTCCGCTGATAGATAATTAAAAATGTTAAGTTATGAAGCTAAGGACAATCCACACAGCATCATCTAGCCCCACGGTAAGCAGAGCTTGTGTTATGGGTACTAGATAACTGATATACATAAAAAAAAAATAACTAGATAACTGCATTCTGTCTATAATTGGTATTCGGTGTTTAGGACCCCTAAAGGGGTCCTAAACACCGAAATACCTACTAAAATTTAAATCAATAAAATACATACTATCTACATTATTCATATATATTTTTCATATATATAATTATTCATATTCATAATAATACTAATGCACGTTTTTTTCAATCTTAATAATTTGTTATAAAATATTTGATATAAAGAATAAAAGAATAAATAATTTATTAATGTATATATAACTAGCTGCGCCCCGCGGCTTCGCCCCCGTGGAAATCTATGTGTCAAATAGTTTAAATGATAAAAAGTATCCTATGTTAGACTCCTGGTTCTAAGCTACCTCTCCACCATTTTCAGCTAAATCTGTTCAGCCGTTCTCGAGTTATAAGTGTTGTAACAAACACGACTTTCTTTTTTATATATAGATTATTGTTACCTACATATCTACTGGTTATGGAATAAAAGGTTTTTTTATTTATTTATTATAGGAACATAAAGAAGATATTCATATATCTATCTTTCGTTTCTGATACAAATCATCACCTCGTAGTCGGGAATTACGAGTAACTTAAGATATCCTACCTCTTCACGAAACAGGTTGGTCGTAAAACTTTGATGTGCCCTGGTAATGCATAAACACTTATCAAGCTGGCAGGAAGTATTACTTTATGGTACGTTCCATGTATTCGTAATGAGTATCGAATGATAGGTATCGATGTTTGATCGAGTCGTTTGAACCGCAGTGAATGCAAATTACGGGGTATGGGGGTAATTTAACCTACGCTATAGGCAGCACTAGTTATAGTAGTCAAGCTGCTGTCTATCGTATAGCGTAGGATAAATTACAGTGAGACTTGGAATGAATCACTCTATTTTTATGTTCGATTCTCACCTTGGAACATATGTATTATGTATGTACGTCCGATGCGTCAGCTCCATGCGGTGCATATCAGTGGACGCAGTTTTTTTTTGTATAATCGATATACGATACACAATCATACATAGTATAAAACAAAGTCGCTTTCCGCTGTCCGTCTGTCCCTATGTATGCTTAGATCTTTAAAACTACGCTATGGAATTTGATGCGCTTTTAATAGACAAAGCCGCGGGGCGGAGCTAGTTTTGTTTATGTTCTTATTTTGTATTAAAGAAATAAACGTTATTTTGATTCTGAACTAAGGCACGGGTTAACTTATGTTATTATTACTTTCTGTAGCTGCACTCAACGTAACCAAGGTTCTCCATTCAAACCACTCCGCCAATACGTTGGCTCTTATATTAAGAGCCGGTTGGGGTAATAACGCTGGCTGATATCCTGGAGGATTTTGTACAGGATACCGGAAATTGAATTTTACCAGTCCTCTGTTACACAGTGTAAAGGATACGGCCTGCTGAAAAAGTGCAAAACTCCGCTATGCTTAATTTCTTACGAGTCACAATATATTTTATTTACAAATTTAGTAAGTTTTCCAACTCTATTAGATTTTTAAATTATATACATAAAAGATATACAATCCCGCAGTAATTAAGCAGTAATATAACACTGCACTCATTGGGGGAGGCCTATGTCCAGCAGTGGGCTACTATAGGCTGATGATGAATACAACACAATTTAAATTCCTTGTCGATTAAATCCTTTTAACAATTACTATTTTATTTATCTCACTTTTTATTTAGGATTTAAGTCTATTTTGTTAGGGTATTCTTTTTTAGGCAAGTCATCATCATTATATCAGTCGATATTCGTCCACCGCTGGACAAAGACCTCACCTAAAGATCCCCAAAATGACCGATTTAGAGCTGAACTTCACCAGACAAAAACATAACAAGATAGCAAGTATTTTTCCTAAGTTGTATACATATTAAACTATTTAGGAAGCTTATAAGAATGGAGTCAAATAAATAATGATACTCAGCATCGTCTAACCCCAGGCTAAGAAGAGCTTGTAACGGGTACTAAATGACCGATTGAATACAATACATTGTACATTAATAGTTAGCAACCTAAAATCATTAGCGTGCCTAATATACCTATAGTCGAGCTTAGAATTTAATTTGTAGCTTACTCCCATTTCGACTATACGTATGTACTATTTAGGAAGTAAACTATTTAGGAAGCTTATAAGAATGGAGTCAAATAAATAATGATACTCAGCATCGTCTAACCCCAGGCTAAGAAGAGCTTGTGTAACGGGTACTAAATGACCGATTTAATACAATACATTCTACATTAATAGTTAGCAATATAAAATCATTAGCGTGCCTAATGTACCTATAGTCGAGCTTAGAATTTAATTTGTAGCTTACTCCCAGCTTGACTATACGTATGTAGATGATTTAAGATCGACAACTTACCTCCTTTCTTTTATGCTTCCTATTGATAGCTTAAATTGTAGTAATTCTATGCAAATTATAACAAAATTTGTTATCATGCTATATTATGGTTTCTTTCTGGGGAGAGAAAATACACGACCAATCGCTGGATGCGGGCAGCAAAATTGATCATTTTGGAAATCTTAAGGAGGCCAGCAGTGGACGTCGATTGGCTGATAAAATTGTGATGATTTGCATGTCTTGCATCAATCTCAAAGTATATTTCAGTTTTTTGTACAGAATAGAACCCGCAACCTCCTGCATCGCAGTCAGAACTTCCCCTGCCGCGCCACTGAGGTCGTCAAACGAACTAGCTGTTCACCCATGCCTATAGATATCCAAACGTATTTGTTTGTTTTATTAGAATTTCGGTTATGTTTACTCAGCTTTTATTTCCCTGGCTTTATTAAAATTCAGATAACTTTGAGGCTCCGAAAACAAATCAGTGTTTTGTGGAAGCCATTTTCCTATTCCTTATTGCTTACTGCCAAACAAATTATATTTGAATGCGTACCTACTCATACTTACTCAAAGATATCAGATATCAATACCTTCATTTCTTGACGTAAATTATTATCAAATAAAAAATAATTTGCTCGTCTCTACATTTTTTGCTCCTCATATTTATGTGTGGAAGAAGTGAAAAAGAAACCACACAGATCAAGTATTCAAGTATCTGTTGCTAATCACTACATCCATAAATGATTATCTCAATGGTGTTAATGCTTGGCCAGATGTCGCTCAGTTTCGCACCGACAATAGTATGTAAGTAATTTGTTGTTGTGCATAGCTTTACTTAAATATTGACATGTATCGACTCATATTATATTGAGACTTAAATAGGCAAATAACCATATATTAGAAACCATATATAAGAGATGAACATGCTAGTGTTTTCTTTTTCACTTCTTCCACTAGTGGACAAAACATTGAAGTGAGCAGTAAAATAATTTTATTTGATAATAATTTACTGTAGAAAATATGACTTGTCTAAGTGCTTATTTTGTAAGCCTAAAGAAATAAATGATTTTTGACTTTGACTTTGACTTCTGACTTGGCTTGACATCATCATCATCATCATCATCAGCCTATATCAGTCCACTGCTGGACATAGGCCTCCCCCAATGAGCGCCATTGCACCCTGTCCTCAGCCTGCCGCATCCAGCATCTGCCTGCAGTCTTTCGCAAGTCGTCATCCCACCTGGTCGGAGGGCGTCCTACACTACGTTTACCGAGTCGTGGTCTCCACTCAAGAACACGTTTGCCCCAGCGGCCGTCGGTTCTTCGCGAGATATGGCCGGCCCACTGCCACTTCAGCTTGCTAATTCTTTGAGCTATGTCGATAACCTTGGTTCTCTGTCGGATGTATTCATTACGAATCCTATCCTTCAGAGAAACTCCGAGCATAGCTCTTTCCATAGCTTGCTGAGCGACTTTGAACTGGTGGACCAGCCCTATCGTGAGTGTCCACGTCTCAGCTCCGTAGGTCATAACGGGTAGGACGCACTGGTTGAAAACTTTAGTTTTCAAGCATTGCGGTATGGATGACGAGAAGACTCGACGTAGTTTCCCAAATGCTGCCCAGCCTAGCTGGATCCTCCTTTTGGCCTCCTTCTCGAAACTTGACATAATACATATAAAACAAAGTCGCTTCCCGCTGTCTGTCTGTCCCTATTAGATTAAACTACGCTACGGATTTTGACGCGGTTTTTAATAGATAGAGTGATTCAAGAGGAAGTTTTACAAACCATGTGACACATAGATATACCATCTGTATCATTAATTTAGTCACAAAAATATGCAAACAGGACCGTAATTCGACAAAGGGTAAGCTGAATAGACGACTGATGTGGCGCGGTGGGCGAAGGTCCGCCTGCGACGCAGGAGGTTGCGGGTTCGATTCCCGTCTCGGAACAATTGTGTGTACGATCTGCAGATATTTGTTCCGGGTGTTCTGGTCGTTTTCTATGTATAATAAAAAATATCTATCAATGTAATGTATTGTATTATGTATATCAGTTATCTAGTACCCATAACACAAGCTTTGCTTACCATGGGGCTAGATAATGCTGTGTGGATTATCCAGCATTATTTATCTTCTATCTTCTATATAAATAAAAATGAATTGTTGTTCGTTAGTCTGATTAAAACTCGAGAACGGCTGGGCCGATTGAGCTGATTTTGGTTTTAAAATGTTTGTCGTAGTCCAGGGTAGGTTTAAACGGTTAGAAAACATGGTAAAATTGCGCAGAAATTTCCACGCGGGCGAAGCTGCGGGGCGCAGCTAGTTTATAATAAAACTATCTTTCATATTATCTTGCTGTGGGCCAAAGAGTCCAAGTAGCGTGGCAAATTGTAAATCAAGCTACCTGTAGAATGTTTGCAACAGTCTGCAGGTAGCTCAACTGTTTCAATTGTGAATTCTTGTTCTAATTTGTTTTTATTGTTTGATTCTAACTTTCTTATGAAACTTTTTAATAAAAATTAAGAAGGGTTTAACGTAATTATCCTAATAATATTATAAACGCGAAAGTTTGTAAGTATGGATGGATGGATGTTTGTTACTCTTTCACGTATATAACTACTAAATGGATTTTAATGAAACTTTACAATAATATAGCTTATACATCAGAATAACACTTAGGCTACAATTAATAAAGATATATTGTATATTATCCAAAATATCTATCACCACGCGGGTGAAACCGCGGGGCGCAGCTAGTACTTCTTAATGGACATGGTATTACGTGAAAGCTGTGTTTTTTTTTCCATTTTTCCATACTCATTGCCAGAACAAGCGAACATAGTATTTTACCTTGTAAACAAATATAATCTAGACATGTATTCCAGGGTACAAGAGCGGGAATTCTTATTTCGCTCTGGGCGTCGCCCGTATAGCGGAATGTCAAGGTGTCACACCATTTAAACGCGATAACGCGGGGTATTTGTAACTTGCGTTTATTTTTGCAAATAAAACATGTCTTTTCACGTAGGTACACATTTAGGGTACTGTAAGGAACGTGTCTTTTCCTTTCTCCGTGCGGCAAACTAATTTAGATACAATTTTTTTAAGCTTTTCGGCATTGTGCTGAGCTTACTCCCATTGCCTGAAAATGTTAATTTATTTAAATATGTGAATTATATGTTATGTAAGTACCTACTTATTAATTATAGATTAAAGTTATGTTTTTAGTATATTATGTAGTATCTATAAGTAGTTATAAGTTTAGGCAATAAATCATTATTCTATTCTATTCAATGGTATTTTTGGAGTATTTAGTGAATTACTTTTATTACGCATTCAATACCTAAGCTTTGCAGCGCGACCGCAGATGCCAGGCACAACTAGTAGGTCTGCTTGATTAACACTTTGAGTGCTGAAATCACACGGTATGTGTTTTCTACAAGTGACTAATATGCGTAAATCCACACTAGCGCAGCGGCTGAGAAAATACAGATCTTTGTGACTCAACACAGCCGTAATATTTTTCGAACGAAACGCATGTGCGGCGCAACACAACCGCTGTGTAGAGCGGCAGCATGAATTTTTTAGGTTAAAAAAAAGATCGCAGTCGTCGAAAAAAAATCGCAGTCAAAGTGTTAACATGTTTATCATACGTGATGAAAGTATTAAACCGCTAAAATGGCAAATAGGCATGCAGTCTGGTTTAGCTTGTTAGTTTAGCCTTTAGACGCCTGCAACATAATTACCTTATAGTAATTTTTTTTTTGGCCATTTTTAGTTAAACATCTCTGATTTTACACAATGTTTTAAAGTACTATCATTGAATTAGCTAAATTCTTTAAAAACCATGTTGTTTAAACAAAACTGTTTACGATTTGCGGCCAATTACTTTTCTAATAGTTTTTATCCTTAAAGAACGTTAACAATATTAAAACCCCTAAAACAATTGTTATTTTTTATCAATAACAAGCGGTCCTTCCCGGCTTTGCCCGGGTGGTCATTTGTTTCAGGCAATTTTTTAATTTTTTCTCTTTTTTCTCTCCGTAAGAACCATCCTCGTACTTCAAGGTATATTTAAAAAAAATAATTAGTGAAATCGGTTCAGCTGCTCTTGAGATTTGCGCTTAGAAACACATTCAACGATTCATTTTTATATTAAAGATAATATCTTTTATTTTATAACAATAAAAAACAGTAGTTTTGATACAAATATTAGTCAATAAAACCAAATTAACATAAACCTAACAAAACTTACCGTTTACCACTCACACTTGACCGTTTTTCCCTATACCAACCTGCTCGTTTACTATCCAATAAACACAGCACTCGTGGAGGTTGTAAAGACTCGAAACGAGTTCATCTGACTTCTGGATCAATTTCGCTCCACGTCATAATAAAGAGGAGTAAAGGTGAAAAGCCAACTGCCGCGTACGGGTACTGTTTTTAATAAACTGTCATCATATGTACAATGTACGAGTATGATGACAGTTTATAAAAAGCTGTCGAAGCACATGAAAAAATTTTAAATGCTTATATATAACCGTATGCATACACAATTTTTTTTTTTGATGACCGATGTGGCGCGGTGGGCGAAGGTCCGCCTGCGACGCAGGAGGTTGCGGATTCGATTTCCGCCTCGGAACAATTGTGTGTACGATCTGCAGATATTTGTTCCGGGTGTTCTGGTCATTTTTTATGTATGTATAATAAAAAAATATCTATCTATTTAATGTATTGTATTATTTATGTATATGTATTGTATGTTTGTTATAGAAAAACATTGTCATAGAGACACAATTAATAAGCTAATAATGCTCTTGCTACGTAATCGCGTCTAACGATATCGTTGTAACCGTACCGTGTTTGGGCTGCCGTTGGTTGTTAGCTTAACGGAAACTTTTACCAGCACCTGCAGGCGATATTAACAGGAATTGACGATGCCTTTAACGACCCATCTCGTGTGACTCCTAAGGTTGCTCTTGAAACCCTCTCGGTTTAATTAACTCGCCCATAGCCATCATAATCAAAAGTTACCTGAAAGAGATCGCTCTTCCAGGCAACTTTTGATGCAAATTGGCGGCCTTGTCACTAATACGGCCGCCAATTTGCAATGTTATATTGTCGTTTCCTCTGTTTTTTCGTATTTCTCATGGTGTGCCGTAAATATTATCTATTGTAAAGTTTTACCCATTTTGGGTCAGGACTAAAATTAAGAAAACTAAATTATGCAAAATTCTTCACATGTATTTTAGGTGTGTGATGATTTTGTAAACGAATTCTTTGCTGATATTCTCGATGATAGGGCGACTTTAATCAAAAAGGTTTTTTGTCCTTTTTTTTTATTCTCAATATTAAAAAGGGCTTTGTCGAATACGCGATTATGTCGCCCTGGTGAGTTTAACAGAAAAACACAAAATCAAATCTAACTAAAATAAAGTTAACTTAATTACCTAACATTACGAGTTTTTACAGCGCCCGAGCTGCGTCTGAGACAGGCTCAGCGAGAACGCTGTTAAAATACGTTTAAGTACTATGTTTTTGGTGAGCCGAAATGGGACAAATCAACTTTTTTGTCTCATTTCGGCTTTTCGGCAAAATTATCCAAAAAAAATTCCTAATAAGGCCAATAACTTTACCACTATTATTCATACGCTGTCTATTAAGCTCCATTTCACTCGATATTTCAACAAATTTTACCAATTTTATTCAGTTAAAACTTTAACTTAACGCTTGGAATATGGAGAACTCGGCAACCAAACTATGCAAAATCTGAGATAAGTAGATGCACCTTGTCTACTACTTTCGGATTTTGCATTAGCAATACAGATAGTGGAAGGCAATTAAGTTAGTACCTAAATGATGTCTATTATCACTTGATTTGAATTACTAATTATGTTGAAAAATTCTAATTTATAGTTCGTATTTGAAAGCTCATTTCTTAAAGATTCATTTTCCGATGATATACGATTACGACAATCGTATATCATCGGAAAATGAATCTTTTTTCTTTTCTTTCTTTTTTTTTTGAAACTCGTATAAATGGTTGAAAACTGTCAACACCACGTTGACAGTTTTCAACCATTTATACGAGTATATTATTATTCAACGGCCACGTTCATGCATGACTCATCATACAGATACTAGACAGTTGTCAGAAAGTCGTAATTCTGCTTCGTCACCAAGAAATAATAGCCAAGTAAACGAAATATTGGATACATTTGTCCGGCAGGCACCATTTTTCCATTGAGACGTCACTTTGTATATTTGTCAACCTTGGCGGCGCTGACACCCCTTGCCGAGCCAAGCCTCCGTCAATTTACGTGTCTTTCATGATTCGTTACAATTTGTAAAAGGAAGGCTTATGTGTCTTTTTCTACGCAGGTAAACCTAGTCAAAACTGCGAATAGTAAGTTCGTTAAAAGAATCGTATCCATGTATTGTAATAATAAATTCATAAATAACTTTTTTACTTATATTCTTTAGTAGGTATGTTTTCCTTGGTTCATCATCATCGTCATCAGCCTATGTCCTGGACATAGGCCTCCCCCAATGAGCGCCATACCGCCCTGTCTTCAGCTTGACGCATCCAGCATCTACCTACAGTCTTTAGCAGGTCGTCATCCTACCTGGTCGGAGGGCATCCTACACTACGTTTACCGAGTCGTGGTCTACACTCAAGAACACGTTTGCCCCAGCGGCCGTCGGTTCTTCGCGCGATATGGCCAGCCCACTGCCACTTCAGCTTGCTAATTCTCAGAGCTATGTCGATAACTTTGGTTCTGTCGGATGTATTCGTTGCGAATCCTATCCTTCAGAGAAACTCCGAGCATAGCTCTTTCCATAGCTCGCTGAGCGACTTTGAACTGGTGGACCAGCCTACCGTGAGTGTCCACGTCTCAGCTCCGTAGGTCATAATGGTTGGTTGTCACATGGTTTTCCTTGGTAAAAATTACAAAAAAGCCTTTATTTCTTTACGCTTAAGAAATAAGCAGTAAGACAAGTAAAATTGTATAATTTATAATTATTATAAACGACTCATTAGTTATTCTGGCGGACGACCGATGTGGCGCGGTGGGCGAAGGTCCGCCTGCGACGCAGGAGGTTGCGGGTTCGATTCCCGCCTCGGAACAATTGTGTGTACGATCTGCAGATATTTGTTCCGGGTGTTCTGGTCGTTTTCTATGTATAATAAAAAAAATATCTATCTATGTAATATATAGTATTATGTATATCAGTTATCTAGTACCCATAACACAAGCTCTGCTTACCATGGGGCTAGATAATGCTGTGTGAATTGTCCAGCATTATTTTATTTATTATTTATTTTATTAATTTATTTATTTCTTAGTCGATTTCTTTAGAACTGATTTCAGTGTCCTGTAGGTCACCAAGAAATATTTTTCACTCTGCTATTACTTGAGAGATTTTGTGTATGGCTTTTTAATGATGTTCGTTGTTTAATGAGTTCTCTATCGATAGTATAGTTTAATAATGAAGGTACTTAATTGGAAATCATTAAACTTAAGACAACATTATTATTAAGCTTTTGTCCGAGTCTAGACTAGACAACTGCTGATGAACTGAATGAGATGTTATTTCAAGGGTATCTTCTTCATTAAATTTATATCTTGAATGTCAGTCAAACTTGTTGAGATGTGCCTCCTGATTTTAATTTAAAACTCATTATGGAGAAACAAAGTAGTCTTAGTAACGCCAAATATTGATTTAATCAATCTTAAAATATTGTTTTTGAAATAGAAATCGATTTATATTAACCTTTGTCCGGCAGCCTGACAATCATTATTGAGGATTATTAAATTTATTTATTTAATAATTAATATTAACTCCACCATTAATTGAGGATAAATATAGTACAATTTATCGAAATCCTTTACGTTGTTATTGAACGTATTCAATAAAATATGTACTCAGTTTAGCGCTTTCAACGAGTTCAGCGCATTTTACCGCCATAAACTAAATCCGGTTTACGGTGATATGAGTCCCAAAACTCACGTTTTGACTTAACGGAAATTCAATTTTAAGGGAACAAACACCTATTTTTCGAATATATTTTGATGAGGATCAAAAGTTTAGGATATTATGTTAGTAAGTTATGGGAGTCGAAACACGATTGACTAAACTTGACTCGATAGAAAAAAATGGTAAAATTTCCTCTAAATTTTCATTTTTACAGAGATATCTCTACGGGAAAACCAGTTTTATTTGCTAGTTATTTAATATTATTGTAATGACATTTCTTCTACGTGTTCCCTAATAAATACTTTAGATAATTATGGTTTTAGTTTTTTGAGAAACAGTATTATTTTAGAGCAATAACAAATAAAAAAATAAAAAGCAGTGAAATTGCGCACGGGCCGATCATTCTGCCGCTCTTGCCTCCCTTTCTCGCCTTCCCCGCGCGGCGTTCGTTCGTCCTTGTCTCGAAAAGGCGAACTCATTTCGCCTTAAGTATTAAAGTTCGTTGACGTATTACGAATTGAGCTCGATCAAGCTAAACTGCTGACACAAGCAATAAAATTGGACCTAAAGCCAGTAGAAACAGCTAGTCACACTTGTTTTCTAGCTAGAACGTGCGAACGGTTGTCATGTCAGCAAGCAGCATATCATTTCCCGGGCCGTCGTCACCATGTCAGTTGAACTAGGTCTTACGTCACTTACTCCGTCCATGCTTCCGTTTTCATAGAGTAATGACGTCATGTCGTTTGTGGACTTGGGTTCTACTACATATGTACCTATTTATAAGTCTCGTATGTTTTATTTCAGTTCTAGACTTATATCTACGCAAAATTTCAGCCTGAACAGTTTCGTAGTTTTGGCATGAACAATGTAAAAGGTGCAAATCTGCGATCACAAGTACTATCTATAGGTAGATGTCGGGTTAGCGTAAAAAATCCGTCTTCGTAAATAAGAGCGCACTTGTAATGTTAGCTCTTATTTTGTTTAGTTCGATTGAAACACACCCATCGTAAACACGTGTCACAATGCCGCAATGTGTATTCAATAGTTGCAAATAAAAATAAATATTATTTGTTGGTTTAAAGCTACAAAATATAACTTATTCTACATATACTTGCCTCAAGTGCGCTCTTATTTACGGAGACGGCTTTTAGCTAATAAATATTTCTATTCTATTCCCTGTCTGCCATCCCATCAGATTCCGAGAGTGACTCAGAATCTGATGGGATGGCAGACTGATAGGACCGAGAAGAGATTAGGCTGGTTGGTTAAGGACAATCAAAAACTATGAAGCACGTATCTCAGGATTTCCTGAAAGTTTTCTATTTCCACAGAAAAACTACAACTCATATTGTGCTGAGAAGATCTTCTTGTGATAAGTATTATTAAAACCAGCGTCTTGATGTTTTAACACTGTAAAGCTAACTTTTAACATGGTTTTTTCTGTGTTTCTCTTTGAATATATATGTAGCTGCTTAGATTTACTTTTTTCTTGTGAGATAAGATTTTTATATGTAACATTGGATAGGATGATGATTTTAAAACAATACAAATATGTATAATACTAATACTCTATAATAAACATTAAGATAGAGAAAAAACAGAAAAGAACAAACAAACAAAGATACAGATGCGCAATAGACGGCCTTGAACTTTAGTATTTCTATCATCATTAGTATAATTTGACATTTTATGAATAAAGCTTTCATCGGTATATCATCATTTTAGCCTGGTATCACTGGCTGCTTGGTAAAGGCCTCCCAGCCTTTTCTATCCTTTGCTTTCCGCATTCACGAGTGCTCTGCGACCCTGTTGATATCACCAACCAATCTTGCCAGAGGAAGACCCGATTTTTGTCGGTCGTTTCTTGGGTACCTCTCAGTCAAGGTTTTACTCCACTACTTTTCAATGCACTTGCGTTTAAATGTTGCTGTACGAGCTGCACCCCGCAGCTACCTGAAGGTAGCGTGATTCAAGATGTCTTGAATCACTCTATCTATTAAAAAAAACACATCAATATCCGTTGCGTAGTCTTAAAGATCTAAGCATACATAGGGCTAGACAGATAGCGGGAAGCAACTTTGCTTTATAATATGTAGTTATATTGTTATATGTAATTGTTACCTTGTTGTTTTCGGTTGTTGCAATTAGTTTTTGTAATTTTTTCATTTATAAACTCCTTTATCGGCATAAACTATCTAGGATTATTTAGAGGGTGTTCGATAGTCTCGTTCTAACCACACTTGTACCAGAGCTCACGTCATGCCTCCACTAATCTGTAAATCTTGACTCTAATGAACTCTCGCAGACCGCAGCACGGAAACTGCAAACTCATTTGCTCAGAATTCAATTTGTACACAATACCGTTACATTAGTAAGCATACGTTATTACAATAACGGAACGCTCAGAAAATATGGGGGTGCCGATAATACCCCATTTGTGGGAACAGGGGTTAAAGGATATTGCTAAATGGCTGTCTAGAGTTGGGTCACGATACCAATTTAGATGTAAATTTATTGTTGTACCAAGTGTCGACATTTTATTATTAGCAGGTCATCGTTTAGCTATATTTAAAATCTAAATTATAAATTGCAACATAAAAACAACTCTTTATTAAAAATATAGATACAATTTGATAGTAGATACAAATTAGAACTAGTATTTACAATTGAAACAATTGAGCTAACTGCAGACTATAAATAATAATAAATAATGCTTGATGGTGCTGGGCAATCTACACAGCACCATCAAGCCCCAAGCTAAGCAGAGCTTAGGTTAAGGGTACTAGATGACTGATATACATACTTAACAGAATACATTATATACATACATATTTTTCAAGTATTTGCAGTTTGTAAAAACGGTTGACCCAAGGCGGGAATCGAAGCCGCAAACTCCTGCGTCGTAGGTGGACCGTTGCACATCGGGCGTCAAAAAAGACTTAATTTTTTTCTTTATTCCGATATAAAAGCTACGAGGCCGCTTACGCCTTTTACGTGGCGAACCTCGTTACCACGAAAATATCCCAACAAAATAAAATTATTCCGTTCTGCATGCTTTGTAAAAATATATTTTATAGCCATCGATAGCTTGTTGTTACGAACGACACAACACTATCAGACCAAACAAAGGCATGTGTATGTATGTATATACCACATACGATAAAAAGATAAAAACAGAGTGACAAACTGACAAAGCCTTTGTTTCCAAGGCAGTACATTAGGGTGCTTTTACACCATGGGCGTGGTCGTTTAGCGTTGAGCAAGATACATTTACTTAATATTTTTTTAAAAAGCTTTTATTAAGTTTTTAGGGTCCCGAAAGGGTAAAACGGGATCATATTACTAAGACTCCGCTGTCCGTCCGTCTGTCACCAGGCTGTATCTCATGAACCGTGATAGTTAGACAGTTGAAATTTGCACAGATGATGTTTTTATGTTACTGCTATGACAAACAATATTAAAAAAAAACAGAAAAAAAAAATATTTAAGGGGCTGCCATACAACAAACATGATTATTTTGCTTATTTTGCTTATATTGACGATGATTAACGGGAACAGGTAGATGCTTGAACACTTAATTATATACACAGAACATTTAGGCTCCCATACAACAAAAATTTTTTTTTTGCGTGTTTTATAGGTAAATGGTATGGAACCATTCGCGCGAGTCCAACTCGCACTTTGCCAGTTTTTTTGTACTTCGCATAGGACAATCCGCAATTTATAGTCCACTTCATCAATGGGTTGTCAATATAAGATCCGCACCACACGGAGCGGACGTATCGGATTGTGACCAATGCCGGTGAGGATAATTGAAGCAAACTTTTCCGTTTATTACGAAATAGTTCGCAAGGTTATTTCTATCCTATGGGAACTGATTTATGGGTTAAAAAGTCTTGCTTTATCCCGGGCCTGGAATTATCTGTATGTGAAATTTCCACCGATCCGTTCTGTAGTTTTTGCGTGAAAGAGTAACAAACATACTCGTATACACATACAAACTTTCGCGTTTATCATATTATAATAGGATGACATCTTGTTGTTGTTGTTATTGTGGTTGTGTATGTATGTTTGTATGTTTTGCCATACGGCTTTGTTAGTATCAGTGAATTTTTTTACCAAGTATTTTACAGAAACAAAAAATTGTGTACGAAATATACTGTAGGTATCACAACTCACAAGATGATATCGGCTCATTTCCACAGCACGCTTCTCCCTCGGTAGAAAGCCACCCTAACTGGAAAACCCAGCCCTGTGGTCGAGGCAATGCGTGAGCAACACGTAATAACGTGTTTCCACTTGCTCTGCCTTTATTTATTATCTGTGTAAGGCTGGAAGGCTTTGTTTGGCCCAGTCCGGCTGACGTATGGGATATAAAATGTACGCTCTTTGTAACAATGACTGTGTCCGTTTTATCCTGAAATACAAGGGGATCCTTGGTACAATAGTTATTTTTCTGCTTTCGTAGGGAGGGATAAAGAATTTGTGTGGAGCAGACTATCGTACCGTTAGTTTTAGGGTTCCTCTCTAATGGTGCGAACGCACTACACGTCTGCGTCGCGCGGCACTACGCATAAAATAAATAAATAATGCCAGACACAGCATAATCTAGCCCCAAAATAAGCAATGTTTGTATTATGTCTTAAGAATTAATATTCATGCAGATAAATCTTATCTTAATTGTTATTGTTAAAATAATAGTCCAATAAACAGATATTTAAAAAAAGTCAGAAAAAAGACGAAATACCGGTAGGTCTAGATAACATCGCACAAAAGACAGACATTTTGAACGTCGGAACAAATAGCTGGTTTCATAATCACAACAATAAATTATTTTTTTGAAATAATGTCGGTATTTGACGACCGATGTGGCGCGGTGGGCGAAGGTCCGCCTGCGACGCAGGAGGTTGCGGGTTCGATTCCCGCCTCGGAATAATTGTGTGTACGATCTGCACATAATTGTTCCGGGTGTTCTGGTCGTTTTCTATGTACCTATAATAAAAAAATATCTATCTATGTAATGTATTGTATTATGTATACCAGTTATCTAGTACCCATAACACAAGCTCTGCTTACCATGGGGCTAGATAATGCAGATAATGCAGAATTGTCCAGCATTATTTATTTATTTATTTCAATTTCAATTTCAAATTCTTTATTATCAGATAACAAAGGTCCATAAAAAAAGAAAATACAATTACAACGAAGAAAATAAAACCAAAATAACTAAATCTAGAGTATAAGTAATTTCACCCAGTGGTGTCGTATCGGACAGTCATATTTACTAGATATTACTTTTAGGATGCTGCTGTTACTACCTCACTCTACTCATCAGAGATGCCACTGGCTTTCGCATAATTGGCGCGAAACCATCTGTGAATGTATTAGTGAACATCTCAGATGCACTGCAATGTATTGGGGTATTAATGTAATAGCCCCAATACATTCTGCCTCGTCAGGGCGTGCAAAATTCAAAAATTTCATAATAATAAGAACAGACCTAAGTAATACAAATAAATAAAAACTACTACTAGGTTATTAAAAAGTCCTGTATAAACCTTTTATTATTATTTCAGGTACTAACTACAGGGTGAAGTGAAAATGCAAGTGACTTAGTGCAGTGTTCAAAATGAAGACTGCTAACTCTGTGTTGACACTAATCTGTGTCGTTTCGTTCACCTTCACGCACGCTAAAACAGGTAAGCTTAAACTTACAAACACATATACAAATCCCGTTGCTGCAGTTCCTTTTGATTGTGAAAGGGCGTCATGGAAATTACTGACGCGGCTTATTCTGCCGACAAGCAGCGTTTTATAGTTTTCTGGCCAAGTACCTAATATTTTTTTTTTTATTTTAAGCTACAATACCACAGACAGACCCACAAAATCTAGACACACTGAAATTAAATAACATCCCAAAAGTTTTTATTTATTATTTAATTAAAAACTTTATTGCACTACAAAGGGTACAAAGGGTGGGCTTAATGCCGAGGTATTTTTTACCTGCTGGCTAGGAAAAACATGGTTTATATAAGAGGGTTGGGGTGCTAACATTTGTATATGTAGTTTCAGTAATATAAGTAATTAGCGGACTTTCCCGGCTTAGCACGGTTTTAGTACGGAACCCTAATTTTTTTGGAAATATACATAATATAGCCTATGTTCACCGGGGATAGTGTTGCTTCCCAACGGTGAAAGAATTTTTCAAATCGGTCCAATAGTTTCGGAGCATTACAAACAAACAAACAAAAAATCAAACCTTTCCTCTTTATAATATTAGTATAGATATAGATATGTTTAAGATATTTGTATTTCGGCGGGACGGAAGTTCAGGACACAAGTCAAGTCACACGTCAAACTTTTCCACATTCTTATTTTCTTTTGAGGTTAAGAAAACATTTTTCTATGTCCTAAGCTCAAACTATCGATGAGCGTCAATTTTCATCATTCTCTTTTATAATTGGGTCACGATGGCCATTCTTGGCTATGGTTTGATCGCGGTGTTTGTTTGACCTACAAAGTAGCGTCGATGTAAGTGAACACACTGATCGATGTTGGGTCGAGACTTTACTATTCATGCATTCGATGCACGAAGCTCTACTTGCTTTGTGCTGATATCTTCACGTGTCTTCAACAGTTTACTTTCATTTGAAGTACCTTTCAAAGAAGTGTGGGAACGTCGTATGTAGTATACTTTTGTTTTATAATAATATGAAAAGGAACAAATAAAAATTCTAAACTTAACTTATACTGACGTATAGAATGGACACTCCTCGTCCTCTATCTGACCGAGCGTCCCCAGTAGAGAACGGTTTGCATCCCAAACCGTCCTAGAATTCGAAAAAATGCTTGATTTTGTTACCTAAAACGAATCTATGCGTGCTTTGACACAAACAGGTGCTGCGGTATACGAATAGAAAATTGAGAGATAGACCGTCGAAATTTTACGGCAACACCTCTTTGGTGTCTACTATCATTCTTAGCCTTCTTCTTCTATGCATTCTTTACGAAAAATCTAGCTTAACGTCCAAAAATGTTACGTTATTTTTCCGAACAAGCCAGCAGTTTATTCTCTTCACAAATAGCACTTACGCTGATTTAAAGTAAACACGGACATTGCTACGGTAAACTTAGACACTAGAGTTACTTAGAAGACCTATTGATCCTCGGACCGCGTTCTATTTATGCATTCCGCACTCGCGCTTATAGTCTTTGTTGACTCGGAACCTACGAGTCGAATGCAGAAAAGTTACTCGTAGTATTCCAATGAAATGAAATGAAATGAAATGAAATGAAATGAAATGAAATGAAATGAAATGAAATGAAATGAAATGAAATGAAATGAAATGAACATAATAAACTTAAACTAAGATGAAACGTGTTGTTAAGTGTGTAAGTCCAGTAACAAAAAAAGTAGTTCTAGTCAAAGGAACTCTGTTAGGTTATAAGGCTCTGCTTTTGGTAGTGAATAATTTAGTACACTGTTCACTTTGGCATAATTTGGTGATTCGTATGAGGTGACGTAGCTTTGACTTTAGCCAGACTGGAGTGTGATTTTTGCAGCATCGCAGAACCTTGTACACGTGCTGTGAATGAGTTTTTATAGTCGTGAACAATCGATCAAATCTCGCGCCCAATCAACGCAAACCCAAACCATTGTAGTTCGGAAGGTAGTAAAATGCGAAGGTCGTTCAACGCACACACGAGTACATATTTTCACGCACTTGTGACGTAGACTTTTGTTTACGGAAAGCTGGAAAGGAAAGGTCAGCTGTCAATAAAAGAAGCATCTTTAAAATGCACGTAGCAAACTGTTTCATGAGATAAAAAGTAACGTATGTTTGATTCCAGGCTACATATCAAAAAAATTCAATTTGATCTGTTCAGTAGTTTTGGCGTGAAGAAGTCACAAACATCCATGCTTTCGTTTACGTTTACATTTATAATTTGGTTGTAAATAATCTTTCTGTAATTTAATATGTTATTAAGCCGGTACAGGCGGGACCAATATGTGAGGAATGATGGCCCGAGTTTTTAGTTTATAACTCGCATATAACTCGCGACTTTCACATATTCTAATTCCATGTGTCACATTTTTTTCTAGAAGTTTCCTTAACTTTTATATATATTTATGACCGAAATCACACCACACGCATACTTAAAAAACATACATACTCGTATAGCCGTACACAAAACCTCCTCCTTTTTTCGAAGTCAGATAAAAAACACATTTCGCCCAAAAGTGTTTCATGGAAAAATAATCTAAGTTTGTTATCCGAACAAAATATGACCCGGAACTTATCACATTCCAAACTTGACCGGACGGACCCGAAACATCCTTCGCGCCATAATGTAGGCAAAAAATTACCGGGTCAAGTAGGATCAAGAATAGGGTTCCGTATACTTGGGTAAATTGACAAAATTCCCTTTTAGCCGTTGAATTTCACTGGCTTTTTATGCTAAGAGGTAAAAACAGAATAGGTACCTACCTAACTAGGCACCTATTTTCAGACTTTAATACTCGCCCAACTAGGTTACTACCTAGTACCTACTGGCAGGCATTAAACTCTTTGATTAAAACATATCAAAACCGAGAAATATGACTATTTCAGAATTTTCTGCTATGTTTTTTTTTGGGTTTTTCCTCCCAAAAACATTTCATATCCAATTAGCAACAAAATTAAATTACTCTGAAACAGGTTTACTGACCCAGCACATAAAGTAAGCCAACTGAAGGATGCAGACAGATAAAATTCACCTAATATACTTAACCTACTTACAGGCACAGAATAACTGTAAAGTAATACTTGCAAAGGGGCACGGAATCCTAAAATACTCCACCACCTCTTGAATAGGACGCCTTTGAGTCACGGTCTTGTCCCATAGAAGGGAAGTGATGGCTTAATTTCGTGGTAGGATGAACAGACGTATGCAACAACTGGGATTTTATTAGCTAGTTCCACAATACCTCAATTTCACGGTTATAGATTACATTTTTTCGATGAGGTTAAGAACTCCGTTGTTTTTATATTAAAGATTAATTTATCAGGTATTTATCGCGTACTTTTTGTTAAATTTTCCTTAAAAATTAAATACGATCGCTGTAACGCGATGAAAACGCAGGGGAAAATAAAACATCGCGAAAGTTTAAAAAGTTCCATTGGTTTTTTACGGTTTAAATTCCGGTGAAATTATAGGTTAGTAGGTGGTTTCATAGTTATTTGTCATAGATTTATGTGGGTTTTCAACATGGAAATAAGGAGCAGTTATCTATTGATATAATTAGCTGAAAACATGGTTTTGTTAGCAAAGCATTGTAAAGAATTATAACTGAACTATAATCATGTTGAAAACAAGTGGAATTAGAATTTTATACTTTCAGCCAATATAAGCATAGAATTAATTAAAACCAGCCTTATATTCATACACTTAAAGTTGATTAAGATGAGTTCATCATAAACTGCTGACATCACTTAAGTGATGGCACTTACTACATCAAAAGGCTAGTCTCAGGGCTCTAATAGGTCCTCGAAACAGATACTCGTAATGCTTTAAGCAGTTTAAGCCTTACACAGATCTAGCTTTGGCTTTTTGAGAGCGACTTAATTGAGTAGGTATATTCAGTTCACGGGATTATGATACTTTTTGATAGAAATATTAATGCACAATATTTTCTGCACCATTTGGGCTTGTATTATGACACAGAATAAAATTAAAGTACTACGTTATGATTCAATAAATCCTCATTTCGTATAATGAAACACTGTAAATATAAAGTAAACAAAATTAATTAAAAAAAGTCGTAGTAGTTGCCCTCTACATAATTTTAAACTTACGATAGTTTTGATTAACCTAACCTAGTATTAGCCTAGTTTGCTAGCCTTCGAAATAACATTGAATTTGTTGCAAGTTTGTCCGGTCCAGAAATAACCTTAGTTTACCAGCATCACGCAAGTTTCAAGTCACTCATCCCATAGTCTAATCCTCGGTAATACTTTATCAACGCACCGCAGCTCTAACAAGGCAGACACGATTACCCATGGTAGGGGATCATCAATCAACCAGTTCCCTTCAACAAAGGCAGTCGACGGCCTATGATTAGCGGGCCTAAATTATCTACCAACGTGAGGTGCTATACTGATATAGTAGAGAACTCATACATGGGCATATTATACCTGTGAGCAAGGTTATCTTGATTATGGAGCTTCTGTTGAAGATTAAAATGTTTTCTTCCCAAATTCAAATTTTCTTTAGGCTTACAAAATAAGCACTTAGGCAAGTCAAATTTTATACTATTCATTATTATCAAATAACATTATTTTAATTTTAATGTTCACTTAATTTTTTTGTCCACTTGTGGAAGAAGTGAAAAGGAAACCACTAGTATATCTCCTGGTATTGATGTCGTCATGAATATTCTTAGATATATATATGTATATGAAAAAGTTTTGCCTGTTTGTTAAACCGCTGTACCGCTGTTTTTTTGTGCCGCCGCACAGATTTACCCTTAGGCAATCCTGCGAGAGAAAAAAAACAAAGATATGAGCAAACAAAAAGAAACTTCTGAACATGGAGGAAAAACACGCTGCTATCATCAGCAGAGGTTGTGATTCTAAAATTTTCTTGAATTTGTTACCAAAAACTAATCTATGTTTGTGTTGTCAAGTAATATAACTTCAGTGCTTATATACAACTTGAGGGACCTGCATTAAGCATTCCAATCGTACTCAGGTTTTGGAATGTTAGAATAATACGAGTAATTAGGGTATTTGTCAGAAAAAAAATCTCCAAACACTCCAAAACATTTCGTTTGACAAGAAGGCTTCCATCAATAGTTTTACATAGATAGAAGTTGCAATGTCTAGGTCTTGTGGAGCGAAGGGGCCGTGTATGGGCACCCTAGAGATGAACACAGGTTAATCCTACATACAGGTATACAAAGGTATACAAAAAAGGTTATTAAAACCATTGTTTTGGCGATAATAAATTGTTCATACGCATGGATTAATGGTATTTTGCGGTGAACGTTGAAAGGCCTTAACGCTGCTCAAAATTCGTTTGCAAATAGATTTCAGCTGTGTGCTTTATTTGAATTATATGTGATGTGTATTATCCAGTAAATAGCTGTATTTGATCAAAACACATTATACTATCTATATGATTACAAAGCCACTGTGTTTGGCATTGTGTTTAGTTGAAGATTCAAACTATCTTTTCGTGTTCTTGAGTGGAGACCACGACTCGGTAAACGTAGTGTAGGACGCCCTCCGACCAGGTGGGATGACGACCTGCGAAAGACTGCAGGTAGGTGCTGGATGCGGCAAGCTGAAGACAGGGTGCTATGGCGCTCATTGGGGGAGGCCTATGTCCAGCAGTGGACTGCTAAAGGCTGATGATGATGATGATGAAGATTCAAAAGTATTGTTTGTTATTTCAGGGGAATACTGGTAATTTTGTCATAACAACTTGTAGCAGAAAATGTGAAAACATGAGATAAAATTAAAAAAAAACTAAAACCAGATTTTAAATGTATCACTTCAATATTATAAATGCGAAACTTTGAATGTTTAGATGGATGGATGTATGAATGGATGTTTGTTATTTCTACAAGCCAAAACTACTGAACAGATTGGGCTGAAACTTTTGCATGCAGGTAGATCTGGGCCTGGAATAAAACAAAGGCTACTTTTTATCCCATAAATCAGTTCCCATAGGACAGAAACAACCTCACAACGTTTCTATAGAAACAGCGCGTGTATTCAATTGTACATTTTTAATACCTCCTTCAAACCGATACCATTAACACTTTGACTGCGATTTTGTTTCGACGACAGCGATCTTTTTTTAACCTAAAAAATTCGTGCTGCCGCTCTACACAGCGGCTGTGTTGCGCCGCACATGCGTTTCGTTCGAAAAATATTACGGCTGTGCTGAGTCACAAAGATCTGTATTTTCTCAGCCGCTGCGCTAGTGTGGATTTACGCATATTAGTCACTTGTAGAAAACACATACCGTGTGATTTCAGCAGTCAAAGTGTTAAATACAATATCATCTCGACAATTTGAGACTTTAGCGAAATGAACACCCAAATGCTCACTTTATATATTCAAACGTACGTTTTGGTGTGAAAGGATAAAAGTGGACCAGATGGTTTTTAAAAAGCGCGTTAACAAAATGTGCGCTTCGAAAAACCTATAGTTTGAGTTTTTTCACTCGTTTTCGAGTCGGTTTTATTTATAGGATTATGCGTTTACGTCCTTTCTTAATAAATACGCGGCAAAGAAGTTATTTCACGAAGTGAATTATATATAAGTATTGTGAATTCATATCCTTACGATAAGAATTCTTTATGTTGAGAGCCATAAAGATTATGTGAAATTAGAAATTAGGTAGAGTTCTAGTGAATTCCATCCGATAATGGAATATCTAGACGACGTCTCAATACTATAGAGAAACTAAACTCAGGGGTCAGATCTTGTCCTACTATTAATTCACTAGATATTCCAAAAACTCTATATTTATTACAACCCGCTTTGCAATCGCTGTTTCTATGGAAACGTTTTAAGGTTATTTCTATTCTATGGGAACTGATTTATGGTGTATAAACAGTAGTAAAGTTAGTAGTCTCTGTTTTATTCCAGGTCTAGACTTACATCAATTATATTTTCTTATGTTCATGACTTTTAATCTTACTTTAGTTATTTTTAGTTTTATTTAGCATGACATTTATTGAAATTAAAATTTACTTTTATTACTATTTCATTAATTAAGCACGAGAATTATTATTTGAAATATTTTGACATCTGTATTGGAACATATATATGTATTCACTGCCAGTAATGTGGTGAGATATGGGGGTCTATTTATTTATTACCTCCTCTCTAATATGTGTGTCTGATATGAATAAACTTTTTGAATTTGAATGCAAAAGTTTAGAATTTTTAATAAAAATCTCACCTTCGCCCCTTCGCCACAGAGTTCGTCTGTCATTACGGAGCAAATGGTCAGCAAAAAGTGGCCAAGTACTCACCAGCATTTAACGTATCCATCATAATTAAACCAGTAGCTCATGAACAAACATAAACTGCGTAATTAAGGCATCGTTAAAAATACAATATCGCTTTATACTTGCCCGGTCACGGAATGAGTACTTAAAATGAACTGTTTCTGGTTGAATTTACGACTGTAATTAGAGTAGCGGTTTTGCGATAATATTGATGATAGAACTTGTGGGTTAAAGTTTATTTATAGGGTCGATGCAATCGTGCACTACTTGAATATAACTCATTTAAATAGTCACGGCAGCCTTATTATCAAATTAATTAGAACCGCAAGGATTCTAATTTATGAATATAACCGTACATATCAGAAAAAAAATTATAAGTAAAATTAGGAGCAAGAAAAAATAGGAGTTATAATTACCATTAGTGTGCACCTAGCATAATGCTGAGTGAAGGCCATATTTGCCATGAACACTCCTACGCACAATAATTTGCAAGTTATATACTTAGTATTAATTTGCGTAGTTTTAAGTTTGTTGTGAATGGTAGTTTTAAGGTAAATAAAAATATTTTCTTTCTTTTTCTTTACCATGATTGAAAAATGCAGGAATCAAACGCATGACGTTTGAATATAATAAAACGGTTTTCTGTTTTCAAAGTTAATTAAATGAATCTAGTCCCAAGCTAAGCAGAGCTTGTGTTATGGGTACTAGATGACTGATGTACATAAATATTTTTGATATTATAGTGAGTAAGCCCTCACACTCGGGGTAATCTCTAAGAAGGAGAAAAACGCGGGTTCAAGTCTTGTCGAAATCGAAAATGTTTGTGATATTATTTGATATACTTTATACAGTACGGTACATCGATATTTTTACAACGAAATATATGTAACTATATCACAAATAATTAATTAATTGTTTTGCTTCATCTAGAATTATAAAACCTGTTGGATCCGCTTCTCAAATAATTTCTCCCATCACCGTTTTATGGTTAAAGTCTTTCAAATTCCCTTGTGTAAGCTTGAAGACATCCTAATTACAACAACAACGTGTAAGTAACATTCGAAGTTATCATTATATTTTTATCATTACATTTCTTTACATTTTTCGAACATGTTCCAATCTTGTTCGAACTTTATTATATAACTCTAAAGCTGTGGGTCCATCGCATCTTACGCAGAAGCTTTAAGGTTTGTTCTCGAAATTCTCGGTTCTCGGAATTTCCCGGGAATCCCAATTCTTCCTTAATAATTCTACACGCCTTACTCCATAATTGCTTATTATTATTCTCAAGTCGACCCTCAGTCATTTATTTTTTGACAAAATGCTCTTTTTGTCACATGTTTTTTTTTTGCGGCATTGAATTTAATTTAACTTTATATATTTTTTGCAATGCGGTAGATGCACAACTCAATAAAAGAATTCGATGCTGGTTTTTCGTTTTGTTTCGCAAGGACATCAATTCAAACTGAACGCGCTCCTATAAGCGCCACAGGAGTCGCACTAGCCGCAGTCATCGTATTTTCTAGATCTTTATATGAAATAGTTTGCAGCATTGCGCACACAGCACCGAACGCGCCGGATTAAAAAAAAAACGAATTAGCTTTTGCCACCATGCAATGGTGGTTTTCGACTTCCATGTCACGCTCCGGTTTGATAAGACCCGGCCTTTCCCCATCTTCACCCCTAACGAGCGTCACAAAACACGTACACACGTCGCCCTCAATATGACAGTGACAAGAGACAATATTTACGAAATAAGATTATTGGAAATTTTCTCTACGCACACCGAATGAAAAAAACAGTATCGCTGTAACTCGTTATACTTGGCTTTGAAGGGAAATAAGTTTTCTGCGAAAGCTTCGGTAGGTTTTGTTTTTCTGAATTTTATGATCATTTCAATTTGGAAGGCGCCCAAGTTATTTCATGAAGTGAATTAGGTCAGGGTAAGGATATGAATTCTTTATGTTAGATATCCTTAAGATGAAATTATGTGGTAGAAGAAATTCTATGTAATATATATTACTTTACCCAGCGATGGATAAATCTTAATTTAGCTGAAGCAATCAAAACATTATATTTTCTATACTACTCAGCATTTTTTGCATTTGTTAAATCTTTAACCTTGGATTTAACAAACTCAGTTTTACTCATGATTCGGTTAATCAACCGCAATAACCATAGGTTGTTAACAGTATCCTACAAATTAAAAGACATTGGTACATTGAATGTTAATCAATCTGTTACAGGACTTTGCCTCTCAACTATTATGATCAAAATACAGGTTCCGCATCCTTTACGTCCGTTAACTACAAAATTCTAGAATACTGAAAGAGACCTCTAGTGTCACAAAGCTTTGTGTAGGAGTAGGATGGTGTATTAGATTTTATTCGTATTTACAATTTCCGATGATCCGAGATTCCGAGTTTTGTGTTATAAGCTGGTAGCTGTGTGTGTAAAGGTATACGGCATACTAAATTCTACGCCGGCATTCTATTAGCTAGCTACGGCTTAGCTAGGTCTACGGCGTAGCTAAGTCTACGGCGTAGCTAGGTCTACGGCGTAGCTAGGTCTACGGCGTAGCTAGGTCTACGGCGTAGCTAGGTCTACGGTGTAGCTAGGTCTACGGCGTAGCTAAGCCTACGGCGTAGCTAGGTCTACGGTGTAGCTAGGTCTACGGCGTAGCTAGGTCAACGGCTTAGCTTTAAGTTATTTTTATTTCTAAATTATGTACCTAGTTGTAAGTTTTCTTTTTATAACTATGGCTGTAACATGTACTTTGTGAAGCTGAAATAAATGCATTGACTTGAATTAGCTAGTTTTATACTGACCATTATACCTAGCTATGGCGTAGCTAGCGAACTAGCGTAGTATAATGGCTAGGTCTACGGCTAAACATTAAAGTCACCATTAATAAATTAAGCCTAGTAACCAGAAAGAAGACTTTATTACTTTATTATTAATTTTCATCTCTTACCGGACATCTCTTACGATGAAATAAAACGATAGTTTGCCATTATCATTTCAAAGGAACAGCAACGCCAGTCAATACAAATCGTTCTTAACAAGCACGCTAAGCTAGAGGTGTCTAGTAAAGCCTGCACTGAGCCACGTTCATCAATCAAAATCGCTATTATGTGGTATACCTACACAAACATGCCCATTTTATTGCCAATCAAAAACAAACCTTATCAATGATACGTAAAAGCCAATACAAATACACGCATCCTACTGTGCCTTACCAATGCCTTATCCACCAAATCTATGCCTTAGGCTAACACGACAGAGTCCAAAGCTGATTGAAGGCAATTCGATCACGCGACGCCCTACGTATTAAATCTCTATTCAAAATGTCGAAAGAGGTATTTTTTCGTGAATTATTTTCATCTGATAACGCTATAAAAGTTTTCGACGATGAAGAAATTACTCGATGAATAAATAAAGTTGACTTTGACATTTTCGGCGCTATTTTTCTGAGTATAATGGAAGTAGGTTTTTATTTTGATTGCTTTTAGGGTTCGCTTTATTATCGTCAAGTAATTGTGAACTTTCGATTACGGATTCGTCTTTTATTATTCATGCAACTTAGAACTGGTGTTTAGTTTAGGTTAAGGTTTGATTTTGTTATTCTATAAAACTGTTTATGTATATTTGCCCCGAATAGGAACCTACAGAAGCACAAGCCTTCGTTATAAACCTCAATAATAAAACAGTAAAGGCTATTCCTCTACGTCCTCTATTCCTGGCGAACATTTAGAAAGTTGATAAATTTTTAAGTTTTATAATTTTAGTTCATTAAAAATAACTCTTTTTTGCCCAGCAATTTGATTTCCGGCGCAAGATAAAAATAATTTTGTACCAAATATCTGATCTGGTTCTGCATGTTTCCTTTGTCAATTCAATTTTTCATTTATTCATTTAAGGGTACGTATTAAGCAGTTCTCGTATAGTGTTCCGTCATCTGGTACCCTTTGCATATTTGTCATTTTTTTGTGGGCTAGATAATGTGCATAAATGCTAGCAATGTTATAAAAATGAATTTATTGTAAGTTACTTACAAGCACATCAGTTTACATAAGTCCGAATTAGAACTTTAGAAAATTCAATGATGCGCCTATATTTACTTTACGAGTAATAAAATATTAAAATACAACAAACTGACACTCATACTATGATATATCATAAACTAAAATCTATTAATCTGAGATATGGACAGCTCTAATGTGCTTTACGATCGGTGATATCATTGAGGGGTCATTTTATGGACGGGTCATAAATACCGAAGTGTTCAGTGTTGGAAGTTTGGAACGCGAGATAGGGATAACGTGGGCTGTACGTAGAACTATTAAAATTGCATGGAGCAATATCTAGACCAATAAAAATTGCAGGGAAATATTTTTGTCGGGTAATTAAATAGTGACTACTTCATACGCGGCCATTTTACTTTTGTCTCAATAAAATAATAAATAAAATAAATAATGCTGGACAATTCACATAGCATTATTTAGCCCTATGTTAAGCAGAGCTTGTGTTATGGGTACTAGATAACTGATATACATAATACAATACATTACATAGATAGATATTTTTTATTATACATAGAAAACGACCAGAAAACCCGGAACAAATATCTGCAGATAATACACACAATTGTTCCGAGGTGGGAATCGAACCCGCAACCTCCTGCGTCGCAGGCGGACCTTCGCCCACCGCGCCACATCGGTCGTCCATTAATAATTATTCTTGGTGTCTTCATAATATTTTTAAAAGGTTTATCAACTCATATAGTATAACAACATTTTCTTTTTTTCGTACCCCCTTTTGGCATGACATGGTAAACTAATTAAAACGTACGAATTTAATAATTCCCGTTCAACAAAAGCATAATTTAACAAATCAAATCAGCCCGCTGTAACATCCATTCGTTCTTGTCAAGAGAATTCAAGGATCGCAACATTAATAATATCAGATTTATAACGCAAAAGATTCCTGCCATCCAACATTATTTAAAGGCCTGAGATATACAATATTTCACGGGAATTTATTAAAATGAATGCCGGTTGCCTTTTATCGCCTCTATAACGGTGAATCATATCTAGCCTTTGTGGATCTGACTTATTTGGGGTTTGAATATTTTCGGTGATCAAAGAAATAGCTTGGGAACTAAAGTAGATCACATTCATTTTAGTTAACAGTGAGTTATATGATAAAACTTTCTGCTCTATAAAGCTCCTTACTTTTTCAACCTTCAATGGGTTATTGTGAAATCAAAAAGTTAAACCCATAGTTATTATCTGGAAGTTTTTGTGACTATAACACTATAACTTATTTAGAACGGATAAAAAATTATAAGTTATTTATATCCCCCATGGGTGGAATTTTACCAAATATTCAGGGTTAAGACCCACCCTAATTGACAAGTTCAAATAAAACTTTCAAACAACTCATTTTGGAGGTTGAAATATCACAAGGCACGCACAAAAACGACACCCATGTTAAACTTCCTTGGTTGCTAGCGTTTAATAAATGAAGACAATTTAATCTGCTGGATATACAAATCGTCTGTCTAATTTATTTCCCAAGTTTAATTCAGCTGAGTTTGCCAAATTTTCCGTAAGGAAGCGCACAAAACCTTGAAGGATGTGTGTGTTAAATGAGGTCTTTGAAAGTGGGCTCGTTTTTCGATTGTCAGCCGGAAACCAGAGGGGTTGAAAGGTAGGTGTCGAGGGCTTTCTGGTGGCAGGCCTTAATTTAATTATCCATGTTATTATGAGAGATTTGATACTTTGGATTGACTTCTCCATTCATGAGGCTTTAACTATTCTTAACCAATTGACAGAATGTTGTGTGATATGATCGCACTTGTATAAGAATGCTGTTTATTGAACGAATAAACGTTTGATTCGGTGTTTTAAAAAGAATAACGAATACCGTGTATTATTTGAGAAAATTGCTTTAACGAAAAAAGAAACACACAAAGAAAAAATTCTCAAGATTCCAGAATTCGTATTTTCTCTAGTGCCTTTTATCCTTAGGTTTTTATCCCTAGGTATCTTTTATTCGTCAGTTCAGTTCGTCAGCTAAGCTAATGTAATTGATCACAAGGACTTACTTCATTTTCTGCGAAGATTTTATCGGTGGTGTCTGACCGACTTAGTTTTAAAGATTTGAAAAACTGATGAAAGTAATTGAGATAAAATTATGAGAAATAATTATTACCTTTAATAAAACATAAAATGTAATCGATTATTTAAACTAGCGAAGTCACGGTAAATGCCACGTAACTGCCATCAAAGACCGATTTTAGAAGTTATGTTATGTTTATAAAAAAAAAATGGAAATATTATTTTCTTTAATGTGTTATCCTACCTTTTGATTGCAGCGTAGGATATCAGAAATAGGTACTTACTGTGCTGCAAAAATTATAAGATTTGAATATGAGTCGTGTCGTTTCAAAATATCGAAATCGTTGCCTGTAAAAATATCGACTCTTGGGACGGGGGAGCAAAAAGCTAACTTTCCAAGCTTGGCTTCTTTTATCGCTATCCGGTTCACCTATAAAGTAATCTGATAACGCAAGTTTTCAGCTTCGCCCATTACAAGACCTTAACTGGAAGTTCACAGTTCAGTTTTTCTGCGTTGGATTTATCAGGGTGGAAACGATCGGATGAATAGGTTTTACTGGAGGTTTTGTGGGAAGTTTTTAGCAGAACTTTTTATTATTTGGGCTATAGGGTACGTTGATTTCACTGAATCTCGATTTAAACGGACTGATCGAAAATGTTGAATGGCGTATAGATAAAAATAATTAATGGATTTATTGTTTAGTAAATTGTCTTTTTAATATTGAAAATGAAAAGTATGTTTATTGCTTCTTCTTTACATATTATAAAATTAAGTCGCTTCCGCTGTATCCGCTTAGATCTTTTAGACTAATCAACAGATTTAAATTTTATTTTCAGCAATAGATAGACTTATCCAAGAGGAAGGTTTATAACCTATTTGACATATAGATGTCCACGCGGGCGAAGCCGCGGACGCAGCTAGTATACAATAAATTAAAATTATAAACAAAGCATTAATTTCTAAAGCTTAAATAAAATAAAAATACATTTTCTGGAACGAAATATGATTAAAATTATGCCTATCGCGTCTACTAAATCTTGAATAATAAGAATAAATGAATGAATGATCTTGAATAATAAGAAGAAGAATAAATGAATGATCTTGAATAATAAGAATAAATTATTAGTATCTCAATGGCCACTAGCTCTAATACCAATGATGAGCATGATAGGTCGGTAAACGTAGTGTAAGACGTCCTCCGACTAGGTGGGATGACGACTAGCGAAAGACTGCAGGTAGATGCTGGATGCGTCAAGCTGAAGACAGGGCGCTATGTCGCTCATTGGGGCAGGCCTATGTCCAGCAGTGGGCTAATATAGGCTGATAATGATGATGAACATGAATAACATAGATAATTTTATAGAAAATTTAATTTATTTTCTTTTGTTTCAGGATATTTCTGGCACATAACGGACTTTCACTATGACCCGCTCTACACATCACAAGGCGATACTAGAAGACGTTGGTATAAAATTAATTAGCTTTTGTTTAGCTCGGTTGAAAGTATAAATTATTTGCTTACTTTTTATACAAGAAATTTTATGTGAGATATATTTAGTAATACCCTAATGAGAGAAGTTCGAGTTATGAATTTAAAGCGATTATTGGTCAATTTACTAACGAGAAGGTAGGAAAAATCTTTTTTTGCGGATGATTATGGGACCAGATGAAATTGAGCAACTCGGTATGGCTACGTAGTTATCTACCATATAGGTACCTAGAGGTATTATTGATGCGAATTAGTAGGTATAATAGCCTAAGGGTGCGTATCCTGTTAAACGGATGATGTTTGAAGATACACCATCTGATTTTTTTTGGCGTAGGACGCTCACGTTCCCGAAAGTATTCCGCACCAATTTTGACGTTGTAGCTGGTGTCAAACTAATACAATATTGACGTTTGACAGCACTGATTGCTTAATTTACGCCTGTCGCAAACCGGTCGCGAGTTACATAATCACCCGGCGGATCCGCTGTGTGAATGTGCCATAATAGGTACTTACTGTACTACAAACTTAATTAGATTTGAGTCGTGTCGTCTCAAAATATAGAAATCGTTGCCTGTAAAAATATCGAATCTTGGGACGGGGGAGCAAAAAGCTAACTTTCCAAGCTTGGCTTCTTTTATCGCTATCCGATTCACCTATAAAGTAATCTGATAACGCAAGTTTTCAGCTTCGCCCATTACAAGACCTTAACTGGAAGTTCACAGTTCAGTTTTTCATAGGCATGCCTTCTAATAAATATGTGATACCAATTACATACTCGTATACCACATCCATAATTCGTTGAAAATGATTTCACAGTTCGATTAAATTAGTAAATGAGCGTTTTATTATAACCTAGCCAATTATTATATCGATGCTTATTCACAAAATCATCCTACATATTAATTTCGAACCCTGTTTATTGAAAACAACTAATTGAACATTAAATCATATTTGCATCAACGGATTAAATTCTATTTGTAAAACATTACTGGGATGAAATATGCCCGATTTCAATGAAACTGGTTCGGTTTGTAAATTCATGCATTTGTAAATCATTTGTACATATGCCTGTGATACATTATCGTGTTGTACTTGTTCAACATTTGCATTGCTTTTGTGACTAGGACCATCAATTTTAGAATAATAGGGAGCGGGGAAATGCCAAACTGACCATAATTTATCATGCCACGTCGTCGCGTACAAATGGCTAAACCAAAGCTGGACTTAATTTGAAAAATACCGCTTAATATAGCAAGCCTTACGGTTCCACCAAAATAGTGTGCAGCACATTTGCTTACAAAAATTTTGTTCAAAACTCCAGCATTGCATGTACCTACTAAGCTTGTATCGCGTTTAGCTTCTGGCTCCACCGGCAAGACTGTGCGTAACTTTTGTAAATGCACAGTTCAGCAAACTGGTGGAATCGTACCTTGAGATACAAAAAGGTATACCAAATTGCCTCTTTGAGGAATCATTTCGCTTAATAAATTTATTTAAAAAGGGCATCCTACGTGAGAATCAAAACACTACAACATCTTTTGATCTTTAACGTTAGTTTGATGAGATAGATGATGGTCAATATTTTTAAATAACCCTGTATAGGCTGCTGTCTGAAATAAGCACTTATCCAAGTGTACTTCTGTGTATGTTTAAGGGAAATCACAATACAATATAAAATAGTGTGTGCAACCAAAACCACTTTGTTCACTAGCATAAGTATCTATCTAGCAACCGATGTTGATGGGCTTAATAGATAAATATGATATAACTGTAGACAACTAGAACAAAACAAAGTAACATACACCTCGTCAATCACGTTTGATCTGCGAAGCGAAAAAGATGTTCGTAAGAGCACAAAAGACTCAGATTTTCAGAGAGTCTCACATAAATTGGTGTTTCCTAACAGGCTAACAGCCTTTCGCTTTGTGAACGGACACCTTTGTTTGTAGAGATCTTTTACACAATGCTAACAATACCTACACAATACTTGGTTCTAGAATCTGAGTTTTTAGTAACAGCTAACAAACAAAAAACAACAACGTAACCACTAAAACTAAAAAATTCGACAACGCATAATTGAACACGCACAAAAACAAGTATAAACCTAATCAATGATAAAACATATATTTTAGGAAAGCTCTAATCATACATAATCTAATTGAAATGCGAGGCCAGGATGATGTATCCATTTGGTTTGCTATAATAAACTCTGCTATGAAATTGAAATGGAAACTTTGAGTCGAAGTGGAATTTAAATCATCATTAGGCTGAACATTTAATTGATGTTTCGATTACACAGAGCGAGTGAGCCGTGTGGCTTTATTTACACCACCCCATCAGTTCCCGCGACTGTCGTAAGAGGTGACTAAGGGATATCCATCGGTATGGAGAGGATTGAAAATTAAAGTAAATTATTAAAATTATACCAGACCCAGACAATATAACTACGGATCATTTATCCCTAGACAGAAATGGAGATTGCTACCTTCTGCGGCGCAGGACTCTTGCTTACTCCGCCACTAAAGTCATCAATGATATCAATCTTATGGTAGTACCTACGATTGTGGTGTGGTGTGTCGTGAAGCACCAGAAACACCAAACATTTAGTATGATTTACATACATTTCTTTTTCATACATAGTATGATTAACAGACCACACCACGTCTTAGTTTTGTAATGATTTGTCAAACGGCGCACTTGTTTTTATTCGTTACCCTATCAAATAGTACTAACTAGTTATTACTGGTATGTTATACATAGAATAGTCCTATTTCGAGCGGTGGTTACCATTGGGAGAAAATAAATGATATAGGGCGAGAGAAAACTCAGGATGTTAATAAATTAAGCAGCAATCAGCCCATTGGCACTAAGGCTATTGAAGTAAGCCACCAGTTGATCCCCACGTTTTTCAACAGACTGTAGAAGAGCGGACGAGAGAGGCAGCTCTGGCCACCACAGGGCGCTGGGCCGGTATGGAGACTACTCCTGCGACAGTTCCCTTGAGCTGATAGACTCTGCGGCGCGGTACATGCGCACGCGACATTCTGAGAACGTGGAGTTCGTGTTGTGGACTGGGTAAGTACTGGTAAATAAAATATATTAGACATCTTAAGGCTAAAATGTGATGTACCAATACGAATATTGTGTAAATGCATATACATACGTCGGTCGGTGTAATAGATGCGATGATATTGTTTTGTCGACACACACACATTCATAGAAAATTTAAATAATCAATTTAAAGTTTGAACTAGCTTATGATTGCGGCATCGTGTGTCCTAATTCGATAATAGTTGATTAAATATTATTCCAGGTCAAGAAATCATTTTAGGCACTGTTTCAGTCTAATTAATAATTTCGTCGTATCGTGGCAAAAATTTAGAGGGCAAATTATACATCCTTTTTTGTCCATCCGTATAGGTAAAATACGAACCACTATTAACTGTAAAATATTTACTTACATTCACCAAAAAGACGAGATAAAACTATCAGTACTGGGGTAGGTACTCATTGGTTTAAAATTTGATAGGTCAAACACTAATAATACAATCTGACTCTACTTTACAGAGACATCCTCACAGCCCGGTTCACGGGCAGCGAAGAGGAGAAGTACCAGGCCATCAGAAACATGACAGAGTTGCTGAGCAGAACATTCAGTTCGCACTTCGTATTCCCAGTATTGGGACATCTAGACCCTGCTCCGTCCGAGAGCCTTACCAACCTGTGGATGCATTGGCTCCCTTTGGACGCACTACAGACTTTCAAGTATGGTATGTACTTCTAAGATATTTTTTTTCGGTATAAGAAAATAAACTATGATTAGATTTTTAAACGGGCCTGCGCAGCTGCGTTTGCAATACATGAAAATCTTGTTGAAATATATACAACATGGTTAATTGGACGAAACGTCCACATTATTGTGCCTTTCCCTTTCTATGCCTTTTTAATTGCGTTGAGGGGCTAACAATAATGTTTGTTCATTCCTATTGTATCCTATTTTTTTCTTTAACTAGTCTCATTTTCTAACGTAACGACTTTTTGTAGCTGAAGGCTATCTTAATGAGCTCGAATACTATGCAAAGAAACTCGTTGGAACAAGCTTTTATTTGTCGGTATTCGAGAGATCGCAGCGCAGTTGGCATCTGTTAGAACAAAGATTATCTTGACAATGGCTGTGAATTCAATTCTTTTCCGAGAAATGTAGGTACCTATGTTGAACATTTTTAGTTCTGTTCCGTATTTTGTAAATATTTTAAGTACCAGCCACTAAAAAACTAAAAGCGTCTTACACGTGTGCCATGGATTCTTTTTAGTTTAGCCTAGAAGATAGACCGATGATGAGACGATGAAAGCTTTTTTACAGCATAAATAAACATTATTAAAACAGAACTATAACTTATGTAGCGTCCTTTCTTAATACTTAATACAGGCCTTAGAGCGTCAAGTACTTGGTTGGATGGTCGGTCATTTACCGTACCATTCAACCTATGGGCTGTTCGTGTTCGTCCCTTGTATTAATTAAGCGATAATCAACGATAGAAACCGGCGGGTTGAGGAATCTCCGTCAGCTGGGGGGTGAACAGCGTCCATAATACCACTATATGTACTTACGTTATTATTTTGACATATACAATACAAAAATACTTTATTGTACACCAGTAACAGATAATAATAAAAAAGAGATTACATGCGACATGTACAATGGGCGGTCTTATCGCGTAGAAGCGATCTCTTCCAGGCAACCTTTGGATGGAAATAATTATTTGAATTTAAGAAAGGCAGGGGGTGTACCAAGGTTAATGAAATATGAACAAAACATGATTAAAAAACCTATAGTACATACCTATAGTACTACTGCTAAGTAGCACATATCTAAGAGTAAGTAAGATCAGCATCCTTATGGTGTGTACTTTCCAGGTACGACACAAAAGCGTTTCATAATAAAGCAGAAGCAAAGTATTGTATAGTTGCCTGAGATACGAATTTATACAGCGTGCCGGTATTATCGACATCCTAGTAGTCTAGGATGTTGATTATATCGGAATCATTTAATTGATTTTGAAGTAGGTACATCATCATTTTTGAGTAGTCTCAAAAAACCAACTTCAATATCAATTCAATTCGATAGACTTTACCATTGATGCCATAGATGCTTAAAAAGTGTTTTTCCAGGTGGTTACTACACAATAGAGCAGAAACAGAGCAAGCTGCGTATAGTGGCCCTGAACACGAATCTATTCAGCGTCCGAGAATCTTCCTCTGCTCCCGCGCGGCGCCAGTGGGAGTGGCTGGATGCTGTGCTGGAGAAGGCCACTGCTAATAAGGAAATGGTAAGTAATATTTATTTATTTATTTCACCGTAGGTACACAATGTTACACTTGATGTCGTTAAATACTATTTTAAACGACAAATTACATATTATAACACACTAACTTTTGACAAAGGAAACACCATAGGACATTGTGCAAAAAAAGCAGACAGACATGCCTTCTTTAAAAAATTAAAATAAATTCATTTATAATAAATTGTCACAATAAAACAGATAATAAATAATGGTATAAGTTAAATAGTGGTGATAACTTAGAATTTACACTACCCCAAATCTTCCTGCGGACGTCGGGATAAATAAATTAATAATAAATAATGCAGGACAATTCACACAGCATTATCTAGCCCCAAGCTAAGCAGAGCTCGTATCATGGGTACCAGATAACTGATATACATAATACAATACATTACACAGATATTTTTTTTTTATTATACATATAAAACGACCAGAACGGAACCGACCGGAACAAATATCTGCAGATCGTACAAAAAATTGTCTCGAGGCGGGAATTGAACTCGCAATCTCCTACGTCGCAGGCGGGCCTTCGCCCACCGCACCACAAAGGCCGTCATACTAGAGAAGGCCACTGCTAATAAGGAAATGGTGAGTAACAGTGCATAAAGTAACGGTGATGACAACTTCGAATTTAACCACCCCAACTCTTCCTGCGGGTGTCGCAAAAGGCAACTACGGGATATAAGTAATATGGAGAACCAAAAACGGAATTACTTTTCACACATTTTTAAATTATAAAACAGGTTGGACTGACAGATGGTCAGATAATATACACTAATTATAAATAAACTTATACTCTTATAACAATACTTCTCGAATAGTAAATTATTTCTTATATTATACATACTGAATATAAAAATATTACCTCCATTATTAGTATGCCATAATACATGGTTATATATCTGTGAGATATTTTTTTTTGACTTCATATGCATAAATTTTAGTTTACTCTAGAGCTAGATAATTAGCCCATTATTTTCTATACGTACTTACGCCTTATTAAACTTGCCGAATACGTGAAAGTAGCTTCATATACAAACCTTGCAACACACACAGACACTAGGTATCTATAGTATATTTGCCGTTGGTTCGGTCAGTGATCTACCAAGGATAGCATCCACAGAATTTCACGTTTTACATCAATTTGCATAGGGCTGATAGTGCACTGAAATATCGGTACGAAAATACAAGTCAGCACTTCGGTATATACAAAGGTTTCGTAGGTACAGTCAACACGTAATATTGGTGAACTTTTCAAAGCATTTTGAAGATTATTTATGCTAATTTCTTCAATACTAAACTGTTAGAATTAGCCGAGAAAAAATCTTCAAAATTACGATGAAAGTAGCTCGGTTCTAATGAGGTGTTTTCTTAATGTCCGAAAATACTTACGAACAAACTAAAGGAGGGCGCTTTTGACGTGGGACGGTCTATGTCAATTAAACGCATTCCACATCCCATTGACAACGTAGCTCCTTTCCGTTAAAAACCACGTCATCTACATATTAGCTTTAAGATAAATATGGGTGTTTCTTCTTTTAAAAACGCCTCTTTTCTATAACCTTATTTTCTTGTCAAATATGTGCATTTACGTCAAAACGAACACAAGTGGATTAATGGATCGATCAGTATTTCAGGGTTTTTGTGGTTGACTGTACGTATCAGTATTCAAACTATTCTTGTTTTGAATAAAGACAGGGCTGACAGCGACATTATTGCTCTCGCGTAATTCATAGTATTAGTCATAGGCATAGAGGAAAAGCACGTTGCTATCTGCAGAGGGCTATCACTCAGACATTCAACAATTTTCATGATTTTGTAACCAAAACCTAATCTATGTGTTAGTTGACAAGCATACTCGTATAATTTCAGTGCTTTGACACATACATAGAAAATTGAGACTAATTTGTCAAGTTAAAGTTACTTATGCCTAGGTATTTTAGATAAAAACCGCACAAGCATGGTAACATGCACACCGCAGTTTTTGGTTTAAATTTTTAAAATTATCCGAGTGTTCACTAGTCACACACGGGTGGGACTGAGATTTCTGACAGTTTGGTAGCATATTTTTTCGAAGACCGGCTTGTCTTATTGCCCATTGGCTGCACCAATGTCAACTGTCATTCAATTCGGTATTTTATTTATTTTGCGGTATTGTGCATTGGACGGGTTAAATTCTGAAAAAAAGATGTAAGTACTATAAGTATCTAGTCTAGTCAAATTTGCATTCAGTAACTCTAATCTAATGAACTTGACTCGATAGAAAAAAATCCCAAAGCGACCCCTTTTTATAATGTTTTTTATTCAATATTATGACTGAACTTTTGATATTTTAATTTTATTTGTACTCAACTAAAGACACTAAATATTTCTAAACAAATTCGTAGAGTTTGACGTGATAAAATGATTTTCTTAATAACTACATATGTTTAAATGCCTACATAATACATGAGAGCGGCGGTTTGGCAGGTGCGATCAATCTTGGGAGGAAGTCAGTCCAGGAATACCTAGAATGTAAGGTTCAATAATAAAAAAATTCAATACAGAAACGACTTTATCTGATGTTGAATATTTCATTACGCCTTCACGTTGTCGTCAAATTAGGTGAATTTATAGACGTAGACAGCTGAAATTTTCACAGAATTTAAAATAAAAAAAATATTAAGTGAAGGGTATTACAATAAACTTGAACGATACGACAATACGAAACGATCTCTTAAACCTTAATAGGTAGACACTTGAAAATGTTGACTGGGTGTGCATAACTGTTAACACTTTGAGTGCTGAAATCACACGGTATGTGTTATCTACAAGTGACTAATATGCGTAAATCCACACTAGCGCAGCGGCTGAGAAAATACAGATCTTTGTGACTCAGCACAGCCGTAATATTTTTCGAACGAAACGCATGTGCGGCGCAACACAACTGCTGTGTAGAGCGGCAGCACGAATTTTTTAAGTTAAAAAAACGATCGCAGTCGTCGAAAAAAAATCGCAGTCAAAGTGTTAAGCGGTCCAACGTCATTCTGGAATACCGATCACCGAAGTTAACCAAAGTCGGTTTTATTTATGATTCTTATTTTCTTGCTGTCATCTTGTTGTTTTCTGCTATTGTTAAGTATTCGTTTTTTAAGGTTATAATTTATGTAGGTATTATAAAACCGAGTTATAAAAGCCGCATTAAAAAGTGACAAATAACGACAAAGTATTTCAAAGCTTGGCAACCCTGTAGATGGCTTCCGAGTCATAACTACAGCACCGGAACCTAGAGGAAGTCCGGCCCGCGCTGTAATAAATTGCAGATTAGAAACTCGTTAATCTAATCACTCCCAAAGTAATTTTTAAAAGCTTTACCAGGGTTTTTTTGACAAATTTTACAAATGAAAAATTAAACGCAAATTGTGGTGGTGTGGAATTGGACATTGATATAAAATCAATGTCAGGACCAAAGCTGGTGAATATCTGGCGCAACGCATCAGCGTTACCATTCATCGAGCATCAAGGCAATGCAGCCAAACCTTGGGGGCCCCTCCGATTGGTATCGAAATGTCTCTAACCTCTAGATTGTTTGCAATTAGCCAACTGTATCGATTGTAATACTGGTTCTAATTTGTTATCACACTAATATTATAAATACGAAAGTTTGGATTTGTTAACAAACATCAAGGTAAAACCCTTTTCACGACAAAACTACAGAGCGGATTGGGCTAAAATATTGCATACTGGTAGTTCCAGGCCTGGGATAAAATATAAGCTTTCTTTATAACCATTGACTTTTTAGACGCAGACAGAAACTAGTCATTTCATAAGTGACTTAAAATGGCAGGGGATATCTCGCCAAAATCTGGTCCACGGGCGTGTTATTTGCTAGGCTCAAAACAAAACAAGATTAAGGGTATGTATGATACATGGTTGAAAGTAGCAAGTTTTTGGCAAAGTAAGCGAGGGTGTATAGTGTACATAAATATATACCTATGTACATAATATATATACATAATATCTATGTATATAACAAGCGAGATTGTTTTTGTAAAGACTAATCTACGTATACTTTTTCCATTTTAAATGATTTATGTACCAGACACGTACTAAACAATAGCATGATTTAAGTTTCCATCCCTAATTTATTCATTTTCGGTTTTCGGTTGAGAAATCGTTGAATTCGAATAGCTAATGGTCGCTAATAGAATAAATCTTGTACCTACCTAATTATTATGGATTTGACAAGGGTCTATGATTTAGGTTCTAGATCCTATCGTTGAATAATAGTAAACTTGGGAAAATTTATTTTCTAGAGCGGTCTGATTCATTACGCCTATAATTACCCCACAGTATCGATGCCTATTTAATTAAGTTATCTTAATTACCTCTTCGGGTTTTGGTAATTTACGAGTACAAGAATCAAATTATATTTATAAGATCATTACCATCATCAGCTTATGTTAGTCCACTGTTTGACAAAGCTATCCTGCTATATTATGGCGCTCATAAGGGGCGGGGCCTTATGAGCGCCATAGCGCCCTGTCTTCAGCTTGACGCGTCCAGCATCTCCCTGCAATCTTTATAAATAATTTAATGAATAACGTCGAAACTTTTTATATTAATAGAAACATTAAATAATGCGTCTTAAGACTCTTAACCAACTATAATTTAATACTAAAATGAATAAGTTTCGTTCAGAGACAATATCTTAATTTTTTTAATTAGCCCGGAGTGTCTTGGTTTGTTCTGCAAGGCAAAGGCCCTCCACACCTTCCACTTATCTCGGTCCTCAGCAAGGAGGGCCCGTTGATTAAATAGGCCGACCTCATCCAACCATATTCGCCTAGGCCTTCCACGTGGTCGTCATCGTCCGTTCGGTGCCCAGTCCGTAGCAAACTTCGTCCACTGCTGGTGTGACATAATGCATAATATTAATTAATAGTTACATTACATAATATTAAATAAAAAGTTTAGTATAAATGAAAACATACTCGCTTAATAATGGAGAGCACTATCGATTGCGGTTTAAAATGATAAAGGCTAACTTGTTGCTATCCGATTGTAATCAGTTTCGTGATAACTTCATGAAATATGAGCCGATTCGATTCTGTACGAACTCGGGCACAAAAAATACCGGAACATCGATTTATAATTAGCTGGGACAAAAGACCACTAACGAACGTTGAATTGCATTCAATAAAAAATTTGGTTTCGACTTAACTCGCAGTATTTATAGAGGAAATTAAAAAATTAATTAAAAAACCTTTTACAATGAGAAAAGAATTGAAAATAAATTGAAGCATTGTTTCATACGAACCTAATTAGGTATGTTATTTTATCATTTATATTTTTTTTTATAAACTACTGTTTAATTTCAGTGTATTTTGTTCATAAAATGCATTCAAGTTAAGTCTTTCAATTTGTAAACAATCATAAAAAATATTTTTGTAAGCGACGGAAATAATAATTTATCTTAGTATTGTACTACAGCGCATAAGCCTATGACATAAATTTCTTTCACGCTGTTGGTAAAGTTCAAGTTCTTAACACTTTGAGTGCTGAAATCACACGGTTGTTTTCTACAAGTGACTAATATGCGTAAATCCACACTAGCGCAGCGGCTGAGAAAATACAGATCTTTGTGACTCAGCACAGCCGTAATATTATTCGAACGAAACGCATGTGCGGCGCAACACAACCGCTGTGTAGAGCGGCAGCACGATTTTTTTAGGTTAAAAAAAAGATCGCAGTCGTCGAAAAAAAATCGCAGTCAAAGTGTTAATATTATAAATGGTTTTTTGCTAAATCAAGAACGTTTAATCTAATATTTTGCTACTCATATCTATAACGCAAAATAAAGAGACAAGAAAGAGACATAAACTTTAATGTCGTCATCAACGAAGGTTTTTCTGTCGCATTTTACAAGCAAATACGTATTGGATATGCCTAAGCAAATGCAAAAATTGCCTTTAAACCCTGGCTTTGGGTGGAGTAGGCAGTCGGTAGCACAAATTGAATTTTCCTATACAGTATGAAATAACGAAGCTTTTCGGATGTGACCCCAATGAAGTATTGTAGTTACTGTGAACTGAACTCTTGTGCGTTTTGTAATTGTAAAAACGTATGAATTTATATTATACATGATTTTCGATTTACGAGTGCCACGTTACATGAAAAAATAACCAAAGCTGAATTGTTAATACAAAAAAAGTTTGCCTGGAAGAGATCGCTTCTAAGCGATAAGGCCGCCCATTGTAATTGTATCATGTGATGTCTTTTATAATAATCTGTAACTGGTGTACAATAAAGTATTTTTGTATTGTATTGAATTTTTCATCAAACAAATTTTATAAATGCGAAAGTTTTGATGTTTGGATGGATGGATGGATAATTCTTTCTTCTTCACGCCAAAACTACTGAACGGATCGGGCTGCAACGTTGCCTGGAATCAAACATAAAATAAAACTGCTATAATTCATTATTCATTTTGATAAACAATTTGCTTGTAGTTACTATTAAGTTCAGAGGACGGATTTAGCCGATAAAGACTATTTGATCTCAAGAATTTCGTATTTTATTTCCAAAAAGGCTTATGGTGTGCCATATTACCCGAAGTTACTCTACATATTTCTCCTCTATAAATATTTCTCCTATAAAAACAAGGTAACTACAGCTCAAAATTCGCAAACGAACCGAGCTCAATCCCTCGAGAAATTATTTGCGAACATAGTTGGTATATTCCGAAAGAAATGATATTTGTCGTTGTTCAGTTATCCGACGAATCCCCTACATTTATTATTTTACTGGCTCTAGAACATTATTTACGAGTTTGTTGCCAGACAAAACTACAGTTTTATTGTTCACACTCTATTTACTTAATCGCAGTCGGTCTTTTAATACAGAGGTTTTCTTTGGGTTTTTGTGGGTGTTTTATGTTCGGGCATCGATTAGCTGTAAAAGTTGATGGCGTTTTTGTTTTGATGGTATCTTTTATCTAAACCTGTTCGATGCCTACTCGTATATAATATTAAACTACGAGGAAATATCGAAAAACCCTTTTGCGAAGCAAATATTGATGTAAACTCCCGTAATTTCATGCAGCCTTAGTAGAAATGAAATTATACGATACGTACAAACTAACAACACAATAATTTCACCAGAACACACAAATCCAAGTTTAAAGGTTAGAAAAGGAATTAAAATCATAAATGTTTGACGTATGAAATAAAGACTAAAGTCATTTAGAACGGGGTATTGACCATGAGTTAATTTTTAAGTTTTCCAATATTTTGGCACATATGCGCCATGATCACGGAATAACTGAAGGCACTAAATGATCTTGTGTGAATAACCATGATAGTTTTAAAAGTTTTATTCTATAATATAAAAATGAATCGCTGAATGTGTTGCTAACCGCAAATCTCAAGAGCAGCTGAACCGATTTCGATAATTCTATTTTTAGAATATTCCTTGAAGTACGAAGATGAACCATCTTCGTACTTCAAGGAATATTCTAAAAGAATATTTATATATTATATTTATATTAAAGGAATATTCTAGAATATTCTATTACGGAGAGAAAAAGGAGAAAAAAAATTAAAATTTCCTGAAACAAATGACAACCCGGGCGAAGCCGGGACGGGCCGCTAGTTATGAAATAAAATAAACTCGTACTTAATAACATTTTTATGTTTTTTAAAGTTCTCACCACTCTAACAGGTTTACATCGTGGGTCATGCTGCACCTGGGTCCGACTCGCGACATCCGTACGACACTTCATCGGACGCGAATGCGAAGTTTCTCCGCACGGTGCGGCGACATGCTCGTATCATTGCCGGACAGTTCTTCGGACATCTGCATGCGGATACTTTCCGCGTAATTTATGATAACGGTAAGTGCCATAGTTATTCACATAGTAGCTCTAAAAATTTGCAAGCTGAACTGGCAGTGGGCCGGCCATATCTCGCGAAGAACCGACAACCGCTGGGGTAAACGTTTTCTTGAGTGGAGACCGCCACTCGGCAAACGTCCTCCGGCCAGGTGGGATGACGACCTGCGAAGGACTGCAGGCAGATGCTGGATGCGGCAAGCTGAAGACAGGGTGCTATGGCGCTCATTAGGGGAGGCCTATGCCCAGCTGTGGACTGCTATAGGCTGATAATGATGATAATACGTAGTAAGAGACATAAAGATATTATAGGGACCATCCCATGATTCTCATTTTGTACTTCTATGGGTAAGACCACCTACTCCGTAGACCACTATAATTTATTTAATAAAATACATCACAATCACTTTCAATTATGAGGTTCATAAAGCTTGTTAAAAAAATTATTGCAACGTAAACGTGCTGCTATGATATAAATACGTATGTATATATCGCGTATAATATTTGCCCTCGTAGATTTAGAATTCGGAATACGCAATTATTCAATTTTTGATTGTGCAAAGTATTTTGAAAATAAAGAAATAATATAGTCTTTAACTCTTGGGATATAATGTAATAATATTATGTTTTACGAATAGAAGGAGACAGAGAGATGTTGGCCAAATGGTTTTCCTAAAAAAAGTGTGTTGTTCGCAGACCGGCCAGTGTCATGGGCGTTTCTAGCGCCATCTGTGAGTCCACATCGTGACCCCGCTGGCTCCTCCAACCCAGGTCTCAGGCTTTACAAGTTCGACACTAATACTGGAAAAGTAAGTATTTCTTTTCTTAATGAATGAATTAATTTATTTGTTATAAGACTTATACACAGAACATAATATACTTAAACTAAGAGGAAACGTGTAGGTAAGTGTGGAAGTCCAGTAACAAAATGGCTTTGCCTCGGTTTAAGCAAGTTCTATCACATAAGCCATACGGCCATAGGCATTCATTTATTTGCAGTACAAAACAAAAACAAAGTATTACATTTTGAATAAAAATAACAAAATATTTATCAAAAAGAAAAACGAATATGTAAAGTCCTGCTTTTATTTAAAGATTTTGTGTCGAAGTAAATTATTTTTATATCAAATCAAAATGACGACTGTTGTTTTTTGTCCAGTTTTGTGTTTATACCACCGAAAAAAAAACGAAAATTACATCTTGAAAGAAACCACCTCGTTTTGTGCTTATTGCACTATGAAATACACAATTAATATCGAATGGCGGGATCATACACTTGTCGAGATGTCTCGTTCAAAGACAATAAAACATTATCGGTATTAATATTGTCTATATTAATTAATTATTGTCGACCAAATGAGAGCCCGAGCGCACCAATTACAGATGCGTGCTCGGCCTGTCTCGTGGTTACGCGACGAGTGAGTGATCCCGCCCACATACATACCTACCTATCAGCATACAGTCATATCAGTAATAAATACTGGTACGTTATTTTAATGTTTTTTAATTACTTGTCTCAAGAAGTCCTTAATAAAAAAAATATTGCTCTTGTTTATTTATATTAACAAACATCCAATAATATTATTACTAGATGACCGAATAATTAATCAATTATGAATTTATTGTATAATTTAATTGAAATGTATAATTTAATTGAAATGTATAATTTAATTGAAATGTATAATTTAATTGAAATGTATAATTTCACATATTCTTATCGAATAATTACCTAATTGAATGATACCATCTAATATACTTAAGTATATGTTAAGGTATGTACTATTTGACGTGTAATATTTTTGTTTACCAATAAATTAAACTATGAACTACGAGTATATTACTTGTTACATTACCAAAGCCGATATTTTACTTTTATCTAAACACATTTGTGCCTGACAGTACTTTTCCCAAAAAAATACTACGGATACAATTGATCGTACCTAAACAAAATCGGGTGGGAACCAACCGGATGAATATGGAATTTGTGTTCACCAAAAAGTATCTAGGCTTCAAAAAAAACCTTTACACATTCGATGAAAAATCTATAAAGAGGAATTTTCCTGTATTGATAGGTGTGTCTTTTATAAAATATAGGAGAAAGAATGAGAGTAAAATAGATACAAAAAAGTAATTTTCACCCTATTGACACAAAAAATACTCCTTTTCTTTTGTAACACTTCCTCGAATGGAAACCCTTGAACTTTCCAAGCGAATAAGTAATTTTTCAATCAGTCGTTATTTATATGGGGTCCTCGTTGTAGCGGTAAACCTAAAATAATAAATATAAAGTGGAAATTTGTAACAATATCGTTGTTTCATGGAATGGTTTTAACTGAAACTCTCAACGATTTTATTACTCATAGAACTAAGTAATACAACTCAGTATATTTATAGAATTTTTACATAAATAAATAATCATCAGGTGAGATAGGGGTCAAAAGATCTAACTATTCACGACAAGCTAAGTCAAAAATATCCTCGACTATCAGTAACTGTAACGAGGGGGCTAGACGGGGTAGCAGTAAAACACAACTCTTCGTCGAGACGCGGTTTATTTAAACAAGGAACGCGGTTACAGTGGTTTGTCCCGAGTGGACGGGATGGCCACTTTAGCCAAACGGATCGGTGGCCGAGTAATCCGAGTCTCACCTCTCCGTTAGCTAAAGTTACCCAAAAACTACCAATACCAATAGCCGAGTGATCCGGAATAATTGGTATGGAGGCCCTAAGATTGGATACAGAACAAAATTTTACACAACCACGTCATTCAAAGTCGTCCGTTCTCTTCAGCGCGATCTAGCGCTCGCGCACTTTTAGCAGCGACATCTAGTTAAGGAACGGCCCGATTTGTTTGCGCTTGGCTTGACTTCTAGTGTCGTTTGATGAGTTGCTTTTGATGCATGTTACATAACTCTTTAACCCTAACCTTTGTTAGAGATGAAAGGAGCCCCATTACCACCGCACGGTTATTATCAACCCACCTGCCAAATTTTTGACTTTATTTTTTTATGTTAGATTGTCTGACCTTAAGGGGAGGCGTTTATCTACCAGTGTCTTTTGGCTCAGATGCATGATGTATTTATTTATAAACTTTTTCACAGGTATTAGACTACACACAATACTACCTAGACCTGGCAGCTGCAAACCGTAATGTCGGCGCTCCGGAATGGTCGGCGGAATACAACCTGACGCAATACTACAACCTGCATGAAGTATCCGCCACTTCTCTGCACAACCTGGCCGACAAGCTGAGGATAGGCTCACCGCATGAGACGACGATATTCAACAAGTAAGGAACTGAACTAGAGTTCATATTATATAAGTAGTTAGAATCAGGCAATGGCTATACGTGTAATCTCTCTACTATACTAGATCGAATCAGAAATGGGGGAAATCCGCAAAAGAACCGAGATAACTGACATAGCAGAAATTACGATACTTTAAATGGTAGTGGGCAGGACCACAGCGCAGAATCGATGATCGTTGTGGCAATAAGGCTCTCACCCGGCGACCACGTACCCGAAGACACAACGTGAACAGTCCCCAGAATATCATCGGTGAATATCGCGAGTTTATTTTAGGCGTTAATCTTCATTGGCCTATATAGTCTACTGCAAGACATATAGGCCTCGCCTACGTAGCACCCTATCGTCAACATGTCATTCATATGCTGCATCTGCCAGCAGTCATTCAAAGGTCGTTATCCCACGTATCATCTTTGTTCTTCTCTCCATAATGGGAACCGGTTCCTTCTAATTTGCCCGGATGACGATGGATCCATATAGTCTTATTGACAAAATATATCCTATTTCTAAAACGGTAAAGTCTACGGTAAAGTTTAACGGTAGTAAAAATTACTTTTTTTTCCTCGCCCAGGTACCTACGAGCATACACCGTGAAACACGACAACACAGATTCCTGCGACGGTGCGTGCGCTCACCAACACTTTTGCGCCATCACTTGCGTCGAACACGTAGCTTACAGACAATGCGTCGAAGCCGCCGCTAGCGCTCTCGCCGCAGCCGGCAAATCCGCTCCTCTCATCGCTCCGCTCATGACCATACTGACCCTAGTAGTTCTAGTCCTCGTTTTTATATAGTTTTGCTCGCGTGTTTATATTTTTAAAGAGTCGTCGCACGCAACGGGTTTTTAACTTTATTTTGTATTTAAATTGTTGGTTGAGTAAAGGTTCAGCTGCTAAAAATTTGGTAAAAGCTGCGTTAAAATATTGTTAAATGTAAAAATGTCGCCAAAAAGATTGTATTGAATAATAAACGATATCTTTTTTGGCGCAGCTTTTTCTATTTATATTTTGAAACTTTGAAACTGTTGTAAATGCTTTGTATAAAATATCTACTATACAATATGTATAATATAGTGTTAGAGCTCGGGTGGCATTATGTGATATGGCTTGGTATATGAACAAAAGTTACGAGTAAATAGGTAAAAGTTATTTTTGTGTCCTCTACTTTAAATAGCATGTATTATAATTAGCGAATATTTCACTCAGAGTATCATGGTTTACGAAAAATGACGAAAATGTATTGTTAATTTTGATTTCTATTCTTAATTATTTTATTTTAATTTTTATTGTTTTAATATCTGTAATCAATTGTGTACTTTACAAAGTAATGTATTTTAATTAAAATAAGTGAAGCTAAGATGTCGCGTAGGTAATATTTAGTAATATTTATTATCTATTAGTATTTAGAAAATTGTAAATACATTATACAATAGTTAAATTTGAGTATTTATCTAAGTGTAGAGTACATTTTATAAAAATGTAAGGTTATGTTCATTTCAGTAGTGTAATTCAAATTTAACCCTCATAACGACCGGTTTTTATGTTAGATTCCAGATATAAATTTACAGAAAATTGCGTGCTTTTTAATTTGAAACTTAAAGGCGATTTCGAAGGCGAGGCTACTTACTTATTTTGACGACCTCTGTGGCACGGTGGGCGAAGGTCCACCTGCGACGCAGGAGGTTGCGGGTTCGATTCCCGCCTCGGAACAATTGTGTGTACGATCTGCAGATAATTGTTCCGGGTGTTCTGGTCGTTTTCTATGTATAATAAAAAAGATCTATCTATGTAATGTATTGTATTATGTATATCAGTTATCTAGTACCCATAACACAAGCTCTGCTTACCATGGGGCTAGATAATGCTGTGTGAATTGTCCAGCATTATTTATTTATTGTATTTATTTATGTGTATGTAAAATAATCACTGTAATTCAAATTGTATTGTAAAGGAGGAACAACTAGAATGTAAGATCCTTTTTATTATTATTCACAATGAAGGTGATGATATTCAAGTATTCAATTATTGGAAACTGTTTCTCTGTAAAATTGTAAACCGACATAAATCATTCTGGGCATATAATAATCAAACCAAAATAGTAGGTACCTATTTTGGACAAAATAGTACCTTTTCATTCACTTCATTACAGAACGTAGCATTTTGATTATTTAATTAAAATAATTAATGTTCCCGTAATGTATTGTCATTTTCAATTAATTTTAATTATAAAACTATACTGAATTTGCTTTTCATTTCACCATTATCCGCTTTAAGCAGCTGCCATTACGGTTTTAACACTTTGACTGCGATTTAATTTCGACGACTGCGATCTTTTTTTTAACCTATAAAATTCGTGCTGCCGCTCTACACAGCGGTTGTGTTGCGCCGCACATGCGTTTCGTACGAAAAATATTACGGCTGTGCTGAGGCACAAGGATCTGTATTTTCTCAGCCGTTGCGCTAGTGTGGATTTACGCATATTAGTCACTTGTAGAAAACACATACCGTGTGATTTCAGCAGTCAAAGTGTTAATGATAATTTCCAGTATTGTCTTACTTTAAAAGCCGCACTTTCCACTTTTCCAGCAATATTTTATCTACTAAGATACGATCTTTAAAAACAACAAAATCTAATTCCAATAAATTATCGTCTGAAAGAAAAAACAATTACCGACAACTTCCTCATTCGGAAAACAACCTTTCCCCTAATTGAAAATAAACAATCAGTTTGCAATCCCCGAATGCCGAGAACGTGACGCTGCCGAATCTCAGTAGCTTTGCCGTTTTGTGGCAACATTGCCAGACGCACTAAGCAGTGCCACAGAATCAGTTATAGGTAGTATAGCACTAATCCCATTCGGTTGCTACGGGCACGTAACTATTAACTTAAACTGCATAGGATAGTGTTTTAGGGCTTAAATAATATTTATTTATTTATACTTTTTGCACGAAAAACATAACACAAAACTTATTCTAGAAAATTTAAACAAAGGCGAACTTAACCCTTAAAAGAGTTCTCTTCCAGCAAACCTTATTGGGAGAGAGAGACAGAGTGAAGAGACAAGTGCATAAATGAAATAAGAAATAGACAAAAGATTAAATTTTAACTTACTTATTAATTATACTAATAAATACTATATAACCTAAATTCCAAAAAATAAATTAAATACTTACATATAATATAATACATAAAATACAAACATAATAACTATTAGTTCAATCAAACAACTAACCTAACCTAGGGTAGGTTAGGTTAGGTTAGGAAACAAAATATTGATATTATGTTCTTTGTTTTTTTAAGCAGTTTTTATTTTGGTATAATTAACATTATGTATTTCATGCTACGGTTTATCTATCTTTGAACCAGAAATAAGCTAGTGGTAAATACTTGAATCAAACCTAGAGAAGTGATTTAGGCCACTTATCAATTTACCTTCTCGTCCGACAAACAATTGAACAAATACCTATTTACAGTAGGTATTACTTATTTATTCTATACAATCGATTCCATTCTATAGACCTTTCGATCATTATGTTTGAGTACTATAATAAGGTAAATAAAAAACCGAAGGTAAACTTGGTTAAAACAGTATTTCATTGTAATTATGTGGGTGGTTATACTTGATACGATCTACGGTCAGTTGAAGTAGCGTGAATAGAAACATGTTACTGATTCACTGGCTGTACATTGTTTATTTATGGCCATAAATGCCAGTAAAGTTCATGCGAACGAGCTATTTTATTAGCTGGCGGTGATTTTAACTTAGTTTCGAATACGTTGGTAGTTAGAAAGCGTTTGGTTTGCTAGTTTTTTTGTTGGAGCTACTTGAATATTTTCTATATGGTACTGCAAAGTGCGTTTTTGTACTTACTTGAGTTAAAACGGGTGATTTTGGACGCGATAAAATGTATATATATAAAGTTCCGACAACGAATAATTGAACAGTCAATGATTAGATTTTATCTTTTTACCAAAATCTTGTGTTTTTTTTATATTTTAAACAACTAGAACAAACCCCTTTACATACCTCAACAAAAACACGTGAATTAACATAATCAAAGAAGTTTTACCATGTTAATCAGACATCAAACTCACATTCGAGCATAGCCGCATTATCAAAGTTTCCAACAAACTTCGAACGAGACCCGACAGCTTACATTTTAATGCCAGGACCAAGATGCCTGGACTTGTTTCGTGGAACCCGTATCGACTTTTGTGCTTTGCATAAATTTCCATGACAAGATATTAAACCAGCGTCTACTCTTGTTTATGTGAAAACCTATACCCCTTTAGGAACTTATTGTTTACAGAATACACTTTTAATAAATTTCACGGAATTCGACGGAATGAGCTTCTTACTCGAGATAGGTATATCAAATAATGTGTTCTACGAATATACAATACATCATCCATAAGGTATTCACTCACTATAAATATATCAAGTTTGATATAACAGCTTTCATTATAAACTGCTTAAATCTATATTTTATAAATGCTTGTAGTTTATACAGAACTTTTATAGAACTGTACTAAATGAACCATACATATCAACTAAATAAATACCTATCGTAAATCAATAAATGCCGTTTGACTACAAACGCCTTTCACTTATAATAGGTTCGTTCATAAATATATGACTAATCGCCTTTACGGTGCAAATTCCCCAATGTCCCAGATACGAAGGACACCTGCCAACTCCAATTTAGAATTTCATATCAGCCAATCTGAAACTACCGTAATATCGTGAGGTGAACTATGACGTCAGAGTTCAGTAAATAAACGTCAGTATAAACGATTTAGTTTAGCAAATAGAGGCCCAATGTTTGCCTTGTGAATTGGTAGTGGCTTTTGGGTGATCTTTAGTTTGTCTTTCGTGGTGTAGAACTTGTTATGAAAAGTTTAGTAAAAGCTTAGGGATTGTGTTTTACTCGCCAAAAAAGTTTTTTTTTTTGAAGGTACAATGTTGCTTTTATTTTTTAGAATTTCCCAACCAATTGCCGATAAAATTCAATAAACTCCGTTATAGGCTTAATTCACATTGAAATGGCAGTAGCCGCACGACCTTTTTCGAGATAAAGTTTAAAGTTATTTGATACCAGTTTGACACTGAAAGTACTCGCCACGTTACTCCTGACCACTACCATTCAAGTGTGAGTTAAGTTTTAAAGACCAAACTCCACCAAACCGGAGAATTCCGTAGCGGAGACGAGAAGAAACGTTTTTCTGCTAGGGTGTCTCCACTGAAACTGTGCTAGACTGGAGTGAACATTTATGTACTGGCTATAGCGGCTGAGCTGCGTGTGGCAAGTGTCGGATATTTATTGAGATGAATCCTCTAGGGAGGCACAGCTCACATCTCCACTTACCTCTTCTCGTCACCGTTGTATGACGTCGCCAGCTTGCGAGACACAGCTCACATCTCCACTCACCTCTTCTCGTCACCGTTGTATGACGTCGCCAGCTTGCGAGACACAGCTCACATCTCCACTTACCTCTTCTCGTCACCGTTGTATGACGTCGCCAGCTTGCGAGACACAGCTCACATCTCCACTCACCTCTTCTCGTCACCGTTGTATGACGTCGCCAGCTTGAGAAACACAGCTCACATCTCCACTCGCCTCTTCTTGTCACCGTTGCGTGACGTCGTCGCCAGCTTGCGAGACATGGCTCACATTTCCGCTTCTATCTTTCTTTGTTTCTTCGCATACAAATATGATATATAACCGTTGGTCTCCACTGAAGCTGAGTGGAGACGAGATAAATAACGATGTGCTAGTGGTGGTTTCAAAGACATTTCTTCTATGCTCATCTCAGCTCAACTTTGATGAAAGCTCTAAGGACTAATTTGTTCGGAATCTATGTACATAAATTGTAGTACCTAAAGAAACTATAAAGCAACTCTGTAAAAAAGCGAGGAATGGTTTCTAAGAAAAAACCAGAAAACCAACTGCATGAGAATTTGACTGTGCCATCCCCAAGTTTCAAAGGAAATACCTGTAATAAATTATTACCCTTTTCACCCGAATATAAATCACGTCCATATTTGATCGCTTGGAAAAAATCGTAAGCGTTGACAACATCCTTTGGCTTTTTACGTATTGGTATTTTGGATTAACTTCGATTTAAATATTCAGGTCATATTTTAGAGTAACATAACGATCCACGTCATATTTTTAAATAGAACGTGGAGCCTTGGGAATGAAATTAAAACAAAATCATTTTGTTGTATATTTTTTAAAACTTTATTTTAAGAATACACTGTTTATACCTATGTACTTACCAAACCAAAGTTATCGACATAGCTCTAAGAATAAGCAAGCTGAAGTGGCAGTGAGCCGGCCATATCTCGCGCAGAACCGACAACCGTTGGGGTAAATGTGTTCTGAGTGGAGACCGCGGCTCGGCAAACGTAGTAACGGACGCCCTCCGGCCAGGTGGGATGACGACCTGCGAAGGACTGCATGGCAGATGCTGGAGGCGTCAAGCTGAAGACAGGGCGCTATGGCGCTCATTGGGGGAGGCCCGTGTCCAGCTGTGGACTAACATAGGTTAATAATGATGATGATGATGACTGTCGTCTATACTTAAAAATTCCACTGGTGGAAAAAACAATGTGTAGTTAAACTTAGTTGCACAAAACATGTAGTTACTCGCATGTAGTATACTTATATATACTACATGTAGTATACTTATGCATTATACAACATTTTCTAACTCGTACATTATATCTAGCTCTAATTAAGTTATTCGTTATTGTGTGCGAGTCTGTAGGGAGCTTAGCTGGGGAGCATAATAATATAGAATGCAATCTGCATATAACATCACAAATAATCGTCTAATTCTATCCGATGATTCCTCCGGGTCTTGGATGCTCTGACGCAGTCAATAATGTCTTTTTGCAATGTATCTGGTGTACAATAAATTATTTTTGTATTTAGTTTCTTTAATTCAAAGTTTGAATTCCTTTATTATTCATAAGGCTTACAAAATAACAAAATGTATAAATTATAACAAATAATAAATAAAGTGCACCTATTTGGAGTTTCTCTGAAGGATAAGATTCGTAACGAATACATCAGACAGAGAACAAAATAAAAATAAATAAATAAATTTATTTATTTATTTTATTATAACTCAGAGAATTAGCAATCTGAAGTGGCAGTGGGCGGGCCATAACTCGGGAAGAACCGACGGCCGCTGGGACAAACATGTTCTTGAGTAGAGACCACGACTCGGTAAACGTAGTGTAGGACGCCCTCCGACTAGGTGGGATGACGACCTGCGAAAGACTGCAGGTAGATGCTGGATGCGTCAAGCTGAAAACAGGGCGCTATAGCGCTCATTGGGGGAGGCCTATATCCAGCAGTGGACTAATATTGGTTGATGATGACCTATTTGATTTTCTGTTCACTTAATTTTTTTGTCCACAATAACTTCATTGCAGCTCGTCTTTGCACCAGCGCGGCGCACTCCTGCGGATCGCACCGCTGCTGAGGCTGGGCAGGACATGGGTTAAATTGACGGACTGACGCGACCGTAATAAGGGCAATACATATCATTAGAATTCCATTATAATCTGAAAACATTCATAGTCGATGAAACAAAGTTTAATGGATAGGTGCTTCAGAAACTTCTGGAATAGACGTGCTTCAACAAAGTGTAGTAGGATTAGTGTACTAACTGCAAGTTGGAACGTGCGACCAACGCTTGTTACACGTTCTTGATTTGAGTGTAAAGTTTACTTAGTACTATGAATAATCTGCACCTACTTACTAAGTTTGTATAACACAAGCAGCCATGTACTACGCTTTAGAAATATTTCTAAATTACTAGCTTTAGTACTGCAAGTTGGAACGTGCGACCAACGCTTATTACACGTTCTTGATTTGAGTGTAAAGATTACTTAGTACTATGAATAATCTGCACCTACTTACTAAGTTTGTATAACACAAGTGGCCATGTACTACGCTTTAGAAATATTTCTAAATTACTAGCTTTAGTACTGCAAGTTGGAACGTGCGACCAACGCTTGTTACACGTTCTTGATTTGAGTGTAAAGATTACTTAGTACTATGAATAATCTGCACCTACTTACTAAGTTTGTATAACACAAGTGGCCATGTACTACACTTTAGAAGTATTTGTAAATGACTACTATATTTTTTATCATCCACGCGTGTGATAGATTATTACACATGATATACACATAATGTAAGACTGTGTATATGCTCCTGAATAAAATAAAGTCATAATATTGTAAAACATTAACCTACTTTGATTGTATTGTTTGGTTTTATAATTTAAACATTGTTATGTAGAAAAAACCGTATTATATACACTGTTTTAGCTGTAAAATAATGTATTTATTATAAGCTAATGTTATATAAACTATTTGTGTGAAATAAGAAGCAGAAAACAACTTTTATGTCAAATAACCTACAAACTGGCAGTTGTTTACTCGCTGCTATAAAAGGCTGTCGTGTGGCCGGCAGTGGCACTTTGAGACCAGCCGTCGGACCGAGCGGAGCTCTGCCAAGTTTGCAAGTTGTTAAAAGCTAAGTAGCCTTACAGTCTTACTAATAGTTGAAATAAATATTCTAAAATATTTATGTCTTATTAAAATTTATATAAAGTTAATTATTTTGTTTAAATTAATAAGAATATATTATTTGAAACGAATTATTTAGTATTTAAATAATTATTGGAATTATGATCAATTAATATACAATTTGTAATATAAATACTCTTATTTTATTTAAAATTGAAACTAACTCTTTAGTAATTAATGATGATTGTAATTACGATCAATTAATAAACAATTTTTAATATATATGCTCTTATTCTATTTCATAATATACAATGTGTATTGTCGAACCTTGATCAAACGAGATGTGCGAATACACGACATATATTTATCGATAAAAAACATAAAGTACCTATTTTAAATGGTCAATAACATGACAACAAAAAGAGATAGACCAATATTTTTTGGACTATTTGTAGATTACATTATGAAGTTTAATATAACATGCAAAAAAGTACAACTCAATAACCCAGTTTTAAAGTTACAGATCAAAACTAAAATAAAATTTGTTTTTTTTTGCAAATTTCTAAAAAAATATTGATTTTACTAGGCTTATGTACCGAAATTGTATTTTTTTCTTATTTTCTTAGCTAGATAAACAATCTAGCTTTCAAATGAGGCTACTTTGAATAAAATACACCGTTTACTCAAAAAGAAACGAAGAAAAAACCAGATGAAGTAGTTTTCATTAAAAAAAATATTAAATCGGCTTTATTTTTGAGATAGGTAACATATAATTTTTTATTTTAAGTTTTTTATCGATAAATATATGTCGTGTATCCGCACATCTCGTTTGATCAAGGTTCGACAATACAAATTGTATATCTAAATCTATTACGTGCGTAATAATAATAACGCAAAAAAATAAAGTTAAAAACCCGTGTACAAAGTGGATGTTAAAAAATATAGCTAAAAGGCCTTTGTACTTGTTACTCGGTGACCGATTATATATATATTTTTTTAAGTATTCGGGTTTTACTTTTTATCTCTATTTTTTTTTTATTTTTGCTTGATATTAGAAACCTTATCAAACTTTCAAAAACCTTTCTGAAAGTACATACAAAAGCCTTTGCAATGATGCTCCATACACACATACACATGCCCTAGGCCAGGTAGGATGAAGACCTGCAAATTACTGCAGGTAGATTCAGGATATGGCAAGCTGAAAATAGGGCGCTATGGCGCTCATTAGGGGAGGCCTATGTCCAATCATGGATTATTATAGATTGATGATGATGACTTGGGCGCCGCTTACTTGTTAGCACTCCATTTTTTCTGACGCCATAGCCTTTACCATCAGATTATTGAGACGAATCAATTGATAACACATTTGTGGAAATTGGGCCAATACAATGTACATTCAAACAAATAAACATACAAGCATGCATTCATTGGGTGTCAACTTCATAACCCTCCATTGGTAGTCGGGTAAAAACAACCGATGATCGAGGTTTGAGGCAAGCGGTCATTCACAATAAAACTACAAGTACAACTTTTGAAACTATCATAGATATTAACAATAAAGTCATTTAAAACGGGATATTTACCATGATTTGATTTTTAAGTTTTCCAATATGTCGGCACAGTTTCATGCGCCATGAAACAGTTATTCCGTGATCATGGCGCATGCAACTATGCCGAAATATTGAAAAACTCAAAAATCAAATCATGGTAAATATCCCATTTTAAGTGACTTTAACCTGCTGTAGGTACATCGCAAACGTTCACTAGATGACTAATACATAGTTCTGGTCCGATCGGTCCTTATAACTTGGTCTGACTTAAACTTCGTGTGTGTAACTTGTAACGGTCTTGTTGTGAGTACCGACCGTACTTAGTACTTTGTGTTTATGTTCCGTAAACAAGAGCAGTGTTGCCTGATAGAACTTATTTTGTCACGGAATTACATCGATATATTATTTCAAATTTAACAGTCCCTACCCCCGATTTTCAAATATTACGTGGTCTGATTTATCAACATGTGTTGCAATTTTAATTGATCACTGTGTGATCTTGCCATATTTTTATTAATTTTAATTACGAAAAGTATTCAATAGATTAATTCTCTAAATAATTAGATTTTTATTTATTTATTTAAGATAAGAGCAGGTAGTTTTACATAGGTACCTACTACGTGAATGTACTCCATGACACTGTACTTATTGAAAAGGTTTTCAACCTCCAATTAACTTCTGCTTGATACGCCTTAGTAACGGTACCCACTGGTTACTTTGAAATAATTAAGTAGAAGTAGGAAATTTGTTATGAATACATTTTTGATTAGGTACTTTTTTTACTAACAACGATGTTTTTAATTGTACTTTTGCATCGAAAGAGTAGGGAAAGAGATGAAGAAATCTTGAGACGAGTTAAGGAGACTGACTTGAGTGACGTCACAGGAAAGTGACGTAGAGACGGAACCGAAATAGCGAAAGTGACGACTAGAAGAAATGTAACAAAATGTTAAACTTGGGTTCAGTCGTTTTAAAACGGTTACGAGATAAAAAGTTTGTTAAATGGGAAGTAAGTAGCGTGAACTAAATAGTTCTCACATGTCAACTACATGGTATATGAAAGATTTATAGACTCGTTGACTTCCTGATTTTTTTACAGATATAGCTAATGGTACAAATATAATTGTGAATTATGTGTATAAGAAAAATACTATTCGGTGCTATTTTCACGATTCTGTTGCGATTTCTTGGGAAACTAAAACTTACCTGGCAACACTGTGGAGGAGAATATTTGCATAAGGTTGTATGTTAGACTTGTAGTTGACTATACTTTGGTTACTCACTTTGCTATGTCACTTTGCTTGACTCCCTGTATATTTCCAACTGCGTTTTCTCTTTGATGTTTCGCCAATAGGGCTTTTTCTATGTTGTTACCTAAATCAAGTCAATTTTCCAACGAAAACTGTGTGTTAGAAGAAGAAGAATATATAAATATAACAACTAAAAACACACTTCTAGAATAGGTTCATGTATAGAGTTGTTATATATAAAAAGGTTCTAACTCAGCATAATGCTGGCTTAGCTCCGTAAGAGATAATTAGCCAATGCTGTCTTCCGTTAGAGCCCGCACAGGTGACGTAACGAACAGGCCGACGCAATGAGATAAAAATAATAATAATATAAAAATAACCAAATAAAAACACTTTAAAAGCAGTTTAATTGTTATTATTAATGTTAAAAAAATTAATTAAAGTTGTGTACTTTGATTGTAGCACACAAGGACAAAACCACATCTAGGTGGCCACAAAAGTTAGCAGTCTCTATAGGCTGGAGAGAAAGGGAGCTGAGATTAATTTAATAATGAATAGTATAAAATATGACCTGTCTAAGTACTTATTTGTAAGCCTAAAGAAATAAACTTTAATTTCATATCATTAATCAGCATTCAGGAGTCATGACGACCGATGTGGTGCGGTGGGCGAAGGTCCGCTTGCGACGCAGGAGGTTGCGGGTTCGATTCCCGCCTCGGAACAATTGTGTGTACGATCTGCAGATATTTGTTCCGGGTGTTCTGGTCGTTTTCTATGTATAATAAAAAAATATCTATCTATGTAATACCAGTCTATCTATGTAGTACCCATAACACAAGCTCTGCTTACCATGGGGCTAGATAATGCTGTGTGAATTGTCCAGCATTATTTATTTATTTATAAGCTCTATTTATGAAAGACAAGTTAATTGCACTGGTTTTTTTTATATTTGTCACGAAATCAAGTACTGAAAAATTTCAAATCAATTTTCACCGGTTTCCTTTGGCGCATTATTCTCAGAGCATGTAGTCAGCTTTTTAAAGTTAGGTTTTTGTTAAAATCTCTTCCAGATTGGAAAACAAGCGACCGCGGGTTGCTAATTGCAGCCTACCAGAAGGTTTAGGCAATTTGTCACGGTTGAGCGCATTGCGTGTTTCCTTATTATAACGCTTTTATTTTTAAACATTTACTTATCTGTTTATGATGACACACCCGGTACGGTCTTTGTAAGCTAATGTGTTTTTGCGGAACGCTGTTGAACGAAAAAAAATGAGTAATGATAGCTGCTAACGTACTACTCGAGTGATTACTGGTTAGCAACAATATAGCCCGGTATCACCAAATGCTATAAACAGGCCATATCTATTGGCGCTTCTTTAATATTTTTAGAAATAAACATTTACACGATACAGAGTTTGAGACCTAATTAACCAGTCAGAGGCTGTTGCTGTACTGTGCTTTTGATATGCAACAGCAGTTCGACATAATGTCGAAAGCATATCGCGTCGCTTCGACTTCGGACTTGACTGCAGAACCGCTTGTGACGTCGTGAAATAATGTCGTTCGATTTTGACTATGATAGGGGGCAATTTCTGCTAACACTTGACTGGTTTGCAGAATTTGTTCCCTACTCGGTAAAATTCCAGACAGCTATGACATGCATTAAGAATTAGCAAGCTGAAGTGGCAGTGGGCCGGCCATATTTCGCGAAGAACCGACGGCCGCTGGGGCAAACGTGTTCTTGAGTGGAGACCGCGACTCGGTAAACGTAGTGTAGGACGCCCTCCGACCAGGTGGGATGACGACTTGCGAAAGGCTGCAGGTAGACGCTGGATGCGGCAAGCTGAAGACAGGGCGCTATGGCGCTCATTGGGGGAGGCCTATGTCCAGCAGTGGACTGATATAGGCTGATGATGATGATGATGATGATGATGATGACATGCATGCAATACCGAATCTGTATCTCGCCGGCTGTTGCGCTTACCGCATCAATCAGGAACGTTCCATAAAAACATAGGTGCTCAAGTATATCCTATTTTTTATAGTTCCCAAAACCTCACCCACTTAATATTATTAAGTTATATTTTAATAAAATAGTAATTTTTGACTTAAAAGTTATGTGAATGAAAGACTAATGAATCAAACCTGTTTATGACTTAAATAAAAAGTATTTTTCAGAGTGCCCATTGTAAGCCCTTCAACTTTTACGTTACAAAGGGCAAAAAACTGTAAGGATAATATAATTTAATGGCTGAAGAAACGTAGGCGAGGCGTAGCAATTCATCAATCTTAATTCGCGGGGACAGTCGAGTCAAAAGAATATTTTTTACGGTTTCTTGTAAGGACATTTCATTATACTTTTTCTGTTCAGTGATAAAAAGGTAAGAATTTATAAGAAAATTAAAGCATTTGTATTAGAGCGCGGCGAGTATCATGAATTTCCGATAAAATTACTCGCGAAAGGTATTTCTTTCAGACGGCTTTGTTTTCTTTTTAATATTTTTAATCCTCCTTTACGGTCCAGCTCATATAAGCTAATGTCGCAGTTACAGAAAATAGGGAGGATAATTATATTACTAGCGGCTCGTCCCGGCTTCGCCCGGGTGATCATTTGTTTCAGGCAAATTTTTAAAAATTTTCTCTCTGTAAGAAACATCCTCGTACTTCAAGGAATATTCTAAAAAAAGAATTAGCGAAATCGGTTCAGCTGCTCTCGAGATTTGCGCTTAGCAACACATTCAGCGATTCATTTTTATACTATGAGCAGATAAGTGGTAGTGGGATAGAAAAAACCTTAAAACGTTTCCATAGAAACAATGATCTCGTGTCTGAATAAAGAATATTATTATTCCACTCATTTAATTAAATTCTCGTATAAAATACATTTTTTACTATAGAAAATACAATAAAATATCATAAAACTATTCTACAGTAAAAAATATATCAAAACGGTAGATCACCGACCGCGAAGCTAGGCTCAAACGGCCGGTGACTAGGGCTGCAGAAATTATTATTATAAAAATATTATTATTATTATTAATGCATGCTGTGCCACGGGCAGCATGTCTTAGTAAAATCTAATTGTTTTTTTTTTAAAGTAAGTCTAATTTACATAACCTCTATTACACACTCTACTCCTTGCTTAGGTATATCTTCATCTCTTGACGGTCTTCAGTCACGTTCACCTTAACCCTCTTGTACCAATATTTGCCCATTAAATCAACGCAAACAAACCACTTGTTCTCGTGTTTCTGTTTGAATTATCGCTTCGCATCGCTTGGCTTGTTTTAAAGATTAGGAAGCGAGGATTATGTAGGATGTTCTGATGTAGTTTCTGACCTTGTGCCAGTTTATTACTACTCTAGCTTTTGCGCGTGCCTTTGCGCTTACTTTTTCAGGATACAAAGTAGCCTTTAATTATGCAACTAAAGTCTAACACTTGTAGCGCGCAAAATTCCAGTCCAAACCAGTAAGTATACCTAGTTTTTTAGAGTAGAGTAGAAAAAACGTTCATCCATCATTCTATATATTACACACTATAAATGCATTATAATATAGTACAACATTTATTAGAGAGTAAATGTTTGCGAAGTTCAGCAACATGCATAAAGGTATTGCGATAATTGTTGTTTTTTTTCACTTCTTCCAAAAATTTCAGTGAACAGAAAATCAAAAACACTCTAATTTCTTATTTGATAATAATTAAACGTATAAAATTTGACTTGCCTAAATGCTTATTTTGTAAGCCTAAAGTTTGTTTTTTTTACCGTCGAAAATCATTGGGACTTCTTACAGACTAGTGTTGCGAGGGCAAACGCAATATATTAACAAAAACCTTATAAGGTTTTGCCTATACTTAAATCCATATATGTTCTCTTAGTAAAACAACAAATAGAAAGTGAAAACCGTCCCCAAAAATCTCTATAGCTATCTACTTAGATATTTAGGATAGTCACATTAATGACTCCGAACAAGTAGCCGTATCATTGGATAGACCGACATTTTAACCAAGTTTCGACAGCTCGACCCGAATATTCGGGACTAATTTCGAATACACCCTAAACTTACCCGTTAACCGTAAAAGTTTTCTAATCGGAAAAAGTTACGGTAACTTTAGTGAAGGTCCGTTAACAATAATCATAATTGCTAGCTTGTTCATAGACAGTATCATAATTGGAACATTTAGGCTACGTTTTTTCGAAGCAGCGAGAACAGTAAAGGAGAAGAGGAAGAGTAAGAGTAAGAGAGGAAGAGTAAAGGTACTTCGACACATTTCAATAAAATTTTAAGACAGGTTACTCACTGGTAAGTCCAGGTGGCGTCGTAGCATTGCCTTGCCACGGCGTGGTCTAGGCGTCATTTCAATGTAGAGTCGAGACGCGGGTACCTACCTATGCTGCCATCATATTTTTGTTTTTCAAAATGATGGCGTAGATGCAACTCAACCACGCCTCGCCTCGACTCTCCTCGTCTTTACCTCGCCCATAACGCGACTCCAGCATAATCAGTGCATTACCTATGGAAAACGTAGAGCGTCTTCGGGCCTCGCTTACTTTTGCTCCATATTTTCTGTGTCAAAAATCTCGCCCTTGCTCTATTGTCACCAAACAATAAGCACCAGTCTTAGTCTTACAATACTCAAATTGTATCCAAAGATAGTTGATAGTTAATTTCCAAATAAAGCTAAATAAGGCTCATTATCTTAGACAAGATTTGCCTATCCTCAATAGCCTGAGGCAATATTAATGCATATTCTGCTTGCAAACATTATTCGCTTATTAAAGACGATGTTACTTGTTTTAGCATTGCTTAACATAATAATAATGCTATGCCCGCTGCTAATATGCCCACCGCGCCATAATGGTCGTCAATGTCTATACATTGACGACCATTATGGCGCGGTGGGCAAATGTATGCCTGCAACGCAGGAGGTTGCGGGTTCGATTCCCGCCTTGAGACAAATGTTTGTACGAATAATATATACCTTCATATCCCACTCCAACCAATGACAATTATCTTTCAAAAATCGTAAATTGCCACAGTTTTATTCGGGTCCCAGACTAATTACTTTTATGTAGTTTTAGTACTGTTTGTATGTGATAATGGTTATTGCCCATTAGAGTTATTTTACTGTTTCAGTGGACCGGGCGAGTCAATGGACCGGCAACTTTAGGGTCCTATACAGCTATGCTGGGTAAAAGAATGTGCATTTGGGAGCAGCGATGAGTAAAATGATGCTGTGTTCATGTAACTGAGCCTGTTGTTTGTGTTAATGCTTTGTGAAAGTCGTACTGGCCAATTGAAAGGCACTTTTACGTATGATTGAGTTTTCAGAGCTGATTTAAAAAAAAATTCACTGTACTGTAGCTTTTGGCAGGTTGAGCTGCGTGGGTGTAAGCTACTGTATTGTATTGTATTTATATAAAGCTACGCTAGCAATGACGTCATTGATCTCGTATTCATGCGTAGTGAGTTCAAGAATTCCAGTGGACGTTATCACATAATTTTTCTTGCAAAGTGAAGCTAGACACACGTGCGCCTTACCGTGCGTCGCAGTGGGCAAGCGGCTTTAACACGACCGCGGCACATCCTTCGTCGCAAAGGCACCTCATCATCATCATCATCAACCTATATTAGTCCACTGCTGGACATAGGCCTCCCCCAATGAGCGCCATAGCACCCTGTCTTCAGCTTGACGCATCTAGCATCTACCTACAGTCTTTCGCAGGTCGTCATCCCACCTGGTCGGAGGGCGTCCTACACTACGTTTACCGAGTCGTGGTCTCCACTCAACAACACGTTTGCCCCAGCGGCCGTCAGTTCTTCGCGAGATATGCAAAGGTACCTACAATTCTAGAATTCGGTCCTAAGGTAAATATTGTGTTTGCGTAGTTACCTTGCATGTATGATTCAGATTTCAAATCAAATGGCATTTCTATATGGAAATTTGCTTCCAGCAAAAATTGATGCATCCAATTTTGTTTCCCATAACTTTTGAAAGAGGCCTAGGAAAATGACGTGCAAAAATGTAACAAATCTAGTCTAAGTACAGTGGAGTAAGGCCATGCATGTTATACATAATTTAAGCTTCTGTTTCTTTTTCAAACGTAAAATGGAGAAACAAAGACGACAACACAATATTGCGACAAAAACGTTAAGCCCCATCCAAATTACCAACAAAAAATTACAAATTGAAAGATCTTGTATCAAAAAAAACCAAGTGTAGAAGACACAACAGTCAGATATATATCTGAGCATCACGCCTAAGACGAGAAATTTAAATATTTATCGGGTTGTTATTTTTATTTTACTAACGTTTATTCAACAGTCCTATTACAGCATAACCACTGGTAAATTTTTGCTATAAAAAGAGTCAATTGCATTGAATTTGCTAGTGGTCAAAAGAAAATGGGTCTCGTACTCTAGTTCGAATGACGTAAGCCACTGAAATCTATTTTATATTTATTTTATTAACACCATTCAATTATAATTTAAATTAACTTTGGTTTTGTTGATTATTCAAGGTAACGATCCATCGACGAAACGTACCGTCGAGGTAGAGACCTGTCGAGGTAGAAACCCTTCGAATCTTTAGCGGTGACGACCCATCGACGAAACGTACCGTCGAGGTGGAGACATCGAGGTAATGATCATCGAGCTAACGTCGTTCAACGAGACCCAAAGAAAATGACTTACGGTGTCTCCAAAACTACTGCTTAGATAACCGCTAGAACAAAAACCCACAAAATAATAATGTAAAACTAGATTATATTTCACCTAACACACTAAGCGTTTGGCTCTAATTATTCGCAAATTACGTTTATAAACATGCTTAGTAAATTTTCGCAGAAACTAAAGCAAATTCCTAATGCAAAACTGAGGCAACTCCATTACAGTACAGCTGCCAGCACAATATGCATTTATCTTTCGTGCCAACAGCCATCTCGTAGTCAAATTTCCATAAGCTGAGTGGGTAAGTGTATCGCCTTTTGGAAGTCTAAAAAAACAGTTGCATTATGGTTATTTAGCGTGGATATTCCTTGTAGCAGATTTTTTCTTTTCAATATTTATGTCGTTACTGGGATAAATCTTGCATGACAATTCATGCAAGATTAAAGAAGAAAAAGAAGAAAAAAAGCGCAAGCTTGGGTGTAGCGGTGTTTCGCACCAAATTGTTCGCACCACAAGCTAAAAGTAACAATAATAAATTGTTGTTAGCAAAGAAATAATATACTATATAATACGAGTAGTAGAGATGCCATAGAAAAGTTATTAAAAAGAGTTCGGAAGAAGCCTTATTTTTCGTTTAATTTATTTTGAGAAGAAAAGAAAAAAGTTATTTTGCGAATAGGTAAAAACATGCATTTACTCAACCAAAACTTTATTTGCTGTTCAGATTTTTATATTTTAAAATATAAAATTGCATAACTTTCAAGAATTCCTAAGAGTCATCTGATTGACATATCACTTTTTACTACTGCCTAGTAGACTCCCTATTACAAATCTGTCTACTCTTATCTCCCTTAAAAGACGACCCACAAACGTGTCCAAGCGAGCTGTAGGTACTGACTACTCGCAGCCACTCTGGCACTCGGCCCAATGGAGCGACGAATATCAAACCGCCGCAATGTCCTTTAGTGGCTACCAGATACAACCGGACGGCATTGATTTTACAGCTTGTTAAGCGGTTTGAATAGGCTTTCATATGTTTAAAATATTCAGGCAACAAGTAAACATTAGGCTTACAGTCTTTCCTACTTTGATGCTTTGATGAAAAAGATCGACTTTGAATGTCGCCGTAAATCATCCAAGATCGCCGTTACATAAAGGCAGTTTATGTAACGGCGAACTTTACGTTACAGAGTGTTATGTACCTACCATCATCATCATCATCATCAGCCTATATTAGTCCACTGCTGGACATAGGTCTCCCCCAATGAGCGCCATAGCGCCCTGTCTTCAGCTTGCCGCATCCAGCATCTACCTGCAGGCTTTCGCAGGTAGATGCTGGATGCGGCAATCCAGCATCCCAACTGGTCGGAGGGCGAGGATTATCTAGATTTATTTATTTATGAGTAAGCAAAAATTAAGTGGGTACAGTTTTGGTTTCCCATACGAATGTTGGCTTTCATCTGCATCGATTTTTTATATCTAAATCTTATAAATATAATATAAAGAGGAAATGTTTGATTTTTTGTTTGTTTGTATTGAAAAGGCTCCGAAACTAATGGACCGATTTGAAAAATTATTTCACCGTTGAGAAGCTACACTATCCCCGGTGAACAAAGGCTTTATTATATTTTCAAAAAAGTTAGGGATCTAAAACTCCAATAATGTAACCCAAGGTGTGAAAAAATCCCCTAATAAAGTGAAATTCGATTTTAACGCGGGTGCAACCGCGGGTAACAGCTAATATCTTATATCTATACTAATAGCATCCAATTTATATCTCTAATTCTCTGGAGTTCAGGTAAGCATTTCACAATAACGCCATAAACATTGATTCATTATCGGAGGCAACGGCAGGTTGATTATATGCACTAGTTAAAATAATTTAATTAACTTCATCGTGAGCAAATTAGTTCCAGGAAGGACTTCGCAGGGACTTTTAAACTTTACTCAGCAGTGCCGGGGTCAAAGTTGGCTTGTATATTGACTTTCTATGGTTTTATAGCTGCTATGCAGTTAAGAGCAGAGTTAGGCATTTATATATATTATATACCATATTAACATAGGTTGATGATGAATCCTCACATATAATGATGATAAGACAATCCACTCATACTTGTAGCTCCAAAGTAAGCAAAGCAAGAGAATTAATTTGAATCGATTGCTGTTCTTATAAAAATTGCCGTAACTTTCTGATCTCAAATTATCAAAATAATTACTACTGACATTAAAATAGTAAACGATGGCAAACAAATTCAGTGGAGATATCGAATTAACTTGATGCTGTCACATGCATAGAACTTAATAACAATTATTTTATTGACCCTTAAAATAAGGCCGTAAAGAGATCTAAATTGGAGGTTTTAGTGTACAGCTAGAAAGAGTTGTAGCAGAGGTGGATATTTTTAACAGTTTTCAAGTATTTGACTTTGGTACCGTGTTCCAACCCACGAAAGTACACAAACTTCGGTGGTTCAGCTAACTAACTAACTGTACCCCTATCGTAAAAACATTTTTCGCTGGTCCAGTCAAAGAGACCAGTTAAACGGGCCAAAGGGCAAGAAGCAGTTTTACAAGCAGTCTCGATTTCTACGGTCCACTTTTTCCACTCTAACTCAGTCATGCCATCAAAATATGTCTATCAGCAGTCACGGTACTTGTAGTATAAACAGTCATTAGAGAAGGTATCCACTGATTCCGTGCGGGTATCTCACACTACTCGTATCGCCGCTCCATTGGGCACAGCGCCAGACGCTGCCCATTACTGTGAGGGTCTCTGTCACACAGATAGCGAGAGAAATATCAACACATGCAGTAGTGATTTAGGTTGCCCTGCTTCTCTGATTTATGTTTGTTACAATTTACGACGAAACAGGTAGTAAACGAGACGGCATCGCGAGCGATAGATCATGCAGACGCCTGCAGAACAGGCTGAAGGCATTTGAAATGTCATTCCATTCTAACGGTGGCAGAAAAGGACGAAAGGACAACCTTTCGTCCTTTTTGCCACTTTTAGAATGGAATACCACTGTTAGAAAGGACGAAAGGTTGTCCTTTCGCCCTTTTCTGCCACCGTTAGAATGTCATATATTTCATTTTGGCAAACGCGTCCCTAAGTTACAAAATTAGAGATGCGTTTGCTAAAATGATATATAAAACAATCTATGGATTTGAGTATCGCTTGGTCATATCCAGTGGAGAGTGAAAGTAGAAATGCATCTTTGACAGTATAAATGAAACGTTTTTGCGTGGAAGTCGTGGTGTACAAATCGACCATTCAAACTGAACCCATGGATATCGTAAGAGGCGACTAAAGAAACCTACGAGAGGATGGACAACGGCTTCCTTCTGTGTACATATTTAGTACCTCTATACTGAGCTCTATTCCACCAGCGTCGTGTAGCAATTACGGCAAAACCCTCCTTGATCGGAAGAGATACCTCCAGCGGTAAACGAATGCGTGATAGGTAGCACATCGATAGGTTTACCCGGAATCGATATTATATCCTCTGAAATCTACAAAAAGTCCGCTTTTGATGTCGCCCGAAAATGTCGTACGCAATAATTCTGTAGGGTTTTTCCGTCAAATAAAATAATACGAAAACCTAAGTGTGGGTAAACAAAAAAAAACAAAATCGCTTCAACATCCATGTAACCTTTCATTTGAATAACCGTCAAAGATGCGCACCATCCGACCGACAAACTGAAATTCAGAACATGCAAATTGGTAGGAAACATCCAAATTGAAACACGTAGGTGTAAATATCTAGAACAACGTGAAATTAAGGTACTTTGGAGGAACGTGGAATTAAGTCGTTGTGGTGTAAATGCGCCCGATAATTTATCTTTACGAGGACAACGGGTGTAATTCTAACGCTTACACCGCGATGTGTGTGGAGATTTCATCGCTTAATGCTCATACGATAATGGTTCGCGGAATAAACGTAAATAAAGCAAGGAATTTGCGGGTGTACAGGGTTCATTTTATTTTGCTACAATACCTTTTTGGTTATACAGGCAATTTTATTTAGGTTACTAAATTTAGGTGAGGCTTGATGTCGTGTTTGCTTCTTACCGTAGAAAAACGTTTACTTCCTTTTTCTATACGTTATAGACAAAAACATGTGACATCAATCGCAATTACATCTGCAATGAATAGTAAATTGGCGCACGGTTTGCAGTGAAGTTTTGCATTAGTAACGTTAATACTTCATTGGTTTTGCAAAGGGAAAATAATAAAAAAGATAAAGCCCAAGTTAATGAATGAGTCATTGCATTCAATAACTATCAATCACAGTGCATGTAATTTTCCGATATGAAAAGTAATAGCTGACTAGCTAGTGCCCTCGGCTTCTCGCGTTTTATTAGGACACCGTAATCATTATCATAATAATGTTATCAATGCGAAAGTTTGGATGTTTGTTACTTCTTCACGCCAAAACTATTGAACAGATCGGGTTCAAAGATCGCAAAAAGGTAGTTCTAGGCCTGAAATATAACATTGGAACTATTAAAAAAATCTTCTGAGATTTTGCCTATCTTCAATAGTTTGGGTAAATTACCCTTTTCTTTGCCCGTAAAAACAGCTACTTTGTTCCCAAAAACAAAACACGAACGCAAATAGACTCGGGCCCCCAAAATTCGACACATGTAAACCCTGTACAGTATTGATAAACCGTCAAGGCATTATAAAAGCCAATTTGAAGGTAACATTGGAGGCAAATGGCGGCGCCTGGTGACGAGGGTTGACACCGGATCGCGAGTGGCAATTATACCGTTGCGACACCTGCTAGATTCTCTTATCTGTGTTTAGGTACTTGAACAATGATGTACCTACCTGACTGATGCCCGCGCTTCAAAACTTTGATTTGATGAACGCACTTCCTATTTGAGCCGAATACGCCAAGGGAAACAGCGTGGTCATTTCGTCGTCTTTAAACCCACGACACTCCCGAAAACTCCTCAATCTCAAACGTCTACTCCGGCAAGCCGTCGGTATTGTTACGGGATACTGCATGCTAAACAAACACCTATTAAATTTGGGTATCACGGACAGCCCCCTTTGCAGAAGGAGCATGAATACAGAGGAGACGGCAGCGCATGTGCTTGTAGATTGCGACAGCGTAGCTTCACAAAGACTGCATCACCTTGGGCCACCTAGGATGCCTAGGTTGGCATGCACCGGCATTAGCGTGCTGCTGGCTTTCCTGGAGGACATCGGGTGGTTAGACTAGCAACCCCCCCACCCGACACGCAAAAAGGGCCCACCAGTGGCCAAGTTGCGGAAACCAGTCCAGAAACAAATTTTCCAAACAAATTGTCCAGCGTGGTCATCAAGGATTATCGTGTGCTAGGGCCGACGGTCAGATATCTCGCCATGCCAGCCTTAACAACCGCTAAACGTGTTCTTGGATGGAGACCACGACTCGACAAACGTAGTTTAGGACGCCCTGCGACCAGGTGAACACCGAAAACCACACTTTCACAATAAATAAAAATATAAAGCTGGACAATCCACCCAGCATCATCTAGCCCCAAGCTAAGCGTAGCTTATGAGGGTATTTATGACTGATACAATTAATACAATACAAATTATGTAGATATTTTATATTGTTCCTAGAAATACCCCATAAACCTGGAACAAATATTTGGAGATTACAACATTTGTTCCAAACCCAATCGAACCCGCAACTTCCTGCGTCGCAGACGCCCGCCGCGCCACTTCGGTTTTATTCGCGTAGCTAAACCAAAACGTCAGCCCTAATAGGTACTAATAGGTAAACACCTTAATTTCTATTAATTGGTGGATTAGTAACGAACCCCGACCAAACCCACATGGCTCATAAGTGATGTTAATTCTAATTATTGACTAATTCTTTTGTAAATTAGGATTTCTATTTATGTTACAGCAAATAATTATGTAAATAAATAATAATGCTGGACAATTCACACAGCATTATCTAGCCCCATGGTAAGCAGAGCTTGTGTTATGGGTACTAGATAACTGATATACATAATACAATACATTACATATATAGATATTTTTTTATTATACATAGAAAACGACCAGAACACCCGGAACAAAAATCTGCAGATCGTACACACAATTGTTCCGAGGCGGGAATCAAACCCGCAACCTACTGCGTTGCAGGCGGACCTTCGCCCACCGCGCCACATCGTTCGTCTAAACTTCTAAGATGGTTTTGAACTAAGGGTGGGTGGCTTTTTGAGATAAGAGTGGATGGCTAAATTAGAAACTATATAAGTTGACATCGAAGTCGTGAAAGATAGAATATACTTTATTGCACAAAACTTGTACATAGGCGAGCATAATGCTAGATAGCATTCTCTACCTGCTAACCTTTGGGTAGTGTGGACAACAGTTTAGTAGGTAGTGCTAGATTACAGAACTTACAAACATAATAAAATATACTACTAATAATGATACTAAGCTACTTATATTATACTTAAACAGTAATATATACCTTTATAAATAATTAATATATAAATATAATTACGTAGCGAATTATTGTGAAAGAAAATAGTTAAAGACTCTAGATCTGAAGATATTTATCGAGGATGCCTCGCGATATTCAATGGGAAGACTGTTCCATAGACGAGTGGCCTTTACAGCGAAGGTTCTATGATAACCTACGGTACAGGCGTCTTGAAAGGATTCATGAGCTCAATTTATGAGAAAATCATCATCAATAAAGCCACCCTGAGAATATAAAACAAAAGGTACACGATAAATAATCTTTAAAAAGGTAAATAAGTAGCTATAGATATTTGAAAGATTCCAATCCCTCTTGATTCAAATAACTCAGAAGATTGGACACAGAAATAGAGTTGGACCATAATACTAGTATTGCCCACAATAGTGTTATCTACAATGCTGTCAAAACCGACAAAGAATAGATAAAGTAACAAATAAAATACGGGTAATATAAACCTTTGTCCGTTGCAATAAGTGCCAAAGTTTTCGGACTGCAAGTGTCGCGGGCTCCAGAGAGGTATTGCAATTTCACGGTACAGAACCTTGCAGCTTTAAAGTATGTTGGGACAGTCGAAGCGAAAATTATGGTGTAGTCCTGGAATCCTTCTAATTCTATAAAGGCGAACGATTATGCTGAGTGAAGAGTTGGCTGAAGACAAGGTCAAAACTACACATTGTCGGCCACGTCTTCACTTTCCATCAAGTGAGATATCGGTCAAAGGAAGGTCTATTGACTGTAAACAAAATAGAATAGACTGAAACTACAGAAGCTAAGTTAAACCCGCAATCTTTATCAAAAGCCAGCAGAAGCAATAACTGACTAATCCCCGAATACTCAAACGCATCTATCGAGTATTTGCGGGTAATCGAGTAAAATTTTTACTTTCAAATGCTTGCCAGTACATTGGTACTTAATAGACATTACTATAATAAGTAATACTACAATAGTTTATTTTTAAGTGAATTTGATGCTAACTGTACATGGCTATACGTTAGTACTATACAATTATTCTGTGGCATGGCGACCTAAACATTTTGTAGAGCTTTGGTCACGTGACCACCAAGTACTTGCTTTGCAAAAACATAGCTTATGCTCCTCCGTTGTAGTTCAAATTGAGGTTCAAATAAATAAATTAACGAAACTTATCCAAAATAAGGTCTTCTTGTTACATGTACTCCCCAAATTTGACGATCTATGTGAGCAAAGGTCGCCGCAGGAGGTTGCGGGTGCAATTCTCGCCCTGGGACAAATGTTTATACGTTCTGCAAATATTTGTTCCGGATGTTCTGAGTATTAAAATGTTAAACAAAATAATACTATGTATAGTAGAAATATCTATCCATGGTTTGTATGTACCTATCAGTCATTCATTCATAAAGATAACATAAAATAGATAAAAATCATTAATTATAGCAAAAACTAATAGAACAAACTCTGCTTATCTTGGGGCTAGACGCTGAGTGAATTGTCCAGTATTATTGTTATAATAATATACTTTATTATCATAGTTCATAATAATTTATAGTATCTATAGTAATTGCAATTTAGTAAGCAGTATAGTAACATTGTTTTTGAATTCTGAAATCAGAACAAAATATGTTCAAAAAGCGTGAAATAAAAAAGTATGCAGAGTATGAAATCAAAAAGTCAGTAATGGCAGAGAGTACACAAATACTGCACGATAATGATTCGAAGCAATCCAATTAGACAAACAGCTATGGAGCACCCTCGATGTGGAGTGTTCTCGACCTGACAAAATAGAGCGAAGGATGAAGATGAATTACAACGGAAAAACAAATGGAGAAACCACGGAGCAGAGAAATAATAGATTCCCTTGCTTTTGGTAGAATAAGGTGGGGAAATATTAATGAATCAGTTTTTTATTTTATTATATTGATATGAACAGTCTACACTTAAGTAAACAATGTAGGTATTTACTTCATAAATGTATTGTGATATTTTTTTACTATTTTGTTTAGATAAGTTTACTGTTTCCTTTTTTCTGTTTTTTTTATGTACTACCTACACACCTACCTACGGGGTTAAGTTATATCGCAACCCGTGTTCTCTGGATCTGCCAAGGTAGAGTAGCCCTCGCGTCCAACAAGTAACAACAAGTGACAAGTACAATAACTTAGCTATTGGGTGGAGACGATGGATTTTCAGCACTTGGTTCTCGGTTAGATAATAATGAAAATGAAAATGAAAAGTTTTTATTTCTTTAAGCTTACAAATAAGCACTTAGACAGGTCATATTTATATAATTATTGGTAATTTTATTTAGAGGTAGGTAACTTATCTAATGTTTTTTTTTCCATTTTTATGGATAACTTTTTGCCTAAATATCCGCACTTTTCATTTGATCAAGTTTCGAAAAAACACATTGTTTATTTTGGTTGGACAAAGCAAAAAAAACTAACCGATTGTCGTAAAATGACTAATTCACTACAAACATTGGCCTTTTTTGTTCACTAAAGTAATTTAAAACGGGATATTTACCATGATTTGATTTTTGAATGACTTTAGTGTAATTAAACATGAAAGTTTCAAAAGTTTTAGTCCTTTTTTGTTGTCTTCGATCTTTTTTTTAACCCAAGCCATTCGTGCTGCCGCTCTACACAGCGGTTGTGTTGCGCCGCACATGCGTTTCGTTCGAAAAATATTACAGCTGTGCTGAGTCACACAGATCTGTATTTTCTCAGCCCTACGAGGAAGAGTAATGTCACAATGGTCAATCTTAAAACTCAGGTAGTTATGTACTGCAGTATATAACCAACACAATTCAATCCGTTACTCTGTCTATACTATTATTACTCTGGCTACGGAACCTTCAACTGTGAAAAAATAAACCGCTGAGTATTGTTCAGGTATCTGTATATCTCTCACTAAAAACGAACATTTTGAAACGAAGGTGCAAATACTTGTTTGTAGAACTATTTGCTAGGTGTCTAACACTTTTCTGGCACAGGAAGAAAATAAACAATAATAAATTCTGGTTCCTGAAACACAGTTTTTTACTAGTTCAGGAGCCTATGGACTCGTATTGCCTGTTTCACTCTTTTAATTTGGTTGCTTATTTAGTTTCCGTTTATAAATGGTGCTGAATTAATCGTATCGATATATTTTTATATATTGTAACATTAATTAAGTTTACAAAGAGGAACTGTCGTATTTTGTTCTGTCTGTTTTTAGAACAGGTCCAATGACAGTAGATACGAGATAAGGATCGATAAGCACTAATTTATAAAAAAATCCGCCGCGCCGCCGCCGCCACCCTGCTGGATGAATTTGGTTGCTTGTTTGGTTTCCGTTATACTACCTGGTTATAATACTATAATTTTCGAATGAATTGACTCAAATAATAATGATCGAACTTCACTGAAGTTCATTTGATCAACTATAATGCTGAATTAGTTGCATGGTATATTTTTATATACTGTAGCATTCATTAAGTGCACAAAAGATCGATAAGCACTAATTTAGAAAATTCCGCGCCCCCGCCCTACTGGAGGAGCCATAAAATATGTATGTATATGAGATATTATATCGCGTTCATTTACCAATTTTTGCTGACGTTAAACGCGATAACTACCCGTTAAATAGTACTTATAATTATGTGTTAAGAACGCGTTAGTTTAAAACTATTTTATAAAATGTGTGCTAGTTCTTGTGTTCGTATTATGATAACCATAAAACAAACCTGAGTTATTAATACAAATTGTCACAATTTTTGTATTTTATTCTGTCTTGTTTGTTTTATTTTGTAAGTGTGCAATAAAAGAATTTTCTATCTATCTATCTAATACATGAATACATTAAATAATATACGAAAATCAATGTTGTGCTCAATTTACATAATAAGAATTTTTTTCTTTAATAAATATTGACATGTATCTAAAATTGCATTATATTTAGATAAGCAAACATGTATGGGACACTGAAGTTACATGGTTTCCTTTTCGTTTCTTCTATATATAGTGGATGTTAACAAACATAAGTGAATAGAAAATCAAAAACACCTTATTTCTTATTTGATAATAATTTACGGTATAAAATATATCTTGTCTTAGTGAAAGATTTTTGAATTTGAATCTTTGAGTATTCCGTTCAGATCTATAGCTAGTAGATATAGCTGAGAAACGATTTCACCACAATGTTACTGCATTATTGATGGACAACGGCACTCTATCAATTAGAAATGTAGCATACGCACTGGTTTGTGTACATTCTCGTGTTCGCTCGCTGTGTCTATATGACCAGACTAAGTGCATTGTATATTCGAACTGTTTAATCACTGCAGTGGGTATACATTGAGCTATTGTTGGCGCATTCATGCGAATGTCCTTACAATGAACTTCAACTAATACGGGTTTCAGTCCGTGGCTACGCAGTCATTGTTACCATGGAAACATTTGGTGTTATTCATATCATATGGGAATTCGTTTACGAGTTAGAATTAGCATAATGCGCAAAATCAGGTACAACGGGTTCAGGTACAATGTACCTTCGTTGTAACTTGCAAGTCTTTGCGCAATTTCAACCCGATCCGTTCATGAGTTTTGGCGAGAAGAAATATTCACCATTCGTCCACCCATCTACCCAAACCTTTGCATTTATAATAGAGTGACTATTAGTATTGCCATTAGCTGCACTTAGCACCCTGAAAACTAGCGCTGCAGTGAGGCGCACAATGGTTGAACACAATAAGCGCAGTCTATTTTAGAGGTGTAGAATGACCTCATAATTACTCCACTGCGTTTAATGTTTGTTTAATTTATTTCAATACTAAAAGTTTCAGATAAGTGCATCGCCAGTCCACCATTATTGATCATCCTTTACTTTTAAGCTACTTGCTTATCTTCGATAATGATAAAAAGTTTAAATAATGAGGCAGAGGTATAATGTAAAAACTCATAAATTCAAATCTTCTACGCTATAACGAACTTCTCAATTTACCTAAACCAATACAACTCTCTTTATTCCTTTAACTTCCGCGATAAAAATGATTAATTCAAATAAAAAAATCCCCTATCTAAAACACGATAAAATTGGAACTGCAAAAGGTAACAAAGAAACATCATTTATCAAAGGCAAAAGAACATTCGACACGGCGAAAAATTAATCCTACTCGAGGAATTGGACACTGAAAAAGTTGATTCAGAAAATTCAGGCCCAACGATTTGTTTGGTGGCAGTTAACTGGTGCCTACGCTACGGACACAGCTCTGGAAAAATAGCTAGGATATTTCAGTCATATATTCCTGTAGAAAGAAGACAAGGGAGACCTATCAGCGAAAGGCTCAATAGTACCAATAGGCTATATTTATCAACATCATAGGGCGACATCATCGCGTGTGCGACAAAGCCCTTTATAATATTGAGAATAAAAAAAAACATCATCATACATATTAAGCATCATCAAGCAATAATCTAAAAACAATGTCAACTTATTAACCTTTGCCTCTTATGATTGCCACTAGGACCACTAGTGGTGGGACACCTATGAGCCACTCCAACGCTGCCTGCGTCCAACGACTGTATATTATGTTAACATTATCAAAATCAGCCTATTTACTGAGGTAACAGATATCCAGCTGCTAATTTTAAGCTGCGTTGTTACATAGGATTTATTGCCTAGCTGGCTTAAAACAAGGTGGGAGTTCCCGTTTTGCCTTTATCTTGCTTGTAATACATTATTTAGTTCGGAAAAATTATGGGCATTCGTCTTCTGCCGACTTTGAGATGTCAAGCGCGAAGCGCAATATCCTGCGCATAATCATCTTTGTTCGAAGAAATATTTTTATTTTTTAACAATTTAACCTTTCAATTATCGCCGTTATTTTGGGTAAATCTAGTATCTAGATGAGATTAAACTATGGCATAGTATTTCAATCAATTCTGTATAGTAAACACAGCATCATCTAGCCCCAATTTGAATGTATTAATTTTACTTTAAATAACATGAACCAATTAATTTGTTTTTCATTTTTATTATACTTTTGGCAGCCCTCATTATTTCATTTTATTTGTTTAATTTGCAGGGATGCATCAGGGTAATTTTTTTTTACCTTTGTAGAGATTTTTTTTAGATGGGAATGGATACACTCTCAGAAAGAAGCTGCTTTATCTTTGCCTGTATCTTTTTATCTTCATTTCCTTTTCTATCCTGTCGTAGTATATAGACGAGCAGTCTTCTGATTCCGTGCACAAAAGCAGTAGATCGATGTTCTTTGCTCTGTTTACCTCCTTTACCTGCCGTTTGTAATTATATTAAATCAATAACAATTTCGTGGTTGTCACGCGATTGCGTGTCGAATCATCCGTGTACCGATCCGCGAGATTAGGCTGTACTGTGAATAATTGTTAGGTGAAGTAATGCATTTCCGGAGGGAACAAAGTACTAGTTTTTAGGGTTCCTTACCCAGAGGGTAAAACGGGACCCTATTCCTATTTACTCAATTCTGCTGGTTGTAAAAAACAACCTATTGGAAAGTTGTTTTAAAACTTCTAAATGTTAGGTAAGTACGTAATTTTCCTACTACTAAGACCCTATTATTAAGACTCCGCTGTCCGTCCGCCTGTCCGTCTGTCACCAGGCTGTATCTCATGAACCGTGATAGTTAAATAGTTGAAATTTTCCCAGATGATGTATTTCTGTTGCCGCTATAACAAAAAATACAAAAATTGAATAAAATAAATATTTAAGGGGTTCCCATATAACAAACGTGATTTTTTTGCTCGTTTTTATAGATTAATGGTAAGGAACCCTTCGTGCGCGAGTCCGACGCACTTGGCCGGTTTTTATAGTTCGCGCGCGATCAGAATGGGATAGAACGGTTCCTTACTGAAACAAATCGTTTGGACATTTACATTGGCATGGTTCCATCACATTTGACAACTAATTTGTTGAGCAATTAAAAAAAAATATCGTAGTTTCAACATTTCATTACGGAAGTTGTAGTAAATAAATAAATAATGCTGGGCAATCCACACACCGTCATCTAGCTCCAAGCAAGGCAATGGTTATGAGTACTATGTAGATGATTGACTATACTGATTATACTTAGAATACAATTACATAAAAATATAGATATTTATTTATTATTCATAGAAAATATCCAAAACACAAATATTTCCTCATCCTACAAAAATTTGCCGCGACGTTTGACGTAGCTTTTCTCCAAAATTAAATGTCAGATGAAAAGGTGATATTTTAGTGAGATTTTTTCACATTAATTACGGATCTAAGCGGGTTTACTACAAACCTTGTGTTGGAAAAACACCAACGATTCATCCCTTTACGAGGGATTGAGGGACTTCATCAGGTAAAATAAGATTCTTAGCTAACCCGCTTAGATCTATAATTATCATGTAATTTTGGAGAATCGCTAGGTCGTAGGCTTACTACATCGTAGACGTGCTACGGCGTAGAACTGCTAAGAAGCTTGCAAAATTGGTTTGAAAACTAAATTTTATTAGTAACGAGCTGCGACTTGCAGCTTCGGCCGCGTAAAAATCTATATAAATAAATAAATAATGAAACTTACATAACAATTGAAATAAAAACTTATTGACGACCGATGTGGCGCGGTGGGCGATGGTCCGCCTGCGACGCAGGAGGTTGCGGGTTCGATTCCCGCCTCGGAACAATTGTGTGTACGATCTGCAAATATTTGTTCCGGGTGTTCTGGTCTTTTTCTATGTATAATAAAAAATATCTATCTATGTAATGTATATTGTATTATGTATATCAGTTATCTAGTACCCATCACACAAGCTCTGCTTACCATGGGGCTAGATAATGCCTTGTGAATTGTCCAGCATTATTTATTTATTTATTAGATACTAATTATACCAAGAAACTTATAATTTCATCTTATAAGGGATGCTCACTATTTAAAAAGATAATTGATTAAGATAAATATAAATCACCATGCTCTGACTTCGTGAGGCGATGGGAATATGAACTATGAATAATTTTCATGAGACGAAATTTTTTATTATTAGGCCTCCTCATCGATTTCGATGACGGCGACCCTAAGTCTAAGTAATCACGGATTTTTTCTATCATGAGCTCTAATATGGCTCGCTAGACCGAACTTGGTCTTGAATATCCTACGGCACGCATGGCAGTAGAGTTGGCCCGATGAAACCAAACAGCACGTTTGATTATATTTCACGCGGATTATTTATTCATAGAATAAGAATGAAGTGGTAGCATTATGACGTAGATGCCCAGATGTGGTAGATTCTATTTTTGGTCCACAGAATTGAGACCAAACTACTGTGGAGGAGCAAGCCTGTGGATTACAACGCTAGATTATAAAAAAAACTAATATTTTATTTTCTTAGGCTTATAAAATAAGCACTTAGACAAGACATTCTTTATACAAGATTATTTTACTGGTCACTTCAAATTTTTGTCCACTAGTGGAAGAAGTGAAAAAGAAACCACTCGTATGTTCATATCTCTTATGTGTCTAATACATGGTTATTTGCCTATGTTAGTCTAAATATAATATGATTCGATATATGTCAATATTTAAGTAAAGCTATGGACAACAACTTGTGGGCAAAGACCACCACAGAGTGGAGCCCACCCAACGCTAAGAGGCGACGTGGAAGGCCCAGATGGCGCGACGAGCTCGAGGTACATCTTCCATCATGGCCTGTTGCAGCGTTGGATCGCGAGGAGTGGAAGGAGAAAAGGGAGGCCTTTGCCCAGCAGTGGGACAATAATGGCTTAAAATAAAATATGGACAACAACTAATTACTTACATACTATTATTATAAATAGCTATGGTTAATAGCGTTGTTTATTAACATTCCCAAATGGAATCCTTAAGTTGTCAGTCATGAGTATCACTGGCAAAATACGTCAAGAGCCAACATGCTGTACGAGTATCCTCCAAAAAAAAAACAATCGAATTAAAGTTTGTTAAAGCATAGAAAATGGTTAAAAAAGGCGCCACTCCAGAAACAAACCACTTAAATCGCTCGCTTGCCTCCGCGCACGCCGCACGATGGCGACGGTCCGGTCGCCTAATAAGATGACTATTCGTACTCGCGACGCCGCCGCAAGTAATGCCGAAACAAATATCGAAATTCAGTGTAGGAAGTGCAATTTGGTTGTGAACGAACTATTGGCTTTTGTTAGTCATAAAGTGGACACCTTAACAGAACCGAATATTCTGCAGATTTGCCTTAGCGCATTAAATAGAAACCTTGATCACTAGCTTACCGCTAATAAAAGCTTATACAAGAGATTTCAACTATTGAATCCCCTACTTACTTATCAGTACTTACCTATAAGCTAAAATAGCATAGTTTTTGTTACAAAGTCGTGCCAAATATGCCAAGTAAACACTAAAATTACCCGTCTTGATGCGGCGCCAAGTATTTTTGCTTGCGTGTTCCGCGGTTCAGGCGGTTGATCACAATCGTAAAATGAGATGTTGTTTCATGTTTTTGATAAGAATAAAATTAAACTAACCTACTAAAAGAATGGTCATGCTTATTTCATATTATTAAAACCAAACTTATGAAATTATGATGAACTTTGAACGATGGTGGATATTTAATATAAAAAAATTGATATCCAGCATTAGTTATTTATTTATTTTTATTTATACATATAAATAAAAATAAATAAATAACTAATGCTGGACAATTCACACAGCAATTTCAAGCCTCATGGTAAGCAGAGCTTTTGTTATGGGTACTAGATAACTGATATACATAATACAATACATTACATAGATAGATATTTTTATTATACATAGAAAACGATCAGAACACCCGAAATAAATATCTGCAGATCGTACACACATTTGTTCTGAGGCGGGAATCGAACCCGCAACCTCCTGCGTCGCAGGCGGACCTTCGCCCACCGCGCTACATCGGTCATCAAATGTTTAAATTAATTTTCACAGGACTTAATGTGGGTCACCAGCCATACAGCATCATCCGGCCCAAACTACTTGCGGGGCAATGCAGCGTCTTGGAGACGTTTCCGACTGGTATTGATTATGGATCAGTTGAACTACCTGTAGATTGTTTGCAACAGTCTGAAATTAGCTCGATTGTTTCAATTGTAATTACTAGTTTAAATTTGTTTATATTATTTCTTTGTCACTTTATTGATAATATATAATTTAAAATTACTTCTACATGCCATGTTTTCAAGCCCCTTGATGCCTCCGATACAGACTTTGCGTTTAAGTTACTATGAAAATCAGTACATAATATAGGAACGAACTAGGTTGCATACCGCGTGAAAAAGACAATACCTATCGGTAGTAAAATGTAAAAATTTAGATGTTCGTTCAGATATCTTCGTGTCTTCCTGAGTTTCGTGACAGAGCACCTTGATAACACGACAAATTGTCAAGTCTCTTTCACAAAATAGAAGTAAATCTAAAAATGAACTTTATCACGTCGCGTTAGGGCTGAATACAGACATTTTCTGTCTTTTGAATTATGGTGTACCCTCAGGTTTGCCTAAAATCTTTTTTATCTGGATATTTAACACGATTTTTAGTATTTTGAGTTTTATTATATTTCGTCACAGATGCAACATGCGTTGATCATGCGGTTGCTGTGTAAGAATTTACCGCTCCAACTAACCCCGTCGATTTCGTACGAGCTGACTCAGGAACCTACAAAAAGAAGGAAGCAGTTTTCTTCTGGGTAGTTTTAACACCCCATTGCGACGATCCGCCTGCCAAGTGAGTTGGTTATGGTAAAACCCCAGTTGTTTGGGGAAAGCACAAACGTGGGTATGTATCACCTGAAGGGGCATGCGCCATCAAAATCATCATCAGCCTATAGCAGTCCACTGCTGGACATAGGCCTCCCCAATGAGCGCCATAGCGCCCTGTCTTCAGCTTGCCGCATCCAGCATCTTGCAGTCTTTCGCAGGTCGTCATCCCACCTGGTCGGAGGGCGTCCTACACTACATTTACCGAGTCGTGATCTCCACTCAAGAACACGTTTTCCCCAGCGGCCGGTTCTTCGCGAGATATGGCCGGCCCACTGCCACTTCAGCTTCAGCACACATGCGCCATGATCACGGAATATCACGAAGAAATACCCGTCGTAAGTGATTTGAGGGTTCATGTTCAACCATGATCGTTTCAAAAGTTTTATAGTAGTATCTACCTGGCGGAAATAACTACCCATTCGTTTTAAATGGAAAAGATCATTTCATGCCATTACTTTATGAATATAATTTGAAATACTTTGTAGGTTTTCAGGTCCTAAGCAGAGTGAATATTGCTCTGTGGCTCCTTTTATTCCTTCTGTGTTATTGTTATGCATTTAAATTATGTTTTCCTCGTAGATTGAGAAGGAAAATAGTTGTTTCATTTCAAGAACGGACTTACTCCATAGGATATTTTTGAATAATGCTTAAGAACTACAGAAACTACTTTGAAAACTACATAAATTATAATGTATGTAATGTTCATGTTTTTTACTTGCAAGCCATTTTGCCACGACGACCTGACGTCACAGAAACGTTAGCTTTCTGGTACCTTGGCTATATCAAAAGTCAATATCATTTATTAGGCTTAAAAAATAAGCTCTTAGACAAGTAAAATTTTATTTTTACTATAAATTATTATCAAATAAGAAATAAGGTCGACGACCGATGTGGCGCGGTGGGCGAAGGTCCGCTTACGATGCAGGAGGTTGCGGGTTCGATTCCCGCCTCGGAACAATTGTGTGTACGATCTGCAGATATTTGTTCCGGGTGTTCTGGTCGTTTTCTATATATATGTAATAAAAAATATCTGTCTATGTAATGTATTGTATTATATATATCAGTTATCTAGTACCTACCGATAACACAAGCTCTGCTTACCATGGGGCTAGATAAAGCTGTGTGAATTGTCCAGCAATATTAAAAAAAGGTGATTTGATTTTTTTTCACTAAATTTTTTTATCCGCTTGTGAAAAAGGAACCACTAGTACGATATACGAGTACATAAGAGATATATGAATGCATATATCTCTTATGTACTCGTATATCGTTATACATAATCTACAAGACGATGATGATGAAGAACGACAGCCGTTATGTTTCTATGTATTCTATAGTAGGGAATATGATTGCAGGTAAGTTTTATAGGTCCTCGCCCGATGTGAAAATGACTCTGTTTAGGTCTTTCTGCAAGACATTCTACATGTGTCAGCTATGGACTGAGTACACCAAAAAGACGCAATTTGAAAACATTGAGACCTAATTCAAATATTTGCTGATTTTACAAACCTTTTACCTTTTATACTGGACTAGATGCGACACGCCGCTTCGCCCGCGTTTAAATCTATGTTTCATCACTACATAGTAGTAGTTCACATACAAAGTCGCTTTCCGCTGTCTGTGTGTCCCTATGTATGCTTAGATCTTTAAAACTACGCAACGGATTTTGATGCGGTTATTTTTTAATATATAGAGTGATTCAAGAAGAAGGTTTATTTATACTATAATAATATTATAAAGAGGAAAAGTTTGATTTTTTGTTTGTTTGTTTGTATCGAATAGGCTCCGAAACTACTGGACCGATTTGAAAAATTCTTTCACCGTTGGGAAGCTACACTATCCGCGATGAACATAGGCTATATTAAAATTTAGAAATATGAAATTTGAATTTAACGCTGGTGAAACCGCGGGAGACAGCTTTATTTGTAACAATTACTAGTAACGCCATGATAAGGTACAACACTGTCTAACTTGCCCAGAATTTTTCCTTCTGACCGAGCTGTTTGAACGAAGCTACGTTTCAGAGCAAAGCTAGATTTATGAGTACAATTAAGATGTAAAAAGATACTATTGCTGCAGTGCGTCTTTGTATGCACGGGGTTTAACGTAAGACAAGGTAGGTAAACGAGGGATTTACTTGATTTATTGCAAGCAAGTGTATTGTTTCACAGCATTTTAGATATTATTTCCGAAGCTGTGTATTTATGAACGTTCCTCTCTCTTTGCTTTAGTGTCGGGTTGTTTGTTATTTTCTTCAGACCATACTAATATTTTACACTGACAATTATATTGATAAGACGTATAAAAAATATTTAGATCAACTACAGCGAAAGGATATGTCACCACTTCAGCTTATTCATAAAGTTGTAGATTTCAGGCGAAAGCGTATGTTAGATTAGGTACTAAATACACGTACACGAGTTTTTTTACTAGTAAAGCAAACAGAGTAAAAGTTATTTTAACATTTATTTTTATTTTAAGGCACAATAAAAGAATGTTATATTGGAACAACGCAGTTTCATTTCATTTTTTTTTTAGGTATTCTTGACGTTTTTATACTTAGACGTTCTGGATCATAATCTTGCCAAAATAATTATGTTTACATTTTTAAATATCGTCATTTCTATATCCAGGCATAAATAGCCATTTTTATACCTAGTCATTATTCCTGATAGACCTAAGTCGCCAAAAGCGTTTTATCATGGTTATTAATATACAGATAAATTTCTTTTCTGTTAACGGAATATTTACCATGATATGATTTTTGAGTTTTCCAATATTTCAGCACAGTTTCATGCGCCATTATCACAGAATAACCAATATATACTATGTATATATAGACTTTTGTATTTTTCTAAGAGCTATGTCGGTTACGGATTTCCGTATTCCTGATTCTATCGAGAAACTCCAAGAATAGCTCTCGTCTATAAACCTTCTTACCTGCAATTAGCTTAATACGTTCAACGCGAAACAGCGTAGTTGAGTACAGTTACTAAACAATACGTCGTAAGTTATCAAACTTACAATCCTGCAATTTCTGAATTAACTCTCAGCTCACACGTGGGCGTTTCGCACTGAGGATGTTTGACGACTTCTGTGGCGAAGTGGTGAAGAAGGAATGATTTGACACTTTATTGTAAGTACAAAAAATTTACAATAATAAAATTCTGATATTCAAATATTAATTATATACATAGTACATATATGTAAGTACTTATGCATACGTATATATAATTAGTTTTTGTCTTATTCCAGGCCTAGAACTCATATTATACAAAATTTCAGCCCGATTCGTTCAGTAGTTTGGATGTGACAAAGTAACATCCAAACAAACATTTATATATCGATCCATCTAAACAGAGTAATAATTATTTATATTAATGTGTGAATTTAATATAATGTGTGAAATAAACAATTTCAATTTAATTTCAGAACAGATAACATTTTACACATACGTTTTTTTTATTTATAACGGGACATTTACAGCTTCTACTACTACTTTTCATAAAGACAGAAATTAATCTGACGACCGATGTGTCGCGGTGGGCGAAGGTCCGCCTGCGACGCAGGAGGTTGCGGGTTCTATTCCCGCCTCGGAACAATTGTGTGTACGATCTGCAGATATTTGTTCCAGGTGTTCTGGTCGTTTTCTATGTATAATAAAAAATATCTATATATGTAATGTATTGTATTATGTATATCAGTTATCTAGTACCCATAACACAAGCTCTGCTTACCATGGGGCTAGATAATGCCAAAGTTAACCGGAAGAAGCTCATAAGTATCCGATTATCGTATAGTAAACATCAGCCTTAACTAGGGTAACTCTTATAAAAACGTGTAAAAACCTTTCTCCTTCTTGTGTAGTCGGGTAAAAAAGCCAACGAATCCCGGCGTTTATTTACGCCAGTGTGATAAGATAATAAGCAAGGTAAAGTTAGCGTAGCATTGCGCACTGAGCTTCACAAATTACAATTTAATATTTCACAGCGCCCTCTCTTAGTCCATGCGTGAAATTTTTATGTAATTTCTTGTGTATCTTGAAATGACAGTAAATCCTTCTTGGGTTCGTTAGGCTTTGTTTGAAAATAGAAGGGATTGTTTTTTCCAGAAAATACCACTGAAAAAGAAAATCTCTGGACCAAAATAAAAACATAGCACAATTCTATGATCCACCTAAAATAACTGTCGTTTTATAAGCCTTATACCGGGGTTCAAGACTGTTGAGTCTATCGCCAGTACTGCAAAAGCTTGCTCAGTGCTTAAGTGACCTTTCTGTTATAGAAAAGCGTTAGGTTTGATGACTTCTGTGGCAGAAGTAGAAAGTTTGCCTGCGACGGAGGAGGTTGCGGGTTCGATTCGCACTTTGGGATAAATGTTTGTACGATCTGCAGATATTGGTTCCAGGTGTTCTAGTCGTTTTCGATGTATAATAAAATATATCTATTTATGTAATGTATTGTATTAAGTATATCAAACCCATAACTTAATCTCTTGTAAGCTCGGGGCTAGATAATGCTGTGTTGATTGTCCAGCATTATTTATTTATTTAAATAACATTTTCGACTCTACAACAGCGTTTTTTCCAGATATTTACAACATCCAAGCTATGTCGATTAAACAAAGGCTCCATCATTACTCGAAATCAGAGCATAGCAGTTAACATCACTATCGAATCGAGTTTAAAAATAACCGTCCATTGCAAGCGCAATTTAAGAAAATTTACTACCATTGCCACTTGTTTAATGTTGCTGTAAAACGGCATATAACCTACCGAAATAAAAGGCAGCATTATTCCGGAGAATAATAAACTATAGGTATAGAATGTCGTTGTCATACGACTTTCTATACTTCGAACCTATTCAGGTATACTATAATGTCGGGCGCTTTTTAGGAAAGAAGCAGCCTATATTGCCACTGCTGGACGCAGGCCTACCCCTGATAAACGCCTTCTCTTTAATCTCATAAGGGGGTAATGCCCCACGCTGGGTATGCGATTGCGATCCCCATCGCAGTCAGCAGAGGACATCGGGTGGTTAGACTAGCAGCAGCCCCGTGATACGCAAGAAGGGCCCATCTGTAGCCTAGTTACGGAAACCAGTCCAGAAAAAAGTGACAAGTGAACTGCGAACTGCGATCCCCATGATCGCAGTTCGGTGGTAAATTATTCGCCGCCGCCTCTCGGTGAAAATCCCTTATTTATTTCTAACGACACCCGCGGGAAGAGTAAGTGGTGCAAATTCTAAGCCGGTCCCAACCAGGTTGTCTCTGTGATGTTTGTAATTTCGTATGTGTGAAAAACGTTAATGAACACAAGGTAAGTTAATTAAACCAAAGACGGCATTAACCATGCTACTTTAAGGTATTAAATATTCATAAATTTGGATAATTGACTCCTATTCGATTAACAACTCTATTCTCTCTGTACTCTGTAACTCTGTTACTCTATAGCGATTCTAAAAGTTTCGTGCTGTTGTGGATTTTATTACTCTTTTAGTAAAATAACAGACCATAACGCTTGTTCACGAAACGAAATGCATTCAATTGCTTTATTTAATCGAGTGAAAACTTCAGTTCTTATTATTTTAAAGCTTATGTTTTCAAACACGATTTCGCTTGCTTGCAGTAATAAACCACATGGTAATAAACCACCCAGCCATTATATTATATCATTATCATTTTCGGATCTTTGATATAACATACATTCATTATTATCAATGCGAAGGTTTGGATGTTTAGATGGATGGATAATAAATAATGCCGGACAATTCACATAGCATTATCTAGCCCCAAGGTAAGCAAAGCTTGTGTTATGCGTACTAGATGACTGATATACCATAACACATTACATTACATAGATATATATTTTTATTATACTTAGAAAATGACCAGGACACCCTGAATAAAACTGCAGATCATAGAAACATTTCCCCCGAGGCGGGAATCGAACCCGCAACCGCCTGCGTCACAGACGGACCTTCGTTCACTGCGCCACAGAGTTCGTCATGGATGAATGGAAGTTTGTAACTTCTTCACGCCAAAACTTTTGAACGAATCTGGCTGAAATTTTAGGCATGCATCAGGCGAGGCAAAATTAAGGTGTCTTCTAATCTAGACCTTCGTGATACATCGTCGGCCATATCGTCACTTCACATCAGGTGAGATTGTGGTCCAATGAAGGTCAATTCTCAATAATAAACTTAACACAGGCAAGTTCAATGGACTCAGGTTAGGAAAAAAACTTTCCAACAAACATTTATAATAATTCTTGACTACAATCACTCGAGAAAACAGAAAATATTTCCATCGGTAAAATTGCGACATAGTAACTGGAAACGCAATAAATGTCAGAAGCAAACAAGGAATTTCATCCGTTAATAATTGTTTGCTCTCAATCTTGGTCCAATACACTCCAAGACCTCGGACCAACTTACAAACTAGGTTAACTTAGCTCGCTCATACAGTACATTTGAGGACAGTGTACCCTGTAGAGACTCCACTCGAAACGAATCCTCACTACCATAGTTTATGGTTGAAAATCCAGTGACTGCAGTCTTAAGATATCTAAGTCTTTGGTGCAAATAACACCACGGAAGAGAAGAGTATAGTTGTATCCAACACATTTAGAAAGTTCTTTTGTCGGGATATAATTCTGCTGGTTGTGAGAAACAAACGAATGTAAAGTTGTTTTAAAACTTCTAAATGTTAGGTAAATACGCCATTTTCTTCGGAGGAATTCCAGATGACCGTATAAGAGCGTACTTATTTTGTTTTCTGCACCCAGCACAGTACGAAACATTGAACAAAACTTGATTATCCGAACGGTGTCAAACGTCAAGCAAACTTGTGCTTACCTGGGTCAATATGAGCATGCATGCCGCATAGTGATATCTATCTATGTCCTGCTGAGACAAGTTTTAGGATAATGGTCGAGGCATATCTATAACAATTGAATGACACCTTTTGTTTCGAATCTCTAAGAAACAAATGTCTGAATCATTTTTATACAAAGGTGATCGAAAGAATGGACTGTTCGTCCTTCGTTTTACGCGAACTGCAATCTGTCAACTTTGTACTTTTTTTTTCAAGGTAGACCTCTTGTTTCCGGTTCAAAAACATACATACAGCCGAAAAAAGGACCAGAGTAGGTTCTATGTTGATAAATATGTTGAAATTATTGCAGTCGGTTAAAAAAAACCGCGCATGCATTATAATATTATTACCACATACCTCTTCAGCACACATTCGTCCACTGCTGAACGTAGCTCCCCAAACTAAGCCGATTCTTCCATAATCACCTCGCTTAGCAAGCTGATCTGTGAAGTGGATGTATTAAAATACACAGAGGGAAGCTTCTGCCCTTCCTCTGTCAGATCCACATAGGTAATTATGTAGGTTAAATATACCACATAGAATGACTCTTTTTAAACTTGCGCAATATGTTGACATATTATAATTTATTTATAGATCGCTTTAACGCGACTGAAAAGTAGGGGGATATAAAACAATAGGTAAATACCCGATAAATAATCACTACAATAGTCACTACATAGGATCCCTTCTAGGTCCACTGCTATTCCTCATAATGGTCAATGATGTGCACACCTGCTTTAATAGTTCCAAAGTACTCCTCTATGCAGACGATATGAAGATCCTCACCGTTATTCGTAGCAATGATGATGCTCTGCGCCTACAAAATGAACTTTATCGTTTTCAACTTTACTGCACCACTAACAACCTCCAGTTAAACGTATCCAAATGCTATGTATCAACGTACACGCGTAAACAACATGTACTTAACTTTGACTACACATTGAATAATACTGTCTTATCTAGAGTGAAAACTATCCGAGATTTAGGTGTTAACTTCGATAACAAGCTCTTATTTGATCATCACATCGATCACATTGTCAAGAAAGCATCAAAATCGTTAGGTTTTGTACTTAGGATGTCATCGGAGTTTACCAGTATTAAGACCTTTAAGATTCTGTACTGTGCGTATGTTCGCAGTCATTTAGAGTACGCCTCGCAGGTTTGGAACCCGCGCTATGACATCTATATTTCTAGAATTGAAGGCATTCAAAAGCGTTTTTTACGCTACTTGCAGTTTAGAGCAAAGATTTTTTTACCAGATTATAATGAACGCTGTCGTAAATTTCACTTCTTACCCCTTATCGAACGTAGGAATATTGCTGACTTATGCTATCTCATGAATATAGCGAACGGAACGGTGGACTGTCCAGAGCTGTTAGAGCTGATTGGTCTGCGCACGAACATAAGCTCACTTCGTAAGCCAAAGCTCTTGTATGAACCACTGGTGAGGACGAACTACAGGCAGAACTCTTTCATCTTAAGGGCATGCAAATCATTCAATAACATCCAAGCAAATACTATGTTTAGTGATGGCAACGATGAAGTAGATTTAGATTTATTTAATACCTCAACCAAGCGTCTTAAACGCTGGTTGAGTAGTTTTTTCTTTGCTTAAGTATTTAATGTAACTTAGTTTGTATTTTCAACCAAATGTGCTGTCTTTTTCCTTTTTCGACTGTTAGTATTTAAATTTAGTAACTTTTACTTATATCTGTGGAAACTTATAATTAGCCGTTAGTTACACACTGTGTTTAGTATTTAGTTACCTAGCTGTTAGTTTTCCCAAAATTATAAAATAAAATAAAATAAATAAAATAGTAAAAAACAAAGTCGCTTTCCGCTGTCTGTCTGTCCCTATGTATCTTTAAAACTACGCAACGGATTATTATGATGCGGTTTTATTACATAGACAGAATGATTCAAGAGGAAGGTTTATATACCATTTGACGTTTAGATTTCCACGCGGGCAAAACCGCTGGGATTTTAATACAACTGTATCTCTCTGACACTCTCAGTAACACAGAGAAGAGTTTCAAAGTAACGGGAAGAGTTTCAAAGTGTTAGCATTAGCAATATTACCCGAGTCAGCGCCACTACATCTTCGTCTCTTACGTCGTTTATTTTACCGCTAAATTGAAAATGTTGCGGAACTTAAAACGACGCGGTTTGGTGAGATTACAAACTGGTTGGTTAGCTTTGAGTTTTCCGAGATTTAGGTGACTATATTTTATGTTACAGCTATTTAAAGGTACTTTATTAACGAAGTCATCATCATCATCAACCTATATTAGTCCACTGCTGGACATAGGCCTCCACCAATGAGCGCCATAGCGCCCTGTCTTTAGCTTTCCGCATCTACCTGCAGTCTTTCGCAGGTCGTCACCCCACCTGGTCGGAGGGCGTCCTATACTACGTTTACCGAGTCGTGGTCTCCACTTAAGAACACGTTCGCCCCAGCGGCCGTAGCGTCGGTTCTTCGCGATATATGGCCGGCCCACTGCCACTTCAGCTAGCTAATTCTCAGTGCTATGTCGATAACTTTGGTTCTCTGTCGGATGTATTCGGTACGAATATTAACAATTATTGAAACTGTTGGTCTAACTGCAGATTGTTGTGCACAAACTAGATTTCTGTTTTTATGTAGTATAAAAAAAATTCTATCTATCTATACATATAAAAAGTACGAGTCGTTTTGTCTGATTTTGACGCAAATTGAACTTCTTGCTGGGGTTGAGTTTTATCAGTGTTGGGAACAATAAAACAGACGAGAGTAAAATTATTTACTTACATACATCAAAAGGAATGTGTACATTTTCTTTTTTGTAACCAATAAGCAATTTTCGTGTCTCTATTTTGCCCATTTGTCTACCTCAGTCACGTACATACAGTTTCTGGCTGTTACATTGGCACATCATCTCAGTACTTATAAAATCAACCATTGATTCGAGTAATTAAATACTTTAATCAACGGTAAATTTTTACTATTGCAAGCGGATATAAATGAAGTATTGCGTATTATTTATTCCATAACCATCAGCCTGTACTATTTTACTGCAAGGGATAAATCTCTCCTGATAAATGCTTTATTTATCATTAGGGATAAACTAAGGGTGGACATGGACATGCGGGCTAAGGATCACAGTGAAGGTGTGTGTAAACTTAAGGATTACTCTACCATTAGCTGTGACTGCCCATTTTGTAGGAGATTTCTCTTAAGTCGCCTGATACCACCACCACGCGCTGAGTTACTACTGCTGCTGTAATTTAATAACATTTTATCCTAACTTGTGTCGCAGTAAAACCTGGCTACTGTAATATAAGACTAAAATACATAATGCCTACTCGGTACTCAATTTAGACACACCATTCGAACAAAGTGAGTTCTCTTTATTTAGCTGTAGGGTAACTATATTATTTTACTCTACGTGGCTTGATTTATAAGCTGGAAGAAATACATACCTAACTAACTATAATAAGATACAGAATCAAACGAAGTTAAACAGTTCAACACAGCCTGTACCATAAATAATAACAGAAAATTTTAACCCTTGTTTCTTTGAAGTCAGATTATTTTTTACTAATACTGCAAATTTATGCAGGAAAGCTGATTCAAGTGGCCGGCCATATCTCGTCAACTAAACTGACAACCGTTAGGGTAAACGTCTTTTTGTGTGGAGACCACGACTCTGCTCCTCACGCTCTCCAGCCAGGTGGGATGACCTGCGAAAGACTGCAGGGAGATGCTGGATGCGTCAAGCTGAAGACAGGGCGCTATGGCGCTCATTGGGGGAGGCCTATGTCCAGCAGTGGATTAGCATTGGCTGATGATGAAGCTGATTCATAACAAATTTTTCTTATTGACATTTCAAGTTATTCTTGACTACCGCTACAGTACACAAGAAGCAATCCGAAAGGAATCGTCACGGAATACTTCGACTGGTGGAATTCTTCAGTTGTTATTCAGGCTACTTTATTATATTATAAGTATTCAGGCAATAAATTATTCTTATACTATTATTTGTATACTTTTTTCGAGGGGAGTATTTTTCGAATGCTAACCCTTCCATTTGTTCCCCGTTCCCCATTTGTTTACCAAGCAACTCAATTCTTGCAACTATGAAACTTTCACTCAAAGAGAACATTAACGAGAAGCATTTACGGGGTCGCAGCGTGCGTGAAACTTCTCTAGTGTTAGTTATAGTAGTAGTAGTTATGAGTCCAATAGCTGCGGTAACCGCTTCCTATCCGACATGCCACACGATTACCACCTTTGTTTTATGAAAAATAGTGTAATTTTTAGTGCAAATTCCTTTACCATGAAAGTTTGTAGTACAAATAGGAATTAGCTGTAAATATTTTTTAAAACATTATTTGTTTTTATTTAATTAAAAGCTTGTAGCACTTACATAATTATCTGTAATATAAAAATTAACCGCTGAATGTGTTGTTAAGCCCAAATCTTGAGAGCAGCTGAACCGATTTCGTTAATTTTTTAGAATATTCCTTGAAGTACGAGGATGGTTCTTACGGAGAGAAAAAAAAGAAACATTTAAAAAAAATCCTGAACAAAATGACCACCCGGGCGAAGCCGGGACGGGCCGCTAGTTATTTAAAAAAGTCTGCCTGAACCTTAGCTAAATTAAACACACATACTCGTAGAGCCAAAAATTTCATTTCATTCATTTATTTCAATCTGGCAGTATTTTTTTTCTAAGTCGGTAAAAAACATAAAATAGAACCACCACGTGTCGAAAATTCAGGTACAAGTGTATTCCCATAAAATATGCAAACAAATAAACGAAGCAAGCAAAATAAAAGGAGCAGAAAATCTCGACGATTGTTCGACACACTCTGGCTATATTTTAAGCAGATTTATAGCCAGCCCACCAGATTTGTAGGCCTTTACAAGATGATATACCGACGGCCCGTGCCCCTAAACAAAAGTTAATAGTTTACAGGAGATTCTGACTTACCTAACCCTTGTTTGAGTTCACCTATCTTCGGACAGCCAAGAGAAAAGGAATTTCTGTTTGGTTAGGAAAAAGCTGTTTAGGGTTAGGCAATTACCTCACCGCCGGTGATGAACGAGAAGCGATTAGTACTAGAAACAAGATACGAGATGGCGAGCAGCGAGAATCATAAACTTTGATTGGATGAATGTATGTATAACAGTTCCTAATTTTTAATATATCCAGATACAATCTACCTGATAGAATAGAATAAAGAATTTATTTATAGCCACACACCATAATAAACAATTACAAAAAAAAGGAAAACACATTAAAAATACAAAACAACTTAAGTAGTAGGGATTTAAACTTTATATAATGTAGCGTGGTAGTAGAGTCCCAAGTATAAGAATAACTGGTCTTTCCCTATTTGCGCGGCTAATAAGGTCCAATCTCAGCTTATTGTCAGTATCGACTGATAAGGTGTGCAATATCTTAGTGACTATCAATCGTTAATGTCTTTAATGTCAATACACTTAACTAATCACTACATAGTATAATAAGTCGCTTCCCGCTGTCTTTCTGTCCCTGTATGCTTAGATCTTTAAAACTACGCAACGGGTTTTGATGCTGTTTTTTTTAATAGATAGAGTGATTCAAGCGGAAGGTTTATACACCATTTGACTTATAGATTTCCACGAGGGTCGATGCTAAGGGGCGCAGTTAGTATCCAATAACGAGAGAAGCGAGTGTGTAGTTTCTATAGTTATCTCGCTGGGCTGACCGCCAAGCGAGCACCGCTGAACTATAGTATCACTGAACGAGTTTTAACTTTGATAGTTGTTGTCGCCGCAACAAAATAATGGACAGAAAGGTCTCGCCCCGGTAGTGTGAACGGCCAGTTATCAACTATTGATATTATGTGACTCTTTTATTCACACGGAATCACGGTATATTTAGACAAGCAACTTTAAAACTTCGACTTCATTTAAAACACTGTAAAACTTACTTTTTCCGAACAAAATACCTTAAACTACCTCAAGACAATTAGAGGGCGTTAAAACATAAGTCATAGCTGTTTCCTTAATTACATTCTAGCGTTCCGTGAACCGTTGTTGTTACTTGCAGAAACAATTATTTTGTTTTTCACTTTCTGCTACAGCACAGAATATTTTGCAGGAGCATTGTATTTGTTGTAAATGCCCGTCGTCGTTTCCAAATCATAATCTTTCTTAGTCTTTAATTGTTAGTATATGGTTAAATATTTAGAGGTATATTATATTATTTTTTGACGACCTCTGTGGCGCGGTGGGTAAAGGTCCGCCTGCGACGCAGGTTGCTGGTTCGATTTCCGCCTCGGGACAAATTTTTGGACGATTTGCAGATATTTGTTTCGGGTGTTCTGGTCGTATTTTTTGTATAATAAAAAACGACCTATAATAAAGACGAAAGAATCGAACTATGTAATGTATAATAGTACCCATAACACAAGTTCAGCTTAGTTTGGGGCTAGATAATGTTTTGTTAACTGGCCAGCGATTTATTTACTAGTTTCTGCCTGCGGCTTCATATCCCCTTTTCCAGGATAAAAAGTATATAAGTTCTTCATACCAAATTTTATTAAGATGGTGTCGCAGGCGGACCTTCGCCCACCGCGCCTCCGACGGTCGTCACAAGGTCATCATCAAAGATGGTAACATCTAAACTTTTTCTTTTATAATATTTGTATGATAAACAACAATAATAATAACAAACTATAACTATATATGACTATGTTAAAGGAGCACTATTTGCCCTGCTGTCACTAACGCATAACTGAGTTCCTATGTATATATAAGTAGTATAAGTATATATATTTTATTATATGTATGTAGTATTTAGTATTTTAGTAGTTTCATATAAGTATTATATTTGATTTTATAATATATAACCTGCAAGCACACAGATCCCCTGGTACTGTCCACGATCCTATCCATCCATAGCTCTGTCTCTAGAGCGATAAGACCGCCAATTGTATCTAGTTTTTTAAGTTGTTATTTTACATTGTTATTTTATACTAAGTGTGCAAAAAAGAATTATCTTTCTATATTAACTGTTATAACCACAAGGAGTTCCGAGATTCTCCTTCCTTGTTGCTATTTTTATACCCGCCCACTGTTAATCAATGAGATGGAAAAAATATATTTTCTTCGAATCCATCCAATACGACATTCTCGATTCATCTGAGTCATTTTAGTTTTTTATCCGTGATTTTGTTACTTTAACTTAAAATCAATACTCGTATAAAAAAGTCGCTTCCCGCAGTCTGTCTGTCCCTGTGTATGCTTAGATCTTTAAAACTACGCAAGACAGTGTGATTCAAGAGGAAGGTTTAGAAACTATTTGAAACATAGATTTTCTCGAGGGCGAAGCCGCGGGGTGCAGCTGGTTAAGCATAAAATAATGTTTTGAGTTTTAACAAATCATGGCATAACCCCGTTAGAAGCGAATTTAAAGATTAGTTAGGTTTAGGCAAATATATACCTTAGAAAACGTACCCATACCTACTACGTGACCCGTTCAGGGGGGCGGGGGTCTTAATAATACTACGCTTGGTCACATGACTGTGAACAAGCGTGTAAAATAAATAATGCTGGACAATTCACACAGCATTATCTAGCCCCATGGTAAGCAGAACTTGTGTTATGGGTACTAGATAACTGATATACATAATACAATACATTACATAGATAGATATTTTTTATTATACATAGAAAAGGACCAGAGCACCCGGAACAAATATCTGCAGATCGTACACACAATTGTTCCGAGGTGGGAACCGAACCCGCAACCTTCAGCGTCGCAGGCGGACCTTCGCCCACCGCGCCACATCGGTCGTCGAAGTATGGGTACGTTCCCTTAGCTACCTTGTTTCAATAGGTCCCGACAAAAAAGTTATTCCCTGTAACTGTTATTAGGTACCCAGATAGGTAAGAACTAGAGTACTGAAAATCTAGGACCAAGTTTATTAGAATTTTTCAAATAAAATCTTTTACACGTTCGTCCTAAGAAAACACGAAGGCAATACCAGTCGGACACTATCCTAACACAAACCTAAGCTCAAATGCAAGCAAAAATAGACCGAAAGTGTTAATATATCTGCCATTTGGAAAGCTAGGCAACGGCTAAAGTAAAAAGGGATCTATTTTGCATGGAACAAGAAAAATGCCTCAAGGGGTGGCTATTGTAAGAAGGTAATAGGGGAGCTTTTCCGATGGGGATAATTTTTAGGACAAAAATGTACCTACTTGTGATTTATAAAAATAGGGATGGCTGGTTCTCACAGCAAGAAACATCAAAGACACTGGTTTTCGACGTAGGTAGCGTAGTTACTAATTGAGTTGTATTGTTAAAGGACAGATTTTATCTTGGGGACGGACAGGTGGCATTTCCAAAAATAAACTACCGTTACAATCGTACCGCCAAACTTTTCGTAGAACATCGGTATTCGTAGTAATCAAAATGATGTTTGACGATAATGAACATGAAAGTACCTGTAAAGTTACTACCTATGTAAAATTGTCTTCTAATAATGGAACTATGAAATTAATATAATAATTAGTAGCTGCGCCCCGCGGTTTCACCCGCGTGGTGATAGATATTTTGGATAATATACAACTCGGTCACAATATCTGTGCACCTTGAGCCAAACATTTTGTATGGCTCAAGGTGCACAGATATTGTGACCGAGTTGTACAATATATCTTTATAAATTGTAGCCTATGTGTTATTCTGATGTATAAGCTATATTATTGTAAAGTTTCTTTAAAATCCATTCAGTAGTTTTTACGTGAAAGAGTAACAAACATCCATCCATACTTACAAACTTTCGCGTTTATAATATTAGTAGGATTATCTTTATCCAAACGCAATGTCTCGTAATATAACTATTAGTTCAAAACGAGTGAGAGCATCAATACAAAACAATGACGACCGATGTGGCGCGGTGGGCGAAGGTCCGCCTGCGATGCAGGAGGTTGCTGGTTCGATTCCAGCCTCGGAACAATTGTATGTACGATCTGCAGATATTTGTTCCGGGTGTTCTGGTCGTTTTCTATGTATAGTAAAAAATATATTTCTATGTAATGTATTGTATTATGTATATCAGTTATCTATTACCCATAAAACAAGCTTTGCTTACCATGGGGATAGATAATGCTGTGTGGATTGTCCAGTATTATTTTTTTTTTCTTTGCCCAGCAGTGGGACGAAACAGGCTTAATAAAAAAAAAACATAGAAAACAACCAGAACACCCGGAACAAATATCTGCAGATCGTACACACAATTGTTCCGAGTCGAGAATCGAACTCGCAACCTCCTGCGTCGCAGGCGGATCTTCGCCCACCGCGCCACATCGGTCGTCAAAATAAAATTATACAGGGTGATACCGGAGCTTTATATCAAAATCATCTAACGTATAAAATGGTGTTATGAACGCACGAACTCTTCATCTACGTCAAAGTTATAATCTAAGTAAGGTAACATTAAATAATTTAAGTAAGTTAACATTATACTAAGTATACCTAAGTGATATGAAACGGCGTCGCTATGGGAAATCAGACGTCTTGACCGCGCATTTCCCAACGGCCTCCATTTAATTACGAAAGGAAGGGATTGTTTGACGGAACATTTTAGTTTTTATTGCAATTGGAAAGGCTTACGGTTTAATCATAATGTTTTGTTCTTCTTAACACTTTGACTGCGATTTTTTTCGACGACTTCGATCTTATTTTTAACCTAAAAAATTCGTGCTGCCGCTCTACACAGCGGTTGTGTTGCGCCGCACATGCGTTTCGTTCGAAAAATATTACGGCTGTGCTGAGTCACAAAGATCTGTACTTTCTCAGCCGCTGCGCTAGTGTGGATTTACGCATATTAGTCACTTGTAGAAAACACATACCGTGTGATTTCAGCAGTCAACGTGTTAAGGGGGGTTCTTTGAGGGTTTCAGGAAGTTTGATTGGGAATTAGAGTCATTCCCGGTAGGTAACACCCTGTCGCAAACACTGTTGACGACTGGGAAATGAAAAGTTGCACTCGTTCACAGTGCTGACGAACGCTACTTTTAATGTCCCGATCTTATCTTTCTGGTACAGGAGTTAAGATGTGTCTTTGTTATAGTTTGTAGGGATCGTCACTATCGGTAGTTTTAATTTTATTGCATAAATAAATAAATAATGCTGGACAATCCACACAGCTACTAGCCCCAAGCTAAGCAGAGCTTATGTTATGGGTGCTAGATGACTGATATACTTAATACAATACATTACATATTTTTTATTATACTACATAATGTAGATAAAGAGTAAACCCGGAACAAATATCTGCAGGTCGTACACACAATTGTCCCGAGGCGGGTATCAAATCCGCAACCTTCTGCGTCGCAGCGGACCTTCACTCACCGTGCCACAGAGGTCGTTAAAATAAACACCTAAAAAAGTATAAAAACCTATGTAACCACCGACGTAGAAAACCTCCAGTTATATAACAAAGAGAGTTAACTACTTCAATTCCTCTCATGTCGAATGAGTAAATTGGCACTTTGTCATAAGAGAATCTATTCTGGGTTGAATTGGCTAACCAATCCTAGGTTGGGTTCCACCCGAGCGGATATATCCCAATGCCTCGCATGCACTCAAGTACCATCAAGACTAAACCGGCGTAGTTGGTCCTTAGAGAAAACTGATCCAACATTTCAATACACGCTACGTATGACGCTATTTTTCTAGGTATTATAGATTGTTACGTATACAACTGTATAAAAAGTTAATACCTAGCGCGATACATTATGTGAGTAATAAATAACATGAAACAATAAATATGAAATGTAATTTTCAGAATAGAAAAAACACAAGAATGTAAGTATGTAAATCATTAATTTGACACATAAAAACACACACATACAAATATTTTTTTGTATGTTTTCGATGCAATAGTACTAGCGACACATGCTTGTGTCGGTAGTACCATTGATGGTACTAAGGACACATAGTAGTATCACTTGTACCATTGATGGTAAAAATCAATGGTACTATAGACACAAGGGGCAATTGGCATAATCATAACAAGTACAAAACCAGAACGATAATGTGTACTGGTCATGTCTACCCAAAAGTTGCCTGGAAGAAATCGCTGTTAGCAATAAGGCCGCCGATTGTGCCACTAGATATAGTTAGTATTAAGTTCCTTTTTTCATTATTTTCTGTATTGATGGTGCAATTAAGTTATATTCTATGGGAGAAATTCGAAATGTCGGACAGAGTTGATGATTCAACTAGCAAAGTTTCTCAAACTACGGAACCAACCAGTGTGCCACAAGCAGTTCTATTCAGACCAGAAACCTTTGTTGACGCGGGCCAAGTTTGAGAACCCCTGAGAAGTCCTCCGGGATCATCTTGTAATTTTATAAGTGTGCGATGGTATCAGAGGGTTTCTTACGGTGTCACTTTTTAAAGAATTAATTGCCAGGGCTCGTTCTTCCCGAGATAACGGCTCGGTGGGGATTATGCAGGCTGGGTAATACAGCTGAGTATTTAGGGGTCTGCAAAAGGCATGGCGCATTTTCTCGAGTTATTTCGTTTTGTAACAAAAAAAGCAAACAATTCTATGCCCAGCTTCTGCGGTGCGACCCGAACGGCCGCTGGTACTTGGGATCTAAAAATAAATAAATAATGTCGGACAGCATTATCTAGCCCCATGGTAAGCAGAGCTTGTGTTATGGGTACTAAATGACTGATATAGGTACTTAATACAATAGATTACATAGATATATATTTTTTATTATACATAAACCAGAACCCCCGGAACAAATACCTGCAAATTACACACAATTGTCCCGAGGCGGGAATCGAACGAAAGCTCCTGTGTCGCGATTTTTTTAAAATTATGGTTGAAGATTATCATCTTCAACTTTTAAGGGCTTACTAGCCCTTAAATTAAGCTGCTAACACTGTGTGAATTGTCCAGTATTATTTATTATTATTATTATTTTATGTACTAAAGTCTGCGCAAGGCACAAAAAGAATGACATAGTGTCTTCATACAGCGAGGGTTAAACAGTTTACCTAGATTTTAAATTGCAAACTTTTCATGGCTTTTATCTCACGTGAGCTAAAAGTAATTGGATCATAGTAAATGAGCACATGACGTGCGGGGTGAAAAAACCTTCAGAATTCTAAACTAAACGAGCTTGCAAACATGATAGACGTGTTCATAACGTTCATTTCATTTCATCTCATTTCATCTCATTTCATCTCATTTCATCTCATTTCATCTCATTTCATCTCATTTCATCTCATTTCATCTCATTTCATCTCATTTCATCTCATTTCATCTCATTTCATCTCATTTCATCTCATTTCATCTCATTTCATCTCATTTCATCTCATTTCATCTCATTTGATCTCATTTGATCTCATTTGATCTCATTTGATCTCATTTGATCTCATTTGATCTCATTTCATCTCATTTCATCTCATTTCATCTCATTTCATCTCATTTCATCTCATTTCATTTCATTTCAAATCTAAGCAGAGCTTGTATCATAGGTAGCCTACTAGATGCCTGATACATATTATATTTTTATAAAATGCCTTACATAGATAGATATTTTTTATTATACATTAGATACAACCAGAACCCCCGGAACAAAATACCTGCAAATCTTACACACATTTGTCCCGAGGTGGAAATCGAACCCGCAACCTCCTGCGTCGCAGGCGGACCTTCGCCCACTGGGGAAGTTGTATATTTAATTGTAGTAGGTAGATACTATCATCATCATCATCATCAGCCTATAGCAGTCCACTGCTGGACAAAGGCCTCACCCAATAAACGCCATAGCGCCCTGTCTTCAGCTTGCCGCATCCACCATTTACCTGCAGTCTTTCGCAGGTCGTCATACCACCTGACACCACTATACAGTTACTCGTAAGTTATTAATAAAAAATAGTTTTTTTTAAAAACATGTCATCGGCGAGACGAGGCTTTCTTTATCTTATTTCTACTTAACTTGAAATATAAACAGCTTTCTGTGAAGCATAATCATTAATGAGTATACATTTTCTTTGTGTCAAAAGGAGGCTGTTTATTTAATAACCGCTACCTTGTTTTGTATGAGTGTGGACGGAGATAAATTATCGGCTATAGAATACAATAAGAATCTGGTTCGTACTGACATCGACTTACGAACAAATCTTTATCAGCGGATTTTTATAGATATTGTGTATGTTTAGTACTTTACTAGGTATGATCAGAGTGATAAGAGAGTGTAGGTTTTTGTAAAATTTTGGTAGGGCTGTAAACCATTTTCGCTATCTTTCCAGTAGTTAAATTTTGTACGAACGTTTGTGTGAAACGTTCGTACAAAATTGAGCAAAAAGTAAAGTCTCACACAAATCACGGCAAAATCAGGTGGGGTTTTACACCACAGCTGTGAACACAATGCGGTGTAATGCTGTGAGCATTATTATGAGATGATACTCAACATGCCGACGAAATTACAACCCGGCGTCTTGTGGCCGCTGGCAACAAACCCACCGGGCTAGGACAGCAGGTTGTCGAATTTGGTGTGTAGTTATAGTCCGTATAGTGAGTCCTAGAAACACGATCGGACGCTGGCATATCATTTTAGAGTTGAAAATCCTTCAAATGCGAATTTTGCCTCGAGTTCTTGTAGATATTATGACTCCACGGCCTACGCTTTGTTTTCGAATGCGTGTGCCGAACAAAGAGCTAATTTCTTCATTTTCTTCACGTTGAAAATAATTAAAGTATGTGGGCCGAGAGTATCTAGGTTGGGTTTACACGTAACCTTTTCTCTTGAGATAAAATATTTAGGTAAATTTGTTTTTAATTTGACATTTTGGAATATCCTATATATTTTATTAGTATACTTAGGTCGAAGAACAGTAACAGAACGAAAAATATAATTTTTTTAGGTTATTTTAGTTGTTTTTTTAAAGAAACATTAAACACTTAATGAAAATTATTAAAGATACTCTAATTTCATAAAATTAGTAGTTCAATGTCACTAAAGTTTTATTTACCTTAAAATATGCGCTAATAACTAGTTTAAAAGAATTATTTATGTGATACCAATGGGACAATGGAAGCTATAATTCCCACTTACACACACACATAATATGTATCTTTAAATTTATATCAGAAAGGATCTGTAGTAATATATATTTTTAATCAAAACGCCTAGCGCCTGGGTGTCGCATGCATGCATAACCAGAACCAGGCTGGCTTATTTACAAAGTCCCTTCTCCGTTGCAGACAAATTACAATGTCAGATAATCCAGCCTTTGTCCGGCACTTGACAAATGCACGATACGGCTGTATGATTCTCGAGAATTTACACTGGACGCGACTTTCTGAACACATCGATAAGATTTAGTTTTTGTCAAGGCAATAGGTAAATAAATATGGCTATGAAAACAGCTAAACTCGGAGTTTCTCTAATGGACAGGATTCGTTACGAATACATCCGACGGAGAACCAAAGTTATCGATATATCTTCAAGAATTAGCAAGCTGAAATGGCAGTGGCCGGGTTATATCTTGCGATGAACCGACAACCGCTGGGGCAAACGTATTCTAGAGTGGAGACCACGACTCGGTGAATTAATTTGTGTAGGACGCCTTCCGACCGAAGCATGTAACAAATCTATAAGAATCGAACCCTCCTGCTTCGCAGGCGGACCTTCACCCACCGCGCCACAGAGGTCGTCAATATATATGTACTCAATATATACGTCAATATATACTTCATCATCATTATTATCTATTCCAGACCACAGCTAGAAATAGGCCTTCCTTCTTTATTAAGACTTTGACTGCTGAAATCACACGGTATGTGTTTTCTACAAGTGACTAATATGCGTAAATCCACACTAGCGCAGCGGCTGAGAAAATACAGATGCAGTTGTCGAAAAAAAATCGCAGTCAAAGTGTCAGATAGCACCCTGTTTTCAGCTTGCCGCATCCAGCATCTGCATGAAGTCTGTCGCATATCATCCTGTCACCCACCTGGTTGGAAGACATCCTGCAGGGTAGTATATACTTACGAATGTTTAACGTTGTTTCCGTACCTTACTTTACTTTAACTAGTAGATATAATTAGGTGGTAATTAATTTTGGCCTAAACCAATAGTTGCTTTTTAAATGAAGGACAAAAACAAAGAATGTATAGTAATAATTATTGTCCTAAGCAAGCTCAGAAATAGGTTGTTTGAAATGTTTAATTGAAATATAATTGTTTGTTAAAGAAAAGGCTGTGGAAAATTTAGATTGTTTTTAAATATTTAAGATTCTAGTTTATTTTTTAACTGATATATATTTTCCACCAAAATTATAAATTTAAATGAATACGAAGAAAGCAGGTATATGGCTTTCCCTTTATACGAAAGTGATTTAAATGTTACCTTAGTGAATGAAATGAAAAGTTTTTATTTCTTTAAGCTTACAAATAAGCACTTAGACAGGTCATATTTTATACTATTCATTATTATCATGTCCACCAGTGGAAGAAGTGAAAAAGAAACCACTAGTATGTTCATAACTTACATATGTGTCTAGTACATTTGATTTGCTTATCTGTAAGTTGGTAGATTTTGAGTTGGAGCAAAACTCGTTCCAAGCTTTTTTAGATAATCTGATATTTTGTAATAAGCTTTTTACAAAGAATATTCTTAACAATTTTTTTAAATTTATTTGTTGATAATTTTTGCAACTCACTTGGAGTTTTGTTGTAGAAGCGTATGTAAGTAGTAAAGTTATTTAAATATTACCTATGGGCGCTTTTACCAATATTGTATCAGTTTGACTGGAGTATACAAGAATCACTTAACGTCGATCAGAGCTTCGGTTTGGATTGAGCTAGCACTTTTGTTTTGCCTCAACTTTACACTCAGAGGAGCTCTAAGCAACGGTATAGTTAGAACTAAAGTCTGAAACCAGCTTTAAGTCTATTCTAGCGAAAGTATCTACACGGTATGGAATCTTTGATAATCCGCTATGAAGTTTCTATGTGGAATTCTAATACATTTTCTTTTCCAGCTCTTTCACCTCTTATTTTTTGAGTTACGAGAAATTTAAAATTACGACACGCGCCTTGGTGGTTATGATGAGGTCAAATATGGTATTTGTATTTAGTACATAGATATTTTTTTATTTATTTATAAAACAAAAATACTGCCCTTAAGAACTAAAATTTACATACTGAATTACTAAACTTGAGGGCATAAAATTAAAATTATATCAATCGGTTAATGGGTCTTTTGTTTATGGACCCCAAGTATCAAAGAGAAAAACTCGCTTCACCGGATAACCGGATTTCGCGTTAACTCAGAAGAAAGCATTCAGCTTGAAACCTTCTTTGCTTTCTCGGTCAAGTAACGTATTACAATGTGCTGAATAAGGGGACTGTAGATGTGTTTACACAGTAGAAGTATAACCTAGGATGTATTAATTTCGCTTTATTATTTTCAAGTATCATATCATACACAATGTTACTTTAATTGTGTATGATATGACACTTGAAAATAATAGATACATTGCAATATAATCAATTTAGTTGAACCAAGATCAAGTCAACATCAACCGACGGCCGCTGGGGCAAACGTGTTCTTGAGTGGAGACCGCGACTCGGTAAACGTAGTGTAGGATGCCCTCCGACCAGGTGGGATGACGACTTGCGAAAGACTGCAGGTAGATGCTGGATGCCGCAAGCTGAAGAGAGGGCGCTATAGCGCTCATTGGGGGAGGCCTATGTCCAGCAGTGGACTGATATAGGCTGATGATGAACATCAAGTATGTAAAAATATTCACCGTTTTTGCATAGTTTCTGAAGTTTGACAATAATTAAAACAAATAAGCGGCACGGCCGCTCCCGCCGGTAATCATTTAAAACTCTGAAACGAATCAATATTCATGATATATTGAGCAAAGTGTGAATTCATTGGGTGGAAGCTGGCAACCCTGGCAAGGCGCCAATAGGTATATCTCGCTGCCGGTATAATTACGAACTCATTTGCGGCAGATGCATTTAAATTCGGTACAGTTATCGTGCTTAACTTTATTATCCACAAAGCTTTTGATAAATACAATGAGCTGGCAACCCCGTAATTAGCCAATATTGTTATAAGTATCCGTCCGAGTATGTCCGAGTGTGCGAGTATAATTATTGGGTTGGACGACACAGCAAAAGCCTACTGTCAGTCGTCTTCTAGAACTCCGTAGGAGTACAATTCAGGCCTAGCTTATGCAAATTTTACCAAGACCACATACCATGAAGCTTAGCGATAGGTCCTACCTAAAAAATATGAGTGGTTGAATAGCAGAAGTTATGTTTACAGCCTAACAAACTAATTTTTTTCATATAAAGCTTTGACCACGTGTACCAGGTTTTAGTCCGAAATCCGCTTAGCGAACTCTTTCTTTGTTTCTGCCAACTAACGTTCGAAAACAGAATATGAGTGTAATCAAAAAGCAACGCAAAAGTAAAGCCGTTTGAGTACTTTTTGCAGGAAATGCATAAAGCCTGCTCCACACTTTTTGTGCATTAACGAATTCTCACATTTGTCGTTTGGCAATCGGTTCGTTAGCATACACTGTCTGCAAAACAATCTACATAATAATAATTGTAATTGCTATTTTACACGAAAAATTTGATAACTTGGGTCCGTCATGGAATAAAAACTTTCGGAACTTTTATTTTCATCAATAAATTCCAACATTTATTGCAGCCTGTTAAAATATTATGGAAAACAGCCAACCAGTTAAATTCCAGTACCCTAACCGGAAAAAAACTGAGGTTATTTTTATCAATATTTGTTTTTGGCCTGTCTGTTTAAACCGTCATCAAAACGTGGTCATGTTTGCGTGATGCAAAATTCGTCCATTTTTAATTTAATTTGCTGACCGTACCGGTCAAACATTTGCAATCAGTGAAAACTCGCGTGTTTGTCCTCGTGTCCCAATTGAGCATCGTTTGGATGTGATGTTATTTCAGGCCTAATTGCAACCTTGTGCAAACGAAACAAGGTATATTTTTCAGTGTGACTTTACCATTTCTGTATTGTTGGCAATGCGTAATTGTTACCTTATGTTAACGAGTTACAGCTGTTTATGGCATGACCAGGCCAGGTAATGCTGACATTTTAATAGTATAAATAAAAAAATGCCTTCCTTAAAAAATATTATTTGCTTAGCAGTCAATGAATTAAACACGACCAGTTAAAGTCTTTAAAAGCGTTAAAGACGTTAACTGTAACCTAACTTTAAAAACTTTAATTGTAACCTAACATGGTATAAAACTTTTGAAACTATCATGGTTATTAATACAAAAGTCATTTAAAACGGGATATTTAGCATGATTTAATTTTTGAGTTATCCAATATTTCGGCACAGTTGCATGCGGCAGGTATGTCTGCCCATAAAAACACGCAGTGCCTTCAGTTACTCCGTGATCATGGCGCATGCAACTGTGTCGAAATATTGGATAACTCAAAAATCAAATCATGGTAAATATCCCGTTTTAAATGACTTTAGAACTAACATGGTATATTATATTACAGCCTAAAAATCTTTATTTCACTGAAGATTTTTATGATCAAATTAAATCTCTTCTATCTGGCTCACGACGGCACTGCAGGAAAAGAAATATAACTATCTAACATCAGGTTGTTTTAAAAAAAGAAACCTATTTCAAATTCCTTAATACTTACACTTTTTTTTAGTTTTACAGATATTTTAGCAGGTATATTCATGGGACTACCTCGAGATCTTTCTCTGTACGCAGGTGAAAACATCCTCAAAATTTTAAAAACTGAATAAAGAAACGTAAGAAACTCCTCTTTTCTTATAGTCGATTGAAAGCAAATCACACATGTTATCTCATGTGTTATTTCCATGATCTCTCCATGATGTGCATCTGGAGATTAGGTCACTTGTCCACGAGACGCGAAGGGCTCCAATTACTCATCAGGCCTCATGTGCCGGCCATTTCACCAGTCCTCACAACCTTCATGCTATAGTTTTTTTCTCAAAGTTAAGAAAAATCCTGTATTACTTACTATTATATGTTTTATTCCCTACTTTATCAAATATGGTTTCCAACAAAACAAATAAGTAATAGGAGCCACCCGATTCGACTGATTGACCGACTAAACAAAACGAAAGAACATTCGTAACACCATAATGAATGTAACCGTAACAGTCGTAAATAGTTATTTAAATATTTTATGGCTTCCAATAAATTTCCGTCTACGAGAGTATTTGGAGTCAAAAGTTCTTCACTTTGGTTTTCCATTTAATTCAAGAATGCTAATTGATTCATGCTCATCATGTAAAATGACAACTAGGTAGGGTCAAATCATACTGAAAGTGAATCGAAGACATTTTATGAAGAATATGGTAGCTTATTTTCTTCTATGAATTTCTATTATATTTGACATACATATGTACATTTAATTAATACAAAAAAAATTGTATGAATGATTAATCAATGTTATATAAGATTATGGAATAACAGGTTTTTTTATTTATTTTATTTATTGTCTCCTATATGTCTCGCAACATATCTGTTGTGATAGGTTTTATTGAAACCTATCTTTGGCCAAACAAAATGTTACCAAAATCTTTCAATATTCACTTCGATTCGCTTCCAGTGTACATTTAGTCTAGCTAGACCCTAAGTCTAAGTAAATAACACACAATAAAGACAAAAATAATCGAATAAACAGATAAATTGTACGCATCAGTATCGAAAAGAATGTATGAGAATTATGTGAACCGAATCAAGTGTTTCCGGTTCAGGGGGCATAAGAATCCTACCCTTTGGGAGTTATGGGATTCAATACAGAATTGAAATGTATTTACCGCGGGATTGAGAGAGCCGTGCGGGAATAACGCATGATTACTGTACCGATACTTTATTATTTCTGGATATTGCTTTCTTGTTTTTTTTTATGGAAGGGTTCTTTTGGACCTACATAATAATATTGCTTTGGAGGTTATGTAAATGATTCGGGACTTATGTTAAGCGCGAGGAAACGAAGACATTAGTGAGTGCTTCTCGGACATGGGTCAGATTTTTCATGCATATTTGTAATATTGGGTTCTTTGCGCGCAATGGGACAGTTTGGGCTTTAATAGTAAACCCTATCTACTATCAGACATGGTTAAATATGTATTAGTTTTTCCACGTACAATTGTATATAATTGTTCTTTATCGTGTAATTCATCATTAAGTATTTTATTTTTATATAAAAACTTGTTAACTTATATTGTGTGTCATCATCATCATCAGCCTATAGCAGTCCACTGCTGGACATAGGCCTCCCCCAATGAGCGCCAAAATCATAATACAATCTCTCATTATTGTGTGTGGCAAATAAATGATAAATATTATATATTATAATCAATCAAGGTATCCTTTAGGGATCATATAGTAATAATAAATAGGTAGGTACACATTTTGCTATAAAGCACTTCTTGAACTTTGAAATTGGCTGATATTGCTTGTTTATTAGGTTGTCTTTTCCCATAACGGAAACAAGAATCTCATAATAATTTTTACTCGTTAAGATTTAAACATCAATTTTTATATAAAAGATAGAAATGCCATGGCAATTATTTTTGGAATATTGCAAAGTCTTCGATGGGGAAAAAAATTCAATTTTATTATCTGTTGATCCTTAATTTAAAAAAGTCATACCAAGACAGAATCTTAAAGCGAGATCAACAAGGGATCAACTAAATATCAACCAGTTGTGAAACGGATAGATATACCGAGACTTAAGATGGTTGCTGTGATTATTTATGATATTTTAAGCTATGATATTTTATTTTTTCTGCCTGAAAAACAGGTTTTCACCTAGTTCAGACACCCACATTGTTGTTTCCATCAGAATTTAAGTAAGGTACTTTTTGTTGCTCTTTAGTCCTAAGATATTTTTGAATAAATTTTATTATTTATTATTTTAGTAGTACATACTCAATAAATACAGCAATTCAACAAAATAAAAACTTAATAGGTACTTTTAAACACTTACGATGAAATTCATTGATTATTTTAATTATTGATTAATTTAACGACCGTCAATCACTGCGATTTAATATTTGCACACCTGCTTGCGGGTTGAATAAATTTGACTCCACTCTAGTTATAAGACCTGACATGTACCTGTAATAATGTGTTCTACAAGTAAATGTTTTGATTTGATTTGAAAAAATACTTACACGAGCGGATCTGAAGAAAAACGGAAATTAAGCCAAAAACAAGTCCATAGAATGGTAATTAGTAGCATTCCGTTTAGAACTAGGGTCGGTGCACTTATTGCACTCGTAAAATAGGTTTTAACGTGGGAAGTTCAGTTGTAAGTTCTCTAGGACAGAGTTATCGGCCAGTAAGAGCCGGGGTTTGTTGATGTTGTATAAGTTAAAGACGGTGAGCGTTTTATGACACGGTTTGGGTTCGATTTCCATATCGGGACAAGTGTTTATACGATCTGTAGATATTTGTTCCGGGCGTTCTGGATGTTTTATAGGTTTAATACAAAATATATATCTATGTAGTGTAGTGTATTGTGTTACATACCTAACTGATATACTATCAGTTATGTAGTACCCTTATCCAGAGCTCTGCATACATGACGTGTACTATTTTGTTATCAATAAATTGATTATTTTAGATTATTATTCTTGATTATTCATGTGGCTAGACAATGCTGTGTTAAGTCCAGCATTATATTTATTTGAAATGACCCCTTATCAGCACATATATATAAATGAACTTGAATGGATTATTTTTGGGAATGTATCATTTAAATTTCGGATAAAACTGATATAAAAAATACTGCACTAAATATCATAGTTAAAGAATTAAAATTTACCTCACAAGGCTCTAATTATATTAGTATTATATAATATAATTTCTACATTTGAATTTCCCCCCCTTTTAAGCACTCGTTGGACTAAACTGTTTCATGTCAAAATAATGTGAAAATGTATTATTTTAATAATAAAACATTTATAAATAAATTATAAAAATATATAATTACGTAATGTCCGCCAAAAACATGATTAGCAATCAATGTACAAGGCGAATTTTGACTATGTAAATTTAACCGGATCACAGAGGACATCTTTAAGAGAAATGGTAAGCAGTTGGTTTTGCAAAAGGCACCCCGAGAATTGATCGTGACTGTATCTTTATGAATAAAAACAAAGTAAAGAAAGATTACTTAAATCATACTCGTAGTTCATGTTATAAAAATATTCTATTACTTACTTTATTATGATAAAATGAATCAAAAAACAGTTCACTTATTTTTTAAACCGGAAATTGTTAGAAATTATGAATTCCGTAATGGATTTAACAATCTATGACAGTTATTATACTAAAACATTAGCAATTTACTGTTAAATTTTAAAGTTTTCACCAAAATAATGCGTTAAAATTCAAGACAAAGACTTCGTCTTAGACAGCCATGGCTCAAATGGTTCTTAATAGTATGTTCTATCTTCTTGAGGCTTTGCACCCAGCTACCAATCACCCTGAGTATTTTTATTATGCCTCCAGCAAATTAAAAATGTACAAGCAGTCGATGTTTCATTCGTATTCAGTTTATTGATTTTTCACTAAGAAACCTGACTAAAAAACAAGTTATACCTTGCTCTTCACAATCCATCCTTATATTCCACCTTTTGAGACAACAACGTTGTAACTGTCCCGGATTTTCGTTAGCCCGTGGCAGCTATTTAATAGACCTCGATACTGGTATAGCCATGGTTTCAGCCAAGTTCGCAATTTCATTTTCATGTTGGTTCATCATGGAATTCCGTTTCGAATGGAATGGAAAATGCGAGCGTCCCCCTGTATGGACGAATGAAAACATCATTCTAAAGTAAATCGTGCATGATACGTTTTAAAGAGTCAGTTTCGCACTTTTAAAATTTAGCAGCCGAAAATGGGAGTAGGTACAATTTATAAATCAAAACTTCAAATATCTATGTATTTTTTAATTTCACTTTGCCTTAACTACATCTTTATTGAATTGACTAGATTTAAAATTGAGGCTTTACATATCGTGAAAGTACTGCCACTGTATGAAGGGAATGTATTTTTTCAGGATTTTCATACCTGAACATTATGTCGTTTTCGCAGATTATGACAGAGGGTAGTTGATTTTTAATGACTAGGTAGAACTAAGCGTAGGAACGCAATAGTAGGTGGCCGCGGTCGAAAATTCGTTTGAAATTTTTGTGGCGGTTAAGTGCGTACAATCACAAAGGGGTTGCATATTAACTTCTTATAGCCGTCCTCAGGCTTAAGCGCTAGAGCGTAGGAGCGCTAAGACTAGGTATCTAATCTTAGTTCTACCTAATAATTTACTTCTATTGCAAATACAATAGGTACAACATTTATTTGCGTTATCTAGATTCAAAAGCCATTTTGCAATAACACTTTTCAGGGGATAAAGTAGAAACTAACCCCTTATTCACTACTAGTAATCTGTTAGATCAAAGCAAATGCTAAGCTGTAATTTTTCTCACTCTAACTTTATGTCAATAGAAGATAACAAATGACTTTTAGCTATTGCGTAAAGATACGAGATATTTTTAAATAAGAGAGCATAGGAATATTTACGGGGTTACCAGTGCACAGCAGCTGGATATTATGTTTTGAAAGTGGCAGAACTTTCACAGAAGCGCCATAAAGTTGCAGCCTTCACATAATGAAGCCCACGTTGTCAAACGGCCCTGTGTGAACCGAATCTACTGTCATGACGGAATCTGACCTAGTGCCGACTGTTCGCACTGCAGGCTGCCATAACGGTGTCGTCTCGAAAAGCTCCTTACCACGCTGGAATAGAGTTAAAAGTTCTTTAGCAACTTTGAAGTCTTTTAATGCAACTATGTAGTCAGAAGATTTATTTTGCATCCATTTTATTTGTGGCTATCGAAATAGCACTGTGATTATTTGATAATTTTGCAAAAAATAAAAACCGAAATCATATTCCTCATTTCTCCCGCAAAATTTAAAAAAAAACAGTGAAAATACTACACTGTTTTTTAAGTTTTGCGTGACATATACGAATCCCTCGGGAATATATATTTTTATGGAACCACTTCGAGAACTTTCTCCATTCAATATCGATTTAAAAAAAAAACGATCCTTAATTGAAGGAGAAATTGACAAACATATTATGTTTGTTAATTTCTCCTTCAGAACTTCTCTCTTGCAGAACATAGAATCTTCTGATTTTTTGCAGATTAAAAATAACCGTGTTCTGCCCAAGGGTCGCAATATTCCATGAAGCTTTACTGGTAATATAGATTTATAGCTCCCAACACCAGACTTGTTTATTGTGTCATTTAGATAAGAATAGTAAACGTTTTTGATTTAAAAAATTAAAAATCGCCAAGCTAAAGCCCGATCAGTTGAGTAGTTCCGTTTTTCCAGGCAACTACAACACAGATAATCCTTAAGACTATGAGGAAATAGATGTTTTAGATTTACCCGTATCATCAGGTGAACCCAAACATTCAGTGCACAACAGTTATAAATTAATTATCCTCTGTGGCGAAAGTCCCCCTGCGACGCAGGAGGTTGCGGGTTCGGATACCACCTCGGGAATAATATCAGTTAGATTTGATCGAGACTTAAATGTTTGTAAATACTCACGTATCCATGGTACAAGGCCCAAGCGACGCCTACTGGGAAGAGAACGAGTGTTGAAAGGCCCACGGCCCATCCCAGCATATCAGCGAAGAATGGGAATACGTAGTCATCATACGAGGGAGCTCGCCATTCAGAGAAAATAAATATTACGACTGCCTGAAATAAGAACATAAATATATCAAATTCAAGTTATCTTTATTTGAAACATAAATACAAGGGAAATAAATAGCTTGTGTGAAAACGATAATACACGCAGTAGTTATATAACTGTGTCGCGTGCATTAACGCCCTCCACCGACTACAGGGTTACAGAGTTGCTTGATTGTAAGTTCTTTTGTAGGTGCAGAACCTTTGTAATATCTCACCTAATACGCCACCGTCAATACCTATACTATAGCTACGTGTCCATCCACAGGTTGCCTGGAAGAAATCGCTCTTAGCGATAAGGCCGCCCATTGTGCATCTGTATCTTTGTTTGTTTGTTCTTTACAGTTTTTTTCTGTGTTTGATGTGCAATAAAGCGTATTTGTATTGTATTGTATTGTATCTCAATGTTTCGTGGCACCGTGTATGAATTCTTAGAATTTGAAGGCAATAAAAAAGTGATAATACCCGTGAATAGAACACGAGAGATTTTTATGCTAAATGTACGATATATATTTTGATCAATACCTATAATCATTATGTGTAAAAAAAAAGTGATAGAATACTGTTTTGCTTTAGGAATTTCAGGTGAAATCAATGATAGAGCTACTGGATTACGAACATGAATTTCATCCTATTTGTTACTAGGGCAATAATTTAATATTTACCAATATTTTAACTGTATATCTTACTACAAACCTAAATCACGACGTATAGATTACGTGCTAGAGCACACGTCTGAAACATAATTATACCTACGTTTAATCAGCAGGTTATCTACTAAGCACTAATCAGTAATAGAAGATTAATACAGATAATGTACTAATGTAGATTGTTCTGTTGTCGAGTGATGAATTTGTAATTTCATACGGCAAGCAGTAGCTTTAGAAGCTGGGCATCATCAAGATGAAATCATTAAGCGATGCGATTATGCGACACATGTTACGCAGCATGTGACAGCACGAGTCAGGGGGTCTATTTTGAAAAACAAAAGAAACTCGACGGATGACGTCAATCATGGATCGAACAACCTTACAACGAAATGGCTTCTGGCGCGTCACTAACTAACACTTTTTGTTTCGAATCACTTCGAAACAAATGTGCGAATCGTTTCCAAAGTAAGGTAACCGAAAGAACGGATCGGCCGTCCTTTGTTTTGTGCGATTGGACGTCATTCGACAACTTCGTTCGTTTTTAGGGTTTCGTACCCAAAGGGTACGAAACCCTAAAAACGGGACCCCTATTACTAATACTCCGCTGTTTGTCCGTCTGTCACCAGGCTGTATCCCATGAACTGTGATAGTTAGAGAGAGTAAATTTTAACAGATGATGTACCTATTTCTGTTGCCTATATAACAGCAAATACTAAAAAACAGAATTAAATAAATATTTAACGGCAAAAAAATTTAGTTTGTTCACAACAAACAATTTTTTTTGCTCTTTTTATAGATAATGGACGAAGCTTTCGTGCGCGAGTCCATCTTGCACTTGGTTGTTTTTTGTCTAAATAGAAATCCTGGCTGCAATCTGACGGCTCGGGTCTGGTCGCAGTTAGCGAACTTACAAGACTTCCAACAGGAATGACAACGGTCCACGCGATCTTCCAGTACCAAAGCAATGCTCCAGTCAGCTTTACGTTCATGGTTGCAAGGTCCTTCATCGCACGGTTGATACCGTAGCACCAGGATACTGCCACTGCCTGTAAAAGTTTAAATAAAAATAATGTACATACATATCTTCACGACCTCTGTGGCGCAGCGAGCATAGGACTGCCTGTGTGTGACGCTATAGTGCGCGTGTTCGATTCCCGCCTCGGGACATATGTTTGTAGAATCTGCAGATATTGTTTCGATCGTTCTAGGTGTGTTCTATATATGGTAAAAAAATTATATCTATTTTATGTATTGTATTATTTATATCAATTATCTAATACCCACAACATAAGCCCTGCTTTACTTGGGGATATGATGTTATGTAAATTATCCAGCATTATTTTTTCTTCGCGTTACATCGATCGTGGTATGTGGAAACGTAGGGGAAAATTAAAAACAAAAGGTACGTGATAAATACCCCATTAATTGTCTTTAATATACAAGTCGCAAAAGTTTAAAAAGTAATTCATTATCATTTGCGAATAGCTCGTTAATCATTCATCATTTTTTGACAAAGGGTAATCGATATCCTTTTACCGGATACAAACCAAAGAAAAGGGTAACAAGTGTAATAAGAGTCCATCAAATACGAACACAGATACCCCGCTAGCTTTAGTGGGGTATCTGTGTTCAGTACGCTGTTAAAGTTTTTTTTGTAATTGTTTATTTTGGTGTGTGGCTATAAATAAATTCTTTATTCTTCTTCTTTATTCTTCTTCTTCTTCAAAGTAGTACCCTTTACCTATTTAAGCTTTTTGCCAGCAGACAACGAACTCTAAAGTGTCTTACATCATCATCATCATCAACCCATAGTAGTCCACTGCTGAACATAGGTATCCCCTAATGAGCGCCATAGCAACCTGTCTTCAGCTTGCCGCATCCACCATCTACTTGCAGTCCTTCGCAGGTCGTCATCCTACCTGGCCGGAGGGAGTCCTACACTAATACGTTTCGTTCTTTGAGTCGCGGTCTCCACTCAAGAACACGTTTATCCCAGCGGTTGTCGGTTCTTCGTGATATATGGCCGGCCCACTGCCACTACAACTGTTAATTCTTAGAACTATGTCAATTAACTTTGGTTCTCTGTCGGAGTATTCATTACGAACCCTATCCTTCAGAGAAACTCCGAGCATAGCCCTTTCCATAGCTCGCTGAGCGACTTATAACTGGTGGTGCTTACGCTAAGATCAAATTACCTCAGCCATGCCGATGAAGAGAATTGCCCACGATGCAGTATTCCAGTCCAGCAATGTGAAGAGATAGATGCCTCCACTGAAGCACATCGGTATCCCGAAGAGGAAGCACATAAAACATGTGAAGGCGGTTACCTGAAGCATAATAATTATAATTAAAGCTCGTTAAACGTTAAGCTGTTGGTCTTACACCTGAACTCTTCCCAGTCGTATCGGTTTGCCGTCCTATCGGGTTGTGAGAGTGAGGTAAGAGATAATTCACCTGTTTTCACACACAACTGTGCACAATTATATGCCCTGTGTAAATGGGTACAACTATTCTTGTCTTGTTTGAGACTGGCCGCCGTGGCTGAAATTTAGCTAGAAGTTCATCATCAGCAGAGATCACCACGCGCAATGCTACAACACCCGCGGACCTGGCAAGCTATCTACGTATCACACAGACTGGCTAACGCATGTGCTAGGACCAGCGTTAATGAGAATGATTCTTGGATGTGATGTCTTGTCACTGATTCTACTACTTTTAGGGATGTTGGAGGAAAAGGCGCAAAATGGTAGCATTAATAATAGCAAACGGCTTTTGACATCTATATCATCATCTTTAGCCCATATATGTACGTCCACTGCAGGACAATATTATACATCGGTCTCTATCAAATAACGCCACAAACAGCGCTCCTATGCAGCCTCCTTCTACCGGCTCATTTATTTGGTATCTATCCCTTATTTCAACCTACAAATTGGAACATGAAGCTTTAACTGCCGAATAAACTACAGAAAGGGTCGGATAACTTTTTCTCGGTAACTTAACGCTTGTTTTGTCACTTCCTGGTTTGAGTTTTGATAGCTTTTGAAAAGAGCCGCGGGCAAATTTGGAAGCGGACTGCAATTTGTCCTGATTGTTATCCCGTTGTGTAACACTACCCCGATTTTAAGCTAAAGCTAAGGGCACACTGTGATTTTTGTTGTTTGGTAGAATTATCATGCCTATGGCATTTACTCTTTCTGTGAAGGTCTATGTCTACCTACACAAAACTACATGACATATAATTATTGCCAAGGAAACGGGGTTCACTGAAAATTTTAGCATTATAAACACTGGATATGAAAAAACACACTTTCATAAACTTGATGGAACATATAAAAATTATCGGTTAAAATATCCGTAACAGTGTACATTTGCCTTTACAATGGTAGTTTGACGGGCGCGGTCAGTAAAGCCCGAAGGCAGAATTGGCTACGTATCAAAATTGTATCGCGATTTACTCTGGTTTGACTCAAAGTTTCGAATTCATGAGATTCTAGTGGTTTTATGCCAAGTTTATTTTATTCTGAAGTATGTCAATTTTTATATAAGTTCCATTCCATCCATACATTTTCTAGGAAGATAATTACGGTGTAAGATCTAGGTAACGACAGGATTAGGCCAGGCTTTATTTTATCGCTTCTGTGACAATACAAATGGTTGCTGATTGAAGTAGCCTATCATTTTCACCTGCTCTGATATATTTTCCTTTCACAGGCTACTTACCATCCAATAATTTTTCCTCAAATGTGGCCAACGATCAACAATCGCCGTGTTGATGGCCTCAATTCCTGCGAACTGACTTCCGAGCCCGAGGATAAATAGCATCACGAAGAACAGGATCGACCAGAGTTGCGGAATTGGCATTTGTAGGAGGGCTTCTGGGTACGCGACGAAGGCTAGCCCTTGCTGCTGTGTGGCAACGTCTGTGAAAAGTTATAAGGGCTCACTACATAATCATTTTCAATAAGCCCATACACATGGTTGCTTTTTAACCAGAGCTAGCCCTTGCTGCTATGATGCAACTTCTATGAATAGTTATAAGGGCTCACTACATAAGCATTTTCAATAAACCCATACGCAAGGATGCTTTTTAACCAGAGCTAGTCCTTGCTGCTATGATGCAACTTCTGTGAATAGTTATAAAGGCTCACTACATAAGCATTTTATGCCATACAGAAGGGTGTTTTTCTAGCAGAGCTAGAAAGAGCTATTGGTGATGTGAGGCAACGTCTGTGAAAAGCTATAAGGGCTCACTATATAAGCATATGCAATAAACCCATACGAAAGGGTGCTTTTCTGGCAGAGCTACTTAGCTCAGCATTGTGGACCCCGGGCAATGGACGGTTTTCAACACACTGTCGAAAACCGTACATTGCCTGTCGCAAAAATAAATAAATAATGCTGGGCAACCCCCACAGCATTATTTATCTATAGAATCAAAACATTGCGTCTCATCTGAATGATCGCATCTGATATGTAAGTACAAGAAAATAATGTAATATGCCAAGTGTACACAATAATTTTATTGATGCGAATTAAATCTGATGAATCTGAGCCACCCTTAATTTGAGGATCTCAAGGCGGATGCTGAAAAAGTCCAATTTCACAGCTAAAAAGTCCAATTTCACAGCTCGGGTAAAATAATTGTCAGACATAAAAACTGATAGGTATAGGTTTAATACGACACATTTCTTGAAGGTGTGTCTTCGTCTTGATAGATTAGATAATTCTTTATAGATACAGGCAATTCAATTCAATTCAATTCAATTCATATATTTTCTCAAACAATTTACATTGTGTCGGAAATTCTACATAGGCAATGACAAAAAGCTCCTTTATATTCAGTATCTATTTTTATACATATTTGAAAATAACCTGCTCTGTAATTTATCAGGCCTACTTTATGTATGGGTATGGTTTGTTTGACACCCACCACTTAATCACCTATTACAACCTTCAAAACGGACTATTATCTACACAAGTGTTAATAATTCGGCATCAGAAGGGCATTGTAAATATTGTCCATAAGATAAAACATGTTATGGCGTCCTGTTACGTCGGGTAATAAAACCATCGTTATCGTAAAAGTTGATTAATTGATATTGCGGTGAGTTATGGTGAAACGCAGTTTATCGACACTCGCCATGGACCTACTAAGCATGATGAATAAGTCAGCTATACTCGTTTGTACTTTATTCTGATTGTTTTTTGATAAACAGAGGGGAAATAAATATATAAATATATATAAAAATATCTGAAAATTTTACACGTTAAATTTTTTTTAATTGAACAGTATTATTTCTGTTTTAAATTAAGGAACAAGTAAAGGTGTAAATCGAAAAGCACGATTTAATCAATATTTGTCAAGGTTCTTTAATTATATTATTTATCTTATCTCATAACCTACAAGCACACTGATCCCCTGGTACTATCCATGATCCTATCCATCCATGGTTGTCTGGTAGAGATCGCTCTTGAGCGATAAGACCGCCAATTGTAATGAATTTTTAAGTTTTTCTGTACATAGTTTTCTATTTAAAGTGCAATAAATAATTTTATATCTATCTATCTTTAAAATTTAAAACATAAACAAAATTTTAAGCAGAGGACAACTCTTTAAAAAAAACTAAAAAGTTAGAAATTGAATCTTTGGGATCACGTGCAGGAAAATAACCTATTAGAAATATTATATGCGGTTTAAAAATGCCTTTAGATCGCTATAGTTACTGTTACCTATGAAGGCAACTCCAAACAGAGCGCATGTTGACGATTAGTCCAAGTTGATTAATCCGCGAGCACGCCCGGGGCGCGCAAACAATTGCGCACTCTGCCAGCTATAGAGTGCTTCTATTTCCAACGAGTGCTTATATTTACCTATACATGGCGTACTTTTTTTATTTACGTAAAATTAAAAAAAAATATGACAAAATAGACCCCTCCTACCCTTAAAGTGGGGATGAATATAATTTTCTCGTCTATCCTATGGTGTGGGTTATCGCTAGATAACCAATGAAGTATTATATTATAGTATCATCGTGGATAGTCCGTGAAAGGTGTAGCAAATAATTTTTCGCCTATATTAGTCACCTACAAATAATAATAAATAAAGACAATTCAGCCCCATGGAAAGCAGAGCTTGTGTTATGGGTACTAGATAACTGATATACATAATACAATACATTACATAGATAGATATTTTTTATTATACATAGAAAACGACTATAACACCGATAAATAAACAACGATGCTAGATAATTGGACACATTCTGTTCCCAAAAATATAGAAGTGTTATACTGAAATTTACACGATTTTTATCTTCGCAATAATAAATTTATAGATAGATGGAGTATACATCAAACGAAAGACAAAACGATATCGATCTACTTGCATGCCAGCTATGTAGAAACAGACTTTAAACCTTGTTCCAGCCTTCAAGAAGTCTAGAAATTTGTAATTGTCAATGTCAAATTGATTAGTGCTCACACTTGACCCTTTTTGAGACTGCTTGTAACTTTTTCTTTTTCGACTCGACCGACGCCCAACTCGTACGTCTGTCTATCCACGATTGTAACACAAACTAAATAAACTCCTGAATACAATGAAGATTTATCATTAAAAACCGTCCTACAAGGCAGCTACAAACTCCCAGGCATTTACATTTGGTCCATCTTCGCCGGACGCATAACAAATACCACGAACCCAACCAACACGACCACGTTGCCACGCGGACGCTGCCGGGAGAAAAGGAGGCATCCATCCATCCATTCTTTTCAAGAAATCCATCGTTACAATCAAGGAAGAAAAGGACGCGGCTAGCCGAAATCCACATCGAGAAGACCGTCGATCGTCATCCGAACAAACACGCATTGTGGTACGGCCAGCCATTCCTCCCTCCCTGTCTCCATACACACGTGCTAACTTGTGGTTTCCTATTTTCAGTAGTCGAGACGCAGTGAGTTGCCTACAAGGTGTTAGTGAAACCGTGCCGGTACAAGCATTCAAGGTTATTTCCACTAAAAACCGTAAGTACTCCACCTTCTACTGAACCACCAAGATGAGCGACAAAGATAGGGATAGGTCTAAATCTCCAATACCTAAAATCACAGTTACAAGTGATGAGAGCACAAATCAGGTTATACGTGATATCATAAAGAAGCGATCAGTTATCAAAGGTCGACTTACTAGGCTTACAAAACATGTCAATTCTGTGAGTAGCGAGGTAACTCTTTCACCTCAAGCTAAAGCTGATCTCAAGCTAAGAATGCAAGGAGCAGGTAGCCTTTTTGCTGAATTTTGCAGTGTTCAATCTAATCTGGAAGAATTAGTTATTGATGTGGACCTCGAAGGTCAATTAGAGCAACGAGAGATGTTTGAACACTGTTATTACAGCACACTGGCCAGTATAGAGTGTCTAATAAGCAAAGATGAGAGTTCTACTGATTCAAAAACATGTCACAGTGACGCAGTCAAACTTCCTACAATCACCGTTCCTACATTTGACGGTTCAAGTGAGCATTGGTTAGAATATAGGGACACCTTTCTATCACTAGTGCACAACTCAAGTAAAATAAGTAACATTCAGAAATATCATTACTTGAAGTCCTCTCTGAAAGGTAGCGCAGCACTAGTAATTGATTCTCTAGAGTTTTCTGCCAATAATTATCAAGTGGCATGGGAGCTCCTTCTAAATAGATTCAACAACACTAGGTTATTGATACAAAATCATGTAAGGTCTCTTTTTAGCATACAGAATCTAACCAAAGAATCACCAGAGTTGCTTAGGAATCTAATAGACACCATTCTGCTAAATCTAAGAGCACTAAAGCTTCTAGGTGAACCAGTAGAGCACTGGGATACTCTAATAATCTACATAATTGTTTCTAAATTAGACAAAACAACAGAACGTGCCTGGGAACAATACAAATTAAACTCACAACAATCAAAGAGTGAAATAAATATAGAATCAATGTTGTCTTTCCTAAAGGACCGTGCAGACATGGTAGAATCATTGCAAAGCTCCCACACCAATAATAATAAAGGTACAGTCACACATACAGATAAAGTTGGGAAGGTTCTCTGCAATATTTCTACAAATAAGGCTCAGCCTAGCAACAAAAGGTTATGCCTTTTGTGCAAAGATAATCACCCACTGTACGCTTGCCAAATATTTTTAGATTACAATCTAGAGGCTCGGTTGAAATGTGTGAAAGATAGTAAAGTATGTGAGAACTGTCTTCGGTCAGGTCATGTTGTTTCAAAGTGTAGATTAGGTCCATGCCGAAGGTGTGATAAAAAACATAATTCACTGATACACACAGACAGTACATTGCAGGTTAGCGGGCAGTCAGGTCAGTCATGTAGTAAAGATAGCAAACCAGCTATAGCCATGCAGGCATCCCTTACTCCGCAGGTACCCCCTGCTACCACTGCACACACACACACAGATATACTATGCGCGCAGTATCCTTGTATGCAACCTGTATTATTATCAACAGCGGTGGTTGAAGTCACAGATAAAAATAATGTTAGTCACTTAGTGCGCTGTCTCTTAGACTCAGGTAGTGAGCGGTGCATAATTACACAATCTTTATGCGATCTATTACAATGCGATAAAATACAGTCCACTCGAGAAATACGGGGGGTTGGAAATTCAATAACACAATCAACACAAATATGTGAAATTGAAGTAAAATCAAGAACCAACTCATTCTCTATACAAATACAATGTTTTGTATTACCAAGTATTACTTCTACTCAGCTGGCAATACCTAGACAACACGCAAAGTTTAGGATGCCTGCACACATACATCTAGCGGATCCAGGCTTTAACGAATCTCAGACCATCGACATTCTAATCGGTGCTGACGCATTTTGGGATTTATTGAGTGATGGTAAAATACGATTACCTAATGGACCGTTCTTACAAAATACACAATTAGGCTGGATAGTTTCGGGTCCCGTACATATCAATGCGCGCAGTACTGGCCATATCCAGTGTAATTTTACACAAGAGATTGACAATCAATTGCGAAAGTTTTGGGAACTTGAGGAACTACCCAAGCCGTCTGATACGCGAACTGAGGAGGAGAAGGCATGCGATGATCATTTCATCACCACAACTAGACGCAATGGTGATGGAAGATTCATTGTCAACATTCCATTCAAATCCTCACCAGACGACTTGGGCGAGACACTTTCCCAAGCCAAAACTAGATTCTATTCTTTAGAAAAACGGCTGAACCGTGTGCCGGAATATAAAAAAATGTATAGTGAGTTCATTCACGAGTATGAAAGTTTAGGTCACATGACGCGTATTGATACGTACGGAACTCCAAATTATTTCATGCCGCACCATGGGGTCTTTCGCGAACACAGCAGTACGACTAAGCTGCGTGTTGTGTTCGACGCAAGCGCATCATCAAGTTCTGGTAAATCACTAAACGACCTACAACGTGTGGGCTCCGCTATACAGGGCGATTTGTTAGGTATTTTACTTCGGATGCGGCTCTATAGGTACATAGCATGCGCCGACATCGAAAAAATGTATAGGCAAGTACTAGTGTCCGAAGGACAAAGGGACCTACAGTTGATCGTCTGGCGGGATCAATCATCTGAACCGTTGGGTATTTTCAAGTTAAATACGGTCGTGTACGGAACCGCAGCGGCTCCGTACCTCGCAGTGCGAGCTCTGAAAGAGCTTGGTATTCAGTGTACAGACCCAAATGTCAGTAGAGTCATCGCCGAAGACTTTTATGTCGACGACATGATCACGGGCTCTGATGATAAAACTCTATTGTTACAAACTTGTCAAAACACTTTCGACGTGTTAAAAACTGGCTGTTTTACACTGCGAAAGTGGATATTTAACTTTGAATGTGATCTGTCGTCGGCGGAAATGTTATCCGGAGATAAACAATTAAACTTCGACGAAAATAGCCGTTGTAAAACTTTAGGTATTTGTTGGGATTACGCTAAGGATACATTCTACTATAAAACGCAATTCAAAACTGACACACGAATAACTAAGCGTTCGATTCTTTCTCACGTGTCACAAATATTCGATCCTTTTGGTTTATTGAGCCCTTGTACAACTATAGCGAAGGTATTATTACAGAAGCTATGGCTTCTCAAAATAGATTGGGACAGTGAGCTACCTAGCGATGTTGCCACTGCCTGGAACCGGTTTACCGATAGCCTATCAGCACTCGAACGTTTTTGTGTGCCACGTCACGTCATAGGAATCGATCCCATGCTAACCGAGTTGCATATATTTTGCGACGCCTCTCAAACCGCTTACGGCGCTTGCGCATACATTCGTACAGTTAACAAAATGGAAGATGTGACAATAAGGCTTTTTTTAGCTAAGGGTAAGACAGCCCCACTGAAGCCTATAAGTATACCTAAACTTGAATTATGTGGAGGGTTACTCGCTGCGCGATTATATGCAAGGATTTGCGAGTCGAGTCATCTTAGGTTTGACAACGTGATGTTTTGGACCGACTCAACGATAGTCTTAGGGTGGTTACGCATGGCGCCCAATCTTTTAAAGACTTTTGTCCAGAATAGAGTAGCTGAAATTCACGAGATCACTAGAGACTGTCCGTGGCGTCATGTAAAGGGAAAGGAAAATCCAGCCGACATGGTATCACGCGGAGTATCTTTGCATGATCTTGCCGCGGACGACCTTTGGTGGACCGGACCATCATTTCTTCGCAAATTCAAAGGTAGCTGCACAGAGTTAACTTCAGATACGAAAGCTTTAACTTCATGTGATCTTCCTGAAGTTAAATCGACCAGTGTTCACACATTTCATGCACACACTGATATTTTATTCAATTTCGCAAGGTTCTCTCAGTTCAACCGCATGAGACGCGCATTCGCTTATGTACAACGTTTTATACACAATACACGCAATGATAGAACAAATCGTCGACAAGGCGAGCTCACGGCGGATGAGTTGAGAGTGTCAGAGCTAGGTCTAGCTAGGTTAGCGCAGGCAGAATCCTTCTCTGATGAATATAACTTAATTCTAAAAAATCAGTCGCTAAAATCAAAAGGTAGTTTATCGAAACTTAATCTATTTATCGACAAAGATAAATTAATACGCATAGGTGGTAGAATTCAGAATTCTCCTCACTTCAATTACGATGTTAAGCATCCGATACTTCTGTGCGCACGTCACCAGTTCACGGTCCTGCTTCTTCGGCACGAGCATCGACGCCTGTTCCACGCAGCACCGCAAGCACTCCTCTACGACGTCCGACAGCAATGGTGGCCGACTGGAGGAAGAAACCTCACCCGCAAGATTGTGCACGAATGCATCACGTGCAAAAGGTTCAAAGGCAAAACACTAAACCCTTTAATGGGAAATTTGCCTTCACAAAGGTTAGATCATACAACCTATCCGTTTTTACGTTGTGGATGCGACTATTTCGGACCAATGCTCATGTTGAATCGTAAAGGTAGGGGCGCTAGAACTGTTAAGGTATACGTTGCTTTATTCATATGTTTCGTAACGCGCGCTGTGCACTTAGAACTTGTCAGTGATCTCTCATCGGAAGCTTACATTTTAGCCCTTAAGCGTTTTATTTCACGAAGGGGAAAACCAATCGATATTTTCTCCGACAATGGTAGGAACTTTGTAGGAGCTATGAACGAGTTCTCAAAATATCTTAGTAGGTGCTCAGCAGACATAGCTGAGTATGCAGCTAGTCAATCTATTAAGTTTCATTTTATACCAGCATACAGTCCTCATTTTGGTGGTTTATGGGAGGCAGGAGTAAAGTCAAGCAAGCATCATTTGCTACGCACTGTCGGTAACTCACATCTTACTTTTGAAGAATTTGCCACGGTGTTATCACAGGTGGAAGCCATACTCAACTCCCGACCCCTCTCTCCTCTCTCATCTAATCCAGACGACCTGCTACCCCTCAGTCCAGGCCATTTCCTGGTTGGCCGACCGCTGACGGCACCTGTGTACCAAGACTTTCGGGACAACGACGGCGGCGCCGGGACGAGGCTGACAAACCGTTACCAGAGGGTGGAACAGCTTCGCCATCACTTCTGGAGGCGATGGGTGAAGGAGTATGTCTCTGAACTCCAAACTCGGAACAAGTGGAGGGACAACTGCGATGCCTTGAAGCCAGACATGATGGTGGTCATCAAGGACGACAACCTTCCTCCCCTGAAGTGGCTCCTTGGACGCGTTGTCAAGATCTTGCCAGGCAAAGATGGCATCACTCGTGTTGCAGACATTCGGACGACATCAGGCATCATCAGGCGAGCTGTCGCAAAGATCTGCCCTTTGCTAGAAGAAGCATGAACTTCACCGTTGGAACCCGGAGAGTTTCCAAGGCCCGGGGCATGTTCCAGCCTTCAAGAAGTCTAGAAATTTGTAATTGTCAATGTCAAATTGATTAGTGCTCACACTTGACCCTTTTTGAGACTGCTTGTAACTTTTTCTTTTTCGACTCGACCGACGCCCAACTCGTACGTCTGTCTATCCACGATTGTAACACAAACTAAATAAACTCCTGAATACAATGAAGATTTATCATTAAAAACCGTCCTACAAGGCAGCTACAAACTCCCAGGCATTTACAAACCTATATGTGTTAAATACCATAAGTGTCAGTAAACTGTTTCTGCAGTTTCATATATCCCAGCTAAACTCTAAAACAAAACCAAATCGCCTTAGTAACCTTCGGTAATCACGCCGTATATCGTATGTTCCCTAGTACCTACATACACTGATTTGTTCTAGAACACTCCATCCCCTGTTGATTCCTGTGGTACCAATACAGGCTTGTTTGTATTCCTCGCAAAGATAATAGATTGATTGAACTGTAAATATTTCATTGCTGGTTGCGGCGAGCGAGGTTGATTCTTCGCTCAGTTATTGATTGTTCTGGGCACGAGAGAAAAACTTAATTGTTTTGTTCTACTGTGACTCATAGGAAAAGGTTACTCTGATTGTAATTTACTAAGTAGCTTGTAAAGCCATATAAACAAGGGGCTAAGGCTTCTCCAAAAAAGCCATGACTCTCAAAATATTACAGTCGCATAATTTATCATTTTGAACAAGAATAATATTTTTTTCGTATTCTTCTTCAAAAAATGTCTCTGTTAATTTAATTTTTAAGTTAAAAAACCAATAGTGGTACCTATATACCAAGAACGACGCAAATAAATGTTGTTTTTAATTTAATTTTCTTTTGAGGCGCTCAAAGCAAGGGCGCGGACAATATTTCGGTTATTTTGATAAGCAAATAAATAGGGGTAGGTAAATAACCAGACTTACCATCAACACTAACGCCCATGTGTTTTGCTTGAAATCCGAGAACAGAGAAGACTGCGAATCCAGCGTAGATCGACGTCCCAAAATTAGCGAAACTGACGAACACGGCGTCAAAATGGCAGTTGTTTTGGAAGTCGTTGTATGAAGCCAGGGTAATGAGTGAGCCACATGCCACGCCGAAGGAGTAGAATATCTGATAAAAGAAAATGATCTGGTCAACGCAGTTGTTGAAGCCGGTGGTCAAATTGTAAAGTACCCTGACATGACACCAATTGTAATATCACGGCTGCGGATTTGTTTTTACTGTAAATTGTACTTAATCGTCAACTTGTAAACTTAGCAGGCGAAAACTCAAGTTTGATGAAGTTTATGTTCAAAATAAGTAATTTTGTTTTAAAAATTTGTCTTGTGATTTGCCATAAGCAGAGGCGTAGTTTCATAACATTTTGTGGATTTAACACTAACCGTTTTTTTAAACTTTTAAAACTAATCATAGTTAATTATTATAAAATTTGCCAAGAGTTGTGTTCTTTTGAGTTTCCCCAGTATTTTGGAACAGTTGCATGCGTAATGATCAAGGCATAACTGAACTATGAGTGAGTTTTTATCGGCAGAAATACCAATCTACCCTCATTTTGTCTATCATAGCGGTGGATCCCATTAATAATGACTTTAAAGTAAAAAAGTTAAATTTTTAGCACGTTTAAGATCTAAGAAAACTACTAACGTTAACACTAAACAACAATCTCTTGCAAGTAACAAAAGCCCCCTAGACATTCTAACTTCAACTGACTAACTGTAAATAGGTTTAGTTTTAGTTTACACCTGCACTCAGGTAATTCTAGTAAACAACTTACATTACCAACCTAATTAATTATTGGGAAGTTTGTCTTATACAAAGATTAAACTTAATGTTGTGTATGAGTACAGAAAATATAACTTTAGGTGTTTCTCTAAATTTTTATAGGGTTGTGATGATTTTATGTTTATTTTTATGTATATTAGAATCTTTTAAACGACGACGCTATCAATTCTTATGTCACCAAATGTTAACTACTACAAAATATTATCAAAGGATATGTAGTTGTCCCGAAAACTTAAAAAAAAACAGCGTAAAGACTAAAAAGCGACTTCAAATTCCTTAGTACGTTATTACTAAGGAATTTGAAGTCACTTTTTAGTTTTTAAAATTATTCAAATTATTTAGTTTAGTTTTGAAATCTGAATTGACACCATTGCATTGGGTCAAACTTTTGAATAGCGTTGAGGTAGTGAATTAAGGCCGTAATTTTTGTGTACACAGCTACAGAAGACAATGTGAACCTACCTGAGAAGCAGCGTCACCCCAAACATCTGCAGATAGTAGTTTTTCCCATTCCGGTGTCAGGTAGAAGAGAATTCCTTCACCAGCACCATCGAGAGTGACCCCTCTGATGAGGAGTGCAGTCAACATCACGTAGGGAAAGAGCGCAGTGAAGTATACCACTTTACCGGCTGATTGGACTCCCTGGGTAGAGAAAAGATAGTTTAGAATCATGGCAAGAGAGAGAGAGAGAGAAAGAGAGAGGTTGACTTTTGTGATGTATCTACATATTAACGATGTTTATTGCGAACTATTTTGATTGTGATAATGTGAAGGAAACGGTGATAAAAGACGTAACTTTATTTGCCTGGAAATAAAAGTAGGAAGAAAATAAAAAGTTAGAAATAAATTAACAGTTGTATAATAAAATGGAACTGTGAAAATGAATAGAGTTTATCAAAAAAATATTTTAGTTTAGACTGCAGGTAGATGCTGGATGCGTCAACCTGACCTGAAGACAGGGTGCTATGGCGTTCATTGGGGGAGGCCTATGTCAGCAGTGGACTGCTATAGGCTGATGATGACGATGATGATGTTAGTTTAGATAAATATTTGTTTACAGTAGAAGTGAGTGATGGAAAACGCACCTTTATCACACATAAGAAGGCAATGAACCAAGAAGCGAAGAGGCACCCGACCAAATGCCACTGGATCGTGCCCCAGTTATCCCACGTGGCGCCATTGATGCCCAACACTCTCTCACTGGAGAAAAAAAAAGCAATTCTGTGGTAACGTAATATCGTTGTTATAAAACGAAAGATAATAACTTTGGATCTGAAAGTTATACTATATTGTTTTTTTACCTAAACGTATGACAGGAATGCTCAGAAAAGAGTAGAATCGTTTCAATATAAAAACACCTTAACTTTTATGTACTGAAAATGAAAATGAAAAGTTTTTATTTCTTTAAGCTTACAAATAAGCACTTAGACAGGTCATATTTTATACTATTCATTATTATCAATTAAATTATTTTATAGTTCACTTCAATTTTTTGTCCACCAGTGGAAGAAGTGAGAAGAAACCACTAGTATGTTCATAACTTATGTGTCTAACGTCACGGGTGAATTTTGCATGAACAGATATACCAATAATAAATAAGAACACCCACCCACCAAATATCCGCTTATCGTAATATGTACCTACCTAAGCCAGAGGAAGGATTCGAACCCACCTGGGTCGCAGGCGGACCAACGCCCGCCGCGCCTCATCGGTTCTTAGTCAAATCTTGTGTAGTGTATAGATAGGTATTGCATTTTTCAAGAGTTATTGAGTAATATCAAGAGCTATGCATTTTTATCAGATAACATGATTTCGGAATATCTACCTGTTGAGTGACATTTTGATGCCAAATAATTTCAATCTCTGTACATTGGCCAGTTTATCAACGTAAATACATTTGTTTTTATATAAATACCTCAATAATTATTCCCATAAATCAAGTGATGGAGAGTTGAGTGATGGATTTTACCATAGAAGAAATGTGAATCTAATGAGATTCTTTGACACCGGGCAGCCAACGCACTATGTGTGTATGTGTATGTGTACCTACAACAATGAATGAAAACGAAGAATGAAAAGAGCTTTTGTTTACGCCCGTTGCTATGGCAACCTTTTGTGTTGAGTGATTATGTAAATTATCATGTGATGATGTTTAGATACGTTTTACGGCGTGTGTTTACGGCGCACATTAGGGTGGGTCACTTATGTATGGAGAAAAAAAAAAGTTTAGTTTTTCTACGGCAGTCTTTTCTAGCAGTTCGTTGGTCTATTATAAAACTGTGCTCTCTTGTAGGTATTTTTCTGTTTTTAGGGCAAGTATATTTACTAAAATCACGAAACTAGCAAGCCGAAATGTCAAATAAAACTTTACTTCCAAGCCGAAACTCTTCCAGCTTGTTTGTCGGTATTTTCGGGTGAGACTTAAGAAGGTTTTTGCATTTTTAATGATAAGTTTGTAACATTACCTTCATTCGTTTTGCTTCTACTGTAGGAATAGAAGATTTTTCCCATATTTGTATCAGTTTTTCAACTACAACGGCCTCTATTTCTTTATAAGTTGGCTCTTTTTTCGTTTCCTTCTCAAACTTTAACTTGTTTCGGATCCACTCATAAAACTTCATCACATCTTCGTAAGTTGGCAATATATTGTCTTTTAAATCGCATAAATCACCAAATAAGGGACACTTCCAATTATTTCGAGTGCGTTCCATTTTTCTAATGACGTAAAACGAATTACTGCATTCTATGATTGTTTTACCAAAATGGTGCTTCACTTGTCTCACTTCCCCCGCCTCCCACCCCTTCCCTACTCCTTTGTCATTGAACGAAAACAAAGAGTTGCATATTTATGATTACTAAAAACTATTACACATGAAATCCGATATTAATAACATCAGAAAAAAAATTGTGAAGTGATGTCAAAAATCTCCTTTTTTTTAATAATTCAGCGACAATCCGGAGGCAGTAAAACTTAAAATGATGTAATTAAACTTTACGTATCAATTAACGACACCATTTGGCCACTTTTTAATGGTGAGCGTTATTGAAAATCGAGAAATAAAAATTTTGACCCACCCTAGCGCACATATCAATTCCTTGACAGTCAAACTTTTCAAAACCTCAAACTTCTATACGAACATAAAGGGACAAATACTAAACTGTCAGTAATACTTTTTTATCGGTATTCAGAACCAATTTCTATGCAATAGTGAAATAATTACGAAAGTCGGTTCATATTTGACGGAGAAATCGGCGAACATACATTATAAATAAAATGAATAGACAGCTTTGAACTGGACCACTTACTGGTAATACTCCTCCGATGCAAGCCTCCTGGTGATATTACTGTACCAGGGGATGGCCTCAGTGCCATTCAAACAGGTTGTTCCATCATTGGGCTGGAAACCAGACACTTCGCAGATTTCACCGATACTGACGCAGGTGCGAAGGAAATACGTCAAGTCTGAGGCAACCCCGGTGTTATTCTCACGGCAACGTGTGTCGTATTCACCGCTGTAACAAACTAATAATTTCATGGATTTACTTCAGTATAATTCTGTAGTAGCTCAGGGTTTTCATTTTAATTTATAATAAACTAGCGGACCTCCCCGGCTTCGCACGGTTTAAGTAGGGAACCCTTATTTTTTTGAAAATATAATATAGCCTATGTTCACCGAGGATAGTGTAGCTTCCCAACGGTGAAATAATTTTTCAGATTGGTCCAGTAGTTTCGGAGCCTATTCATTACAAACAAACAAAAAAATCAAACCTTTCCTCTTTAGAATATTAGTATATAGACATAAATAAATATATATAAGGGGCAGTCTTCGGGGACTGCCGATAGAAGTGAAAACCAAGTAATTTTATATTATATATATAATCAATAACCTCTTAAAGGCAACTTGGGTAAATTGAGAGTAAATACTTTTGTTCTATGACTTTGCCAAAACGTAATACATCTCAAGAATATATTATTTAAAGTTTTTCTGGTAATTTCTATCAGTTGCTAGCTCTATGTCTGGTACGTACGTACCTATGTTACCTATGTACCTATGTTTCATTTATTCGATTCTGTGGTACGTAAGTGTGCGTGCGCAGTCAGCTGAGTGCTACGACTGCTACGCAATCGCCCCGGCCGAGTTACGTGGTACACAGCATTTATGACCGCGCGCGTAGCAGAAAGATTTATTATCAACCCTGGGCCTCCCTTAGTATTTCAAAGTTCTAGGATCTGTACATCTTTGAATATTGAATCCACAATTCCTTCACACTTTAGGCTTAGGTCTGGCTACATTAAAATTAAATGTATATAATTCGTCATCATACTCAAGCAATCGCATCCAAAGAGGCGTGGGCGCGCAGTCGAACATTATTGATGTCTACCGATCGCGTAGGTAGATGTACCTATCAAGTACCTACTCGGTTGTTAGGTATGCCGCAAACGCGTGGAACAATGTAAACAATATTTGAAGATACATAAATGAATAGCAAACTTTTTTTTAATGTAGGCGTATTTAAAAAGTGGAATCAGTCTATTTACAATAATTTAACCATTTATAATTTTTTTTTTGCAAAATGTCACCTCTCGACGATGACTATCACGTGCAAAGCGTTCAAAATAATCACCGCCACAACTAAGGAATAGTCTCGAGAACGCACGGCAAGCTTCGGATGCATGGTCACCACACCACACACTCACCATTTCAGTATATTCAATACTAGACTATCGATACGCCATTGTAAATCGATTGCGTCACCTGCAGGAGTCGCATAACTAACAACTACCGGCGCGCGCGCGGCGAAAATTGCAACTGTCGTGCACTAGGTCAAGGTTTGAAATTTCTTTCTTTCATTGCAAGATACCCTCAAAAAAGCGTCGCCGCGCCGCCGCCGCGTGCCTCGACATGCACCGACTTCTGTGACCGCCTAGTGCTATGTGCGTATTAAAGTTTTAATCTGTGACCGAACTGGAAATTTACTTATAAACTTTAAGTAGGGAAAAAATCATTGAATTCGAAAAGTCATTAGTCTTGATACCCAAGACGCCTTTAGGAGGTTATTGATTAGAAACCTATAACCCTGTATATTCGATATTTGTGCCCTGTAGATCGAACTAATTAGTATTTAATTACCCAACACCATAAAGGCTACCTTTATGGTAAACTAGCTAACTTATTATTATTATATATTATTATTATTATTTATTTATTTATTATTAAGTAGGGCATGATTATTACAAATAAGTAGTCAATAATTTTTACTTACAGTCAGTATTATAATCGCTAGTGCAGGTCCCCCAACCTAGATTTCCGGTCAAAGACACAACAGTGTAGAAGAAAGTCCAAGCGACAACCACCATGTAGTAGATCGAGATGATGGTGATCACCACCAGAGTGCAGTATCCAAGGCCAGTGAAAAAGGGCGCGATGGCCTCGAAGGATAAGAGGGGACCTAAGGATATAATAAACATTTTATTGAAAGACGAGCGACATAACTTTGACGACCTCTGCCGCGCGGTGGGTGAAGGTCCGCCTGCGACGCAGGAGGTTGCGGGTTCGATTCCCGTCTCGGGACAATTGTGTGTTCGATCTGCAGATATTTGTTCCGGGTGTTCTGGTATTTATAATCATCTATGTATTTATAATAAAAAAATATGTAATATATTATTATTTCTATAAAATGTATTAAGTACCTACTCGTATATCAGTCATCTAGTAGTAGCTTGGGGCTAGATGATGATGTGTAGATTGTCCAGCATTATTTATAACCATAATGCAATGCATGAGCCAAAGACACTTAACAGCCTTAGATTTCAAGACAAAAGCATATTTTCAGCTACTCTTATTTTAAATTAACATAACATTAACAAATTATTTTATTAGACACAGTATTTCAGTAACCATTTAATTCGTAGGATCCTAACCCTAGACACAGTTAGTATTTCAGTACCTACACATTTAATTCGTAGGATCCTAAACTAGACACAGTTAGTATTTCAGTACCTACACATTTAATTCGTAGGATCCTAAACTAGACACAGTTAGTATTTCAGTACCTACACATTGAATTCGTAGGATCCTAAACTAGCCTAGGCTGTATTCCAGGATACAGTACTTTTCCTTTTAAAATGTTTTGTATTTTCATTATTTAAAATTATTGTTGTTATAAAGCCCTTGAACTTTATAAATCTATGAATTGTCGGAAACATTCATTGATTTCATTAATTCAGCGTGCGCGAGCCAGTAGCAACGGCATCCTGAAAATGATTGTTTCACGTCTGGACTGTCCCATCCAATACAAATGGATGAAAATATTGATGGGGTCGATATCCATATAAATGTCCTATTAGGTTAGTAAGTTTTCATTTTGTGTTTTTATTAATATTATTATTATTTTTTTTTATTTTCCCTTAGTTATATTATTCTATTTTTATTTAATTTTATTTGATTTTATGACTGATTTATTTTAATGACATTTATTTTTAATTTTGTATGTTTTTATTTTTAAGTTTGTATATGGATTGAGAATCTGATAATAAATGAGTTAATAATAATTAATGTTTTCTGATTATAATTTTTATTATACCTTTCTTTTCTTGTAGAAATTACTTGACCAAGTCGTGTTCCTTGTGAATTTTTGAAAAATAAATGTTTTGGTACTGCAGGTAGATGGTGGATGCGTCAAGCTGAAGACAGGGCGCTGTGGCGCTCATTGGGGGAAGCCTATGTCCAACAGTGGACTGACATAGGCTGATGATGATGATGTGAACTGTTTTCATTACCTGATGCGGTGTACTGGCCGATGTAGAGTTCGAGGAAGAATAGTGGCAAGCCGATAAATACCAGCATGATGAAGAAAGGAATAAGGAATGCGCCTGCAAGAAAAAATAAAGCTTAGTAAATACTATTACGAAATAAATAATGGGTACAACGTAAATCATTTATTTCAGCAGCACCGGTGAACATGTCTCCCCTAGCGAGCACATAAGTACTCAGTTGGTGCTGTACTATTTTAAGGCTAGTTCGGACTAGGCTAGTAATTTAGTAGAGTAGCGAGTAATTTAGTGGCTAAAACTGCGCGAACCACAACAATTTAGTCAAGTAGTGAACGATTAAGTCGAGTCGATTCATTTTACTCTTTTCATTTATTTTTATCTGGCGAGTAGCACCTCCCACCACGCGTCCGTGTTTACTGGTTCACCGGCTAAACAAGTCCGAACCTGCCGATTTAGTCACGTTCATAAGTTTTGTTTCGCTGGAGCGAAGATACAACTTTAAAATTCGTTTCCAATTATGTAGAACATAAATGAAATTCCTTCAGAAGACAATAAGTAGCTTCTAGTTTATCTCTTCTATCGATCTTTTTCGTACCCATAACTTCTTTTTATTAATGACACAAATTTCCTCATCCACCTCTTCTAAAATAGCCGTTACGATTAGCTTAATTAGTTTATTTACTTTATTACGTTGCAGCCCGTTCATCTTGCAAAACACCACTTACTTATGTACTTTACTCGACTGTAATGCGAACGATTTCTGGGCAGTAGCGAGTAGTTTAGCTACTAAAATACTCGCTACTCTACTAAAGTAGTAGCCTAGTCCGAACTAGGCTTTAGCGAGAGCGAGAGTTGGCATTTATTAGTGGAAAACAACTGATTAGTTTCGATATTGTAAGGAAAATATTTCCTGTCTACGGGTATGGGTATGTGCTCGCTGTCTCCCCCAACGACGGAGAAATTTTGCCAGAATCACCTCATGGCAGGCGAATTGGTGATCGCAGTGGAGGTGTTAAAAATTTTCAAATGCTGGTAGGTTCCCTAAGTCGGCTCGACACCTATGTCACGGGCGGAACTGAAGAGGTCGAGTCTAGTATAAAACAAAGTCACTTCCTTGTCTGTCTGTCCCTATGTATGCTTAGATCTTTAAAACTACGCAACGGATTTTTATGCGGTTTTTTAAATAGATAGAATGATTCGAGAGCAAGGTTTATAAACCATTTGTCACATAGATTTCCATGCGGGCATAGCCGCGAGGCACAGCTAGTATTCATATAAAATAGCGTGGAATAATAATAAAATACAGCAGAGTAGATGTTTTTTACATCTTACTAATACAATAAAATAAGCAAAATAAATAAAACATTCCATTGTAAGTATGATTTCATTTTGATTATACAATCTCTACGATTGATATCGATATAATAGATATATATATATATCGATATTAATTATTAATTGTCCAGCATTATTTATTATTATTTATTTATTATTATTTATATGATCTAACTAGTTTTTGCCCACAGCTTTGCACAGGCATTCGTTGTTTCTATGGAAACAGGTTATTTATATCCCAGAGGAACTAATTTAGTATGGGAAAAAGTAGCCAGTATGTTATTCTAGGTCTAGGCTTACATCATAATCATCAGCTTATAGCAGTCCACTGCTGGACATAGACCTCCCTGAGCGCCATAGCGCCTAGTCCTACATCTTGGTTTATATTATAATATTTTCATGAATGCAATATTACAGTCCTACTCGTTCAGTAGTTTTAGCTTGAATAAGTAAGAAACATGCATCCATACATACAAACTTTCGCGTTTTTATTCAAAGTGTGATAATTTTTATTTAAAGTTCGCCTAATTTTATTCTACTCAATAATATCGCTCACGTTTTAAGTATCTGAAATATTTTATCGTATTTCCTTATCACCCACAAATCAATTTAAACACACCGTTTATTAATAGATAAGTAATGTTTGAATTCATTTTCAGTTTATCTATTGTGAATTTTTTATTATCAACAATTTTATTAAAACTACATGTTAAAATCACATCACTATCATATCATTGGGTACTTAGATTATAATGATCAGGTAGTGGCTACACATTATTGAGAAAATTTAATGCGATAATGGAATACGGTTTAGCTATAACCAAGCCCTTGGCAAAACCTCGACTGAACGTAAGAATAAAAATGTTTTATTTTAAATTTATATACAAGGTAGCCTTTAAGTTAATTATAGGAATTTATGCCTCTAAATAAATTAACTTTAGAGTTAACATAGAACAACCTCTTTATATAGGTATACATACATATGGGCTGTAAACTTAGTACCTACTTTAAAGCTCTCTTCTTTATAGCATGTCTCGTTCCTTCCGTGCTAGTTATAAAACTCTATTACGGCAAGGTAGAGCTCAATACCTCACAATCGTCGAGTACCTACTAGTCGTAATTTTGCAATAACTTATCGACTCTGACTAAGTCTTGTGTATCCAGCTATATTTATTTAGTCTGAACAAAGAAGAGTGTCAAAACAGACAAAGGCCATCATATTAAAGCTGAGTTCACTTCGTTCTATGGCGCAGCGTCTGGTTGATCAAGAGAAAGCTGACTCACCTCCTCCATTCCTATAACAAAGGTAGGGGAACCTCCATACGTTCCCCAATCCGACAGCATACCCCAGGCAAGCTAGGATGAACTCCAGTGGGCTACCCCATTTGGCTCGCGATGGCGTATAGCTGCGATGTGATGATACTTCAGAAGTTGTGTCATAAGATTTCTGGTTTGGTGTCTGTAAAGAAAAAGATATATAATAATAATGCTGACTAAAAATGGCAACTTGAGACGTGCTTAAATCTGAGATGCATTTGAGTCTTTGGGCGTCAGTCACACATTTAAAGCAGCTGATTCCTACGCTAGCAGAATACAGCCAGCCTGTACCCTGACGTTCTACTGACAGCCAGCGTCACTTGGCATACTGATTGTACTATACAGCCGAAGTCACACGTGTTTTCTGGCAATTAATGTCAAGTGTCAGTTTTTTTTTTTTGCAGAAATAACACGGAAAAACTAAAAAGAAACAAGGATTATGTATAATAAATAACAAAGTTTTATTTATTTACTTATTTATTACTGAAATAACCAAATTCAAAAGAGATTAGAGAAGTATACGAACAGGGCACGACTTTACCACCCTTAGGACAAACAGAAGGATGTTTATGTATTAGTAATAGAAATTTATTGATAAAAACTGAACGCATGTATACGAAATCCACGTAAGCCTTCCTAGTTCGCATCGTTCCCATCGCTCTGTATGAAGTTTGAGGACGTGTATTGCTGAGCTATACCGTATAAAGCCCATGTGCAACGTTAGTTTATGCACTTTAATAAATGATAATAATACAGAATAAAGGAAATCGCAATATTATTAACATCGGAATAAAAAGCCCATTTACTCTTTAATTTGATAGACATTTTGAATAATCAAGCTGTTGGACTAGCGCCTTTAGAGCCATCATCGGTAGTATACCTACTTAGATGCTCTACTACACCGAACAGAGATCTACTCGATCTACGAAATTAATATCACCTAAGAAACTCATAAAATTTTTGTTGCGTGGCGTATTTTATTTAGTATATATATAGACCAGCATGATTTCTCTATTGATTGACCTCTAAAAAACTTGTAGTGTCCTGTGGTGCGCCTTCGCGAGAGCCCATGTCTGACATTCGCATGCTAGTACCGGGAGCTCAGATTAAACACGTAGTTAGTACCTTAGACTACACCAAAATATTACTAAGGAAACCTTTCAAACCATTTCTAATTAGTAATCTCTTGGTAAAATATCGGCTCCCACAAAAGGGGACACCATTTAAGGGCCATTTGCCTACATTATCAGATATAACTTTCCTCCACAGCGGTAATCTAATAATGTATTCAGGGAGACAGATTTGGACTTTTGGATCACTTTGAGGTGTCTCAGTTTTGTACCAATAAGGTAATTAGGGAAAGTTTGCGCAGTCTGCTCCGAGCTATCCCTTCGAACAAGGGAATAATAGTCCCTATTATAATGCAAATTCTTAGACGAGACGAATGTAGTCGGACGGCATTCGTTTGATTTAAATTCCAAATAATGTTATGCTGGAGTTTACTTTACAACTTCTTCCCAACTTACTTTTATGTTTTTTAGTTTGTTTATGGATAACTGTGTGGGGGGACTTACAATATTAATTGCGTATTTAGGTACCTACTTCATGTTTTTAGATTTTTAATAAATTTTGAGTTTTTTTTATATACTAACTTATTTAAATATATTTTTTTTAGCTTATTTCTGCAAATATGTAGCAATAATATAAAATTATTGCTTGAAGGCCAGAATTTGGTGAAATACTCCTCAGCATTTTAGTGTAATAAAGCAAAAAAGTGTATGAGAGTGGACATAATGACGTAAAATAGTAATTTGTCGTCAAATCAAATTCTGAACAAAACCGCCGCAGTCACAAAGTCCCTGAAATATTTAGCATAAAGTTTTACTCAACTTTTACATGTTCAAAAATCTTCCCAGACATTGCCATCAGACTAAGTTACTTAAAACTTCACCCTGATTTCTATGAACACAACACACTGCACCTGAGTCCAACTTGTTTAACTTTTAAATTGCTTTATAACATCGGTATTTGTGATGTGAAATTCACGGTTTCAAGATGGGATTTTGATGAAACCTTTCATTCCGAGAAAGGTTTCGTCAAAATCCCTAGTTTGCGCCGCAATTAGCAAAACCTCGGTTAATATTAAGATTGATTGAGACGGTGGTGTGTATAGGAGGACCTACTTGGAATTGAAAAAGTCTGAGATAACTAATTATATCGAAAATAGTTCCATTAACTTTATATAATAGTTCCACACACTTTACATTTTGTTAAATTTGATCAGGTACTATTCAATACTAAGCAATCTTTCCATAGTTTGCTGGCGGTATTATGGTTCTTGTTTTTGGTGAAATTGAGAAAGAGAAATACATAGAATGATATTATTAAGGAAGAACTGCTAATCAGCTGATGTTGAAAAGCAGAACACTACCTACCAGGTACACATTGAGTATTGCAGGCGACACGACCGAGAACACGAAACATCAGATATCTTCTGGATCCAGGTGAATGGTTGGTTGTTTGCGAGTTAGGAGTTACACTCAAGGGCAGTATCCGAAGTTCACAGTTTGTTATTAGAACATCTTTCTTGACCGAGGGCAAATAACGTCTCGTCGACTCTTTACACAAATTTTGAATTTTGAGACATCATAATATTAAGATGTCCACTTAGCCAAATATTATCCACGGCAAGCATATTTTTTCATCAGACAATACGTAAGAATTATTTCCTAATGAAATAGTCTAATAACTGAGAAATCCATACTAGTATAAAGTTTTTTAAAAAGTTTATTTTCTGTCTGGTTTGTCAGGCCAGATTATTGGTTGGATTATTGGTTCTACATTTTGGTAAGGTGGTATCCCAAGGAAAGACATGTGCTACTTTCTATCCCGGAAAAGTGCGTTAGAAACTGCTGGCTGAAGCTAGTCTATACTAATATTATAAAGAACATTTTTTGTTTGTAATGAATAGGCTCGGAAACTACTGGATCGATTTGAAAAATTCTTTCTCCGTTGGGAAGCTACACTATCCCTGTTGAACATAGGCTAAATTATATTTTCAAAAAAGTTAGGGATCCGTACTAAAACCGTGCGAAGCCGGGAAGGTCCGCTAGTTAATAAATAAGATAATTACGTTTTAATCTCTCCGCTAGGATCTGATTATTATACAATGTACTTTGGACACATTGTCACGAGGTTATTTCTTATGAATAATTATTATTGTGGTATAGAAACATTTCAACGCGTTCTACTTGAGTTGGTGATAATAAAATTTTATAGAGAAATCTCGACTTTAATCTAGAATCTAAATTGTTTTTTGAGATTTCAGAGAGTTGATCTCCCAAACTAAAATATTCATATCGCTTTGTATATAAAAAATCAAATTATTAACACGAATAAAACCACTGTAAAATGTATAACAAAATGAAATTTTATAGCACAGTCAGAACGATTATATTAATATATATAATTAGACCACCAATGTGGCGCGGCGGTGCGCGGCAGGTTCGATTCCCACCTCGGGTCAAATGTTTGTACGTTCTGCAGATATTTGTTCCGGGTGTTCTGGTCGTTTAAGTATAATAAAAAAATCTATATAATGTAATCTATAGTATTATCTGTCATCCAGTAAGTACCCATAACACAAGCTCTGCTTAGCTTCGGGTTAGTTGATGCTGTGTGGATTGTCCAGCATAACTCATTTATTATCAAAAAATTTATCAAATCCATACCTGGCTCATAGTGTAATCTCCACCAGCCATTTCATGAAGATTTCCTCCGAGTTATCGTATGCAGTGTTATTGTTTATTGAAGTGTACATAGGACACACGAACGCCCCAAAACCGAATATACGGCGAACTAAACGATTACGTGCGAGCAACATCTGCCTACGAACTGATTCAAATCGCCATTTTTTTTATCAAAAGGCGATATTAGGTACTATCTTTGGAAAAGCGATAAAGATAACAATTCATTTGGGAATTATTATCTTAATAATTATCTTGTAAAGTATTGGCGTGGACGGAAACCATTTTAACGACTTTTATACTCGATTTTATAAAGGTTTTTAAATCTGCGGTATTTTTATTACAAACTAGCGGACCTTCCCGGCTTCGCACGGTTTTAGTACGGATCCCTAAATTTTAAAAAAAATATTAGATAGCCTCTGTTCACCGGGGATAGTGTGGCTTCCCAACGGTGAAAGAATTTTTCAATTACATCTAGTATAGTAGTTACGGAGCCTATTCATTACAGACAAACAATTTAAAAAAAAGTAAATATTATATGAAGTGATTTAATTTATTTATTCTACGGATACATGTTGGTTTTATTTGTTTTCATACATATGAAAGCAAAAAATAAAAATAAACAATAAAGAAATAATAATAAGGAATGGCGTAGGTGATTCGATACGTTCACGGGGTCGTCTAATAATAATAGAATTTAAAATTATTCTCGTATAAAGATTATCGATCAATCAGTACTCTCTAAAGTAGAATCATTACTTTTGGCTTAATAGAAAATTATATGGCTGAAGTATAATGACACCAATTTCAGGAAATTTTCCTTCCAACAAAAAGCACGGGTAAAGTACTATCACGTTACGACCCGGTATAAATTCACATCCTGGTGTAAACTTACTCCGCAGAATAGAAATTTATTAAAATTTTCTCATCTTTTCAAAACCCAACACCCCGTAGAGACCGCGCGAGTGTGAAAAATTATGCAAGTTCCCTTGCAAACAATTACAATTCCCGTTTTTATTTTCTAAAAAACAAAGTTATAAAATTGCTAGCTATTTCTCAAACGACCTCAGAACAACAACGGGGGGAGTGTAATGCAAAAATATATCCAACCATTAGTGAGCCATAGTTGAGAGGACCTCCAGACAAATTGGAAAAGGTCCTGTGTTTGCAAATTACAAATAATACTTTCTACAAAACGGCTAATGGGTATGGATAAAAGATGTTTTCATTTGCATAATGAGGGGCACTTTCTCTTCGAGTCTTCATTTTTTCAATGAGATTCTTTGTCGTGAGGGTTGAGAGGTTTCTTGATTTTCTAACGTTCAATGGGGCTCCAAGTCGAATCGTTCTTTCGGACGCGATATTAAGTATAATATAACTATTAAGTAAGATACTGCTGCAGTATACTTTACTGCGGCAGTATCTTACTTGTAGTAACTTGTAGCAAATCAATGTTGAGCACAAAACACAAAATACGATATTAACATAATTTGTTTGATGTATCGAAATTGCAAAAAGCTAACATGACACGATCGCCCATAGCGCCTGTGGTACTCAACGCTGTGTGTATGTTTGATTTTGGAACAGGAAAAGCAATTGTTCTCTACGAGCGGAGTAAGCCGCGATGATTGTGTTTACGTGAATTTATCGTGAAGGTGGGCAGGGCAGTGATCCTATACTGCAAGGGCACCCGGCTTTCTTTGCGTCACCATACCGGTGATCCATGGCCATCACAATAGGTAGTAATATTGAATAGAAATAAAGCGATCAAAAGTCGCGTCTTTAACTTTAATTCAAGTTTGACTCGGTGGATAATCTTAAAATTTTCCCTCACAATGGCCGTGCTTGGCATCCATTACATGATATTGTTTCGGTTATTATTGTTACTAGAGTGCTGCTCTTATTTTATGTAGGTGGGAAGGGACTACCTAACTCAAGTAAATAATACAATTATATTATAAAGGTTGAATGAAGATAAACATTCTGAATTGGTTCGTCGCAATTGACGATTGATAAATGGCAATAGTTTATACCGTGGTTTCCAGAGGATTAATTGAACACTTCGCACACGTGGTTTCAGCGAGACAGCGAGCGCCACACCTCATTCGACGAGAGCCGCCTCCGTGAACACAAAACCTACCTGATGAGTCCATTTGTGTCATCGTATACCCAGATCGCATGATTTCACCTCTATGGGTTGCCCCGTGATACCTACTTTGTTTGTAAAGGTTGTATAGCCAATAGTCACATATGTAGATTTCAGGTTGTTAGAATTTAAGCCTCGGATACAACGAGCACGTGCAACAATAGGGGGGCCTACTTTGAAAAACAAAACACGACGTGACGTTTCGTTCGTTCGGAGGAAGGATCTCACGAACTAACCCGCCCGCCCTAGCAATAAGTAGTTACGACGCGGCATTAACGGACTTTCTTTTTAATCACTAAATAAATAACCCTTTACTACCTAACCGCGGTCCTTCAGATACCAGCGATGTTATTTTTGTTATTTCCAAGAATCTGTGATTTATCACATTTTTCCTCAGTCACATTAATGACGTCAGTGAGGTAACATTTGGGTTTATTCGTTAACCCATGTTTATCTTATTAAGTTTAGTATGTGTAAGCGATAAACCTCAAAATACTTTTTTATTTATCCCTCAGTGCCATAGTTTTGGTTTTCGAGAGCTTTATAATCGCTGATGTCTCACAGACCGCCGCCATAGGCAGTTAGTTATGTGACTGAAATGGGTTTTTTTTATAGAAAGTGTTATAGACAAAACGTTGGTCGTCGGATACGAAAATCTTCATAGTAGGAAAAACTGCAGATCAACTTCGTACTCGTTTTTCAATGTAGGCCTACGGAGTACGTTAACGAACGTGGGACACAGTGAAGCGCGTATTGGTTACAAAAAAACCTTCACAGCGGATTTGCATTGGTCTTTTGCCAAAAATTACACAAATTGGCTTGTATTTTCGTTTCCCGTACTTTACCTTGAAAGCCTGCGCACGATTTTTTTTATCATACATGGTGATACATGCTCACAGGGCTAGCAGAAAAGCTGCCGGATTGTTAACTTTTGTTTAATCTTTCATATAACTATTGATCAGGATTATCTATTACTATTAATAAATGAGATAATAGTACGATGTCATTATGGGTGGGTTGCTGGCCGTGATGATGATAGCTGAAAGCGCAGCGTAGCGCAGGTCCAGGCCATCACAGTGTGGTCAGAATTGAAGCCCTTAATTTTACAATCTCGGCCTTCATTGCAAGCTGAAATTAAGGCCGAGACTGAAAAACTGGCCTTTATAGCGCGGACAGCAAGGACTTAAATGATGACCGAGCTTGAAGGCCGAGACTAGCTAGGATAAAGCCATCATAGCGTGGCCAGCAGGGCAGTCATTGCAGACCAAGGCTTGTATAGTGCATTAATCAAACAATACGAGTAATATGTTTAAATAAAAATAAAACCACCTTGGCTAATAAATTATCGTAAAAATAAGCACAGTCATGTAAATATTTATTTATTTTGGAACACCATCAGCTACTATAATATCTATAGACTTAAAAATGACAACAGATAGCTAATAATAGGTATTTACTGATAGAATCTAAATTAGCTAAATTATGTGTGAACACTAACAACATTGTAACAAGAAAGAAAGCGTAATTTATGGGTAACTATAAAGTGTTCGTACTTAAACTAGTGATAAAAATAATAGAAAACATAAAACAAAATATAACACAATTATCAAGAACCGACCTAGACCTAAGTGCCAAAAAAGTCAAGAGACATGTGACGCCTTGCCTTGTGAATGCTGGTATGAAACGGGTCAATGTCAAAACTTCTTGCTGAAGTCATTGACTGTTTTGCTCGCTCGCACCATAAACGAATTCTGCCTATAGTTAGTTGAGGCTCCGGGAACATGTAGTGGAGGGTTGTATATCTGGCTCATCCTCGGGTAAGCCCGAAAGGTCGACTTGCTCAAAGAAGGTTATCATAATAATTACCAGATTACGTTTGATTATTTCCTTGTCACTAACTGCATGAATATTAATCTACTACATTATCGGTCATGATGGTCGCGGCGTATAACATCATATTGCTCATGATTACTTGATTGAGGCAAAATCAGTGAGATGTAAAACCAATAACTTCATCAAAATGTTCATTCCCATTCCTAAAATCAAAGTCTTATATCAAGCCTCAGTGAATGCTTATTGCATCCATAATGGAGTCTACACACTAAAGTCGGCGAATCGCAAACCAGATCAGTCGCAAACGAAACACAGCTGCCTACAATACTAAAACACTGAAATATTGCACCAACCAGTCGGACTGTGTTGCGAACTCTTGTACAGACTCCATTATGGAGTCTTGACACCAAAAGTAATTTAAAACGGGATATTTACCATGACTTTTGAGTTTTCCAATATTTCGTCACAGTTTCATGCTCCATGATAACGGAATAACTAAAGACTCTGCGAGCAAGTTAAAATAGGCAGAAACCGATCAACCCTTTTTTGTCTTTTGCTACTAACGTTACCATGATAGTCTCAAAAGTTTTATTATTTCTACCAAAGTCGCACGACAAACCGGGGGCTTAGTCGCAGCGTGTCGGCGGCTTTCCAATTGACAAAGCACATTCGGCAGCCTACAATACTAAATAAATAATGCTGGACAATTCAAACATCATCACCTAGCCCCAAGTTTAACAGATGGGTTGCGAGCTGCGTCGCAGGCGATCCTTCACCGCGCCATAGAGGTTGGTTGTCTAGTCTAAGTAGCACGTCAACAAGCTGTCGGTTACCGGGAATCAGCTATGTCATATGATTCATGCTTCCGACACAACTCGCCTGGCTGTCTCGCATCCGTTGGCGAGTTTAGTGTGTTACTCCTTCAGAATAACCAGAACATCAAAGTAACAGGAATACGCGTAATTTCATTTTCAACATTGAGGAACTCGGTTTTGTAGATACAGTTAGATAGATAAACATGTTTATCTTGAAAACGTGCGCCGGTACAGTCGCCTATAGAAACATCTCTATCATTCAGCAGGTTGTCGCCGTTGTTTATATTTGCGGAACGGTTTCTACGCGTGTGTTTATAATGTTGGTATTAATTCATGAATTTGAGCTGGGGCAAGCCATAAGCTATTAGATTTTTGAGAATAATATTTATCGTTCATGTTGTCAATAAAACCTAAACTTACCAGAATAAAAATGTTGACATTCTAGTTTTTAGATCGTAAAAATGGAGTAAAGATTTTGTAACACCTGAATCTACACCATTAACTTTAAAGGCGCATAATGTGAATTTTTCTTCGGAAATTTAAAAAGTCTTTTACAACGGGATATTTATTGAAAAGTTATTACTAATTGAAAATAATATGATGCTTCAGTTCACAGTTATCTGTGATGCCCACCATTGTTCTTAGGTCCTCGTGGCTCATCTCGAGCATTGTGTTTGTTGTTTTTCAATATTTAGAAGGAAATATTGATTTAAGCTGAAGACAGGGCACTATGGCGCTCATTGGGGGAGGCCTATGTTTAGCAGTGGACTTATATCGACTGATGATGATGATGACGATGATTAATTTAAACCGTTTACATTCATAATATATGTACATCCTACAGAGAACCAACATAGCTCTAATAATTAGCAAGCTGAAATGGCAGTGGGCCGGTCATATCTCGCGAAGATCCGACAACTGCTGTGGCAAACGTGTTCTTGAGTGGAGCCCCTCCGACCAGGTGGGATGACGACCTGCGAAAGACTGCCGGTACATAGATGCTGGATGCATCAAGCTGAAGAAAGGGCGCTATGGCGCTCATTAGGGAGGCCTATGGCGAGCAGTAGACTAACATATGCGGATATTGATGACCTTCATAATGCAATTAATATTGGTCTGTCATCTTATGCCTTGTCTCCACACAGCCTCCAACGGGCGGCAAGGTATAAATCTTCGCCACAGCGGTACCTTCCGGCCGCTCGCGCCCTCTCGCCTCCGTTGGCGATAATTAATTCAGTATTCCCCTTTAATTAATATATTATTTTAATGCTCAGTATTTAGACTGTTTATTCCAGGGAATATTTTGGACTCGGATAAATTTTATGTTAGTATTATGATCCGTCCTCTTTGGTATTCTCTAGTTGTTCTCTAGTTTAGCTAAGCTATGACCCGATGCTCTGCTTTATTACAAAGAATGGGAGTTGAGTCATCAGGGCTGTCAACTGAAGATGATCCGAGTACATACCCTCACATTGTCTTGAGATAATCTCTGCGTGTACAAAGATGGTGGTTACCAGACTATACCTCATCGATACTTAAAATACTTATATGTTTATAAAGGTTTTTAAATATTCTTACTTTTGATATCAACGTTTTTTTACTCTAATTTTATAAGTATTATTACAAGTGCGATGAAAGAGAACTACCTTACACATTAGGTGTTAGGTAGTTGGTCGAACGAATATTTTTTGCAAACACTGGTTCGTCCAAAAAACGATTATTTAATCAGAATCCCGACAAGGCAATCCTTGTAATGCCATTCGTGTACCATCGTAGACGAGGTGTCCCTGATGTCAAGTTCGGAGGAAACAGCGCTGAGCATAGCGACAAACTGAGCGATAGATATACAAAAACTAGGAGTGGCATGTTGCTCAGTGCCCGCCGGTATCAGCAGGTATCGTGATGGTTGTAACGTGCTTATGACTAACTCATGCTGAGACAGAGTCCATTGTGACTAAAATGCATAAAAATCTGTATTGTCTTTTATTTTTAAATCATGTTTGTTTTATTTTTGTTGATTGAGTTGCAAATTAAATATTTTAATTCTCATTCATTAAAAAAGCACCCAAATTATTAAAATTATCTTACAATTTAATCCCAATTTTTGTCACTGGTGTCTAGAGTTATAGATATACAGGATGGGCAGCAACGCCCCCTGCAGAATATATCCACTTCCGTCGATTATAACAAACGTTAGGGGATATTATTATTATCACCATATTAGCCTCGGGGTCAGGTGTATGTCCAGCAGAGGACAACTATCGGCTAAGATGTAGATATTTAGGTTTTTGTTGCAACATAAATTTGCTGACGTTGATGTTTCTAAGCGATAAAGCCATTACCTGTCGCTATTAATGTTTTTTTTGTAATAAATAAATCAAATAAAATAAAAATTGTTTTCAATTTTAGACATCTTGTGGCCCATAAATAAGCTAGATAAGAGAATCGCTAATCGCTCTGCTTTTGTATAGAGACATCCTTACGGCACCCCTGGTATTCGTCGCGCAGTGACGCCCGCCGTGTCGCTGTCACAATCAGGCCGGTGTCGGCAGAAATGATAAATTCTTGTTCCACGACTTATCCGTGGCATGTACGTGCACAGATTTAATGGGAGACTTGTAATTGTATTGTCAAAAGTAGGTTTTAAATCAAAATTTTCTGAGTTAATCAATGAGTTCCTTTTTTCTATTTATACAGCCTCTTAATACAGGGATTCACGATGTGAGTTTTACTGGTTTAGAGCTCAAAATACAGGGTGTCCCCAAATAACGCCCAAAACAGGTGAAACTAGATGAATATGTTTGAACAAGTTGCTAGAATCTTTTTCTGACTAAATGGCAGCCATCTGCAATTTTACTTTCCATACTCGTACTTTGCTCATCATGTACTGTCAATTCTAAATGGTACACAAGATACCTTTCTTTCACTTTGAAATAAATTTGTAAAACTGGTGGAAAAACAAAGAAAATTTTGTAAATAATTTCCAGATTTTTTTGTTTATCGAGCACTACTGAAAAATCAAGGCAGTTGGCCAATACATTACGTTTGTGCTCATATCAGTAAATGAAGAAATCTTCATTTATGTAACACTGGGCACTATGGCTTAAGATCTTATCTAATCAAAAACATAAATGTGAATTCTAGCCAAGTTCGTTTAGATAGTGGCTTCACCGATAAAAGAGCAAAAATCATTATTGAAAGGCGCCTAGTTTCATAGCAGTTCCTAATCTTGATTTGTTACGTTCTTTCACGATTTAATGAGAGGTGTGACAAGTTTATATCTACCGCATTTGTTTTAATGTAGGTTACACTTGCAAGGGTATCCAGGTTTAAGGACAAAGAATAAACCATAAAAAACCAACTTAATTCCCGCGTTTTTCATTTTTCTCTGGTTTAGATCATTTATTTGCACTAAATGATACCAGGGGCCCACAAGATGTAGCCAAGAACACTCGACTAAGAATATTCCAGAAATAAATCGGACGATTGTTTCCGCATTGGATCTTACGCTGCTACTGCTATGTCCTGGAATCCCAGACCTTTCTAGTTATTTCCCAACAAGTAAGCCAATATCAAATAGCCATTGCAGTTCAAGCGTCATTGTGGTACGTCATTATTTTTCCTTATCATTGTCTGAGCTATCGTCGGCCAACTTTGAGCATCGAGAGCTAGAGGAACTATTCTTACAGTGACAGCGATTGGTCGATCATTTTGTTCAACGACGATGGAAAGAACTTTATTTAAAAGTTAAAATTTTGTTGTATATATCATAGAATTAGAAGAGGTACATATGTTTGTTCTGTTACGTTTTTGTTAGAGTGCTATAATTAATATTAGGTTTGAATAATAACATACTTACCAATTTGGATCTTGTAATACCAAAATCGAATAGCCAAAATCAGTTCAAACGTCTGTATGGGACGTCATTATTTTGTCTGAGCTATCGTCCGCCCAGTTTGAGCATTGCGAGATAGGGGTACTATTCTTACAGTGGCATCGATTGGTATATAATTTTGTTCAACGACGATGGATATCTTTACTTAGTAGATTCCCTAAGCTTCTAATTATTATTAAAATGGTTATATTCGACTAATGTATCTAAGAATAAGAGATTACCAGAATTGTATATTTTTATTCGGTTACCTACTTTTTTGTTACTATGCAATTCTTTGATTTGATTCATCATCATCATCATCATCAGCCTATAGCAGTCCACTGCTGGACATAGGCCTTCCCCAATGAGCGCCATAGCTCCTTGTCGTCAGCTTGCCGCATCCAGTATCTACCTGCAGTCTTTCGCAGGTCGTCATCCCACCTGGTCGGAGTGCATCCTACATTAGGTTTACAGAGTCATGGTCTCCACTCAAGAACACGTTTGCCCCAGCGGCCATCGGTTCTTCGCGAGATATGGCCGGCCCACTGCCACTTTAGCTTGCTAATTCTTAGAGCTATGTCGGTGACTTTGGTTCTCTGTCGGATGTATTCGTTACGAATCCTATCCGTCAGAGAAACTCCGAGCATAGCTCTTTCCATAGCTCGCTCAGCGACTTTGAACTGGTGGGCCAGCCCTATGGTGAGTTTCCATGTCTTAGCTCCGTACGTCATTGATTTTATTTAATACAAAATTTAAAAAATCTAAGGTTAAGTAAAAAAATGGATTGATTTTATTATCGATGAACCGGCGACGACGTCGCATCTACCTTGTACAGGAATAACGCCTCCCAGCAGCTTTTGTTTTAGTGTTGTGCCCCCAAACGTCGATAGTTCTTAGTTCATCGATACTCATGGAGCGTACTTTACAGCCGCATTTTAAAGTTTATAAATTCAACTTTTACAAACTTAGCTATTTCTGTTACCAGTTTTACGGGAGAAGTTCTGCGGTGGCTATAAAGTTTTAGTTGTTTTCGGTTTACGCAATATTTTTATGATAGTTAGATTATAATGGTCGGTGATTTTATTTAATGTAGATGAGCATGAAAGTTGCGCTTCCATTACTCGTAAAAATTCTTATTCTTAAGCATTGGTGCGATTACGTAGTGATAAATTTAAATTATTCTACTCAACGAAGAGGTTTCTGGAACAGTAAGATTGATATATGTTTCGGTTTTGCCGACCCTGCCCAAAGTGGGGCCAAAACGTTCTCGGGTGGTGACCATGTTGTGGTGATCTGATGATGACCGAGGGAGGTCTACATCCAGCAGTGGACCTCCATCGACTGAGATAATGATAACATTGTATTCATTTCGTATGGACAACTCTCCTAAAAATTCCTTGTTCGAAATTCACTTGTTCTAGGTGTAACTTGATAGGTTTTGTACATTGTCTTTTATTTAAATTATTTAATTAATCATTGCAGCCAGCGTCTTGGGAACGCTTCCGTCTGATATTTATATGGATCAGTTAACAGCTACCTATAGATTGTTTGCAACAGTCTGCAGTTAAATTCAAATAGTTTATTTATAATAAATTAATCCTCATATCTCGCCACATTACTGGTATGTGAATACATAAAATGTTCCAAATAAGTTTCAAATTATACTTCTCATGCTAATTAATAAAAAGTTATAAAAGTAAATGTCATGCTAAACTATAAAATAAAAATAATCAAAATTAAGATTAGATTAAATGTCAATATTATTATAAAATAAATAATTAAAACTTTAAAAGGTCAGAAACTCCTGGATTGTAGGTATAAAAGCTACGTTGTACGAGCCTTTCTTTTAAGACTTTAAAGTCATTTAAAACGGGCACCATGATCACGGAATAACTGAAGGCAGTGCCTTCAGTTATTCCGTGATCATGGCGCATGAAACTGTGCCAAAATATTGGATAACTCAAAAATCAAATCATGGTAAATATCCCGTTTTAAATGACTTTAGTATTAATAACCATGATTGTTTTAAAAGTTTTAAGACTTTATTAAACAATATTTCTTTGTGTTCTAAAATATATTATTAGTTCAACTATTTCAATTATTAAACTTCAAATTGTTTTCTATTACTTGATTGTAATTTTCTTCATCAATTCATATCACCATATTACATTAATTAATTTACTTTTATTATACCGTTTCACATCATAGATTGTAAATGAAAGTTTTTTACGATATCGATTTTAAAATCGCAGTTTTCACAGCACTACTGCAATTCACGCCAGAGCTGTAATTCACGACGTCAATAAAATATATTTCACCAACGTTTCGTCTCTCAAGTTCATTAGTACTTAGATAAGTAGGTACCTTAGAGACAAGCTCGGTGCTAGAGTTTTTTTTTTAAGTTTCATTGGAAAGGTTTCTATGGTATAAAAATTCCAATATCTATACTTGTTATGATTAATATGTAGCTATTTGTGGGAACCTATTAATGGTCACCTTAGTGCTAGACACTGAGTTAATTTAGAAAATATTGAATCTAATAAATAAAAAATCAGTATTGAATATTCCTACTATTTAGTATGATAAAATACAATATATGAAACTTATAGATCTTTATTATTATTATTGCTATTCAAAAAAGAAGGAAGTTTATTTATTTTTAGAGGAAGAGATAAAATATCTAAGTTTTTCATTATTCTTATTAGGTACTTACCAGCATTTAATGATCTTCAGATTTGCCTGCTAAGACGACTGAGTGGGTCGGCATTAGCTGAAGAAGATTGCTGATAGTAATGTCTTAAAGGTAAAAACACAAGTTATTTTCTCTTATAAAATAAGAAAACTTATTAGTTGCAAAGGCTCCTTGTGAAAAGCCACATCAAAATGCCTTTGACTGCCGTCTAACAAAAAATTCTGCCTAAACTTTTGCATAAATATTACATGAAGGCTCCGTATCACAGCAATATAGTGTCAAGCAAGACATCAGCAACAAAATTAGCAACAATGCCTCAAAGGGATTGGTGTGGTGTCCATTTAAATAATTAATGTGGAAAACCAGGGTCGTCTTACAGCTCTGGTAGAACAGCTGGACTTGTTTTAAAGACGCTTGAATTTGTTCCTTATTTTACCTTCATCCTTGAGGGCATCAGTGCCGATACTTTTCAGCAAACGTTCTTCATTGTTACCTGGTGGATTATTTTGCTACTGGGCATTCTACTACTAACAATAGGAGTTGAGTAAACAGAGTACCTACAATACCTCGTATGACAAAACGACGAAGCTACTTAACAGCCTTTATTGGTCCACTGCTAAATCCAGGCCTCCCCCTGATATGCGCTTTATTGACAGGAGGGTTAGTGCCTATAAACCCCACGGTGACCATGCGGGTGGGATCGTTAATTGTTCTGCAGGAGGCTGCTGCCCGCCCCCGGTAGATATCACTTTGTGGCTTTTAACGACACCTGCGGGAAGAGTGGTGCAAATTTGAAGCCAGCACCACAGTAATAGTGTACCTAATAGTTATTCGACGCTTACTCACAGTATAGTCTGGCCTCAAAAACCCCTGCTTCTTTGGGTGTGAGTGGTAATAGAAGTAAGAAGTAAATAACTACCTTTTTCTCGGTTACCGGTAACCCGTCGGTCTCCTGTGTTTTTTGTTCGCTTGTATTTGCGTTGTCCATAATATATTATATGCTGTAGATCCGTCCAAGTAGGTACAGCAGTTGAGCCAGCCTAAATAAATTAAATAAAAAATAAATAATGCTGGATATGCACTAAGCATTTCCATAGAAAACACAGTATACAACAAAATTTCGATAACATACGAATATTATTCTATGTGTATTTTCGTAAACAAGCCTTTCAAAGAGAATACAAAACTCCGTAAGCTTTTGACATGTAGACGACATGCAGTATAATGTACTTTTTGACAACCGTAGACGGTAGACAGAGAATAACAAAAAGAATACAATAACTACGTAGACTTGTTTGGGAAAGCGTGGAAAGTATTTTTAAAAAAACAATTAAAATTAAATTGAAGTTGAATTTAATATTTTATATGGTTTTAGAATGGTGGCTTAATTAAGACTGAGGCTTTGAGTGTGGAGTTCTCGGACATTCTTATCACAGGACGTAGATAAGAATGTCCAGACGCTAACTCAGCGAATAAACGTGAGAAAGACGTGTGGGCGTTAGATATTAAACAAGGAATGTCCGATCTTATGTTACGCAGAATACAGACCTTGATGCCATAACTACGTAGTGGCTGTGGCCGAACAAGGCTAGAAGGCTTAGCTAGAAGGGAAACGAAACAAATGTGTTTGCTAAAATCTTGGACGAATGAAATCACTCATTCCATTCTCAGATCCATAGAGTTATTATCATAGAAGTATTACGAACCGCTATACAAAAATTGCCCCGAACATCCCTTTCTGATTTTCTTGCGGGAGGTGAGGTAAACGCGTATCCACACAAAAGCAAATACAGGCGGGGTCACAAATAATTATGAGCGAAAAATTAAACACATCTGTTCCTACTTTCTATTTATTCCCTTGCAAGGATAGTCTGATAGAACGAACGTAGAATTCAGTGAGTTGACTCTTTCGTTATCAGCTATGTCCGTGGTGACCCGACGCGGTCAACGGGTAATAGCCATTTGGGGAGCAGGGAACTTAGTTTATTGTACCAATTTCCATCCATTTGTTACGGAGACGGCAACAAATCGAGAAGTCGCCCAACGATTTTGTCTTGTTACGGTGGTACAAGCATATGTCTCCGTTACTTGCTTAAGCAAAATGTATGGGCAAACGTTTAGGACGATCAGTGTCTTTTGTTGGGTGTTATGGTGAAAATATAGATGTCATGATTTATTTTTATCGCATCAAAACTTTATTAGCAAAGAAATACAACTATTAAATATCACTGAGTACGAAACGAGTAGTAGAATATAAAATGTAAATACATTTGAAACAGTTGAGATAACTGCACTGTGAACTTTTTTTGTGAATAATCGAACGAAAGCGATTGACGGAGCCGTGGTGCACGTGTTAAACCGTACGAACCGATCTCTGCGGTCCAAATAGGATTCGACGTCATGCCGTACGAAATAAAGCACAACTAGGTAGTAAAGTCACATTGTTTAGAGGCTCCCGACTCTCAGGGCTCCACAGTGAACATATCCTTGCCGGATTCGACTAAGCTGGCATCGGTCTTAAAGGCGTTCAGGCAGAATCCCGTGGATGGTAGCTTCGCACCAACACAACCGCTCGGCCGAGTGCATGGACCAAATATTCCGAAACTGCAGTTCCTCTCGTACTGAACAGTATTACTCAACGACATGCCAAACAAAATCGAGCCAGCGCAGCAGCATCAGCATCCTTAACAATTTCGTTGACTCGTACTATGATCTACTGATTTGTTTGCAACAAGTATTATGCGATTAATAAAAAAAAGAAAATATTATATAATTTCTTAGTTTAGTGTTAATGGGTATTCTAAATATTATGCTACACCTTTCAGACTTGTGCCGACTGTAGTAGGATAGTACCTATAATCGATATGTCAATACGTTACTTCAGGTATTTCAGTAATTAGGTAGGTACCTAAGAATTGATTAGATTCGATTATTTTAAACATTGATTGAAATAAGCGGATTATTTATAAGATATGGATGTAAAATCGGTCATACCAACGAATGAAAAATGAGTCCCAGAAACAAGGAAACTAAGTCCACAATTGAAAAACGAATATTTTTCTTATAGTGTCTTCAACGAAATACCAATATAAAACAGGTTCAAGGCTTTTATAATATGCAATATGTATGTCAATTATTTCAGATTAAATACAATAAAATCAGTATTTTATTTGAAGTAGTTTTAGTTTTAGTAGGTATTAAGCTTTTAGTATAAGGTATAATCTTGTTTCTTTTTTATGTGATTCTTATGAGTGATTACGTGATTAGATATAATATAATTGGTTTATAATTTTAACGTGAAATGGTAAATTAAGCATATTATTAACTTTATTGTATATAGCCACCTAGTATTTAACTTTAAATTTATGTTGCAGGGTGCATGTTGGACTTATATATTTTTTTTAAGAACTTTTATACACATGTAAGCAATAAATCATTGATTATTGAGTAAGTTTACCAATTAGTTTGACGACCGATGTGGCGCGGTGGACGAAGGTCCGCCTACGACGCAGGAGGTTGCGGGTTCGATTCCCGCCTCGGAATAATTGTGTATACAATCTGCAGATATTTGTTCCGGGTATTCTGGTCGTTTTCTATTTATAATAAACAATTTCTATCTATGTAATAAATTGTATTATGTATATCAGTTATCTAGTACCCATAACACAAGCTCTGCTTACCATGGGCTTACGACACCCGCGTGAATAGTTTGGGTGATGAAAATTGTAAGCCGTCACCATACGGCGAAATTTATTTAACACTTTGAGTGCTGAAATCACACGGTATGTGTTTTCTACAAGTGACTAATATGCGTAAATCCACACTAGCGCAGCGGCTGAGAAAATACAGATCAGTGTGTCTCAGCACAGCCGTTATATTTTTCGAACGAAACGCATGTGCGGTGCAACACAACCGCTGTGTAGAGCGGCAGCACGAATTTTTTAGGTTAAAAAAAAGATCGCAGCCGTCGAAAAAAAATCGCAGTCAAAGTGTTAAAGAGAGAAAATCTAAATTATAATTAAAATGTTTTATTACTTTTAGAGACTTACATCACTTAAAAACGGTATTATTTAAGAACTAAGTTATTATTTAGGAATTGAAAAATCTAAATATTACCTACCTGTCTCACATATTGCATCAAAACTACTATTGTATTTTTAGGTTCATCATCATGATCATTAGCCTATGTTAGTCCACTGCTGGACATATAGCACCCTGTCTTCAGCTTGACGCATCGAGCATCTCCCTGCAGTCTTTCGCAGGTAATCCCATCTTGTCGGAGGGCATCCTACAATACGATTACCGAGTCGTGGTCTCCTTTAGTATTTTATTTTTAGGTTAATCGGTTCAAATGCGATACATGTGTATGTTCCCATGATAGGTATGTCGCTTCGTTAACAACTGACTCATGAGTGCAAGAATCATAAGATTTAGTACAAAATCAGTATCCATTTGTCAATAAAGCTTATTATTTATTTATAGTATTTCGAATACCGACCTTTCTATTTCTCAGAGAAATAATACATATATAAGAACCTTTAAAAAGAACCTTTAAGCTTGAATGAATATTTTGACGGAGTTTAGTTATTTTAGTTACTATGTAAATGTAGTATAGATAGAGACTCAAATTGAAAAACGCATTATTTTCAATTCTTAATTCTCAATTCTTAATTTTTTATTTTTGCATTATGTACTATTATTATGTCTCTCATTTGCCATGATCACGGGCCATAAAGTGACCCGGTCCTGGAAGGCTTGCGTGGGGCCGAAGCCAACAGCACAGAGGCCCTTTGAGAAGTTAATCTAAAGGCGATGGCTACACATAGCGGGTATCATCCTCGGGTGCACAATATGATACACCCAAAGATGATATCCGCTTGGTGTAGAGACTATTGCAAAGAAAAATGAATGAAATAAAACCAGGCTATTGTGATGGATGGATGGACTGGGTAATCGGGCTATAGGGGAGATTACGGACGTCTGCCATAAACAAGTCAATCATAATGTTAAGAGTGGCAGACGGCGGCTTGCCGAATGCTGGATGGGTTTCTTAAAAAGCCGGAGTATATTACCGGAAAGGAACAACATCGGCGCAAACGACTGAGGGGTGTCGAGAGGTGCGACCCCGATTTCACCATCACGAAGACTGCTCGTGAGCGGGTTTCCTCGCTATTACGCCATTAGACACTTCCACCCCCGAGTCTACATCCTAAGATGCATCTCTCGCGACTCCACTCAGACCGGCCAATGAAGGCAAGCAAGAGGTGGGGATCTGGTTCTCTTGGGATGCCACTCCGCAAGCGGAGACGAGAACCAGGAACTTCCCCGGGAGCACTCGGTACCCGTGGTGTCGCTACTCACCAACAGCTCGCCACAAGCTGCCCTGCGGGCCTATTATTATTATTGATTTTTGCTCTATTTCCAAAATATGTAACTTTTGTACGCCTAATGGCAGATCACAGTGCTCTTAATTTTAAGTCTGAACATCCCTGTAATACCTGTGTATCACAAATAAATATATGAACTATGAACTATAAAAAAACCCCAAACCTCTGCCACGAAGATTTTTTTCATCTCTAGAGCAATAAAATAGCAATTGCTAAGAGAAAACGATAAATATTAAAGCTCGACGGATAAACCTCACAGGTTTATCCCGTCGAGGCTAGGCGGTGCGAAAAACAGATAAATGTGGGATCCTTGCAAAGCCCCTTGAAAAGTTTCAAGACGATACAAGCCAGTACTGAGTCTCGGGAGATTATTGCTGTTTGCAGAACGCATGGAGGAAGGATACAATACAATATATCTTAATTGCACCATCAGTACAAAAAAAAGGATCTTAATACTAACTAAATGTAGTGGCACAAACGGCGGCCTTATCGCTAAACGCGCAGGTACGTTTTTCTTCCAGGCAACCTTTGGATGGATAGGATCGGTAAGTATTAAAGCTGACGGTGGCGTAATTATTTAAGATAATCTATATATATAAAAGAAAGTCGGTTTGTTAGACTATTTATAACGAGAAGAACGGCTGAACTGATTTAGCTGAAAATTGGTGGAGAGGTAGCTTAGTACCAGGAGTCTAACATAGGATAGTTTTTATCATTTAAACCAATTGACATATAGATTTCCGGGGGGGCGAAGCCGCGGGGCGCAGCTAGTTATATATAAAATAATTTTTATTTATCTTAAGAACGTAGGTACATAGTGTACCTACATATATAAAAGTATATAATGCGAACACTCATTGTAAATTCCATATCCACCTAAACTATTATATCATCATCATCATCACCAGCCTATAGCAGTCCACTGCTGGACATAGGGCTCCCCTAATGAGCGCCATAGCGCCCTGTCTTCAGTTTTCCGCATGCAGCATCTGCCTGCAGTCCTTCGCAGGTCGTCATCCCACCTGACTGTAGGACGTCCTACACTACGTTTACCCCACCGGTTGTCGGTTCTTCGCGAGATATTAACTATTATATAAACCACTCAAATCAAATCAAAGACTATGTACATTATTATTAAGCTTTTTTGTAGATAAACTTTTTGTTTTTGTATTTTTAGTATTATTTTCTGGATTGGTTCGCAGACTTGACAGGCAATAATAAATATCACTAGTTTCTGCCAGCAGCTTCACACGCGGTTTGCATATAAACGCATTAATGTCAATCCAGGTCAGGAACTACATTCATGCAAAATGTCAGCCCAATGTCAATTAATTCAGATTTAATAAAATAAAATCAGTTTTTTTAAATTGTGTTTCTATAAGGGTACCAAATTTAAGCGTGTAGAGGTAACCAAAATCATTATTAAGCATTATTTAGCCACAAACTAAGCAGAGTTTGTGTTAGATAACTGATATAATATCTACATACATAATACAAATACATTACAAAGATAGATATTTTTTAAAACACATAGAAAACGACCAGAACACCCGACAAACATTTGTCCCCAGGCGGGAATCGAGCCCGTAACCTCCTCCGTCGCAGGCGGACCTACGCCCACCGCGTCACAAAGTCGACATACTCATGTGATACTCCATAACGGTCCTACATAGGTACCTAGTACCTACTCGCTCCTTAGACAAAGTGGTAGCTGTGTAATCAGGAGTGATTATTCTAACTAAAGCCTTACCCCTTACCATTATCGCTAACTAATAGTACAAAGACCCACGTCCCCTACCGCACGATAATGGAGCCCTGGTATTTTACATAGTACCTAAACTTATGATCTCAAAGCAAGCTTGCTTGCTACTAAGATTGTCTTTTGCTTCTACTTGAAACGAGTATGATATACCATTTATAAATTCAAGGGATAATAGATGATTTTAGATTATTATCATTATTATAGTGGGTTGATAGGAAATTCCAAATTAGTTGCTATCTAGTCTAGACATAATGTTTGTGTATCTTCTTCACCATACGTCATTAGTCATTATACACACACATAGTAAAGGCTAAAAGATTTGTTTTTAAGGATTGCGCAACAATTTCATTACATCGGAGTATTATTATATATTCTCTGGTACCTATCGGGAAGCGAGCTAAGCTGTTGGTCCTCCTGAGCCTGACATCACTCGGATAGCCTTAAATTAAATAAATTTTCCATAGAAACAACGCGTGCGAAACCACGTGCATGAACTAGTATTCTATAAAGTCATTTAAAACGGGATATTTACCATGATTTGATTTTTGAGTTATCCAATATTTCGGCACAGTTTCATGCGCCATGATCACGGAATAACGGTGCCGAAATATTGGATAACTCAAAAATCAAATCATGGTAAATATCCCGTTTTAAATGACTTTAGTGTTGATAACCATGATAGTTTCAAAAGTTTTATAGTATTCTATAAGTAGACAACCGATGTGGAGCTAAAGCTCCACATCAAAAAAGTTTTAAAACTTTCCAGTCTGAAATTTCTTTTATGCGTAACAGTGTAACAAATACAGTCTTTGAACGCTTCAAAGCGCACAAGTCGTTCGGAACAGACGTCGGTAATAAAGCCCTGTGATTGGCTGGAAGTGGCCCTCGATCAGATTTCTGATTACAAGAGATTAATTTGCGCCATCTTTCTTTGTCGTAGACACCTTTTTGTGACTGCGACTGAATGGAAGGTAAGAATTTTTATGGTTGGTTTTAAATTATGATAGGGAGGAATCTTGGATAGATAGATAGATAGATAGATAGAAAATTCTTTATTGCACTTTAACTATAAACTATGTACAGTAAAAACTTAAAAATTAAGTACAATTGGTGGTCTTATCGCTCAAGAGCGATCTCTACCAGACAACCATGGATGGATAGGATCGTGGACAGTACCAGGGGATCTGTGTGCTTGTAAGTTGTGGGATATTATAAATAAAATACTTATAGTACTTACATAGAAATATACTACATATATATCATAAAATATACATATACTACTTATAAACATAGGATCTCAGTTATGCGCTTAGTGACAACAGGACAAATAGTGCTCTTTTAACAGTGTTTTAAAGGTTGGTAATGACTTAGCACGCCTCACCGATATTGGCAATGCGTTCCATAGTTGCACAGCCCGGGCAGTAAAGGATTGGGCGAAGAAGGAAGTAGAGTGAGCAGGTACTTGAAGCATAAGGGTTGAAGAAGAGCGGAGAGAAAGAGTGTGAGAAAGATGAAGAAAGGTGAAACGTTCTTTGAGATAAGAGGGTGCAGAGGCCAGAAATAGAATATTATAGAGAAGAGATAGAATATGAGAATTATAGCGAAGCCGTATAGGTAACCACTTTAGCTTCCTGCGAAATTCCGAGACATGGTCATATTTCCGTAAGCCAAATATAAACCTTATCCCGACATTCTGCAGGCGCTCAAGTTTGTCTAACTGTTGCTCAGTAAGATCAAGATAGGATGAATCGGCATAATCGAGAATTGGAAGTAGGAGAGATTGTGCAAGAGAAATTTTAGTGGCAATGGGTAAGAAATTACGCAGCCTTCTAAGAGAACCAGCAGAAGCAAACATCCTGCGGCTGGTTTCAGATATCTGTGGTCCCCACGACAGATTTCTATCAATGAGGACCCCCAAATTTTTAACGGTTTCACTTTGCGCGACAGGGATCCCATCAAAGATCACGTTTGGGAGACTACTCCAATTTATTCGAGCTATCATCCGCGAGCTTCCTACTGTGATCACCTGCGTTTTTGCAGGGTTCACTTTTAGACCAAAGCTCTTACTCCAGTCCAGAATACGGTCTAAATCTTCATTTACAGTGGCAATAGCAAACGATAGCTGATCTACCGGAGCCTGCGTGTAGATCTGGAGATCATCTGCATAGAGGTGGTACGATGATGTAATGTGGTGAGATATAGAATTTATGAAAATAGCGAAAAGTAGAGGTGAAAGAACGCCGCCCTGAGGGACGCCTGCAGAAATATCGCACCAAGATGAGCACTCATCATCAATACGAATACGCTGCCGACGTCCGTGCAAGTAACTGCGAAACCAATCAGTCACTGCTGGAGATACGTTAAGAGAGCGTAATATTTCAAGGAGAATTTCAAAGTCCACATTGTTAAAAGCATTGGTAAAATCGAGTAGGCAAAGGATAGTTAGTTTACCATCTTCCATGCCAGAGCGTATGTCGTCAGTAATTTTAACTAGTGCGGACACGGTGCTGTGGCCTGGGCGGAAACCGGACTGGAAAGGGTTTAGAAGATTATGGGTGGAGAGGAATGTGCTTAGTTGCTGGTGAACAAGGCGTTCAAGGACTTTGGACAGGAAAGGGAGAATAGATATAGGACGAAAATCAGATAAACTAACAGGTTTCGATTTTTTAGGGAGAGGAGTTACCTGGGCTTTTTTCCACGCAGATGGGAATAATCCAGTGGATATCGAGGAGTTGAGGATGTGTTGAATGGCGGGGGCTATTTGAACAAGGATAGGAATTATCATATTTCGGCTAATGCTATCGTTTCCAATAGCCTTAGAAGAAATAGATGTAACAGCTCTCTTAACGTCACAGACCGTGAATTGACTAAAATGAAAAGGTGAGTAGTCAGGAATCGATGTAGAAGAAAGATTAGTCAAAGTTTGTGATTTCAATTGCATATCGAGATCAGAAGTGGTAGAAAAGTGTTTGTTAAGAGAATTTAGATCAAATTGTGAAGGTATTTTGGTACGTTCTTTAGATTTACCGATTCCTAAGGACCGTAAGAACTTCCAAACCTTAGCAGGATCGGAGTTCTCTACTGACGTATGGATATAGCGGCGTTGCGCGTCACGACACGCTCTATTGCAGTGATTCCGACGATCTATGTATCTTTCTTTGTTCAGCTCGGTAGGTTTACGCTTCAATTTTGATTTAGCTACACATTTCTGACGCATAAGTGCTTTTAGTTCAGGTGTAATCCACGGCGCAGGAAGATGCTTGAGCTGGATTTCTGCTATGTCACTTGAATTCTGCATTATGAAATTCGCGAGCATAGAGCACGCCGAGAAATTTTTACTGTGTTTTGTTGGAAAATATCAGGTTTAAATTACTTAATTTCTGAGAATCTACACCCTATTAACAACCTGCGTCCAACAAAAACATATTATTATTTACTTCAACAGCAAAATCAAACAGAAAGAAGTAAAAGAATGTAACCAAACCCTAGTTCGATTTTGATCGATTGGATATACCTTGAGCACATAACAAAGATAATTCTGACTGGTATCTTGATATGTTTCCATTGTCTGGTTTATTTCAGTATCAGAATCGCAGAGGCAGCCTTCCTACCCGTCAAACCTTCTGGCCCAATAGGATCAATGGATTATCGACTTAAGGTGTGATCTCAAGCCTTACAGCAGTGGTGTTACCAACTGACTTGCCAATACCTATCACTATCATACAAATTGACACAGTGGGTTATTGGTCAAGCCGTTTTAGCGTCCAGGAATAAAGGTACTGAAATCCTTATCATGGATATAGCCTTTATCGAGATATAGAACTTTACCTAGCATTAATAAACTGTTCTTGATCACGGAATCACGCCTTAACCTGTAGTATCTTTTATCTCATAATTCCCGATGATCGAAAGGAATATTTCGGATACTTTTAGAAAACAGCGGGCCGGCGAAGGTTTCTTTATTGTGATTTTGTTGTCAAAAACGTACAGTCATTTTAGGGTCAACCTCGGAATCTAACGAAAAAAGCTGAATTTTTGTATAGAAGGTCTATTTCAGTTTTAGAGGTCAAATGCCTATGACTGGACTAAAACATAACTATCGGATATAACATATTATAGTGCCCAAATCGTCGATTTCAGGGCTTCATTAGGTTTGTTCGCAAAATGACAGATTCTCAAAAAGAGAAAAAATTTACAGGTGCCCTCATCACAGTTTGGGATAAGTCTCACTTGTCCTTTACCTGGTTCTTTTTAAGAGACTTGTGAGACTACTATGACTAGACGTACGTACATAATGCATACTAGAACGTACTTAACACTTTGACTGCGATTTTTTTTCGACGACTGCGATCTTTATTTTAACCTAAAAAATTCGTGCTGCCGCTCTACACAGCGGTTGTGTTTCGCCGCACATGCGTTTCGTTCGAAAAATATTACGGCTGTGCTGAGTCACAAAGATCTGTATTTTCTCAGCCGCTGCGCTAGTGTGGATTTACGCATATTAGTCACTTGTAGAAAACACATACCGTGTGATTTCAGCAGTCAAAGTGTTAAGCATACCGAAAACATTCGATGAATGTAAACTTAAGTGAACCGAGAATTTGGATTATTAATTCTAAGATTACACACAGTAATGAAGACTAATTAATTGTGATACTTAATTAAGTGATTAGCTTAGCTACTCAAGGCGCATGGCGCTCTTATACAGGGCTCCTAATACCTAACTTAAGTAAACATGTTATAGATCTCTTTCATTTTAAAAGATATCAAAATAAATACTTGAATACTAACACAGGTCGAGTCAGGGCTAGACTCGCTTACCCTCAAATTAAATTTAAAAAATATTATCTTATCTTTATCTTAACGCTAAGAGGCGACGTGGAAGGCCCAGGATGAGATGGCGTGACGAGCTCGAGGCACATCTTCCGTCAAGGCCTGTTACAGCGTTGGATCGCGAGGAGTGAAAGGAGAAATGGGAGGCCTTTGCCCAGCAGTGGGACAATAATACCTCAAAATAAAAATAAATAAAATTATCTTATCCTTTGTCGTTCACTCTTTACGCAGATTGGTCGTGGTTATGATGGTTCGCCTCTTAATAACGGCTACTCGTGCAGTGCACTATCATCATTTTCTGTTAATTGCGTTGTGGGAGGCGTTATTCCCAACGTCTCACGTGAGACGTTGCCTATACTCAGTGTCTCACAAAAAGTCAGAGAGCTTCTTGTTATCTACAACATCAGCTGTACACATTTGTTATGTAATTAAATGTTAATTAGTCGATAACCATCGTAGAGTATCTCAGTAGGCAGGTTAATTTAATTAGGTTTTTGTTCCAGTAGTTTATAACTTTATTTCATTTAATGTTTAGATAGTAAGATAGTAACCTGGTAGGTTTTGTTTATGTCTATTGTTTTGTATTGTAACGTTGTAATTATTTTAATCCTATTTAGATAGGTATCCTACCTATCGTTTAAATTTTTACCTGCTTACGCGTGAACCGAATAACGCACTGGTCGCGGCAGGGCGTGACGTCGCCGCGAGGTGGTGGGGCGAGCGCATTCGCGAGCCGGCCAGCGGACAGACACCCTGAGAGTCTGAAGGCGAATCTACGTTCCCTTCTCTCATATTTTAACTCTGAAACGAATAACCTTGAGAGTACTAAAACTCTAACCTAGATACATCTAAAGTATAATAAACTCAGTGTCTGTAGTGTTCCCAGAATTGGGCAAGCTGTGAATTATTATTTAATTCGTAACGGCTAGTTTTTAAATCTTTTCTTTAAGAAGCGTCCATCTATCTATTCTTATAACTTTTATCTTACATTTGTAAACGCCGCCTCTTATTTCTTTTTGCCTTGGGGAAGCTTCTAGTCTTTTCGAGATACTGTACAAGCCTCAGGCTTCCCCTATAAACACCTTACGCTGGCGCGTCCCTAATCCTAGGTCTGGATTTCCAGAAACACCCTACGGACTAAATTCCTTGACGAATTGTACACTGCACCTACCCCGGTCCAGTCTACGGTGGGGTTTACCGTAGCTACCCGTTCCTGCCACCTGCTACCAGGACGCTCAACGCTTGGGGGCGGCCTATTCCTGTCGCTGATTCCCGGACTGGGAGGAAGAGAGGGACTTGCGCTAAGGAGGACGGGATTGCCCTGGAGGAGAGTGCGGTTTATCGAATAAACCGAAATCGTGAACTTTGGCCTACCCTTTTTTCTAATTTTCAATAAATCTTATTTCTTTGTAGTTTCTGTCTTTATTGCTCACCCCCTAGGCTCGTCTGCTCGGTAATTATAGTCTACGGGAGTGGCATAGTCATGTTGACTAATCTCCTTTAAATAAATAAAGAAAAAAAAAATAGTCGTGGTTTATGCTTTTCCCAGAACATCACTAAGAGAATAGGCTTTATTCTTTAAAGTCTTTTAACACTTTCGAAGCCCAAGCCGCACATGGTTCATCTGCAGAACCTTGATGTCATCATCATCATCAGCCTATAGCAGTCCACTGCTGGACATAGGCCTCCCCCAATGAGCGCCATAGCGCCCTGTCTTCAGCTTGCCGCATCCAGCATCTACCTGCAGTCTTTCGCAGGTCGTCATCCCACCTGGTCGGAGGGCGTCCTACACTACGTTTACCGAGTCGTGGTCTCCATTCAAGAACACGTTTGCCCCAGCGGCCGTCGATTCTTCGCGAGATATGGCCGGCCCACTGCCACTTCAGCTTGCTAATTTTTGAACCTTGATGTGGCGGCTGGCAATGCGTTAAACTTACGCCCTATTAGTCCCAGACTAACTTCATTTAAGGTTTTAATCTCCCATTCAGTTTCATTTCTACAAGTTTCTGGACAAGCAGTAATGTAATACAGGTGGCTGTTCTTGACAGGTCCATTACTAGTTTTCCCGTACATTAAAGGATGAAGGTAAAGTTTGACCGCTCCGTATAAATTACCTGCGTTTTGAAATTGGTTTAGCGTTTATATTTTTTAGTTTTACTATGCTAGTCTATATGATGTCAGATATTGAGATTGTGTTTTGTAAGAAAGGTGCATTTTTCTTCAATCGATCTTACCCAGTATTAGCACTGTTAGTGTCACCATCAAAAGTGAAACCACAAGAAGTTCGAAGACCTTATACCATTGAGAAAATAGAATCCGAATCAATAGCGTTTATTTTGATGAGACCATATCCTCCGTGGATATTTATCATTAGTCCACTGCTGGACATAGGCCTCCCTCCCCGAATGAGCGCCATAACGCACTCTGTACAACTTAATTATGATCTACCTTTTTATAAAGTCACTGAGCTGTAAAACCAACAGTTCTCTTTCGCAAAAAAGCGACAAAGAATATTTTTAGGACTACCATCACAAAATAGTAAAACAATTTCTGCAAAATAATGTAACAAGCAAGTAGCCCTAGTAATCGTGACTGCCTTCAGCTGATGGTACGCTAAGAATAGGGGTGTTTATGGGCTAAGCTGCAGGCACGCGACTTGACTGGGGTAACCATGATTTAGATTATCATTGTCCTTCCCCATGTAGGAGGAGCCAAAGTACCTACTTTCGTACGTCCAAACGAAAAGCCAAAAGGAATATCATCACCCGTGTGTTGTCCATCTTATACAACCAATTTTCTCCTTATGTATGTACTTATTTTATCATAGTAACAAGTTGTGCCTACTTCATAGTGAATCAATATACATATATTTTTCTTTCCCATGTATTACCAGACCGAAAGGTAATGCGTCTACATTTTTTTTATCATTTAAACACGGACATTAAACTTGAATGAATGAAAATATGGGGTACTAAATTATGATATAGAATCAATTGAGGAGAGTATTTGGAAATAAAAACATAATAATTAATACTACCGCAGAGTGCATGGCGTACCAAGGGGATACCTGCTCCAATTATTGACTAGGATTTAGAGGATTTTTTCTCGGCTTCTAAAAAAGCGCGTAGAATATTAAGACAATTTTGATTCTCAACATTTCTTTTACACAATCTATTTAGAACAAAATTTTTCCTAAGTATTTTGGGGCCGTTCAAGTATTACGTAAGCACTATTTCTTTGTTTTGCTTATTTTGGATGACATGGGCTAGATGATGATTACGTCATCGGTAGTTATTTACTTTTTTACACGAATGGCAACCCTCACATTGTCTATGCTTGAAAACGAAACGCATTTTCGGGGAATTTTAAAAATTATAATTATAATATAAAAAAAATACATTTATAATTGAAAAATGTTTACGTAAGCATGGGGGGAGGGGGTAAGAGCTTTGCTTACTTTTGCTGACAAGGGGCATGGGGGGGTAAAAAATTGTAATAAATCTGCTTACGTAATTTTGTTTTGTCTCATTAAAAATAAAAAATGGTTACCCTACCTCCCCCTCAGTGTAGGTACATGACTTGATTGATTGAGATGATTCAGCCGAACGTCTTGCGAAGTGGAATAACAATTATGTGGGTACCTAAGCATTAATAATTATGTAATCCAGTATGACATTGCTGTATTTTATCTATTTTCTCAAGGCTTTTAGGATTATTGGATTACTAGCGGCCCGTCCCGGCTTCGCTCGGGTGGACATTTGTTTCATAAACATTTTGCGATGAACGTAGAGTAAATGAAAAAATCCACGAAAAAGTCATAATTATAAGTATTGATACAACGGGTATTTATCGCGTTTATTTACCTTTTTTCCCGACGTTTCAACAGGTTTACACTCTGTCGTAGTCACGGGATGACTAAAAAAAAAGGTAAATAAACGCGACACATACCCGTTGTATCAATACTTATAATTATGTGTTCAGATCGCGTAAGTTTAAAAATATTCACGAAAAAGTCTTTTCATTTCTTGGTCTTTTTGGGTTAATACGTATAGTGTATATAGCCTATGACACTCGAAAGTAACGTGGCTTTCGGTTCAGTAGATCCAGAGATGACCCCCATACCCTCACAAACTCCTCACCTATTTATATAATTAGTATAGATTTTCTACTTCTCTGTTCTTTTAGAGCAAAACATTCAAAAAAATAAAATACAAGACAAACGACCAATTAGCGGTGAAAGTACACGATGTCTCGTAATGGCTGTAATAAGCCACGGGGGATTCTGGGCCCCAGGATCGACATTTTTCAGCGGTTTTTTTTTGTATTGACGATAATAATAATTTTTGGTTAGTATAATTATAATAATATTTAAGTCCTTTAAAACGGGATATTTACCATGATTTGATTTTTGAGTCTTCCAATATTTCGGCACAGTTTCATGCGCCATGATCACGGAATAACTAGCTATTCCGTGATCATGGCAAAAATCAAATCATGGTAAATATCCCGTTTTAAATGACTTTAGTTTTAATAACAATGATAGTTTTGAAAAGTTTTATTATAATCATATTTTTGTTCATCGTTGTCATCTACTGGTTACCCATGACTGATGCTGCGTAAAATGTCTTAGGTCGTTAATTAATTAATTCAAGAAAACAGGTGGCGAAACGGATCTGGCTATCACTATGCTATGGCTATCAATATGAACACTCAGGACTTATAGACCCTGAGTGTTCATACCTGAAAGTCTTGCAAAGGTTAATTAGCACCTTCAATAAGTGTACCTACAATGTAGAAACGACAAACAATAAAGGTAAAGTTAATGGACAAGGTACGGGATTTAATAAAAGATTTGGGAGAAGGGAGTGTAGAAGCAGGAGATTAAATGGTTCCGTTTTATTTATTTATTGAGGAATAACAAACGACTACATTTAACTTATTATACATTTCGACGACCGATGTGGCGCGGTGGACGAAGGTCCGCCTGCGACGCAGGAAGTTGCGGGTTCGATTCCCGCCTCGGAACAATTGTGTGCACGATCTGCAGATATTTGTTCCGGGTGTTCTGGTCGTTTTCTTTGTATAATAAAAAATATCTATCTATGTAATGTATTGTATTATGTATATCAGTTATCTAGTACCCATAACACAAGCTCTGCTTACCATGGGGCTAGATAATGCTGTGTGAATTGTCCAGCATTATTTATTATTTATTATTATTATTTGTGTTAGTACTTTACAATGTAAAGTTGAGCGATATTCAAAATGTAGTCCACACGTTTTCTTGGTGATACGTAAATAAATCTTTTTATTTACGTATCACTAATTTCTAAATAATGTAATAATCAAGGTTATCGACATAGCTCAAAGAATTAGCAAGCTGAAGTGGCAGTGGGCCGGTCATATCTTGCGAAGAACCGACGGCCGCTGGGGCAAATGTGTTCTTGAGTGGAGACCACGACTCGGTAAACGTAGTGTAGGACTCCCTCCGACCAGGTGGGATGACGACCTGCGAAAGACTGCAGGTAGATGCTGGATTCGGCAAGATGAAGACAGAGCGCTATGGCACTCATTGGTGGAGGCCTATGTCCAGCAGTGGACTGCTATAGGCTGATGATAATGATGATGATGAATTTCTAAATATGTAGTTTGATTTGATATATACAAAAATTACTAGTTAATACATTTAGTACTCGCTCCGGCACCAAAGGGTTAACACTATTTTTAATTTTTATACCATTGTGTACTTTTTTATTTATTAAGTTTGTATTTTAACTGTTATTTTTATTATTATTCTATTTAAATCTCAGAAGATTAGGAAAAGAAAACCAATTGGAAACATAAACCTAGACATAGGTATACATACAACGTGTAGATTTCTCAATACTGTAAAAATCATCATCAGCCTATATTAGTCCACTGCTGGACATAGGCCTCCCCCAATGAGCGCCATAGGGCTCTGTCTTCAGCTTGACGCATACAGCATCTACTTGCAATCTTTCGCAGGTCGTCATTCCACCTGGTTGGAGGGCGGATAAAATTGCTGACTTCTAATTCTAGTGGGTGGATTCACAGAATCCGAAACTGGTTTTAATATGAGACTACGGAACTCTAAGCCGTAGCATCTGTTGGTGCTATTAAAAAGGAAAGCTTTAATATCAAAGCTCATTAAGCTAGTTATTGCAATATGGTTTGTGACTCACGGGTTTTACGATAGAAAATCGATAGAAAAATGTATTTATGCTATTGCCAAGTAAAATAATACTTAGGGCACCTGCGTTACTACTTATAGCATGGGATTGAGAATGACGTCATCACCCATTGCAAAAACTTGGATTTTCTATGTTCGTCTTTATGTATATTATTATTTTTTTGTCTGCAGGTAGATGCTGGATGCGTCAAGCTGAAGACAGGGCGCTATGGGGCTCATTGGGGGAGGTCTATGTCTAGCAGTGGACTAACATAGGTTGATGATGACGATGATGATTTTTTTTCTACCCATTAGTCTATTTCTCCGTCAATAATGTACCGATTTGGATTTTTTTTTCTTCTATACTTTACGCCGTAAGGTTCGGCCAAGCTCAGCGATCTTCAATTTTTTCCGCGTCCATAGTACTCGCTAAGTGTAAACGATCAACTGGCTGACCGATTAAACTTCGCTTATGCCCCATTCTCACACGAACTCGTGACGTCATAAAGATACGCTTTACGAGTGTGTTACACAAAAATTTTAGTGTAAACACGGTCTGATTTTGCGTTTTTTGCAGTAAACGAGTACCTACACAAAAGAGGCTGACTGGATGGACTTAATGACATCATAAAAATGTGACGTAGGTAATGGGCAAAGGGAAGAAATAGTTAAGGTGATTTTTAGTACTCATCATCATCATCATCAGCCTATAGCAGTCCACTGCTGGACATAGGCCTCCCCTAATTAGCACCATAGCGCCCTGTCTTCAGCTTGCCGTATCCAGCATCTACCTGCAGTCTTTCGCAGGCAGATGCTGGATGGTATGTATATACCAACTAGTTTATACAGATAGCTACCTTTCGCAGGTCGTCATTCCACCTGGTCGGAGGGCGTCCTACACTACGATTAATGAGTCGTGGTCTAAACTTAAGAACACGTTTGCCTCAGCGGCCATCGGTTTTTCATTTTTAGTACTACTTAAATATAATTTATTTATCTTCAGAAAAATGAATATCTTTGTGGTATACACAAAAGCATCCATATTAAAACATCACCCTTGTGCGTCAATCAGTCACGCGAGCTCAGCGTCGCTTGGTCACGTGATTAATGGTCCGCCATCTTGGATTTACTTCAGGCTGGTGGATCTTGAGATTGGTGAAAAGGTTGGCTTTCTGAAACTTTCGAGATTCGCTGAGTTGTGACAATGTTGTATGGGGAAAATTCATGATACATAAATACCTCTAGGTATGTGAGAGTATTATCATATTGTAAGATAATAGTCGAGAAACTAATTTTTGGTCGGTATCAAACTCTGTTTTTTCCCGGAAAACTTTAATAGCGCGATCTAATTTATCAGTTAGATACAGGCATTTTAGTAAATCTTGTAATAAGCATCACATACTGTACCATAATTTACTTTATGTTGTTTTTTATTAACTTTCGCATTTAAGTATCATGGAATGACGCATTTTTTTTTTCTAGCAATTTTAGTCTCTGTCACCGCCACAGATAGGTTGGCTGTACTGTAATTATTAAGGGAAGCTGCAAAATAATGCAGATCAACACTGCAAATACCAACGCTTGCACGAGTGGATAGTACAAACCCACTCGGAAACAATTGGAGCTAATTATTCAAATTGAACTTTCCCACTAAACGTTTGTTTGATATTCTCTGAACCACAGATAATATAATACTATTCTAGTATACTAGCTCTAGCGTATCGGTGAGCTGATCCATTATCTATTGCTATCATTATGATAAAACATGAAACTATCATGTTTATTATCACTAAAGTCATTTAAAACGGGATATTTACCATGATTTGATTATTGAGTTATCCAATATTTCACAGTTCCAAATCATGGTAAATATCCCGTTTTAATGACTTTATTATCATTATGATATTTGCTGTAACTGTAGACTATTTTTCTGTTAAACGTCAAAACATTGCTAAATTACCTACGGCTATCGTAACAAGCGACTGCTTTTACTGAATAAGTACCATTACGAATGTAGTAATCGTAACTATAAATATTGTTTTTACTTCACAATATATGCCTATACTACATATGTATATATTGGACAAACAAAACGCCAAAACAACCATAGAAAACAGAAATCGCGAACTATCAATACGACAGCAATCGACAAGGTATCGGACCGTGCATAATGATATTCGTAAACAGTAGTTCCCTCGATCTTGTAAAGATGTAAGTTTTAGTTGGTAAACTGTTTTTGATAGAATCTGATTTTAAAGTTTTGCAGGGTGCAAGAGATTTAAAAAGCCATTAGGGAGTAACCTGCGCGTGTTCAGAGTGCTTAGTATGGGGCTGTGCGCATTATCTTACGAATACTTTGGTAGTTTTCGAGTCCATCCTATATATTAACACTTTGAGTGCTCAAATCACGCGGTATGTGTTTTCTACAAGTGACTAATATGCGTAGATCCACACTAACGCAGCGGCTGAGAAAATACAGATCTTTGTGACTCAGCACAGCCGTAATATTTTTCGAACGAAACGCATGTGCGGCGCAATACAACCGCTGTGTAGAGCGGCAGCACGAATTTTTTAGGTTAAAAAAAGATCGCTGTCGTCGAAAAAAAATCGCAGTCAAAGTGTTAAGTGCCTTGCAGCATTAATTTTCATCTTAAACATCGATGGTTCTCGATTTCGTATACTGTAATCTTATTGTGTTCATTGTTTTTTTTTTTCAAATAATATATTTATGATACAAAATAGGCCCTCGGCTTAAAGAAATTTATTCTCATACAAACACATGGTTCACTTATATTGAGATACATATGAAATAATTCATCTATGTTTAACAATATTTGAAACTAGCCTCTGGTACTTATAAATAAATAAATAATAACTAAATATTATTAATAACTACTACTACTATTATTAGTATTAAAATCCACAAATGAATACATTATGTTAAATATCAAAACATACAGCCAAAACCGGATTTACTATATAGACAATATTTTTTATAAAACTGACAGTCACATGTTATACACTGGTTATAATTAACTTATACTTTTAACTTAATTAACTTAATACTTTTATCTTATATATAACTATATATACTACTATACTTATATATATACTCGTACTACTATATAACTATACTTTTAACTTAATTAACTTATACTTTACTCTTATAATAACACTTCTCAGAATATAAACTTAGTATAGGACGACATCTTGTAAAATTATCAAAATACCATCTATACATACAGGGTGTCACTTAATGGATGTATCCTAAAGGTAAGAGAGGATGATTCTACACCTGACCTTGAGGGGGTTAACTTTTGTTTATTGAATTTTTTTTTAAATTTCGATTATTTATTTTTTAATATTAGAACAAAAGTTAAGCCCCTCGGGGTCTAGAATCACCCCCTATCTGCTAAGTACAGTCATTACGTGTTATTATGTGTGGTACCTAAGTGGATCAAATTGGACCCTAAAGTTCAGGTAGTCAGGGCCAAATTCTATCCTCCATACAATTCCCGCAACAGAAACTGAATATATAAGATAAAACTAATTTATTTTTATCGTTTCAAGTTAAAGTATTAGCGAATTAAACCGAATGCTCACTCTGGTTGCATCTTTAATTAAACTTTAAGCCGACGGATCTCGAAGAAATCTATTGGGAATGAAAACGTAGATTGTAGGAAAAATAGAAGTGACATGGCATGAATCGAAATACTGGTAAGTAAAGTATTCCTGTATACAATTTTTAAGGTATGAAACCTTAAAAATACTTAGTTTCGGCATAATATTGTCTATTCTTATGGTTTCAGCCACGGCTGGCAGTTTCAATGGCATGCGCATGACTCAAGACTCTAGTGCATAAACACAGGTGCCCTTTCTCTTACTTTTAATAAATAAATAATGCTGGACAATCCACACAGTATCATCTAGCCTCAAGCTAAACAGAGCTTGTGTTATGTGTACTAGATGTCTGATATACTTAATACAGTAGATTACATAGATAGATTTCGATCGGAAAAAATATCTACAGATCGTACACACATTTGTCCTGAGGCGGGAATCTAACCCGCATCCTCCGGCGGCGCCGCAAGTAGACTTTCGCCCACCGCGGCACACAGGTCATCAAAGAGAATAATTGACACAGATAACGAGTATCATACATATAACATCATAAAAAGCATCTTATCGAGAACCTCCACCTTATTTGAAGTCCGTTAAAACTTCCGAATCATTATTGTAACGTAGATGCCAAGCCGCTTCCATTTTTCCACTGGCTCCACGATAGTTGCAGCAAAAAGCTTTCTGATAAAGTCAGCCTGCACTCATTTAACTTGCCACCATCGGGACTCATTCATTCGCTGGGACCTTTATTTTTCCTTTAATAAAGACGAAGTTATTAATTAGAGGATTTTGAAGTTACAGGGTTGAACTGGAAAATGGACCTTTTTGTTCTACTGTGTTTGTATAGGTATGGGCTGGTGCTGCGTTTTTGTTGATTTCTTCTCAAACTGTATTCACTGCTGAAAATATTTTTACAGATCACAAAAGACAGACAGCTCTTGCGCATGATATTCGCGACTCTTCTAAGGTTTAATCCTTACTAGCTGCGCCCCGCGGTTTCACCCGCGTGGAAATCTATGTGTAATGATTTATAAACCTTCCTCTTGAATCAATCTATTTAAACCGCATCAAAATCCATTGTAGTTTTAAAGATATAAGCATACATAGGGACAGACAGACAGCGGGAAGATACAATACAATACAATACAAATACGCTTTATGCACATCAAACACAGAAAAACAAAAACATTAAAGAACAAAGAAACAGATGCACAATGGGCTACTAATATTATTTTATATTATGTAGTGAAATTCTCCCATACAATACCTCAATGTAGATCTCAGTTTCCCTTCTTTCTACTTTTTGACCTAATATTATGAGGTTAGGAAGTAGGATAGGATTTTCGACACAAAAATTAATTTAGGTACTTACATATATTATCCATACATAGCAAGATTTCTACGCATTGCGTGAGCAAGATGTTAACATTATTAGAATACACTCCCAAGCGACATCTGAGTGCAGATCTCAGTTACCCCTTCTTATTACTTTTGGTTTTTAATGGTTAGTAAAAATAGGTAAGCACTTCGAGTGCTGAAATCACACCGTATGTGTTTTCTACAAGTGACTAATATGCGTAAATCCACACTAGCGCAGCGGCATCGCAGTTGTCGAAAAAAGTTCGCAGTCAAAGTGTTAGGAAGTAGGAGCCACAAAAAGTAAATTTAGGTATGTATAGTATATTATCCTTACATAGCAAGATTTCTACGCATTGCGTGTGCGAGATGTTAGCGTCACGCGTCACTCCGCCTAAGCCCCTGAGGCCTGACCTCTGATAAATGAGTCTCTTGAATGACTCCGCTGACTTACCGAGCAGCCCTCTTGTGTGACGTGCCAGTTAATTATGTCTTCTAGGGTTAGGATTGTGTTCGTGTTTTGAACAAGCTGATAATCTTATAAACCAGTGTGAAACAAGACGAAATTACGTTGAGTTTGTTGAGAATTTTCGTGAAACAAGTCATGTAATGTAAGAGTTAGTAGCTAGGTACTTTTTCGAAAGCATTTGACTTGAACTATGTACGAATACTAGGTGTAATTAAAAAATAAACAAGTTTTAAGTAGTTTTCGACTACTTAAAATATAAGAAAAAATCTTACATGTACGTACTCGTCGTCTGGAAGTCATAATAAATGCCTGAGTTTCTTTATTTTAAAAGGATCCGTGATAATGTTAGAATTAAAAACAAGGTATTGAACTATTAAATATAATAACGTAAGTATTTTAACTCCCAGTAGATTCCTTATACAAAACAATCATACAGTTGATGTTTATTTTGTTGAAAAACATCTCTGTATTTCAGCCACAATATTAATTTCATTATAAACAGAGAGAAGTCTATTACAAAAAGTTAAATTAAAAACAAAATGGAAGGTGCAAAAGTAAATATCTACCTTTTCACGTGAGAGCTCACTACAGTACCGTCGAGGGCTATAAATCGGTCACTGCTTCAGAGGAACAGAGCAGGCTATAGACCGCATGAGTTGAACAAATCATAGAATAGGCCAATACCTAGTTGTAGTCAGTACCAGTAGCCAGGACCCGTAGTTACTCACAAAAAAGAAAATTGAATTTCCTAATTAGTTTTCGTGCAAACGCTTTGTTATGCAAATGACATAAGAGTTGGTTATGCACAAAAAGGAATCCGAAACTTCAATTTTCGTTTTCTGAATAGGTTCCTAGAGTAAAAGTAGAAACGAATATAATAAGTAGAGACGGTTGTCTCAGTTACGATGGTACATGCGTGACACATAGCTAAAATATATTTGAAAATTACAATCATGCTAATTTAGCTTTTTTTCCAATAGTTGAATCGTCCTAGTTTCCAGGCTACATTATTTAATACTAGCTGCGCCCCGCGGTTTCACCCGCTTGGTGATAGATATTTTGGATAATATACAATATATCTTTATAAATTGTAACCTATGTGTTATTCTGATGTATAAGCTATATTATTGTAAAGTTTCATTAAAATCCATTCAGTAGTTTTTACGTGAAAGAGTAACAAACATCCATCCATCCATACTTGCAAACTTTCGCGTTTATAATATTAGTATGATGTCTAAATCACCACGTTTGACATTATAATAGTACAATCTTTCTCAGTGTAAGCCGCATCTATGAAAATTACGATTATGACAACCACCTTGACTGGTTCTCGTGGACATGGATGGAGCGTGATACTTATAATGATGGTAATGAAATAAACCTCTTCGTCGTATCACGCTATTTGTATTTTGAACTTGAATGATGTACGAACATATTGGGTTCACAAATCATGCAAGTTCAAACGTTCTCTATCTATAGCTACCTTCACACGCTTCTAATAACACCGCCTTGTTTTATTTAATTACGAACGCGAGATAAGCGCAACAATATATTTCAACGTAAAAATTAACAGTTGATATTTAATGTTTTGCTGTTATTTTAATGAGCCAGTCATTTTCTGTCTTCATATTGTTCTAATGAATAAATATAAGCCCGCTTAGTTTGTCTCTAAAGCTTTTTTATTCATTTTATTGTCAGTACAGAAAAGTCATCAACTTTGGTTATTGCTCAGTCAGGCTTGTAAGAAATAGACCGAGGGATGGGAAGGTACTTGTTATTGCCACGAGATTCTTTGAGGGATTTTTTTAAAGACATTAATATTCTGACCATAATCGCAATATATCTATGAAAATTTCATGTATATGCATAGAAATAGAGATAGCTTTATGAAAAAGTTTGATTTTCACAATAGAAATACAAGAACAAGTTACATATCCCTTGATATACAATTACGTAAGGTAGGTAAATCATTTATGAAAGAAGAAAGAAAGAAAACGCGCTTCTATAATACATAGGTTTATATCTGAAGCAATTGAGCCACTCAGCTGCTTCAGATGGAAGGTCCACTTTACATAAATAGCTTTATTAAAAGTTATTAACTTTAACTTATTACCAAATAGAGAGCTTAGTTAATACCAGCAGCAGCTAAAATTCCAAGTTATGTTACATTGTGACTAGTGAAACTAGGTTCCTAACCATTCGGTAAAGCAGACAGTAGGTGAAGAGCAATAAACTCTGCCAATAAAATATGATTTATTTGAAAAGTGGAACTTTTATACAATGTTGGTACGGATTGTGACGGAATTTCATCGTTTTTTTATAACTCAATTTTTTCCATAAAGGTTTTATTGAGTGGTTCATTTTATCTCGGATTCCGACAGGCACATTTCCCTATAAATAAAACTTTACGCAGCTTATTAAAATTTGAAATTCCTCGATTGGTTTCGGAATAACCTAGAATTCGAGTAGGTAACTTATCGAAAAACTCGCTTTGCCGATGGACCCATTAGCTGCATATAAATAAAAACAATACTCTAACATCTTTTCATTTTCTTTCACATAAGGAAGTAGGTATGCTCGGAGTTTCTCTGAAGGATAGGATTCGTAACGAATACATCCGACAGAGAACCAAGGTTATCGACATAGCTTTATTGCGAATTAGCAAGCTGAAGTGGCAGTGGGCCGGCCATATCTCGCGAAGAACCGACGGCCGCTGGGGCAAACGTGTTCTTGAGTGGAGACCACGACTCGGCAAACGTAGTGTAGGACGCCCTCCGACCAGGTGGGATGACGACCTGCGAAAGACTGCAGGTAGATGCTGGATGCGGCAAGCTGAAGACAGGGCGCTATGGCGCTCTATTGGGGGAGGCCTATGCCCAGCAGTGGACTGCTATAGGCTGATGATGATGATGATGATGAAGGAAGTAGGTAACACAACTTTTTAAACTTTCGCGATTTGTTAACTTAATATTAAAGATTCGGCTGTAACTCCAAGTACCTACATCCAGTTGCCCCGAGACCACGGTTGCTGTAAAGCGATGGAAACGTAGGGAAAATAAAACTTAAGGTACGCGAACATACTAGATAAATATTCTATAATAGTTACAGTAGGAGGTAACATTAAAAAACTCCCTGCTTTTAACCCCACTGTGCAAAGTAAGAATCTAATAAATACTAAGAAAAAATATCCCACTTTTCCTCAGAAAACTTAACAAAACGTTTTGCTTAGACGTTCTAATAACGTATTCACAAACAAAAAACTGCAACTTCTCACTGACGGTAATACTAGGTGCAGAGTTGTTAACAAATTGTGCTAAATAAGTAAGTGCTGTTGCAACCTTTGCATTTTACTCAGAGCACGGTATTTTGCCTATTTCGAACAAGATACTAATAAGAAAATGTTGAGTCTGTCAGTTTGAGATGATTAAAAGTTTAGAGATAACTTTTACAGGGTAAATTCTTTATGAACTTGGATGCAGGTAACACAGCGTCCAGCATTATGGCGATCTTTAGTTTGTCCAGCAGTGGACGTTAACGACGATGATTTAAATGATTGGCCTAGTCAGTGCATGCAGTAATTCCAGAAAACAACGTGCCTCTCAGGCACATTGTTTTCTGGAAGTACTCACGTATTCTAGATGTTTTTAACCGAAAAAAATAAATAGAGAAGGTTCTATACAATGCAATGTATCTATTTTTCAAATGCTCAATTTATTAAATATTCCTACAAAATTCGCGTGAAACGGGTTAAGCTATCTGCATACAATTGCAAACTATCTAAAAATGCTCCTAATTTTTTTTGTGATGAAATTGATATAATTTATAAGATATCATTGACCAGAAATATGACAGGCTGCTCAGACGGAAGACCGGCGTTGGTTCGTAGCCAGCTAGACAACCAACTCATGCTGAGGCAGAGCCTTTATTACTTAGCATCAGGGACGAGAAAGGTTTTTTTTCTCGTCCCTGCTTAGCATACCTACACTTCGTTTTTGAGAATCCATTATTTTCCAACTCTGAGTATTTCATTGTATTCACAACCAAAGCAGGGTGAAAAGCCAGTAAAGACAAGCAAGCAGAACTTTCCGGCCAGGTGCGACGTTTCGCCGACGTCAGCGTTAAGTTGTTACACAACTTCGACTTCAGATTCTTGGCTTTTTTATCGTTTTCGCGTAAATTTTACAAGAATGCACTGTAAATAATTTTGTTTAAGTTGCAAGGTAGTTATTTTTGCTGACTGTAGTGTTGAATTAACTGTACTATGAGCTTCATCAAGCAAAATCAACTTTCCAGGGTGAACTTTCATAGTTATCTACGAACCTAGATTGAGTTCGAAGAACATCAACATTTCATCCCTGAAATTACAAACTAGGTTCGAAGTTACATTCATAATGAACCATAAAATCTTTCTTATATGCATATCATACGTCAACATCTCATAAGCTAAATCAAGCTGTTTGCAATTTGATAAAACAATTGATTGGTCTTGTGCCTGGGTCCTCTTCGGTCGTGTCGGTCTGCGATCCCATCGAATTATCATAATGAGAGAATTAATAATGCACCTGTTTGCTTTGCACACACTTGTGTACTATAATATCTCCTACTTACATGAGAACATCACATAAAACAATGTCTTGTTATTTTATTGCTGTGTCATGTCATGTACCACCCTCTATTATTCCGGATCCACAATAAATCAACCTATATTAATTTAATTTCTCGCTTTCTGAGAAAGCGTTTGTAATAGGTAAGTAATTTTCTAGGAACTGACGTTTCTGGAGCTCTGCCAAATTGGAGTTATCCTTTCGTTTGCTTTATAAAAGTAATCAGGCTCTGAAACTACGCAGCTTCAGAGCCTGATTACTTATAACAATGACAATATAGCAAAGTATTCTTAGCAAGTGTACGCACACTTGCTAAGAATACTTTGCTATATTGTCATCACATCACTTACACTTTTAAACAAAAGTGTAAGTGATGTTTTGTTTTGCAAGCTTGAAAAAATAATCTACTTTAATATTAAAACTTTGTGTTTTTACTTTTTTTTATGGTTCCGTACCCAAAGGGTAAAACGGCCGGGTGATTATGTAACTCGCGACCGGTTTGCGACAGGCGTGAATTAAGAAATCAGTGCTGTCAAACTTCAATTTTGTATTAGTTTGGCACCAGCTACAACGTCAAAATTGGTGAAAATTGACGTTTGACAGCACTGATTCCTTAATTTACGCCTGTCGCAAACCGGTCGCGAGTTACATAATCACCATACCGGACCCTATTACGGCTGCAGGGATCAATTCTCACGCACAATAATAGTTCTGTAAGAACCTAAATAATAAGCAACGCTTTGTTTTTCGTCGCTTACAGTCTCCTATTGAATGTTATTTATACAATAAATCATATTTGCTATCACAAACAAAGAGGAAAAATATAATGAAATGTTGTTTGCTATTTTCTTCAACAGAAAGCGGAAATACGAGTAGTTTCGATTTTCTGGTATCCTGGCAAGCGGATAAAGAATGGTCTTAACTTTTTTAACGTAGAACGTAGCTATTCATGAAAGAGATTGAGTAAGGTTTTTATAACGTCACTTTATTGCACATTTTTCCTGCCATACGGAGATCCAAACGACAAGAAAAGTGTTCAATCTCATATTTTCATGCGTCCTGTACACGTTGGGCCAATGCGTTGTTGGCGCATGTTTGAAGTTGGCGGCCAACGTTGGATCGCAAACCGACTAGTGACGGTTTTGTCGTGCACTGCACACATCAAAGTATCTTGGCGCGCTCCGCAAACAGTGTTCACATTCACACGTTGGCGCATTGGCCCAACGCATTGGCCGAACGTGTACAGGACGCATCTGCATTATAATTTCGGCGGAAATCCGTGAGACAGGAAATGAGGCCTACTTACTACAATTTTTTTTTTATATGATACTTTCGCAGTAAATATATATTTTATTAAAAAGCTAACCTTAAACGGTAATTCAGTTTTTTCGTATCATAAGCCTCATTCCATAAGTTTATATGGTACATAACATGCATCATGACGTCCTCATATTCGAGGAATCGATATGTACTAGAAGTTATTTTGATCCACAACCTATATTTAATAAAGTCATTAATTCTGGATAACGAATATCAACAAAAAAAACCAGAATTTTTATTCGTTTGTTCATCAAAGCACAGAAAATATTTTCGTTGTTCAAATATACAATGCTGAAGAGCTTGAATGATTGCAGCGGGTTTTTGTAGTAAACAACGGCTTTTAGTTGGCATGTCAGAACCGTTGGTTCTGTACCACACCGACAATAGTACAAAAGAAATTCAAAGTTATTCCAGGCTTTATATAAGTACTAGCGGACCTTCCCGGCTTCGCACGGTTTTAGTACGGATCCCTAACTTTTCTGAAAACATAATATAGCCAATGTTCACCGGGGATAGTGTAGCTTCCCAACGGTGAAAGAATTTTTCAAATCGGTCCAGTAGTATTGGAGAATATTCAGTACAAACAAACAAAAAATCTCTTTATAATATTAGTATAGACTACCTGCGCCCCGCAGCTTCGCCCGCGTGGAAATCTATGTGTCAAATGGTTTATAAACTCTTAAATCATTCTATTAAAAAATCATTAAAAAATATATTAAAAAAATCACATCAAAATCCATTACATAGTTTTAAAGATCTAAGCATACAGGGACAGACAGACAGCGGGAAGCGAAGCTTTGTTTTACACTATGTAGTGATTAACAAGTAGGTATCAATCTCCGTCACAGCTGATGGCAGTCTACGCTTCTTCAAATTCAAGTTGAAACGTTGGCTTGTCGAACAGAATTTTTTTTCAGTGAACGAACTACTAGAAAAGTAAATTTTATATGATTATATCCATATTTATTTTTTGTACTTAAACTTTTTAATTTATTTGTTTTAATTTGTTTTTAATTTTAAATTACGATTTGTATTATAAAGATTATAAATAATTTTATGAAAATTTGACATATAAATTGATTTTACGAATAAATTGTATTTCTAAATCGGATGCTGATATGCGAAAACCTAAAACAGAAGACGATCAAGTTTACACGTCATCACAAAGCGTGGAGTATATTTATTGAGGATATACTAATGTTATTTGAGGGGAATAAACATCAACAGTATTTTTGATGTTTATTCCCCTATTGCTAGTGCTCTGAAGTAGCTAAATAAATTTTACCTGAATTGAGTAGCGGTTTAGTTCGATCCGCTCGCTATATCGCTGGTAAACAAATGGCACGTATTGACAAACTCCGTTTGCATGCCGCTGTAGCCTAGATTTGTGCAGCTTTGATGATTAGATTTATCGATAGATAAAGCCTCGAAAAAAATCTAGACTACAGAGACGTGTCATACAATATGTACTAGATTTACTTTATGTAGAGGTACCCAATATTTGACAATTTGCTTGAATCTTTTAGCCCTAATTAATTTTCCCTATAATCAAAACATGGGTTTTGGGACTCACTTCACTTTAAATCGACTACGTGGGCAGACAGTATAATAACTATTTTAAAGAAAAAAAAAATATTTGCCAAAAGTTTACAAATAATAACAACTTAACTTAATTTGTAGATATTCTTACATTTTAGAGTAGATTGGTTGAGGTGTTGCAGTTAACAGTGACCCCCGCACTGCTGTTAGGCTAGGTCTGTTTCGAGGTTTAAAGAAGTTTGGCTTTTATCGCTTTTTTGTGTATTTATTTTGCATAATAATTAATAATGTTATCGCTACCCAAATGACATTGACATCGATGAAAAACGTTGGTCTCACACAACTTATAAACGTGTATAGGTAATGTTACGCAAAATAAATCCTTATTGCATACCCATTAGATTCCCTGATCGAAGTCTTTACTAACGACTTTTTTTACCATCGTCAATTATACTATCTGCCTCCAAAATAAGGTTTGCACGAGAGAGGCTCTCGATTATTTTCGAGATTACTTAATACGGATTATTTTATTTTACATAGTGTGGGATGTTGCAATGCACGATATACATTATTAATAAATCATAAAATAAATCTATTTATTTCGCTCCTTATAACCATGAAATAAAAAAAGTCGCTAGTCCAAAGTGGTGGGAAACAGCTCAAGATAGAGAGAAGTGGACATCGATGGAGGAGGCCTTTACCCAACCTGGGGACCCTGCTAATAACCAAACGTAGTGTTATAAATAACGGAATAACAGTACCTAAATTAGAAAGCAATGTAGCAGGATCAAATAAAGGCTTTTTATTTTTCTTTTATTTAACCATGAGATGGAATATTACGATTATGAAAAAGGTATTGCCAGCATTAAAATGTGAATTCCGTCTAGATATTTCTTTACGGAATATGTAATGTTACATTGCGTGGGATGTTGAAATGCGCGATGTATTAATAAATCATTCAATTTTTTTCTATATATTTCGCTTCTTGTTACCATGAAATGGAATATTACAATTATGAAAAACACATTCGAAGCATTAAAATATGAATTCCGTCTAGATTTTTCTTTTTTGACTTTATGGTGTGACTATACTTTATGCAAAATATATAACAAAATACCTAAATCATTAAAAGATCTTGACGACAATATATTTAGGACTAAATTGAAACAATTATTAATTACCAAATGCTATTATAATATTAACGATTTTATGACAGATAAATTTTGACATTATCTTTTTTACTATTGCGCCTCTTACTATTACTATTATTACTTTAAGTTTTTTGACATTATATAAAATTATCTACAATATACCTAGGTTGGAACATTACTAAACTCTACTGTGACTTTTGCATGCTATCTTAATTTTGCACGCCTCGATGAGGTAGTAATGTATTGGAAATACCATTTTTAATTAAGAACTTTTGTACCTACATTACAGCAAATAAATGATTTGATAATTGATTGATGGTAATTATAATAACTTTGATGATGATTATGTAATAACATCCAAGCAAATACTGTGTTGTAGATTTGGATTTATTCGCTTTAGCTTTTTCTTTAAGTTTAATACTTAAAGAAAAAGCTAAAGCGAATAAATGTACCTAACTTAGTTTTTATTTTCAAACAAATGTGCTGTCTTTTTTCCTTTTTCGATTGCTAGTATTTAACTTTAGTATGTTTTTTCTTTCACCTGTGGAAACTTATAATTAGCCGTTAGTTACACACTATGTTTAGTATTTAGTTACATAGCTGTTAGTTTTCCCAAAATTCAAATAAAAAATAAAATAAAATAAATAAATTACATTGGATGAAGGATGAAATATCTATATCATGCTGGGAATATCTTTTTAACCCTACATAGCTAACGTTCCTAAACTACCTTGATAAGCTTACCATTCGTAATTTTTACGATCATTCTATAATGGAGGATATAATAAAATGTATTGTATTTTTTATAAAAAAAAATTATGGGTTCATAAATATAGGATATAAATGAAAGATATTTATCATAAAAATCAATATATTATACCATTAAAGTACAATTAACACAAATGTAATATGACACTATTTTTTCGAGATCAAAATCACACACTTACTTGTGTGCAAATATTACGAACGTTAGCTTTATAGGGTTAATAATTAAAATATTCAATTTCAAAGCCCTGGGAACATTTTAGTACAGACCATTTATACAAATAATTTTTTTTTCAGTTGCCCGAAGCAGAACAGAATAACAGAATTTCCGTAAACAAATATTCCCCGTACACAATTCTTAATTAAAAAAACAAAATCATACAGTTACAATGCAGTTAATTCCGAAGAAACAAAGGCGTTCGTCGCGCATACTAATGCCGATATTCAATTTACGAGATTTGCGCAGAGCGAAATGTGCATGAACAGTGTCGATGAAGAAAACAGTAGCGCATTTACTAAATTAAGGCCGTATACATGCAATAACAATTGAACTGTGAAACCCATACCGAATGTTGTGGTAGAATCGAAGTGCATACACGCGAACTCGACAAACGGATATGCGATGAACGTTTGTGTGTCAAAACGGTGATGTGAGCTTATCCTACTAATATTATAAACGCGAAAGTTTGTAGTATGGATGGATGTTTGTTACTTTTTCACGCAAAAACTACTGAATGTATTTTGATGAAACTTCAAAATAGCTTACATATCAGAATAACACATAGGCTACAATTTATAAAGATATATTGTATATTATCAAAAATACCTACCACCACGCGAGTGAAACCGCGGGGCGCAGTTATATAATTTTAATCACATTTTTATTATTGTTTATATTTTAATGCTATTGGATTCTATCATCTGTAATAAATAAATACAATACAGATATCTAACTTAATAGTTAGATTCCTAGGAATACGACTGACTAGAGGTATAGTCGCCGCTTATAATTATAACCAGGAGCCAAATTCTGCAAACAATCTTTCTGCTTTACTATGACAACAGTGTCGTCGCCGAATCATCCATATACAAAAGACTAGTTTTCGCCCGCGGCTTCGCACGCGTTGTTTCTATGGAAACGTTTAAGATTATTTATATCCTATGGGAACTGATTTATGGGATAATAAGAAGCTTATGTTTTATTCTGGGCCCAGAATTACCTGTATGCAAATTTCAGCCTGATCCGTTCAGTAGTTTTTGCGTGAAAGAGTAACAAACATCCATCCATACAAACAAACTTTCACGTTTATGATATTAGCAGGACTAGATAGTGCGTGAAGTGCTACTTGAAAGTATGGTGTTGGTGAAAATCTCCAGGTTCTGCTAGTCTCTCTGTCGATTCAGTGCCATCCAATGTCAATTAGTTTAAAAATTCTGCCCACACTGCAGTACTGCGAGCTCGTGTAAACTGCCTCTGTGAATCTATGATTTAATCCAATTCTTTCGGTTTCCCGCACTCGTCTCGCCTCTCACTCTAATTAGTTCGGATTTTTACTGCGATGTTTGTGCTTGAAATTCTTTTTGCAAGCCGGACGTGAGAATTCGAGTGTATTCCTGTTTGTTATTGAGGTTGAGGTTGATGAAAAATTAAAAATAAAAATTCAATCAACAATATTTATCAACCATTATTAAAATATTTCGTGTTTATGTTGACATTTTTTTTAAATTGTTTATATTCTGTATACAGCAGCCATAGTATTGGGATACTTCCGACGTATTGACATGGATCAGTTGAGCTACCTATAGATTGTTTGCAATAGTCTGCAGTTAGCTCTAGTAAATTAACTCATTTAACGTACTATTTAATTTAACTTATTATTTGTTTATACAATTAAATAGTAACAATACAATACAAAAATACTTTTTTGTACACCAGATACAGAACATTATGAAAGATATTACATGTGACAAGTACAATGGGCGGCCTTATCGCTTATAAGCGATCTCTTCCAGGCAACCTTTGGATGGAAAGAATTATGTGAATTAAAGAAAGGCAGGGGGTGTACCAAGGATAGTAACATTCTTTGTAAAAAAAATATATTTAGATTATTTATTGCAAGAAATTCTCATGAAATATTGAACGAATTATGTATTTATACCGTGACGTCGAAGATATCTATAAAACAATAATGTCATAGCTACACTACACAATAACAACGCACGCAGGAAAGAGACAATTCACTGAACAGCTTGGCCCCGACATGACAGAATTTCTATAAATTCGGAACAAAATACAATGATCAAATCAACCAAAGCTAGTAGTAACTCAAACTTAACCTGTGTCGTTCAGTGTATCGAATATTTCTTGAAGTCGTCGGGGCCCTGAACATTATCGCTGTTTGTAATGCGTTCATTGTATTCGTTTACACTACACTGGTTTTGTTGTGAGGACGACAAGTGACGTGGAAGGGTCACTGACCTGTACAATAGGTACATACTGGTTTATTTATTTAATGGTACTTACTCTTTATGAAAAAAAAACGAAATAAAATATAAAAATGTAATTTTAGCGGACATAAAATATAGTCTAAATTAGATAGGATATGTAGATACTTTTCTTTGAGCTACTTAGTGCCTGGCCTGCAATAGAAAAAATGCTTTACACAGCGTTTATAACTAAACAGAAGGGCCCAGAACAACATGTCCTGTTATTTCATAAAAAAACTAATTTCATTGGTCAATAGATTTTCGCTCAAAGCCTTTCATTTTACAAAGTGTGGAACTTTGTAAATAGGTGACTAAGTCGTTATTGAAAAAGAAACCGTCCTAAAATACGTGGATCAAGCTGAACCTACTTTTAAATAATATAATGTCATTTCTCCTGATATTCCTTCTAACTAATCAGGCAGATAAACTTCTAGGGGATATTAAGTCAAAGCATGATTCTTGCTCAGAGTTTTTGCTATTTAAATAAATGAGGTTTTCCAGAATGTAGGGAGAATACTAATGTCTTTAGATGTAAGAAAGAGGTCGTGAGCGGTGATAAATCCGTGCAAAGCGATCCGCGGAAAACTTGAGGGTAGTGAAAACGTCTAGTGTCATCAATTCATCATGTTTATGACTTTGTTGGTAGTAAATCAAAAAGAAAATTCAATATGAAAAAAATATATATTATTATAGATATTTAAATATGTTATTTATTGATATAATAATGTAGATAGTGTAACAGGGGATACCGAGTCCATAGGCTGACTACTGAACTAGTTAAAAAACTGTGTTTCAGGAACTAGTGGTAAGTAATTCAAAATACTTTATTTCTTTAGACTTACAAAATAGGCACTTAGATATGTCGAATTTCAGTACTATTATATACTAGTTACTGCCCGCGGCTTCGCACGCATTGTTTCTCTGGAAATGTTTAAAGGTTCTTTCTATCCCATGGGTACGTTTTTATGCTATAAAAAGTAGCCTAGGTGTGCAAGGTATTACTTCGGTGTTATTTATTTTTTAAAGTTTATTATTATATTGTAGTTTAGTTATTATTCGTAGTTTTAGACATTAAAATAGGGTACCTTGATATCCATACTAAAACAATACATTTGAAAGTACCCTTACCTCTACCCGTAAAATGCGTGCGAGACCCCGAATGGAAATTATCAGATATAAAAATATAATATTCTGTTGTACTTTTTATATAAAAAATAACTTCAATAAGTGTACAATAATTACCTATAGATATACTTTTTCTCCTCGTCTTTTATTAAATTATTATTTTATTAACAAAGAAAATTACAATCAAATAATAAAAACAAACTAGAACTAGATCACAATAATTGAAGCGACGCGTGATCCGAGAGCTGGTGAGCACGTAGTAGTAAGCGCCAAATACCAAATACATAGCTGGTCTCGGATCACGCGTCGCTTCAATTGTGTTCTAATTCTAGTTTGTTTTTATTATTTCATTGTATTTTTCTTTGTTAATTCAATAATAATTTAATAAAAGAAGATTTAGTTGAAATTCAGTGTGATGGAACAGTTTTCAGAATTATGAATCAGATTTTATAGGGATTTTTACTGAACTTGTTTTTAATTTATTAATACCGTTTACAATAGCAAAGATAATTGATCACAGTCAATCTCAGTAAGTAGGTACTCTATCCGTCATCATAAACTAAAGTTTGACCTTGTTTTTAATTGTGCCTTTACAATAACAAAGGATATATGATCACAGACCCCCTCAGTAAGTACTCTATCCGTCAACAAAAACTAAAGTTTTCCACACAAATTCCCCGGGCAAAATTTACTTAGGTCCGTATATAGTAACTACACACAAACAGTACTATTGGGAGCCCGCCAGGCTGGCCAATTGTTTTACCTCCATGAGTCTTCTGTGGCCACTTTGCAAACAAAATGTGGTCGCCCGCAGCTGTGACATAACGGTATGAATAGCTTTTGTTTGGTACATGGTCAAGCAAATAAGGAGCTTACGGGTTTAAGTTTAGGTGTGGTAGCTAAGGATTTTATTAAAATGGTCGCTGAAAATATGTTTTTCAGTTTATTTGAAGAGCTTAAATGAAACCTGGTGATTCATGCAACGGGTTCCAATATAATTTGCTCTTATAGCCTCATTAGGTTTACGAGTGTGTACTTAAATTAGTACCTAGTAACTTTAGGTATAAAATAACATAAAACCACTGGTATAATAAACCAAACAAAATTCCTAATATTATCAATCACACAATAGTTACCTACTCATCATCATCATCATCAGCCTATATCAGTCCACTGCTGGACATAGGCCTCCCCCAATGAGCGCCATAGCGCCCTGTCTTCAGCTTGCCGCATCCAGCATCTACCTGCAGTCTTTCGCAAGTCGTCATCCCACCTGATCGGAGGGCGTCCTACACTACGTTTACCGAGTCGCGGTCTCCACTAATCTCCAGTTACCTACTACTAACCAAAAAAACTTTCATCGTAATCATGCCTTCATGGCATGCCGAGCTGTGCCGAGATATTGGAAACTCAAATATCGAATCATTAATATCCCCTTATAATAATTATGACTTTTTTGTGCTACTAACTTTGTTTTTCAAAGTTCTTTATTTAACTTAAATTTTTACAATCGTAGATTAACTAAACACTGTTTAGAACCTATTAATTAATAACTCGACAGGCTGAACGCCTTTAAAAGTTTTTTGATAAAATACTATTTATAATAACTAACACTTATTAAATCATTTACTACTAAAATTATTCAAATTTAAACAAAAGTTACATAAAATAATTACGTCGTATGAGCACTTTGTAAAGCGCAAAGAAAGTTACAATGAAATAATAGAAATTTGAACTAGAATTTACTTAGTATTTTTTTGAAACATGAGCTAACTGTAGATTCTTTGTAACAATCTACAGGTAGCTCAACTGATCCATATCGGAAGCGTCTCCAACGCGCTGACTGCATTGCCTCACATAATGGCAATGCTTATATGCACTGCGCCAAACACTCTCGGGCACGCCTCGCTTCGATCAGACGTTCACTAATCCGATATTTATCAATGAAAAATACCAACAAGTTTAAGAAAAGCCTAGTATAAGGAACAACATATGGCGTGCGAACAAAACGTAAAGAAACTCCCCCGTGGAACGCTGATGGCTCGACGCTATGCTAGTGGAATTATGAACCCGGAAAGTTTGGCTGAGACACCGTTTTGGCATAAAGCAGGCTACTGAAAAGCAGAAATTTTCCTCACGTCTTTGGGGATCCGATTCATAAAAACTGAAAACTAAAAATATTTTTACTCTGTTCTCCATTATGCTCATAAAATATTCGTTTGAAATGAATATGCTTCATTTATTTGTGATCTCCTGAGCTGATATTTAGGAAACTCAGCGTCACCTGACGATATGAAATTAATTGAATGAGTTGATGATATTTTGAAACTATTAAGATTGATGGAATGTGTTGCGCCAGCCACGTTAGCGAAACCAATATCTGACGCCAAAATGAATTAAAGTTCAAATGATGATATAGAGGTACAAGCGAGTTTATTTCTATTTCTGGTATTATAAAGATGACAGTCGTCTACTTTTTTTTGTTCTTCATAGGTATATGATATACTAATTACCGGTATTCCTCTTTCTATGTAAGATTTCCCCGCAAATATAAACGGTACCAACAGTACCTACGTGTAGTTTACAGGCATCTGTGACTCTGGCTTGAATAAATCAAACTGATACGAAAGTTATCCTGAGTTACAAAACATGGTACGTGAATGAGAGCCTTTAGTGTGGCGGGTAAAATACTGGAGTTTTGCAAAGCTCGTATAATACTGTTGTGAATTTGGCCAGTCGTTGTTCAGATACCTACCTATTTCATGTCGGCTATTTTCCGGGTGTATTTTCGATGGAAAGAAAGTCTTGTATATTTTTTCTTTTAAGTAAATACTTTTTAGTGCCTACTACACAGCGCTTTGATCATCGGTGAATACCTTACCTACCGCAAACCACATGCAAAATTTCCTTTCTATTATCTCCCACTACCCTTGTAATCGAATGTGAGAGCACTCATACATGTGAAAGTGCTGCCTGATTGACTAAATAATGTCCATGATTTTTGACTTCATTACATTAATATTTATACATATCTACCCTTAGTTTTAAAATAATACCTCATCATCATCATCATCATCAGCTTCTAGCAGTCCACTGCTGGACATAGGCCTCCCTCAATGAGCGCCATAGCGCCCTGTCTTCAGCTTGCCGCATCCAGCATCTACCTGCAGTCTTTCGCAGATCGTCATCCCACCTGGTCGGAGGGCGTTCTACGTTTACCGAGTCATGGTCTCCACTAAAGAACACGTTTTCCCAGCGGCCGTCGGTTCTTCGCTAGATATGGCCGGCCCACTGCCACTTCAGCTTGCTAATTCTTTGAGCTATGTCGATAACCTTGGTTCTCTGTCGGAAATAATACCTAGGTACCCTTATTTGTGTTTACTTCTTATCGATACAAGTTGCTGACTGCATCTAACTTGTTTCTGCCCGCTGCTTCGCACGCGTTGTTAACTAAAACTTAAATCTAACGTTTTAAGGTTATTTATATCGCTTAGGGATAAAAAGTAACCTATGTTTTATTTTAGGCTTATTAGTATAAGGTAAATCATTCTATAAGGCTTGCTTTTTACACACTCTGTAACCTGTATGCAAAATTTCAACCCGATTTTTTCAGTAGTTTTGGCGTGAAGAGGCAACAAAAAATCCATATATCGATCCTAACATCCTAATTTGTGCATAAGTGCATACAATATACAGGATGTTGTGGAACAATATTAGTAGGATTCCTCGTCTAGTAAAGCCGTAAAGTTAGCGGTCATCAAAACATTATTCAACATTCTACTTTCACGTAAACCCGAAGCACCTGAAGTAAAACCACTGTAATTGGAATTCCTGCTTCAGCCAGAATACATTTTCAAAAGCGCAAAACTCTTTACCATGCAAAACTATCGGCAAACTCTTTTCATTTCTCACGGCCGCCGCGCGCGTACTGAACTAGGCTTTATTTTCAGCATTGCTGAAAGGTTCGATACTGCCTTAGTTTGGGGGTAGAAAAGGGGTATTTTTTAACACTTTGATTGCTGAAATCACACGGTAAGTACAAGTGACTAATATGCGTAAATCCACACTAGCGCAGCGGCTGAGAAAATACAGATCTGTGTGACTCAGCACAGCCGTTATATTTTTCGAACGAAACGCATGTGCGGCGCAACACAACCGCTGTGTAGAGCAGCAGCACGAATTTAAAAAAAAAGATCGCAGTCGTCGAAAAAAATCCGCCGTCAAAATGATGAAATAAAATATGTATGTATATAATAATAATGTAATATAGCTTATATTTTTAAACTAACGCGAGCTGAACACATAATTATAAGTACTATTTAACTGGTACTTAATAAACGCGATAAATACCCGTTAAATAGTACTTATAATAATGTGTTCAGACCGCGTAAGTTTAGAAATATCAGTTCTTATAACTACATAGTTACTTGCCGTGAAAGATGAACCTCATAACTAATTATGCATTTATAACAATAAACATATGTACATCACGCTGGATTGCCCTAAGGCTCTTTATCCTAAAGGAATAACTGCACCAAATTACAATTATGAACCTAGTACATCACGCTGGATTGCCCTAAGGCTCTTTATCCTAAAGGAATCACTGCACCAAATTATGACAATATAACACTACATAACTTCCAAGCAAAGGTTATCAAGGTGAGGCGAGGAACCCCATTCGTCTCAAAACACCTGAAAGCATTTAACGTCAGTAGGGCAAGTACGGAGATTGTTGTATAGGGTAGAATAGAGAAAATAATAATAAATAATGCTGGACAATCCACACAGCATCATCTAGCTAAGCAGAGCTTGTGTTATGGGTACTACATGACTGATAAACATAATACATTACATAAATAGATATTGTTTACTATAATTATATAGAAAACGACAAGAAAATCCGGAACAAATATCTTACAAACAATTTTCCCGAGGCTGGAATCAAACCTGCAACCCCTGCATCACAGGCGGATCTTCGCCTACCGCGCCACAGATCGTCGAAAAATTACGTCACTTTGTCATCGAATGCGTGAATTATTTGAAATATAATCGGTCAGGTCAGCGGTAGGTCAGTAATGTTTGACAACGCGATGTCATTATTTTCTATTTTCCCCTAGAGAACAATCCAAGTGTGCCTACAGGTAGACTTTCTAGCATCGTCAGATCGTGCCACAGATCAAAAATTGCGCAATGCGATCAGCAAAAAGCGCTGACTCAATAGAAACTGAGTAGAAAGCAAACGACAAAATATGCATTTCCGTGCAGAAATCAATACATTTTTGCCCTGAACATGCCGGCTACAGTCCTATGTTACAGTCGCCAACTGTTCAAGGCCCTTATTCGCTATCATATTTTGCGAAAGTTTAATTCGAACGATTCTGACAGATTTCGCGAAAACATTACACAGGAACCGATCTTTACGCACGCGCTTTCATGTTTAGGGCGCGTCATGTTTTTTTGATTGAAACAAATGACGATGAATCCGCATTGCCTAGGAAGAGCGCGAAGGCTTGAATACGAATGCCAAAATTAGAAATCTGGCATCCTTCGCCTTGGAAAGTTATTTGAGGTCTTTACTTGAAGAGTCTCTATACTTTCTACACAGAGCACTCTCTGGGCATTCACTTTCCAGCTGCTGGCAGCAATTCGGCGTTCAAAGGGCTCATCATCAGGACAATTCATAACCACTCTTTAAGTTTTGCGTTTAGCCATTGAGAATAAGAGCCGAGAATGTTAATATTCTACGTTCCAACACGAGTTGACTACGTGCTCTGAATGACGATTTGGACACACACGAATGTCTTTAATAGGTCTCATAAATTGAATATACACATATGGATTAGTATGCAAGGCATGGGAATAAAGTTCTTTTTTGCATGATGGGGATGGACAAACAATATCTAAAGTTTTGAATTAAGTTAGGCGGCTCTTTGGACTTCGTTGCATGAATTTTACGAGAGAAATAAAGAGTGTTTTCATAAATTTCATTTAATTTTTTTTTTAATAATGACAGTTCTGTTTCATTTTTTTTTAAATAAAAATCTGCAATATTTTATATAATATAAAGGATAAAGAAGTAAAGTCATTGGAATATTCTTGCTCGGTAAACAAAACCCGCCTCTGTTCCTACTTTTTCACATTTAATGATGTAGAATAAATATTGAGAGATTATAACATTCTCATAATATTTTCAAAGGCTCACTAGATTTACTTATGAACCCTTCCGTAATTTAGACGTGTTTTGATATCTCACTCATCAAAATTAGCAACAAGATTTAATCGTTTTGTTGCTTTCAGGTATTTTTTATTCTTTGGTTGGCTTGGGTATCACAGCGGCCATGATGGGCCTATTGTGATCGCCACTTATACGTTCAGCTCCGAAGCCGTTGCGTTCATAGTTCGCCACTAACCCTTGCATCTGTTAGGAACTGTAGGATTTTCTTCGGGATGATGTCTCGCAGCTCTTCTGGGCTATGCAGATGCTTGCCCAGATGGATGCTGCGTTTGTGCATCATTGCTCCACACTCATCTAGCAGATGGAGGTTTCATGTAATACGTAAAGAGTCCCATACAACCACATACATAATAAACCCGCGCAAAAATAGAAATACCCTCGTGGGTAAATAAAAATAAATACAACTGCACCAATGGCTGCACCTAAGCATGAGCAACACAATCATAAAAACAAATGCCAACTGATGAGGAAACTTGTTTCTGAATATTCATTGAGCGAGGTTGTATGCTGTATGCCAAGTTTAAATGCAGCAAAATAATTAAGAAGAGGCAAGTTTGGTCCGAGCACTAATTATTCTTTGGGGCTTTGTTTCTGAGCGGGACAAAGGGAATGAGGGAGTGTGCTGTGAAATAATTACACGCAAAATACTTACGAGGTGCTTGCACCAACTTCTAAATTTGGGGCTACTATTAAGGAACCCGGGTCCATTATGAGGTGAAATTAATAGAATTATATTTTGTTTTGGAAATTTCTTTTATTCGTTTATGCAAGATGAAAATTAAAAGGAGCTGTGCACCTTGCTAGGAAAATTTTTTTTTTGTGAAAACAGCTAGCGCAGTTCGGTGCCTTGTTATAGTGATTGGTTTATCACAATATACATATTATAAGAAAATCTAGAAGAAATTCTGTACCAAGATAACTTATACCCTGAATACAAAGCTTCTATCGATCACGGGAAAGTGCTGTGTTCCTGTGGGATGATCAAAATAGTACTATTTTGATTTAATTTGACAAACAACCTCAGTGGTCGGTTGACACCACCGGGGGATGTCGAAAATAGCCGTTGAGTGGCAAGTGGACACTGCGGGTTTCGGTCGGTAGAAATTTTGAAATGGTATCAATGTGTTTGTTAAGGCGGGTAACATCACGGGGCTCAGCTAGTATATTATGAAACTGTTTCCCGCGGTTTTACCCGCGTTAAATTCAAATTTCACATTTCTAAAATATAATATAGCCTATATTCACCGGGGAAAGTGTAGCTTCCCAACGGTGAAAGTTTTTTCAAATCGGTCCAGTAGGAGCCTATTCAATACAAACTAACAAATAATCAAACCTTTCCTCTTTATAATAATATTAGTATAGATGATCTGTGATCCTGTTAAGGAATTAAGATTTAACCTACTTTTTCACAAGGAATTTATGAGCAAAATCATAAATCTATGACAGAATTTCCTAGATCGAGGCATTAACGTAGAGCCTTATAATAAACGACCTAGTTAACTATTTATTATTTTATTATATTAGCCCGGAGTGTCCCATTGCAGAGCAAAGGCCTCCCTCCCCTTCTTCCACTCATCTCGGTCCTCAGCAAGGAGAACCCACTCTTTGATGTATAGGTCGAGCTCATCCCGCCATCTCAGCTAAGGCCTTCCACGTGGCCTTCGTCCATCCGGGACCCAGTCAGTGGTGATCCTCGCCCACTGCTGGTCTGACATACGCCACACATGTCCAGCCCAGTCCCACTTGAGTTTGGCGGCTTATTGGGCAGCGTCGGCTATTTGCGTTTTGGAGCGCAGTAACGTGTAATAGTTAACTATGCGTCTAATAAAGTGTTTTATATATAACAACCCTGAATTAAGTTTTCTAATGTACCATAAACTATGTCCTTTACACCCCCTGCCGGGGTTAGCCCCGAAGAAAGTGCGAAGCGAGTTTAAGATATTACAAGTGTGTCCGCGGGGGTCGTAATTAAAGTTAACGAACTTTATATGCAAATGAGGCCTTATCGTTTTTGGGTTAAAACATTTATTATTCGACTTGATGCCTCCCGCGTCTTAGATAGTGCGGGGACAGTGTCTGATGCTGGTGGTCTTATTTTAAGTATATATCATGTACCTCAACTCTTCCCGTGGGCATCATAAAAGGCAACTAATGGCTATCCAACGGGGGCCGGATATTAGCGCCCCTCCTGCAGAATAATTTAATAACCTGGGGATAATTTGGGGATTGCAGTTCAATCCCCAAACTGCATGCTCGTGATTATGGGAACTGCCCTTATAATAAAATCCAATACCAGGGGAAGCTGTGACCAGCAGTGGACCATTCATGGACCATTTGTAGCTGTCAAGCGATTAATTTCAACCGTATAACAAAAAAAAAACATTTTATGGAATAAAAATTGAAGGGAACCTTTTGTATTCCCGTTTCATAATATGTACTCACATATGTACTAGTACTTATGTTGTCCTTGTTATGTGTTATGTACTTACAGAGAAGAACTTTATAATTAAAACTTTTGAAACTATCATGGTTATCAAAGTCATTTAAAACGGGATGCCATGATCACGGAATAACTGATTGACTTGAGTTATTCCGTGATCATGGCGCATGAAACTGTGCCGAAATATTGGATAACTTAAAAATCAAATCATGGTAAATATCCCGTTTTAAATGACTTTAGGAACTTTATATGTTCAAAAAACTTAATAATATTTAAATTGATTAATTATGCACTGCACATGCCTGAATAATTAAAATTACAAGCAAACTCTTGCAATCAAAGTCTATTTTTGTAGTGAATAATACATACTAAAATATTAATCAAGACGTCTTCGCCGCACTACGTAGCTTCCATAAACAAGGAAAGTTAATTTCAGTGAAGCCATATGGAGCTGCCCGCGCTCCAATAACACCCGTTGAGCTATTATTTTAATAATTATTTCAATCCAACACTGTAATATTGCGGTAGCTGAAATACCAGCAAGATGTAGAGATTCTCTATTGAAACACGTGCGCCAAGTTAGGAGTTTTGGGGTAGTTATCGAATGGAAAGTAACTGATTTTATGATCGAATTGAGTTTGGCCTACACATTATTGTTTAATAAAGCATGCGGGGCAGTCTTAGGGGACTGCCGATGAAAGTGAAAACTAAGTAATTTTATATAATTATAGATACTGGGAAGCTTGCGGTAACGATGACGCGAGTTTAACGCTTTTTGTTCACCCAAAAAGTGCTCAACGCGCCTAAAAAAAATTCCACCTAAAAACTCGAAATTGAGTTTATATGGGTTTATACGCCTCCATCGCGATGCCATAGCAGCAGTATTTACACCATGACTTGCCCGTTGACTTACGACAAGCGGAACAGAAGTTGTGTGCTATGGGCTTTACCTCCATTTCGATTATTCAACTAATCCTTCACTCAAACTCGTCTTAAGAGGCTCGAGCATTCCTTCAAAACATACTCGAGTTCAGTATGCTTAGACGTTAGTAGGTAGGCTTCATCATTGAGATAATCTCCAAAATCCATTGTAAATAAAAATAATTGGGGTTAGAAACTCGAAAATCTTTTCGTTTAAGAATAATTTCTTGCAATTTTGCTCTCATTTTGAATGTAACCTAGGTAATTAATAATGTCAATGGCGCAATATGTGGATCGGAACCCGAACACTGAGAGAGGTTTGCGGGTTCAAGTCCCGTCAGAGTCGATACATTTTTGGGATATTATTCATATTCATTTTAATAAACTCGGTAACCGCAGTGGAGGCCCTCCAACCAGGTTGGATGACGACCTGCGAAAGACGGGAGATGCTGGATGCCTCAATCTGAAGACAGGTCGCTATAGCGTTTTTTAGGGAGGCCTATAACCAGCAGTGGACATAGGCTGATGATGATGATATTTTTTTAAATTACCACCACATCTTACGCATTTTATTTAAAATCATAATAATTTAGCTTGACTTTAACCTTCATTCTCGAGGTCAGTCAAAAAAGCTTTTAAGTACAGAAAGTCGCTGAGACGGCGCAAGAGATAAGTTGTCACCTCCGCCGACGTTCGTCGCCTTATTAGATTAATGGAACCTAGCCGGCCCCCTATCACTGTCTCGCACAATAACAAGAACAACAGAAATACTGCTCCATTTTTTGAACTAGTAATACAATTGTTCCCATCAATTTTAAACCTCTAAAATACTGGCGTGTTTTAAAAAACTATAAACCGACTTCAAATTCAGAGATAATAAATATGGGTTTAAAACTAAGTTTAAAAAAAAAACATCTAAATCGGTTGGCGTGATATAGAGTTATTCGTCCAATTGTCGCTTATATGGTTTCCTCATGTTCCATTTGATTTTCATTATCATTCATTAATTTCATTATGATTCCATTGTGAGAATTGGACCAAATTGAAATGGGACCATCGAAGCTTTCAAATAAAAAATGAATCATCAAAATCAAGTCTTAAATATGCACTAAGTATGTGCGTGAAAAATGGATGAATAACTCAATATCACGCCCACCATTCCCACTTATTAGGTACTTTTGAAGTCGGTTTATAGTTTTTTAAAACACGTCAAATTATGTTTTTATGTGCTATGTCAACGCAACGCCCGATTAATGTGTCGAGTGACATGTTAATCAAAGCACACTCCTCTACCTTGTCTGTGTCTCGAGTTAAAAACAGGACGCACTACGGTCATTGTACATTTCGTACAACCAACTGTTACAGTCATAAAGTAAACATTGTTGTACTTCTGATTCAGTTTCCGTATACTTCCGTCTACGCCCTTTGAGATTTCTAAGGAAAAATTGTTACGTGTATTAGTGACCTTTTCGAAAGTAAAAGGTTTTGTTCACGTGTCACATTTTGATGCCTGAGCCAAGTTGAGCACCACAAGGGAATCGCATTGTTATTTTGCCTTCTGGATAAAAACAACTAAAGCGGACTGCCACTGTTGTTCTTGTTGTAGTAACATTATTTGTACTTACTACCTGCATATTTAATGCTTCATTTATTGGTAAACGTGCGTGTGCCATGGACGCGTTCCATGGGACACAACTACCCTCACACGATTATCGCTCTTACAGTCCGCTTCTGCAATCTGAACGCTTGCTCCCAAATAGCGACTATTTTTTAATAAGTAAATAAATAATGCTGGACAATTCACACAGCATTATCTAGCCCCATGGTAAGCAGAGCTTGTGTGATGGGTATACTAGGTAACTGATATACATAATGCAATACATTACATAGAATGATATTTTTTATTATACATAGAAAATAACCAGAACACCCGGAACAAATATCTGCAGATCGTACACACAATTGTTCCGAGGCGGGAATCGAACCCGCAACCCCCTGCGTCGCAGGCGGACTTCGCCCACCGTGCCATATCGGTCGTCACTTTCCCTCGCTAATAGTAGATATTCAAAATGGCTCACGGAATGGCGTGGCCTGTAGAGGTGGCTACATTGCCGGCCAGTTGTAGATACCTCCTACAGTGGTCGAAAGTCTAAAAGGATTAGTTTTACTCTAAACTTCAAATCCAAACCAAATATCACCTATTTCTACAAAATATACGTCCTAAGACTACCCTACCTACTAGTTTGGCATATAGGCTTCCAATAAGCGTGTGTTTGGACGCTAGCGGCTGTTTTGTTTCGGTGGGATTGGACCGGATATTACAACCCAACGCCTTCAATGGACGCATTTACGAGTAAAACAGACAACTTGTTAGAAAATAAATAGAGCTCCTTGACGGTAGAACCACCCTTCATTTAGATTTATTAAGTACAGGCACAATAAACAACTATATTTTAAACAAGGGAATAAGAGTTTTTTTTAATAAATTTAGAAAAAATATAGCCCACTACGTTGTACTCAATTATTTTATGATATGTAAATGTGACATATTTAAGTATCTATGTATATTAAATATTAAACTTAATTATCTTTAAGATAGCCGCATTGCAGAGCGAGATCCTCTAGTACAGGTATTACATTACTTAAAAGAGGGTCCCATAGCACTGAAATATATTAATTAATTTAAGTTAAAGTAATAAACTATTTGATTTGATTTATGATAGATTAGTAAAACAATACTTATCGCTACAGGTTGCTGACTCTACAATGTAATTACTATTTATGTAAGTCTGAACCATATTTCTATGTCAAAACAAAATCAATCAATCTTTTGTAAAGATTTTGTTTTGTATATTTCTATGTATACATTAGCTTTGGGAAGTATACTGAACTTAGAAAAAATATTGACCAAATAGCTGACTAGACTACTGGCAAAAACACTAAAAAAACTTCTGAGTTATTAATACCAATCGAATAGTCTAACAGCCGTTTGTTAGTACGCTGATCAACTAATCAACAACCTATAATCTCTAATCTCTTGAAATAGCTTTTATTTGAATTGACAAGAGATTTAATCATTGATTTTATCACTACATAGTATAAAACAAAGTCGCTTCCCGCTGTCGGTCTATCCCTATGTATGCTTAGATCTTTAAAACTACGCAACGGATTTTGACGAGTTTTTTTTAAAATAGATAGAGTGATTCAAGAGGAAGGGATATAAACTATTTGAAACATAGATTTCTACGAGGGCTAGTAACTAAATAAATCATGCTGGATCTATTTTAATTTATTCAACCTATCAGCTTTGAAAGGATTCTGCAGCGCCTGCTTTTTATGCCAAAGATTCATGCTTGTACACTCTTCTACGTTTTAAAGTTTGCAAATAGCCAGCTAAAAATACTATCTATGCTTTGGGTGACCTGAATTTGAAAGAGAGCCTTTGAGGAAAATAAAGTTTTCGCTCTTATCGAGGAATAGAGTGAACATGTATTTTATGGATAGATAAGGCCAATGTAGTAAAGACATAACTTATGGTTATAATATTCCGAAATATCAACCATAAAACATGTAAGTGGGTAATTTACATTCTAATGATGAGTCATATTCTAGAATGAACCTAATGTATTCACGAACATGAGATTTGCGTAGTTATTAGAGTAGTACTAAGTAAAAAATCCCATATACCTAGTTATTAGTTTTTGTGTTAATCGCGTTCAGAGTGACAGACATGTGTGAACTTTATTTTATATCTTAATAAATAAAAAAATAATGCTGGACAATTCACACAGCATTATCTAGCCCCATGGTAAGCAGAGCTTGTGTTATGGGTACTAGATAACTGATAAACATAATACAATACATTACATAGATAGATATTTTTTATTATACATATTATATATTATACATTAACTTAACGATGTTCTCTCTCGTGAACTCATTAATTATGCAATTTTTTATGACATTAGGTAGAAGTTGATTCATTGCTCCTGAAAAACTTATATATATATTTCATTTACTATCTTAACTTGTGACACAACAGTTTAATTTTAATGTACCTAGGGGTAATCTATTGCATTTTTGTAATAGTTGATACTTTACAAAGAATATCCACGTTTAAGCATAAAGAAATAAGAATGCAAATCTCTTGCAATTCCGTTTGAATATAGCAGGTAAGATAGGGTTGTTACAAAGCTTTTATTAAGAGTCAGAATCGCTGAATCGGCCGGCACTCACTTCATATAAGTAGATTAATAGGCTTTTGCGAAACGAGGTCCGCTCATTTTTTCTCTTTTTCATTTTTCTGGTCCGCTTTTGAGTGGCTCCGTGAAAAATGTTATCTGTTATCCACGCGTCTACCGTAACTAGGGTTACCACGCGCAGTCGTAATGTTCGTTGATGGTTACTTTTAATTTTGTGTGGGCAAAATACATGCAGTTCAGAATTACGGGTTACGTAAATAGTAACATGTAGGGCACTGCAAATATTTTTATTATAAATTTTAATATTCATCATCATCATCATCAGCCTATAGCAGTCCACTGCTGGACATAGGCCTCCCCCAATGAGCGCCATAGCGCCCTGTCTTCAGCTTGCCGCATCCAGCCTGCAGTCTTTCGCAGGTCGTCATCCCACCTAGTCGGAGGGTGTCCTACACTACGTTTGCCGAGTCGTGGTCTCCACTCAAGAACACGTTTGCCCCATCGGCCGTCGGTTCTTCGCGAGATATGGCCGGCCCACTGCCACTTCAGCTTGCTAATTCTTTGAGCTATGTCGATAACCTTGGTTCTCTGTCGGATGTATTCGTTACGAATCCTATCCTTCAGAGAAACTCCGAGCATAGCTCTTTCCATAGCTCGCTGAGCGACTTTGAACTGGTGGACCAGCCAGTGGTAATTTTAATATTATAGCATGTCAATTGAAATTTTATAATCCTAGTCATAATTATGTTTTCAATAATTCTAATTCAATAATGTCACAAAAGAAGAAACTCTGATATAGTTTTCGACGAATTTTGAATAATTTTGTTTGCATATGAGTAATTAGCATTTTCGCAGAACATCAAATCAATCTTGATAAGTCAGCAAATAGCTTTTCCATTGTGGTATGTATTGTTCTAACTCATGCTAGCCTATTCATATTTCGTTTTAAGTAGGATATTTGTCATAGTAGAATTAATATTCGACCAATAATAAAAAACCAATGCTGCCACCAGCATTAAATCTGCTGATGCTGCCGCCAGCTGTCATCCAAGGTATACGCAAAATATTCACTGCGGACACTTATTCGCCGCTTAAGTTTACCCCACATGACTCTATATTTTTTAAAGAACGTTTGATTCCCGTCTTCGCCCACAACTTTCTTGTTCGCTTTAGTTTAAATAAAATAAATATTCCAAAATCCGAATTTAAATTCCTCCTCCTTGATCGCAAGCAACCCTAGAACATTTCCGCGGGAGTGCTCGTTCGATGAACACTGAATTATCATATTTTGGTATTTGAACGCACACAAGTTTGAGCTTTAGAAAAGCCTTCAAGTTATGATAATGAAAAATGCGTTCCGGAGGAATTCTTACTGATTTTTTGTAATATTTTTTTACTTTCTTACCTAATTGAACGCAATCGGCAAACATTTTCTAAAACCAGTGACATTTTATGGATGGACTGCTGATTCTCTGCGATATAACGAATAACTAAAGTTGCATCAGAATCGCAGCGGACGCGGTAAGGTTTGGTCACGGGAATTCCCTGTTCTTAATTTCCAGGGAATCCCCTTTCCTGGATTTTCCAGGAATTCCCGAAATGTTTGACCGATTTGAGAACTGCGAAATCGTGAAATCATTTTCCAACATCCATTACAACTTCGAATACGAACTGCTTCAATCATTTATGTTTGCTTTCCTCATAAATCTTACACGCCGGGAATTCCCAGAAAATTCGTACGCAGCGTACGATTCCGATTCCGATGCCTTGCATGGACAGCTTTAAAAGCAAAATACGAAATGTACTTTAAAACGCGTTACAACAGACGCTAGTCGGTTGATAGGTACCTACATACTATAAGCTATATGTATATTTACTAAAGTACCACCGACTATTTTCTTCCTTCATGTCCAGCCCATCCAAATGTTGCCTGGAAGAGATCGCTCTCAGCGATAAGGCCGCCCTTCATTCTTGTATTGTTTTATGTTTTATGTGGTATAATAACGTGTTTTCTATCTATCTCTAAAAATCACTATAGAAATAACAGAATTATTGAGATAAATTTTATTTTTAACCCATTGAGATTCAACTTTTAAGCTTATCGTCTAAAACTCTAGTCGACTGTACTAACATCCAAAGCTTTGGGAGTTTTATTTTCTATTTACGGAGGTTATTTACGACGATGCAAAGCGTTTTTCCGTAATATTTTACTGTTTAAAGTATATTTATTAGGGAGTAAATATTTCTCAATTTACGTTTGGAGTGAAATTATTTTTGTGTTTAAATGGTGCTGTCATGAAATGAAAATTTATTTACCGACAGGAATTTCGTTGGTTACCTGAATCTAAATCATGAACAGTATGCATTTGAACGACCATAAAAACAGCTTTTATTATCTAGTTTGGTATCCACACTGGACAGGAAAATTTCTAGGGTGTTACTTAGAGCTATAGTTATACGATTTATGAAACTTTATTATTTTTCCATATCATCATCATCATCAGTGTATGTTAGTCCATTGCTGGACATAAGCCTCCCCTGAGCCATAGCACCTTGTCTTCACCTTGACGCATACAGCATCGCTCTGCAGTTTTTCAGTCTTTCTTTGTTTTTTTGTTTATTTTTTTTCACTAAACTGATGAGATGGCGTTGCCGTATTGGTTGGTCCTATTTGTAGACTGGCAAAATAACAAATATCCGTACTCAATGGTTTATTGCTTAAATGTGTACATATAGGTTTTAAAATTATATCATATAAGTCCAACATGCACCCTGCAAGGGCATCGCAGCATAAATTTGAAGTTAAATGCTAGGTTGCTATTTATTTATTTAATTTTCGGAAAACTTACGGCTAAACATAAAACAAGAAAGATTAAGTATATATATAAGGACGGCCAATTACAAGTTTTCACAAGTATGTAGTAAGAAAAAATATTAAAAATAAATAAATAAATAATGCTGGACAATTCACACATCATTATCTAACCCCATGGTAAGCAGAGCTTGTGTTATGGGTACTAGATAACTGATATACATAATACTATATATTACATAGATAGATATTTTTTATTTTACATAGAAAACGACCAGAACACCCGGAACAATTATCTACAGATCGTACACACAATTGTTCCGAGGCGGGAGTCGAACCCGCAACCTCCTGCGTCGCAGGCGGACCTTCGCCCACCGCGCCACGTCGGTCGTCTAAAAAGAATAAGTAGCAGTAAAGAAGTGATTACTACAAATACATTTGAAGTTACTTGGAGAAGTATTGAACAAATAAACTTCATTTGCCATTGCATTGAAAAATCTACTCGCACGTAGAATATATGAGGCGATATACAGTTAATAATATGCTTAATTTACCTTTTAAATTTAAAGTAAAAATTATAAACCAATTCTATTATATAATCACTTATAAAATTCACATAAAAAACAAAACAAGATTATATCTTATACTAAAATACTATCAGTTTGGGGAAGCTCAAATAATATAACCATATCCAAGTCTACACTGCACTGCAAAGATAATCTAACTTCCATTTCAAAAGATACTTAAAAGATTAGGCACTCGAGCAGAAAACTGGCCGAGAAAAACTCAAAGGAAAGACGTAGGTCAAGTTTTGATTGAAACTCTAATCAGATCAAGTGAGCTTCCCAACCAATCTTTGGTTAGCTTGGTTCACAACTTTTGCCTTCTGAAGTTAAGCTTCCTGCCAGCTTTCCGGCCCTTTGTGACAAATAAATAAATAAGCTGGACAGTTCACACAGCATTATCTAGCCACATGGTAAGCAGAGCTTGTGTTATGGGTACTAGATAACTGATATACATAATACAATACATTACATAGATAGATATTTTTTATTATATATAGAAAACGACCAGAACACTCGGAACAAATATCTGCAGATCGTACACACAATTGTTCCGAGGCGGGAATCGAACCCGCAACCTCCTGCGTCGCAGGCGGACCTTCGCCCACCGCGCCACATCGGTCGTCAGATCTAGCATTTGTTACGATTAGTTGGCTCCTCTACCAAATTATAAATATGTACTTAATTTTAATCATTTATTTTATGTGTTCAGCGTTTGTTTTGTGTGTAGCTGAAGTGGCAGTGGGCCGGCCATATCTCGCGAAGAATCGACGGCCGCTGGGGCAAACGTGTTCTTGAGTGGAGACCACGACTCGGTAAACGTAGTGTAGGACGACCTCCGACCGGGAGGGATGACGACCTGCGAAAGACTGTAATCCCACTGACGCAATCCCAGCATCTGCAGTCCAGTCTTTTGCAGATAGTTATCCCACTTGACTGGAGGGTGTCCTACAGTACGTTTGACGAGTCGTGGTTTCCACCCCAGAATACGTTTAGCAGCGGTTGTCGGTCTTCGCAAGATAATTACCTATGGCTGGTCCACTGCCACTTCAGCTTACTTATTCTTGGTGGTGGGTATTTGTCATAATCGCTACACTAATAATTATGGGGTCGATTCGCTATAACGCCGTGAGCGCCACTGCTTCATGCCATAATCATCATCATCATCAGCCTATATTAGTCCACTGCTGGACATAGGCCTCCCCCAATGAGCGCCATAGCGCCCTGTCTTCGGCTTGACGCATCCAGCATCTAACTGCAGTCTTTCGCAGGTCGTCATCCCACCTTGTCGGAGGGCGTCCTACACTACGTTTACCGAGTCGTGGTCTCCACTCAAGAACACGTTTGCCCCAGCGGCCGTCGGTTCTTCGTGCCATAATACCTTCTTCTATCATCAAAGTATCAACCCACACGGTCGCGAAATGAATTTTATTATCTGTGACACGACTTCGCGACTCGTTTTATCATTTTCCACAAATTCCGTTCCAATTTTCCCATCAATGTGACACTTCCGGTCGTATCCATATTCCGTATTCGTGCTCAAACTTTGAAACGAGACGCGGCGTTCACTTATTAATTTTAGGTTTTTTGGAAATGGAATGTGAAATTTGAAACTGTGTTTGAAAGATCCTAGTATTCATTTGTTTTTATACACTTAAATGGAAAGTATTATATTTTCAAGGATTACCTAAGTTAGTACCTAGGCTGGTACGAGTCATTTGTTTTTAGACGACCGAAGGTCCGCCTGCGACGCAGGAGGTTGCGGGTTCGATTCCCGCCTCGGAACAATTGTGTCTACGATCTGCAGATATTTGTTCCGGGTGTTCTGGTCGTTTTCTATGTCTACAAAATATCTATCTATGTAATATATTGTATTATGTATCTCAGTTATCTAGTACCCATAACACAAGCTCTGCTTACCATGGGGCTAGATAATGCTGTGTGAATTGTCCAGCATTATTTATTTATTTAATTTTCAATCGTGTTTAGAATTATTTCGCTGTAAAGAAAATGTTCCCGAGGCAGTCTTACCACCAAAAACGGCTATGAAAAATGGCACCTTCTAATAGTTCTAAGTTCTTTTATCAGTGAAGCTATACCAACTTGGCTAGTTACATTTACGTTTTTTTTTTAAGTAAAAGTAAAATGCGACTTATTTGATTCGCCTAGTCTCAGTATAACATATAACTATAACTGGAATAAACTAGAACTCAGTGAAGTATGTGTCATATCTCCAGAAGGCACGTGTACGTGCTAGCCGGCTTGCGACTGTAATATCCGGTTGGGACGCCTGTGATGCGCCTATTAAACGTGTTACACTGTACTCTGGCTATAAAGCATAAAAAGAAGAAGAATTAATAATTTCTTCATAGTACACCACACATGCTATAAAGAAAAGGAAAACATAAAAATATGCATAATACAGAATAACATAAGCCGTAGTAGGTAATTAAATATTACTTGAAAGTAGTATGAATTTAAGCGTTTCTTCTTTCAGGAAGTGTTAAATAACTGGATTGACGTATTCGACGACGTCTGTGGCGCGGTGGGCGAAGGTCCGCCTGCAACGCCGGAGGTTGCGGGTTCGATGCCCGCCTCAGGACAATTGTGTGGTCAATCTGCAGATATTTGATTCGGGTGTTCTGGTCGTTATCAATGTATAACAAAAAATATATCACATAGTATGAAACAAAGTTGCTTCTCGCTGTCCGTCTGTCCCTATGTATGCTTAGATCTTTAAAACTACGCAACGGATTGTCTCTGTAGTGATGGCAAGGTCGTGGGTTCGAGTCCCGCCGAAGTCGATTTTTTGGGATCTTATTTAATAAGCTTATAGGCCATAAACCAACGGCTTGAACAATTCGTATTTTTTTTTTGGATTTATTTATTTTTAAAGAATAAAGATAATTTCTTATTAGTAGAGGGGTTTGACCCGAAAGTTACATTCCTCGGGATTCAATCTAAAAAAAATAAAAGTGTACATATGTAACTTTGTACGTAGGTGCAAGTGAAATGTTTTGCATATTGGGTGCCATACCCACCATAGATTATAATATGACCCAACTTAGCAGGATGAAAACAAAGGCTTTTTGAAATTGGAAACGTGAGTCAATATGAAGCCTACTTATGCCATTTAATGTACGATAAAAACAACAGACGAGTTTCATATTTCTTCTCATGTTATCAGACAAATTGCTAAAGTCATCCATCTCTTTAATTCACTTTTCGAGGGAATTGTTTATCCATTAGCTATTATTTTAGACATAATGCTTCGTATCGAATTTCTTAACAATTTCTTCTCGTATGAAGAAATTGTTAAGAAATTGTTAATAGAGAAGCTTCGAACCAAAATAATAAAATACTCCGATTTAGAATACAAGATATTTTATGCCAACAAAGGCATAAAAAACATCAATAAAAAGTTAACAAAAGCTGATAACAGTAACAAAAAACAGCAAGGTAACAACAAAGTTAACACTAAAAACTAAAACAAACAAACTTCAACAACGCATAAATTCACATGTGCAGTGAAAAATCTTGAAATTTGAATTCGAAAACATAAATATGTATGTAGATGTATTATAATTATGATGAATGATAGCTTACATAATCGAAAACTCGGTTTTTAATTTTTGGTATGTAGATATTTAAGTTATTGCTATTTATATATTTACATGGTTTTTTTATGTGTTATATATCAACTTGTATATTTGTTTAATAGGTCATAAGTCAAATAGGTTTATATACATGTTAGGTTCATAATTTAGGCGGTGTTATATGGTAGGAGTAAATGATCTAACTACTACATATTGATAGGTAATTTTCTGATACCTATCTTGTTTTACATTAATGTCAAATTTTTTGCTAAAATTATATTTTTCTTATATTATAGTCTTAAGGCTGTTAATTTTTTAAATTCTTTTAATGTATTGTTCCGACATCTTTTACTCTACCCTATTGTGGCATTTTTGGTGATGTCGTCCTTATTTTTCTATTAATAATAATGTAAATCCTTTTATTGGCTGTCAGTGATATTTATAAGATAAGTTTATTTATTTTTAAGAGCTGTGGATTTTGTTCATTAATAAAATAAAAAAATAAAACTGCTTCGAGCTTCTGTGCTTTGCTTCGATGATTTGATGACACAGTTTATTTTTTATTACATGAAGAAAATAGGATATTATTATTATTATGTATCTCATTACCATGATCTCGGGGCATAAAGTGACCCGGTCCTTTGGAAGGCTTGCGTGGGGCCGAAGCCAACACAGAAGCCCTTTGAGAAAGTTAATCTAAAGGCGATGGCTACACATAGCGGGTATCATCCTCGGGTGCACAGTATGATACACCCAATTATTATTATTATTTGCAGATCGTACAAACATTTGTCCCATGGCAGGAATCGGATCCGCAACCTCCTGCGTCGCAAGCAAGTCCACCGTGCCACATAGGTCGTCAATACATAAGTTTTTAGTTCAATAAGGTATCGTATCTACAATAAAATAAGCTTTGTTTGAGCAATTTTTTAATAACAGAAATGGATTTCATTCCATTTCAAATGCTAAATTATTTTCATTTTCATTCAGAAAAGTTTTGAAACAAAGCGAGATAACGAAGGATAATCTTCAATCAGTACTTGAAAAATCTCATTTAATTTCTAAATATCTCAGCTTAATCTTGAGACTTACGAATCTAGCCGTCGTCGCCCGTTTTCAACAAATAAAACTGAGTTAAATGAACGATTTACCGGTTGGTAGGTTTATTTATAGATAACTAGCTGCACCCCGCGGCTTCCGCGCCCGCCTTTAAATCTGTTAGTCAAATGTATACTAATATTATAAAGAGGAAAGATTAGATTTTTTGTTTGTTTGTATTGAATAGGCTCCAAAACTACTGGACCGATTTGAAAAATTATTTCTCCGTTGGGAAGCTACTATCCGGTATAGGCTAATTAATTATAATCAAAAAATTAGGGATCCTTACTAAAACCACCAAGGTGTAAAAAAATACCAAAAATTATTTATTTATTTATTTATTTTAAACCATTATTGTCCCACTGATGGGCCTCCCTTTTCTCCTTCCACTGCTCGCGATCCAACACTGCAACAGTGGTACCAAAAATAGCTAAATTTAATTGAATGCGGGTGAAACCGCGGTGAATTATACAGAATATATTATAACAGGTAGTGTACAGATAAAGATAAGATAAGAAACTCTTTATTTGTAGCTAAGATATAGTAACGACAGTAACTGTAGGCACTGAAGTGGCTAACGCGATGTAACTCGAGTGTTGGCAGATAATCCACTCGATTGACCATCGATTAAAAAATATTCAACTTAATCGATATTCTAGCCGTCCCGCTACTGTTGTGTTGTCGGGAGTCCTATGTCCAGCAGTGGACCTTTTTTTCGGTCGATGATGATGATGTAGGTAGATTGTTTATCAGACCTTTGAACGAGTATATTTAAAAAAAGGTCTTTATTTCCAAGAGTAAATTTAACCATCCATTCCCGTGTGAATTCGCGAGGTCTGATTTAGAGTTCGATTTATGTTAGCGGGGCACGCGAGTGGCGCCCTCCATAAGTGGCGGCGCAAGGTGTAAACTGATGTCTTCTATACTAATATTATTTTTTTGTTTGTTTAATAGGCTCCGAAACTACTGGACCGATTTGAAAAATTCTTTACTATCCCCGGTGAACATGGGGTATATTATAATTTTCAAAAAAGTTAGGGATCCGTACTAAAACCGTACGAAGCCGGGAACGTCCGCTAGTGAGACATAAAAATGGAGTAGGATCCATTCTCATTATATTTATTTCGTCAATATACAAATTTATATTTAAGCGCTAAAATAGCACTCTAGTTTTCCTAATTATAAAGAAAAAGTATAGAATTTAATGTGAAGGAGTCAATGAGAAACCTCTAGCTACACTACATACATAAAGTAAGTTGCCTTGATTGATATTTTGACCGATTCAAGAAAACAAAAATACTTTCATATATGAAACAAGTCTGGGGCAGATAAATTTAAGGCGACTGCATAATTTATTGGCCGCCATGATATGATCACAACATTAGTTATATATAATTTCTTAGGTGATATAGTATGATCGTTGTGGCTTTTGCTACGAGGCTAATAATACTAAAAATTGTGGAAAACACAATTTATATTATAGTAGTCATCATCATTATATATATAGCCTATAGCAGTCCACTGCTGGACATAGGCCTCCCCTAATGAGCGCCATAGCGCCCTGTCTTCAGCTTGCCGCATCCAGCATCTGCCTGCAGTATTTCGCAGGTCGTTATCCCCACCTAGCCGGAGGCCGTCGTACACTACATACGTTTACGAGTCGAGATCTCCTCTAGAACACGTTTATTACCCCACCGGTTGTCGGTTCTTCGCGACACATGGCCGGCCCAATGCTAATTAGCTTGCTAATTCTTAGAGCTATGTCAATAACTTATAACTTATTATAGTAGTAGTAATAGGCAATAAAAAATCTGAAATCGCTTTAATCTTATAACTTGGCGCCCGACACACAACTTAATTGAATTTAGGCATTCCCACACAAGAGCTCCGTAAATACCTGAAAACAAATATAGGTATCTTACGTTTAATTTTCTAATTAGGTAAGTAGGAACATACATATCATCCAGCATCTGCCTGCGAAGGACTGCAGGTAGACGCTGGATACGGCAAGCTGAAGAAAGGTCGCTATGGCGCCCATTACTACTGACCACTGTAGGTTGATGATGACGATGATGATACGAGTTGGTATTGTATTTCTCTATTTCAGGGGTGAATATTACTATTATTTGTTTTGAATTTTTTTATTTAAATTTCTGTCTTAACCAGAGTGTTATAAAGTCTGAATGCTGAGGTCTAGAGTACCTAAAGCACTGAGTTTTTTATCGTCTTATTTTTGTAATAATTTACAGCAGGTAATAATAATGCAAAAGGCTACAGGCAGATGCTGGATGCGCCAAGCTGACAGATTGTTATGGCGCTCATTAGGGGAGGCCTATGTCCAGCTGTGGACTGCTATAGGCTGATGAGGATGATTAATAATACTGCTGAACAATCCACACAGCAAGGTGATTGCAAGATGTCGGAAGCTATATGTCAGTCCTCATTTTGCAAGTGGTAAATGCGTGTTCGGGTCTTTAGTCGTTTCGCTCCATGAGCTATTAGAAACACGGTACGAATCGGCCAAGTACAATCTCTAAATGGGACCATTCGCACCACTCCAACCACTGTGGGGCGAATGGCCTTAATATCTTTAGACCTCAGACCTCTCTCACGATATCTAAGACCACGGGAATAAATGAACCAATGTTCTTTTTACAGGTCCGATTTAAACTAAAATTACACTAAATAAAAAATATTAGATTTCAATTTTATATTTGTATTATAGAAAAGTGGTTAGTGTACAAAGGCGATACACAATAACCATATTAAAAAAAATATGCGATTTAAACGTGGCATGACCCATTAGTTTTATTTTATTCGACTTCAACCAAAAATAATATCTTTTAATATCCTTGAACTTTTTAAAAGGTGATAAGTGTACCCACGGGAAACGGCTAACAAAGCAATAAGGGCCTCTACACACCTGTAAAATATATGTAGCTCTAGAGACACATTTGGTGCGTAATTCACTTCTTTGGAATTAAGAAACAGCTTGTGCCAAGTACCCATTTGTCACTGAGATTTTAATTTAAGAGCTGGGTTCATGTCGTTATAATGGAAATTAAATGGAAAAGTTTAAGTTATCTAGTCTAGCTTCTTCAGGGTTTTTAGACATGCAGAGCTTTTTTTGCGTTTTTAAGACATTTCGAATAATTCGATTAACATTACAATATTATTATAATATCATATCAACATGTTACAAGATTAATAAAAAACAATATTACTACCTGAATTCGATTAGGTTACCTTTTCACGACTTTGTCGAACGAATGACGATAGAGATATGTAAAATAGATAGATAGACAATACTTTTATTTCACACTTAAAAATAAATATAAATAGATAAAAAACTTAAACTTAACTTAAAATTATTTAACCAGGGACACCCCATTATTATAGATGAGGTTGTTATACTATAATATATGATATATGTTGTAGAGAGATATATGTGGGAGATATTATTATGTCATCTCAATCAATAAAAATCACATACTAAGTAAATACCCAGAACCTCCTGAACAAATATTTACAGTTCGTACAAACAGGAATAGAACCCGCAACCACTTGTGTCGCAGGCGGAACTTCGCCCGCAGCACCATTTAGGTCATCGAAGGTACGAAACTAGCCTTTTGTTACCTATTTTCCACAATGCTTGCGCTATCAAACATAATAAATAAATAAATAATGCTGGACAATCCACACAACATCATCTAGCCCCAAGTTAAGCAGAGCTTGTGTTATAGGTACTAGACTAGATGAATGATATATCTAGTTAATACAATACATTACATAAATATAATAGATATTTTTATTATACATATAGATAACGACCAGAACACCCGGAACAAATAACTGCAGATCATACACATAATTGTCCCGGGGCGAGGAATCGAACCCGCATCCTCCAGCGTTGCAGGCGGACCTTTACCCACCGTGCCACAGAATTCGTTGAAACGTGAGACTGTGTTGCCAGGTACGTACTCCATCAAGTAAATACCATTATTCCGCTTAAAACGAACGACAAATAAAAGTCCAATCGTGTCACAAACGATCATGTTCCACCGATTACCATCAATGGCTATTAAACAAATAGAACTCGATATTGGCATTGTAATTGTTCACTACCTTACCCGCTTTATCATAGATAACTAATAATACCTATTATATATAACGATTATGAAACCTACTCGATAGTTAAATATCGATTTCTTGCTTAATTCTATTCCTATTAATTTTTGCTTTCGCATAAATTAATACCTGGCAACTTCATATAATATTTTAATTACTTTTCTGGTTCAGATAACTAAATATTATGTCATACTAGCGGCCCGTTCCGGCTTCGCCAGGGTGGTCATTTGTTTCAAGAAATTTTTAAAAAAATTCTGTTTTTTCTCTCCTTTAGAACCATCCTCGTACTCCAAGGAATATTCTAAAAAAGAATTAGCGAAATCGGTTCAGCTGCTCTCGAGATTTGCGCTTAGCAACACATTCAGCGATTCATTTTTATATTATAGACGATTATATCGCCCGAGTTTGGCAGAGTCATGACAAGCTTTAACTCGGGAATCGAACCTGCAACCTCCTGCGTCGCAGACGGACTTTCACCCAACGTGCCGCAAAGATCGTCAAATATATAAGTATATCATGAACCTTAGCATATTTCATTTATTTATTTATATCGATTTATCAAAATCACGTTTCGGATTAAAAAGAAATAAAATTTGAAACCCAAATTGAGATTTATAAAATGTTCCATGACCTAAGGCCTCGTAAAATAAAAGAAAGGCCAAAACCAAATAAATGATATAATGATAATGTAATCATGGTATTTATAGGCCAATTCCCGGTGTAGTCCATAAACCCGCTGCAGGGAGATCTCGTGTAGAGCTCGTAAATCGTAAAACTCGAAATCGTATCGAATAGAGGATTGACAGAAAATCAACGTTTTTTAACGGCATCATTTATTTACAACTAGCTTCAGCCCGCGGTTTTGCTCACCAAGTTTTCAATCGAAGTTTTCTTCACTCACGAGTTTTCTTACCTTTGGGACTCTACTACACGCATGTTTCATCGTATCCATTTTTTTTTGTATTTTTTTTGTTTTCCTATTTTTGTAACTCTGTTTAACATTGTGTGTGTGTGTGTGGCTATAAATACATTCTTTTTTTTTATGTGGATGGGTAAAACCAAAGAACTTCATTATATTTAATTTATTTAAATGAATGTGTTGAAAACAACTCTTAGAGAAACTGATATTAATCTATACCTCTAGTGAAATCAATTTTTGATTAGAATATCATTATCATCATCATCAGCCTATATCAGTCCACTGCTGGACATAGGCCTCCCCCAATGAGCGCCATAGCGCCCTGTCTTCAGCTTGCCGCATCCAGCATCTACCTGCAGTCTTTCGCAAGTCGTCATCCCACCTGGTCGGAGGGCGTCCTACACTACGTTTACCGAGTCGCGGTCTCCACTCAAGAACACGTTTCCCCAGCGGCCTTCAGTTCTTCGCGAAATATGGCCGGCCCACTGCCACTTCATCTTGCTAATTCTTTGAGCTATGTCGATATGATTAGAATATGAGAGAGACCATTACACACCAATTATCAAAAAGATAACATATACCAAAATACAGAGGGTATTTTTGTATATGTTATTTTTGTATATGTATATGGTATCGGCCGCTGCACTGTTAGGAATTTGTAAATGACGTATGCGGCCCAATTCGGGCCCGTACACTGCTAAAGAATATAAAAAAATATCCGAAACATTCTAGTATATTCATAAAAATTTACTTCAAACGTTAGAAGAGAGGTCAGCTAACGGTGGTAGGTAGATAGACGATAGATAGATACTGCATTTATTCGACACTGCAGCACATGATGTTAAAGTAACAATAGTAATGGTAAACAATAAGTTATACTAAAAACAATTTAAAAGTAGAGATTTAATAATTGTGTGTGTTGCAGTGCAGGTAATATTAATTAAGTAAAATAGCTCAGCGAAAAGTTTCAGTCAGGACGCCCTGTATAGTATTAGAGCGTACGCAACACGCCGCCGCCGCGCCGCCGCCGCCGCCGCGCCGGTACGCTCCTACACTCACAGCAATCGCACTACTCAACGATTTCTTACAACAGTTCCAACATGTGGACAAATTTAATGATAGCTTAAGCCATATCTATTTAAGTTTAAGATCGTACCTTACTTTTAAATAAATTATCTGTTTATGTATACCCTAGCTATTTTAGTTAGTAGTTTAGTAATTTTTCTGTCTTTTTTAAGTCTAGTAGTTAGTGTTTTGGTGTTAGACTGTAAGCTAACTGCTGTATTTTTATAAATAAATACTTAAATTTGAGGCGACCATGTACATACATATATGTATATTATCGTACATTGACGATGAACGTCAATGTACGAAAATATTCACCAGCATTCGATATAAATCCCAAGACTTTCCTATAGCCCTTGTATCTCGAAGCCTCTCACACAAAGTACATTTACGACATAGGTAGTACAACGCCGCACGTCCGTTAACTTGGACGTAAACGGATCGTTTGCTTTTATTGACCTCACGTGCTTGTAATAGCTTGGAGCCATACAAGCTGTATGCATTCAACAGCTGTATTCAAGCTATATGTGTTTGATGGCTTGAATGTTGATTAAATTAAATTGCATATAAAGTTTAGCAACTAAGTTTAATAATAAATAATAAAATAAATAAATAAATAATGCTGGACAATTCACACAGCATTATCTAGCCCCATGGTAAGCAGAGCTTGTGTTATGGGTACTAGATAACTGATATACATAATAATACAATACATTACATAGATAGATATTTTTTATTATACATAGAAAACGACCAGAACACCTGGAACAATTATATGCAGATCGTACACACAATTGTTCCGAGGCGGGAATCGAACCTGCGACCTCCTGCGTCGCAGGCGGACCTTCGCCCACCGCGCCACAGAGGTCGTCAATAATACTCCATTGCATGTAAATAGGCAAAAGAGCGTACCTACGTACACTCCTATTGCACAAAGCAATGTTCGATTGATAACTATTGATGTTATATTATATATATTATTATTAACTACATAGTATATTATTATTCGTTTATTTCAGATTATCATAAAATCCGTATAAAACAGTCACTTTCCGCTCTCTATCTGTCCGTATGTATGCTTAGATCTTTAAAACTACGCAACGGATTTCGATGCGGTTTTTTGTAATAGATAAAGTTATTCAAGAGGAAGGTTTATAAATCATTGATACATAAATTTCCACTTAGGCGAAGCCGCGGGGCTCAGCTAGTTAGTTTTTAAATAAAAGGCGACAACCAAGATTAATGTACATATAAGTCAAACTCGCATAGCGTTCCTATGCGTCCTTTTTATTGACAAATTTCACTCAGACACGGCCCCTTATCTGTCGTAATTTAATTCTCTTGTTTTATTTCTTCTCCTTCCTGAATTATTAACCGTAGGTACACAATATTTCAAGGTACAATTTACAAAACAACACCATCCCTCATCAGTAACAACAGACGTTAACAAAATAGCATAAATTTCATGTCACAGAAATTTTCTAGGAAACTACAGTGGAAATACTTTTAGTTCCCTTCAAAATATCTTCATGCATATGTAAGTGGGCAAGTTTTGCGTCAAAGGTAGTCCAAGACAGGTTTACGTACAGAGAGACCATTCCGATGCACCCGTTCGATTCGCCGTAACAATAAAAGGAACAGGAAGATGTAAGTTTCCATTTGTTTTCTATCCAGAACTCTACTTTGGTTTAAGCTGCACTTAAATAGATGACTATCTGAAAAGTTTAATCTTGAAAGTTTACCTTACATTATTATGTTTAAAAAAATACTATTAGGTCTTGTGTGTGACCATGATCATCAACTCAAAGTTTGGTATTCTACAGCCCCATTCTTACGACGTTGTAGCGTGGCGTGGCATAGCGTAGCATGGCAAGGCGTGTTGTAGAGTGGCGTGGCGTAGCGTAGCTTGGCGTGGCGTAGCGTGGTGTAGCGTGGCGTAACGGAACGTAGCGTGGCGTAGCATTTATCTACGTGGTGAAAACCCTTTTTGCCCAAGTAGTGAGGTGGCTAGTGCGGCAAATGCGAATAATCCAACATTTCGCCTGCGGTTTGCGCTGCCATGTGCAAGAAGAATAATATAGTTGTGTAGTGAAGAAGAGTTGAGTTTGTTTGAAGTACCCTGACCGGACTTGGGACTCTTGGGACAACAGAACATCAGTAAGTGAATGTTGCTGTTATTAATGTGGAGGTGCGGAGTGCCTTGAAACGGATGAGTGTGACTAGAGTTCGTGAGAACTCGTCTCTCTCCCGTCAAGAGTCTACAGTGTGTCCCAAGCTCCGGAGTTCGGGACACACTGTAAATAGATTTGTGGCTTACACATAGCATCATCAGCCTATAGTAGTCCACTGCTGGACATAGGCCTCCCCCAATGAGCGCCATAGCACATAACACATAGCTTATCGACATAATATATTAAAATGTATTATAATCCTTTTAACCTTTTGATGTACAAAACCCTAAAAATATTATAGAATATTTTTTTCGATGAGACCAGAAAAGCCTGTTTAAAAAATCCAAACGGAAAAATATTCATGTAATAGCATTCAAATTCGTAAACGAGATGTTCGTTTAAGACTGTAATATCTTAGAGAGCCAACGATTCCGCAAAAGCCTTCCCAAAAGCCTCCCTTCACATTAATTCGAGCTTTAAAACCCATATATTATTAATATGCTAAAATTACACAGAAATTATCAAATTAAGTTGTTTTTGCGTCGCATAAGACGGCCATGTGTCACAACTTGTGTGACTAATGACTACAAAAACAACATTACGACTTTAGTTTGAAGCCTACTCGACTGCAAAGTTCTTTCTATTACAAATTTAGTGTTATTCTAAGTCAAACTAGACTTGTTTGTTTTGGATTCAAGAATAAATAAGGGTTTTATACATGAAAGTCAATCAGCTGTCTTTGTAGAGATAACCACCCCCGTAGGGCCTTGTCTATATCGTAGAACCCTGAAAATGGATCTAAAGGTCAAAATACTGAAGTCAGCAAGTCTTTCCGAATTTCGAATTGAATTTTGAAAAATTGGAAAGTATTTCTAACCACAATACATCAAGCCAACATTTGAAAATTAAAACTTTGCACTAAAACTAAAGAATCGTAAACAGAACAATGAAACAGAGAGGAAAGTTACAAAATTACAATCAAAAGGTTATTTTAATACATTATTATGGCAGAGAAATGGCCTATAGCCCAGCTTGATGCGCTACAGCATATCGCCATGCTGTAGCGCTTTCAGTGGTTTTGTGTACGAAATGAAATTAGGTACAGCATCCCACGGTTTTTTGTGACGTTATAGGAGCTAGAAATACCGCTATCAGCATGTCACGTAAGATGCAGACAACAAAATATTTTAAACGACAATTTATCCAGTCGAGTTCTGTAGTCGTAATGCATTGTATTCCCGCCTACCTCGAATCTTATCTTCAGCATCAATTAAAAAAAAAACCGGAGGACCCCTATATTGTATCAATATAGTATCAAATGTCTGTTCATCGATTTATCCATGCTCATGCTTTTCCGTGGCCAAGGCCCTGTTATATTCACACCTCGGTCTGCCCCGGGGAAATAAATTGGTTAATGTAGTCAAATATTTATTCGTTTTGTTCGGAATAGTTCGGTTATTTATTGAACGCGTAAAAACTTTTGCAGCTAGTTTTGTATTTTTTCCCGCTGACGAAAAAATACGATGTATGAACATTTTCGTGGAAAATGTGGAAATGTTCGAACAGAAGTTATAGGTAAGCTGTTTTTTAAAGTATCTAAATACTGGTATGTGGTATAGCTGGTAACTACTACATTTTTTGTGTACGAATTTCGTTTAATATTTAACTCCGACGTACCTTTTCATGTATAAAGAACGAAATAAACGAAGCTGTTGTAGCGTAAGCACAAGTTTTATCGCTTGAATAGGTGCTAGAAGTTTTATTTCGTTTTTACAGCTCGTGTTTAAATTTTAAGAGAACGATCACATCCCACAATCATAGCTGCCTCGATGCACTAACATCCACCTACTCTCTGTATGCACTTGATAGAATTCTAAAACAGTTCCAGTGAGCTTTAAAGAAAGCACTGACATGAATACAAGCCGGGTCACAGACTGGGTTGGGGCAGCTGGGTAGCTGTATTGATATTTATGGTGACTGGTGACTATGGTCATCTATGGAGTTATAGTTCGCCCCCCATTAGTTGGTGCTTCCTCAGCCTATCGCCGCCAGTGCCGAAGGTTAAAGGTGCTAAGTTCTAAAAGCAATGGCATGGTGCAAGAAATAACAACGTTGTGATTTGACCACACAGCGATTATGTTAGATTTTGTGGTTGTTTTAATGTTGAGGTTGGAAACTTTTCAGACCACCCTAGTATATTAAAACAAAGTTATTTTACGACTGTTTCATCCATACACAGACTCACTCGATATTTATGACTCTAGACGCTACACAAGACAGTGGCGCGTATAGTAGTAGGCTTTTGTATTGAGTTCCTTTAATCCAGCTGTGTCTGTAGCAAGATGTGACCTAGCTATTCTCGTCTCTCTATGGCCAGCTTAACAGTCGGCTTGGAAACATTAGTTCACAAACGACTGAGCGTATTGTTTAGATCGGATTACCTTTGTTCGGTGTACTCTACCTACAACTATTACATCTATCTGTTGCTTGCTACAAGGGAAACTTAGTAGAACATTACACTTGCTTTGTTGTTGGAACGGATAATCTAAATGCAATTTGGCTTGGACATTGTGAAATAAGTAGGTACAAACTATTATCAACTAATTCGTATTTTTATGTAGGTACGTCATACCAGTTTAAATGTATATGCTTTTATAAAGTCAAATAATCTTTATCTTTTATCTTTATTACATATTTTATTGAACATCTTTAGCAATATGTTTAAAACTTAACTTCAGGTTGTACGACGTCTACGTTTTATACCTCCTCACCTCACCTCAGCACATTATATTGGTCCACTGCTGGATGCAGGCCTCTTTCATTTTAAGTTTCATACAAATGACATCAATTTAAATAAAAAAATACAGTTAACTATGTAATAAGTTTGTTAAGTTTGTTATTTTTTTGTTTTGTTAAGTTTGTTATATGTAATCAGCGGAACAAATAATTATTTAGCCTTCTAAAAATTTATTCGTTGATTATTATCGAGTCTCTGATGAAGCAGCTAGTACTTTTTGGTGGCCCTATATAATCCTTGAGTATTGTTAGTATATACCTATAGTGTAGAAGTAAGAAGCCACATGATACAAAACTTACACCTTATAAAATAATCTTCGCACCAGACTGAACGGAAGTGGCGCGGGATACAAGCCGGTTACCATCTATAGTCTCAGAGGCCAAGATCGACTTCAAGGTCCTAGATAGTAAGTAAGCAGTAAGCACCTAATAAAAATAGTTACCTCTACATAAACTAGGCACGTTTTCTCTCATTGTACGTTAGAATTTTACGACCCTGTTCAATGCAACAATTCGCATTCTAAAAACTGCATTTACATAACTTCAACTTTTGCTGTTAACACGTTCAGCTATTTTTGCTCTCAGAGGCGTGAATACAGATGTGCACGGAGTATTTGCAGGTGGAAGTTTCAAGCCAACACTTCTCTAGGGCTTTTGAAATGTTATTCTTTTAACTTTCCAATGTATTGTTTTGTATTCAAAGAAGTTTTGCTTTTAGACATAATAAAAGCCATTTTCTTTTGTTTAATGTTAAATTGAATTACACGTTTTTGTTTGCTCGATGTTTTGTTGTTGTCAACAATAGCTATATAATAACACTTTAAATGACTACGACGCATATGCCGGAGTAAACTGTGGTGGTGGCGGCTGCGCGTTTCTCCTGGGTGCACCGTCGAATCTGGGCAGTGAATGTCTTATGACTGAACTCTACTTAGGTATATTACCACGTCCGTGATTAATCCATTCCCACCTCGGGACAATTGTGTGTACGATCTGCAGACATTAAAATTTGTCCCTGGGGTGTTTTAGTCGTTATCTATGTAGTATAATAAAAAATATCTATATATGTAATGTATTATATTAAGTATATCAGTCAACTAGTACCCGTAAAACAAGCTGTGCTTAGCTTGGGGCTAGATGATGCTGTGTAGATTGTCCAACATTATTGATTTATTTATTCCACGACAAAAATGATAAATATAGTAGGTATTTCAACAATTGTAAGCACATCTGAAAATCCCTTCGGAATGTTGATTACGTTCATAGATTTTTGACGTTAACCACATGCTACCACAAGCTAAATCACACCTTCTACAAAATTGAATTCATAATACTGAACATCTTTAGCAATATGTTTAAAACTTAACTTCGGGTTGTACGACGTCTAGGTACGTTTTATACCTCCTCACCTCACCTCAGCAGCCTACATTATATTGGTCCACTGCTGGATGCAGGCCTCTTTCATTTTAAGTTTCATACAAATGACATCAATTTAAATAAAAAAATACAGTTAACTATGTAATAAGTTTGTTAAGTTTGTTATTTTTTTGTTTTGTTAAGTTTGTTATAAGTAATCAGCGGAACTAATAATTCTACAAAATTGAATTCATAATACCTCTGTTTTAAGCAAGAGTCCGTTCCAAAATGTATTTTCTCTTTGTTAGCACTAGGTGCAAATTGAATTTACATTTTTGTTGTTTGTTTCGTGAGGAGATTATGGGACTAGGGAATGCTGTACTAGTACTTTAGTGATTATCTTCCGAGGTCTTTGCACTGGAATATGTTTTTACTTTTTATCTTGCTTCATTTCTTGCTTGCATTAGATAGATAGATAATTCTTTTATTGCACACTTAAAATATAAAATAAACAAGATAAAAATACAAAATAAGTGACAATTTGGCAGTCTTATCGCTCAAGAGCGATCTCTACCAGACAACCGTGGTTGGATAGGATCGCATTAAGGATTGGTTTTAGTTGAGCAATTTAACGACTTCACTTTTGGAGATGGCAATGATGACAAATTATTGGTTCTGATTATGTTAAACAATAATATATTTCTGAATTGAGCTAGTATTGCTTTGAAACAAATCCGAATCTTTGGTTTTTTTTTCTGGGGATCTTCTTAGAAAACAGAATTCTGCTAACTAATGGTTTCCATGGAAACGAGCGTAAACAGTTCAATCCATGTGTCATTGATATAAACCAAAATAAATTAGAATCAAATGTATCATATTATATGATGTTGTAGATTTTTTTTATAGCGCTTTCTAAGTGTTCCGGGCTCAACGACTACCAAACCCAATTTTTGGTTCAAAGAACATTATTCAAGTATGTGATAATATACTAATACTATTTACCGGAATTTTTAAGTTACCTTATAGTTTTATAAATCACTACAAATTATAATATGCAACAAGGCAAGATATGTCGAAACATACAATAACGAATTAATTACAATGTCTTTAATCTGAGCTGAGACTCGTTTATTCCAACCCTCAAACCATAAAAATAAAAACAAGAATACGAAACTTCCAAACAAAACATGTCGCTCATTCCAAACCGAAATGGCATAACTGTAAAATCTGGGTCTTTTCAGATAAAACTGTTCTAGAGTTGAACTACGATACAGATGACAATGTCAACAGCGAGTCTTGTTCATTCTGCATTTTTTATTTCTCATTGCATCTCGCCATTCCTGGAGCGGGGAGTGGGCATCTGGGCTATGAAACTGGCGAGAATTTGAATTAATTACCAAAAATTTTAAGAAGGCTTTGCTGCCCTACTACTAGGAATAGCCGTATTCCTCTGCAAGCTTCAATAAATAAAAAAAATATTAATTGCCATTGATTGATATTAATAAAAATATTTATTTATTTCAATAAAATTGCAACTTATTGAGAAGTGTTTAGGATATACACTCACAGGCATAATTAACCGCCCACCTTGTATTTTGTTCCGTTTACAGTCGTCAAATTAGGACCATAATTGATGGAAGTTATAATGAAGTGTTACTATGAAATAATTTGTAAAATCCGAGTATCATAAACTCAAGACATTTGATAAGTCAGCTGATGCAAAAAGGCATGCCTGTTAATAGCAAGAAGACTTAGAAAATCTGCTTCGAAAATCAGGCCGCTTGTTTCACAGCCCCGCTAAAAGAAATGGCCGTCGTGTTGACGATACCAGTTCCGAGGCAATGATAAGCTAAATAAATGAGATATTTCCTCACAGAGACAGCGTCGATATCGCTGTGAATTCCTGCGAGTAATAGACTGGTTTTAAATAGAATTATTCATCTTTTCGAGAGGGTTTCTGTTGTTGTCAATTGCAGGAGTCACGTGTTTTGCAGGATGTTTTTGTTGGACAGTAAGCATTTTCTTCTTCAGGAGGTTGTTCTTTTTAAACTGTAAAATAATGTTTGTAAATTGTAATGTAGGTATTATGGTATGTAGTGTAGGTATTATGGTATGTAGTGTAGGTATTTGTTTTCTTTTTTTGATCTATATATTTATTAAGTACCACCGTCTATTTTGTTCCTTCATGTCCAGTCCATCCTAAGGTTGCCTGGAAGAGATCGCTCTCAGCGATAAGGCCGCCCTTTATACTTCCTTTATTCTTATGTATTGTTTTCTGTTTTGTGTGGTATAATAAAGTATTTTCTATCTACAAACTGATCTAAAATATTTCAATATTGTTTTTTCATATTTAATTGTTAGTATATGCATTGATTTTTATTATTCGACTTGTAAATTATTATTTTACCAATAAAATATATATCTGTCAAGTTTTTAACGATTTGTTTGTATAACTAGGTATAAAAAAGAGAGTATGATGCCTTAAACAGAAATTATTTAATTAATGAAATAAATAAATGAATCCTTATGTATGACATAAACTTCTGAAAATGGATGTTAACGAAGAAAATGACAATAGTTCTGTGTTCATTGATTCACGACAATTTTAAAAAGGTCCGATACCCAGTCATAATTCGCAACCAAGATTCCAAGAACTTACCAGAATTACCCGAAGGAATTAAGTTTGCGAACTTTTGACTTGCTCAGACAGCTCTTATCGCCGAGCAGTTAGCGTTAGGGTGGTATTTTTTCATTTCTGATTGTAAATCGGAAGGATTTAGAATGAAGGTCAATCCCAATCTGAAGTCAATCTGAACGCTGAAACTTCTGTACCTACAGAAATTTCAGTTTCAGTTTTTACTTGAGAATAATAAATAAATAATAAATAATGCTGGACAATTAACAAAGCATTATCTAGCCCCATGGTAAGCAGAGCTTGTGTTATGGGTACTAGATAACTGATATACATAATACAATACATTACATAGATAGATATTTTTTATTATACCTAGGTAACGACCAGAACACCCGGAACAAATATCTGCAGATCGTGCTCACAATTGTTCCGAGGCGGGAATCGAACCCGCAACCTCCTGCGTCGTAGGCGGACCTTCGTCCACCTCGCCACATCGGTCGTCAAAGAAGTTTAGTAACTTCCCAAGTAAAATCTCAGAGCTTGCAACAAGGCATAATGTTCAAGTTATGTGTTAGTTTGTTTCAGTGAATTTGAAAACGTATTGATTAAAGTGATCTAGGCTACGAGATCGATTTGTAACCGATAAGTATGAAATCTATGGAAACACACGAAGTTGAATGTTGTCGGTTGATGAAATACTTTTTTTAAAACTAACCTTTTACGACCAAGGAAAGTAAAAACAAATAGTAAGTAAAAGGTTATAATATATACGTATATATTATTGGTTTTTGTCAAGGGATAAGTAAACATGCAACTTTTAAATCCAACGTGCCTTATCACCAATCATCGCTTCGAGTCAAGAATCGAAGCTAAACGCAAGACTTTTCCAAAATAAAAATTGTTAAATTAAACGATAGATAAAGTAAACATTAACAAACCAGAGATTGTAAGATGAATGGACGGAAAAGACACCAATCATTCGTTTCCACCCGAGGGATCCTGGCCAGCCTTTCTTATTGAATTACGCAGAACGCGGCCTGTTTTTTTGTAACGCCGTCCCCCCTACTCCCTTGAGATTCCTATTTATGACCGTGTATTTACGCGCACTGACGCTCGCGGTTACGAAATGAAATCGTGATTTGAATTCTGACACTTCCTGCGTTTGTTGGGATAAATTCGGAGATGTTTTTGTTGACGTCAAATTGCATTAGAAATCTCGCGCGTTGCCTCACAATATAAGCATTTAACGGAACTTGAAACTTGTCAAATTGGTCTCATCATCATCATCAGCCTTTGCTAGTCCACTGCTGGACAATTGGACATATGTAGGTCTCCCCCAATGAGCGCCACAGCGCCCTGTCTTCAGCTTGCCGTATCCAGCATCTATGTACCTGCAGTCATTCGCAGGTCGTCGTCCCACCTGCTCGGAGGGCGATTCGTAGAGCAATTCGTAGATTCGCAAATTACGTCTCCACTCTGGTACAATTCCATAGAATCTTGTCAAGGAATGAATGTCAGATTGCGCGTTTTCAAATTCGAAATGGTTTCATACCATTCTTATCGCGCGTTGATCCTACTAATATTATAAACGCGAAAGTTTGTGAGGATGTTTGTTGCTCTTTCACGCAAAAACTACTGAATGGATTTTGATGAAACTTCACAATAATATAGCTTACATATCAGAATAGCACATAGGCTACAATTTATAAAGATACATATATTTTATATGATCCAAAATATCTATCACCACGCGGGTGGAAACGCGGGGTGAAGACACTACTCTAAAATAAAGTTTCTGGTGGTGAGCAGAACTCCGCGGCTCAACTTTATTTATAGTGAGATTTAAGTTTTCAACATTTGATTAGCAGAATATTCCAGGTATATTCATTAACTTAGAGAACTCTAGTGTCTATTAACCTAATCAAGGATTTTCTACTCTATTTACCAGAAAACACGATAATTATAGGGTATGAAACGTTATCTTTATCATATTTTTGCTAATTATATCAAACTAGCTGTTTCCCGCGGTTTCATCCGCGCTAAATTCCAATTTCATAATTCTGAAATATAATATATCCTTAGTTCACCGGGGATAGTGTAGTTTCCCAACGGTGAAAGAATTTTTCAAATCGGTGCAGTCGTTTCGGAGCCTATTCAATACAAACAGAAAATCAAATCTTTCCTTTTTATAATATTAGTATAGACAAACTCGACCACTGCATTTCAAAACAGAGTTCAAAAGGATTTATATACAATAACATCTTACCATCATTCTTGGATACGACCCTAAAGGTGGCGTTCTCTGCAAATAATCAGACAAATTTCGGCCACTTATAAACAAAAACAATGATAAAATTCAATCCAAAAGTTCGTCAAAGTTCAAGAAGAAGCTAAGTAAATGAGAGAGTAAAAACATTTCCTTGGCAACACAAGCAAGCTTTGTTTTACAAGTTGTTCTATCTAATCAAGAGGATGAATAAAATTAAGCTTTTCAAAGTGATTCCACATTAATTCAAACTTGAAATATGACAAAGGATGAAGTCGGTAAATAACGTTTAATAATTAAAGTACCCTTTGTTTAGCGGATAATTGAGAACGATAATACGACTTGAAAGGAGAAAATTGAAATAAATTAGGCCTATTCCGCGGAGTAGGTATTACAAAGCGGTCTATCAAAAGCGTTACGTTAACTTTATTTACGCTACTGCGACCTTCAAACTTTTGGGTTTCATGTTAAATTACGAAAGGATTTCAAATTTCTGGTTTGCTTAGCTGTAATATTAATTACAATACGGGGAAGGAGCGTTCTGAGAGTATGCAGTTATGTTAATGCTTACTTTAATTGAAGGCCTATGCCAACAAGCTATGACTGTTGGACAGATGCGGTGTCATAAACTTGAAAAAAGTTAGGATATTTTTTTTATTTAAATAAATAATGCTGGACCATCCACACAACATCATCGAGCTTCGAGCTAAGCAGAGCTTGTGTTATGGGTACTAGATGACTAAAATTTTTAATACAATACATTAAATTCATATATATTTTTATGATACATACATAGATAATAATCAGCACACCCAGAACAAATATCTACAGATCGTAAACACAATTGCTCCGAGGCGGGAATTGAGTCCGTAATTTGGAGACAAGGAACCCTACTGTTAACCTTGATTATTATAATTATAAGAATTTTTTCTGTGTTTCCTTTTGGCCTAGCCACTCTCATCGTAGGCAGGTCACTGGTGTTTCACTAGCAGTCTCTCCAGCGTCGCAGACGGACTTTCGCCCACCGCGCCACCGTGCGAGGTCATCATATAGGATAGGATAGATAAAGACCAAAAGCCAAGCATTCCTTATTTATAGCATTAGTTGCCTTAGCTTTCCGTCTACAATCCGCATCATACCTAAATGTTCATATAAAAACTATTTTTCTGGTTACGGTGCTACAGTGCAAAACACCGACGACTGCTACGGCGTAGCACTAAGACTGCTACGGCGTAGCATTAAGACTGCTATGGCCTAGCACTGACTGCTACGGCGTAGCACTAAGACTGCTACAGCGTAGCAATAAGACTGCTATGGCGTAGCACTGACTGCTACGGCGTAGCACTGACTGCTATGGCGTAGCACTGACTGATATGGCGTAGCACCTTAGACTGCTACGTCGTAGCTGATCTGTAGAACTTGGCTAAAAATTAAACAATTAGTATCATAAAGTATTCCATTGATATAGTATAATTGTAATTTACCGAAATAATGAATTTCTTCCAAAAAATTAATTATTTCAGTATATTATTAAAAAATTAATTATTTCAGTAATATAATTACAGCGAAGGTCTGAGCAAATACTTTCCAATATAGCACTCAAAGCCAAAACAAAAGTACCCACAAACAATTAAATTCTCAAGACATCTATTTTCGCTGTTTGTAATAGACAGCTTGCCTTACAATTTCAAATTAACAAATAACTTAAAGGCTGCTGTTTTGCAATGCTTGTGGCTTGCCACGTGCCTTTGTTCGTCATTACAAGATCGTATTTCCAGAACGCAATGTACAATATAATATAATACAATAACTCTTTATTGCTCACCAAATAAACGCAGATACACAAGACAGGAATAAAATAAAACCAATACAGAATATGTTGTACAATAACGACCATTGTGGCGCGGTGGGCGAAGGTCCGCCTGTGACGCAGGAGGTTGCGGGTTCGATTTCCCGCCTCGGAACAATTGTGTGTACGATCTGCAGATATTTGTTCCGGGTGTTCTGGTCGTTTTCTATGTATAATAAAAAATATCTATGTATGTAATGTATTGTATTATGTATATCAGTTATCTAGTACCCATAACACAAGCTCTGCTTACCATGGGGCTAGATAATGCTGTGTGAATTGTCCAGCATTATTTATTACAATGGGCGGCCTTAACGCTATGAGTGATCTCTGCCAGGCAACCTTTGGGTGGGCATAAAGTGTTGTTGCTGAAGTGTAAGTAAGACCGCCAAATTGTCACATATTTTGTATTTTATTCTGTCTTGTTTGTTTTATTTTTAAGTGTGCAATAAAATAATGTTCTATCTTCTGTCTATCTTTCTAAGTGTAGACGGTATATATATATATATATAATACTAATATATTTTTTTCTATCTTTATCTTTCTGCTGCGTTATTAAATAATATTGCATTATTTAATAATGCAGCAGCATTCCGAGTTTATAACTCAAATGTAGCTATACTTACTTAAGGCCGAGACGGTAGAAAACGCGTAGAAAGCTCATCACAAACCCTCAATACTTAGAAGTTATGTTATGACGAACTACAGAGTAGATCTTGAGCATCTGTGAAATAATGCAGCAGCATTCCGAGTTTATAACTCAATCTGTCCGCCACGGGTGCAGCTTCCAAGGGATTTATACAACGTCCAAGTTGGGCCGCGCTAAGACAGCTCCCAGGTGGAAACCTGTAACTATTGTAAGGAATAGAAATTTATTGAGCGCTGTTTCTTAGTGGGGAATCGAGAACTCAATCACACTAACGAGATTTTATTTTATATTTTTTATTATTATATTATTATCGAGGTACATCTTCCATCATGGCCTGTTGCAGCGTTGTTGGATCGCGAGGAGTGGAAGGAGAAAAGGGAGGCCTTTGCCCAGCAGTGGGACAATAATGGCTTAAAATAAAATAAATAATAAAATATTGCAAATTTACATATTGCATAAACTGCCAGGCGACTCGGTTAACGTAGTGTAGGACGCCCTGCGACCAGGTAGGTTGAAGATCTGCGAAAGACTGCAGTTAGATGCTGGATGCGTCAAGCTAAAGACAGGGCACAGACAGGGCAGGGACAGGGCTGAAGACAGGGCGCTCATTGGGTGAGGCATATGTCCAGCCGTGGACTATCATAGGCTGATGATGATGATCATGATGAAGGCATAAACAGTTAAACATTCTTAAAGTTAACAGTTAATAGTTTTGTATACACTAATCAAGATCTTACTTAAGAGTAACATTATAAAAAAACACAACAACGTTACAGACTATAATGTAGATTTTAAGCTTATCTGAGTATTTTAGCTATCTATGTTATGTATTGTATTATGTATGTATATCTGTTACTAGATAACAGATATACATAATACAATAACATACCCATAACAGAAGCTCTGCTTATCATGGGGTTAGATAATGGCTGGCAGGTAGATGCTGGATGCGGCAAGCTGAAGACAGAGCGCTATGGCGCTCATTGGGAGGCCTATGTCCAGCAGTGGACTGCTTTAGGCTGATGATGATGAGATAATGCTGTGAATTGTCCGGTATTATTTATTTTTATGCCCGCGGCTGCTTACGGCTTCTATCGGTTTAAAAGTAAGCTTATGTTCTTCCTCTAGATACCAACTATTATGCCTTTACCTATAGATAATACATAGAGAATTCCCGTTTTGTAGTAAGAGCCATTTAAAAAAAAATCTTTTTGTTTGACTAAAAATTCTAAATTCAAATAAATGTAATTTTAAAAACATGGACTTTTTTCAACATTACTCATTTGTTTATTGATTAGCGTTATATTTTCATTGCATTTGAATCATTTTCGTTACAAGATCTTGTAGAAAGCTCCTGAACGTTGCGCCTATAGGCTTCTAATTTTTACATTACATTTACAATACAATACAAAAATAAATATACATAAGGTACATGCGACAACTACAATGGGCGGCCGTATTGCTTATAAGCGATCTCTTCCAGGCAAACTCTGGATGTAAAGAATTATATGAAAAATTTCATCAGGAAAGACATTCAACACCCGAGAAGTACTCGAAGCCTCAAAAATTATTTTAGGTAGAGCTAACGAAGAGACAGACAGAACTATTTTTTCCTTATATTAGGACACCAAAAACTTTATAGTACCTACTCGTACTGACCCGCCCATGCCAGTTTTCAATAGTTTCCTATAAATTACCAATTAAAAAACATGATCTACCTCTCTCTAACTTCACGTTTGTGGGACTATTCTGCTCCTCATACTTTCGTTAGCATGAGTGTTACTGTTATTAGAATAACTTATGTTACAAAATTAAGGTTACATGTCGGTGTAAATGCAGCAGAATTCTACCAGTACCGTCTCGTATTCTGTCAATTGGTGAATTTGGAATGCAAATCCGAGTCTTGACAGCACTGGACCGTGTTCGCTACAATACCTATAGATTGCGTGCCGGGTGAATTCTTCAATGGCTCTCGTAATACTCTGTTTATACGTGAATTTGTAAAACAATCCGCAACCTCCTGCGTCAAAGGCGGACCTTCAATCTCTGCGCCACACAGAGGTCGCCGATTATTGCTTCGTTCGAGTATATAGAACAACTAATATACAAGCTAACACAATAGTGTGTTCATTTATTACACACTGTTTCTGTTACTGTGTATTGTTTAACTTAGAACCAACTTATATTTCATTAGTGCTAATTCTAGGCAGACTATTTCAGCAGTCTAGATAGACTGAATAATGTACATACTGGGCTTAGTCGGCGCGTTGTGTCGGCAGATTGGTGAATATAATGTGTAGGTACACATTCATTCGTGAATGAATGAATGTGTACCTACACATTATATTCACCAATCTGCCGACATAACGCGCCGACTAAGCCCAGTATGTTATACACAATCCGACGGGTATGTCAGTAGCATTTAAAACTGAATTTGGACGTGTCTTACCTCTTCACGACAATACTACTACGGATCGGGTTTACATTCTGCAAACAGGTAGTTCTTAGTCGGGCTTAAAACAGAGGCTTATTTTACAAAAATATATTCCCCTAAGATATAATTATTTCTATCCCATGGGAAATTATTTATAGAATTTGTTTACAAACACAACACAGGAAAGAACAAAATAGTTATTTGGTTTCGACGCGTACGATGTGCAGAAACTAGCGGTTCTATAAAAGGTAAATATAAATAAATAAATAAATAAATAATGCTGGACACAATTCACACAGCATTATCTAGCCCCATGGTAAGCAGAGCTTGTGTTATGGGTACTAGATAACTGATATACATAATACAATACGTTACATAGATAGATATTTTTTATTATACATAGAAAAACGACCAGAACACCTGGAACAAATATCTGCAGATCGTACACACATTTGTTCCGAGGCGGGAATCGAACCCGCAACCTCCTGCGTCGCAGGCGGACCTTCGCCCACCGCGCCACATCGGTCGTCTCAGGTCCTATAGAAAATGCCATTGACACCAAACCGAAACAAACTAAACCGAACCGAACTACGTTGGCAGCGTATGCGGGTTCAAAGTGTAGAGTTCTAGGTAGACGTACTTTAGATACCTAGCGCTAAATAATATCACAAATGAGAATCTCGCTTTGGCTGATATCCAAACTGCTTCTAAAGTTCACAAATCGCACAAAATCGTGGTTTGAAATTCTATGTAACGCTGATTTTGGTTAACAGTCTCGAGTGAAGGTATGCTTGCTGTTTTTGGCATCGGAAATATTATATTATATACTAGCGGACCGTCCCGGCTTCACACGGGTATTTATCATTAATAGTTTCCGCAGCGCACGCGATGTAAGGAACTTTTTAGGTAATTTTTTTACACCTTGGGTTTCATTATTGGACTTTTAGTAAGGAATCCTAATTTTTTTGAAAATATAATATAGCCTTTGTTCACCGGGAATAGTGTAGCTTCCCAACGGTGAAAGAGTTTTTCAAATCGGTTTTGTAGTTTCGGAGCCTATTCAATACAAACAAGCAAACAAAAAATCAAACCTTTCCTCTTTATAATATTAGTATAGATATCTAATTGCTGTAGCGTCGAGTCTGGCGGATGAGAGTCATATTTTCAGTTGCATCGTCTCACTGCTAATATTTCATGTTGACCGTTCGTTAGCTTTAAAAATCCTTAACTATATCGAGCGTATCAACTAGCTAACGAATCGAAAATTATTTGTTAGCCAGTTGATACATGATATTAGCCAGTTTGTATTAAAAACTGCTGACATCAACACAATAGAACACGTCGGTGTTGAAAGATACATCACTACATAGTAAAACAAAGTCGCTTCCCGCTGTCTGTCTGTCTCCATGTATACTTATGTAGATCTTTAAAACTACGCAATGGATTTTGATGCGGTTTTTTAAACAGATAGAGTGATTCAAGAGGATGGTTTATAAACTATTTGAAACATTTATTTCAACGAGGGTGAAGCCGCAGGGCAGCTAGTCTAAAATAAGAAGAATAAAAATTTAATGAGGGTGTTATAACACAAGCTTTGCTTACAATGGGGCTAGATAATGCTGTGTGGATTGTCCAGCATTATTTATTTATTTATTTATTTATACCTACCGTGCTATAGGATGTTATACCTAAAGATAAAGATTCATTTATCTGCTTCAACATAATGAAGGTTACAGTTGTAGATCTTAAATATATTGAAAGTTTCAATTATGTTCTACCTTAAAACTAGGCATGCAAATATTAAGATTGTTGTATTTTGTAAATTATTCATATAGGTTACCTGCTACATTTAAATGGTCAAAGTTTCAGATTGTCAACTAAAAAGTCATTAATTGTGTAATAGCACTTACTTACTAATAATTGTTTTAATTTAACTTTAAACATAATCTTACTAAGATTTAAGAAGGACTTCGGCATCTTATTAAAAATTTTAGGTAAATTTTAAAAACCTAGCTAAGGCAAATCATCAAAACACATAATTCTAAGGACTAATACAATGGTTATTTTTGTATGTTTCCTTATTTCCCTTTTCTAAATAAACGTGAAAAATACCCGTTATATTAGTGCTTATAATTATATCTTCTGATCGCGTAACCTTAAAAATATTCGTCAAAACACCTTTCTGAATCTGGCTGTGATCCGGACAATGCATCTTATTCCAAAGCGTCAAGCCTTACACTAAGTACACGCTGTTTGCCACCGACACACCCGCTTGCAATGCCAGTTTCATTAGCAAATACTGCCAGCGCGCGATATAATTTCAAGTAATCTGTTTGATTAATGTGTTCTGTGAATAACTACATTGTACAGCTGCTTGGATTATGACGAGAAAGGTACAGTCAGGTGGAAAGTTATCTTTTGTAAGTTTAGTTTAAAACTTTTGAAACTATCATGGTTATTAAGACTAAAGTCATTTAAAACGGGATATTTACCATGATTTGATTTTTGAGTTTAGTTTAGTTTCTGTCTGCGGCTTCGCACGTGTTCTTCCGCGATAGCAAGGAGCCTTTTAATTTGGTTGACTATGGACCTTTGTTGTATTGAAATTAATAATTTTAATTGAATTGGTTCAGGTCTAAAAGAACCTTTGTGCTTATTTTCAGCTCGCTCCATTAAGATGGTACCCTGAGGCAAACTAGCGCCGCCACCTATTTCATCATAATATTGTTGCTTTCTTTATAGTTAAGTAGTTAATTTTTATTCTATGCTTTTATGTTCTTATTTATTTTATAAGTACTGTGTAGTAACTAATTGTACCTATGGTGAATTAATAAATACTTTTTCTTTTTTCTTTATTTTTTACTAGCTGCGCCCCGCGGCTTCGCCCCCGTGGAAATCGATTTGTCAAATGGTTTTTTTAATATCCTATGTTAGACTCCTGGTTCTAACCTACCTTCTCACCAATTTTCAGTCAAATCGGTCCAGCCGTTCTCGAGTTATAAGTGTTGTAACAAACACGACTTTCTTTTATATATATAGATTTCTTATTATACATATATTTAAGTTAAACAAAGGATATAACCAAAATCTTTATTGGACATTTTGTAATAACAGTGTGTGGAGTATTTTATTCCTCATATTATATTCCATATTCTGTTGTATAATATTATTGTATAATAAGATTATGATATACTAGCTGTTCCCCGCGGTTTCACTCGATAAAGAGAATATAATATAGCCTATGTCACCCGGGGATAGTGTAGCATCCCAACGGCGAAAGATTTTTCAAATCTGACTATTAGTTTCGGAGCCTATTCAAAACAAACAAATAAACAATCAAATATTTCCTTTACATAATATTAGAATAGACATACATACATTAAAATAATAATAACTATCACCACAGCGACGATTTCTTGTTTATTTTTTCAGCTAAGGATAAAGTGAGCTGGGAACTTTCGAAGAAACTTACCGCGTTGACTATACTTTTGAAAGTTTTGATAAAGTAAGGTGTCTGTTGTAAAAGTCCCAGCTTATCTTGGTGTCTAGTAATTTATTCGTTAGTTAGGAGACGGTCGGGCAGATGGCTCGTCGTTGTTATACTTGAAAAGTTGCCATTTTGCTGAGGCTGTATTTTTGGACAGCGGAAGCGGCTTTTTCCCGCAAGTATAATGATTTTTTGTTTTTAAGTTTGTGCGTTTAGAATAAAATATAATAGAAAATATGTATCTTCGTTTTAAAATATCAAACAATATAAATAAATAAATAATGCTGGACAATTCACACAGCATTATCTAGCCCCATGGTAAGCAGAGCTTGTGTTATGGGTACTAGATAACTGATATACATAATACAATATATTACATAGATAGATATTTTTTATTATACATAGAAAACGACCAGAACACCCGGAACAAATATCTGCAGATCGTACACACAATTGTTCCGAGGCGGGAATCGAACCCGCAACCTTCTGCGTCGCAGACGGACCTTCGGCCACATCGGTCGTCAACAATAGAAAGAAGAAACTAATATTAACTGCGAGAACACAGATAGGCTACCGGCTCAGAATTAAATTTTCCACTGACACGGGTGTCAATGCAGAGCTCAAAGCAACAGTGTACAGGTGCATAGGAAAAAAAGTTCATGTGGTCCGATCGGTAGGACAAAGGCAGTAGGACCACGTGGCCAGAGGGATTTTGAAGGAGGTATAGATCAATATGCTAAAGCTGGCGTGATTCTCTTTTGTTTTTCATGAAATTATGAACAATGACGTTACAAACTAAGGCCTTCAGCATAGGAATGGAAAAAGGGATTGCGGCCCATCTTAAAATTTACCATTTTCATAACACTCGTCAGAATTCTAAGAGCGTTCACACTAAACATCTCAATACTAAATTTGCCCTGATGCGGGATTTGAATACGGGACCTCATTATTAGCAGTTTGATTGAACACACGACCGATAGACCAACAAGGTAGTCTAGCTAGTTCCTACTCCACATATATACATATATGTATGTATATCATTGTAAAGACGTGTAATTATCTAATCACCTGTCTCCAGAAGGTAATATCATGCGATACTAATTAATGCTAGTCCAACTGACTCTAACAATGGCAGCTGACTGAATATCTCTATGTGCAAACACTTTGATAAGGATCCAGTTAATTTGTAATATGTAGGTATGCTTGATGAGATAATTATAAAGGGGACTTCTCACTGTTGTGTTTGATAAGCCTTTTGGGCTACCAAGAACCCATACCGCGTCCAAGTCTTTGTTATTTTTGTACAGTGTTGACACATTCATGTATAAAAATGTACATGTACAAAAACAGCTTGTGATAAAATAAACTGTTATTTTTAACAAACTCCAAAAATGTTTGTCTATTCGGCTGTATATTTAATTGAATTATAGGTGTTTCAAACAGAACATGATCCTTCAATGCTTAGCTGAGGATAAATAAATCTGGGGGGAAAGGATGATTCAGTTTTCTAGTGATAATTAGTTTTCATAAGTGCACCAGAAAAAATCCGCGCAGTCATTTTCACACCTTTTAACATAAGAATAGACAATATTGTCTATTCTTATAGTATCACTTCGGCACGCATGATTTGAATTTGATAGATCATCGATCTCGATTAATCGCGCGGGAACAAAAAAGAAAAATAAAAAAAAGAAGTAATGGTATTTAAAATAAACCAATATTTATATAAATCTACAGCCCGCGCGTCCTTTGTTACTATTTTCAGCCAAAATTACCTGCTGTAATTAACTATACTTTTTTATCTGTGCCTTAATTAACATTTGTTCTGAACTTTTGAGTTTTTCTATATATATTATATGTACATACATACATATATAATAATATGAAATTTCATGTTGTAATTAACTACATAATAACGCACACAAATCCCCTTTTTCAGTCCAACGATCCTATCCATCCACGGTTGTCTGGTAGAGATCGCTCTTGAGCGATAAGACCGCCAAATTGTCACATATCTTGTATTTTTTTTTTTTTATCTTGTTTGTTTTATTTTTAAGTGTGCAATAAAAGTATTGTCTATCTATCTATCTATCTATCTATATGTCTAGTACACAATGACGGTTTCTAACACAATGAAGTAATTGTTTGTGAACGAAATAAATGAAATGAATAGCGTTTATAAAAACTACTTGGCAATATTACTTACAAATTCCTTCCATGTTAGCATAAATGCAAATTCCAAGTAAGTGCCCAACAACACAAGAAAACAGTAAATAGTGCTGAACAACACTCTTCACTTGAATAACGACTACCCTTAAAAGCTCTCTGCTCAATTAGATTTCCCTCCATATATGCACGTAGATATATCTATTGGTCGATGTTTATACAGGAACGTTGTATAATTCGCGTGCATATATTTCACCTGTTCGGCTATACGCTGTATTCGTAACCTAGAGTGCTACTAGCTGACATACATATGTTATATTTGATTAGTTGACGACCGATGTGGCGCGGTGGTCGAAGGTCCGCCTGCGACGCAGGAGGTTGCGGGTTCGATTCCCGCCTCGGAACAATTGTGTGTACGATCTGCAGATATTTGTTCCGGGTGTTCTGGTCGTTTTCTATGTATAATAAAAAAATATCTATCTATGTAATGTATTGTATTATGTATATCAGTTATCTAGTACCCATAACACAAGCTCTGCTTACCATGGGGCTAGATAATGCTGTGTGAATTGTATTCAGCATTATTAACTTAACTTTATTATTTTCTGCCATTTATTTTAGGTATCTACCTACTTAACTAGGTAGATACATATTTGTATTTTATTGAAATATTATAATAATAGAGACTAATGAGCTTACGGACAAACGAATAACCGTTTAAGTTAGCTTTTAGATTAAGATGTAATTATTGTGAAACATAAATAAACGAAAAAAAAAATTACTGTAAAATTTGACCCTAGCTGAATTTCATCGGCTGATATTTTAGCATTTCGTAATATATTGTTGGAGCACAGGGCAACTGTGTATAGGCGAGCTTTTAGGGCGTGGACTGGACAGCGTGTGGTACGCACGCAGTAGATACAGAGACAAGCGGTCTGTGTATCTGCTTGTAACCAGTTGTAGCACGTTGTTCCATGGCTTTTAGCTGACCGTGCAACCTTGCTGCTAATCGCCGCATATACAGCGCGTGGGCAGCATATTCATGGTTTGAGGCGAAAGCGTACAGGTACTGTGCGAGAGCGGAGCTAGAGCAGTGCGACCTATACAATCATCATCATCATCATCATCAGCCTATATTAGTTCACTGCTGGACATAGGCCTCCCCCATTGAATGGCAATATCTCGCGAAGAACCGACGGCCGCTGGGGCAACGTGTTCTTGAGTGGAGACCACGACTCGGTAAATGTAGTGTAGGACGCCCTCCGACCAGGTGGGATGACGACCTGCGAAAGACTGCAGGTAGATGCTGGATGCGTCAAGCCGAAGACAGGGCGCTATGGCGCTCATTGGGGGACCTATACAATACACGTTATAAAATACGCTTTATTCCACATCAAGACAGAAAGAACAAACAAACAAAGAAGCACAAATCTTTGTTTGTTTTTTCTTTCTGAAGCACAATGGCTGGTCTTGTCACTAAGAGCGATTTCTTTTAGGCTACCTTTGGATGGACCAATGGGCGTTTTTCCATTAGCCGGCCTGGCACCGGCACATGGAGTTTTGCCGGGCCGGCACCGAGTGGGAAGCTTGCTACCCCAGCGACGGCGACGGCGCCGGCGGGAGTTGAGTCCCGCCAAGTGAAAAAGCGAGCCATACATTTTCATACATTTTTGCTTCCGGCATCGGCTAATGGAAAAATGTATGTAACTTTTTAATGTGCGATTGAATCTGCTTAAAAAATGCCCATGAAACCTGTAGAAAAGAAAGAAACGTGCAGACGTAAGTTTTATTTGGGCGTGCGACTTTATAGTTGTGGGTTTAGGGCCCTAATCTGAAACGGCCTTTTTATTCACCCTTTATTGAGGATTGTAAAAGTTTTATTTAATACGTTATTCGTGCGTGTTTAATTTAGGGAAACAGCCTGGATTGCTGAAGCAGTCGTATAAGCAGCCTTTTATTGGCACTGGGCGCAATTATTCGGCGAATGATCACGGAGACATACCTTTCATAAAAATTAACTCTTTAACTGTAAACAGAGAATTAACTAGGGTTACGTCGAGCATGAAATATGCGTTTTAAAATTAGGAACAATGAAATTACAAACAAAATTAAAATTGACACAATTAAATAAATAAATAAATAAATAATGCTGGACAATTCACACAGCATTATCTAGCCCCATGGTAAGCAGAGCTTGTGTTATGGGTACTAGATAACTGATATACATAATACAATAGGTACATTACATAGATAGATATTTTTTTATTATACATAGAAAACGACCAGAACACCCGAAACAAATATCTGCAGATCGTACACACATTTGTTCCGAGGCGGGAATCGAACCCGCAACCTCCTGCGTCGCAGGTGGACCTTCGCCCACCGCGCCACATCGGTCGTCAATTGAGCTAACTTGTGTTGAAAACAATCTACAGTTAGCTACACTGATCCATATCTATGCCAGCCGGAAGCGTCTCCAAGACGCTCGCTGCATAGCCCCGCTGTATGGCAATGCTGATGCGTGTAGACGCTCATGTATTTTTTACAGAACCCGGAGAGCCTTAGTACTCCACGGACCTAGGGTCTCGACCCCCAAGGGCAGCAAATACGTATAATATATAAGTCTCCTCATCGATTTCGATGACGGCGACCCTAGATATCACGGATACTTCTATCATGAGCTCTAGTATGGCTCGCGACGCTCTGTCAAGACCCGCATTGGTAATAAGGGTTATTAACCAATAAAGTAATAAGTGTAATAAGACCGAGATTATTAATTTTCGAATACATTTGGTGGTTGTAGTGTTGTACGGTTTTCAGTGGACAGAGAGATTGCTTCCAGCAAAGTCGCAAATCATTCTTATTAATTAAAAATTTGCTCTCACTATAAAAATTTACTCTTGATCTTTTACTTTTAACACGCAAACTAAATAACATTATATATGATAGTAGTGCCACCGCAAATTTTGCGACGCAGCAGTGTTCACATTGTGAGCAGTGCGCTATGGCGTTTGCGGTACCACTCAGATTTAGATTTGCTCTATTCATAGGAAAGGTGAATAGAAGGAATTGTCGCCAATATTACGCTGAAGTTCCTCGTTTTATTTATTTCATCAATATCTTCATCATATCTGTTCATAGAAATCCACAGCGCAGTACAATATTGAGTGGAGATGCGACTCGGCAAACGTAGTGGACACCTTCTGTCCAGGTGGGATGACGGTCCTCGAAAGACTGTAGGCAGATGCTGGATGCAGGAAGCTGAGGACAGGGACATTCTTATTATGGATTTTTAAAAACAGTGTTGAGTGACGATGGATGTCTCGCTATCATTTCAAAAACACGATATTTTTTTCTTTCCCTTAGTCAGTTCAGTTTTTGGTGAATTCAGTGAAGCTATGTATATTCAGTGAGGTTTTCACTTTCATGAAAAAGTTACATAGTGCTCCTTCTACCGCGTGCAATAGTTATTACCTCCTCCAGTTGGCATACTAAGCAAATATTAAACAAATTCAATTTGCACTGTAGATACTAAGTAATGCTGAATATAGTGCGGATTTTGCTGAGAATTAGGTTTCTGGTTTAGATTATGTCGTATGGTTTATAGATTTAGTTACAAATACTTATATTAATTATTTTTTAAGTGGCAAAACACTATTTATAAGGCAGCCAGAGCGACGATCATGAAAATCGTTGTTTATTAATAATAATATTTTTCTTTCAACTAGTATTATCATATTTTAAGAAAAGATCAGGGAAAGATTGGCGCGGTGGGCGAAGGCTACGAAGCAGAAGGTTGCAGGTTCGATTCCTTCTTGCACGAAAATTATTTTAATTTATCAGTTAAATATATGCCTATGACACTCACAAATAACGTGGCATTCTATTGGTAAAAGAATTTTCAAAGTCGGTTCAGTAGATCCAGAGATTACCCCTACAATCTCACAAACTTTACCTCTTTATAATATTAGTATAGATATTGTTTAAAAATCAGAATAGTCTCATAAAAATCCAGTTTATCTGTAATGTCACCAGTAATTGCTTGCAAAAGGCAATCTAAGTGAGCACAACACGATATGTCCCGCTTGGAAAGCATCCAAACCATGCTTACTTTTACCGGAAATAAAACCTATGGCAACTGTTTACAATATTTGGTTGTGATAGCGATTAAACGATAACTAGATTTATTCTAGACCCTCTTTAATATTTAGAGATGTAGATAAGATTGCGGTATTACAACCAATGTGGCGCGGCGGGCGAAGGACCGCCTGCGGCGCAGGAGGTTGCGGGTTCGATTCGAGTCTTGGGACAAAGGTCCCAAGACTCGTGTGACGCAGGCAGATCTTTGCCCGCCGCGTCACTTCGGGTGTCAGGCAAATATGTAAATAAGTCGCATCCTAAAACAGAGTTCGAGAAAAACCACAAATATCACCTAAGTCACTTACCTATAGTGAGCGTCAACTTGACACTCATATCAATTTGACGCTGATTGTACCTATACGTCAATGCATGACGACTTTTTATTAATTATTTCATATACTGAACACTGGCTTAGTCACAGCTACAAAACCTATCGAATACCAAATATTCTTTTACACCGGCTCTAGAACACCACAATAAATAAATAATGTGTAAAATTCACACATCTAGTGAAAATAAAGAATAATAAATGGGTGTTTTTTACACCATAAGGCATCACATGGGACATTCGAGAATCAGCTGGAAAGAACATTAAACACCAAAGTTTCGGTGAACACAAAACTTTACTATACGCATTTTTCATGACCAATAAAAATTCAACACCAGCCTATAGCAGTCCACTGCTGGACATAGGCCTCCCCCAATGAGTGCCATAGCGCCCTGTCTTCAGCTTGCCGCATCCAGCATCTACCTGCAGTCTTTCGCAGGTCGTCATCCCACCTGGTCGGAGGGCGTCCTACACTACGTTTACCGAGTCGTGCTCTCCAATCGAGAACACGTTTGCCCCAGCGGCAATCGGTTCTTCGCGAGGTATGGCCGGCCCACTGCCACTTCAGCTTGCTAATTCTTAGATATATTATATATTACACAAATGTTTTAATTTTATATATTACTAGCTGCGCCTCGCGGCTTCGCCCCCGTAGAAATTGATGTGTCAAATGGTTTCATTAAATGATAAAAAGTATCCTATGTTAGACTCCTGGTTCTAAGCTACCTCTCCACCAATTTTCAGTCAAATCGGTTTAGCCGTTCTTGAGTTATAAATAGTGTAATTAACACGACTTTCTTTTATATATATATATATAAGATATAGCAATCAAAATTACCTTATCTTTAAACTGTCTCTATGTATTTCCTCTTATCGAGGTCAGAGCCATAATAAGCTCTTGGCAGATATTTGTACAAAGGACAATTAGCTTCCGCTGCCAAACTTCGCCATTGTTGTGTCAGGGGAATGAAATTCGGATTGAGAAATGTTCAATACACTTTTCCTATTTTCATTTCCACTTTTCCTATTTTCCTTCCCACTTTTCCTATTTTCTTTGGTCTGTTTCCTTTGAATTAGCGGAGATTGGTTTAAATCTTTGTTTAAGAGATGGGGGCTGCTATATTGTTTGAAATTTAATTAAAACAGTTTGGTGAAACTTTCACAATGTTGTTTTTAAGCTTGGCCTACCATTCTTAACATTGCTTTAATGCTACGCTACTACGCTTTGTCCTTAGAATTAGAATCTCCAATACTAGTTCAAGGCTTATTCTTTTCCCCTTAAAAGTTGATAGATTTTCGTTGTTTGGATTTTAGAATGATTTTTACCAAGTACATAATTGCCGCTTTTGTACCTAAATTAATTATAAACATATAAATAAATAATGCAAGACATTCCACACAGCATCATCTAGCCCCAAGCTAAGCAGAGCGTGGTCACGAGATGACTGATATACCTAATATAATAATATATTATCATACATTGAAATACCCAGAACACCCGGAACAAATATTTTCAGATAGTACAAATAGTTGTCCCAGGGCGGAAATCGAACCCACAACCTGCATCGCAGACGGACATTTGCCCGCCGCGCCACATCAGTCGTTGAAATGACACTCAATAGCTGTATATTAAAGCTACAACTCTAAAAAGCAGTATAATGTGCTAAAAAGAGAACTTAACCCGTCACACGATAAAATACAAGCAGGTTATGGGCTTACACGTGAACGTTAGTAACTTTGTAATGTACAAAGTAAATGAAGGTTTTATAGGTCAGTTGAAAGATATGAACAACATGCTTGTAGCAGTAAAAATAAAGGGTGAATTAGGAGGCTTTGAAGAATTACTCCCATGAGTTTGGTTAATAGTATTTTGTTTCGGTTTTCATGGGCTTAGATATGTTCGATAAATAGGTTGCTTGCCTTTTGTTTGAGTAACATGTTATTTCCAGGACTACAGATCATATTTTGTATATTATTTAACTACACATTATTTTTGATTGGGTGTTAAGAAATACTTGTCACTCAGGTCGCTACCACACGCAAAGCTCAATAGAGCAATTCTGGACGCACACCCCTCTGGGTCCTAAAGCCTCAGTATACATGTTACATTGCACCCTGTATTTTCATATTACCCCACGAGACTTGACAAAGAAGCGTCACCACATCCCTACATCATCTATAAGTCATGAACACCGATGTATTAACACAGCGCATCATGTCAGAATTAAACAAACATTCCACTTTTAAAGCATCCAGAAACCAATTCCATCACATATTCCATCGGCGTGCTGCAAATAATAAAGACGCCTGAGCTCCCATCTCTATAAAACTAGCGCGCAAGACGTTATGCCAATGTTATGTCATATGGAACGGAGACCGTTAGCACTTTGGTGTATTCCCATCGAGCTAGTGAGGAGCCGTTGGCACACGTTGGCAAGCGTTGGCTACTTTAGATGGTTGGTATTGTTTTCAGTCAACCGCGCCATGTATCTAAACTTGCTGCGACTTGCCACTACGTAGTAGGTTACGTCGTAGGTAGTTTGCTACGTCGTCGTAACAACTTTACTACGTCGCCGTAGCTAGCTTGCTACGTCGCACCAAGTAACGTTAGTTACACCACCGTAGCAAAAGAAACCTTTATAAATCTGAATAGTAACAAAAACGAATGTACGTATGACGAATTGTGTTGCGAACATTTTTCTATTGGCAAAATCTTGCTTTAAGTACGAGTTACTCAGTATTTAAATCAAACATCTTCTACGAAGATAAGCATGATTTCTGATGATGCCATTTAATTTTATTGTCGTTTTGCTATATAATCATCATCATCATCATCAGCCTATAGCAGTCCACTGCTAGACATAGGCCTCCCCCAATGAGCGCCATAGCGCCGTCTTCAGCTTGCCGCATCCAGCATCTACCTGCAGTCTTTCGCAGGTCGTCATCCCACCTGGCTACCTAATACCAGTGGCCAATCAATTGGCCAATATGCCAACCATTTGGCCTCAAACCCAACTCTGTATCTCAACAACAGTGGAATAGAGCGCAGCTCCCAGGCCGCATCATATCGTAAATTCAATTTAACACTTCGGGCGGTTACTAGCTACATCCATTTACTTTTAGCTCGGACATATACTATTATGAAGAGAGAATTATGTTTATTCTCGTATTTAAACCAGCACGGGCGTGTCGGGCGTCGCGTCGGCGATAGTCATGGGTTCCGGTTTTTTTTCTTCTTAAAGTTGGTTAATTTTTTGATTGTCCGCTAAAGTTTTCGCCGAAAGTTTTTGTTGAAGGCGATTTATATGTGTTTCTTCATTATTATTTTTTTGTGTTTATATCCAGAAGTTTAGGAAATTTTACGCATTTATCACCAATAAAAAATTTAAATCGATTCTTCACATTAAAATGATTAAAATTCGTGAGCGAAATTAATTATTTACTTTGTATTTCGTGCTGTAGTAAGTTTCGTGTGTGTAAAGAAAATCACAAAGGACAAAGGACCAAAATTCGACATAGAAACCCCTCGAAAAATCAGTAGATAAATGCCTTCGATTCTATAGTGCAGCTAGAATAAAACACCAGCAGCCAGATAAAACGAATCCTTAAAAATTCTCCATCACAAAAGATCCCTACTAGATCCATCGTGAAACCAGTGTCAACAACATATTTATCTCAATTTTCCTGATGGCAAGGCGATCCACGTGCTATATCCGAGAGATCCTGCCTTTGACAAAGATATTGTGCTTCCTAAGGCAGCGTCATGTAAACTATATTTTGCAGTTTCTGTTTTCGTTGAGATAAGATAGATTTTCGATATGGAAAGGTACTATCTAGCTCTTGAGCGATAAGACCGCCAATTGTAAATTATTTTTAAGTTTTTTCTGTACATAGTTTTCTATTTAAAGTGCAATAAAGAATTTTCTATCTATCTATTTTGAAGAGTAGTAAAATAATTAAATAATGCTGTACAATCCACACAGCATCATCCGAGCCCCAAGCTAAGCAGAGCTTATGTTATGGGTAACTGATTACACTGGGCTGACGGATTGGTGATGGCAGTGGTATTGAACTTCAAATAATTGTATTAAGTATATCATCTAGTACCCATACAATACAATACAATACAAAAATACTTTATTGTACACCAGATACACAACATTATGAAAGATATTACATGTGAGAAGTACAATGGGCGGCCTTATCGCTTAGAAGCGATCTCTTCCAGGCAACCTATGGATGGAAAGAATAACGCAAGCTCTACTTATTTTGATGCTGCTTGGATTGTCCAGCATTATTTATTTATTTTAATTATGATGATTTTAATACTTCCTCTGGTCTGGTAGATTCCCTGAGTCGACTCTTGCATAATCCGATTCTATCGCCGCCGCTGTGACCGCCTCAGTCAACCTCGTACTTTACGCTAACCTAAATGCTACAGCTATAAATGTTTCTTCACGGTATTTCTTCCTGTTTTATCTAGGAACGGAGAAAGTATAGTTCTTTGCAGCTATATTCGAAAAAATCGGTGACAATTTTTTTAAGTTATGGTGGTGCAAAGTAGTCGAGGGTTTTAAATTTTGTACAACACACTTGTTTATCCATGTTTAGGTTACGTATATTTAGGTTACCTATGTTATGGTTACCTATGTTAAAACTTAAACATGCAAGAACACACCAGCAATATAGCTACAGCCCAACTCCCGGAGGATGCACGATCTCCGATAAATTCTCTCAAGTGAAATTCGATAGCGATTTCATTGTTTGCTCGCATCTGCATGCGATGCGGTGACACATGAAAACAAACGAGATCTCGCTACATGGAAGGAAACATAAAAACCAGGTAATTGAGAGTTGGAATGAAACACTGAGGGTTCTGTCATTTCATAGCGCTACTTAAATAAAGTAGTTTTTTTTTATAAACAAAATGTTCTTTTGTTGGACGTATTTTGTTTATGTCTAGAAATGTTTAACACAAACATTTCTAGACATATACAAATGCACCGAGGAATTTATAACTACGTTCTTATCTATGCCATGGCATGGCGGCGCGATAACCCAAATATGACTAAGACTTCAGACATGTGGGAAATCCAGCTTTTGAACTCAATGTGAGTTCCAAAACTGGTTTCCCCTTGCTTCCTTCGCGCGTTTAGATCAGTAAGTTTTGTATTCCTATTTCTAGAGTGTGACCAAATACATTTCACCTTGCCGTCTCAGAAATAAATAAAAATAACTATCCTTGAGATAGTGCAAATCATTTAGTTATATTATCGTCCCGTAGAGTGCGGAACCCTAAGAACTGCAATCGACACTTATATGTCTGAACGCGATAAAAAGATTTGGCACGCTCTCGAGCGAATAACTTTACATTGTTCTTTATTATTCTTGCAAGACTTCTATTTAAACTTGTCTTCGATACGTACTATGACATTTCAAGACGTTTTACCCATTCGGAGCTAAAAGGCTAGCAAATTCAGTCTTCCTCCATTGCAGCCTGAAACACAGAATTTTATTACCTAATTCAGCCTAATATGTTATTTATTTTACCTATGCTTGCATATATTTATAGATTTGGTGCACCTACATAATGTATTGACTATAGATAGAAACAAATTTCTTCAAGAGTTTCTTCGAATTTTATTCATTACAAGCTTTTATTGTGTTTGCCCTGTTAGTTTACGAGGGACAAATCTTGCAACTGAATTTTAAAACCAGTTATATAGCTATTCATCCGATTGAGCTGAAATTTGGCGTACTTATGTAAGTTCGGTGACAATGAATGTTATGATACCATTAAGCTGGTCTGAGAGACAGAAGGTGGCCATAGTAACATCCAAATAAAAAAACTTAACCCCGACAAGTTTGTGTTTAGTCGATTTTAAAATATAAAATAGTGCACTTTAGTCGATTTTAAAATATAAAAAAAAGTGCGTAGGAAAAGATAACGGAGTTGACGACTGGTAGGGGAAATGGAAGAGATAAACATGTAGCGCCATCTTGTTTATTTTTTATTTAATTTGATTGGATATCAGCTGCAATTTCGCTTACTGGATGATCAGCGAATTTAATTATAACTTCATTTGCATAAAGTTCGCCTTTTCAAATTAAAAATCAGTGGAAATGAAATGAATAATATCGCGAGTCCCGTTTCAAAGAGGAGTTCTGCCTGGAATGGCGTCCGGTTTTAATTACGACTCGCTGTCTGAAACTGTGATTATAACTAGATTGATGTAAAGTATTTCCTCTGTGAAACCATCATATACAGCTGCAAAACCTGAAACGTTCACGGCTCTGAATCAAATATATGTATGTGTACCTCTTCTCTAAACAGCTACATATGAATAAGAAACAAATTAGAGCAGAATTTGTATCTAAATACAATTTTAGAATTGAAACAGTTAAATTAAATAAATAAATAATGCTGGACAATCCACACAGCATTATCTAGCCCCATGGTAAGCAGAGCTTGTGTTATGGGTTCTAGATAACTGATATACATAATACAATACACATTACATAGATAGATATTTTTTATTATACATATAAAACGTCCAGAACACCCGGAACAAATATCTGCAGATCGTACACACAATTGTCCCGAGGCGGGAATCGAACCCGCAACCTCCTGCGTTGCAGGCGGACCTTCGCCCACCGCGCCACATCGGTCGTCTAGTTGAACGAACTGCAGACCGTTTCAAACTATTTTCGAGGTGGTTTAAGTGATCCAAATCTATAAAAATAGGAATCGTTCCCAAGACGCTGACAAAAATTGGCTTCTACGATAACTTCCCTTTGAAGCAGCTTAATAAGGTACGTAAAATAGAAGCAAGTTAATGTCCCTCCATTTTCTTTTAATCTTTGATGCACAGGATATCCTATTTATTTATAAGTCAGGAGTATTGTATCGTTTTAGAGCGAAATTTAAATTGCATTTATGAATAAAGTTATAATAAACTAATAGAAACAGACAAACAACACACGATAGGGCACGACAGGGGTGGACACTCACGATAGGGCTGGTCCACCAACTCAAAATAGCTCAGCGAGCTATGGAAAGAGCTATGCTCGGAGTTTCTCTGAAGGATAGGATTCGTAACGAATACACCCGACAGAGAACCAAAGTTATCGACATAGCTCTAAGAATTAGCAAGCTGAAGTGGCAGTGGGCCGGCCATATCTCGCGAAGAACCGACGGCCATTTACCTGCAGTCTTTCGCAGGTCCTCATCCCACCTGGTCGGAGGGCGTCCTACACTACTTTTACCGAGTCGTGGTCTCCACTCAAGAACACGTTTGCCCCAGCGGCTGTTGGTTCTTCGCGAGATATGGCCGGCCCACTGCCACTTCAACTTGCTAATTCTTTGAGCTATGTCGATAACCTTGGTGACGTTTTATTATGACAATTTATTTAACTTACTTTAGTGTGTTATAATGTATGTTAGCCTTTTTGATTGTACTTTCCTTCAGCCTTTAGTATGTGCTTATAAAAACTTTTCTATTCTAATTTATCAGTGACTTATTAAAGATTATTTTGTTAAATTAACGATGACTCTGTAAACGTAGTGTAGGACGCCCTCCGACCAGTACTATTGGCTGATGATGACGATGATCGTAACGATTTTATATCAAATATTATATATATATGCAGAAATATAATTATGATGAGATGTCAGAGTGAAAAAACATCTCGGAGTAATTTTTTAAATCATTAGATAGATAGATAACACTTTAATACACCACACAAAACAGAAAATAATACAGAGATAAAAACTTAGAATAAAGGTATAAAGGGCGGCCTTATCGCTGAGAGAGATCTCTTCCAGGCAACCTTGGGATGGACTGGACATGAACGAACAATATAGACGGTGGCACTTTAATAAATAATTGACAACAAATACACTAAATACCTACATAACAAACATTATAATAAACTTACACAGACATAAGATAAGACTATCAATATTTTACATGGATAAATAATGCTGATGGAGCAGTTTTTTGAAGATAGGGAGTGATTTTGCACATCTGATGTCCAGAGGGAGAGCATTCCATAGACGGGTGGCTTGTACAGTGAATGATTTGTCATAGAAAGAGGTAGAGTGAGCAGGGACTTTCAGGATGAGGGTTTCAGAGGAACGCAAAGAGAGTGAGTGAGAGTTTGAGAGGAATTCGAAGCGCTCCTTGAGATAAGAAGGGCTTGGAGAATAGAATAAGATACTGTACAAGAGGGATAACATATGAGTATTCCTGCGAAGTCGGATGGGTAAGGACTTGAGTTTTGCGCGATATTCGGAAACGTGGTCATATTTGCGAAGGCCAAATATGAACCTAATACTGAAGTTTTGGAGGCGCTCAAGCTTGTTTAATTGTTCTTCAGTGAGATTCATCATCATTCATCATGCAATAGGCATATTTTTATAATGTTTTTGAAAGAGCAAAGATGCTAATGCGTCAGCGATTATAATGAATTGTTTGGACTGCGCGCTTGCCTGTCAGAGCTCAAAAAAAAATCTGAACGAATCGAATTCAGAGTGCGTAAAAGCTCATAGGCCACGGCCGCACTACCAAATGGTAGCTTGGATTGTTATTTTGATGGTAGTACGAGTACGCGTTGGTTAGTTGTATATTTTATTATTTGTCGGGAAAAGGGCCTTTATCTAGGTGAATTGTTCACCGAGGCAATATTCGCGTCAAAATCCAATAAAACAGACATCGCCGTGGTATATCCAGACGACTAACTGAGCGAGTCGCTTGCAGTGTGGGCGCACGTTTTCATACGTTTGTTGTCTCATCTACCATCCACCGTCCAGGCACCTTGCAGTGCAGCCGTGGCTACTAATGAAATTCGTTCCTAAATCAGTTGAGGGTTGGTGTAAGCATTTGTTTTTATTGCTAAACCTTCGCTTCCTATTTTAATCAATGCTTAGACGGTGTGAATATTAAAAAGGCTTTTAAATTGAATTGCTGGTTTTATTGTGGTTTACCAGATATTTTTGTTGAAAACTCAAAACAAAACTCTTTGTATATAAAATTTGTTTGGTATATTATCCTCTTTGTTTAATTTTTATAAAACCTTCATTTAAATACAGATCTAAGATGCGCTGAAAAATAATATCAAAATCATAATTTATACCTACCAGCAGGGTTGGCATGATTAAAACAAGTTGTTTTAAAACACGTGTTTAAAACAGTGTTTAAAACAGTTTGAAATAAAACTATGTTTTATATTAAGAAAAAAACAGGGTTTAAAACTACCTTTAATTGCAAATGAATGTGTATAAATACCACAGACAGGCTGTGGTATTTGTACACTGCATAGGTAACTCCCCGCCAGTAAATTCCCGCAGGGAAAGTCCCTATGTCGGCCGTTTTATACACTGCACACTGCATAGGTAACTCCCCGCCAGTAAAGTCCCGCAGGGAAAGTCCCTATGTCGGCCGTTTTATACACTGCACACTGCATAGGTAACTCCCCGCCAGTAAAGTCCCGCAGGGAAAGTCCCTATGTCGGCCGTCGAAAGAAAGTAATTCACTGGATTAATGGGTACGGTACCTATTCCCCGCTCTCTCTCTAGTTCTCTACCTACCTACAACACTACATACAAGGTGTATGTAAAGTGTTTTGTATTGATTAATAATAATAATAATTTTTAATAATTAGATTAGAGGTACTGAGATATGCAACAAAAGTAAATATTTATTGTTTTGTTAATTTTTACTAATGTGAATTAGGAAATAGTTTAGAAATTGATTATTTTATTATTCGCTATAATTGATGAAAAAAAAAACACTTGTTTTAAACATTTTGAAATAGATAAGTAAAAAAAAACAAAAAAAACACTTGTTTTAAACATTTTGAACTGTTTGTTTTATAAAATATAAAAAAAACTGTTTTTTTTCCAACCCTGCCTACCAGTAGCTATTTTTTTTTTTACAGAGTTGGCAATATAATGTTTTTTTTTGTAAAAATTGATCATAGACTTAGAGCAAATAAAGCTAACTACAGTTTCCACTCATAGTTATAAAATAACTGAACTAGTACCTACTAATTAATACAAATTATTAATATTAATGCAATTTTGATCACCAAAAAAAGTTATAAAATTAAAAAGGTTTTCGCCAACACCAACATCTTGGCCTTTTGCAGACTCCCACTACTCCGGATTAAAAGACCATGTAACGTAAAGTTCAGCTCACATTTAGACGGCCAGTGGTTTCTACGCTTGCAGCGCGACGCATCGTGAAGTCGCTGACATGGCAGCGTGAAGATACAGTCGCAGTCGCGGTTATAACAAGGTCCCAGTTTATCATTATAATTTTCTCTCGAGCACTCCATGAGCACATCAGACGACCGATGTGGCGCGGTGGACGAAGGTCCGCCTGCGACGCAGGAGGTTGCGGGTTCGATTCCCGCCTCGGAACAATTGTGTGTACGATCTGCAGATATTTGTTCCGGGTGTTCTGGTCGTTTTCTATGTATAATAAAAAATATCTATCTATGTAATGTATTGTATTATGTATATCAGTTATCTAGTACCCATAACACAAGCTCTGCTTACCATGGGGCTAGATAATGCTGTGTGAATTGTCCAGCATTATTTATTTATTTATTTAACTGCACAACTAATCACAAACGGAAAATATTTGAGATGAGTCGCCAGAGGACGCTAGACGTTGCGGTGCGTCGCGCGTCGTAGCGCGGCACCGCCCCGTTCATTTTCGTACTATCCCAAAAAACGTGTATATTTTTGCGTTAGTACCTAAATAAAGTTGATTTTGACACACTATCTTAAAAAATGCGCGCAACGTCGCTGTAAAGTGTACCGTGCCCGTTACTACCCAAGACGAACTTTTCATGCTCAAGAGCGCTTGAAAAGTCGCCATAAATCAGAAGTTTAGTTCAATTCAAATTTCAATTCATTTGCTCAAAGTTTTGTTCAACTGAATAGGTTATCTGTTAGCATAGCTAACCTACCTTAGATGTACGAATACGTACTTTCCGTTATGCTCAATTAGTTGTAGGATCTATTGAGAAGTTCAATGACCTTAACTAGTAGGTATAGTCAGCATCAGAGTGAAGGGTATTTCCTTTATAAATCTCTGTTTATGTAGATTGTTTCGACCATTCAGCAGTTAGCTAGATTGTTTAAATTTTTATACACAATACTAGTTCTAATATGTTATAATTATTTGATTGTAACTTTCTTTGTTTATATAATAAAGGGATCTATGTATAATAAGCTGTTTCTATAAATTAAACATAAAAAACAAAATGTATTAGCAAAATAATTTAATAAATCAAAATTGTTTCACAAAAATTTGATTTAACGCTTTATATTTATAGAAATCAAAGACAATTAGGACATAGTTATTTTACCAAGGTGTTGACCGTACGAAGGCTGGAGCAAAAGTGGATCAGAGTTTTTTTTTTTTTTTTTCGAATGGACTAATTATGCTTTTGACCTCAGATGGCCATAACAGCGTTACCGGACTTTTCGCGGGCGCAGAGGGCACCTCGCCGGTAAAAATTAGGTTGGGGCAACCCGCACAAGGGCCACCACTTAGGTGCGAGCCTCGGCTTGGGCTGTTGCCAGATGCTACAAGAGGGTAGGGAGGTAACGCCTTAGGTGCACGAGTGCACCTGAGGGCGGAAACGGGGAATTCTTCGACCCCGCATCCAGCGGGGTCGGTTATTGGTCGGGTGTGTAGTGTGCGGAAGCTGAGTTGTTACCGTCACTTCCGGGTTAGCGTCAGTGAGTGGGTCATCAAGAACGTGTCTCGGTCTACGGAGGAGAGGTGGATCAGAGACAGCAAGCACGCTTTTTTTATAGGAATGCTACCATCATAGATTTCAAATTAACGTTTTTCTCCAATTGTATTAAAAAATAAATAATACTGGACAATCCACACAGTTTCGTCTAGCCCCAAGCTAAGCAGAGCTTGTGTTATGGGTACTAGATGTCTGATATACTTGTATTGTATTAAGTATATTAGTCATCTAGTACCCATAACACAAGCTCTGCTGAGCATGGTGCTGGATGATGCGGTGTGGATTGTCCAGCATTATTTATTTATTTTATTTAACTTCGATAGCGTTAGTTCTCAGTGTTCACAGTTTAGATTACCTCTCGAAATCTCGCCGTTGAACAAACTCGTCGATTGACTGCACGTGACCAGGAAATGCAATTCCCTACTGTAATAAAAAGAAGACGCTTTCTACAGAGTAAGAAGTAAGCAGGTCATAAATGTGATAAAGTTTTTAACCTTTTTTAACTTCTCCGACGGAAAAGTTTCCTATCGCCTGTATTGAAACTTGCTGAAACGTCGGGAATTTTATAGGTTAAATTATTTGCAAATACAGGCAGGCAGGTACTTGCTTATGTTAATCTATTTACCTACATCGTACTGGCCGTTGACAGATTTTATCTTTTATGATGCCAAAAACCGCGTAGACTTTTTAAAAATAATAGCAATAACATTGATTGGGTCTTTGTTGTTGGCTACTATTAGGAGATCTCGTTAACAAAGAGTAACAGCTACTAATTTTAAGAAGAAACTCTGAAAATTTCTCAGAAGAATCCCTTAGGAAGTTAAAGGTCCTTTATTTGCGTGTATTAACTAATAATATTTCCTGTGCACTGTAGAAATATCTCAATTATCATAGCAAAATAGCTGAAGAAAGCGTTCTAAGAAATTACCGCAAAATTTCCGAGAAACGTGAGTGAACTTAAGTTTCGTAACGTGGACCTAAGGTGCCATTGCATAACCTTGTCTTTGGAAACATTAAAAGATTTCAAAAAGCAGTCAGATAATACAGAGAAAATAAAAAAAAATATTGAAATCCCATGAAAATAAAAAAGACAGGCGTATTATTATAACGATCATAATGTAACAAGTGAATTAAAAAACTTTAAGCTCTGTGCTTTATTTTCTTTTTTCCTTACCTTACTTCTAACCTGGCTCAGACATAAATCTATGCTTTAGTAACGTTTTTCTATGGCATAAACGTAAAAGCTTTCGTAAACGAAGATATGCCAGATTTCAAATTACAAATTTAAACTATTTGACACTTTATCTCTTTCAAACTTTAGATTTCGATCTACAGTTACATTCACTGTTGGATAAATCCAAAGAACTTGCGAACAGTGAAGTCGACAAATTAGAAAGGAAACCCGAAATCAGATGGTAATGTAAGAGAAGAGAGAGAGAGAAAAAGATAGAGCCTAAAATATATATTTTTACCCAATTACATACAAGGTACATACTACATCTAAAATTAAAACAGTAAAAATACAAAATAAGTAAGTTGGTAGAGAAACAAATATAATAATTTGGGTGAAAAAGTCTCCACCTCAGCAAGTAGCATTTGGCTAGGCTGGTTTTCAGAGAGAGAAAGAGTTATTATTGTAAATGGTATTGGAAAACTGACTTATGAGATTTATTTTGAATGTAACTTAAAGGTAAATTTAAGTAAAGTTACTAAAGCTCATTTCCTAATACTAACAGAACAAACCTGCCATCTTAAGGTGACTTACTGCATATTGGTTCCGGGCCAATTTCTAAAGGTGATAACTAAAAAAATTGGATTGAACGTCCAACGCAGAATCTTTACGACTTGAAGCCAGTCCAAATTCCACTGAATGATAATATAATAATAATGTTGGACTGTTTTTTGCCTAAAAAATCTCAATCTTTTCATCATTATCATCATCAGCCTATATTTATATATAACTAGCTGCGCCCCGTGGCTTCGCCCCCGTCCAAATCTATGTGTCAAATGATTTAAATTATAAAAAGTATCCTATGTTAGACTCCTGGTTCTAACTTACCTCTCCACCAATTTTCAGCTAAATCGGTTCAGCCGTTCTCGTGTTATAAGTGTTGTAACAAACACGACTTTCTTTTATATATATAGATATTTTTTTCTCATATAGAAAAAAATACCCTATTGAGAACCTCCTTTGCTTTTTCGTCGGTTAAATATACGAACTTCTCACATGAGGTTTGAACCATTAACACACCATTAAAGCTATAAGTTTCACCAAGGAACACAAACTTAAACTAATTGGCCAGAAACATCACTCAACTCTCAACCCAAAGCTAAAGCGCATAAGCCTTAGAATATTATAGCAAAATTATATTACTTGTATAAAACATCTGCCTTGTTAATCCTGCTTTCATCTGCATTTACTTGAAGGGATAAAGTGGCTTGAGAGGGGTTGTTATAGGGATTTTCCTGAAAATAGATACCGATAAGAGGTTATTTCGCCCTTCCTAAGCCCATTAATTTTTACAAGGTTTCTGCAAGAAGTAGAGGTAAAAACTCAGCAATGAAAATGATGACGATATCCTTCTCGGCCAAGTCGGCTGGGCTCAACGGAGTAGCCATGTGTGCAGGACATTATTTTAGTGCACAAGGGTGTGCGCAAACACAGGTGCACTCTTTATTCCTTTACTCACATAATCCGACAGACGGCAGACCAACAAGCCCATTATCAAACAAAATTACTCATATACTTAATAATACATAAAATAAATAGTTATTTATAATTATACATAGAAAATAACCAGAACACCCGGAACAAATATTTAAAGATCGTACAAACAATTGTACTAAGGTGGAAATCGATCCTCCTGTGTCGTAGGCGGACATTCGCCCACCGCGCCACATCGGTCGTCAAAATATACTATATTAGTTGAACAGAACAAATAAATCACATCTCTACGGCTGTTTACATTATTAATAGAGGGACGCCGCATTTTCTCACAGCTCATTTCAGAATAACAAGTTCAAAATGAAACAACAGTGAAAATTTAAATAAAATTCTGTAGAAATCGCGACTCGGCAAACGTAGTGTAGGCCCCCCTCCAGTCAGGAGGAGGCCTGCTGGAGGAGCAGTGGAGTCGGCCCAGCGACATTGTTCTCGAGGATAAGGCTTAAATACCACATACATCTACTACAAGGCTACATCGGCATGAGTGTCCAAGTACAGGGCCAGCAGTCTAAACCTATCCAATTGCGCAGAGTAAGACAGAGGGATGTCATATTAGCAAGCTGCAGTGGCAGTGGGCCGGCCATATCTCGCGAAGAACCGACAACCACTGGGGTAAATGTGTTCTTGAGTGGAGACCACGATTCGGTCAACTAGTGTACGATGCCCTCCGAACAGGTGGGATGACGACCTGTGAAAGACTGCAGGTAAATGCTGGATGCGGTAAGCTGAAGACAGGGCGCTGTGTCGCTCATTAGGGGAGGCATATGTCCAGCAGGGGACTATAGGTCGATGATAATGATGATGAGGCATCCTCTGCAGAGAGGGCTGTTGCCCCGGTGGTGAATATGGTTAGCTGTTATCCAATTTAGCTACATAACAGCAAATAGTACCCACGTCACAAAGTTTCACCTAATTTGGCTCCTCGTTTTAATAAAACGTAATATAGCCGTCTTGTAAATATAGGTGGGTTAATAAAGTGTGGGAAGAGTTCATTGCTTCATATTAGATTTTAGCTTCTCTGTACAGGTGCCTAATAAATATGTATTGCGTTACGTAGTAATAACAGAGTTCTATATTAAGAAGGTGCGTAGGTATTTTAGGTGAAAATCTGGAATAATTTGATGATTTGTCTAAGGCAGATACAAATTTTCATTGGAGATAGTAAACTCGTTTAGACCACGGGTAAGTAGGTACGTAGGTAGGCACCACTTTCCATGACATGAGATTGTGGTCAAACTAAGGTTAATTATAGAAAAGGGCCATTTGGTTTTCATCATATCAGCCCAATCACGTCCAATGCTGGACATAGGCTTCCCCTTACGACGACTCTACAGTCGCCACAAATAGCGGCCCTGAGCCACCTTCATTCATCTAATCCCTGCTATGGTTTTGTGGGGTCCCTTTATATTTAGAGAATTATCACTACATAGTATAGAACATCGTCGCTTCCCGCTGTCTGTCTGTCCCTATGTAAGCTTAGATTTTTAGAAACTACGCAACTGATTTTGATGCAGTTTTTAATAGATAGAATAGAATAGAATAGTTTATTTGTAACTCAATATACAAAAAAAAAAAACAAACATGATTAAAAAAATAAAGGATAAACAGATTTTTGTAATTGAGTCACAAAACGGACTCTATCTCAGCATGGGTTAGTTGTAAGCATGTTACAACCAACGCTGGTCTTCCGGTAGAGCCGTTTGGTGACGTCACGGAAGATAACACAAGACAATATATAACAAAAAATAAAATAAAAGACAAGACTAACACAATAAAATATAAACGGACAGCGGTTCTACATACAATAAAAATTAGGCATATAAGTATGTTTGCGTTTTAGTTCATATAAAAAATTAAAATACAAAAGATAAAAATTGTAACAGGCGAAATCAAAAAGAAACACATAAAATTACACACGGATAACTACTTCAACAATTACATAGCATCATTATATCATCAGATAGAGTGCGTTAAGAGGAAGTTTTATAAATTAGATTTGACACATATATTTCCACGCGGGCGAAGATGCGGGACGTAGCTAGAATATTTATAAATACATATAGATGACTCATATAATATTTATTGAGAATACTACTACTACCCTGCAACATTGGCCAATTTGTTTTACCCGTGTCACAACTGTAAGTAGTTTCCTGACGGTTTTCTGTTCTACCAAGTTGTCCTTCTAGCCGCATCTTCGGCCACGGCGACCAGTCCTAACGGAGACAGGCCACGTGCACAGGATATATTTTAGTGCCTTAGTTTCTGCGCAAACACAGATGCTCTATTCCCTCACTCACAATCCAATGAGCAGCAGACCGATACGACCGGTGAGAGGTCAGGTGCAGGCGTGCAGGACCAACGGCCGGGTGTATAAAACCGCCAACTTTCTGACTCCCGGCTGTTATTGTGAGTTTTTATTCCAAAGAAAAAACTCACAATAACAGCTCACTCGAGCAAGTTATGAATAACACGAATAAAAAACTTCAATACATAACTATCAAAATAAATTGCACTTAAGAATGGGTTTCGACTATAACTTTGCAATAACGCCCATACAAATTCATGGCCCACTAATCCGACCGCGGACTGCGAAGGCTGAATACAAAGGACGAATTGCATAAAACATGTTCGGGAAATATGTAAATCCATCCTATGGGCACACGTGGTCATTAGAAGTTATTTTCCACTAGCTTGGACGGGCAGGTACCTCTACTTATCCCATTTCAGAGAGGGACATTTGAGATGAAAATTTTGAAAGGGTGTTTTTGTAGGCCGAAAATGTAATATGTTTCACTTCTCTTGCTCAAAAAGTGTTTCAATATACTCATAGCTTAGCGGGAAACTTAGAGTTCACGCCCTAGGGCTCAAAAGTATTTTTTCTTTTTGAATATTTGTCTGTAATCATCAGCCACTACAAAAAATTCGTTATCTTACATAAAGACTCTTACTATCTCTTTGTTGTTCGATTTACAAGAAACATACATTGTCATGTCATTTGAATTTTTTTTTTTAAAAAGCATTTGCAAATATTTGCAGATCGTACAAACATTTGTCCCAAGGTGGCCATCGAACCCGTAGCCTACAGCGTCGCAGGCGGACTTTCTCCCACCGCGCCACATAGGTTATCTATACATCGGAGCAATCACAAGAAAGAGGCTGTCGGGGTCAAGATTGGAGGGGCATAGTACAAGAGATTTAATAGAAGCTCATGAATGAGTATAGGTACCAGTTATTTAATACAACAAACCATAGTGCGTTCTATTTCTATTTATTTATCTCGGAGTTTCTCTGAAGGATAGTATTCGCAACGAATACATCCGACAGAGAACCAAGGTTATCGACATAGCTCAAAGAATTAGCAAGCTGAAGTGGCAGTGGGCCGGCCATATTTCGCGAAGAACCGACGGCCGCTGGGGCAAACGTGTTCTTGAGTGGAGACCACGACTCGGTAAACGTAGTGTAGGACGCCCTCCGACCAGGTGGGTTGACGACTTGCGAAAGACTGCAGGTAGATGCTGGATGCGGCAAGCTGAAGACAGGGCGCAATGGTGCTCATTGGGGAAGGCCTATGTCCAGCAGTGGACTGATATAGGCTGATGATGTTATTCATAAATCTGATTTCATAAATTAATTCAAACATGTAGAAATTAATTAAATTAATAAATTTCGCGTCACTGTCACTCAATGAAATGTCACTAATACAAACATCATGTGTAGGAAAAAAAAAGTAAAATTTCTTCTGTAGCATTTTACCAGTTGCTGCCCGCGGCTTCGCACGCAAATGTTTCTATGAGAAGCATGGCGTGCAAATATATGGAAATATTTAAGTTATGTTTACCCCATGGGAACTGATTAGTATAATAAGGTAGGATACATTCTCGATGTGGGTCCATCATCAGATACCTATATATATATAGTCTTTGTTGTATTCCAGATGTAGATCCACATCTACCATGTTTCTATAAAAATGTTTTGATTGCGTGGCCTTAATAAAAATAAATAAATAAATCTATGCATAATTTCAGCCCGATCCGTTCAGTAGTTTTGGCTAGAACATCCATCCATCCAGCCCAATTTTATAATACTAATATTAAGCACCACACACTAATGTTAAACATTTTCTTCACACGTTCAGATCCGTGGTATTTCCATCTCTGCCGTTTTGGGTCACAAGTCGCATTACTCTGGTAGTTCAGTGAAAGGCTTGTCAAAAAAATACCGTCGACTCACCACCGACATTAAATCCTTCCCGTAATTTCTTTATCCCGAAACAAGCATCGATGAGCAAAGAAAGCATCATTACCGTAAAGCATCAACAGTTACGCACGTGTAAATAGCCACCGCATTAGGTAGATAGCACGCACGTGAGGGCGTTTAGCGTTCTTTTATTGCGATCTAACGGCGCGGGAGGAAGTGTTGCCAATATCAGCGAATTTATATCATGACATACGAACTTAGGGATCTGTGTAATGCTCAATGAACGATTTAGGATGTTTTTAAGCAATTTACAACATAAATCGAAAATTTATTTATTTAAAGCATTACAACTATTTTTACAGGTACCTAATACAATAATGTAGTCAACCTAATTAATCACTAGCATCGAATAATAATTAAAAATAGTCTGTTTGGTATTTTGTTGATTCTACTAATATTATAAACGTGAAAGCTTGTATGTATAGATGTTTGTTACTCTTTTACGCAAAAACGACGAAACGTATCGGACTGAAAATTTGCATACAGGTTGTTCCAGGCCCGGAAAAAACATAGGTTACTTTTTATCTCATAAATCAGTTCCCATGGGTTAGAAATAACCTTAATATGTTTCCATAGAAACAAAGCGTGTGACCCCGCGGGCAGAAACTAGTACCTATAATTTAAATGTCAGAATGATGGATTGGATCCGATATTATTATGATTCGACATGAAGGCTTGCAGGATTTTGCTTTTGAAACTATCATGGTTATTATCTCTTAACTTACTCAAAAGTAAAAACTAAAACCAAAAACTACAAAATAAAATCATGGTAAATACCCCGTTATAAATGAAATAAGCGTTACTCGCGAAAAGGTTGCAACCGAACGAACATTATGTACCTATATAAATACGTTTGCATGTAGAGAATCTAATAAATGTACCTAGAAGACCTCTGTGGCGCGGTGGGCGATGGTCCGCGTGCGACGCAGGAGGTGGCAGGATCGATTCCCACCTCGGGACATTTGTGTGTACGATCTGCAGATATGTGTTCCGGGTGTTCTGGTCGTTATCTCACAAGCTCTGCTTATAACTTGGGGCTAGATAATGATGTGTGAATTGTCCAACATTATTTATTTATTATTACATATTTATATTATGCAAACCTTTCATCACAACTCCCTTGCTTCCATTCAAAATGACGTCATTGCAGTGGCGATTCGTCCATGTACCACATGTGTGTCATAATAAGAACCACACGGCGCCGGATCAATGGCCACTTATGATACATGGCTTCCTGCACTGGACTCGCGATAAAACTGATTTGTGAACTATGGATACGTCGGTTGTTGGCAGGTGGGCCATTTTATATCTGCGTCTAGCACGAGTTTGCTAAATGCCTATAAAATAGTAGAATCGATTTCGGCAATAGCGGAGTGCCAAAAATAAAATCATGATAAATATCCCGTTATATGTAAATAGAAATAGTAAAACATTTATTTGGACACAGGCATAGAATAACAATCGGCAAATAAAGTAGTTTTTCATGGGAGTAAGTGACACCAATAGGTGATATTAAGAAAATAAGACTACCTCCGGGACCCTGCGCCGAAACAGGGGTTAGACTTTTTTGGTAAATGACTTTGGTGAAACTGGAAGAAACTGTGGAGAATGTAACAATTTACGGATGACGATGTAGATGATTATTTGAATAGTAACTAGTGTCTCTGGTTGGACACTTTTCTGCTAGTGTCATGGAAAATTATGTAAATGATCTGAGTTATCAAATTATGAAGATTGTTTGATATTTTCACCAGAGCCTAGTTAGTTATTTAGCGTTATTTAGCAGGGTGTATCAAGTGCAGGTTAGGTTGAGTTGGATTGGAAGACGAGACGGTTAGGTTGTTGGAGTCCTCCTTATGACCCAGTTTACTGCTAGTGGTTTCTTTTTCACTTCTTCCACTAGTGGACAAAAAATTGAAGTAAACAGTGAAATAATTTTATTTGATAATAATTTAATGTATAAAATATGACTTGTCTAAGTGCTTATTTTGTAAGCCTAAAGAAATAAATCATTTTTTACTTTACTTTACTACTGCTTTAATATTAATCAAAATTGCCACAAGACCTGATACATAAATGCAACAAATCACTCATATGAAGTACAGCCATGGCCAAAAGTATAAAGCACCCCTCTAAAACATACATATCTCAAAACACATTTTACATATTCAACAAACTATAATCGTATTCATATGATACTACTTACAAGATCGCCGTCATACTTCGAAAAGTTAAGACGAAGAAGAGCAGGCGCTAAGTGTATGGTACGTAAACTTTTATAGTTTTCGCAAAAATCATACTAAGCCTCTGATTTGTTGCCTTTGGATTTTTATCTTCTGTGTCGACAGTCGACTTGTTGTTTTTATTTATTGTGTCGGAGGCCAAGTAACTCTTATAAAAAATATGAATACCGAAAAATTTCTAAAAGACACAGCCGTACAAAATCATTATAATTCGGTAAAGAAATAATGCTGGACAATCCACACAGCATCATCTACCCCCAAGCTAAGCAGAGCTTGTGTTATGGGTACCAAATAAATGATACTATACATAATAAATTACATTACATAGATAGATTTTATTGTACATAGATTATACCCAGAACTCCCTAAACACCTTTGCAAATTGTATAAATATTTGTCCCGAGGCAAGAATCAAACGTGCGAAAGACTGCAGGTAGATGCTGGATGCGGCAAGCTGAAGACAGGACGCTATGGCGCTCATTGGGGGAGGCCTATGTCCAGCAGTGGACTGGCTAATGATGAGGAATCTAACCTCCTGCATCGCCACGCCACATCGGTCGTCAAGATTATACATTTTTTCCTACTGTATCCGATATAACTTTGAAAAAGTTACGTACTAAGACGAAACTTCACTAAAGTTATTCTTGTCAATATAAAAGGTATCTTATTTACTTAGGTACTCGTATCTATCTAAGAAGTGCTTAAGAATCGTTTAGCCTCTTGCATAAGTTGCATACAGAAGACGGGAATAACGAAAAATTCATTCCCTTGTAACGTAGAATGGATTGCAAAGTCTTTGTACTGCGCTTGTTGTCATCCTCTGATTGTAAGAAGATTGCAAGATTCAGGATTCCCTTTGAATATTATATTCAGCCTCTGTTCTGAGAATCTCAATTCCAATCTTGGGGAGATTGACCTACCTAGTGAGAATATTCTTGTAGCAATAAGAAGTTGACGCTCAAAGCAATTGGGTTTGAAGCTTTGGCTTTATTTATTTATTTTATAAAAATACAGCAGTTAGCTTACAGTCTAACACCAAAACACTAACTACTAGACTTAAAAAAGACAAAAATCAATTAAAAACAAGATTACAAATAGGTAAGGTACGATATAAAACTTAAGTAGATATGGCTTCAACTATCATTAAATACATACGTCCAACATGTGGACATATTTAATGATAGTTTAAGCCATATCTGATGGAACCTGCGTCCGGTTCTAATGAAATTATTAGGGACATAAAGGGTTACCGCTTGGTTACCGCACCCAATATCACAGGATTATCCACTTTGTTACGAAGAACTAGACAGTAGTGCATGGTCAAATGCAGTTTGCGTCTCAACTCTAGTGCATCCAGACCAATCATACCGGTAACAAAAACGCTAACAAAAAGTAACAAAGAGGCTTGACAACAGTGTTGTAAAAATTTATTAAAAAAATTAAGCTTATTACAATTCACTAAGAAATCCTACTAATATTATAAACGCGAAAGGTAGATAGATAAATTCTTAATTAGAAAGTTTGTTTGTATCGATGTTTGTTAATCATTCACGCAAAAACTGAACTAGACTACTGAAAAAAAAGTTGGTAGATTTTGAGTTGGAGCAAAACTCGTTCCAAGCTTTTTTATCTTCTAAGTAATCTGATATTTTGTAATAAGCTTTTTTACAAAGAATATGTTTAACATTTTTTTTAAATTTATTTATTGATAATTTTTGCAACTCACTTGGAGTTTTGTTGTAGAAGCGTATACATTGCCCTTTGAAAGATACATTTATCTTGTGTAGCCTAGTTGTGGGCACAGCGAGTTTATTCTTATTTCTAGTATTTACTGAACAGATCGGGATAAAATTTATACTCCATAATTTATCATTTGCATACGGGTTTCCAGGCTATAAAACAGGCTACTTTTTATCACATAAATCATTATGGGGTATAAATAACCTTACAAGTTACAACACCAACCAAACATAGACCCCCCTCCTTTTTCAAATTCTTTCTTTAATTCTTTAATTGTACACATACAATACTTAAAAATAACTTAATAATTAAAAAAGATATGTACATAAACAAGCTTAACCGTGAGTTAGAGTTTTCTTCCAGCAAACCTTAAGTTTACAGGAGAGGCGATCAACGTCGTCGGTTAAAACTACAAAATTACACCGCCTGCACAAAAACCGCCAATCCGCGATAAGACCGCCAAACTGTCACATATTTAGTGATTTTTGCTGTATCTTTAAGTTTTTTTATTGTATTTTATCCATCTACACGCAAAAACAATCAGTCTACTACTGACTGAAGATAGTGACAACACAAATATGGCCGCGCAGCCAAAACAGAAGCGATAAGTAGTATGGCACTTCAAGCCTTATCTACACTCTAAATGAAAACCCACTGGCTCGAACTTTTAAATAACGAACTCTCGCCAAATATGCATCGGCAATCGCAAACGAACAACAATAAGAAATAGAAGCAGACAGGTCTGAGTGAGCTCCGTTATAACAGAATGGAATGGAAAACACTCTGTGAGGTTTATTTTCAGCGATCTTTGTTTTTGTTCCGGTTTTGATATTGACTTTGCTCTATGTATTTACAGACGTGTTTGACGCATACAGGCAACTAAGAGTCGTTCGTCAACTCACACCGAAAATATAAATAAATAATGCTGGACACAATTCACACATCATTATCTAGCCCCATGGTAAGCAGAGCTTGTGTTATGGGTACTAGATAACTGATATACATAATAATATATATTACATAGATAGATATTTTTTATTATACATAGAATACGACCAGAACACCCGGAACAAATATCTGCAGATCGTACACACAATTGTTCCGAGGCGGGAATCGAACCCGCAACCTCCTGCGTCGCAGGCGGACCTTCGTCCACCGCGCCACGTCGGTCGTCAAAATATCATACCACTTCGAGTTTTCGACCTAGTAAAAAAAAGTGATAATCATCGATATCTCTCAAATAATTTTCAGGACTAAGTTCAATATCAAAACAATATCGTAAATTTGCACATTGACACAACAAATTTCGAGCTATGGAAAAAGCAATGCAGGGGACCTCCCTGAAGGATAGGATTCGTAACGAAATCATCCGACAGATCCGGTGCACATTTCGACAGGTCATCGAACGTAGCTCAAAGAATACGCAATCTGAAGTAGTAGTGGGCCGGCCATATACATCGCGGAGAACCGACAACCGCTGGGGGAAACGTGTTCTTGAGTGGAGACTGCGACTCGGCAAACGTAGTGTAAGACGCCCTCTGGCCAGGTGGGATGACGACCTGCGAAAGTCTGCAGGCAGATGCTGGATGCGTCAAGCTGAAGCCAAGGCATTATGGCGCTCATTAGGAAAGGCCTAGGTATTTCTACGACTATTACAGGTTGATGAATGATGATGAATAAGGAAGAACACTTAGCCATTTTTGTATACTATCAGTCACAAAATTGTGCCCTGTAAAAGGACCGGAATTATTTATTTTCTAATGCCCGCAAAGAATTTAAATTACATAATTATTAGCAGCTTCCTATGGTCGTTAAACAGAATTTATACCTGCAGGTGGACTCAGTTTAATAATGGACTACAAAGGGCTTTAGTTAAATTGTTCTTTGTTCTTTCATTATATACAGGCTCAGGTTACTATTGGCGTAATTAGATTCTTTAATTTATGGTTAGGGCTGCTTTCGTACAAACTAAGTTCGCAATATCCTATCGTCCTCTTTTTAGCAATCAATGGCGCACCTAGCTTTTTCATATATGAATTGAATAATGAATTTTATCTACCAATAGGTAATGGACAGGTTTGATAGTAGGTATATTTGACGACCGATGTGGCGCGGCGGGAGAAGGTCCGCCTGCGACGCAGGAGGTTGCGGGTTCGATTCCCGCCTCGGAACAAATGTGTGTACGATCTGCAGATATTTGTTTCGGGTGTTCTGGTCGTTTACTATGTATAATAAAAATTAACTAACTATGTAATGTATTGTATTATGTATATCAGTTATCTAGTACCCATAACACAAGCTCTGCTTACCATGGGGCTAGATAATGCTGTGTGAATTGTTCAGCATTTAATAATTAATTAATAAATGATAATTCTAAGAGTAAAATAATTGACACAAAATAACATGTTTCATATAAAGAAAGTCGTAGTTTGAAAAAGGCTGGCCAGGTTTGTACTCATAGGGACGCAGAACGCGCGTGACTCGAACTCGAACAACACTTACCCTGAAGATTTCCTTTGTTTAAGGTAAAAAACGTTGGTGTTCTTACATACAAAGTTCGTTATTAACCCGTTCACATTCATAATGAAAAAAAACATCATCATCATCACCTATAATAGTCCACTGCTGGACCTATAAAATAATCCTATTTGATTATATTTTATACTATAAAGTATGACTTGTCTAAGCCTAAAGAAAATAAAAAATATTTTGATTAATTTTTGGAGTCACCTAGATCTCCCCTAATGAGTGCTATAGCGCCCTGTCTTCAGCTTGCCGCATCCAGTCTGGCTGCAGTATTTCGCAGGAATAACATCTAATGAATTAAATACTGCTGTGTAATTTAACACAGTATCAATCCAAATTAAAGCCAATTAAGCAGTGTAAGAGAATGTGTGAAATGTACTGAGTTGTGTTGCGTTTTCTAATCTAATGAAGGTCTTATTTCCCTAGGAATCGAATTAGTTACTAAGACGACTAAGAGCTGGTGAGTATCTGGCGCAGCGCATCAGCATTGCGATACATTCAGGCAATGCAGCCAGCATTATGGTGACGCTTCTGACTGGTATTGTTATGGATCAGTTGAGCTACCTGTAGATTGTATGAAACAGTCTGCAGGTAGTTCAATTCTAAATACTAGTTTTAATTTGTTTCTATATTTAAGTTGACTATACAAATTTAGTTGAGCCTATTTTGAGCTCAGCGTAAAGTTATATGAAAATACCGTTATCTAACATCTCTTTCAATTGTCTACTTAGTTTATAGTTAAATAACAGGCTGTAGAGTGTAGAACCCTTAACTGCTATTTTGGACATTATGGTTTGTTAGCTTAATTTAACACTAACGGGCTAACACTAAGTATTTTTGAGATAAAATATTTCACGACAAGAACCGAACTCCCAGCCTTTACATCTTTAGAAAATAGCGTCATTAGAAGTTCCTAATTAAAGATGACTAGTTTCTGCGCGCGGCTTCACTTGCGCTGTTTCTATGAAAACATTTAAAGGTGGCTTTTTAACATGGTAATTTATGGATATATGTATATAAAAAGTAGCTTTTGTTCTTTATTCGAGGTCCATTTTTTAGATCGATCCGTAAAGAAGTTTTAGCGTGAAGAAGTATCAATCATACTCCATTCCATCCATCCATCCATCTATCCATCCATCCATCCATGATCACATTCGCATTTTAATACAAGGTTTCTTCAAAAGGTTCTTAGAGCAAAACCACACGAAATTACATATATCGCATAAGTACAAAAGCTAGGGTGTGTTTTCCTTTTGGTTTTTAATACAAAATGTATGAACCTCATATCGCACCATATAACATTAACTTCACATAAAAAGAAGCTGGAACTCAAGACAGGAGATTCATCATCTCGTCTCCGCTGAACACTTAAATCGAAATAAGATAAAGACGTATTTACACCGGAGTAAAATTCATTTGTTAATGTAAAAGACTGAACTGTTTGACGACTTCTGTGGCGCGCTGGGCAAAGGTCCGCCTGCGACGCGGGAGATTGCGGGTTCGATTCCATTACAGCGACATTTGTTCGGGGTGGTCGCAGGCGGACCTTCGCCCACCGCGCCACAGAGGTCGTCAATTATCCGATTATACCATCGTCGATTATACCCAGAGCTCCAAGTTAAGTGTGGTATAAATATGCATTCGTGAGAATATCACTCATACTATTTTCGCTGCTTATTTGTTCATTTATTTATTATTTATATTTGCAATCAAAATGCAGGCAATGTGACTCGTATGTAACCAGTAAATGAAACTAGTATGAGTAACACAGTCACGAATAATCGAACAGCAGGCGGAGTCATCTACTTATTCCGTCAATTGTATTGTTCGAAAACCTGAAGAATAAACCTTTTGCTTTGATGAACACGCCCTTACTTGTTAATAACACAAAACCAGCAGGAGGTTGACTTAAATCTTCAAAATGAAAAATGCTTTGCGCGTCTCCCGAGCACAATAATTGGTTAGAGAAAAACAGATGACGTTTACTTATTAACTAAAGAGGTATGGCGCTGAAGTAAAATCAAACCACACATTTTTTTCAGACACAGTTAAAAGTTAACATACACAGTCCAATACAGCGAGATACATTTTTAAACACACAAAAAAACACATACTCAGAAAACATTAAAATACACTAAAAAATATGAAGTTTCGTCCAGTGCTGCGTGAAGGGGAAAGCTTTTTCCTGCCTTTCTGCAATGACCTGCAAGTGAAGAATTGTTCAAATACTTATTGATTCACATGTTACTATTATGTTGGCAAGTTGATCTGCCGCTTAATTTATGCATTTACCAATTTAGATCATTTATTGGTTTAAGTAGTTTGATGAAAATATACGCCGATGGTTTTGGCTTGTTCAGGCCTAAGATCAAGCTACCTACGTTCCCTTTCTCTAAGGTTCAAGCCAATGAAGTATTATAGCTACTAGTAGACAAAAAATTTAAATGAACAGAAAATAAAAAAATCCTTATTTCTTGTCACTACATAGTATAAAGTGGCTTCCCGCTGTCTGTCTGTCCCTATGTATGCTTAGATCTTTAAAACTACGCAACGGATTTTTATGCGGTTTTTGATCAGATGTCCACGCAGGCAAAGCGGCAAGGCGCAGCTAGTATGATAATAATTTTGACTTGTATGCCAAAAAAAAATTTTATTTGAATTTGTTCAGGCTGTCAAATCAGCCATCATCACAAATGGCGTTTTGATGCCGTCCAGATTGATGCCCCAGAGGTGAGATTAATCACCAATCCACCCACCATCACCTAATAGCCACCCTGCCAATCCTTCTTCTGGGAATCGTAATCCACTTTTTTATAGTCTAACTATGAAGCTTAGAAAATGTCACTCATCAAGTCATCACAAACGCCGTTTTGATGACTAGACTGACATATTGTAAGGTAAAGTCCGGATTGATGCCCCAGAGATGAAATTATTGCCACCCTGCCAATCTTTCTTCTGAGAATCGTAATCAACTATGTGATAGGCTAACGATGAAGCCACGAAAATAGCCAACATATTCAAAAATCAATACCTAATTGGGATGTTCAGAAGTAAGGATTTTTATATATTTTGTAAGGCTATATAACACTTGCTTATTTTAGTACAAAGCTTATTAAAATATCTGCCAAACATGGATGGTTCCCATTCCCATTCCTGTCGATAATATAGGTACCGAAGAAACAAGTCGGAAAGAATATTGTAAAATTTAATTAAATCCCAGTCTGAACAAATTAATATTGTAGAGCTGCGACTACAGGCGCTCGGTGGTAATTGCTTACGTGGGAGTAACTTATTAAATTATTCTTTATTCATAAAATTATATTTTATAAGTTACTCCCACCTGGGATAATAGTATGATTTAAAGTAATAGTAAAAAGTAAAAAATCATTTATTTCTTTAGGCTTACAAAAAAAGCACTTAGACAAGTCATATTTTATATATAAATTATTATCAAATAAAATTATTTTACAGTTCACTTAAATTTTTTGTCCACTAGTGGAAGAAGTGAAAAGAAACCACTAGCATGTTCATCTCTTATATGTCTAATACATGGTTATTTCCTATTTAAGTCTAAATATAATATGATTCGATTACACGTCAATATTTAAGTAAAGCTATGCACAAAAACAATTCACTTACATACTATTGTCGGTGCGAAACTGAGCGACATCTGGCCACGCATTAACATCATTGAGATAATCATTTATGGAGTAGAGAGCCTTCTTGATGAGATTAATATAGAAATATATATTGGAGTGATTGTGAGCCATCAAGCTTCAATAATAACAAGCTAAAAGTCGCTCTACGCTTTACTAATATATGATCAAATTTCTTGACAAATAGTTCTTTCTCTTGCCGAATTAAAGTTGACAAGAGATTTGATCATTGAATATTCTGGTGATATCATTTAATTAGCCAAATAAAAGAAGTCAAGTCATATAATTTAATTTGGACCGACGAAACCAAAAACAAAAGAGCACGTTCTATGTTCGGCTGTATGTTTTTTTTGTATGTTTGTCGATGTCTTTGTCAATTATGGAACGATTCGGAAAATTCCTTCGTATGGAGAATGATCCCGAGAATTCCAAACATTTTTTTTCTGATGGATTTGTCCCAAAAGCCTAAAAAACTTTGTATAAATATATATATACTTTATATACTAAGGAATTTCTAGTCAGTTTTTTTTTTTTCAAAACCATTATTTATGATATATTTATATCTCGAACATAGTATGGTAACATAGTTTTATTTTTATTTTAATAAGGTGCACATCGTTTTAGTTAGTTACAGAGATAAAAGAGATAGAAGATACATCTGCACCAATGAAGTTTCCGTACAAATTTTAAATCTCGCGACACATTAAAAATAGCTAATTCCAAGAGCCAAGCCAACATCTTGCTTCCAAATTCATTTGACTCCAAGAACCATTCAAATAAGTACGCAATCAAATTCTAAAAACAAATTTGCGATAGGCGGTCCCACGTACGCATCCAACCAGTAAGGGCCATCTCGTTAGCCCATAATAACATTTTTACCTTTTCAAAAGATTATTTTTCCATGGAAACGGTTCCATTCTGCTCAAACCTTCGAAATTGTCAGTTTCGAACTCAGCTTTTTCGGATAAATTCAGTACGTTTTAAGAGCCTTTATTCCTAAAATGCGCAGAAACAGTACTTTTCAAACCCGTTTATATCATGAACTACTTATCTTATAGTATATGTTATTTACTAATAATTTTAGGAAATTTTAGTGTCCAAATAGTTTGACTATAAAATATTTCGATTAATATAGTATGTACGCGTTCTATCAAGATAACTTGTGAGAGGTTTTCATAATTTCCCTTTCAGCATCAGTTTCGAAGCTTAAAATAATAGTAAATACTGACATATCTAATTAAGAAAAAAATATAACCTACTGATGAGATCCTTGGCTAAAAAGTTACTTAGAAAGATGTTTGGTTTTGGTATCCTACTATGAGAAATTAAAATTCAAAAAATGTGAAATATTACGAATATTTCACATTTTTAAATGATGTTTTTACCGATATACCTTATTTAATTTAATATAATAATAGCCTATAGAAAAATAATAGCAACAAAATCATAAAAATTTTAAATGTATGATTTTAAAAAAGATGCTCCACTTTGTTGGTAGGCTATTATTATATTAAATTAAATAAGGTATATCGGTAAAAACATCATTTAAAAATGTGAAATATTCGTAATATTTCACATTTTTTTAATTTTAATTTCTCATAGTAGGATACCAAAACCAAATATCTTTCTAATTAGATTTTTAGCCAAGGATCTCATCAGTAGGTTATATTTTTTTCTTAATTAGATATGTCAGTGTTTTCTATTATTTTGAGCTTCGAAACTGATGCTGAAAGGGAAATTATGAAAACCTCTCACAAGTTATCTTGATAGAACGCGTACATACTATATTAATCGAAATATTTTATAGTCAAACTATTTGGACACTAAAATTTCCTAAAATTATTAGTAAATAACATATACTATAAGACAAGTGGTACATGATATAAACGGGTTTGAAAAGTACAGTTTCTGCGCATTTTAGGAATAAAGGCTCTTAAATTGTATGCTTGGAATTCATTAGGTTTTACAAATAACGCCAATTCTAATGAACTTATAAGATATGAACATACTAGTGTTTTCTTTTTCACTTCTTCCTCTAGTGGACAAAAAATGGAAGTGAACAGTAAAATAATTTTATTTGATTAATCATTTATAGTATAAAATATGACTTGTCTAAATGCTCATTTTGTTAGCCTTAAGAAATAAATGCTATTGACATGGACTTTATTATTGATGAAATGTGGGAATCGGTGTGTTTCATCATCACCATCATCAGCTTATATCAATCCACTGCTGGACATAGGCCTCCCCCAATGAGCGCCATAGCGCCCTGTCTTCAGCTTGCCGCATCCAGCATCTACCTGCAGTCTTTCGCAGGTCGTCATCCCACCTGGTCGGAGGGCGTCCTACACTACGTTTACCGAGTCGTGGTCTCCACTCAAGAACACTCGGTGTGTTTGGTAATGCAAAATGTATGATTATTGTATACAAGATACCCATAAACGAATCTCGTCTAAAACCATTCCACCAACCACCCGTATAAATCGTTAAAACACAATACCTACCCAAAAATTACCATATAAATCCACAATCAACTTTGCAAACTCAATAAAAAGGAAATAAATACAGTATTGACATCGTAAAATCTCACAAAGAGATAAAGACCACCACCATACAAGAAGTTTCATCACAGCATGCATCAAACATTTCCATAAAGACGTTACATTTACATCTGCAAGTTAACACTCACGTTCCTTCTGCAATAAATCTGAAACTTGACATCGTAAAGGCCATCATAAAACGAAGCTACTCGTAGAGAATAATACCTCAAAGATACTATCGGAACGGCTCTGCCCCTTGACAATGATATTCCTACATGTGACTATGAAACTTCTCTTACCCCGTAGGTACCTCCGTAAGTGAGCGACGTAGTGAGCGAGCTTCGTCGCAATAGGCTGTACGATTGTTTTTGTATACAATGTCTCGGCCATCCTAAACAAGACATAATCAATGTGAAATATTTGTAAACAAAACATCCTTAATTAATTTAAAACTCAAACTGTAACCACGTATTTTTTACGCAATTGATATTCTATGTCGATTTTAGATTATTTCCTTTTATAAATATTACCTACAATTTATAGTACTTAGCTTTTCTGTTGTGGTTTGTTTCCAAACATTTCGCATCGTATTTGGCTGGAGTATGGAGAAAGAAACTGAACCAAATTACGTGATACTTTCTTCCAAACAAAATATAGTTTCATTGGAAAGGGTCATCCGCTCTGTACACTTACATAAACTTGGAAATCTTCACAAACTTTATCTGAATACCTACTTATCAATTTACGAAGGCCCTTTGAAAATTCAATTGGCTTCCACTCAAATTAAAATTTCCTCTGCATTCGTCAACAAAAAAGAATTAAAAGTGAGCGTTTGTTATCAAAATATAAAGAGAATTTTTAACAAGACATTTCAAAGGAGTTGGCGTTGAAAGGGTCCTTTTACTAATAATGTAACACTAGAAGTGTACATTATTTTGGAAGGAAAGTGTCTACAGTCTACACCACTGAAAGATGTTCAGGGCAAGATTTCCTGATTAATTAAAAATGAAAGAGAAACTTTTATATCATGTTTCTGGGTAAATGTACATTATGAATAACTACTTTTTCTTTTACCGCGACAGCAAGAAAATGTTTTTTCACTAACTTGTTCAAACAGCGTGTCATAATAAGGTGGCTAGCGGGCTTAAAACTTGAGACGCCCTTGGGTTTAAAAGTATTTTTTCTTTTTATATTAGTTCAAAATCATCAGCCAATACAAGACATTCGTTCTCTTACATATAGACTCGACTTTTTGGTATTCCGTTTACAAAGAACGTACAAAATTTCTTTTGAGTTCACATTTAAAAAAATAAAACTGAATGCGCTTCCTTGGTAATTGGATGGATGGTTTTTAGGAAAGGTTATTCGTAACAAATACACAATAAGTTTTTTGTAGCGCGAAATCACTGGAATTTTTTGTTAGCGACAAAAATAACTGACGGTGGATCGGCTTAATAGAATTAAAAGGTAATCAAGCTAATATTGACCGCTAAAATATCGTCGGTGCATCAGAAATGTGGTAAGACTCTCTTTCCCATTGCATCGTGGTCGCCACTTAAGAACCTGTACACCCGATTCACCTCATCACATTAGATAAGTCGATTTTTTTTATCTTATTTAACGTTTGTTAATTGAACACTTGGCATTGATTAAATCTAATGCTACAATTTTTTTTTCCTGCACCTTTTCAGTTTTCACTATAGTATACAACAAAGTCACTTCCCGCATCTTTAAAACTACGCAACGGATTTTGATGCGGGTTTTTTAAAAGATACAGTGATTCAAGAGGAAGGTATAATGTATATAATAAATGCATTTGCACTCGTGCGAAACCGGGGCGGGTCGCTAGTTAAGTATATGAGACTACGCTACCATCATTCTATGATTCAAATCCATGCTGATTACCAGCACGAAGTTATTTTCTCCCTCGGTATCAATGGAACTAGTTCGGGACATAGCTTTTTGTAAACTTAGCTTCAAAAGTTCATTCACAATTCAGAGCCAGCTATTCAAAAGTTTTACATTCAGATCTTTGGCACAGCCGCCTCGCGTCGACATCTTTTGCGATCGCGACGGATTGTTCAACTTTCTGGTTCTACACCAACTCAACGGGAGTTCCATATGGAATTTATTTCACAACTCGTTCTGTAATTAAGACGTTACGACGTAGTTATCTCACCACCTTTATGTAAGGACAGCTAGATAACGCTATAATAAAATAGAAAGATATGGCATGTTTCGGCTGGCACTTTAGATCAAGTATTAAAAAGGCCACAGCGATTTTCAAGAGGTACGAGGTATTAAATTACACGTATGAGTTCGTTACGTGTTTTTTTATTTTTTTATTCTCAATATTATAAAGGGTTTTGTCGCACACGCGATTATGTCGCCCTTTCGTTACGTGTTCTTGGTTACAATTATTATTGTAAGTCTTTGCTTTCTCATTTAGCACAAAATTGATCTTAAGCATATATGTGACTCATGTGAAAAGCCAAGCCAAGGTTTGATATTTTTTTTAATAATTTTGATTCTTAATTTACCTACTTTTTAACTCTTTAGCAGAATTCATGTTCGGCCGTGTGAATTTTTTACGATTTTTACGTCAATTATGTATCGATTTGAATAATTATTTTGCCATTATACAAAAAATAATCCGGTTCTGAAGCTGTTCCTCATTATATACCTATGGAATTCGTTTATTTATCCCGCAAAAGGAAAAAAAAAACTTTAAGACTAAGGGAGTCGAAGTCGGGTTTAGTTTTTACAACAGTCAATAAATTTTATATTATAACATAAAACAACTCGTCATCCCAGTCTATCAGTCAAGAAAACTTCCAAACCTACTGCAGCACATTTATCCCAGGTCCTTACCATGGCCTGTTAGATTCCCGCCCGTGCATTTTACATCATAATTTATTTACTGCCTGTGTTGGAAGAAAGCCAAAATAGTTTTAGTAAAACGAATCTAGCGTATCAGCAAGTCTCTGGTGGTTTTCAAATAAAAAGCCCGGATACACATGAGTTTTATTTTAGCAGTTTAGAATTTTTAAAATACGGTCGCTACTTTCCTTTAAATAGTATCTGAATTCACCGAACTACCACCTGGTGAATTCAATTCATAATATTCTTAGTCTCTTTTAATCTGTTTTCGTATTTTGTTATGCGTTTCATGAAGAACGCATATTCGTATTTTTAAACTTACGCGATCACAATACATGATTACAAGAACTATTTAAAAATAGGTAAATAAATGCGATAAATACCTGTTAAAATAGTACTTGTAATAACGCAAATTCGGTTTAAAAAATTAGTGAACAGGGTCGTCATTTCAAAGCATTTTTACAGTTTGAGTAGGTAACTGTTTTTTACTCTACTTAGCAATTAAGTTTTTAAGGTCTTGATTGCCTAATTTTAAAGGTAAAGAGAGAAAAGATGAATTAAGCTAACTAGATAAGTTCAGTATTTTTTTGTTAATTTTTATTAATCTCATAAGCTTTTAATTAACTTTGAGATAATAACGATGTTACCATGAATATTTCTCTTTCGCTAGTCCAAATTTAGAAACAAGATAACGTTTACTTTTCTTTCAATAGTAAGGTAAATAAACCTACGCAGTGAAATCTGAAACCAAACATCAAATCTCTTGGAAGCTTTTATAAATACCGAGCACTGAAATTGGAAAATCCTTTTCTCTTGATTCCCTTGCCTTTAATAAATTGCCTGTCTTTTGTTTCTTTGCTCTAATCAAACTTACGACAGGGCCATTAGAAGGGCGATTAGAACCAACTCTCATAGGATTTTAGGGGAAAAATAATTACTTAAAAGTAGCTCTTCTTTTTTTAACGCTTGCGTCTGCCATCCCCTTTTTTCGTATACTGGTGGTCTGGATTAGTGACGTCGGCTAGATATAGTTACAGTTCTAGTATAAAATAAATAATGCTGGGCAATTCACACACAGTATCTTGCCCCAAGCTAAGCAGAGCTTGTGTTATGGGTACCAGATAACTGATATACATAATACAATACATCTATCTAATCAGCCGGGAACACCCACTGCTGAGTATGGGCCTCTTCCTTATCTCGCCACCCCTGGCGGTCCTGGTGCCAGTCGGATCTACTGCTTCCCTACAGCCCCCACAATGTCGTCTGACATACATAGATACAATAGATAGATAGATATTTTTTATTATACATAGGAAACGACGAGAACACCCGAAACAAATATCTGTAGATCGTACACACGTTTGTCCCGAGACGGAAATCGAACACGTGACCTTCTGCGTCGCAGGCGGACCTTCACCCACCACACCACAGAGGTCGTCATTATTGTAATACTACATTATATTATGAATGTAACTTTAGATTGACTTTAAATAAAAAGATCAAATAGTTATTTCAAGGTCAGATAATCATAGTAAGGGTCAGGTTTGTAAAAAAACCGAGTAAGTGAGTATGTTTTTGTAAAGGCTGTTATATTGTCAATTGTGTTAAAAAACTAATGGGTTCAATTTTTATAGGTAATACAGGGTGCCATAAAACATGTAAACTAAGCAGAAAGGAAACTTTTGTTTTACGATGATTTAATTCGCAAATTATTTAATAATATTTTAAATAAAATACTTATTTTCTTCATATTCGAATTTGTTGTAATAATTTCATGACAAAACACTGGTTTTCCAGAAAGAACAAGCAACCGACGCGTCATCATCATCATCAGCCTATAGCAATCTACTGCTGGACATAGGCCTCCCCCAATGAGCGCCATAGTGCCCTGTCTTCAGCTTGCCGCATCCAGCATCTACCTGCAGTCTTTCGCAGGTCGTCATCCCACCTGGTCGGAGGGCGTTCTACACTACGTTTACCGAGTCGTGGTCTTCACTCAAGAACACGTTTGCCCCTGCGGCCGTCGCGTCAGTTCTTCGCGAGATATGGCCGGCCCACTGCCACTTCAGCTTGCTAATTCTTAGAGCTATGTCGATAACTTTGGTTCTCTGTCGGATGTATTCGTTACGAATTGATTGATTTTAGTATAGTGAAAATACTTTTCACTATACTAAAATCATTAGGTCGCTATTCGCAACTTTTGTGGCTGTATCAGTAAAACGCCAGAATTTCGGGTTTAATTATTGGTTACAACAACTTGGCTTGTTTAAGAGTGGGTCCGTTCCTGTTAAGCCCAACATAATGAACGAATTCAACTGTTTTATTTAATTTTCAGTCTTGCATTTATGTTTAAGCTATTAAATTAATTTTACGGAACTCTAAATGCAAATATTTTTACTGGTCTGCAAAAAGGTTGGTTGTTATTTATTTCTATTATTATTTATATTTGCGTTCAGGTACCCTCTGGTTGATAAGTGATAAATCAATGAAAAATCGTTTAAATAATTAATTACATGAACAGAAATATATATATTTTTTGTAGACCAACTTAAAATAATCACAAAAAAGCTTTATAATAAACACTAAGAAACCACATAGGTAAAGGAGTGTTATTAACGAGGCAGCCGAGAAACTATCGCATAGGTTTGACAATAATATGATTAGCTTATCTTCTAAGTGTTAGTGTGATTACTTACTAACATATAAAAATTGGCATTGTGAATAAGGTCCTTCAGATATTATATTTGACGACCGATGTATCAATGGTCCGATGTATCAATGAACCGTCTCGCTAGGAGACATAGTCCTATTGGCGGAGTCGCTAGAGGAGCTGAACCAGATGCTGGACGGCCTAGTTTCAGCCTCCCGATGTATCGGTCTTGGCATGAATCTGGATAAAACCAAAGTCATGATCAATGGACACATTGATCCAAGGCCGGTGGTCGTACATGGTCACCTTCTCGAAATCGTTTCCGAATACACATACCATGGGCAGATTCTGCAGTTAGGTAAAAACAATTTCGAGAAGGAGGCCAAAAGGAGGATCCAGCTAGGCTGGGCAGCGTTTGGGAAACTACGTCGAGTCTTCTCTTCATCCATACCGCAATGCTTGAAAACGAAAGTTTTCAACCAGTGCGTCCTACCCGTTATGACCTACGGAGCTGAGACGTGGACACTCACGATAGGGCTGGTCCACCAGTTCAAAGTCGCTCAGCGAGCTATGGAAAGAGCTATGCTCGGAGTCTCTCTGAAGGATAGGATTCGCAACGAACCCATCCGACAGAGAACCAAAGTTATCGACATAGCTCTGAGAATTAGCAAGCTAAAGTGGCAGTGGGCCGGCCATATCTCGCGAAGAACCGACGGCCGTTGGGGCAAACGTGTTCTTGAGTGGAGACCACGACTCGGTAAACGTAGTGTAGGTCGCCCTCCGACCAGGTAGGATGACGACCTGCGAAAGACTGCAGGTAGATGCTGGATGCGTCAAGCCGAAGACAGGGCGCTATGGCGCTCATTGGGGGAGGCCTATGTCCAGCAGTGGACTAATATAGGCTGATGATGATGATGATGTATCAATGGTAGAAATGTTTTCCTAATATACAATATAAATGTATCTATATATCTATACGCGGACATGATTTTCTCCTGAACTGACACCCAATGCTCTCCCTGTATCACCCAGACTCTTAAGAGACTGGAGTTTTACAGAGGGACCCACTCAAAAACTTTACACATCTGAGTCTCCTGTTGCCCAGACTCTTACGAGACTGGAGCCTCGGGAGACCCAAGTACACTTACAACACTACACACACTCACACACTACATTACCCACTCACACATACACGATCACGCTCAAAAAAAAAAACTAATTTACGTAACTTAATCTACTTTTATCTAATTTATTTTGGAAGAGCGATATTCCCTAACACAGGTATTTCTTTTACTTAAAAGAGAATCTCAAACACTGTTATATTTATTGTACATTAAGTTAAAGAAATACATATTTTGTATTTTGTATGTGGCGCGGTGGGCGAAAGTCCGCCTGCAACGCAGGAGGTGACGGGTTCAGTTCCCGCCTCGGAACAATTGTGTCTACGATCTGCAGATATTTGTTCCGGATGTTCTGGTCGTTTTCTATGTATAATAAAAAATATCTATCTATGTAATATATTGTATTATGTATATCAGTCGTCTAGTACCCATAACACAAGCTCTGCTTAGCTTCGGGCTAGATGATGCTGTGTGAATAGTCCAGCAATATTTATTTTATTTATTTATTATAACAATATAATACATTTATTTATTTATGAAAAACCATAATACTTAAACAATGATTCAAAAATAAAAGCTATGAAGAAAGGCAGAATCTTATACATGGTTATAGTTTTATATTAACACTTTGATTGCTGAAATCACACGGTATGTGTTTTCTACAAGTGACTAATATGCGTAAATCCACACTAGCGCAGCGGCTGAGAAAAAACAGATCTTTGTGACTCAGCAGAGCCGTAATATTTTTCGAACGAAACGCATGTGCGGCGCAACACAACCGCTGTGTAGAGCGGCAGCACGAATTTTTTAGGTTAAAAAAAAGATCGCAGTCGTCGAAAAAAAATCGCAGTCAAAGTGTTAAGTCAATAAAATGTAAGGAAATTAAGTTTAATTCTTGAAAAATTATTTGGCGATTAAGCGCATACGATAAAAAGAAATCAACACCGAAAAAGTTCTGCGTGCAATGGTGGTGGAAATTTTCAGGCATATTGGTGCTATCGGCCTCTTATCGCACTATATCATGCTACATATGTACATATATACGCAGCTAATGTATTAACGTGAATGTTAAAGTCAAGGTTAACAAATTGTGAGTTTCATTTAATTTCATTATTTATTCCACCGTAGTTACATGTGCTATAACCTAATTTACTTTTATACATATTACTTAATTATTATTATTTATATCTGAAACACGATTAGGGATTGTAATAATGGGAGGGATAATACGAAAATGACGACCTCTCTGGCGCGGTGGGCGAAGGTCCGCCTGCGACGCAGGAGGTAGCGGGTTCGATTCCCGCCTCGGAACAATTGTGTGTACGATCTGCAGATAATTGTTCCGGGTGTTCTGGTCGTTTTCTATGTATAATAAAAAAATATATATCTATCTATGTAATGTATTGTATTATGTATATCAGTTATCTAGTACCCATAATACAAGCTCTGCTTACCATGGGGCTAGATAATGCTGTGTGAATTGTCCAGCATTATTTATTTTTTATTTATACAGACAAAACAGTGGCTCCTATTTAACACAACTCATAAAAATTAACAGGCTGGGGTGCCATGCTTTTACGGTCAATCAAGGAACAACCATGGATGTTACAGCCCAGTAATATCTGTACATGGATGGCATCATGTTCCAAGGCTGTAAGTTCTGAGTATGTAAAGTACGGCCTGAACATTAATAGCACGGCCTCGTCACTTACAGCCATGGAATGTTCTGCCAGTAGTACTCGTATATGTAGATTCACGATTTAATGAGCAGGTTAATCTAACTAATAATAAGACTCCACTACTAAGTCTCGCCACATAAATCTCATTGATAGAATTCCCGGAGATTACCCAGTCAAGTTGACTGATTCGCTCATTCGTTGCACAGAACTATTTCCGCTTGAAGAAGTCAAATTGTTCGCTAGTTGAGCTGTCTTTAACTTCCTCAGCTCATTTCGAACGGCCATTTCAAAGTTCAGCCAAGGATTAAAGTTTACGGTTTTATATATCTCTGGAAGGACTCTTACTTGAAGATCTTGGCCGACAGAACGAGTAAAGAGTTCTGCTTTTCATGTGTGTTATTATAAATACAGGGTGTAACAAAAAGTAAGGACCAAACTCGAAGGAGGGGTTCAGCTTTGATCACAGAACATGGGGAAAATATAAACATGAATCTTCTGCTTTTAGTTTTCGAATTAAATAATTAGAAACGATATTATTACTAGACTAGGCATGGACTGATGCATGTGCTTAAAGACTGCAGGTAGATGCTGGATGCGGCAAGCTGAAGACAGGGCGCTATGACGCTCATTGGGGGAGGCCTATGTCCAGTAGTTTACTGCTATAGGCTGATGATGATGATGACTGTCATAAAACAGAGGAAAAATACCTTTAGGTACCTAACTTCTCTCATCCGCATCTAAGGCACGTCGCAAGGTGTTGTGTGTTTTAAAAGAGATGTAAATATATGTAGACCTTTTTAATGATAATAAGCACATGCTTCAGTCATTGCCATTTCGTTTTATTTACTTTTTCGAAAACACCCTGTATAACACACATGAAAAATGAGATACAAAATCGACCGACGACGTGGTGAAAAATATATTACATATACTGGTTTCGATAAATTATATAATTTATCGAAGTGTGCTGATGTATGATTAAATGGAACACGGTGATGCATTTTTTTATCGATAGAAACTAAAAATTTAAAAAGGATTTTTTTTTTGTTATTTGTTTTAGAGAAAGATATCTTAGGTTAGATATCTTTCTGTAGACCATCTCTTCAATAATGGAACAGCAAGATTCACACATTTTCACGTACGTTCCCGTCAGTGAGGCCGTGAAATCCGGCACCAAGTCCAAAATTCGTCACAAATGCCGTCAATTTATTAGAGCACCGACATCTGGTAGTCTCATATTGCAATCTATACTGGAACCATTAACTCTGCAGGTAGTAGCGAAAATATTGGCAATAATTAGCCGTGCTGTGCCGGCTCACAATTTGCACCAACCTCTTCCCGCGGATGTCGTAAGAGGTGACAAAGGAATATCCACCAGGGGGCGGGTAGCATCGCCTCAGACAGAACACCTGCAGAACAATGAACACCGAACTGCGATCCCAACCAGCATGGCCAGCGTGAGGATTGATTAAGTATTACCCCCCATGAGATAAAAGCCATTAAGGCGCTTATCAAGGGGAAGCCTGCGTCCAGCAGTGGACCGATATAGGCTGTTGAGGTGAGGTGAGGAATACTACAGATTTTTATTATATTCGAAGAAACGAAACTCAAACATTTTCTCTGAAAACATAACTAAAATTTCAAGACTGACAATTTTATTGCATGTAGCTATATCACAAAGTATTATGGCTATATCACAAAGGAACCACAGAAATACCAGTTGAAATAAATAACGAAGTACAGACCTCACACTCACTAACTCAATATTTTACTCCATGCGGCATAAATCTCCCTTAAAAGAGCTATTTCACCGAAACATTTAAACTCGAAATCTGTATTTAGAAGTTCCAGAAGACAAAGCACATTCGAGAATCAATTTAGGCACCAGATGAGGGGATGGTTAAATTAAAAATGCCAATAGAGTAAATTGCAACGTCAATCAGTTGCTGCGTCACGGTGATCAATCTTCATAAGGCAGGCAGCTCGGTGTTTAAGAAAAATAAATGACTGGGGACAGAGATGTATTGGAGGATGCCACCTGGGGCATGCTGTGGCAGGTGCTTACCGCGTAGACGTCTAGATATTTAATCAATGGTCATTTTTATGTGAGTTTAAAACGGACATTCAAAATCCAACCCAAAATTACTCAGAAAAGGTTTATAAATAGATAGATAGATAATTATTTATCGCACACTTAGTATGAATTAACAATGTAAAATAAAAACTTAAAAAAACTAGATACGATTGGTGGTCTTATCGCTCAAGAGCGACTCTACCAGACAACCATGGATGGATAGGATCGTGGACAGTACTAGGGGATCTGTGTGCTTGCAGGTTATATATTATTATAGATCAATTTAAAAATTCGCTTGAATACTGTGTTTATAATAATTGCTTTAACAATAAATAGCAAATAATACTGGATAATTCACACAACATCATCTAGACCCAAGCTAAGCAGAACTTTGGGTGACTATTAAAATTAATACAATATACTTACTATATTTTTTTAACTATACGTAAAAAATACTCAGAACACCCGGTTCAATATTTATTAGATAGTACAAACATTTGTCCCAAAGCGGGAATCGAAGCCACAACACACCTGCGTTAAAAGCCGACCTTTAACCGCCATGCCACAACGGCTGTCCAAATTAAAATCATACTCGTAAATAAGGTTTTTACAATTTGTACCTTCTTATGAAAAGGAATTCGCACAGGTGTCACAATCTAGCTATATGTATTTCTGGCGTAGCTTGTAGTGTGCCAAACTAGTGATAGACCGCCAAAATGTAGGTAAACCACCGTATTACTATTGACAGCAAAGGACTTTGGGTGCTACCACCATTGATGTCCCACATTTAGTTCCTGATTACGTCCAGTCCAGAACGACACAGCATACACGAGATAAAGTTGCATCTGAAGCGCGTGCTTAGTGATTGGAATGTCACGATTTTAATAAATATCGACGTGAATATCCCGCTTTATACAGAGTCGGTGAAATCTTGCTGAGTGGCTTGACTGAATGGTTGGAAATGTAGATCCAGTGAACTTGTCTATATGATACCACAAAGGGACGGTTATTTGTTGGACTGTAAAGTCGAGCTTTGAAGGAATGTGTACGTAAATCGTTTGTTTCAAAGAGAGACAGGTGCTTACATTTAGGTACCTCGTTGGTGAGACGCCTACTAGAGGTCAATTTTGGAAGTGGTCAAATTAGGAAGTGGAATAGGTTGTCCGGAGGAGACTCAGCCATTCGTTTTGCTCAAAACGTATTACCGAGTTTCTATCAGTCAGGTATAAGTAAGAATCAGGCCAGTAGCACGGAGCTCAATCATTTTAAACGTATTTAAAAATGCTGCATTTTGAAGATAAAATATTCTCACGACTAACGAGATAATTATGTCATGCAACCCACAAATGTTAAAAAAAACATATTACACATACACGTTATTTCCAAGGCTACGTCGAGAGCAGTAATCTCATCTCATATTGCAATTATCTCGACTCGTACTTACGAATAATAAAATAAAAAAGTACCCTCATTTGCACAATAAGCCTTAGCCCGTAAACATGTTTACAACAAAGCTCTCGACAATGAAGAAGTTACCATATTTCCTATCCGAGAAACTTCATTTTTGCTTGAAGTTTTATGAAATATTGTAACGAAGAATCTGTATTTTTTCTTTCATGGAAACACCTACAAGCGATTTACGCAATAGGAGGAAAATTCTGAAGGTTTGAGCGAACCTACTTATGACTCGTATCTTTTGCACAGTAAATTAAATTGGTTTACAGATTTCAAATAGTTGAAGTAGGTATTAAGCTCTCCTGGTTATCAACACACACATTAATACGTCCGCCTACTGATTAACTGGGCCTGTACTAGTAAAAATATAAATCGAAGTTTCTATTTCGTTTTTGTACAAACCTATTATGTCCCTATTATGTAACCTTGCATGAGATATCATGCAAGGGACATAATAGATTTGCACGCCAATGAATCAGAAACTTAGTTTTTTTGTTTTCGGAGTAGGTCCCCAAACCTCCTAAACGGGTCTTGCTATAACCACCACGCTTGACATACGAGGCAGTGGTGTCCGTAAAAGTTTTAAAAATACATAGTAGCCTTTTGAACAAAATCAAGGTACTCGTATCTGCAAATGCAACGTGATTTTACTCGGCCCGGACGAAATGGGACATTTAAAGTAAAAGTAAAAAATCATTTATTTCTTTAGGCTTACAAAATAAGCACTTAGACAAGTCATATTTTAAATATAAATTATTATCAAATAAAATTATTTCACTGTTCACTTCAATTTTTTGTCCACTAGTGGAAGAAGTGAAAAGAAACCACTAGCATGTTCATCTCTTATATGTCTAATACATGGTTATTTGCCTATTTAAGTCTAAATATAATATGATTCGATACATGTCAATATTTAAGTAAAGCTATGCACAACACAAAAACTTACATACTATTGTCGGTGCGAAACTGAGTGACATCTGGCCAAGCATTAACATCATTGAGATAATCATTTATGGAGTAGAAAGCCTTCTTGATGAGATTTAGTTTTATGTAATTTTTAAATTTACGAATAGGGAGCTCAGTTGCTTCAGATGGAAGCTTATTATAGAAGCGCACGCTATTGCCCATAAATGATTTCCCTACCTTGTGTAATCTAAATGATGGGATGTGTAACTTGTTCTTGTTTCTTGTATTTATATTGTGAACATCACACTTTTTCATAAGGCTATCCTTATTTTTGTGGGTATACATTAAATGTTCATAGATTTTTAGAATTACTACTTATGTATAATTGTTTTGAAAAAACTAAACATCAACTTCAATTTCCTTAGTATCTACACGGTTTTTAAGTTTTTTTGGACATATACTTATCCCTTGGGAATAACATTTGTATGGGACCGCCTCTGGATCATAACCTATACAATAGAAAGCGAAAAATTTGTCCAAATCTGTCTATAATTGACGGACAAATCAACGAACATATGCACATAAAAAAATACATATTAAAAGCAGAACATAGAATCTCTTTTACTTTTTATCGGTTAAAAAGAATAAGTAATCATATTTTTTAGTATTTTATTTTGCTACTGTACTTTTATGTAAATATAACAATGTTTAAAAATTGTCTCGTTCCGTCCGGGACGAGTAAATCTCTGCGCGCCTTTAATACCTTTGTTTAGATATGAATATCTAATTTATATCATAGACATTTGATAGAGTATACCGTATAAATATTTTTTATTTCAAAGCATTCAGGCTATGTTTGAATTTTAAAATGAAAAACGAAGGCCTTTCAATTCTTATCTACAACGTTCATTCCGTGTAGAAATATTGAACTTAACCCTTCACAGTCCAATTACATTTCATGAGTTTAAACTAGTGTGTTTTAACTTTTTCTTTGTTTCTTCGTTCACATTAATATGTAACGAAGTAATGTATTGTAACGTTTATTATAAAAGAGCAAGATCCTCTAACACAAGTGTTATACACTTAATTGAGGGTCTCAAATATGGAATTACTTATTGTAAAAAGGTTACAGAAATAATTAATAGTAATTTAATTTAGAATACAATACAATAATATTATACATTATACTGTATCTGTATCTTGTGTCCAATAAGTACACCAGATACAGAACATTACAAAAAAATACATTACATGCGATAATCCTATAATAATATTCTACTCACCTGAATGAATGGTTTACATCTAAAGAACTTACACAAGTCTGTGTTAAAGACGTCAGAGAATGACACGTTAAAAAACTAAGCCTGTTTTCCAGACTACAGCCGTCAGACATAGGGTTAAACATGATTTTTACCTTTGAGTCTCGCTTAGCAAATATCGCGTGTTAGCGCCCAGTAAAAAGCACTGTTATTTAGCCGATATGGCGGCTCAGATCGTTTAAAACTTACTACTAAATGAGCAAGGTTTTGCCGGAAAACTATAATTAACCTGTTATTTTATACTTTTTGACTGACGTTTTAGTAAGCTGAATTTAACTGAATAATTAACACTGAATTTAGTAATTATGTTTGTGAAATTTTAACCGCGATATACGCTTTTTGACGAAGCTTACTTAACACAATGTTTGGGGAAGACTTATGTCCAGCAGTGGACGTCTTTCGATGACGAAATGACGATGAAGATATAAATATAAATAATGCTGGACAATTTGCACAGCATTATCTAGCCCCATGGTAAGCCGATACTGTATTATGGGTACTAGATAACTGATATACATAATACAATACATTACATAGATAGATATTTTTTATTATATATAGAAAACGACCAGAACATCCGGAACAAATATCTGCAGATCGTACACACAATTGTTCCGAGGCGGGAATCGAACCCGCAACCTCCAGCGTCGCAAGCGGACCTTTGCCCACCGCGAGACATCGGTCGTCAGAAGCATAATGAATGAAATAGTTTCATCATAGAAAAATCACGCGCTTAAACCTAATCAAATATACTATTATAACATGTATGTATAATTATATCCAAAAGATTCGAGATTCTATTTTAATAATTGATTAAAACTCCGTAAATAGCCTCGTTTTAAACGGTTCTATTTGTGTACATTTTACTTAATTACCGAGTGCCTTTGAGACGGCGGCAGTCTGTTTATTTTTAGCAGTTTCTTCGAGAGAAGAGTAATTATTCAGTAACTAACATTTATTCAGGACCTCACTTTGGTCACTAAGCAGGCTTTAAAAAGAAAACTTCCGTGGCTTGCTCTTTTACGACACTACCCGGTAAGGCTCGGAACAAACGAGACATCTTTGTTTCAAGAAAAGAAAAAGTGTGGTAAAGAGCTAAAATCAAAGTGAGATAAATATTTACATGCGTAATGCATGTCAATATTTTGTGATATTATATTAATTAATTATGTGATACTTATTATATTAATTTTGTTATATTGTTTTTGGGTCAGAATTTATAGTAAAAATTAAACAGCTTTATTAACCTAATACTACAGGTAATATGAAAATAAAAATGCTATTAGCTAAACTTCTGAGAGACTTCTAATTAAATAAATGTAACCTTGAGTAGGTATCTTGTTTTGATCTGTACTATCTACCTACTTCTGTGTACGGACCGCCTAGGGTGATAAACGCCTCCACCAATTTATTCCACTTCGTTCTATCTTTTTCAGTTCTTTGCCAAAGATTTCCAGCTTATTTTCTCAGGTCCAAATTCGTAACAAATTAAAATTTAACTGAACTCATATCAAGATATTCGCCGCCTATTTCAAAGAATCATACTGTAGGGAACCTTCCTACTTACAACACAAAACTTTAACATAAACACTTTCATACAGATTTGTATCACACTAATTACATTTATTTACAAGCACAGTCGAATGATTCATGTAGTATGTGGCCGGCATTGTTTGCACCATAAAGTTCGTTTGAATGAATAACAAAACCCACAGAACAGAGAATACATAGAAATAGTAAGTAGGCGGGGCCCGCGTCTCACCTAGTAGGCGCAGTACTGCGCACTTCAAGCTCCGCTTACATCAGTCGTGTTTTAATTTAGCTAGAGTAAACATACTTTAAAAAAAAAACAAATAAAATATAAAAATACCGTATTGTGCCGTTTTAGAGTGTAAAAACGAAAGCCGAACCAAATATTTAAGGGGGCATATCATATCAACTGTCAGCATTATTTTATTGTTTTTTTGTTAGTTTTGTTCAAAATGCAAAACCGTCAAACAAAAATAGAAAACAGACATAGAAAAATAGACTGTGAGTCATAACACTTAAGGTCGATTTTTCTTAAACCGCAACTTTCGCTACTCAATTAGGGATGTGCCGTAATAAATACAAATGTGCTATCGATAGCTTTAATGGTTATGATTTCGTAAACATTACCCATTTATGTATGTTTTAGGGCGTTAATTTTTGTTTTGTTTTTGTGATGATTTAATCTGGATGTATTTTATACTATGGAAGGGTAATAAAAAAATAATTTATCATAATGAAAATATTACGTAAGTATGTTGGAGAAAAACTGTTCGAAAATATAAACTTTCATCAAGTCGGACAGTTTCCCGTATCAAACCATGTCAGTGATTTGATAAAAGCCATAAATGTGCGTATCCATCATTTATTAAAATTAAACGTAAAACTTACGAAAAGACAGTTATTTAACAAGTACGTCCTATTTCAAGGACAATAAATTTTCATTAATTGTCATTAAAGAATAAAAGAAAAGGTAAGCTTTTTATTTCGACCACCACAAATATAACCTGACCTGACGTACCTATTTCGTTATTCATCAGTAGGTAATAATCGATATCGATAGATTCGTCTCGTATTCTCATTGGTACATCACTAAGGCAGTAGCTGTGTTTTCTGGGTAATCGATAAACAGCCATTGTATTATCGATCTTATGGCCTGTTGTTAGAGACTATAATAAAAGTCGATAGCAATAGCGCCAGCGCCATCTCTTGTTAAGTAGCTTTGTGTTGTGTATAATCAAGAAAGGCAGCCATTGTATTAGTAATCTTATTTGCTGGGAATAGAGACTATAAAAATATTTGGCAAAAGCGCCATCTTTTGCTAAGTAGACAAAGTAGATATTCATTTTTTATCGCTGTTTATTTTATTGAGTTTTGAACCATGTGTCTACCGAAATAAGGTTTAATATCAATAAAATTATTTTTATGGTTTTATGCCCTTTTAACGTACTCTTTCAACCAATAAGAATTTTTATTTCTATGTGTGTTAGTTTATATATGTGTGAGTTTAGAGACACTAGTTCTCTTAGTAAAAAGGCATCATGCTAATTCTATGTATTCTCTGTTCTGTGACAAAACCCGTTGCGGTCCGCGCGAACTTCACACCGCTTCTACAGTAATTGCCAATAACTGTAGAAGCGATGTGAAGTTCGGGAACAAAATGCTGATGACCAAGATAGAGATACCAACCAATGACTCTTTGGTATCTCGGTCATCGGCATTTTGTGAACACTTTGACTGCGATTTTTTTTCGACGACTGCGATCTTTTTTTTAACCTAAAAAATTCATGCTGCCGCTCCACACAGCGGTTGTGTTGCGCCGCACATGCGTTTCGTTCGAAAAATATTACGGCTGTGCTGAGTCACAAAGATCTGTTTTTTCTCAGCCGCTGCGTTAGTGTGGATTTACGCATATTAGTCACTTGTAGAAAACACATACCGTGTGATTTCAGCAGTCAAAGTGTTAACCTCAAACGCGAAAAACAATATTAGATTATCGTAATGTTTACCAAGCCAAGTTTGCTACTGTGTTCCCCATAACAGTGGCTTGTGTTCCGTGGACGAATTTTAGTGAAACCCATCATAATAATAACTCTTCACTTATTACCTACAATAAAAAAAATACACAATGAATTAAGTTATCTCTCGTCATATTATATTTCCCACAGTGAAGAGAAATTTAGGGCAGGAAAGGAAATATGTACCTATAGGAATCATTTCTCTAGATTCTCAGCACCTCTCGCTCACTCTCAGCAATGGTTAGTACCAGTGCATAAGGACTAAATATTGCTTGGCATTGTTGTGAGTGATAGTTAGTCGCCCGTTTGCGTTGATCTTAAGATTACCTGTCCAGTTTTGTAGGAAAAATACAAAGCACCACACTACAAGAACGGCAAAGTAAAACATTCTTGTGTTTTATATTTTAACCCTATTAGGTGTATAATAAGTAGCTTCAGGTGACAAAGGCCAAACACCTTGTAATTAACAAACCCTTGTGTTAAGGGGTTAACATTTTTATAGTATTTATGTTCTCATTTTATATTTTATCTCTATGGGATCGTTTTTAGTGTTCCGTACCTCAAAAGGAAAAATGAAACCCTTATAGAATAACTTTGTTGTCCGTCTGTCAACCCTCTTTTCTCTTGAACGCATAAATCTGTCATAAATAGGTATACATAATTATTTTAAAAATAACAGAAGTCATGCATCGAGATATAAAATAATTATGTATGATTTTTGTTAGCTTTTGATTACGTTGACTCAGTAGTTTGATTTATATCACGGCTCCAAGAAGTAACGGACCTGAGTATTTGATGTTAAGTTCTACTCAATACCTTAATGCGTTCAAGAGAAAAGAGGGTTGACAGACGAACAACAAAGTTATTCTATAAGGTTTTCATTTTCCTTATTTTTCATCGGTACAATCGAAATGAAAAAAAAACATTTACTTTCTCAGTAGATCTAAAAATTCCAACTCAATCTATTTATTTTGTTTTTGTCAGTTGAGTACTACGTATTTTTTTATGTACAAATCACACATAATCTTCTAACCCTAAACTAAGCAGAACTTGTGCTATTGCTACTAAATAACTGCTATATTTATTAAAATTAATGAACCCTACATAGATAAACATTATTATTATAATTGAAACACCCGGTACAGCCGAAAAAAATATCAGTAGATCGTATAAACATAAACATTTGTCCTGAGGCTAAAATTGAACCCACAACCCCTCCTACGTCGACAAGCCGTTGCGCCACAGAGATCGCCGAGGGTTAAACAATGCACAGCACATATACCGCAAGCTTTTCGCTTCCCGTCAAATCTTTCATTTATCCTTATTTAAAGCGATCCTTAATTTCTAATCTTTTCAATTAAGGACCATTTTCCCTATTCAAACCAAGAAATTCTCCCAAAAATACTCGACTCGCTGTTACGTAAAAGTTTTTTCTTCAAAGTTTGACGATTTGTTTGGAAAACTTCGTAAATACGCTAAACGAAGGGTGACGGTGGCGTTTAAAAGTCGATCGAGTTTTACTTGCAATAAATTACAAGTTTTCTCGTAACGGTCAAGAGATTTCTATAAAGTTTTGGGATGAATGAATATGAATAAAATTGAATTTCAAGTAGGTTGGTAGCTTAAAGTTTGGTAAAATAAAAAAAAATACTAGGTTATCATTTTTTAATTCTTATGTATATGGGGTACATAGTTCGTGTATCACATTACAATACAAGTGTAAGATGTGTCGATCAATGGAGGCATGGTCGAGAGACACAGGCCGTTGAGGCACGTTTGCAAAAGCCGCACGCCATACAGAAGCGAAAAGTGTAGATGTTTTCTAGAATAAAAATTACAGTGTGTTGAAAATGAGTCGAAACAAGTTAAATATTGACATATTTTATGGACAGATTTTGTTGTGTGCCTTGAACAATTGTAAAAAATATCATTGACCACTTAATATTTAAGACGTCTGAACCTAATTGCTAACAGAAGAAGTATAATATTATAGAGAAATATATTTATTTATTTATTTAAAACTTTATTGCACTACAAAGGGTACAAAAGGTGGGCTTAATGCCGAGGCATTTTCTACCTGGCCGACCAGGAAACGAGAGGGTTGGTAACTTTACATAAAGAAATATAAGTAGTTACTATGTTTATGTAATTTTTATATCTATACCTAAAAAAACCAACATAACAATAAATACCTACATAATTATAAATATAGCAAAAGTATCAACTAGGAACAAAAATAAAAACATATATCTGTGGCTGAGAGTTATTTAACTTTTTTTAACATTAATAAACTTGTTCAGGCACTACAATATCATAAGGCTCGCTCACACGATATTTCTATGCGGTAAACATGTATAATGTAGTAAGCATTGAACACCTGAGCTTTTCCCACGATTTTCACTCCTCGTTAGTAGGTAACGTTATCAATAAAAGATATATTTGTTACATACCTAATCTTAGGCAATAACGATTTGATCTGGGTAGGAATAGTGTACTTTTTTCAGTTTTTTTTTTGTGTTACGTTGTTAAAGTTTTCTAGTATTTTCGTGGAATACTTTTGATAGGTATTACTAGTTTGGTACTACTCGTAGCTCGTAGCTTCTATTTAGTATAAGGTACAGTTTTAGTTTATTTTCAAAAGAGAATCTATGTTTTTTTCTACACATTATTCAATGTTGAATATTCATTGATACAACGTGTCCAGGTGTACCAAAAGAGGTCCATTGGCCAGTCTTGGTCCTCTGAAAATAGTAAGTTTTAATTAAAAGACGCCATTTTATTTTTTATCGTATTACACGCGAGATGGAAGAAATTATACCACACCACACATACAACTCTAGGTTCTCCCGAAAGGTATTTCTACAATATAAACGAAAACATATTGGGGTCTTTCCGGTCCCCCGTGTAGTAATAGTATTTCTCCAGGTAAGCGTAGGGTTAAAGGATTAAAAGCGATCAATTAATTATTGTACGTTTAAATGGACAACTTGCTAAAACTATGTATTATAAGTAGTCTTTACGACCTATGACTATGTAATATACAGTTTGAACAAAAATCTTTATTTTTTTATCGGACATTTACTTTGACAAAACGACTCGATCTTATACCTCCGCCCCCTGATTATGTAACTGCGACCGGTTTGCGACAGGCGTAAATTAAGCAATCAGTGCTGTCAAAAGCCAATTTTGTATTAGATGACACCAGGTACTACGTCAACTTGCTTACTAAAAATTGCTTACTTTTCAAGTACTTTTCATATATCTTGGTTCAAATTGGTATTACGTAAAAGCAACACGACAGCAGTAGCGACTCGATTTCAAAGAGAATATAAAGTATGACAGCGATTTGAACTGTCAATATAGCAACAACCTCAGCTACCGGACGACCTTGTCCACTTGATAACTTGACCACTTCCAATAAAACCAGATTATTTTGTTTATTGATAACCTGCAGTAGATAGCTTCTACAGTTGCTCGTTACCGACATTATTCTGATTATCTGAACCTGATAACACTTCATTAGATAAACCCGTGGAACGAGGGAACTACAGGAGCTTATAGTAACCCTATCTTTATGTCGGAAAAATGATTCTATAGTCTCTCTTTCTATTATATAGGTACTTTTCAGGTATGTTATATATAAAAGTGCCAGAATTTTCGGTTTACCATAGGTACCTGAAAAGTTAGGCTTGCTTTTCAACGAGGTACCTACCTACTAAATATAATATAGCAGACATTCTATATTAATGAAAAATAAATTAATATACAATTAACGTTTTAAAAAACCTTCTTCGACGGAACTTGAACCCACAGTCCCTCAGTACAGGATGTAAGCACATTAAGAGCCTCGATCGGAACCAGTTCCGTACAAGTAATTTAAAAGCCACGATCGGAACCAGTTCCGTACAAGTAATTTAAAAGCCTCGTATGGAACCAGTTCTGAAACTCCGGTTCTGTAGACGGCCGAAGCGGTGCGTAGGGGTTGAAAAATTAAATTTCTTAGTAATTACCTGTAGGTAGTGTGAGGCTTACGCATTATAATTGCCAGAACCATAGTAAGTCAAGGTTTTGTGCAACAGTTGATAAGTTAATTAAGATGTGAATTCATTTATTTATGGCTCTAATTTATCTCTTAGTTAATTAGGTAAGTACCTAATAATTGATAAAAAGAATAATTAATTTTTATTTTCATGTTTCTTTTTGTTTTAAATTTAGTTTATACTCTATGTTACTTATGTTATTCAAATTGTTTTAGTGTTTATTAATTTTATTTATTGTGATAGTCATTTTTTTTATTTTATACAAAGTAAATCCTGTATTGGCCTTAAGTTTAGTGATTAAGTATGTTAATATTAGTTTTAAAGGCTGTGGATTTTGTTTCATAAATAAATAAATAAATGATAGACATGCACATGCACATAAACATTATTTTCCGTGTAAGACATAATAATTTAAAACATATTACATTATATTCTAAATACATAGGAATCAGTCATCATCCTCACTAACCTATATTTTATGTACAGCTAGACATTGGCCGCCCTTAATGAGCGCCATAAATAAAGTGTCTTAATTTTTATTTGGACCTTACGTTCACTTTTCAAGGACGGCACAAACTTCGGGAGACTTATCCCAAGCAAAATCCGGCTGCGGATGACGATTACAAACTTCGGGAGGCGTATCCCACGCAGTGGACAAAATCTGGCATTGGATGATGATGGTACCGGTACTTTTTCAAAAATGGCTCGTGTGATACCGCGAAGAGAAGCTAGTTATAATACACCCGTCAAAAACAGACTAACATCAAACCCAGGTGTGCGTACAATAGCATTGTGATATAGCAGGATGATAGAACAGTTAGCGGGTATTGTCCGTCCAATCCACTAAATTGAACTGTCCACAGGGTCGACCATTGATGACAGGGTATTCGATACTGTAGGTGCTGTTTTTTAGAGTCTCTTACTCCGGAATACTCAAACAGTGATAGCAGCGTGTTTTTCCTCTATGACTCAAAAGCATCTCAAAATGTATGTACCTAGTTGCACAAGCTTTCTTAAATATATAGGTACTCTAGATTAATTTATGGTTGGGCAGAAAAACTAAAGTAAAGGTATAAATTAAAGGAATCACGGCAACACGAAACGATGGACCGACAAACATTGTAGCGGTTGCTGGGAGTCGGCCCGGGACCGCTATTCGTCCTTATTTTGGGAAGGCCTATGTTCAGCAGTGGACGTGTATGCTGATGATGATGAAGTGAATACCCAATCCAACCACCACAACAGTAGCACTGAGCAACGTGCCACCTCACTGGCAACACATAGGCCGACTCTTATATATTCTTGTAGGCAGATGTTATTTTATAAAACTGGGAGACAGCTGTTGGGAAAATCGTAGGCTCTGAGCTGGGCACATTAATCTAACACTGCTACCACACAGCACAAAAATGTGCATTCTACACTACATACCATAATATCTACATTAGAAACATTAAAATAAACTTACATACATAAGATATGGCTATCAGACTTTTAATATGGATAAATAATGCAGATGCACCAGTTTTATGAAGATAAAGAGTGATTTAGAGAGATGCTTCATTTATAAGGTTTAATTATAAATTAATAGCTGAAATAATAAAATAAATTTATGAAGAAGAGTTTCTGTAAAAGGGCTCGTTGAAGTTTAATTTCAATCTAACCAAATGCTTAAAGGACGTAAATTGAACGAAATCAATAGCAAATCCCAATGGTGTGCTAGGATAGCAAAAAAAAACAGAATTCTGAAACAGTGTTTAAGAGAAAGCAGGTCGGTAACATTTGCTAAATTAATTGATGTAAGTCGTTACTTTCTAATGTACTCGTAAAGCGCTGTTCAGCAATAACAAAAAAGCCTGTGTCAACCAGAAAAGTTTTAACGAGAAATCCGTGTTATGCGGGCAACACAATTAGGTATACTCTGTCAATCAGTCTGTTTCAAAGTCTGAGTTATACACAAGTAATAAATAATTTATAACTGAGAATGTTTTACTAAGGGAAACGCGGATTGAAGGAAAAATAACTTTTAGAACTCAGCAGAATTATGTATTCAAATACAACATTTGAATTTCATGGCATACATATTTTATGAGAAACATGGTTATAATGAATTTATTGTGGCTACTTCTAGTTATGATACTAGAGTTTTTGCATATTCGCTTTCCGTAGTATACTAACTAGTAGGTAGTTATAATTGCTGCCTTGCAAATATTGTCCCATGTTTGCACGATCTGCAAATATTTGTTCCGGATTTTCTGTGTATAATAGAAAATCTATTTATTTAATGTATTGTATTATGTATATCAGTTATCTAGTGACCAAACTCTGCTTTGCATGTGATTGTCCAGCATTATTTATTTATTCTATTATTATTTTTATTATAAAATTAGTGAGACTCACTTCACTGACAAACTTTTAAGGGTTGAATATGGTTCCCAAATTCAAACCCCAGATTTTAAAAGTAAGTGAGCAGTGAAAAACTCGACGAATCAGTAAAATGCGCTTCAAGAATTCCCTTGTCCTTGTTTTTCAGATACCGTAACAATGACGGCATTTAACTGTTAAAAAATATACTACATGATTATTCCGATCCAACCAATAACACAAAATCTCTAGATCTTACTAATGTCGTATAACTGAAATGGCATATTTTGATTCGTGTGCTTATTACTTATTATTTGGACCAGTATCTTCAAAAGTTGTGTAATTTCTTGTGAACACGCAAAAACCTGGAATTTGCGCTTACGTTCCAAAAACGTATACTCTGTCCCGTTCCTATGAACGTGAAAACCTATGCCGATCCTTTTCACAAAAGTGCGCGTATTCCGCCCACTTAATGAACTTCTATAAGATCTAATTCTAAGGGATCCTACAGATTACTTAGTCATATCGTGATCAGAAAAGGGCTTAAACTAAAGACTTGTGCTGGCTATTTACCAATAGCGTGAAGTATGCTGTCCTTTTGTTTATACTTGGCAACTTGGCCTACCCATTTAGGTTGTTGTTACAAAAAAAACATTTTATTATTATTATGACGTTTTCTTATAACGACGCCACTTGCCAGAAGACCTATTTCGGTCTACTGGCGATACCAAGTAGCAATTTGCTATAAATAAATTCAAATAATAATCAAAGTTTTTGATCTGTGTACTTGTACATAAGATTCCCGACTAGCTTTTTCCTATTAGTCAATAGGAAAAAGTCGGGCAATCTTATGCCACCGTGTATTTCTGACTCTTCGAACTTCAGCGAACTGTTGCGAATTCGGAAATAAAGCACCATTATCTCACGAATGAAAGAGCTATTCCTAGAACGTTTTTACTACTTAGTACTTAAATAGATATTATATTGCTCTAGTGTTCCTTTGAAAGCATTCTATTAAAACTTAAGCGCTTCCATTACTATACTTAATTATATTTCTTACTTACTTTTATAAATTCTAAAAACTCTGAAAGTTTACTTTAGCAGTGAAAGAAAATAAGAATTGTTCGTTACGAAATGCATTATTTACGAGAGATAAATCATCTAAAGCTTTTCAACATATCAAATTAAAATTCTATACCCATAACATAGGCCACTGTCCCACTGCCACGCACGCTTTCCACAGCTACGCGGCGCATTTTAGCTGCGTGGTTTCGTTTGTTTAACAACGTGGGTCTACTTTTCAACTGCAGCACACACAACACACGGACGCTGTGCACAGCCACGCCGCTCATTTTAGCTGCGTGGTATGTTGTTTTGTTGGACAACGTGGGAGCCGGTGTGTTACTATTGTTAGATTAATTTGTTTTCTACTATAGTTTTCATTTTTCTTGTAGGTACACTATATTAATAGGTATGTAAGCATACTTGTACTAAAATAGAAACATAAGTAGATACTAAATGCAATTTATCTTAAATAAGCGAACAAAATTGTATGATGAAGAAAATAAAGAATCTTTAAACCGATCGTGGGTCTACGTTACCGGTTTACGTGCACTAGGTGCATAGCGTGTACCGCGTGCATAGCGTTGACAGAGACACACACACGTTCGTAGCCCTCTTCTTGCGTAGCCGTGGGACACGGCTTTACTCACTTCCGTGTCAAAGCAAGCTAGCCTCTAGTGATTCCCGCCATAAATATTTGTCTCAATACAAAGTTCGGTGGCCATCTTGTCTCCAACGGGGCCGATAACTCAGTTACTAGGCCCCGGAGTGCCGTGCCTCGACGGAACTTTACATGGGCCAATTAAAAGTAATACGGCTCAGATGGGCCAAGGAGGCACAGTATAATGAAATCAAACTGTTTGCTTTAATCTTGCGAACCTCCTTGCTCTGATTTTGGTGAGTTATTGAGATGAGAGGTCGATATCGGATTCTAAATTCGAATCAGAGTTTTGTCGTGCGGATATTTATAATAAGTCAAAGTATAGGAGTAATCATAAATAATTCAAACATTTGAGGTTATTTACCTCAAGGAGTAATGCTCGCTTTTCTTCCACGTATTCATATAATATTCTCCATGTTTCCTCCCAGTTCACTAACCCAGCAATTCAAAAACAAACATAATTCATAGTTTCTTAATAATTAATTCATATATTATAAACGTGAAAGCTTGTGAGGATGTTTGTTGCTCTTTCACGCAAAAACTACTGAATGGATTTTGATAAAACTTCACAATAATATAGCTTACAAATCAGAATAACACATAGGCTACAATTTATAAAGATTTATTGTATATTATCAAAAATATCTATCACCATGCGGGTGAAACCAAAACTATATATACAACAATATTTATACTATAGTAACTATACAATCATAATTCCTAACTTACCAGAGGGGGCAACAATATAATCCTACTTAATATTATAAACGAGAAAGTTTGTATGTATGTATGTTTGTTAATCTTTCACGCGAAAACTACTAAACGGATCGGGCTTAAATTTTGCACACAGGTAGTCTCAGCCCCGGAATAAAACATAGACTTCTTTTTATCCCATAAATCAGTTCTCATGTGATAGAAATAACCTTAAAACGTTTCCATAGAAACAACGCGTGCGAAGTCGCGGGCAGAAACTAATACATATCGTCGCTGTAGATGGAAAATTAAATAACTAACACATTTTGCGAAATCGACTTTATTGCATTTCTATAAAGTCTAACTCAAGCTGCATATTTATTTTCCATGTACAGCGACGATGTATAGATAGGAGTCGGGGCGAAGCTCAGTGGAAATATTTCTTAGTCTCTCGTACTTAACTGAATACACTGTGTCCTTTACCGCTTACGTTGCTGAGGTCGCTAGATGTCACCTGACAGAGTAAGGTCATGCTACAGAAATTAATTCTAGGCAATTCAGTCTTTTGTTACTCATTTGGCTTTGTTAGTGAATATAACTTTCAGATTTTATGACTGGAATTTGAACTTATACTAAAAGAACGTGACAAGGGCTGGGTTTTGCGAATTTGGATTTGATATTGGACTAATGAATGATGCGAATAAATAAGATGAAGCTAAAGTTTAATCTGATTGTGTTCCATGCGTCAAAGTTAGTAAAAACAAACTGCCATAGCCATTTTTAGAAATATAGCACGTAGATATCGGAAACTGGAATGATTATTTTTTCTATTCCATTTTTCCCCCTTTAGGGGGATTTCAGGGGGGGAAACTGGGATAATCCTAATAACCCACCTTTTGAATCAGAGTACACGACTGTCAACTTCAAACACTTGTCCAATGTGAGTTTCTGATGAAGATTTTAAATATTCTAGCCAGAATCATGGTGAAATGTGCCATATAATTCTGTAAAAGACACAAGAATGAAAACTAAGATTAGTAGATAAAGATAATTACGGTACCTATTGTGTAAAATCGAAAAGACAAGTCCTACTCTGATAATTTCAATTTTTTTTTCTTTAAGTATCCAGTTTAAACCAATTTCATCCCTCGTTTTCTATCCTATACCTACCTTCGAACAAGAACAAGCTCAACCTATTTGCTCGTTACTTCTAACATGTTCTGAATCAAAGACCACAACAAAAATAATAATGTAACAAGAGATATATTAGCTGTCATAAAAGCCGAGATAAAACTACGCCCCGTTAGAAGAGAATAGAACAAAAGGCCGGGTTACAATGGGGTGCGCATTTGACCAACTTTTAATATCAGTGAGAGGAATAAAAGAGCCTCGAGAGCTCATTTAGGCAAATTATGCACGTGCAGTGGGAAAATAAGGGCACAGGGTAGGAAAATCAGTCGAACCGATCACCTATTAAATTTAATATCCAGTGTTTTTCTTTACTGGCACAGTAAAGGGGCACCAATAAACAGAGGAGATACAGGTGTAGTTTCTTTTGAAACATCAGCTCCTATTTGGAGAAAATAATGTTCGTATTAAAAAAGAAAATCTATTAATTATGTCATTGATTGAGTATTTAAATTTAAATGCAATGCTTTGTATGAGTCTATTGCTCGAAACAAATATATTTTTAATTTTTTTTAAATGAATCAAATTTATTAAAAAAAAAAGTTGATGCCAATCGACTCCCTTCTCTTTATTACCGTTTTTGTACCAAATTACTAATAAAATGTACTTATGTGAAAACATTTTATCAAATTCTACTATCTTCCAGCAATATAGAAAGTAAATTGATCCTTACAAGGGCCTGAGTCGATTGGTAAAATAATTTTAACCAATTTGATTAATTTTAAGGCGCTACTCACGCTTGACCAAAAAAATATTTTGTGCCAACATTATTTTCTCCAAATAGGAGCTTTTCTACTTTCCCAGTTAAAAAAAGACTCTGTATAGTACCTACCATTTTATTATATCCTTTATGGACACATGAAACATGCTGAGGTAGGCACCCATTTTAATTATTTCTTTGAATGTAGAAGACGACCGATGTGGCGCGGTGGGCGAAGGTCCGCCTGCGACGCAGGAGGTTGCGGGTTCGATTCCCGCATCGGAACAATTGTGTGTACGATCTGCAGATATTTGTTCCGGGTGTTCTGGTCGTTTTCTATGTATAATAAAAATTTATCGATCTATGTAATGTATTGTATTATGTATATCAGTTATCTAGTATCCATAACACAAGCTCTGCTTACCGTGGGCCTAGATAATGCTGTGCAAATTGTCCAGCTATTTATTTATTTATTTTATTTATTTTAACGTAATAACTGTTACTATCCTAGAATTAAAAAGCATGTGTGACGTTACTTGAGGTCACTGTGTAATGAATCTATTCATGTGACGTACGATGACCAGGTAATTTTTTTTTCTATAACGATTGTGCAAACTTAAACAAGAATTGTACTTCTGGTGTCATTGATCTGCATTTACCTCAAAACCTAGGGCCAAATAAAGAGCAGTTTTTTAGAGCATTTGCATTTTTAAGGGAGTTCACTTTGCTCTTTACTCTGATGCAAGAATAATTGAAAAATACCGCGTGAATCCGTTGCTACGATTAGGAATTTACTTAGCTGCCTTACTTATTAGCGAACTTAAACTTTGCCTATTTTTTTTTTTTTTTTTTGCTTTGGGGTGGCTTCGTATCACGTCGGCCATGATAGGCCTATTGTGATCGAAAATTTTGCCTAGGTTACCGTCTAAGCTGGTATAATAAACGGAAACGGAGATTGTGGTTGCCTGGAAGAGATCGCTTTTAGCGATAAGGCCGCCGATTGTGCCACTAGTTATAATTAGTATTAAGATCCTTTAGTTTTTTTTTTTTTTTTGTATTGATGGTGCTATAAATTTATATTGTATTGTATTGTGTGTGTTGATTTTTTTAATTTAACTTTTTAGAAATATGAACACAAGCTTATAGATAGATAGATAGATCATTTATGAATAACAAGTAGGTTACATAAATTAATTACCGGTGCCTGAAGCCTATGTTAGGTTTGTCTAAGGATCTCACTTAATTTACATTAATTCATTATATCTCGCACAATAAATAAATAAATAATGCTGGACAATTCACACAGCATTATCTAGCCCCATGGTAAGCAGAGCTTGTGTTATGGGTACTAGATAACTGATATACATAATACAATACATTACATATATAGATCTTTTTATTATACATAGAAAACGACCAGAACACCCGGAACAAATATCTGCAGATCGTACACACAATTGTTCCGAGGCGGGAATCGAACCCGCAACCTCCTGCGTCGCAGGCGGGCCTTCGCCCACCGCGCCACATCGGTCGTCCAATCTACAACATTACAAGTTATCCAGTATGCAAATGGCCTTGTTGATGTGGTGTTCATTTATTAACCTTTTATACTGCTGAACTACATCTAGATTTTTATTAATAATAATAAGCCAGCAGGGCAGCTTGTGGCGAGCTGTTGGTGAGTAGCGACACCACGGGTACCGAGTGCTCCCGGAGAAGTTCCTGGTTCTCGTCTCCGCTTGCGGAGTGACATCCCAAGAGAACCAGATCCCCACCTCTTGCTTGCCTTCATTGGCCGGTCTGAGTGGAGTTGCGAGAGATGCATCTTAGGATGTAGACTCGGGGGTGGAAGTGTCTAATGGCGTAATAGCGAGGAAACCCGCTCACGAGCAGTCTTCGTGATGGTGAAATCGGGGCCGCACCTCTCGACACCCCTCAGTCGTTTGCGCCGATGTTGTTCCTCTCCGGTAATTTACTCCGGCTTTTTAAGGAACCCATCCAGCATTCGGCAAACCACCATCTGCCACTTTTCTTAACATTATGATTGACTTGTTTATGGCAGACTTCCGCAATCTCCCCTAAAGCCCGATACCCAGTCCATCCATCCATCACAATAGCCTGGTTTTATTTCTTTCATTTTTCTTTGCAATAGTCTCTACACCTGGCGGATACCATCTTTGAGCGTATCATATTGTGCACCCAAGGATGATACCCGCTATGTGTAGCCATCGCCTTTAGATTAACTTCTCAAAGGGCCTCTGTGCTGTTGGCTTCGGCCCCACGCAAGCCTTCCAAAGGACCGGGTCACTTTATACCCAAGATCATGGTAAATGAGAGACATAATAATAATATTGTAAATACTAGTTCTATTTTTTGATCGTGGTTTGTTTTGTTATTAAATTTGTTTGTATTCTATAATGGAAGTTCTTATCTTGACAAAACTTTTCACTACTCTTGGAAACTACTGTAGGAGATTATAGGTAGATATTGCTATTAAAACGACAGCTTGAGGATTTTAAATATAACTCAAGTTTATTATCCACTTTTAGATATGGGGTATACGTCTGTACTCTTTGAAGTTAAACAGAGAAGTGAGGTAGGGCGAAAACACTAATGACAAGTAGACTACTAAAAGCTACCTTTCTACCATATTATACCAGTGTTGATTATTTCTTTTGCAGGTACTTTTAAATTAAGTAAAATCAACACGCCCCCTCAAAAAAATAATCATCCAAATAATTAATTCTTTATATAAACATAAACCATCCTAAACAGATCGTATACCCACTATATCTTCTCTGGGGTACATTGGTAATGGTCCAACATTCGTTGCAAGGATTAGGGAAACCCAGTAAAACCTAATCAGACCAATCATTGTTTAACTAAGTATAAAACAGACTAATCTTAATTATTCAAATAATTAATTTATATGTATTGACAGAAAAATCAATTATTCTAAACCCATTTTACTTCTCATCGCCTGAAAGGCGACTGAAGGCAATGGCTTCGTCAACACATCCGCCAGCTGCTGACCTGTAGGAATGTAATTTAACGTTATTACATTTTTCTCTATCTGCTCTCTAGAGAAATGATACTTAATATCAATATGTTTTGTTCGCTTATGATTAGTCGGATTATTAGCTATACATATGCAGCCGTTATTATCTTCAAAAATAACTATAGGTTTATCAATTTCTATGTACATACTGATTGCCAAAGAGCTTCTCTTACAGCTTCATATAGAGCCATATACTCAGCCTCAGTGGAGGAGGCTGCTACAGACATTTGTTTTTAGTATTCCAGGTTATTGTGCTAGAGTCAAACATTTTAAATAAATACCCGGATGTACTCTTTCTGCCTTTTGTGTCTGGACCACCCCAATCTGAATCTACATAGCCACATAGAATATTATTGTATTCACACCTTTTGTAACACAATTTTAAATCTACTGTGCCTTTCAAGTACCGTAGCACTCGTTTCAGACACTGCCACAATTCTTTATTATTGAATTTAGTATACCTACTCAATATATTTACACTTGTGCTTAAATCAGGGCGAGTACACAGCATTATATACATCAAGCAACCAATAACGTTCCGGCAGGGAGCGTCGTATTTTTCTTCTGAATTTAATGCCTCATAATTCAGTTTATTTTCCAGGGGTGTATTTACAGGTTTGCAATCCTCCATATTTAACTTACTCAAAACTGTTTTTATGTAAGCACTTTGATCTAGAGTTATTTTACTATCGCGTCTAGTTATTTTTATGCCTAAAAATAGTTTTATTTCATTTAAATCAGTCATTTCAAACTTACTCATTAAATGATTTTTAAAATTAATCATTCTCTCATTTTCCTTGCATGCTATTACTAAGTCATCGACATATAGTACTACGTAAATATTTTTGTGAACATCACCATTGTTTAGTACATATAAACATCTATCTACAGAAGAATTTTGGAAACCCTCTTGCTTCAGCGATTGCTCAAATACCTCGAACCAACATCTTGCCGCCTGTTTTAGACCATACAAAGCTTTGTTTAATTTACAGACTATTATTATTATTATTTGACACACCTTCAGGAATTTTCATAAATATTTCTTCCTTTAAATAGCCATTTAAGAAGGCGGTCTTTACATCCATATGATGAACTAACAAGTTATTTTGGTTGGCAAAACTTAGCAAAAATCTGAAGCTAGCTATTCTAGCTACAGGGGCAAAAGTTTCATCATAATCGGTTAAGTACTCCTGACTGAAGCCTCGAGCTACTAATCGCGCCTTATAACGCAAAGGTTTTCCAAATTCGTCGTTTTTAATCGTAAAAATCCACTTACAATCTACGATATTTTTACCTTCTGGTCGTGGTACTATAGTCCATGTTTTGTTTACAGAATGAGAATTTAACTCATTTTTAATCGCGTCTTCCCATAAAGCTCTATCGTCGCGAGTTTGAATTTCCTCGAACGATAAAGGCACTTTACACATGATCGATTGAGCACACATTAAATAATCGTCATCATCATCATTTTCATTATAAGTTATATGTGGACGACTTTTAAGCCTATCACTCCTCCTCATTTCACGATTGTTTTCTGTGTTTTGTTGCGTATCAGACAAAGGATCAGAATTACTACTTACAGGCATTGGTTCAACATTATCATGGTTTACCTTACGAATTTTACTAGGGCACACATACTCATCAGATTTCGCAACATCTGATTTAGAGGCATCAGATTTCCGAGACTTTATTGACACTGATTTCGAACTACTATCAGTTTTGTCACGAGAATTTTCGACATTCTCTTCAGGTTCTTTAACGGGCCTGGATTGCACAAAACCGTTTACTCCCACCTGTTCTGTTGAGTAGTTCTGTTGACAGAACTACTGGTTTTTTTTTCTGATTAGTTCTGTCTACAAAACAAATGGGAATACAATTCTCACTTGTTCTGTTGAGTTCTGTTGACAGAACTACTGGGATTTTTTTTCTGATTAGTTCTGTCTACAAAAGAAATGGGAATACAATTCTCACTTGTTCTGTTGAGTAGTTCTGTTGTGATTCAAACTATTGCAATCAATTGTCAAGTACTGGCACTTGAGGTAATTTATTTTTCAGTTAAGTATCTTGATGACAACGTCACGATTACAAATTTTTATTTCAAGATTTTCAAGAGTGCCTTGAAGAGGGAAATAGTATTTTGAAGAGGGTTGTTGTTATTTTAATGAGTGAATTTAACCTAATAAGACGCGGTCGCGGTCGCGTGTTACTCGAAAATGGATTCGAATATTACCAGCTCTCTAAATATAAAAATTTTCAAACATTATGGAGATGTGCCATGTACAAGAAAACCAAATGCAGTGGAACTGTTACCACTTCCGAGGTACCTAGTTACTTTGTTAAACAATTCATGGTATGAACCTAAATTCACACAACGGTTTTTTTTAATTATTACTATATTTTTATTTTGTATTTTAGGATGAAAAAGAAATCATTAAACATGTCGACCATGACTCTACCTGCATTCCTGATACAAATAAAGAAGTCATGTCCGTTATAATCCACAATAGTGTTAATGAAATGATGCTAAGTAATGAAACCGTACCGGCAGTGTATAAGAAAACAGTGACTGCGTTAAAAGACACGGGTATAGATCTCATCAAAGAGTTACCTAGCTTCAATCAAATTAAATCGTCGATTTACAGGAGGAGAAATAAATTAAATAAAGTCAAGAAAATGAGTTATCTGAATGAGACTGTAAATGCAGTAGAAATACCTGCACCATTTTCAAAATTCATGTTGGCAGATTACAACGACGAGTCCGAGGGCGTCCGTATTTTGATTTTTTGCAGTAACGAAGCAAGAGCTCTTTTACGCGAAAAGAAAATCTTCTTTTCAGACGGCACTTTCAAAATTTGCCCAGTACCATTCACAGAGGTTTATACCATTCATGCTGATCTCGGTAGCTCTGAAGATACTATCAATGTGATCCCCCTAATATATGCACTTCTTAGTCACAAAAGAAAAACAACCTATACCACACTTTTCAGTCTAATAAAATCACAGATTCCTGATTGGAATCCTTCCATTTTCATTACCGATTTCGAGGAAGCCGCCATTCAAGCCATTGCAGATGTTTTCCCTAATGCCGAGCATCAGGGTTGTTACTATCATTTCTCAAACAAACTGTGGAGAAAATCAAAGCAATTGGGCATTAAAAACAAACGCAAGAAAAGAATCGTAAGTTTGTGCAGCGTTCTTCCACTATTGCCCGAAGATCGTATTACGGAAGGATGGGAATATGTAAAATCCCAAGTGCTGGATTTTAGCGACAGGTGTGACTTGGATAAATTTATAAAGTATATGAGTTTCTGGATGAACCCCAAGCGCATCAAGTCATGGACTGCCTTTGGTCGGCGCCATCGAACAACTAATGTTGTTGAAGGCTGGCATCGCGCCATTAACGGCACATTCAAAACCAGGCCAGCAACTATTTTCCAGTTCCTGAAAAACATAGAAGAAGATGCAGCGTTTTCTTCTGTTAAAGCCTGCCAATTGAAATCAGTTAAACGAAGGGCAAATAAACAGATTGAAAACGATGCTATGATCAGAGTGTACCAAATGCAATTGATTAACGGTAACATAGACATACCTTTGTTTTTAGAGAAACTAAGGTAAAATACTCCTATTGCGAGTTACCGAATGTACAGTGGGTTTTTTCAGTTAAAATGAAGATGTATTTTGTTTTTTAATGTTGGTAAAATATATTTCTCTTTTTGTTTCATTTCATCCTATTTATTGGCAACTAGCAGTGCCCGCGGACTCCGTTCTGTGGTAGAAATACTATTTTTGTCCCGGCCCGTTTGACCCGCGTAATACTTCAGGTTGTTAAAGTAACTTCGGCGCGCACCGCACATTTTTAATTTGCTAATATCTTTGAAGATATTTGTTTAAACTGTATAGAGTTAAGGGCACTCATATTCTACATTAAATTTCCGTTCTAAAAAAACATATTTATACAGATATAAATTAATACCATATGGCCTAAATAAGCTTCAGAAAAAGATATTTTTAATCCAAAACTTAACGGTAAAAGCAGTTATTTTGAGTTATCCGTAGGAGATAGGCATATGCTATCTCGGACTTTTTTACAGATTATGATACGTTCTTTAATATTGTAGTACATTGTTTTGTTCTATCCTCAACAGTTTCCGCAGCGCACGCGATGAAAGCATTTTTTTTGAACTTTTACATTATTCAAGTTTAAGTAAAGATGTGTAATTAATTTTCGAAATTATTATAGCCTATGACACTCCACAATAACTTAGCTTTCTATTAGTGAAAAAAAATTGTAAATCAGTTCTGTAGATCCAGAGATTATCCCCTTACAACGTCACAAACTCACAAACGCTACTTCTTTATAATATTAGTATAGATATGTACATAGGTTGGTAAAGTTTTTAAATCACAGAACGAATGCGGAGAAATTACCAGAAGTTCTGTCATCAGATTACTTAACAAAACAGGTGGGAATAGTAGAGATAAAAGTCAGGTGTAAAGCATAGTCTTTTAAGTCACAAAACTAATGGGGGAAAAAATCCCAGTAGTTTTGTCAACAGAACTACTCAACAGAACAGGTGGGAGTAAACGCACAAAACAAGTCTCGTCTACGATAACGTCTCTGACTACAACACACTTTTCACCGGTATGATCCCAAACTTTATAACCATTTGGTTCATAACCTACAAGAATGCCCTTTCATGATTTTGCATCGAACTTTGTTTTTGTCATTTTGTTATGAACATAAACAGTTGAACCAAAAACCTTAAGATACTTTAGTTGTGGTTTTTTTATTATGCCACAATTCATATGGTGTTTTAGCACATTTTAAACTTTTAGTTGGTGTAAGGTTTATTAAGTAAACAGCCATTAAGACAGCAAAACCCCAAAATACTTTGTCTAATTGAGCACCATTTATCATTGAACGAGATTTTTCAACTACAGTTGGAACCATCCGCTCGGATACACCGTTTTGTTGCGGAGTTCTAGGTACCGTTAAATGATAAGTGATACCTTTATTGACACAATCACTTTTCATTTCGGTGGATAAATACTCCCCGCCATTATCACAATATAAGTTAGTTACCTTAGTGTCGAATTTTGACTCGCTTTTAGCTACAAAATCTTTAAAGGCAGAAAACACGTCTGATTTATAGGTCAGTAGGTACGTCACACAATAATGAGTATACTCATCAACAAAAAATACAAAGTAATTTTTGTTGTCCACAGTTGATGGAGTGATTGGGCCGCAAACATCAGAATGTACAATAAATAATGGTCGCTTTACATAACTTTTGTCTTTACATTGGTTGAACGATAATCGACTCTGCTTCCCATTTATGCATGCCTCACATAACTCATCACTAGGTGCTACTGAACTAATTTGATTAATGTCATCAACCATGTCATTATTTTTCAGCTCTAAGAATTTACCTTTACTTATATGACCTAGTCTTTGATGCCATAATTTATAACTGTCTTTATTATTATTAGTGAACATTTGGCAAGCTGAGCCGGTCACGTTAACACAAGTATCAAAATCTACAGCAATTAGATTATTTACAGGCATACCTTGCATAATGGATTTACCGCCCTTGAGTATATCGGTGCCACCGTGCTGTCCAAATACTACAGAGTAGCCAGCGCTCTGCATCCTGGAGACCGATAGAAGGTTGTAGGGCACCTCGCCGCAAAACAGCACGTTCTCCAAAGTTCCTTGAATGCCCATGTTGGAAATAACTCGAAGCGTTCCCTTTTTTGTAGCTGAAATAAATTGCCCACTTTTAGCTACCGAAATTTTAAGTGGTGGTTGCAAAACTACGTGAGAAACGAATAGGTCTTCCCTGTTTATTATGTGGTCCGATGCGCCAGAATCCAATAAAAATGTAATTTTGTTTCCTTGGTCCTGGTTTGAACATTCGCCGGCCATAAATGCAAACCCAGAGAATTCATTAGACTTGTCGATTTCCACCGCTTGAACAGTCCTTGTCCTCTCCGACTTCTGTTGCTGATTCGGATTGCTTTTCTTGTAGTAGAAACAGTCATTCCTTTTATGTCCCTTGCGTCCGCAGTGATAACACTTTACATTATTATTTTGCATCTTCTTTCGCGCCTTGTTGTCTCTCCAGTTATTCTGTCTTTGGTTCTGTGTATTGTCGAACTTTCGTTTTTGGCCCGTCGATTCGCTTTTGTTTTCTACATGTAAAACTTTCGCACTGGTGTCACTCGAGTCATTTTTGAGCTTAACTTCATGATCCAATAGCCGCGTTTTCACAAAAGCCAGAGTTAGGTTATCCTCAGACAGCGTTTCGATAGCTGTAATCACGCCATCGTAAGTTGAGGGTAGCGTCAGAAATAAATGAGCAACTTTGTCGGTTTCTTCTAACTTTGCGCCCGCAGCAAGCAATTCGGTAATGAGGTCATCGAAAAGTGCAAAATGTTTTACAAGGGGCTCGCCACCTTGTAGTTTCAGCACCAGTAGCTTCTTACGTAACGCCAACTGTGTCGCGATGCTTTTCCGTTCGTAAAGTTCGTCTAACCTTCTTAAAATTTCCCGCGCTGTGTTGTCCTCCTTTGCAAATCCGAGGTAGGAATCGGACAAATACTCCACGATAATACTCTTCGCAATTCGATTGTTTTTCTCCCACTCACTGGAACGTATGATAGGGTCCTCGTCGATCACTTTTAGAACGTCCATCTCAGATAATAAGGCACGAATCCGAAACTTCCACACGCTATATTTTTCGCCTTCGAAAGGCTTAATGTTCCGCTTCGATTTTATTTGATCCATATTGGGTAGATCGAAATTTTATCTTTTATTTTTTATAATTTACGCAACACTTTAGCAAGCTAGTCTGGGCCCATAACCTGTAGGAGATTATAGGTAGATATTGCTATTAAAACGACAGCTTGAGGATTTTAAATATAACTCAAGTTTATTATCCACTTTTAGATATGGGGTATACGTCTGTACTCTTTGAAGTTAAACAGAGAAGTGAGGTAGGGCGAAAACACTAATGACAAGTAGACTACTAAAAGCTACCTTTCTACCATATTATACCAGTGTTGATTATTTCTTTTGCAGGTACTTTTAAATTAAGTAAAATCAACAACTACATTGGTACCTTCTTACCCATTGTTAAAGCCACATGAGATACGTTATATTTGTAAAGTCCGTTTATTTGATCAAAATTATTCGCGTCTAAAATATAAAAGCCCTCCTAATTGTAAACGATAGAAGCTTTTCTAAAATACGGTTTCATTACGTATAATAACGAACCCATCCCCTAGACATCCAACACTCAAGTTATTAAAACCATTCATAACCGATTCCCTTTTCTCTCAAAAAATGTTTGTTTCATCCAATTTACAGAGTTCATTGCCCCGAGATGTCTCACAGATGCCATATCACGTAGCATAAACGGCAAAGGGATAAGGGTGTATTTCCAATGATGGAGCGGAGCGAATCTACCAATAGAACCGGGAATACATACTGCAATGCTTGAAAAGGAAAGTTTTCAACCAGTGCGTCCTGCCCGTTATGATCTACGGAGCTGAGACGTGGACACTCACGATAGGGCTGGTCCACCAGCTCAAAGTCGCTCAGCAAGCTATGGAAAGAGCTATTATGCTCGGAGTAAGATAGGATTTGTAATGAATACATCCGACAGAGAACCAAAGTTATCGACATAGCTCAAAGAATTAAATGAGAAAATAAATATCTTTGAACTGAATTAGCAAGCTGAAGTGGCAGTGGGCTGGCCATATCTCGCGAAGAACCGACGGACGCTGGGGCAAACGTGTTCTTGAGTGGAGACCACGACTCGGTAAACGTAGTAAACGACCAGGTGGGATGACAACCTGCGAAAGACTGCAGGTAGATGCTGGATGCGGCAAGCTGAAGACAGGGCGCTATGGCACTCATTGGGGGAGACCTATGTCCAGCAGTGGACTGCTATAGGCTGATGATGATGATGATGTCTTGATATTCACGTTACGCATTTCGCATCTCCGCTCCGCTTGAATATAATCGCACCCTGATGGGCCACCACTGACGTCAGAACTAATTATTCATTGAATTAATGGGATGTAATTTTATAATTTATTAATACATTTTCGGTAATTTTTCGCGCTGTAAGTGAAGCAAATTATTTTTGTATCAATAATTAATTTCCTTACTCAATTACCAATTTCATCAAATTATTAATTTGATCATATTAACAAACACAATGGTGACATAACGATTGTAGCAATCTAACGCGGATGTTGTTTTTGAACACCATTTCTACTGCATCCGCTCATGCAGCGAACGACACTGTCTACATCTGGGCAGTCAATAGGTTTCTTTCCGACCCTGGTGGGGGCACAGAGAGGGGCCTCGAGCCTTGGCCTCATTACCCCGGCGTCAACTCGAGGGTTGACGACCCCTCGGTCCTTGGGTTTTGTGGGAGTCTTTTTTTCCCCTTATTCTCAATTTTTTTTTTGACAGCATTCGGATATATAATATTTTCGTTTTTTTTTCTTTTTTTTGTGTTTTTTTTTATGTTGTTATTGTTTCCCAGATGTTGTTTTTGAAAACCATTTCTACTGCATCCGCTCATGCAGCGAACGACACTGTCTACATCTGGGCAGTAAATGCGTCTAAGATTTGTATTTTTTCTTATACTATGTCAGGTTTTTGGATCCCCGCAGAAATAAAAAAGGGCGTCGGCACGTCGAGCGACCAGAAGCCGTCACAAAAAAGCTTTTTTTTTTCAACGTATCGATTAAATTATTTAAGTTTTTGGGAGAATTCAGTCTTTACTCATATTATTTCAATAAAAAAACAAACAAAAGTTAGATGATAAATACTCTTTGTTATGACAATCTTCCAAAGTTTATTCGAAGAAAAAATCTCTTCTACAATCTACTAATGAGCAATTTATCAAAACTCTTTCCATCTACCGCGAGTTAGAAATTTGTTTGTAACTTCTTTTTTGGGTAATTTAAAGGAAACAAGGATGATCAAGTGGCGTTTTTAGATCAGCTTTTTAACTTAATAGGCAGTAGTTTTGTTTATAAAAATAAAATACCTTCTCATCTATTTTGATAAAGTAAATAAAACTCACACTAAGCCAGCGTCCGCTATAGGTTAGTTAAAACACATCATTTTTGTGGACAAAAAGCATCATGTTACGTAAAGGGGTAACTAACTTCACAGAAAATTATTCGGAAACAAAATATCTATTGAAGTTCGATACTGCTCGAATAAAGCTTTCAGAGATTTTGCTAAAAGGCCCTCTGTATATTGTATTTCAATAAAATAACATCATGAATAGAAGACTGTTTCAAGTCTACGCTCTTAGCTCGTAGATAAGTGCTACGCCGTGCTACTATGCCTCGTACTGTCGTAGCAAAATCCTACGCAGTAGCACCGTACAGTAAACAAATTGCCATTTCGAATTTTTCTTTTTTGTTAAGACAGATTGTATACAATGTCTTCAAAAATTACAAGATCAATGTTATGGATTATACACACTAATGTCGTCGCCGACAAGTTGACAAAACACTGAAATGCCGCAGCAGCCCGCCGCCGGGCTGTATCGGCGACTTTGCTTTTCTCCTTCTTGTCGCGTCATATTTCCTTCTGAGGATCGTGATTCCCCCATGAAAGGATATAGATATAGGACAATATTGCGCTAGCTGCCCTTGGCAGATGCCTTGTTTTGTCCTTCACAAAAACAACAACAAATTTTATAATATAAAACCAAAACTAAAGTAATTATAAGACTTGGAACCCATCAGGGGGCTCACTGATCTATGAGCGCCACTGTAGCACTGTAGAACAAGCATACAGTGAATTAAAGTAAATAATGAAAGTAAATTCATAATGATTATTTAATATTATTTACTATCCAGAACTCTGAAACTGGCAACAATCACAAAAGGAATTAGCGCCAGGAACACGATATGTCCATTAAGCATTATCTGCATCCAGTTCGCATGCCTGATTCTATTTCCGCTAGTTGATAAGCAGAAATGTTTAAAAATCGCCTGAAGGCTGTTTGTAGTATCTAAGTGCCTTTTAAAGTTTTTAACATGATCAGGTATAACGTCCATCCTATATCCGTGAAAACTTTCAATAAGCTATAAAGAATAAGCTATCAATAGCTATAAATAGCCATAAATAGCTTCAAAATTCAAAAATTCAAAATTCGTTTATTGCGTGAAATACATGTTATAAAGTTCTTATAATGTAATGGGTCACAATGTATTCTGCCCTATTGGGCGTGCAATGTTATAAAATTTACAATAATTAGCTACTATAAATTCTTAAAAAAAAAACACAAAAAATTCACAGACAAGTAATATAAAAAAAAATCAATTAAAAAAAAATACAGAAAAATAAATGTCATATCTACAATTTATCGGTCATAAATTCATTAAAAGAGTAATAGCATTTTTGTGTCAATAGTTTTGTCACTTGTCTCCGAAACAACGCACAAGGTAATTTTCTAATAGACTCAGGCAGTTCATTATAGGCAAAAGGGGCTGAGCAGAATATGCTTTTACGCATTAAGGTTGTTTTTGAGTTACGAATAACAACTTTATGTTTGTCACGCCTATTGCGCTTCACAGCATCAGATAGTTGTTCGAACAAATCATCAATCTTCAATAAGCTATTTACCAATTTTTAAGTCTGTTATTTATAAGCCTCTGGTTTTCCTTCAAATCATTATAAACATTATGTTTACATTTGACAAACGACAAATGTTTTTATGATCGCAAATATACGCAAATATCTGTTCCTGTTCCTGTCCCTGAGTATTTTCTATGTACGTATATAATATTATAAAAATATCTATACTATGTAATATATTGTATTAAGTATATCAGTCATTTAGTACCCATAACTCAAGCTTTGATCAGCTTGGGGCAAGATGCTGCTGTGTGGATTGTTCAGTATTATTGTTCATCATCAGCCTATAGTAGTCCACTGCTGGACATAGGCCTCTCCGGTATTATTGTTAATATACGAGTATACAAATATTATAAAGTTATAAGGTTATAATTGATAAAATTGATTTAAATTGTTTGTCCTCCAGCTGGAGAATTAAAGGATTTGCGGGTAGGTATTTATTGTGGTTTATCAGGTTTATGTGCAGCCCGGACATGCAATAATTCAAAAGTAAGTAAACTCCAAAAAGAATGCAAAAAAAATCACCACTTATAATTATTATAACGTAATGTTAATTATTATAAAAAAGAAACCTTTTCAAATTATTCCTAATAAATGTATGTACGTCTCTCTTAAAGAGATTGGTGATCATAAGTTCAGATCCGACAGTCAAAACAGATCTAGAACTACAATCGGAAGTTTTATCTATCATTTCTAAAACACTCTGGGTTCTCACAAATAATTTGAAAGCGAGGGGGCATCGATATCCATCTAGGGATTACGTCATTTTTGCAGCTAATATTTGAGAACTCCTGAAATGTAGTCGCAAACAACGCCTTCTCGTTGCTGATGCTGCGTTCAATGGTTGAAAAGATTTTTGTGGTCGTGTATGGCGTAAACAATGACTGAGGAGTAACATGTCTACCGCCTATGCTTATTTAGTGCTTTTAAAATAAGGTACCTATGCAACTTTGTGGCAATTTGGCTTGTGGCTTTTTAGCCAACATGGCAAAACAAGGTTGTGTAGGGAACTAATTCCTGCAGGTTCAAAAATTACAAGCATTCGTAGTTTTTTCACTTCAGATTTTAAAAAGAACATTGCGTGGTTTATTTGAAAATATACAACTAGGAAAAGCCAAGCAAGCCAAAAAGCAAGCTGAAGACAGGGCGCTATGGCGCTCATTGGGGGAGGCTATGTCCAGCTGTGGAATAACATAGGTTGATGATGATGATGAAAAGCCAATACCAAATGTAACCATCTTTCAGACCTAAAATATTCAGTCGTAAATCCAGAATCATTGACGCGAGAGCTAAAACAACGAGAATATACATCGCACGAAGGCACTGCATTCGGTCCACGTCAGCCGCAAATAGAGCAAGCCGAGTCAATGCCCAACCTTTATTAGAGCCACTCTAGTTGTGACGTTTTGACGTAAGAATAGAGGCATTCGAGATATATATCCTTTCTACTTTTTGTGGATTATCTTTCGATATCTCTGGCGCTTTTGGTGGGCAGCAGAGAGACAGATAGTTTAAATATATGAGCACGTGCAGAGGGATTGTGTCGTTCAAGAATTTTCTTGGTTTTGTAACCAAAAACTAATCGATTTGTGAGTTGATGAACTACAATGGTTTGACGCACACAAGTGCACGTATACGAATTGAAAGTGAGACTAATATATCAAAATGTTTGTATCTACTATAATTCTAAGTCTGATTCTTCTATATACATAATAATATATTCTATACTCACCTTTTGCAAAAATTTGGAACTCCCCGGCAATTTGAATACCGATTTGTTAATTTAGGTACCAATTTGGGAACGTATATTTCCCTCATTCATTAAATAAAATAAATAATGCTGGACAATCCACACAGCATCATCTAGCCCCAAGCTAAGAGAACTTGTGTTATGGGTACTAAATAACTGATATACTTAATAGAATACTTTACATGGACAAATATTAATTTTCTATGCACAGAAAATACCCAGAGCACCCGAAAAAATATTTGTAGACCGTACAAATATTTGTCCCATGGCAGGAATCGAAACCCGCAACCTGCTGCGTCGCAGGCGGAGTTTCGCCCGCGACACCACATCTGTCGTCATTAGCTTGTTAGAAAATTACTGCAGGTATTAGGTATTTTATTAAACTTAGGGTCGAACCTTCCATGCCAACTTTTACAGCTAGAAAAGTAAATACGTGGTAGAATAGAATTATTGCATAATTGCCTCACGAAACTTCACCGCGACTAACAAGTTTATCTCGGTAATTACTCCGAAGCTTCGTGACAGTAGGCAAGTAATTAAGACCTGTTTACATGCAGACAGCTACTAAGCAACTGTCTTAGAATCATGTTTGACAACCAACTTTGCAATAAGGAGGTCAATGTTCGGCTGAGTGTTTATGTCTTCTATCGATTTGACGATTCTTTTGGTTTTGTCCCGCAAAACTAAAAAATAACAATTTAATTATTATATAGTTTTTGCAACATCAAGGGCGCAAAAGATCGCGTCAATTTTAGATCTATGGAGCCTCCTCGATAGATCTTAAATTGATGCGATCTGTGGTAGACGAGGCAAGATAAATAAAATAAAGTATTAATCTTATACAGCGTAGCTCCACAGACAATTAATCGAAATGTCAAAGTATGATGCAGTTTTGTCAAACTAAAATGAAAATAACACATCATCATCATCATCAGCCTATAGCAGCCCACTGCTGGACATAGGCCTCCCCCAATGAGCGCCATAGCGCCCTGTCTTCAGCTTACCGCATCCAGCATCTACCTGCAGTTTTTCCCAGGTCGTCATCCCACCTGGTCGGAGGGCGTCCTATACTACGTTTACCGAGTCGTGGTCTCCACTCAAGAACACGTTTGCTCTGAAAATAATACATAGATATTAAATGATTGCTATTGAAACGAGGCATAGACCAACAATTTCGCAGCAAATATGTTTCTCATGAATTTAAAGATTACTTTGGGACTTAAACAGTCACGTAGGCACAAGTTAGTCTATTACTTATTAGAAGCAGAATATTTTCTAAGAAAAGAAATACCGAAATTGCTTCGCCATTTTTATAAAATGTACACTTGTAATAGTCAATGTCAAAGATTCCTTATTGTGGCAAAATAAAGCAAATTTATTTAATATCCTAATATTGGATATTAAATAAATTTAAAAAAGGCTTACCTGTAGGGCTATTCTAAAATTAGGTTTGTTGTTGTATGTTGAGATTGAATTCACAGAAAATGCGTTAGGATTTTGTGAAAAACTAGTTATATGTTCTTTTAGAACGCAGACATTATTATTTTATAAAAAAATATTTCCCGCGAATTCTTTTCATTCCTCTTCTTTGACTCGGAAAATGATTTTTTAATAGCTAATTCAGTGGAGCCCCTATATTGCTAGACGCAGCGGCAGACTGAGGAAGCTATGATTTTATGAACTGGATGGACAGCAATTACGAAGCGAGGGTCCAGCTGGCTCAGGAGCGAGATGCATGAAGGGACCAAGAGACATTTGCCCAGCAGTGGGACACACCAGGCTTATTGTAATTGGTTTAGTAACAATTCAAAATATGACCTCTGTGACGAAAGTCCGCCTGCGATGCAGGAGGTTGCGGGTTCGATTCCCGCCTCGGGACTTTTTTGTGTACGATCCGCAGATATTTAGTTTATATCAAATTAATAATAAAAATATATATGTAATGTATTGTATTATGTATATCAGTCATATGTACCCATAAAACAAGCTCTGCTCAGCTTGGGGCTGGATGATGCTGTGTGGCATGTCCAGCATGTTTTTTAAATTAAGCTTGGTGTGTCCTAGTGTTAGTAATCTACAAACCAATATATACTTAAGTGGTAATACAGAGTTGCTAACAGAGAAGGTAGAGCTAACTAAAACAATACAATACAATACAATACAAAAATTCTTTATTGTACACCATAATCGAATTAATCATTACAAAAATACATTAAATGCGACAGGTACAATGGGCGGCCTTATCGCTTAGAAGCGATCTCTTCCAGGCAACCTTTGGATGGAAAGAATTATATGAATTTAAGAAAAGGCAGGGGGTGTACCACAGATTATCTAAATAAGAATACTAAAAAAACAAATCATAAATATTACAAATTCCAAAATAAATAATATACTACTTAAATACATAAATAAATAAAAAGTAAGTACCAATATTCATTCTTTTGGCAGGAAAAACTCCTTGACGTGAGCTTTAAAGACAGGCAAGGATATAGTTTTTCTAATGGACTCTGGTAGTGCATTCCACAACCTTATGGCCTGGACAACAAGCTACAAGCTACAGCACATTAATTTATGCTTCTGCAAATGGATTGCTAATTCAATGAATTCTACATGACATTACAAATATGTTTGTTTGACTTTTCGACATTCAAAGTTTACCTACCAGTACCTACAGAATTGTGTTTCACTTTTCTAAATGAAATTTTGGTTGATAAACCATTTGAAACATAGATTTCTTCGCAGGCTTAGCCGCGGAGCGCAGCTACAGAAACAAATGTCTTCTTCGTCTTACCTATATTCGGTTTTGAAGGTAGATAGACAAAGGTTTTGTCTATGCCTCCTTCTCATAAAGATACCAAACAGGCGAAATCGCGAGCACTCACTTGTACATACAAAATATATAACAAGGATTGTACGCGAAGTAAAATGTAGCTAATTACGTGAGTGCCAATCCAAAGATAAATACGCCGGCGCTTTCACAAAATTAATAATATCAGTGTTACGTAGTTTACCCATGTTCCATGAATTAGCAGCATTCAGAATCATTAGGTTTAATGTTGTGTGTATAAAGCTTAAATTGTATAAAACTACGCCTAGTATTCTCGTCATCCATACCGCAATGCTTGAAGACGAAAGTTTTCAACCAGTGCGTCCTATCCGGTATGATCTACGGAGCTGAGACGTGGACACTCGCGATAGGGCTGGTCCACCAGTTCAAAGTCGCTAAGCGAGCTATGGAAAGAGCTATGCTCGGAATAGGATAGGATTTGTAACGAATACATCCGACAGAGAACCAAGGTTATCGATATAGCTCAAAGAATTAGCAAGCTGAAGTGGCAGTGGGCCGGCCATATCTCGCGAAGACCGACGGCCGCTGCTGGGGTAAACTGTTCCTGAGTAGAGACCATGACTCGGTAAACGTAGTGTAGGACACCCTCCGACCAGGTGGGACGAAGACCTGCTAAAGACTGCAGGGAGATGCTGGATACGTCAAGCTGAAGACAGGGCGCTATGGCGCTCATTTTGTTATGGGTGATATCTGTGCATATAAAAAATATATATCTATGTTATGTATTATTTTAAGTGAGCTAGTACCAAAAACACAAGCTCTACTTAGCTCGGGGCTAGATGATGTTGTGTCATGTCTTTGTGCTGTCTGTATGGTCTAGCTTATTTATTTAGTTCATAGTTGCATGTGAAAATCCATCTTGCATTTTGATTGAGATTAGAGAGATATTTGATGAAATCGCCTGTCGACTGGAAAACCAAATAATTTTGCAACTAGATTCAGAACAGAATCAAAGTAAAAACCGCCTTTTACCCGAAAAGAACTCGACTTACTCGACAGGACAATCAAATCATCTGATTTTGAATTTAGAGGCGCTCGTCCTTTTCCAAGGGTTTTATTTACAAATCAAATTTTTCCGAAACGAACTCTGTTGGACCTTCGTAATGTTATTTGACTCGATTTACGTACAGGCGTAGCGCCCAATGGGCAATGACCTCTGTGAGAGACGCAAAAGGGTTATAGGTAGGTTATGTAAAAAGAACGAGATTAAATAATTTATGTATCTACGAGATTTTTCGGTATATAAGGTATACTTACTAGATGATAACTCTACTGCCATGCGTGCCGTAGGATATTCAAGACCAAGTTCGGTCTAGCGAGCCATATTAGAGCTCATGATAAAAAAAATTCGTGATTACTTAGGGTCATCATCATCATCATCATCATCAGCCTATAATAGTCCACTGTTGGACATAGGCCTGCCCCAATGAGCGCCATAGCGCCCTGTCTTCAGCTTGACGCATCCAGCATCTACCTGCAGTCTTTCGCAAGTCGTCATCCCACCTGGTCGGAGGGCGTCCTACACTACGTTTACCGAGTCGTGGTCTCCACTCAAGAACACGTTTGCCACAGCTACTTAGGGTCGCCGTCATCGAAATCGATGAGGAGGCCTATAAAAAATATATATCTAGATCCTATATACTAGATACTTTTGTAACTTAACTTTGACAAAAGTCATTTATATGGGTGTACCGCAGGGCTCTATCTTGGGTCCTTTCCTATTTTTAGTTTATATTAATGACCTGCCTCATCTTGTAAAGAATGATCATGAGATTGTATTGTTTGCTGATGATACTTCATTAATTTTTAAAATGAAACGACAAAACACAAATTTCGACGATGTAAATACTGCAATCTCAAAGGTAGTCCATTGGTTTAGTATTAATAATCTTTTGCTTAATGAAACCAAAACAAAATGTATAAGATTTATTCTACCTAATGTAAAACAAGTTAAGGCTGATATAAACGTAAAAGGAGAAACGTTAGAAATTGTAGACAATACCGTATTTTTAGGAATAACCTTAGATAGTAAACTTCAATGGGGCCCACACATAGATAAGCTATCGAAGAGACTTAGTTCTGCAGCATATGCAGTTAAAAAAATCCGTCATCTTACAGACGTTGATACTTCTAGACTAGTCTATTTCAGCTACTTCCACAGTATTATGTCTTATGGCATACTACTGTGGGGGAACGCTGCAGATATAAACACAGTATTTGTGTTGCAGAAGAGGGCTGTTCGTGCGATCTATAATATGGGTCCCAGAGAATCCCTACGTGAAATATTCAAAGAAATAAACATAATGACAGTACCGTGTCAATATATTTATGAAAACTTGTTGTACACTCATAAAAATATCAATCGGTTCACTAAAAAAAGTGATATACATAATGTAAATACTAGAAATAAGAATAAACTCGCTGTGCCCACAACTAGGCTACACAAGATAAATGTATCTTTTAAAGGGCAATGTATACGCTTCTACAACAAAACTCCAAGTGAGTTGCAAAAATTATCAATAAATAAATTTAAAAAAATTGTGAAACATATTCTTTGTAAAAAAGCTTATTACAAAATATCAGATTACTTAGAAGATAAAAAAGCTTGGAACGAGTTTTGCTCCAACTCAAAATCTACCAACTTACAAATAAGCAAATCAAATGTACTAGACACATAAGTTATGAACGTGCTAGTGGTTTCTTCTCACTTCTTCCACTGGTGGACAAGAAATTGAAGTGAACTATAAAATAATTTAATAGTATAAAATATGACCTGTCTAAGTGCTTATTTGTAAGCTTAAAGAAATAAAAACTTTTCATTTTCATTTTTCATTTTCATTTTCATTATAACTGGATATTTATATAAGGTAAATATCTCGTTATATTATTTAATTTTAATTTATTTAATTGTAATAATGTTTTGATATTTAGTTTATATTAATGTAACTACTATGGATTTTATTATCTGACATAAATAAATACAAGTACAAATATGACAGGTGTAACCGTGTGAATACAAAATAATTATAGAGTGACATATTGAGTAATAGTTTATTATTCATATTTATTTAGATAGATACATAGATAGATTATTTATTCATACAAATAGGTTACATCATTAAGTTAGTAGTGCCTTAAAGCCTATGTTAGGTTTGTCTTAGCACTATAGTTCTCACTTAATTTAGAAATAAATTGATAATCTAAAAAAAAATGATTTATTTTGAGCCATTATTGTCCCACTGCTGGGCAAAGGCCTCCCTTTTCTCCTTCCACTCCTCGCGGTCCAACACTGCAGCAGGCCATGATGGAAAATTGTAAGTTTATTATTATAAGTTGATTATACGTTTATTATAAGATTATTAATTTATAATTAAATAATATTTTCAATACTTGCAATGACCTCGGTTAGGTATAACGTCAGTAAATATGTACTTGGAGCCTCGCAATATATTACGTCGATACCGTAAATAGGTACCTCGATACCTACCGTATCTACAGTAACGCCGTAACGTAAGTAAATATATTATGTAGATACCGTAAATAGGTACCTCTATACCTACCGTATCTACAGTAACACCGTAACGTAAGTAAATATATTACGTAGATACCGTAATTAGGTACCTCGATACCTACCGTATCTACAGTAACGCCATAACGTAAGTAAATATATTACGTAGATACCGTAAATAGGTACCTCGATACCTACCGTATCTACAGTAACATTTTACGGGTCCCAGGTAACGTAATGCCGCGTGAATCATTGCACGTCGTCAACGTGAAATTGCAGTTGTAATTTAGTGATATAAAATGTTTATTCGTTGAATTTTGTCGCTAATGTATTTGAGACAAGGAATTACCTGGCCACATTGTAGTGTAGACGAATTTTTAAACGGCCGTTTTTATTGCCATGCTCGATAGAACATGGAATATAGATAGATAGATAGATAGAACATACTTTATTGCACAAAAAGTTGTACATAGGCGAGCATAATGCTAGATAGCATTCTCTACCTGCTAACCTTTTGGTAGTGTGGACAACAGTTTAGTAGGTAGTGCTATATAACAGAGATAATCAAATATACTACTCATAATGATACTAAGCTACTTATATTATACTTAAACAGTAATATATACACGTATATAGATAGATAGATAGAATATGTTATGTTTACATCTAGGTCTACAATCTGGTTCACTACTGTAACTCTATTATTTAATGCATAAATGTGATTGTAAACTGCTTTGTAAACTTATTACAATAAATAAATAAATAAATAAATATGGACCGTTACATGACAACCAAATACTAAAGGTGTATTATATACAGTGTATATCATACATATACCTATGAATAAGTAAGTACATGGTTATAATATAATTGACACGAGATTCCTCAAATAATGATGGCAACAAACAACAAACCAAGATGGCCAATTTATTGGCGCCCAGTCATACGGCACGCTTAACAGTGTCTCTGGCCGGCCGTGTAAATGGTTTAACTGCTGCCGTAAACTGCAGCCAACACATTGTAATAATGTTTCGAATATTAAATATATGACACCGATATCATGCTTCCGAGTATTCCGATGCGCAACAACACACCACACCACCAGTGGTTGTACCTTTACAGTGCCACTCTGATTTTCAGTTAAGAATCCTCAAATAATGATGGCAACAAACCAAGATGGCCAATTTATTGGCGCCCAGTCATACGGCACGCTTAACAGTGTCTCTGGCCGGCCGTGTAAATGGTTTAACTGCTGCCGTAAACTGCAGCCGAGAAGCGGTCGTGAATGCGCCTGCGAATTGGACGCTCATTGAATTACTGGGCGGGTCTTAGGGCCAGCGGGGATGATGACGGAACGTACACGGGAAAAGTGCCTAAGCACGTATGTTCTGCTAGGTTGTAGCCATCTAAGAAACTACCAATTGTTAAAGATTTTTTTGGGTGATGTTCTCTGAAAGAAGCAGCTCCGTCAATTTACAAAAACAAATTTCACTACATAGTATAAAACACAGCCGCTTCGCGCTGTCTACCTGTTCCTATGTATGCTTAGATTTTATAACTACGCAACGGATTTTGATACGGTTTTTTTATAGATAGAGTGATTCAAGAGGAAGGTTTATTTGACATATAGATTTCTAAGCGGGCGAAGCCGCGAAGCACAGTTAGTTACTTATAAAATCAATAATGCAGAACATGTTTTATTAGAACGCTCCTGCAACAGTTTATCACGTGATTTTGAATAATTACCACATTATAACAGATATCCTGTCATTTTTACATTATAAAAACGCCCATTGCTAAACATAAGCCTCCCGCAAACGACGACGCTACGAATAGCGGTCCTGATATATTTCTGTCACCTGCATCTCTAAGTTCTGAGACTCCTCTATCTGTGAGTTCTAAGATTCGGCCCCTGCTCCCTGCAAGTCGCCCCGTGATGCTGTAAATGTACCTATTGTTTACGTCACAATGTTAATGGCCAATGGCGAAACGTAAATTCAGTCAGTTTTATGATGACGGAGTGTTAAATTGAATTTTCAGAGACTGTCGCAGTTTGGTTTTATTTGAAGTAGCTCCGTATTTACACTTCAATGATGCGAAGTACCGATCGTTGAGAACACGGACGCTGAAATAAACTGAGGGGCTGTTGGAAATAACTGTTTTATTTCATTTGGTTCTTTATGGGTTTATTTGGAAGGTTATTTGCAATGAAATGATTTGTACTGATTGAACAGAATATATTTGTTTGCATAGTATGTACGGAGAGGGTTTTGCGCAAGAGTGGGATCCAGCAGGCTGTATAATACGTTAGATTGTGTGCAAATATTATTTCTTTTACGGAAATTAATAGGGAAAGCAACAGCCACATCAACAGCAACAGCCAAAGCAACATCTTTTTGACTAATCAAATCAATGATCAAATAATTTGATAAGGTACGTTAGTAGAAACATACATAGTTTTTCTGTAGTCAACGTTAATTCGTCAAAAGATAGTTGACTATTTCACAAGATATTTGATTATTTATCAGCGACTAGATGACTCCGTCAACCGAATCACCCAAAAACTTTCCTTCTATTTTTTTTCTATACAACGCCTGCAGCAAACAATGTTTGCGGAGTCCTAGATGCACCACATCTTGATAGATTGCGTCAAATTCAAAGATCGAAGGGAGGCACTGATGATTGAACTTAATTTAAATAGATTTGATTTAGGTACATTCAACATTCTAGCGGAACCAGATTCAGCAGCGGCTGTCTCATTATTGAAGTTTTTTATGCATCAGTGACTACCTTTAAAAATAGCCACAATTTATGTTTTTATTTTGCTGTTTATTTTGTTTTGTTTGTTAGTTATAAGTTTAGGTTATGATAGGACTGGCATACTTTACGAATTAAAAGTCCTTAACAATAAATATGATATAAAAAAAAGAGCAAACAAAGTAAAAAAAATATTTAAGATATATATTTGTTTAAAAACATAGATATAACATATAGATCCATTCCAGCTCCATTATTACTTATATTTTAAGATTATTAATCTAGTTTGTCTGTAGGTATACAAACAAAATTTACGCTATTATCACCCGTTGCCTCTTAAATGTTCTAAAGAGACATTATTCATTGATTGTGAATTTGCAACCCTATTCAAAGGTACCTACCTCAATCCTTTTTCAAAGAATCGTTCTCAATTCCCGGACTCAGGTGCGAAAGCTCCCGGATAGCACTCAACGCTCACAATGATCGACTTGATCTGTCTGTATTATACAAAACATTTAAAAGGTTTATAATCAGTACAGATAACGTAGATTCGTACATCTAGCGATAATTTTCACCTTGCTGACAAGAAAGGTATTGAATGAATGAATGAATGAATTAACACTTTATTGCACTTAAAACTATAAAATAACACCATATATCTAAATATAACACATAAAAAGTACAATAGGCGGCCTTATCGCTGACAGAGATTTCTCCCAGGCAACCTAGGCATGGAGAAAAAGATATAAGATAACTAAGAGTTGGTAGATCACAAACACAAACAGATAGAGAAATATCAAAAATAAAAAAAATAAAAGATACAAGCTATATCTATACATTGCAAGCTACTTAAATTAGAATCTATTTAGATAGAAAGGAAATACTTTTAATGCACACTTAAAAATAAAACAAACAAGATAAAATAATACAAGATATGTGACAATTTGGAGGTCTTATCGCTCAAAAGCAATCTCTAATAAGATCTCTCTCTTAGGTTGTAAGATGCAAATTTAATGTGTAAATTTTAATTTTGTTTTTTCTGTGATCTGCCACCATGTTGACACGCGCCAATATTTCTGTCAAAAAACCAGCGTCACTCTACCTCTTGTGGAGAAGTAGAGCAACATTATGCTGAGACAGGACCAGCTGTGTAGAGTCACTTGTTGCTATCTTTATAGTTAAGTAGTTAATTTTTATTTTATGCTTTGTAGTAACAAGTTGTACCTACAGTGAATCAATAAATATATTTTCTTTCTTTCTTTATCTCTACCAGACAACCGTGGATGGATAGGATCGTTGGAATGAAAAAGGGTATCTGTGTGCGTTATTATGTAGTTAATTAGAACATGAAATTTAAGATGTTATTCAAATACCTATCTACTACAAATATATTAATACATTATAACTTATTATACATACCTACTTATATAAATATAATATAGTATTTAGAAATGAAGTAGGAACCTACAATATTACGTGGTATTAACCGTGATTAGATTTTTGAGTTTTCCAATATTTCCACCACAGTTTCGTGCGCCTTTAATGATCATGGCGCATGAAACTGTGCCGATCAGATCACACTTTTCTTGGCTTGGCTATTTTGTTATAAATAACAAAAATACCACAGCTGTGTTCATAACAACATTACAGTGGCTCGCAGCTGATGAAAACGGATTGCAGTACACCGCTCGCCGGGTACTCGGGGCGATCCGTCAGCGGGCAGACAGCGAGTAATGGACGCGGTCCGTTGCCAGTGCAGACTGCTCTTTCCGATTCCGTTGTAGGAAATCTAGGTACAGTCATCGCCAAAAAGCATTGAATAGATAGATGAAGATTGTTACTTACTTGCGTAAGGCTGTACTAGAAGGAATGTCATTGTGTGACAAAAGTGTCTAAGCTTGCAACGAAAGCTAAGAGGAATGTAAACTTTGAATGTTCGAATTTGCATGTTAGTAGAGCCCTGAGTTCGGTTTGACGATAGCATCGAGACCTCATCGTAGCAATCCATTTTTGCCTTTATGTTATTGGATAGTTCTATGTCCGCGAATCACAGAAAAATGAGACGAAGCGATGACTACTAAGAGTAAAAAAACTTGAGCTTGCTTAGTATGACACCATCTTTACTTACGTCATTTTGTCACGGGAGATCCATCTGGGGGGAATCATGGTGTCTTTACCCTAGATGTCAGAATTTTCCAGTGAGGCATCCAGTAACCCTCCACCATCGTCACCCCGCCTGCGCGACACGATAGCGCGTCTGCAACACACACACACACACACAAACACACACTATACCCTACCATCTCTCATTCTGATTGAATGTAGAGTTCAAATTTGTGCTCAATATAGGTATACGCAAGGTTTTCATGTTTTAACTTATTTGAATACATATATAATTTTTATTTTTGTGTTAAAAAAGGTATTTGATTTTTTTTGTCAAAGACGCATATTAATAAATACTAGAAAAACGCCGCCCCCACTTTGCCCATGCCCCGAAAGGGAAAGACTCCGCTGCGCTCACAGTCGGACCATACCCTGAAAGGGAATGACTCCGCTCCGCTCACACTCTGACCATACCCTGAAAGATGCGACGTCAACTCGTATTGTCTGCGCTGCTTTTCAACTTGTATTAGGGCCGCATATTCTTGAAGTTGCACTTTCTTGTTTTTGTTCGAAACAATGTTCTTCATTTGACAGAACGTCATCAATATTGAGGTTTAGGAAGACTCATAAACGGGTGGTTATTTGTTTCAGACAATTTATTAATTTTTTTTTACCCTCCTTAAGAACCATTATCGTACTTCAAGGAATATTCAAAAAAAAAATAGCGAAATCAGTTCATCTGCTCTCGAGATTTGCGCTTAGCAACACATTCAGCGATTCATTTTTATATTATAGATAGATGGAAAGTTTGGATGTGTAGATGTATATGGATGGATGTTTGTTACTTCTTCACGCCAAAACTACTGAACGGATCGGACTGAAATTTTGCAGCTGAAGGTCTGGAATAAAACATAGGATACTTGTCATCCCATAAATTAATTGTCATAGGAGAAAGACTGGCCACCGTGGCCGAAGATTCGGGTTCGTGGCTTAGGCCCCCAGTGGTCGACGCACCTGTGGTCGACGCCCCCGATCAGTTTAATTTAATCCGAAGATTTTTTTTATCAAATATACTGGCAGGCATAAAAGGCATAAGCTTGTAATATATTATTTCGGCTAGGAAGACATTATCATCATCAGTTTAGGCGTTGTATTCAGCCAATATCTTCACGACGACGACACAAACTTTCCCCTTTATATTATACATATATTAGTAGGATTCTGATAATCTCTTCCGCCTGCGATGCAGGAGGCTACGGGTTTAATTCCCGCTTCGGGACAAATGTATGTACGATCTACAGATATTTGTTCCGGGTGTTCTAGTCGTTTTCTATATAAAAAAAATTATATGTCTATGTCATGTATTGTATTATGTATATCAGTCATCTAGTACCCATAACACAAGCTCTGCTTAGCTTAGGGCTAGATAATGATGTGTGGATTGTCCAACATTTATTTATAGAAATAGGTAGGTAGTTATATCCATAATCTTATCTCAAGCTTCGAGTCAGTTATTACCATTATCTGGTTAAGTCAGTAGACACGTGTTATTAGACTATCGGATTAATAAACACGTGCTTATGAATGGATTGACCAGGAGTTGTAAAATAATAATTCTCTTCTTTGGAAGCTAAGTATTAGGAATAATATTGTTCGTTCATGTCCAGTCCATCCCAAGGTTGCCTGGAAGAGATCGCTGTCGGCGATAAGGCCGCCCTTTATACCTTTATTCAAAGTTTTTATCTCTGTATTATTTTCTGTTTTGTGTGGTGTAATAAAGTGTTATCTATCTATCTATAATATAACATAAGTTTTGCTTAGCTTGGGGCTAGATCATGCTGTGTGGATTGTCCAGCATTATTTATTTTTAATACATAAAGGTGCTCATTTACGTACTTGCGTTGAATACATAGTTATATCTCTATGAGAAAATAAAAATAAACTTATTTTTTATTTGTATTATAATAATTTAGGGTATATTATTTGGTTTTTCTATGTGCTTATTTTGTGAGCTTTAAGAAATAAAGATTATAAATCAAAAATCTAGCGTTTCTTAATTTTTGTTATATTTTTGCTCCAACAGTGTCGACTCCGGGCATCCTAGACTTTGTTCTCTTATCAAACTTTGTCCGACCCGGGTACTGAACCGGTTATATCTGGTTGGTATAAGATAACGGCACTTCTAGACATTGTGTTTAAATAATGATTACGAAATAATTGGTCTAGCTCTAATGAGGTGCCAGCCTAGTTGAGCTGTCTTGCGGAAACGGCTAATATCTGGAACAATCGATAGACGGACAGATCTAGGTACCTAAATCATTAGTTATCTATAGAAATAGATAGATATAGAAAATATTAATTTGCGTTTCATATAAAATAATACAAATTAAGAACTAATAATGATAAAGTTAACAAATTAGGAACTAATAAAATAATTTAAATACGTGAACACAAAGAGGCTACCCGCTCAGCATTAAATGCTACATTGACACAAGTGCCAATGCAGCGCTGGTTTTCAGGACAGAACAATAATTATCCGTTTTCAGCGGCGCGAGAGTGCTGAGGTGCTGAGTGCACTTAACACTTTGACTGCTGAAATCACACGGTATGTGTTTTCTACAAGTGACTAATATGCGTAAATCCACACTAGCGCAGCGGCTGAGAAAATACAGACCTGTCTGACTCAGCACAGCCGTAATATTTTTCGTACGAAACGCATGTGCGGCGCAACACAACCGCTGTGTAGAGCGGCAGCACGAATTTTTTAGGTTAAAAAAAAGATCGCAGTCGTCGAAAAAAAATCGCAGTCAAAGTGTTAACACAACGCAAATCACCAATAATACAAATTTAACACGCTTATCACAAATTAAAATACAAATAACAACAATTTAAACAAAATAAATAAGTTTATACAAAGGTAAGTTGAATAAAGAACAAAAATAATTTTACTAAGTACTTATTCATAAAAATATAGGAGATCGTTATATATCTCTAGAAGAAGTATTTATGGTGGCTGATCACCATATACCTATACCTCTATGTAAAACTTTTAAAACTATCATGTTTATTTACACTAAAGTCATTTAAAACATAAAAGATAAATGAGGGTAGATCGGTACGAGTATGTCTGCTCATAAAAACTTGCTCGCAGTGCCTTCAGTTATTCCGTGATCATGGCGCATGAAACTGTGCCGAAATATTGTAAAACTCAAAAATCAAATCTTGATACCTGTATATAGTTTTTTTACTTAAATGCAAAGAGAGAATACAATAACTCTTCAATGGCTGTAGTAAGCGAAACTCACGCCACTAATGTATATTTATTTAATTAGTGATACAAAAAAATATTGCTATAAAAGTCAAATAGAGTCACTAGGTAGCTATTAAATGTATCTTTATTAGCGAATGCCTAAATACTGTTAATTTAAAAAATATTGTAAACTGTTGGTCCCTTAATAAATGAAAAATAAAATAAGAAAGCAATTGTTAAGTTGTGTACGTAAACGGGCGATTAGATACAGATACTCAAGTTAAACTATTCGGCCTGTTACATTGTCGACGCGTTACCACAACAATGAGAGGTACGGAAGCCCTAAATTGGATAGGTACCGACCTCAGGTGGCAATCCGTATTACCCCACAAGGGATATTAACGTGTGACGCATTCACACCAGAAGCAGGTTGGAATTGTGTACAAAATTAACATAGGTAAGTAGAGAGGTCGTCATGTCGGCGCCACCCTATCGTATTTTGAGAGTCAGAAATATAGAATACACAGGTTTACGCACACGCTTTATAATATAAAATGTCTCGTGCAGATTGCCACGGCAGCCAGTCTTTATTGAGATTGGTTGTAGGCTGTTGTTAAGATCTTACCCACAAGAAATTGCAGAATCGCGAAATAGAAGAATCTTAAGCCTTTACACTACACAACATAGCTGGCCGGTCCGGCGGCTTTACCCGGCGGGTTAGTGTCGACAGGTTAGCCAAAGAATTTATCGCATAAAAAGTCCGGCAGCGGCGCCCTAACCAGCCGGGTAAAGCGGACCCAAGAAGTTTTTTTGGGCGTTGGTTGATTAAATATAAAATCATAGATGACATGTAGAAATCTTTACATAGTATAAAATGATGTAGTTTTCAACAATAGATAGAGGGATTCAAGAGGAAGGTTTACATGTACCTACATATATCGAAAATCGTGCAAAGGCGGGTCGCTAGTTAGAAATAAATCAAAACTTCTTTTGGATCTGGGTTAAAGTCCAGTGGTGTCAGTGGTTTCAGGTCCCTGCCGATTCCGGCTTTCTACAAAAATGGGTTCGTATCGTATGTGACTCACGTTTCCCGTTATTGCCTTAGGTATTGTTGTTTGGAAAACGATAGGTATTAATCATAGCAACACTTAATATCTACCATAACGAAATAACACGAAATTTTAAAAATAGATCAACCTAATTGTTCCTTTTTTTGAACCCAAAAAACAGAATAACTTGAAATTCAAATATTAGTATTAAAATTTATATTAAGTACAAGTAGTGTTTCCATTTATAGATTATTTATACGTATCATCCTATACATTGATTGAATACCATTTTGATAGGCTTTCAGAGAGAGGTTCCATTGCGGTCAAAAACCTCCTCATAAGCACACGTTAAGAACTAAGCGGGTCTTTGTAACGTCCATGATTAACTGTCCACATTATCAGTGCAGCCGACCACTGCCCCAATCAAGACTTGTAATCACTTGGAACCGGTTATTTGACCCGTCCTCTGAACCACGTAATCTAGGTGTCTGCCACTCGGGTTGCGAATGATTTTCGGGTGATTTTCCACAGGAATATTTTTCTGTTATTGTTTTGTTTTTATTATTCCTATCGTGTTAGCTCAGTTAGGTTAGGTTAAGTCGCCGCAGCTTGTTTTGGTTTACTAGAATTTATATTGCAAAAATCTAAGTTTTCAATCTTTCTTAAAATTAATAAATCATTGGTCTAACATCTTAAATACCGTTTAATACGTATTTATTTTGTAAGGAGATTTGTTGACCAGTGTCAGAGCTAACGTACCGACTGACTTACGAGTATTTGATCAAATTCTTGCAAAGAACGCTCGGTTAAGCGATTTTCAACCAATTGGTCAAACAGTGATTTAAAAACTGGCTGGTAAATAGTTTGTCTTAGCTTGCTAAGCACGCGCTGTTATTTATTTACTTCATATCAAAAGTTTATATTTATCTACCTAATTAATATCTGTTTACAAACAAATTACTCGTTTCTACCGGTTATAATAGACAAACTGTGAGTTACCTTATCATCAGAACCGAGAATATAAACGTGGTCGCAATGTGATACAGCTCATTCTTACTTTGTTCTGCTAACAATTGGTTTAGTCTGTTAAATATTTTTTTGATTTATTTTTAAAATGATTGAGACAAAGGCCCCCGCTTTTACGGAGCTCAGTGAGTTCGCTAGCATTAGCGTGAGTATCTTTTGATTTAAATATCTAAATAATTATCATCGGTTCACCACTTATGCCTTACAATGTTCCATAAATTCATAATTAACGTCCGTGAGTTTTGACTTGCGTTTAAAGATGTAAGTTTTCAAATAGGTACTTTAAGCGTTGCCGGCAGGCGTAAAAATTCGTATAAAGCGTTTTACGATCACAGCCAATCAAAATTTCTATTGAAAAACTTCACTAATTTACATCGACGGCAATATAACTTTAATTTTACTACATGCATTTTCCCTTATTGGATTAAGACTGGGTTCAGAAAAACGTTTTACTTTTACCCTGCTATCCAAAATGCACTAGAATTTTTATAAACCATTTTGTTCTAGGTACCTTTCTGATTTTAACGGTATTGTTTTTAAGTTGTTTTTATAAAAGACTAGCGAACCGTCCCGGCTTCGCACGGGTATTTTTTATTTTTATTATTTACCATCCATACTTACAAACTTTCGCGTTTATAATATTAAGTAGGATAAAGGATGTCACTTGGGTATTTAAAATGGGAACATATCAGCTCGTTTTTGTGTTTTAAGATATCTTGAGCGAGTCTAAACAGTATTTTCAGATCTGAAAAGTTGAGTTCAATATCGTCCGCTTCCATCCATGATAGACCTTTGCAAAGTTTCTTTATCAGCCTGCCCGAGCTCTCGCTGTGAGAAGCTCAATATTTCTCGCCAGTCTGTCTCAACCATTATGATAGAAATGAAATGGCGTATTGATATGCAAGGAATTTTATAGGTACATTTTTCACACCTTGGGTTACATTATTGGAGTTTTCCCCCTTCTTTTTTATGATCCCTTACTTTTTTGAAAATATAATATAGCCTATGTTCACCATGGATATTTAGGCTTCCTAACGGTGACAGAATTCAAATCGGTCCAGTAGTTTCGGAGCCTATTCGTTACAAACAAACAAACAAAAAATCAAACCCTTCCTCTTTATAATTTTAGTATAGAAGTATAGATAACCCAGATAAACTGGACTTTTGATGCCCTGCTTGCTCTTAGAGAACAAAGATGACATCCTTACTAAGTACCATTAGTAAAATATGTATGTATAGTCAAATTTCGCCTAGCTGAATTTTCGACCATGGCGACCATTTTCAAGGGAGACCGCTCAACTTCCACATATCATCTGAAATTATCAATTATTGATAATTTCAGATTTCAAGAACTTAATTTCTTTAACTTTACAAAATAAGTACCTTCATAGACAGGTCAAACTTTATACCATACATTTCCTTCATGAGACAGAGAAATCGACAGGATGATATTCCTGGATGTCCTAGTCCAAGGTTACGTATTAGGTCATTACCTAATCAGTGACCCTGAGATTAGGTAATGACCAAATCTGTGACCCCGCAGGATATAGTAAATATTTATGATTATGTTAAACTGATAGTTAGTAAATCATCCCTGGTTTTTATCTCCACCAGGCTGGCGGTAAGGTAGTCTTCGCGACAGATGACTTCTTCGCACCCTGCGAGAGCATGTTGTCTGACAGCGAGCCTGTCTTCATCACTGACAAGTACACGGAGTTTGGCAAGTGGATGGATGGCTGGGAAACCAGGAGGAAGAGGATCCAGGGACATGATTGGTGCATTTTGAAGTTAGCTACGAAGTGTGTTGTTAGAGGTAAGTTTTATAAAAATGATTAGATTTAATTATATGATGTTTTCTGTAAGTTAAGTCAATTAAATTTCATGTCCCTCGATCCATGTAATTGGTATAATAATGTTGCTATATTAAATAAAGTATAAAAAAAACTACTTCACGAGACTTGAACCGGCAACCTTCCCGAGATGCGCTACCTACTGCGCACCCCGAAAGCCAAAAAACGTAACAAACAAATAAAAGAGTTAATCGAATTTTTTGGGACATTATTAAATTTCTTAGAAAAAACCTTGTAAATAAAAACATTCAATAAAAATAATGAAAACATCTGTCATATCAAAAAGTCAATGTAATTATCATAATTTTTCGGCATTTTTTCTCAATTTTTTTTGCGTCATGGTCTCGCGACATGTCGCTTCGAAAGAGCACCAACCTATAGCTGCACTATATTTAATTAAAGATGCATAGATCAGCAGTATCCGTTTTATATACCTTCATATATTAAAATCATATCTGTATTTATTCAAAAAATAATATTGATTTATGTTTATTCTAGGGTTATTGATCGATACAGCCTTCTTCACTGGAAACTACGCGCCAAAGTACTCGTTACAAGCAGCTTGCCTGACCTCGGAAGGTACGATTTTTTTTTAATATTTGTACTTTTTAATTTACTTGAACAGAATATATATTTTTTTTAATTTTTGTTGGTTTAATTCAGAATGAAAGCAACGTTCTTGCGAATATGTTTCGTAGAACTGCTACGCCGTAGCATGAGTTCGTAGGCGAAATGTCTACGAACTATTTTCGATTTCTTAGCGTGGCACTACTTACTAATTAGTCCGAGTAAAATCTCAAGAGGTCCCACAATATAGCATTCTAAGAAATCCTATTTTTGCTATACGCACATTTTTATAGTCTAAGATAAAATTGCAGTTGCAGACAACTTTCTTGTCGAATAGGCAAAATCAATCAACAATCGATACGAAATAGATTCATGCGCCTTTCTTTGAACCACACTGGAGTCTGTAAAGGTATAACACTTATATTCCTGTAACCTCCTTCATTTTCTTCAACTTATTGCGTCCCACTTTCGGGCAAAACGCCTCCCCGAATCCTACGTACCATACGGTACGGTAACGCATCGTGCGTTACCTCCCGTAGTTATTGTATTCTCTTTGTGACCTTCCACTAAAATCTAAGCAAAAAAACCATGGAGTCGTAAAAAACTTATCCACGTAATATTATCTTACAGACGAGGATTTAATCCCTCCACGAGATGGAAGCATGGGCTCAGCGTGCACCGAATGCGAGTTAGACAGCATCCAGCGGATCAGCTCTCACAAATGGACCGAGATAGTGCCTGTTACGGCGCTGCGACCGGGATATGAAGACACTAGACTGAACTTTCAGAAGGTATGTCCTTTAGAAGAAAGAAGGTTAATCTAGGTTAACTGCTTGATACCACGATAGATTTTTTTATTAAGTTACAGGGTTAAATGATTAAGTAACTAAATAATGCTGGACAATCCACACAGCATCATCTAGCCCCAAGCTAAGCCCAAGCTTGTGTTATATCGCAGGCGGAACTTCGCCCAGCGCGCTACAGCGGTCGTCAATATTGTAACCCTCGAATCATGGCACAGATTTTTTTGTGTGTGTGTAATGTGAACCGTCGTTTTGTTAAATTACTGGTTGTTGCGAATCTTTTAGATGTTCCTTGTGATATTCTTCAACAAAAAGTACTACTAACTTATGCTTATTATCAATATTTACTCCATGATCTTATTGCATCCATGAACAAAAAACATATTTATCTAGCACAAATTCTGGGTGAAGGAATAAATAATAAATAAATATAAATAAATAAAGCTGTACAATTCACACGGCATTATCTAGCCCCAAGCTAAGCAGAGCTTGTGTTATGGAAAAATAGACGCATTAGGTACTTCTTGTCCATCACCTATAGGAAAGGTAAAATCCTATTTTACTGTACTTACTGCGAACGTTTTCTGTTTGATAGCTTTTACTTTGTGTTGCACCTTGATGAAACTTTCAAAGCCTCTTTGAGGGAGCAATGAATTTCCGTTCGGTACAGAGATTTTTACGATCAAATCCGTTCTCAAAGTCACGTCAATATGAATATTTTCTTTGAAATTAAGACATTATTAACATAGTTCGATAGTCATATCTTTGAGTTACTCGTACATCTAGATTGATTGCAACAGTCTGAAGTTAGCTCAACAGCTACAATTGTAAAACCAAATTTTTATTTGTTTCTATTCTTATATCATATTAGTCTTTGTTAATAAATTTTTCTTCACCTAGTGCCATAAACCTTTTTAATACATAAGATACTTGTAAATATTGATTAACTAGTTATAAGATATCCCATGGGACTGACAGACACTGTTAGACTCAAAGTCCCTAATTAAATTAGAATAAAAAAAAGTGGGATAATAATTAGTTTTTCAGCTTCAGAAAAAAGGGATAAAAAATAGTTTTTCAGTTTAATTTAAAACGGTTATTTCACCCAGACCTTATTCGCATTTTGGTGGCCATAAAACGCGAAACGTCTGATCGACTAAGACCGCTTGCAATTTTCTCGATCCCCAATAAATATAGCAATGTTTCCAAATTGCATCTTTTCGTAAACCTCGCTCAGACATCAGTCTCGAACGGGTGCAATAAAGCACAGATATCTGTATTATCCGATATTCCTGGAATTTACGCTGAGACAGGATGATGAACTAATCCTGCAGATGATCGATACATAGTGGTGGTGGTTTTAGAAAATTAAGTGATTCTCCTCAAATAACGAAAGGCAATCAGCGATCCGGCGATCAGCAAGCGTGGTGATTATGGAAATACCCTTGTCTTGTTGCCTTTCCTAAAGGCGATTTCAGCAGTGGACCATATTGGTGAAAAGGCAAGCTTACTGTAATAGGGGTTTGTCTATGATGGCCAAGTAGATATGGCAAGCAGAAAAGTGGTCGTTGGTGTTCTTCCAACTCAAAGTGGGTTCGTAGTTAACCCGCTTATATTTATAATGAAGAATAGTGGTAATTATTTAGCGACCTTGACGTATAGTAAATGATATGTTGAACTACTAGGAAATCGGGTGCCTCCACAACGGGGTGTCACACACCGGTGGCCTAACCCACGAACCCGTTATGCAGGCAGTGAATGCATTTTATCATTATAATTTTTTACTTGTATATATCTATTAAATTTCAATCTGAATATCAATCCCATCTTCTCGGATTCCACTTTCAAACCTCTTCTTGTTCTTTTCTTCGTCTTTGCTTTCTTTCACCGAAATTTTTGGGCTCTGTTCCGTCGTCGTCAACATAGAAAACTTTAATACTAAAGTTTTATCTCAAGAATAACTCCCCGATTTGTCCGACCATTCTGTGCTGTCTCATTGAACACAACTCTGCAGATCAATGGCCAGATTACATCGTCTAGATACGATTGCTTGTCTATCGGAGAAATTCAACTTCGATGAACATTGGATACGTAAAAGTACATAGCTGCCATAGTATAACCGACACACTTTAACGACAGGTTAATTGATAGGTAGGTATTCTAGTTTTGCGCTGGTGAACTGTGAGCCAGAAGTAGAAAATGTTTATGTCATAGCTATACAAATACAAATCATTTATTGATAACGAAGTTACATGTCAAAAAAAGTGGTATTCAATATAATATCCACCCTATTTTTCTTTGTCTTCGTACTACGAAGACAAAGAAAAATAGGGTGGATCGGTATATCGGTATGTCTGCCAATAAAAACATACTCGTAGTGCCTTCAGTTATTCCGTGATCATGGCGCATGAAACTGTCCCAAAATATTGAAAAACTCAAAAACGGGATATTTATCATGATTTGATGATAAATATCCCGTTTTAAATAACTTTCCTGGCAACACTGGTTATCTATTTTTAAATTAAATACCTTTTCACTATTTTTTAACTTTAAACAAATCAATGAAACACCTTTTTTCACCTACGAAACGGTAAAACAAAAGAGGAGGAGGTTCTATGTTCGGCTGTCTGTATTTATTTTTGTATGTTCGTAATTTCTCCGCCAATTATGGACCTGCAGCCTTATTAGCTAAGTTAACGGGTAGCCTGGTGTGTATAAACTTCTGTTATGGCCTATTTGTGACAGACTATTAGTATAAGCACAGTAATAAACAAGCTATTTTTAATTGGTTTCAGGTGCTATGCGACGAAGCTTACACACACATTAGATTGAACATTTACCCGGATGGAGGCATTGCCCGATTCAGGGTCTACGGGGAAGCGAAGCCCGAAGCGCCTCCTAAGCACCAGATCGTCGACTTGATGTCATTGCTCAACGGAGCTTCTTGCCAAGGTTAGTCTGACACTGTTTTTATGACAATAACAAAACAAAAAACACAAACAACAACCTGCCATAATCGGTGCATCGCTGAACGTAAGAGGGAGACAAAGGGATTTAATTTGTTCAATTCATCAGTTATTGTTTGCGCTTTGTGTTCCGCGGCACCAATGGCATAAAAAAGCGTGCCCTCAATGAGTTATACTTATCTATTTCATAGGGCCCTAGACACGTTCGGCTTAAAAAAGTGACCTTGACGAAGCTGAAAAAGCTTCTAATGATGTTCTAGAACATGGCTCTTTGGGCTCTTAACTACCACCTTATTATTTTTGGAGAATACATAGTTATTTCAATAGATATAGACTTATCTTTTACACAGTCACAGTATAAACAAAACAAAACTTTTTTTAAACTCTGTTTTTTGCAATAAAAATTCTTTAAAATAAAACCTCCTTTAATTTCCACAGCTTATTCGAATGCCCACTACGGCCACCCTCGGAACATGATGAAGCCCTGCAAGAGTACGACAATGGCCGACGGTTGGGAAACCGCGCGGAGGCTCGACAGACCAGAGGTTCTGGAGACCAAAGAGGATGGCACTCTTAAAGTACCAGGTAAGGAGTTTTAATCTCTATTTTATAACATAACTAGCTGCTTCCCGCGGCCCGCGTTGAAATCTATGTGTCAAATGGAATCACTCTATCTATTTAAAAAACCGCACCAAAATCAGTTGCGTAGTTTTAAAGATTTAAGCATACTATATATGCATACTAAGATAGGGCTGTCCCTATGTATGTACAGACAAAGGGAAGCGACTTAGTTTTATACTATGTAGTGACAATACATAATGTATGTAGGTCGTTAAAATGTATGTCTTGAAAAAATCTGTTAGTAGATAGGTACCTACGTCTTTTCACAAAACTTTTTAGGAACTATTATGGAACTTGGCACCTACCTTTAGGTTCTCAGCTTTTTATCGGTGAAGCTACAATCTGAACGAACTTGGTTGAATTGTCACATTAATGTTTTTGAGGGGAATCCTCTTTCGTTTCTTTTGCATAGCTGATTACACTTCTCAATTCTCTACAATCGAATAAAAATGATACAAGCAGCAATAAAAATCTCCATTTTGCTGATAAAAATCTGTTCTTGATTAGCCAAACATGAAAAATTCGCATATGATTCTAACAACTTCAATCTTTCCCGGAACTGTTATTGCGATTCCCACCCACAAAAGAGAAATTTCTTAGAAGAGCAAAATCTAAATAAAATTTCCGCCGTAAAAACTATACCAATAACTAAGCCTTGCTCATAATTAATAGTTGATTGCTAATTTCAACTCTACCTCTCTTATTTCTAGGTCAAGAATGGGCTGTTTTCAAATTAGGCTTCCCCGGCAAAATATGCCAGCTATGCATAGACACAGCGCACTTCAAAGGAAACTACCCTGACTCGGTGAAGATTGAGGGCGCCTATTTGGGCTGCGCTGATTGGTCGGATATCGGACACGCTGGCGCTGGCTGGAAAACCATACTGAGGCCGAGTAAGGTAAGCTGAGCAATTCCAAGTCGATGTTTCTAACCTGTATTTAACTACTGTAACTGTAACTAAACATAGGTGAAGTAAACTTAACTATAGTGGAGATGATCCATGGTATAATTAGTGACCACAATAGATGGTTAATCTACCGTTCTAAGTTTTAAAGAAACCATAAAGATGAGGCCCAGCTTTTACCTACGAATAATTACTATTTTCACTACCTACTTTTTTTAACAAAACCTTTACTTTATGTATTATTATGATACTTGGCTTTACCTTTTTAAATTAAAGCCATAGCCGAATCTCGCAAAAAACACGAATGAGCTTAAAAACGACTCATGGCGTACAGTTTCTCAAAAATGGTCTTAGCCTATGTGTAAAGACATACTGTTGCGTTTATATTAAGGGGATCCCGTGAATAACTAAGACTGTCAGATTGCATGTCAATTTTACCAAAAGTGGTCGACAGACGGCGCTTATTTTTTACATAGACTTGTGCAAATTTTATCTGTTATAGAATAGGCAAACTTTAGTTCTTTTGGTTGATGTAAGGTACCTACTAAAGTCATGTGATATTTTTAATCACTTATATTAGATGCACTTTAGAGAAATCTTATAGACGGTGCGCCATACATGGCACTCCGGAGAAGTCTTAAGAGAACATTTTCAGCTTTACAACATCGTTATGTTACGAATAAATCGATTTTTATACTCACATGTGTAGAGAAAGACATGGACTCTTTGGTTCTTGTTAAAAAAATGCGAAACCTCCTAATACAAGTATTCTATACTTAAATGGATGTTTCAAAATATTATTTAATATTTTTAATATTAGATAATCATGGACGTTGTGAACGAAATAAAACTATTGTATTTGTTGATAACATTGTTTTTTCTTCCAGCTTTCCGCCCACAACGAGCACTGGATCGACTGCAGCTCTGAAGTAGTCTCACACATCAGGGTCACCATGGCACCTGATGGTGGAATCAGCAGGGTGCGCGCCTTTGGCTTCGTAGACTCATGATCTACACAGGTGCTTAGCTTCTATCTGGTTTTCTAAGGCTGTGTTCAGCTAGTCAGCTCATAACTTTTCATTGTATAAGAGAGATAGTTGTACTATAATCAATAACTCACGCATGGCAGGCTGATTGGTGATAGAGTGATGAATTGATTTGTACCCTGAAAAAATCCCTTCCCTGCCCCATTATGTCATGACAACTGATAAACGTACGATTTAAAGAATCGTGGCTTGGATATTTAAATGAGGTGTTCACATAATAACACGGCACGAATAACTGTCATCCCTGTCGTCCACGACACTTTCCGTCGTGCCGATAGATTTTCAAGGGAATGTCAATACTGGGAACAGCTTGAGACGATAATCGTTCAACGATAAAGTATCGTTACGACATAATGGGAACGAACCCTAAATCTGGGTACTGAATGATACTGTAATGTATCGTGTCACACAGCATTCGTGCAGTCACTATGGGGAAAAAAGGTTCTAGCAGCAACCAACCAACCAAAGAGACGGAATTTTGACGTTTCTTGCTCGCTGCTAATAATAGATTATGCCTCGTAGTACTGGGAGTACTCGGCTATAAAGATCGCCTTTAACAGCAAGTGAATCGCTAATGTTAGTCGGGTCGTGCCTCATATTATTATAACAACCACTGCCTGAGTTGTAGAGTAATATTCTTTAGGCGAAACCGCCTCAAATATAAGTGTTTGTTTTAGGAATGATATCTCTATGGTCTTTTGCTGCATTTTAAAAGCGCCGTCGAAAAGCGCTTGTTCTAAGTTATCAAAGGTTGTCCTCGTAGGTAAATCCTTCAAAAGTATGAAACATTTAAAAAGTACTATTTTGGGAGAGTAGGTAAATAGGATGTTTTATATTTGTAGGTTTAAATTTGTACCAAAGATATGAATATTGTAATAAAGTAGTTTTGTTTCTAAGGTATTAATAAGTATTAGGTATCTCAATAATACAATTCGATTTTACGAATAATTGTAACGTGTGATATAATAACCAACATTATATAAAAAAATCTTACATCACGTAGAAAAGCAAAAATAAAAATGGTTTCGTTTTTAAAATGTGTTTTATTATCTATGTATTTGAACATACAAACAAATGGAACTTCAAAATGTGAATTTTGTGTGTTATTATTTTCCCCTTGAAATATAGTAGTTTTACTTGTTCACTTCACTCGTTTGTATTTTTAACCGACTTGAAAAAAGGGGGAGGTTCTCAATTCGACTGGTTTTTTTTCCTATGTTTTTGTTACCTCAGAACTTTCGATTACTTACGTGAACCGATTTTGATGATTTTTTTTTTAATTATTTTTCTTTGTAAGCTGGCGTGCTTTCTGTATGGTACGTCCCATTTCAATTTGGTCCAGTTCGGACAATGGCATCCATGAGAAAACCATAAAAATCTTTAATTTGCATTTAATATGTGCGCGACAAATGGACTATAACTAGAACTCAATATCACGCCAACCGATTTCTTCTTATGATTATTTTTTTAAACTATATTGTAAACCCGTTTGCATTATTTAGGAATTTTAAGTCGGTTTTTATTTATAACACAAAAATCAAATTATCCTTCAAGCATACCTATCCAGTAAGAATGGAAAACAAAGAAATATGTAGTAATACCTACCTGAATATTAACCCAGACAAGACGAGCATGCAAATCCTGGTATTACAGTCAAGAGGAGACTAGGCCAAAACAGAACAGGTATAAAAATCTTATCGGTCGTGAGCCCAACACAAAACACAAAACCGCCAAGTGCCGCATCCCAGTTGTTGAGTGCACTCGCAAACTTTTGTTAGTTTCCGCCTCACTGACTATAGACTTCGGGAGAATAGGGGCGCATCGCAACCTTTTATCTGTAGGAGAAAGGTAAATGCATTATGTTTTGAGGCGCTTTTATTTGATTACAGTGTCCTTTGGGTCATCTAAATAAAATAAATATAAATTTACTTTCAAGGTCATAATTGGGGCCAGTTACCTACCGTCAACTTATACTAAACATTAACTTTTATGCTATAATTAAAAATGCATCAGTATCATTTTTCACTTTGCTAATATTATTTTGTATTTCATGTATTATATTATGTGTATGTAATTATGTTCCACAAAATTATGGAACTGTTGTTAGCTTTGCTCTAAGTCTGTGAATATATTGTTACCTAAAAATAAGGTTTGTTTCCTAAATAAATAAAAATTAAATAAATACAGTTTTGTAAAAAGTGATTGATACAAATATATATACATAGAAGAAGAATATATATATATCAAAAAAGTATATAGATCAAAAGTTTACACTTTTTGATGCCCTTTCTTCATACTGCTTTACCCCAGTTCACCCTGGGACTTACACAACTGCAACTCCCTCCACAAACTATCCGATTCATGTTTGTGATCAAAGCTCTGACGCTAACACAAAGCTTGCTCAGGTTCTAGTGATATTGCCGAAGTTTGAGCTAAAGCTAAGTAATGTCGTAGATACCTGCCGACTTCGTTCAAGATAAGTTTATCTGCTAGACGATTGAAATGCTTCCTCGGTATTGAAAGATTGAGCGTAGCTCTGTGCACATTAATCCATCGCCGCTATCGTGCAGCACAAAAATGTGCACTCAAATATGGGTTTAAAATCAGGATACATTTTACAGAGAAAAAGGGTTTCCCACATAACAAGGCTCATATTTGAATTGTGGTGGGTGTTAGCGGTGTTTTTCAGACTTAAAGCTACTGTATATGCAAAATATAAAAAAGCCTTTATTTGATCTCTTTGTATAATATATATTTTTATCCATCCCTGGTTGCCTGGAAGAAATCGCTTTAAGCGATAAGGCCGCCTATTGTACTGTTATAATGTAAGATTTAGATATAAGGTTTTATTTTGTTATTTTGGGTACAATATAGTGTTCATTCATTCATTCGTTCATTCATTTTGATCCTGCTACATTGCTTTCTAATTTAGGTACTGTTATTGCGTTATTTATACACTTTTTAACACACTATATTTTATACTAAATCTGTATGTAAAGATGTGTGAAATATGACAGCACATGGATCTTCACGATCTGATGATGAGTCGTGGACTTCTCCTCGCATGCACGTGTGATCGATAATACATGACCAGGGTCACCAGACTAGATAAGATCACTTCGTAACAAGATTTATCCAGTCTACTTACTAGATTATGAAGTCACCGATGAAGCCGATAAATTACAACTCGGTCACAGTATCTGTGCACCTTGAGCCAAACATTTTGTATGGCTCAAGGTGCACAGATATTGTGACCGAGTTGTAGATACAAATCACATAAATAAAAATGATTCTGGATAATTCTCACAGCAATAGCAGTGTTATGGGTACCAAATAACTGATAAACTTAATAAACTTATATCCTACTAATATTATAAACGCGAAAGTTTGTGAGGATGTATGGGAGTATGTTTGTTGCTCTTCACGCAATAACTACTGAATGGATTTTGATAAAACTTCACAGTAATATAGCTTACATATCAGAATAACACATAGGCTACAATTCCTAAGGATATATAGTATATTATCCAAAAAATTGCTATCACCACGCGGGTGAAACCGCGGGGCGCAGCTAGTAAAAATATATAAGTACTAGCTGCGCTCCGCGGTTATGTGGTTAATGTGCACAGTAGTTTTTACTTGAAAGAGTAATAAACATCCATCCATACTTACAAACTTTGACGTTTATAATATTAGTAGGATTATACATAGAAATCATCCAGAAAACCATGAACTACAGAAACCGGCGGAACGTACAAACATTTGTCCCGAGGCGGGAATCGAACCCACAACATCCTGCGTTGCAGGTGGCCCACGCGCCACAGAGGTTGTCAAATCTCTCAATGTAGCTCTAGACTAGAAGCTTAGAATTCATCCACACAGAAACAAAAACCAACGAACACAGCTCTCGAATCATTTTCATTCAAACAGAGCTTAGAGTTTGCAAAAGTTGTTATTTCTCACGGGTCTTACGTTATGATCCTCCTAATGGTTGCATGAGGTCTGCATGATACCCCTAAAGGGGGTTCTGGGGATTAGCACTAATTACGTTTCCTTGTTCATTTTCTGCTCAACAAATCGCGTATTGTCGTCTTTCGTTTGAAATTAGAAAAGGGGTTTTTGTGAACCGTTGCGAACAAGCTCTTCTTGATCTTGTGGGTGCCACAAGAATAATGTCAGGAAGGCTAACTGGTACCTAATAATACTAAAATCAAGATGTAAGTTGCGCGAGTGATTATTTTCGCAAATTACATTTCTGCGTATCAAACAAGTGCGGAAACATTTTCGCGAGTAGACACACGCTAAATCACAAACCTCATAATATCTCTCGCAGTAGACGGCACAGAGATTTGCAGATTTCATCATTGAGTAGTGGACTAAGCGCCTGCGACCATCAGACTTTCTGGCTCTAAGGCTATAGTGAATTTTGCTTTCTCTCTTTTGTTATATCTTACTTTCCCTTATCCCCCTCCTCCCATCTCCATAATGATATACATTTTAACGTAGATTTTCGTAGCACGTGCTACGATGTCCCGGCATGGCTTACCATACAAAAAACTTCAACGCGCACCCACTTTTCTACTACACACAAAGTTGAATTGACGGACGACAAATAAATATTAATAAATAATAAATTGACGCTGACTGTACTACTATTAGTTGCTAAAATTTTATTTTATTATATTTTTATATTATTTAAATTTAAATTTAAGAGCAAATCATTGTGATTGCTATATTTAAAAAGAAAGGGCTAGCCTTTTTACGGCATATCGCCAATCGCTAGCGACTTATTTTTTTGGTAAAACCAAAAAAATAAGTCGCTAACGATTGGTTATGTCCTTTGTTTACAAAAAAAAATATCATTCTAGAACCAAGCTAAAACTGAGTAATAACGTGTGTTTTTATTATTATTAAACTTCTTCATTTACGAACGTACGCACATACTTAAAGTTTATAATAAACTAGCTTCTGCCCACGGCTTCGAACGCGTTTTTTGGAATAAAAAGAAACAAAGGTATGTATTATTAGTGTTATTCCAAGTAGGTACATATCTGTGTGCATAATTTCAGCCCAATCTATTCAGTAGTTTTGCCTTCGGTCCAACCTTTTCACAAAAGCACAAACTTTCGTTTTTATAATATTGGTAGGATAGATCACCGTCATTATAATCATCAGCCCATGATAGTCCACTGCTGGACATAGGCCTCCCCCAATGAGCGCCATAGCGCCCTGTCTTCAGCTTGCCGCATCCAGCATCTACCTGCAGTCTTTCGCAGGTCGTCATCCCACCTGGTCGGAGGGAGCAGATAACCGTATGAATTGCCAATTCCATAGCCTTTCATCAGTGTAAAATGTTTGTGCCATGTCATGTCAATTAAAAATGCACGTTGTTTGTTACAAGCTAACGTGCACTTCCCATCGAATATGAATAGAATGGACAAAGAGTTCCGTTACTTTGTTTTTGTAACTGGCCTTTAATAAATTTAAAGGCCAGTTACAAAAACAAAGTAACACAGTAGTTGTTTAAAAAAACAACTGCAGTAAAATAAATATTTTTTTATAAAATAAAAAACAAGATGAATGTAATGTAATATATACATAATAATACAACTGTATTTGCAATTCCGTACAAGGTTTTTTAGATTTTATGTAACTATTTCTACTTTATTATCTATATATATAAAAGAAAGTCGTGTTTGTTACAACACTTATAACTCGAGAACGGCTGGACCGATTTGACTGAAAATTGGTGAGAAGGTAGGTTAGAACCAGGAGTCTAACATATGATATTAAAAAAAAACCATTTGACAAATCGATTTCCTCGGGAGCGAAGCCGCGGGGCGCAGCTAGTTGTAAAATAATTATGACATCTATTCTTGCAAATAAATATTATTAATTGATGAACAGTCATTGATGAAAAATATAGCTTTTTTTCAATTACCCAGCTAGAAACAGCGTTAACAATTAACCACAGGAGTCACCTAACTAGACTGACTTTAATTAAGTAAAAACAAATTAATTTATTCAATACAATTCTCAATGAATAATAATGTTTACTGTTTTGAACATTGTTTTGAATAAGCTATTTTACAATCAACCACATAACCCTTACACTTAGCCACATAGGTACCTAGTTAAAAACACGCTCATGAATTATCTGAAGTCTCTTATGTCATTGCAATAGAGTTAATATTGGTGATGATCAAGGCCGGGGAGGCTGCGCGGCCGCAATGCTGCCAACATCGCGGCGTGATCACGAGATAGCTCATCTTATCATCAGCTGATGTGAGAATAACGAACGCACGATCGTTGCTACCGGTTTGTGTGGACTATGTGCTGTTAGGACCGAGTTCGAATTTCAATTTGTAAGTTTCTTTCTTTTATTTTATTGCTTTTTCTTTCGTAGTTCCGATTTTAAATTGTAGGTATATTATTTTAATTTAGTTGTTGTAATAGCTAGTAGGTTGTTTTTTTAATAACTTTTAAAACTTCTTCGTAGTGTTGGTTTTAAGAACGATTTTCAATTTCAAAATGGAATACTACCTCCTTGTTTTAATTATTTGCATGTACCTAATTACAATCTTAAATAATTAATCATGAAATTTAATTAAGAATAAAAGAATCTACCAAGCATTACCAAAAACCATTTCAAAATCAATTTATTAGACATCATTGAAAATAATTATTAATATATCTACTACCTTAATTATTTTCTTAATTTACGTATTTTCTATACTTATTTTTAGGTGGGATAGGTATCCTTAATTTAATAGTTATTTTGTTGGAAATCTTATTAATATATTAGCTTTGAATTTACTTTACTCTTAATCTGTTCAAAATATTTATTACTACATAGGTACTGCAAACGAGAAACATCAACGTAGCTCCATTCCATACATTTCTAACACGCTCAATCCCTATGGATGGGCCACATTAAAATTCCTTCTCATCAAGGTTTCGTCATCATTACCCCATAATCATTAAACAAGCGCGAGCGCAACCGGTCTCCGACCACTATGAACTTAGTCACAAGATTCCACCAACATACCTACCAACATAAGAAAACAACACTGCCTTGCCTTCAGTTCAAAGCCGCGCGTGATTCGCGTCGCACGTATCGTCAACGAGAAAATACCGGGTGCGTCTTTTATAAACTTAATTTAGATGGAAATAAGGTTTAGTTTTACCTGTGAGGTATCTTCTAGCGAGCTTAATATTTGATAAGCCTTCGATCAAAGGCCCTCATTGTGTTACTGATAACGTTTGATGCCGTCGTATTGTGCTTAACATACTTGTGTGTTGTATGTTATCATGTGTTAATGTAATTTTTACGTTTAAAATTGTTATTTTTTACTGTGTCCAATCTTATAGCGATAAACTTGGTACATAATGAGGTCCCGTAACAACACAATAGAGAAGAAATCAATCCGTTTCTTTGGATGATTCAGATTTCTTATTACAAAATCGTTATTTCTCGACTTGAAAAACAAGTCATATTTTATACCATAAATTATTATCAATTAAGAAAAAAGGTTTTTATGATTTATCATGACCAAAATTTTTTGTCCATTGAGATTTAGAAGAACATGTTCGAATTTAAACATAAATACTCCAGACAACACAAGAAAAGTTAATATTTAGCCTAAATAGGATATTACCTACTTAACAAATCATATAAATATGTAGTCATTGAATACTTAAAAAACATCCATTCATCTCTAGAGAGAGGGAGAGGCCTTTTCCTACTTACACTGCATAAATAATGCTGGACAATTCACACAGCATTACCTAGCCCCATGGTAAGCAGAGCTTGTGTTATGGGTACTAGATAACTGATATACATAATACAATACATTACATAGATAGATATTTGTTTTTATTATACATAGAAAACGACAACGACAACCTCCTGCGTCGCACGCGGACCTTCGCCCACCGCGCCACATCGGTCGTCAAAATTATTAGCTACAAGACTGGAACCAAACATAGACTTTATTTTTTTTCCTGTAAAACTGTTTCCGTGGGAATAGAAATAAATAAACGTTTCCATGGAAACAACGCGTGCGAAGCCGCAGAGAACTGGCAGAAACTACTAATATAAGAATTATATTGAAATTAGTTTTCCTATTGTTGATAATGATCTCATGCTTTATTATATTCCCGACTCGAAATTATACATTACTAGCTGCGCCCCGCGGTTTCACCCGCGTGGTGATAGATATTTTGGATAATATACAATATATCTTTATAAATTGTAGCCTATCTGTTATTCTGATGTATAAGCTATATTACTGTAAAGTTTCATTAAAATCCATTCAGTAGTTTCTACGTGAAAGAGAACAAACATCCATCCCTCCATACTTACAAACTTTCTCATTTATAATATTAGTAGGATCAGTATATCAACGGTTGTATTATACCTGTTTTTGTATTTGTCTGTTTTATGTACCGGAAACAGCGCTTACCGGAAGTGTAGGTACCTACCTACATAATGTCAAGTTACCTTCCATATAAACGTCACGTGCACTGATTATGAATTTCAATGTTTTACAACACTCGACTTTGAGATAACGTTAGAACAGCATCTTGAGTTCTTGCTGCCGCTGATAAATAGGTTGTTTTATGTGTAGGTAGATTAGATAGTGTTCTTGAGTGGAGACTGCGACTCGGCAAGTGTAGTGTAGGATGCCCTCTAGCTAGGTGGGATGACGACTTGCGAAAGACTGCAGGGAGATGCTGAAGACTGGGCGCTGGAGGTTATTAGCGGAGGCATATGTCCAGCAATGGACTATTACAGGTTGATGATGATGTGTAGGTAGATAGTTACTGCCTATGTCAGTAGGTACTAGCAACACGCCCTGACTTCACAAGTGTAGCACTTTGGTTTACACGACGCACGCCAGCAAAGCTTTCAGACGGCAATATTTTCGGCTTTTTCGATATTTTTATCGGGGATTAAAGAACCAAATAATTAGTAATAACCTAGATAGTTATTATTAATTATTTGGTTCTTTGATAAGTTGCCGCGACCCGCAGTTTCGCACGCGTTATTTGTATGGAAACGTATTCAGTTTATTTCTGTCCCACGGGAAATTAATTATGATATAAAAATTCGCCTGTATATTTCCCGGCTTAGAACTACCTGTATGTAAAATTTCAGCCCAATCCGTTCAGTAGTTTTGGCGTGAAGGAGGTAACAAACATCCATCCATCCATCCATTTAATCATCCAAACATTGATAACATTAGTGTGAGTTTTTGTCGGTGCCTACATTCACATCATCTAGGCATAATATCAATTTGACAAACTTTAAATTGATCACCTAGATATGAGTAAGTAGCTCAATTTTCGGGAAGTTTGAAGAAGATTATCATTAGATTTTCCCATGATGTTTACATGTGCGCTTACCTTCTCTTAAGGGTCCGGCACCCTCGCTTGCAAAAATCGCTCCGAATATCGCTGTCCCTGTTTAACCCTTGCGCCGCGCCACATGCGTGCGCGATAGCAATATTAGCCGTTCAAAATTTGGTTTGTTCCGTAATACCAAAAATTATGACAGAAAACTTTTTGTATTCTTCACAAAGTATTGTTATTCTGTAACTAGACAATATAAGCTATGTTCCTTAATAAATAAAACGTAAGATATCGATGTTTTTAATACGAAACAAATAGCAAGAAAACTTGTCCATTTTCGCATAAAAATGTGCAAAATGAGATTTGCTTTCATTTCATTTTAGGTAAGTATTTTGAAAAAAAAAAACAATTTGGGAACCTAGATAAATACTATTTTAATACAAATAATGCAATATTATAGTGGAAATATGCTTGAATTAGAAATCATTTTGGTATTACGTTTGTATGAAGAATTCGTCCCTCCGGAGGCCCCTTAAAAGTTTAATCAAAATGCTAGAATGGTGACTGATAACTTGAGTGACAATGATAACGTAAGACAACATTTCTTTTATGGTCACAAGCGCACTGACAGTAATAAAACTTTTGAAAATATCATGGATGTTAACACTAAAGTATTTTTTTTTTGCCTTCAGTTATTTCGTGATCATGGCGCATGAAACTGTGCCGAAATATTAATTATAACTCAAAAATCAAATCATGGTAAATATCCCGTTTTAAATCACTACACTGACAGTATCTCAAAGTAGTAGCTCAAAGAATTAGCAGGCTGAAGTGGCAGTGGGCCGGCCATATCTCGCGAAGAACCAACGGCCGCTGGGGCAAACGTGTTCTTGAGTGGAGACCACGATTCGGTAAACGTAGTGTATGACGCTTTCCGACCAGGTGGGATGACGACCTGCGAAAAACTGCAGGTAGATGCTGGATGCGGCAAGCTGAAGACAGGGCGCTATGGCGCTCATTGGGGGAGGCCTATGTCCAGCAGTGGACTGCTATAGGCTGATGATGATGATGATGATGACTGACAGTATCAATAAAGACATTTTTTTCACTTCTTCAACTGCACAAAAAATGCAGATAAAATCCAAAAACCATCTATTTCTTATTTTATAATAAAAAAAAAATTAAGACCTGGCGCTTTAACACTCGTTTTCATGATGATGTGAAGAACACAGTGTTACGTAGTATCAGTGAATTATCAATAACCCTGTTTAAACAAGGCTGATCATTTTTAGATACTCATATATCAGGAACCTATATAAGCTTTTCATCTTACTCTATTTATATTTTTGAACGCAGTTCATACGTTCAATAATAAAAAACACGATCATTTATTATGTATTGATCTACGTTGTTTTGAAACAGTTGCAAAATTATTTAATGTTTTCTATAACTTAATGTAAACACTGAGATAGTATCGATGAGTAGGCAACACATTAACAATACAATACAATACAAAAATACTTTCTTGTACACCAGATACAGAACATTATGAAAGACATTACACGTAACAAGTACAATGGGCGGCTTTATCGCTTAGAAGCGATCTCTTCCAGCATTAACTTTTAACCAATGACTAACTCATCAATATTTTTAGTTCAAGTACATTGAATGATTACCGAGTATTACTGCGTTTGCCTCGAAAACTAAATTTTAAATAACTAAATAGGTAGAAATAACTATATATAACTATATACATACACTAGTTTAATATATAAGATAACCAACCTTATCTTAATAAAAGCAATTATTATATTATAATATATTATTATAGGAATTTTAGCTTGGGGCTTGATGATGCTGTGTACCCACACAGCATCATCAAGCCCCAAGCTAAAATTCCATCAATGTCCATCATTATTCTATTTATTTTATTATTTTTATATTAATAAACTTATACGATAAATAACTTATACGATTCAATCGCACTCCCTGTTTCCTTCAAATTCTATTTTAGTAGCTGATCTCATAATTTTAAGTCTGTTTGATTATTGGAATATGTTTGAAGTTGCTGTGTTTAATCTCTACATGGTTCAACGAAATTGTACATACCCGCGGCAAGATGACGTGAAATAACTCAAGCGTATTTTTGCATTCTGCTTTTACAACTAAATCTGAATTATGTTTCCTTTGAAGCTAGAGTTTACTGTTCCTGTTCGATACATTGTTAGTTGATTTATGTCTACCGTGGACTCAGTTGCTATTCTAGGCAAATACATAAATTTTACATTCATTCGATTATTTTTATAGATTAACTAAGCAACATCGTATGACTAGGAATCATCTGAAAACCAGCGCTACTGTGCATTAATGTGAAGTAGCAATTAGCATTAGGCCGAGATGGAACCCTTTGGTCAGCTCGGTTACATACAGCACAGAGCACGTAGTGACTATGTAGTAGTTGACTTATCGACTACTACATAGCATGCCTACTTGCTTAGCTAGCTGATTTCAATTTTTTTTATACAGTCTATAAGTTAGGTAGGTTCTATTTTATATTTTGCTTCTCTTGTTCTGTATGAATCTACAAGTAGGTAGGTATATTATGTCAGACCTTGACACGCGGTAGCTTCTCAAGCCAAGTTCAAGCTAACAGAACTGGCAAGCAGCACCGTGTTTAATATTACACGAACCAATTGGAGCCACTTTTGGCACTCTCATAACTCAAAAACTATTTCACATAAACATATCAAATTTGGCTCTTATATTGAATAAAAAACTTGCCGAGTCAGACCTTAGGCTTCAATATCATATCCTAAGTTATAAGAAGAGATGGTTTAAGTTGTTATAAAAAAAAGATTTTGTTATTAATAAATTTCAGAACTGACTATTGTACTTGGCACCCTTTATATCTAATTTTTTTTTTGTTGAAGCCAACAACCAAGGCATATATTATCATAATATTGATCTTGGCTCTCATTTCAAATTTATGTTTTTGATGTGATAAATCTCTCCTATCAAGCTAAAAATTCAAAGGAATACGTACCAGTTATACTTGTTTTAGCCATTATTACTAGTATTCAAGTGGTATAACCACTAGTCCTGATATCAAAATCAGCTAGACAGGCACTTGACTCGCGTAATCTTCAGTTCGGATCCAAGAGTATGTAATCCCTTTGCATGTAGGTTGCAATGCAACTCGAGAACCTAACATATCAACAATATGATTGTATGTTACAAATACTTGACTTTATTATCTCAGTTGCAGACCTTGATAATGTATGTCGGAACGTCGATGCGCATACATAATAACTATACCTTTGTAATAATATAGACTGTTTGAAAAAATACGTACCTATCTACCGTCAGCCTAACATCATCAACCTCCTCCTCTTTTGTTTTTCGTTTCCTCTAGTAATTACGCAGTTATGTAACGTTTTTGGGACAGATAAATATTTCCCCGGCAATATTTTTCTATGGGACTACGTCGGTATCATTTTCCTTACAATAGTGAAAGAATTTTCCAAACCAATCCATAATAAAATTGACAGAGTCATATATAAAAAATACATAGAGCCTACTCCTCTTTTGTATTTCGTTTCACGTTCACGTTTACATAAAACGCTGTAGGATTTTTCTGTTGGAAAACACATCATTTTATATGACTATACGACGAATTACAACTTGTAAAAAACACTTGTAAAAATCTAAGTTTAAATCGTTTATGAATTTGTGTCGTAGACTGTTTTTACTGTGTAGATATACGTTTCTAAAAAAGTCGTTAATGCTATGCAAACAGTTTCACAAGGTGCTTATCTGAACGAGCATTATGGCATACTAAGTAAAATGGTTGCGCAAACGATTCACTACAAATATTTGTCGTGAATATTAGAACACAAACAGTGTATAACTTTAGTCACTCGCTCATGATACAACCTAGACAAATATGTAGCATATATACATATATAAGTAGTTTTTTGGTTATTCAAGGTAAAACTATGTATTGGATTATATGCAACAAAATCTTAAGCTATTTTGTTTAGGAAGTAAACTAACAATACAAATTATTACGGAGAAAGACCAGGTGGCCTGCACAAAAAGTCGACATTGTCTGCGGTAACCGAAGCAGGAAAAAAAACAAGAAAAACGCTGGCCTTGCGAGTGACCAAGAACTTTAATTCCTGCTTCACTGGATGGGAACGGCAAAAACTAAACGAGACCACAAACCTAATGGTCTGATTGCCTTTAACTTCCTTTCCTACGGGTTAAAGTCTATCTTAGTTTATTAGTAATATTGATTTTAGATCGATACTTACCGATACTACTTCGATACAATGTTCATCGATAAAATATTACATCCAACCGTTGAATTGAAATGGAATAAAACTTTTTGAAACGATCTTGGGTCAACACAAAAATTATTCCGTGATCATGGCATATGAAACTGTGCTGAAATATTGTAAAAATCAAATCATGGTACCTAAATACTTTTGTGTTAATGGGAATTTGTTTAAAAATATTATGAATTTGCGTCAAACCACTGATCATAGAACAAAAAGCACCCCTCAACCCTTTCTATCTCTATAGATAAAGTGCCTAGCAACATAGAAATATTGAATCTGTGTGACGTGTAAGAGACCACCAACGATGCCGTTGATTAGGAGACCGTGCAGATTGGAAACAATAATTTGAGCCATATCGCACGCATGGGCACGCACGTCGAATGGACGCTCGACACGGGTGATGCCCGCCTCGCTATATCTCCAGCCTAGTAGTCTATCTATTCTCCTATGTATAGGAAACTCCTATACAATAGGAACTGCTATCTACAGTGCCTATAGATAGCAGTTACGGATATTGGTATTATGTAAATACTATGTGCTTATCACCACAAGTTAGACTTTTATAACAAAACTGAAAAATCTTTTAAAAAAATGGTTGTTTGCTTGTGTACTTATCCTTACTCCAGTACATACCTATTCAGATTATGAATCAATAATTCTTTATTAGATTGGGCGTATTATTATCAGTCACTCATGAATGGCCCCAGTCACTGGAAATTCCAAATAAGAGATGGTGTTTCATTTTTATTAAGTAGGTATAGGTACTTAGAAGCCTATTATATGAATAATAATGAGTTTTATGTAACGGTTATTTATTTATCGCGCATATTTTCCCGATATTTCAATCGGTTTACATTTAAGAGTCTCATCATCATTTAATTTATGTAAAATTATTGTGCTTTCTTAATTAGTATGAAGTATGACAATAAACAATCTGAATCTATATTATGTAGATATATTATATTATTTTTTCGTAGTATTTTTCAAATGCAATTTAAATGGTACTTGTTACGTAGGTGTAAATGGAAAAACATGTTCATGTCAAGCTTATTAAGTAGGTACACGCATACCTCTTGCTGTGTAGGTAATGCTCAATGCTACTTGCGAGCATGATAAGATTTCGCAATGCAATTACAACTGTTCAACCTTGCGCTAGAACCATGTCTTGATAACCTGCTCTCATTCAATCATGTGGTACTTCCAGTCTGCGTGATTACTTTTTTACTTTTCTGTTTACTGTTTAATAATTATTATTTTTAGGATTCCGTACCCAAAGGGTAAAACGGGACCTATTACGGAGACTCCGCTGTCCGTGCGTCCGTCTGACGCCAGGCTGTATTTTATGAACCGTGATAGAGAGTTGAAATTTTCACAGATAATGTATGTCTGTTGCCGCTATAACAATTAATACTAAAAAATATAATCAAATAAATATTTAACGAGGCTCCCATACAACAAACGTGATTTATTTGTAACGGCAACCAGTGGACGCTTGAAATATTTACGCAATATTTACTTTAAAAATAAATCAAATATTTAATCCAGTTTTATTTACTTTTCTTTATACATACTATTTACTTTAATAATATCATTGTTTTGATTAAACTATTAACCGATTTAAAATTCCTTAGTCTATCTTAGTTTTTCGGTACAAATACTTCTCCCTCGAGAATAAAATTATGGGCACTCGGTCGATCATTTTCCATACAATAGAAGAACGCGAAAGAATTTTCCATATCTGTCCATAATTAACGGAGAAATTGACAAACATAAAAACAGTCCAACATAGAACCTCCATTTATGTTTTTCCTTTCGTCGGTTCATAAAAATAGCGCATCAATCAACTTAGGCTTTCGGTATTTAATGACTAAAGCCCTACCAATAACAAAAATAATGAAGTGCAGGATCTTTTAAAAATAATATTATAAAGGGCAACGTAGCCAATGTAGGGACGCTTCCGACTGGTTCGGTACTAATACCTATTTATATGGATCAGTTAAGCTACTTTTAGATTTTTGTAAACAGTCTGCAGTTAGCTCAACTAGTTCAATAACATACTAGTTCTAATTTGTTACTGTTCTTTAACTGTAATATTCTTAAAACTCATAAACAACATATGTGTTGAAATGTTTCTGTTTCTGTAAATCTGTAAAGTTTTGTTTCTTATTTTATTTCACATAGCCTTAAGTAAACATGGTTTTTATAAGATGGCATAATAAATTATTTCTTTCTTATTTCTTATATTTTCGTATACTAAAATAAATAGTTATGAACCTCTTTTCTCGATGATCAAAATGCATTTACCGAAGTAAAAAAGTTCTAGCCAACAATCATGCATACCTTATTAAAGTTGGTTACTTAACAACTGCTGCACTGTTATTGAGTCAACCGAGATCGATTGATTGCCTCTTTTTATAGCTTGTTCATAGCTACCTACAAGCAAAGGTTTGCCTGCACACATCACGGGCGTGACGCACCAATTACTTTCAACTTCTGTTAACATTTTTTACTCGTAACCCGAAACCTTTTCGCGTTCTGTTCTATTTTCTTTCTAACGCTATGTAAGTATGTGCTGCTGGTTTTTCAACAGAAAAAATCAAAGATTATAAAATGGAGTTCCACAAAGAATTATTTTATAGCTTGTTCATAGCTACCTACTACAAACAAAGGTTTGCCTGTACGTACACATCACGAGTGTGACGCACCAATTACCTACATCCAACTTCGGTTAACAATTTTTACTCGTGACTGCAAACCTTTTATTAAACATTCTATTCTATTTAATTTCTAACGCTGTTGTATATTCTGCTGGTTTTCGAACAGAAAAAATCAAAGATTATAAAATGGAGTTCCCCAAGGAATTATTTTGGGCCCCATACTGTTTCTTAATGACGAAACAGGTGTTAGTCGGATCGGAATACAAGGAACCATTCGGTTTACTGTAGACCATTTCTTTGCTTATTGTTCAATATTGACTGAACTAGTTACTCATTATAAATATGAATATTGCTCAATAGCTTACAAGCTTTATTGAATCAGGTGTTACGTTTAATGCCACACTTGCACAGGTATCAAATTGTAGTAATGTTGACTTGAAATGTGAAAATGCATAGTAAATACTCTAGTTACTAAAGTATTGCACCGCACCTACTAGAATCTAGTAGGTAACTACTGGTACAGAAGTCATCATCATCATCATCAATCTATTATAGTCCACTGCTGGACATTGGCGGTCTTATCGGTGCAGAGCGATCTCTAACAGACAAATACAACTTCCATGATTTTGTGGACTGCACCACGCTCGCATTGTCAACGCATTTTATTAATTAAAGCAGCACGTGAGTCGGAACTAATTAATAAAGGTTGCGCAATTGTTTTTTAAACAACGACGATTGGATCGTTGGTAGCTGCTATTAATGTTTTGACTATAGAACTTTGATTTAGATTTAAAGTTAATATTGGACACAGTACAGCTAGTAACTAGGCAAATTAACGTAGGCCTAATTATGGTGTATGTATGCGTATAATATAATGATATTTTAACATTTATTATTATTATTCGTTTATTTCAGATTTATCAATAGTTACATTAAATCCATATAAAAATATTTATAACAAGTTATTTTGGTTTCCACCAATAATCCAAATTTTAATATAGATCACTTACTAAAATGTAATCTTGGACTTAACTATTGTTTAATGACATTTCAGTTTGTAGACGTGAGTAATCCCTTTGTTGAGACAATCAATTTCATCGAAAGGGCCCTTCCCAGCAACAATTGATTCGCATAGGTTTCATGATTCAATGACTTTGCCATTGATATACCTACATTATTGTTATGAACGATGTACGATGTGATCGCATGTCACAATATAGTTCCGAGTTAGTCGTCCATTGGAATCATTGTCTAATGTACTTACCTATCACTGGTAATTGTACGAATGGCCTCAAACGTACCTAGGGAGATAGGTACAAAACATGATTATGTTCGTACAGTCAACGTCAAATTGATATGAGCGTCTATGATATAAGCGATATCCCAGATACACAATGATTTCATTAGAATTACTTACTCTTTGTTACAGAAGCAGAGGAACATAAAGAAGCACCACTATGGGGGCGATGTTCCGAAGCGAAGAGATGGCTCTGTGCCAACTCTTCATCCAGCCTGAGGCAGCCTACACGTCTGTCTCCGAGCTTGGTGAGGCTGGCACGGTGCAGTTCAGAGATGTAAGTATCTAAACATAGGACATCTCTTTGGTTTTTAGGTAGCTGATAAACTAAGAGACAAAAGAGTATTTCGCCGCGAGATTGCCGCGCCGCCGTAAGGAGAAAACATAAAATGATACGCAGGAGTCAATTTGACACCATGTTGACACTCACAGACACAGAACTAAATCGAGATTCGAACTTGCTTCTAGCTCGATATACTCGTAGTTCTGTAGCGACACTTCTACTGAAATGATTCTATTCGTACTATTGATAATGTTAACTGGCCAGTAGATTCAATGAGTCAAAGTCGGTATTTTTTTCATTAATTTCACCTTAGGTATCTACAGGACATTTTGACAGTCTCTTCAAGACAAAAGTGAATAGGTGTCTTTCAGACCCTCTAGAGATATATCGTCAGCCACATCGTCATTTATCTACAAGATGAGAAGAGTGGCATTCCTCTAAAAGTCTAAAATATAGTGAAACGCTAAAAACAAAAACACGAAGATATTTCAGCTCTATGGTACAATACAAACTGTAGAAACTGCTAAATATCTATTAACAGAGGACAGGTGTTGCCCTTCATTTCCTCACACAATTAATGATTCACGAAGTCGATCTATTAACAACATTACCGTGTTTAAAAATAACCATCTATTTACACTAAAGTCGACTCTAGTATGTAGACATAGAAACAAGTAAACAAGTAGACTCGAAAGTCGTGATTTGAGCATTTAACAAAGAACAGTCAGCGGCACATATTTTTTATTTCGAAATACGTGACAGATATAAATAAAATAAATAATGTTGGACAATTCACACAGCATAATCTAGCTCTAAGCTTAGCAGAGCTTGTGTTATGGGTACTAGATGACTGATATACATACAATACACTACGCCACAGAGATCGTCGATAGAGCGTCAGCAAAGTTCGTATGTTAGAGAAAAGTTCACAATGACTACCTAGTTTTGACAAAAGATTCACAATGATTTCATTACTGATCCAAAGATTAATCAATGATTTCACAGAATGGTCAAATCGTAATCTATCTTAAAAATTAATCTGCTTAGCTTCGGACTAGATATGCTGTGTGATTGTCCAACATTATTTATTTATTAAATCCATTTGGCAAAAGATTTTAACCATTGACTAGACTATTAGAAAGCTTAGAAAAAGCTAACAGCTTATTACATTTTAATTTAAGTTAAAGTTTTATGTTATAAATTAGCTTTTACCAGAATGATCTGCGTTCGAGAAGTTGGCTCATACTCTACAACCGCGGTAGTTCGTTCTTTCAGTAATCGTTCTTTGCTGTTGGTACTTTACCTATTAACCTCGTTATTTGTCATACAAGGTAATAAAGATACACGCAAGACTGCTAGGTATTTTACGTTTCTTAGGAACCAAAGAGCAGGAAAATCAATGACAATGGGTAGATAATGCTTTACACAATGAACGTTATATGGTAGAGACGGGTCCTGAATTAGTAAGTAATTTAGCCAAACAGGCTTTTGTACAAAACGTGACAGTGTAATAAGCGACTACTGGCCAGTAAGTGCAATGCCACAAACTTATTGTTCAAGTGTTAGTTATTAATTTAACTACCTACCTAGGACATTTAAGCTAATGGTGTAAGTTAGTAGATTACTATTAACGATTATAATTATGTAACTAGCAGTTATATTTTTTTACAAATTAGACTGCATCTTAGCTACAAATAAAGATTTGTTTATTGTTATTCTTAAGTGGACAAAACAAAAGCTCTGAAATTTCTGACCTACTTAAGTGCAAGATAATTTTGCTCATGATTTTACTTTGAAATATTGATAAATAGCTTATAACAGTTATAACAAAATAGCTACTACTAACAAAATAGCTAACAATCATGATAACGGGCCGGCTGCGCCAATTATCGACAGCATAGCTTCAACACTTCCAAAAGGTTTCTTGCCGGGGTGGTTAAAGACATCAGGCTATATAGCTTAAAAGGGGACTCCGAACCATAAATGATTAATTAATAAGTTATCAATAAACATTTATTATTTTTATCAGAGTTACAATACTAAAGGTTACTTGGGTAACGAATAATATTGGTTCTAACTAGTTCATTGCCGCTCCCCGGTACTGATACACATGATTAAACTTTTAACACCTCCTGTTTGCGTCTCGAGGGTATAAAAATACTCGTACACGCTCTGTTAGCGCTGCTGCAGACAGAAACATCAGCTGTTACAGGCGGAGAGACAGCATTAGTGTTCAGTCAGAGTTGATTTCGCTAAAACTTAAAAACACCTTGACATATTTGTTTGGTTTTTTTAATTAGGTGACACATGTACTACGAAGTTCACGGCATCATTTTATTTTGCTTTATTCGGAAGACAAACAGTTTTACAGTACACGCTTAACAGATAAACCTAAATAATAACTTGTAACCATTTATGTGTCCTCACATGTAGAAGCTAAAGGATTGCTTGCTTGCAGAGGAGAAATGAAACGAATAATTAAGTAAAACAAAACCATTTATAAGCCCAAGAACTTGAACAGTAATTTTGTGGCACTGGTCTGCACTGGTCAGTTGCGTGTGAACTTGATTGATCAGTCACGCCAAGTGTAAGGTGAGCCTGTTGCGATTCGGGCTGAAGGTGGAAGGCAAGGCCGACCTCCGGTGTATGACGGCTGAAATTAGTCATGCTGTTTACCTATTTATAATTTAAGTAGAAAATCGCTATTAGCTATAAGTTAACTTTAAAATTTTAACTCGACATTTATTTAAAAAATAAATACAAACTTACCCAATCGTTTTTCTATAATAATCCTTGTGCTAAAAGACTGTTCACATTTTTATATTGGTACAGTTAGCGTCAAATTGATATGAGCGTCTAGAGTAGTCAAAATGATCAGAAAAATATGAAAGCAATTTGCAATTATGAGTTGTCATACTACCTTTGAGACCTTTGTTTGCTAAAATAATTTTGAACACCCCGACTGCTCATATAAATATGAAACGAGCAGTAAGATATTTTAAACACCTTGGGGGCAATACGATGATTCGAACTGCGTATATCAAATTGCTTTCATATTTTTCAGATCATTTTAACTACTCTATCTGACGCTCATATCATTTTGACGCTGTCTGTAGCTAAGATAACAGACATTATTTTGAGAACATAGATGCTTTCATTCATTCGACCATCGTCGTGTACGTACATACTGCTTCATGGATCGCAAGATTTAATGTTCAAATGTGTGGGCTACGTAGGTACATGACGTTGTTCGATGTTCAATAGCAGCATTGTGTTTCAAATGTGGGTTTTTATGAGTCGATGAATGCTTCTGTTGTACACGAGTGTCATAAAGCGAAACCAATAATGTGTAATAAAGCCAAAGTAAAATAAATAGTAGTACTGTTTGTGTATTTATTGCTGTAAGGACCACCCCAAACAAATATCTGCAGATCGTTCGTACAAAAAAAATTCCCAAGGCGGGAATCGAAACTGCAACCTCTTGCGTCGCAGGCAGACCTTCACATGTCTAACTTGTTCTTACCATTAGTTGACAAAGGGACAGACCATAAGCATTACAGGTAGGTTACATTACAGGTAGGACACAAAACCTAGTTTAAAAAATTTTTGCAGCTTTGTTCGATCCCGCAAGGACAAACCAAAAACCTAAAGAATTACTGACTCAGACTTGGCTGTTAAAACTTCAGAAATGATCGTGGATATTAACACCATGGACGAACTAACACTTAACGCTAAAAACGCCCCTAAATTATAGTAGTTAGTGTAATAGTAACGAGCTGTGCCCGTGGCAGTGGCGTTGCCGTAGAATTCACAATTTGTTAGAAATTGTGTAATTTTTTGCGCAGATTTCATTGTTTGTTCTAAAGTACCCAATATTGGTAGAAATTCCTCGCTGTAACATTAGCTATCTGCCCGTGAAATTCCCGTCAAACCGGTGTAACCATTTCGAAGATACTCTCAAATAAACTTGCAGACAGACAAGCAAAACTCATAAAACAATTTGGTGTTTTATCTTAAGGGGCCTCCGGAGGGACGAATTCTTCATACAAACGTAATACCAAAATTATTTCTAATTCAAGCATATTTCCACTATAATATTGCATTATTTGTATTAAAATAGTATTTATCAAGGTTCATCAAAATACTTACATTTTTATGCGAAAATGGACAAGTTTTCTTGCTATTTGTTTCGTATTAAAAACATCAATATCTTACGTTTTATTTATTAAGGAACATAGCTTATATTGTCTAGTTATAGAATAACAATACTCTGTGAAGAATACAAAAAGTTTTCAGTCATAATTTTTGGTATTACGGAACAAACCAAATTTTGAACGGCTAATATTGCTATCGCGCACGCATGGGGCGCGGCGCAAGGGTTAAACAGGGACAGCGATATTCAGAGCGATTTTTGCAAGCGAGGGTCGCCGGACCCTTAAGCCTACCGTGACCGTGAAATATTGAGTATGCATCTATTAAAAAGCTGTTAGTTTGTGATTTATAAACATACACTTTTTTATATATTTTACACCACATAACAAAAGGCTTTGTCACTGAACGAACACATTGCCTACTTGGTAGGTATACATAATTTAAAATATTTTAGAAATAAATATTTTATTTATTTGTAAAATATAATTTTAATAAAATAAATATTATATTTATTTGTATAGATAAATGTAGAATAATATCGTAAAAAGATATTTTACCTTCGCTGATGTATTCGATATAAGAATAAGTGTGAGTGATTTGTGTGAAACAATTTTATTACTTCTATCTGATTTCTATGAAGTTTCTTTGTTGTTGTAGAGCTAGTTTACTAAAGAAGGTTTGGCTATACCAATACTAATAGATATAATTAAATAGTATATAAGCAGCTTCTGTAAAAGAATTGCTATCTCGCTGGGGATCCCTAACCTCCCAAGCTGATTGTTGCCTACACGTAGATCAATTAAACCAAGTTAATAGGTATTAACACATAACACAAGCTCTGTTTAGCTTGAGGCTAGAAGATGCTGTGGATTGTCAAGCATTTATTATTATTATTGATCCTATAAAACAGATGCTGTGTGAACGTACCTTTACCAATCTTTTGGTCTAGGTTTCTTACTCATGCATGAATTATATCACCAATATTAGTGATCGAAGATGTTGCCAGATCAATTTTATTACGAAATACTTTTCTTCCAACCAAAACTGCAAGACCGGTTGGGTCCTAACCGATACTCCTATTATGTCTTCGGCTGATTTATGTGCGTGCAGGATAAAAACCTGTTTCTTTGCAATCACTTTGAATTCTACATGCCCGCCTGATGAAGGCCACAACTTGTCATGACCAAGAATATAAGGAATCTAGGACATTTTAGTCCCAGATTTTTTACCATATTTTTTTATCATTCATGAGTAAAGAACCAAGACCAAAAGATTGGTAAGGATACCTACGTTCACACAGCATCTGTTTTGTAGGATCAATAATAATAATAATTGCTGGACAATCCACAATTCCACACAACATCATCTAGCCCCAAGCTAAGCAGAGCTTTTGTGATGTGTTACCTACATATTAAATTGATTTAAGGGCCCGACGACACTCGATTGCAAAAATCGCTCCGAATATAGCTGTCCTTGTTTAACCCTTGCGCCGCGCCCCATGCGTGCGCGATAGCAATATTAGCCGTTCAAAATTTAGTTTGTTCCGTAATACCAAAAATTATGACCGAAAACATTTTGTATTCTTCACAAAGTATTGTTATTGTGTAACTAGACAATATAAGCTATGTTCCTTAATAAATAACACGTAAGATATTGATGTTTTTAATACGAAACAAATAGCAAGAAAACTTGTCCATTTTCGCATAAAAATGTGCATAATGCGATTGGCTTTAATTTAATTTTAGGTAAGTATTTTGAAAAAAAAAAAGTTTAGGAACCTAGATAAATACTATTAGAATACAAATAATACAATATTATAGTGGAAATATGCTTGAATTGGAAATCATTTTGGTATTACGTTTGTATGAAGAATTCGTCCCTCCGGAGGCCTCTTAATTGATTTACGTGTAGGCAACAAGCAGCTTGGAAGGTTAAGGGATCTTCAGCGAGATAGCACCTATAGTACCTACAGAAGATGCATAAAATACTATTTAATTATAATATTTATTATTGAAGTGTAGCGAAACCTTTTTTAGTAACTAGCCCAATAAATAACTTCACAGAAATAATACAATTGTTGGCACAAATTATTCACACTTATTCTTATCTAATGCTACCTACTTATGTAGGTATTAAACCGTTAAAAACAACTGCCATATTGAGTCATTTTGTAGGTACCTTACCTACCTAAATACATACCTAATTAATGACTGACTTGGCCAAATCAGCAGAGAGACTTAGTAGGTACCTAAATTCAACTAATGAGGCAATTATGGGAAACTAGTTTCTGCCCGGGGTTTCGCGCGCGTTGTTACATAGAAACTGATTTATGGGATAAAAAGTACTCCATGTTTTATTCCAGGTATGTATAAATTTGAGCTCGATACGTAGTTTTGGCGTGAAGAGGTAAAAAACATCCAAACATTAAAAATTTCATTATTCATGCATTTATAATTATTCATAGGATGTGTGTGATACTAGAAACTGACATCATTTTACTTGTTAAGAGCAATTAGTAGACTATGGGGTTGTCAGTTTTTTATAAACTTGTTATGTAGCGATCTAATTGAGTAATTAGGTATAACATAGGTAGGTAATCCGTTAGTTTAAAATTTTAAAGGCGAGGGTAGTTACTAACTGCAATAAATAACCTACCTATTGGAGTCAATAAATTACCAAAATCAAGCGGCTGTAGTTATGACACCGCCAAGCCTAAAACACATTTATGAGGAACCAAAGTTCACTTCAAGGTAAAAACTGTTGCACCAATGTTTAGCAGATGGTCACCCCAGTTCTGTAGCAACTATCAACTCATCATTGTGTTGGTTGACCCTGGACTGGACCGAGGATTCGCGTCGCGCGTCGGAGGTTTTAGAAAAGCAAACTCGTCTCAACCGCCTTTCTTATGTTAATGTTGTAGCTACCTAGTCATTAGCAATAAATCCTAGAAATAATGAGCGTTGTGTAGTGTTTTGTTTGTTATGGTTTATATTTAAACAAAAGGGTTTACGAAGCGTTTGAATTCTTTGAGCGACGGTGGTACTGTGGCAGTCATGTTTTATTTTTATTCTATTGTTCAGCCATGTGTTTTGAAATTTTTCAGTACTTAAGCACATTATTCACGTAAAAAACATAAGCTAGTAGGTACAGGATGAATAAAAACAAAACCTCGCACGTGCCTCGTGCAAGTCCTGTTTATGAAGCCCTCGAATTTATCATATAGGAATCAGATCGGCAGACGCCACACATTCTTTACTCATATCACTGTACCTACCCAAGTCTTAGCCGCGTATATTTTGTTTCTAGATGCGTCCCGCGACATCGCCCGCGTGGAAATCTATGTGTCAAATCCTACTAATATTATAAACGCGAAAGTTTGTGAGGATGTTTGTTGCTCTTTCACGCAAAAACTACTGAATAATATAGCTTACATATCAGAATAACACATAGGCTACAATTCATAAAGATATATTGTATATTATCCAAAATATCTATCACCACGCGGGTGAAACCGCGGGGTGATAGAAAAGAAAAAAGAAAATACATTTATTTGACACCATACATAACACAAAACACGACACATTACATAATAAGAAAGAATACATACAAGAAGAAGAACAAGAAGAAAGATAGCTAGTGGTTTATAAATCTTCTTTTATATCACTAGATATATATAGATTTAAAAAACCGCATCAATATCCGTTGCGTAGTTATAAAGATCTAAGCATATATAGGAACAGACAGACAGCGGGAAGTGACTTTGTTTAATACTATGTAGTGACAGTGAATTTACAGGAATTAGGGATTAATGTGTCGGGTTTCTTTTCAGCTAAACCCAGATGTGAACGCGTTCCAACGTAAGTTCGTGAACGAAGTCCGCCGCTGCGATGAGATGGAACGCAAGCTGCGCTACATCGAGGCTGAGGTTCACAAGGATGGAGTCCACATTCCTCAGGTCAAGGAGGCTCCACGCGCGCCTAACCCTAGGGAGATTATCGACCTTGAGGTAACATTCCGTTTCACATTACCTAAAGAACCTATGTTAGTCCACACTGTCCACAGCTGGACAGAGGCCTTTCTAATACATATATGCATCATAATAATACACAACTTAAAACACACTGTCTACAGCCAGCGCGTGACGAATCTATTATCTGTCAATTAATTAAAATAGTCAAATTAAAAGTTGCATGCTTTACATGCTTCGTTCGTTAAATAAAATTGTTTTTTTTTTATTGTTAGCTGATTAATTGACTAGCAAAAAGTACTTCTGTCCTAACTTTAATAAGCTCGACTATTAAATAGAGCTCTAAAGTATTAGATACCTATAGAACTCTCTAGACTTTTTCCTCAGCAGGACACTGTTGTGTATAAACTGCTAAGAAGCCAGAACATAAGCAGAGAAACACTGATAAAAATAATCTTGTCTTTCAGGCACATCTGGAGAAGACGGAAAACGAAATCCTGGAACTGTCTCACAACGCAGTGAACCTGAAGCAGAACTTCCTCGAGCTGACAGAGCTGAAGCACGTTCTAGAGAAGACGGAGGCTTTCTTCACAGCTCAGGAGGAGATCGGCATGGATTCGCTTACAAAGTGAGTAGAAACTCGACTGACATAAAGCAATTTATGAAAGAAACGGTCATAAAAGATGACGATCTCTAAAGACCAGTGAACTGACTATAATGATCTTAAAATGAATCTCTAACAAGGATCAAAAGTACCTTGTAGGTTGTGTTGTATTTCCTCAACGAATCCCCCAACAACGACCGAACGAATAGGCCCAAAATCTTAGCATTGTCTACAATAGCTTCAAATAGAGCTATCCGCGAAATCTTTCTCTACGAACTTCCTTCAGCTGACTGAGCTCAAGCACGTTCTAGAGAAGACGAAGGCTTTCTTCACAGCTCAGGAGGAGATCGGCATGGAAACTCGAAAATTTCTTTATGAAAGAATAAGTCATAAAAAATTACGATCTCTGAAGACCAGTGCTCTGACCACAGTGATCCTTAAACTTGCCTACAAACAAGGTATCTTTGATCCATATCAAAGATACCTTATAGGATGTGTTGTAGGTCCCAAGCAAATCCTCCGGCGAAAAGATCCAGAAGTGCACTCTCTCTCTCGACCCCCAAATACAAATAGGTACGCAAAGGTAAAACACACAATGATATCAAATACCATTGTATCAAGTGACTATACAATTATATTATTTTAAAAGCCTTCTGTTACACACAGCACTGCATAGCTTAGTCTATAATATTATTATGTATTAAATAATGATTTGGCAGTGAACTGTTTCTGTTAGTCAAGCATAAACATTAAGAACTAGCTGCGCCCCGCGGTTTCGCCCGCGTGGAAATCTATGTGTCAAATTCCTCTTGAATCACACCATCTATATATTAAAAAAAGAACTGCATAAAATCCGTTGCGTAGTTTTAAAGATCTAAGCATACATAGGGGCAGACAAACAGCGGGAAACGACATTGTTTTATACTATGTAGTGAAGTAGAAAGGTAATCATTATGTTATATTCAGATCTTTGATATCCGACGAGACCGGGCAACAGGCCGCCGCACGCGGCCGTCTCGGCTTCGTCGCTGGAGTGGTCAACAGGGAGAGGGTTCCGGCCTTTGAGCGTATGCTGTGGCGTATCTCCCGCGGTAACGTCTTCCTGCGAAGAGCTGAGCTGGACAAACCGCTGGAAGATCCTGCTACTGTGAGTTGATATTACTTTTAAGCCACACGTTGTTCGTAAACACGTGATACGTTGTGTTCACTCTCGCCGACGCGTATTGTTAAAAAGTCTCGGGTGCTCGTTATCTCAACGAGATACCATGTTACATTCATCGTCTCACTTGTACTATTAATGTGTAACATCGCAACTATGGCTGCGACAAGACCCCGAGATACCCTGAGGTCCTCACCTCCAGAGAACCATGTAAGTATAAGTACTCATTCACCTCAGCTTGTCTCAAGCGTGTATTACCTACCGGGTTCTCTTGGTTGAATTTGTATTTTGCCTCGGCAAAAAAGCTAGGCCTATGTTCTTAATTACAAAGTAGACAAAAAGTATTGGGCGCTATAAACTAATGCAATTGTACGATTATTCAGAAAACTAAGAGTTCTCCTAGATCTTAGCACTGGTCCCTACGCGGAACCATACTCCCTATTTATTTATTCAAGGAAAACCAGCAGCACATACCTACAAAAAAATAAAAATAAAAAAAAAACAGAAGGCTGTATTATCTTCTTAATCAATTTCCAGGGTAACGAGATCTACAAGACAGTGTTCGTAGCTTTCTTCCAAGGTGAACAACTGAAGTCTCGCATCAAGAAAGTGTGCACGGGCTTCCACGCGAGCCTGTACCCATGTCCGCCGTCTAACAGCGAGCGACAGGACATGGTGAAGGGAGTCAGGACCAGGCTTGAGGATCTTAACATGGTGAGGGAACTTTGACACGATCATGGTTAGTTAGAGTGGCACACATATAAGTATACTGGAGGGATTATAGCTCATGATTTTAATTTGCAATGCACGACGTAAAACCATCAAATCTTGGTAAATAAATATCTCTCCCGGGATGGGGAATACCAAATCTGGAACCTCTCCAAATCGTTTTGCCACGAGCATGCAAGATCTGCCACAAATATCTAAGGAAGGCGTTGAGGTCGTCTCGCTAACGCTTTCGTGACTGACCCCGACCGTAGCTTCAAACAAAGTGCAACGCGATCACAAATTAAACAATGAGGTCGATCGATTCATGTGATTGTAAAATATCTATATCTTATGAACAAAATTATCAAAATCTACTCGTTTTCCAGGTGTTGAACCAGACCCGGGACCATCGCCAGCGCGTGCTAGCCAGCGTCGCCAAGGAACTGGCTTCTTGGTCCATTATGGTTCGCAAGATGAAGGCTATCTACCACACCCTGAACCTGTTCAACATGGACGTTACCAAGAAGTGCCTCATCGGCGAGTGCTGGGTACCGACAGCTGATCTGCCTAATGTGCAGAAGGCTTTGGCTGATGGATCGGTAAGTTTTTGAAAAGATCGAAGACAATTATAATAGAAACCTACGACAATATCCTAATAGGAACCTGCCCAGGAATTATTGCCCTAAGACTGCTGAAGGTGGTACGTAAAAAATAACGGTTTTACTATTTTTTAGGCTCCACAAGTAATTGATACGGGTATAGCAGATTTTACGAGCATTATAAGACATTTGCATTTATTATTATTAATCTTTGCTAAAACAAACTTTGAATCAATTGTAGTTTTGAAGTCTATGAGCATAATGTTGATTGCAATGAGACTTACTACTGACTTAGGGTGACTTGCAAATGGCTAACAATGTGCGCACAACTTCATATAGGTATTACTTGCAGAAAAAAAAATTGCAAAATCCTGTTTTATTTATTACACGTGGCCAACCACCATAAGGCAAACGCCAGTATCTTTGAGTAAATTCCACAGAATGTCATTCAACTAGGTTTTTCCGATACAATACCACTTTCGACGGTGTCTGTTTGTTCTGGGAATATTGTGCCAAATGTTTCGATATTTTCGTCTGCAGCTGAGCCAAAAGTGAACGTTAATTTATCATAATGATGATGCAGTATCAAAATAAACATGGCAAGATTGTTACATGCATATTGGTTTAACATTTTGGCTACCTACCTACTCCATCCATCAACCCTGCGAAGTCAATTGTAATGTTCTAAGACATGGGTATTTTAATTAAAATAAATAATGCCGGATAATTCACACAGCATTATCTAGTCCCGAGGTAAGCAGAGCTTGTGTATAGGGTACTAGATAATTGATATACATAATACAATACATTACATAGATAGATATTTTTTATTAAAACAAGGTACATAGAAAACCAGAACACCCTGAATAATTATCTGCAGCTCAATTAAATGGTTTCTTAGAAAATAATAGAATAGAAAAAATACTTATTTGGACACATTCTTATTTCAGAACGCTTGCGGAAGCTCCATCCCATCTTTCCTGAACTGCATCGAGACCGACGAAGAGCCACCAACCTTCAACCGCACCAACCGATTTACTCGCGGTTTCCAGAACTTGATCGACTCTTATGGAGTTGCCTCCTACAGGGAAGCTAATCCTGGTAAGTGCCTTCAACTGTTGCTCAAACTGAAAATACCTGTACCTACGTACCATTAAGTACAATATTCAACAACACTTGATTGGACAAGTGTGTTGACTCATCGTGGTGTGCTAATGTCATCAAACTTGACTCTTTAACGCAATAAGGCATGACACTTAGGTATTCTTTTACGAATGACGTAATAAAATCCCAATCCGATTTTTTTTATAATATACGTAATGGACTTGAACCCGCTTTTAGAAGTTACCTTTCTAGAAATTTCGATTATGTGTGGGTAAGCACTGTAAAAACCAAAAATATTTATTTAGTTGTATTTTATATTTGCCCGCGAGGGTTATTTTTTCAAATGTTTCTACGTGGTTTTCTGATAGGTAGGTACTTTTAATTGCCTCGGCACATGCAAACCACTGCAGAGGTTTTGCTAAATTAGGTATCAAAATACTCGTCTGGACTGGACTTCTATATGGTTCTCAGCTTTTTATAGGCTTTCCCAACTGTTTTGAGAAAAAGAGATAAAAGCGGAGACATACATAGTTTATTATATAAGGACCTAATTATTGGTAGGCTTAGATTTTTTACTTTGTGCCATTTTTATAAAGTGAAATCGTATTTCCAGCACTCTACACCATCATAACATTCCCCTTCCTGTTCGCTGTGATGTTCGGAGATCTTGGCCACGGCTTCATCATGGCAGCATTTGGCTTCTGGATGGTTTGGAAGGAAGTACCGCTCGCCGCGAAGAAATCAAACAACGAAATCTGGAACATCTTCTTTGCTGGTCGCTACATCATCCTTCTCATGGGTTGCTTCTCAATGTACACTGGATTGGTCTACAACGATATATTCTCGAAGTCTATGAACATCTTCGGGTCATCGTGGTCCATTCCTTACGACAATGCTACTATGGCTGCGAACCCTACCCTTACTTTGGATCCGAAAGACGCTTATCAGATCAACCAGCCTTACTTCATCGGTATTGATCCTATTTGGCAGGTGAGTCATTTTTTTTAACTTTTTTCTACCCTCTGCTTCGTTTACGTCACATGCCTCTCAGATAATGTAGACCTTCGTTTGACCTCTTAAAGTCACTTGATGAAAAGTGACGATGTGATTGACAATTTATCACGAGGGTCTAGACTAAAAGATCCACTCTTGTCTTGAATATACTTATGTAGATTGTTATTGGCTGGAAAAACAGCAGCAGTGAGCGAGTCTTCCATTCGCGCGTTCCGGTAATGACCGGAACATCTATTTATTATAAGCCAAGTTTTCCAAACATTTCTTAAACTTGAATGTTATTTCACAGACTGCTGACAACAAGATCATTTTCCTGAACTCGTACAAAATGAAGCTGTCCATCATCTTCGGTGTCGTCCACATGATCTTCGGAGTCTGCATGAGCGTCGTCAACTACAAGTGAGAGGTTTACTTTCTTTACTCTTCGATCCTGCATTTTAGTATCTTCATTTGATATTTTTGTAATGTTACCAAGAGCTTTTATATTAATTAGAAGTTGATACTCTGAGGTTTTATTAATCTAGATCATTTCAGTTACATCACTTAAGTACACCTATTTTATAACCTAAATCAACTTATCAAGGTCTGATATGAAGTGTTATGAGCAGCATCGCTACGGCAGGATAGGCGCAGTGTTGGTTGTGATACCCAATGGTGTGAAGCCGGCACACTAAAATGATTAAGTCGACTGTACAAATACTTAAGCTAACCTGTCGTAAAACGAATCTGTCCTAAAGCGAATTTGACCTAAATAGAATCTGACTTTAAACGAACAAGGAGAAACCATCAAATTATTTTAAAATTCCTAACATACTTAACCGCCTTCATGATTCTTTCCAGTTTCTTCAAGCGTCGCTACAGCATCTTCCTGGAGTTCCTGCCTCAGGTGGTGTTCCTCTGCCTTCTCTTCTTGTACATGGTCTTCATGATGTTCTACAAGTGGGTCAACTACAGCGTTTTCACTGAAGGTACGTGTTCTGTCCAGGACATAGCTTAGTTAATAATAATATATAAATCATTTATTTCAGACCATAGAATAGTAACAGATCTTATTTCACTTATTCTACGGGCAAAGTAATATATACCTTAAAACTTGGATAGGTACATTAAATATAAAAATAACTAAATTAATATTTTAACACGCTTTTTGTGATTACGCCGAGAGCGTGTAGATGACGTAATCAGCTAACGTAGCTATTATAGATAGAAGCAAAGATTTATGCGACTGCAGGCAGATGCTGGATGCGTCAAACTGAAAATATGGAGCTATGGCGTTCATAAAGAGAGGCCTATGTCCAGCAGTGGACTAACAAAGGAGATTGATGCCAGATTTATTCAAAGATATATTGATTTCCACAGCTGGGCAAAGCCTAACCTTCGTTCTTTTATGTGAACATCTTCCACAGCACAGTTCCCTTTTTTAATATTTTGAAATTATTATCAAAACATTCCTATGTATCTACCATATAAAAATATCTATGCCTGACTAAATCCCGCGGTTACGTTAGCACCATAATACATTCTGTATTAAATATATCACTTTGCTATCGTATATCCATAACATTTACAGCTCTGATTTGTTAAGGGCTATAAATGATGCTGAGTTAATTGTCCGGTATTATTTATTATACTATGATTGCTAACTTACTGTCACAGTGAGCAACTCTTCAATCATTATACATATAATGATTGAAGAGAATAAACACCGGACAGACCTACCTACACTTGACTAACAAAATCTCTTGGATTCCAGAGGAAGCCTACCGCCAAGGCTGCGCGCCATCCGTCCTGATTCTCTTCATCAACATGATGCTGTTCTCCAGCCAAGAACCGGAGCCTGGCTGCAAAGAGTTCATGTTCGACACACAAGGCACTATCCAGCGCGTATTCGTACTTGTTGGACTTTGCTGTATCCCTGTTATGTTGCTCGGAAAGCCGCTTTATCTGTTGGCTGCTAGCAAGAAGAAGGCTGAGGCTAAGGTCAGTTGTTAAAAGATAAGGATATAGGTTATATGTACTCACATATATGTATCTCTATATTCACCACCTTCATTAGATAATACAATCGGACTTGTAAAAGCACTAACAAGACTTGTAGTGCAATCTTTAATACAATAAATCCAACAGACTGCGCAATATATAGGTATGCATTTTGTATACTACATCCAATAGGTTGCGCCAAGTTGCCTGATGTACTATATATGCTTTTAATTTCTGCTCTTTGCTTAGCTCACTCAATATATAAATACAGTAGCTTCTAGCACTCTAGGTTCAGAAAAATCTCTCATTGGGATGACTAGTTTCGTTCCGTTTTACCTCCCACATTCTAACTTACATAGTTACAAAATGATTAAGTATCTACATATTTTCCCTATCAGTGTAGATTTGTGAAGTTTACTATAATAATCAAAAAGAGCCAGACAAACAGCTACAAAATATACTCTCTTTCCAGCCTGAACACTCAAACGGCACAGTGAACCAAGGTATCGAGCTCCAAGACCAGACAGAGATCGAGGCGCCGCCCGCGCCGGCGAAAGCAGAGTCCGGTGCTCACAGCCATGAAGAAGAGCCTTTCAGCGAGATCATGATCCACCAGGCTATCCATACCATTGAATATGTGCTCAGTACAATCTCGCATACGGCTTCATATCTACGATTGTGGGCTTTGTCGCTCGCTCACGCAGGTAAATTGACATATCACTACATAGTATAAAACAAAGTCGCATCCCTGTCTGTCTGTCCCTATGTATGCTTAGATCTTTAAAACTACGCAACGAATTTTGATGCGTTTTTTTTTAAATAGATAGAGTGATTCAAGAAGGAAGGTTTATAAACCTTTTGACACATAGACACATAGATTCGTCCACGTCGAAATCTATTGGCACGGTGCACGATGGCCAAACGTCCGCCTGCAACGCTGGAGGTTGCGGAATCGATTCCCGCCTCAGGACAATTGTGTGTACGATCTGCACACATTTGTTCCGGGTGTTCTAGTCGTTGTCTATGTATACTAATAAATATCTATCTATGTAATTTATTGTGTTAAATATATCAGTCATCTAATACCTATAACACAAGCTCTGCTTAGCTTGGGGCTAGATGATGCTGACTGTACAGCATTATTTATTTTATTTATTTGTTTACAGAACTGTCCGAAGTACTGTGGAGCATGGTGCTGACATTCGGTCTCAAAGACCACAACTACATCGGCGCTATAAAGCTATACGTCGCGTTCTGTTTCTGGGCGCTCTTCACTTTAGCTATCCTTGTCATGATGGAGGGGCTCTCGGCTTTCCTTCACACGCTGCGTTTGCACTGGTAAGTTAAATGTATTGAGGGTAGATTCAATTAGCTGAGTGCCAGCACGAAAAGTGATAGACAGATGAAATTTACACAGATGATGTATGATGTGTGAGTTATTTCTTCTGTTGCTGCTGCTGTAACAACAAATACTAAAAAACAGATTTAAGTTAATATTTAAGATCCCATACAACAAATGTGATCTATTTGCTCGTTTTTATAGATACGGAACCCTTCGTGCGCGTGTACGAGTTCCACTTAACCGGTTTTTATTTCATAACTATACAGCAGCGGGGTGATGCATCCAGCGACTTGCGGACCTCTAGATTGTTTGCATTATTTTATATATATGTATATATTTTTTTTATAATTCCAGGGTTGAGTTCATGAGCAAGTTCTACTCGGGTCTCGGATACATCTTCCAGCCGTTCTGTTTCAAGACAATTCTGGAGCAGGAAGAGAAAGAGGATTAGTAGACCTCACAGAGCCGATAGAACTTAGAAATGACCACTTATTGTAGACTTAAGAACAAAAGTATACACGACGTAGAAACTACTAGCTTGTTTTAAAACGGATGATCATCCAATAGATTCGTCAATCTAGCAATTTTTGTTTCGTAAATTTGCACAAATGGAGCACAAGTGTGTGCACACAGGTGCACTCTATATTATGTCACTCTAATCCGATGGGACGGACGAACCAACAAAGGCACCAAGCAATGTAAACGTTGGAACTACAATGCGTAGAAAAACAAGGTTTTAAACCTTTGTAAAATTTGTTTTATGACACTACCATTTCCCGTCTCTGTCTAACAACAATAAGTTGTGTGAGATAGCAATAGGTATGTCGTTTCAGATTTTGTGCGTAGATTAGATACGACAGTATTTTCAGACTTAATTAAAAGGTCACAAATGTTAGACGAAAGAATTGAAATATATTTTATGCATGTTTAAAAATGCGTTTTATTTTGTTTCCATTATTTTACAAAGGCATTAAATGCTATTTCCCTATTATTATACACGACACTGAAATAAAGCTAGATGTGTACTTCTTTTTATGTAAGTAATAATTTCGCGCAACCAGGAAATAAACAAAGAAAAAATATAACATGACACAGAAAAAAAACTTTACCTATGTGTTCTTGTATTTGTAACTAAAAGTATCAACACTGAATTATTTACATGTTTACAATCAAGCAAGTTATTACATTATTTAATAACTTTTACAATCAGGTAAAAGTATCAAGCAAAATAAAATCATTTGCGAATAGATAACACAATAAAGCTTATTCATATTTATTTAATTGCATCATTGTGTACATTTGTAGGTCTTAGTATCTAGGTAATGTATACGAAACACAATGGTACCCAAACATGGGTGGCAATATGTACTGTGAATGAAAGTGAGCCGGGTTTCTAAAAAGCTCTGTTTAATAGATAAGAGAGAGAGAGCGGTAAATGTTAAAATCAATTACCCTTATCCTTAGAAACTCTGGGATCATAAATATGAGTTTATAATATCCTTACAGGAATTTGAACCTTTTCTCAAAACCTTAGGTCCTCAAATTCGTCTTAGCCTTCTCCATAATATCTTTCTTTATCTTCGGGTATTCTGGCTGAACATTTAAAATGTGTCGACACACTACAATGCATTCTGGGTATTTCTTTAGTTTCAGGTAGGCGTGGGCTAGCTTATATCCAACAGATAGATCGTTCTTACCTCCGTAGGTCCAAGCGTTATCGTAATTGTGTGCTGCGCTTTTAAAGTTTTGCTCCTTTTCAGCAACTTGACCTGAAAGAAAAGAAGTGTTTGTGTTAACGAGCGGAATCGCTTAGTTTCTTTGTCATGCTTTTTTTGTTGTACTGTGTTTATAGCAGCAATTAAGTGCATGTCTATACTACGGCAAAATTTATTGGTGACAACCACAGGTGACAACATACCATAACATTGGAGTATCATTGCCGACTTATGTAGTCTACACACCAAAGTCGGCCAACCCGCCGAAAATTTAACAAAATATTGTCGGGTCCCTAAAATATTCATGCACAGGAATTTCGCACAACCCTTTGAGCTGTGTCGCCGACATGGTGTGTAGACTCTAAAGAGTCCAAGAACATTGCTGATTGTATTTATCATATTCAAATTTTATTGACATTTTTGTCAATAAAACTTTTAACAACTCCTTAAACTTATTTCGCCAGCATCATGATCAGTGTTAAGTGTTAAATTCAATAGAAGTGATAACTTAAATGGTATTTGAGAATTAAGTGATAAGTTACCTAAATACTGATAGGCCGCTGCGCAAGAATTGTTGTGATTCAGAATTTTGGTGAGGATTTCTTTGGCTGCGTCACTTCTACCGGCATTCACTTGATTTTCTGCCACTTCTAGCCAGCATCTAAACAGGCGGCAGATTACAGTTATTACATTTATGTGATAAGAGAGGTCTTGAGCCAAAGCCTTCGATCAACAATACAACGTCATGTTTATGATCATGTATGAAAACTTAACAATAACAGAAAGCAACAAGGTGATCACTAAAATACAAATTTAAACAACGCATCATCTGAGCAGTGAAAAATGTTTAAATTTGAATTCTAAAACGAACGAGAGAACAATTAAATGATGAATGAAATCTTTTAATGCAAAAATCGTTTCGACCTTCTGTGCTTTTCTGCGATGATACCAATAATGTCGTTAAATATTTTCAACCAATATTTATTGGGTTTTGTAATCCCCCTTTGTATACAAAATATATCCAGGGGTTGAATCGGAGTATAGAAAACTAAATATCACAGGACATTTATTAGCCACATAAGCATGATGCTAAAGTTGTTTTTCGTACTGAGTTCGAATGGTCGTTGTATTGTTTCTTTGCCAAGCTGCTGTGAAATAATAATGATTCGAAAATGTTACGTACTTTTCTAACCCATCCGCTTTCTCCGGCGTCCAAGGAATGGCTGATATTGTTCTTTTCAGTATGTTCTTAGCTCGTGTCGGCTGCTTTAGGATGTTATATCTGGAAAAAGAAAACAGAACTTTCATATTTTCAATAGATAGATAGGAAACACTTTATTATACCACACAAATCAGAAAACAATACAGAAATAAACATTAGAATATGTTCCTTGTCTAGGAACTCTAAGAAAATCATTTCGACTCTTATGATTAAATGGTAAAGCTATAATCCCCACGCTGATGAGAGGCAATGTTGTTAACCGTGGATATCACTTAGTGGCCTCTCGCCTACCCGCGGAAAGTTGGGCTGGTGTATATTCAAAGCCCACATCAACGCCTTTGTTGAAATTGAATTCAAAACCCGTATTAAATTCTTCGTATCGCCTTGTGATAATAATGTACTGTAAATGTACATATATATTTTTTGGACGTAAAATTGTACTTACGCTTCAGCAATAGCCAGTATAAGGTATGGGTCATCGACCCCCTCCTCGGAAGCCATCGGCAATATGTCTTGTAGGACGCGCTCTGCCTGAGCCTTCTGTTTGCCTGCGAGCTGCAGTAACGCTTGCAGCGACTTGCGTTCAGAGGGCGCCACTTCCACGAGCAACTTTTCCCCTGTTCGCAAGGCTAGCAGGCGCGTATCCCTGTGATTAAACGTAAAACTATTAGGTGAAAGCATTATAGCAAATAAAAATAATAGTAAGCCTTGCAGCGACTTCCGTTCAAACGGCGCCACTTCTACGAGCAACTTCTCGCCTGTTCGCAGGCGCGTCTCTGTGATTAAAATAACTTTTGGGTAAATAATATGGGATAAGGATAACCCATATTATGGGACACCCTGTATATATTGGAAAGGACGACATACAAACTCGCCGTCGTCCACCTCTAAAAAACTAGTTTATTAATAATATGGTGAATACTAACGTGTCAGCTCGCGCGTCCTTAGCGTCGTGCTGCATGAGACAGAGTAGAACAACGCGACGCGCGGCGGCGGTCCGCCAGGTGGCGTGGCGGCGCGCTGCGTTCAGCTGCTTCAGCGCAGCCATCGCTTGCCCAGAGTATAGGCTGCAAATGCCTGCGCAGTAGCTATAACCTGAAAAGATTGAAGTAAAACTTCTTTAGGCGCGTTGAGCACTGGACAAAAAGCGTGAAACTCACGTCATCGTCACCGAAAGCGTTCCTAACTGTGTATATATTATATATGTGTACTTTTTGGGTGAACAAAAAGCGTAAAACTCGCGTCATCGTCACCGCACACTTCCCAGTATAAATTAATTATAAAATGCACTTCTATCAGCAGTTCTGAACTCCCCGCATATTTTTAGTTTTATTTACAATGTCATGGTTACTTCAATGGCGCTGTGGGCGGAGGTCTGCCTGTGACGATTTCGTGCACGACTAATGTTTGTATAATCTGATAGTATTTGGTCCAGTTTGAGGAATGTCCAGCATTGTTTATTTATCAAAGGCTCACAGGCTTTTTCTGTTATTGTTATCAGTTTTTATTGAGTTTTCATTTATACATAAATGTGTTAGTTGATATAAAATTTATGGCATAATAAACAAATAATGCTGGACAGTGTACGCATGATTAGATTCTAAATCGAAGTGTAGGCTCTACAAACATTAGTTTTCACGACTTTTAAGGCTGAGTGCGTTTCTTTCAAGCTTCAGCGATACAACCCAGAAAGCGTCTCTCCGCTAGAAGCTACCAAAGAAGGTTCAGAGAAAGTGTTTTACAACCAGTTTCAACGGAGCGTTGGGAAACCAGCCACTCGATAACGACAACATTGTAGCTGTCAGAGAGAATCTATGGATGGAGGCTTTGTGGCGTTATTTAGGGAAGGCTATGTCCAACAGTGGGCGTGGGCGTACCTAGATCCTCAGCATCGCCCAGCCCCTGCTTGGCTAGCTCCAGAGCCTGCTCGGCATCAGCTAGCTTGCCCCTCCGCCACTCAACCTCGATCAGCTGCGCTAGCGCCTCCCAACTGGTCGGTTTCACTGACAGGATCTGAGATAGATGGCGCTGAGCTGTTTCGAAGTCCACCTGTAAAATAACACATTAACTTTGAATAATCAGACATGACACACGCTTTAGCGATAAAATCAGTTTCAGTTTAAATAATTTATTTCTCAAAAGAACAAAGTTCACTTACTGGCGTTAGAATTATAACGTCACAGTTAGACGGACAGATAAGTCGTAAAGATACCTATTGTGATTGAAATATCATCTAAGCGGGGAGCAAGACATTTTCTATCTTTATCTTTATCTACACGACTTATACACACGTCAATCGTTTAACACGTCCACTGCCCTGTCTTAGCGGTTTCTGGTGGTAGGGGTGGATCTCCGCTCGTCATTATTTAAGCAGCGTGTGCTTCATGGACACTGGAAGTGTTAATAAATTCTCGAAGTGTTATTTACCTTCCTAAAAGCCAGATCCGCCATCATGACCGCTGCGGACTCGTTGTTTGGGTCAGCACTCAGAAGAACAGCACAAGTTTGCTCGCATTTCTCCGCATTGTTCATCTGGAATACAATACGATACAATTATTCTTTATTGCACACCAAATAACAACAGATACACAAGACAGGAAAAAACAAATAGTACAACAAATTCTGTTGTACTATTTGTTTTCAACCGAATAGTACAACAAATTCTGTTGTACTATTTGTTTTCTAAGGTCAGTCCAAAAGCCAGTTATTCTTTCGTTTAAACGCCTCTTAAATTATTTTTAATGTTATTTTGTTTTGTTTGGTTTAAGGGACAATTCATACGTACCACAACCACACGACTACAGGTGCTAATTAATTCATAGCTTAATAGCCAAAATGGCCATTATTCTATGTTACAAACAAAGATTTCCTTATTTATACCTGCGCAAATAGCTTAGCCAAAGCAAGCAGAGTCTCAGGGTTCCTCGGCGATTGCATGAGAGCTTCGGAATATAAGTTTGTAGCCACTGCGGGCTCGCGCGTCGACTTGACGCGTGCCAACGCACACAGGATGTCAGAGAGTTGTTGCTTCTCTTCAATCAGGTCTCCTCTGGAGTCTGCAGAAGATTATCATCATCAGTATGGGTAATTAAAATTTATAAATCGTAATTTGGTCATATAAGTTCTGCAGAAAATCTGTTGGGCTGCCAGATGGGCGCAATTTATTGAGTTATGTATGATAGGTACCTACCTGTAAGATTTATTTGTAGAGAATATATCCATACACAATGTAAATTGTATAAATAAACTGAAATTGAATTTGCTTTATTCGTGACGACTCTCACACAATCTGTACCTGACTGACGCATTCCGCTCCCTCACCCCAACGAACACAATTCGGTTGGAACTATGCGTGTGAGTTAGCAGAATATTCATTTTGCGTCGACTTTTGTATGAAACCAAATGCAGCAGAAATTACGCGACTGGCATCTCAAAATTGTAAGCTCGGTTGTTCTCAGCCTTAGTGACGTCCCCCAAGCCGAATTTCGGCTACGGCGGCCAGTCTCGACGGAGACCGGCTGCAGTACACATAACGCCCAATGCTTAACGTGCCTGTTGAAACGAGAGGTTTTGCCTGGGTTTTATCAGGCAATCAAATTCATCATCAGCCTATTATATTATACAGTAACAAAAACACGTACCAATCTCGATCCTCTTAACCAGCGCGCTCTGCAGATCCCTAGCCTCAGCCAGCACTAGATGAGTGTTCCCAGCAGTGGGATTCTTCAGTTCGCGACTCTTCGTCTGGACCAGCAGTAGCCGAACCCGCCGCTTTAGTGTGGGTATGCCTTTATCTTTGTTGTACAACTGGTTGAGTTCAAATGATATTATGTCGTCCACTTTGTCGTATTGTTTGAGCTGAGGAATAAGGTTGGGTTTGGTGTAACACAGGGAAATATGGCGTGAGTTTTAAATGGAGATTTCAGAATCCAAACGAATATTATAAATTCGAAACTCTTAATATCATATGTATGTTTATCTCAGTGTTTCCTTTTCTAGCCTGCACGACTGAACGAGTCTTTGTTAGCAAGGAATTAAATAGTATCCCGGGGTAGGCTAAAATGTACTTTTTGTTCGGGAATAGCACGTGCGAAACCACGGGCAAGATCTAATCTATATGGCTAAACGTCACATCACCAATTCGTCGAATGAATTTAATTAGTTATTCCAGCAAAACAGCGTTGGTTGTGTAATCGGATTAGCAATTCTACAAACAGTCTGACCTGTCAGGCTGACCCGAGAAGGAGCCAGCATTAGTCCCGAGCCGGGAATCGAACCCGCAACCTCCTGCGTCGTAGGTGGACCTTCGCCCACCGCGCCACATAGATCGTCAGAATGTATTTAAAAACACCTCATATTTACCTTGATAAGCAGTTCCAAGTACTCAAATCTGAGATCATCATCGATCAGCAGTCTTATTGCGTTCTCGTAGTGTTGTGTCGCCTTGTCGTACTCGTGCATTTGCACTAGAGATGTGCCCAGCTTCTTGATTAGTTTGATGTAGGTGGGGTTTGCGTTTACAGCCGCTTCGTAAGATTCGGCTGCTTGGATCGGTTCTGGAAACAAATAAAAAAAAATCAAACAATTTGCTATTAGCTCTACAGAAAAGAAGTCATACACCAAGGACCGGATTTTTTAAAGTATTTTTTTGTGTTATGTGTGTTCCTTAAAGTTTGGTTCTTAATTTTTGTCAGGTATATTATATTACTCACTGTACAGCCTTGGCCAAAAGTATTGAGCACCCTAAGCATTTTGCATCTGTACGGAAAGTATTGTAATAAACCAAATCTTTTGTTTACGTATCCCTTTGTCGGTATCTGAATAGGCATTAAACAATGACCCAAACTGCATCTAGCAATAAAACACCTGGGTGCAATAAATTTTGTCATTTTAACGATTTTTGTAATTATTCATCAGTTCACTACTCTCAATCGTCGTGGATACATCAAGTGATCTAGTGCGCTTTTAGTAATTTTTTTGTTAGATTCAAGTGATATCTTTGTAAGATGCTTAAAAAAATTGAACTTTCATTGGAGCAAGGTGTGCAGATACAGCTTCTGCATAGACAAGGGAAATCCCAAGTAAAGATTTCCGAAGCAGTGAAATGTTCGCGCCGATCAGTGCATTATGCTATTGAGCGATTCGCTGCAACCGGATCACATCGAAATAGACCGAGAACGTGACGCAAACACATCACCACCGACCGTGAAGACCGTCAGTTGCTAAGAGAGTCTTTAAAAAACAGGAGGAAAACCTCTTTAGAGCTGGCTGCTGAGTTGTCAGCTGAAATTGATAAGACAATTTCTGGTCGAACTGCTCGCCGAAGACTTCAAGAAGCTGGCCTGAAAGGTTTTAAAGCTCGGAAGAAGCCATGGCTCTCGAACAACAACAAGAGAGCACGGTATGCATGGGCCTTAGAATACCAACATTTCACCGCAGAAGATTGGTCCGATGTTTTGTGGTCAGATGAATCAAACTTTGAGGTGAGTTGATCTATTTAATTACCTAACAACATTTAGTAAAATTATTAAAAAGTAATCGCCTATATAAATTTTAATGAACTTTTTCGAAACTCACATTATTCTTTTTATTACAGATTTTTGGTACCCCTGGTGTGACTTTTGTGCGTCGCCGGGGAGGTGAAGAATTTAACGCAGATTGTGTGGTACCAACCATAAAACACGGCGGCGGCAGCATAATGGTCTGGGGCTGCATGAAAAGCTCTGGAGTTGGTGAATTGTTCGTATGCGAGGGCCGAATGAACTCTATCAAACTCTACAAAGTACATAAATGTACTAGAATCTGCGTTGCTTCCGTCATTTATGACACTTTTTGGCGATACAAACATGGATGGCGCTAAATTTCAGCAGGACAACGCGCCATGTCACAAATAAGCCCTCACAATGACACGGTTTCGGGAAAACGACATTGAGTTATTGAAGTGGCCAGCCCAGTCTCTGGACCTGAACCCCATTGAGCATTTATGGGGTTTATTAAAGCGCAGAGTCAGGCGCCACACGATCAGCAACAAAGAAGACCTCAAGCGTTGCCTGCGCCTGGAATGGAGCTCAATTACTACCGAACACTGCGACATTCTTGTACGCTCAATTCGAAAAAGAATTTCTGCTGTTATAAAGGCAAAGGGTGGACCGACAAAATTTTTTTTTTTATTAATAAATGGGTATATAAATCTATAATAATCGTTTTATTTTACTACCGTTCAATATTTCTTTAAAAAATAAAAATGTCAGGGGTGCTCAATACTTTTGGCCAAGGCTGTATATTTTATTTTTAGGGCCCTGAAAATTTTGTAGTATGTTGGCAAACGTGGCATCGTTTTGCGTGATTTTCTTCTATCCATCCACTATAGAAAGTGGGAGTGAACAGGGATGCAATTAGTACATTTCAATCTAATTTTTTTTTATTATTTAATATTTTTTTGTTATTTTTATTGTTAGTCGAGTTTCTGTTGAGTGATTAACTAAAAAGATTGATTGCAACTACTAAGTAAGTCTGTAAGCTTTAAGCCAAAGAACTATACCTACGTTAATAATAATTATATATCATAATAAAAAATATTCCACAAATTTATAGGCAACATTGTGAACTTATGAATTGAACATAAGACAAAACTTACCATGAATAGACATAAAGGCATCCCCCATCATAGTATGAGCATCGGCCATCGGATGATTACTAACAATTTCTCTAAAGCACGAAGTAAACATGCCCCTATCGCCTTTCTCCTTCAAGAAAATATGGGCCATTTTGCTGTGCGCTTGGAAGTAGTAAGGCTGGCCTGGTTTAATCTCGTTTAGGATGTCTATAGCTGTGTCGACGTCGCCTTTCTTGAGGGATAGGTCGGCGCGAGCGATAAGAAGTCGACCTTCTTCTGATGTGTAAGAAAGCTCTTGGATTGCTTCCTGGAAACACAGTTTAAGAATTGAAGCCAAGGTTCATTATGAAAGCGGTTAACTACGAACCGAGTTAGGTTGGAAGAACAACAACGTTTTCATCCCTTAAGGGTAAACAATTAAATGTCGCGAACTCGTCAGTAGACGAGGTGACTTACTTGTTTTTGGAGGCAGGTAGTCAAAGAGAAGCGACGTGACATATTCTTCACAGCAAAAAAGCTGAATTCAAATGGGTCATACCTGCATAGTCTTCCCAGCTTCTGCCAATTGTCCTAAAGCAGTCTGTATCTCAATCATTTGCAGATACAATGTGGCTTTATCAATTATATTTAAATCCGACTCAAACATCCTATTACTGATTGTACTTTTACTCGTCACTATTTGTAGACTCGAAGTGAAGCTAGATATAGCTTCGTTAAGTTGATTAGTGTTCTTCAAGATAACTCCATTGAGGAAATGATACATTGCACTGTCGCGGACTTTGAAATTGTAGCTCAGACACATCTCTAAGCTTTGCGCTGCTTTAGCGAATGAATGCTGCTGGATGTAAATCTGAGATAGCAGCACTTGGCTTCCCGCGTGAGTACTGTCCAACTCATTTACTTGCAAGGCCAGTTTGTGTGCATCATTCGCAAACCCAAACAGAAACTTCAACCGAGCCAACTCATACAAAGCAGAAATCAACCCAGGACATGCATCAACAATAGAATTCAGGATGTCAAAGCATGTGGTAACAGAAGAGTCATTACCATCTTGGGTGTAAAGTAAATAGCCAACTATTACCGAAGGTTTCTTAGGCAAATGTTTCTTGTATTCTTTGAACACTTCCAAAAGAAACTCAGGGTCTAAATCCCTGATGTAGTTCAAGCTGAACGGACCACGGTTGGCGTATGCGATCTTAGTTTCGTAAGCGGTGTTTAAAAAAGTTAAAGCATTTGTTGAATTTTTCACATTTAATTCTGCCGAAAGGCGGTAGAGTACCGGCATTTTTACAGCTCCTTGCATTTCGAAAAGTAGCTCTATTTGCTGGGCTATTTGGTCCGTTGGTCCATTCTCATGCATCTGACAGAGAGTTAAGCCACAAAGGGCTGTTATCGAGTTGCTATCTAATTTACTAGCCGCCTTGAAGAAGCTTAGAGCTTCTCTGTACTTTCCTTGTAGGATACACTGGTACCCAACTTCACTTAAATAGTCTACGTTGTTAGGGTACATTTCGGATGCGTACTGGGCGAATCTGTAGACCTGTGTAAGTACTGCACCAGACCTAGCACAGGCCTTGGAGAATATCTGAGTAGTATTGTAGAATTGATATCCGTTATGAGGTTCATTAGTCTCCAACACTGCAAAGAATCTGTTTAGCTGATCAGCTGCTTCTATGTAGTCTGAATTCTTGCACAAGGCTATGAAAATCTTCACTTTGAGAGCTTCAACATTATCTGGTTCAAAATGAAATATTCTCTCCATGGTATCAATAACTGCATCCCATTTCTGCATGGCAAATTCATTTTTCATCTTCTCTATCAAAGGCACGACCTCGCCGTGATTGCTGACTATCATCCTATCCAAGGTCAGATTGGAGGCTTCGTAATCTTTAGCAAAATATTTGAACTTCGCCAGACCAAGAAGAGTCTCTAATTTTTTGTCACTTTTGCTCAAAGCCAGTTCAAAACAATCTAGAATGTTCATGCTCATTTCACCATAGCTCAAGAACATGTCATTCCATCCTTTCAAGATAATAGCTTCCAAGTTATTTGAGTCTTTTCTGAGCGATTTGTTGATGTAATCCGAGGCTTTCTCATACTTCTCTGCCAGGGAGAGAAATAACCCAGCGTAGTAAAAGGATATGGAATTAGCAAGTTTCTTTTCTTCTTTGAGTTTTGATTCAAGACTAAATAATGCTTCCCTGTCAAGAGTAGTGGTTCTTTTGTGTGCAAATATAAGTGCAATAACAACTGCTAGTTCAAACTCTCTTTCATTTTGCAATGGTGTGAGCTGATTGATTCCTTTTTGGACTTGACCTTCTAAGAGACAGGCAAGGGCATTGTAAAATAAAAATTCTACATTTTCACTTAACTGCAAAAGAGCTTGTTTTGAAATCTGTTGAACTTTTCCATAGCATTGTTCCCGTAAATAATAGTGAATGTTACATCTAAGCCAAGCCACCTCCATGGTTTTATTCTTTTGGTATATCAATTATTACTTTTAAACCCTCATACTTAGCTTGGTTCTTTTTATAATAGTTCTCTAAGAAATGGCATTTGATCACTACATTTAGTTTATTCTTTTTTGCATGATCAAATGCATACTGAAACAAAAAAAATTATTAGTAATGGACAGAATAGGGTAAATAAGATACCTAATAAAATAGTAGGTCAATTATATATTTTTTAATGAATATTTCATTTATTACTCTTAATAAATATAATCATTTCTTCATAACACAGTGTGAAGTGTTTTAAAGTGGTTCAATTAAATATTTTTTAATTAATATTTCATTTATTAAGTAATAAAGAAAGCAAAAGATTATATTTTGAATACTACACTTCAAGCCAGATTTAATTGAGAAGATTGACTGATCTTAAGAGACAGACAAGACCATATTAAAAAGTCAAAAGTCAAAATCATTTATTTCTTTAGGCTTACAAAATAAGCACTTGGACAAGTCATATTTTATACATTAAATTATTATCAAATAATTTTTATTTACTGTTCACTTTAATTTTTTGTCCACTAGTGGAAGAATTGAAAAAGAAACCACTAGCATGTTCACATTAACTTCTACATACCAAGAACATGCCAAGAAGCGAAGAGATAACATACCTAGGTTTCTGTAAGTGAAAGAATTTAAAAATTGGACTTGAAATTCCAATGTCAGTACCTTACTCATAACCAAAAACTTATTTTCATATTAGTGTCAATATTAAACTCATCTTAAGTTACGTACCTCAGCTAGTAGCGTTCCAACACCTTTCCCTTGAAACTGAACAGGTACAGTTGTGGAAATCAACTCTATTGTTTGACCAGAGAGTGCATAACCAATTGTAGCCTCGGCTGTAACAATATTCACCAGGTAAGATCACATTGAGATACCTAATGGTTGACCCACGGGTTCATCCCACATACAAGACCTAATATTTGAGTAGTTTCTGGAGGCAATGATTTACCGCCAAGGATCTAACAGAAAATAAGCAAACTTTAATATCGGTCGGTATGAGTCATCCCGTGACCATGACAGTGTGTAAGCCGTGGTGTAAACCTGTTGAAACGTCGGGAAAAATAGGTAAAAAACGCATAAATTAGTAGGTACCCTACCTACTTATAATTATATGTTCAGATCGCGTAAGTTTAAAAATATGTATTTATATCATTTGGGAAAATAGCTAGGTAACTTAACTAAACAGCACTTTAGAGGAAAATACACTGATTTCGTTAGGAAATATTACCCATAGATTTATCGTTACTTACCGCCATTGGAAGTTGTCATGAACTGTTGCTTAGCAACATTGTTGAACACCTTTAGCGATGTCGTGGCAAAATTCCTCAAGCCAAGGCGAGTTAGCATTCCAATTTATTGATTATACCGTAAAAAAACGAGCTGTTTCAGTCAGTAAACTGAAAATAAACTAATTACACCGCACGTAAACACAAACAAATAAAATGTATTGTTAAAATTTCAAGGTCGACGTTTGACGTACTGTATGTAACGTCATATTTGATGTTTAATTATGACGTGCGACTTTGACAATTCCAACACCAGTGAACGAATTCAAATACCGTAAGTAACCACGGAGCCACCACATGGGCGAAAAAAGAAAAGAAAAAATATCGCTCTGTTTTCTCTCTATAGATATTATAGCGCACAAATGACACGGAATTAGAGTTTCTGAATAGCCCTGTAGGGCTATAATTTTTCCTCTTTAACTTGACTCTGTAGTGTAGTTTTATGTTAGCATAGATGAAGTTAGGTAGGTATGCTTATTATGACGCGACAAAATTAAACAGAAACAGACCGTTTAATTTGAAATACAGCCCCATTTGAATTTGTGCCGCGAAGATACCCTAATGCCTACCGCAGCGGCGCGGCGGCCGTGCACGCGCCCCACGCCGCCGCCGCCGCCGCCGCCGCCGCGCCTCGCCTTTTTTTGCTTTGCTTTTTCAGTGCTGCATAAAGCCTCAGTATATTCTATATGTGTACTGTGATAAAGCTTTGTAGATACCTAAACTTAGTAGAGTGGGAAGGTACCTACCCTGCCCAGGCCTTATTTTGAATACTTATTTTTCCATAGGTAAAGCATAGATTAAATAATGTTACTTCGTCCAGATAACGTGAAACATGCAGCTAAGCAAGCGCCCCTTTTTAGCTTTGCGGTCTCCATCTTCCGTAGCTAGCTAAGCTTAGGTGACCGACCGACTAGTTGGCCTTGACCATTGTCGAGTTTGATGGATCACTGCGGAGCCTGCTACGAGTATCAAATTGATTTAAATGAGCCTGAGCTTCTCGGTAGAGCGCATCTTTTATACTATTATGAAATAGGTAGGGGTAGAGAGGATAAGCCTTTGCATAGACGTATTAAGCTCCATGGTATTTTGTAAACGAGTAGAATCCACATGGATTTTGTTGACATTATGTATGTAGTTGATACCTACCTACATACCTATAGTTTTGATTCTTAAAGTATTCGCAATTTGATACAATCAGAAACATTTTGCTGATATCATAATAATACCTAACTATTATTATATGTGATAATTAATAATACATACATAACTAGGTGAGAAATCCTGCGACGCAGGAGGTTTGGTTCAATTCCTGCCTTGAGGCAAATGTTAGTATTGCGTTTTTCTGGGTACCTTCTATGTACCTAAGTAGGTACCTAGGTACGTAGGTACCTAAGTAAATGTGTAGTAAAAACATAAAACGTCACGTGCGAATCGCACTCGCGCACACGGGTTCCGTATAATTATATTAATTAATTAATTATTATAATAATAATTATAATATGACAAGCTTCGTGCCTTTTATGAGTACGGAGTCAACGGTAAGTACTATTCCGCCCATTGTACCTGTCGCATTTAATGTATTTTGTAATGATTAATTTGATTATGGTGTACAATAAAGAATTTTTGTATTGTATTGTATTGTATTGTACTATTCTAGCTTTTTGGTTCATGGCAAGATTTTTTTTTAAAGATTGTTTACTTTAAGGTCTTATGTTTTATTTTTGTAATTTGTATGTATGTGGACAACCTGTCTGAATAAAGAAACTTTTTTTTTTTATATAAGTACCTACCTACCTATCTTTATCTACTACCAATAATCTGACCCACTGAAAGAGAAAACAAAAATATGGGTCACTAAATGAGAACCCACCTCACCTCACCAGTCTAATTTAATAATATTTTTTTCTCTACTTTAAAACCGACTAGACTTCAGCAAAAGAGAATGGTTCTCAATTCGACTGTAATTTTTTATATGTTTGTTTCCTCCGAAGCTTCGACTGTGTGAACCGATTTCGAAGATTCTTTTTTTAAAACTAAGTTTTAAACCTATTTTAATTTTTTAGTTACTTATTTGAAGTCGTTATAGAGTTTTTAAAACACGCCAAATTATTGTTTTACAACGCTTAGGGTCTTCTAAGGCTGAGGTACTACCACCGTTCCCTCCAGCCGGCTCAAGCTATGCGCCTGCGCCCGCGCATTTAGTCGCACATCGGGCGCAGTGCGCGCTACGCGCCTTTAATGAATCGCGCTTGTGAATGTGAACTGTAAACAAGACATCGGAGATTTGTGACTTGGATTCGAAGTGAATTTGCGGGAAACTTAACATAAGGCAACTGATTTTCTTTAAGTTGTAGGTGTTAAAATTATTTAAAATAAATAGGATAGCTTCCTAAACACATGATAGGTACCTAGTCTTACAACTCAAAAGTGTCTATGACTTATGGTTTGAGAAATATGATAGCTTGAACTTAATAAGATCTCTGCGGAAATGTGGATTGGTTTATCCGCAAAGGATTCAATTCCCGTAGCTTCTATAAAGTAAAATGAGTGTTTTATTTAGAAGCATTTAGAATTCAACCAACTTTATTAATCTAAAGATGGTTCATTAGTCCTAACTCTAAAGTTCTAATTTATACGTTAATGACTCATCAAGACAAGGCATTGATGAGCCATGTTACATATGTTAATAGGTAACTCATGTAGGTGCCTATTTAACTTCATTAACAATTAAGTAATGTAGGCAAACTTACCTACTTAGATACCGACCTAGGCTTACCTAAATAGGTAGATAGATCATTGATATGCAAGTTCCATTGTCTATTCTTCCTAGCCACGCAGGATGATGACAAAGATTGCTATGTATACTTGTAGAGTTAAATAAAAAACATTATTCAAAGAACCTATGAGTAACTATAAAAATACTTTATCTATACAGCAGCCAAACTCGATGTGGAATGTTTGTAAACAAACAACAAAACAAAAACTACAACTCATTTGCTTGGCGTCAAGTTTCAGATATAATTTAAAGCAAGATATTCTGAAAGAAGGATCTCAAATCGACAAGCTATGTAAATTGCGTATAAAAAGACGCGGCAATAAAGTGAATTCTAGGTTAAGTATGGGCAGTTTGTTTACAAACATTCTACATCGAGTTTGGCTAGTGTATAGGTCCACATTTTCGAAAGATAATCAGTATTATTTTTCGAATCAGGTTATCATTAGTCAGATCAGCGTGAGAGTTGCATATAACATTCTGACCACTGATCCTTCGAATGACGCCTCATTTCTAACAGCCTTTATTTCATATTAGTTTAGCGCAAAATAGCATAAAATAGCAATTTTACAAATATGCACCGTTATTGCTTTGTTCTGTTTTAAATGACTATTGATTGATTTGATTATATTTTTTTAATTTTAAGCAAGCGTTCCACCTGAGAAACAGATTTATTTAACCTATTTCCATTTAATAGGACTAAATGGAGTTGTTTTGAATAAAATTATTTATTAATATTATTTATTAGCAGCTAAAAAATCGTGAGAAAAATGGTGATGTGAATGTGACAACCCTATTCTATCGATGTGCGGTGACTGTATCAATATCGATGATTTTTGAAGTTGTCAGAGTTGACATTGACAGGACAAAGTGATAATAAGTTGGTGAGTGCGCGGGCTTATGGGGCAATGCGTGTCCCGGGGTCACCAGGACCCTTACTCTCGGCACTACGACGCTGAGAGCATCGCCAGCAGTGTTGGAAGCTGCAGAAAGGTGAGTTGTATTGGATAACCTATTTATAAGGAAACTCAGATAGGAACTTGGTCATCAAACGAAAATCTGAAGGTAATTTTTTGCTGAAATGAAGATGAAAATAATTAATATTTAAGTAGTCTTTTTTTGTTTTTTTCTTAAAGTGCGTAACGGAAGGTAATTTCAAATAAATACTGCCCTAAAAAATTGGACTTCGACGGGTCTTGAAGCTGGAACCCTCACTCAGTATCATGGGATCATATAATTATATGGGATGCGCTAGCTATAGCGCCACGAGTTCCTGCGGACACCCGTAACAGTCGCAAAAAATTTGGCACATTAGTAAAATTCTTTGAAATAATACTAAGTAATAATACTTAATTTATAGTAATAAATTTCAAACTAAAAATAGTTAATTGTTATTATTACACCTGAAACAATCAATCAATAACTAAAATGCCGGGTTCATGTTCAAAAAGACCTTCGTTGAATCGTAGAGCTTAAAACTTGCCTAAAGAAAAAGCCAGTCGAACCTGTTAAATAATAATAAAATTGTTTCGCAGGTTTTGGTCCTTTTCTATATAATGTATACTAAAATATATCTATCTTTGTAATCTATTGTATTAAGTACCTATCTGTCATCTAGTACCCTTAACACCTCTGCTTAGCGTGGGGCTAGATGATGCTGTGTGGATTGTCCATTATTTATTTATTTGCTTGGCACAGAATGAAGCCATACGGAAACCCCGGAGGGTTCTAAAAACAACCCAACAAAAGTTATTCAGTCAGAACTTAATCCACACCTGTCTAGAAGATTGCTTCGCCGATATCAACCTCCCGCTGGTAGTTATTTCCTACGCATCAAATAACAGCATTGCTCAACTGACACAATGGGGGCACTGACCTGGTCCAGTCACAAGGGCCAACGTTAATAATCAACGGGTTAGGCCCTCTAATCTAAACCCGTTATTAAGCCGAATGGCTACACTGAAAAAAAGTATCGTCTATGTTGCTAAAAAGAACTGGCTAACTCATATTAGACTCATATTAGAGTCAATGATAAAAACCGCTGAACAACTTACCAAATAATTTTAAGGCTCACCATACCTACACATATCATACCTACTTGTTTAAATACATTATGTAGATTACAATGTACAAACTTTTGGGTTTTAATAAAAACAATACCTAGTAATTAGAAAATGCCTCGGCACGGCACTATGCCTACCCTTTGTACCCTTAGTAGTGCAATAAAGTTTAAATATATAAATAAAAGAGCGGATAATCACTGCAGTTTATTTGGAGATGGTTGTATTCTTCTATTACAAATAAAACAACGTGGTGGCATGGAAATTGGAAAATAATAATGGGGCAATCCAAAATCATCCCAAATGGTAGGTCCTGTAGGGAGGGGACACTCAATAGTGTAACCTCTATCGAGATCAACCTGATCTGATCTGATATTCAGTGGGGTTTCGTTTTCTGATTACGTCTTACAGGGACTAATTATTGTTGCTTTTAATTAGAGTTAAATGAAGCCCTGTAGTAAAGTTACCGACGGCAAATTATCTTGATTATCATCTTATTTTCTTGAATAGCTTTTAGTTAGAACAGAAACAAGCCTATTCAGTATCTTAATAGCATCAGCTACGTTTCTTGGCAATATAGCAAGGCTCACGAAGAAATCAAGATTGGAGTAGGTACTTTAGGGAAGCACTTGGCCTTGGAATGTTGTCTGAAGTAACTCCAAGTTTTACACAAGACAGAATCAATGATACCTATAAAGTAGTTTTTTTTTAAATGTCTATTTGTGTTTCATATAAAATAATACAACTTAAGAACTAATAATCATAAAGATAACAAATTAGGAACGAATAAAAGAATTAAAATACGAGAACACAGAAAGGCTACCGGCTCAGCATTAAATGCTACTTACATTTTAGTTTAGTAGTAGTATTGAGAAGTAGCATTTGTTCCCCTTGGAGTCGAGACCTAGGTCCGTGGGGTACTGTAGCTCTCCGGGGTTAGTCTGTCCAAAAAGAGAAGTCTCTTTCCTAAAATTGTGGGCGCGCGTGTGCCAATGTACCTACTACTTTTGTTACGTTAATATGTTAGTTCCCCGTTTCACCACGAGACTTCTCTTTTTGCACAGACTCTATAAAGAATTATCTGAGTGTCTGGTCGAAGCGACGCGTGACCCGAGAGCTAGTAAGTATCTGGCGCAATGCATCATCATTTCCATACAGCCATCATCGGGGCAATGCAGCTAGCTTCTAGGGGACGCTTTCTACTGATATTGATATGGATCAGTTGAGCTACCTATATATTATTTTCAACAGTCTGCAGATAACTCAATTGTTTCAATTGTAAATACTAGTTCTGATTTGTTTCTATTATTTGATCGTAGCTTTCTTTGTTAATAAATAACTAGGTATTCAGTATTGAAAACTTTACAATTTGAGGAAAAAATAAGACAAACCACAAATGTAAGTTGGCTATAATATGAGTTAAACTTTTCAGAACTTTAACATACCTCTCTAGGCACATTATCCCTTAGAATTTCTTCCGAAGTAACACTAATTGCCTATTAGGCAGGTGTTTCACTAGTTGGCAATCGTTTTCCCCATAGCATAGCTTCGAATTCAGTGAGAGTTTCCGACTGGGTGCACAGTGTAACAGGGCGCTAATTAAATATGTAACACAGGCAGATAATCTACCTCATAGCTTTCATATTGGTACATAATTACAGGCTTCTTGAGCTGAAACAGTTTTGTAAATATAATTGGAATGTTACACTTGTGAGTTATTATTAGCACAATGATCATGGTAGCATATCTTTGTTCCGATGGTTTAAAAAGAAGAAGAATTTCATAACCTAGTAAATTATTTTATAATTGTGCAGGCACGTCCTATATACATATAGTCTTACAGAAGTTAGACAGACACTCCAAATAGTTTGTGATTGTGCGATCCCCTGGGTTAGTTTGTTTGTTTGTTTGTAATGCTCTTTTGTTCCGAAACTACTGGACCGATTTGAAAAATTCTTTCACCGTTGGGAAGCTACACTATCCCCGATAAATATAGGCTATAATATATTTTCACAATAGTTAGGGATTCGTACTAAAACCGTGCGAAGCCGGGAAGGTCCGCTAGTAGTAATTTAATATTTTGAAGTGTCCAAAACGCAATAACTACCGAACGAATCGGGCTGAAATTTACGCACAGGTAGTTCCAGGCCCGGAATAAAACATAGGCTTCTATTTATCCCATAAATCAGTTTCCATGGGAAAGAAATAAACTTAAAACACGTTTCGCAAGCTGAAGTGGCAGTGGGCCGGCCATATCTCGCGAAGAACCGACGGCCGCTGGGGCAAACGTGTTCTTGAGTGGAGACCACGACTCGGTAAATGTGTAGGACGCCCTCCGACCAGGTGGGATGACGACATGCGAAAGACTGCAGGTAGATGCTGGATGCGGCAAGCTGAAGACAGGGCGCTATGGCGCTCATTGGGGAGGCCTATGTCCAGCAGTGGACTGCTATAGGCTGATGATGATGATGAACCTAATTCGGCCCTACAAATGAGGGTATAGCCAGTCAAAGGTGCGAAACCTTACATAACGACTTCAAGAACAGGATTCTTAAAAGGGCATGATAGCTTTCCACTAATACATTGCAATCGACGTTCGTCTTTTTCAAGGGAATAATAACTAGTAAAAATAAAAGTACTAGGGCTAATAATCTCGAAATATTATGTATAATAAAGCTGGAAAATCCACACAGCATCATCTAGCCCCAAGCTAAGCAGAGCTTGCGTTATAGGTAAAAGATTACTGATGGGTATATCAGTAATCTTTTACACAATAAAAAAAATTTGGTACCTACCTATAGAAAAATGTATTTATTATACATAGAACATACCATACACCACCATATTATTATAACATTTGTCCCAAGGCGGGAATCGAATCCGCAACCTCGCAGATGGACCTTCGCCAGCCGTGCCATATCGGTAGCATGTCGCTCTATATTGTTAGGTTATAGAGGTGCCTTATAAATTAGTTATTTAAAAAAAACAATAACATTACTTCTTCCATACATTAGGTAGGTACTTTTATAACTGTGAGAGATTACATAAAAAGAATAAAATAATTTATTTATAGCCAACACACACACACACAATGTTAAACAGAGTTACAAAAAGACACATAAATACAGAAAAACATAAGTAGTAGAGTAAGAAAAACTGATATACATCGTTTCCTCTGTATCTTGTATATTTCCTCCACCATCCTACGCGACTCGAGTGAAGCAGCAAGCAAAGTAAACATTGAAAACGATTCGCTACAGTTTGAATCGATTACAAGAACAATATACGGAAATAAAGACGGAGCATCATTGAAATTGTTGAGATTCATGTGAAAGTCTGCATCCCGTATCAATTTACATTTTGTGTGTAACATTCTCTGTAAGTACAATTAACTGGCCAAGCGTGAGTCGGATTCGCGCACGATGGGTTCCGTACCAATCTATAAAAATGCAATAAAATAATTTCTGTTGAATGGGACTCCCCTAAATATTTGTTTTATTTTAACTATTATTTAGGAAATATTCTCTGAATATTTCCAACGTCTATTACCGTTATTAATATCGAACAAAAACTACCAAAAAAATCATGTTTGTGGGAGCTTAAATATTGATTTTATTCTGTTTTTTAGTATTTGTCCTTATAGCGGCAAAAGAAATACATGATCTGCGAAAATTTCAACTGTCTAACTATCACGGTTCATGAGATACAGCCTCGCGACAGACGGACGGACGACAGGGAGTCGTAGTAAAAGGGTCCCGTTTACCCTTTGGGTAGGGAACCCTAAAAATACAAAAGTTCCCAGACTATTGTTTCCAATACAACGTATCTTGTAATTCCCACTTTCTCACTTCGAAATGGAACTGATATCTATGGGAGTGTTGCTTGCGGTTAGTAATCTAATATGGATCAGTGAAAACTTGACATTGCACGATTGGCTAGTTACATTTGAATTACTCTGTAGATTTAATATTCCAGTCTGAACTTTCAATAGCCGATTAAATAACACTATCACTTCTTGTAACAGGTGGAATAAATTAAAAAGTTATGTAAGAGTAGGTAGCAGGTACTGAGAGAGATTGAATGAAACCGGTCAGTGTGGGGAATTCTGAAACTTTGTATGAACTGTGACAAACTGTATGATTGCATTTTCCTGTGCTGTTTCTGTGTGTGAACCTAAAAAAATCTATTTATCTAAACTAAATTCAAAAAATTGAGGCAAACTTATTTATTATTGTTTATAGTTAGCTATTTCATTATTTGCATTCATTGGGTCATTCTTCTGAAGTGTCATTCTTTTGAATTTCAACAAAGGTAGGCCCGTATGATACATATTATTTAAAAAATAAAAATATTAAACCCTTCACATTGGACAAAAACATTCTCCTCCTTTTTTCAAATCGGTCAGAAAAGTTCGAATCCTAAATGAGTTCCCGTTTTAGGATCTCAATCGTGCGATGCGTAAAGGCCGATTTGATCCAGCGTATTTTCTATTGTTGTATCTTTTTCGTTGAGTTTTTCAATAATAACCACTTCCACTTCACCGCACGACTGTCCGACTCGTGACTTGTTCCATTTGTGCTTTAAATTGTACCTTTACCTTAACTACAATAATCATCGCTTTAGGAAACGTTTTGTACGTAACTGTCTCCAACATATTTGAGTAATGGGCTTCATTTCTGAAGGTTTTCTTTATCTTTCATCTTTTTTACCCTTGCATTTAGCAATATGTACCTATGAGATATCTATACAAGGTGTTTGGTGGAAGGTTAGACAAACTCGGTGGGTGTGTAGGTGGACCTATTTGTAAAATACAAATTGAAGTAGAAGACCCTAACTCTTTACAATTTTTTTTAATCCTGTTTTTTGTATTTTCCTAACCCTCCACCAAACACCCTGTATATAGAGGGCTTAGGGTAAGTCTCGTCCACCAGTTCAAAGACGCTCAGCGAGATCCGACAGAGAATCATCGACATAGCTCAAAGAATTATAAATATAGATAAATAATGCTGGACAATCCACACAGCATCATCTAACCCCAAGCTAAGAAAGTTTGTGTTATAGGTACTAGACGACGGATATACATAATAAAATACATTACATAGATTTTTTTATTATTCATAGAAAACGACTATGCAGAACACCCTGAACAAATATCTGCAGATCGTACACACATTAATTGTTCCGAGGAGGGAATCGAACCCGTCAACTTAATTAATCTTGAATTAACAAGCTGAGGTGGAGATAATATCTACCTAAGTAAGGTAGGGAACTATTGAGACACGTAGGCAGAGAGACATATGAGACCAAAGGAAAGTAAAAGTAGAGCATAAACTTGATTTGTGATGATGACAAAATCAATTAAAAAGCTAATTGCTTACTCAGAAGATAAATGAGCCTTTCCAAAGGCAAATGATTCAAGAGCTTGCTCGAACACAAGAGAACAAATGTGCATAGCAGGTAATCGATCTACAGAGAAGTCACTCTGTGAAATACTGTGCGTCTGCAATGACATTGGTGGTTGAATTTCGATAGTGATTTGAATAGTCTTTAGCGTCATAAAAATTAAACAGATTTTGGCAAACCTACCATACTTAAAAAATACATTTTTATCCTTGAAAATTTTTATCTCCAATGAACTGCTGCTCGCCTAGTTCGAGCAGAACTTTATTGGAAACTAGCGGACCGTGCCGGCCTCGCACGGTTTTAGTACGGATCCCTAACTTTTTTGAAAATATAATATAGCCTATGTTCACCGGGGATAGTGTAGCTTCCCAACGATGAAATAGTTTTTCGAATCGGTCCAGTAGTTTCGGAGCCTATTCATTACAAACAAAGAAACAAAAAATTAAACCTTTCGTCTTTAAAATATTAGTATATGTAGATAAAGTGATTACTTTGTTGTTTTTCGTGTACCTACCTATTACCAGTTATGGAATCTTGTTGAAACTTGTATAATGTTCATAGTTTTTTGGCATTGACGGTACCAAAACCGTACAAACACTGTGGTACAACTGTCAGAGACCCACACCCAGGACTTATCACTCCGCTGGTACCTACGCAAAGTAAAGTCAGCATAGTGCCAAGATTTCTTACTTCCCAGCCGATATGTGTGACTAACTCTGACTTCCTGCTTCATCAGCTTTCATACCACGTTCACGCCTAGCCAGTGATAATACGGAAGCAATACAGCATTTAATATCCTCATATAATCACTGATAGGTTTTGCTATCTAACTATTCAGCATTAATTCAAGCATGTTTTATTTTCTCTTGAACAACTAAGTCTGCTCTAGACTCGACTTACATTATGTTCCTAATTATACTATAATATGTATACCTACATTGGTTCATACACTTTGTATCTATTATAATAAAATAAATAATGCTGGAGAATTCACACAGCATCTAGCCCCATTGTAAGCAGAGCTTGTGTTATGGGTACTAGATAACTGATAAACATAATACAATACATTACATAGATAGATATTTTTTATTATACATAGAAAACGACCAGAACGACCACCCTGAACTACAGATCGTACAAACATTTGTCCCGAGGCGGGATCGAACCCGCAACCTCCTGTGCCCCTGGCGGACCTTTCCCCAGCGCGCCACAGAGTTCGTAAAAAAAAACATCATATTTAACTATGTGTAGTTACAGTGGTGTTCATCGTTAGTTGACCCCCTAGTTTTGGTTTAATATTATTGAGATAGCGTTAATTTACCTTACCATAATTTGCACTTTACAGTTAATTAGAGGCCCAAGCTCACGAGAAAACTTAGATGAAACCTGCTTAATAGAAAATAAATTACCTTTCTTGTGTTTTGGTCATTGTATTTGATAATGATAACTTTTAAAAATAATAAGCACAATCAATTCGTGGACTGGATAGATAACTGAAAAACTGCGTTAACTCGCAGCATTATATTAGGTACACTACTAGTTTGAGACAACGCAGAACGCGAGTAGACACTAGTCTGTGAAACCGTTTAAAGGTTAATTCCATCCCATGGGAACTGTTTTCTGGGATGGTTAGCCTATCTTCGGTTTCAGGCATAAAGCTGTATCTGTGCAAAATTAAAAAATCTGCCTGATTCGTTCAGTAGTTCAGGCGTGAAGAAGTAACCAACATCCATCCATCCATTTAAGCATTCAAATTTTCTCATTTATAATATAACTAGTTTCTACCCGCAGCTTCACACGCGTTGTTTCTATAGAAACATTTTAAGGTAATTTTGCATACAGGTAGTTCCAGGCCGTGAACCTATGTTCACGGCCTGGAACTACCTGTATGCAAAATTTCAGCGATTCTGTTTAGTAGTTATCTGTCTGTCGCGCTTATAATATTAGTAGGATAGTGTTATTTTATTAGTATGGATGGCCAGGCTGCATAAAATCGAGCCAGGTGGCCCATGCTATTGCTATGATACAGCGGATGTCGTAATCGCTGTCACTTTCAATAACCGGTTATCGATGGGAAAGGACTAAAAGGAAGTTAACACTTAAATCATGCATTTAAATCACTTGAATTATCATGGTGGTGGTCAATGACCGGGTTCAGTTTAGATAGAATTGATAACCTCTATGCTATCTATGGCATTATTATTTGACACCCATGAACTGAACTTCTTACTTTCATGCTAACACCAATCAAGTTTAAGTCTTCGCTTTAATCGGAAGTCAACGACCTATGACTTTACGAAGCTTCAAACATGTGTTGGGTAACCGACTACACCACAACGACGTTCGCACTGAAGCAGAAGAGTCGAACAATTAGACCAAAACAAAAGCACATCGTCTTGCTTTCAAATAGCTGTCTATACCATACCATACCACCCGTTTACGAATTTATTTTGTTTGGTTTTGGTACGTACATGCACGGCTTTAAAGTTCCCTAATTGTTGACTGGTGAATGAAGAGTGAATGGAGTATTTGATAGAGTTAGTTGTGACAGACAGAGATACGAATCTGTTGATTCGAAAAATATAAACACCTACGGAAGTTCGATTTTTATCGAGCCGACATAGCATAATTTTTGATGATTTTCCAGTCTATAATTTTATACTAAAAATGTTGTGTTTTAATTTGTATTTTTTTTTTATTTCCCTAAGTTATATTATTCTATTTTGATTTTATTTTATTTGTGATTTATTATGTGAAATTTATTTTTAATTTTGTTTGTTTTTATTTTTAAGTTTGTATATGGATTGTGAATCTGACAATAAATGAGTTAATAATTTAATTTTTATTTTATAATTATGATTCATAAAACTGTAAAATCCTAAAAATTCTAAATTTATTTCGATTTCGCAAAGGAGTCAACAAAGAAGTCAACGACCTGTATTACCATACTATCTAGCACCGATACCAGCAGAAGAGTCGAACAATTAGACCAAAACAAAAGCACATCGTTTTGCCTTCAAATTGCAGTCTAGTACCTACGTATTAGCTGTGGCATTAGAGGCTAGTGGCGCAAATAATGATGGCTCGAGCACCATTACTTCCAGGAACAATAGCGAATCGATGAGCTCGAGGAAGGCTCGAGATTGCTAAGGACAGATGCATACGGACCACTGTTGATCTGGATGTTATATTACTCGTATGTATATATAATATACATTATATATACATACGAGTTTATAACAAAGATGGGCCACAACTGACTAATAATAAAGATATAGAAGGATCCAAATAAAATAGTAAAATAGTTACTCTTTAAGCTAATAAGTTTCAAAAAGTAAGAGCAGTTGCTGTTTATTGGAAGATTTGAAGTTTAATCGAAAGTAATGGCTCGTATGCGACATAGCCTCGCTATACCACTTTTTGTCCTAACAACGCGATTTATCGAGAACAATGCTACGTTGTACTGTTCCACCTGCCTCGATTACAGTGAAAGTTTTCTAGCTAACAGCTTATAGAGCTAGGAAAAAGATTCCTTTGTCAGTTTCATGGAAATCAGAACAAAATATCAGAAAGTACTTTTAAAGTATGTTTTATATTATGCTTCTATTTATTTATCGATCGATTACAACCACGATATATAGGGGCCATACCAGAGAATATATCCGATACTCTTCAGTGTTTGCTACGAGTATATTTATTGTTCAAGTCCCATTACCATTTAACAGATTTTGACGACCGATGTGGCGCCATGGGCGAAGGTCCGCCTGCGACGCAGGAGGTTGCGGGTTCGATTCCCGCCTCGGAACAATTGTGTATACGATCTGCAGATATTTGTTCCGGGTGTTCTGATCGTTTTCTATGTATAATAAAAAATAAGTATCTATGTAATGTATTGCATTATGTATATCAGTTATCTAGCACCCGTAACACTAGCCATGCTTTCCATGGGGCTAGATAATGCTGATGTGAATTGTCCAGCATTATTTATTTATTTTTCGACAAATATCGAGAAGTTTTGCCGGAAGATTTGCGTAACGATACCCATATTGGGATTCGCTTATTGGATTTAAGATGAATGTAAAGTGTGATATAACCACATCTACTAATTTAAGACCACATAAGATCGCAAATTGTCCAAATATGGTCGACTGATTGACATTTCAATTAATTTATAGCGACAAGATAGCTCTGCGGAACTTTCGAGCCCTTTCACCGTCCTATCCGCGAACCGTCTGAGTGAACTTTATTTTGTTGCTCAGCTTTATTTGCACCATTTCGAAAGGACCTTTTTAATTTTTGATTTTATGTTTATTTGAGTAAACACATTACTTGTGTTATTTATGATATTCACCGATGTGGCGCGGTGGGCGATGGTCCGCCTGCGACGCAGGAGGTTTTGGTTCGATTCCTGCCTCGGAACAATTGTGTGTACGATCTGCAGATATTTGTTCCGGGTGTTCTGGTCGTTTTCTATGTATAATAAAAAAATATATATCTATCTATGTAATGTATTGTGTATATCAGTTATCTAGTATCAATAACACAAGCTCTGCTTACCATGGGGCTAGATAATGCTGTGTGAATTGTCCAGCATTACTTATTTATTTATTTATTATAAAGCTTGTGTTATGGGTAGGTACTAGATGACTGATCCACATATGACATACATTAGATAGATGTATTGTTGTGGTAGATGTTAAATGGATGGATCAGTTGACCTACCTGTAGATTGTTTGCAATGGTGTGTAGTTAGCTCAATTGTTCATTTTTATTTGATAGTAACTTTTTTGGTAATAAAAGTTGTGGTATAGTTATCACAGCTAATAAATAAATAAATAAATAATGCTGGTCAATTCACACAGCATTATCTAGCCCCATGGTAAGCAGAGCTTGTGTTATGGGTACTAGATAACTGATATACATAATACTATATATTACATAGATAGATATTTTTTATTATACATAGAAAACGACCAGACCACCCGGAACAAATATCTGCAGATCGTACACACAATTGTTCCGAGGCGGGAATCGAACCCGCAACCTCCTGCGTCGGAGGCGGACCTTCGCCCACCGCGCCACATCGGTCGTCAAATGTGTTGCTAGTGCAACACAAATTTGTTTTTCAAGTCACCGTTTGTATTACCTTGTGCTTGTCGCCCACTGAGTATTTCAGTAAGGTATTTTCAATATTTTTAACATCTCTAATTTGAATTTATTTTCTCTCGTTTAAATACCTTTTATTGAACCTCAGCTATTTTCATTCAGTTGAGTTTTTTTGTTTTTTTTTATATACCTTTTATCAAACCTCAGCCATTTTCATTCAAAGTCCAGTAAAGTAATAACCATAATGTTGGTGGTATCAACTATACAAACTGCCTGCTAACCTTTGCGTCCCTCAGGAATGCAGTTACACAGGAAACGGGCAACGACCGGCCACGCGCCGCCATGCGCCATATCGTATGCAGATTGCCTAGCTGCAGATTAATAATGAATGAGAATAGTTTGCATGGTCTGGGTATTTTGTGGTCATTAACACGGGGGTTACAGAAAAAGCTATACATTTACTATAGAATCTTAAAATAAAAACAAAACTTAAAATAAAAAAAAACTTCTTAAGCTTCTAATACGGAATTTTTTGATGATTATAAAGCAATTAAGTATATGTAAAATATATTTTTTCACTAAGCTTATTTAAATTAGGAGGTTGTATAGTACGGCTTTATGGATGTTTTTTTTAAACTTTTTTTACGTTCATTATATTTCTCCGTCAGTTATGGACCGTTTTTGATGATTAATTTGCTATTGGATAGAAATCGATTCCAATGTAGTGCCTTAATTTTATTTCTGTATTATTATAGTATTTCTATTAGTTATATTATATTAGTAACAAACAAAAACGGTGTAATCGTAAAGTAATGAGAAGTCGCTTTTTAGTTTTTTTGTATACATTTCACTATATTTTGATGAAATGTAATTGTAATTATATGCGTGCTATGCATGTACTAAGGTTTATTTTTTTCATTTAACCACGACCACCTTTTCTTACGAGCCACAAGTCGCTACGCTACGACGACCATGTCAGATTGCTTGCTACGAGTATTACGCTGGTAAATTTGCTCATGCAAAAGATTTAAACGCTCACCCATAGGTTCCTTCTTTACTTTTTCAATATTTTTTACGCTGAATCGAGTTTCTTCCTACATTATAAGTTTGTACTAATATGATATGGATCTATGTCTGAAATAAAATAATTTTTGATGATATCCACGTAAAACGAGTGTGAGCACCAAACCTATTGTGGCGCAACATTGATGAACATTGTTTAAATATTAAAGATGTTTATTTGCCAGAATATATATAACAATGTAGATAACATAGTTCTTGAATTTATTATATTCTACCTAACATAGGCATGCAAATGTTAATTTTGCAATTTAAAATGTAAACTATAGTAAAAATTATATTTTTAAATTACAAATATAAAATGAATGGATTAAAATAATAATAAAATTCAGAGTATTCTTAAATAATCAATGTCAATGAATATATTGACGACCGATGTGGCGCGGTGGGCGAAGGGTTCGATTCCCGCCTCGGAACAATTGTGTGTACGATCTGCAGATATTTGTTCCGGGTGTTCTGGTCGTTTTCTATGTATAGTAAAAAAATATCTATCTATGTAATGTATTGTATTATGTATATCAGTCATCTAGTACCCATAACACAAGCTCTGCTTACCATGGGGCTAGATGATGCTGTGTGAATTGTCCAGCATTATTTATTTATTTATTTATATTTAAAGTCCTCTATTGTAAACTTTATAAAAAAAATATTCTTTCTACTCGTATTTCTATATTAGCTTAGCATGATGTCGTGACGCTAATTCAATTTTTAACGCACGACATTAATGCAATATTTGTTAAAACTTATCCGAATTCAATATTTTACGTGTGCTAGGCTAAAGTTCATTTTTTTTAATGCGGATGCCGTAAAATTACAACCGCTTTCTTTGCTTAGTCTTTGAAAAGCAGGCTGCATTTCCAATGGTCAATGGTACAATTCTCCACATGTTCAGTATAAAGTTTTAAGTCATTTAAAAATGTTGCAAACTCATGTTACACAACCATAAGTGCCTTATTAAAATCTTACAAGAATTTTGGAGGACAGGTTTTTCATTAGTTACGCTTATAATCAAGGTTCCGCCGAGTTGTATTGGGCAAAAAGATATTTTATACGGTCTTACTTACTACCGTATAACTTATTGTGCTGCAAGCTGGTAACTTTTTGGCAATTTATAAGAATAATTTGATAGACATAGGAGCACATTTTAATTCGCTAAAATATAAGGGTTTTTTAAACACATAAAGCTCTGCGCACATTAATCCAATCTGATACCACCCAGCACAAAAATTAGCATTCAAACAAGGGTTTAAACTCGTTATCATTAAGATACATTTTACCACAGAAATCTTAATAATAAGTCACTATTATTAAGATGTTTGTGTATTTGACAGTGTAATACAGAATGGCTTCCTACAAGCTTCGAACGCGAGCATAATGAGTGAGTCATCTGATGCAGTAATTATAACATAAATCTAAATGTTACGAGTTAAACCCGATATTCGAGTGCGCTTTTTTGTACTATGCTGCAGCGGAGAACAGCCAGCCATTGGGGTAAACGTGTTCTTGAGTGGAGACCACGACGACCTGCGAAAGACTGCAAGTAGATGCTGGATGCGTCAAGCTGAAGACAGGGCGCTATGGCGGTCATTGGGGGAGGCCTATGTCCAGTCCAGCAGTGAACTAACATAGGTTGATGGTGGTGATGATGATTATAATAGTTGTGTCCATATTAATAGCCACGCCTTGGATTCCTACAATACCTAAAACTCTCAGAATTAAATTCCTACATAATTGTACATAACACTAAATATGTTTTACGTTACCTAACACTACGCATAACAGCAAACGGTTAATTTATCTAAGCAAAAACGTGAATTATTAAATTCACTTTTTATTGCACAATAGTGAAACTTAGTGCTTAGCTTTATAAACTTTCATTCTAGGAGTGAATTTGATACAGTGGATACTTCGTCAAAGTAGTGTTTACACGGTTGAAATGATTTAGGCTGAAGCAGGGGCGGAGCTAGGGCTAGAGTTAGCAGGGCCACGCGGCGGGTTAACGCACTCACTACTGACGCACAACGAGGTCCCTTGGATCGTAATGTGTGCACTCTCTAGTATTTATTCTCTTTTTTAATCTAAATATCTATTAAAGTACCACCGACTATATTGTTCCTTCATGTCCAGTCCATCCTACGCTCTCAGCGACAAGACCGCCCTTTATACTTCCTCTATTCTAAGTATTTATTTCTGTATTTTATTATGTTTTGCGTTCTGTTATGTGTATAAAGTGTCGAAACAGGCACAAAATTGTCTGCGGTTTTAGTTATGTAATTTATACAGTGAGCCTTAATTTATTAGCGTTCCTACTCTAAGGGTCCTTCGAAAGATAATCGAACCTTAGCAGCTCGGTTACCTGAAACAACATCTGTGCAAAACGTTAGATAAAATATAATTGACAGGTTATTTTTTCAAAGAATCTATTACTATGAATAAATATAGTTTTTTTATATTCAATTCAATATTATTTTTATATAATAAATCTTAGTTTGACGTTAAGTTAATTGACTAATCAAATCAATGATAATGCTAAACAAAATCCTGTGGATTAGATGTTATACTTAAACTATCGAATTGATACTGGGGTCATCGGTCCTTTTAAAAGGAAATGCTTCAAATTCATGAACAGCAGTGCACGCAGTGTCATTGATCGTCTTTATTTACATAAAATATCATGTATTCTAGAACTAGAAACTCAAAGCCCCTTTAGTAGGATCCTGTAGCCGACACTGTCCTAACATTTATGTAACATTCACATTGTTTGTGGACAATGACATGACACACAGGAAATTGTGGAGATTACGCGATAATTAAGAACTATGCCGTAATTGTGTCACTTCATTATAGCTGACACTAATTAAAATATTGTTCTATTGCGCGACCAGTTTGAAAGCTGTGAAGCTCTTGTGAAAGAAGCTGTTAAGCTCTTTCGAAAGGCCTCGTCCGAGCTATGAAAGACAAATAAAATAATCAATGGAGAACTCAAACATATTGTTTTGGGTACAATATCGGTGAGCGGACTTACGAATGACCTTCAAGTGTCTTTTGACTCTGCTATCCTAGTGGGTAGGACCATAAACTGTTATTTGTATATAACTATGTTTTGTTATTTTCAAGTTGAGTACTAGTTTCTACTCGCGGTTTAGCACGGGTCTTTCTGGGATATAAGGTAACCTACTATGGAGTGTATTAGTAAAATTTCATTTAGATTCTTTTAGGCTTGATTGAATTACTTACGAATTTTTCATATTATTATACAAATTATTATATTAAAAAAATAAATAAAAAATTATTAGTTTTTTGGTTTGTGTTTTAAGTTTAAGTTTTTTTGTTATATTTCTTTGTCGCTTTGGTGTCCAACTGTAAAGGCATTGTAAATAGTTTATCAATAAATAAATAAATATTCTCATTTTGTGGCTGGATATGAATTATAAATATTAAATAAATAAATAATGCTGGACAATCCACACAGCATCATCAGCAATTAGTCCAGAATATTTTATTTTAAGTATTCTACTTATTTATTTTATTTGCGAATTATAACATTTGCTTTTCAAGTAAATGTTGGAATAAAAAATTAGATTTCAACTACAAGGGTAGTAGATGCTGTAGATGGCGCTCCACGCCATATACAGCTATCAGCAATGTCACGTTTCTAGGAGTCCTGTACCGTCTATAGGAAATAAATAACTTTAATGTTTGTTGCTGAATCAAACCACGACTTTCTCAACAAACATCTCCAGTCATCCCCTACGCCACAGAAGTCGTTCGAACACTTTCAAATCAAATAACCATAGATATTGCACTTGCACGATCTTCTGAATCCATAGATCTCTGTCGTAAGCGTTTCCTTGACATTTTATAGTTCACGAATTCACGAAGGAACGTTCCTTCTATTTATTCAATTGCCTTCACACTTGTTTACATAGTATAAAATTACATAGTATACAATGAAGTCGCTTCCGCTGTCTATTCGCTTTGAACTTTTAAACTACTCCGTGGATTTTAATGCAGTTTTCAGTAATATAAAATAGTGATTCAAGAGGAAGGTTTATAAACTAATTTGCACATAGATTCCTACGCGGGCGACGTCGCGGGGCGCAGCTAGTATATTATAAATGCGAAAATTTGGATGGATGGATGTTTATTACTTCTTCCAAGGCTAGAAACAAACAATACAGTCTAAGTCATTAGTTCTAAGTTTATTTTTGATTCTTTTTACCTAAAACTTACCTAATTTTATTAGTGTGTTGTGTTAAGTCTGATAAATATTTTTTAATTTCAATCTTTAAAGACTTTGACAACCACTTATAGACAAAGTGTTAACAAAGGCCCTTAGTCCGCGCAAAATCAGAATGGGACAGAAACTTTTCTTACTCCATTTCTTAACTTCACGTGTAATCGATGTCGACCGATGTGGCGCGGTGGGCGAAGGTCTGCCTGCGACGCAGGAGGTTGCGGGTTCGATTCCCGCCTCGGAACAATTGTGTGTACGATCTGCAGATATTTGTTCCGGGTGTTCTGGTCGTTTTCTATGTATAATAAAAAATATCTATCTATGTAATATATTGTATTATGTATATCAGTTATCTAGTACCCATAACACAAGCTCTGCTTACCATGGGGCTAGATAATGCTGTGTGAATTGTCCAGCATTTTTTTTTTTTAATCAAAATGATATGAAACCTTATCAACGTGAATGTCCGTTCATTTTTGTTTCAGTTCGATATGGTTCCATCCCAATCTAAACACGCGGTAACAATGCGGTGTTAGGGAGCCTTGAAACGCTTAGCCTAAAGTTCAACAACCCCGCTTGCAGCTCTAATTCTCGTCCACCTGTCTAAAGGACCAGTCAGTGTTGCCATAGATAGCATAACAGAGCCAAGCGAGTTAGTGAATGCGTCCCGAGCGCCTTGACATACTTGTCCAGAACCCACTGTACACATGTTGTCGTGGTAGGGGCTTTGATAGGTGTTTCCTGGGGCTTAGCAGTTTAGTTGATGTCCTGGGGCATAAGAACTTCTACTTATGCGATATGGCTGTAATGCGAGTTCGACAAGTCACGTTTAAAGATCTATCTATATATCTAATCAGCCGGTAACACCCATTGCTGAGTTTAGGCCTCTTCCTTATCTCGCCACCCCTGGCGGTCCTGGTGCCAGTCGGATCTACTGCTTCCCTACAGCCCCCACAATGTCGTTGAAGATCAGTATAAAAAATATCTGAGCGTCTGATCTTTGCCCGGAACCCGGGAGCTGTTAAGTGTCTGACGCAGCACATCAAAATTGCCAAATGGGCAATGTAGCCAGCGTCTTGGGGACGCTTCCGACTGCTATTGTTATAAATCAGCTGAATTACCTGTAGGCCTAGTACCACTGAACACAATAAGATTCACGATACAAGTAATAAAAAACCATTAACATTTTTAGACGAAAAAGGCTTTGTTGACACAAACGAGATTTTTCCTATTCGTATTAGTGCGTTTGCATGCGTGAAAGCATTGAAGCTATAATTATGCTTTTCAAATCAAACACAGGTTCGATTTTAACTTTCTTTTAAACTTAGTTTTATAATATCGATACCACGAACGTGGCACCGTCGAGGAGCATCAACGAGCAACAAATCACGCAAAATCACTCGAAAACGATATCGAGTTTGTAAGAAACGATTCGATCGTTGTCATACTACGTTCCTCTCGATATATAAAATTTAGTAGATAAATTTAGTACCTTACACCAGTTCGTCTACCGACGAACTGGTGTAAGGTACTAAATTTACAGCAAGGAAGGTGTCAAAAACTATAAAAGTACCTACATATTCGCAAAATAATGCGCACAACTCTGTACATTGATTGCAACAGTCTGCAGTAAGTTAAATTGTTTTAATTGTAAATACTATGCCAGCCAAGCCAAGAGCGCAAACAAAGCAGGCCGTTTCTTAACTAGATGTCGCTGCTAAAAGTGAACGAGCGCTAGATCGCGCTGACGAATTTCGAATTTCGTTCTGTATCGAATAATAGAGGTCTCATCTCATATCAATGATGACAAGGAGATATGGTTTTTGTATGAGAGTCGTCTTCATTTCATTATCGAACCGGGAGGTAGGTAAATATCCCCAGTCCCCACAACAAATGCTCTTTATCTTCCGTAACAAAACAAAGTAAAATGGCCTACATATGTGTAACCAACATTTATTTTTACAGTTAGCCTCCTCATGATCAACCCAGACAAATTTAATTTAATGATACACAGTGAAGAAATGAAATAACTATTTCCTTTCTTCACAAAAACATTGTCTATAGTGCATTGCTAGCTCCACAGTCCATGTGAATGTAGAATAAATGAACCAAACCTTAATTTGACGACCGATGTGGCGCAGCGGGCGATGGTCTCCCTCACCACCACGGTTGCGGGTTTGATTCTCGCCTTGGGACTAATATTTGTACGATCTGCAAATATTTGTTCCGGGTGTTCTGGGTATTTTCTATGTAGCTATCATAAAAAATATGTATCAATGTAATTTATCCTATTAAGTATATCAGTCATCTAGTACCCATAACACAAGCTTTGCTTAGCTTGGGGCTAGATAAAACTGTGTGGATTGTCCAGCATTATCATTATAATGTTTCATGTTTGTCAACATATAAATCCACGGAGTAGCAGAATGACGACTACCGCAAACACATTACCACCCCAAGCCTTGAGCAAACGTCAAAACATTAGGCGCCCCTACACATGCGCAATGTACCCCGATCAATGCACGGGGGTGCGCGCGCCTCGCCCATCTACGCAGTTCTCAAACATCCCAGAAAATTGAAAAGAGAACGCTCTTGAATTATAAATCGAACTATTCCTATTACAAAGAAATTGAATCGCGCGATTCTAAAATCAAAAAACTAGACACAATCTATCAAAGAGGCAAGGTTTGATTCGGTTGATTAAGACCCACGCCCGTGCGTTGCTTCAGTCTTGCACAGTTCGCGTGATTCATCGGATAATCCCAACATTCGTTGCGAGTGTCTCGTGAGGTGATGCCGGTGCAGTGTTCATGAGGGGCCAACGTGCTCCCGAGTAGAATCACCAGGATGGAGGAGTACGACGCAATTTTCTATGACGACGAGGAAACCTGCGATATGGTATGTACTCGTAGATTGACAACCGACCTTGCTGCTTTCATGTTTTCACCAATTATGTTTAAAATGTGAACGAGGAATGTAAATCTAAGGTACGTGTTATTGGTGATGTTCTAAATACAAATCAAACGCTACATAAATTCCATTCGGCCATCTTTGGTGAAGCAGCAGCTATGAGAATTTCTAGCGCCTTTGCGAATATTGCTCTACAACAAAAACGGATCAGTTCGGCTTTTGATTTGTTACATTTGCTAAGCTATTTGCACCTAACAGTACAAATTACGTTTCTCCCTTCCCCTTTTAGCTGTTTCAAGCAAGTTTTATTGCAAATATTGTTCGTCATTCATTTCAATAACATAAAATAAAACAAAAGATTCGCGCGCAGTCTTCCACGTTGCCATTTTGGTTCCTACATCGATGTTCCTACGTAGTAAATTGATTGAGACCCAACATGCGTAGGCAGATCCAACGGGATCATTTGCTCTAGATTCTGGACCGTTTTACGCAACATTTTTGTTTACCAACCTCCTTTTTGGCCACATCATCGTTCCGGTAGTATCAGTAAAGTTCTCCTGGGTTGCACTGATAATGAGATGACAGATTACTATCAATTCGGAAGTGCGTCCAGCTTCCAATAGCCATTTGGCTTTTTGTTACTAAAGTTATGTAAGCGGAAACAACAAAATGGATGCAAGTTTGCGAGTTTGGCAATGATGCAATGGGTGCTGAATGGTGATCGATTCTTATTGTTATTCCATTGTCATTGAAGAATTGAAGCTTGATGCAAATTTAGCTGATTACAATCAGTTGCAATTCATTACAATCGACCTTGAAGAAACCTTTACGGGGTAAAACTGTCTGCGTTGTTATTTATTGCATGAATGTGTTTCATCATCATCATCATCAGCCTATAGCAGTCCACTGCTGGACATAGGCCTCCCCCAATGAGCGCCATAGCGCCCAGTCTTCAGCTTGCCGCATCCAGCATCTACCTGCAGTCTTTCGCAGGTCGTCATCCCACCTGGTCGGAGGGCATCCTACACTACGTTTACCGAGTCGTGGTCTTCACTCAAGAACACGTTTGCCCCAGCGGCCGTCGGTTCTTCGCGAGATATGGCCGGCCCACTGCCACTTCAGCTTGCTAATTCTTTGAGCTATGTCGATAACCTGATGAATGTGTTTGGTCTCTATAAATAAATATATAAACACCTATTTTCTATTAAATAAATTATTTATTTATGACCATGGAAAGGTCCATTATTATAATATAGGTATACCTTAAAGCTAACACGCATAAAATATGATATAAAGTTAATTAATAACACGTTGATTGTGATTACGGCGACAATTATCGAGATACTAATTTCTGCCCGCGGCTTCACATGCGTTGTTTAAGGTTATTTTTGTGGGAACTGATTTATGGGTTAAAAAGGAAGCCGATATTTTATTCCAGGCCAAGAACTACCTGTATGCAAAATATCAGCCTGATGCGTTCCCTAGTTTTGGTGTGAAAAGGTAACAAACAACAAAACTGTCGCATATTAGTGTGATTTGATTATAGAGAGGGAAAAATCAGTAGGTACTTACCCAGGTAAGTAATTATTATAACAAAGCCAAGCCTATAAAAAAGCTAACCTTGTTACAATTGTAAGGTCAATTGCTCACAAAGAGAAGATTCCAAAGTAAGTAGAGACTCGAAAAAGTACTTTTTGTAGCGTGCGTGACTGAACATACTACAGCCAGTGTTCGAAATAGGTACGATGTTTTAATCCTACCGGTAAATTCGGTAAATAAAAAAGTTCCGGTAAGAAAATAATGTAACAAACTATGGATATGCTAAAGATTTAAATCGCAAGTTGTAAATAAAATGAAAGGGAGAAAATTATGAACACGTCTTTTACATAAAATAAAAATTAATAATGCTGGACAATTCACACAGCATTATCTAGCCCCATGGTAAGCAGAGCTTGGGTTATGGGTACTAGATAACTTATATACATAATACAATACATTACATAGATAGATATTTTCTATTATGCATAGAAAAGAACGACCAGAACACTCGGAACAAATTGTGCAGATCGTGCAGACAATTGTTCCGAGGCGGGAATCGAACCCGCAACCTCCTGCGTCGCAGGCGGACCTTCGCCCACCGCGCCACATCGGTCGTCGAATACAAAAAAATATATAGACTATGGTTAAGAATTAAGTTTTCATATGGAATGGTTCCACGGTAAGATTACGCATAAGAAGCTGAATTATAAAGATAACTTTGCAATTCAAGGTTTAAAAAAAAATATTCTCAGCTGCCTTACTTTATGGGATTCTCTCTTACGATACCTCATCTTCTTTATCGTAGTCTTCATTGCTGAAGGTCGTGCCCGTCTTGGAAACCTTTCACGGTGACGCTGATGAACCGCTTCCACACCACTCTGTCTTCGGTCTGTCTCAGGGCTGCAGGCAAAGTAAGTCCCGTTATTGCCCTAATTTGATCAGACCAGCGGGTGGGTGACCGTCCTCTTGGTCTTTTCCCCTCTATCTTGCCCATTACCACTAGTTTTTCGAGGTTGTCTGGTTGCCTTCTAGCTATGGCCAAAATAGCTGAGAACTCGTTGATAGCAGGTCATCGACAATCTGGTTCTGATATTCAGTGAGAGAATGATCTGATAGTTCGTTTTGCTGTCCACGGTATGCCCTCCAACACCACATCTCAAAAGCCTCGATCTTTTTTCGATACCTCATACATATAGTCATATTCAGGCATTTAAAAATGATACTGGAATGGAATAAATAAAACTAACATACTTAAATACATGTCGTAAAAAAAGAATAGGTAAGTGATATCAATGTTCTAATAGTTTCTTTTCAACTTCTTGTGGACTTATCATTAAAGTTATGATAAAATTAATAACACCTTATTTCTTATATGATAATCGAATAGTATCTAATTTGACTTGTCTAATTATTTTTTTAAACTTAAATAAATCATTTTAATGAAATCTGAAAACATTACTCTCTTACTTTGGAGCAGTCGTATAAAAAACAACAAAAGTCAAAAGTCATTTATTATTTAAGGCTTACAAAATAAGCACTTAGACATGTCATATTTTATACATTAAATTATTATCAAATAAAATTATTACACAACCTAAGTATAACAACCTAAGTTACTCGCAAAATGAATCCTACTCTAATATAAAATCAAACATAACAGTAGAAGATTTCATGAATGCCAGTATCTCACACTTTGAATCTAAATTTTTAAACGCTCGTGAAATACTAAACACATTGCGGAGTCTAAACAAAACAACTCACCTGTTGTGGGTATGTTACCGTTAAGGCATTGTATTACTGTAGAGGCGAAATCGTGTAGTATCCAAAAAAGCGAAACAAAACTGTGAGAACTAGAATACATGGGAGTGTAATAGCCCATTCAGCTTTAAAAATTTACGAGATCCGCAGATAATTGTCGCTACGAATCCTTCTTTCCTCGATTTTGCAATGCATCGGGAATGTTTGCGGAATATCAGACGGATGGCTTTGCCTCCTATCTCCGTAAAAAGACCGCATCCCTGTTGCGCAGGGTACGCGACAGTCCTAACACCATCCTTAACACTATAGTAGGTAGAATCACCTCTCCCCTGTGGAAATGTTTCATGGGAAGAGTGATTTAATTTAATTTAGTTTAATTTCTAGCATTAGTTATAACTAACCCTACTAATAAGTTCTTAATATGTTTAATTTTACTAGCAAACTATGGATCAAGTTATCTGAAATAAAATTATTTTATTTTTATTATTTATTTTATTTACGTCTTTACATAGTATAAAATGAAGTCGCTTCCGCTGTTGTTCGCAGCAGTTTTCAGCAATAAAGCGATAAACCTTTATCTTGGTTCAATGATTCAATTGTGTGTACGATCTGCAGATATTTGTTCCGGGTGTTCTGGTTGTTTTCTATGTATAATAAAAAATATCTATACAGGGTTATTGGTAATTCGACGTATTCCCGTTAGGAGGTGACAGGGGTGACTATTTGCGATAATTTTCACCCCCATGCGCATCATGCAAAAGTGAACCATTTTCAAGTTATCATGATTTTTAGCTTTTTTCAAAATAAGTCAAAAGTGCAACATTAAAAATTGATTTAAAAAAAAACTGTCTATTTAAATCTATTTTTTTCTTCTGATTTATAAAAACAAATAAACACTGGTTATTTATCAATATTAAAACAACAATTATCGCTCCAAATTTAAAAATGCGAGATGAAAAACGATATTATTTCAAATAATTTATTTAAACCCGGATAGGCTCTGTACCCCACGGATCTAGAGCCTCGACTCCAAGGGGAGAAAAGAGCTTTCTTGAATTTAAAAAAGTAACCATAACTTATGTTAATTTTCGACTATTATACATTCAAAAAAACTTACCAGATAGTTTAGCATAAATAAGTAACAAATGACGGTGTCTTGAGATGAGGTGGATGAACTCTAGACCATGCAATTGCACATGCACTCGACCTCCTTAGACAATTGCGTGATTACCTTCGCAAATTACCATCATTTGAGGGTATCTGATGGGAAATATAGAAAGGAAGTGGTTATGCTTGTACCTTGGCCTGAAGAGATTAGGGACTTCATCTAAATAATAGTAGATTAAAAGATATATACATACACAGCCATAGAACCTATCACTTTCTGTTGGGCCTTTACCCAGTAGGTACTTAGACCCAACTTTTCTTGAAAAATATCTTTTACCTTACTTACATAATTGAATATTCATCCAAGGGATCCTTGACAAAGTACCTCTGCTTTTTTGATTATTCAACAATAATGTTATTTCCTTATCGTATTTTAAAGTAAATGCTGTATGTGCTAAGTTTGTCTAATGTTTATTTTAACGCCTTTATAGACGTGTTTTATGTGTTAGCCTTCTATTAGCACTAAAATAACAGTTTTGCAATTTTATCGATATCTGCCAGTTTATGAGCTATCCGTTAGGCTGCAACGGGATCAGGCTATGTATCAACCTAGGCTATTCTACAGTCAGCTCCAAAGATAATAAAAAAACCCCTCATTTTTTTATCTTTCACAAAACATTCAAAACTCTTACGTTAAAATTCGGGTTAGCGTTGAAACATTAGAAACAGAGCGATTATAATAATAACAATATACTTTTTATAAATTTCAGACACATGTTCCATAAAAATAACATTTAAATAAAACCTTAAAAAGTAAGTTAATTTAAACATAACATAAAAACAAACATAATTTATAACATTAGAACGGCTACACAGATTTCCATAAAATATTCACTCTCTTTCTTACAAAGCTAAATCCAAATCGGTACACGCGTTTTTGAGCTACGATACGTTTTATATCGTCTCATGACACTTGAAAACAAATTGATTCCATCTTGATAACGTTGAAGTTGACAGTACAAAACCCACTCTCGTATTTCCAATAGCAATAATGTCTAGGAATTCGTACCGCCCCGCCATGCCAGGCCATCGCAGCAAACAGCTAAGAATGCCCTTACCGTTACGTTATGTTTTTATAAAGGCTTAAGTAGGTAAGTAACTTATGTACCTACATACATACAATACCTTCTTACAGTCTTGTAGTAAGTGCTTTTATAAGGAAACAATAGAATTTGACTTAGTGCTTATTTTGTAAGCCTAAAGAAATAAAGCTATTGATTCTGTAAGTTGTATGCAAGCATGGTTGTAACCTACCAGACAAAACTTGCATTGCTTATATATTATTATATTGCAATTGCAATGCTTCCATCCTATAGTTAAAAAAAAATACTTTAAAGAAAAAACAAGAATCTCTTTTAGGTAATAAAGAAAGGCCTTGGCGTACCTTGTCTAAAATGCCTTAGTTAGGTCTAACTACCTAAACAAAGGGTGAAAACGGGATCTTCTGTCCGTCAAACAGGCTGTATCATGAACCCTAAAATACCTATCTACAAATTGCTTCTCTTATTGACCAAAAATCAACCAACCCAAGACCGGTGCCTGGGGCCAAATAAATTGATGATCATTGCCAAAAAGTAAAGTCTAATTTTAGAAACACTGTGATGGAGCTTAAAAGCACCACTACTTCAAGGCAAATGAAACTTTAAGAGCTTAGCTAGAAAATACCTTTTTGTGATACAATGCCAATGGGACCTTCAAAGGTTCTCCACGTGCTTGTGAAAGCTGCTGCTTTCGGCCTGAATTTCAAGTGGAATCTTAGGTAAATGGCTTCGTGCCAAATAGTCAAGCTGCATTATTTTACCGCGGAATATTATGCCATAGGTCTTATAAGACTTAGGCTTTTTCGATATTTTATAGATGAATATCACGGTAAACTAACGTTTTGTTTAACGTAAAATTGATTTCTATCTGCGAATTCTATAATTACCGGAAAAAACTATGGAATTAGCCTGAGGAGGGCGGGTATGTTGGGCTACTAATAGAGTGTTAATAGCAGTAGTGTGTCTAGTGAAATACCAACTAAAAACCCATCGATACTTCCTCTGTCATCTTACCTTATCAGACAAAAATAGGTAGAGTTTTCTATAAAGGGCGCGGCAGACAGTTAAATCAACAGAACCTTGGCTGGTTAGTAGCAGTCCTTGGCAGTGGATGCACCCCGCATCGATCGATGCAAGCCGGCCCATCGTTTGCTTAGTTCACGAGACTGGGAGTCACTTTTATGGCAGTAATTAACAGCTCTATTTTCAAGGCTTCATGGTATTTAACAGTTTGTTATAGCTTCTGGTGTAGGTACCTAACCTCTGCAAGGTCTAGGTTTCGTTTTGTGATTGTAACTGTAGGAAGTACAGAAATGTGCAGTTTGATTAAACTGCACTGTTTTGGTTAATTCCTGTTTTACTGGTAAAGTTTACTTTTCTTTTTGGTTTGGGTTGTTTGTTCATTAACAAAGCATCCAGTTACCTGCAATAACCAATTATATACACCAATTATATTTTGATAATATTCGCGTAGACTCGACTTCTTTTTACCCGACTGCGCAAATGAGGATTATTTTTAAACCTCGGCATTTCAGTTCATACATTACATAATTTCCAGCAAGCCTTCATATATTTATTTTGTCGCTATGATTCGAGTTCTTTTCACCTGTCTGCGCAATGGATGGTTATTTTTAAGGGGTAATAACTCGGTATTTCAGTTTATAAAATTATAATTTCGTCCAAGGCTTCAGCTTTACATACACTAATTGTATTTATATCTTCGCTATGACTCGACTTCTTTTTACGCGACTGCGCGAGGAAGGGTTATTTCTAAAACCTCGGCATTTCAGTTTAAAAATTACATAATTTCGATCAAGCCTTCAGCTTCATCAACATGCATCAGCGTACAACCGCAGTAACGCCACAACCGGTCTGTAACGGTGCGCCCGCGCAGGTTGCGGTCGCGATGTGGCCGATCCTATACTGGTTATTATTATAATATACACACTACATGATGTAAGTAATAGACTTCTGCCCGCTGTTTCGAATGCGTTATTCCCGGGCTAAATACAGTCCTACTAATATTATAAACGCGAAAGTTTGTGAGGATGTATGTAAGTATGTTTGTTGCTCTTTCACGCAAAAACTACTGAATATATTTTGATAAAACTTCACAATAATATAGCTTACATATCAGAATAACACAAAGGCTACTTTTGTGTTATTCTGATATGTAAGCTAGAATATTGTTCATAAATATGTATTGTATGTTATCCGAAATAACTAACACCACGCGGGTGAAACCGCGGGGCGCTGCTAGTATGACCATATATAAATCAAATTGTCCCAAAACACGATCGAAGACAAATGCGTCTGAGAAATTAAACAGCTAATAAAAAAATTGTTTGAGGCACACCACTAACAAAGATGTAAAAGCAAGCTATGTTTGTTCCCAGTTCTATCGTGGCAAAATCCTATTAGGTACACTTTTTGTACATAGCGTCACATTATAACGTTTTGTGGGCCTCGGAAATGGAAATTCGAAGTTTCTGATTCGTTTTCGTGCAAACGCTAATCTTATGCAAGCGACATAACAGTTCTTTTTGCACGGTTTAGTTTTTGCTAGTACGGGCTCTGTTCTGAAAAGTTTTTAGTTTAGATTCGCCAAACTGGTACAACTCAAAATCCTTCAAGACATTTTTGACAAACTGAAGCCTCCTCATGTTATCATCTATCTTCCTACCTTAAAATAAGATCTGTTCAGCTGTTAGCTGTGAAAGAGTAATCAATTATTATTTATTAAAGTGCCACCGTCTATATTGTTCGTTCATGTCCAGTCCATCCCAAGGTTGCCTGGAAGTGATCGCTCTCAGCGATAAGGCCGCCCTTTATACCTTTATTCTAAGTTTTTATCTCTGTATTGTTTTCTGTTTTGTGTGGTATAATAAAATGTTATATTATATATATAATATTAGACAGAGGGACAGACAGAGTAATTTTCGCATTAATAATATAAATATATGGTTGGATGGATCGATAATGTGCAATAGCGATATCATTACGGCCGATCGTATACTGGTTATTATATCGTGGCTACATAATGTAATAAACTGTTATGGGCTATGGTAAGCGATAGCGTTAACACCTGCATCCTAATAGGAAGATGTCTGCCTTTGGGTTTGTCGAGGTATTTGTTTTAAGCGCTTTATAGAGATAGAAGCTATAAATACGTTTATGGTTTTATTTATAGATAGACTCCAAATGTCATCACATCACTAATAATAAATTTAAAAGTTACTTATTATCTCTGTGTCCGTTACCTTTCCATGCTTTAAAATCTTAAAAAAGAACGGACATAGGCATTTTTTAATCCGGATAAAGACGGATGCACATCACGTGCGGAAGCTTGTTCTTCATGTTTAAAAGACAAATATTATAATAGGTAAATCAGTTTATGGAGAATTTAAAAGAGAAAATTTAAATCAAAACGTGCATCGTTCTCTGCTCTGAAATGGCTATGTATAGTCGAAAAAAATTATTTACAACAGCTTTCGTTTTTCTTTTTACAGAGAAAACTATCGCGCCTAAAGTGAAAGGGCTGATTATCAAGGTTCTCTGTCTTCGTCCAGTGTTATTTTATGTAATTCTGGTGTAAAGAATAGAATCGTGCGCCTCTAGTATGGCACGAAGAGTACAATAGTCACGATCTATATCTCCGTCATTGGCACTCACTTTTACTTGCCCTTTTGTAAAGCACATTACTATGGGACCAGACCATCATAATTAATGATACCTAGGTATAGGTACCCACGTGTTTTGTCGTGTAAGAATAGGTAATAAGAGCCGTTTGTAGATCCTATTTTATTTTTCGTTTATTAAAGCGAACAGTCTACAATATTCTTACGATTAACTGTATAAAAAAATATCAATAAAACTAAAAAATCTGAAAAGACAAATCAAGCAAAATAATTGGTTCTCGTCAATGATGTTATATATACGTAGATACGTTGTATCGAGGTCTGCCTTACAAAACGAAAATCAGGTACGTATCCTAATTGAACTCAGTCCGTCCTGCTCCTGGCCGCGACGCGCACGTTCGTTGAACACGAGGTTACTTACGGAATATACTTAAATAAACCTCGAAAATGCCAAGTTGTGTGTTCCGAAAGTGCAATAACTACACAAGGACTAGAAAGGGTGTATCTTTTCATACGTAAGTACTGTTTAATATGTTAAAATGTAAAATGGTGAATTTTATTTTACTCAACAATCATTGCCGCGCGCCGCGCGGCGGCGTTGCCGCTTTGCTGGTGGCACGAACGAAACAAGCAATGCGTTAAGTTTATGAGTGACAGAGATAATGCCATGCGGCGTTGTATGTTCGAACGTCGACGCTAGGTATGTAGCTATAGTAAAATATCGCAATGTTTTTATTTCTTAACAATGAGTATGACGTCTCTATATGTAAAATCTCTTTGGTTCTCGTCGCTTTATCTATTCGTCGGATTAAAATCAATTGAAAAAGTTCTGGACGACAATTATTGAACCTAGATACCATGTTATAATCCTAAAGATTCTTGTTTTAACCAAGAGAATGACTTAGTTTTTACCAAAATTCAATGACACTATATAATTATGTAGAGCTCTTACATCTTTGAAAGTTTAAACCAGTTCCATTGAAATAAAATTATCCAACAAGTTGCAAAACGACAGTTTATCTCAAATCTTCAAGACTCTCACACGCCATCTAGTTAGTTGCAATCAAACTCTATTGAAGTGAGCTGTTTAGAATTGAATGGGGCTGATACAATCATTGGATAAATCATCTGGTTCTCATACACGTTTTTTGAATCATTGAATCAAAAACTGTGAAAGTTCTCGGCCTATTGTTACGCATTAGCGATTCGAGCATTATTCGGAAGAGCATGAAATGAACTTCTGACTAGAATAAACTTTAATCTATTCGATCCGACAAGTTTCCAACAAGTAATCTACCGTATTTGGATAACAATTGGGTTTTTTCTCATGTAATTTTCATACGAATCATTATGACCAGCACAGCTAATTTTTACCGGTTACGGCATGTCTTCATGAGATACCTATAAAAGATAGTGTGTCGAGTTAAACATCAACTATATTGTATTGTACATATATGCTATTGAAGTCATCGTTATCATCATCCATCGTAATGTCCACTGCTTGACTATTGTGGACATTAAGAATATAGCCTCGCGCCATAGCGCCCGGCATCGGCCTGCAGTCTTTCGTACGTCGTCATCCCACCTGGCCGGAGGCCGTCCTACACTACGTCTGCCGAGTCGCGGTCTCCACTAATGAACACGTTTACCCCAGCGGTTGTCGAGTCTTCGTGATATATGGCCAGCCTACTGCCACTTCAATTTACTTATTTTTTGAGCTATGTCGATAGCTTTGGTTCCCTGTCGGATTATTTCGCTACGAATTCTTTTCTTGCTATTGAAGTATATAATTATAAACTATCTAGAAAAGAGCCTCATTTAACCTACACGTTTTTATTCGTCTGGGATGCAATACTATTCTCACATGTGCGTTACAGGTTTTTCTAGTTTCCAACAAAGGCGATGTGGGAGGAGAGTGGAAGACATATAAACCCGTAGTTCTTTAGACATTAACATATCGGTGAATTCACTTGACTAGTTTTTGTTTCACAGGAATGGTGAGGCTTTTTGTATGAGAATATCACCTTTGTGTTTGAGTACCAACGTACAGAAGCTCTCGTAAATAAAAAGGTCAAGGGCAGGTGATTCGGGAATTCTAAGCTGTTTATTTAGGTACCAAATTCTGTAGGTACCTACCTTATTTATTTATTTATTAAAACTTTATTGCACTATTAAAGGTACAAAGGGTGGGCTTAATGCCGAGGCATTTTCTTCCTGCCAACCAGGAAACACATGTTTTAAATAAAAGGTTGCCGTGCTAACATTACATACAAATATAAGTAGTAGTAACTATGTTTATGACATGTTATAATTTATATACATATATATATATATATACCTAAAATATATATTATATTATACATGTAATTTTAACAGACTTCGAATGGAAAAGGAAGAGTTTCTATGTTCGTTTGTATGTATTTATAAGTATGTCGGTTAATTTCTCCGTAATTTATGGACCGTATTGGGTGATTCTTTTGCAGTTGTATAGAGGGTGATCCCGAGTTGGTCCTATAAAAAAATATTCTCGGGGAATTAAAATTTATTCTGCAAAACTTAAAAAATTGTTAATAACCAAGGGTTTCGAAGTCAAGATAAGTGTTTTCAAAACAATCGAATCAGGTAAAAATCGACCTGGCCAGGGTATAACATTTTTGTGAGCATAACTGATTGCCAGCTGTTGTCCTGGCCCTTGCCGTTTCTGTCCAGTAGAGTATCGAATAAAATTAGCTGATTGTTCATAATCGATCTTTTGTTAACTCGAAGTATGTACCTACTACGAACGATTTGATAATTTTCCAATATGAAGATTGTTAAGTTTCTTACTCGCACTTTTACGACGAGGGATGCATTTCGGTTAATAGCGGAAGCGGAAATAGCAGGTGGTCTGACAATGGCGACTTACTAATTCATGACTTAGGTATTTGCAAACATAATAATTTCGAATTCTTACTAATTCATGATTTTATTAAAAATGAAAATAAAATGATTATGAAAAATGAAATGAATTTATAAAATAAATAAATAATGCTGGACAATTCACACAGCATTATCTAGCCCTAGATAGATATGTTTTATTATACATAGGTAACGACCAGAACACCCGGAACAAATATCTGCAGATCGTGCACACAATTGTTCCGAGGCGGGAATCGAACCCGCAACCTCTTGCGTCGCAGGCGGACCTTCGTCCACCGCGCCACATCGGTCGTTATTATTCATTTATTTGTTAAAAGACTTGCATAGAGCATAATAAACTTAAAATAAGAGGAAACGTGTTAGTAAGCATGTACCTAAGTCCAGTAACAAAATGGCTTTGCCTCAGCATGAGTTGGATGACTAGCATGGTAGCAACCAACCTGGTCTTCCGGCAAAGCAACTTGTTGTACACATAATAATTTCGAATTCCAAAAGAAAATCGCAATAATACATTAGTTATCTATCCACATTAACATTGCATTAATGATTACGATTGTGCGATTCTCTTCTGAGAAAGCATTTTGCTCGTGCAACCTGCAATCATTCCGTAATTTGTACTTGATAGCATCATCTCCGTCCAATCTGTCTACATAATATACTAAATCTAGTATCCAGTTGTGTTCCTGACCGGTTTTTATTCATATTGCAAAAAGCGTTAGGTGGATCGAAGGAAATGAAGATAAATTAAAGTTCTGCCATGTTGTGGCGGCCTATGTCCAGCAGTGGACTGCTATAGGCTGATGATGATGATGATGATCGGCGTCCTAAGAATCAAACCCTACAAGACAGCCCGGGGATGTCGTAAAAGGCGACTTAGGAAATCTGTATTAGAGTCTAGACTCTAATATAGATTTCCTAAGAGATGTGTGTCCTTACCCTAGGGGAAGGGCAGCTTTTTTGTATTATGTCTCTTCACACCGATCTGAACCTCTGTTCAGAACACCTCTATACATGCCCAGCGGTGGGATTAATGGCATTACCCCCTTATAATAAGAAAGCCATTAAAGCCAGTTAAATCAGTCGTTACAGCCGGTAAATATTATGTTACCAATCATGTTATAGATAAGACCTACAGAAGTAAACCATTTATTTATTATTATGGCGCCTATCAATGGAGTCCTATGTCCAGTAGTAGACTAGTAATAGGCTGACGATGTGAAAGCTCTGCCAACTAAAGATAGCCTTTAAAAGGCAAGAAAACAATGGGTGTGGCTATTTTAAAAAACACTGGCAACAATATCACGGTTCACATAATCTGCATGCTCAGAGAAAGTTTGTTTTGCATACCGACGTCGCGTATCACATTTATTATCTAGTTTTGGCAAGTCTCTAAACCGAGCACTTACCTCTTTTAGAAAAAAGAAACGGACTAAGGCATCTGATCTACCGTAGTTTATGGTTATTATTCGCGTTCTACAAGGAATGTATCTTATTTTGTGACCATGTAAACCATTTGCAATGTACCAATGATTAAAATAACATAGATTCAATCGTTTTGAAGTGTATAAACATTTTGTTGATTCTAGTATCAAATCTTTACATATTAATATACTCCAAAATTACAATTTAGTCGTAGTATGAATTGTCGCCAATCTACTAGGTAGGTAGATTACTTACTACTTTATTGAAACGCAAATAAAAGAGAAGAATATTTGAATTTTCGACGCGACTGGTGAAGATCCGCCATAAGCGTACAGCTGCGAATTCTGCTGTTCTCCTTAATTAGGTTAAAATTTAGCTAAAAAGGCGTTGAAATATTGTATAAAGATATATATGAAGTATTATTTATCTTCTAAGCTGCTATGTATCTACCCAGTTGAGTACCTACATACCTAGTTAGTTAGGTAAACGGTAAGTTATATAAAATGTGAAGACATTCTAGGAATTCTGTTGTTCTTGATAGTTTAAATATTACAGTAGAACTGAAGTTAAATTAAACCGAAATAGAGTTTAGTCACGATAGTGGAAAGCTTCAGTTTGTAGAGTGGTTCACACAAAGCACCAACGGGAAATGTTTTTTAGTTAATTCTTTTTGGAAATGGTAGGCTCAGTTGTTAATATGAACTTAAATGATTCAATTTAAAGTGGTTATAAATAATTTTAAAGTGACTAGGTAAATCAGGAATCTCTTCATCTTTAAAAATAAAGGCCCTCAACAACGTAATATTTTACAGACTTCCTAGATTTTTTACAGTTAAGATTTAAGTTTTTTTGAGCTCTGTTTTTAGTAGTTTTGTTGGTACTTACCATTACTAATTATATATTTAAAATATAACTACAACGTGAATGACTTCCTTTCCAAGATCGTTAAAGTGCCTTTGTCCTTCAGGTTTCTATTTTACGGATGGTAATTTGTGTACTTACTTTACATTAGTGTCAGAAACTTAGGGACCTACGTATCTAATTTGACAGCCCTAAAAATGATGCTTGCCCCTTTGTGAAATGGTAAAAAAATAAAACAAAAATGCCTAACGGACGATAAGCCATCAACCGTCATCTACGGCAAGATACAAATTGGCGCAAGCGCGGCGTTAGTGCAACAATGGCATACCTACTGACGTAAAATAGAGTCTATTTCGTATTAAATAGAATAGAATATGGGTACCACCAACAACCAGTAATTTCACGAACCCCTCTCCTTATTCCAGGGACATTCATCGTCAAAAGGCGCAAAGAAACGTGACAAGAGTGCGAGCGGTAACGGCAACAAGCCCAGCCGTGGTGTGGCGACATCTTTTGGCTTCCGCCGTCGACCAGCCAGCACCTCGCGCGCTGACGACAACGCACGACGCAAGCAGAAGCAGGCGCAGCATGACAAGAATGGAAATGGAGGTATGTGACGCAAATGATCCTGATCCTGAAACCGCTGCTTCGTCACTGTCAATACATACCTATGCAATAAGCAATATGCAGCACTTTTGTAGGTACGGATGTGACAGATGCCCTGCGAGGGTAAGTAGGTATAGGAAAACCTTCTCAATTATTATTTTCACTTCTCTTGCTCAAAAAGTATATCATTACATAGCTTAGCGGCTGTTAAACTTGAGTCCCCTGGAGATAAAAAGCAGATATTTTTTCTTTTTAATTTATGACTGAAAACATCAGCCATTAAAAGACATTCTGCTTTTTGCATAAAGACTTGCCTTTTTGGTGTTCCATTTACAAAGAACATACAGTAGCATACAATGCATTTGAATATTTTTTGAAATTGGAAGCGTCTTTTTTATGATTGTTGGATTTTTATAAGAAGGATCATTCTTGCTCCATGGTAGAATGCGTAATTTGCGTTGCGCGTAACGAAATAAAAAAAGTTTTTATTACCGCGCAATTTCTGGATTTTTTCTTTTACAAAATATTGATCTGAAGATGAACGTGGATTATTTATTGAAAATTGCATCGTGCTATAATATGCAAACGGAACAGAAGGGCAAAGAAATAATTAATATAACTTTATCTGTTGCGGTCGTGGTCTCCTGTTATCAGTTGTCATACAGGTACTAACGTCTTTCATTCTGTATCACACAAAAAACTTACAAGAATTTTCATCAAGAAATATCATATTTTTGTATTTTTCAAAGACTTTTCTGTTGAATTTGGGCTAAAAATCCATCCAAATCTTATCCTAGATTTGAATAAGATAATATTTAGGTGGATTTCTATAAACCAAATCTCTTTTTGCTTAATCTTGTTTGACTTTCTTTAGACAGCTTTGTCTCCATCGGTAATGTACCTACTGCGAATAAAGTTTCCCTTTATTCACCTCAGCTCACTCAATGCCGTTGTCAACAGCTTCCACTGAGGACCTTCGAACTGAAGAAGTGCTGTCGGGAAGATCGACCCCTCTCGCTCGACCCCGCAAGGAAACTGCCGGCCAACCTCTTCGTTCTAATAGGTAAGTCAAAGTTACACTGTCACGTCACCCCTAATCACACAGCCGAATAGACACCTGTCGTGATACGTGTCTATTCGGCTATTGCATTATACTAAAGCAAGCATTCAAAGTAAAATGTTCCTGTCTCCTTTTTCTATGGTAAAAATTAAAATCACGGCGACATGTTTAGAGCTGTCGAATTAGTTGAGTTTTGCTACAACGAACCCATTGACTACATTGACGCCACCCGAAATTATGCTTAATCTTAGCCCGAATTTTTATTGCTGTATTCTTTAAAAATTAGAATTTATCGTAATTTTTGCACAGGTATAGTGGATAAAACCTAAGAATAAGAAAAAGCCTCATTTTTAGCGCGGAAAAACGCGTACAAAGCTGCGGGGAACAGCTAGTTACTAACAGCAATGCTGAGGCTAGGATATATTCAGATTTTTTTTTTATTCTTGATTTTTTACTTTAATGTAACAAAATGCAAAACACTCAAAAAATATTTTACTAAAGTACCACAAAAGTAGGTTCAATCTTACGTGTCTGTTAGTAAATATCATCTTATTTCAAGTTATGAGCAATTTGAGCGAAAATGTATTCATGAAAACGAAGGCTGAAGGTTAGGTAATATTACGTCTTGGAAATAGCTTTATGGTTCATACAAGAACGACAAAGTGAAAACAATGTTCTTTGTAAAAGAGAAATGGCCCTAAAAACTCGCGCCTTTTGAAATTTTCATCCGTGTTAGAGAGCGTGCTTTAATTATTTGCGCAGGCACGTTATACAATTAAAGTTATTTTTTATTATGGTCAAATTTGTGCAATAACAGGATGAGGGGCCTTTATCACAGAATAAATATATACTACTACCATTTATTCATATTAATTCATATCATTTGATTTTATGCGTACAGGTATTCATAAGTGTTAGTAGGTACATACCTGTCTTAGTGTAAACCCTGTCTGGGCACAAAAATATTTGGGTTCATTCTTGTTAGATTGTCAACTTTACTTATGTACTTCGTATACTTAATATATAATTTATTTATTTAGTTTTCAATCCAGTATGGTTCAATTCATTTAGGTGTTTTTGTAATAATTTTACATGGTCGAATTTAATTACAATGAGAACCTGCTTTCCATTCAATATTGCTGTTATAAGTCAGCTACTAACTATAACCAAATAACTGGTCAGCTATCGTCTACGTCTGTAGAGTTGAAAAAGTTTTTTAATATTTGAAAAAGGTTTGTATCCTAAAGCTTTGCTTCGTGATTGGTCAGGTTCGGTTTCAGACAGGGGCACAGCAAGGCGAGGGTTGGTGACGTCAGCGTGGGCCCGGAGCCTGCCTTTGGAGCTGGCAAGCACAAGGAGACGGCCATCAACAACAATGCACTAGGTGAGTAGACTAGCAGGAGTACAGAATCATCACTACATAGTACGACTACGACTCCTACGACTTATGTTGTTCTGTATGTTTCTGTGTTTTTCCTTTTTTTTTACTCTGTATAACATTCTATCAATAAATTCTTTATTCTTTAATATAAAACAAAGTCGCTCGCTTCCCGCTGTGTTGTCTGTCCCTAACGCCGCTTTCATACACAAACGCATCTCAGATATAATTGCCATTTTTTTACAGTTTTCAATGAAAATTTGCAGAAAATCGTCACTTGAGACGAGCTTAAATCTGAGATGCGTTTGAGCATTCGGGGTTAAGTATGCTTAGATCTTTAAAACTATTTTGATGCGGTTTTATTAATAGATATAATGACGAATTTTGTGTGAGATACTAAATGTACTAGCTAGTATGATACTATGATTCCCGCATGAGCTTATCAGAAACCAAAATTAGATTTTGGTCGTCAAGCCACAGGAGTACTAAATAGTGAGGAATACCTTACTGCACTACGTGGAATGCAAAGGTGTGGGAGAATTTCAATTAATTAAGTGTAGGTACCTACTTATACAAATTGGAATGTTCCACACCCTTATGAGGTGGATTGATGACGTCTCGATGAGTTTAAGAAAAGGGAATCAAATTCTTTGGAAGATATTGTACTTAGGTCGAATTGTTTTTTTATCTGTACGTGGCCACCGGGACCCTTTCGCCCCTTTCAATACCTAATCTTCAAGATTATTGAGGAGTTTAGATAATTGACAGCCCTGAACACATACAGGTCCGATTATAATATTTCTATAAATCCCCTTCGATAAAGGAACGGAGCGGTTTCGATGCTGGACAATCCACACAGCATCATTTAGCCCCAAGCTAAGCAGAGCTTATGTTATGGGTGACTACTGCATAGATAGATATGTTTTTATTATACATAACCAGAACACCCGGAAATCTGCAGATCGTACACACTTATCCCGAGTCGGGAATCGAACCCCCAAACTCCTGCGTCGCAGGCGGACCACTTTATTTCCTAGTTTAATATATGCAATTTGAAATTTGTGATTCGTGTCCAAGAGTCCCGTACGGTCTAAAGGAAATAAAGCACCTTTGATGTTTGATGTTTGACCTTCGCCCACCGCGCCACAGAGGTCGTCATACATAACACTAAACCATACCATTATATTTTTCAGATAAGAAAGAGAAAGCTACAGGCGCCTACAACCGAGAGCTAGGGCTGCAAGCGACCCAGGTCTCATCCACAGGCGTGACCACTGTCGTAGGAGCTGGTGGCGTCCCTAAGCCGGTCACCAAGCAAACTGTCATCCTTACCTACCAGACACAGCAGTATGCACAGGTCAGGCAGTCTAAACATGCTAGATAATAAATAAAAAATACTGAACAATCCACACAGCACCATCTATCCTCAAGCTAAACAGAGCTTGTGTTATGTTTGTGGGTGCTATGTATATTTTAAAAGAAATAGTGGCCGAGTATTTGTTATTTGTCTTAGCCGGACGTTGTTTGCTTATGACTTGTTCTTTGTTTCGAAGGGTTTGTTGGGATAACCTTACGTACCAGACGCAGCAGTATGCACAGGTCAGACTTGCTAGACTAGCTAGACAATAACTAAATAATGCTGGACAATCCACACAGCATCATCTATCCACAAACTAAGCAGAGCTTGTGTTATGGATATTAAGATGACTGATAAAATTAATACAATACATAGATAGATACTCAGAACATCCAGAACAAATATCTGCATATCGTAAAATATATTTCCCACCCAAGACGGGAATCCAACCCGCAACCTCCTGTGTCGCAGGACCTTTGCAGGCCGCGCCACATCGGTCGTCAATATCGTGTGTCGTGTTATGTATGGTTTCAAATAAATGGATTTTCTTTATTACTTTCAATAATTATAGTTATCTAGGAGTATGATATGAAAACTTCTATAAAAAAAAATATTCCAGCAGGACGGGCGCAAGATAGCCCACCGTGACCCCAGCAGCGCCCGGGGAGTGCGCGCCGACCGTCCTCCCCCCGGGAAATACACCTTCCAGACGAACCAGCTGCCGCGCCCGCAGTATCCTGCTGTCAAGAACATCGACTCCACAAAGACCAACAAGCAGGTACAATACAAAAATGCTTTAATGTACACCATATACATACAGATCATTCCAAAAAAGACCTTACATGCGACCAGTACTATGGGCGGCCTTATCGCTTAGAAGCGATCTCTTCCAGGCAACCTTTGGATGGAAAGAATTATGTGAATTAAAGAAAGGTACTGGGGGTGTACCAAAGAAAATCGAACATAAAATGAATACAGGTAACACTTTGGATTTCCTCCCGAATGATGTCTATTAGCTCATAAACAATTCCCTTTTTGACCTCTGTTGCTCAATTGCATAAAATTATAGAAAAACAAAATACTATAGTAGAATAGCTTATCTTATTATAGCTTTCAAGGAAATTTGTAATTTGTTGTTAAAATACGGAACTGACATAGTCATTAAAATAACTCGAAAGTCCCTAAAATATAATAAAGAATTAAAAAACAAAAAAAAGTTTAAAATGTTCAAAATATTATCGGTGGTTTAGGCGGTGAAAATTAAATCTAATTAAAGTATACCATGCTGACTTCAGTCTTTGGATAATTTCTTCTTTCATCTCTTCTGTCTAATCCTTTACGTAATTTTTTGTTCTTGACACTTCAAATCTTATCTAGGGTTCTTGGTATGTACTAGATTATTATCAAATCTATGGACATTCTATAATAATCTAGTACTAACTTGTTTACCTCTTGTGGAATTTATGTATTTATGGACTTTATTTATAGAAATAAGGTTTGTAATACTACATAAGTTTCACAAGAGACCCTATTAAAATCTATGACAACCATTAAAACCGTCACTATTTTATTCTTTAGGCTTGCACAATATCACTTAAAAGCGTTCTAAAATGATCTCTACCTTAAGTGAGGAAAGTTGACTTCAGTTTAATGATGGATGTAGGTCAGAGTGTATTATTTTGGTCTAGCCGCTTTGAAAGCCGGCCGTCGTGTGCTTTAAATACACATGGTGCAGAATGCATCTACACTGTCTCTGAGGTTGGTGACACACGGGATAATTGTCTAGGGATATCTTCTGCGACATTAGGTGTTTTACCATCGAATACTCAAAGCAACTCAGATTTAAGCCCATCTCAACTCAAGTAACGATTTTCTGACAGATTTTGAAACTATCAAAAAATGACTGCTTGATCTGAGAGTGTTCGGGCGTTAAAAGCAAGTAAAATATGATTTAGTTAGCATTATAATTAAGTAAAGTAATAAATAGATAATGCTAGACAATTCACACAGAATTATCAAAAATAGTAATGCATAAATTATCTTGGGCTCGAAAGGGCTAAAAATGTAGAGTCCATGAATACGGACCACGTACCTTATAAAACGTATATAAAGTCAAAAAGTTATCAGTTATTCCGTGATCATGGCGTATGAAACTCTGCCGAAATATTGGAATACTATTCATGGTAAATATCCCGTTTTAATGACTTCTGTAACCATGATAGTTCCAAAAGTTTAATCGTAAAGTAATATTACTAGTGGTAGAGTCCGGCCATTTGAAAGTTAATTTATGCGTGCTAAGTACGCTTCATGTAGCTATTTTGCAATGCATCCAAGTAACACTTCGTAACATTTTCACATTGTTCATGACCGTAACCAGACGTGTACATTTTTATATTTTACCAAAATTTACGCATATTTACAAATGGATCATCAAAGTTTCTGATGCGAAAACGTGAGTTATTTCAAATAATCATATTTTACTTTACTTCTGCTCCTAAAATACCGTACCGTACTTATTTAAAGTTCAATTTATTCACCATTTTTCATTCACATTATCACTATATTGGCATGTCGATTAAATACTACAGTGCAATGAATAATCTTAAAAGGAACCCTAAATTATAATATTACAATGATAAGTTTGTCCAACAATAAGCTATAAATATAATATTAAATAACGTACCACAATCACAAACTAGCAAATGAGCGTATTAAATATACAGTTAATACTATAAAATCAGTTACCTGCTACTAAAGTATTTGTAAAGTAATTTTTAAAACAATTTCCGTATTTCCACTCGAGATTATGCAACTTCAGGAAGTTCTTTAATCTTAACCCTTTTTTGTCCCACTCTAGTTATCCCGTGTGTAGTCCCCGTTTGTTTATTTTTGTATCGGTTAAGTAACGTACTACGGGACATTTCGACATCGACTATCGTAGCGCAGGGTTCCTTGATTCCATTCAGTGATATGCACTTTGGATAGCAGCATGGTGAAATTGGTCAATAAATTTCATACCTACATATTTTCATAAAAAAAAAAACAACAAAAAATTTAGAACTTTGTATTAGATATTATTTTATTGATATAAAAGAATCTACAATCCCTTGTTAAGTTAAAAAGTTGTGTTAAAATACTTTGTAGTTTTAACCATGAATTAGAAATATCTACTTGTTTGAGGAAGAAGAATTATACTCTAAAATGTGCTATCTGTTTATGTAGCCTAAGTGAAAGTGTTATGATTAATAAGTGAGTCTATTTGCAGGTTGTGAATAGCAACAGGAAGGCGAATGGTTCTGATGGATGGAGAGAAGGTAAGAGAATTTAATATTAATTAACCGATGAATAACAAGAAGAGGAGGTTCTATGTCCGTATGTTTTTTTTATGTATTTTCGTTGATTTTTCCATCTATTATTAACTGATTTGGAAAATAATAAATAATATAAATAAATTTTTCGCGGTAATAGAATATTTGTCTCAAGTATACGAAGGAATTTCAAGGCAGTTTTTAGTTTTTTTTCATAACATACTTGGAATCTCCTTGAAATCGAACCCTACAATCTTTCAGCAAAAATTGTAAAATAATAAAGCAATGAGTTTACGTAAACGTTTTGATAAATGTTATTTACTTTATGCATGCTAAGTTTTAATGAAATTCGTTAGAGAATTTTGTAATAGTACCTGCCGAAGTCACTGGGTTACCCAAGGTCTTGTAAACTCAAGGTGAACATATATTTACCTTTAAAACTATTTGCGTGCCGCATGAAAGTTCCGATGTAATCGCTTGCCATTATTTAGTTTTATTAGTTTAGGCCCTGAATTACTAGTAATTCTGCGAACAGTAGACTGCGGGCACAAAACTCACTTAGAAGAGCTATTCTGGTCTTCACGCCGAGGATCCTCATCAGATGTTTATCAGTAAAGACTTGATACTATTATACTATTGGCGTCTTACTTAGCTTATTTTTCTCAATTTTAACTCTAACATTTCAATTAACAACCAGCATAGATCAGATCTTCGCTAAACCAAGTTAGATATTGAACAATAATAAAACGAAAAATATATATTATATATATATAAATAAAATAATATAATTTTTATTGTCAGCTACAATATTTTCACAATGTTATTGAAATATTTCAATTCATTGTGCTAAGCGGCAGAATCCAGAGCGATCTAAAATAAATGTTAATCCTAATTACAAACAGACTGTTAATTACCTGAGTTCAGAAACAATAAATCAATTAATGAATTAAGAACTTTACCAACACACCGGACATTTTTATCGAGTCAATAGTGTAAGCTTTTCGACCGTGCAGCAACTCACCTGGTTATCTTAGCGGCTACTGGCGGGTACGATATAGAAGTATAAGAGAGTATAAGAGAACCATATCAACGATATAGTAGTTACGAGTACCTAGTGGCAGTGGGCCGGCCATATCTCGCGAAGAACCGACGACGGCCGTTGGGGCAAACGTGTTCTTGAGTGGAGACCACGACTCGGTAAACGTAGTGTAGGACGCCCTCCGACTAGGCGGGATGATGACCTGCGAAACACTGTAGGTAGATGCTGGATGCGTCAAGCTGAAGACAGGGCGCTATGGCGCTCATGGGGGGAGGCCTATGCCCAGCAGTGGACTATCATAGGCTGATGATAATTAACGATATTGCAACTGGACGATTATGCCGTTTCGGAGTTTGAGTATATCAACGCGGTATTCCGCGTGGGTCCCGTTTTACCCTTCGGGTACGAAACCCTAAAAATAGTCAAAAGTACCTTCTAACTATTACACACTATTCACTTCCACCAGGTGCTGGATCCGCAGTATCCTCTGACTCTGGTGTGTGGACGGGAGGGGAGGCGGGGGGCGACGTGTCTCCCAACTCACGCCGTCGGCCCCGCAACCTGGAGATGGTGATGAAAGGCGCGCACAGCTTCCATCTACGCGAGCTCGATGACGACCTCGATATTATGGGTAGGTTATGCACTAGGTGTTGGTTATGTCACGGTAGTTGGTACACCAGTTCCAAGTTGCTCAGTGAGCTATGGAAAGAGCTATGCTCGGGAGTCGGGGTCTCTCTCAAGGATAGGATTCGTAACGAAATCATACGACAGAGAACCAAAGTTACCGAAATATCTTAAAGAATTAGCAAGCTGAAGTGGCAGTGGGCCGGCCATATATCGCGAAGAACCGACATCCGCTGGGGTTCTTGAGTGGAGATCGCGACTCAGCAAACGTAGTGTAGGACACCCTCGGGCCAGGTGGGATGACGACTTGCGAAAAACTGCAGGCAGATGCTAGATGCATTAGGGGAGGAGAGGCCTATGTCCAGCAGTGGACTATTATAGGTTGATGATGATGCACTATACCGCCGATGATAAGGGAACTTACTTTAGTGCGAAGCCGCGGGCAGAAACTAGTAACATAAAACCAACATGACATTCCTCTTTCCAGATGACGCAGTAATAACCGGCCACACCGTAATCCCCCTACCAAAGATGCCGAGCTCCTTCTCCTCGTCTCCTCTCTCCCCACTCTCCCCTGACTACGAACTGACCCCGACCCCCACCTACCGCGCCCCCTCCCCTATCCTCCCTAAGCCCGCTCCAGAAGTTTCTAGATCCCCAATGTCTACGCTGGACCGCTATAGGAACAGAAGCCGGCCCAGTAGGATTCAAACGAGCACTGATGAGGAGAAGTTCGTACTGGATCGTGCTCAGCCGGAAAAGTTGAATAAGCAGGTAAGAGGCAAAAGCCAAGAAATATTAAAACATCGTGGGATCTTGTATTTAGTTCTGGTCATCTATTTATATATACTACGTAGTACATTTAACTCATTGGTTCCGACACATTATACATACTCGTAACATTAAAAGATTTGCTTCGATGTGACAAATAGTGTTTGTGTTCCAAACAAATGATCCATCATGAACATGATTCGTCCGTCCATGTTGGTCGGCTCTGGCCAAGTATTCAGTAACGTCAAACAATCAAACGACGTTAAGCACGTAAACACTTTTTAAATCATTTAAAAATGAGTACCAGGCTCGCAATCATCATTATCATCAGCCTACAACAGTCCACTGCTGGACATAGGCCTCCCCCAATGAGCGCCATAGCGCCCTGTCTTTAGCTTGCCGCATCCAGCATCTACCTGCAGTATTTCGCAGGTCGTCATCCCACCTGGTCGGAGGGCGTCCTACACTACGTTTACCGAGTCGTGGTCTCCACTCAAGAACACGTTTGCCGTTTGCAGGCTCGCAATGAGTTTGTCAAATTAATAAAAGTATGACGTATTCATTGGAAAACACAACTGAAACACTTATATTATTATTTCCATTTCCAGAACTCGTTCATAAAGTCATCCAGCGTGGTACCGTCCCCAACAGTGGACTCGAGCAAGGAGTCCAGTCCGTCGTGCAAGAGCGAGGAGAGCCACTTCGGCGGCAGCAGCGCTTGGCAGAGCCACGCCGCGGGAGAGGCTATGGCTAACAGGTCAGCACATTTTTAGGGTTCTGTACCCAAAGGGTAAAACGGACGGACGGACAGCGGAATCAGTAATAGGATCGCCCTATTACTGATTCCGCTGTCCGTCCGTTTGTCCGTCTGTTACCAGGCTTTGTCTGATGAACTGTGATTGTTAGACACACACAGATTTCATTTATTCACAGATGATGTATTTCTGTTACCGCTATAACAAAAAATACTAAAAAAACAAATAAACACACAGGACAAAAATAATATTCAAGATGGCTCCCATACAACAAACGTGATGTTTTTTGTTATTTTTGTCTCGACATTGATACACAGTAACAGGTACTCTTGAAATATTAAGAGAATGTTATTAGGTGCTTTTTTGTAAGTGATATAATGTAAGAAGAAGACGGTTAGAGAAAATTTAAGTTCATTCAGCTTTCAAATCACATGAATAACAAATAAATAACATGGAGCATCTATGTATATAGAAAAACTATTTCAAATAGTAACAAAGCAAATTATTGCAGATCTCAAGACGACGTCTCCATCGCTCTCAGCGTCTCTAGCTGCGAGGACGAGAAGTCCAAGCTCGATCTGAAACTGCAAGAAGTACAAAAAGAAGAGGTTCCTAAGAAGATGATAGTTATAATGGACGAGCCCACCGTACCGCATCCGTTGCTGATGAAGTCGTTAACCTTGAGCCAGCATGATGGACTTAGGGGACCGATGATGGGTGAGAATAAAAGACATAGACTTAGACATATAGACATATCATTTATTTGCGTGCACACAATATAAATAAACAATTAACACAACAATTAATTCACAACAAACAAAATAGACAAGAGTAACAAGGAAATAATGGAAATAAATAAATAATGTTAGTAAGTAGAGCATGGCATTCAGGGAGGCTTATATCCACCAGTGGACTAACATAAGCTGGTGATGATAATGAAGTAGCGTTCAACAAGCGATACGATTCCTAAGAAGATGGTAGTTATAATGGACGAGCCCACCGTACCGCATCCGTTGCTGATGAAGTCACTAACGCTGAGCCAGCATGATGAACTTAGGGGACCGATGATGGGTGAGAATAAAACAATTATTATTTAACAACAAATAAAATATATTTATGTTTAATCTATGTAAATAAAAGAAAGTCGTTTTAGTCTGTTATAGTGCTCTTGTATAAAATTCTACTGACTATGTTGAAAGACAAATATTTTTGGATGAACGTAAATACAAAAGGTAAACATGACCGCTCCTCTGATACCGGCCTTCTAAAAATTCAATCACACACATCCCAGTTCTTTGATGATATCTTCACGTTGCAGGCAGGCAGACTCTGGAACGCCCTTCCTGTTTCTATCCAACAAGCGAATTCCTTTCCTATCTTCAAAAGTATGGTTTATCTGTCCACTCTTGATAAGTCTACTTTTATTTATCTACTTTTATATGTATCATTTGTAATGTGTCCTTGTGTGTGTGTCCATTAAGCCACCGTCATCTTTAGAGGTACCGATACTACCGATCCTATCCATCCAAAGGTTACGTGGAAGAAATCGTTGTTAGCAATAAAGCCACCGATTTTGCAATAGTGAGCATTAAGTCGTCCTTAAATTGTTTTCTGTATTGACGTTCCAATAAAGTACCTAATAACCAATCAATATAAGTACCTGTTGAATTGAAGTTTTAATATAAGTGTTTTTCTCTCAGGTTCGATGACAAGTTCCAACTACAGCACCACAAGTACATGCACCAACCAAAGCCTCGACGTCCACAACCTGACACTCACTCTAGAAGAATCCAAGTTCGACATGTCCGCTCTAGAAGCTTCCACACAGAGCCTCCTCGACGACGAAACCTCCCCAGCGGACAGTCTTATATCCTCAACCAGTACCAGTGATAGTAACACAGACTTGCACGTGGATAGGGATCTAGACCGTGATCTGCCGTCGATTTCTTCGGCGTATCAGACAGCTAATACAAAGACGAGGACACCGGAACCGGATGGAGTTGATGGAGTCATGTTGCAGCCGGTGAATGAAGTCATGTGAGTGCTTTTGTAAATTGCAGTGAATTAAAGCCAGCCAGCTACAACAGAAAGAAGATTTATTCAGACAATGTGTATGACGTTTGTGTATACAAGATTCGTTGAGGGAAGAGGACGCGGCCACCGTCCATGCGTCCTTATAGTCCGTGCAACAGCGCCGCCTTGGCGGTTGTCCGAACTACATAAGGAGCGATCGATCTAAGCAAGATGAGCACGTAGTGCCACAAAAGCGTCCTAGAATATCTGCAGATCGTACACCAATTTTCCCGAGGCGGGAATCGAACCCGCAACCTGGTGGACGGACATTCACCCCACAAAGGTCGTCAACAACGTGGTCAACAACAACACAGACCTAGATGACTTTCTTGAAGATTTTTATCGAAGATACACAAATGTTTAGGCCGTTAATATAAAAAAATACCAATGATAATAATAATCGATGACTTTCTTCCAGAGAACCAAACCGAGGCTCGAGCGGTGAAGCCAGCAAGAACGCGACTCCAGAATCCCCCGGGACCCCCACGCACGCGTCGGGCTCTCTCTCGCTCTCGGACGGACGGGACTTCTTTGATGATGAGATAGCTGACCAGCCAGCACTGCTCTTTAGAAGTAAGACTAATATATGGCTGGTTTTATAGTCACGCCGCCGCTGGGCAGCGCGCTGTTAACGTTTACTGATAATTTACTTGATCATCTATCAGCGGAAACTTTTAATTAGCCGTCAGCAAACATGCACTGGTCTATCCAGGCATGTTCTATTATATGTATATCATTTGTAAACCTAGCTGTAAGTTTCTCCAAAATTTTGTAAATAAATAAATATAAACGTTTACTGAACGGCGGCGCTGCACAAGCGCGCGATTTTGAAACGCAACTACCACCCCCATACATCTACGAACGCGCGCACTCCAACGGCGATACCGAAACGCGTAACAGTTAAACCAGCCTAAAACCCAAGGATTTTTTAAACTACGTAACTTAAAAACTCCTTGATAAAGCCTTATAGCAGATAAACAAACAGCGCCTGGATAATCTACCTTAGCAAAGTAATCAGGTCACGGTAGTGGTCCTGAATCGAATAGACGGTTGCCACCGGGAACCCTTTTTGTTTAAGAACAAAAGAGGTTCGATCACCGAAGGCCAAATCCAAGAAGGTCAGTCGCTCAATGAGTGTTTGTTATAGAAAATGCTGAAGGCAGCCCATCTTCAAAAGGCGGTGAATCGGAGGCGAGCCGGCTTCTACGGAGGTCAAGAGAACGGATCAATTCCAGCCCGCTCGTTCAGAGGAATCGGAAAAGTAAGTCTGGTAAATGTGAGCTTTTGAGTTTGCAATAAGTAGATACTTACATAATGTAACAAAATACAGGAGTATCTAGGTACTAACGACCAGTAGGTACATAAATTGAAAACTTTAATAAAAATACGACTCGGTCTCTGCTTGTTAATATTGTTCGCAAAATGAGGGGGCAAATGCCTGCAAACTATAGCTAAGAAAAACCAGCTGGGAGTCAAAGTCAAAGTCAATATAATTTATTCTTTAGGCTTTCAAAATAAGCACTTAGACAAGTCATATTTTATACATTAAATTATTATCAAATAAAATTATTATACTGTTCACTTAAATTTTTTGTCCAAACGTGTACCTATTTTGATAGGTACCTCATAGTTAGATTGAGATTTATAGTTTGTAGTTTGTAGTTTGCATTTGATATCTATGCACCTTACTATTTATTTTATTTTTCGTTTATTAAGGCACAAACAGCTTACAATATTATTAAAATTAACAGTAATATAGTTTTGTATAAACCAATCAAGATGCCACAAATAGAAACATTATATTAAAAAAACACAACAACGTTACAGACGCTAATTTGGAAAACTAATAAAACAACAAATCGAAATAGACAAATCATGCATGAATAATACAAATATATGAATATTATATAAAGCAAATTAACCTTAAAAAAACTTGTTTTACAACTATAATGTATAAGTGGATACATGTAAATAGCCTGAAAATTTAAATCGTATTACCCATTTCAGAATAGTGTGCTGTCGGTTTTCCAAAAAAAATAGGAGCGAGAACAATTCTCGGCTCGACGTAAAGGGACTCGACATAAAGGGAACCATGATTTGATTTTTGAGTTTTCCAATATTTCGGCACAGTTTATTGCGCCATGACTTTAGTATTAATAACCATGATAGTTTCAGAAGTTTTATAAAGGGAACCATTCTTTCACATAATCCAAAAAATCCTTGAAACCCAACAGAACTTTATTGTTTCTTTAGTGACGGGCCGCAACGCAGGCGAGAGAACGCCCTCGCTAGACACTCTCTCCAGTCTCGCGTCAGACGATCTCATGATGGACAACGATCTCGCGCAGTCTATCACCAGCCTGCAGAGCGTCGACGATTATATCGAGAGGTGAGTCTATTTACAATACAACTGTGGTCTATCAAGGCCGTGGCAAGTGGCAAGGTACATAAATGCGTAGAATATAAAAGAATAGAAAAAACATGTATTTGGACACAGGTACAAAATACATCACAACATAGAATAAACAAACAAAGGAGTTTATCATGGGGGCACAGATAATATAATACAGATGGGGGTAAATGACATAAATGGGTCATTAAGAAAATAAGACTACCTCCATGACCTTGCGCCGAAATAGGGTTTGACTCAGCGTGTGCTGAACATTTTATTTTCAGCGCTGTTTTTCAGTCAAAGACCTTACACATATATATTAGGAAGATACCTACTCTTCTACTCTTGACGGAGGCCGTTCGTGACGTATTGCCTCCAGCCGGTGTATGTCGTAAGAGAGATTAAATAAACGAACCTACCAGACAAGAGGCAGCAGTTTCCTTCTGTGTATTTTAACACCTTCACTGCGATCACATTTATGTCTGGGGCATCTTTGGACCAGTCCCAGCAAAATAACATCAAATTCACGAGAGTGCAACAAATCAATCATAATGTACACTAATAATGCACAAAACGTCCATGATACAAACACATAGATAGATACAGCAGTTGGTAATTTAACATCATCCATTGCATTGCATATCACAAAGCATTGCCTTCAGTAAAGCTAACACATAACCACAAAGCTTAATAACAAACAACCATCTTTCATCTTTGCCTAGATTGGACAGTTCACTACGCAGTGGTCTCAACTCGCTTGACGAGAGGCAACTCCACCAAGAACTCTCCTCGTCTAAAGCAGCGATACGCCAGTGGAGTCAGTTACTGGAACAGAATAATCTACTGGATCGTCAGTTAGCGGCCATAGCGCAGGGGAAGGGACCTGAGTCACTCACTGCCAGCAACAACAGCCTAGCCAGTCTTGGGTGAGTCTAGTCGTTTTTTAGCTAAACCAGTCGTGGCAGACGCGCGGCGTCGTCGTCCTGAACTAAATACCCTGAAGTCCGACATTTCAGTCGGTTGATGTCGTATGAGCCAACTTAGGGATCTTACCTAAGGTAAGAAAGGATTTGATTTTCTTTTGTTCTGTAAAACTCACAGGGGGTCATAATCACATGTGCGATGAATCCCTTAAAAAGAAAACAAAAACAGGTTTCTTCTGTTTATTTTAACACCTCCACTGCGATAACCAATTCGACTGCTAAGCATGGTAATAAGGTCCAAACGCCCCTTTGAGAATTTCACTTAGACACGCCAAAGAGGAAGCCAAATGGAATACAATAAAATAATGGATTGGATGACGGCCTACACTGAAAGAACTAGAACTGCTAGATGGAAGAAACTACTACAACCAGATATAAGTGAGGTAGGTATACAATTTCAAGCAAATAAAATACCTACGCTACGCTTGTGTGTTAATAGAAATAATATCCTTCATCATGTCTCAGTCGGGTGTAAACACTAGTTGCATAAACAATCAAGGTAAGCAGAGTAATAGCATAACGTAAGTCAAATCGCAGCTGACCTCATCATATTATTATGGATGACATATGTATGTCACAATAAGTAAAAGGCAAGAAAAACACAACTATCGGTGTTTGCACCTTACCAAGACAATAACAAGGTATTGCTCATCACATCACTATCACCTGCAATTTAGAAATACGTTTATGCAAATAAGATATCTTTAAAAATAAGGGCAATCATGGTCACTGAAAATAATGTCACCGATCGTACCCAAGGTAAATAAAATGAATTCATTCTTCAAATATTGCAAGTAAAAAAACAATTTCTCTATCCTTCCTACAAAGCAATAATATAATGTTGCGTTATCAGAAAACAACGCCAGAACTACTGAATGGATTGAGTTAAATAACATAAATATATAGGTACCTAATTTACATGCGTCCGAAGCAGCAGGCAGAAGCTAGTAGGTATCAAAATATACCCGAGATCTATAAGTTAGCTATGAAGTAAAGTCCTAGTTATGCAGTTTATTCAATTGTTCTTGGAACCGGGGACAGTCAAACAAAAGACTGGGTAGGTACATATTGATAAATGAAGTAACAAAGGAATGATAGGAATTGTATCAGAATAAGCATAACAGAAAGGCGACACTCTATTGTATCTACCGTTACTGATGTTTTGATGGGCTTCTCAAGGAAATCTAGATTGTGCGCCAATACTCAATAAGGAATCTTGTTGCGTTTGTAAAAGCCTTTTTGCGTTTTGAGTTGGAACTATTCAGACATCCATCGTAGATTTGATTCAATTCACCTTTGACATTCTAATGAAAAAGAAATATCGTCTTGGTTCTTTGAGTTATGTAATTTGTTTTAACCCATTAGGTACTAGAAAATCTAGTACCTAATGGGTTCCATTAACTTTAAGTGCTTTATCTGCATCAATTATTTACACATCTGATAACGGGGTACAAATTATGCTACTGTTACCATTCACATTTGAGAGAAGGTCGGGTCAAATACTTTGCCTTACCATTCCCTAAAAGGTATTTAAGTTGTACTGTAGGTAAGGTACCTGTTATTTTATTTTCCGATACCAAGGTCTGCATTTTTGATTTTTTTTACAATTGCAATTTTTAAATAAATGTTTATGGGTTCGATTCGATAGGTTCAATAGGCAATATGCCCGGAGACGGCTGAGAGTTTTTGCCTATTAAACTTATATCGGCAAAAACGTACGACCGTCTCAATAACCGGGCATAACTTACGGTTCCAATAAAAAAACATCGTTGAGCTCTTCGTAAAAGCATGGACGAATAAAATAAAAGTGTTTCCTTCATCTATGGTAAAAGGAAAATACCTAGCGCTAAATACCAGAGTATCATCGACAAAGTATGCCATACTGACACATTAGCCACATTTCCGTTAAAGAGTCAAAGAAAGTCAAAGCACCGTTCCAGCTCCAATTTTATCAGATGGTGTGCACCGACCGCCATACAAGACACGACACGACAATAGCTATTATTCAACAATGGGAACTATTCCTAGCGTCTCGGTCTTGCACCAGGCAATCGTAAATTTGAATGCAGCTTTAGGACCCTTTGAGTCGTTTTTTTGACTATTCATTCATATAACTGTAACTGTGGCACAGATTAAGTAATGTTACCTCAACTAGTTACGACGTGATCTAAAAATACACTTGGTGGATTTTATCTAGCTAGTCTAAATTCCATATTCGTTAATTACTTTGTAGTACTTACAATACAAAGTTTAAGAATGTTAAAATGTCTCTGTTCATCGAAGCGTTTACGGACAGCCAAGAGCAAACTGTTTCTAAACAAATTATAAACTAACTGTACCTACCTGTCAAAAAACTAATCATAAAGATTACCAAACCGTCAAAGTTAACGAGTTTCGCAAAAAGAAATTCGCTTCGCACAGATTACCAAGGTAAATTTTACGGTGAGCTTTACGTAGGGTCCTTCATCTGTAATCAGATAGTTAGCGGGGCTTCGGTCCATCTGTGCCGGAGTGCCTGCGCCAGGGCCGACCGAGCTCCGGTTAGTCTGTGAAGCGTCGCGCCACGGGACGTACGTAGCCCGCTTTGCACCGCACGTGCATAACCTCATCTGCACGAGACCAATCGCGAACGTGATCCTGTAGTAGTTTGATTGTCCTCTGATAGTTTCGATACGTCAAACACACAGTTCATTGCCTCTATTTGACCCTCTGTAAGTTAAGCTTCAATAGATTTTGATTTGCAGCTGTTTACGTTACGTTTGATTTGTTTATGTGAATCAATGTTATGGTAATTTGAAACTACAGATGCAAGACAACACGCGGAAATCATTGTAGGTAGGTATGTGCGCGATATCGGTCATTTGCTGCAAATGGAACTTGATACGGGTAATTGAGTTAGTGTTCTTTGCCTAGTTGAGCGGACGTCAGATTTAACTACTTTATGGGATTAGCACACCATGCCAATATATATTTACGAACGTTTAAAAAAAAAACATGTGATACTCAAATATCTACTAAAACCATTTACAAAAACAAACAAAAGAAAAAGTGTCAGTCAAGAAAGAAAAGTTAAAAAAACTGGTGACAATGATTCAAAATGAAATCAACGCAGTCAAAATAAAAAAACATAAATAAGGCGGACGCACTGGGGAATTAAATTGCGACACTCGCACATTGTCCTCGCATTTCTGGTCAGTGACATCGAAAGTCCATACAATATAGGTACGTGGGTTTATCTTGATTAACATTAATTGATATAAACGTTTTGATTTGCCATACGGTACCTATTTACAGAACTTCGCCATGGGACACTCGATAAAACTTCAGTAAATTCTCGTTAAGAAAAAAAGTTATGTATGGCCGGTACGGTAGATCGATAAGGTAGGTAGGCAGTCTAAATATCTACTCAAATTTGAGAAAGCGTACCTATGTACGTAGTTCACACTTATGATTTCTATTGACATATAAAATGATCTTCGAATGCCGAAATGTATTGTGATTTATTAAGATACCTTTATGAAAGAAAATTACTATAAAAATCATAAAACTAACTGCAGTTGGAATTTCGTCTGTTTAGGTTTTAGTGTTTATCACATCGACTTATCAGTGTTCGATTTTATCAAGCTATTTACTTACTTACTCATCCATCAGCCCATTAACAAAATATATTTGTTTTTGTTTCACTAACAATTGAAACTGTTTCGTTACATTCACATTATCTTAACCTTTGTTAATTGCTCTAATAAAGTTTAAGACATGTATTATTATATACAAATATTTGATAAGTGTTACTAACACTTAGGTATTATAGGTTTTTATGGTAGGGTGTCAATTTTCATTATTGTTTTATTCAAATCCCAGAGATTTGTTAACAGTCAATAATTAACATAATATTATTAATACAAGCATCCACAGGATACTTGTTCTTTTCACTTCTAACCGTACTGTCATCTAGGTATGTACCTCTACGTATCCGGGCTTATAATTTAGGGCAAAGAATGTCAAAATTTGTCGGGTTACTTCGCTTTGGTCATTTATTAGGGCAAGAGGCCAACGTAACTCAATGTTGTCCAAATCGGTAACCATGGCAACATTGAATAGCTTTTCAGACACCAGTATTCTTTAGTCAGTACCGTTTTCGCAATGAACGTAACCACTTCGTAGTTAATTCTTTCAGTTTCTTAATTTGATAAATAAATTTATATTGAAATGTTAAAATCCGACGAAGGTGATGTCACTACAGACTCGTGAGTGAAATCTAGAAAAAGTAAAGTTTTCACGCTAGTGATTGTTAAGTTTTAATTTGCTAGACCTAATTGATGCTTGTGCGAGTAATTGGGCAAAAATAACGCTACATGCAACTGTTTATTTTGCATTATTTTAGAGTCGAAAGTAGAATGTTGGCTTGGGTGGTCTCTCACCACATTTGAGTCGTCGTTTAGATAGCATATAGCGCAAGATCAAGGCTTAATTTTGTCTGACTGAATTACTACTAATTCAGATACTTGGAAACTAATTAAGATACATGGAAATTAATAAAGTAGTTCTCAATGCCGCAAATATGTCTCACGACATCTACCCTTTAGTTAAGAAAGTTCATTGCGCTGTTCCCCAACCTCGTAATATTTAGGTACTTGCGCGGTAATCTCGTCACAGATTATTTATTTACTAAAGTACCTTTTGACCGCAAGTACGGCCCATTAGTTTTGTGTGACAACTTTCTACATAATGCTTAAATAAATGACGAAAAGTTGTCATTTATCATTGCAGCCTTTTCATCTTTAATGTCCTATGAAAGCACAAATGGTAGTTTTGTGTGCACAAGCTAAAACTTTCCTTTCATTTGGATGCTCAATGTTCATTGTTAGATTTGACTAGCAAATAGGTATAAAAATCATACACGCAAGATAGCTAAGCTTACACATCAAACTTTAGTTTAACAAATGGATTCAAAACTCAAATTTTAGGAGCGAATCAAAACTTGAGTGCATTTATAGTTTTTAATTTAATAATGTATTTCACATTTTTCATAAAATGATTAACCATGTGACTGTCAAGTTGTTTTTTAATAATTTAACTTAGGGTATTTTCATAACCCTTCATTTCCCTCATTTTGATGAAACAGTCAATGTTTTGAACATGAGGTCCGGAATCCTGAATGGATTCCGGACTTACAAACTTACAACTTAAAAAAAACAAATTGGAATAATTAGCATTGCTGAACTAGAAATAGGATAACGGTACATTTTAATTCAAAGCCGACATTCGTTCAATTTCTAATTTGGCACACCTGTTAAACTGCTCTAAACGGAATCATTTAGTTTATGAACATTTTAGAGCTCTTGTCTATCAACTATAAATCTTAAAGGATTTATTGCCTATCATATAAGATTGTTAACAATACCGTTACACGAAGAACAGACTTACACATACACTGTCAATGTCATCTGGTGAAGAGTGGAGGACATAGACCTTTTCGAAGAAACTATCTATTACATATGTAGTGTTTTGATAAAGGGACAAATCAGAGGACATTCAAACGTTGACGAAACGAGATGAAATTTACCTAGATCCGTTAATTATTACGAGTGCACCAAAGCAAATCTTATGGTCCTGAAAGATGGACAGTGGCAAAATATCGACAATGATAGCGAAATAGACGATATTGTGATAATGGTTAATAAAACTACTGTGATGACCATGGACAAACCTAGTGTGATGTTGGAGAAGGAGGCACCGGTTAAAGGCATTGTGGCCCATGTGGTCACAATGCTGAATACGCAGGCAACGAGGTATGTATTCTTAAAACATAATATATAATGATTCAATGCAACGGAACTAAAAAGTTTCATGTGTTATTTTATGTCACTAATATATTATATTATACTGTAAATGCGAAAGTATAAGGCAAAACTGGTGAACGGATCGGGCTGAAATAATGTTTAGTATTGGTTACTTCTTTACACCAATACTGCTTAACGGATCGAGCAGAAAATTTCATAGATGTACATAGTTCTAAATCTGAGTACGTATAGGTTACTTTTTTGCCCACAAATTGAGAAAAAAGATAAAAATGTAATCTGACCTTATTTATTTTCTTCGTATAACTGTTCGGTCCACCGTCCATCTATAGCTTTAATTAAAACCAATCATATATCGTGGACCTATAATTACGCAAGATTACGGACAAAATCGGTGTCATGTTCCTAATTTTTTTGACACCATAATATTTGTATAAGTAGATACTAAACGTAGATGTAAATCTACTTTCCAATAGGTACTTTGTTATATCACACAATATTTGAAGTGCTCGATACATTCTATTTCTTTATCGACGATATTTTTACGTTGATTGATAAGGTACTTGAGAGCGTAGCGATTCAAAATGAAGTCAGGGTTTTTTGTGGCCTGTTATTTTGGTTAAGTGTACCGGTACTTACACCCACTTGGGAGCTTGAAACAGAGATGATCACATTGATCACAAACGTAAAACAACTTGGACTTATCTCACAGGCAGGTCATTGAATTGTGCTTACCAACTTTAATTTTAAAGTTACGTCACAATTTGCAAGTCATTTTCCACGATTCATAAAGCTTTCAGATTTGTATGTAGATAGAAACCGGAAGCCAAATAAAAGGCTTTTTGAATATTTAATGTAGGTGTCTTATTGAATAGAGATCCGTCCGTGTTAGCGTTGAAGTAGACAAAGAGAAATATAAAACCAGCAGTGACAATAGAATAAATATTTTAAGCAGGATTACCTTACCTGAAAATAGCGCAAACTTTTAGTTTTTGTGAGATTAGTCAAGTCTATTTTGCATGTAATGGAATTACATGTATAATTCAGAATATTCACTAGAATATTTTCTCTACAGAATATTCGGAAATAGCTGAAATATTTATCTCATTCATATTGAAGTAAATAATGGATTGTTTATCCCAAGAAAGATGCAGCGTGTGTGTTACCCGAAAACATAAAGCAAGTAAATGTAAATGGAAGCAATTAGGTACACTGAACATAATTTGAACGACTTGAAGTGCGTAGTTATGTATCCGTCGTCGTGTAACTCGTAATTAGTAAAGCATGTCTTGTGCTCTGTATGCGGGCATTCCCCTTCCCATTTAGCTCCCTTAGCTCTACTTAGAGTGTACGCGGTTCACTTATTTACCCGACAACCAACGGAGGAGGGTTAATTGACACACATTATAACCATTTGCTATGGTCAGAAATGCTTGAATATCGTGAAATCCTTGAAATACTTATTACTCGGTTCGGATAAAATTCAATCTATACTTGGAAACACTTTCTATGAATTGCTTGAAGTTTAGATCCATCGTCCATGTTTAGATCTTTGTGGTGGAGGGACCGCATTCAAAATGTCGCAACGAGATATGTACTGCAATCCACATCGATTCTCATTATTGTTATTTGGTAAACACTTGACAATTAGCCAACTGGACTTCTATCAAATGTTTGATAATATTATGATACAATTATCAACTGCAAACGGAAGGAAGGCCGCAGTTCTGTGGGTAATTTCGCTGCGAATTGCAGTAATACGAGTGTTCTTTCGTTACGAACGGTCTATGCAGTGATTTATCGAGGGTTATTGTACTGATAGGACAACCAAGTTTTAGATAAAATTATCTTTCTTGTGTTAAATAAGTAGCGTAAGCTTACGCACACGATAGTAATAAGTAGACTCGTTTCGGTTGGCCGGAGCACCAGGTTGCCATACACCGTGACCGAGTGCTGACAACCTGTGCTCGTGCCTTATTAATTTCAATTACTTGCCAGTTGCCTGAAGTCTGAAACAGACTTTGCACTGGAACCGCCTTCATTTTATCACCTATTCATATTTCTAAGCAATATTTATTATTTGAAAGATGTTTTATGGAAAGACGACAAATCCTTTGATGTCTCACAAAGGGGCGCGAAGGCACCTGGCCTTTTGTGAGTAACATTTCCTTTCGCAAGCTATAAAACACCCAAAGATAAAAAATTGCGGCTTATTTAGTCGTGCTCTTGAAAAAATCAGCTGGGGAGTAAGGGGCGGTTATTGAACGGGCGCACGCATGCGCGTGGTGCGTTTACAAACGCCACACTCTGTCTGCGGCCCTGTACAAAACAAACAAACGCCGCGGAAGGTTGACACTGACCTAGCTCCTTCACTTGTCCCTCCAGTCCACTCGTCCGCGTAAATTAAGTCGAATTATTCCGGTTCAAACGTGTCACCAGCCCTTGTGCCTTTTTGTTTCATTAAAGCGGACTCTGAAGACAAAACAAACAAAATCACGTGCAAAAGAAAGTGGTTACGGTGTCGGTGTATAATCAACGAGCGGAACGTCCGCTATGATGGCGTAGACATCAGAATCGTTCAGCTTCTGAGTTTCCGATTCACTTCGCTGCGCCATCCGCCATGCCCTGTTGCCAATTGAGATGTCACTCACCGCGGAGAGCTCTCACGCCGTAACTCTCAAAATGCACTCGATGCGTCGAATCGGTGCCGTCATCACGCTCAGTAAGCTTCTAGGCTCGGTTTAAATAGAGTGTAGAGAGAAAACTGTTCGTTCGGCTTGAATGGATAGGGTCAACGGCGCGAGATCTGATTTTTCCGGGCAAGCTGGCGTGTTGGCAGCGTCAGCGGTGGAGGCGATAGCGGTGGCCGCGCGCGAATTTCAGTTGGTTGCGTGCGTGCGCGCCGTGCTAGTGTCTGTACCGTCATGCGCTCCTCGTCAGCGTCCGGCGCGCCAGGGTCGCCGCTGGCCCTGCAGCTGCTGGGCGCTCGCCGCCAGAAGACGGACCTGCACGTCGCCGAGCCTGCGCGCTCCGCCAGCCCTGCGCCCAGCCTCCGGAGCCAGAGAGCCAAACAATACAGGTCCGATAAACAATAACATCTCGCACTAGCGTGTTCTGCACCTACATCGCGAGATATTTCAGTGTTCACTTTCTAATTTAATTAAAGCTACGTTATTGTGTGACCGTCTTATTGTTTTCAGCGATATACCTATCAGTTTTAGTAAAGCGATATCATATCTGCTAGGCTATCATTATCTGATTGTATTAAACAGGTACTTATTTCTTCAGACCGTTTTATCGCATAGACCTTGCAACGCGTGAATAAAGCGATATGTTCGTTATTGTTTGGTCAAAGAATGGCAAATTAGCAAGACAAGGCCTAACTTCTCGCATTATCTAGGCTGACTTGGGTCATTCTTACGTGAACTAAGCAATCTAGCCAACCGGTCCTAATACTCAGATCAAGGCTACATACGTTTCCGTACATGCCAACATAATTGCTGACCGGAAAACCCAAAATTATATTTTTAAACGAAGCCGCTGCGCTGCTGGTATTACCTATTGTTAGTCACTTATTTTGTCGACCAAACGCTAAGTTCCTCTCTGTCTTTTTTGCATTTACACGCTCTATTGCTTTATTGCTTTATTTTGTAAGCGGATAATAGTTTTCCAATGGTTCTTCGTTACCTATCATATTCTACTAAGTAATTTGCGAAACAACGAAATTGCGATTGCAAGATCAGTACCAACAGCTGATTGTTTTAGTGAGGTTTACACATGCCTTTAAGTTCAGAGGAGTGTTGCACCAATGATAACGATGATGATATTAAACCTGCGTACGTCCACCTACTTACACTTGATACGTATTCCAACAAAGCTGTAACAAGAGATCCTTGGTAAATTATTATTCTGTCTTATGCGGTGAATTCGTAACACGATCGACTATTGTATTGCAGTTGCCATTCACTTTTAGTACGAATGGCATTGGTTCTGCACTCATATCATTTTGGATAACGTTAACCTCTAGCTAATCGTTCCGTTGCGTTTTAAAAAGGTATTTTAATTGACCTTAGAACACAACACGAAATAGAAAAAACATTGCCACGCTATTGACAATTTCGTGGTTTCCAAGACAACAAACCGCAAATGTAGGTTATCTGCCTATTTTTAGATTGTGTGAACCTAATTTCGTTTCGCGTCTTTTGGCCTATTTAAGTCAATTAATTTGCGAGCGATGACTCACGCCCGCGCCCTCCCCAAAACACCTACAATCGAGGTGGCTATTTAATGTCAAGCCCAAGGAACTAATTTGTTCAACCTGAAAATAAGTCTCGCTTCGACAACCATCAAAGTTAGAAGTTCTGAGTTTCACCTTTAAAAAATACTCACGTTTTTGCTCGTGTGCCTGACATAACATGTAGGTATATGTTTAATTGGTCGCTTAGTTAGAAGATCTGGTTGCATAAGTTCGTCAGGGTGTCACAGGTCAAGGATTGTTCCTGTATACATCGTAATCACGACATTCACGACATGAAACAAGTTCTACCTATAATCACTCAGTAGGTAAATAAAACTGGTGAATGTTCACCAGTCAGTCATCGCTGTAGCCTAACTGTACATAACTTTTTTAAACTATCAACAAAGCATCTGATGTTGTGATTCAGAGGAGACCTATCATTCGGCATTGCACTCAACTAAAGAACAAAATTCTTTTTATAGAATATGTTAAGCTGCCAGGATGTGTTAAGGCAACGAGACCAGACGCCTGTTCCTGGCGATTCGAAAGAGACATTCTGTTACAGCATTATTCTTTCGGTATCTTCATCTAAAATAACAAAACAAAAATTAGAGACAGGACTAGCATTGAGTATCTAACTGCCTTTAGAATAGACTTGCCAGACAACAATGACTTTACAGTTTTTGATTATTGTCCCGGTTTTTCCAGTTGTTGTCATGGCTCTCGATCAAAAAATTTCAAATACCCAATACTTCCACAGAGCGAGTCTACCCGTGCGCACAGCCCGTCTACTCCAACGGTCGAGGACACAGACACCCTCTGACGTGGAAAGCAATGGCACCGCATCACCCGCACCGACGGCGACGCTGTTGCAAGACGTCGTCGACATCAAGACATTGCTGCTGCAGCTCAAACGAGTATTGCAAGAGGTCAGTGTTTAAAGGTGGAAGATCAGCTAGATTGTGTTGACGACTTATTACTTATTCGTAGGTGTTGACAGATCTATTCTGTTTACATGAAAATTATTTCCTTTTCTACCGCTGCACACAGAGATTACTCTTACTTTTCGTTAAACATAAATAATCTCCTTAAACAGCCAAATTTCTCCGGCGTAAATTATTCAAATATCCTTGGAGATTGAAACAAAAATACTTTCCGGATGTTACCTAAGTGGTAAGGGACTATCGCTAGCTTCACCTTTCAGATCAAGCCCCTTAGATCCGTCGATAGCTTATTTAAGACAGGTCTGATAATTATCTCTTAATGTTATTTCACTGGAAACCATGCCACTCATTTTATCAACAATATGAAATGGTTAAGACACTATCGCGTCAGAATAAGGGTAAGAACTGTTTCTGTGTTTATTAAAAAAATAACATTTGTGTTTTTTTCGGTTTTATCGTTGTATTTAAATACATGCTTGCCCGTTCTAGTTGTAAATAAGATAAGTGTCATTAATTCCACTTTATTAACTGAGTTTTCTATGCATAACGAACGAGCATGCATTACTAAAATCATGTTTATTATGTAGACATAATTATCGATAGCATTTTCTTTAGCAATTTCCCCTTTGTTCAGTAGCATGTGCCTACACGCACTCTATCGATCATTCGATTACGATATCTAGTCAGTACTTGATTATTACATTCCCATGCCATAGTTTAATTGTCGTGAAAATATCTAAGTTTTATCATTGAAGATTTATTTGAGGGTTCATTCATGATAGAACTATACTTTTATGTGTATTTTATTGTCTGATAAACAACATTTACCTCATAATCGATAATTCTTGTTGTTCAACAATGAATTTCTAATTGATAGTTTCTCTAGCGGTTGCCAGATCATTTTCATTGCCTATTAAATTTATAACTATACTTTCATTTCCGTAGATGAGATCGTTCGATGTAGACCACATTTTATATCTATCTATAAGTAGTTTTATACTAGTCACATTAGTCATAGATTAGCCTCACATTAGTTGTAGGTACATTTATATGTTGTCTATGCCTAGTTAATAACACCAAAACATAATTTGCATTGTTGCTTATAGCGTCGTAGAAATTAAATTGTCGACCGTTTGCAAAAACATTTCCTTCCCAGGTCTAAAGACCTTTGCCTCTTGAAAGGAAACGTTGTACGAACGTTTCCTTGGTCTTCAATTATTTGTACGTTCGCTAGCACAAGTTTTGTTCGCGTGTGTAACGTGTATGTTTTGTTGCATCGCATTGTTTGCCGCACGCAGCCCGGGGAGGAGCGTCATTCGTTGAGTGTAAGTAACTGCATGTTTGAATACGCCTGGTTTACGCTGTCTTTATGCTTGTTGCACTTATCAATAAGTATTCTGTGTATATGGTTTTAGCAGGTTTCTTGTAGACAACGGTGATAACCTTACACTGTGAGCGGACGGGCGGCTACAGTGGGATTTGTCAAGTTTTGAGTCAAAACCGAAATTTCGGATGAAACTCGGTAGATCCTTCGACTAGATTCATGATGGATCTATCGAGTTTTATCATGCTCATTAACTAGATTTATTTCTATACTTACATCATTTCCGATCTAGAGATTTTTTTAAATATTTTTCAACTTTTCACAAATTGTCTGTTCTGTTGTCCTTTGAAGCCAGTCAATAATCAACACCGTATATTTGTTTGTGACATTGTCGGTCATGTCCGCTTGCAGTGCAAGGATGACATCACACTACACCGAGATAACTTTCTTGACGAAACCCGGCTACGGGTATTCTGTTTCCTTTATATGACTGAACGCACTCAATTGCCTCTTCAACGACTATTAGCCATACTAACATAATATAATTTCATTCCACATTATTGCATATCGATGTAAGAAAAGCGTAACATAACAACCAATTTTGGAGCATAACCGTTATTTGCATGTACTAAACTGATGATTACGACTTCGTTAGCGCGGAACATTCGTTGAAAGTAGGCAATTTAATAATAGTTGCAGACATGTGGCTGATAGGTAGATTTATATCCAATAATTCACCAAGTGGATTAAAGAAGCCATCCATAAAATCACACGATATCATGCCAAAACTCTTGAAAGTTTGTTATTCCACATACTATCTTAGAAAACCTATTATCCAGCCTCTTACATCTCACCGGACTTTTTATAAAAAAACATGGTGTTTCAAACGACGGCAAAAGAAAAGCTCTGCGACAACTAATTTAATCGGCCAATTAAAACCCGGATGACTCTCCTGATAGGCAAAGCCAGTTCCCATTAAATGCACACGATCTAGCCGTATTAGGTATCAAGTGCAATATGCACATGTCCATCTGCTGTATATGTGCAATTAGAACACATTTACATGAATAGAAACTTCGACTGGTTTGGCGTTGGCTCGTTGCAAAACTCGATGCATTGCAAATGGAATACAATGTTTATATTATTTGAGGATCAATTATTTAGGCAGGATGTTGCCAGCATTTGGCAGTAGGTAAACCACGTGTATCGTTTCTTCGATGTACGAAGCACCGATGCCAAATGGTGAAGGTATTACATACGCGTCCCCGTATTGCGCTGATTTTACTGAACCCACTTAAAAGTTAGTCACACAAAGTTTTATTAACCAGCTGCAAAATAAGCAGAGACGAGGAAATTGTGCCTACTCAATTTGCTCAACCGCAATTAATTTCCGTTGAAACGCCCCATTGAAAGTTTCATACTTATTACGTAGGTAAGCAAAACTTTTTACATAAAATCTAAAGGCACCACTTTCGATAAAGATCACGAGATTTGCACAATGGCACAAATGATAAAGTATAAATGCTGAGAAATTACACGTGCGTGCATAGCTAGAAAACATGGCCTAGCTCTAGTTACGTGTCTTACAAACCTAGGTTATGTAGGTACCTACTTGAGAATAGAAGTCATATCAAGGCCAAATAATCCCTAAAGGATGACACGCACCTGACTAGAGTAGCCATTGCAATGTTGAGATAACTAACACGTTTGTAGGTTTAATCGTGTGGTTGAAAGTATCTGAGATTATTTACCAACATTAGTCGTCTCACTCACATTGAAGAAGTCTCTCGTTAAGGGATAATTACATTGGTGTTCTTTCAACACAAATAAGGTAGTTAGTTAACCCGCTTAAATCCGTAATAAACATTAGTCGTGTTTTGTTTTGTTATATTACCTCAACCAAATTAAGTGTTAGTAGGTACAATGTTATTAGAATATTTGAAATAGATAGAAGAGAATGTAGGTTAGCTTTGTATCTTTAGCGATGTAATATTAAAAAAAAATATGTGGTTCAAAGTTTATTATTAGGTATAACTTAGATACCTAATGGTGGAGGGGGTGGGGGCTATTATATATATACGCTATCTCTTTATAGATTACTACCGGTGGTGGATTTCGATTTCTGTAGATACTTAGCTTCTGTTTTCGCTATAAAACATTATTATTTTAGTAACTAGACTTAAAAAAAGGGCACTTTTCCGCCAGACAGAGCTAATCAGCGAAATATGCATAAGATGTGTCTAACAACACGATCTCTAATTATGAAAACCAAGTAAGCAAGCCCAAGGGTTGGGTTTGACACATTCCAAATCGTCTATCTCTGATGCCGGCAGTTCACACTCGCCGAGACGTCTCTTTGAATGTCTCACACGCTCATCTTTCCAACCACAGGCAGTTCCTATGGTATCAGTAACCTTGTAAGTAAATACATAAATGTCTCACTTAAATTGTGGCCGAGACTAGACGAGAGCCTATGAGTGAGGGGGAAATCGGGGCGAGACGAGTGCACAATCTTCAAACTCGTGCTCGGCTCGTCACGTCTTCATCTCGCCGAGCATGTACTGTCGCTATGGCGGAAAGGTCCCTTACATTACATAGACAAATAATTTGACACTGATTTGATTTGACAGAGCGAAACTCTCGACCCGTTGCTGGCGGCGTGCGCGGAAAGCCCCGCGCGCGGCAACGGGCGGCGCCCCCCCGCTTCGCCGCTGCACCCCGACGCCTGCGCCGAGATGCGGCGTCAGATCATATATCTGCAGGTGAGATACATGATACATTACGTCCGATACTATGTATAAAGTAACTTCACCACACAGGTACAGCCTTCATTAAGTGAGACTTCATCCTCGCTTGCGAGTTGCGACCATGGAAGCGGGTGTGCTAACTGCTGAAACCCGAAGGCAGCGCCAAATGAAATTTTGGGGCGTTATTAGTCAGTAAATTAGATATTCAAACAGTATATCAATAAATACTGAACATTTTAACACATCAGCATCTGTTCCCCCTGCTTCATACACAGAACCTCTGTTCGAGCTTGTGTTCCTAATTTCCTTATATCAGATATCAGATTCCCTCCGGAAGGTATAATGATTTATGTCCAAGTATACCTGTATTGTACGTAAGTATGTATATCTTGGTCTGGGTGGATACCCAGACCCTGATATAATAAGAGATTATTGTATTTTTACCGGTGGTTGAATAATAGTTTTGTCATTCCAGGGTCAGTTGGAGGAGCGCGACCGGCTGGTGCGCGTGCTGCAGCAGCAGATGCTGCGGATGTCGGAGAGCCACGAGCCACGGAGCGACGACACTTGCAACGTCGCTACGCAGACCGACAGGGTACGACTAGTTTCATTACAACGATAGACGGTGACTCACACCAGTGGTCTCACGTCCAACAAAGGCGTAGCCGGTGCAGGGTTTACTATTGCTAATTATGATTTGACAGTTTATAAAGTTGGAGTCATGCGAAGACTTGTATGGTGTTTCAAAAGTTGGAATCCTGAGAAAGTAGGACTCATGCGAACAAATGAGCCATAACAGCATAACATTATTTCATTCCACGCTATTGCCTATCGATGTAAGAAAAGCCTAAAAAAACAACCAATTTAGGAGCAAAAAATCAAATACATTTTGGAGCATACCTAGTAAATTTGATATTTCATAAAATTTCTTTAAACCAAAATGTATTATGGTTTCCAAAGATCCAAAACAAATGGACCATAGTAATTCCATAATGGAGGCACTAGGAAGTACAAGATCACAAAAGTAGAACATTAAAAGATTTTTTTTATCAAAGGTTAGGCCGATAACCACATCTAAATCTCGGCAGTCGCGTTCTAACTTCCGGTCTCAATTGGTAAGATCGTTAAATAACTGATCAATAAACCCATATTGCTGATTTAAGAAATCAACAACATTACCATTCTTTGATAAACGTCGAATCGAACAAGCTGATTCAACGTTAATTACTGTTTGTTTTCGCTTACATTCAGACAATTGTACAAATTGATTATAATTCGCCATTCTTAAATCTGAGAACCTTGCTAAAAGTGCCCATTCAAGAGCTGAAACAAAGCTTACGTAAAAGTAAATTGTCAGTTCACTAAGTACACCTAAATTATATTTTTATTTTTTCAATTTGACTAACATCCACTTCATCCATTCATCCATTGTCTTTTGGCCCATTCTTTAAAGCAGTATCTTTGTCTCCAACCCCATCTGAATAGCACAGGCAAAGGAATAGAGGTATATAGAAGAATAGGGGACTGACTATACAAGAATAGAGGAGGTATAGAGATTTCTATGTGTGCGAGTAATGCATAACATAAAACATTTTCTTAATTCATTTATTTTAAACAAAGGGCTTACGTTGCATTGCATTGCATAACTAGGCATTATAATACCATGCGTATGCTTCTTACATAACTTAACTCACAATAGCTTAAACATTATTTTACTGTATTATATTTTCCTTGGAAAGCGAATTTCTTAGGTAGGTTAATTATGTTACGCTTTTAAAAAACGATTGAATCAAGTTAATTAATATTTATGTCTGTTTTCAGTTGCGGCCTCCTATGACCACGTCGCTAACGAGTTCTGACAATTCAGGATTAGTGAGGTAACATCCTTTAACATTGCTGTTCTTTCAACACCCATAATGGCTTCATTACATCCAATAACTTTTATTGCACTTTGCAATCGAACCTGTTAATTCTTAATATTAATTTATTATTGTACCACTTTTACACATTTTGTCATATCCCTTTCTACTCAAGCTTTTTATGTGTATTTTTTCTATACCTATAATATCTTATGGATGGGGCATTATCAATCCTTTTTGGTATCCTATGTTTATGTATTATGTTATATTTATTTATTGTTTTAGGTTTATCAGCGCATCACTAACTTCAATAATAAGATCACTCCATTCTTCTATCACTGTTATATATATCACACCGCTATACCCGTCACTATATTTTTCACAATGCAAGGAACACTGCAGTTCTCTTATAAATAACACAGTCCGCACAACACAGAGTTTGGCATCAAATTTCATCACTTCCCAGTGGGTTGTTATCTTTAGAGAGTATATGAACAAGAAGATGACTTTCGCCCCAACGTCCATGTGTCGAATCACTCTCTCCGTCTCTCCCTATTTCACCGGCATCTTCATCTAGTCTTATTTTGTAAATATAGTGACCTGATACATAGCATTTATCATTATTTATCGCCCAATCTGTTAATTCATTTTGTTTAATTCCTCACATGCTGCTTTAATTCCGATCTATTGGGAACGTTGTGATAACATTGGATTCGGGCCGCGGCAGTTTCCATTTGGGGACTCGCGCTCGTCCGTCAGAACAGGTAGCGTGGCTGGACTGCTTGCTCGCTGTTTGCCTCTTGTGTTCCGTCAATGTGTTGTGCTTACTGCATCTCTTGTACCAGACGCCGGGAACTGACGTATTTCTCGTCTCAGACAGAGATCTCGACGATTACTGCTACAAAGTCCTCAAGTGATCGGAAGGCATGAGGTTCTCAGTTCTATTTCGAACTCTCCTCACAAATCACTAACGTGCCTGTAGTTTCAATTTCAATCCGATTTGGTGCTAGTTTTTGGCCCAAGGCATGGTTTAGTTATAGTTCTAACACAGCACACGTTGCGCGATAATCGATTGGCTTGTTTGAATGACGTCGGGAGTAGTTTTTGGTGGTTTTTGTAGGTAGTCGTGTGTCTTTTCTTTTGGTTTTGTTTGCACTGTCTCACTATCTAATGTACTTTGATTATGAAACTTTTCTCTGTGTTACACGCTGCCTCTTCAGAACGTAAAGGTGAGGGTGTTAGATAGGAGAGTACTCACACTTGTACAGAAGCTTGAAAATGATTTTGGTTTAATATTTTATTTTATTAACATGAAACTTTTGCATTTCAGTTGGAATGAGCAACCGAGCGCGAGGAAGCTGCCGTCATACAGTGAAGCACAAAAGACTAAGAGACCTGTCACCAACGGGAATGTGATCAAAACATGTCAGTGCGGTGCAAAAAAAGTGAACGGACTTAACGGAGATGACACACAGCTGGACAAACGAGACCCCATCCACCTTAGGACCAACAGTCGCGTCGGATCCAAGTATCTACAAGCTTTAGCGACCAATACAGAGAACAGAAGATATATCAAACGGGATTCTTCAGTCGGAGAAAAAACTGATAGGAAAATGGTGTATTCGACGCGATCGCGATCCATCGAGAACTTCCACCACAACCATAACTACTTGTCAGAACGCGTCAAAAACATCGTTATAGAAGAAGTGCCTATGATCAAGCACCACACATCTTACGGGGATCTCTACAATGGAAGAATAAGCAGTAAGGAAAGCGTCAACGGGAACCGACACAGTCCAAGTATGAACGGCCAATCCACTGACACTGATTACAGTTCAGACGGGGGGTACAAATCGCTGCCCTCGTCTATAAACTGCAACAACAACTCTCCGAAAAAAGTGAGCGGTATCCCGCGGAGATCTATCGAGCAAAAGTTCATTTCCACTAAACAAGTGAAGGCGAGTGCTATTTGAAAGTGAGACAGTGTTGTGATTTCTATATGAGATTTGGCGGGTTTCACACGACTAAATATCACTGGCAACCTTAATGTTTCTTGATAATTCCATGATAACTACATAATAACATTACCTTTATACAATTCAAAGTTTATCCCAAATTCTGGATAGTAGATATAATTTAAAACAGGTTATTTTAATTGATTAATCATCGGTGAACAATTATGGGCATCACTGATCCTTAATCGTGTGAGACCCCGAGTCGAGTGCTGTTTGTTTGAGAAAATTGTGCCATTTGTTTCGTCACAATTAGGTCCAGGGTCCACCAAAGGCTAACGGAAAGAAATCCTGACAATGCAGCTATCCTAGATTATATAAAAATATTCTCGGTAGGTATTCTTGGTGACTCTAGCAATGTTTGTTATTGCTATTAAGACGAATGTCCGTCGACTATGGTGGTCCCTTGACATGCGAATCGCTAATGCAACGCTTGTTCGCATTTACATCTTACCACTCGACACAAGCGAGGCTATCTGTTAAATAAGCTACATTTAGTTAATCGATGCCAAATTAATTCTTCGTAATCATTTGATTCTTTTCTTCTATAGTTGGTTGAATTACTCTCGACATTTCATTTGACATGAAATTGTTCCGTTTCGAACAGCTTGATGCATTTTGTTTATTTCTTTTTGACCTCAATATTGACAGGGATAAACCTGATATTAGATGTTTTGTAGATTTTATTTACAAACTTAGGTATACAGGCGATAAATATCTTAGATTTTCTAATTGTAGGCAAGTAGTAGTTAAAGCTGTAATATGTGATAAGAGTGGCTGTAAGACCTTAACTATTTAGTTTATCATTCTATCTTCCCTGTTATCATAATCACTTCTAATGACGTATTCAGTATTTATATTTACTGTATTTAAATTTAAGAAGTATCAACATTATCAAAAATAACTTTTAAATTGTTTGTGTCATTATTTGCTTAGTATGTAAATGTTATTTATTAAACAGATGTGTGTAGGTATCAAATAGGTACAAAGGTAACTCGCTTTAAGGCATTTTCAGATAATCCAGATGTCATTTCAAAGCATTTTTGTCAATCGTTGTAATTGTAAAGTAGATCATATATAAGAAACTATAAACGTTTGTTATCTACAATCTACAAAGCCTAACGTTTCATGTATCCTATATTGATACCTTGAATGGTAAATATTATAATCTATATTAAAACATTCGAATTTTTGTGTACTTATGGCTACTTCTTTATCTTTAGGTCCGGTATTTACCATTTCTTAGCGGAGTTGAGATCGTTTAATTAAAATAAAAAATTCCTCGCACATAACTTTATTATGTACGAGTAGGTATAATATTGGAAGATCTTTGCTCCGCTCTGGTGGATATACCCTTATATATTATATTGCGCTTTCCTATATTCGTTACTAAGTAAAGCCCATAGCTTTAGTGGAATATATTTAATTTAAATATATAAGTTGTTTCAATAAATAATTTTAATTTTGACGTGTCTTGTTTCTTTTATCAGAAGCCGCCCATATCTGCAATTATTATGAAAGTGTAAACATAGATTATGCCAGAGTCAGTCATAATAATGATATAGACTTAACGAGCCGATGCCTGTAATAATTAATGGCATAGAAATTAAGTGATATCACAAATATTATTTCACTAAACCGTTATTTAGAGACGACAAAACACCAACGTTCATGAATAAGAGAGAGAGAGAGAGAGAGACATGAATAGAGAACTCAACGTAGATGGTCTGAATTTCCTTTTAGCTCTGTTATTTTTTCAAATCTTTTACCTACCAGTTCAATTGAAATTCACTTCAAAACACAATGAGCGTGACGTTGTTTACCACAATAAGTACCTACAATAACATTTCATTAGTTAGGCCATCAAAGTGCAAAATACTTGTAAGAAAAGAAGGCAAAGGAACAAGGCAATCTTTCTGTATTCTTTGATCATGATTCCATACAGACCGAGAATTTGTCATTTTAGTGTCAGCCTTCCAACATTTTTGACTACTTATATATTTTGATGGGCTGATAAAGCTGTGTAATAATGTGTTACCGTCCAAAATTACTAGAAAGTTAAGATACCTAGTAGGTATAGGTGCCTATCCCTATCGTTCGGTCCACGGTTGGACCTTGGCCAGTGATAAGACTGCCGTGGTCAGTCCATGCCACTAGTCTGCGCCGACGCACGAATACACACACAGTGCAGGAGGGCGAGCGAAGGTAGATGTATTGTGGTGGTTTAAAAAAAAACAAACAGTGACAGAAGCTGTGGTTTTATGTCAAAACTTGAGTGACATTGTGCGAAAGTTGTGCCAATCGGTAAGTCTTGACATTAGCGCCCTTGTGAATAACATTTTAATGACTTTTGCTAGCTATAAAAGGTAATGTTTTTTGTTTTGACGTATAGTTACAAAATACATATCAAAACAAAAACAAAAATAATCAATGTACTAGCTACTAACAGACACAAGCTAAAACCACTTTCTGAATGCAATGATTTGCGCTTTCGCCTAACAAAAGCAGAGGCTCGTCGATTAAATAAATTATTGTGAAATGTTAGATATTTAGTTAGGAGATCGGGTTTATTGTAATATAAACAACAACGCATGAAATTGCAATTATGATGACAGTATTCACAAAATCGTAAGCAATTCTTTAAAAACCGAATCATACTAAGATTATTTATATTAAGGACATTGTTTTATAAGTAGGTAGTTAGGTGTTAATACTAGTTGTAATTTGTTGTTTGAATAAATATTTATCTTCATCATAACATTTCCGTTATTTTCAGATAATGATTTTGTTTCAATTCTAAACTAACAATCAATAATTGCAATTAGATAGCCCACAAGCGTTTGTTATCTGAAACGCGGACGTCCAGTCTTGACTCTCGCTATCTTCCGTGACCCCTCACAAATATAAAGCCAGATTTTACATAACAAATCAAACGAGATGATAATTATCTCTCATCATATCTCTGGATAATACAGAGTGTCCTCAAACTTAGTCAAGCCAAAAGCGACGAAAGATGACAAGTGAAATGCTCATGACGACCCAGAGAACCCTTAGATCACGGAAAATAACGGATAGAGTAGTTTCCGAGTTTCTACTGAAAATCATAAATTGCCTGGCGTTAATCTTTTATATGATAGTATATAGCAATAAAAATCACAAAATATTGTCAGCCTGTTGTCTGTTAATATTTTGTTTGTGTATTTGATTTTTATTTTTGTTACTTATACAAACCTTATTCATTTAAGTTCATACCAAAAGATAAAGTCCATATTTAAAAATAGATCTGTTTTTGCATCATTAATTTGCAATAGGTTAACTTTTACTCTTCAAACAGAAAAAATCCATAACGATAAACCGGCATGTTTCGTTTTAAGTGGGCGCAATTATCCTAGATTTCAAAAGTGTATACGTATCACTGTTCACCTTTATAGAATATTCTATATTAGGTAGGTATGTTTTTCTATACTAAAACCAAAACAGTTAAGGTAACACCTAAGGTTTTTGAGTGCAATTGGTTATCTAGCGCATTCCCGCACTGAAGGGAAGGTCTTGGGTTCAAATCCTGTCGAAGTCGAAACATTTTTGGGATATTATTCCATTTCTAAGTTCCACATCTTTACAACATTACATTTCACACGTGGAAATAGGAAGCAAACTGATAATTTTTAAAGCTGGAGCAAAAAATATTCCGCGGTCCCATCAGTGACGCTGGCAGGCACTGAACTGAAGAAGGTAGCTGAGTTCAATTATCTAGGCCACTGGGTCTCCGAGACTATCTCAGATGACGTAGATGTAGAAAGGGAGCGCAGGGCATTATCAGTTAGAGCAAAAATGTTGGCCCGCAGATTCGCGCGATACAGTACCAGCTATTAAGATAAGTCTGTTTAGAGCGTACTACTTCTTATATCTAATAATCTTTTTATATGTACAGTCTGGGTAAAAGTAGGTATACGCAGAAAGTTATGTAATGCCCTTAGCGTCTCGCGCCAAGAATATATGGTGATATGGTGATGAGGTGTAATGTAATATGCCTATGTATAATACTCCCCACCCAAAACCATATCTTCAGCTTAATTTTGACACCGGAAAAATAATGCGCCAATTTAGTTGGCATTCCACTAAGGTCCAAGTGGTTTCCTTTTGAACACTGATTTAAAACTCAAAACTTTGCCTCGTGCGACAAGAAACTTGCGAGTGAGTTTGTATAGGTAGGCATAATGTAAATAGTAGGTAATGGGTAGTCGTTAACACTGAACCACTCTTTGCTTTGACACTTTTCAGTACTAACTTACAAAATGGAAAATAGTAACATTACAAACCTATTTTACAAAACCTTGTTAAGTAGATAAGGTTTAAACTATTGTGAAACAGAAGATAAGGTATATTACTTATATACCTAATTTTCACGTTAAAACTAACTTTTGATTAGGTACCTACTAAGGTTTTATCTAATATCAAGAGCCTAAAAATTTTATAAAAATCTTATCAGAGTATGAACCTACTTAATAACAATTTTATCTGTCGGTGTGTAATCCCGAATTTAAGGAATAACTAGTTTCTGCCCGCGGCTTCACACGTGTTGTTCCTACAGAAACGTTTTAAGTTACTAAAATTAGTTATTTCTTCACGCCAAAACTACTGAATGGATCGGGTCGAAATATTGCATACAGATAGTTAGTTCTAACCCTGGAATAAAACATAGGATTATATACTTTTATCCTAAAAATCGTTTCCCAAAGGTAGATATAACCTTAAACCGATTCAATATGATATGATATAAACAACGCGTGCTAAGCCGCGGGCAGAACCTAGTTTTTAATACTAGTATGAATGAGCTGAGTACCCAAAGCTCCATTTTTTAATAAATTACTATCTAAAAATATTTCGGCGGAAATTGAACCCGCGACCATCCCTCATCATTACGGAAATGTTCTATTCTAACCAACCGCGGGCGAGGCTTACGCACTATTATAACTAAACCTTATAAATCACTTAGCGCAACATAAAACTGTATTATGCTATAGGTTCATATTTATGATACAACATTTATTGTGTGATTTGTAAACACAATCGAAAACATAACACTATTTGTAAATAACATTTGCGTTATCAAAGTTCCGGTTACCAAGCAAGCACAAACCTATCAACAGAAAGAAATAATGCCTATGCCACTGACCGATAACAGCGTGAATCGATCTTGAGAGTGTGACTCGGCAAAAGTAGTACAGGACGTGTACTGTGAGAAGGTGCGATGATAGTTTGCGAAAGACTGCGTGTAGATGGTGGAAGCTGAAGCCGCACGGTAATTAGAGATGGCCCATGCCAGCAGTGAGCAGCAATACCATTATAATTCCTAGCTGACTTTCGGCAGTGGCACGGGGCGGTCAATGTCAACAACGCATTGCACTTAAATTGCATAAGTGTGTGCGCAAACACAGCTGCACTTTCTATTCCCAAACTCTCATAATCGGATTGAACATACGCACAACACGACCGGGGAAAGGTCAGGCGCCGGACCAAAAACGGTTTAAATTCGCGACGGTCTTTTGATAAATAATTTTATTCAAAACAACTTAGGACTAAATGGATCAATTAATTACAAGAGTCAATTATCTTATGTTCTTAAGAATGATGATGGTTCTTGATGATGTGTTTCCGATATAAAATGTTTACTAATCATTGACCTTACAGCGCATGCTGCAGAAGGTCGTAAGTGCGAGAGTGGTCGGCGGTCGAGTCGGAAGAGGTTGTAAGCGCAAACGCGATGTTGCGTGCGCCGAGGAGAGGCGTGCGCTCGCGCATAGCGGAGGAAGTTTACACGTACTGTGCCTTTTGGATCGCAGTGTCGGCGCTGCCAGCGTTAGCCATATCATATGTTGGTAAGATTCAATACTCAGTATAAAAAATTCTAACGGGTGTTGCCATCTATTCCGTACAGTCCAGCCAAATTCAAATCGATCCAAACCATCAACCAAATTCATTAAAATCCTTTATTTCATGTATTTCTGATTTACCGTTCACTTCAATTTTTTGTCAACTAGTGGAAGAAGTAAAAAACAACTACTAGTTGCTCATATATCAGCCCGCGATCTATTCGGAAACTCTGAACGACATAACTGTAAAGACATCGTAAACGGATGAGTCCCTTGAATATTGTGTTTGCTTGAATAGTATGAACTATTTTCACTGCTGCTGGTTGGATATTTCCACAGAAATCTAAATAAATACAGCACATTTTTTATTACTGTTGAATTACTCTAGAATTTTTCTAAATACACCCAATTGACTGAGTCAATCACTGAATTGCATAGATTGCAGGACTGATACGAAAGTGCTTGTTTTGTTTTGATGCGTTACAAATTACAAAAGATCTAAAAATTAGACATATTTAAAGCTAATAGTACCTCAGTCAGGCAGGAACCTAATTGCAATAATTTGAGTCTTTCTAACAAAAGAACCTTTACATTTAGCAAAATTAGCTTCTCATTTCTTAGCCAACACAAAACGCTTCAGGTTTCACAAGTCCTTCAAGCCTCACTGAATAAATAAACCGGGGTAGATGCAAACGTAACGACTGAAACGTTAAAAGCCTGCGAGCGACGGGGTATTTTGTCTGGTCTGTTTTGACCATCAAATTATATCATTATCATCGAAATATTACTGTTAATATATCGATGATAATTATATAATTTGATATATTGTATAATGATATAATTTTCTCCGCTAGCGCCACGCAAAGTGATAGATATACTCGTATATAATATACCCTGGGGATTAGTGTTTATCTCACAAAAATTTGAAAAACATTGTGATTTTAAGAAAGGATTATTTTTGAGTAAGGGATTTTAAGTCTGTTTTTAGTTTTTTCAACAAGTTATATTAATATTACCTTTTATAAAATTTTACAAAAACATAGCTCAGTCAGTCAGCTCAGCGATACAGTTCACAAATTGTCATTGCGTAACGTCAGCGTTATGCACGTTACGGTGAACATTCACTGTAAAGTGAAAATAATGACGTTAAATTATTAATCGTATCTTTATTCCTTGTTATTTCGTCGATATAAAGCGAGGATTGCTAGATAATGCTTAGTCTTAACTAAGCATTATCTAGCAATCCTCGCTTTATCATAGCTCTTGAGCTAGATGATACTGTGTGAATTATCTAGCGTTATTTATCAATCATCACATTAATTTTTAAACACAAAATAATACGTGATAATACTGCACACTTAGTCGGATCTTACGTTCCCCACGGGCTGAGTTGAAAGAGTGACCGACAGGGCATTGCATGCAGTGAGCAGGGGTTGATAATGATTTTATGTTTCAGTTGTAAGAGTGAGCAAGCATTTATGGCTGAGACTGCTATCTAGTAGGTATCCAGACTTGGAGTTTATAAGAACGGACACGGTGCGTTCTTTGTTGGATACGCACAGGAATCAAGGAATTATCAACGTATTGCTGTCAGTCAATGGTAAGCAATATGGTTTTTTTATTGTAGGTATGTACCTTCTTCAAATTTTTGTAGATACGAAACATCAAGTATAATGCTTAAAATTTGAGTAGTAGTAAGTATATTGAAAACATGTTTTCGTGATTTAATGAACTCGATTTTATTGTTTAGTCGCCTTTGCTCGCGATATTATTCACGCGATACTTGTATATAACATAGCCTATTTCATGGAGAATGTGACTTTCACTTTCAACTTAACTTTCTTTTTTTTGTACTTTTTAGTGTTATAATTTCTGAAATCAGAACTAGAGATGAAACCGTACTCACAAACAAACTCATATACAAACAAATATTAAGTTTCTTCTTCAAAATATTAGTATAGATTTTATGTTGATGTTGTCTTATGGAGTCATGTGCGACAACAGATAATTACTCTATTGTCTAAAGGTGCGTTTTCGGAAAACAGCGGAAGCTTATACACGATATTTAGCTGTCCATGCGCAGCGGGGGAAATTATATTCTACTAAAACTGGCAAAAACCCGCGCCGGAACAGTACTGAACTAAGAGTGCGTTTACGGTAAATATACCGTAAACTCTCTTACTTCAGTACTGTTTACTGAACTAAGAGTGCGTTTACGGTAAATATACCGTAAACTCTCTTACTTCAGTACTGTTTCGTCAAACTGTTAACCTGTTTTTCAGGAGAACTAGACACAGAGAGAATCAAGAACCAACTGACTCAGCACGTGTTAGACAGACGGGACAAAGATGGCGGCCTCATGTTCCCTCGGCTCCGCCACCTACTTGTGTCCTGTTGGGGAAACTACGCTTGGGACGTGAATGTACCCTTCCGCCCTGAGAACCATCTGTTAGTCGCCAATGCTATTTATAGGGGACGACAAGTTGGGGAAAATAATATTCAGGTAACAGCTTTCTAAACCAAACCTTTTTTAACCACAGTTATCGACATAGCTCGAACATTTAGCAAGCTGAGTAGGACGCGGACGCCCTCCGACCAGGTGGGATGACGACCTGCGAAACACTCCAGGTAGATGCTGGATGCGGCAAGCTGAAGACAGGGCGCTATGGCACTCATTAGAGGATGCCTATGTCCAACAGTGGACTATTATAGGTTGATGATGATGATGAACAGTTTTTTACATATCTCAATATCTGTACTGCGGTTACCAATCCGCCTGCCGGGCACAGTGACTATGACAAAACCCTCCTCGTTTAGAGAAGATATATGAACGTATATAGGCTGATGATGAACACAGTTTTCCACTTTCACTAACCCTTTTTGGATTACCCTTTATGTATCCAATAAACAACGGAAGACGATGGTTAAAATGATGAAATACATATATAATATCAACTTTTTATTATTAACTATTCTAAATAAGAGCACTGCTATCTATACGGAAGAATTCTTGCCATACTCATCAAAATCACAAACACAGAAATATGCAATGATCGTAAAATTAAACGTGCTTTTTCACATGAAATCTAGATGGATTCTTCTTAAGCAAGCGACTTCAGCAAATTGTATTATCAACTTAATATTTCAGGAATTCGTCAGCGACATAGTATCGAAATACTTTCCAAACGACCAGCCACCGTGGCAATACATTATCATACCCTGCGTGTCCACCGAGCCCAAATACTATATCCTAGTCCGAGTCCACCACTTGCTCCTCAGCGGCAAGGACTCGATAAACATCGGCGACTTGCTGCTCGTCGAACAAAACAGTAGAGAAAGAGTCGTAACTCAGGAATACATGCAGGAAAGCCCATTGACCAAACTATTCCCGACCTCATCAGCGATTCCAGAACTATGGGGGAAACTCAACGAGAACCTATCGAACGCCTGGAACGAATTCGTCTCAGAATACGACCCGGTGGAAAGTCCGCGAGCGTTGAAAAGTTTACCTGGAGCTTTTCATGTCGCGGGACTGGTGTTGATATCGGGAGTGAGCGCGCTGAGAGAACTGACTAAACAGTCCAACGGCAGGACTAACCCACCGATCACAGCGACCGTTTTGATCGCCGCCGTGCAACGCGAATGCAAGAGAAGAAATCTCACTATTCCAAAGGTAACGCTTCTATTGCAAATTTACAGCTGCAGCCCTTCGAAATCTTATAGCTTTACTGTTTCAGATAATAATGTCACCGCTAGTGACTGCGGATCCGAGGAAATGGCCGCGACGGGTGTTCGATTTGACGCTAAGTTCGACGGCGTCTGTTGCGAGATTGCCTGTGCGGATTCGGGATGAGATGAAGGCATTGTTGGAGTTGAAGAGGAATGGTCACGTGAGGCTGTCGCATACCCTGACATGGAAGTACGCAGAGTTGGGCCAGCTGTGCGTGCGAGCTGGGGGGGAGGCGTGGCGGGGGGTGGTGGAGGTGTACCGTGCGCCCGCGCAGCTGTGGAACGACACCGTACGGGCAGACGACGGGAAGAGACATTTGCTGCAGACCGTGTCTTTGTGCGGGAGAAAGGTACAATTTATAAATCACTTGTAAACCAAAAGTTCTTCGCCGAAAGTATAATGGAGGTGGATACAAATAGAGATAGACATATCATTTATTTGCCACTACATGTACACACAATATATACCTATTAACAATTTTGAAAAAAAAATACACATTAAAATTAATGTGTAAAATAAGCTCTTGACGACCTTTGTAGCGTGGGGGGCGAAAGTCCTCCTGCGACGCAGGAGGTTGCGGGTTTAATTCCCGCTTCGAGACAATTATGTGTACGATCTGCATATGATTGTTCCGGGTGTTCTGGTCGTTATCTATGTACGAGTATATATGTAATCCATTGTATTACCTAAGTATGTATATCAGTCATCTAGTACCCATAACACAAGCTCTGCTTCGCTTGAGGTTAGATGACTCTGTGGGGATGTTCCAGCATTATTTATTTTATATCGTTCCAACACGGATATAGTGAGAAGGCTCAAAAGAACAAAACCTTTTGAGTTAGTGTAGTGATAATTAGTGTATGTGCAGAAGTGCTATCTTAAAGAACACATGAACAAAGTGTCTTCACCTTAAGTATATATACAATAAGAAAAGTGCCAATGGACACGTTCTTAGTAATATGTTGTTATAAAAATAAGTTAGAACTAAATTACCCATTAGCCAATTCTATGGCTAGATTGTAATTATACTCTAGTGTATTTAACATTTACATAAGTACACTGGATAATAAAAAAAAAAAAAAAAAAAAAAAAAAAAAAAAAAAAAAAAAAAAAAAATTTTATATTATTATTTTCCTCAGGTAGCATCCTGGTCACGGCCAATCCCCCGCGAAGGCTTAGAGCGAGCATCGAGGGCACTCGGTGTTTCCAGCACCGATATAGCTTTATACGCAGCTACGGAGTCGCTCCGAGCGTTCTTAGGGAACACGTCGACCACTCCCGACTTTATCCTGACCACTGCCAGAGCGGCCACGCAGGACTTCTTGTTCGCGTTTGCGGAGGGAAATGGGCGGACGTATCAGAAGTCGCAATCGGGCGGTAAGATATTGAGAATATGATTGACGAGAACGATGTTTGAGTGACATTCATTTTTTATGATCTAATCATTGAATTAAACATTTTAAGACACGCCATTTTGTGGCGGCTGCCATCGTAGGTAATCAAACAGCTAAGAACACTCCCCACTAATTCACCTTTGAAACAATAAACAGACAGCAGAATTTATTAAAAGAAAAAAAAAAGGTAAAGGCGCTGTACCAAACACTAGATATAATTGGAACGTCTCGCCAAAGTCGCCACTGAGACAAGATTATTGACACACAGAACACTAAAAATATCTTAATAAATCAGGTTGATTTATTCTGAATTATGTCAGTAAAGTGTGTGTATGTGTTTTTGGTGGCAAATAAATGATAATTATTTTGAAATTTAAATATATTATTTGTATGTACCTATTTATTGATTTATAAATAATAGGTTATGTTTTTAGCATATTATGTAGTTCTTAAAATATAAGTTCAGGCAATAAATCACTATTCTATTCTATATTCATTAATCATGAATAATGTCCAAGTCTATTATTTACCTGTACCTACTCATGTTTCAGGAATGATCTGCCTATCCCTGCCAGTAGGGGCGACCCCTCGCCGCATAGCCTCCGTGGTCGAGCACGCGTGCAGCCGACAAGGCGCCCTAGCCGGCGCGTGGGCCGCTCAAGCCCGCTGCGGAGCCCTAACCCGAGCCGTCCCGTCCCCCTTCGCAAGGCTCACCCTAAACATGTTGTCGCGACGATACGCGGTGTCATACGCAGAGATCAATTCACCGGTGGGCTCGAGACGGAGGAATACGTTGTGGGGGCAAGCTGTGGATAGTGTGGTGTATTGGAGGCCGCCGCAAGCGAATATAAGTGAGTTTTTAATAATAATATATATATATATATATTTAATAATAATACTAAATAATTTATTTCAGAGCATAGAAAAGTAAGAGATCTTATTTAACTTGTTCTACGGTTCATAGTAATATATACCTTTAAACTAGCATACGTAAAATAAAAAAGACCAAATTAATAACCCGCTCCCTAAAACGATGTCTTTTAGTCTCATTTAGGATCATTTCATTATATCGAATAAAAAAATTTAATAAATCAAATTTAAGAAATAATGTAATCTTAGATGAGTTTTTTAACTGTTATCTTTTATCACTTTGATAGAGTTCCTTGTGTGAATTGATTATTTTAACTACCTTGACTCACTGCGATTTAATATTTGCATACCTGCTTACGGGTTGAATACATTTGCCACCTCTAGTTATAAGGTCAAACTTCAAAGTGCTTTATATCCTTTAGACCTTACACAACTCCTGGACACATCAAGATGAGAAGATCTGACATGTACTTATAATAATGTATTCAGCTGGTATTATAGTTTGACCGAAACCGCTGTACCGCGCCTGAGGTATGCGAGTGGCAAGACGGGGGGGAAATATCGGCCGCTCCGATCCATCAGTCTGCCGTCAACGCGTACTCTTGCTCTTTTTTCCTCGCCCCACCGCGCCGCACTTTCCTAAGGAGCGGTACAGCGGTTTTGGTCAAACTATAAACAAATAAATGATTTGACTTGATATTAAAAATCAATCTTCCTTTCCAGGTGTATCGCTCACAGTAATCCAATACGCCGACACCGTCCGCCTAGCGATCATGACAGACGCGCGTCTATCTCCCTCCCACACAATACCAGCCAATCGCTGGCCAACAGTAATCGAACAACTCATCGCCAAGGTCGACCAGGAGATCGCGAGAATCGCCGCGCAGTCCGGCAATGTACCGACTATAGTGACCACGCATGTCGATGTTAGGAGCGAGATTGAGCCTGTTATGGAAGACAGCGATAGAAACGTTTCTACGCTAAGACCGCCTACTACAGCGGTCGTCAGCCCGCCGCCTGTACGGCGAAGGATACAAAACTAGTTCTTAGCCCCTCTAGATAAAGCTTATTTTCTGGGCGTGTTTTTAGATAATATTATTGTTTTATTAAAATCGTTGATCGATTCTAAAGTTATGGTGGTATATACTTTAACTAAATTCTATGTGAAATGTTTGTAAACAAACCGCCCGTACTTAACCTAAAATTTACGTTGTTGCTGTATATTTTTAAACTCAATTTACATTCCTTTTCAAAAAAAATTTAAACTTGATGCCAAGCGAGTTATAGTTTTTTTATGTTTTGGTTTGTTTACAAACATACCACATCGAGTTTGGCTGATGTATAGAGTTAACTGGTCTGGGTTTTTTTTTATATTTCTTGTAAAAATTATCTTTTACAAAAATTTAATAATATCCTACCAGTATAGATAATTATAAATCTACTCCCGAATAACCGATAATCGCTAGTTAAAGGTGGAGAGACCGCGACTTGGTAAACGATGTGTAGAACGTCATATGGGATGACGATCTGCGAAAGACTGATGCTGGATGCGGCAAGCTGAAGACAGGGCGCTATAACGTTCTTTGGGGGAGGCCTATGTCCCGCAACAGCCTCGCTTAATGCTGCTTATGCTTAGTATACTTGCTTAACGATAGAATCTGGAAGTCTACTTTGAAAAAACGAACGAAGTTGACGAACTTTTTACTGTAACAACCAGATCCTAAGCTGCCGAGGCGTTCTTTCATCACAATACAATACAAATAAGCTATAATTACACATCAAACACAGAAAAAAACAGTAAAGAAAAATCAAACAAAGATACAGATGCACGCACAATGGGCGGCCTGATCGGTAAGAGCGATTTCACTTGATCATTGTACCTACTTCATAAGGTAACTGTTCTAAAACGTACGAACAATCGTACTTCGAAATTTAAATAATTAAGTTCAGCGTAAATAGGATAGGTTACCGCTCAATAAGAGCAGGAACATGACTGTTAATCGAAATAAAACTAAAACTACTAAATAAAATATTTATTCATACATACTATTTTTTCTTACTCTTCTTCTTACTGGGTTTTGTGTCTCTTTCCTTGCGTTTCTTACTCTCTGCTACTTCTATTGGTTTCTCGTCGAGCTCCATAGGTTCTTGGTAGCTGAAGCCAGGTATAACCGGAGTGATAAGTTGGAATGCCAGTTTTCTGTGCTGGGGGTTGGTTTCGTCTAAGCTTAGACGTACTGTTAGCTCGTCGAAGGTTTTTAGTACGACGTCGCCGCATTTTTGGATGTTTTCCTGTAAAGAACAGGATTGAAATTAGTATTTAAAAAAATTTGAATTTTATCTCTTCCTAAAGGAAAAACCACACTATTTGGTGTGTTGTGTTGCGTAAGATCCTATCGAAACACATAACACACGTTTCTGATGCGCCAAAATGCACCAAACATAATAAACGAACGAACGGAACTGAACGGATTTTAAAGAAATATCAAGGATATAGAAAATACCCAGGGCCATATAGGCCGTAGCTTTTAAGTATTTTCCACCCTGTACATAAACTAATGTTGCCTGAAATAAATGGATTGTTTATTATTATAGAACACCCGGATCAAATGTCTGCAGATCGTACACACAATTGTCCCGAGGCGGGAATCGAACCCACAACCTCGCCCTCTGCGTCGCAGGCGGACCTTCGCCCGCCGCGCTATAGAAGTCGTCAAATATCTCGAAAGAAGCCGCGGGCGGTATTAAATAGCTATTAATAAATATAGAAATATACCAAAGCGTTTACATTTTAGGAAGCATTAAGAAACAGGATAGGTTTCGTAACGAATACATCCCACAGAGAACCAAGGTTATCGACATAGCTCAAAGAATTAGCAAGCTGAAGTGGCAGTGGGCCGGCCATATCTCGCGAAGAACCGAGGGCCGCTGGGGCAAACTTGTTTTTGACTGGAGACCACGACTCGGTAAACGTAGTGTAGGACGCCCTCCGACCAGGTGGGATGACGACCTGCGGAAGACTGCAGGTAGATACTGGATGCGGCAAGCTGAAGACAGGGCGCTATGGCGCTCATAGGGGGAGGCCTTTGTCCAGCTGCTATAGGCTGATGATGATGATGATGCAGAAACATACCTCGTCGTTATAACTGAACTTCTCAGACGGCAGATATATCGGTCCTTCGAGCCCGTACTTCGGTATCAGAACTTGAATGGCGTTTCTCTTCACAGATAAAACGACCGCCGAGTCTACTTCCACTCGGCTTTTGAACAGGATCTGTGAATAACAATTAAAAATAACTTACAACAAAGCCTTTGATTGCGATTTTTTTTCGACGACTGCGATCTTTTTTTTAACCTAAAAAATTCGTGCTGCCGCTCTACAGCTGTTGCTACAGCTACTGCAGTTGTGTTGCGCCGCACATGCGTTTCGTTCGAAAAATATTACGGCTCTGCTGAGTCACAAAGATCTGTATTTTCTCAGCCGCTGCGCTAGTGTGGATTTACGCATATTAGTCACTTGTAGAAAACACATACCGTGTGATTTCAGCACTCAAAGTGTTAAGATGTGTGGAATCAGGTTGAACTTTAACCTTTTTAAAAACCTTTGTCTCAGATCGTTTGTATATCATACTGATATATATTCACGTAGACGGCTTTTAGCATTGACTTTGTATGTGACCCGAAATCAGTCCCGAAATTTAGGCCCATATCATGTTAGTAGCATATTTTTTTCTTATTCTATGTTAGCCCTTGACAAGACTTGTCTGGGCAAGCATTTGCATAGCCCAGACGAGCTGAAAGACATCACCCCGAAGAAAATCCTACAGTTCCTAGCAGCTGCAAGGGTTAGTGGCGAACTATGAACGCCACGGCTTCGGGACTGATGTAAAAGTGGCGATCACAATAGGCCTATCATGGCCGCAGTGATACGAAAGCCACCCCAAAGCTAATAAAAAAAAATTAAAAAAAAAAAATAAATAATGGCCCTTGACAATTAATGTTAATTATTATTAAGTGCAATCAAATAATAATGAAAGAGGTTATTTCATCCTACTAATATTATCGCGAAAGTTTGTATGTATGGATGTTTATTACTGTTTCACGCACGAAAACTATTGAACGGATCGGGCTGAAATTTTGCATAGAGGTAGTTCCAAGCCCGGAATAAAACATAGGCAACTTATCTCATTAATCAGTTCTCATAGGATAAAAATAACCTAGAAATATTTCCATAGAAATAACGCGAGCGGGCAGAAACTAGTAGCCATAAAGCGCAGTGGCCTTTGTCCAGAAGTGGGTGTGACAAGCAAAGGCTGATACATCAGCTAGTACTTACGTGAGTATTGAGCGCCACGGAGGCCCGGCCCGCGTACTGCGCCTGCCTGTGCCGATAGTTCAGGTTGTCGCAAATGGAGTCAGCTTGTTTGGTGTCCAGTAGTGAGGCGTGCGTAGTGTCGCAGCCGAGGCAAGCTGCTAGTAGCCTGTGGACTATGACGTCAGCGTATCTGCAAGTAAAACGTTACAATCAAACATCAGATAGATAGAAAATACTTTGATTGCACACTTAATATAATAATAAACTATCTACAATAAAATCTTAAAAATTAATTTACAATTGGTGGTCTTATCGCTCAAGAGCGTTAAGACCGCCCTCTCTACACCAGACAACCATGGATGGATAGGATCGTGGACAATACCAGGGTATCTGTGTGCTTGTAGGTTATACAGGGTGTTTGGTGCATTGTTTGCCAAAATGAAATAAGGGGTGAGGGGGATGTTTTTGCTACCTTCTCAACGCCCTCGAAAAAAATCCCCCACGGAGGATTTTATGAGATTTTTTTTACAAAATTTTCAAGTCTCATCTGAACATGAATCAATATGTGGTGTAAAAGGTAGCAAAAATCTCCCCCCACCCCTCATTTCATTTTGGCAAACGATGCACCAAACATCCTGTATATTATCAAAGTGCTTTATTTCCTGTAGACATACATACCTTCTGATAGGCGACGTAAAGTGCGTGTAAATGGGCGCAGCGAGTCCATAATGATAGAAGTCGTCTTGCGCTTTCGTGCCGCTCGAGAAGTACACCGCTTGCTGCATGCAGCGCGTCGCCATGATGCGCAGCAACGTGTTGAAGTACGGACGGCCCGGGATCACCGCCATGTCCAGGGATTTGGAGAAGGACTTGTTCGTCGATACGTCTAGCTCGAAACCCTGGTTCAAAGACGAATAGTTGATGATAATCCTACTCAAACACATTTCGAATATTTTTTTTTTATTAACTTAGGATAAGTTTAGATGACCGTGTGGTACCCCGTGGGGGGGGGGGGGGGGGGGGCACATTTATGTTTTTGATGGGATAGAAATAACCTTAAAACGTTTCCATAGAAACAACGCGTGCGAAGCCTCGGGCTCGGGCAGAAACTAGTTAAAAACAATAGTGTAATAAATAGGTAACAATACCTGTAACTTGGCCGCCTTCAGGAAGGTAACGAAGTTGTTCGGCGGCGGCGCGGGATGCCTCCTCAACAGCGCGCACTGCGGGAACTCTGCGGCTAATTTCTCTGCCACACTGAAATATTATTAGAGCCAATTACAATACAATACAAAAATACATTATTGTATATCAGATGCAGATCATTAATAACATTACAAAGAAGACCTTACATTCGACAATACAAAATAAATGGATGGCCTTATCGCTTAGAAGCCACAAAAAAATAAACTTTAAATTACTTTAAAGGTAAAGATAATTTATTTGCAAAAGCACGTGTAAAACAAAGATTGTAAGTAATTTATGTATGACAAAACATGTTTGACCAATATTATAAGTGCGAAAAAAATATATTGAGACTAACTATGGCATATATACAAATCTAAAAATAAAAACAAAATTATTATGTTAATATTCATTCAGAATTAATACATCTTGAAAATCAACAAAAGTTAAATTTCTCAAAAGTTAAGGAGCCCGTACTTTTACTTGTAGCACTAGCAACAGTTTCATGCGCCATGATCACGGAATATCTGGAGTCTCTGCGAGTAAATTTGTTTGTTATCTCCTATACTTAGGTTCATTTTGTATTGTTCATTCCAGAAGTGGTTGTTTTGTTAACTTTTAAGTTTCAGAGTTTAGTTACTAAGTCAACCGACATAAACATTGTTAAGAGGTTGTAAATCTGAATGTGTTAAAAAAATGTGTTTTTGTGTTAATAACCATGATAGTTTAAAAGTTTGTGTAGGCAACCCCACCCTGGGTAGAAACGCATTCTAAAGATCTTCTAAAGAGGAATATATATAATACAATTTTCATATAACACTATTGGTTTACGAGTCACACGCTACCAAAGGCCCCAGTCGGCTTTTCATGTTTTGTTAAAAATCAGCGCATCGCGGACACGTCTTTACCGTATGAAAAGTCATAACGTGGTTTAGGAGTTAGCGGATAAACAGAAAGATACGGAAAACTAGACACTTAGTGTTATAGTATATACTTATAATGAAAACGCAATATTTTGTACCTGATGTTAGCTAACAACATGAACTCTTCAACCATTGAGTTGGTATCCACGATCTTTTTCGCTTGCACCTCTATCGGGTCGTGGGTTTCCGAGTCAACCTGTAATTCACATAAATAAGTATTAATAGTATTGACTAGGGTGTCAGCGGCATTATGTTAAAGAAACATGGCGGCGATATAGTCGCCATGTTTCTTCAAAATAATGCCGTTTTCCAACGACTTGTAGCGACATTAAGATGTATGTTACTTACATACTGTTGAGATCATTTTCTAGAATTTAAGACCAACTACGGTATTACATATACAGTTGTTCATGTACAGTTACGTGAAGTGGTCCGTACATCCGACAGAGAAACAAAGTTATCGACATAGCTCTCACATTAGCAAGCTGAAGTGGCGGTGGGCCGACCATATCTCGCGAAGAACCGATAACCGCTGGGGCAAACCTGTTCTTGAGTAGAGACCACGACTTGGTAAACGTAGTGTAGGACGCCCTCCGACCAGGTGGGATGACGACCTGCGCAAGACTGCAGGTAGATGCTGGATGTGTCAAGCTGAAGACAGGGCGCTATGGCGCTCATTGACGGAGGCGTATGTCCTGCAGTAGACTAACATAGGCTGATGATGATGATGATCCTGTACAGAGAGGAATGTCGCGGGTTCCAGTCCCACCGAATTGAAAATGTTTGGTATATTATTTATTTTTTTAAGAACACTTATGACAGTTACCTGAAATCGTATCTCTGGTGAAGCAAGCACCAACGCGCCGTTGTCCATGCGCTTTCGCTTCAGCTTCTTGGCGAGCGCGTTGAGCGTCCGCAACGACGTCGCGACCTCGTCTTGTCTAGTCTCAGTGTCGATCGCTATTTGCGCCATCTCGTATGTCATCGCTGAGGCGGACTGGAAAGATATTGGTACTGTTAATTTCCCCGGGACACTCTTTATCAACAACGCTGGTTTTATTTTTATATTTTTTTATTTCAATTATTACGTATATATTACTATTAATACTACGTAATGTTTGAGTATAGCCTTGGTTCGCAATGACTACCCTGCTAGCCCCGCTATGATGGCCTCAAGCTAAGCTTGCTTTGGTCAAGCTTGGTCATCATTGAAGCCTTTAATGTCCGCGCTATAAAGGTATCTCTATGCTGACCACGCTGTGATAGCCTGGAACTGCGCAACGCTGCGCTTTCAGCCATGCCGACCACTTAAGTAATACTCTTGTTAACTTGGAATAACAGGCTGTTTTTTTTACCCCTGGACCAACGTCTGTGATCATCTAGTACTAAAAATAACTTTTTTGTTTTGTATTCAATAGAACCTCGTTTGACCACCTGTTGGTAAGTTACGATATGGCCGGCGATGTATTAAGAAGGTCTATAAGACACCATTAGTCTAGTCTTGAAAAGACCCAGGTTATATTCAGCAAGGAGAACAGAAGCTGGTAAACTCCTCGACGACCTCTGTGGCACGGTGGGCGAAGGTCTGCCTGCGACGCTGCGTCAGCGGGTTCGATTCCCGCCTTGGGACAATTGTGTATACGATCTGCAGATATTTGTTCGATTGTATGTATTATAAAAAATATAGATCTATGTTATATACTGTATTATTTATATCGTCATCTAGTACCCATAACACAAGCTCTGCTTAGCTTGGGGCTAGATGATGCTGTGTGGATTGTCCAGCATCATTTATTTATTTTAACTGACCTTGATAACGCTCTTGTGGAACTTAGTGGAAAGAACGTTGGCATTCTCATCTATCTCCCAAACGCAAGAGAACGCCAGTCTCTCTTCGCCGCCGCGCAGCGAACAAAGGTTGGAACTCAGCAGATCTACGAGGATAGGTTCATTATTTTTATCATCTCAGCCGAAATACGTCCACAGGTGGACATTAGGTTTTCACCAAATTCATTCATATATTGTCCATGACGGTCAGATCGCGAAGTTCTGTTCGTCGAACCAAGAGCATCTTTGTCTTTTTTAACCGACTTCATAAAAGGAGGTTCTCAATTCAACTGTTTTTTTTTTATGTTTGTTACTTCAGAACTTTTGACAGAGTGAACCGATTTTGATGATTTTTTTTTATATGTAAGCTGGTACTTCCCATTTCAATTTGATCCAGTTCTGACAATGGCATCCATGAGAAAACCATAAATCATAAGTCTTAAATTTGCATTAAGTATGTGCGCGACAAATGGACGAATAACTCAATATCACGCCAACCGATTTCGATGATTCTAAACTAAGTTTTAAATACTTTTTCTTTATAAGGAATTTGAAGTCGGTTTATAGTCTTTTAAAACACGTCAAATTATTTCTTTTATTTCAAAGTCACATACCTGGCACCATATCTATCCTTCTATCCACTAGATATACAGTTGTCGACCGCGACTGCGCCTCCTTATCCAACGCAGTATTAGGCCTGACGAAGTGCGTCACATCAGCTATATGCACCCCCACTTCAAACATCTTCAGTCCGTCTTTAGTCGTGGTCGGGAGCGGACGTGCGTGGAGCGCGTCGTCGATGTCCGTACAGCCGGGAGGGTCGACTGAACAGATGCAGATGTTGCGAAGATCCACGCGCTTTGATAACTCCTGAAAGACCGTATAAGACTATGTTAAGGTGTAATAAACAATGCTCGCATAACATATAATTACTATTGTTGACGTTAAGACGTAGTATTTGCTATTGTTAATGTGGTTAAGACTTACGACGTATTGGTATGTAAAACTTTCTAAACTGTCTAGTTAGTGACCGAAATAACTCAAAAAAGGATATCTTTTCAACCAACAGTTGGTTAATATGGATGCCTATTAGGCATCCATATTATTTACCTCAAATTAAGGTAAACGTTGTGATTGTTGTGTTTATCCTGTTATGCACGAGTGATTCAGTATTTGTAGAGTGCTCCCCATTTACTTAAGGTTCTACAAAAGGCTAAAACATTATTCGTATTTTATTTATTTTATTATATATAATTTGAATTGAAATACAGAATTATTTGCACAGAAGGTGGGCACAGGCTGACAAAAAACGTTAGTCGAACATAATCAAGAACGTAGACGAGGGAGCAATACTCATAAACTTAAATGTCGCAAGTCGCAACCTCCCTTCGGGACTTTGGCTCCATTAAGCTCACCTCTTTGGTGATAGTCCAGTCCGGCGGCGGCAGACAGGCCAGCACTGCCTCGCTGAACCGGGCGTGCGGGACGTCGTGCTCCAGTAGAATCACCTCGTTCTCTGCGTCCTTATCACCTGCAATTCAGTACTCTTCTATTAGTTTCATGATCAACGTCAAATAGAGTAGGACACCTGATCAGCAGTGCGAGTACACTACAACTCCATCGAGTTAAATCGAGCTAAGTTATCGAGGTAAGCTAAGCACCTCGCTGCAAACTTACGCGACGACGCGAGGTGCAAACTCAGCTTGGTCGAGACATAAAATAGAATGGCTTTTATTACATACCCGGACGGAGGGGTCGATGGTAGATAGATGATATTAAATGGGTGTTTTTTATCATCATCATCAGCCTATATTAGCCCACAGCTAGACATAACCCTCCCCTATGACCGCCATAGAGCCCTTACTTCGACTTTCTACATCCAGCATCTGTCTGCAGTCTTTCGCAAGTCGTCATCCTACCTGGCAGGAGGGCGTCCTACATTACATACTCTTCTTCCCACAATTTCATCAATGCAGACTAACAGAGATTAAAGAACTGACAAAAAAAATTCATTTCAACATACCAATAGGTCCCAGTGCCCTCACGAAGTGTCCCAAAGGATATCGACTGTTCCTCGGCCAGGAGTCGAGTGCCACGAGTATTCTCTGTGGCGCCAGTTTGTCTGCCTGTCGGGTCTCAATGCGCACGCGCGGGATTCGCTTCTCAGCTGGTGTGAAGAGGTGACGAGTTGCTCCTGCATAAATAAATCATAATAAATTATTTAAAAAAAATCAAAAAAGGTTATATATCTCGCAGGTCAGTCAGTGCAAGCGCCCACTAATGATGTATAGCCCCCTTCTCGATTGATTCTAATTAAGCATGTATTTGAAAGAGACACAGGTAACAGAATGGTTTTAAATAGCCTATGAAACCGATGAAACAAATAAATTTTCCCTAAAACTTATTAGCCTGTAAACTTAGCAATAAATTGGAGAAAAACGTCACAGTGACACTAATATTAATGTGGAAATCACAACTAACTGTATTGCATTTCATCATAGAGAATTTTGAGAGTTACTCACCAGGGAATTTACTGGGTACTAGTATACCGCAGTACTGCCGCCACTTCCTCTTGATAATGCCTACGACTTTGCCCGTCGGTGTCACCTCTTCCTTTGCATCCATTGCCGAGTTCAAAAGAACAGCTTCTTCTTCTAACTGATCGCCTGGAAACAGCAAAGTGCTATGAATTACTAAGTGCAATTAATTAGATTTGAAAACAATTTCATCTTCATCATTGCAAAGGTTTGTAAAGATTTGTATTAGTTCGTTCGCAAAAGCCACTAAATCAGCTATCATGCTACAATTTTAGACATATGCTGGAGTTTTAGACCTGTATTTCCAGAATTGTGTATCCAGTGTAGAATCGAATCATCATCGAATGCGTAAAATATATGTAATACATTCCTTCAACGTCAATATTTTGCACAATGTAGGTATACATTTTTCTTTTTCCTGATTTCATTCATTTTTATTTGATATCCCTTCCGCCGTGGTGAGTCGTCAATTGCATACAATAGCGAGCCCTCACGGGCCTAAGAATGGCGTACACTACGTTTACCGAGAGATCTCCACTCAAGGACACGTTTACCGCAGCGGTCGTCGGTTCTTCGCGAGATATGGCCGGCCCACTGCCACTGCAGCTTGCTAATATGACATCCCCCGTCTCACTCTGCGCAATGTGATAGGTTTAGACTGGTGGCCCTGTACTGGGACACTCATGCCGATGTAGCCTGTAGAAGATGTATCTATATGATATTTAAGCCGCCGGTAGAAAGAGGCAAAGCGTATAATCACCAGGGTCTTCAGCCTTATCCTCGAGGACGATGTCGCTGGGCCGGCTCCACTGGTCTTCAGGCAGGATCTCGATGGCCACCACATCGCCATCGACAGCGCGGTTGATACCGATGTGGCCTTGCAGGAGTATCTGAGAAATTCGATATGTATGACGATTTTCTGACTGCGGCTACGCAGTTCGCACGCGTTGTACAACGTTGTAAACGTTCAAAGGTTATTTTTATGCCTAAACTGATTTATGAGATTTAAAGTAGCCTATGATTGAAACCACCAACATTCATGCTAAATTTCAGCCCAATCTATAGTCATCAGTAGTTTTGGTGTGTAGTAAGTAACAAACATAGAAACATTAATCAATCCATCCAAACATTTTGGGGTGTTCTGGTCGTTTTCTATGTATAATAAAAAATATCTATCTATGTAATGTATAGTATTATGTATATCAGTTATCTAGTACCCATAACACAAGCTTTGCTTACCATGGGGCTAGATAATGCTGTGAATTGTTCAGCATGTCTTTTTTTTGTTTTTCATTATCATCACCATATACTTATCTTTCATAATAATTCGGTATTATAAAACTTATTACAAAAAAGTGAACAATGTTAAAAGGCAAGCTCACAGAATGGGGTAATCAAGTCAGATACATTATATTACATTCAGAACACGACTTTAGTACGACCTTCTCTTCACTTTAATATAGAAATTAACTTTTACAATTTCACTGTTACATTTTTCTGTTAATTTTTACAGTTAACTGTTATGAGGATGGTGATATGTTCTTGGTATCTTCATTTCAGTTTTGAGCAGGTGATTCTATTTTGAGTCTTTGGCTAAAAAAAAGGCTTAAGCTTACCTGTTTCTCAAAGCCATTAACATTGGCAGTGCCTTCAAGGAAATTATCCCGAGAGGCATGGAATGTTCCCTGATGCAGTCTGCCATTTCTGATCCCATCGTGCACTTGAGCAGGTGTCATATGTGCTGGGTAAAGAGCATCCTTTGAAGAACTTTCCGGCATAACATTCTTTGATAGCTTGTCAACTAGCCCTACATATTCAGTTCCAGACACATTTTCGACATAGTCTTTCACTGGAAATAAGACAGATTACTGTTATAAGGGCTTTACAGCATACATGACATGAGACAAGAAAAACATAAATTTTTCTCATGTTGGCAAATAAATGTATAATATGTTATTTAGGATGGACGTGTGCATTTTCATTAATAAAGTGAGCCGTGTTTACCTTGCCAAGCATAAGAGAGGTAGTCGAGCAAGCAAATATCACAAAAGGTATTTCCGCGAATTTTAGCGTAACTAAGTGTTGGGTATTTGTAGGTAGTTCTAAATTATTATGTCGCGACCTACCCGCTGGTTCATGAATAAATCAGTCAGATTCGATCCGCAACTTGTGTTTCCTTTAAATATCTCACTCTAAGAATTATTCTGTTACTTACCAGAACAACAAACAATTCCTTGCTCCTGGGCCAGTTTCCTGTTGCCCTCATCATCAGTGAGTAGCACTATCCTTGGTGCTCTCCCCACAGGGCTGTTAATGCTCAAGTGAGACTCATACCAAGACACAGCTTGGCGGATGGCACGGTCATTTCTGTCATTTTGCTTCTCACCTGGCTGCCGCTCTACATATGTATCCCTGAAATATAAATATTTTATATGAACGAATGAACAAAGTTGACCCGACTATTAGCAATTTTCTAGATAGTTGTTTTGTATAAAAAAAAACTTCCAAATATATACAAAATGCACCATGGGCACAATTATTTTATATGGTAAACTAAAACAACAAACACAAAAACCACTAGGCAGCCGCCAGCAGTGCTAAAGTTTTTCTAATAAGTTTCTCGCTTGCACAAAATTTTATTGTTGGCACCGATATTATACTTGCATATTATTATTTAATTGGTAAAATTTGTTTGTTTTTTGTTTTCACTAACCCAGTAACTGTCCAGCAATTACTGGACCTGTGAAAACCAAGCTATAGTTGCACACACATACACTAAGGTGGCTTTACCAAAGTCAGTACTCAGTAGGAGATTTTCAAAGCACTTACTTGTGGTGTTCATTGACAAATGAATAGAACCTTCGTTTCTTGTTTCCAATGATCTCTAAAAGCCGTTGGAACATAGCCTGGTTCTGATGCTTTACTTCCTCTAGCACTGTTTGAAGAACTATCACATTGGTGAGTGCATCTTCCTCCAAAACATCGATTTGATGAAGTACAACATTGGAATCAATCAGTAAATAGTGAGGATAATCGAAGAGAGCGCAAATTGACTTGGGATCAGTTTCCAACGCTTTCTCGTCCTCTTTGTGGGGGCAAACGTTGCAGGCACCTGAGCCACAAAGCAAGTCATCGCGCAAATAGTGTTCTCTGACGATCTGGAAATGAGAAAACAAACATACTGTACTCACTAAATCTACTTATCACCCAATAGCTGATTTGTATTTCGAAAAATTTAACCTTACTTTTAGAATGTTGCCGCGTTTAGTTTTGGTTAGAAAAGTTTTTGTGGTCCACATGGCTGGTTATTCTGCTATAATTTTCAGCCATACAGGCAAATTCGCACAGAAAACCAAAAGTTTTACAGAATTTTCAGAAGCACAAAACCCAAAACAAAACATGCCCCGCACCGCACCCACAACCACCGCACCGCACGCACGCACCGTACCGTAACGTTAGGATATTATTGTTCTGTGACCGTAACGTAAGTAAGCACTAGGGATGGATCTTTGAGAATTCAAAGATATGTATACTATCAAAATATCGATATTTTATTACTTGAGCTACCAGTAGATTTTTTACAACAGTATGCAGTTAGCTCAACTGTTTCTATTATAAATACCTACTAGTTCTAATTTGTTTCTTTTAATTGATTGTACCCTTCTTTATTATAAATTAATCGATATACTTAGTCGATATTTTTATTCTCGATATATCGATTTTGATCGATATTTGATATCTATTCGTGACGTTTTTTTTTTGTTAATCTACTTGGACTAGACTAGACTGAGTCCGGCGGACCCTGCGCAGTGCGCGGTCACTTGTGGCACGCCTTGTCATAAGTAGTTTTTATTGTTTTGTATTCTCTTTGGTGCTTTGAGAATTCAACCAAATCTTTGGTGGCACGTGCCGCGCCCGGCCCCCGCTGCGCATAAACTTAGGGGCTGTGGGGCTACGCGCTACGCCTTTCTAGGGGCTACGCGCGCGTTACGTTCAACTTCAACTTCTTCCTAGATGGCTCTGCGTCTGGATTGCCGCAATTCTGCCAGTGTCCGTCTCCTGATAGCATCGCAAGCTTTAAGGGAAGGTAACTTACTTGTATAGTACAAAATATAGAAATAATATTTACAATAAAGAAAAACATTAACCGTGAATCAACAAAATGGCCATAATCAAAATGGCTCCTTATAATGGCATAGCTTTATATATTATATATTTATATATTATAATTATAAATCAATTTTTGGGTGTATGGGTCGGAGCCCCACCATACACCGGCTAGAGACCGAACTAATACTATCCGAGACCGGATATTAGTCTTTTTTTCACATTTTTGGGTAGCGCGTTACGTTATGATGACATTTGTTAAATATCCTACCTAAATGGAGTAATGTCAGAATAGTGACAGTGGCATAAAAGAAGCTGAAGTTGATTGCTGCAAAATAAAATAAAAATAGGTACCTACCAAGCCAATGAGATTTTACAAACAAACATCATTGACCTGACCATAGCGTGCGTCACACAACATAGGTACAATAAATTCACGAAATAAACATAATGTTAGTATCCCTGAGTAGTCTGTGAAATAAACGAAAATCAGCTGGCGGCATGCCGCCGCCCGCCGTACCCATAATTTCTTCTGTATTTGACCATCATCAAATAATTGAAATGAAACCACTACTTACATGAGAAAGAATCCTTCTGTGACGGCCGGATGGTAAAGCCAACTCCAGAAGGGGAAAGAAAGCTGCAAAACTCGTCAATTAATATCGAATCAAGTAAGATATAACTTCTCTACCCGCCCAAGGATAAGAAGATTCTGTTATCCTTTATTCTTTGATACCGACGAACCTGACCTACCCTACCACAACACCTAGAATCGAATCAAGTTCAATGCCCTACGCTGCTGATGCCACCGCACACACTATAGGTAGGACCACCTATCAAAGGTAGGAATCACCGCAACTCAAACAAACAAAGAAATACAGTCCCATTTGTTTTCATTGCCAAAGAAAAGACGAAAGAATTTAGGTACATACTTTTTGGAGTTTTCGCCATATTTTTAAGTTTTAGGTACCTACACTAAACATATGATAAATACTCCAATTGGATGAGTTCAAGGATCGGGAAGTAATCTTATCATTTAGCGACTGGCGGCAGCGCCGCGCGTTCGGTATTCGCCATTCGCCGCCCATTAGCTCAGTCACAACACAGATACGCGTCGCGCGGGCGTGCGCTCCAATTTCAAGAGTCTGTCACTCGCGCGTCATTCTATTCTTAAACAATAAACACGAGGGAGCAGTGGCTCACATACAATGTTATTAAAACCATTGTAATCAAGAATGTAGATAAGTTTTAAGTGTTTTAATCAATGTGCAACAACAATAACACTTTAGTAAGCATACTATTGCATTAAGAACTTACACTAGAAACAAAATGCCTAATGAAAAGAGGATAAAGTCACCCCAGATGTTGTGGGAAGCGACATCATCAGTTCTGGTAAATGCAGTGGAAAGTTTATTCTTCAGAATAGGAGTGACTGTAGCAGTACATCCATGGAAAACAATAATTTCATCTTTATTATTTGTGCTTGTAAGTTGTGCTGGCCTAATGAGGTTTCATTTAGAAAAGAACCCTATGAAACTGTGGGTACCACCTGAATCTGATTTTTACCATGACACTAACTGGTACATAGACACATTTAGCACAGCATTCAGACTACAAAGAATTATAATCACTGCAGATGATGTACTGCAACCGGATGTTTTGAAAACCATACACAATATAACTAATGAGATTAACTCCATACATATTGACTACAAGGGAACAAAAATAATGCTCAAAGATTTATGCTTCAAAGTACCCATTGTGAATTTTTTTAAACCTGATACTAAAAAAAAACCAGTGAATAAAGACATAAAAAGTGTGAAAACTAACAACACCAGTGCTATTGACTTTACTGATCCAACTCTGTGGGTCGATGATGATTTTTACTGTGGTTTCCTGGAAGAATTTCAATTGGTGTGTCTTCAGTACAATATTTTAGATTTATGGAGAAATGACATTGAGGAAATAAATAATGCAACTAAGCATGATATAGTCAACAGAATAAACAATGTGAAAGTGAACCCGACAACAGGACATCCTATAGACTTTACTGAATTATTTGGTGGGGTCAAACTTGATAGAAGTGGTGATATAGTTTCAGCTAATTCTATAATTTTAACCTGGTACACCCAGGTAAATATGTCTGAAGTAGACCTCAATGAGGTAGGTAACCTTGTGGGTACAGAGGATTGGGTATCAGTTCCCCTTTCCTTATGGGAGGCAAAATTTTTAGACTATGTTGAATCTGTATGTCAGCACTCTACAAACATTAAATTATTTTATGAGTCTGGTAGAAGTTTCGGTGACATCAGTGGTCAAGCAATGTTCAATGAGATGGATAAACTGTTTATAGGCATTTTACTTATGTTTTTCTATGTACTTTATGGACTATCGCGATGCAACTGGCTAGAAATCAAGATGACTTTAGGTGGAGTTGGGTTGTTGTATGTCGGTCTTGCGTATGTGTCTGCTGTCTGCTGGTGTTCATTGATAGGTATCTCATTTGGCCCTGTCCATTCCTCATTGCCGTTCCTCCTGATGGGTCTTGGTATTGATGACATGTTTGTAATGAGCGCCTGTTGGAACAACCTGACGCCTGCTGAGAACGCAAAAAGTCTTCCAGTTAGGATAGGCTTGATGCTGAAACACGCTGGCGTCTCAATTGTCATCACATCGTTTACCGATATCGTCGCTTTACTTGTTGGTGCTATTACTATATTGCCATCATTGAAGTCCTTTTGCATATATGCGGCAGCCGGAGTCTTCTTTATATTCTGCTTCTCTGTTACTTTTTACGTAGCCGTGTTCACCCTTGATGTTCAGAGAGTTAAAGCAAAAAGAAACGGGGTTTTGTTTTGCTACAAACATAAAACAGAAATACGCGTGTCTTCAAGCAAAACAATTTTGCAAAGCATTTTTGAAGCATTTTATAAAAGAGTTGTGTTCACTATACCGGGGAGGTGTATTGTATTGCTTTTAGTTTTAGTCTCAACCGGTTTTAGTATTCAAGCAGTATTGCGTTTAGAACAACGGTTTGACCCTAAGTGGTTCGTTCCGGACGACACTTATTACAAACAATTTCTCAACGCCTATGATTACTACTATCCTGAGGTGGGAGATGCGGGCATGATATTTTTAGGGGAGATGAATTATACCACAGAATTCCCAAAGCTATATAATATGGTACAGGAATTCAAAAACGATAGCGATGTTAGGGACGTAGTAGCGTGGGTGGACTATTTCTATAGTTACATACTGCATAACTTTAATAAAGACATATCTCAAAATGCAACAGCGTTAACTGAGCGGGAATTTAAACGTTATTTATCTCGATTCCTATTTAGCCCGATTGGAGGAAGATTTAAAATAAACTTTAAGTTTGATAAAGAACCTGTTTGTGGGGTAATCGCCAGTAATATTAAAGCGACAACTTTATCATTTCGATATCCTAAGTTTCACGACCCGCACCAATACATTCCCGCCATGAATAGAGCCAAGTACATCGTCAAATCAACTAATATCACTACGGGTGACGGATATCGCAGTGTATGGTCTAAAGTCTTCGGTAATTGGGTCACCGACGAAATCATCGCGGAAGAAGTAGAGAGAAACATCGAGTTGGCTCTTCTGTGCGTCATGATCTGCACTGTTATCCTGATTACCAATCTCCAGATGTGTGTGTGGATATTCTTGTGTGTGCTGTTGACGATCATAAACGTTTTAGGGTTCATGCAAAGATGGGATATGACTGTTGATATAGTTTGTTGCATCGGTCTTGAGCTTGCGATCGGTTTGTGCGTTGACTATGCGGCGCATGTAGGGCATACGTTTTTGACTGTTACGGAAGGCACTCGTACAGAAAGGGCTTTTAAGACTGTGACGTCAATTGGGACCGCTGTACTGATGGGCGGTGGTGCAACATTACTGTCATTATCGTTCCTCAGCATGTCAAAAGCTTACACGTTTCAGTCGTTCTTCAAAATTTTCCTTTTGGTCATATTGTTTGGTCTGTTCAATGGATTATTGTTCTTGCCGGTTGCGTTGTCGCTCGTGGGTCCCAGTGCTTATAAACCTAAAGAAGAAAAAGAACACACTGACGAAACTATTGAGCTTAATGGCAAACACAATGGTAAACCACCAAAAGAAGCAGTGTGCGATTAGCCTCCTAGCACAGTTTATTTCTTCCTTATGTAAATTACATAGCTTTTCTGTTTTTCACAAATAATCAGAATCGTATTATGTTGACATCATGAACCTTATAGGTCTACCTCCATGCAAGTAATAAACCGTTGGCGTTCTATGTGATATTAATATGTTAAGATTAGGTATATGAAATGTGCCTTGTTCTTTAAAAATTTGGTCATTTTTGTAAAATGCCCTGAATGTGAAAATGATTTACCTATAAGAGTTAGATGTAAAAGCAATACTAAAATATGTAATATGACGATACATTATCATTATCGTATTATTTATTATGAGTTTATCCATGGGTACAGGTATTGGTCGTAGGTATAAGTTAGATTCAGTCCGAATTTCCGGACCTCCCTACCTACCTAAGTTACCTAACCTACTTTACTTTCTGCTAGAGTTACCAGTTTGCCCGCTTTGAGCAATGTATTTGAATTCCTTTCTCTCCATGTGTTGTAATTTTATTTTATTTTTTGATAAACTGGGTAGTTAGGTTTATAGCCTAGTTAACCTACCTAACCGATATTTTGTTTTATGGATACTTTTGTACGTAGATGAATTTAAACTTTATTTAATATGATCTATATTCCTTTAGTTCATAAAGTTTTGTAATTTTACCAATTCCTATGACTCCTATAGTCTGACTACTCAATGATGGTGCTACTGCCTTGTATTGACATTAGACAGGCTTTAAAGATTCTTTTTACTGAGTAATACCTAAATTTATACCTTACTAGCGGACCCGACAGACGTTGTCCTGTCTTAACTATGAATATTGAGCATTCTGTCAATGTTATGTCAAGCAAAAAGTTTGAATTGTAAAAGCGCTATGGTTACATTAGAAATAATTTAATATGGTGGTTAAGTATTCTTAAATTTTCTTATTTTCCGCGCAATTTTCTTAAATTTTTCATAAGAACCTTCTTCTGACAATAACAAACACAACAAAAAAAGAATTAGCGAAATCGGTCCAGCCGTTCACGCGTGATGCCGTGACCAAGGGAAATAGGGATTCATTTTTATATATATATAATATAATGTATATAGATTGTATACCTAAGTCACAGATTATGTAATCTGTGATCTATGTATGTACGCATAGATTAAATCTATAGCAATAAGTTAGCGTAAGACCCATTAAAACGCTTGTAGGAATTTACAAACTTAAGTGATGTTATCAAATACAAGAAATTATTCTAATTGACGCCTGTTTTTTATTTAAATGAATTAAACGTTGCTAGGTCATTATAAATTTAGGTAGGTATTTATCTAATAATCGGAGGTTTAACTTAACACTTTGACTGCGATTTTTTTTTGACGACTGCGATCTTTTTTTTATCTAAAAAATTCGTGCTGCCGCTCTACACAGCGGTTGTGTTGCGCCGCACATGCGTTTCGTTCGAAAAATATTACGGCTGTGCTGAGTCACAAAGATCTGTATTTTCTCAGCCGCTGCGCTAGCGTGGATTTACGCATATTAGTCACTTGTAGAAAACACATACCGTGTGATTTCAGCAGTCAAAGTGTTAAAAGGACGTTTTCGGATCCGTGGCCGTGTAATATTAAAAACAAAAAACCTTTTCCTGTTAAAAACCTGCGATGTACGAAAAACATACAGTTTTTCGAGTGTTTCATGTGGTTATTTGATATCCTATGATACCTCGTAGCATCAAAAAGGCTGAAGCGGTTTTGATAAATCTCCTTTAATGGTTGTTAGCTACAACTACATATATGTATAGATAGTAATCATTAGTATAGTTTGACAATGCCCTTATACAGCAGATTACTTTGTCATTTTATCTAATTTATTATTCCATTTAACTTATACCATAATTTATTTTAATTTTTTAAAGAAGGCATATCTGTCTGCTTTTTTTTGCACAATGTCCTATGGTGTTTCCTTTGTCAAAAGTTAGTGTGTGTTATAATAAAAATGTAATTTGTCTTTTAAAATAGTATTTAGTGACATCAAGTGTAACATTGTGTACCTACGGTGGAAATAAATAAATAAATATGCTTCTTAATATGACTTTGTATTTTGCCAAAAGGGTGAAAAGCCCCGCTTTTCACCCTGTCCACCGAGTCGGGTTTTTTTATAGTTTTCAATTAGTACTTGTTACAGTACTCAGTTAATGAAAAGTCTAGTCTTATATTGACGAACTCTGTGGCGCGACGGGTGAAACACCGCCTGCGAGACCGGAGGTTTGCGGTTTCGATTCTCGCCTCTGAAAAAATGTTTGTACGATTCGCAGATATTGGTTCCGGGTGCTCTGCTCGTTTTCTGTGTATAATAAAAAAACTATCTAGGTATGTATATCAGTCATCTAGTAGGTAAGTTACCCATAACACAAGCTCTGCTTAGCTTTGGGCTAGAATCTAGCCCAAAGCTAATAATGCTTGAAAATCGGATATGGATTTTCAACCCTTCTTTCCCGTGGTTCACCTATTTTGTCCACCTGGTGGACCACGGGTAAACATATTCTTTCGTGGTCCACCTGATAATCGCGTAAATTATTTTTATTGAAATATATTGCCTATTGTCCACCTCTTTTCATTGGCTAGATTAAATCTATGCAACATTGATCCCGACAAATTAAAAAGTTCACCGAATGGCATTTTTTTTAAATTCATTTATTGAAATAATTTACTTCAATTAAAATGATGATTACTTAAAACTAAAATTGCTCTATCAACGTAGTTTCTCCAATGCGAAATAGATTGGAATTTCACCATTTAGTAACTGTAATTGTATCCCCATAATATCATCGTCGTTATCTATATATATTTTTCTTCTCTTCGATGTTGTCTTGAAACTTGATGTTTCTAGTTTTGTTAAACCTTTTAATAGATTTATTACCGTTGCATTTCTTTTATTTACTTCTTTATTCAATTTCGAATGATAAGACTCTGCAGTGTTATTGGTGCGGTGTCTTTCCTGTGGTTCACCTATCATTTTAAAAAAATTTCTTTGATTTTTTTATGGAAAATCACCTTAGGGACTCAATAACTATTATTTAAATATAGTAGCACAAGTAAAGAGCTGTGTAAACGTCAAAAAATATCGTGTACCATTACCATAAGTGTAGACTCATGGTTACACTTACACTATTAAATAATTATGTCCTACTCAAAGCGTAGTGCACACGTGCCTAGTTCTTAATGAATACCTACCCGACGGATCATCAATTTTGATAACAACATAATAACACAATGCATAATGATCTAGATAACATTGAATTATATTTGTACGAGGTCATTTTTCACATTTTTGAGATAAAAACAAATGGATAAGCTAAGTCCGATTCTCTGCTATCATTACAGGTATCAATCACGTCTTGCGCGTCATTAGTAGCTTAGTCGTCACGTCACAAGTTCACAACACAGCATGAAGACAACGACATTACCTACTGCTTTTTAGAATGTGGTTGTGTGTATTGTCAAATTCTTTATTTATTTGTTGTTTTTACGTTCTTTTTTATCGAATTATGGGCATGGTATGGTAACATATTGTGTACATAGTTAAAAGAAAATTAGACTATCTGCGCCCCGCGCCTTCGCCCTCGTGGAAATCTATTCCCCTTGAATCAATCTATCCTCCTTTTGAATCACTATTTCTATGAAAAAAACCGCATCAAAATCCGTTGCTTAGTTTTAAAGATCTAAGCATACGTAGGGACAGACGGACAGCGGGAAGCGACTTTGTTTTATACTATGGAGTGATAAATACACTCTTGGAATCGAAAAAAAAAAACTGAAATATGTGCAAAAAATCTTAGTATAAATTTAATATATTTGGATATCGTTTGATTTTTCGTTTATTTGTTATATTCACTAGTCTATTGGAATTATATTTGTTGATGTGTTCGTATTCATTTAATCAAAATCAATCAAGACTTGTGCATTTTTTTCTTCACAAAACAGTGTTGGAACAAACGTAATCTCAAGGTATGGGCGGAGGTTGTTCGAACTTATTTCACGTACAACACTAAATTCACATTCAAATTAAATCTAGTCTTTTACTAAACAATAGAAGGGATTCCAAAAACTTCATTTGCCTATCATAGTAGGAAGAACTGGCATTACTACTTCTTCAACTTGTTAATTCCTGCCTTTGCTGTTATGCCTAGCACCCATTTCTAGGTTTACAAAACACGTAAGTGCTGGTTCTTAGCTTTTCTGGTCATCATCATCAACCAATGTTAGTCCACTGCTGGACATAGGCCTCCCCCAATGAAAACCTACGCCACCCTGGAATGTGTTATCACCCTCGCGAAAGTAGAGGAGATGGACCGAGTCTAGGGTTACAGCTTCCTCCCCCTCTCTACAGACTTCACATAACCCCAGAACATGCCATTTAATGTTCTCTAACTCCACTTCCAACTGCGCTAGATGATGGTCAAGCCTCAGAGTGCGTCCGTTAAACGTAGCCAGGGTCAGTTTAGATAAAGTGTGGTAGCCTAATGTAGCCCGGGGATTCCTAGCACCACCTGCCCCCCTGTTACCGTGGCCGCTACCATGGCCAGGAATAGCGAGGCGGCCGGGATCTGGGGGCCATTTTTTGGCTGTTCTTATCATGGGAGGTTAATGCCCATAATCCCCACGCTGGGCATGCGGGTTGGGGATCGCAGTATAGGGAGTGTGCTGCAAGGAACGCTGCTGCCCGCCCCCCGCTGTATGTCCCTTAGTCGCCTCCTACGACACCCACGGGGAAAGTTGAGGTAGTGCTATTCTAAGGCCGCCACCACACAGCCATGCTGTAGATTATATATGTTATATATATAAATATGCAATTATCTTTGTTTCAGACCTTCGAGCAGCACAGGATGTGCCTAAAAACGCAATAGAGCTTGGACGAGTCTCACGACGAAGCTGTACTCCGAGGCACGGACGACTCTTGCGACAGAGACGAACTCCGAGGTCAACAATGAGCCGCCGCCGCGCCGCCGAGTCCTACACTCTGTTCATGGCACAGTGCGTAGTCTGCCCTCAGACCGGCTTCCTACAATAACTGCATGTTAAGGTTTTTTAGTTAAGTTTCTTTAATTTTTTTGTTTTTACTGTGTTGTATTTTTTAAATATTTAATTTTGTAAAAAAAAACTTTTATTGATAAATAATTAAGACATAAAATTTTTACAACATTGATCTCTAAACTTGGATAAACCTGAATCTTGACTTAATAGGAGTAGTATTTTCTGCAACGCCATTTAATTTGGTCGTAAGTTAGCAGCATAAGAATATAATATAACTTGATTCAGCACAAAAAAAAATCATACGGTCTTCACCGCGACCGACATACCTCACACATACCGTATGTATACCATATCTATAAGCCTACTTAGGGCTTGGCCCCATCACCACGGGTACGGCACCGTCACCGTAAAACGGTACGGGGCGGCACCCACCGTACCGCAGCACGGTGCCGCGGACGGTTCTTAGGCTGCGTTTATCTTTTCCGTCAACGACGACAGCTAGTAGGTTTCGTATGGCTAATCGCTTGGTACCTAGGTATTTTACGTGAATAGCTAGGCATATCAACATAATGCTAGCGAATGTCTTATTGTATTGCTAGACCTAGGACGGTCAGTAGTATTTTCTTATCAAGCTTATACTATTTAGTTGCTGATAATTATTATAAGAAACAGGTTATTATACAAATTCCTAGGATAAACGTACTAGGTATTTAAGATTATCTGGAGCCTCGGTGAGATTAATAGGATTAATTCACTTGTTCTTTTTATAAGTATGTAGTATTAGTAGGAAATGCCTAGACAATGCACATCTACCTACTACAAAAGTAAAATAATAACTTTTTTCATTTTAATTAGGCCGTAAGTGACTAGGTCGGCTTACGAACACTTAGTATGACAATTCATAAAAATGATAATGTTTTAAACATTTTTCTCAATTATAATATTGATGGCATAAGATAATTAAAAGTAAATATGTTAATATATAATATAATGATAAGAGCGAGATCTCCTAACAAAAGCTAATTTTGCTTAAAGGGCGACTTAAGAATGGATTTTATAATTAAGTGCAATAAACATGAATTTAGTCAAATGAATGTTTATTGCACTTAATTATTTTTATCACAAAAAAATATAGATTAAACTAGTCCATACCAGTTTTGTCTAATTTTATAATACGTAGTAAGTAATTACTATGTAATCAATAATAATAAAGTATTTATTTTCAAAAAATGGTTTCTAAAGGTTAACAGAGTACTTATCTAAAACTAATTACTATCTCTATAACATTTAAGTTTACCTTTAGGTAAAGAACTCTACCCTAAAACCTTAGTGCTGAAAATGCATCGACTCCTCGCTCTAACTAAGTAAAACTTGTGTTTAGACGCGAGGGCTACTCTGCCTCACAGACACCGGGAGTGCGACTAAAGTACAATGGTAGGTATAGTTTAAACATAGATTACGTTGAACAATTGGAAGAAAAGCGAAACTAGGTATAACCAAAACATCAAATCGAAACGAAAGTGAAACGAAATTCGAGGTTAAACAAAAATCATTTACCTTATCTAAAAACTAAAACAATAAGTATAAGTAAACAAAAAAAAAAAAAAAAAAAAAAACTAAAACTAAGATCAAGCTCAAGCAAAAGTGTATAAGTATGTAGAGTTTTGTAAGTATAGATATGTGTATGCGTGCGAAAAATGTTGAATAAATTAAATGACCTAATAAATATATTGTGTGTATATAAAATAAAATATAGAGTTAGAGAAATTATTTATAAGAGCATTATGCTAAATATGTATACAACATTGTGAGCAAACGAACAAGAGAAGAAAAAATAAAATAAAAAAGTTATTTAGGTACTTATTTTAAGCAAATTCTCTGTTTCTAGGTAGTCACAATTTAGTAAGAATAAATTTAACTTTCTTTTCAATTCAAAATGAGTTGTATCATGTAAAGTGATTAACTAAGATACCTATAGATTATAATCTAAAGGATTATTACACCACTTAATTCAATAATTATTGAATTAAGTGGCGTAATCCTTTGCCCTGCAATGCTAACTCTTGTAACTCAGGGTCCAGTCCGAAGTGTATCTTTGCCTCCAAAAAGAGAATTCACCATTTATCCTGTCTTACTGTAGGTACTTAAAATATACCTAAAGGTTCCTATCCTAATAGGTAATCCTATCCTACGTTCTAGGCATAACTCTAATCCAGAAGTTGGGTATAGTGGTGCTGATCCCCTGGATCCTGGGAGCAGGTTTGAGGAGTGGCTTCCCGTCGGCCGTGCTCACGTGGAATGCTTGCAGGAAACCCGTCAGGACTTGGAACATGCTCTGTCGTGCGTATGTTTCGCCGGCGCAAAGTCTTCGGCCTGAAAATGTTAGTTGCACTTTAAAAAATATTCGTAGCTCCAACGCCACCCACAGTGATGTGATTGCGATGAGTGATGTCTTATGAAGTAACATAGTATAAAACAAAGTCGCTTCCCGCTGTCAGTTCCTCGGTAAGTAAGCTTAAATCTTTAAAACTACGCAACGGATTTTGATGCGGTTTTTTTAATAGATAGAGATTCAAGAGGAAGGTTTATAAAGGCCGGGGAAGCCGCGAGGCGCAGCTAGTTCAAAATGAATTCGCTATCATTTTGAACGTGAGTGGCGATGGTGTTCTTCCGATACCAACTCTGTCACCAAGCGGATTAACTATGAACCTTTCATAGTTAACCCGCTTGGTGACAGAGAAACTCTGTATTGCGGCAACAGACAACTCTCAACTAGCTGTATACATATGTATGAACTTCTTCATAAACTTTTTGTGGCTATTTGAAATTGAAATCGAGAATTCGAATGTACTCTGAAGTTTATGTGAAATGAATACCTAATTGAAATCATTAGTTCGATCCTACTCTGCCGTAACAAAGTTTATAACTTGAGGCAGAAGCCCTGAAATTAATTAAGTATTCCCAACAAAACACCGTTCGTTTTGCAATCGGCCTAGTCATTTTACAAGGCTGATTTTACGATCCAGCGGTGACAGATATACCTACTACTAAGCTTAGTCTTCCAATCAACATTTTGTTTTGCTGCTACGGACCTCTGACTCACATTACAGACCCGCAAAGGGTTGTGTCATACATATTAAACACAATGTAATTTTGTTTAGTATGTCGAACAATGAGTTTTTATGACTCCATTGATGTCGAAAGGAATTATTATCATGGGGGTGTAAGGGGGACTCCAACATCTCGTCTCCCAACTTCCCAAGCCAATCAACCTGCACGTTGTACACCCTGCTAGACAACGAACTAGGCTCTGATGAAAATATCAAACAATCAACATAATATAATAATAACTCATTGATTTTACAATTATTTTCCATTACTTGACACTGGCAGAAGAGTGTCCAACCAGTTGCCCATTAACAAATAGGCACCATGTAATCGTCCACTGCACCGGACATGTACTGTTGCTAGCTGTTACCATGAACACTTTCATTATACTGTATGTACTATGTTGTTACCACGATGGTAACGCTTGGGAGGCGAATTGGTAATCGCAGTGAAGGAAGGTACCTAATTAATTTTTATTGCATAATTTTGCCGTTGTCGCCAGGGACGAGGTAAATAAATTTTACCTCGTACCTGGTTGTCGCTATAATTGTAGGTTATGTTATTTCTGTCTGTCATACTTACCTACTGCCCGCGGCATTGCACGCGTTTTTCTGGATAATTTAGATTTAATTAACAAAATTAGTAGGTGCCTAATTTTGGCATGTAAAGGTAACAATTAAACAATCATCATATCAACCCATACTCGTCCACAGCTGGAAATAGGCCTCCTCATACGACGCCCCAAATAGCAAGCCGCCTCCATCCATGGACTCCCTGCGCGATCGGTACTAGGTATTATGATGTCGGTAGAATAGAATATTTATTTATAAGAATTGATAAAACGCGTATTTATGGCGTTTTATTTACCTATTTTCATGTTGAAACGTCGGAAAAAAAAGGTAAATAAACGCGATAAATACCCGTTGTATCAATACTTATAATCTCTGGAACTACCAGTACATATAATTCCAGAGATTTCTTAGTCTGTCAGTATTTTTTTTTCTAGTTAAGTCCAAACTTAACCATATTTGCAAATACGTTTTGAAAATTGTAACCTGTTGAAACAAACTGAATACTTAACAATGTTGTTTTACTAACCAATAGGTAGATAGAACATAGAAAATTCTTTATTTAGCTATTAAATTTAAAAAAAAAAATTTACATAGTTCTAATAACTAAAAAATTAAGTATCGATCTCATATATATCTACAATTTGCGTTATAGGTACCTGGTCAGATCGCGTAAGTTTAAAAAATATACTGTGAATATTTTTTCCAATTATAAACGTTATACAAATTTATTAGGTATCTTTTATCAATGTCGGACCATTAAACCACTAGTTTTGTTTTGTTACTCACACTCGTCTGATACATAAATTTAAGTATACTTAATTAAATACTTAGTTACTTATAATGCATTTGGATCTCTTCTTATACCTAATCTACGACATCAAATCATCCAAAGTGTTGCGGTTTAATTTATTGATGTGGCCAGAGGCCGCCGCCGTGTCGGGTCCGCACCGACAATAGTAGGAATTTAACCCTTTGTAGGGCAAGGAGAGCAATTTTAAAAATAAGTAGTGGAAAATTTTAATCGAAAGAAATAAAAATACACGTGTTTCTGGAAAAATCATTTTTTTTTATTTATTTGAAAAAAAAGAGCAATATAGGGAGTGTGACAGAAATGTTACACTGCATCAAAAGGGTAATTTAACTTAGGTGAAATAGTCTAAAACAATTGTTGTGTTTATTGTAACACAGAGCAACGCCACACTTCTCAAAAATTGTTTGTGAGACACCAGCAATGACGTAAAGTAATTGTCAAAGTACAATCTATAATTTTGGTTGTGGGGTATTTCTCGTGAAAGACGCATGACAACATTTGAGGATGCGCCTAGATCAGGTTCGTCGGGCAGTACTACATTTTCTGAGCCAGTTTCAGGTTCAATCTTGTACGCAAATCCAGAGACTCCACTAAGAATGTAAATCTTATAGCCCCATTTGTGAGGTTTTTTCGGATTATACCTTTTCAAATTATTCCTAGCTTTCGTAGAGCATATTTGTTCATCGACGCAAAGATATTGCTCAAAAGGTACGTTGGCAAAGATTTGGTTCAATTTTTGAACTAGCGGTCTAAGTTTGAACAGTCTGTCGAATTTCGGATCTTCACGCGGCAAGTTTTGAGAATTGTCATTGAAATGTATGAATTGACGAATCTTTTCAAACAACTTTATCTCTTGAACTATAGGTGTTCCAATGGTGCCATTCCAGTGACTAGTAACTCGAGGAAGATGAATCAAAGACATGATATACACCAAGCCAATAAATTGTTGAATGTCTGTTGTGGAAACCCGAAAGCTATTGTTGGGATCCTTTTGCACTATATATAAATTAGTTTGTGTTGCAATCAAATCAATCAAATCCATGGGAAACAGGAACAAGAAAATCTGGATCGGCGTTTCAAGCTCTAAAATATCTGTTGGTAGGTTCTCGTTTCCTAGAAAACGCAACTGTTGCTCATTCAAACCCAGACTTTTTTTTTCCATCGCAGGTTGAGTTTTGGTGGTTTTGTAGGACGTCCCACTGATTGGGTTGGTTGTGATGATCCAGTTGGCACAGCAGCAGTAGATGGAGATGGATCAGGTTCACTGGTCTCTAAAATATCAATAATCTCACCAAGGTTTACTTCAGCCTCTTCATTTTCATCGTTAGAAAACTGCTCGTGCTCCATCTCATTCTCACCATGATAATCAGGATCTGCAACACTGTCGTCGTCATCTTCCATGCCATCTTCACTGTCTTCATAAATATTCAAGACCTCTGCTATATCGCCATCCCGGAGAGGTTGAAAAGTCATTCTAAAAAGAAAAACAAATGAATTAGAAAACAAGCCTATTCACAAAAAAAAATTACCCTTGTTAGGCAATGTGACATTTCTGGTACAAACACAACAGAAAGTCAAACTCATCGAAAGCATTCAATTACATAAAAACCTACAATGATACACAAAGTACATGTACTTACCTCGTATATTTTCCAAAAACACACAGTATTTATCACGTTTTTCTATTTTCTACCAAATTTTCAAATGCACGCAGGTACTTGAACTCGACCAGTCGACGAACAACGGTCGTCACGTGGCACTAAGGCCATCTACATTTTTTGTAATAAACTAAGTAGATAGATTGGTTTGTAACGGACATATCACATTGACACAAAACGGATTTGAAAAAATATTTGAAGGTTGGTAGGCAGAAAATCAGTCTGTTACAGAAATGTTACACCGCGCTACAAAGGGTTAAGAAATTCAACGTATTGCTTAGCTTTAAATAAATATTGACATTCTATCTAAAATCGAATTATATTTATGTAGATAAGAAAATCAAATGTATAGAGACATTAACATTAGTGATATTTGAGTAGGTATATACTAGTGGTTTCTTTTCACTTCTTCCACTGGTGGACAAAATATTTAAGTGAACAGTAAAATAATCTTATATTTATTATATATATATATATAAATATATACTATAAAATTTGACTAGTCTAAGTGCTTGTTTTTTAAACCTAAAGAAATTAAACATTTGAATTGCTTTTTGTGGTAGTGTCTCTTGTTTACCTGCTCCGAATGGTAGACTCTTATCCTTGGAGATAACTAGTTGGCCATCCGCGAGATATCGTTCAGGGCGGAAGATCTCCGGGTCTTTCCACATGGACTTATCCATGTGCAGCATCGTCAGATTTGGACTCAACATTGTACCCTGGAATTTTATGTTTTCATAGTGTGTTTCATGTGAATTTTAGTTTGTATATTTAGATTCCTACATATTATGTTTGTGTTCAACCGACTTCAAGCAAGGAGGAGGTTCTATGTGCGGCTGTATGATTTGTGCTCAGAATACAGAAAGTCCAGAAACCGCGTTCAACTGTAATTGCAAGCTACACGCTGTGTCCAAAAACAAAACAACGTCCCCCGCCCGCCTCACCTTCCCACCCGCGTAATGTTGTTAGCTCGGGCATTATTTGCCCGTTTTTGGGGTAAATTTTGGGAGTATTGGAATTAAGATAATAATAGAATAAAAATTGTCCTTTTCTATATAACTATGTACCTACCTGATTATCTCAAGAAATATATAGGTTCATCAAATAAAACACGGTTAAGATTAAAAAAAATATTTAATTTCCTTTTTGCTGGGTAGGCTTTCTAAAATATTGTCTCTTGTAGTTTGAACTAATTAACAAAGATTTACATTTAGATAATTTTTTTTTTTATATTACATAAACGACCAGAACACCCTGAACAAATATCATTTGCAGATCGTACAAACATTTGTCCCGAGGCGGGAATCGAACCCGCAACCTCCTGCGTCGCAGGCGGACCGTCGCCCACCGCGCCACAGAGGTCGTCACAAATTATTAATATTCTACAACGAATAAAAGCCCTCAAAAGGTAATAAAAAGAAGGGTAAATCAAAACTCTTATACTGGCAACACTAACAAGATGGACGCATCACTCTCTATGACAATTGAAAACAGAGAAATTAATTCATTATTTAAATAAGACGATACCTAAATGCGATACTTACACGTGAAATGTGATCCCATCCTGTTTCTTTTTTAGACCCGCTGCATTTTTACAGGTAGGAACGACACAGGACGGCATAATTTAGTTAAATTGGTCACCGCTAAAATACGTCACGCGATACGACGTTCACAAAGTAACTGATCAGTTGCGCGTCAAACTACTCTATTTAAGAGTAGTTTTTGTAGCGTCAGTATTAGGCGCGCTCACGGTTTCTGGACTTTCTGTATTCTGAGGATTTGTGGTTCGCTTCGATTTCAAAATGAAAAACGACAATGCACACATTAAAGAATAAAAAACGCTATTTTTAGTGCAGCTGATAGACGAAGAAAATATATTTCTTTGACATAAAACCTATCAAAATCAAAAAAGAGAGCTTATTCGTGGGGATATCACCGCAAAGGATTTTTGTAACAAATATGGTGTTTTAAGAAAGATATATAAAAGTTAAATATCTATTTTTTATAATAATGTAGAAGTTTAAAGCATTGTTATGTTAAAAAACCGAAGAAAGATTTTTTAACATACTACAGAAAACATATATACTTAACATACATAATATTAAACATAATAAGTAAGTTTTTTATTATGTATAAAATTGTAGAAAATAAAATATACTATCAAAAATGTTTATTTTTTTCATTGGATGTACATCAATCCTGACGTCACTCAACTTTTAGACGTAACAGTATTCAGTCAATGGGATTCATGCGTATCGAAAACAAAGTGTTTTGAAATTCAGTTCTAACGTCACGTAAGCGTTTTATAATACCTGCCACTTACGTGTACGGTGTACTTAATCTGGACGTACCTCTGGTACATCGTAGCCGCCAATAGTGCTATCCTTCAAGGCCCGATGTGGCACCCCCAAGGGCACTAAAGTATCCAAACGCATTCCTTCGCGAAGACACGCCTCGGTGTATGGCATGCTGAAAAATATCAAACATTGTACTGAAAAAAATATACAGTCGTATTGAGAACGTCATCCATTTTTTCAAGTCGGTTAAAAAAAACCTTGACATTTTATACGCATTATTACCTACTATGTATTTATCTATAATTATTATGCGTTTCTCATTTCCATGATTTCGGGCCATAAAGTGAACCGGTCCTTTGGACGGCTTGCGTGGGGCCGAAGCCAACAGCACAGAGGCCCTTTGAGAGAGTTAATCTAAAGGCGATGGCTACACATAGCGGGTATCATCCTCAGGTGCACAATATGATACACCCAAAGATTTACATGTTTTGTTTTTGCCCAAAGAGAAAAATAAGAGGTGGAGGATAGGATCTATGTTCGGCTGTATGTATTTTACGTAAGTAGGTATGTTCGTCGATTTCACCGTCAATTATGAACAGATTTTGAAAATTCGCTCGCTATTGTATTGAGAATGATACCCGTATTTTTATTAACGAGAGATCAATATTTGACCGGAAAACTAACAAAACTGTGTAAATAAAATACTAAGGAAATTGATCTCAGTTTTTAGTTTTTTGATAACATCAAAAAACTAAAACATCTTACTAAAGATTTAAAGATAGTAGGTTAGATCTTATATCTGATTATTGATCATTAGAATAACTGGTAATTTTATTTTAATAGGAAATAAGAAGACGCGGACAGAAACTAGTAGGTAATAACCTACTAGTTTCTGTCCGAGTCTTCGCACGCGTTATTTCTATCCCCTGGGAACTGATTTATGGAAAAAAAAGTATGCAAAAAGTAAAGTATCTTAAGCCTATAATTTATTCCGGGCCTGAAACTACCTGTATTGAAATTTCAGCTCGATTCGTTCAGAAGTTTTTGCGTGAAACAGCAAACAAACCTCCATAATTGACGACCGATGTGGCGCGGTGGGAGAAGGTCCGCCTGCGACGCAGGAGGTTGCGGGTTCGATTCCCGCCTCGGAACAATTGTGTACGATCTGCAGATATTTGTTCCGGGTGTTCTGGTTGTTTTCTATGTATAATAAAAAATATCTATCTATGTAATGTATTGTATTATGTATATCAGTTATCTAGTACCCATAACACAAGCTCTGCTTACCATGGGGCTAGATAATGCTGTGTGAATTGTCCAGCATTATTATTTATTTATTTATACATAGAAACATTCGCGTTTATAAAATTATAAGTAGAATTATGAATATTAATAGGTAAGATAATAATTTTATTTTGATATGATTTTACAATTTATTTATAAATCATTCTAATTTTAGAAACTCTGATCTGATGACCTTACAAACACTTCCTCAGATAAGATATTAATAGAATCAAAGCTCAGTAAGATCGCTAGATAATAATTTAAATACATGACCTTACCCACTCACTTTGTACCTAATACCTGGTGGTTTTAGGTATGTATAGAACAGGCAATACCTAGAATAAAAATAGAATACCGCTATCTGCATTCCTGTTTCAAAAATAGCAGTTTCCATACATTAATTATCGTATTATGATCGTATGGAAACTGCTATTTATACTTAAAAAATATATTAAAGAAACGAACTTTTTCATCGCTCTAGCTCGAAATCATTACCATAATGCGGAAACTGAGCAAGAACTGGACCCTGGACTCTTCTACACACATGTGGAAATTGATGCGAATCTAGAATGGTAAAAAGAATTGCCACCGAAATTTTATTTTATAAAGAGGGAGGAGGCTTTGAATTTCGTTCAACCAAGGGTAATTTTGTACGTCCATAGATTTATTTTGATTAGTGTAGGTACATTGTACAAAATCAGTTTCTTAGCAAAAGCACGTCATCGGTGAAAAGAATATTTAAAAGAAACAACTTTTTATGACCAATAAATGATTATTAGAGATTTTATATTAGATGCCTTTTAAGAGAGAAAACCTTATAGGTTGAGAGTACCTATATAAGTACATTTTTATTTCATGCGTTTCGAATCTTGACAGTTTTCTATTCTCTTACAATGTTAAAATTCTACGAGACTGATTTATAAAAATTCTAAATTCAATATCATTTATATCTATAAACACTTATATCAAAATAAGCACTTAGACAAGTCAAATTTATACTATAGGTAGGTACCTATATAAATTATTATCAAATAGGCAACAAAATTTTGTTTCGATTATCTGTTCAAACTAGGGTGAATATTTTTGTTTATGGGTAATTTAGAGTTGAACTCACTTTTTCCTATCATCCAAAGTCGGCAAGCGATCTCTTCCGACCACCCTGTCGATCTCCTCATGGATCCTGTCCTGGATTTCTGGCTGCAGCAGCATCCGTTCTATCAGCATCGTGAGAGTGGACTGCACGGCCGAAGCCGCGGGAAACAAGTAGTCTGTGCAAGTCAGCACTAACTGGTCCACTGTAATAGAAATAATGTACCTAACATAAAGTACATTTATATCGATTGTACCTACCTTACAACAAATCATCGTAAACCGCACTATACAATGTGTATTGTCGAACCTTGATCAAACGAGATGTGCGAATACACGACATATACTTATCAATAAAAAAAAAAAATTATATGTTACCTATCTCAAAAATAAAGCCGATTTAATAATTTTTTTAATGAAAACTACTTCATTTGGTTTTTTCTTCGTTTCTTTTTGAGTAAACGGTGTATTTTATTCAAAGTAGCCTCATTTGAAAGCTAGATAGTCTACCTAGCTAAGAAAATATTATATATACAATTCAATATTTTCTTAGCAATCGGTACATAAGTCTAGTAAAATCAATATTTTTTTAGAAATTTGCAAAAAAATACGATTTTTTATTTTATTTTTGATCTGTAACTTTAAAACTGGGTTATTGTGGTGTACTTTTTTGCATGTTGTATTAAACTCCACAATTTAGTCTACAAATCCTCCAAAAATGATGGGCCTATCTCTTTTTGTTGTCATGTTATTCTCCATTTAAAATAGGTACGAAAGTACCTATTTTAAATGTACCTACAAAGTTTATTATAATGTTTCTAATGTAGGTTATGGTATATAAGGCCCTCTATACTTCCTCTATTCTAAGTATTTAGTTCTGTATTGTTTTCTTTTTTGTGTGTAATAAAGTGTTTTCTATCTATCTATCTACGTATAATCGAACCGAACCTTTGGAGAACCAAAGTTATCGACATAGCTCTGAGAATTAGCAAGCTGAAGTGGCAATGGGCCGGCCATATCTCGCGAAGAACCGACGGCCGCTGGGGCAAACGTGTTCTTGAGTGGAGACCACGACTCGGTAAACGTAGTGTAGGACGCCCTCCGACCAGGTGGGATGACGACCTGCGAAAGACTGCAAGTAGATGCTGGATGCGACAAACTGAATACAGGACTAATATAGGCTGATGATGATGATGATCTACGTATAATTATTCATTTTATCTCGTTTGTCTGTGTCCAATATTTTATAGCTATCAACAGTCAATGACCTTAAGATCAAGCAGATGTCCTACACTGGAGGAAAACAAAACGCAACTTTGACCTATTGTAGGTATAGTAGACGCCAAGCGTCTGGTCCGGTGATCGGCAGTTTGCGAAGGTACAATCATGTATATAATTCATATGCCGCCGCCGATAACGCAGCAGGCGAAAGAGATAGGCACAGCTTTGATAAATATGTCATTATCTTTCATTGTTTAAAACTAAAACTCACAGTGAATAATAACAACGAGTGACTTTTAATTGTGAGCACATAATCGACGAGCATTGTCCAGAAGGGACTTGCTTACTAACCGCCCCGCCCGCTTATAATGGCCTAAGGCTTGCGTTATTAAAATGTTTCACGTGTCTCTCCAGAGGACAACAAGATTGACGATTATTATACCTACGTTTCGGTTTCGCCTTCACTATAATGAGTAGGTAATGTTTTATAATGAGTAGGTAATGTTTTATAATGAGTAGGTAATGTTTACTTAGATTATTTATCTACAGTAGCGATTGTGGGTTATATTATAATAGCTGTTCCTAGATTAAGTGGGTGCTTTGTTTACTGGATGCGAAAATTAACTGCAGGGTCAAATGTATGAACAATATCGTTAATCCATCCTTAGTACCTTCAGAGGTTAACACTGACTCATAGGATTACCAGAGGTGAGGAATTGTCCTCATGACAGGATTCCATCAAAGTAGTACCTACTTATAAATAGTACCTATAATTATGTAGATATAAGTGGTAAATATCTTAACAACAGGAGTGATTCTTCTAGATTTAATCAAGCAAGGTCTGATAACTAATAGAATCCTGGATAATTTGGCTTCTTATAATAGGTACCTCTTCTCTTAATACATCGTCACTTTCCATCAGGTGAGATATTGATCATACAAAAACGTATCACTACATAGTATAAAACAAAGCCGCTTCCCGCTGTCTGTTTGTCCCTATGTAGTATGCTTAGATCTTTAAAACTACGCAACGGATTTTGATGCGGTTTTTTTTTAATTAGATAGCGTTATTCAAGAGGAAGGTTTATAAACTGTTTGACACGTAAATTTCCACGCGGGCAAGGCCGCGGGGCGCAGCTAGTTGTTTATAAAAAAGACTTACCCGAATACGTAGTTTTGTTCTTCGTCCGCTGCTCTTCCTTCATCTTTGTGATGTACATATCCAGAAAATGGCGGTCATGGCTCTCATCGTGCGTCTCCATTACTTCTTTTACCATTTTCTAGAAAAAAACAAATACCTATAAGTACCTAAAACTTTTGAAACTATCAAGGTTATTAACACAAAAGTCATTTAAAACAGGATATTTACCATGATTTAATTTATGAGCTTTTGCATGAAAATGTGCCGAAATATTGGAATACTTATATAAACAAAAACTAAATTAGTTAATAGGTACATAAATCATGGTAAATATCCTGTTTAAGATGACTTGTGTAGGTACATCGGCTGTCCAAAATCAAAACCTAGCAAGGGACATTTTCGCCGAAATATGTTTTTTGAACCTATCGACATATTTTTTTTTCGCTGCATATAATGTAAAAACAACCATATCTCTATCACAATTAGGGCCAAAGTTACAAAAATGCCAAACCTAGTAAGTGAACGTTTTAATCCAAAATAAAAAAGTCAAAAACCTAGGAAGTTACATTTCCAAGTCCATAACTCTAGTAAGTGCGGTACATACTAGATTTTTGAATTTGTAAATAGTTCTTACTAGGTTTACGTATTTGGTATGGGCCACATACTAGGTTATCGAACTTGTAATTGTATCATTATAGGTATTTGATTTACAAAATTAGGAAAGTTTTGGAAACTTTTCTAATGATTACTGGTAACAGATTAACATAGCAAGTGAGTGTGAAGTTAGGCGCGAGTCTGAAATTCTAGGGTAGACCGAGGCGAATCGGATCAATTTGACTTTGAAGTAAAAAATAACTACTTTTTTTCAAAGATACACAGTATTTTTTAATTTGGCTTTAATCAGTATTTATTCTTATTGTCATTTAACATATTTAACATTCTTTAAAAAAATTATATGTTACCTATCTCAAAAATAAAGCCGATTTAATATTTTTTTTAATGAAAACTAATTCATCTGGTTTTTTCTTCGTTTCTTTTTGAGTAAACGGTGTATTTTATTCAAAGTAGTCTCATTTGAAAGCTAGATAGTTTACCTAGCTAATAAAATAAGAAAAACAATCAATTTCGGTACATAAGTCTAGTAAAATAAATATTTTTTTAGAAATTTGCAAAAAAAAAAACGATTTTTATTTTAGTTTTGATCTGTAACTTTAAAACTAGGTTATTGAGGTGTACTTTTTTGCATGTTGTATTAAACTTCATAATTTAATCTACAAATCCTCCAAAAATTATGGGTCTATCTCTTTTCATTGTCATGTTATTCACCATTTAAAATAGGTACTTTCTGCCTTGTAAAAAGATCAACAGGAATATCAACTGATTTAATCTACATAAATTATAAAATAAAACGAGGCAAGATAGGAAGAAATGGAATGAGGTCTTTGCCCAGCAGTGGGATAGTAACGGCTGTTTAAGATAAAGTTTTTGTTTTTTACTCTTGATAAAACAGAAAGTACCTATTTTAAATGGTGAATAACATGACAACAAAAAGAGATAGGCCCATAATTTTTGGAGGATTTGTAGACTAAATTGTGGAGTTTAATACAACATGCAAAAAAGTACACCACAATAACCCAGTTTTAAAGTTACAGATAAAAAATAAAATAAAAATCGTACTTTTTTTGCAATTTTTAAAAAAAATATTGATTTTACTAGGCTTATGTACCGAAATTGTATTTTTTTCTTATTTTCTTAGCTAGGTAGACTATCTAGCTTTCAAATGAGACTACTTTGAATAAAATACACCGTTTACTCAAAAAGAAACGGAGAAAAAACCAGATGAAGTAGTTTTCATTAAAAAAATAATGAAATCGGCTTTATTTTTGAGATAGGTAACATATAATTTTTTATTTTTTTATTTTTATCGATAAATATACGTCGTGTATCTGCAAATCTCGTTTGATCAAGGTTCGACAAAACACATTGTATTTATCGATAAAAAACAACAAATAAAAAATTATATGTTACCTATCTCAAAAATAAAGCTGATTTAATAATTTTTTTAATCAAAACTAATTCATCTGGTTTTTTCTTCGTTTCTTTTTGAATAAACGGTGTATTTTATTCAAAGTAGTCTCATTTGAAAGCTAGATAGTATATCTAGCTAATAAAAATCAGAAAAAAATACAATTTCGGTACATAAGCCTAGTAAAACCAATATTTTTTTAGAAATTTGAAAAAAAAAACAAATTTTATTTTATTTTTGATCTGTAACTTTAAAACTGGGTTATTGATGTGTACTTTTTTGCATGTTGTATTAAACTTCATAATTTAATCTACAAATTCTCCAAAAAATATGGGTCTATTTCTTTTCGTTGTTATGTTATTCACCATTGAAAATAGGTACTTTCTGTTTTGTACAAAGATCAACAGGAATATCAACTGATTTAATCTACATAAATTATAAAATAAAACGAGGCAAGATAGGAAGAAATGGAATGAGGTCTTTGCCCAGCAGTGGGATAGTAACGGCTGTTTAAGATAAAGTTTTTGTTTTTTTTACTCTTGACAAGGCAAAGTACCTATTTTAAATGGTATATAACATGACAACAAAAAGAGATAGGCCCATAATTTTTAGGAGGATTTGTAGACTAAATTGTGGAGTTTAATACAACATGCAAAAAAGTACACCACAATAACCCAGTTTTAAAGTTACAGATCAAAAATAAAATAAAAATCGTATTTTTTTTTGCAAATTTCTAAAATAATATTGATTTTACTAGGCTTATGTACCGAAATTGTATTTTTTTCTTATTTTTTTAGCTAGGTAGACTATCTAGTTTTCAAATGAGGCTACTTTGAAGAAAATACACCGTTTACTCAAAAAGAAACGAAGAAAAAACCAGATAAAGTAGTTTTCATTAAAAAAAATATTAAATCGGCTTTATTTTTGAGATAGGTAACATAAAATTTTTTATTTTTTGTTTTTTATCGATAAATATATGTCGTGTATTCGCACATCTCGTTTGATCAAGGTTCGACAATACACATTGTATAATTACTATCTGATTTTTATAATAATAAATGACAATAAAAATAAAGTAACTTTTAATATTTTATTACCTCACTAGGTATTGACATGACCATTAGCTATTAATTATGCCATAAATAAATTCAAAAACATAGCTAGTGATTTCACTAGGTTTTATTGTTCGATCAATAATATAAGTTGCTTAGACTAACCATTTTATATACCTAGTAAGTAACCTTGCTAGGTTATTGTTTTGGATTACATATGCAATTTAACTGAGATTTCCCAAATCAAACTGCAGTAAGGCACATAAAACTTGTAGAATTGTAAATTGAATAAAGTACATAAACTCATAATGTAGAGCAAGATTTATTTATCGAAAGCAAAATAAACACAGTACCAAAAATAAATTGTGTTCGTAAATATTTAAAAAAATATTTGTTTTCCTTCTCCTGTAAAATTTGGTGAACAAAACTTGCTAGGTTTTGATTTTGGACAGCCGACATATAAGTACCTACTCCGATTCAAAAACCTGGATATTTTTTGTATACAAAGGGAATATAAAACCCAAGGAATTAGTGAAAAATATTTAACGACATTGGTCGGCATCAACAAACCAAAGGACAGAAGCTCGAAATATTTTTTATATAGTTTGCATACACATAACATTTTTCGCTGCACATGTGAGATTATGCGTTGTTGAAGTTTGTTTACTTTTTAGTGATAACCAGGTGATAATCTTACCATGCTGTATTCTAAATTGGTTATTTGTATAAAAGTAAGTAAGTTGTTGATCTCTAGTCTGGAAAATGTCCCATAATTTTGGAGAAACCAAGATTTAAAATAGGTTTTTTGCTTTGATCTACATACGGGCTAGTAGGTCAAACTGCCCAAATGTTGGAAAATCAAACAAACCTGAAAGAAGTCCAACAAACACTGGTTTCCCTTCACCAGGTCGTTGTATCCACTGTAGTTGGGCATCACGTCTTTCAGCCAAGGCGTAAGCGATAGCGCGCCACCTATGTTAATAATATAAAGTCTAAATTAATCAGGTTATTGTTGGCATCACATTTACAAACCTAGATAAAAGATATCTTACAATATAACAAAGCCCAATTAATAGTGTTCAATTAAGTAACGTACAGTAGTAGTACCACGATAGCAGGTGACTTTGAGAGTTCAGACATCAAAAATTTAAGGAACACCTTGTAACAGCGGCTATTAAAATTACTTTAACGTAGTAGTCATCAGCTTAAAAAAAATATAAACATGATTGTTTCATTCCGACGATCTCTGTGACGCATTGTAATATATATCGCTGGCTTAATTTTCAAAACTCGTAACTCCAAAATTTTCGAAATATTGATTTTAATGCCATCTGGTGTAAAATGTTGTCACGAACACGATGGAATCTCTCGTATCTCCTAGTTGTTTTTAGTTTTGTTGCTGTTTATGAAAAATAAAACCACGTATGTCCACGGCATGAGAAGACGCCATTTTGAATGACGCAATACTTCGTAACTCCCGCGCTCAGTTCAGTCATCGACAGATTGCAAGGATTCGCGCGCAGTTTTTCTCATTTTTAATACTTATTGTACGTGTTTGTGAAAACTGATGTAGAATATACGATTGGGTAAGTCCTTTGTTTAATTTTATTATGTTTTTTATTGACTTCAGTGTTGAAAAACAAAGAAAAGTTGTGATAAAGTTCTTAATGGAGTTACGTAGTTTTCTCGCTGTAAAGCAAGTGTTGAATATGTCTGGTGTCAAGGAGTTACGTAGATTTGTCGAATCGTAAGACTGATCACTTTTATTTATTGCAAGTTTTTATTTCTTTCAGCTTCTATGTAAGCGTTGATAATGTCGAGAAAAGCTCGTACATTGAGGATATTACAAAATGTGAATTTTAATACGGAAATTTCCGATGATGAAATTCAGACGTATACAGTGCAAGATGATGGTTCCTTGCATAAAGAAAATGATAATCCTGGTCCTCAAATGATTAGCGGTACGCTGCAAAACATTTGTATTTTCGCGGATGGATCCGTTCATAGGAGATCAGGTAGATGCCTTGTCATACATAAACTCATAGGTTTACAAAGTCCATTTGTGAGCAGCGATGAGCTACCTATATAAAATCCAAGTATTTATATGAATAAAAAATGAATGATTTTAATATTATTTCCAGATACTACAATTAGACAACCTATCACGCATGAAAACACTACAGAAACTGCTGAACCATCTACGTCTATTGACGAAACAGTGGAAAATGTCGAGCCACCTAAAAAAAGACAGAAGAAGTGTCGACCAGATGAGTGGAATGTGACGCAAAATAAAAAAAAACAGAGAAAAGGTAAAGGCCTACATGGGAAAAAAGAAAGTAGAAAATAAATGGCAATTCAGTGAGCCCAAACCAGAGAAACAATTGAAAGAAAGGTGCGCTTGTAAACTAAGTCTAACGAAAAACACTAAAATACAATGTTACAACATAACAGATGACGACAGAATGAAGATATGGCAGAACTTTTGGTCATTTACTTGGACTGAAAAAAAAAAATTTGTTAAGTCCTTCTCTGTCTGCAAGAGCAAAGAACGTGTGAGAAGTGACGGACCCACATCACGACGCAAGCATTCCGTTGAGCTATATCTATTGAGTGACAACAAAAAAGAGAGATTCCGGGTATGCAAGACAATGTTTTTCAATAGATTTCTTTCCGGCCCTGGTGGGGGCGCAGAGAGGGGCCTCGAGGCTTCGCCTCATTACCCCGGCGTCAACTCGAGGGGTGACGACCCCTCGGTCCTTGGGTTTTGTGGGAATCTTTTCTTTCCCTTACTCTCAATGTTTTTTTTGGCATCATTCCGTTTGTAATCTTTTTTTTTTAAATAAACCCAAGGACTCTATGGTGGTTCCGCAGGGATCAGGTCCCGCGGAAGGGGTCGCCATGGGCGGTCGTCTTCCTGGGGCCGGGGCTGGGGCGGGGCGATGTTGTGGAGGTGCTCGTGGTGCCCGTTGTCGGCGCGATCGTACATTCGACGCGCCGTCTGCACGACGAATTGTTTTTAAATACGTTGAGCATTGGAGAATGGGCAATACAAAAGTGGATTATCAGCGAACAAGATGCTAACGAACCTACAGAGAGACCAAAGAACAATAAAAGAAACGAATGTACGTCCAAATTAGGACAATTTTTTGAATCACTACCAAAAATGGAGTCTCATTATTGTCGTAAGGATACCACAAAATTGTATTTAGAACCAACATGGACAAGCAAAGCTCAACTGTACACAGCTTATCGAAATGATTATTGTAAAATTGAAAAATTACAACCCTTAAGTGTGGCTACTTTTCATAATCTATTTGATGAGCTGAACTTGTCTTTATACAGACCAAAGAAGGATTTTGATCCTGCTGTAACTGACTTGAGGGCTTTAAAATATAATACAGACGGAACTATTTTATACAAGTTGCGATTTTCCGAAACATACAGAACTCTCCCAACAAGAGTGCATACATCAAGTGTCCATCCATTTAACAATATACCACGACTCTATTCTGCAAGAATTCCAATAAAGATAGAAAAATATAAACATCTTCAAGAGTTAAAACAAACTATGGAAAAAGATTACCACAATTTTTATGACAACTTACCCCATTCTTAAATTCTCTTTGTTAATTTTCTATGTGAACCACATTTTTATTTCACTCCATAAAACTCGCACAGCCTTAATAACTGCGTTTATACTCATTTTATGTAGCAAAGCAATAAACGGATTTTTTTTTAATAAAAACCTGTTTTTTTAGTAATGCGTAATACGTATATCCATCCAAAATAAAACGGTTTATCACATAGGTAGTGATACCAAACCTTGTATCTCCAGTAAAACTTCGTAAGTCCAACATACAAGTTATATATTTACACGTAAGTCCATTCCTTTTATCATGTTATCAGATAATAAATCATAATTATATGAAACACAAGCATTAATATTATTTAAATGTAAAAAAAGCTATTTGTCTATGTTTTTATTGTTAGTTAATTAATAAAATAGTTTTTTCTTCCTCCTGTAAAATTTTACCGAATGGAGATACGAAGTTTGAAAATTAAGCCAGCGATATATCAGTCATCTAGTACCCATAAGACAAGCTCCGCTTAGCTTGGGGGTAGATGATATTGTGTGGACTGTCCAGTTTTATTTATTTTACCTATATCATTGGAGCTCCTTTGGAACAACAGCGCGCCCTCCGCCACCGTCCACAGCGCAGGGTAGTCCTCCCGAGGCAGCGTCATGCGCGACAACACGTGACAGATACCGTTGATGAAGGGCACGGCCAGGTAGAAAGGGAGGTATACCAATTCGCCGTTTACTACTTTCTGGAACAAATAAAAGGAAAGAAGAAAGGAAGTTAATTTCTTTGGAACTATCATGGTTATTAACACAAATGTCATTTATAACCAATTATGTGTAAAATCTCAATGTTTATTACGGGATATTTACTGATTTTATTATTAGATTTTTAAGTTTTGGAACATTCCATGCGCCATGATCATGGAATAAATTAAGGTAAAGTTTTTATAGGCAGATATACCAATCTACCCAATTTTTTTTTGTCTTTTGCTACGAACGTTACCACTGCCACGGGTTTCCGTATCAATCGCAACTCGATCACTACACAACACTGAAGGGATCAGAAAGAAAAAGATGAATTGTTTAGGTACATATAGTACGAATACCTACACAACAAACGTGAAAAATGTCTGAAACTCGATCATTCAAATATTGGTTAAACACTAAAATGTACACACACATTTTACAGTGACAAAATGGCTTCCCACTTTGCCAAATAAAAAATGGCAAGCCAAGTCCTATTCAAACGTGTGGCCCCCGAGCTCTGTCATCTGATGCCGTCAATATGCAATACATCTATATAATGGTACGGGTAATTATGTCTAGTACACAGAGTACTTATACTCATCTATATATATAAAAGAAAGTCGTGTTTGTTACAACACTTATAACTCGAGAACGGTTGAACCGATTTAGCTGAAAATGGGTGGAGAGGTAGCTAACCAGGAGTCTAACATAGAATACTTTTTATAATTCAAACCATTTGACACAGAGATTAGTTTTCCACGGGGGCGAAGCCGCGGGGCACAGCTAGTTTTAAATATATGTTAAATTACTACACTAGAGTATAATTACAATCTTATTTTTATAACAACCTATTATTACTAACAACGTGCCAATTGGCACTTTTCTTATAGTCTCTATATTGGTCTTCTATACTTAAAGTTTGAAGATACTGTGTTCTTTAGGAATGCACATTTTTGTGATGGCATTGCGCCTGTTTATCTCCACCACCTTTGGGTACGTGGGCCTACCTCAAGCTACAACTGGTTATTGTTAGGTACACCGCGCCGTTATCTCTTATCAAATCACGTATGTACTCGTCACTTTTGGGTCAATGACAAAATACTAGGTACCTACCTAGAATTAGTTGACCAAGTTAAATCAAGGGCGACTCATATCAGGATTTACCTCAAGCAATCAATCATTTTGGATGCGTCATTCTCTTTAATCTATTAATTATCTTTTCCAAAAGGAGGAGGATCTCAATTCGGCTGCAGGTGTTTTTTCAATAATAAAAAGGACCGTCCTGAACAGACCTTTTTGTTTATCTTTGCCAATTGCTGTCCGATTTTTTTGGTTATTTGTTTTTTCTATAGATAGAGTAATGCTGCCTGTACATTGACGCGGAGGGATACAGCAGAGCAGAGCGAGGGAGAAATGGGAAGCGGAGTTACCCTGTCTGTCCTTATGTATGGATTCCGCTGCTCGTACTACGCATAAACTTACTAACTCACCAAATAGCCACGCGTGTGCAGTTGCACTGCATTTGCACTGCTGTGGAACCTGTGGAACTTCGCGAACGGAACTCAATGCAGTTCCGCTCAGTGCGGACCTTTGAGGGAAGTAGGTACCGCAAAAAACAATGATATCCGTTACGCAAAAATGTGACATTTTTGGGTTAATCGTAACAAATGATTAGAAAAAGGTTAGGTACACTTACTTAATCAAAACCAAGGGTAGGGCTGTAGGATTAGGCAGGCCTATCAAATCAGTTGACCTGATTTATGGCAAGGGCATTTTATATCTAAGACCTACCTCAAATGATACCTTGTTGGCGTCGTATTGTTCAATGTATCAAATACCTAGTCCATTAGGTACTCCGTTAGTACCTAGAATCTCTCCCAAATCAGTTGACCTGATTTATGGCAAGGGCATTTGATATCTGAGGCCTACTAGTTGATTTTTGAATTATTAAAGTATTTTATTTTATTTGTCGTTGACTGTGCATGATCTAAGCGAAAGTTATCTGAACAATTTTCAGCATAGTTTCGATGTTATGTGTTATAATTGTAGCTACCTTTACCTTTTGATGAGGCATGATACAATTTGTTCTTATAAAGCTGTAAAAACTGTTTTTTTTTTAGCATAGTTTCTTAAATAAAACATTTCTGAACTCTCATGGTTATTAACACTAAAGTCATTTTAAACGGAATATTAACAATGATTGGAAAACTCAATAATCAAATCATGGTAAATAAAACGATATGGCGCGGTGGGTGAAGGTCCGCCTGCGACGCAGGAGGTTGCGGGTTCGATTCCCGCCGCGGAACAATTGTGTACGATCTGCAGATATTTGTTACGGGTGTTGTCATTTTCTATGTATAATAAAAAAACTATCTATGTAATGTATTGATGTATTATGTATATCAGTGTCAGTCACCCATAACCAAAGCTCTACTTACCATGGGCCTAGATAATGGCTAAGTGAATTGTCAAGCATTATTTAAAAAAAAATTACGTTATAGTTTCATTAAGTACCTCTTCAGCTGGAGACTTAGGTCCGCTGACCCTCATGTCTATCATCTCCTTTATTTCTGAAGCGATGACTGACTCCAAATCCTCAGAGCGTCTGCCGAAGCCGTAGTCCCGCAGGTAGCGGAGGGAGAACCGTCTTTGGACGTGCCAGAAGTACCCGTCCGTGAAGAAAATACCTGGACAAAGTATAAAGTATTATTTTAACTAAAACTATGTTTACGTCGGTCGTTATGATGTGTTTTTTAAGCAAAACTATAATATACTAGCTGCGCCCCGCGACTTCACCCGCGTGCAATTTTACCATGTTTTCTCAATGTTTAAACCTTCCCTGGACTACGACAAACATTTCAAAACCAAAATCAACTAAATCGGCCCAGCCGCTCTCGAGTTTTAGTGAGACTAACGAACAGCAATAGATTTTTATATTCATATGTATAAAGATTATGAAATAGTGGTAAAATCAAAAATCAAATCATGGTAAATATCCCGGTATAAGTGTGTTTTGTGTTAATAACCATTATTATCGTTTCAAAAGTTTTAAAACTCTTCATAGAATTATATTCTTCTACTGAAAGAAACCCGGCTCACTTCCACTCTCAGTACCCATTGCGACGCCCTGCTTGTGGATACCATTGTGATTCTTATACATTACCTAGATAATAAGATCAATGTACACAATGATGCAATAAAACAAATATGAATTTTCCTGTCTATATATATATATATATGTAGGTATGAGTACGTTACTTAAAATCTCAAATGTAAAACTTGCAACCTAAATCAAGAATTTGCATAGATATAAAGAAAGGGTACTGGACTGGATAGAGGACTGATTATCTATATTATATATGTCTATATCTATACTAATATTATAAAGAGGAAACGTTTGATTTTTTGTTTGTATGTTTGTAATGAATAGGCTCCGAAACTAATGGACCGATTTGAAAAATTCTTTCACCGTTGGGAAGCTACACTATCCCCAGTGAACATAGGCTATATTATATTTTCAAAAAGTGAGGGATCCGTAATAAAACCTTGCGAAGCCGGGAAGGTCAGCTAGTACTTAATACAATACATAACATATATAGATATTTTTTATTATACATAGATAACAACCAAAAAGTCTCGCCACTAACCCAACTTCTTCCAATAAGACCTCAGCCGAAAGACAATAATATCCATCCGTCCATCAAACTCCTCGCGGTTCAGCATCTCCTTGATGAGCGCGGAGTCGTTGATGACGATCGTGGGCACGGGTCCGAGGTACATGCCGATCAGTTTGGAGTTGTACCGCTGGCCGAGTTTGCGGAAGGACTCGGCCAAGTCTGTGAAGCTGTGAGCGAGGACGATCCAGAAGGCTCCGTACACGGGGAGGCTAGGTGGCCCTGTTGGAATAATAAAAACACAGATTTCAGTATTAAATAATAATAATTACTACAGCATCATCATCATCAGCGTATAGCAGTCCACTGCTGGACATAGGCCTCCCCCAATGAGTGCTATAGCGCCCTGTCTTCAGCTTGCCGCATCCAGCATCTACCTGCAGTCTTTCGCAGGTCGTCATCGTCACCCCACCTGGTCGGTAATTACTGCATAGTATAAAACGAAGTCGCTTCCCGCTGTCTGTCTCTCCCTATGTTTACTTAGATATTATATATTTTTTACTGTAGAATAGTTTTAGAATATTTTATTGTATTATCTATAGTAAAAAATGTATTTTCTACGGGAATTTAAAACAAATGAAGTGAATTATAATAATGTGTAGCCCTCGATAATTGTCCCAAGGCGGGAATCGAATCCATAACCTCCTGCGTCGGACCTCCGCTTCGCTCGCCGCGCCACATCATTCGTCCGTGATCTGCCGGTATTGCTTTTTAATCGAGATGTATACCTATTTTTGTTTTTCTATCAGTTATTTGGTACGTACGTATGTTTATGAGATTCTCATATAACACAAACTCTCTCACTTTGGGGTGCTTTGGGGCTATGATAAAAATATCCAGCGTTAGATATTCATTCGTATGAGACGATGTCTACAAAATTTTAACCTGATATTTGCAATAAACCTTTTTACAAAGGATGTGTTTGACAATTAGTTTGAATTTATTTATTGATACTTTTTGCAAATCACTTGGAGTTTTGTTGTAGAAGCGTATACATTGCCCTCTAAAGATACATTTATCTTGTGTAGCCTAGTTCTGGACACAGCGAACTGCATTTATCTCTCGACTCGGAATCAAAATCAGACTCGCGACCGGTTTGCGACAGGCGTAAATTAAGCAATCAGTGCTGTCAAACGTCAATTTTGACCAATTTTGGCGTTGTAGCTGGTGTCAAACTAATACAAAATTGACGTTTGACAGCACTGATTGCTTAATTTACGCCTGTCGCAAACCGGTTTCGATTTACATAATCACCCGGTAGGTCACTCTGTAATTAACAGAGCGTTAATAAACATTATCATTTACAGATTGACCTGTCCTTAATTTCAGCCTAACTGCACTAAGAGTAAAATTATATAGGTCAAAGTTTGTATCCGTGTATGTCTTTTGGTACTGGAGACGTGCACTGGTCCCGCGAGATGCGAATAGTTCAAAACATTTATTACGTGTACTCATTCACCGTGGGTAACGCCGCGAGGCACAGCTAGTGATTCATAAAACAGTTTATCAAGCTATAGATTTGACTCATCATGACACGATCGTACATTGACTCTTTGACTGACACTCGTGTTCCTTCGGGACCTACTTAGATAACATTATCGCAAATGGCAATGTCCAAGCATTGTCTGGACAAATGTTAAACTACTACCTACCTATGTCATTATTTAATTAATAAAGAAGAACATACTCGTCATCGTTTACTCACGTATAAATTATATATTATTTGAAACTTGACACATGGTACAGTTTTATTTTGCAGAGTATCCAACCCCATTCTGGGATTGTAAATCATTGCCTTACCAAGTATGAAGTAGGTAGTAGACACGATTAATGTGTTGATTAATTAATTATTTGATTGCACTAGTTGGTGGTCTGCGCCCTCGATCTCAAAAACAGTTCGACGTATAGAAAAAAGATCCAAAATAAAATTTGTAGAGAATTTAATTTCTTCTGAATTCTTATTTATTTATTCATAAATGCAAACACAATAGGAGGCAGACACTACGAGATATTCTCAAAAAACTGTTTTTTTTTTTGCGACCTTTGACTTTGAATATCTAATGACGCTCACACATTGGCATACCTATGTGACTTTTGAGACAACACTTGTTATGCTAAAATAAAGGTCATAAACATTTAGATTATTCCGTTAGATTCCGAGGTTGACCCTTTAGGTAATCAATGTTTTTGTAATGACTCAATAACTAAAAGACATCATTGGGTTACATTCAGTTTTTGTTGCTCTTTAGATTATTAAATTTAAAAAATAATATTGACACGACCTTTAAACAGCATTGGGACTTATCAGGATGTATTTACGAATGAAAACAAGACTCGAATTGAAAGAAAACATAAAGTAAGTACATACATGAATTGATTGTAACGACATCATGCATTGATTGTAACGTACTATCCGTCTGCTGATTTATAGAACATTTTTATTAATTAAAACGATAACAGAATCATCAATCAATCACAGAATAACTATATAGTATGGGACAACGTGCGAAACGTGACAATTAATTTGATAAAATAATAAAAAGATGTATCCAAGTAAAGATGTATCGAAAGTTGTATATGTAAGATGTACCAAGTCAGCCAGCAGCGTGATTTATGACGGAGGCGGCGGCGGCGGGGCTGAAAGCACCAGATTGTATCCCATTCTATAGTAACTATACACTCAAACCCTTTTTAAGGTAACACAGACGATCTCTAGAGCGAAAAGAGCAAATTTGCAAATTTGCTTCCTTTTAATTAAATATCTATTAAAGTACCACCATCTATATTTTTCCTTCATGTCCAACCCATCTTAAGTTTGCCTGGAGAGAGCGACCTTATCGCTGTCAGCGATAAAGCCTACGTACTAGTAAGTAAGTACTACTAAGTACTACATACTTCTATTCTAAGTATTTATTTCTGTGTTGTTTTGTGTTGTATTATAGTGTTTTCTATCATCTATCTTTAGAGACACACAGTAAGTAAGACACAAATAACTCATATAATCTAGCTTTGTAACCTCATGTTTGATGTCCTATTTAAATAAATATGTAAACAAATCAAACACACAAAAATACTAAATTCTCTTTTTGGCATCGAGATTGAAAAGTAATTGTCAGCATTCATTGTAGAAAGAACTTCCAAACAATTAATAAGTCGAAATTCTATTGGGTTAAGTATGGGGGCAATGTTTGTCTTGAGTTTGGCCGGACCGATAAATTATATCTATGTGTAAAGATTGGATACGCCGCGTAGCTTGTAGAACCACTACACTGTGTAGCTCCTCTACTAAAATGCTACACCACTTAGCCCGTCTACATTACTGCTACGCGGCCGTGTAGCTTGTAGAACGACTACAAAGCGTAGCCCGTAGAACGTCTACACCCATTACCCTGTCCTGTCCACATAACTGCTACGCCGCGTAGCTCGTAGAGCTGCTACACCACGTAGCTCCTCTACAAAGTTGCTATACCACGTAGCTCCGCTACGGATATGCTACGCCTCGAAACCCAGTGAACCATCATTCGTTTGTTTCTTTCGTCGCGAGCCTAAAAAGGAGATGGGCAGGACACCTAATAATGATGGCCGATGGACCAAAGCGGTCACAGAGTAGAACCCTTTAAGGGCGAAGCGTCCTCGAGGTAAAGCACCTGCCTGATGGTCGGACGACATCGTCGGGCTGGCTGGAAGACTTTGGATGAGGCTCGCACAGGAGCGAACTGGCGTGTATATATAATCAATACAAATTGTCATATTATTCATTGTTTATTAAAAATAAAAGCGTGTTAAAAACATCAAAGTGATTACTTTATTTTTATGTTTTACTTATATAAGGTACTTAACTTGAATTTTGTGACGTGTCGTGTAAGGTCTATAGGAAATAAAGTACTTTGATATATGTTAAAGAGGAGGCCTCCCAGCAGTGGGTGTCAGCGAGCTGATGATGATGTTAAAATAAAATTATTTGTTGATATTCATAATTCTTCCACCAAACGTTAGTTCGAATCCAACGTACCTACCTACATACCTTCCTAAGAAAGCGCTAGCACCAAAGTGGAGCGGGGCGCATAGCATTTTGTCAAAATACAAAGCTTACAACAACACATAAACATTTAAATAAATAATGCTGGACAATCCACACCCCAAGCTAAGCAGAGCTTGTGTTATAGGTACTAAATGACTGACATGTTAATAGAATAGAGTACATAGATAGATATTTTTAATACACATAGAAACCTACCAGAACACCCGAAAAAAATATCTTCAGATCGTACACACAATTGTCCTGAGGCGGGAATCGAATCCGCAACCCCCTGCGTCACAGGCGGCCCTTCGCCGACCGCGCCACAGAGGTCGTCAAACAATTAAATGGATATTATTTTTAAAAAGTTTTAAGTACTTGTTGTTTTACTCACCAGGAGGAAAATTTGGAGGTCTTTTGAAAGCATTTTTAAAACAATAAATAACTAAATACAACACAAGCAATAAAGCTACAGTGGCTGCAATCATTTTGCTACTGGCAGTTGTTTTCGAACTGATTAAAGTTTATAAGTTAGGTACTTAGTAAGCTCTGATACTCTGACAATAATAATATAAGTAAGTATGTACCTATCTACTTACGTATGTGAATAAACTTGTATCGCATAATTTAAATACCTAACTACGATTATCAGTTATTATTTCTTGACACAAATTGTTCTTCGCCCAAATACGAGTAGGTATAGGTGCTTTAACTCGACACCGGGACGGTTCTCTCTATGTAAACTTTATTAAAAGTTACGAAGGATGGTACCTAGGTACCTAATTGCAAAAAATATAGGCACTAAACAATGCTACGGCACTTAGTGGCTGGAGACCCAACGCTGTACAATAATATAATAGAATAGAAAACATTTGTTTGGACTCAGGTACAAAATACAGGCACAAAGGCAAATAAAGTAGTTTATCATGGGGGTAGGTGACACAAATACATAGGTGATATAAAGAAAATAAGACTACCTCCATGAGACCCTGCGCCGAAATAGGGGTTGGCTCAGCGTGTGCTGAACATTATAATATTCAGCGCTGTTTTCAGCCAAAGACCTTAATACTAATTGAAGTCACGGACGAGAATTTGGTGACAAAAAGGGTGTTTTTTTTTAATACAAATAAACAAAAGTTGAATAATACGGGTCAAAGTTACTAATAGGTGAGTATAATATTTTTAGGATGATGTTGGAACTAATGTTATTGACATAGCTCTAAGAATTAACAAGCTGAAGTGGCAGCGGGCCGGCCATATCTCGCGAAGAACCGACAATCGCTGGGATAAACGTGTTCTTGAGTGGAGACCGCGGCTCGGCAAACGTAGTTTAGGACGCCCTCCGGCCAGGTGGGATGACGACTTGCGAAAGACTGCAGGCAGATGCTGGATGCGGCAGGCTGAGGACAGGGCGCAATGGCGCTCATTGGGGGAGGCCTATGTCCAGCAGTGGACTGATATAGGCTGATGATGATGATGATGATGATCAGTCAACGATTATTGTTACTTATTTTTATTATCAGTCAACATCTGGTATCTGATTTTAGCAATCACATACCAGCAATTAATTTTTAATGTAATGAAGATCAAACAGAACCTTAATAATAATCATTTGGACTTTAATCTGATAGGTACTTACCTATTTTACTGTAATCCTTGCTGCGATAGTTAGGCAGGGGGAAGTCCCCTAAGACAATAATCGTTGTATATTGGATTATTTTTGCTCATTGAAATATGTATATTGGATTATTCGTTTTGTTAAATTCTATGCTAGTGATTAATTAGGTTGACTACACTATTGCATAGGTAATACCTGTAAAAATAGTTGTAATGCTTTAAATAAATAAAATAATAAAAAGATCGGACAGCCGCTAACGCCGCCCGCCGGACACATGTAATTTTTTTTATAAATAAAATAATAAAAATAATCCACACGGCATCATCTAGCCCCAAGTTAAGCAGAGCTCGTGTTATGGGTACTAAAGACTGAACAGAAATACATAATACAATAATTACATGCCGAGATATTTTTTATTGGTATATATAGATAACGACCAGAACACCCGGAACTAAATATCTGTGCATACAATTGTCCCGAGGCGGGAATCGCAACCACCTGCGTCGCAGGCGGACCCGCGCCACAGAGGTTTTCAATGAATACGTCTTTTTGAGAGCGAGATACATACATATGCATTTGATTGTAGGCTAGATACCTAGGTTTATTTTAGTTTATTATTGACAATGCCCTTATACAGCTGCATTAAATTATCTTGACATGTATTTTTTATTTCAATTCAATTTAACTAATTTATTATTATTTTACTGTTATAAATATTATCTATGAATGTTGTATCAAATTTTTAAACAAGGCATGTCTGTCTGCTTTTTCTAAAACACAATCCCTTATGGTGTTTCCTATATCAAAATTAATGTGTGTTTTATAGTAAAATTGTTATATAATTTTTATGTACAACTGACCGACATCAAGTGTAACATGTGTACCTACGGTAGAACTGAATAAATGAAATGAAATGAAATATCTGTAAAGGAATTCAAACGGTTTTTTGAAGAAACAGAGATTGAACTCCACAGCCGGGCAACTTTTTTTTATCGACATAAAACCCAAGTAGGATATTCAAGTATACACAAATAAAGGTACGTAACCTTTGCTAATAAATCAAGTAGCTACCTCTACCTTTCGAAATTCCTACGTATTTTTTTGATTGATCAATTTTAACCATAATTTGGTCATCATCATATTCTGCAATGAAAAGCAATTTCACAGAAAAAGTGTATCTAATCAAGCTAATTGGGACGGGCCGGCCCTTCCTACCTAACTACCTGCTTGAACACTGCAATTCCTTCTAATAAGAGCTCGCTAATCATCCAATCAAGCCAATAGCGACTGAACAGACGTTTTTCTAGACAGTGGTCTTTTAGATCTAGCCGAAAACAGGACGTCTTAATCTAGCCTCAGGAATATCCCTTTACCCGGGTCATTTACATAGGAAATCTCACAAAATAATCACAAAATATAATAGATACAAGTGAAAAACCAGTTGGTCTTAAATCTGCGTTCCTTTACGATCGACCAGCATGCACTAACCAAATGGTTTAAATTCGATTATGATCTGATATGATCATAATCGAATTTAAAACATTTGGTTAGTGCATGCTGGTATTATATATTTCTATGCACAAATAAGAAATAGGGTCAGATTCGTTAGGTAAGTCCTAACGAATCGGAAATTTTGTTGGTCGATATTTTTTATTTCTCTATGCATAATAAATTAGAAAATAAATAAATTATTCTCAAATAAGAAATAAAATGGTTATTGGTTTCTCTGAAACGTTCGCAATGGATATTTTTTTTAAATTAGTGAATAAATTGAAACATTAACGTGAAGTGAAGTTGATGATCAAGAAATGTATTAATAAAGCAGGATTTTCTACCTCTAAATTGTCAATCCGAGAAGAGGGTTGAAGAAACAGTTATTTTCTCACTGTTTTTCGAATCCCATCTCTAAGATTGAGTTCAATAAGTGTAACTTCTTACTTACTAATACGTTTAGTTAGCACATACCGACAGAAATAAAAGGCTTTGTTGGATTCCTTTCCTAGTAGGTACCTACCACTGGTGTCTGGTAAATATATTTACTGGTGTGGCCCAAACCCTACAGCGTTGTAAAAAATGGGCATCATGAAATACGGTCTATGGATGAAAGACATCTTTTGGAAGACAAACTATGACTTCGATAGACCCGACTCGGATCTGTTCAACTTTCACCCCCAGGTTGTGGTGGTACTTGCGGTACAGGGTGTCTCTCATGGACGTTCGTATGCCAAGTAGGTACCTACCCTCCTAGTTACCTATCTACCTACCTAGTTGTGTTTTGCAACGCTAAAGCTTTACAATATAAATAAATATATATACCTAATTTTAATTTGAAACAGGTAGTAGAAAACTTAATATAATAACTCAAATTCAAAGTATGTCTACTTAGAAAATATAATTTAGGATGTACTATTGCAGCGATGTGCCACAAAGATGGCAGGATCCGAGGCTGAGACTTTTTTGCACAATAGCAACATAATGCTGAGTCGGACACAATTTTGTAGCATTTAAGTTTTCTAATAGATACCAAGTAGTTATGTAGTATTTATGGTGTTGGGTAATTAAGGAACTAGTTAAGTAAAATAGTTAAAGAATAAAGAATAACGTTTTTATACATCATATACTTCCTATGCTATATTTTAAAGGCGAAAGTTGCCATTATGAAGATGTTTGGCCGAAGACAATGCCAAAATTACTAAATGTACCTACATATTTTGTCTTAAATTTTGCACATTATATTTTGGAACTGGAATAATATGAAGGCTACTTTTTATTCCAAAAACGCGTGCGAAGCTGCGGGCCGAAGCCGGTTTATACTAAAATCATAGGACGACTGTCCAAAAAAACCGCAGCAGCAAAACATTCGTCTAGTTTTTTCATTTTCATTTATTCAGTTCCACCGTAGGTACACATGTGACACTTGATGTCGGTCAGTTATGATAAATGTGTCAAACTGTCCAGCCCAATATTATATATGTACCTATTTATCATGAGACCGTGAATTTCGGAATCACCTACAAGTTAATAAATAAATTAATAATAGTAAAATTAAATCATAAATAATAAAATATAATTATATATTAAAATAGCGTGTTATTAATGAAGTCATTTTTATTTATGTATTATGCTAGTTTTCAAAATATATTACTATGGACCGACAAAATATATAACTTTAATAAGATCTCTTACTTTTGTATGTCTGAAATAAAGTATAATTTTTTTTCGCTGGCGAGACGACCTTAACGCCTTCCTTAGAGATTGGTGGGAGATCGCGCGTGCCCGCATTGAGTGGATAGATTTGGGGGAGGCCTTTGCCCAGCAGTGGGACGAATCAGGCTAAATATATAATAAATACCTACTTGTGAATCAATAAATGTATTTTCTTTCTTTCTTTCTTTAAATATACTTTTTTTTCACAGGTACATAATGCCAGTCCTATGCATATCTCTTGACCTAGTCGGGATAGGGTTTCAAAGTATTTTCGTAATGCACGGCCTCGATGTGGACATATCGTACGCTATAGAATGTTTCTGTTACCTGGTGATGCTGGGCGTTATTCCATTGGTTTATGCTGGAATACTACCGAAAAAGGACGAAATCATGAACATGCTGGATAATATGAATGCAGATTTTAATCAAGTTTGCAGTTTGGAGACTAAATACAGGTAAACTGCTGTTCCTGAATAATTAAAATGGGTTGGAGCACTTTGATGGCGCGATTCAAGTGGGAACATCTAGTTAAATAAATAAATAATGCCGGATAATTCACACACCATTAACTAGGCCCGTAGGCCCAAAGCTAAGCAGAGCTTGTGATAGGGGTGGGTACCAGACAACTGGTACAGGTACATAATACAATACATTAGATAAATATATCCCGCAGGTGGACCCACCGCGCCACCGAGGTCGTCAATTCGAGTCTAATTTAGTTTGATGTGATGTGTGACGACGGCCGCTGGGGCAAACGTGTTCTTGAGTGGAGACCACGACTCGGTAAACGTAGTGTAGGACGCCCTCCGACCAGGTGGGATGACGACCTGCAAAAGACTGCAGGTAGATGCTGGATGCGGCAAGCTGAAGACAGGGCGCTATGGCGCTCATTGGGGGAGGCCTATGTCCAGCAGTGGCCTGCTATAGGCTGATGATGTGTGATGGGTGGGAGGACACATGAATGAAAAAACGAATGAAAGGAGGCCTACCTTGAAACACAGCGAACTCGCAACCTCCTGCGTTGCAATCTCACCTTCGGCCTACCACAGAGATCATCTATATAAATATTTCTTTCAGGAAAATGTTCATGGACCGCCAGCTGACAATATGGATGCTGTGCATCAGCTGGTTTCTGATCACGGGCTTCACAGGGCTGTTATTCATGCTGTTCCCTGTGAGCCTTCTGACTTACCAAAGCTTGTTCGCGACACAGGATGAGTTCTACACCAGACCTCTGGCCTTCCCCATGTGGTTGCCAAAGGACGATCCCTACCGAACGCCCAATTATGAAGTCTTCTTGTTTCTACAATTGTGCTTCTCTATTATTTATATCCAAGGGTTCTGCGGTAAGGACATTTTGACTAGAGATGATTGAAGTTTGAGTAGGTAGGTAGGATAGAAGGGAATAATCGGTTATATGAAAAAAAAATTATAAGAGTATTTGAGAGATTATTAGGATGCTTTAAATGTGTAATTCGAAATTTTCAGTTTAATTTTGCAATTAATCTCTCATAAAATCAATACATTATAGAAACAAGTTCATTATAGTGCCAAGTTCAAACAACGTAACAAATTATGATTAGGAGACGATGTTTCTACCACATCGTCAATTTCCATCGGGTGAGATTGTGGTCAAAGGAAGGTCTATCGACAATAATAAAAAAGAAACGTTCCTTTGTATCTCTCAGGCTACGAATACCTGCTCTTCCATTTCCTGATCCACTATCTCACGATGATGGACATGGTAATCCTGGACTTGCAAGTGATATTCGACGGGCTGGATCCGACAGTGGCCAGCCTTCCTAAACTCCACCCTTCCAGGGTCGAAGTTCAGAGGATACTTCGGAAGAGGGTTGGCCGAATCGTTAGATGGCACCAGTCTGTTTTCAAGTGAGTAACTTTTAGAGTACTTTTATTGACAAAACTGATTTTTATTTTATCACACGATGTTTAGATGGATGTACGTACCAATGCACAATTTTCGATATATATATATATATATATAGGTACAATACATATAAACCTTCCTCTTGAATCACTCTATATATTAAAAAACCGCATCAAATTCATAGGGACAGACATACAGCGGGAAGCGTCTTTGTTTTATTTATACTATGTAGTGATAAATAATGCTAGAGAATCGACACAGCATCATCTAGCCCCAAGCTAAGCAGAGCTTGTGTTTTGGGTACTAATGACTGATATATTATTTTGTAATTTTATCTTTGATGAAAGAACTTAAAATGAATGCGCGACAAGTGTAAAGATGAGGTTTCACATTTTATCAATCTCTCTGTGCCAATAGCAAGCAGCACTATCTAGAGTTTCTTTCGTTTAAGGATTCTACATGACGATTCTGCAACATAGTAAAGCGGTTAACCCTTAATTACTCGCGTGGGGTGTTTAACACCCCAGCGACTGTTTGATCGTCTCTAGTTATTGGAGTTTCGAATTTACAACGCTTATTTTTAAATCTTAATCATAAATAAAAGTATAATTGTGTTTGTAAATCATAAATAAAGTCTGATTTTGTATGTATTTGGTAGTTTTATCTACGCGAGTACTTAATTAGTAAAGTCTATTAATATTTTCAGAGCGATATCCACGGTATCTTCGGTGTTCGGTCCACCTTTGGTCTACCAAGTCATGTTCAGTTCAATTGCCTTATGTTTGATCTCATTCCAAATAACGAAAGTAAGTTTTTTAAACATTTCCAACTTGAATAGCCGATTCATAGGAAATTTACACTTAGGTGGGTTTCCATAGGAACCTACCTACCTCCAAGAATGTTTCCTAGAATTAAGAAAGAAATTCCGACAGGACAATTTAAGCAGAGATGGAAGGAGATAAAGGAGGCCTCTGCCCAACAGTGGGATTTAATGGGCTGCTAAGCAAACATGTGTACCTACAAACAGACAATAGCAGTGTCTAAATAACGTGCTAGGGTTTCTCTTTAACTTAGGTATGTAGTGTAGGTACTAAGGTACCTAGTAAGTTGTAAAAAAAATTACATAAGTAAGTATTGTAATTCTTGTGCTGCAATATTCTTTATTCTAACGACAGGTCTTGACCAAGACGACATCTATTCGGCATTCTTTTGGTTTATTTACTCATCTCTTCCGCCATCACTTTGGTGGCAAAAATGCGTCCGGTTTACGTCAGAAATAAAAATTCAAAAGTTTTATTTTCTTTAGTCTTACAAAATAAGCACTTAGACAAGTAAAATGTTATACTATTCATTGGGTATTATCAAATAACATTTAATGTTCACTTCAATTTTTTGTCCACAAGTGGCAGAAGTGAAAAAGAAACCACTAGTAGGTAGTCATATAACTTATGTGTCTAATACCTACATTTCAAACAGTTTCAAAACCCGCTGTATTTCAGACACTGGAAGAGGGCGGCTTGAATGTGCTATTCGCAATGCTAGCGATCTGCGGTTGTGTGCAGCTCTGGATACCGTGCTACCTCGGCACTCTTTTGAGGAACAAGGTAGAGTTCCGGTGGCTGTGTCTACATAAGTACCTACGAGGTATCAGATGTTCCAGAGAGTATAGTATATAAAAATTTTATGTTAGCGCCTCGAGACCATTCTCTTTACAACTGCAAAATAAATAAATAATGCTGGACAATCCACGCAGTATCATCTAGGACCAAGCTTGTGTTATGGGTACTAGATGACTGATATACTTAATACAATACCTACATTACATAGATATATATTTTTATTATACATAGATAACGACCAGAACAAATACATATCTGCAGATCTTACACTAATTGTCACGAGGCGGCATAAGAACCCGCAACCTCCTTCGTCGTTATTAGGTATGTAGTTGATGGTAATGGTGATTTTATAGGCTAGATATATTGTGCTTACCGTAGGGGCTTACCTACATCACCCGCCTTTTGACGACCTCTGTGGCGCGGTGGGCGAAGGTCCGCCTGCGACGCAGGAGGTTGGTTGGATTCCCTTCCCCATGCCTCGGAACAATTGTGTGTACGATCTGCATACATATTTTCCGGGTGTTCTGGTCCTTATCTATGTATAATACAAAATATCAATCTACATATGTAATATATTGTATTATGTATATCAGTCATTTAGTATATACCGATAACACAAGCTTTGCTGAGCTTGGTGCTAGATGATGCTGTGAGGATTGTCCAGAATTTCTTTTTTTCTGCCTCCCAGGGCTTCGAGATAGGCGACTCGTGCTTCAACTGCGGCTGGCACGAGACCCCACTGGGCCAGATGGTTGGGAAAGATGTGCTCTTCATTATCTTCCGCTCGCAGATTCCCATCTACATCAAGTTTACTGGCCTGCCTAATATACAGCTCGAGACCTTTTCCTCGGTAGGTTTCTCTTGTGTATAATGAATACTAATCCCAATGTAGCTTAAAGAATTAGCAAACTACCTCGTGTGTTCATAAGTCTTGAGACACAGTAAAACTAAAATATTTTTGGAGCTAAGTTGAGTATTCATTTATTGGATATTAAAATTAAAACTACTGACATCTAGATCTGTATTTAAAAATAAATCATTCAAAATGGCCGCCTTTGCATTCAATGCAGGCCTTCAAACGCGTGCGCCATTCATCTATGGCGGCACGAATCTTTTCAATGGGAATCCGTTTCGATTCTTTAATAAGGGCTCGCTTGAGAGAATCCAGGTTTGGGTGAGACTTTCTGCATGCCCTCAGCTCCAATTCCGTCCATAAAGAATAATCCAAAGGATTCAAGTCAGGGCTTGACGAGGGCCAATCTTCGCTCCGAATGAAGCCTGGCAAATTGGCCTCCAGCCAACGTTGGGTAGTCTTAGCTTTATGGGAGGGAGCAGAGTCCTGTTGGAAAACCCAGTATTTTCCAGCGAATAGCGTATAATTTAATGGTATAACCACCGCTTCCAATATGTCGGTTTGGTAATTTTGTGCCTTCACCTTGACGCCTTGCTGGCAAAAATGAAGCGAAGTGACCCCCTCGTAGGAAACACCCCACCAAACCATCACACTTGCTGGATGATGAGTGCGCTGGACATTGCGTACTTCCTCGGCTGGACGTCCTTTGAACTTCTGGCGTAAACCTTATTGTTCTGCCGGTTAAACTTTTCTTCCACCGTGAAGGTCTTTTCATCGGTAAACAGGATATTTTTTGGATCGTGTCTCTTCAATAGGTTCCGACATCGTTCCAGTCGCAATTTACGAAGACGCTCGTTTAAATAATGCACTTTCCTTCGACTGTAGGCCTTTAGTTTAAGATCATATTTAAGTATCCTGTTCACCGATATTCGTGAAATGTTGGTCTGCAGAGCTAATTTCTTTTGAGTCCGGCAAGGGTTGCGACGAATTCGCTCTCTGATTACTTTGATGTTGGCGGGCGTCCTTACAAACCGCAGGCGGCCACATCTTCCACGGTCTTCTAAAGAGCCGGTCTCCTTGTACCTCTTTATGGTATAATACACAAAGTTCCGACTACATCCCAAACTTTGGATTTCACTAAAAACTTGCATTGGTTTTTTTCCTGCTTGAAACAGTGAAATTACAGTCGCACGCAAATCTTTTGTTGGCGCCATTTTCACGGAGAATGAAACAAATATTCAAATGTATATTTTTTCTGATTCAAAACATTCGAAATTTAAATTTTAAATGTTTAAAAAAGGTTGCATGAATTACTTTCTTTTTAAATTAATTAAATAAGTTCGTCTCAAAACTTATGAACACACGAGGTAAAGTGGCAGTGGGCCGGCCATATATCGCGAAGAACGCACAACCGTCGTCGGGTAAACGTGTTTCTGAGTGGAGACCGCGACTCGGCAAACGTAGTGTAGGACGGCTGATGCTGGATGCGGCAAGCTGAAGGCAGGGCGCTATAGCCCCCATCGGGGAGGCCTATGTCCAGCAGTGGACTATTATAGGTTGATGATGAATCCAATAATGTACCTTTACATTACTTTTGTTAAACGCTGTTGGTTTTAATAAACTACTAGTTTCTGCTCGCGGCAACGCATGCGTTGTGTGTCTATGGAACCGTCCTTTAGAGTCCAGATTCAGGTCTACATCTATGCAAAATTTCAGCCCGTTCAAAATTTTAGATCAGTTCAGTTCGATTCTGTTCAGTAGTTCTGGCGAGAAGTAACAAACATCCATCCATCTAAACATCCAATCTTAAGTGATGTGATGATTTATAATAATATAATACTTAATATGCAATAATTAATATAATACTTTAATAATAATAATAGTGTTATAATAACAAAATCTTATGTAAGTACTGAGTAAGAAAGGAACATGGGATTTCCGTTTTATATCAGTTCATTTATTATTAATATGTACGTGTGTTGGTAGCTTAAGATGTAATTATAGCTGTAATTAGTACATATCTAATTATAAGTATTGATACAACGGGTATTTATCGCGTTTATTTACCTTTTTTCCCGACGCGACGTTTCAACAGGTTTACACTCTGTCGTGGTTACGAGATGACTAGTACATATCTACCTGCACCCTATTGGGCACTGCAGTATTAATTGTCAGTCATTTACATAATTACTTGTTTTCTAAAAAATATTTACCTAAATCTTTTAAAACGAATGCAAATCTGTTTAAGCCTCTAAGCTTACGAAAATGTTGTAGAAAATACTAAAGACACCTTATAGGTAGGTACTTAAATCTACGACTTAAGGCGAACACACGTAGACGAAATTTCATTGAAATATGTTCATCATCATCATCATCAGCCTCAACTAGTCCACAGCTGGACGTAGGCCTCCCCCAATGAGCGCCACAGTCCCCTGTCTTCAGCTCATATACATATATGTACAATAACTAGCAATGTTTTTCCGTAGAAGTTTCTCTGTAAAAATTAAGATTTAGAGGAAACTTAAGGATGTTTTTCTATACAGTCAAGTTTAGTCAATCGTGTTTCGACTCCCATAACTTACTAACTAGAATCCTAAACTATTGATCCTCATCAAAAAATAATTAAAAATTCAGTGTGTTTTGCCTTAAAATCATGAAGACAAAACATATTTTTAATATTAAATAATAACATACATTTTATTTTTCAGATTATGAGCACGTCTTATTCCTACTTCAATATGCTACGTCAATATAGCGGTTAACTTGTACCAAGGTGCGCCTATCGAAAAATAATCACATCTCTACAATAAAATTTAAGAATGAGGTACTCAATAATTAGTTACAAATGAATTATGAGACAACAAAAGATAAAAACTGTGGAGCAGCGTCATCGCACATAATGAAAAATTAAATTGAAAAGTTTTTATTTCTTTAAGCTTACAAATAAGCACTTAGTCAGGTCATATTTTATACTATTCATTATTATCAATTAAAATTATCTTATAGTTTACTTAAATTTTTTATCCACCAGTGGAAGAAGTGAGAAGAAACCACTAGTATGTTCATAACAAATAACATAACTTTCCTATAAAGCACTGCTTTTATTAAATGATCATGACTCAAAAGTTGCTTTAGTTAGATGTTTAGATACATTCACAATAGTGTTTTAATAATAGTTCTTACTAAGCTAGTCTTCTTCAATTGCTCTAACCATCTGTTGAAAACCATCTTTGGTAATCTATGAGTAAATAAAATATTCTTACTTTACATGTCTTTCAATAACGAGACCCTTTGTCCTCTGGCAATAAGAAGTATATTGTAACAGGTCCTTTCTTTGTGTGAACTATTTCTGAATGACGTATCAATTGAGTTGCAGCCAGCCCATATAGTAAGCATGGGATTCCTGAAAAAAAAAAAAAGAATTTAATAATAAATAGTCCATCTACTATATGTTGATAGGTTACTTGCAGAATACCTTATTGTCTAGTATATTGACTTTTTTTTAAGTAAAGTAAATAATAATAATAATAAAAGACAAGTAAACATACAATAATCTTAATTAAACTTATTAACTTTTGACCAAACTAGTTTAAATTGTGTGTATTATTGGTTCTCAGGTTCTCACACACATTGTGTAAAATTTGTTGGTTTTTGTAGTTTTTTGTCTAAGAATTGTATTGGTAGGTTAATATTATAGTAGGTATTAACCATATAACCATATAAATATACAGTAGGTATTAACCTACCTATAGTTAACATTAGTGCTAGTCATGCATGAAAAATATTCTTACCAAAGTTTGCAACTTTTATGACTCTCATAAACTTATCTGATGCACCCAAATCTTCAGCGGTTTTTCTGGAACAGTGATACTTGATGAATGGGAAGCAGCCCGTTCTTAGAATCTGATAGTTCGAAGCTCCGACCTTCCAGTTGAAGTTCGACATGCCAAACTGGTCATCTTTTACACTACTGTACTGAAAATAACCAAGATTTGTTTGTAGAAAATGTGTGAGTCGGTAAAATTTCACAAGTTTAACAGGACTAAGACAACTGGACAACACTAACAAAAATTGAGAACAGCACTTGAAAATGTACCAAAATAGTGTATAGATTTTGAACACTCGAAACATAGGATTTGTTTGAGGAAACTCTTTCCCATACAAAAAAGATAATAGGATGAAAAGAGTTTAGGCTAGGAAAATTGTTTTTAGTTTCTATACCTAACCATTCTCTCTGTTCTACATATGTGTAGCAGGTACCTAAGTTTCTATCACATTGGTGGGTTAGGATTTACAAACATTTCGATTCAAATCTAGAATAAAAATGAAGGGATATTACCTTTACAAAATACGAAGTCCATGGTGGTTCTTTGCATTGCGTCAAATAAGCGGTCAGAACTTCTGATGCAGTTGGTTTTGATGAAAACAGAAATAAACGAATCGCCGCGATTCTCATTTTTAATATTCAGGATCTATTTTATTCAAAAAGGGTTTTTCTGCTTGTACTACCTAGTTACCTACCCAACCTACCTATTTATTATTTACGTAAATAAGAATTTTCAGCAGCTCAGCTGACAAAACACAGCTGATTCATTCTGTCTGATTGAGACAGTTGACACTAAGAACAAAAGATTGTTGACTTGACATTGACTTTTCTTTGATTTTCCTTCATTTACCAACATTATTCAAAATACATGCAAAATACGTTGGGTTGCGTTGTTTTATCGGGATTTAAGTATTAGATTTTTGAACTTTCACATATTTCGGCAGTTTCATGCGCCAGGGTCACCGAATAACTAAAGACACTGCAAGAAGGTTTTATTGGCAGACATACCGAGATCTACCCAAATGTTTTCTTCTACTGCAAACGTTACTAAGTAAATACAATTTTTATAGCCATAAATAAAAGCCATAAAGAAATGTGTTGATTAAGGCATCAAGTACTACCATTACTATTCGTTTGTTTGTGTGTGTAAACAATAAAACAGACAGGGTTTTCAAAATAGAAATGTTGATTCTTATAACAAATTATAATAACATTTTACATAAAATGATAGCATTAAATCAGTCCAAAACCAACTCCACTTTGACAGTTAACTGTACAGAGTGTCTCCGTCCGCGCCAAGAATAAGTGTAAGTAACTAAAATCCAAACCCTGAATTAGGGAACTATTATAAAAGATCCCTGAAGATTCTAGAAAAGCGCACAAATTCGTGGCACAGAGTCTTCAAAAACAGCAGCACATACTTACAAAATAACGACTTCAAAACCTTAAAGACAGCTTTCTTAAAACATTGAATAAAAAGTGTACTTATTGAAATTATGATTTAACATATAATATAAACAAGCATTTAGTAGCTAGTCAAAGTAGTCAAAAAGAAATGTAATTAATCTTAAACATTACACACATTCATTTATTTATTATTTAAACATTTTTCACTTTTCATTGTTTTCATTCATTAGAAAATATTATATGGTAAAATAGAATACTTTCGTTTTCCCGCAACAACTTTTTTAAAATAGTTAAAGTTTGCATAAAAAATACAATTTAAACATTTTAATGTCAGTTGTCAAAAAATATTAAAAATCATGAAATAAGCTTACCTACCTACAAACCTACAAAAAAATAGTTTGCGGCACTTTGTTGTGTTTTTGGAAACAACAAAATTAAATTTAAATACAATGACAGGCAGATAATTATGTTTACATAAAAAATAAAATTAAAATATGTTAATGTCAGTTGTAATTTTTTTTTATTTATTTAGCCTGATACGTCCCACTGCTGGGCAAAGGCTTTCCCCAAATCTTTCCACTCAGTTGTCAATTATCAATCAAAAATTATAAAATAATCTACCTACAGCTTACACCTACAAAAACAGTTTGAGGCACTTTATATTTTTTGGGTCATACCGACTCATATAATTTTTATTGCTTACAATTATTATAAATCTTTTATGAGACATACTTAGCATAGTTGTAAATAACGGCCATTCGGCGTACATGCGAATTTAACACTTATCTCTATATAGATAGGGCTCTATCCATGTACTACAGCTTAAATTACGCTTAGTTTTTCACCTACAGTAAATATCTCTTTGGTACCATCACAGTACCTATGGCCTAAGACCACTAAAAACAAAGGAATTATTTATACATTCAAATGTACTTATAGCATCTTTACGAACATTGCTTTCAATATTTTTGGTAGTTTTAGGCCTTCATCCAGCAGTGGGGCTGGGGCCTTAGAGCTAATCGTTATTAATAATAATAATGCTGGACAACAACAATTCACACAGCATTAAGTATATTAATTAATTATATTCTTATTGTTTACAAAAATATTTATCAAAATTACGACTATGAAGTTTTAGTTTGTTTTTTTTTTTTTTTCAGTCGTCTGCATTATAAACTTTCTCTCGGGTAATGGCGAAACTATAAGCGAAACTAATGCCACTAGATTTTCTCATTAAGACGTTAGACATAAGAATTATTAAAAATACTCAACGTCGTCTCTCATACGCATTTTAATGCCTCTAATAATAGTTTTGTTTAATTAAAGCAGAAAATGCTAACTTTTTTATTTTCAACCAATCAAACTTTTATAAAACTGGAAAGTAGCCTATAAACAGATGATACGTATTACATAGATATATATAGTTAAATACAAACATTAAAAGGTTATTTCTAACCTAGGGGAACTGATTTGTGTGATAAAAAGTCAAATTTTCAGCCCAATCCGTTCATTCGTTTTGGCGTGAATACGTAACAAACATACATCCACCCATCCACACTTTAGCATTTATTATTAGTGTGATGTGATAATAAATGGCAGTGTTAGTTTTGCTTCCACCTTCGCCTTAACAGAAACGCGTCGAAATAGTCTTTACTGATCTAAGCATGCGCGTACAATATTTGCTGCGTCGATTTGTCCCATATCTTCCAGCATTAGGGCGAGAGACTTCGAAGTCAAGTTTTCTCGGCATTCCTGAAAAAGGAAAGTAAAAAGAAATTTATTTTGCCAGAACAGAGACGAATTAGATAAATAAAAATAAACCATAAATTCAGCAGTCAGGACCTCTTAGACCTACACACGCGCGCTTATCTGCTTGCTGTGAGGGCTACTTAGTACCAACCTAATGGTTACCTACTTGTGTTAATACCTACATTTGAATATTAACTTTTTTGTTTCGTCTGTATTACGTGTTATCTAGCACTAAGTAGTCTTATATTCGTGTGACTAAGTTTGTTTGTGTTGTGTCCAATAAATAATTGTCTTTCTTTCTTATAAATTAACAGAAAATTAACACAATCGGTCTTCACTCAGCACGTGCTATGGTATATCAGATCATACCATAGTGCTGGTCTTCCGTGGAAACGGTGTGTGATTTTATCAAAATAATACTGAATTCACTTAGCGTCAATATTAACAGGAATAGACAAGGAATATGTTGAATATATTTAACGACATTGGTGTCATCGAAGCAAAGCATAGAAGCTATAAACAATTTTTGGTTTTGAAAGCTTTCACTCTTCATTAAATTTTACTCTCGTAAATTTTTTAATTCGTATAAAAAACCTGAAAACTATTGAAGTTTGTGTTTTCGTCATCATTATCATCAATCAGTTTTTGATAGGTTTTCATCCACACTTTCCATCAGGTGAGATTGTTACCAAATAAAGGTTAACCATAAACAAATTGTTTTAAGCTTTTGCTTTTAACACTTTGACTGCGATTTTTTTTCGACGACTGCGATCTTTTTTAAACCTAAAAAATTCGTGCTGCCGTTCTACACAGCGGTTGAGTTGCGCCGCACATGCGTTTCGTTCGAAAAATATTACGGCTGTGCTGAGTCACAAAGATCTGTATTTTCTCAGCCGCTGCGCTAGTGTGGATTTACGCATATTAGTCACTTGTAGAAAACACATACCGTGTGATTTCTTTTATTAAAAAAAAAACAATAAACCCTGTATTTTTGTACCATGGGATTCTGTTGCTGATAAGAACCCATAATAAATGATGCTGTGTAGATTGTCCAGCAGTATTTATTAAGTATCTACATATACTAATATTGTAAAGAGGAAAGGTTTGATTTTTAGTTTGTTTGTATTGAATAGGCTCCGAAACTACTGGACCGATTTGAAAAATTCTTTCACAGTGTGGAAGCTACACTATCTCCGGTGAACATAGTCTATATTATATTTTAGAAATTATATTCGAAATTCGAATTTAACGCGGGTGAAACCGCGGAAAATTGCTATTTATTTATAAATATCCAATTTAGTAAGTTACCTTAGCATGAGTCAGCATTGTAGAGGTCGGGCTCTCCTTCTTAGCAAACCAGTTGGACAATCCCTCTATCCGCATGCGTGTTGCCAGCTCCTGCCAGGCTCCGTTCCCGTCCAGCTTTTCAGAGAGCTGGTTGATGTACAGCGACAGTTCTGGCAACCCCGTCTCTGGCATGTCCTGAGGGTAAAAGCAAATCACACTTATATTTACACGATCCCTCTGGTCTTCACTGAAAATCAGCGCTGGGTGGCCACATTAGTGTGCGTGCAGCAGCAGCCTGGCCGGCCTTCACCCAGCACAATGCTGAGTGAAGGCCATAGTTGCCATGAACACTGCGCGCCGCGGCCGCAGGCGTAGTCGCGCTTGGAATCAATTTCATAGAGATGGATAGAAACAAGTAGTGTCGCTTGCAGCTGCAGTTTGCGGCCTGCGGTCCATTTTAGAATTGCACCTTTATGAGCCCGCTACTGACCTCATCTGCGGACTCGAACTCGTCTTCCGGCTCGGACTTGACGTCGTCCTCGAGGTCCGCGCCGTTGTTGAAGGCCGTCATCACGGCTCTGATGGCCGGGTTGTTTCGAGACAGACGCCACGCTGATTCGTTCTTCTCCTCGTGCTTTAGCGGGTCAGCCTGGAATATCATTATCCATACACAATACTTCTTGGTTTATTCTTAGAGCTATGTCAATAACTTTGGTTCACTGTCGGATATTACATTACGAATCCTATCCTTCAGAGAAACTCCGAGCAAGCTGAAGTGGCAGTGGGCCAGCCATATCTTGCAAAGAACCGACAACCGCTGGGGTAAACCTGTTCTTGAGTGGAGACCGCGCTCCGGCAAACGTAGTGTAGGACGCCCTTTGGCCAGGTGGGATGACGACCTGCGAAGGACTGCAGGCAGATGCTGTATGGGGCAAGCTGAAGACAGGGCGCTATAGGGGAGGCACAGGCCTCCCCTAATGAACGCCACGGTTGTCTGGTAGAGATAGCTCTTGAGCGATAAGACCGCCAAATTGTCACATGTCTTGTATTTTTTTTTATCTTATTTGTTTAATTTTTAAGTGTGCAATAAAGTATTGTCTATCTATCTATCTAACACTACAATAGGCTTAACGTAAATATATACGTTTAATATTCATTTATTCTCAAAAAGACAATTTAAAGTCACTTACATGAGAACAGGATTCTTAGGTTAAGGTTATACATAGGTTGTGGTCATTCAATAGCTGGCTCATTTGATGTGTTCACTTAATAAGAAGTGACTTATCATTTATGATATGTTGAGCTAATTTGAGTTTGAACACATTAAGTGAGCTTACACTTTTAATTTGGGAGGGTAAAGTATTGTAAAGCTGTGCGCCTTCACATAGTATCGTTTTTTTGCCATAGTTAGTCCGAGTTTTCGGAAGATAGATATATCACGACACGAACCTTATTCTTCAGCAGAAACTGGACCAGTTCCAAGGTGGTTTCGTCGCTCCGCGCGGCGGCCGTTCTCCCGCAGACAATCTGCAGAGCTGTGTTACCGCTGCCGTCTACGGCGTCTATGTCATCCTGAAACACATTGTCTGAATAGTATTTCAAATCAAGCACTTTCACTGCCAAACGTTTTCCATAGAGGCTATGGCTAGCCAGACGCCTTAAAGTTTCATAAAATGTTGGACTTTCGTCATGTCTCAAAATATTTCGGAGTAGTTTCTCAAAATTAGTCATCATGTCTGTTATCATAGCCAGTATGGTACTCACGACAATCTCTGCGAGCGCCTTGAGAGCGTGTGACTTAGCGTCGAGCGCAGCGAGGTGCAGCGGCGTGCGTCCGGCCGCGTCGCGCACGGCCGGCGACGCGCCGTGCTGCGCCAGCAGCCGCGCCGCCGCCGCGTCGTCCGCCAGCGCCGCCAGGTGCAGTGCCGTCTGCTTCTCTGCACAAGTACATAACACCTTTCGAGTTTAATCACACTATTTCTACTTCTACATCCTGCCTGCATTCCTCTCTAAACGCCGGCGACGACTGACGGCGTGGCGGCATGGCACGGCAGGTTAAACTCATTGAAATAAGATTAAAGATAACTTAGTAATAGAATCCTTTGCCAAGACACGCCGTGCCGGCCGGCCGGCAGTCAGCGCCAGCCTTAAAGCCGCTCTCCCACCGCAATGCACGGAGAAGCTACGCACGACTGCCTAGCTTCTTCATCATCATCAGCCTATGTTAGTCCACTGCTGGACAAAGGCCTCCTCCAATGAGCGCTATAGCGCCCTGTCTTTAGCTTGACGCATCCAGCATTTGCCCGCAGTCCTTCGCAGGTCGTCATCCCACCTGACCGGAGGGCACTACGTTTGCCAAGTCGCGGTCTCCACTAAAGAACGCGGTTGTCGGTTCTTCGTGAGATATGGCCGGCCCACTGCCACTTCAGCTCGCTAATTCTTAGAGCTATGTCGATAACTTTGGTTCTCTGTCGGATTTATCTATCTATTCGTTACGAATCCTATCCTTCAGATAAACTCCTGTCTAGCTTCGCTTCGCAAGAAAATTTGATAACGTCCACAGCAACCCAGCACACGATACGCACAATAACGAAATTTTCAATCAAAGGAACACTCTTGGTATTGAAATAGAACTTACCACTATTACGAGCGTTGAGGTCACACGGCGCGTTGTATTTCTGGATAGCCCAAAGCAGCGGCTCGAGAAGTGTGGAACCGTATCGGACCGCGTATTGCACTACGTTGTCGTCTTCCGAATTACGCAGCATGGGGGAGCAACCTATAACAATGTATATATTAAGTTGGAACACTACAAATACAAAATACAAAAAAAAATATTTGCTATTTCACTTAGATATGTACACATTACTGGCGGCCCCCGCACGAGGCAAGCCTGTGATAACGATAGAAGGTCACACAACTTAGGACTAAATGGATTACAAGAGTCAATTATTTTTATGTTCTTAGGTCTAAAACAGAGGTTCCCAGATCTTTTTTCCTCATAGACCACTTTCAAAATTTTGCTGGTTTCGGTGGACCCCCTGCAGCTACATTTCTACCATATTCCCAAAATTCGACAAAAAATGTGTAGTTTAGATCTAACTATGGGAATTGCGTTGCAGCTGAGTTCTAACCACGAATTAATAGTTTTCGAAAAAAGTGAGAATTGATTGGTTAATTAATTAATTGATTGCGCTGTAAGTGGATGTCAAAAAAGTAAAGTTGGTCAAAGGCAAAAGTAACAGTCGCCGAGCTTCCTAAAATATTATCTGCCTACATTGATAGGTGAAGTCAAGCCAACATTTTAGTTCTTCACTATCGATAGCAGATACATTTTCGTGGACTCCCGCTTACGAATTGTGAACCCCCAATTTTTTGTCACGCCAACGTAGACCCCCGTCGAGTCTCCCGTGGACCCCTGGGGGTCCACCTGGACCACTTTGGGAACTACTGGTCTAAAATAATACATTTGCCTGAACTAGGTTAAATAAACCTGTATCTCAGGCAGAACGTGCTTAAAACGAAAAAAATATAATCACAACAATTAGTAGTCATAATAGAACAAAGCAACGGTGTAAATTTGTAAAATAATAATATTCAGATCGTAAAAACATTTGTCCCAAGGCGGGAATTGAACCCGCCACCACCTGCGTCCGACCTTCGCCCGCTGCGCAACATCGATCGTCGGTAGATATACTTGAGTAGTATAATTTCATTGATATAACTTACCTTTAGAAACTAAAAGAGTAACCAACTTCGGATCCCCGTGTATAACAGCTAAGTGCAGAATGGTCAGTTGCTTATGGTTCCCAAGGTTTAGTAGATGCGTCATGTGGACGCTTGCGATAACCTTCACTATGGACTCGAAACTGGGCTGGCTACTTCGTAAGGTCATGTGGAGGAATCTAGAAAGATGCAGATTGAAGAACTCTCAACTTTACAAACAACTAATAAAGTTGAAAAGTTACCGACAAATTGAACTGGACCCCGATTATACTAAAATAATAATAATTTATTCAAAAATAGACAGACGGACTGCATTTCAACTGCAATCGAACTGCAAATTGCAGTTCCGTTGCAGTTTGAATGCAGTTGACACGACTGCAACTGAACTGCAATTTGTAGTTGGATTGCAGTTGAAATGCAGTCCGTCTGTCTAGAGCCATACCCGTAACTTAGGACTAAAAAGATAACAGAAATTGCCTAATCTTATATTTTTTATGGGATAAGATAAAATATGTGCCTGAACTAGGTAAAAAAACTTGTTTTCAGGCTAATACTAATGTATTAGCCTGAGAAAGAGAACGTCTGGCGTGTTTGAAACCAAATTACAAAGATTTATACTTGAGGATGGAACGCTACTGGACTAAACATAATAAGACGGAAAAATAACATAATATTACTACTAAGCTTAAGTTTCTGATTTAAGCAACATGTTTGTTGTAAATGAGAAAAAAAATATCTTTGAACTGAGTTTTGTAGTGGAACTAAAGCGAAATGCACTTTGTAAAATGTTCACTATTTAAATAGAATAGAATATATTATTTTTTATTAATTTGACTGGACCTTGTTCAAAACTTTTTAATGAGAGAGCACCGTTGTTTCCCGCCAGAATATTAAATTTTTATTGGAAATAGCATTGACTTCCGCTAGTTGCCACCAATAAGAGGTCTCCACCCCACCTAGTAGGCGCGACAGTGGCGCCAATAGTTTGTAATTTTGAGCGCCATGATCTTTTATCACATTGGCGTCTTGTTTCCCGCCTAATACGGACGTGCTACTTTTCTTTACGTAGCACACTAAGCACGCTGCTCAGCAGGCTTTGAAGAAATATTTAAAAGTGCATACAATACAATTAGCAAAGAATTGTTTAAAAGTGCACAAATTTAAAGGTTTGATGAAAGTGCATACTGCGTAAGTAACTTTTCTTTATCTACCTTACACTTTCTATAAATTGTTAATTTGCGAAATAAGTTTCGGAAATTCCTTTTGGAGTCTTTAGTCCAAGACTGACGATACGAGTTGTTTGTTAGTCGATAGTTATTACAAAGCTGACGCTTCAACTACCTACCTCGCACGAGGTGGTACCTGCGCGAGTTATTTTTTGTGAATTTTATTTCGAATAAAATAGCGAGTGCTCCCGGCACGTGGTAATTTTTATTATATTTTTACGGCTTGTATAACTTAACACGTGGTATTTCCGCTATTTTCAGCGGGATTTTTTAGCAAACGAGAATTTAACGTTTACCGTTCGATAATTTTGTGTTCCGGTTATTTGTCGGTTTTTGATTTTGTTTGCTAAAATACAATTTTTCCAGCATGGAGAAAAGACGATAAAAATTTATAAATTCTGACCACAAATCATGGAATCAAAAGGGCGTGGACAGCTGGAGAAAGTGTTCGACATAGAAAATAAAAATCGTGAGTAATTTTAAAACTTTTTAATTTGGGCATTGTGGGCCAAAAACGCCTACGTAGGGCGTTGCCCATACCTTATACTCGGCAAACAACACGTGGACCTCAACCTGGCTGGTATATGTACGTACATGTCCCTGCCCCGCTCGTATAAGCCAATATATACTCAAAATATTCCTACTGCTGAACATAGAGCATTCCACATCGTATGATGTTGAACGCTCGTATGATAAACTTGGGTGTCCACGTAGTTCTTTCTAGCTTTCAGAATCAAATGCCCTCTCAACAAAAGTAAGATTTCTGAATCGTCTGATAAAGTACAATTTGTTGGTTTCAAAAAATGTTTGGCTACCTACCACATTTTATTGGTGTTCTAGAATTCTCACGAGGAGTTTCGTAAATGTTGCCTAACCTATTCACTGCCCAGCCACGGATTCAAGCTGTTTTTGCAAAGGCACTTAAAAATGTTAATATAGGTTGGCAATAATAATATTTTTTTTTCAGAAGTTTTTACATATTGTGTGCAATTTTTGCCTACTGATTGTAGCTATCCGATCAGCTGTGTGTGTCAGTCCTGAAATAATTAATAAATAAAAATAAACTCTCAAGTCAAGTCGTCGCTTGACAAGAGATGATTAAAGGATAAAATAAAGAAATAATGAGGATGAATATGAAGAAATGATTTGTAAGCAACACACCTGCCTCTTGCAAGTAATAAAAGAAACCCTCGCAGGGTTCGTTTTAGCGCCCTCGCAGGGCTGCAATGGCAAATATTGTCATGGGCACTTGCAAGTATTTGTTTTAAAAAAACCCTCGCGGGGTTATATTAAGCGCCCTCGCAGGGCTGCATTAACACATGAAATTCGGCCGCACCGAATGCGTTCCAGCTATTATATTATCGTAGACACGATGATTATTTCCCGGACAACGAGTCCAAAGGTATATTTTTCTTTTGCAACAACGTAAGTATGACATGTGTTCATATGAACGGAAAAGGGCTAACTGGTTAGTATTTGGGAAAATGAAGTAATCGTGGAGCAAGAACCACTTTGATAAATATATCCCACGGTTTCGCGAACTTATTTATAGAACTTCCAGGAAAGCTACCTACATCAATATGATTCGGATTTTGCATACCTACACTATGATTACGTATATGTACTAAATGGAAGTGTCGCTCGTGGTGCATATCCACGAGTGATACAATAAGGGTATCGCGTACCTATTTTCAAGAACTTCCAGGAAGGCTGACTAATATATATATGATTCGGGTTTTGCATACCCACACCAAGAGTAAGTATTAAATGGAAGCGTCGTGGTACATATCCACTAGTGAAACAACAAGGGTATCGCGTACCTATTTTCAAGAACTTCCAGGAAGGCTAACTAATATCTATATTATTCGGGTATTGAATACCCACACCACGAGTAAGTATTAAATGGAACCGTCGTGGTGCATATCACTAGTGATACAACAAGGGTATCGCGTACCTATTTTCAAGAACTTCCAGGAAGGCTAACTAATATCTATATTATTCGGGTATTGAATACCCACACCACGAGTAAGTATTACATGGAAGCGTCGTGGTGCATATCACTAGTGATACAACAAGGGTATCGCGTACCTATTTTCAAGTACTTCCCGGAAGGGTAACTAATATCTATGTATATGATTCGGGCATTGAATACCCACACCACGAGTAAGTATTAAATGGAAGCGTCGTGGTGCATATCACTAGTGATGCAACAAGGGTATCGCGTACCTATTTTCAAGTACTTCCCGGAAGGGTAACTAATAGGTATCTATATGATTCGGGTATTGCATGCCCACTATGTATTAAATGGAAGCGTCGTGGTGCATATTCACTAGTTATGCAACAAATTCCAGAGTATCGCATACTTATTTACTATTTTATGACTACTTATTGATTAGCTGATAAATTACGCAACGCAGCGACAACTGATTATGTTATGTCCTTATACAGGCAATGAAAATACCTTACGCTAAGCATTGGGGTTGGACTTGGATTCAACATAGTTTAACCCAGAGTTACTATTATTTCTCTCGGATCGGTAACCTGTATGCAGTGAGAGTTTAAGGAAAGGATTAAATAATATTTCTATGGATTCATGCAGGTTCATGAGATCGCAGCAATGAATGTAAGGCTTATCAATTATCATATTGAGAAGTTATTCAGACCTACCTTAAAAATTTTGTTGCGTACCAAACTTTTCGCATGGAAGAGAATAGGTCACTAAAAAACTATCTACCCTCAATTTTATTTTGTTCTTTTTGCCACCCAGGTATGAAAGACTGGTAGGACACATCGAGTAATCATAGGAAACGTAAAGCAATGAAAATGAATGCTGGTTTACCTACCCACATTAAAAATATGTAGTATAATAAGACACTACATTTGTGTCCATTTTGTCTGAACAATTAAATATGACGAATTGATTAAATTGTTGGTCTTGCCAATAATAAGTTTTTAGCCTATGTAACACAGTTGCAAAGGTATCTCTGGCTTTGTATTGAAATCCGTCTATGTATAGTGTTGTGATTGTGACAATGGCCGGACTGAGTACGGTAATACCTTCCGTGCTTATTACGACTAACTACCCTCTTTATATTTATTATCATCGGTAAAAATTCATAGTCGTTTGCGTTGTATGATATGTTGTTGATAGGCTAATACTCCGTAATGTTTAGATGTTTTATGTACCTGCATTATGCTAAGGATGAGAAAGTCATCAAAACATTAACTTAGTACCCACGGCCTATGTCCTTGACGTGCGGAGCTGTTTGTTTAGTACCAGCGAACCAATATTATAATAACGTGTAATCGGGTGGTCTTTCCCTCAACATATGTGACAACAGTGTACACTGCATTCTATTATCACATCACACATTATTTATAATGTCAGTTAAGCGTTAAATCTTTCTTGTTTATTTATTATTATTTTTTAAATTAATATTGTGATGAAACAGTCGCTCGTCTCGATCCAGAGCTATTTTGGATGAGGCACATTGACAAGAGTGACGAATGCATCTGCAAGTAGAGTACCTATACTACATTGAAACAAATAACGTTTGTGCTGGTTTGTGAACTACACTGGTTCTAAGATGCAGGATATCTAGTGTCTGATAGTTACCACCATGCATCATAATGTTATTTATTGACGACAGGATAGGTTTCTCTTCATAAAGTTTGTACAATGACATGCTTTCTATATCCTGTTGGCCTTTTTCAAAAGAAATAGCTGAAGCTATCTGATCCGTAAGATTCTTACGCTTTTACAGTTGGAAATATATGCAAAGGTTATCTCAACAACTGTTGTATTCCATTCCAGTTATTGAAATCTAAGAATAAAACATCCCATATCTAGGCCTCTTAGATGAGCAAAGCTCCGCTACAATTGAAAAGGTTTATTGAGTACCTACCTACTGTGTTGGATTAATAACCTATTTGAGTTAAAATTGTTTAATCGACCATACAATCTTTAGAGATGGCCAGGGCAGTAAATTTATTTTGGATCAAAATATTTATTTTTATAGATGAATTAATGATTTTTGTACTTAAGGACATATTAAATTAAACGAAAGTTTGTGAACCATTTCTAAAAGAAATTCAGCCATGGCCGCCGCGGTCTTATTTAACGGATACTATGATAATGTATTGTTTTAAGTTTATCAGTAATCTAATACCAATTACACAGGTTCTGCTTAGCTTGGGGATAGGATAGATGATACTGTGTGAACTGTCCTGAATTAATTGACTATAATATAATAGTATTACGTAGTGGTCTATAATATACATAATACTACAGGTTTAACCTATCATGGCATGGAAGTAGCACAGAGTAACAATTTTATTTTTCAATAAATTTAATGACTTTTCCCTCGAACTTTTCGAACCAGTCACAACAAGACAATTGGATGTCTACATGTTATATAAGCCTACTGTTTTAAATATTGCTAAGTTTTGTTTTTGGGCATAAGTGTGTTGCTTATGTCATCATCAGCCTATGTAAAATCCACTGCTAGACATAGGCCTCCCTTAATGTGCGCCATAGCGCCCTGTCAGTTAATTATGTATTTAGTTTGAATGTCATAATGTCTAATTTGCATTCAAACCTGTATAGTTTACTATAATAACTTTTATTTTAGTAAGATCACATTGGCGTTAAATGTCTCCACCACCACCAGGCGATAACAAACATCTCTCATTAAAAAGTTTTGAACAAGGTCCAGTCAAATTAATAGAAGCGTTTTACATAAAATAAAACGCATATTAATTTACTTACCTTGTTCAAAACTTACATTTTAAATCTTGCCTGGTGATATTCGACGCAATGAAATAAAAGATCATGGCGCTCAAAAGTACAAACTATTGGCGCCACTGTCGCGCCTACTAGGTGGGGTGGAGACCTCTTATTGGTGGCAACTAGCGGAAGTCAATGCTATTTCCAATAAAAATTTAATATTCTGGCGGGAAACAACGGTGCTCTCTCATTAAAAAGTTTTGAACAAGGTAAGTAAATTAATATGCGTTTTATTTTATGTAAAACGCTTCTATTATCTTTCTCTTTCACTAAAAGATAGCAGGCAACATTATCCCAGAGTGTCAAAAGCTAGTCGGGCTACGATACGATATGCGGGAAATTCGACAAGAACAATTCATCGAACACAATTCGTCGAGAACAATTCGCCGCAAGCACTTGAGTTTTCGGCGAATTGTTCTCGACGAATTGTGTTCGTCGTATTGTTCTCGGCGAATTTTCCGCATACGCTACGATATACACCGCGACGACCGACTCTTTGTCTAAACTATATAATAACATCGTAAAGGTAAGTAGAATGGCGCTCTGACATTTTGTGAGTGTTTTCCAGTTATGAGATTGTGCCTCTGGAAATTCTTACTCTATAACAATAGAAAAAAAATATAAAAAGAAAAAAAGATCTATTGAAATTTAAATATTTGCCCATGCTTCATACTGAATAACACCACATAAATAAAAATAAATCATACTACAACGTTCAATTTATGATAATTCATCAACTTTATTAGTTGTTAATAAAGCTGAAAACAAATCAATAAACAAATTTCTAAGTCGACAGCAACATGAAGTTCTGAAATAAATAGATATACTAAGTGCCGAATAAGACAATACAATTAGGGAACTTCATAGTCGTGTATGTATATACTAAACAAAAGTAAATCCGTGGACGGGGTTTAACAATCATCACACTAATATTAAAAATGCGAAAGTTTGGATGAATTTTGAATATGAATTTAGATGTTTGGATGTTTATTACGTCTTCATGCTAAAACTACGGAACGGATTGGGTTGAAATTTTGCATTCAGGTAGTTCTGGACCTGGCATAAAACATAGATTATTTTTATTCCATAAATCAGTATAGACAGGGATAGAAATAACACTAATTCCATAAAAACAACGTGTGCGAAGCCGCGGGCAGAAACTAGTAGCCAATAAGTCGCAGGGGTCTATGTCAAAAGAAGTGCCAAATAACCTTATTAGAGACCTGGCAATACAGGTCGTACACCGCCTCATCCCATGCAAAATGCTTTGAAATTATAGTATACTAGCTGCGCTCCGCGGCTTCGCCCACGTGGACATCTATATGTCAAATAGTCTATAAAACTTCCTCTTGAATGACTATGTATTTCAAAAAAACCGCATCAAAGTCAGTTGCATACTTTTAAAGATTATTCAAGCATTCATATGGACCGACAGACAGCGGAAAGCGACTTTCTTTTGTACTATGTAGTGAGGAAATACGCTGTTCGCCCGAAATCTATGGTGAAAGTGAAATAAAACTAAGCAGAGCGCAGTGCCTTCAGTTATTCCGTGATCACGCATGAAACTGTGCTGAAATATTGGAAAACTCAAAAATCAAATCATGGTAAATATCCCGTTTAAAATTACTTGTGTTAATAACCATGATAGTTTCAAGTTTTAATATAGCTATTTACTAGAATTTTCTAGTTTCAATATAAACGATTCAAAGCCTAAACATTGCAATATTATACTTACGTATCCCCGTTAGAAAGTCTAATTTCGAACAGCCTCTCAAGTTTGGCCTTCACTTCGTGGTTCTTGTAGCCTTTCTTATTCCTTATTATTTGGCAGAGGTCTTGCACTAACTAGAAACAAAGAAGTGGTTAGATTGACGACAGCAGTGACGCAGTGGCGCAGAGGACGATCCACCTGCGACGCAGGAGGTTGCGAGTTCGATTCCGCAATATTTTTTTTGTATAATCTGCAGATCAAACTTACAGAGTTAAGGGCCAGACTCCACCAAAGCTGAGCGGAGAAGAGATGTGTTTAAAACAACCAATAGAACGTCGTTATTCAACCATCTCATCTCCGTCTCCGATGTACATATCGTATCTATATGAAACGAAATGAAAAGAACGAAACGACTTGTAAATAAGTCGTTTTTATGATAAAATAATTGAGTTACCTTCTTAACTTCAAGTCCGTCCTCCGGCTTGTAGAACTCATCGTAATCTGAGCACTTATCACTCTGGGATTTAGGTTTATTTTCAATTGTATTTTTGTCTGCAGAGTGAGTGGGCGATGTGTTTGATGAAGATGCCTCAACCTGAAAGTGAATTTAAAAACATAAAGTTACTTTATTTTCTCTAGACTTTATTACAGGGGCTGAATTCCACGAAGACGACAAGTTGGAACGAGCTCCTACCCTTTGATTTGATATTAATAACAAAGGGTGAAAACGAGAGACCCTATTACTAAGCAACCGCTGAGTATCCATCTATCAGCGGGCTGTATCTCAAAAACCGTAACAGGTAGTCAGTTGAAATTTTCAAAGAACGTTTATTTATTTATTTCTAAATTAAAAGTACATTAGGTACAGGTACTATTTTGTAAAGTTCTGCCAAACTGTAAAACTGTTTGTCGGCAGTGCATTTTTGTAACCAGTATAATAATTAATTAATTAATTAAATGGGGCTCCCATACAAAAAAAAAACTCCTAATTTTTAAAGCCTTGTACTCCAAAAATAAAATAGGAACCTTTATCCGTCTATGAACCCTCTTTTCTCAGGAACGCGTGGAGGTATTAAGAGCCTTTATTCCTAAAATGCGCAGAAACAGTACTTTTCAAACCCGTTTATATCATGAACCACTTATCTTATAGTATATGTTATTTACTAATAATTTTAGGAAATTTTAGTGTCCAACGAGTTTGACTATAAAATATTTCGATTAATATAGTATGTACGCGTTCTATCAAGATAACTTGTGAGAGGTTTTCATAATTTCCCTTTCAGCATCAGTTTCGAAGCTCAAAATAATAGAAAATACTGACATATCTAATTAAGAAAAAAATATAACCTACTGATGAGATCCTTGGCTAAAAAGTTACTTAGAAAGATGTTTGGTTTTGGTATCCTACTATGAGAAATTAAAATTAAAAAAATGTGAAATATTACGAATATTTCACATTTTTAAATGATGTTTTTACCGATATACCTTATTTAATTTAATATAATAATAGCCTACCAATAAAGTGAAGCATCTTTTTTAAAATCATACATATAAAAATTTTATGATTTTGTTGCTATTATTTTTCTATAAATATTTTAATTAGATTAATTAGATTTTTCTTAATTAGATATGTCAGTATTTTCTATTATTTTGAGCTTCGAAACTGATGCTGAAAGGGAAATTATGAAAACCTCTCACAAGTTATCTTGATAGAACGCGTACATACTATATTAATCGAAATATTTTATAGTCAAACTCGTTGGACACTAAAATTTCCTAAAATTATTAGTAAATAACATATACTATAAGATAAGTGGTTCATGATATAAACGGGTTTAAAAAGTACTGTTTCTGCGCATTTTAGGAATAAAGGCTCTTAAGTTGAAATTGACATCAATTTCAACTTCTTGCTAGATGGCTCTGCGTCTGGATTGCCGCAATTCTTTTTTGTTAATCATATAATTAACAAAAAATAATTACTACACAGGTCTAAAATCTACGTAATCCTGTGTTTATAAGGTGTTTTTATAAGCATTTTGGAAATAAACTTTTTGTATACCTTGTATTTTGTAAATTGCACTTACCTTAACTCTTCCCGAATCTGACACTAACCCATTGCACGTCCTGATGATATCTCCGAGAGAAGAGTTTTGCTGCAGGACAAATACAGAATTACCTATAATTCGTGTTGGATAATCGAGAGAGTTCTATAATGTGAATGTGTACCATTTCGTAAGTGTATATCCAAATTATCCAATTCCAATGCAGTGTTTTATGTGTTTTCGCGCCGTCCGACCGTAGGTGTTTTTTGTGATTTACTTAGTTTATTTTCTCGGTGGTATGACGGTGATGTGATGACTTATTTTATACTAAACTCAGTTCTTTATAGCTTCAGTTTTTTTAAATGTAGCCATAGTCAAAACTTTTCTTAGATCTCGTCCTCCGACTGTAGGGGTATTTTGTGATTTACTTAGTTTATTTTCTCGGTGGTATGACGGTGATGTGATGACTTATTTTATACTACACTCAGTTCGTTATAGATTCAGTATTTAAATGTAGCTTTATTTTACATTTTTCTTAGATTCACGTCCTCTGACTGTAGGTGTTTTTTGTGATTTACTTATTTATTTTTCCGGGGGTATGATGACGGTGATGTAATGAATTATTTTATACTGAACGAACTCAGTTCGTTATAGCTTTAGTTTTATAAATGTAGCCTTATTCTACATTTTTCTTATATTATATTTGGCACCATTATGACTCTTTGGTTTTCTTATATAATTGTTCTAACTATTTTTTATACATGAGATCTTACTAAATGAATTATAATGTATTCTAGTCTAATATCTTATTATTACGTTTGTTTTTGGTAGTGTTTTAGTATTGTGTATCAGTGTCATCTTGTGTTATTTCTCGTTGTATGTTTACCTCATCTGTTTGCATATCGCTATTGGCGTATAAATTGAAATATTCTGAAACAAAAGACATTACACATACAAGCAAAGCGGTACAAAATATACAAATAACGATAATGTAACCAGGTAATTTTTTTATTAAAAAAACCGCCTTATTCATATATGCCTTATCCATTTAATCTCTAACTAGCCCACGTCTTCGCATGCGTTTTTCGCAATATATTATTATATAAATAAAATATATTATGTCATACATAAATTATAAAAAGCAATCTTCTTTTGTTTTAGCATATCTAGAACTACAACAAATTTCAGATCGCTGTGTTCAGTCAATTGTCTATCAACTCTTGCAATACAGCAACAAAAATCCAAACTTTCCAATTTATAATATTACTGAGACGCCTTTTAACGCGAAATTCACATTGTTGAGAGCTAGAAGTAGTGTTGATATTTTAATATAGAACCTAATATACTTAGCTTAAGGCTGATGTTTCAAGGTAAGTAATAGCTATTACATACCAGCGATGAATGAAGGCTTTTGTTCCCCAGGTGGCACGTCCTGATTTATGATTCTCTCGAACTCCGCGGAGGGCAAACTAAAATATATTCACAACTATGTAAGGAGTGAAGGACAAAAGGGTTCCTTTAAGATTTTTTTTCAACTATAGTCCTTTTCACTTGGCAAGCGTTCCGTGACGTTTGGATTTTGTCGAATCATAATTTAGAAAATTCAAATAATTTTTATTTCCTTTGACACGTATAAATTATGCTATAAAAATTCAGTACGCCACTCAACTTATCAAAAATTAAATTTTAATTAGCCTCCAAACGTAATAAAAAATTAAAAAAAAAATCTTTATAAAATCAAAAGCAATGAGTTTTGCGTAGAACAGACGTTATAGAGATTATTAGAGATAGGACAAATGAAAATGAATCCGGAAAATCGATTAATCGATTATAGCAAATTAAAGTCGTAACTAGCTACATCATCATCTTACAATTTATTACGTATTCTTATTTGTTATTCATCTTCTATTACCTACCTATCTTATAATATTATTATCATTCAAGAAAAGGCAAAAATATTACGAAAAATCGATTTTTGTTAGTCAATCTAGTCTCCAACATCGAATTATTTCGATTACACCTTAGGTCATTTCTATAATTGTCATACTGAAACGTCAGGGAACGCTTCCTAAGTGAAAAGGACGAATTAATGCAATGCACCGCATACTTTTCGTTGCGTTATTGCATTTTTACTGCTAGAAGCTACGAATGCTAGAAGGTAAAAACAGCTTGGCATTTAATACATAATAAATAAATGATGCTGGACAATTCACACAGCATTATCTAGCCCCATGGTAAGCAGATAATGATAATATAGCTATTTTCACTGCTAACGACCGACGTGACGTGGCGGGCGAGGGTCCACCTGCGACGCAGGAGGTTGCGGGTTTACATATAAAAAACAATAAATAAATAATGTTGGACAATCCACACAGCATCATCTAGCCCCAAACTAAGCAGAGTTTTTTTTTAAATTCAGATTTTATAACTAAGCAGAGCTTGTGGTATTAGTACAAGATAACTGCTACACATAATAATACATAACATAGATATTTTTATTTCACATTTTTTTATAATACCCAGAACACCCGGAACAAATATTTGCAGATCGTACAAACATTTGTCCCAAGGCGAGAATCGAACCCGCAACCTCGTGCTTCATCGAGGTCGCCTTGTTCCTCTTACCTGAAGTTAGGAATAGAGGAGGTCGAAGTTCGGGTAGTGACTTCAGTTCCCCCCCACATCGGCGTCGTTTGCGAACTCAACACATTCGGATGTATCATGATATCGTTCGGTGAGGTCATCGCTATGGCTGGGGAAGCGATAACGAAGTTTGGTGACGTCATCGAGTTTGGGGAATGGATGACCGAGTTTGGGGAATGAATGGCGTGTAATGGGGAACAGGCGTTGATTGTTGGTATGTTGATGGAGGTGCCGAGAGCGCTGCCGAGCCCGCAATGGCCCGGGGAACCAGTTGGTATAGTGAACTGAAAGTACAAGATTATAAGTATTAATACAACGGGTATTTATCGCGTTTATTTATTTAAATTTTTTAATTATTTTCTTAAAATAGAATTGGTTTTATGGCGTTAAATAATACTCTTTCGGAATAAAATAAAATCATAATCGTCTAAATTAATTATTAGGGAGCACGTACACGCGCGCGCCAATGGTTCTGTCAGAAAACCAGCGTTGCTCTATGGAGAAGTAGAGCAACATTATGCTGAGACAGGACCTATTGGTTCGCTTTGTGGAGTCGCTTGTTGCTTTTATATAATACATACGTAGTTAATTTTATTTATTTCTTTATGTTCTTGTTTACCTTATAGATTATTATTATTTAGTAACAAGCTGTACCTACTTGTGAATCAATAAATGTATTTTCTTTCTTTCTTTCTTTTTTCTTTCTTTTACACGAAATTTCATTGGATTCAATGATGGACGCCACTATAAACACGTCAACAGTTGAAAAAATTATTTACCAAAAGTTTACAAATAATAACTAGAGAATACAATCCCGGGATCCCGAATCTCGGGATCTCGGGATCCCGAACGTTTTCTGGCCCTGAAAATCCCGGGACTATACTTGGCTAATCTCGGGATTTTCGGAATTGCCACAAACAAGTCTAGTTTGTTATCCGTAGTCCGTTGCGCCTGGACTTGACTTGATAGCCCTACCTTAGATGATACTATAAATGAACCAGCTGTGGCTGTTGATTATATAGATAACAGCGATGATGAACACCATTTAGAAAACTAAGACTGTCCAGAATCAGGTTTAATCGTTGCAAAAGTATAGTTTTTTGTTTTGTCTTTTTTCTTTTCTTATTATATTAACACCCTGGGTCCCGGAAGGAAGCCGCGGGCGAGGTCGGCCAAGAAAGCGCTGGCGAGACGACCTTAACGCCTTCCTCGGAGATTGGTGGGAGATCGCACGTGACCGCACTGAGTGGAAAGATTTGGGGGAGGCCTTTGCCCAGCAGTGGGACGAAACAGGCTAAATAAAATAAAAGAAAATTATATTGTGATTTGTGTTGTGCAAAGACTAAAAACATTTTTTTTTATTACTCAAGTTTGTTTTCATTTGAGCCCAATTAGAAACCACATAGTCTAATCCCGGGATAGGCCCGGGATCCCGGGATTACACTTCAAAAATCCCGTAATCCCGGGATCGAAAAACATGCCCAGGATTGTATTCTCTAATAATAACACCTTAATTTAATTTATGTACATATTCTTACATTATAGTGTTGATTGGTTGAGGTGTTGCAGTGACAGTGACCCCCGCACTAAGCTAGGCCTGTTTCGCGGGGTATCAATACACTTTCTGTTTGCTGGTAAGGTAAGCTTTAAGTACTTGTTGTCTTTAGTTGCCCTTAATAAATAAAAAAAACGTTTTCACTTGTATTACTTTTGTTCCACTTACCGGTTTTGCGATGAACAGAGCCTCATTGTCATCAGCGGTATCGTTGGACTGAAATATGAAAACTAATGTTTTAGCAATCATGCTTGATACAAGAAAATTTTAAGGTTGTTCGTTTCGCGTCGGCGCGAGATTAATTTATTTTTGTGTTTTTTTTCAGGAGTAAAACTAGCGGAAAAGTGAAGAGGCGGAAATCGTAAATAATTTTTATTCGTTTATGAAAATACTCATAATGCATTTACCAAATATACTTATATAAGAATTTCTGGTGAGACCCAAACTAAGTACCAGTTAAGACTAAACTGAGCACTAGTTAAGACTAATCACTAGTTTTCATGGACGTAAGTAGTAACTAATTTCGACTTACTGGTATTTTTGGAGCCTGAAGGAAGATAAGCGGTCCACCTTAAGGTAGGATATTTACTCACATTTTGGAATAAGACCGTAGTGGGGATCTCATTGGTAATGGAACCTCCTAAAACAAAAAACATCTGTTAGTTTTTCAATTTTGCGATAAACAAGGGTTAGACGCTTTGAGACTAACCCCCATATCTTAAGTCGACCACGATTCAACCTCTACTCAAACTCCAAACGCGTCTCAGTATGCTTGATAGTAAAAAATCCCGTCACTCGAACTAAACTTCGAAAATGTTCGCATACTAGTGAAGAAATGAACTGTCGTCTCTAGAGAACTCAAAAGAGCTCTCAATGACATATGTGACGATGAAGCCTACTAACGACTGAGCATACCGAACTCGAGTATGTTTTAAAGGAATGCTCGAGGCATTTCAGACGAGTTTGGGTGAAGTGAAAATCTTGATTTGACTAGATATCAGTTGACTAAATCGCTTTCCGACGAAATCTCGATATGACCACATCGCGTTAAAACTAGATCGCCATAAGGCCTGATAGCGTAACGACTATATTGTTTTTTTTAATAAAAAACATACATTTATGTACGTAGATAGTCCAGCATTATTTATTTATTTATTTTATGTGTCAAGTTAAAGACAGGGCGCTATAGCGCTCATTGGGAGGGCCTATGTCCAGCAGTGGACTAATATAGGATGATGATGATTTATTTATTCACTTTACCTGAAGAGCTATCTAAAGAAGAGTAAGAGTTATTCTTCCTCTTCTTGATTTGCTTGTAGACCTGCTCGGCTTTGTAGGTGAAAGGTTTTCGCTCGCTGGTCCGGCCATCAGACGGACGGGCCAGTTCTATGAAGACTTTCACGTCGACTGACGTCTGCGGGTCTCTGTATGGTGGGGTTCTGGAATAGAGATAAACTGTTAGGATACGAACCAATAGACCAACGAAAAGGATAGTCAAATAAGTGCTTTTTAAGAAAACGTTTGTGATTTAAAATTTTTAACAAGGAATAAAACTACCGAAACAGTAATTTGCCGCCAATCATAAGCCATTTTATATTGGCTTATGAAAAACCCAACTTTGATTCATTATTATTTTTTGGGCTTCAACTCGAATTTGGGTGGAAATCTATGTTGTCAAATGGTTTATAAACCGTCCTCTTTAATCACTCTATCTATTAAAAAATACCGCATCATAATCCGTTGCGTAGTTTTAAAGATGTAAGCATAGGGACAGGCAGACAGCGTGAAGCGAATTTGTTTTATACTATTATGTAGTGGTAATAAGACTTGCCTGAACACAATAGCGTATTGGTGATGGACGTCGCTCTGCAGAAAAACTCCGTTTTCAGTCCAAACCACTTCCCCACTTTCATCCAGCTCTACAAATCTCACCATTATATTCTCTGTAACAAGGTTTGTTTTCCTTTCAAATTATTCCAAATGTTATGTTATGAATGTGCGCAGAAATTGACTTTATGTTGGGATGTAACAGATTATAAGAATAAATATACTTTTCAACTAACTAAAGCAGAATTTAAGCTAAACGAGCCCTCTCCGCGCCACACAAGCGGCACTTTTTTTCGTTCATCTTTTAAATACTGCATTTTTTTTCAGTTACCTAGATGGAAAATAAATATCACGAAATTATAAGAAAACAATATTATTCTTATAATCTCTTACATTCCAACAGAAAAAATATATCTCCATTGCGGGATGACTTCTGGCAAATCCCTTTACAGCTACAAATAAATGTTTCCTTTCGATTTGATCGAAGTAGGTACCTACATAATAAAAATACATTTGCATGCTTGATGTTGCAATAACGTAAGTATCATTTCTAAGTACATAGGTAATAAAACAAGTAAAACTGTTTATTTTAAAACTTGATGTGAAATATTTGTGAACAAACCACGACACAAAAACAAAGACTTACCTAAAAGTAACCTACTAGCTTGGCGTCGAGTTTCAGATATATGTATAATAGTAAGCAATATTTATTGAAGGTCACAAACCGTCAAGTAAAGTAAAGAATGTGTCAAAAATTCAGAAAGAAGCTGCTGCCGTTCTATTGGTTTTGTTCTTTCACTGCCGCTGAAACTTGCTAATTCTTAGAGCTATAGGTATGTCAATAACTTTGGTAATTAATATAATACTTAGGTACTATTACTACCTGAATATTTACTTACTCTTATTAACTTTCTCGACTAATATAAAGACATCCTCGCCGCCTCTCGGTCGGCCGCTGTGCTGGCTGATGCGGCATATCTTCAGGTCGTTCGTGGCTGCACTTTCTGCAAATACATTATTTATCACTACATAGTATAAAACAAAGTCGCTTCCCGAAATGCTTATTACATTTTACTGGTAGTGCGGGGCACTAGGTTCAGAACCCGTATCGCGGGAGGCCGAATTACAAACAGAATTACCATTAATCAAGATTGTAGTAAACAGGGCAGCACTTAACACTAGAAAAATACTAGAAAAACAAAATATAAAAGCAAATAGGTACCAAAAATAACAAAACGGGTTTTTTAACCCGTAATTACTCGCTGTTTAATCGTCTCTAGTTATTGGAGTTTCGAATTTACTACGCTAATTTTTAAATATTAATCATAAATAAAAGTCTGATTTTGTATGTATTTGGTAGTTTTTTTCTAATTCTTAAATTACGCCACGCGAGTACTTATGTATGTTTTTATGCGCGAGTAACTAAGGGTTAATTTCCCCTCACCGTCTTATATTTATAACTACATCTTTGCAATGCGTCAAGATATAGAATTAGAAGAGAAGTTATAGAATTAGAAATTCATAATATTCTCGAAAATATGAAGAGTCTTATGTAAATATAAGGCACACACAGTAAATTTTTTCACTAATAAAAAATCAGTTAAAACCGCAAACATTTTTTTTTACATTTATCTATGTGCATTATCTAGTTATTTTTCCGGTTACGAGTAAAAACCCAATTTAAAAAAATACAGTACAGGCTCCAAGTAGGTATAAACACAATAAAAAATACAGTAGGTAAGGTACAGCCTAGCATAGAATACATACCAAAGGACATTCTGCCCTGAAATAGGAAGCTTCGCACTGTAATAGATACCGCCGTAAACCGCTCCTATAGATAAGACTTTGCGCTTATAGATAAGTCACACAACCTCACACCAGCGAATAACAATTGAATATAATACTACGTCATTCGCTCCACTCTGCTACGCTACCATACCACCATATTCCAGGTTCTTATTGTGGCTAAGTTCACGCACGCCGGACGGTTATTTGTTTTGTTAGTGCCGTTAGTGCCCAGTTCAGACAGTCAGATTCTTACCTATGTACCTATTTTAGGTAAAATAAAGTGTTTAATAAGGGCTTCGTCTAAGGTTTTTTGTCGATGATTCCTGCGTCAAAATAATTCACTTCCATAACTGATAAAAAATTTGGACAGTAGTAGTTGGCGTGAAACACATCCAAACTTTCGCATTTATAATATTAGTGTTTTTGACATTCTGTTACTTGCTGTTTTCACGACCAAACCGCTGAAGATGGTAGGTATCCCGAGAAAGGACCAAAAGCTACATTTTATGCACAACACGTGTCAGCGGTCATAAGCTAGTCAAATACTATAACTAATACTCACTCATATTATGAATAGGTTCTGAGAAAACAGGCTCGCAGATTTCCTTGCCCGTTTCAATGTCGTGTGCACTGAACCTTAAACGCACTATGTTAAGGTTGATTTTCTTCGCCATATTCTCGCATTCCGTTCGTAGCTAAAATAAAATGTAAAGCATCATAATGAAATACCACACTGAAGGACCACTTGTGCCCTGCTTTGGAAATAAACAAAAGATGTCTGACGAACATTTACAACAAGCATGGTAAATACCAAAATCTCTTATCAGTTTGTCACTAACTGGCCTAGTGAGTTTTTTATTCCGTGATCATAGGGCATGCAACTGTGCGGAAATACGAAAATTCAAAAATTACAAATCACGAAAGTTATTTCATTGAACAAAGGGCCAGGAATTTACTCCAATAGGTATACATTTATTACGTAGAAGAGAGTCTAGTTGTACAGAAATGTTATAAATTGGAATTTGATTTAAATTTACCATAGAATCATCGAGTTACAATCCTAGTAACTCCAAAAATAGAATAAAAAAGTTTAAAATTAAAAAATATATATATTTGAATTGCAAATTAAATAGGATGTTTCAAAAACAATATTTTTAAGCCAATATCATGTCTTCAGCTTAGGTAGGAAGCGCAAACAAACCACTGAGTTAATTTAATCGATGTAACTAACTTAAATCGTATGTGCCAAAGATAAATGAAATCAACAAAATTACAATCTTGGAGATTACCCCGAGTGCGCGGGCTTACGCACTAGGTATTAATAACAAACACTTTAAAATAACAATACTTCAGAAATATGTTTATATTTAGGATTCGCACATCCTGAATGCCAACAGGATAGTGAGTTCAAGGTTTTTTGTAGGTAAGGGAACGTGTACCCATTACTAGGTAAGTACGTGACCCATTGTTCCCGATGCCAAGACCCGTACCGACACTTTCATCCCACCTGGCCAGAGGGCGATACAACAAGTGCCTAGTAGCGGTCTCCACTCAAGAACACGTTTACCCCAGTGCAGTGGTTGGCGGTTGGTTTGGTTCTGTTCTACTAAATATACCTACTTCCTAGACTCAATTTTGAAGGATATTTTCGACTTAGTTAATTTCATTAAATATGCTCATTGATTTATTAAAATATGCTCACGTCTTTAAGTCGCGCTTTTGTTTTGTTTGTCAAGCTGGAGCGATCTGTAAGTATTCTAATCAACAATCGAATATAATAATGTGTTAAGCTTTAGTACTTTCTCATAAAAAAGTTAAATAAACTATCATTAGACATATTTAGTGATGACTTTTTAATCCATTTTGATAAGCTTACTTAAAAACTTGATATCATTAGCCTAATGTCATAGGATATTATTATTTTATCGATACTTAGAATTTGACAGTTGATATAATAATAACAAAGGCTCGTAAAACTATACGTGCAGTGCGGAATCTAATGGAGGCTTAAATCGAGCTATTACATACAAGTCTTCATTCATCTTATCTAACTTACGTGGTGGAATAAAATTTGTGTGCGAGGTGCGAACTCACAGTTGGCCAGTTTAGATAACAGCTAATAATTGTAGAAGTCAACGAATTCCACTCTAGAACAATGAGTGATTTCTACCTCCATGGATTGAGCCTGCCTGAATTTATGTCCTCTTATCATGAGTGCACGGCGAAGGCGAAATGGAACTAGGTAGGTGTACCCAGGATGTACTTACCTCAGGAAGTTTTTATTTTTTAATTGTCTAAACTATAGTGCTTGAACGGTGGTCATTTATGCCTATCAGCGATCCAGTATATTCCTTACGCTGTACTTTTTTTGATAAAAATATAAATAAACAATCATTACCATTACACATATTTAGAGGTCGTTAATGATGACTTTTTTATCCATTATGATAAGCTTACCTAAGATATTAGACAAATGTCATAGGGTCTATAGTTCTAAGATATTAGCCAAATGTCATAGGGTCTATAGTTCTAAGATATTAGCCAAATGTCATAGGGTCTATAGTTATTTTATCGATACTTAGAATTTGACACAAAATAATACAAAGGCTCATAAAACTGAACGTACCTACCTTCTATGCGGAATCTAATGGCGGCTTAAATCGAGCTATTAGAATTCTTCTTTCATAGTCTTATCAATCGTTTTCGTACTAAAATACCTAAAAATAGATAGCGCAAACGATTTTGATAATAGGATATTACCCATATTTTTTTGTATTGAAAATGTTTTTGTCCAAAATACAAATTGTTTTGGGCACAAAAAGTCGTCTTTCAGTCAGACTTTGTCAAATACTTACATTACATACAATTTTACTATTTTTTTTTAATTACACCTGGCATGTTAGCTTTTACCAACTAAAGGTTATCTCAGAAAAAAAAATCTTAAAATTAGCCTAGACGCTTTTCGTTTTCAGGGTTAAAAAAGCCGCCGTGAAATACACTTGGTGTAAAGTGTGTGGAACTGAACGGAAAATGTAGGAGCATTTTCCGTTCAGTTCTACACACTTTTCATATAACAAATGTTGTGCCGAAGATATGCCTGTATGTATCATCATCATCAGCCTATAGTAGTCCAGTCCTGGACATAGGCCTCCCCCATTGATCGCCATAGCGCCCTGTCTTCAGCTTGCCGCATCCAGCATCTGCCTGCAGTCCCTCGCAGGTCGTCATCCCACCGGCATCCTACTCTACGTTTGCCGAGTCGCGGTCTCCACTCAAGAACACGTTTACCCCAACGGTTGTCGGTTCTTCGCGAGATTTGGCCGGCCCACTGCCACTTCAGCTTGCTAATTCTCAGAGCTATGTCGATAACGTTGGTTCTCTGTCGGGTGTATTCATTTCTAATCCTATCCTTCAGAGAAACTCCTAGAATAGCTCTTTCCATAGCTCGCTCAGCGACTTACGTATGTATAACTATAACAGCTAGTTACTGTTGTGGACCCAAACATAGTTGTTACCGACCAAATTGAGAACAATGAGTGCCTCAGCCTACCCACAATAAACATCCTTTATTCCTGTTAACTAACATTACATTACGTAAGTTTAAACATAGAACGGTTATTGAACTTTTGTTACCGGCCATATTTTGTGATAAATGATTTCTTCTGTTGAACAGCTTTTATATTTGTTTTGAGAAAAGTTTGAATATTTACGCCTTACTGTACATTTGGTATGATAGATTTGCGAAAGCGACGTAACATCTAGTTAGCTAGTAATCACAGTAACATTTATTTATTTATTTATTGAGATAATAACATCATAACAGGTTTTTTTTATTTTATTTATTTATTTATTGAGATAATAACATCATACTAACAGGTTTTTTTATTAAGCCCTAAGGCGATGTTATAACTACAAATACCTACTAAAAATTACATGTTTTTAGTAGGTATAAAATAGGCTAATCATAATATTGTCAAACTATAAATAATCTAAGTGTCAAACCTATGTGATGTAGTTAGGCCGCTGACTCTCTAATAAAACTCCTTTACAAACCTTTTAAAAAAAACTATTTTTTTGTCTTAGCTAGTTCTCGCTGAATCATTATGACGACAAAGAAGAAGCGGAAAATTTAAACATAAGGGGTCATCATCATCATCAGCCTATGTTAGTCCACAGCTGGACATAGGCCTCCCCCAATGAACGCCAAAGCGCATTGTCAATACAAAAAACCCAACGAACTGCCATCCCCAACCCAGCGTGGGGATTATGGGCATTAACCCCCCCCCCCAGTCCAGTCCAGTCCAGTTCGTAAACAAGCCGCGCATGCGCATACTCTACCTAAAACTCTCTTTGTTTTCGGTTATTTTATACGCAACTTACATCCCTTGTCTTTACTTCAATCAATCTAATGCTACCCTGGTCTGTAACTCAGCTTTAAGCGTGTGAATTTAGTTTATTCGTTATTATGGTATGTTTACAAACAAACCACAGCAATTTGGCTGCAGTATTAAAATGAAGATTTAAACACTTACGTCTTTAGTATTATAAGATTGGCCCTTTAATCTCTCAGTATACTTCTTCATGAGTAGGGTCGCTACGTCTTTCTTGGCTGTGTGTATAATACCCATCCCCGCAAAACTGTGAATAAAAATAGAGAAAATTTGTTTAATGTATCTTATTCACTTAATTAGGTTCTTATGGTTTATTTATTGGTAAAAATAGCATTACACGTCAAATAGTATATAGTAATGGATAGCTTTAAAATATACTTAAGTATAGATGGTATCATTCAATTAATATTTATATTAATGAATAAGAATACGTATTTCAATAAAATAATACATTTCAATAAAAAAATACACTAATAATTATGTCACTGGAATAATAATTAATATAAAATAACGATATTAGGTATCCTATTTCACAAATTCATCAATCCTATGACGGATAGTTCGATATCAGCCAGTGTATGAGCTCGCGCTAGTTATCATGATTGGGAGACGATTGTAGACCGCCGCGGCGCCGCCGCCGCCGCCCCGTCGCCGGTGCTAAAACATGAATTTGTTTTGAGTTAGTAAGCCGTCGTCGCTGCACGGCAGCTTTGGTCTAGCCATATAGCCGTTTTTGAACGCGACGGAGCGGCGTCGTAAGCACAAACATTAAGTTTTTTTTATTTAAAAGGAAACTACACAACTAAGAAAGACACTCGTTCAAGGATTCAAACTGGATACTTGGGCATATGAATATCACAACGGCACGGCGGCATAGGCAGGGCCAACCGTTCACATTACCGTCAAAGACTTTGGTTACCTTGCAATGGTAGGTACGGTAAATTATACCCAAAAGCTTTATTGACTTCGTAATAAGATCTATAATCCCAAGAATGTCGGGCTAAGCTTTTTCGCATCGACGATGTTTTGACTGCGGACGTATCGTGAAGATCAATTGCGTATTTTTTAACGGATGATTTCTGCGTACCTCTACGTACAATAGTCAGGAAATGACTGTGTATTCATGTAGGTATACTTTGTTTTTTTTTTAACAAAAATATAAGTCGGGTAGTTATAGAATGGGTGAGATCGAAGATGACAGCATGCTGTCCCGATCATATCGATCATACTTGATCCAATGTGATCTAAGTGTTATGTTCAATCCCATTGTTTGGGGAACCTTGGGGCTAGATGATGCGTGTTAATTGTCCAACATCACACTAATAGCGAAAGTTAGAATGTTTGTTAGGTACTCTCGTACTCATCACGCCAAAACTCGTCGGTCTGAAATTTTGGGTACTATATGGCTAATACTTACAATTTTATATACCTACTTAATACAAGTTTATAGAAAATACTGAGGAAAATACCCAGAACATCCAAAACAATTATTTGGAGATCATACAAATATTTATCCCGAGGCGGGAATCGAACCAGCAACCTGCTTCGCAGGCGGACAATGTCCGCCGCGCCACATCAGCCGTCAGAGTCAAGACAGAGTATTAGTATATTTCTTTATGTTCGAAGACATACACTTATAATATCTACTACCATACAAATTCGTTTAAGGAAAATCCTACCTACAGGGTTTCTTTGCCTTTGTCTCCATTGGAGGTTATTTACCTAGGTACTGTATATATTATATGTGTAAGTAAAGTATCATGACAATTGCATAGTGGTTCCTATTTTCGCAAAGATTCAAAGCGTTCAGAGACTACTGTAGTAGTTTTTCTCCTCTATTCTATTTTCAAACGATTGACAGTTCAGTCTAGCGACTTTTATCGTCGACTGTAATTAAGTACTTACCTCGTTAATAAAGGATATATATATATATATATATATATAATATTATTAGATAGAGTATGAATGACGATGCATTATTGACTGTAAAATGCTGTCTCTTTCTGATACACTGATAGGAAAAGGACAGAACATAAACACTTAGCTTACGTAATTCTTATCTCATACTAGCTTCTACATGCGGGTTCGCTCTCGTGGATTCCGTTTAACGTGTAGCGTAAGTCACTCATACAGCTATCTATAAAGAATTTTCGAAATCGGTCCAGTAGATTTGGATATTACCCCCTCATAAACAAATTATATGATTTCTGAAACTGAAACTAGTTTTGCGGGATATAATGATATAATATACTAATCCCTCAGATCGTTATTCGTCCATTCGTCGCGTACATACATACTTAATGCAAATTTAAGACTTATATGGTTTTCTTATGGATGCCATTGTCAGGCCAAATTTTATTAAGGTCCGTTTAGTGGTTCAGGCATGAAATCATAGACAGAGAGAGACAGAATTCTCTAAGTATGCAATTACATACTTTACTTACATTCACTTCTTTAATATCAGTATGGATTAATGTAGATAATTTACATACCTAACTCTGTAGCTGTTATGCTGGGGTACTTCGAAACTGACTTCTCTATCCTGGTCATCCTCCAGGAGCCTGTGAGGATGCTCATCATCAGAGTCACATTGTGCCAGCCGGCAGCGTATAAGCGCGCGACCAGCATAGTTTAACAACTGGAAACATAAATTTATTTATTCTGTTATAGTTATTTTTATTATTACTGCGCCCCACGGTTTCGCCCGCCTTCCTCTTGAAACACACTATCTATTTTTAAAAAAACCGCATTAAAATCCGTTGCGTAGTTTTAAAGATCTAAGAATACATAGGGACTGAGACAGAAAGCGACTTTGTTTTATACTATGTAGTGAAAATGATTCAAATTTTTACTGAGAGAATTGTGGTTACATTAAACCCAAGAATTTGTGGCTGAAGTGGTTTGGTTTCTTAAGTTTATACTGACAAATTCTTATTTTATGAGAGGTTATTTATTTGCAAAAACTTAAAGGTCTCTTTATAACCATTTAATATATTTTAAATGGACAGGCAATACAGAAAACAATAAAATAATAATAACAAGTATTTATTTTCGTAAAAAGGACGTAACTAAATAATTATATAAACCAATGATTTTTTTTTTTTTTTTTTTATTAGCTTTGGGGTGGCTATCGTATCACTGCGGCCATGATAGGCCTATTGTGATCGCCACTTTTACATCAGTCCCGAAGCCGTGGCGTTCATAGTTCGCCACTAACCCTTGCAGCTGCTAGGAACTGTAGGATTTTCTTCGGGGTGATGTCTTTCAGCTCGTCTGGGCTATGCAAATGCTTGCCCAGATGGATGCTGCGTTTGTGCATCAGTGCTCCACACTCACTTAGCAGATGGAGGGGCGTTTCATCCGCCTCCTCACAAAATCTGCAGGATTGTGTGTCGCTTAGCCCTAGTTTGAACATGTGCTTGTTAAGGCGACAGTGTCCAGTTAGGGCTCTTGTCATGATGCGAAGGTTACCTCTGCTTAGCGCTAGGATTCGGTTGGTATACCGACTATCGAAGGCTTTTATCAGAGATTTTGAATGATCCATGCCCGAGGAGTTTCTCCAAAGCTTGTGCGATTCCTCGAGGCAGGATCCCAGGAGTGTTCTGTGCGCCAAGCTTTTGGGTATGCCACAGAACGGCTCGGGTCCCAGCTGAGTCCCCTTGGCTCCGGAGCGCGCAAGTTCGTCGGCACACTCATTGCCGTTGATTCCTGCGTGCCCCGGAACCCATCTTAAGAGGACTCTGTTATTCGAGCCCAGAACGTTAAGTCGTGACAGACAGTCCTCAACTAGCTTGGACGTGATGACCTTCGAGTCCAACGCTAGGAGTGCCGCCTGGCTGTCAGAGTTGATAACTATAGTTTGGTTGGAGTAGCGCTTTTTCAGATTTATATCCGCGCATTCTAAGATGGCGAATATTTCTGCTTGGAAGATAGAGGCGTGATTTCCCAGGTTTATGCTTGTGCCAAACCTGGGTCGCTCTCCGTACACTCCACAGCCTACATCCGGTCCCATTTTGGAGCCGTCTGTGTACCAGATTAGGCATCCATCCTTGCAGAGAGGTTGTCTATTTAGCCAATCTTCTCTGGAAGGAAGTTCCACTGTGTAGTGCTTTTCAAACACATGGCGTGGAAGCATGGCATCAGTTGTCATGCTCAGAATGGGATGTTCCATAGTTGAGTCTTTTAAAGATCTCAGTTTGTGGGAGAGCCAGTTGCCTCCGCCCAGGCAGCTGGCCCTATACATGCTGGTCTTTGCCTCTTTATGTATATACATGTGAAGAGGAGGAAGGCCCAGCAGTGCATTTAATGCCTGACCGGGGGAGGTGGACATGGCTCCCGTGGCCATGAGACAAGCAGTCCTTTGTAGGCTATTTAGTTTGTTGATAGCGGTAGACTGAAAGGCCTTGTCGTACCATGCCATAGAGGCGTATGTGATAATCGGCCTCACGATGGCAGTGTACAGCCAAAGGGCAATCCTGGGGTTTACACCCCAGTTGTTGCCCATGAGTCTGCCGCTAGCACCTAGTGCCATCTTTGCTTTATGTAAGACGTTGGCTAGGTGTGTGTTCCACGTCAGTTTTTGGTCGATGGTTACGCCCAAGTACTTTACTTCTGTGGAAAAGGTTATGATTTTACCGTTTAGTTTGGGCTTTGTGAGCTTGTCTAGCCGCCGCTTGTTGGTAAACGGTATAATCACAGTTTTGTCAGCGTTGACCGAGAGTCCACTATTGCTGCACCAGTCGCTGACAGTGTTGAGAGCTCGCTGCATGATGCTAGAGATGGTAGATTGGCAGAACCCTCGTACGACGATCACGAGGTCATCTGCATAACCTTGCGCATCGATATTGAGGTCTGCCAGTCTGCACAGGAGCTGGTCCACGGCTAGGGTCCATAGTACAGGCGATAGGACTCCGCCTTGGGGACAGCCCCTAGCCGTGATTATCTCAATGTTTGATTGGTGAAGGGATATTTTTGCTCCCCTACGGGTGAGCATGTCCTCGACCCATCTGGTGGTGGTTGGGTCGACATTTTTGCTTGTCAGCCCATTCACCAGCAGTGATGTGGGGGAGTTATCAAAGGCCCCTTCAATGTCAAGGAATGCACAGAGTGCGATTTCCTTGTCCTCCATAGCTTTCTCCACTCTATCGATGAGGCTACTAAGCGCCGTCTCAGTGGATTTGCCCTTGCGATAGGCATGTTGGCTATGGTGGATGGGAGACGCGACAAGCGCCACGTCTCTAATGTGTCTGTCTACCACTTTCTCCATTGTTTTAAGAAGAAAGGAAGAAAGGCATATTGGTCTGAAGGACTTTGGCTGGCTGTAGTCCTTCTTTCCTGCCTTGGGTATAAAGACAACTTTGACATTAGTCCATGGTTCTGGCACAGTTCCCCAGGCGAGGCTCGCTCTGAAGATTTTTACCAGATATGGAGTGAGGACGTCGATTCCCCGCTGTAAGAAAACAGGGAGAATTTCATCCTCACCACATGCTTTGTTAATTTTAAGAGAGTTAACGGCCCACCTTACCTGATTCGGTCTTATAATCCGGGCCGCCCTGTTCCAGTCCTCATTCCGAGGCTTATAGGGGTTGGCAGGAGCCGGTTGAAGTGATGTTTTGTACCGTGAACCAGGGAAGTGGGTCGAAGCCAGCAACTCTAGGGTTTCACTTTCATTTGTTGTGAAAGTGCCATCTCCTTTCTTAAGGAGACCTATTGGATTAGTGTTGGCTTTAGAGAGCAGTTTGTGGAGTCTGGCGCTTTGAGGTAGAATTTTGACTTCCTCGCAGAGCTTCCTCCAGGATGCTCTTTTAGCCTTCCTAATCTCTATGTTGTATTTCGTTAAGGCTTTGTGGTAGGCCTCCCATGAGCGAGTCTTTTTAGCCTTGTTGAAAAGTTTCCTGGTTTTACTCCTTAACTTGCTGAGCGTAGAGTTCCACCATGTGACTGATCGCTTTGTGGTCTTGGATTTTAACGGGCAGCTCTCCTCATAGGCACTGCAGATGCCTTTTGAGAGAGTGACTGCCGCTATCTCAAGACTGTCGCGAGTTTTAATACTTTTAGGGCAATCTTCGAGCATTTGCCTTAGTTTGTCATTGAAGACATCCCAGGCAGTTGCCCTAGGGTCCCTATAAGTTATGATTTGAGAATCAAGGGAGGCCTTTATCTCAAAACTGATGTGTTTGTGGTGAACCAATGATGCTGTTATAAATTTAAGTGTAAAACCTTGCTCTAACAAGAGAATCTTGTATGAAGAAGCGACGGATTCCAGCTTCGTCAAACAAGTCTGGTATACTCAGAAATGTAATCATAATCAATAATGTAATTGCTAATTAATACGCTGATCTCTTTGTAAGACCTATTTGCTTAAGGATGGGATAAAAAAGAGACATTAATGTAAAAAATATAACTATAATTACAAACCTCAACAGTTGGATGTGTCTTCGTTTTCCCAGTAGTTGAACCGAGTAAACAGCCGTGAGTTCCCACCATCTCGCTGACATAGCGAAACCTGAAGTGCTTTTGAGCCTGCTCGATTAAGTATAGATGCGGTTGACCCCCTGGCAAGCAAAGTTTTCTATATTTAAAAAACGAAAATCAAAAGTCAAAGTTAAAAGAACTAGTTTAATGTGTATTTTGCTTTATTTCCTTAGATCTTACAGAACTCTTAAACACATCAGAAAATTTAAATAAATAATATAAGTTCATAGAATAACTTATACAATATTCACACATGTATATAGTAAGTCAGGGGCCATGGTAGCCAAGTCAAGTAGACGGCGGCGGCCAACTGGAACTCCTTCCAGCGAATGATATCTTTGTTACAAATGATACCTATATAATGTCTGAAGATTATTTCTGGGACACTACTTACATAGTGTATCTATCTATATTATATCTGCATAGTAATGGACTATTTGTTATTTATTTTTTATTGAGTTTTTGTATTTTGCCATGTTTATAATTATAAAGAAGTGATCTCTTATGGGAGTGACTGAGTTATCTTTCTTTTTTACAATGTAGTTTTGTCACAAAGTGACTATACTTTGTGACAAAACTCCATTGTAATAAATATTGAACTATTATTTCTAATCAATTGATTAGAAACTATACCAAATTAATTTTAGGAGTTGAGCTGGCTGTTGCATGTAATTGTTTATTATACAGGTTTATGTAATAAGAGAGTTTATAAAATTTAATTTAGACAGAAAACAATCTTTAACGGAACACAAAACTTTTGAACTTTTCTAACAAGTTCAATTCTGTCCGTCGCATTAGTAGGCATCCTAATAAAAATGAAGTTGGTCACTCAAGCATAGAATCTATTGAAGTGGGTATCATCCCTAGGTCAATACATGTGGTTTTGTTATCATTTCTGCGAATTTTTGATAAGAACATTGCACAATGTAAGGCTTGATAATAATTTAATATCAGCAAAAAATATGTCTGCTTACATTTGTGTTGGATAAGTAACTTTGCAACTAATAAAAAGGTATAATAATTTCTATACAGGTTCATCAAGGTCGTTTGAAAACTTTAGAAAAGAAAAAAGTTTACTTCAAAAACTCACCATTGTTGATGAAAGGAAAAATCCTGTCTGAGCATCTTAATTCCGTTAAATTATTGGTTAGTTGAGGCACCTGCTGCGAAGGAGAACTATAGGGAGAGTCTTTCAATGTGTAGGAAATAGGAGAGCTCGAGCCTTCGCTGATTTCACGTTCACTTGCACTGGACGTAGACATTGTCTCCGAGTTTGTACTTTAGATGTAAATATGCATTATTATCCGGTTATTATTCATTAATTCTGTTGTCTGACATTATCTCCATAAGACTTTAAAAACGTTACTTTTTTTAGTTTTCACAGGGCAGAAAAATTTTGTTTTGCAAAAAATTCGCAACGTACTTTGTCCCGGTCTGAGAAATCACAACAACGTTTTTCTTTCTGTCTCTCTCGCTGTCAGACTGTAATCAAGTGCCAAACAAGCAATGAATGAAGCAAAGCAACTAAAATGCGACTTCCGTCTTACATCCTTCTCTTCCAAATAGATAGAGAACTAGGCCTGCGATTGGTTAATTTTCTTGCACACTAGACGTCAATAAATGCTGCCAACTTAAGTACAAGTTGTCCACTCTATTGTTGATTTATTTTCTTGGATCGGTTTAAAAATGTGCGACCGAGACTTTAAAGAACCTGCATACGCTGCAGAAGGCGCATATTTTTTAGTAATTTACGCGAAAGATACCGGGCCGTCTATAAGATTGAGTTCTGTCAGACGGACCACAATCACCACGCATGTACATGTCATAAAATATAATGTATTATTGACTTTATTAGAAAACCCTGTTTTTACATGCAAATAAATAAAATTGGAGTGTCTGAATGTCATAATAACAGCTTCTTACTATTTGCATATTATTACAGTATATGTATAGATACGGTAGGTATGGTACCTAAATTCAAACTAAAAAAAAATGCTGTACAATTCACACAGCATCATCTAGCCCCAAGCTAAGTAGAGCTTGTGTTATGGGTAGTACCCATAACACAAGCTCTACTTAGCTCTACTTAGATGACTGATATACATAATACAATACGTCATGTATTATGGTCCAATGTTTTGTTCAATTCCAATGTTTTGTTAGTGTCTGTTATTTTGAACTAATCCCCAAAGTGGCTGGCCTGATTTTGACAGGACTTTCCCTGACAGTTTACTGATATTATAGTGGGCTATGCTACTCTTATTAAGGAATAAAAAATTAGGGTTCCACGCAAAAATATATGCCATGAACGTGCCGAACTAGTTGCAACCGCATAGGTTGCAACTAGTTCGGCACGAACATCATCATCATAGCAGCCCTCTTTGTGACCTAAACCTGACTGACCTGAACCTGACCTGACCTGTGAAATTCCTGGCTGCAAATGAATGAAATGAACAAATCCTACTTAATATAAATTTGTGAGTGAATCTTTGATAAACTCAAGCTTTCTTTTATTTATGGAGAAGTAATTTTGTTTGTCCGTTTTCCATTTTTTGACATCTAATTCTTTTATGCAAATTAAAAACCCCTCCAAAATTCAAAACTGCATCCGTGCTAGTTTACCCTAACCAATGGGTAACACGTTGAACTGGAAGCTCTATTTTTACTTTGATTGCAGACGATGACGTCATGATAAACTCGGGGAAGAACATACGGCACAGAATAGCTAATAGTATAAATATAGTATATATGTATAAATATTGTGAGTCACAAAAATCCCCGAGCCCGGTTCACGCATCACGCTACATAATAATATATATTTTATGTTATAAACATCACTGCTGATAAGTCACATGCCACAGATTACAGCAATATAATAGTTAGTTAGTACCTATAGTGCGTCTTATTAGGATAAGACGCACTATAGGTAACAACTATTATATATACCTACCATTTTAGAAGGTTAAAATCATAGACTTAGTAATAATTTTAAGTATTTTTTTTCATTCATGGTTAAAATTGTCTAGCCTCTGGCGGGCGGCGGCGGCGGCGGCGGCTCCACTTACTTGCGTGGTATTCGGATATAACGGCCGGGCTTTAAGATAAGGATTCAGGCCACTGAATATTACCTTATCTTAAAACCCAGCCACACGCTCCATCTTACTTGCGCAGTTCAGTTTGTGCAGTTATGAATGTGCAAACGACTGAACACGGTACGGTAGCCACACGTGCAAGTGAGCTCATGCAAACTGGACTGCGCAAGGACTTGTCAGTCAGTCGGTTATTTATACGTAATATGTTTTATTTCTGCTGTGAGACGATGTCGCCAACAGAAGCAATTTCTTTTATTGTTTGATAAAAAAGCTAGGTACATTCAAACAAGCGAGACGCATCCTAAGAGATTTTACATATAGAGACGTCATACTCATTGTAAAGAAATAAAAACATTGCGATATTTTACTATAGCTACATACCTAGCGTCGACGTTCGAACATAGGTACAACGCCGCATAGCATTATCTCTGTCACTTATAAACGTAACGCATTTCTTGTTTCGTTCGTTTTGGTGGCAAAGCGGCAACAGCGCGGCAGTGATTTTAGTTCGAACAGACGAGACACCGCACGGCATATGTCCTTATCTCTGAAACTCATAAACGCAACGCACGCATTACTTGTCTCGTTCGTGTAGGTGGCAAAGCGGCAACCGCGCGGCATTGATTTTTGAGTAAAATTACATTTATTTTATAATAATGATTTTCCAAGATTTTAAGAGGTGGATTTTACGACCACTGCGAACCTGTGGTTGTAAAATCCGCACTCCCGACCGCGTCGAATGATCTCTTTCCAGCTTTCCCGGAAAACGGTTTTTGCAATATTCCAACTACAAATCTGAACTTCCCTACTGGACATCCTGTATATTCTCTGTATAAAGTTCAATTTAACCTAAATTATTTTTATGTCTTAATTTTCAATATCATTTTTTTTACAGTACGATGGTTTTTGTTCCCCTGTATAAATGGGGTCTCATGGTCGTGAAGTTTCTCAATAATTGATTTACTTGATGTTCGAATCATGTTTATAAATTCTATGGAAAGAAATGGAAGAGGTAATAAAACAAGCTAAGATTATTTATATTTCATAAATTTATTCTTGACGACAACGTGCGTTGCGTATCATAATAAATGTGTGCTATGCACAATGGCATTTAATACATAAACTACAGGAAGATCCTTAGTTAAAAAGTTGTAAAAAGTTTAAATATAAAAGTAACAAACAGTTCCTTCATATAAAGCAACCTGAATATAATTTTAACAAGAAAATTTTGTATTTTAAATACCATATCAAACAATAGATATCTAAATAAAAATCCAAAACACCTAATACAGAGATTCCTTTAAAAGACTGTATAAAAACTGGAATGATTACAAATTACACTTAGGCTATAAGATCCTTCATAATAAAATATAACCAATTGCATATGTATCTCTTATATCAGGAATGTATTCTCTTATTTATGAGATATATAAAAATCTCAAAATAGCAACAATGCTTTTTTTCTACATTACGAGTATATTCTAAAAGAACTAGTGAAGTCACACTGTTGCGTTTAAAGAATCTAGTAAAATAATACAAAAAGATATTATGATTAAATATCAGCCACTTTAACTTATACCTATTTAAGGCCTGCCAAAACCCACGCAGTATTCGCTACACAGTGTGGTAGCAGTAAATTTTGCCATGATTTCGCTTGATCCCGCCGGGTATTTTAGTGAACAGTAGGTTTCATAAGGGCCTTATAGCGGCCTACCGACAGCTATAAAGCCCGTTTTATGAAACTAAGCTCAGTCATGGAACTATGCTTGAGCGCTTTCACCACAGAAAAACGTTTATTTGTTGTTTATTTAATTCCACCGTAGGCACACGTGTTACACTAATTTTTAATAGTTATAAAACAATTTTATATAACTCAAACTAACTTTTTGTCATAGGAAATACCACAGGGGATTGTGTAAAGAAAAGCAGACAGATGCCTTTAAAACAAATATACAACGATTTAAAGTAATTTATCACGTTACTCAAGCATAGATAAAGCTTTTATAATAATCGGCCTAACGCCTGAATACTCAAAAGCATCTCAGGTTTAAGCACGTCTCCAGTCGCGATTTTTTGACAGTTTTCCATGAAAATCTGTCAGAAAATCGACACTTGAGTCGAGCTTAAATCTGAGATGCTTTTGAGTATTCGGGGGGTCAGTAGCGAATCACTGTTTTTTTTTAGATTCTTGTTTATAGTTTTGTGGTACATTTTGTTGATTCACAGTTAATGTTTTCCTTTATTGTAAATATTATTTATATATGTATATCTATACAAGTGTGTTACCCATAAAGAAAGCTTGCGATGCTACCATGAGACGGACACTGGCAGAATTGCGTCAATCCAGACGCAGAGCCATCTAGGAAGAAGTTGAAGTAGCGAATCCCGCGTATGCCTGACCATAAATGCCTTTAGAAGCTCTATATTTTAATATAATTATTAATATTATCTTTTAACAATATGACGTGAGTTGGCTGAATATTTCTTCAATGGTGGAAAAGCCTGAGATTAGTGTGCGCTAGAGTGATCTTGTGTTCGTTGCACGCCTCGATGACTTCCTTATCGTTGTTGGAACCAGCCGGGCTGCCGATGTATTCGACTCCACTCTGCGAACAAAAAGTTTTTTACCCATTTGTGAAACTTTACGGGTCATCATTGATATATTGATGATAGATTAGTGTGATTGCTCCGCACACTCAAAAAAATAATTTATGCCACCATCATTATTCCCATCTGGAATAAGAATCAATAAATAACGTTAAATTCACTAACGTAAGCTTAAGGAATAAGTAACACAAATCAATTTTATGTAGATTCATTTCATTTAATTTTAAACCTTTTATTAAGATAAATATGTAGTATGTACATGGTTTTACTTAAATACTATTATTTTTTAAACTACATCTATATTATCTGTTTGCCCTCTTTTGGCAAAGGCCTCCTCTATTCCCTTCCACTTTATCTCTCGCCAACCTTATCCACGTTTTCCCTGCTACGTCTCTTAGCTCGTCCTCTTGTGTAGATACAAATGTGTAAATAATACGTCAATACTCATTCTATTTTAATGCGTATTGCTGTTTTAGTGTAAAAGTACACTAAAACAGCTCAACGCATTCTAATGAAATTTGGCGTGAAGACGGGTAGTGTCTGGCAGTAGAACAAAATGATAGTTTTATCCAGGGAAAGCGTGTGTGAAGCCACGGGCGGATGCAAGTCGCATGATAATATTTATGTCACCGATTTATATTAACAATACATTACACTTTATTGTACACCAAGAAAATACAAAGAAACAGGCAAATGAAAGAACATAGTTGCACTATAAGCGGCCTTATCGCTAATAGCGATCAAGACTCGACAAGTATAGACACACGTATTACTTAAATAAATAAATAATGCTGGACCATTTACACAACATTATCTAGCCCCAAGCTAAGCAGAGCTTAAATATAAAATACATAATATATTATTAATAATATTTACCTGCACAGCTCTGTCGATATTATCTCTGAAGGGGAAGAATGCATCCGAAGCGAGGGCCACCTTGTCCATAGTCTGCAGCCAATCGTCGCGCTCCTGTGACGTCAGCAGCGGCGGCGCAGCGCCCTCGAATAGTGCGTTCCATTGCTTCAGTGGAAGGTCCGAGCCTGCACAAAAGATAAACATTGAGTACTACTAGACTAGAGTAATACTAAGAATTAATCGGATGTTCATAAAACGTATCTAAGAATAGCCAACAACAACCATGATCAGCAGTGGACAAGCACAGGCTGATGCTAGATAGCTAAGAGCATTCCTAGAAATACAAGCCTGAAAATAGGAGCATCCATTTCGGAGATAAATGGAAGAAAACATTGGTTTGGGTGTGCACCAGTGTGCACAAACAAAACACCTCACGGCTCCCCACCCCCTAAATAAACTAACCGCATATCTTTCTTCGTTCCGTCGAGAGTCAAAAAACGACAGCACAAATAAATAAAAACAGAACAGGAAAAGACAAATACAGATAATGTAGGTACGAGTTAACGATACTAGGTACGTTCGGTCAATGACAGATTAATTATCGGCTTAGTCATAATTTATGGGCTAAATATTGCGAAGAAAACGGTTGTGCTTGGTATAACAACCAAGCATAACATGGGCTAGTCACCTTCTATAAATAAAACTTCTGCCCGGGTCTTCACACGCGTATTTTCATGTTAAATAAAATAAAAAGAGCCATATCACGTCATATCACAGAGTCGGTAGGTACAATTTTAACCAAAATAATAATAATAAGAGCCACAATTTATTATCCTCACCCGGTCATAATACCTGTAAAACTCGCGCCAATCATTTTGTACGGCGCGAGGTCAAGATATTTGCAACTTTTTTAACCTTAGTGTATTGATAAAACTTCTGAAACTATCATGGTTATTAATACTAAAGTCATTTAAAACGGGATATTTACCATGATTTGATTTTTGAGTTATCCAATATTTCGGCACAGTTTAAATAATTCAAAAATCAAATATTAGATAACTCAAAAATCAAATCATGGTATATATCCCGTTTGAAATGACCTTAGTGTCTTGCCTACGTTTAGATATTATATTAGAGATTAATGATATTACTAACCAAGCAATAGAACTAGGTATCTAACTATTTGTGGGCTTTGTGGCACACTAGCATAATTAAGACAGAACCATAAAAAACTAAACTTTATGGCCAGGGAGTTGCAACGTGTATTATTCCGAAAATGTTTCATCATAAAAAAACTGCAATACAGTAACGTAATAAACAGTTCCTGACTGGTGATTTTTTTGCTATTATTGATAAACAGTAAAAACCGTAAATTAGAGAAAGCAGGATCGCCATGTGCAAGCAGTTAGAATAAGTAAATCAAGGGTGGTAGGTAAACATCTGTTCCGCCAACAAACGAATAAAGGTAAACAACATTTAAGAATTTCGTTATTATAGTATAGTGTGACTTTCGACTTCGACATTCAATATCAAACACATCTTTCACAAAACTATTCAAAATAATCTAAGAAATTAAATAATATCCCACAAAAAATCGGAATCGAAGGAAAAGCTCTAGGTTTGATTCCTTTACAGTGTAATTATAACGCAATTTTTATTACGAAACTCCTAATAACTGTAATTCCTTGGGGTGGTACAAATTCTATGGAACGACATGGTTCTTTAAAGTATTGCTCACGGGACATGAGCAAGAAAGTCTTTTGTTTTTATTATAATTTTTTTGCGTTTTAGTAATATTATAAATTTGCGGGCATTGTAAATCATTTTCTTAGCATTTTCATTGATCTCACCGATAGTTCCGTTAACGTAGTTGTCTATGGCGTTGGCAGCTTGTGCGCGCGTAGTGCCCGCTCGGAAGGACATCTGCAGTACGCGCGGGTGCCGCCGCAGCCACCACAGCGCCGCCTTGCCGCCTGCCAGCCGCGTGCAGTGGATGCGGGACTGTTGCCCTGCGCCGATGCCGATCACCTGAACACAGCAAGGATAATTAAATAAAAATACTGGGTAATTCACATAGCCTCATCTAGCCCTTAAATAAGCAGAGCTAAAATAATTTTGAAACTATCATGGTTATTAGTTATTACACAAAAGTCATCAACCCGATACTCATTTATAACGGAATATTTACCAAGATTTGATTTTTGAGTTTGATATAATAATAATATTGGAAAACTCAAAAATCAAATCGTGGTAAATATTCCGTTATAAATGAGTATCGGGTTAGCTGTATCAATCATGTCTGGTGGTGTGGTGATTATTTTTTAATTTTATTTATTTATTTCGGTTAGCTGATGTTGTTCAGCTATAATAAGGTCTGTAGAGCCTTAAATAAGATCACAGAGTAATATTAATAACAATAGGTATTCACTGATAGAAACAAATAACATTGTTGTGTCAAAAAATAAATCCTACTTTTAAAGTGAAATCATGAAGTACTTATACTAGAGATAAAAATATAATAATTATCGAAATTTTACCTATCCGTATCATGTGTTTATATGGCATAGCCCTCCTCCATTTGGGGATATTTCTGAAAGGCTAAACATGCATAGAATAGAGAACCCAGCACAATGCTGAGTGAAGGCCATATTTGCCATGAACACTGCTACGCACAATAATTTGTAACATGTGTAGTATTAATTTGCGTAGTCTAAGTTTGTTGTGTATGGTAGTTTTTAAGGTAAATAAAAATATTTTCTTTCTAACCTTCTAGAAACATACCTGTCCATCCCGAGCATAGCAGACAGAGTTGCTCTGCGTATACTTGAGTGCAATAGTGGCCACTATGAGGTCCCTCACAGCGTTGGCGGTTAGATTCTTGTTGGCTGTGACAATATTGTTAAAAAGCTCTGGTGTTATCTTAGCGTCGTTTCTCCTCTGCTCCAGTGTTAGACCGTAGATCGTCTTCTGTTCGATTAGGTCTGGTTCGTAAGATGGGTCCATCTGTGAATAGGCTTCAGTTTTAGATGGTTCTGATGAGAAAGAAAATCAATTAACTGGCTCACACCACAAGAATGCACAATAATATAAAAACTACTAGTACTCAAAGTGCCTCCTATATATACTCCATGCCTCCATAATGTGAACCAAAATGGGCAAGTTCAACTTCCTTATTTGGTAACAATAATTAGGTTATGTCATAAAAATCTATTCATATTTGATACATAATTTTTTTTTATTATGAAACATAAATATAAAAAGACCTCAACTTAAAGTTGCTTCACAGAAAGTTATATTAGTCTAACAGGGGGATTGTTGTCTTGTCAAGCGTAGAATAGAGAAAAATGTCATCGCATTGTCATACATTGCGTAAATTATTGAAGTTGAAAGAATGAGTTTCTATCATTTTACGAAATCGATGACAATGTGACGTAATTTTTTTTTTTGGTGTGGCTGACGAAATAATGAGTTTCTATCATTTTACGAAATCGATGACAATGTGACGTAATTTTTCCTTTGGTGTGGCTGACAGACCATTGATGAAACAGACAAGACATAAATATGATAAAATCCATCATCCAGGATTTGGAACTATATTAGTACAAATTTTGTGTACACACCTGCAAAACACAGTAACTGCCTCCCTTCTTCTTCTTCAACACCTCGAGCGCCTCCGCGGTGTATCCCGGCGCGATGATCCCGTCGGAAACCTCCCGGGATATGATCTTGGCGGTGATGACGTCACACACGTCCGATATAGCCACGAAGTCTCCGAAGGAACTCATTCTGTCGGCGCCGCGCGCTCGCGCGTAGGCTGCCGCGAGTGGAGTCAACTGCGGTAGCAGGTCTGATACCATGCACACGTTGGCCTGTTGACATAAAGATACAGATGCTTACCCCCTCATCTTTAGATAATATACAATTTTTTTTTACTACTAATTTCAAAATGACCTTCCTATATTAATTAATATATAATTAAGTAAACATCTAACAAGAATATGAAGTATATTATTAAGTAAACATCTAACAAGAACGAACTCAAAAATTATTGAGCCCTGACAGGGTTTTTATGCATTGTGTATTTACTTTAGTAGTATTCGATATACTACGTAAGTGCAATATAAGTAAGTTTCTCTTCACTTTGTCTCTCTCTCTTCCAATAAGGTTTGCTGGAAGAGAAACTCTTTTTAGGGTAAAGTTCGCCTTTGTAATAATTTTGTAGGATAATGTTTTGTGTATGTATTTTTGTGCAAGAAGAAAAAAAAATTACCTCAGTCTCATCTAAAGGCAAGCCAACAGCTGCCCCAGCGGGTGAAACATGCTTGAAGCTAGCCGCCGCCGGAAGCCCAACGGCTTGCTTCAACTCCTTGACTAGCTGCCAAGCGTTGAGAGCGTCACAGAGGTTGATGTAGCCGGGAGAACCGTTCAGGGTGGTTAGGGGCAGTTTGTCGCGCGTTGTAAACACTTGGGCTGGCTTCTGGTGCGGGTTCATGCCTATCGAGATGTACAAACACGATGAGATGAGGTGGAAAGTCAATACCTACTATGTTTTTTATAATTCTAAATTGTCTATGTTGCTGTTTTTAATGTGTATGCCCAAATGTGTTTCTGTTATTATATCTCCCAAAAAATATCATAAGTTTGACGTGCATACGCTTATGATTATTTGTATATCCGAATTCCGAAGTGGATAAAACAAAGAAAACAGATTTTGGATTTTTCTTTGAATGGTGACTTCATCGAGTATTCCTAGTTACGTTTGATAAAAATCTGTGTAAAAATCTGCCATTCTTATAATTATTATGATACTTAAAAGTGAAATCGTCGACAGGTAATCATTATATTTTTGTAAAATTGAATGGAATGTTAATTAGTTATTATCAGGTGTCTAGAATAGAATAGAAAAAGTATTTATTTGGACAAAGGTACAGATATAGAAAATAAAATACAGGTATAGAATAAACAAACGGAAAACAAAAACAGTTTAACATGGAGGTCAGTGACACAAAAGGGTTGGTATGTCTTTTTTAACGTTTCCAATCACATTTATCATTGCTGCTTTTGCATCACTCGCTCTCATCTGTAAAAAAGTATGTTTTATTTACCATATCTTAAAGTCATCTGAGCTTGTCCAGCCGAGTACTGTTTGCGGAAGTAGTCAGATATAGCCGTGTCGTAATCCGACGTGTGTGTGAACGCCTTTAGCGCCAGTTTCTGTCTGAAATAGGTAAAATATTACTATTAGAAATGTGTGCTTTACGTTGTCGAAATAGGGTTCAATATAAAATAAATAAAAGCAAGGGTTCCAGGGCATACGTGGATGCGGGAAGCAAAGGACAGAAAAGGCTGGCAAAAACAAAAGGAGCTCTAAACCCAGTACCCTATAGCACCACTAAAATGATGAGGATGATAAAATAAATAAATAATGCTGGACAACCCACACAGCCTATAATGCTATCAAAATCTTGAAAAATTATGTATTTTGAATCAAAACGAATTTTTCAAGATTTTGATAACATTATGATGCTGTGTGGATTGTACAGCATTATTTATTTATTTTATTTATCATGTGTCATGTGCGCCTCTCTCCGAGCACATAAGGGTCGTAGTTTACAGTACATGTATTTAGGTGGATATAATGTATGGCTTTGCTTACCTTAACATCATAAAAGGGAAGACCTAAGTAGAAAAGTACGGAAAGTAAGTATTTATCAAAAGTAGTAAGTTACCGGCTGATTAGATATAGAAAGAAGTTGAAAAATAAGTAGAAAATTAAATAAAACAGTCTACAATTGAAAATATGTGGAAAATGAACCAATAACCGGTCCTGGAGGCCTATTTCAATTCTCCAAAATACGTAATCGTTTCTTTCTTTTCTGTGTTAAGAGAATCAAAATATCTCCCCTAGCTCCTACGGCTATTATCTGGGGAAATGAAAAAATAAAAAATAAAAAAAAAAAAGCCAGATATGCTTGGAACTAGAATCAAAAGCATTTTTTATCAACAAAAAAGTTGTGTAATCTTTAACTGCATATGCTGCTAAGAATAAAACTGAACTCAAAAAAACAACCAACCTGGTCTCCAGCGAAGTCTGACGATCCTTATTTCCCTTCAACTCTTGTACCACCGTCTCATAATCCCTCGGGTCACAGATTACGGTTACTCTGTCGTGGTTCTTCGCAGCTGCTCTCAGCAAGGTAACTCCACCGATGTCCACGTTCTCTACAGCATCAGCTATAGTCACGTCGGGCTTAGAGACGGTTTGTACGAAGGGATACAGGTTGCATACGACGACGCTTATCATGTCGAAGTTCTGGCGAGACATGTCCGCTTTGTCGGAGTCCGTAGTTCTGGAATTAATAATAATAAACTTAAACTTAGCAAATATCTTGACTTGGCTAACGAGGTTGTCAGCATATGGGATAAATGACAAAAAGCGGTACTGCTGGACTCGGCACGCACCGTCAGGAAGTTCTTCTCTATGCAGCCCTAATCACCGGCCGCTTGTGCCTAGCTTCGCGGTCGGTGATCTACCGTTTTGATATATTTTTTCTGTAGAATGGTTTCATAATATTTTATTGTATTTTCTTTGGTATAATATGTATTTGATAACGAGAATTTAAATAAATGCTGTGAAATAATAATAAATAACGGTGGACAGTTCACACAGCATAATCTAGTCCCAAGCTAAGTAGAGCTTGTGTTATAGGTACTAGATAACTAACTGATATACATAATACAATACAATATGTATACCTAGAAAACGACCAAAACACCCAGAACAAATACCTGCAGGTCATACACAAAATTGTCCCAAGCGGGAATCGAACCCGCAACCTCTAGCGTCGCAGGCGGACCTTCGCCCACCATGCCACAGAAGTCGACGATTTTAACCTACAGATCTCACCTAGCCAAGATCCCAGCATGCACCGCAGGGTGCAAAGTCTTCACCCTGCCGCCGAGCATCTCCGGCGCCTTCGTGATGTCTGACACATCCAGAACATTGAGGCCGGCGTTCCTCAGAGCAGTGGCGGTGCCTCCGCTAGCGATCAGCTGAAGACCTGTCTCTGACAGACTCTTGGCCAGTTGGATTAGGCCGGTCTTGTCTGAGACACTTAATAGGGCTGGAAAATTTAAACAATACAATTTACCTAAGGTTCCTAAGGTTGCCTGAAAGAGATCACTCTCAGCGATAAGGCAGCGATTATACTTCCTTTATTACTAGTACTATGTAGTAGCAAGTTGTACATACAGTGAATCAATAAATATATTTTCTTTCTTTCTTTCTTTATTCTATTATTTATTTATGTATTGTTTTCTGTTTTGAGTGGTATGATTTAGTGTTTTCTATCTATCTAGCTATCTTTACCCGTGTCTAGAAGCAATCATTTCGTGACACCTTAGAAAGGAATCTTCTTAGGAATTTGATTGTCGTTCGAGTTCCTTGATGACAGCATAGATATAATTGCTGATTGATTTGGCCGTCTTTATACACATATATTTTTTTTATATGTTAAGTTTTCCTAAAATTAATAAATAAATAAATTTTCATGTTAATTGTCTTAAGGCCCATTTAGTTTAGATATCGTTGTGCCTGATTTTGCAAAATATCTTATTCTCAATTGTCGCTTAAAAATGATCGTTGTCATAGTGCGGCAACGACTACGAAGGTGCATGTAACAAGGACAGGCGCGTCAGTGGTGCTTTAACAAGTGAATGAACTTGGTTCATATGCAAGTAGGGCTTAATAAACAAAAGTCTCAAAGGGGCGAATCTAAACCTAACCTTGGTTGTCAAACTAGGCCTAGCCCTCAGTAGGTAGGTACTCACGGGATGCCCGTGGTCAAAAACCCGAATAGAAGAAAAATAAGTTAATATCTTGGGATATCTAATGTTTTGTCTTTGGTTCCTTGAAAGTGAAAACACGATTGAAAAAAACAATATGATAAAAAATTATGAAACTCCAGTTTCGCACATAATTTCTCGACGCGACGTCTCAAGAGGAACCCCGTGGTATATTGAATGAATGATTTGTGATGATTCCTAGTTTATTACAAATTATTTCCTTAAACCAGTTTTTTCATAAGATGTGTAGTTTTCTTGTAAATAAGCAAACTCATTTTTGCGCTTACACCGTTCTAAAAACGTATGCTCTGTCCTGCTCCCTCCTATGCCTATCCTATCCTTTCACAAAACGGCGCGCATTGAGCCCTCTTAACGAATTTTGCTAGCTGCTATATTTAATCGAGGCCAAAGATAATCATATTTTTCCCAAATCTAGTGTTACTTTTATCTTTGAAGCCATGCTTGCATTGATACATGTATTTAGCCTCTGCTGTAATCATTATTTAAATCCTATTTGTATGATTTGCCAACTCAACATTTACCTGGCTTAATACATTTAGGAATTCAAATACAAGTAACCTTACATTTAAACAATTATTATTTCAACATACCTAATTTTCCATTGGCTGCCATGACTGATTCTTCTGAAGCGTGTTAATGAACTGATGATCTTGGGACAATTGCTTACAGCACGCAATCGCTTGACCTCTCCCTGGGGTGCCAGATAACAATGACCTTGTTTACTGCTTCTTAGGGTTGCCTCACTTGCCACTGCAACAAGAGAAATAACTGTAACTGGATATATCTGTTCCTAATAGGGGTAGATATAGGGTCATGTCAAACATTACAGGTCAGTTGGTAAAACCGGTCACTAAACTATCTTGCAAAATACTGTGCTTATGCGCACTCACACATGCCCTCGCTTAGGTCCAAACGCACCATCACTGAGAATAATAATTTTCAGCAATTAGTCTTTTATTTTGCTTCATCATCATCATCATCTGCCTATAGCAGTCCACTGCTGGACATAGGCCTCCCCCAATGAGCGCCATAGCGCCCTGTCTTCAGCTTGCCGCATCCAGCATCTACCTGCAGTCTTTCGCAGGTCGTCATCCCACCTGGTCGGAGGGCGTCCTACACTACGTTTACCGAGTCGTGGTCTCCAATCAAGAACACGTTTGCCCCAGCGGCCGTCGGTTCTTCGCGAGATATGGCCGACCCACTGCCACTTCAGCTTGCTAATTCTTTGAGCTATGTCGATAACCTTGGTTCTCTGTCGGATGTATTCGTTACGAATCCTATCCTTCAGAGAAACTCCGAGCATAGCTCTTTTCATAGCTCGCTGAGCGACTTTGAACTGGTGGACCAGCCCTATCGTGAGTGTCCACGTCTCAGCTCCGTAGGTCATAACGGGTAGGACGCACTGATTGAAAACTTTCGTTTTCAAGCATTGCGGTACATTTGGGAAAATACATTTGGGAAAATACGTCAAGTTTTCACGTCATCCACGTGAAAACTTGACGTATTTTCCCAAATGCTGCCCAGCCTAGCTGGATCCTCCTTTTGGCCTCCTTCTCGAAACTGTTTTTACCCAACTGCAGAATCTGCCCAAGGTAAGTGTACTCGGAAACAGTTTCGAGAAGGTGACCATGTACGACCACCGGCCTTGGATCAATGTGACCATTGATCATGACTTTGGTTTTATCCAAATTCATGCCCAAGACTGATACATCGGGAGGCTAGGCTAGGCCGACCAGCATCTGGTTCAGTTCCTCAAGCGACTCCGCCATTAAGACTATGTCATCAGCGAATCGCAGGTGTGAGATGTTTATATTAATGCCCTTTCCTTTCCAGTCCAGCAACCTAAACATATCTTCCAATATGCACGTGAACAGTTTCGGTGATATGACATCCCCCTGCCTCACTCCTCTGCGCAATTGGATGGGTTTAGACTGCTGACCCTGTACTTGGACACTCATGGTGTCGGCCTCGTAGAGATATCTCAGCACCTGGATATAACGATAGTCTACTTGGCATCGCTGTAAGGAATCTAGAACAGCTCAGGTTTCGACGGAGTCAAATGCCTTCTCATAGTCCACAAAAGCCAGACACAGGGGTTTTATTTTGCTTATATGACCAATAATACCAGACATTACCCTATTTCTATTCTACTAAATTTTCTTAGGGCTGGACGATTAACAAATAAACGGGAAAACAATGGCGTTTCTGCACACAGCAGATTTATATTGTCACAATACCAATTCTGGCACTTTCAGTACTCAAATTATTAAGATGACCAATTATTCATATTCATATCATTTATTGTGATTACCTCACCACCCATCACCTAAGAAACTAGCTGTATGCACGAATACAGGTAGTTTCTTAGGTGTAGTATCTTAGTGGGTTGGTAGGTACACAATGCATAAAATCACTTATCTGGGCACGAACAATTTTTGGGTTCTTTCTTCTTTGGTTAGATGTTAGCTAAAATTCTAAACAATTATATTTATAAAATTAATTAATATTTGAGCTGCTCATTTGCATGAGTTAAATAATACTATACCATTTACTAATTAGATTTTAGTGGTTTTTAAAAAGGTGGGGCCTCCTGACTCTTTTTGTATTAAGGTAACCTATTTAGTAAACAATTTGTTTGACAACCCTAACTAGATTACGCATATCCATATTGTGATGTAAAATACTTATCTGTTGCTCCGCTGTTTGGTTGCTAGGACAGACAAAACAACAACAAATTGTTGGAAAAGTAAATTGGTATAATTATAACTTAAGTATATAACATAATAATTTGTGTTGATACTTTTTATGCTCATTTGTTATACAAAGTCTTGCTTATAAGGTCTAAAAACCTGAACACCTTTTTTAAATTATTAATATTGTGCATTAGATTATAAGTATTAGCCAACTAGCTAAATATTGCCATGCCCTAGCAGTGATTACGTTTGAAACACTATCTTTTTCTTTCTCTTTTTGACGACCAATGTGCCGCGGTGGGCGAAGGTCCGCCTGCGACGCAGGAGGTTGCGGGTTCGATTCCCGCCTCGGAACAAATGTGTGTATGATCTGCAGATATTTGTTTCGGGTGTTCTGGTTGTTTTCTATGTATAATAACAAATATCTATCTATGTAATGTATTGTATTATGTATATCAGTTATCTAGTACCCATAACACAAGCTCTGCTTACCATGGGGCTAGATGCTGCTTGTATTGGCCAGCATTATTTATTTAAATTTTTATTTATTTTTATCTTTAAGATGCAGAAAATTTTTCATCAGCTGAGACCCATATTAATGAAAACATTCTTTACTACTGGCAATTTGTTGTGTATCCTTGGGGCCAAGGCACATTGAAAAAGATTCCAAGGGAGTTTTTGAATATTTTGATATAAAATACCTACGACTTTTTAGTATTCGTTTAGAAAGTAGTTGTGTATCCTTAGGGCCAAGGAACTTTGAAAGGGATTCCAAGGGAGTTTTTGAATATTTTGATATAAAATACCTACAACTTTTTAGTATTAGTTTAGAAAGTTGTTGAGTATCCTTAGGGCCAAGGAACTTTGAAAGGGATTCCAAGGGAGTTTTTGAATATTTTGATATAAAATACCTACGACTCTTTAGTATTTGTTTAGAAAGTTGTTGTGTATCCTTAGGGCTAAGGAACTTCGAAAGAGATTCCAAGGGAATTTTTGAATATTTTGATTTTAAATACCTGTGACTTTTTAGTATTCGTTTAGAAGTTAAGAAGTGGTTTAAGCTTTTTCCATGGCTATTGTGGCTTCGATACACTGTAGGCATGTTAGACATTGTGATTGCCACTTCTTGTGATGTTCAACCCGCAACATCAACATTCACAGTTCATCGCTATGTAAATTTTGCAGCTGGAACTGAATTTTAATAATAAGGCAGCTGAAAATGGATGTGCTGCTGATCTATATTTACATATTATAGACTGGTATCTTGGGCACTCAGAACTACTGGTGGTCGAGATAACCTAAATAGGAAGGTACCTACCGGTATAGCACGTGCTAAAGACTTGCCTGGTACGTTTAGAATTGTGTACTTACCTACCTTACTTCGATCATCAGTATTATTTCAGTAACAGTATATAATAGTGTACTCATTTGAGTAGAGCAGAAACAAGTTTGTACAGCGGCTCTCACAGTATTAATACAAACAAAACTAACTGGTTTAGGAATGTTACCTTACCAAACGTTTGTACAATGTACAGCAAACAATCCACAAACACGAAACGATAAGTATTGAATAATTGAACTTTATCTAAAAGATTTTTGTCTGCTTTATGAAATTTCACCAACAAAACAACGCGAAGAAATCCGTAGCAGAAAACCCGAAAAATTGTTGAATGAAAAACAAAACAAACAAGCAGAGCAGCACAGCAAGCATAGAAACTTCGGTCAGTGGGCCTCACTCAGTGGGGCTACCTACCATGTTATTTAACACATAACGTAACGCGCGTTATCACGGTAATTTTAGCGCGATTAACGCGTTATAAGGCGCATTTTAACTCGAATAATTCGTGAAAAGGCGGTTTTCGCGTTAAAATTGGCCTTAACATGCGTTAAGGGCGCTAAAATTACCGTAATTAATAACACTGATAACGTGCGTTACGTTATGTGTTAAAAAGCATGGTACCACAGGGATTTTAATGTATTTAAGTACTAGCCGCGCCCCGCGGCTTCGCCCCCGTGGAAATCGATTTGTCAAATGGTTTTTTTAATATCCTATGTTAGACTCCTGGTTCTAACCTACCTTCTCACCAATTTTCAGTCAAATCGGTCCAGCCGTTCTCGAGTTATAAGTGTTGTAACAAACACGACTTTCTTTTATATATAGATTTATATTATAATGGATACATACGCTATATAAGTAAGTGCCTATTCTGCTGCGTTTAATTTATAAACTGACGGGGCCTCAGGCATGATAGATTGATTATTCTCCAAGGATTTTTTTTTCCCGCGGTTACGTTTGCACCATTGATTTGCTTGGTTACTTATGTTTGCTTAATGCCCTTTCGCACATTCCTCATCCTCAACCATCGACGTCTTATGTCCTCAACATCCACTGCTGGACGGCCTCCTCCTGATAAGCATTATGTCAGGAGATAATATTAATCAAGGCCTTGCCTACCTACGAGATCGTCGTCGCACGTCGACTTGTGTACCCTAAAGGATAGAAGCTTCTTGTCTTGCCCTTGCCTTGCAAGCACTTGTAGGCACATATTGTAGTAGAACAATATTTACAGAGAGTGAAGGAAAAACAGGGAAACAACCATAGATTTATCAGATTTTATTATAACATAAACAACTTAATCAATTTCATTGACTTGATTGTGTATTAGCCACCTTTAAAGGATCGAGCACATTATGCCGGGCCGCAGCGTGTCGGGGCGGATCGCAAAAATCCGCTTGAATTGCTTTAATACAATATGTATGAATTATCGCACACTGTGTCGGGCCGCAGCGGCTCGCATTATTGCGAGGCGGATTTGCGTCCGTGCAATGCGACCCGCCCCGCCCCGCTGCACCCCGTCAACAGTGTGCTATAGCAAGCGGATTGGTGTGCACGCGCGCACGTGTTCATATTGATTTATTTGCGTTTTTTTTGTGATTTGCGTGTACCTACCTGTGGTGTAGTATTTACAAAAATGGATGAAGAACTTTTGATTAATTTAGTTCAAGGATACAAAGAACTTTATGATTTGCAAGATCCTCATTACGATGATCAACAAAGAAGAGATAATATTTGGAAGGAAATAGGGGACATAATGAAAGAATCTGGTAAGTATCACTGACAAGTATTTATTTCTTAGGTTACAAAATAAGAAAAATGTGATTACTTACGACGTACTTACCTTTTTAGACAGATTTCAAATAAATCACCCTGAGGTGATTTATTTGAAATCTCAACAGATTAGTTTCTTCGCAAACCTCTTCTTATAACCCTCGATTGCCAGCCAACGGTACCAGTTAGAGATACGAAGTATCTTTTAAATTGGTCACGGACACACATTGCGTCTAATGCTGCATGGCCTCCAATATATGGCAAATCTGTTATAGCTTCTGTTATCACATTTCTCTGAGCTTCCTCTTCGGACCAGTAGCAAATGTCGTTTCGCAGTAAATTGTGCAAACAACAAGTGGCTAATATAATAACATTAACATGTTTCGGCAATAACGAAAAACGTCTTTCGTATACTCTAAACTTTTTCACTAATAGACCAAAAGCATTTTCGCTCACACGCCTAGCTCTACTCAGCCTATAATTAAAAGCTTTTTTGTCTTCGTCATTTGTCGACTGATTTGCTGGATATGGTCTCATCAAATGTCTGGTTAAAGGGAAAGCTTCGTCTCCAACAATGACATGTGGTAACTTTAAGTCTGTACCCGGTATTAAACGATCAGCAGGCAAATTTAATTGACCATCGATTAAAGCTTTGCCAAAATTAGAGTTATTGAGTATTTGGCTATCAGAATTTTTACCCAAGGCACCAACATCGATGACTGTAAAACGGTAGTCCGCATCGACTAAGGCTAATAAAACTATAGTAAACGTTTTTTTGTATGAAAAATAAAGGGAACCACTGTTCGGAGGTGCTTCAATAATAACATGCTTTCCATCCAGTGCCCCAATGCAATTTGGAAAATTCCATTGCCTTCTAAAACGCTGTTCTTTACGTTTCCAGTCTACTTCTGTTGGCACGGGCATGACATTAGGTGATAGTTTCTTAAATATGGCTGTACATGCCTCGTAAATAATTTGTCTGACAGTTGATTCACCAAGTCGAAAAGTAGTGGCTAATGACTTCATTGAATTTCCTGTCGCCAAATATCTGAAACAAGAAATAAATAAATGTGGGACATCTCACATATACAGCTATCCGACCCCAAACTAACTAAGCAAAGTTTGTGTCAGACAACTGATATAAATACACAAATACATATATATATCATCATCATCAGCCTATTTATTATGCTTTATGTTTAAACTTTACTAATACTTATATATTTTCTTCCACAGCTAAAACTTGCAGAGATAGATGGAGACGAATAAGAGATAATTACAGACGCGCTAAAAAGTTAAGGAAAACCAAAAGTGGACAAGCTGCCACAAATATGAAGAAACCAAAATATGAAGATTTATTGTCTTTCCTTAACCCCTATATTAGAAACGAGGATGAAACTTTTTCTAATTTTCCACCAAATAATACTTCCCAAGACTCAGGTGATGAGGATGATTCTCGTAGCCGTGATAGTCCTGGTTCAAGTGCTGGTACTTCACAAAGCATTTCACCTCGTCCTTACAAAAGAAATTCCAAAAGTTTAGATACTCCACCACAGCTTTCACCAACACACTCGCTATTACAAGAGTATTTAGAAAAAAAATACAGTGCTAAAAAGAATAAATCGGACAAAATAGTTGACTTTTTCAAGAACTTGGGGGAAACTGTTTCAAATTTTCCGGAAGATGTACAAATTCGTGTGAAACGTGAAGTTTTTAAAATAGTTACCGATGCAGAGGAGAAGGTTTTGGACAAGTCTAAACAACAATATGTTTTAAACGTATCTCAAGAGAGCGCTCCGCCCCTAATCCTTATTAATTCAAACGAGCAACCTCTAAACGAAATAACAACACCAAATTCAACAAACGTTGTGAATCCAAATAATATTTACACAGAGGAAGAGATTAGTCTAGATGAAAACGCATTAAACGCTTTTTTAAAGTCTATTCAACAAAAAAAAGATAACCAATGAATGGTATTTTGAGATGGGCAAATAAGAGGCCAAAGAAGAGAAATAGAAGATGTTGATTAAAGGTTTTTGTTCTGTGATTTTGTGATACTTGTTATATTGAATATAATAATATTAATAATGATAATGGTTTTACTTTCTTATACGCTATAGATATATAAATATACTTACAGTTCAAATATTAATATTTAGTCATAAGTGCAGGACCATGTGTGTCAGATAATCCTACTAATATTATAAATGTGAAAGTGTGGATGTTTCTATGTTTGAATATTTGTTGGGTAAAATTGAGTATCGTGCGGCACGAATTTGGGGGTAACCGGGATGGTAGGGGGGGGGGTAGAGTATTCTCTGAAAGTTTGGCAGTGAGGAAACTCTTAGTTCGGGAGAAATATATATTTTTTTATTACATCAACCTACAAAAGCCTGCTGATATGACTATCTTAACCCCAAATTCGTGTTTTTAGTGATTTTTGTAGGATGAGAAGTGACAAAGTATATACGCTCATAATTCGTTTCTGGCACTTCGCCGGCCGCTGCCGCGGCACGCTCGCTTCGCTCGCTCGGCTCGAGCGCGGTGGTTCATGTCGACCTAATACGCTCGTCGCTTCGCTCCTCGCACCTAATTCTTTTTGTATTATCAAGTATATAAGCCTAAAATTCGATTCTGGCAGGCTTTTGTAGGTTGGTGTAATAAAAAAATATATATTTCTCCCGAACTAAGAGTTTCCTCACCGCCAAACTTTCGGAGGATACTCTACCCCTCTCCCCCCGCCCTTTCCCTACCACCCCGCTTACCCCCGTATTGGTGCCGCACGATACTAACTCCAACCCTATTTGTTACTCAATCACGCGAAAACGGCTGAACGGATTTAGATGGAATTTGGCATGAATGTAGCCCTTGACATGGAAAAAAACAAAGGCTACCTTTAATCTCGATTGCTTAAGAGATTCCCGAGGGAAACATCAAAAGCACTAGGTATGATATAATAACACTTACCTCAAACACACTACAAGCCGTTCTTCTGGTCCTATAGGCTCACGAAAGGTTGTTGTTTTTTTATGCAGATCCTCCTTTATTACTTCAAGTAATTGAAAATAGCGATCAGGAGTCATACGAAAATATCCCCAAAATTTGTCTTTGTCTGCTAAAAGATCGGGAAAAAGATGATGGTATTCGCCGAATACCTTTCTCTTCGAACAAATTGGATGTATCCATATTTTACGTTTTCTTTTTTGACGAACTTGTTTATGCTGTTCATTTTTTTCTTCTTCTAACAACAAGCAAAAAAAAGAAAGTTCTTCGTCAGAGCTATCCATATCCACAGAACACAATTACTCCTATAACGTACAGTTGCACACCAATTCTGACAGTACACTGTTCTCAAAATCCGTCAATGTACTGCGACCCGGCCCGTCATTATGTGCTAGGTAAGCATTTTGCACTGCGCTGCGGCCCGCTCCGCCCCGCTGCGGCCCGACATAATGTGCTCGATCCTTAAAGCTACATATTGTGCTACATACCGTGCCCTAGCAGGATGCATGTTTGAAACATTTTCTCTTTATGATCTCCTGTACCATATAGTGTTTGCATTTGAAGCTAAGCGAAAGCGGTCTAAAGCACAATATTATGTTACCAATAATATAAAATGTAAGACCTACAGAAACAAACAATTCATTTATTTATTTAAAATATTTGATATAGACTTATTCATTTTTATGTTGTTTTGTGGTACATACAGGCAGACATCAATAAGTAAAGTAATAAGTTTATGCTACAAACTAAACTAAATCATAGCCAGGTAAGCTGCTAGTACTACACCTATTACTCAGATAGTTCACTCATGAATTCTTATTCTTAGCTTGTTCTTGACAACATGGAGTAGGTCCATCTGATGGGGAATCAAGAATTGCTTGCTGATTGAATGGAATATTGATTAGCTTCAATGTATCATCTGTTATTTTAGCCTCTGGAACAAAAAATATCTACATTAAAATTGTGAAAGTAATTCTGTCTTTTTGTTACATTTTTATGCTTTGACTGCACTGTCAATTTTCATGAATATCTGTGTAGTAATGAAAATTGGCAGGGAAGTATCCCAAGGATGGACATAGGCTACTTTTATCCTAGTAAAGAGCTGTAAATATACATATATGTATATATGAGTAAAAGTGGAATAGACAAGATTCCCCTCATAAACCTTAGGTACCTAATGATCAAAAGCAATTTTAGGTAAGTTTTAAATATTTACCAAATACACCAGGCTTTACTTCTTGAGCCTGAATTACTTGTGTCTTCAACTCTTGTTCAACATCTTTACTAAACTTAACCATCTGTAAACAAAACAATATTATAAAAGGTTGGTAGAACAAAACCATGATAGGGTCCTGGTCCACCAGTTCAAATTCGCTCAGCGAGCTATGGAAAGAGCTCCATCCGACAGAGTACCAAAGTTATCCATGGAAACAAAAGCATAGACAATGTTGATCTTCTGTATGATTATTGTCTAATTAAACAATGCATTTTTTATTAAAAGATGTACTTTTTTAAAATAGATGTAATTTCATAAGATCTATTTTCGAAAAAACACTACATTATAATCTGGTGTATTTAGCTCTACATTGTTATATCTTTTAGAATAGAACATCACCATTACAGGGCAATGCTTTGGCAGCGCTATTGAATGTATTTACATACTGAAAACATTGTATCTCTTTGAAAACACTTTTCCAAGTAGGTACTATCTGTGGATATTTTTAGCACAATGAAAACATTAAGGTACTCACAGCTTTTATTGATTCTTCATCTTTCACATGCTTATTTTTATTATATTCTTCATTTATTTTATTTCTAGCTGCTATTAGTGCTTTTGTATCTCCAGCAAATACTTTGAGCCTGGTTCTATGCAGCTTTTTGAAACTTTCTAATACCTGAATCATGAAAAAGCATGACATAATTATATAGCATTGGTACATCTTAAAGTTATCAACAAAGTAGTAGGCAATATTTAAAGAAGGAAGCTAAATTTGAAAAGCCGGTCACTTGAATAATTACTGAGTACTCTGCATACTGTCACATCAAATGTCTGTGCGGAGAAGCAGTCAATCAATATATTTGAACTTGGTATAAAAACATAAGGATTTGATGATCTAGAGATCAGAGCTTAATGGTAATGTGTGTTTATCACGAGTCAGCGCCAAACGTAGCGTAATAAACCCGCTGCTGTCTCAGTTCTAAGGCGCCAAATTTAGAAAAAGGATTAGACTGAAATTTAGCACGCATAAGATCTGGACGCATAAAAGTTTCGCGTAAAAACGCGTACGAAAGCGTAAGCAGAAACTGCTAAACTGCTTAAACACTTACATAATGCAACGACATAAAAATGCTGTAATGATATAGGTAACTGGGTATGTTTGATTATTTAAAAGGTACTTAAAGGTATAGTTATAGCACATTACTTACCAATTGTCTTGTGCTATGCATTGTTCATGTAATTAGTTGAGCCCCACAATTATTAATTTTTATAGGATATTTACAACATAATTCTAGCAAAAACTATTTTGCTTTTTTGTTTGATTGATTTATTTTAGTTTTTTTTTCTTTGAGAATTGAGAACGAATTTCAATTCAATTCGATCAACTTCTTTTTTATGGAGCCGTTCCGTTTGATTTTCACTACAACTCTGCCAGTGTCAGATGGTTGAAACCACCGCACCGTTAGCATTTTTTTCCAGTTGACGATGACAATTTAACCAACAGTACTCGGTGCTATTAGTTTCACATCACATTATCGTCCGTGGGGACCCAACGAAAGATAATGTGAAAGATGTTGAAGTACACCTTATACCCTAACAACGATGGGGTGTAAGGGGGACTCCAAGTCTAACATCTTGTTTCCCAAGCCAAACTAACCTGCACGTGGTACAACCTGCTATATAACGAACTAGGCTCTGGGGAAAATATGAAACAATCTTCATAATTTAATAACTTATCGATTTTACAATAATTTTCCATTACTGGCAGAAAACTGTCCAACCAGACACAGTTGCCAATAACAAAGTATCATCATCATCGTCTTTACGTGGAAGTTGGTTCTCTAGAGAGTCATGATATCATTTGTATAGAGTACGTGCAGTACTGGGGACAAACGACTCCCTTGAGGTACTCCAGCTATGATTTTATTTATTTATTTTTGATAGACGAGCAGCTTCTGGCTGATGTGTCTATATCACACAGTGTTGAATTTATTCATTGTGCTACTATTTTTAGTTTGTTATTTTTGTCTCTGTTCTGTAACCAGTTGTCGAGTTTATTCTTGAAGGCGTTTATTGATGTGGCTGATATAATATCTTCTGGTAATAGGTTCCAATTGTGCACTACTCTATTGCTAATAAAATGGTAGGTACGCGGCAAGGGATTTCGTAGAGTCACGGGACACACATGTCTTGTAAGGATGGCAGGTTGTATTGGTGAGTGAGTATCTTGTAGGTCTCGATGAGGTCACCTGGAAGACGTCGTTCTTCTAGAGTAGTGAGGTGTTGTGCGTGTAATTTCGTCGTAAAGCCCATGGAATCTTAGTAGCTCTTCTCTGAACACTTTCGATCAGGTTTGTCTTTGTGAAAGCGAGGGCTCCATGATTTTTCAAGGTTATGATTTATTTTCTCCAACTGCAACGTAGAAGTTCCTTCCACGAAGAAAAGATGCAACCATGATGGATCATGGCGGGATGATGGTCGCTGGCGCGGGCCGCGAGTGGGGCGTATCCGAGACGCAGAGCCATCTAGCAAGAAGTTGATTTGATTGATTGAACTGAAATTTATTTAGCAGGGCGAGTTTATTATTTTCTTTCTTGGTGAAAGAACGGCTTGAGAAAATACTCTCAAGCCTGCATTATGCTAACGAAATCGCTTGTCTCGAGAGCAATTCTCTTGAGGAGCTTCAAAAATGCCGCTGATAATGTAAAACAGCCAAAAAGGAACTCGGGCCATGGGTAAGGTGTTATGTCATTCATTCTCATAGAAACGCTGATTGTCTCCTTGATTTACATTTAACATGTACCTAATGGAAGAAGTTTCGGTTTCACAAGAGTCTGTAGGTATATCTTATCTCTATCGTATCCCACTGTAGAACAGGCCTCCCTTTTCAGTAATTTCCCCTATTGAATCTACCAGGTTTTGCATTCCATACAGTAAACCAGAGGAATCAAAGTGCGCGTCATCTCTTATTTCGCTGGATCGCTGTCAGTAAAGCAAATAAAATCTAATGAGGATGTCTTATAATTCCAGTACCTGGAGCTATCGTATGCCACCCCCTCCACCTTCAAAAAAGGCAGTTACCTTGGCAGAAGGTATAGGGGCTATTGCTTGGTGGTGGATTTTCTACCACCTTATTACTGAGCATGAGCATGTCACTGTAAGTACTCACAGCTAACATTCTGAAATATATGAAATCTTGACCTTGTTTTTGTTTTTCCATACTCGGGCTATTTTGTTCCTAATTACCAAGGCCTTGCCCGAGATATGCACAGAATGCAAGCTGTTTTATGTCGTAACACCAAAAGAATGTAAAACAAGACTTGGTACCTGCAGGGGGTAATAACCTATGAGTTAATACCTCCGTACCTAGATATGCTCTTATATTAATAAGCCCTGCTTGGCTTATGTGTGAATGTAGTAATTACAACTTGTGACCACAAGCGGTGAATTTCATTATTACAATAATATTTTCTAAGTAAGTATTGTACACTTCATTTCAGGGTGAGTGGCCGTATGTAGACCCCAGTACTTGGAGTGATGCTGAACTAGGCATCCCCGCAGATAGCGTGGGCACCATCCAAATATGAAAAAGTTAACATTATTTTTTGTTATGTAGCTAATAAATTGTGTAAAATACCTAGTCGCTTTTTCTTTTCTTAACCAACCAAACCGCAATGGTCTGATGACATCAAGAACATAGGTGGTAACCACCAGATAGGAAGGACTTCCAAGGGACAGGAAAAAAATTAGTGAATTAAAGATTAGGGCCTAATACTGACTGAGCAGTGGGTCAAACTGGCTGAAATGATAATGAGTGATGAACCGTAAAAGGTTTTCATCCGCCGCCGCCGGTAGAGCCGGCTTAGAATTGCACAACCCCAACTAACCATGGGAATTATGGGTCCACCTGAATTAATAGATACGCAAAAACCGTGGCCCCTGGTTCCCGGCCGGCCGACTCACTATTCAGCATGGATGGTAGCATGGCCAGGGTAACAGCGGGGGGGTGCTAAGAATCCCCGGGCTACATTAGCCATTTAATACAAAATTCCCTGACTACGCTCAATGGACGCACTCTGCGGTTTAATCAACCACCATTTTAGCAAATTTTAGTTATAGCAGTTGGAAATGGAGATAAAGAACATTAAAAAGCATGTTCTGCAAGGCTACCACACACTATATAGCACATAACGTAACGTACGTTATCAGTTATTCACGCTAAAATTAACTGATAACGTGCATTTTGTTATGTTTTAAATAGCGTGGTAGCCTTGCTGGGGCTGGATTTTAAATGTATAATTAATCAATGATGTTATATATACGTAGATAAGTTGTATCGAGGTCTGCCTTACAAAACGAAAATCAGGTACGTATCCTAATTGAACTCAGTCCGCCCTGCTCCTGGCCGCGACGCGCACGTTCGTTGAACACGAGGTTACTTACGGAATATACTTAAATAAACCTCGAAAATGCCAAGTTGTGTGTTCCGCAAGTGCAATAACTACACAAGGACTCTAAAAACCAGAAAGGGTGTATCTTTTCATACGTAAGTACTGTTTAATATGTTAAAATGTAAAATGGTGAATTTTATTTTACACAACAATCATTGCCGCGCGGCGCGGCGGCGTTGCCGCACTGCCACCAACATGAACGAAACAAGCAATGCGTTTAAGTTTATGAGTGACAGAGATAATGCCATGCGGCGTTGTATGTTCGAACGTCGACGCTAGGTATGTAGCTATAGTAAAATATCGCAATGTTTTTATTTCTTTACAATGAGTATGACGTCTCTATATGTAAAATCTCTTTGTAATTAATGCGTAATGTAATGACGTTGAAACGCGCGTTACGTTATGTGTTAAATAAAGTGGTAGCACCAATGATGTTATATATACGTAGATACGTTGTATCGAGCTCTGCCTTACAAAACGAAAATCAGGTACGTATCCTAATTGAACTCAGTCCGTCGTGCTCCTGGCCGCGACGCGCACGTTCGTTGAACACGAGGTTATTTACGGAATATACTTAAATAAACCTCGAAAATGCCAAGTTGTGTGTTCCGAAAGTGCAATAACTACACAAGGACTATAAAAACCAGAAAGAGTGTATCTTTTCATACGTAAGTACTGTTTAATATGTTAAAATGTAAAATGGTGAATTTTATTTTACTCAACAATCATTGCCGCGCGGCGCGGCGGCGTTGCCGCACTGCCACCAACACGAACGAAACAAGCAATGCGTTAAGTTTATGAGTGACAGAGATAATGCCATGCGGCGTTGTATGTTCGAACGTCGACGCTAGGTATGTAGCTATAGTAAAATATCGCAATGTTTTTATTTCTTTACAATGAGTATGACGTCTCTATATGTAAAATCTCTTTGGGTAGCACTGGTAGCCCTGTAGACTTGCACAGTTACATTTTTCTTGAAGATATCTCGTCAAAAACTCAAAAGTCGATAAAATAAGGAACTGTACACAGAAGCAGGACCATCAACTTTCGTTTAGAAAACTTATCATACTAAGGTCTAATCTACCCCTCCCTCTCCTAATCTATCTCCATTTTCTTGAACTAGAAATTATAAACACTAAAATATTATCGTCTTTTATTCACTTTTAAGGCAGCACAATATCTTTGTAAAAGAACAAAGATATTGTGCTGCCTATAGTGTTCATTAATTTGACTTGTGTCTCAGCTGACAACTCTACTGACAACAATCTCGAAGATTTTTATTCACCATGCTTGTAGGCCTAAGATTCAATACGCCCAATATTATTCAGCGCGTGATTTTATGGCAGATTATTCGGCGAATAATCTGCCAAAAAAATAACGCGGCGAGTTTTGACAATGCTGCGACGCATGAGAATACAATAATAACTGTAGGTTAGGTAGGGCGCGTTATTTGACCGACGACGCTAACTGTCAAAATGACAGTAGCGCGCTTGTATAATTTTAGTTTTAGTTCAGTGTAGGTATCCTCTATCCCAGTCAAATGAAATCTCCAAACCACACGCTTCGTTTGGTAATTTAATGACTTTCTTCGTTCTTAAGCAAATTAATAAAATCTCGGTCTATCGGTTGTGATTACAGTGATACAAGTGCAGTGTATAAATTTCAATGTAAATAGTGATGATGTGATAAGTGAAATGTCTGAAATGGAGTCGAATGCAAATCAAAAGGGTGAGTAACATGTCCATGATAGGTTCCTACTTTGCTTGTTTATGTTTGAATAACTGTAACTTATACAGAAACGAGGCTTTTGACCTTTACCGGTCTACGCTCTTATGTTCCCAGAATCTTATGATTGCAATTTGTAGGCCAGTTCAAGGCATGTCACCAAGTTTTTTCTGATGACATAGTTTTGGCTGTCAAGACAAAATCGGCTTATCTTTTGCTTTATCACAGAAAATCGAGTAAGTCTTTGTGTGAATAGTTCAAAACATATCAAAACCATCAATCTTTTATTCAAAGTTTGGAATGTTTTGATATCCATCATAGATATTCCTATAGGTAATAATGACTCATAGTGTGTTGTGATGTCATTGCACAGCACAGCAATGCTAATAATCAAAAAATACTTATCCTTAATTTTCTAAGTATTTATTAGAGAGTATCTCCTAGCTTACAAGGGCTGTAAAAGGTGTGATAGTTAAAGGTAAAAGTTTTTGACCCATAATAGGTAATAAGTTGTTAAAGCCTTAGTTGCTTTACATTAAGTATGCAATGCAAGAGCAAGCTATAGTTGAAGTTTTTAGGTCAAATTTAATAAAAATCGAGACATATAAAACTATCAGTTCATAAAAGAATAAATGACAAATTTGTGAACCCAACGCGAAATGGCCAATATGGAGATAGTTTTCAATATGCTATCAGAAATTCACTTCCATTCCAATTTAGTGTGCCCTGACCTTAAGTTACTAAACATTTACTCAATCACATTAATTTCCTTCTACAGTGTTGTGCATGGTGAACTATGTTTACGATGCATTGGAGCAGGATGAGCTGTCCATCAGGCCGGGGGATGTGCTGCGAGACGTGGAACGACTGCCCGGAGGATGGTGGCGGGGGGAGTTGAGGGGGAGGAGAGGAATGTTTCCTGATAACTTTGTGTCAGTGATACCAGATGCTAGTAATACCAGGTGAGGAATAGATTAGGCTTATAGCAACAGCTTACCTAAACAATAGCTAATCTCTATGTAATTTCATTAAGTTTTCAATGTTTGTAAACACATACTTAACCTAATATTAACTGTGTTGTCACATCTTTTTATACCCATCATCATAAACATCATTAGCCTATGTTAGTCCACTGCTGGACATTGGACATTGGCCTCCCCTAATGAGCGCCTTAGCGCCCTGTCTGTTGTGTTTTAATACCCAATTTACCTACATTAATTGTGGGTTTGAGATCCTTCCTTCAATAAATGTTCTTAACAATTATATTTGCAACTCAACACTAAGCGAGTTTTAGGTATATGTGTCATGGTTTGTTTTCAAACATTGAACATCAAGTTTGGCTAGTGTGTACTTTGCACTCAGAGGAGTTGCCACAGAGGTGATGAAACAAATAAATAAGGTATCTGCTTTTTATGTTTACCTTTTATATAAAAAATCTAGGTAAGTACTAGTTTTATAGCAGGATCATTATAAATTTGCCTTGCAGTGTAATGGATGACACTGAAAGACAAAAGCACTTTTTTATTAAAATCTTGTTAATCTGCAGTCAGTCGGAAAGTTATGAAATAATTTGTCATACCATGTTCACTTTTTTGCTGATTCCAGTTTTTAAGTGAGTAAAAAGGATCCATGTTGATTTAGTCTCACTGCTCTCCAAAGCCACACCTTCAAGTGATTGGAAATTAAAACATCAATAGGCCTAAAAATTTAACTTTAACAAATATTTAAATCATGTTGTAGAGAAAATTGCAAATTGCGATCTACATTTATAATTTCCTTACCTACTTACAGCACCAAAGAGTACACCTGATAACTAGAAGAATAGCTTAAGTCTCAAAACTCAATATTATCAAATCTGAATAATTTATTCAAATTCATAAGACTGGTTATGTTATGTAACACAGAACTGACACACTTTAGATATGTAATCATTGGAATTTGTCATTCAATCTTTTTCGTAAAGCCCAATGTTACAGTTTTGTCGGCCCATTTCTCGCGAAAAACCGACAACCGCTGCTGGGGTGATCTTGAGTGGAGACAGCGACTCGACACACTTAGTGGAGGACGCCCCCTGGCCAGGTGGGATGACGATCTGAGAAAGACTGCAAGCAGATGCTAGAAGCGGTAAAGGCCAGGGCGCTATGGCGCTCATTAGGGAAGGCCCTATGTCTAGCAATGGGGTAATTTAGGCTGTTGATAATGATGACGATTAATCAGAAAATCGATTTATCGAAGCTGCTCCATGTTGTTTTCGGTTAAGGCGACCTGTATGACTTTAATTTAGTTGAAATCGTTGAAATAATAGATTCTGGCGTTACTTCCGCGAAAATCTATTTTAAAACGATATTAACAATTATAATTTTCCGTCTCCAATGATTCCAGTAATCCAAAATTATCCCGTCCAAATTCAAACAAAACTTCCCGTAATTGAACGTTTCCGAAATTATACGTCCTTAACTCTTCAAAATTACTAAAATCAAGCAAAAATACGGCAAAATAAAAACATATTCCAAAAATATATTGAGCTTATCTTTTATCTTACAGAAACTCAATCCTTTACTTGTTTATTTTCTACCACTAGAACGCTATCGGAATGTATGCTTAGCTTATTCAATTAGTGATGTCATAGGTCCGCATTTATATTGTAGGTTTTGAATCATCGATTACCGGTTGATCGAATCGTGACGTAGCGGTTATTTGTGATCAAATAAGTTTTATCAGCAATAGGGTAAAATCTTATCATCATCAGTCTATATTGGTCCACTGCTAGACATAATAGAAACGACAACCGCTGGGGTGGTTGTCGTTTCGTCGATATGGGTATTCGTCTTGGGCCATGTTATTGTTATTACAGGGTTGAATGAACACATCCGTGCTCACATATATTCATATGCTATTGAATAGATTCAGATAATAGTGACTGTGGCAGACACACAGGCAGCCATCTGATCCTTTATGTTCTAGTAGTTTCTGTCCGCAGCTTCGCTCGCGTTATGTCTATAAAAAAATATTGAACGTAAATTTTTAAAGATTATTTATATCCCATGGGAACTGGGATTTATATCCATTTATGGTATAAAAATTCTACGTTTTATTTCGGACCTCGAACCACCTGTATGTAAAAAAAAACAAAGATTAGGAAATGCTATTAAACTTGGCACCTTCTATAAGATTTCAGCTCTGTTATCGGTGGAGTCACTTTCTGAACAAACTTGGCTAGTTTTCACATTTATCTTTTTGATTAGATTCAGCTTTCCTGCGCGTATTTGTACGTTAAATCTTATTTAAAGTTTTTACCACACGACAACGACGACGACGACGTCCGGAAGCGACGTTGATGTAGGTACATCGGATAATAGCGAAAGTGGTTCAGCTGTTACAGGTTTTATTATTCATATATTTTGTTACGCATGTTATGAGGTAATTGCATAATATGTTTAGATTACTAATGGTACTTATCTACATAAATTGCATTACTGATCTTGTCTAGAATAGCTCGGTAGACTCTGTAACATACAAGGAAAGAGGAGCAAGCTATTCCTATGCACATAGAGCAACTTTAGTTGAAGAAACTGTCAACTTTTTAATATTTTTAATTCTTTTTAAACTGTGCCTTTACGGGTACACAAGTTGACGGAGCGCATTCGTCGGTAGACGAAGCCTAAATGTATACTATCTCACCTGACATAATGCTTATCAGGGGGAGGCCTGCGTCTAGCTATGGACCATTATATGCCGTTGAGGATGAGGAATGTGCGAAAGAGGGCGCTAGGATTAAATTCTTAAAATAACCGCGTGAAAAAAAGAGAACAACTTTAGCATAGGTTATTATTATTATAGACAAACTATTGAATGTAAGATACATCAAAATAAATTTATTTCACTTTTTGAATAACTAAACTATGTATGTCGGAACGGGCGTTATTTTAGAGTTTTCTTTCTCCGTGTTCATTTATTTTCGCCCAAAGTTGGGCTAGAATCAATCTTGAAATACGAAATTAAAGAAGCTTGTATTTTTCAAACGTAAACTTTTTTACGGTTTTGGGTGTATACGAACATAGATAATGATAAGAAAATTGATATTATCCTTAGTTTTGGATAGTCAAAATCAAACAGCGTAGTAGTTACCTTTCCACGTTTGTATGGGAAGATGAGCGATTAGTTTGCCTTTAAGGCCACATCAAAAAGCTTATAATATAAAAACAGCTAATTGCGAGTTGCCTGTTGCCGCAATAGTCTGCATAGCGCTTAAAAACAAGATTCCGCATAATTAAAAGTATTTTATTAGTGTCAACGCCTGAACTTTATTTGTACATCCATTAAAACTCGAGAAATCGGAATAGACTTTTTGTCTTAAATTGACACTACTTTATAAGAGCTGCATTCAACCTGCATTCTTGATCCTGGGGAATACCCTTAATCATTATTATCAGATGCAATAATGATTAAAGGTTTTAATAGGGTATTCATTCAAAACAAAGCCCGAAAATCACGCATTGGTATTAAATCGAATGAACCAATTGCCTTTAATAATATTGTCGCAGAATGGGCTCCATATAGACAGACAACTTTTGGAATTCTTCGTGGCGATGATGCGACGACGGCACCATAAAAATAAATAATGTTGAACCATCCACATAACATCATCTAGCCCCAAGCTAAGCAGAGCTTGTGTTATGGGTACTAGATGACTGATATATACATACATTATATACAATAGATTACATACATAGATATTTTTGTTATATATAGATAACGACCAGAACCCCCAGTAAGAAATATCTGCAGATCGTACATGCAATTGTCCCGAGGTGGGAATCGAACCCGTAACCTCCTGCGTCGAAGGCGGACCACCTCCTACCGCGCCACAGAGGCGTCAATTGAACCATGTCATGTCATATTGAGGCGTTACCACGGGTAGCAGAAGGCTTAGCAGAACTAGGCCCTACCATAAAAGGATGTTGCTTTTCTTAATATATTTCCTTATTCCACTGCTCCAGACCTAAATCGTCACCTTCACGATCATACGCGATAATTATTTTACCGATTAGTAGAAATAATAATTATTGTGCTCGCTATCTAATCGGCCGTGATAGATAAGCGATAACACGGTTCGCTGCCAGTCTGTGTTTGCTGTGCGGCCCTTGCTGTTTTTAAAGAGTTTTTGACTTTCTTTTTTATAACAATCACACGGACTTTGGTGTAATCTTGTGTCTTTGCTGTCCGGTCTTAGTTTTATTTAGTGAGCTGTTGCTATGGTAGCATTAAAAGGCCCACATCCATGGTGAAATTTACATTCTTAGAACGGTTCAAGCGTAAAAGGTACCGGCTTTATCATCATCATCATCTTCAGCCTATGTTAGTCCACTGCTGGACATAGTTATATATCCGCAAATAATTTGGACGTAGTAGTCTTGCAAAGTTATGCTTAAAATACCGTCCAAACCAGTGGTATTTAACACAAAATAACTTAAAATGCGGGCTTAAAGTGCAAGGTTTTTACGTTTAAAGTTCATTAATTAATCTGATTAAGATTACTTTTTAAGAGCGTGGTGACATTGTTCGCTACAAACAAAGATGACGAAAAATATTGCTGGCGATAATGTATGTAGCGTATCCACAACTCATTTTTAAATGATTCAAAAAACTTACAATAAAACACATTAAAGACTCCATAAAAAAACTAACATCATAAAACAAGTGCATAAAAATGAAATTAAAAAACTTAAAAAAAAAAGAATAAAATAATTTATTTAACACACACACACACACACAATGTTAAACAGAGTTACAAAAAAAGGAAAAGACACATACTTAAATACAGAAAAACATAAGTAGTAGAGTAAGAAAAACTGGTCTTTCCCTATGTGCGTGGCTAATAAGGTCCCGTCTCAGCTTGTTGTCATTATCGACCGAGGACGATAGTGACACTGGTTTTCAGGCTAGACCTTAAATTGGGGTGACATCGTGTAGAGCTTATGAATGAAATTGGCCTCTCCCTAGTGCGCGGCTAAACAGGTCCAGCCTCAGTTTACCGCCCGAGGACGGTAACGACGACGCTGCGCTGATTTTCAATCGGAGCCTCTGTGTGACGTCACATTACGAGTCTATAGTTTATAAAAATCAAAGAGTAATAACGTTTAACAAGTTGTTTGATACACCCTTTGTCACGAAAGCTAATAAATAAATAATGGTGGACTCACTCAGCATCATCTAGCTAGCCCAAAGCGAAGCAGAGCTTGTGTTATGGGCGCTTGATGACTGATATACATAATATACGAATATATGAAAAATACGACGAAAATATTCCCCTCCCCCCCCCCCCCCTTTCCATGTAAAACGTCGATATTTTTTTGTGGTTGTATGTATACATTTTGCTCTATCTATTCTGCAATGAAACCTAAAGTTGTATCCACAGAGGGGGTGGCGTGCAAGGCCGGTGTCGAGCCGTCTTCAGCTACGAGCCAGCCAACCCTGATGAGTTGGCCCTCTGCGTCGGAGACGTGATCGAGGTGTTAGGAGAGGTAACGTATCAAATATTTTTAAACTTACACGATCTGAACATATAGTTATCAGTATTAATACAACGGGTATGTAGCGTTGTTTACCTGTCATCCCGTGACCACGACAGAGAGTAAACATGTTGAAACGTCGGAAAAAATAAGTCAATATAAGCGATAAATACCCGTTGTATTAATACTTATAATTAGGTAACGTATAGTCTCACTTTATTCTTCTGCATTCTTCTTTCCTTGTTAATTGTTTCCGACTCGTTTCCGCAACTACGCCACAGGTGGGCCCATATTGCATTGTAGAAGCTACTATTTTATACACCTGTTGTCCTCCGGGAAAGCAAGCTAAGTAAAACTTACTTTTACTACTCAGGGTAACGTACCATCTTTTACTCATGTATGTCGCGATTTCGAACATGATAATACCTTACTTTGACAACTAAGGTATTATCGTGTTGAAGGCGAAGACTCGCCTATAAGTACTATTACGTTAGCATCAAATATTTGCTTAGACTACCTTAAACAGTTCACCATTATTAAGTTTGAACTTTGCTGTATACTTTAGTATAACAAAAGAAGCTAGAAAACTCAAATTCCTCCAAAAAAAGTTCCAATCTCTAGAGGTCCTAGTTTGAGAGTCATAGAACAAACTCAATGTAGGTTGTTCCTTCAGAATAAAGAAAACGCAAAACACGTCTCGATTCATTTCCTTAGCGCTTTTTGTTACGAATAATGACTCAGTTTCCGCCGAAGTAGTAGATAAAGGAACAATTATAATGCATATTATCTTGTCACGTATTGCTATTGTTACAGGTCGAAGAAGGCTGGTGGCAAGGCAAGCGTCAAGCGCGAGTTGGCGTGTTCCCGTCCAACTTCGTCGTGATGCTGGACCCTCCTAGTTCCACTACGCCGATAGAGCCGGCGCCTGCTTTGCCTCCCAAACCTGGTATGTTTGAACTATTGATATAATAACTTTTCTACTAGCTTTGGTCCGTAGCTTCGCACGCACTGTTGTTGGATAAAAAGTAACCTACAATTTTAGTTGGATTATGTTCGAATTTCTATCACTAAAAAAACGGGTATCCTATGACTCTCAAATGCACAAGATCGATGCCAATAGCAAACATGGAGGACCCTATGTTCTATGGGTACTACACAAAAAGAGTCTTATATCCATAGGATCGGTTCAATATAATAAAATATTTATTTGATTTAGACAGATACACGTGTTTATCAATGTTGCCCCATTCAATCACAATTGGTCTCGCTCGTCTTATACATAAATCTTAGTATAACCAAATAGTGTATTAAATTTGAATAACTTCTTATACTAATCTATATATATAAAAAGTCGGTACACATTCTTGAAAAATGCGTAGGTAACACACATCTCGTACCGTAGCGTTATTCTGTTTAGTTATCAAAGTGCGCATCCTATGCCAGAAGACCCCCTCATTACAACTGTAGAGCATGATTCAACAAGCTTATCAGATTACTCCAGATTAATTTGCAGAACTCAACATTGAGATTAAAGAGGATATCATTATGATTTACAATTGCCTGCAGTTTTGTCAGTGAGCGTTATTGAATTGGATCCTGTGACTCAATCATCAAGTGAGCCTGAATGGGTAATTTAGAATCATGGCAAATGACTTGTGGAAATATCCATATTACTTTACTATACAGAAGTGTTTATCCAACGCAAAGAAAAGAAATACAAATGTACAAAATGCGGCTTTATCGCTTTGAAAAGTTAGAAATAATTCACTCCCACCTTGGTATGGGGAATGATGTAGTGAAAAATGTAAGAATGAAAATTATCAAACTGAATGAATAGCACCTAAGAACATGGGAGTGGCCAATCCAAAAGTAAACAAGTACCTACCTATTAACTACTGAGCGGATCGGGCTGAAGTCCTAGATCTGGTTTAATATAATGTAGGCTTCTTTTTATCCCGATAAAAAAAACCCCTAAGCCGCGGGCACTAGCTAGGGTACGATTAAATGTAACTCCAATTAATATAAGGTTTTATTTTATTATAGTGCGTGTATATAGGGTAATTTCTAAGACATTTAATTATGATCCCGAATTGACTGTTGAGAAGGTTGCGGATTCAGTCTCGAAAACAACAAATAATGTAATATATGTATAACCACATTCTATGAATATGAATCTCTCCTGACGTCAGAATCAAGAGTATGATTCAATAGCGTTTATTTCTTTCGTTTCCAAAAAAGCTCGTCGATCTCACTATAGAAATATTCAAACAATAACATTACTTATTTCTCCACAGTGAAGGAGCAATGTCGCGTGCTGTTCCCATACGCGGCGGTCAACGAAGATGAGTTGACGTTAGCGGAAGGAGAGATAGTGACGATAGTATCGAAGGAAGCCCCGGACCGAGGGTGGTGGAGGGGAGAGATCCACGGGCGAGTTGGTCTGTTCCCGGACAACTTTGTACAGATGCTGCCTAATGGTGAGAGAAAACAGATCCCATGGGCTAGAAATACCTTGAATGGAATCAACAGTTCCATAGACAAAAAGCGTACGAAGCCGCGGGAGAAACTAGTAGTAAAATATTCTAGGGAATAAAAGTGATTCCACGCTAACGTTAGTCAAAGTTCAAATTACTGCAGACCGTATGCTAACACAGAATAAAATAGATTTTCCAGTGACACTAGTATTTATAATGCATTCAGAAAATGTACCGATAAAATTGTGTGCCTCGTAGAAAACGATTTCAAAGATTATCTTATCAGTTTGATACTCAAGTATAACTTGATTTTAAAACACCTCAGACTAAAATTCTAAATGCAAACGTCAAGATGGATGGATGTTTGTAACTTCTTCCCGCCATAACTACTGAACGGATCGGGCTCAAATTGCATAGACGTAGCTATAAGCCTGGAATCAAACAATGGCTTTTTTTCCATAAAACAGTTCCCATTATTGGATAGAAATAACTTTTAAACGTTTTCATAGAACGTTTTCACTACGGGCAGAAATAAGAAGTAAAACCTTTATTGTTAGTTTATTAAAAAGTCTGCCACTTTCACATTGATGTATCGAAATATCAGGAAATGTTTAACAAATGGTTGCAATTAGTTAATAACAGTGCAAATATTGCTAAATGCATTTCTGGCCTTCAAATTTAAAAGGTAAGGCTTTTGTGATACGAGTATTTTATCTAATTAGGCTTGGATAAGGTCGCTCAGCGAGCTATGGAAAGAGCTACGCTCAGAGTTTCTCTGATGGATAGGATTCGTAACGAATACATCCGACCGAGAACCAAGGTTATCGACATAGCTCAAAGAAGCAAGCTGAAGTGGCAGTGGGCCGGCCATATCTCGCGAAGAACCGACGGCCGCTGGGGCAAACGTTTTATTGAGTGGAGACCACGACTCGGTAAACGTAGTGTAGGACGCTCTCCGACCAGGTGGGATGACGACCTGCGAAAGACAGCAGGTAGATGCTGGATGCGGCAAGCTGAAGACAGGGCGCTATGGCGCCCTTTGGGGGAGGCCTATGTCCAGCAGTGGACTGCTATGGGCTGATGATGAGGTGCACAAAATATTTCGACTGCCTTTGTGATAAACTGATAACATTACAGAGAAAAAACGAGTTACTTTAATTCTAATTGTAAGTTTGTTTAAAACAGTTAGATTAAAAATTGTAATGGTCTTGGTAGGCGAGGTAAACTTTTTGGCATATTTTATGATAAATGTTTTCATGGTGGTTTTATACCGATTTTTTTTAAATATCCACACATTTTGTTTCATCAAGTTTCGAAAAAACACGCTGTCAAATCATTTAGCGTAGGGCGCAAAAGTTAAAGCATGTAGCAAAAGCGCTGTTTTAGGTATATTATGATCGCTAGATTCGTAGCATACGATTAAGTTCCCTATACCATATTATCTGGGTTAATTTCATACAATTTTATGACCGTTTCGGCACGCGTCTACATAAAGATAAGCAAGGTCAAACCTTATACTGACACAGTTTTATAACAACGTCACATTTTTATGGATTTCTATTAATTTTATTGTTCTTTGTATTTACTTTGTTGGGCTCAAATAAGGACCCTTGTAAGAAGTTACTAAGTTCTTAGAACATACTCGTAAATGGTTGAAGAAACGTTTGTATGTTTTGACTCACAATGTCTGCGGTTATTGCCCTTTGTTATCAATAAATCTTTTGCGCTTTAAAATGAGTAGCTGGTGCATTAATTATTGGCACAGATGTTAATATAGAACATGAAAATTTTCAATCCAAGCCCTGAGAAATAATAAATTCTGTGTACTCAAGCTTGTTACTGATTTTGTGTACTTATGTACTATGATAAAACCAGCTTCTCTAACACAAAAAGTAATACAAAAACATTGCTTGAGGACTAGGCTAGCCATGGTATGATGGTGGCAAATCACACTAATCTTATAAATGCGAAACTTTGGATGGATGTTTGTTATCTCTTCACGCTAAAACTAGTGAATGGATCGGATTGAAATTTTTCGTCCAGGAAGTTCAAGACCTAGAATAAAATATGGGTTACTACATTTTATCCATTATATCACTTCATATGGGATATCAATTATGTTCTTTAAAATGTTTTTAAAGAAACAATGTGTGCGAAGCCGCCGGCAGGAACTGGTAAAATGTGGGTGTTCAGCTCACACTTACTAAAAAATTATTAAATTATATTACTACCTATACTACGTTTGAAATTCTCGAAAAAGTACGGGGACACCACTTATTTTTCTTCAATATAATGTAAAATAAAAAATAAAAATATAATGTAGGTATGTTTGGGTCTTAGGTTAAACATAAAATAAATAAAATACTTACTCACCGATGCAAAAAAATATATATTAAAAAAAGATTGTATAACAAATAGAAATACATTGTAAAGATGAGTTTAAGGTAGGAATTTTTTTTTAATAAAAAACTAACTTCGTATGTCCAAGGAATCTCCATTATCATACAAGTAAAGCCGTAAACAACTGGCTTGTATTACGCGGACACTCGCTGACTTCATAGTTTGTAAACACACCTAAAGATTAGTACTCGCTGCTATTGACATTTCGAGCGAAGGTCTCGCGTGGTCGTGATTTTGCGTAACTTCCATCTAACATCCTATCGGTATCGCCCTTGTGTTTATCTAAGTTGGCTAGTTGTTGCACGGACCGCGTTAGAGGCACATTTATCTATGTTAAAAATTAAAATGATCAAATTAAATTTAGATTTAGAAGTATTTTAAATCGTTTTTCTATTTAAGGCGCCGAATGCTGTGTAGAGTTAATACAGAAATGGGTGTTGAGATTGAGAGTGAGTTTTCTAATTCTTTTAAAAGATGTTTGAGTGCAATTTTTTGTGTTATTAAAGTTTTATTAAGAGAATAATTGTTGAGTTTAGTGATGAAAAACATTGTGTTTTATGAACGTTACTATTAAACGAATAATATTTGTGTTTGACTGTGATTAAATCAGGTATAACAATATATAATATTTCATGTTTTATTTACATGCAACAGTGTAGAAAACGTTCAACCATCTTTGTTTTATCTTTAATAGAATCGGTGTTACCAGTATTTTCATTATTAAAAATAATTATTTTAGATTATTTGATGAACATAAGACTAAGTTCAACATATCCTTGGCAAGTGACGTTATGCAGTGATCTAATGCCCGTAGTCGGTAATACATGAATGTAGAGACCATCCTATGCATAATTTAGTCAACAATGCATCGATTGAGTAATGATTCAGAGCTAGTTAGCTAAGAAGGCAGTTATGAAGTGTTTTAGAATTGAATATTCTATTTTTCAATTCTCTTGCTCAAAACGTGTCATTATAGCATGGCTTAGCAATAATTATCTATCTATCTATCTTAGCTGGGGTATTCTCGAGTTTATGTCCTAGGGCTAGAACGTATTTTTAAATATTTCTTGATCTAAACCAGCCACAAGACATTCGCCCTCTTACATGAAAACTCGACTTTTTGGTGTTCCATTTACAAAGACCTTACATAATTTTAATAAATTTTTGAAAAAAGAGATAAAACCTTCTTAGAGTCACCTCAAACATACACGCAGGGCGCACTGTTTTTAAAATACAACTTTATTTACAACGCAAAAAGACACATTTTATTGAGATAATATGAAAATCTTCCTAGACCGCAACGCATCGTGTGTGAGTGACGTCTCGCCAGACGTAACGTGAATTCGCTGGCAGCGCACCAGCCCAGTCCACTGCTGGACTTAAGCTAATGCCATACAAACTATTCAAGGATACGAAAGATTTAAATTCAAATCATTTATTTGCAGGAAAGTAGGTACAAAAGCTCTTAATAATAATGGTTACTCATATATTTTGTACCTCGGGCTTTATAAACTTGAGACAAAAGGGTGAGACAGTAGATGATACAGTGAGACGAGAACCTAGCAATAGTAAGTGGTCAAGGGCAGTATTTGAAGCTATGTATATTTAATATATGTGTATATCCTGCCTGAGATCATCGTCTCGACCACTTATCAGCTCTGATAAATTGTCACGCATTCGTCGATTGATCGGGCACGGCTATGCTTAGTTCGCATTACGTTTGTTATATATTAAATTTAAGAAGTGAGTAACTTTTACTAGGTTGTTTCTATGCTGAAAATCTCTATAATTGATTAATTCATGAGTAAATCTGTTGTCCACGTCAATTCGACTAAGACAGAAATATTTGACTAAATCTCAACTAATTCCTTCAACTTCAATAATTTGCGCAATGTATGACGATGCTATCTCTATCCTACTCTAGATAACAATCGCCGTGCTAGGTCAGGAATAACTCTATTGCTTTATGTTAAACATGGAAGGGGATAAGGAGGTCTTTGTACTGCAGTAAGAAAATACAGGCTAACATATAAACAATAAATAATGGCTTTTGCCCTAAGATACAACCGGTGTCAACCACTCCATTGTTTACCAAAAACCGACTGCAAAAGTTTTAGTGTAAAGAAAGCAAAAAAACCAATTTATTTGTTCACATAACAAAAAAACACAAATAATATAAAAAAAACCTTAAAATTAATCAATTCTAACAAATACTCAATGTCTCCATGATGTCTTCATTATGTCTGAAACAAACATTTTTTTGTAAGAACTAAAAGATCCTGCCTCAGCTTAATGTTTGTCTATAAACATCAGCCATAATGTTTAAGTTTCAGTTGCTCCGAGCGTGGTGGAAGAGAAGAAGCCAGACCGACCCCCCTCGAAGGCAGCGAGCGCAGGGGTACCCATCTACCCGATACTCAACAAGTACTCCGAGAAGACATCCTCGGTCAAGGAAGTCACCACGTCTAAAATAAGGTACCCTACCCAACTACCTAAGCATTAGAAATTTAAGTTTTTAGCTCTGTGCACATTAATCCGACACCACAGCACATCATCATCAGCCTATATTAGTCCACCGCTGGACATAGGCCTCCCCCAATGAGCGCCATAACGCCCTGTCTTTGACGCATCCAGCATCTACCTGCAGTCTTTCGCAGGTCGTCATCAAATTATCAAATTACATAAAGATGATCCAGTACTAAAGTTCTATTTGCAAATACCCGGTGGGACAACTTGTTGGTTCTGTCTTTAAATTACATAAAGATGATCCAGTACTAAAGTTCTATTTGCAAATACCCGGTGGGACAACTTGTTGGTTCTGTCTTTAAATTACATAAAGATGATCCAGTACTAAAGTTCTATTTGCAAATACCCGGTGGGACAACTTGTTGGTTCTGTCTTTAAATTACATAAAGATGATCCAGTACTAAAGTTCTATTTGCAAATACCCGGTGGGACAACTTGTTGGTTCTGTCTTTAAATTACATAAAGATGATCCAGTACTAAAGTTCTATTTGCAAATACCCGGTGGGACAACTTGTTGGTTCTGTCTTTAAATTACATTAAGATGATCCAGTACTAAAGTTCTATTTGCAAATACCCGGTGGGACAACTTGTTGGTTCTGTCTTTAAATTACATAAAGATGATCCAGTACTAAAGTTCTATTTGCAAATACCCGGTGGGACAACTTGTTGGTTCTGTCTTTAAATTACATAAAGATGATCCAGTACTAAAGTTCTATTTGCAAATACCCGGTGGGACAACTTGTTGGTTCTGTCTTTAAATTACATAAAGATGATCCAGTACTAAAGTTCTATTTGCAAATACCCCGTGGGACAACTTGTTGATTCTGTCTTTAAATTACATAAAGATGATCAAGTACTAAAGTTCTATTTGCAAATACCCGGTGGGACAACTTGTTGGTTCTGTCTTTAAATTACATAAAGATGATCCAGTACTAAAGTTCTATTTGCAAATACCCGGTGGGACAACTTGTTGGTTCTGTCTTTAAATTACATAAAGATGATCAAGTACTAAAGTTCTATTTGCAAATACCCGGTGGGACAACTTGTTGGTTCTGTCTTTAAATTACATAAAGATGATCCAGTACTAAAGTTCTATTTGCAAATACCCGGTGGGACAACTTGTTGGTTCTGTCTTTAAATTACATAAAGATGATCAAGTACTAAAGTTCTATTTGCAAATACCCGGTGGGACAACTTGTTGGTTCTGTCTTTAAATTACATAAAGATGATCCAGTACTAAAGTTCTATTTGCAAATACCCGGTGGGACAACTTCTTGGTTCTGTCTTTAAATTACATAAAGATGATCAAGTACTAAAGTTCTATTTGCAAATACCCGGTGGGACAACTTGTTGGTTCTGTCTTTAAATTACATAAAGATGATCCAGTTCTAAAGTTCTATTTGCAAATACCCGGTGGGACAACTTGTTGGTTCTGTCTTTAAATTACATAAAGATGATCAAGTACTAAATTTCTATTTTCAAGGTTTTTGTTATTTAATGCGCAAGCCCTCGCCCTGCACTAAGGTCGCGGGTTCAAGCAAGTCCCGTCAAAATCGAAAATTATTGGAATATTATTAACGTTCTTTTTGTAAATTTATATCCGGTAATTAGAGGTTCAATACAGTACAATAATTCTAATTCCAAGTATCTCCGTTTCAGCACGCACAAAGAGAACTCGCTGAAAGAAACAAACTCACAAACATCCGTTAGTAACACAAGTAAGAGCGAGTCAGAAAAGCTCATCCATTCAGAAACTGTCATCGATGGAGCGGGCGATGGGCAAGTAAGTATCAATAGCTTCTGTGTAAGCGAAAATCGCGCCCAAAACGAAGCAAAACCAAGCCTTTAACTCTTAGCTAGACCAGCGCGGCGTTTCATAAATGGTGGTTCGCGAAACCCTAGGGTTCCGTGGAAGGGTCACAGGGGTTCCGCGGCCTGTCCGAGAGTTTATAAAAAAAACGTTCGTGGGTCGGCGATCTATTAACACTACGTTCATAGATCGTCGCCCTTCTACCTCTCGTGGTCGAGCCACATCGAGACGTGACGCGACGCTGCGCGAACTTTAATTCAAAATATAACCTTATTTACTACGCAAAAAGGTACAAAGGTACAGGTTTATTGACATAATACGAAAACTACCCGGCGCGCTTTTACCACTTTGTATCTTTTTTCGTAATAATTGCAACAGCGTTGCGTCGCGTCTTGGTTTGAGCTGACCCTATGACCGGTCCCAAGTCTAGTAAAATTAGATTTTTTGAGAGCATGATTTTAGTTTGTGTCAGTTTATGTTAAAAGTTAATGCTCATTCTGTAATGTATGTATTCATATTTTATTTCATTTGTAGATAAAAAAGCCTCCAGTGCCAGTGAAGAAAAGCCCTACACCAACGTCAGGAGTCGGCGGCCTATTCAGCGGGCTCAAGAGTAAAATGTTATCTTCATCAGACAAGTAAGTTACTATTGCTTTGTTAATAATTGCCGTTCCGAAAATGGCAAAACCTCTGGTCCCTCCACACATCTCAATCCTGGTAATTAAATTTCTGGATCCGCGTTTTAATAAAATCTAATGCAGGTATCTGCCATCGCTTCCTCGGTAGACAGAGGCTATCCAGGCTACCACGCTATAACGTTATATCACGCAAATAACGTTACGCGTAAACGTTATCAGCGTTATTACGCTAAATTTAGCGTGAATAACTTGTGAAAAGGCGCATTCTAGCGTGATTAGCCCCAACGTTATAACACTGATAACAACGTGCGGTACGTTGTGCTAAATAGTTTGGTAGCCTTTTGGCTCCACTGGACGCCATCAGTGAAGACTATGATGGCGGATGGCGGTAACGTCAGTTATCCTAGTTGGGAGCGAGACATTCAGTCTGTCCGTGTCACAACAAATATGTTCCGTGCTTTGTCAGACCTGTGGTTAACGAAAGTTATATTTTCAGAGAGAAATCCCTATCGACGACGGTGTCAAGCAGCGGCAGCAGCAGCAGCGGCGAGTGGGACCGGCTCGACGGCGGCGGCGCCAGCAAGCCCGCCGCTACCAACACGTTCGACCACGTCGAGCGGACCACGCTCCTCAGCGACCCCAGGGCGGGCAGGTGAGAGACATCTCTATCGACGACGGTGTCCGCTAAGCTCCGCTCTTGAGATCAAGTTAAAAACAACAATAGACGATATTTTGATTGCCACTATTTGTTAAAATAGTGACAGAAGAGTAGTAACGGCAATCTCAGCACCCTCAAAAATTCAGATATTCAGTCGGGTATGCAAAAATCAGCGCGTGAGTGGTTTCTTGCTCGCTTCGCTCGCCGCGCTGTATATTACGGACCTTATTACATTCTGGGTTTTGTAAATGACCCCCTAGAATCAAAGATGATGCTTATCAAAAGTTTAATGAATTTTTGCCTTAAAATTGATTTCGCTTACATTCAAAACGTGGATTTTGGGACTCGCTCCACCTTAATAAAAATATATCGACTAGGTAAGTTTAATCCAAAATCCCGCGTCTTAAATACTTTTCTAAAGCAAGCTGATGTTCCAAGGCAATGTAGTAACCAGTTTGATCATATCCAACTCCTCCGCGAAAACTGCGTCATTCAGTCGCGAAGTAAATTGCACAAAAGGTGGTAGTGTCTGATCGTTTCAATGCCTACGCTTACTAGCAGGTAAGTGAATTATTATTCATACTCCAAAATCTCCCACTTGATCAGATTTAATAAAATCTCTCATCTAAGCGGGATAGCTAGTCCCTCTGTTTTTTGACAGATTTACATACTGAAAACTGTCGCGAAAATGTCGACTTGAGACTAAGCATATCCGTGTAACAGAATGGAGTATTGATTTAATGTTTTTTGCCAAAACACTTGTTTTGCTGAATAAAAACAAACAACATTAGTGAAATGTTATAATGAAATATAACAAAAAAATCATATACATACATAATGTTAAATAATACAAGAGTGTACATATAACGCAAAAATGTCAGAATGGTCACATAATATTTCATAATATACATTAAACGTATAATAGGTCTGATATTCTAATGAATGAATGAACTGAGCGCGTTGGCGGAATCCTTACTGGTTTGTGCTATATCGCCAATTACAGCGAATGAATCATCGTGAGAATTCGAAACTTATACAATAACAAACACTATCCTTTCTAATCCAACCTTCCGACTGACTCGGCAAACACAGTGTAGGACGCTCTGTGGCCAGGTGGGATGACGACCTGCGAACTTTGAACATAAAGCTAAATGCATACAAACTTTCTGCGTATTTCGGTAAAGTTTAAACTTTTTGTTGTTGCCGACGGGACACCATTTTTTTTGTGAATGTGAGCGTAAACCCGCCTCTGTCCCCGATAAAAATTTGAGGAGGGTGTCGGGGCAAATGTTTTAGAAAAGTTCCCTCCTGTATACAATACAAAAATACAAATAAAATACAAAATGTTTATTCAATAATAAAGGATACATAGTCATAATCATATTTGAAGCCACCTTTTAAGTATTATGAAAATACTTGTGCTAGGTGGCTTCGCTCTTCCACGTATGTTCGTAAGCTGACATGATCTGAAAGTATTCTTATTTTGTTTTGTTTTTATCGACAGAGTAAAGGCGCCGCGGCGTCGACCGCCCAGCCAGGCATTGCGGGACGATACGCCGCAGCAAATCGGACTCAGCAATGGACATGAAGGTATAGTAAACAAAATCCTATTTATAAGGTACTTTGCGTTCTTGTGGGGAGATAAATAAATAATCCTGGACAATCGGCACGGCATCATCTAGCCTCAAGCCAAGCAGAGCTTGTGTTATGGGTACTAGATGACTGATATACTTAATACAATAGATTACATAGTTAGATGTTTTTTATTATACATTGATAACTACCAGAACACCCGGAACTAATATCTGCAGATCGTACACACAATTGTACCGAGAATGAATGAGGGAATCAAACCCGCAACCTTCTGCATCGTTGGGACCTTAGCCTACCGCGCCACAGAGGTCGTCAACCCCCTGATGTCAATTAATTTTTTTCATTTCATTTATTAATTTCATAAACAATTTAAATTGTGTCGAAAATTTTACATGTCCTTTTCCATTCGCAGTGCCAACAGAAAAGCCCCCACCGATTCCCGCCGAGAAATCCGCTGCCGCCACCGCTGCTGCCGCTGCGGCTGCCGCTGAAGAGATAAAACCACGCACTCGCGAGTGGGAGAAGCACAAAGCACCGTGGATGGCCGAGCTCAAACTGAACCAGGCTAAGAAGACCAGCTTTATCGAGACCAAGTCGAGATCCGTGTCCGGGTCTTCGGATGGCATGGCGAGCAAGGCGGGCGGTGGTAGCACTGATAGGTACATAAATAGTTTTAAACTTACGCGATCCCCATACAACAGACATTATTGCCGTCTTTATAGATAACTAGCTCCGCCCTCGTGGAAATCTTTGTGTCAAATGGTTTATAAACTATCCTCAATTACTCAATCTATTTTTTAAAGATCTCAGCATACATAGGGACAGACAGACCGTGGGAAGCGACTTTGTTTTATACTATGTGGTTAAATATGGCATAGAACCCTTCGTGCGCAAGTTCGACTGGCACTTAGCTCGTTTTTTTATTCACTTTGACACTAAAAAGTTGGTTCGTACAAAAAAAACAGTCATTAATTTTGTCCGAAAACGGCCCTTTCGTAAGTACGCGAAAGTAGACAAAGACTACATACACATTGAGTTTTGCCGTATTTCGCAACTGTTCTGCGAATGAAAAAACTTGAGTAGGCCTCCAGAATCGACAGATTTTTGATGTCAACGTGGTTAATTGTATGAAAAAACAAAAGACTATCGCGCTAGTATTTAAAAAATGTCCGTACTTATAATATCTATCTAAACCCAGCTTTACAACATTGTTTTAGGATCCTAGATGTTGGCCTAGAAGAGAAGAGGTCAACGCATTCCATGGAGATGTCTAAAAGCACCTCCTCAATCAGCAACCGAATGTCAGTCGTCGAGAGTTTCGAGGAGGTAAGATTATGCTCCTAAAAACTGATCTGTATCAAAAAATAATTCGATTGGCATTCAATAACAGAAAACCTACTGCATATTCCTTAATAATGTACACTGTTTTTTAATGTGGAAACATAAATAAGACTTAATCTTTCTTTACACGCGAAATAAAATATTTGCAAATTGTATGTTGTACTCCCTGTGCTATGTTAGCGATTACCTTTAGGTACAGTAAACCCCTAAAAAGAACCTTTGCAGAAGATTTGTTGATAATATTGAGATTTGAATATTATTCATTTATTATAATAAATGTCAATATTATATCTATATACCTATATAAATAATACTGGACAGTCACACGGCATCATCTATCCCCAAGTTAAGCAGAGCTTGTAGTATGGATACTAGATGACTGATATACATAATAATACATAACATAGGTTTATTATACATAGAAAATACCTAAAACATAATGTTAGTAACATCAAATTTTGCAGAAAATTGCCAATTTTCAAAAACTCCTTATCGATGAGACGTAAAATCATAAAAATAATCTATTTGAAGGCTGTCGACCGTTTCACTGTAGTTTTTTTGAAAATCCTCCTGACATGTATATTGTGTGTAATTACAGACGAGTAAAGTCCGGCATGCAACGGACACTCGCAAGGACGTCTCTCCGGGTGCGAAGGAATTCAATAGCAGGGATTCAACTGAGCCTCTCAAACCTACACCCGCCTTGACCTCGCCAACCGCTGCAGGTTTGTTGGCACTACTTGCTCCTCATTAGCGCATATACGGGGTGTTTATAAGTATTAGCACTTATGACGACCTCTGTAGAGCGGTGGGCGAAAGTCCGCCTGCGATGCAAGAGGTTGCGGGTGCGATTCCCGCCTCGGGACAATTGTGTGCACGATCTGCAGATATTTGTTCCGGGTGTTCTGGTCGTTATTTATGTTTAATAAAAAATATCTATCTATGTAATCTATCGTATTAAGTATATCAGTTATCTAGTACCCATAACATAAGTTCTGCTTACCTTGGGGCTAGAAGATGCTGTGTGGATTGTCCAGCATTATTTATTTAATAAAACTAGTTAGGCATGTTATAAATAAAAAGTCGTCAAAATAATAAGCTGTATCAGAAATATAAACAAGTAACGCCGTAAAAGGTTCGATATTACCATATCGGTCCAACTCCAACACCATATGTTGAAAATAACACCATAACACCATATGTTGAAGTCGAAAAAAGTTCGCAGTCAAAGTGCTAATATAAAAAATTATGTATATTCTTTAAAAATAAATAAATACATAAAATACAAATACAGACCTCACAGGACTCTTGGACACGTCACAATTTGTCTCATGTAACTAAGGTACTACACCTGAGAACTATTACCTGTATGCATAAAATCACAATAGGTGATATCATCATCAGCAGCCTATAGTAGTCCTCTGCTGGACATAGGCCTCCCCCAATGAGCGCCATAGCGCCCTGTCTTCAGCTTTCCGCATCCAGCATCTACCTGCAGTCTTTCGCAATTCGTCATCCCACCTGGTCAGGGCGTCCTACACTACGTTTACCCAGTTGTGGTCTCCCCTCAAGAACACGTTTACCCCAGCGGCCGTCTGTTCTTCGCGAGATATGGCCGCCCACTGTTACTTGCCAGCTTGCTAATTCTTAGAGCTATGTCGATAACTATAACATAAATGATATGAATATGAATAATTCGCAGGCCGGACAATAACCTCTATGCTAGAAGAGCTGAAAAAACCACCTGCGCCCTCCCCCCCGCTCGCCTCAGTCCGCACGAGCGCAGAGATAACGGTCCCCATTGCATCTGAGAAGTCACCCAACAGGTCCGACCGAGTGTCCGTAGAGAAGGAGAGAATCGATTCTGTGGTGTCGAATGTCATCAGCTCGTCGGTTGTTAGCCGGACTTCCGGCAGTGCGTTTGAAAGGTGAGTTTAATGTTTTATAAATACAAACGCGAGTTATGTTATATTCAGAAAATAAGTCATAGAGCCGAATCATGGTATTTCCATCACAGTTACAGATATTCTATTTCTCGAAGCCATTTATAACGGGATATTTACCATGATTTGATTTTTGAGTTATACAATATTTCGGCACAGTTTCATGCGCCATGATCGCGGAATAACCAACAACAACTGTTATTTCGTGATCATGGCGCATGAAACTGTGCCGAAATATTGGATAACTCAAAAATCAAATCATGGTAAATATCCCGTTTTAAATGACTTTAGTGTTGATAACCATAATAGTTTCGATGTCACACACGACGTAAGCCGTTCAATAGTTTTGGCGTGAACTCACAAACATCCATCCATCTATCCATGCATCCATCCATTTAAACATCCGAACTTTCGCATTTATAATATTAGTGTGATATGAGACAACTAAAATTCTTTCCTACTATCTATAGGACGAGTACGCTAGAACGCCTCGAGAAAAGCGAAGACAAACCAGAGAGGAACGACAAAAGTGCTTCGAGCACACTGGAGAGGCGAAAAACTGAGAAGAATGAGGGCAGTGATGCGTTGATCGCTCAGCTGAATAATAGGGTGAGTTTATTATACTATCAATCAAAGTTGTTCAATTAAACAGGAGAATCGCCGTTCTTTTCGTATAGGCGAGGGCAGATGTCTCCTAATGCGAAGGAATATAGGAGGTGGGATCAAAAATTAAAATCAAAAACCTTATTTTACTAAAAGATGACTTTACTACTTCAAATTGGTCCAGAGACTTGAGTCGATTAATGGTGATGATGATGATGATGAGACGTTTTGTACGGGATACCAAATACTTTCATGTCCGCACGGTAGAGGCGCTGCAGCTGCAAATCCCAAAAATGAGACGTCTCGTCAAAGCGAAACTATCCTCTGCGAAATTTAGACTGTGGTCTTACTCGTCCAATTCGATACTGAATAGTGAATTATATTCTATGTTCCAGATATCAAACTTGGAGAAGCTAATAGAAGTACAAAATTCAATGTTCAAAACCGCCATCGAGGACCTAACGTCAAAGCTGAAATATGAATCGGAGAAGCGGCAGTCTCTGCAATCTGAAGTCGAGAAGCTAGCGCACTGCGTCACGCAGGTGTAGCCCTCCCGAGGGTCGTATGGTTCGCGCGGATCATACGGCTCGCTACCTCGCGGGACCTATTCTGGCGGGTCGCTGGGCTCGTTCCCGCGCGAGCTGAGGCAACCTCGAGAACAGTTCGGTTCTCTGCCTCGTCGTCGCAGCCGCGACCATTCTAGCTACGTGTACTTTTAAATGCAACTGTGCAAAGGATCCCTTACTTGACTCAAAACGTGTTCAGTGTATGTAAACGTGTGACGAGATACAGTGTCGACAAATGACTGTCGATGGATAACTAATAGTGGATGTTCTATTGACAACTATCACCATTCCGTAATTTACGTTCAGTGCTAGTTTGTGTCGTACAAAGTGCTGTTAGTGTAACCGCCGGCCTCGCTAAAGGTCGAATTTGTTGAAAGCTTTATCAAAATGTTATGATTTTAGTATATTTGTAACTTTTATAAACTTTTTCGATGTTCGTATATTCTTTATGTGCTTTCGTACCGTTGTGAATCGGACAGTATAGTATTGACTGCTAAAGGTATAGGCCACTACACACATATTGGACATGTTCAGGTGCTATTTTACTAATCTAAAGTACTGCTGCACTATCCAATCTTGACCTGATGAATGTAGTTGGCCTAAAAATGGCTTAAAATATGTGTGCAGGTGCCTTATATTCATGTGTACTTAAAATTAGTCAAGCTCAGTGTGATTTCTCAATCTCAAGACCAACGTTTTATAATTTTGAAACGTTGTATAGCTAACTTAATTGTACTAATAAAAATGTATTCTAAATCATGTTCTTGAGAATGAGAAGACATATGGAGAAATTTTTAAATTTTTGACTATTTAATATGCTAAAATGTTACAAATAGGTTTAAATATCTTTATAATTTAAACACGTTATTATGCTGCACGAAAATACGTACCTAAATAAATCGATTAGGTAAGGTTTAGTCAAATTATACGTTTTGATAGCATTGGAAGTTCCGATAAACCTATTAAAATTAACTAATTACGAAGAATGTGATAGATATTTTCGCATTTTGTATAGTGATATAAAATTTGGTGCAAGTTGCTTGTGTTCAACTTGGACCTTACAAAATTCTGTGCCATTTTGTTTGAACTACGCATTTGTACATTCAAAACGTGCTATAGTGTACGTGACAGATAAATTATGTGATTCGCACATTCCAACGTAAATGCTTCTCGTAATATTCTGGTTTTGAACTAAGAGGTTTAACCAAAGTTTCCATCGAAACTAGATAACAGTAGAAAGAGTTTAGTCCCTTATATTTAAAAATTGATAATATTTTTATTGAACATTTGATATATTTTTCTATGTGTAAATAATAGAACATACTCTCAGTACCTACTTGTTTGACATATCTTCGTGACGTAGCTCACCTGTTTATTCGTAAATAACAGAAATAAAAAGAATAATTTTAAGAATCTAAGGATTTTCGCACATTGACTATCATAAAGTTATCTACACCACTGATTGTGTTGAACCCCATTGTAAAAGCATTGACGACCAATGTAAGGTCTGCGACGCAGGAGGTTGCGGGATCGGTTCTCGCCTTGGGACAATAGTTTGTTCAATCTGCAAATATTTTTTCCGGGTTCTGAATATTTTCTACGTATTACATATCTTTTTATGTACGTACGATGTATATCACTCATCTGGTACCCTTAAGACAAGCTCAGCTTAGCTTGGGGGTAAATGATGCTGTGTGGATTGTCCAGCATTATTTTTTAATTACATTTGTTCAATGTGCTAACTAAATAATTATTGTATAATTTTGTTTCAACTAGAGAGTTTGTTATATTCCACAGTTCAACATTCATTTGGCAACTGGTAATTATACTTTAAACTTTACTACTACTTTATACTGCCTGAAGTCTGTATTTGGTTGTAATGTAAACTAGGTAAATTAATTATTGTCGTAGGTCGTAGTTAGGTTTATGTGATAGTCAATGCCTAATATTATTCTAAATATGTAAAAAATATTAAATCGCTTTAAATCATGCACAAATTATGGTCACAGAGTTTGGAAAATCTCTAATTTTCATTTAAATTATATAAGTTTTACCACTTAAGAATAATTTGTACTCTTGAGCTTCTGTAAAACAATTATTCATAAAAAATAACACATACTTTTAAGTTGGTTACGTATCCGGGCCCAATATACGCTAAATAGAAAATGCTTCACGCACAAAGGCAGTTATTTGAAGGAATCAACGGTAAATTGTGCTTAAATTTGTGTTATCCCACTAAACACTGCACGGACTCTATTGAGTTTGCTCAAAAAATGCACGTGTTTAAAACACTACTTATATATTGCCTAGTCGTTTTGCCTAAACTAAAAGCACTCTGTTATATTGTACGTAAAAATGTTTACTTTCCTAATTAGCAACGTATACAAATAGAAAAATTGATGATGGTTTCTATATACGTAAAGTAAAGAGGATAGGCAGGGTTAACTGTTTATGGTCGCGATCCCAATGTGTCGTGACGACTGAAAGTCGTGTCGTTTGAAGCATCGCGGCTTGCACATTTGAATGATAGATAGATAGATGTGTGTGTCTGAAGGTGCAAATAATGATATTAGTCTTTATTAGCACCATCAGGGACACGCATACAAAATACAACAATTATACAGTACACTAGTTAGTAACAACAAACAATAATATCATTTAAAAATCTAGGTAAAATGTCTGCGTGCTGCAGTACTCAAAAATGTTTTTACTCAGCGTAATATTTGCTAAAGAAGCAGAAGTATTGATTTTCAGCCATGACCTATTGAGAGCAAGCAGAACGAGTTTCAATTCAATGTGTATCTAGCTACTAAATGTATTTTTTTTAGTAATAATGAAAACCTTACAATGTGGCGTTTCCTACCTGTATGGACGTATTCGTTCACATATAGAACGACACGATTAACTGTCGTCCATGACTTTTTTTGTGCCGATGAATGCGTTATAATGAGAACAGTTAGCACGACAGTAGTAAAACGATGTAAAAACGCCACGATCGAACAGCTAGGGACTATAGTTCAATACCTAATCAAACGATAATTCACGGTCACGACTTAGTGGGAACGCGCCCTAAGGCAAGTGCTCTTTCCAAAAAACTTATCGGGCAATTACATTTTAATTGAAGTATACATTAAGTCAAAGTTAACCAATCAAGCTGCTAATTGTCCAATTATCTTTCGAAGAAACGCTAATATTACTTAAAATCTCCGTTACATTTTCAAGAGTTAGATTGCCTGTCAATAGTCGGGCAGCTGGGCGCATTTACACAGCATCCATTTAACAGGATCCGTTATTTTGTAATGGCGTATGTAGATGTAGAAGCGAGTTCACACACCCGACAGTATTCAGGATCGAGTATGTAGTTTTATATTCGAAATAAATAGATCGAATGTTTCAAGTAGCGAAGGATCCGTAAATAATTGTCCTATTAAAACGGGTCTGCTGTGTGAATGTGCCCTAACTCTTGACGGCGAATGATAGCACAGAAAATATGCATTTTCCAATAAAAAAAATTGCCGCAAGTTTTTTTCTGTAACTTAGGGCAAGCCAATGTTTCGCATTTAAATATCGATGTAAATATCTTATAATTAGTTTGTTTATTTTTGTACATAACAGAGCTTGGTTAAAGTACATAAAGGTTTATGTGATAAACCATAACACAGTAACATTGTATATTTGAGGACATAAGTAATAATATGATTTTAGTACTTAATTTATTTTTTTGTATCCTTTCATGCATTCCTACAATTTAATTGGTTCATAATAACTAATTTATGAAATAAATCATCTAGAAACCTTTGACAGCGTTTTTATTTCGATTTCCTTAACCTAATACGGGTACACGTGTGTTCTGGGTAGTTTCTATTTATAGTATTGTAAGTGGAACTGGGCCGGACACGTCGGCCGTGTGTCCAGCGACTTGTGGGCAAAGACCACCACAGAGTTGAGCCTGTTGAGCCCACCCAACGCTAAGAGGCGACGTGGAAGGCCCAGAATGAGATGGCGCGACGAGCTCGAGGCACTTCTTCCATCATGGCCTGTTGCAGCGTTGGATCGCGAGGAGTGGAAGGAGAAAAGGGAGGCCTTTGCCCAGCAGTGGGACAATAATGGCAAAAAAATCAAGTATTTTATTTTAGGGAAACCATCAGCACACTATACTGAAATTTCAGTCATTCAACGCAAGCTCTTAGCGTAGGTATAGATGATGCTGTGGATTGTCCAACATTATTTATTTATTCCATCCTGTTTGTAGCAATGGGTGGGTGTAGCGAATTTCTAGGCCGAGAATCTTGGCTTACGAAACGTAGCCTACGTTTCGGAAACCTAGATTCTCGTAACTAAGATCTTTGAGGCTTACCTTCTCGGTCTAGATGTCCAGAGTTCATTTGCAACTGTCTCACTTGCACAGTACGTTTATTCAGTAGTACTATAAGCCTAGACGTCACACAACAGTTGCAGGTGCGTGTACCGCAACGCATAAAGAAATGGTCGAGTGTCCGGGGTGTGGCAGGCGGGCGAGTAGCGGTAGAGTTCTGTACCAAAAATAATAAAACTAAACTAGACCTATTTCCTGCCGCATGACATAATGGACATAAGTCTGGTTTAGATAAGAAATAAAAGTAACGTTTTATCCAGAAAAGCGCGTGCGAAGCCGCGTGCAGAAACGGATATATCTATCCTCCTAAGTCCGTACGGCTATCACACAAACATCGAAACACTGGATATATTTGCACTACATCATCTGATACCAGTTGTGGAACTATTATTATGTCCTGCGCACATGGCTAGTATCCGTTTGAGATAGGCTGCTGCCACCACCAGTCGAAAATTTGGAGTGTCATAATGACAGTCATTATAAGGCTAATAGGAAATGTATATAAATAAATAATGCTGGACAATTCACACAGCATTATCTAGCCCCATGATAAGCAGATAATGTGTTATGGGTGCTTGATAACTGATATACATAATACAATATATACATTACATAGATCGTTTTTTTTTTATTATACATAGAAAACGACCAGAACTCCCGGAACAAATATCTGCAAATCGTACACACAATCGAACCCGCAACCTCCTGCGTCGCAGGCGGACCTTCGCCCACCGCACCACATCGGTCGTCAAATGTAGGTACCTACCATAATAATGTAGTATTTATCTATACACCAAAACCCAACCCAAAGTCCTGCAGACTATATTGTCCCACAAATAAAAAAAGGATGTTTAAAAAAATCCGTTTATTAAAACATATTCTAAACAATACACAATAATAGATATCCTAAACTAAATTAGCCACAAATATGAACATATTACCTAATATGTACCAACATAATTATATGTAAAATAAAAAGCTCGTTAAAAACAAAAATTATTTGCATTTCTTATTTGTAAATTTCGCCCCTCGTGCAGGCTTAGGTATATAAAAAACTTAACAAAAAATAAAAAAACAACCTAATTGCAATTATTAGGTTCTAGTAACAAAAACAACATGCAGCCGAATTCAGGCCCTATAATCTACATATTTTGTTTTTCTGTTTTGTCGAAATTAATCTTACTTTTCAAACGAATAAGTAATTGCTACCAAAAAAGACCCTGTAGCTATTACAATATGAGGATAAATATTAGGTAGGTACCTGCCTAGGTATGTCTGACAGAATTTCAGTATCTCAATTAGGTTCAAACGAACCAAAGTAGGTAGCTATGCAATTTGCTGAGCAAAGCATAGTTACCTAATTGAATGAAAATTATTGCAGATTCACAAACGCGAATGTTTGTATTGGACGGTTACTTTAGCGAATGCGAATATTGACTTATCGAACCAATTTGCCGCCAATATTATGTAGATAGCTTTCTTAGTTTTGCGCTTTCTCATATCTATACGACGTCTGCTTCTTCGCTCTACAAATTAGGGTTTCTCGATTAAACATTCAATATTATATCTGACATTAATTTTCAAGTAGCTCGACAAATGGGATATAATGGCCACTGGCAATGTGCGAAACTGGAAGAAACTAACTTGAGGGTTTGAAATCGCGTGGAAATACCTTTTGTACAGGGGGGGCTTTGCCCTTCTGTGGGATGACCGGGGCTAATAATATAATTATTACTCGTCTGATGACGAACCGCGGCACCATCAATTTTATTAATCGATTATATATTAACAGAGGCCATATGGCTTTTATAGTTAAACTTTTGTCACTCTCTCTTAACATATTTGTTTTGTTAGAGTTACATCTCTAGTAGCTACCTACCAAAATAAATGTAACAGAGACGATTAGGTACGAACCTAGGTAAATATTTGAATATGCCAACTATAACCTTAATGAGCTACAAACAGTGGGTAACTAACGAATGTTACACAAAGGATTCAACCGTCGACAATACTTACTGCATTGTAGGACACCTACCCATAACATAGCAGAGCTTGTGTCATAACATAAGCAAAGCTTGTGTTATGGGTGCCTTACCTACCAGAAATGGAACTACTACTTGGTCGTGTTATTATATGTAATTGAGCCATAAGTCTTTGAAAAGATAGTCGGTCGATTACATATACCTACCTATATATTAACGTTTTTGACACAAGCAGTCATACATTTAGAGTCAACGTTAATGCATTAACTGCCCAGCCTCGGCGTTGCGACTCAAATTGTTAAAAATACCCTGTACTTATAAAACAAGAATTGAAAATCTATTCTTCAATTAAAATTTGTTTGCTAAGGTCTCTCAAATTGAACACCAAAATAAATTACAAGGAAAACGATTATCTGTCGAGAAAACAAATATGGAAAATAACAAGGGTTCCCCTCGGTTTACTAGAAATCAGATGAAAATAGATTAAGCTGAAGTTTATTGTTATTTTCCAGTTCTGAGCTCGCTTCTTCGAAAAATAAACAGTTGATTTATTGACTAATAGTCTGTAGTCGTAGGGATTATACTCTAATTTAAAGAAAGATGTTATTAAATATTAATATACCTATAACGTTGACAATATACGAGTAATGTAAATATCATGTTTTTTCTGAGGATATGTTGGGCAATCTCTTAGGCGTTTGTTTATTCTTACAGGTATAGAATTATTTATCTCGATTGTTACGAGAAACCCTCACCGGCCAGATTTGTACCGTACGCTAGTAAACTTGTTCGTTTTTCCTCTCCTGTGGTAACTAGGTGATTTCATAAATCGTTGTTGCCAATAAATCGGTTTCCCTCCGAATGTTTTCCTGTGTATTTGTATTGACATTTACCGTAGGCACCTGAAAAAAAAATTAAAGGGTCTGATCCGGCAGTCTCTCGATGCTCAGTCAATATTGCACTTTATGAGTCTGAAAACAGTGTTGAATCTTGAATGTTATTTATTTTTGGACGGTATTACGTTTCGTCTACAGAAATCGACGATTGGTAAAGTTATCAGTTTTCCATGAAATTACATTTTGGGTTATTGAAACATTATGTGTTGATGTTTTCCTCAAAATATCACCAATTTAATGAAATATACCTATCATAATAAATAGTTTTGTAGATACAAGTAGTTTATTTGAAAAATGAAATGTCAAGTGCAAGATAGACTCGCGCACCGAGAGGGTTCTGTATAATTATAAGAGACATTATTTCATGCCGAATATCATGATGTAGGTCAACGGGTAGTACATTGTAATAACCATGTAAAACTTTAAAAAAATGCCCATCAACAGTTTTTACTATTGATTGCGTTGAATTAGAAGTTTGATTTATATCACGGTTCCAAGAGGTTTAGGACTTGAGTATTTAATGTTAATTTTAACTCAATACCTCCACGCCATCCTAAGAAAAGAGGGTAAACAGAAGGTCAGACGGACGACAAAATAAGGGATCCTTTTTCCTTTTGAGGTAAGGAACCCTAAAAACAAACATATTACTTTATTTCATGAAAATACACACCCAAATTGATAAATAAATTTATTAAAAATATCGTAGGATTAATACAGACAATAAAGTATTACTACAGGTTTTCACTTCGTTGAGGCACACGCGTTGTTAATTTCTTTGTTATATATTTACATGGAAAACAAACAGCTTATAAAACTTAAATAAGTGGAAATAATGGTGGTCTAACCTGTGCTTGAACGAGGTGAAAACTTGTCATCATCAGCCTATAGCAGTCCACTGCTGGACATAGGCCTCCCCCAATGAGCGCCATAGCGCCCTGTCCTCAGCTTGCCGCATCCAGCATCTACCTGCAGTCTTTCGCAGGTCGTGAACCCACCGGCGTCCTACACTACGTTTACCGGGTCGTGGTCTCTACTCAACAAAACTTGTAGTAATACTTAATTGTCTGCGCATACCTGAGTCGAGTATTTTACCACTGAATTTCACTAGAACATGTCTCAGCACTTTAACTCGGGAACTTATTTAATCTAAACAAGCATAAACTTGTTACCCTCGGCATAAGGGAATATCGCAAGGGTGAAAAGTTTGAATATAGTTGGTAGGTAAGAGTTTATTAAATATGTGGGTTTGTCGCTGAAAGCTTTTTCGGGTTTGCAAAGGTTTTCAGCGATTATAGAAGACGGGGCCCGGCCAGCCCTGAATGGACCCAAACTGCAAAGGAAATAGTGGAAGAACTTAGCAGAGGCCTATGTCCTAGGACAATTTGGAAAAAAGGAAAAATACCTCTTTTGACGACCGATGTGGCGCGGTGGACGAAGGTCCGCCTGCGACGCAGGAGGTTGCGGGTTCGATTCCCGCCCCGGAACAATTGTGTGTACGATCTGCAGATATTTGTTCCGGGAATATCTATCTATGTAATGTATTGTATTATGTATATCAGTTATCTAGTACCCATAACACAAGCTCTGCTTACCATGGGGCTAGATAATGCTGTGTGAATTGTCCAGCATTATTATTAATATTATTATTTTTCTTTTGGGGTAGCTGGTGTGTAACTGCGGCCATGATAGGCCTATTGTGATCGCCACAAGGTATGTATACCTTTAGGATAAAATCAAATCATGTACGTTTACCTAATGACTGTAATCAAAATAAAGATTTGTTTTATTTTAATGTAATTTTAAAACTTTTGAAACTATCATGGTTATTAAAACAAAAGTCATTTATAACGGGATATTTGTCACGATTAAACTTTTGAGTTATCCGATATTTCGGCACGTTTTCATGCGCCATGATCACGGAATAAATTAAGAAACTGCGAGCAATTTTAAAAAAATTTGGTAAATATCCCGTTAGTATATAATGACTTTTGTATTTCATTTTATTTCATATAAATTGTAAATAATTGCCAAGTGATTGTATGTATCCTTGAATTTGATTTGACGAAAACACAACATTTTACTTGTAAGTGGAATTTACTATGATACAATTATATAGCATATATCTATGTATAACTCTATCTACTCGATATATGTATATATGTTTCCGTTGCAATCACGTTTTAATCAAGCTATATGTAACCTCATAATTGAATGTGACGTGGACACTCACGATAGGGCTGGTCCACCAGTTCAAAGTCGCTCAGCGAGCTATGGAAAGAGCTATGCTCGGAGTTTCTCTGAAGGATAGGATTCGCAACGAACACATCCGACAGAGAACCAAAGTTATCGACATAGCTCTGAGAATTAGCAAGCTAAAGTGGCAGTGGGCCGGCCATATCTTGCGAAGAACCGACGGCCGTTGGGGCAAACGTGTTCTTGAGTGGAGACCACGACTCGGTAAACGTAGTGTAGGACGCCCTCCGACCAGGTGGGATGACGACCTGCGAAAGACTGCAGGTAGATGCTGGATGCGTCAAGCCGAAGACAGGGCGCTATGGCGCTCATTGGGGGAGGCCTATGTCCAGCAGTGGACTAATATAGGCTGATGATGATGATGACTTGAATGTGATTGTGATGTGTTTTAAACGTTAAATAAATAAAATAAATTTGACGGCAAGGTCCGAATAAGTTAAACGTAGTATGGGGCCGTTCAAATATTACGTAAGCAGATTTATTAAAATTATTTACCCCCCATCCCCCTTGTCAGCAAAAGTAAGCAAAGCTCTTACCCCCTCCCCACATGCTTACGTAAACATTTTTCAATTATAAATGTATTTTTTTAAATATTATAATTATAATTTTAAGAAAATAGATTTAGGATAGAGATTAGATTTTACTGATACAGTATTCAACAAGGCACGAAAATATTAAGTATAATGTTACGAACATATCAAACTTATTTAAAATTTTTGCATAAACGAAACGCATTTTCAATGCAAATAATGCATACGTTATTTGCATTGAAAATGCGTTTCGTTTTCAAGCATAGACAATGTGAGGGTTGCCATTCGTGTAAAAAAGTAAATAACTACCGATGACGTAATCATCATCTAGACTCCCCTAGCCCCCATGTCATCCAAAATAAGCAAAACAAAGACCCCCCCACCCCCCATAGTGCTTACGTAATATTTGAACGGCCCCTAAACGTTTTCCGCAAAACATCTATAGAAATCCCCTAATCCCCAGAACCCTTACCATCCCCAACAGCTCATTAAACAGTGAAAACTAAAGGATTATTCGGGGCGCACGTTTTTATCTATTTATCTTGTAAAGCGAGGTCGGTAAGTCCTGGCCTTTATCAATTCAAAAAGTTCTTCCGCGGGGGTAGACCACAATCACTGCCGATTGATGTTTGAGCACGGCTTTGTTTTCAGGGTCTATAGGCCGGATCGGAAAGTCGATCAGTAACCATATTCACGAGGGATAAAAGGGTAGGATACAGGTAGCGTTAGTGTAACAGGGCTGGACGCAGGATGTACATTATGGGCATAGCTCTAGCATCTAATAATTTGTCGCGTGATAATATTCTTTACTTTTGTTTTTAATATTTTGACATATTACATTTTTGTTCTACACGCTCGTTTATAGTATCATATTATTTATCGATCTACTATTTTCTGTATAAAGTATTTGATCTACATTATTTTAAGATTTTATTATTTTGTAATAGAACCACATAAAAATCATTATACAAATATAAATAATTTATTGCACGTTAAAGATATGACATAATGGGTTGCCTAAACCCATTATGTCATATTATGCCCTTGGGTTGTTGGGGGAGGCCTATGTCCAGCAGTGGATTAATATAGGCTGATGATGATGATGATGGGTTGCCTAAACATATCTATCTATACCATTATGTTCTGTGCATCTTTATATAAATAAAATAAACAAATATGTCCCGCGGTTTTGCAAGCGTTATTCCCAGACTATAAAGAAAATTGTAAGAATCGACCCTATAAGCCTGTGGATATCGTAGGACATAGGGAACCTACCAGGGGAAGGGCAACAGCTTTTGCTTTTTATCTTTAGGATGTTTTTATTAAATTATATTCGATGTACCTTCATTGCGATTACCAATCCGCCTAGTGCTTAATAACAAATCTCTTGCTGCTTGTTTGAGGAGGAACATCCCAAACAAGCGGGATTTTACTAGCAGTGAACTTAAGTGTACTGATAGAGTATAAACTAGGAAGTTACCTTTGTGTTTGCCTAACGCGCTGAAGTCCACAGGTAACGGACGCACCCTCACGGGCGGCGCAGGGCCGGGCTCAGGCAGCGCCACGGGGCGACGCACCCTCATAAACTGCCCTCGAGTCGCGGCCTCAGTCCGTTCACTCGATGACACGCGGCGCGAATCTAAGAAACGTAGCGTCGGCAGTTTGTAAATGACGAAATATCTGTCGAAAGAAATGAGCACAGGTTTGAATTGATTTATTAATTAATTGACTTTATAATATCTCTAATGAGCGTCTCTTTGTGATGCGAGTGATTTAAATTTTTTTTGTAAATTGTGTCCAATTATTATATAAGTTTGCTTTTTGGGGCACGTTTAATTAAGGTAATTATGTTAATACTTTTTGAATGGGCTTATTCCAGTAATCCCGAGCCATGATCCCGAATTCTGAATCCCCATAGAGAGGAGATGTATAGGGGAAAGTTGTAGAAATCTCCTAAGGTATAGATTTTCACTAGGTAAGTAGTACTCAACAATGGCTAGGGATCACGCAAATTTAGCATGTACACATTTTCAGCTAATATAACATTTTTCTGATTCCTCTTATAAAGTTAGTCATTTTGCAAAGTAAAGTTTATCTACTAAGTTTCTTAAATTCTAGCAAATAGCCCGTACCTGTCATCTTATTTAGTTCCATTACGTCTATCTAGCTAGGGATTACAAAATGGCTTCCACACACCCTGACCTTCCAATTACACTCGACTAGGTTCTTATTTACAAATTTATGAAACCGGTCCCTGCAGACATCTTCAGAGAAACTTTTTACATCTAGAAAAACTTCCACCATTTAAGCCCTTGCTACAAAGGACGCCGTTGTTAGTTAGGTAAGTTTATTATTTATATTCTGTATTAATTATAATTATACAGGGTGTCCCATCATCATCAGCCTATAGCAGTCACTGCTGGACATAGGCCTCCCCCAATCAGCGCCATAGCGCCCTATCTTCAGCTTGCCGCATCCAGCATCTACCTGCAGTCTTTAGCAGGTCGTCATCCCACCTGGTCGGAGGGCCTCCTACACTACGTTTACCGAGTCGTGGTCTTCACTCAAGAACACGTTTGCCCCAGCGGCCGTCGCGTCGGTTCTTCGCGAGATATGGCACGCGCACCTTCTACATTATCCACTCACGATGGGCCCCCTGTATAACCGCTGAATGAATGTAAGTCTTGAAAACAAACGTATTTTAGTCTTATTCTTATTTGAAAAGAACACGGGACGGAAGTTTCTTATTTTTTACAAGGTATAAGAGAACAATTGTTATTGTTTTCTAGTATTCTGAGGTTTTCTTTGAATTTTCTTGGAGCACGTCTATGAGTAAAATCCATATTATTATTATAGATATATTTATTGAGAAATTCTACTAAATTCAATTGTAGGTAAGAAATAAATAGCACAAAACGCAGTATTTTCTAAAAAAAATTTGTAACAGAAAAATTAAACGTCAAGTGCGAGTTAGACTCGCGCACCGAGGGTTTCGTATATTAATTATATACAAAACCCTCGGTAATATAAGACCTTGTTTTTACCAAATATCATGATTATCAATAATAATCTAAAAATTTTCGGTTTTTGGGTGTCTTCCTGTACTTGTGCATAGATATTTAAGGTCAAGTGAATAATCTAAAAAAAATTAAATGACTTTAGTGTTGATAACCACGATAGTTTTAAAAGTTTTATTAATTTTTTTTGGTTTTTGGGTCCTTTACTTGTGAATCTACGAGTATCAGTTATTAGACCTTGCTTCATGCAATATTTCATGATTTTAGGATAACGGGAAGTACCCTATTAGTTTTGTGTGGTTATTTGATGGCTGTAAATGTTGATTGCGTTGACTTAGAATTTTGATTTATATTTCGGCTCCAAGAGCTTACGGACTTGAGTATTTTATGTTAATTTCACGCATTCATGTGAAAAGAGGGTTGACAGATGGACCACACAGTATACTACCTGGTCCTACTAAATAGATTCCTTTACAGGTACCTAAAAACTAACAATCGATATTCTTTTTTTTTCACCGGGGCAACAGGATTCCGTTTTCCCTTTTTAGGTACCTAAAAACTTACAATCGAGATTCCTTTTTTTTTTTCATCGGGGCAAAAATTCTCAAGCAAAATGAGTTTTTAATGGGCGTACGATACTTAATATAAGCTAATTACGTTGATACCTGAAACTTTCAAGAAATTTCAAGACTCTGATTTCAACATTCAAAGCATAATTAGCAACCCGCGAGCTTTAGGTATTCCGCTGCCACATAACTTGTATTCTCACATAACTTTAAGAAGCTAAGTTTAAGCGAAATGAGTAAAATTCACAAAGTGATTACGTAACTCCAGTTTTGTCCTTGCGTGATAATGAACCACACATTTGCAGAATTCATTTGTTCGAGACTTAATTATTTCCAAGCAGTTTCACTTGCTAAATTTATGTCTAGGTCCAAACTCCACTAAAGCGGAGATGCGTGGAAACGTCAGCAGCGGAGAAGGAAAGAGATAATAATATCTATTTCAGCTACGGTTTCTCCACCGAAGCTGTTTGAAGCTTAATAGAGTCTATGAAAATCGTTTTGATGTGAATTGCCTGTGATCTTTGATGTAGAAACGTCTTGGCATAAAATGAACAAATAATACTTATTCTGATAATTTTTACTTATAGGATCATACATAGGACCTTATCATTATCATTATCAGGGGGTTTGATTCAGTTACTGATCAATTTACTTACCTAGTTCCTATTTATAATCTTATTGCCTGAAATTGAATAATTTCATTGTTAAACCTATGAGATTTTATTCAGCTGACTCTCAGCTAATAACACATCTATACAAACCTTTGTGGTTTCCTTCGTGTTATTTTTAAGCTTTTTTATGTAACAATATCTTTTAGTTGGTAAAATATCAATAAGGTCAATAAGGGTAGATTCAAATCACACAGTTTATAAAGTTTCAGTCACAGTTCACAGTTTAGAAACTTTATAAACTGTGTAGTAGTAGTCAGTTGGTAGTCAACGCCTGCCGTATGTATTATGTTTTCAGAAAATAAAAAGCCACACACAGGCCAATGTAAATTTTGTTGCTGTAGTAAAAGCCGTTTTCGAGTACGGTCATGTGTACGCTAGCTAAATCGTTATGCTAGCGCATACTAAGAATTGTCATTATTTCTTAAACCAAAGAGGCACTATTTATTTTATTTTTGCTTTAATTATTCTCTATTTATTGGGCACTAGCTTTATAAACCTTTCTCTTGAATCACTTTCTAGGACATCGTATAACCACATGTCATCTTGGCCACCGCAGGTAGGTATATGTCACGGAATCTGTAAGACCTACGTCCACCTGTCACTTAGCCGGTACATTAAAGAAAATAACAAGCCTAGTGCTTCCCGCCTGTCTCTTCTACATTTATAGTCTACGTATTCTTTGAAGTAATTCGAGGTTTTTCAATAGATTCATTTACTGTACTGATTGCTCACTTACCTATACCGTTGGTAGTCGGAGTCGTCTTTATCAAGGTCAGACAGTTCATTAGGGCAGGCCTTGTTGCTCAGCAGACTTAGATAGGATAACGAGGGACAATTCCTACTGATCTTATCCATTAGGGTTTCCAGATCAGTTATCTGTGAAAATGAGGAATAAATAGCGTTAATTCTAGAACATTTTGTGAGTATTATTCTGTTGGCTTCGTTAGTGGAAAACGATTATCCGTTTCATGTACATATAATAATAGTAAAGTTAAGTAAAAAGTCTTTATTTTGACCTTTGATTTGAACTTACATAGGTGCTAGTAACAAAAACATGAAGCGATGCGACCTGCACAAGTAAAATACTGTGTCGCAGGTTGTAATAAGGTTTTGTCTTCTAGGACATTCGCAGAAATGAACACATTTTTTGATCTCCTTACATTTTTGCAGAAGGTCAGCGTAAAATACAATACGTACAATACCAACATTTTAATTATTTAAATTTGACTTCATTTTTAATTTCATTTTACATCAATTAAATAAAGTTGATTATTGTCTATTTTGGTATTTATTTGGTATTCTTTTTGTTGATATTTGTTCGGAAAGTGTAGTCGTCGTAATCCGGTCTCTCAGTGCGTCGCGGACACTGTGATTGTTGTGTGTCGTCCGAGTGTGCAGATGGACATTCCTACTATTGAAAATCAAATGAGGGTAGTTTCAAATAAACTAGCCCCCGCTTCGCTGAGGCGGTAACTCCAGTACTCCAGTCATGCCTCGACCACGACAGAATGTAAACCTGTTGAAACGTCGGGAAAAAGGTAAATAAAAGCGATAAATACCCGTTGTATTCATACTTATAATTATGTGTTCAGATCGCGTAAGTATATACAATATTTTTGTTCGTTGTTTCGAAAATAGGAAAAGATGATAACAGCGACGACTGGCAAAGAATAGAGACGTTATAAGAATAGAATAACAATAAGGTATGCCGATACCGTGTTCAGGGTGAATGAAGGCAGGAAAATAATAGGAAATTATTTCGTAATATAACTAAATACTGAAGTATTATTTATTGTATAATTCTGGTTCAATTTTAAATTTAATATGACATTTTGTTTAATTTCTTTTATGATGTATTATTGTGTAACTTATAATCTATGAATGTTTAATTTTTTGTTTATTTTTTAAGTTGTGTGTGTTTTAATTTTATATGGATTTTATAATAAACTGAAATAAACGAATAATAATAATTAAAGTTACTAATGTAACATCTCAGTGTACTTTATGTACATTTCGGAGCTCGAGTTAATAATTTTTAATATACATTGAATTTTAATCCAAAATAGTTTAATATATGTACAATAAGTGTTATAATATTATAATATTTTAATGATAAAGCATTATGAACAGGGCTAGCAGAGCCATCAGAGAGCATGGATGAGGCGCGCAACACCTTGCACGCAACCGAAGATATGTTGCGTTGCGTTGCGACACGGAAAGTTAGGGTATGTAATAAAGTGCCAGTGTTATGGGAGTAAGGTCGGCTCAGGGCTTGGAATACCGGTATTTTCAAGTACTGGTACGTCTGGCCTTGACGTGGTATCGATACCATCATTGTTATCGTTATAAATTTTACCGGAACTTTTTATTACTGGTACTTCATTGGTATCGATACTAAAATATCGGTATTTTCAATAAGTACCGGTATAGTTACTGGTATTATGCGCGTAAAATATCGATAGGTACCAACAAAGTTGCCAAGCACGCGCGCGCTTGCCCCTCCCCGGTTGTCGGTATGCTAGGACTGGAGAACTGGCAACGTCGCGAGAACCGCTTTGAGTACCGGTATATATATTGGCAAAGTAATCGATACTTGTATCGAAATGAAAATAGCATAATTACCGCTATAGTACCGATATTATTGGTACCGGTAGCAAGTCCTGGTCGTAAGGACGGGCACAATTGGCAGAGCTATAGCATGTATCAAACGATTCCGCTTCAACTCACACAGAGGCCCGTCCCGTCCGTAAAATGTGGTTTATCGTTCAAAATTGGTTTAATAGTTAAACTCGGGAACTTCATGACGGACGTTACCCTTCCTTCAGTCTCAAGGGAAATATCAAAGAACCTAGTAGCCTACAAATGTTGACACTTGACTGTTAAGTACCTAATCAGAACATAAATTGCCCAATTTATGTAACGTAGCTGTACCAAAGAGTTTCTACCTAATTAAGCTCGAACTATTTGGTTACCTACTTCTTGTTGTAGCAAAGAAGGGTGCATTCAGATGGCAAAAAACTGAATTTATATCTGCGCTAAAATGATGCCGGGCCCTTCCTTATTGGCCGAAATAAAAAGGATGGCATAAGTTTTGTGCTGCCAAATTAGTTTAGTTTTTGTGCCGTGTATTGACACCATTGTTACATCAGCGTAGTTCCTTCTATTACCCAGTATTCAAGTATCACAAAAAGAACCGTACTTCAGTGTCATAATAACTTTTTATTTTCTAGAGAATTTCTGAAGAATAATTCTCTAGATTTTTAGCTATTTATCCTTCAACGATGTTTATGAACCTACTAGAACCGTACTTGAGGCATCTGTCCACGTTATTAAAGTTGGATAGTAAAAAAAACACGATAATGCGTAAGTACATTACTGTGCGGATTGTCTAGCATTATTTATTTATTTTATGTATGCGATAGATGGGGATGTTGGTAGCGCAAAATCGGTCTTTGCGGAGCTCTTTACGAGGAGGCCTATGTCCAGCTATGGACGTCGTTCGGCCGATATGATGAAGACATTCGGGGGTGCCTATCATGTACTGCCCAAGTCTTTATACGCTATGTAGCTATTCATATAAGTTTTAAAATCATATTATTTATTTACACAAGACCATAGACATTACAGTCTAACAGATACCTCCTTATTAAGTATTGTCTATCTATCTACCTCTTAGTAGGCATAAACATTTGGAGATATCTGACAGTCAGGAGATGTCTTACAGATATCTCGAAAACGTTATGCCTTGTAGGTACGTGGCATTACGATTTGGAGATATCTGTGAGACTGTAATGTCTATGGTTTGAATAATTTTACCTTCTTAAAAACTACAAAAATAATGAAAAATTACACACAAGAAAAATCAATTAATACAATGAAAAATTTAATTAATTGTTAATGTAGGTACATATAACTATTAATTAAATGTAATTATAACTATAAACAGGGCGCTATGGCGCTTATTGGGGGAGGCCTATGTCCAGCAGTGGACTAACATAGGTTGATGATGATGATGATAACTATCAAAAAAATATCTGGAAAACATAAAAAACTAAAACTGCAAGACTCATAACAAAAAAACATTAGTAACAATCATACAAGCTAAAATGTCAAAGTAATAAAAGTGGATAGAAATATGACATTAACAGACTTTTACCTACTAAGAAAGGTGCTTTGGGTATTAAGTGTTTATGAACAACTTTAATAACCGGTTAGTTAAACAGATTACGTTTCTGATAGACATATCGCGGTTTCACCCGCGTGGTGATAGATATTTTGGATAATATACTATATATATTTATGAATTGTAGCCTATGTGTTATTCTGATATGTAAGCTATATTATTGTGAAGTTTCATTAAAATTCATTCAGTAGTTTTACGTGAAAGAGTAACAAACATCCATCAATCCATAGGTACTTACAAACTTTGACGTTTATAATATTAAGTAGGATTATATGTATAATATAAGGAAAGATAGCGAGCGACCCCTTTTAAACCCAAACAGAAATTCAACTTATGTTTACACATGATAGCGGGATTTTAATTAATTCACGCCTTAATTAATTTTGCAGTCTATGTGAAGCTCGGAAAGCTTGGTTACGGCCGCACTGCAAGATGATAAGTTGACTGGATCCTTTGTAGCTATGTCAGCGCCCGCCACCGCCCGCCGCGAACCAGCCCGTGTGTAGAAAAGCTAGGCCGATTGCAAAACGAACGCTGATTTCTTGAGTGGTGATAAGTAGGTACCTACCTAATGAATATCATGAATTTAAACGAGATGGCTAAGTGACGTTTAGCGATATTGATATAGACGAAATGCTAGTTTATGCTTTTATTTTGCATAGCTAGACGCTTGCAGTGTGGCCGGTCTTGTATGTATATAAGTACATTATTTCGTCTTTTCTTATATTCATGAATTCCTACCATCAATCATCTATATAACCTGCAAGCACACAGATCCCCTGGTACTGTCCACGATCCTATCCATCCATGGTTGTCTGGTAGAGTCGCTCTTGAGCGATAAGACCGCCAATTGTATGTAGTTTTTTTAAGTTTTTAGTTTACATTGTTATTTTATACTAAGTGTGTGTTTTATAAACAATTATCAATCTATCTATCTATCATCTAAGCTACCGTCCTACAGTGCGGCCGTGGCCTAATGAAATAAAACCAACTGCGAGTCGGACTCGTGCACGAAGGTTTCCGTACCATTATCTATAAAAACCAGCAAAAAAATCACGTTTGTTGTATGGAGCCCCCTTAATTTTTTTTTGTTTCGTTTTTTTTAGTACTTGTTGTTATGGCGGTATATCACAGTTCATGAGATACAGCCTGGTGTTAGACAGACAGACAGACAGAGGACGGACAGCGGAGTCTTAGTAATTAGGCCCCGTTTTACCCTTTGGGTACGGAACCCTAAAAATCAACAGTTTAAGGAACTTGGGAACTTCGTATTACTTATATAACTTTTTGTTTCGAAGAAATTTTCGTTTCTTCGAGTTATGCAGAAAGGTTCTTTGGGTATAAAGAGTTATGGTTATGTATGGTTGTTTATTACTTCTTCATGCCAAAGCTACTGAATGGATCCGGCTGAAATTTTGCATACAATTATATATGGGTTTGGAATAAAACAGGCTTTTATTCCATAATTCAGTTTCCATGGGATAGTGACTTTATTAAAACATGAATACAATGCGTGCTAAGCTGCGGACAGAAACTAGTTTTCTATAATAATAATAATTAAGCCCGCAAGGCAGCTTGTGGCGAGCTGTTGGTGAGTAGCGACACCACGGGTACCGAGTGCTCCCGGGGAAGTTCCTGGTTCTCGTCTCCGCTTGCGGAGTGGCATCCCAAGAGAACCAGATCCCCACCTCTTGCTTGCCTTCATTGGCCGGTCTGAGTGGAGTCGCGAAAGATGCATCTTAGGATGTAGACTCGGGGGTGGAAGTGTCTAATGGCGTAATAGCGAGGAAACCCGCTCACGAGCAGTCTTCGTGATGGTGAAATCGGGGCCGCACCTCTCGACACCCCTCAGTCGTTTGCGCCGATGTTGTTCCTCTCCGGTAATTTACTCCGGCTTTTTAAGGAACCCATCCAGCATTCGGCAAGCCACCGTCTGCCACTCTTCTTAACATTATTGATTGATTTGTTTATGGCAGACGTCCGCAATCTCCCCTATAGCCCGATTACCCAGTCCATCCATCCATCACAATAGTCTGGTTTTATTTCTTTCATTTTTCTTTGCAATAGTCTCTACACCTGGCGGATACCATCTATGGGTGTATCATATTGTGCACCCGAGGATGATACCCGCTATGTGTAGCCATCGCCTTTAGATTAACTTCTCAAAGGGCCTCTGTGCTGTTGGCTTCGGCCCCACGCAAGCCTTCCAAAGGACCGGGTCACTTTATGGCCCGAGATCATGGTAAATGAGAGACATAATAATAATAATGCTGGACAACAACTCACACAGCATCATCGATCCCAAGTTAAACTCTAAGTCCCAAAGTAACTGATACACTTAAAATATTATATTACCTTCTACATAGGTTGATTTTTTTCTTAGACTTATATAGAAAACACCCTCATCACCCGGAACCATATCTGCAGACCGTGCTTGTATACGCTCTGCAGTTATTGTATAGTATTAGTTTGCCCCGAGGCGGGAATCGAACCCGCAACCTCCTGCGTCACAGGCAGACCTTCGCCCACAGCGCCAGAGAGATAGTCTACATTTGTTCCGTTTCGCATCGGGAATCGAACCTCCTGCCTCGCAGTAGGACCTTGCTTACACCCACCTGATTGTTTCTAAATTCATTTAAAATGATTTTATTGAGTTTTTAGCGTAACATTAGTAGCAAAAGACAAAAAATGAGGGTAGATCGCTGTCTGCTCATAAAAACTTACTCGCAGTGCTTTCAGTTATTCCGTGATCATGGCGCATGAAATAGTGCTGAAATATTGGAAAACTCAAAAATCAAATCATGGTAAATATCCCGTGTTAAATGACTTTAGTGTTAACTAGCGGACCTTCCCGGCTTCGCACGGTTTAAGTACGGATCCCTAACTTTTTTGAAAATATAATATAGTCTATGTTCACCGGGGATAGAGTAGCTTCCCAACGGTGAAGTCCAGTAGTTTCGGAGCCTATTCATTACAAACAAACAAAAAATCAAACCTTTCCTCTTTATAATATAAGTATAGATACCATGATAGTTTCAATAGTTTTATCACCTGATTTTTGTTGAGCGAGAGAGTCCTAAGCCGCGGCAGGCTGGGAACCCCCATGTTATCCCCCAGGCGGTTGTTATCCAGAATCAACTCCTCCAGTATTCTAAAATCCTGTAACCCTTTCAAGGTTTCGATGCTGTTGTAACTGTGGAAAACAGGGTTTATGAGTCAAGATATCTTTCGCCTCTTGTCTACCTATACTTATTTTATTACCGACTTCGAAATAAGAAGGAGGATCCATGTTCAAATACAGGAAAAGAGACTCTTTTCTATCAAAGTTTGCAGGGCGATCCATCTGAAATTTATGTACCTACTACTTTTTTATATATTCTGTATTAGATAGTACCTATGTAATATCCTTGTATATTGACAAAAGCTCGACGAATCTTGTTTTTTACATAAAAAACCGTTGTTTGCCGATTTATCTATACATATGTATGTATTTTTTTGGTTTGATTTTGGTGATTTATAGTTATAGTATTGTATAGAGATCCCGAAATGGTCAAAAATATTTACGAGGCTTTAATAATTAAAGGGCTGTGTGGTGTCGGCCTAGATAGAATAGCACCACCCCAACTCTGCCCGTGGGTGTCGTAGGAGGCGACTAAGGACATACACCGGGGGGCGGGCAGCAGCGTCCCTTGCAGCACACTCATTGAACTGCGATCCCCAACCCGCATGCCCAGCGTGGGGATTATGGGCATTCCCCCCTTATGAAGAGACACGCCAAAAAGTGGCCCCCAGTTCCCGGCCGCCTCGCTATTCCTGGCCATGGCAGCGGCCACGGTAACGGCGGGGCAGGGGGTGCTAAGAATCCCCGGGCTACACTAGGCTGCCACTCAGTTAAAAATTTGACCCTGGCTACGTTTAACGGACGCACTCTGAGGCTTGACCACCATCTAGCGCAGTTGGAAGTGGAGTTAGAGAACATTAAATGGCATGTTCTGGGGTTATGTGAAGTCCGTAGAGAGGGGGAGGACACTGTAACCCTAGACTCGGGCCATCTTCTCTACTTTCGCGAGGGTGATAAAACATCCCAGGGTGGCGTAGGCTTCCTCGTCAATAAGGCCCTCTCTAACAACGTCCAAGAAATCTCCAGTGTGTCGACCAGGGTAGCGTACCTGATCCTTCGGCTGTCCGAACGGTATAGCATGAAGGTAATTCAGGTTTACGCACCGACCTCGGCACACTTGGATGATGAAGTGGAGGATATGTATGAAGACATATCCAAAGCCTTACATAACACCACTAAGGCCCACTTCAACGTTGTTATGGGGGACTTTAACGGCAAGGTGGGAACCCAGATTGGCAACGAATCCCGAATAGGCCCGCATGGTTATGGAGTCAGGAATCACAGGGGGCAAATGCTTGTCAACTTCCTTGAGAAGGAGGGGCTGTTCTTAATGAACTATTTCTTTAAGAAACAGCCTCAAAGGAGGTGGACATGGCAAAGCCCCGACACTGTGACTAAAAATGAGATCGACTTCATCATGACGGATAGTAGGCACATATTCAGAGATGTCTCAGTGATCAACAGGTTCAATACCGGATCTGATCACCGACTCCTCCGAGGCTCTCTGAATATCAAATTGAAGCTTGAAAGAAACCGTCTGATGAAGTCCACGCTCCGACCTGACCCAATCCAAATCATGGCGGGCACCGAGAAGTTTCAGCAGCTTCTCGGGAATAGATTTGCTGCCTTGGAACCCACTGATGACGCTGACGAGACCCTACACAATCTGGTTGAAACGTTGAGGGACGAGGGCATCAAATTCTGTCGAAAGCAGCGTACTGGCAAGAAGTCCAAACTCTCGGATGAGACTCTTGGGCTGATGACAAAAAGACGGGAGACCACCCAAGCGACTTTGTCAGAGAGGTCAGACCTGAACAAGCGGATTGCGAAGATGGTACGGCACGACCTTCGAAGCTCCAACACGCGCCTCATTCAAGAGGCGATAGAGCGTAACCGAGGGTCCAAAGTATTCACTCAGCAGCTTGGCAGGAGCCACCTGACAAAGCTTAAAACGCACAACGGGAGGACCGTATTGTCAAAGCCGGAGATATCCGCCGAGATAGAGGATTTCTATGGCCGATTATACGCTGCACATGCCCTTCGTTACCGACGAGATGACCGAGATTCCAGAGCCACCCTGACACGCCACTATACCGACGAACTGCCTGACATCAGTCAAGACGAGATCGTGTTAGCTCTAAGGCAGCTTAAAAATGGAAAAGCCCCCGGTGAGGACGGAATTACTTCAGAGCTTCTTAAAGCCGGAGGAGCTCCTGTTATACAGGAGCTGCAGAACCTCTATAACACCGTCCTTCACAGTGGGAGAACTCCAAAGGCGTGGAGCGGGAGTTTGGTGGTGCTCTTTTTTAAGAAGGGAGATAAAACCCTTCTTAAGAATTACAGACCCATTTCACTCTTGAGCCACGTCTATAAGCTGTTCTCACGAGTGGTCACGAACCGTCTCGCCAGGAGACTCGACGAGTTCCAGCCACCGGAACAGGCTGGGTTTCGCGGAGGATATGGCACCATAGACCACATACACACAGTGAGGCAGATTATACAGAAGTCCGAAGAGTATAATCAGCCCCTGTGTCTGGCTTTTGTGGACTATGAGAAGGCATTTGACTCCGTCGAAACCTGGGCTGTTCTGGATTCCTTACAGCGATGCCAAGTAGACTATCGTTATATCGAGGTGCTGAGATGTCTCTACGAGGCCGCCACCATGAGTGTCCAAGTACAGGGCCAGCAATCTAATCCCATCCAATTGCGCAGAGGAGTGAGGCAGGGGGATGTCATATCCCCGAAACTGTTCACTTGCGCATTGGAGGATATGTTTGGGTTGCTGGACTGGAAAGGAAAGGGCATCAACATAAACGGCGAGTACATCTCACACCTGCGATTCGCTGATGACATAGTCTTAATGGCGGAGTCGCTTGAGGAACTGAACCGGATGCTGGACGGCCTAGCTTCAGCCTCCCGATGTATCGGTCTTGGCATGAATTTGGATAAAACCAAAGTCATGATCAATGGCCACATTGATCCAAGGCCGGTGGTCGTACATGGTCACCTTCTCGAAACTGTTTCCGAGTACACTTACCTTGGGCAGATTCTGCAGTTGGGTAAAAACAGTTTCGAGAAGGAGGCCAAAAGAAGGATCCAGCTAGGCTGGGCAGCATTTGGGAAACTACGTCGAGTCTTCTCGTCATCCATACCGCAATGCTTGAAAACGAAAGTTTTCAACCAGTGCGTCCTACCCGTTATGACCTACGGAGCTGAGACGTGGACACTCACGATAGGGCTGGTCCACCAGTTCAAAGTCGCTCAGCGAGCTATGGAAAGAGCTATGCTCGGAGTTTCTCTGAAGGATAGGATTCGCAACGAATACATCCGACAGAGAACCAAGGTTATCGACATAGCTCAAAGAATTAGCAAGCTGAAGTGGCAGTGGGCCGGCCATATTTCGCGAAGAACCGACGGCCGCTGGGGCAAACGTGTTCTTGAGTGGAGACCACGACTCGGTAAACGTAGTGTAGGACGTCCTCCGACCAGGTGGGATGACGACTTGCGAAAGACTGCAGGTAGATGCTGGATGCGGCAAGCTGAAGACAGGGCGCAATGGCGCTCATCGGGGGAGGCCTATGTCCAGCAGTGGACTGATATAGGCTGATGATGATGATGAATGATTAAAAACAAAGTAAAATATTTTTTAGTATTATATCTGATATTATTATCTCGGAAAAATACCTATTCTGTGTACCAATGAGCAACCCTTTCTCATCATCAAAAATCTTACTTTGTTTTCTTCGAATCATATAATCAAGAGACAAGTTCTTAATGGATTAAGGAACAAATTCTCAAGAAGTTAAGCAAAGGCACAACGAACAAAAAGAAATTGAGTCGGCACAGGCCGTCCTTTGATCTGTACGGCCGGAGGCTCATTTCTCCTGAACACTGTCACGATAAAGCAATATGCAAAGAGCTTCTCGAGAATAATTCCTCGTCACGACAAACGCTTTAGCTCTCACAATCACTCTTGTTTTGAGTTCGGTCGAAACGAGGCCTGTCATATTTTATTATATCCAATCTTAACACGTTGACTGCGAACTTTTTTCGACGACTGCTATCTTTTTTTAACCTAAGCCATTCGTGCTGTCGCTCTACACAGCGGTTGTGTTGCGCCGCACATGCGTTTCGTTCGAAAAACATACGGCTGTGCTGAGTCACACAGATCTGTATTTTCGCAGCCGCTGCGCTAGTGTGGATTTATGCATATTAGTCACTTGTAGAAAACACATACGGTATGATATCAGCACTCGAAGTGTTAATGCTTTCATTGCCCACGACGTATTGCGTGGATCTAGCTGCTGCGCGCACACACCCTATGCGCAGCTACGGATCGCGACGCATGGGCTAGGTAGTAAGTGCGTTAATTGTCCTTTTTACCTTCAGGCATGTTTGGCTTCCTAGCTCCATAAACAACTCTAAGTTACTGTTGTTTATAGAGCTAGGCTACCAACAACTCGGCGAACGTGTGGTAAGTAGTTGTTTTGCGTTACACGTAAAAGCATTCTTTAAATTACAAGGCCTTTCCAATTAAGGTTAAGTAACGCGAGGCATAAAATGTACAATTCAAATTCTTACCTGAGATCTAAATACTTGACTTTAGCACCATATATTTTTTGCAGAGCCGGTGGTATTCTCCTGCATTCTTGACCGCAGTAGCTGAGCTGGAAAAAAAAATTATTTATATTTGCGTAGCCTTTGCTATGCGAAATTGCTAAAAATAGCTTAATAATTCTTCCCGTGCCTTTGCACGCAATTTTCAGTTTTAGAATTTTAAGCTTGCCGCTATTAAATATTATTTGTTTAGTATAAGCACTTTAGAGCCCGGTAATCTGTTTTAAGCACCACCTATTAAAGCGCGTGAATATTTAAAAGTACCTTGTTTCTGCTTTTTTAACAATTACAATATTCAGGGCAATATTCATGTTAACATTTTCAGCTACATTTTAAGGCTCAATTCACACTGATATAAAGCTACTCCACACTCGTTCAAATGAATTCAAATTATACAAGTACATGGCGGGCTTAGACAATACAAATACAAAGCGTCGCTTTTAAAAATCCCAACCGCCTCAAAGCAATCTTTTTTTTAGTGTTTTTATGAAATTGGCACTATTTTAAAAGACTTCGAAATAAGGAAAAGGTTTTATGTTTGACTGTGAGTATTTATGTTTTTTTTTAAGTAGTACGCCGATTACTTCGTCAAGAGTGTATAATACCTCAAACTGCTAATTTTCAACTCCGCCGGATGTCCATATCGTCTAAACTACTGAATATTTAACTTTGAAATTGATATATGGTAAAGTTCAGGACTTAATCTATCGATCATATCAATATGTTTCGAAAACACGATTCCATAAAATTTTCTCGATAGAAAAAAATCGCAAAGTTACCTCTAAATTTTTACTAAAACCTAAATTTCTCAATAAATACAGAAGTTCAACCATTCCGGTATGTAATGAATACTGTGATTCCGGTGTGTACTGTGAATTGACCCTTAGAGATCGATTGTAGTCAGAGTTCCTACTAGGCGCCCGAGGGATATAACTCCGGGGCATTTCACGGATTCAGTGTCCAGTGTCCGAGTAAAAATGTTACTGTCAAATAAAGATCTTTTCTACATATTCGTAAAGTGTAATTTTAGCCGCTGGAAACAGCAGGTTAACGCCGGTATCGTAAATTTTATTGCCGTTTTCGTTACAGTTTTATGTTCGCGCGTATCTCCAGTAGGCACCGACCCTACTGGATTTATCTTTACTGTGGTAAGTAGGGTTGCTAAAAGGATATCGGCTGACGGAAATCTCCGAACTTAATATTATTGGCAGCGTGCAAAGTAATGGTACCTACCTAATGTAGGTAAATAATGTTGTTTTGAGAAGTTGGTAAGTACCTAGTTAGGTGTTTCTTCCAAGCTCTAGCAAAGAGTTAGTATCTTGGTAATTCAGATTGTGTTAATGTTTGATAATGCTAGTGATTCCAAACAGCATAATTGGGCTAGCATCGTCTTATAAATCTAACGTTATAGTATATATAAATATACATATGTCTTGTACGACAATTTCAAAGAAAATAATCGTTGGGTTTTTAATATAGGTAGGTAGGAACATGTAGAAAATCTGTAGTGTTTTGCAGTTTCAGTAAACATTAGAACAATATTTACGACGCAGGCGACAAATAATATTTTGAAGGGTTCGATTATAAATTGCACAAAACATCGTCTGGTGTTTATTTACTTTCCCCCAATTAATATTTTCTCACACACAAACATATTTTTAATGAGGAAAGGTATATAAACCTGTACCTACGACTGCAGATTGTTAAGGGCCAGACTTCACCAAAGCTTAGCTGAGAAAAGAGGAGAAGAGGTGTGTTTTTAACAACCAATAGAACGTTCACACATCTCGTCTCCGCTCAGTCATTGGAGACTACCGAGCGGAGATGTATTATATTTGTATTCGAAAAAACAATAAAAGATCGATGTGGGGAAGAGTAAGCGGAGATATACGTTGACCCTCGCTAGTGCATTTATCTCATCAAATATCCGACGCGATATATCCGACTATACGTGTGGCGAGCGTCTAGGCTCGCCACACGTAGCTCAGACGCTAGCACATATCTCCGCTTTAGCCAGCACACGTCTTCGCTCTAGTCTAGCTAGTAAACTCCGCGTAGCTTCGGTGGGGACAGCCGAGCTGAAAAACGTCTCTTCTCGTCACATCTCCGCTTTGGTGTAATCTGGGCCTAAAGGAGGTCTCGCTTTGCCTTTTATGTGACTAACTTTTATGTTGGGGCTCTTCTAGTAATTTTAGTAGTGTATACATTTATTCTTAAATAATTATTCTAAATAGTCTTCCTGTGGAGTTACACACAGGGATGGATCTCGTTTGGTTGTTGGGGACTAATGCTACGTAAGGGGGCAATCGGTAATTACTTCTTGGGTATGTGATGTTGATTGAATCAACAGCAACAAACGACACAGCACACGACTGGAAACTAGAAGGTGATCCAACATCTGGCAACCCTACATGTGGGTCACTTTATTAGGATAATAGCAAGTGTTTATTACTACCTACTTGATGCTGGCCGGTATTATAGCTCTCCTGTTTAATGTTCTTCATTCGCTAATGATTTCTACCGTCTTGGGTAGGGAGCTTTAAAGGAAGTGATATTTTGTTCATTATTTTGTATTTTGTACCGTTTTCGTACCACTGATGAGCATATGCCTTTTTTTTCATTGCTCTGGTTTCACTAACCTCCTAGGTAGACTATATAATCTCGAGTAAATTACGATACATAGCCTTCCTTCATAGTAACCAATATTTGAGAAGTATACTACTAATTTAAGAAAACAAGAGCTTATGCAAAGCGGTTTCGATACACGTTTCCGTGAGTTCTAGTCATCTTAATTATTCTACTTACATCATCATCATCAGCCTATGATAGTCCACTGCTGGACATAGGCCTCCCCCAATGAGCGCCACAGCGCCCTGTCTTCAGCTTGACGCATCCAGCATCTACCTGCAGTCTTTCGCAGGTCGTCACCCACCTGGTCGGAGGACGGAGCTGAGACGTGGACACTCACGATAGGGCTGGTCCACCAGTTCAAGGTCGCTCAGCGAGCTATGGAAAGAGCTATGCTCGAAGTTTCTCTGAAGAATAAGATTCGTAACGAATACATCCGACAAGGAACCAAAGTTATCGACATAGCTTTAAGAATTAGCAAGCTGAAGTGGCAGTGGGCCGGCCATATCTCGCGAAGAACCACGGCCGCTGAGGCAAACGGGTTCTTGAGTGGAGACCACGACTCGGTAAACGTACCTCCGACCAGGTGAGATGACGACCTGCAAAGATACTTCTTACAATGCAATATACTGACCTGTATAACCTCCCTCTCTATAATCACACTAACATGCGACGTCTCATTCAAATCCACTTCATTTCCTCTACACATTGTCATCAGCTGCAGTCTATACCTATACCGACTACATTGCAATTTATTTGCACTACCACGATTTAAAAAGTTAAGTAATCCACCATATTTTGTCAACAATACCATCCATTTCACAATTGCGAGTGGGAAGATATAAGATTCTATAAATGTTAAAAAAACAATTCCTATATTGAGTATTGAGTTCACATTGCCTGAGAAAAACTGGGTTATGGGTAAATTGATCGCCATGGTGTAAGGAAATGGAGTATAATTAAACACACATTTTCACATTCACTCGCACACTACGCACAGTAGAACTTAAAATACACTATGGTTTAGATTCTATTATGACCGAGAGCTGAGCTAGTTTAATTAGATTATAATGCATCCTTAACTGAGTTATGGAGTCAGGTAAAACTACGAATAGTGCAACAGTCTTAATGTGTTTTTTATAAATACACAGGTTTAAAGAGAAATTAGCCAAGGGTGAGTGAAAATTGAGTGACGGATATTAATTAAGAGCGATTTGTGTGCATGCAAATTGGACTCTGAGCTATAGATATGGTTCCTTCCTTATATCATAGCTAGGTATGCTTATAAATCCCTGTGGTGAAGACCTCATTCAGATACATACATTGCATATACATACATATAATAATAATAAATATTAATAAAATGCTGGACAATTCACACTGCATTATCTAGCCCCATGGTAAGCAGAGCTTGTGTTATGGGTACTAGATAACTGATATACATAATACAATACATTACATAGATAGATATTTTTTATTATACATAGAAAACAACCAGAACACCTGGAACAAGTATCTGCAGATCATACACACAATTGTTCCGAGGCGGGAATCGAACCCGCAACCTCCTGCGTCGCAGGCGGCCACATCGGCCGTCGCCTCGCCCTGAATATACATACAAATGAGCCCTAGCACTTCAGATTGATTCTGTAACAGGTTGGTATTATTCAAGTCCTATTATTTATTTTACCAGATAATGTGTCAGCCTTCATAGCTATTAATAGCATTATCTCTTGAGTATATAACCCTTCTGCCTAGCGAGAGGTTACTACCTATCTTAAGTACTCTCGGTATTAGGTATTACTTTCTTTAGCTTTCTGTATTTACTGTACCTTGGTTAGAAGACATTTTTAAGAAAAGATAATTCGATAAAACATAACATTTCTACTGCTGCAAGATGATTAGTTAAGTTTTTGCCACAGTCCAATAGACATCAATGTAGGTACCTTACCTACTTAATTTGGTACCTTTCTATTTATAAAACTTATTTATAACTGAGTGAACCAACAAGCGCTGCAGTAAGTGTTCTTGAGTCGAGACCAAGACTCTGTAAACCTAGTGTAGGATGCCCTTGCAGATATATTCAAATCGTTATTATGTATATTGAATAATTTCACCTTAAAAACTGCAAAAAGAATGAAACAGACTAAAAAAAAAGAAAATTGCCTGGGCAACTCATGTACCTACCTACCTACATGAGTTGCACAGGCCGTTTACGTTTTTACCTTCATATCCTACTTTAATACGTTTTGATATCAATACAGGGAAACGGAACTTACCTTTCGATGATAATCATAAAGTCGTGTATAATATTACGGGTGAGAAAATAAAGCAAAACTTAGGTACCATTTCGTTTTGATAGGATAGAGCGAATCTGTTGATATGATTTTCTTCCATAACTTTAGTAGGCTAGGCTGCGGCTGCGCGTGTGGCATAAACTGTTGATTACACAAACACAGGAAACTGATGTAATTCAAACTTATTTACAACTTGTAAGTTACAAGTTAGGATTATAGGATTACGAACAAAACAAAACTTTATTTAGTTTGTTTGTTTTGAATTGAACTTTGAAAAACTTAAGACTTCAAAAGTTGAATTTCAACTTCAACTTCAACTTCTTATTTTTATGGCTCGCTGTGACTGTGTTGTCACAACTCTGCCAGTGTCCGTGTGAAGAGTCATAAACTTTAGTAGAGAAAAATCGAATGAAATTTCATTAATGATAACTAATCGTAAACAGTTTTATCTTTTTGAGTAGTACCATTTTGATTTGTACCTGGAAAACAACACAAAGTTAAGAATGCATGCACACACAAAGGGTTAATAAATAGAAAATTTACATATTTGGAATTAATATGTTAGTAGTTATTTACAGTTTAATCTTATTAGATTTTACAAATTTACATAATAAAAAGTTTACCGGAGGGGAAAATATAAAGGATAATAAACATTTAAGGGAAGTAGGACGCGGGATATCAGGAGGGAGTAGATCATAGAGGGAGAAATGTAATTTAGAGCAGTTGAAAAATATGTGGTCAATGGTTCCTTCTTCTAAACCACACTCACAAATAGAATGATTCCTTATCCTAAGTTTGCACAAAAAAACTGGAGAACAGCAGGCACCCAGCCTTAACCTACACAAAGTAGAGGTGGTAAATTTATTTGCCTTGCAAAAGATAGAGAACCAGGGTACTGAAGGTATCTCTGGCTGGATATCAGCATAATGTTTGCCTTTAATTTGTTTGGATGAGTTCCAGTCATCTGTCCAGGATTTATCAAGCAGTTTTTTAGGAAGAAGACAAAGGTCATGAGAAAAGGTTTTGTAATGCTCAAGGGAACCCAATTGAATGGCAGATTTTGCATGGCTATCAGCTGCCTCATTACCTGGAATCCCAGAATGGCCAGGAATCCAAGCAAGGAGGATCCTGATGCCGTCTTGGTGGCATTCATATAGGATTTTTTTAATTTGGATGATTATGGGGAAGCGATTATGCTTAAAGGGATTCGATAGAATGGACTGGAGGCAACTTTTAGAATCAGTGAAAATTATTGATTCATTTAGGTTATGTGATTTTATAAAAAGTATGGCTTCAAGGAGGGCCACAGCTTCTCCAGTGAATACTGATGAGGTGGAAGGGCACTTAAAACTAAGATTAATAGAAGTAAAGGGGATCCAAACTGCAGCACCAACCTCTCCATCCGCAGATAGTTTGGAGGCGTCGGTGAAGATTAGATGCCACCCCGGGTATTTTGAAGCAACTTCAGCATTGAAAATGGCACGAGCATCAGGAGAGTTCTTATGAATTCCAAAGTCTAGGATAATATTAGGTTTGTGGACCAAGGCATCATAGGGAGTCTGATAAAGAGGATTTAAGGGATACTGGGCAATAGGGTCGGGAAGTTGAGAGAAAGTTATGTAGCTATGTAGGATACAAGGTTTCTTGTCATAGTATCTAAATAATTCGTGAAGTCTATTCAGCTTAGGGAGGAGAGGGTGATTAGAATTTTCAACCAATTTAAAAATAAACCTATCAGATAGGTATTGTCTGCGCAAGTGTAAGGGTGGTTCACCACATTCCACTTGCATAGCATTTATAGGGCTAGATTTCATGGCTCCTAACACAATGCGCAAACATTTGGACTGAATTTTATTAATCTTATCTAAACCAGATTTATTGCAAAGATTTGATATGAGGAACAAACCATAATCAAAGTGGCTTCTTACTATGGCATTGTATAATAATTTTTGTGAGTATGGATGGGAACCCCACCATACGCCTGAAAGTGAACGAAGGGTGTTTAAGTTCCTTTCACACTTTTGAACTATAGCTGTGCAGTGAGGGGTGCCAGACATCCTCGAGTCCAGTGTGACACCTAGAAATTTAACCTTATTGGCCTGAGGAATGACCTCCTGTTCAATGTACACATTAACCTGTGGAATAACCCTTTTTTTGGTAAATAGAACTACAGAACTTTTAGATGCAGAAAGAGAAAGCCCATGATTGGCCAGCCAATCAGCAAGGTACGAAAGAGCAGAATTCAGGCAAGTTACTGCGTCTTCAATAGAAGAACTAGAGTTGTATAGGGCAATATCGTCTGCATATTGGAGGATATTACTAAAAGATTGTACAGTCTGTTCAAGGTCGTAAGTGTACAGGCTGTACAGCAATGGACTGAGGACAGAGCCCTGGGGTAAACCTCTCCAAGCTGTTCTTGGAGGTAGGAGGCCAGTAGGGGATTTGATGATGACTGATCTTTCCATTAGCATATTGCAAATAAAACGAACCAACTTCTCAGGGACTCTCAGCTGAGTGAGTTTGCTCCTGAGAACCGGAAGCAGGACGTTATCATAAGCGGATTCGATATCGAGAAAGACTCCAACAAGGTACTTTTTTTCTTGGTAAGCTATGAAAATGTCAGACGTCAAGAGGCTTAGGCTGTCCATAGTACTAAAACCTTTTCTGAAACCAAATTGGGTTTTTGCGAGTGTAGAGTTGTTTTCACACATCCAATCAAGACGACGTTTTGTCATCTGTTCCGCCACCTTGGCCATAACAGATGACAAGGCTATTGGTCTATAACTAGATGGCATGGCAGGGTCTTTACCTGGTTTTGGGATGGGGATAATAATTTGCGTTTTCCATTGATCTGGGATAATGCCTTCATCAAAGAAAGAATTGATGAGGGATAGGTACATTTCTTTAGTTTTTTCTGATGAGTTAATTAGGAAGGAATAAGGTATTCCATCTATTCCTGGAGAAGAGTCGGTTAGTCCGTTGAGTGCAAGGGTTAATTCATTAAAAGAGAAAGGAGCATCGAGTGATGAAGTAGAAGGTAGAAAAGATGGGATTGAGGGGAGGGAAGATAAGGATGGGGCTGAAGGCGGAGCAAGTTTATCCGAAAAAGCCTCAAGCCATGATGTATGATCACTAGCTGAATTTTGGTCTAGACGAGATGTACCTCTAAAGCGTCGTATCTGTCTCCAGACTATAGAAGAGGGAGTTCTAGGGGATAAGTTTTCACAAAAGTTAATCCAACTCTGTTTTTTCTTTTTTGCAGTAAGCTTTCTGAGTTTTGCAGCAGATTTCTTATAATTCAGAAAGTTTTCTGTTGTCATTGACTGAGTGTATGTTTTCTCAGCAGACTTTCTCTCAGCCACAGCTGCTGTACAGTCAGCATCCCACCATGGGGTAGATACTTTAAAGTCTCGAGTGGGTTTTTTAATAGGGATGTGGAGATCAGCACACGTGATTATACTCTCAATGAAGTATTTATAGGATGAAATTGGGGATTCAACAGAGAGAAGATTGGAATCTAATTTAAGATCAAGAGACGTAGAATAAGAGGACCAGTCAGCACCAGTAACTCTATACTTTAAAGTAGGTTGGGGATTACAATGAGGAATGACGCCATGCAAGGAGTTAATTAGAATGGTCAAGATTATGGGGAAGTGATCACTACCATGTGAATTAGGTAGTATTTGCCATGAAATATCTGAAGCCAGAGAAGGAGAACACAATGAGAGATCTACAGCACTTTTCGGATTTTGGGATGGGAAAACTCTGCGTGTAGGGGAACCATTATTGAGAAGGCAGAGGTTTGCCTCATCAATGATTTCTAAAAGAGAAAGTCCAAACATATCCGAATGATTATGGCCCCACACAGTGTTGTGACCATTAAAGTCCCCCATGATAATCATAGGGGAAGGAATAGATGAGAAAAGGCAGAGAATGTCAGGAATTAGAGAGGAGTCTGGATGGGGAATATATATAGATAAAAATGAAATATTAAAAGACTTGATATCAACGGCAACAGCGTTGATACCAAGGGGGAGGGACGGGAGGGGAATGCGGGAAAAGGAAAGGGAGCGCCTTATTAATAAGGCACTCCCGGCATGCCCGTCAGCCCTGTCGTCCCGAAGGCAGGTGAAACCCGAAATCCTGAAACTGGATTCAGGCTTCAGCCATGTCTCCGAGACGGCAATGACTGACGGGCGGAATTTATTGATTAAATATGCAAGTTCATGTTTTTTTGCTCGGATGCTCTGTGTGTTCCATTGGAGCACAGACACTGGATCCATACTGAGCGGATAGGGATACTAATTGTGTTAGTTTAGGGGCAACGTTGGACGGTAGGGAGTTAGGGTTAGAAGTTAGAATGTTTATAAGTAGTGAGAGGAGGGTGTCAATCAAACTCTCATTCATGGAGGAAGGACCGGGGTGGATGCTGCCAAGAGCACATCCATTAGGTAGATCTGAACTGGGATTGGAGATAAGATTTTTGTGGGTGACCTTGTCATATGATTTGCCCAGTAGGGGTTTAGGTTTGGGATTCGCATATACAGTCTTGGAATATGAGTGCCTGGGTTGGGATTGGAGGACTTGTTTGCGTGGAGACTGGGGTATTGGAGGTTGGGAAAATAGCTCTTGAGCAACCTCTGTGTAGGAGCGACTGACGGGTGGAAATTTAGTACTAGCTTCCTCATATGACACATTATTTAGGGCCATTACAGCCTTTATTGATCGCTGTCTATTTTGCTCGGGGCAGTTTTTGCTAGTAGCAAAGTGACTTCCCTTGCAATGTAGACAGAGAGCATTATGTTCTGACACATCACAGCTATCTCCTGAGTGTTCAGCAGAACAGCGGAAGCATCTGGGCTTGGAGCGACATTGGGTCTTGGTGTGTCCATAGCGACAGCAGGAGTGGCATTGGATTGTAGGGAATTGATATATTTCCACTGGCAAAGAATTGTAGTACAAAAATATCTTAGGTGGAAGGGTTTGCCCTTGGAAGGTCACTACCACAGACTGGGTAGGGACCCAAGAAACCTTACCTTCTTCTATAACTTTTCGGTTCAGTCTTCTTGCCTTTATTATTATGCCACATGTGGGAGGAAGGATGACATCATTTGCAAAGTCGGTCATGGATAGGTCAGTGGGGACTTGCCTCACAAGACCCATCCTAGTAACATTGTATGTGGGTATGGTGGCAATATACTTACACATATTTAAAATAGGAGATATTATGAAGTTGTTTGCTGCTTGAGATGACTGGAACTCTACAGAAATCTTGCTGCGTCCTACTCGTTTTACCCCATCAGGGCAAATGTTCTCAAATTTATTTGTGGTTAGGAACTGTCCGAATTTGATGGATTTTATTGGAGCGCCTATGGGGGCGTCGGTTTCGGGTCGGGAAACATGGACCACGAATGGGCCCTTGTCGCTGTTAGAGTAGGCCTGGATTGAACCTACAACTACAGACGGGTGGGTGTATATCGTTTGATAACTCGGTGCAGCTGCATCAGGAGAGGTCATGATTTTTTTTGGCGGGGGAATTTCCGCAGCTGTTGATTCCTCGCGAGGACGTTTCGTGGAAGATGAGGTACTTACCTCGACGAACATGTCTTCTGGAGGATCGGGGGGATCGGGGGCCGGCGGCGAAGCCGCCGGCTCAGGATTGTCGCCCATGCGGCGAAGTCACCAACCTTTATAGGTTGGGATCGACGCCGCTAGCAACAAGGATAGCTAACACAAAAAGTACAGCACTTACACAAAAACCAACACCATACAGAGAAAGACAATACAAAAGCTAATCAAATGGGAATTCAAAATCAATAAACTGAGCAGAAAACTCAAAGATTTATCAAAAAATCTCTACAACGTTTAAACGCTTATACACTTCCAAGATGGCAGTGGAGTTGAATTTCATGTTTATGTCGAGTTGTGAAGCAGTCAACTTGATCTTGACATTGACATACACATCTTTTTATTTTATTTTAGACATTAATTAGGCAAGTAATAATTCCCAGATGGATTCCTACGGAATCACGTCATGTCAAGAACAGCAATGGCAAGTAAAAGTAAAGTAAAAAGTAAAAAGTCTTTATTTTGAAACATACTTAGGTCAACAAACGCCCACCTCCGGGAGTTATAGTTGTAATGTGTTTCAATTCAACAAAGTGAAGGTACATACATAAAAGATTGATTGATATAGTTAAAATTAAGTTTAAGTGCTATATTAAAGTTACATAAGCTATATAATTTAAAAAAAAGAGAAGTTAAAGGTGCAAAAAAAAAAAAGAAAAAGGAAATTACGGAATTATTTAGGGAACATTTGTAAGAAATCAAAGAAAACAAAGACTGTAGCTCTGTTGGGTGCGTGTGTGTTTGGTGTCTGTGCATTTGGAGCTCCTGAAGACACCGGACTCTTAAGAGTCCGGGCAACAGGAGCTACCAGGATGGATGTGTTTGTATGTGTGTGTGTAGTGGTTTGGAGTGTGTGTTTGTGGGGTTGGTGCTCTAAAATACCTTAAAATTAAAAAAAAACGTTATGAAACTTGGCTTGCAGATTATTTTAAAAACATAACCGTTTTCTTAGTTCTCCAACGATACATACCAACCTATGAACTTATTTCAAAGAAACTGAAAAAAACATCAAAAACAAAGGAAGCAGGCGGAAATTCGTACCTATACGAACTAAACCTAAGGTCGTTCTTTAAAATTTCTATAAAACTAACTTAAAACAATACCCAATGTAAAGAAAAATACCTAAGTATTTAAAATAAAATTTAGAACATTTAAGGGTCCGGCGACCCTCGCTTGCAAAAATCGCTCCGAATATTGCTGTCCCTGTTTAACCCTTGCGCCGCGCCACATGCGTGCGCGATAGCAATATTAGCCGTTCAAAATTGGTTTGTTCCGTAATACCAAAAATTATGACTGAAAACTTTTTGTATTCTTCACAAAGTATTGTTATTCTGTAACTAGACAATATAAGCTATGTTCCTTAATAAATAAAACGTAAGATATTGATGTTTTTATTACGAAACAAATAGCAAGAAAACTTGTCCATTTTCGCATAAAAATGTGCAAAATGAGATTGGCTTTCATTTCATTTTAAGTAAGTATTTTGAAAAAAAATCTATTTGGGAACCTAGATAAATACTATTTTAATACAAATAATGCAATATTATAGTGGAAATATGTTTGAATTAGAAATAATTTTGGTATTACGTTTGTATGAAGAATTCGTCCCTCCGGAGGCCCCTTAAGTAGTAACAAAAATAACCAAAATTAATAATAAGTAACAATCAAGACATTTTGTAATTTAGCCTAATTAAAGTTCTTGTTCGAATACTACAAAAAAAAAAAAAAAAAAATTCATACTTTAACTATCTCAAGGAGTTTAATAGATAGGTACTAGGTTCCCATTCACTAAAAATACTGAACGGGAAAAATACCTCTTTAGACCTAGAGATGCGAAATTCGAATTAACCGCGGGTGAAACCGCGGGGAACAACGTTTCTAATAATTTTTGAACTCGTGATATCATTCGAATGGAAAGTCAGAATTGAATACCTTATTCAAAAAGTTTTCTAGAGGTATTAAAACAGTCATGATTATGAAGTAATTTATTTTGATAAGGATTAATACTAAAAGACAAATAAAGTGCCTTTTCTAGCGGCGGCATTCGAATTAACATTTTAAAATAAAATAAACCTTCAATTATTTTAGAGTAAGTAATTTGTAAAGTATTCTATCATACTGAATAATAAAACTATTTAACAAATGTTTTGTTTAATTTGTCTTCACCTATTGTGACAACCCAACGAATAAATAATAACAATAAGTCATTCATTCGTAGGTGACCCTACCAAAATAGGTAACAATTTTGCACCGATGATACACCCAAAGATGGTATCCGCCAGGTGTAGAGACTATTGCAAAGAAAAATGAAAGAAATAAAAGGCTATTGTGTTGTGATGGATGGATGGACTGGGTAATCGGGCTATAGGGGAGATTGCGGACGTCTGCCATAAACAAGTCAATCATAATGTTAAGAGTGCCTTGCCGAATGCTGGATGGGTTCCTTAAAAAGTCGGCGTAAATACCGGAGAGAAACAACATCGGCGCAAACGACTGAGGGGTGTCGAGAGGTACGGCCCCGATTTCACCATCACGAAGACTGCCCCTGAGCGGATTTTGTCGCTATTACGCCATTAGACACTTCCACCCCCGAGTCTACATCCTAAGATGCATCTCTCGCGACTCCACTCAGACCGGCCAATAAAGGAAAGCAAGGGGTGGGGATCTGGTTTTCTTGGAATGCCACTCCGCAAGGTAGACGAGAACCAGGAAATTCTCCGGAAACACTCGGTACCCGTGGTGTCGCTACTCACCAACAGCTCGCCACAAGCTGCCCTTCGGGCCGCTTATTATTATTATAGACGAACAGTAGACGACCGATATGCCGAGGCAGGCTAAGGTCCGCTGCGCCGGCAACACGCCGGAGGTTGCGGGTTCGATTCCTTCCTTGGGACAAATGTATCGATCGACAAAATATTTGTTCCGGGGGTTTTGGGTATCTATTCCTATGTATAATAAAAAAACTAAATGATTTTATGTAGGTATTGTATTATGTACCAATATTAGTCAAAAGTAGGTATAGTAATCATGGCCCAAACAAGCTCTGCTTAGCTTGGGGCTAGATGATGCTGTGCAGATTATCCAGCATTCATTATTTATTTATCCTTTATAGGAACTCCGATCCGAGCATAGCCAAAGTTCATTCAATAGCTCGCTAAGCAACTATAAACTCTGCCTACCGTGAGTGCCCACGTATCAGCAGCTCGCGCTCGCGTCATGTCAAGTAGGACGCACTAATTCATAGCTTTCACTTCCCATGTAGAACCTTGATCGGATCGCTTTGTAACTGCGATCACAAATACTATCTAGATTTCGGGTCACATACGAGTACAAAATCAAAGCTAAAAGCCGTCTCCGTAAATAAGAGCGGAATAAGTTATATTTTAGCTCTAAACTATCAAATAAAATAACTAACTACAAAAACATTTTCGCTACTTTTTAATACACATTTCGACATTGTGACACGTTTACGTTGGCTGTGTTTCAATCGAACTAAACAAAATAAGAGCTCAGTTTACAAGTGTGCTTATTTACGGCGACGCATTTTTTGCGCTGACCCGACATCTAGATAGTATTTGTGATTGCAGCTTTGTAATCTAATTTTGCGTAGGTATGTAGCCGGATTAAGAAATAACTGGTAGCTAAATTCTAGCTCTCTTATTAGAATACCTCTGCCTTAGATCTTTACTACCCTTATAAGGATCTATGACATTTTTTTTTTTAATTCATAATTCATATAATTACCAAAAAACACTTAATTCATTTATTAAATTGGATCGAAATAAGTTTTCTAATTGAATCTGATTCGCGAGAAATTTAAATATGCATATTGTTTCTCATATTTTTGCGTTCTGTGATGAATAAAACATCGGTAAAGTCAGTTTAAACTCCGACCAGCATCTACCTGCGAAAGACTGCAGGTAGATGCTGGATGCGGCAAGCTGAAGACAGGGCGCTATGGCGCTCATTGGTTGGGGGAGGCCTATGTCCAGTAGTGGACTGCTTTAGGCTGAAGATGAAAGTCAGTTTTCCGCAAATTATAATAATATATACTTACTTAGCTAGTTTGATAATGTTGTCAATGAACTTTATCTAATATCCGGCATCGCATTTCAACACCACACGTGCGATAATGACAGTTTGCACTAGTTATCTATGGGTTGTTCGGCTTGATTAGTTTTTACTCAGAACGATAAATCCACCTACACAGACAGAATAACGCATGAGGCAATAATCGATTTCGGCGTTTTTGGGAGTTATACTTAGTTATAGTACCTTTCGAGGTTTTAAGATCATTATTCTCAAAAAAGACACAGTCACTTATATGAGAATAGTTAATTAGCTTAGTGGAAACAATTTGTAGAAGTAAATATAAGTTATTGTTCGATCTATATGTAGGTTATTATCGCACAAAACAAATTAAAAGATAGGTTAGAACAAAATAGGAAAAAGCTTACACATTACAACCATGGGGAAGGCATGATTGCTTTCACGGTTTTGTATTGTCCGTCTGGGTTAGCTCGCACAATTGGCCATTCTGAATCTCGTTTGCAAACTCACGATAGATTTGATGTGTGAGTGGTTCCTCATTTGCAGGCCATTGCTTGTAATAAAACAATAAAAATAGGTACATATGTAATTATTAGGTATCATAAAAACTTCTTCTCTTAAACTTCTGCTACGGGAAGTCGTAGCCGTGCTACGCGAAGTCTACGAAACTATAAATAAATAATTTTAGGCGTGCGCGCAGACCTGCTGCTCCGGTGACCGAAGGCACTGGAGATATCCATTTCGCACTAGTTTAGTTTGGATAGTTAAAAATATCTTTTGTTGTTACATAACGTTCACACACGTTACTAGAGATTTGTCACAATTGGCAATAAACGAGGTCACGATTGAGTAATTGATTTGCAAATTCTTTACATCTTGCCGCAACGATGACCACGGAGTAACAATGAAATGAAAAATGAAACTTTACTTTTACCATACGCATAGGATGCTTGTAAAAGTAAAGTTTAGTTATTTGTTGTTTCTTTTTACTTTTGTAGCACAAAACTGGGCCCTTATTCCACTAAATTAATCGAATCACCATAAAAATGGTATCATCTCAGAATGACACATTTTGGCATTTTACTTTTGATTCAACAGATAAAGGGACGCGTGGCTCCTGTAATTTTAAAACCTCAGTAGGTACATAATTGTGACGACCTATTTGGCGCGGTGGGCGAAGGTCTGCCTGCGATGGGTGTAGGTTGCGGGTTCGATTCCCGCCTCGGAACAATTGTGTGTACGATCGGCAGATATTTGTTCCGGGTGTTCTGGTCGTTTCCAAAAATACAGAAATACAATTTATTGGTAAAATCATTTTACATGTCAGGTGTTCATCAAAATAGTTAATATCAATTATAATACAAATTGTATTTTTTACAATTAGTATGATTTAAATTTAAGCAAGCATGATTTAAATGTAAAAAACATAAATGAAAACAAGATAAATAAATGAGAAAATTGATATAAAACAAAAATAATACGGAAATATAATCACATTAAGTTTATATATATAGTTCGTTCACTGAATAGAAATTCTGCTCTATGTATAATAAAAAATATCTATCTATGTAATGTATTGTATTATGTATATCAGGTATCTAGTACCCATAACAGAAGCTCTGCTTACCATTATATATCAACACAAAAGTTGTTTATAACGGGATATTTACTATGATTTCATTTTAGGGTTTTCCAATATTTCGGCACTGTTTCATGCGCCATGATCACGGAATAACTGAAGGCACTGATACCGTCAGTGTTGTGTCGTGATCGAGCTGCGTTCGATAATGAACCCCGTGGTAGTGGTATCGTTCGTAGCAAAAGACAAAAATGAGGATAGATTGGTTTGCCTGCCAATAAAAATAGCTACCCGCAGTGCCTTCAGTTATTCCGTCATCCTGGCGCATGAAACAAACATAAAAATATTGGAAAAATCAAAAATCTAAAAAAAAACTAAAATCTACAAATCCCTGCACCACCTTTGGCGATAAAAAATAATAAATATAATAAGAGAAATGCATCTTAGGATGTAGACTCGGGGGTGGAAGTGTCTAATGGCGTAATAGCGAGGAAACCTGCTCACGAGCAGTCTTCGTGATGGTGAATCGGGGCCGCACCTTTCGACAACCCTCAGTCGTTTGCGCCGATGTTGGTCCTCTCCGGTAATTTACTCCGGCTTTTTAAGGAACCCATCCAGCATTCGGCAAGCCACCGTCTGCCACTCTTCTTAACATTATGATTGACTTGTTTACGGCAGACGTCCGCAATCTCCCCTATAGCCCGATTACCCAGTCCATCCATCCATCACAACACAATAGCCTGTTTTTATTTCTTTCATTTTTCTTTGCAATAGTCTCTACACCTGGCGGATACCATCTTTGGGTGTATCATATTGTGCACCCGAGGATGATATACCCGCTATGTGTAGCCATCGCCTTTAGATTAACTTCTCAAAGGGCCTCTGTGCTGTTGGCTTCGGCCCCACGCAAACCTTCCAAAGGACCGGGTCACTTTATGGCCCGAGATCAGGTAAATGAGAGACATAATAATATAATAAAAAATTCTAATAACTCAAACCCCTAAAATCTATAAAACCCTGCAGAACCTTTGGTGATAAACATTAAACATTTTTTCACTTATTTTCCCGCTGCTGGCTTAATATGGAAATTAGTAACTGGTGTGGAGGTTCATTCAGCAATCAAAGGAAGGGAGTCAGACCCTGTTTACAAGAGAAGGGATTTTGTTTTAATACGCGTTCCCACTGTGTCGTATCGTGATGACAGAAAGTCGTGCAGTTTAAAGAATCCTGGCTTGTACTCGTATATTTAAATGGAGCTTGTAGCTGAACGAAATTCTGGTTCAGATAGCAGTTATTTTACAAAGTTAATTTTGAACACTTGGAATATTTTATAAAAATCATAAACGTTTTCATTGTTGATATAGTTATTAGTGCTGGACACTTCTTAGCCCCAAGCAAAGCTTTTTTTTGCTTGGGGCTAGATTTCAGAGTTTTCCAATATCCTTCATACGTTTCTATCGCGTCGTAGTCAGTGTCGCCCCGTCTGGTAAGGGCGTAAATATACCGATTCAGTAAATTAGATGTCTGTACGTCTTCGTACACATTTTGATTCGTAGGTTATCAGTATTGTTTGGTTCCTTGAACTAGCTTCTTCATAAGTTGCGTAGTATTCTTATAAATAAAAATGTTTGCTCTTACGCCGCCATAAATATTTGCTCTGTCCCGCTCTTATGAATGCGAAATCCTATGCCTATCCTTTTCACAAAATGGCCCGCATTGTGCGCTCTTAAATGAGGAATCCTTCCACGCGACTGAGTTTTACTTTGAAAATATTAAATACACAGTATAAAAGAAAAAAAGTACCGACGTTCGAGCCTAATAAATTTAAGTCTGTGCCTCCATTAAACCCTTTAAGACCCCATTGTTATCGGATCAATAGCTTTTCGCAATAATTAGAAAACTTTAAAAACGTTTTTATCCGCATTCCTTCAGGATCAAAATAAATATTTAAACCAAGTTGAGGAAATAATATAAAGGAAATCGGCGTCGTTAGGTAGATAGATAATTATTTTATTGATATGTAAGATATTTAAAGGAAACACAAGTTGCGGATCGAATCTGACTGATTTATTAATGAACCTGCGGGTAGGTCGCGACATAATAATTTAGAACTACCTACAAATGCCCAACAGCACACTTTTGCATGTTAACACCCCAGTACCTCCAGTTAAGCTGTTGAGTAAGTAATTCCCATTAATTATTTCCTACTGTTTCTGTTTTATTTTCCCTTGTAGGTGCTTTTTAAGTAAAGTAATCATTTATTGCTTGAAAGACGTCACAGTTGTTATATTATGTCGTCTTGTATTTCTACGTATTTTTATTTTTCATAACTTTACGATAAAACACTTATGTATTTTTATCTTGTTGGTTTATATGTATTACATATAAACCAACACTAATATCACACAATCCAACGATCCTATTTCGGTTGTCTGGTAGAGATCGCTCTTGAGCGATAAGACCGCCAAATTGTCACTTACTTATGTATTTTTATCTTGTTGGTTTATATGTATTACATATAAACCAACAAGATAAAAATACATACGAGCGATCTCTACCAGACAACCGAAATAGGATCGTTGGATTGTGTGATATTAGTGTTTTATCGTAAAGTTATGAAAAATAAAAATACGTAGAAATACAAGACGACATAATATAACAACTGTGACGTCTTTCAAGCAATAAATGATTACTTTACTTAAAAAGCACCTACAAGGGAAAATAAAACAGAAACAGTAGGAAATAATTAATGGGAATTACTTACTCAACAGCTTAACTGGAGGTACTGGGGTGTTAACATGCAAAAGGGTGTCTACATAATGTGACTCCGTAGGTAAAAAGGGTTTTACTTAGATCTATGACTATGGTCAACTCAGTCAAATTGATTCCCATGGACTATAAGGTTAAGACGTGTCCAATAGAGCGATTTACGCGCGAGTGCCGAATTTTCAAACAACTGCTACGCTGCCTCGCTATTTATTTATAGCCTTTTATAGCACTTAACATTACGCACGTTAGCAAGCGGAAGTGGCAGTGGGCCGCTCATATCTCGCGAAGAACCGACGGCCGCTGGGGCAAACGTGTTCTTGAGTGGAGACCACGACTCGGTAAACGTAGTGTAGGACGCCCCCCGACCAGGTGGGATGACGACCTGCGAAAGACTGCAGGTAGATGCTGGATGCGTCAAGCCGAAGACAGGGCGCTATGGCGCTCATTGGGGGAGGCCTATGTCCAGCAGTGGACTAATATACGCTGATGATGATAACGAACGTTATCAGCGATATTACGCAAATGTTAACGTGAATAACGCGTGAAGAATCGTTATTTTCTCTGTTATTCACGCAAAGTTTAGCATAATAACGCAGATAACGTGCTTAATATAAAGTGCTAAATAGCGTGGTAACTTAGCAGTTGTTCGAAAATATTACTTACTAGCGGACCGTCCCGGCTTCACACGGGTATTTTTTTTTTTTATTATTTACCATCCATACTTACAAACTTTCGCGTTTATAATATTAAGTAGGATAAAGGATGTCACTTGGGTATTTAAAATGGGAACATATCTGCTCGTTTTTGTGTTTTAAGATATCTTGAGCGAGTCTAAACAGTATTTTCAGATCTGAAAAGTTGAGTTCAATATCGTCCGCTTCCATCCATGATAGACCTGTGCAAAGTTTCTTTATCAGCCTGCCCGAGCTCTCGCTGTGAGAAGCTCAATATTTCTCGCCAGTCTGTCTCAACCATTACGATAGAGAACTTATGATTTGGGTATTGTAGTCAGTTTTCGCAAATAATCTGAAATAATAACAATGAACAAACACAACCACAACAAATTATTATCGTGTCTACAGATACAAAATCAAAGTTAATGTAAACGTTTTACTACAAATTAATCAAAAAAGGCGTACAACCTAACAAAAGAGTTTCCATACAGTAAATTGTTATCAAACCTTTGTTGTCAAAAGAGCGTTGCTAGGCAACCACGTTTATTTAGAAAAAATGGCGTGTTGATATGCAAGGAATTTTATAGGTACATTTTTCACACCTTGAGTTACATTATTGGAGTTTTAGTAAGGATCCCTTACTTTTTTGAAAATATAATATAGCCTATGTTCACCACGGATATTTAGGCTTCCTAACGGTGATAGAATTTTTCAAATCGGTCCAGTAGTTTCGGAGCCTATTCGTTACAAACAAACAAACATACGAACAAACAAACAAAAAATCAAACCTTTCCTCTTTATAATATTAGTATAGATATAGATCACATTGATGCTTGCTGTTTTTATACGAAAAGTTTTAAAAATATAAATTCCTTTTATTTTCAAATCCAAAATTTTTTTGCTAAGATTGATCTTTATCTAAGTATAATTAACTGAATCCGTATGTGCAAAAAAAAAAAAACAGGGTGACATTTGTTTTTAAAATCATTAGGTTCGATTTCCGTCGGTTCGTTTCAAACGTGGTCATGATATGACTCCTTTTAGGACTTTTCCCTAACTCTCATGGTTTTAGATTTATCCATCCACTCCCATATCAAAAAGCCGACCTGTGTAGCAACCTAAAAAAGAGTTAAAACCCAGTAAATAAATTACACTAGATAGTGCACCCAATTTTGGGCACTTTGAAAGGCTTAGCTGGACGAACGGTGCAATTCCATTCAATTCCGTTCTATCACTTTCATTCAATAAACCGAATAGGGAGTTCCGTATCATAATCATCATCAACCTATAATAGTCCATTGCTGGACGTAGGCCTCCCCTAATGAGCGCCATAGCGCCCTGTCTTCAGATTGCCGCATCCAGTATCTGCCTGCAGTCTTTCGCAGGTCATTTTTCCACGGAGGGCGACCTCCACTAGATTTGCTGAGCCGCGATATACACTCAACAACACCCCAGCGGTTGTCGGTTCTTCGTGATATATGGCCGGCCCACTGCCACTTCAGCTTACTAATTTTTTTAGGGGTCCTTCCGATCTCAAAACGAAACAAACCCTTTTAAGATCACGTTGTTGCTGTTTACATTCTGTCGAGATCAATCTCAATAGACTTTTCAACATCAAGATCCTATCTGAAACGTAAATTACATCGTAAAAGATATGTGAAATCGGTAGATAAAAAAAAATGCTGGACAATTCACACAGCATTAAGCCCCATGGTAAGCAGAGCTTGTGTTATGGGTACTAGATAACTGATATACATAATATAATACATTACATAGATAGCGATATTATATAAGTAGATAGATATTTTTATTTTTTTATATTTTTTATTATACATAGAAAACGACCAGAACACCCGAAACAAATATCTGCAGATCGTACACACATTTGTTCCGAGGCGGGAATAGAACCCGCAAACTCCTGCGTCTCAGGCAGACCTTCGCCCACCGCGCCACATCGGTCGTCAAAAGTTGATGGAAAATACCAAGCGATTTTCCGCTATCATTTTAGGTAAACATAAAAACGGTGAACGTAATGATGTGACATTTATTTTTTAGGCTACGGAGGTAAAAGCCGTTGTCCCAGGGGTGGACAGATAAATTACAATTATCACGGGAATCCGGGTCGTTACTTTATTGGTCTAAATGTTGAATCAATCTTAATTTCTGTTCTATTCCATGCTAAATCGCTCGTTTAAGAACTAAATAGAGCGTGCATTCCTCAAATAGATAGGGCAATTACATCTATAAGTTATATACTATGTGTATATAACATGCCCTATTATAAAGTTTTTCACAGGAGTTTCATTCGAGAAAGGTCATGTCAAAGATAACCGATGAAGAACTAATTGAAAATGAAAATGAAAAGTTTTTTATTTCTTTAGTCTTACAAATAAGCACTTAGACAGGTCATATTTTATCAAATAACAGCAAATAACATTATTTTAATGTTCTAATGTTCACTTCAATTTTTGTCCAAAAGAAGTAAAAAAGAAACCACTACTTTTGATTTGCTTATCTGTAAGTTGGTAGATTTTGAGTTGGAGCAAAACTCGTTCCAAGCTTTTTTATCTTCTAGATAATCTGATATTTTGTAATAAGCATTTTTACAAAGAATATGTTTCACAATTTTTTTAAATTTATTTATTGATAATTTTTGCAACTCACTTGGAGTTTTGTTGTCCGATTATCTTTTGGTCATTCACCAAGCCACCAGCCTAAGTAGGATACAAGCATACGTTAGAAATCATTAATTTACGTAGATCGTGCCAACATTTATACCCAAAACCAAGAAAAATCTGGCTTCTTTCTGCTCCTGAAAATTTTTAAAATTTGTCGCATTGTGTATCAAAATCAAAAAAAGTTTTATTCTTTAGGCTTACAAATAAGCACTTAGACAAGTCGTATTTTATACTTATAACAATACATTATTTTAATGTTCACTTAAATTTTTTGTCCACCAGTGCAAGAAGTGAAAAAGAAACCACCACTGGTATGTTCATCTTATGTGTCTAATACGTTTGATTTGCTCATCTATTGCATAAGTTAAACTAGAATAAAGTGACCAATTTAAAATAGACCAATTTTTAAAATTATTATTTTCATAAAGTTCATTTCAGCTTATATACCTCTCAGTCTCTGAGATGCGACAGAAAATCATAAAGGGTAACTGTTTCTACACAAACATTTAAGCTTGTGCCTCGCCGTCAGAGTTCTAAATGTCAAACAACTGACTTTCTGCTACTAAACAGAGGCACATCTTATTACACTATGTAAACTGAGCGAGACTTCAGACACGGAAAGATAGAAAGTGCGCTTGCAGTAAAATCAACATTTCAAGACCAATAAATAACATCCAGCCATCTAGTGTTGCCATTGCAAAGTTTCTTACTAACGATTCTCAGTCTGGTGCGTCGCGTCATTTCTTATGATTTTTTATGTGTTTATCTTTTCGATTTTTTGTGTAGGTATCACCTGTTGGTTGTTCAAATTTTAAATAAATACCTATAATTAGCGTGTCCGAAAAGATATGGTAGAGCTAATGCTTGTTTTTCATAAAAAATACCAATGTTAATAAGGTCCGGCTATCTAGCGTAGCCGTTGTAGTAAAGTTTTGCGACATTTCTTCTGATTAAAAATAATCATTTTATTTAAACAACTGGGTGTTTTAGGGTTCAAATAAATAAATGAAAATACAACATTAAATTAAATTTATAATTGTGTGTGTATGTTATTACATTTCCGCTAAATTTACCTTCCACATCATGTGAACAAACCGGCGGCAACCCTAAAGTGGGTGATAGACGTGCAAGTAAGTTCGCGAACTTGTGGCTAAACGACCTTTTTCGCTGGTGTGTCACCCTAAGTACGCGTACTTTAAAACCGCCAAGTACGTTCGTTGGCGATCTGACAAGTTTGAAATTTTGCTCGTAACCCGCTTCCGCTCGTACGTGTAGCAGCACTGCGAGCCACAAGCCGCCACTTAATTTGGCCAGTCTGTCAGTTTTTGATTTTTAAAATGTAATAGGTACGATATAATTCCTAAATAACACAAAGCTTCTTTTGTCGACGACATCGCAATACAGAGTGAGTAAGCTTCATGTGTGGCACCGACGTTAAGTCGAGGTAAATTCGCGATCTTAAAAACCGCATACTTTAAGTTCGTACGTCTATCACCCACTTTAAATTTTTTGTGAGCTTACGCGATATAAAGATACTTGTAAATAGTTCGATATTGCGAGCTGAAATGAACTTTATTGCGTTACATGTAGGATCTAATACAATTTTTTTCTGCCCGAAATAAAGTGTCAGACTTTATAGAAGCTATGGTCGAGCTAAGCCTGTATTTCTCGATTCTTTCTATCTAACAGCTTTTTTACACGACGACGACGAGATGTTAATTCAGCGACGACACTAACACCCAGAGAGATAGAAATGCGCTTGCATTGTAAAACTACTATTTGTCTTTCAAACATTTTCCATGTTCTGCGAGAGATTCTAAAACAAAGTTTAAGTGGTTAAGAATTTATCATTTAAATCAGTTTATACTGGAAAATTTACTTAAACGAAACTTTCTAGAAAACGACCCTTTGAGAGTCTGCTCACGCAAACTTATTTTGAAGTTCATCGTGACGTATTTTACCTACGAGTACTTTTTGATCCGGCGTTATTATTTTATCATATTTTTCTATATAAAATGGTAAATGGCTGTAGAAATTAAGTATTTGCGGGCTGAAATATGATTATCTTTCCACAGGTAATTCATATAATTAAGATAAATTTTCAATTTTAACACAAGGGGCAACATGATGTCAGGTTTTTGGACAGGTTGGTGTACCTACTACTTACTACGGGAAAGCTTTACCTAATTTCTTGTTTCTTTTAATGAATTGAATAGAATATAAGTAACGTAAAGTGAGTAGGTACCTAAATATAATTAACACAGACATGAGCATCGGCCACATCGACCAATCAGAGGGGTTTATTATTTACGAGTGAAGTAAGTGCGTGATTTCCAGAGAATTCGTAAAATATAAATTTACATGTTTGAATGCGTCAAATTGTAAGTGCTACAGTCCTGTTGATTATTTTTAAATTAATATTTTTTTTTGCTCCGCCTCATGACGATTTAATGTCTTTGATAACGACCCTATCTAATTATTTAATCACTGCAGTCGCAATTTAAATACCACTCAGTCGCGAACAAGAATTTTCACTCACTGGATATAATTAAAAGCAAGCAATTTTACGATTATTAAAATCTAAAGTGCTTAGCAAGCGGCACAAATTAAGAAAACCGTTTCTGATTTCCACAAGTGCCTATAGTACAGCTAGTGCCTAGCAGATTTCGACCGCAACGACATAAATTTACTATTTCTTGTCCTTCTGTTCCATTTCCATGTATTATTATTATTCTGTTCCATGTATTATTATTATTTTTGTTTTTCTGTAGGCTTATTTTATTTATATTTTTTTATGTGTGTTTACTGCTTTAATTGTGTAGCCTGTTTTCTTTGGACAAATAAAACTTCTATTATTCTTATTTGCATAATATGAAAGTAAGTTTAGCTTGAAGACGTTATTCAATTTAATAAGCCACATTCACCGCCGCCGTCTGTTCAATTTTAATAATCAAAAAAATCCAGTGATATTGCGCTATTATAAACTTTTTGTATATTCGTTATGCTCAACGCTCTACCACGGAGGAAAAATTAACAAGAAGCGTCATTTAGTTCCATTTTCAAAAATGAATTCAAATGAAATGTATGTTCTTTGTAAATGGAATATCAAAAAGTCGAGTCCTTATGTAAGAGGGTGAATGTCTAGTACTGGCTGATGATTTCAGACAAAAATTAAAAGGAAAAAATTATTTTTAATCCCAAGGTCGTAGATTTGAGTTTTATGGCCGCTTAGATACGGTATAATGACACGATTTTTGAGCAAGAGAAGTGAAAACATTTCTGATATCTCGAAAGTATCGTTTTTTCATAACCGTCCTTAGATAGCTTATGCTCAACGAATGTCCATGTAGACCATTCTTAACAGTAACAGCTCATTGTTGACCTTGCTATTAACACGTCATTATAATGATAAAGGTCGAACAAAATCTATCTGGTAACCTTCGAATGCCAAGTAAGTAGCATGGGGGTTGCCGGGTACTTACGTCATAAGCAGGGACGGCTTAAGAGGGTGTGCAAAGTGTGATGCATACAGGGCCCCGCTCTAGGGGCGCCGAGTAGCCGGGTCCGGAGCCGACGACGATGTGTGGCTCGGTAAGCCAGCGACGACGGCGCTCTTATAGGATAATTAGGCGCCCATGTCGTCGCCGCCGCTGTTGGCGCGAATCTGGTTTTATTTGTTTGAAATGATACCAATAAACTGTAGGTTTATTAGGCTGTATCAGATCTGTTCCTAGGATAAAGCGAGCGAAGCGGTCGCTAGGTGCTAGATGGCAAGGGGCGCCATAACGCTATTTTCTGTTTTAAACAAACTATTTAAAGCGAATAAAATCAAAAACTAAAAAAATTGTGACTCAGTTCTCGTAATTTTTCCTACTTTGCCTTTGTTGTTAACCCCGTAAGTCAATTATGCCAGCTCTGACAGCCAAACCACCGCAATAATGCTAACCAAAAGGTAGAATATTTTTACGGCTCGTTTCATTCGCTGAAATGTTTCTTATTATCCCTTCTTCGGATTCAGCTTCTATTTTCTAAGACTTTTTCACATTTATATGGTTTAGACGGCCTTGGTACGTATTCATTTCGATCTCGCGCCTCCTAAAGGGTGGGGCCTGGGTATAAGTTGCACACGGGTACTACATGGCCTAGAGCCGCCCCTGGTCATTAGGTATTATCCCAGTTACCTGGACGCAATCTAGGTAGGTACTTAGATTTATAAAGAACATGATTTTTAGTAGCGCGACGTTCCGCGGGCAGCAGCGCGCGGCCGCATGACCTTTTCAAGATTTACGAGCGATTCCAATCTTTAAACAATGCAGATAAAGTTTAAAATCGTTTGACACTGAAACTGCTCGCTGCGATTCTTGTTTTTTCACACGTGACCAACTAGTTACGACTCACGAATGACGATTGGCTGTTGATGTAAGTGATGATGCGAGTACCTACAGTTCTGTGCTACAAAGTAAAAGTGAAGTTTCGTAGACTGCGCGTAGAACGTGCTACGCGACTTACGTAAGAACCGTAGCCGTTCTACGCGCATTCTACGATACTCAGAATAGGATTCCAAATACAACTTTATTTACCTACTTTGGGGGGTTTTTGTATTATGCAATGAAATTGTACCGTTTGCGTACCTAGGTACGCAAACGGTACAATATACAGAGAATATACAGAGATATAGAGAGAGCATAAAGATAGTAAAGCTATATTTTTATTCAAAATGTGCAAAATTGCTCGTAGCAAAGTTTTTATCCTACACAGGAGTACACACAAAATCTATGTCGAGTTTGAAAAGGGTTAGTAGTTTTTAGGTGTTTTATGCAACGTACAACAGTATTTGAGCTGATTTTGAGACGCCTTTTAACCTTAACTCCAATGCGAATGTAATAATTCTAATCTAATCGCTAGTAACTACTAGCGATTTCATTCTCAACTGAGACATGGGTATTTCCAACTATTGAACTCAGTTGAGCAGTCTAACTAAATAAGTTGGTTCGATAACACGGATCCCAGAGAGATTTGTTACCGATACCGAACAAGTTATTTTGTTTCCTACTGCTCGCCTCAGTTGCATTGTTGCATAAGTTTCTAGCAAAACTAATTGTTTTTTTTATATAAATTATTATTATTACTCACACACACGTTTCATACGGAACGTAAGTACATTAACCTTTTGCCTTTTGTACTATGTTTATTTTAATCACGGTTTGGGTACTAATGTATAGGAGGTGTATAGGAGGATCCAGCTGGGCTGGGCAGCGTTTGGGAAACTACGTCGAGTCTTCTCTTCATCCATACCGCAATGCTTGAAAACGAAAGTTTTCAACCAGTGCGTCCTACCCGTTATGACCTACGGAGCTGAGCGACTCTGAACTTGTGGACCAGCCCTATGGTTCACCAGCTCAAAGTTGCTCAGCGAGCTATGGAAAGACCTATGCTCGGAGTTTCTCTGAAGGACAGTAAGAGTAAGAGTTGTAGGGAATAATCTCTGAATCTACTTTTTTTTTACATTAAATGTACATCCGGGCGGAGCCGGGACGGGCCACTAGTTAAGATATTAAAAAAACATATATTTTTATACCTACCTATTTAATTTTTAGTACAATAAAGTGTTCATTCATTCAGGTAACAAACAATAAGGTATGCCGTGAAATTTAGAATTAAAAAAGTGTTAGGGTTCAACTATGACAATAAAAAGACATTGCTTCTTAGTAAATATTTTATTTTCGATATAATTTTTTCAAAAGTTTACGATCATAATTATCTTATTTAAAAGAAAATGTAAGTTTCTTAAGAGTTGAATGAATTGATAACACTGACATTGAGACATCATAGGTATGACTTAAGAGGTAAGTAATTTTATTTTCAACAAAAGACTTAACAACGCCATAAAGCCATAAACAGGTACCCACTGACACTGGGGGGTGAAACGCGGTAAATTTTATAGACAATCCACTGTACTATACTCCGATTCAAAATCCTGGATATTTTTTGTATACAAATGGGTATATACCCAAGGAATATTGGTGTAAAATATTCAATGGCATTGGTATCATAGAAGCAAATACAGAAGCTCGAAACAATTTTCGGTTTCGAAAGCTTTCATTCATAATTGAATTAATCTCTGGTTCGTTTTAGAATTCAAATTTAAACATTTTTCACTGCACATGTAAGATTATGCATTGTTGAAGTTTGTGTTTTCGTTTTTAGTTACCTTGCTGATACCTCGTTGTTTTCTGTTATTATTATTAATGTTAGTTAAGTTTTCATTCACAAATGTCTTTGTTGACAAAAAATATCTTGGATTCCTAATTTTTTTTGCCTTTGCTTATACTGATCAAGCCATGTCCGTGAAAAACGAAGAGTTTTCATTTGATAGCTAATAATGTACGCAATAAAAATATATTTTTGTTTTGTTTAAAAAAAAAAAATATTTTTTAAACAAAACGGCTGCCAATTCTTTATGATGGGTGCAAAAAATGGATAGTGATTTGTCGATAAAATTTACCGTATTTCATCCCCCAAAGTCTCCCACATCGGTGACCAGACAACCCGTTGACTTTTATTTACGTCATATATATATATATAGTATTTGGTTAGCGCTTTCAGGGTGAGCGGGTATTGGAATGGTGTGGTTTAGCAGTTTCTGTGGTTTTGTGTTGTACACGGTGTTTTGGGGTTTTCATCTGTTCAACGCTTTCTTGGCGATTACTGTACATAGTTCTTAAGGCTAGTTCAGTTCAGTTCTAGGCGGTATCTGCTACCCAGACGCTACGATAACGAGAGCCGATGGATTACTGCATGCAGTAATCCTTAGTTCAAACAAATGTATACAAATAGCCACTCGTTGGTATTCCGCGGTGGTGCGATACTTCAGCCAAAAAATGCTACTGCTCTGGGTAGCCAATACCGCACAAGTCCAAAAATGCTGCTGGTAGGAAGATACTGCTTATTATTTTAAAAGCTTTTTCATTATATAATAGAAAGTGGGGATTCTTATTCAGATCAGAATACTTAAACAGGTTATTCGGCAGACCGTGTACTATATAAACTGGGGGTAGGTGAAACCAAGTGCAAAAGCTTGGCGGCTTTTTTAACCCTAAAAAGCCACCCAGCTATTTTAAAGATTTACTTAAAGAATTTTAGTTTTTTTTCGATATGTAAACTGTTTTCGAGTAATCAGTTCTTGGACTTTCTTGCACGATGGCCTACAACTTTTATCTTATTTGCCGAACACCCTGTATATGGTCTGTAACTATTAGACCACAAATAAGAATCTGAGAGAGAAAGCTGACAGTTAACAACGTTAACTGTCAGCTTTCTCTAAGTAAATATAAGAGATCTTAGCATTCAATGAACCTGTTCACAATAGGTACTTAATAAATAAAATATAAAACATCGAGCTCAGCGAGACACTAAAATTTATAAAAGAGTCCATAACAAATAGCTTACCCAAGCGAGTCAGTAGATAAGCTCTCTTTGCAATCTACTGTGTACTGTGCCCAGTGTTCGTACACCCTTGAACACTACCGCCGATTAACTTGCAATCGACCGTTTAAGAACCCCTATGTACACAACAAAGTTAACAGCTTAGCTTTCAACGAACTTTGGTTAGTTGTTTCACATCCTTGTTTTGTACGAAGCCTTGTTGGAGCACTACACTTCACTGTTCAGTAAGTTTAATCAGCAGGACCATTCACATTCTCTTCTCCATCTTCCCAAAGTCCTACAAACCTTGCAGTTATACAGATCGAAACTGCGAGAATTGAGCCACTTGGGCGACTGTACAAATCCTACGCACTTTTCCTCGAACACTCCTTCTAGGGCAGCCACATCACATCACAGACTTTATCGTAAGGCTACTCCATCCTAGCTTAACCATTCAGATGTACTCGAAAGTGATTCACTCACACTATTTTCACCTCATTGGCTTTATGATAACGAATAAAAATAATAGAAGTTTTTTCATTGAGCGACGAAATTAGTATGATACGAGTACACTCACGAATACCTTCGGAATCGACCAGCGGCTCAGTACTGCTCTGGGTACCCTCATTCTTATGCAAAAACATGGTCTCCTTAGCGCAAGATAGTTTATGCCAAAAAGGGTACCCTCTTATAGCCATAAGTTTCGGTTTGTATGCCAAAAGGAGAACCCTCTTAGAGACTGGTATATGTTCAGTTGAACTGTGTCCTCGTAGAGAGCGCCCGCGGCGGGGTGGGCACGAGCGAGCCGCGGGCACGGCCACGTGGCCTCCGGTCCGACGTGCACGAAGAACACGTAGGCATGCGGTTCAGACGACTGGTCGAGCTGGTGGATGTCCCGCGACGCTCTATGCCGTTGGGGCCCATCAATTCTGCAGAACAAACTTAAATTAGTATAGGTTTAAAGATTTATTCTCAAAAAAGACACAGTGTCTTACATGAGAATAGTTATTTAGCTTAGTGTAAACAATTTGTAGAAGTAAATATAAGTTGTTCAATCTATATGTACGTTATTACAGATCGCACAATTGCGTAAAAAAAAATTTTATGAGACACTCGTCATCATCAGCCTGTGTTAGTCCACTGCCAGACAGAGGCCTCCGCTAATCAGTGCCATAGCGCCTTGTCTTCAGCTTGACGCATCCAGCATCTACCAGCAGTCTTTCGCAGGTCGTCATCCCAACTGGTCGGAGGGCGTCCTATACTAGGTTTACCGAGTCGTGGTCTCCACTCAAGAACACGTTTGTCGTTATTAGTTAGATAGAGACTTCGTAATGTATCTGTACTTAATTACAGCGCCAATTGCCATGCTAAATGGCTAATGGTCGGCGCATTGTTATAAAATGTTTATAGAACCATCTCTATAATTCTAGTAATTCTCTATAAAATCGGTTCCTTTTGAAATTATTTCGCTATAGTATAGACAAAGAATAATCCCAATTTGGTGGTAGTAAAGTATTTTCCCGTCCAAACGCAAGCTTCAAATTATACTTCGATCCGTCTTTACAGGGTGTTTGTTATTGGGACCGACATAATGTTTTGGGGAGTTTGGATGGATTACATTTCATTTATAACCTATTCTTCCAGGTTTCAAAATCAGTGATTTACTCAGTTTTTATTTCAATTCATTCCTCTTTGTATAGTTTAAAATTGCACAAGTTTTCGATATCCCCTTTCAAAATATAATACCTAAATGAAAAGTGGCAGGTGCTATATTTTCGTTTAGACACATTGGACTAACGCCGTTTTCGATGAATACTTGAAAAACCATAGACAAACCCTTCCTCATATTTAAATTTTGGTTTGTGCAAAATGCGTGACTTATGTTGGCTTATGACCCTTTTCAAAACAACCGATTCAATTATTAGTAGGATAGACCGTCCTGCGTCTTTTGTTTCAGTTCATAACAATTTGAAAACACAAGGAGGTTCTATATTCAGCTGTATTTATGTACTTTCGTTGATTTCTACGTAAATTATGGACAGATTTAGAGATAATTTTGCAATTATATAGTAAAAAGCTAATTCCGGTGGTGGTCCCATAAAAAAATATATATTTAATGAGGGATCTTAGGGAGGTATTTGTCCCGGCCGGTTTTACTAAACATTACATTTTTTCACAAAATAACTGAAATTCATCTCATCAAATTTGTCTTCTTTGTCAACAAACAATCTAAGAACTTAATAAATCCACTGATACACGCTGGGATCCGCTAAAACAGATAATTTACAAAACGTGACGAGAAATTATACATTCTAATTAAATTATATTATACAAAGCTTTTATTTTTTTTAAATTATTATTTACTTTTAATTCATTTTGTACTTAAACTACTTCACATAAACTGCTCTTTGATCATGCTGTGTACACAGGGATACATTCTAGTTTTAATTATTGTGTGTTTCTAGTTGCATAATATTTGATTGTATTCTGTTTTGTGTGCCGAATAAATAAATAAGCTGGCGTCTACTGCACAAAACGATTGCGATATATACGGAACAAAACGACTTGGTACCATCCAGTGTTAATAGCCATGATAGTTTCCAAAGTTTTATTAGTACCATCCAGTCCAGTAGGTAATATCATTAATCTGTTGGTTTTTACCAAGGCAGTCTAGAATTGCAGAGATGTAAAAAGAGCACCCTTTTTACATCTCTGCAATTTTAGAAATCGTGTGGTCGATTCTGTCTTTGTTCATGCGATACATCGATTTCGTATTGCGTAGTAAAATACTCTAAAATAGTTTTAAAAATGAGCATGTTCTCGTTAAATGTCTTATGTCTTGATGCTTCAACATCCGACCTGTTTTATGTACAGTTAGCAACGAAAGTCGAGGAACACATCCAATGTTACAAACAGCTAAACAACTAAACTGTTCCATAAGTAATTATAATATAACATTAGAGTAACAAACATCCATCCATCCATCATCCATTCATACTTACAAATTTTCGTGTTTATAATATTAGTAGGATTATTACTTAATAGTTTGCTACATAATATTACTATATTATATATTATTTGTTTCTTTTCTTTGATTGTAACTTTCTGTGTTAATAAGTGATATGTTAAACAATATTTAGTTATAATCATATAATATTTAGTTCTAGAGGTTAAATTAAATATTTTAGAACGTAGATTAATTTGTTTCTCATGACATCATTATAAATGAAATGTGTTTGTTTGAGAACAAAGTTCTTTAAACTTAACTACAAAATACTGCGAATGAAACTAGTTTGTGTTGCAAGAAAATCAAAGTTTCATCTCTTAACGAGAGACTTGTTAAGAGATGACTTTCAGAAGTTAACTTTCAACAAACTATCGTAGTTTATAGAATTCACAAAGATGTAGCAGGGTAGGAACTTTCACCCTGCTAAACTACGATAGTTTGCGTAGTTTGTGCAATAAAATAGATAATATAATGAATCATTATAGACTCTATCATTATTAATGATAGAGTCTATAATGATTCATTATACATTGCTTTCTTTCAATAGTCTATGTATAAAAGTGATAAAATATTATTAATCCATTTTTCGATTTAGTATTTAGTTTTATATAAATTATCGCTTCAGTCTTACAATTTACTTATTAATAACATGTGCACCCATGTAAAAAATTCCGACACAATGTAAATTGTTTGAGAAATAAATGAAAATAAAACCTTGCGGTGAAACATTTTCTTGTTCAGCCTCATTATAAAGAACTAAGTAGTGCGGAACTGTATTCTATAACCTAGTCTCTCAGATTTCCCATTAATGCTAGAATTACGAACAAGCTTTACGAAGCTCAGCCTTATCTGGTTTACTACAAAGATTACTAATGGCTCGGCTTTAGTAGGACCCCTTCATTATGCCAGGTGGTCGCAACAAAGATAATATGATTGATGAGTTCTGTAGAAATCTAAGCTATGGAGGTGATACGTACCAATTATACTGATGGGCGTGAGTAAACGTTCAGTATAATTAATGTTCCTAGATAATTTATTTATTGAGTTTGGAGAGGCGGATGAATTGTACGGAAATCAGTAATAATTATTTTATTTACTTACTAGTTTCTGCTCGCGGCTTCGCACGCGTTGTTTCCTTGGAAACGTTTTAAGGTTATTTCTATCCTATAGAATAAAAAGTAGTATGTTTTATCCCGGGCCTGGAAATACCTGTACCTATGCACATTTAAGACCGATCCGTTGAGTGGTTTTTGCGTGAAAGAGTAACATATATCCATACAAACAAACTTTTGCGTTTACAATATTAGTAGGATTTTAATTTCAGTTTACGTTAGGCTTAAAAATGTAGGAAATGCCTGAGAGACATTAGTCAAAATTTATTTTCTATCCACTGCAGCACTGCTGCGTATAGTGCTGTTTTTGTTTACATAAGCTATTCTTACAAGATACGAGTATAACTCAAATATTCGGACGGAGTGTGCAAAGCGAACGAAGTTCTCAGTGGCAGCTTGGATTAGTTGGTGACATAGTCACTTTGAGCATAACTGTCTCAGCATCTGATAGTCATGTAAAATACTGTGCTACTATTCTTTGGAGGAGTTCTGTGCCGACAAATTTAAGTCTGAGAATCTGTGATAAATAATTTAACATTAACATATAGTATAAAGAAAAATTAATTTAATGAATATTTTTGACATTTTTATTATAATTATTTAACATTTTTATTTTTATTTGACATTGTTTACTTGTAATATTTTTTTTTGACATTTGTAGAATTATTTTGTATACTCATCTTTTAATTGTCTATATTTATAAGCCTATGTAAAATTTCCGACACAATTTAAATTGTTTGTGAAATAAATAAATGAAATGAAATGAAATATTCTAGTAACTGAGTGAGGCCATATCCGTAACGGGGTTTTTGAGACAAGGAGGCCCAAAGAGAGATAAAATCAATTAATTAAACCAAGTTTAGTCTCGTATGAACTAATATAAAGGTATTTGGAAATTAAGTAAATGAAAAAACTATACACGCTTGCAAAACAATAATGTAAGTATAGTTTTTTAAATAGGTAATACAAGTTTTAATATGTACCGAAGTCGTATATTTCAGTGCATTCATTTTATGTGACCTATGAAATCATATATCCTTACTACGAATTTCTACCAAATGAGAGCTCCTGGTAAGCTAGATCGAGGACTCATTTGTTTTGAACTCCGAATTCTTACACCTCATTGTAGAAAAAATTGAGCCTGTTTCTCTTTGACTGTTCCAGAACAAAGAGAAAGCAAAAACAATTCAATTCTATTTTAATTTTCTTATTGATTTATCGTTTCTATTCTCGCCGCACCATTATGACTCATAAAATTCTTTTCGGTTCCCGCTGCACCAAAATAATGTATTCTCCAGCCAATTTTTATGAAAGCTTATATTTTCGACGATCGTATATGTTTTCTGAAGTTCTGAAGTACATATATAATCAAACTAGCGGACCCGACAGACGTTGTTCTGTCTTCACTATGAATATAGAGCATTCTGTCAATGTTATGTCAAACGACATAAGGTTACATCCAAAAAGTTTGAATTATAAAAGCGCTATGGTTACATTAGAAATAATTTAATATGGTGGTTAAGTATTCTTAACTTTTCTAATTTTCCACGCAATTTTTTTCATAAGAACCTTCTCCTGACAATAACAAACACAACAAAAAAAGAATTAGCGAAATTGGTCCAGCCGTTCATGCGTGATGCCATTTAGATATTATAGTAAGTTATTGATTTACTAATAGCTGCTCTTAACAATTGACGATAGGGTATATGGCATATATTTTTACCTATCTTTAAGTATTATACATACACGGGCGTTGTTTTGTTGGTTTACAAAACTCAAGATGTCGACGTTGAGTCTCTACGAAATCACGTGAATGAGGTCTATGTGATAGACCACAATCACGTGATTTCTCCTACTCCGTATCCAGTGGGAATAGACCCATCATGTGGGGTATCTATGAAATCAGCTGAACGAGTTCTACAACTTAGCTCCAAGGGATTTCAAACCGTCATAACTTCGAAACCACTTGAGACTAACCCCCGTTGTAGAGTCTCTAAGAAATCAGAAGAATGAAAATAAAACGGTTAGTGTAAAAGATTCAAATATAGTAACGGCTAAAAGTTGTTACTTCACAGCCTAGTGTTTATAAGTAAACATTTAGAAGTAAACATTTATACAACTCAAAATGTACGACTTTGGTCGAAAATAAACCTCCCATGCGGAACGGGAATGCGTGGCAGATTTTGCAACAAGTCCTCAGGAAGTTTTATTCTTGTGTTACAAAAGCTTCACGTTTAGCAGTTTGACGACCTCTGTAGCGTAGTGGGAGAAGGTTCGCCTGCGACGCAAGAGGTTGCGGGTTCGATTCCCGCCTCGGGAGAATTGTGTGTGCGATCTGCAGATTTGTTTCGAGTGTTTCTGTAAAATTATATAGTGACTAGGATTTTTATAATTTTATGGATATTACTATCTGACGATGACATATAGGTACACGAATTTATATATTAAATATCAATTCGTGTATCTTTCGTTGTTGACTGTACCCAATTTGTTAATAGGTAGCGTAGTATGTAGAATTTTGTTAACAAGATAAAATTACTTTCTATGAATATTTATTAAGTCGACTCGGCTGTCGTTTGGACATCAAGCACGTTGTACCTCTATTAGTGTTTTGGGAATAAACCAGAGAAAATTTAAATGAGGTTCCATTGAAGAGACAATTTTAGGAAATTGTCTCATCAATGACGACGACCAAACGAGTTATGACTCGTTATGAACTTATTTAAAAAAATAACACGTTTACTCAATTATATTTTAACTAACCTCGGGTAGCGAAAATATTTTATCCAGAAGAGTTTGAAACCACGTTCGACCAACGCAAAAATGCTAACATTTCTGAATATTCCACTACAATCTAATTTTAATTTTGTTTACGAATGTGGTCCGTGGTCGCAGTCGGACGTGGGTGCGTCCCCTCATATACCTAGGTTAGGTTTGTACCTACCATAGATCATATACCTAGGGTAGGTTTGTACCTACCATAGATCATATACCTAGGGTAGGTTTGTACCTACCCTTGGTATACTATATAACAGACCATCAGGGTTTCTAGTAGAATCTTTAATAGAAATATTTAGAGAGTAAACAATATCTAGAATAGATTCTAATCGGCTATTATAGAGGCCAACATGGGTCAAATTCATAAGTTCCCAGAAGGGGAATAATAATTGGTTTGTCGATTTTCAATGAGGCCGGACGGACTGAATATGTAAAGGAGGCAAGAAGGAAGTCCGTGTAAATTTTTCTTCGATTTTCTATTTTTTTAGTCCCGAAAATGTGTGCGATTGGATTCGCTGTTACCTACAGAGGACTGAGTCAATTGACTGATTCAGTAATTTTCCTTATGGGATTCCGTTCGAATTTTTCCTTCGTTTATTTATTTATTTTTCTTTCTTTGGGATAACAAACAGTATCACTAAAAATTAACAATAAACTTAAATAAACTTAATTCAAGAAGTGAACCAGCCCCGTTATCCACTTATAAGTTGTACAAAGGGTGGTGTTAGTGAGCATTTGTAACATTGTAATTCACATGAAAAGTTAAGTACAATGAGTAATTTAATCGAAAATAATATCAATTGACAATATCAGGTTGATGGCTGTCTTATATAAAGCAGGTGAAGCAGCAAATGGATCAGTTTCAGAAAAGTACTTTTTATATGCCGTTGTCATTCTATGCAGTGAGTTAATTATAATATTAATATAAATAAATAAATATGTATAATATACGGTTACGTACCTGACATAGGCATCCCTTCCATACCACTTGATCGGTTTTGCATCGGGATATCCGATTTTACGATGCAGCTTAGAACCTTAAACAAAATAAAAACACTGTATCACATGTTGTTTATTTATTTATTTAATTTGGGGAATGATAAACGACTGCACTTACTATGTATATTATTACATCTGTGTAAATATACTGTTTGTTGGTAATACCAGTTTTTTTGTAACTCCATGAAACTTCATCAGCGTGAAAGTACCTACCTTAGTGGCTTTCCGAATTTTTTTTTCGGAAAGTCCTATTTTATATCTTTTTTGTTATTAGTAAAATAAAGCTAGAGAAACCTTAAATAGATAATATTATGATAATAGGAAGTGCTCTTTTAATTTAGTTTTGAATATATTAAGCGATGGACTGGCTCGAATATCATGGGGGATAGAATTCATGTCATCTCAGGCCCTTTTCAGGCCGGTTCTGCATAATTTTCTGCAGACAAGGGCGAAATTGGAGGCGACGCGATATGCTTTCAACATCCGAGCGTGTTGTTGCTAAGAGCGGTTGCGCACTATGTCCGATTCGAATCCGATCCGAATCCGTGCAAATATTGTCATAATAAATAAATATAATAAATATCCGGAGTAGTTGTAGAACTATTTTTATGGTAATTTACGCACTAGAGCCGATTTCCGTCATCCGATTTATTTCCGTCATTCTAGAATCTCCATTTCAGAGAAGATTTTTGACGGAGCATACAAACAATACCTATTGTATGAACGCTCGCGCACTGCGTCCGAATTGAATCCGAGCTGCGTACGAGAAGAGAGGTATGTATCAGAGATCAGACTAGTGCGTAAGCAATATTCGAATTCGGTCCGAGTTTTCTAGATCCATATTTTCACGGGTTCGGATCGGTTTCGGATGCGAAACCGCTTTTACTACTGTTACATCGACTAATCAGAAAACGGCCATACTATCAAAACACTATAAAGACTACGACAAATTGCGTTGAGTTTTGTAGGTTAATGTCTTAATGTATTCATGTAAAATAATTAAATTTTATTACACGACAAAATTAGCCTACTAGAAATTACCTAACATGTTTAATGTAAAAAAAACGAATTTTTCGTTCTCAAATAAGTAAATATAAGTATGAATGGTTTTTCCCTATGTTACGCGTGAGACTTGACTATTCCCAGCGACCCACTCAAAGTATTCCTAGAGTCTCACATGGTTCCTTGTCTATACTGAGCTTCTAACGAAAACTCAAAGAGTATCATTATTTAAATCTACAACATATATTAAATTACTGTATTTTCTTACCTGTTGGAAGCCTCGTCGATACCTCAGGTTCATGTAGCAGTAGATGACAGGGTTGTAGCAAGAGTGGGACATGGCCAGCCAGTGGCTCGCGAACCACACGTAAGGGACTCCCCACCACTGGCCCCACGCCTCGTCTTCAGCGTGCAGCGTCCAAAGTACCTGGGAAAATCATAATAATAGATAAATCATGAGAATATTAAGAAAAAATCAAAATATTTTATTTCTTTAGGCTTACAAAATAAGCACTTGGACAAGTCATACTTTATACTATAAATTATTATCAAATAAGATTATTTTACTGTTCACTTAAATTTTTTGTCCAATAGTGGAAGAAGTGAAAAAGAAACTAGTATGTTCATATCTCTAATACATGTGTCTAATACATGGCCATTTGCCTATTTAAGTAAGAAACAAATGTGTTGCATTTTTCAAAAAAATAATAGTCGAATCCTTAAAACTAAAATAGATAATTATGGAAATAAAGTTGTATTTTTAAAGCTTCGGAATGTAGACAGTAAATAAGCAACTAAAAAACCTTTAATCTGTTAGTTGTTATTTTCCGAGGGTTTTGCCTCTTCAAGGCAAAACCCGTCGTAAGCTGCTTCGTAAGCTTTTGTTATCCTGTAATATTTTGTAGTCAGCCTTTTTGCGAAAGAGGTTTTGTAATTTGTTTGAATTTATTTACCTACCTATAATCTACTGATAATTTTCCAACTCACTTGAAATTAGTTGTAGATGCGTATACACCGCCCTTTAAAAGAAACATAAATCTTGTAGCCTAGTTTTGGGCAACCCCAAAACTAGGCTACACAAGATTTAATACCTGTCTTCCTTAATAACTGTCGAGTAGTAAACTTGTGTTTGTTTTGTGAGATGAAAACACATACATACGATATCTAGTTTTGCCTACCTTAATGTCTTGTGTAATCTTTAACTTATGTTTTTACGGTTGTACCTAAGTTTGACGATAACTTTTTAAAATATTTTTATTTGTATCAAGCTGCGCCCGCGCGTAGCACGTCTACGCACGTAGCACGTCTACGCACGTAGCACTTCTATGCTCATAGCATATCTACGCACGTAGCACTTCTACGCATGTAGCACGTCTACGCATGTAGGACATCTACGCACGTAGCACGTCTACGCACGTAGCACTTCTATGCTCATAGCATATCTACGCACGTAGCACATCTACGCACGTAGCACTTCTACGCACGTAGCACGTCTACGCATGTAGGACGTCTACGCACGTAGCTCTTCTACATTGCTCATAGCATATCTACGCACGTAGCACATCAACGCACGTAGCCCTCTATGCATGTAGCACGTCAAGACAAGACACGTAGCATAAGCACACATACACAGGTAGCCTTTGCATATAATATTTATGTAGCCTTTTTATATATTTTTATTATTCATATTTTTAGCGTATATTAGCTTCCCTCATGATAAAATATCGTATAGTACAAGGCATAACACTCTGGAAGCATTTTTGTAATTAAGGGTACCTGTGTACTTATTGAAAACTCTTACGATAGAATAATTAATGTGTATGTATATTGAAATGAATATACGTAAATCTAATCACCTCGGGAAGTGCGCATCCCGTTTCCGGAAAAGGGGGAATCACCACCGGGTAATCACCGGATTGGCACCTTCCGCTATTAAAACAAAGTAGGTACCTACGATAGCGTATAAAAAAGGTTTTGATAGCAATGTTGAAGTTAGTGCTTACACAAAGTAATGCGCCATTAACCTACTAGTTAGGTACAAGTAGGTGTATATTTTTTGAGAGTTAGCGCAGAAAATAGTTTGCAGAAAGAAAAAATTAAACCTAGAAAGAAATGGCTAATTGCAGAAATTATTGATCGGACTATGGAAAACAGATCATATAGCCAGTCGACCCGGGGTGCCGGGGTCCTAGTGGGACCCGCGCGCGGCACCCCGGGTTTGAGATAGATAGATAGAACATTATTTTATTGCACACTTACAAAATAAAACAAACAAGACAGAATAAAATACAAAAAATGTGACAATTTGGCGGTCTTATCGCTCAAGAGCGATCTCTACCAGACAACGTAGATGGATAGGATCGTTGGATTGTACATGGGGATCTGTGTGCATTATATTTTATTTATAAAATATTAGAAAAAGATGAGATATTCGTTTATTCCTCAATTAGTCATTAACTAACGTGGGAATTAATAAGATTCTATCCACTCCTATTATACCTAGGAATACCAAGACTCTAAGAATAAGCATGCTGAAATGGCAGTGGGCCGGCCATATCTCGCGAAGAACCGACAACCGCTGGGGCAAACGTGTTCTTGAGTGGAGACCACGACTCGGTAAGCGTAGTGTAGGACGCTCTCTGACCAGGTGAGAAGACGTCCTGCAAAAGACTGCAGGTAGATGCTGGATGCGTCAAGCTGAAGACAGGGCGCTATGACGCTCATTAGGAGAGGCTTATGTCCAGCAGTAGACTAACAAAGACTGATGATGATGATACCTAGGCATAAGAAGCAACATTCTCACGGAAAAGCTCCACCAATATCCATCCAACTAAAAAAAGCTTTTACCTCACCTATTACGCCCCACCTCTAATTCTGAGTGCCGTGTGGCAACACTAAACGTCAGACGTGTAATCAGCTGATTTAAATTTATTTTAAATTTATTTTATGTTTTATTACTTAATTAGTAGAAATAAGTAACTAGAAAGTGTCTAAAACAGTTAATAATATCGTAGTGCTTACGTTCAAGTGAAATATTCAACAAAATAGTGTCAAAAAAACTCTAAAAGTACTATTCATTCTTCAACGGTCAACGGTCAAGAAAATCGTTCGCATCAGCCTCAAAGAATCCGATAAATACCGCACAGTCGAGGACTCCAGCCTGAATTATATCTTCCAATACCAGGGAAGATCCTCGCACTCAGTTCCAGCAAAGGATGATCATAACAGCTTGAATCAACCAAAGGATAGAATCCAACGATTCTCAACGACGACGGTGACCGAACACAGCTAGGACGGAGTCAGTTCCTGATCAACATCATTTTAACCTGGGGAGTATTGTTATTCACTTATCATATTGACTAAATTACACACAGAACACAACCCACATAATCAAAAACACTACTCACTCTGTGTAATTTGTGAGGTTTCGTTTTGTCTCTCTTAGCTTGACAAATTGTGGAAGTTGAGTTGAGGACAAACCATTTAGCCTCACAACATTACACTTACATTACATTTACAAGACACTCAACAATAAAAATAACCTTCAATGCAATTGCAATTTCACTGTTACTCATAGTTACTTTGTTGTAGGAAACTTCTACAAAACTGTTCTGTCTGATCTTCCTATAAATTATAATTTACAATCATATTTTTAACATTAACAAATATACAAAGCTAATATTTTATAAGTAATAATTTAACTTTAAATTTAGAATTAAGTTTCTGTTTTTAGCAATCCCTTGGTCCCAACTAATTTTATTATTGTACTTCACTTCTACTCATATTTCTACTGGACTTCTTTCACCATTGGTCACTGGGTCTGTATAACCCATCAAACCTCAACTTGGTTTCTCACCTAGAAGAGGGTGACCTCGAAAGAACCAGTCTCTAATCACCTGTTATACTAATTTAAATTTTTCATTTAACTCCTTATTTCTTCTCTTATTCTTATTATTCTTGAAGCTCACTGTATACTGCTATTTTTCAGGGATTCACACATAATGATGACCAGAAAGGCATGTGACCTGGAGGCTAAGCTGAAGCTCGCTACAGCCCAGCTCAAGGAAGTCAGAGAGGACCGAGACAGGCTGGTTCAAGAGCAGGAGGATAGCGAAGCTGAATTCCTGGCTAACCTTGGCAGGATTCAATCCCTCAATAGACAACTCGCTGAGCTCCATGCTCACCATGAAGATGCAGAGTCAGAAGTGAACCGATTGAATGCATGCCTGCGTTCCATGGACAGTTGTCATGAATCCTATGAACTGGTGTTACAGCACAATAAGGACTTACAGCAAGAGCTATCAGAGTGTAGAATAAAACTAGATATATTAGAGTGTAAGCCGTTGCCTTCAGCAACCAGTGTTTGTAGTTTAGATCTTCAAACGGAGCTTATGACAACTGATCCTAATATGTCAACGATGGATCTTACTTCACCATGTCGCCATGGTCATAGCCAAACACCCGTCATAAAAGGGAGCAATAAAATTAAAAAGTATGTTAAATTAAGTAATTTTATCAGGAAGTCAGAGAAAAAAATTAAGAAACAAAAACTATTGCTCAATAATGCTAAATTGAGCAAGGAAAAGTCTAAATGTAACCTAGAAGTAGAATTGGACTCCTGTTATAATTTATTAGGGCGTAACTCAAAAGATTTGAACTATATGTCTGAAGAAATAGTTAATTTAGAAAGGGCACTTCATGATGTAACATGTAAATATAATCAAGCCCAAAAACATGCCAATGACCACTATCTAAAAATGCAAGATACTATAAACAATGACAGTTTATATATTGAAGTACGGCATAGCTGCACTCAAACCGATCTTGAGACAGCCATGGTGAAGAGTAACACTTTGACTAGAGACTGTGCTGCGGATGTAGTGCCCCCCTCATCACTGGTGTTACCATCCACGCTCCTAGCGGTGTCGCCATCACCCTCGCACGAAGACCTTTGTGATAATGCAGTACCGATTGCACTCACTGAGGGTCTATCAGTGCGAGCTGCACCATCTCCGGTTAAGGAATTAAATCTAGACTGTAGTCAATATACCCGGAAAACTGTGATATACTCAGATAAGTTGGGTGCTGGGGTGGGTATTATGCTGAGTGACTTACTTGTACAAAATGTAGTCAATCATTGCTATCCAAATTGTAATATAAATATAATTACTGATCGTATTCAGCAAGATGACTCTTTGAATAAAAACACAACTTTAATTGTTCAGTTAGGTGAAAGTTGTGTCAAGCGGTCACAGTTGATAAGGCTAGTTGAGGTAATTCTAGGAAAGATAGAAAATGGACTAGGGAAACTGATTATTTGCTCCTTCCCATATTCAAAGTCATTGACATCAAAACAAAATGAAACTCGATGTCAAAATAACATGATGATGTACAATATGACATGTCGTCATAGTGACGTATTATTCTTTGATACTAATAAATTTATTAGTAAAACTTTTTTGACTAGAGATACAATAATGTACCTTACCAAACAAAGTAAATTGATAATTGCTAAATTGTTAGCATATAATATTTTTGATCCCGTTATAAGTAGTATAACGCAGTTACCTGACGAGCCTGTGTGTGTAGTTAGTAATAGTACTAATGAGGGCATCAAAGCGACTGTGTCAGTAAATACAAATTTAAACTGATCACATCGACAATGGGAAAGCCAAATACATTTCATATAGTCCATCAGAATATACAAGGCTTACCCAGCAAAGTTCTAGAATTAGAACTATTTTTAAATTATTTAAATGTAGATGTTATGTGCATAACAGAACACTGGATTGTGAAAAATCAGTTACTTCCCTCTTATCATAACTATTGTCTTGCAAGTTCCTATAAAAGAAAAGCTGCAATGCGTGGTGGCTCTCTGATTATAGTTAAAAATTGTCTTAAATGTAAAGAACGGAAAGATATTGTTAAACTTAGTATTGAGAGAACTATTGAACTTTCTTGTGTGGAATTGGAGAGGCATATCATAGTATGTGTGTACCGCCCTCCCGACGCAAATCAGGTAGACTTTGAAAGTACTATGGAAGAAGCTATGCTAAAAGTATTTACTTGTAGGAAGGATCTCATTGTTTGTGGCGATTTTAATATAGATATTTTAGCGAATCCGCTCGCTGATAGATTAATTAATTTATTCAAATGCTTTAACTTACAACACCTTTTCAATGATCCGACTAGGGTAACCCTAACTTCTGCCACTTGTTTAGATAATATTTACTGCAGTCAATCTCCAACCAACAAAGCAGTAATTAAGCATTTCAAATCAGACCATTATGGTCAGAGTGTTAATTTTATTAATAATTTGAATGATAAAAAAACAGTTGAGGAATATACCTACAGGCCTATCACAGAGAGCCGTATTAGTAAATTTAAATGTAAAGTAGATCTAGCAGTAGCTAATATACCTTGTTCTGATGACCCTAATGGTTTATTTAACAGACTTTTTAATGTTATAAACAAAGAACACAATGAAGTATTCAAACCTAAAACATGCACAGTTAGAGATAGGGTCGGGTTTACTGATTGGGCCACTCCCGGCATTTACAGAAGTAGGAATAGGCTATACACAATAGAAATACAATAGAAATACAAGAAACAAGAACAAGTTACACATCCCATCATTTAGATTACACAAGGTAGGGAAATCATTTATGGGCAATAGCGTGCGCTTCTATAATAAGCTTCCATCTGAAGCAACTGAGCTCCCTATTCGTAAATTTAAAAATTACATAAAAATAAATCTTATCAAGAAGGCTTTCTACTCCATAAATGATTATCTCAATGATGTTAATGCTTGGCCAGATGTCGCTCAGTTTCGCACCGACAATAGTATCTAAGTAATTTGTTATTGTGCATAGCTTTACTTAAATATTGACATGTATCGAATCATATTATATTTAGACTTAAATAGGCAAATAACCATGTATTAGACATATAAGAGATGAACATACTAGTGGTTTCTTTTTCACTTCTTCCACTAGTGGACAAAAAATTGAAGTGAACAGTAAAATAATTTTATTTGATAATAATTTAATGTATAAAATATGACTTGTCTAAGTGCTTATTTTGTAAGCCTAAAGAAATAAATGATTTTTTACTTTACTTTACTTTTACTTAATTACCATCTGTATAAAGCCTTCAAGTCACGTCTTCCTACCTTATCCGCGCTCCCTATTCTCGTTTCGTCGACATTGATTTTGAACGTGACTTTTCGTTTTCAGTCGATTCGAACATGATAAGATGTAAGCCGGTAGGTAGCAGGGTCCTTAGTATGGGTTCTGCATCAGTTTACGTAATCGAAACAAGTTTCCTTTCCTTCCATACATATGGCGCCTTGTATAGCCTCTACCAGGTACAGAGGAACAATTTTTCGTCGTTTGACAGCGATTTAATAGGTTCATACGAAATCTGACATAGCCTATTTTTACTTAATATATGTATGTAGTACTAGCTGCACCCCGCGGTTTCACCCGCGTTGTGATAGATATTTTGGATAATATACAATATATCTGTATGAATTGTAGCCTATGTGTTATTCTGATGTATAAGCTATATTATTGTTAGGTTTCATTAAAACCCATTCAGTCGTTTTTACGTGAAAGAGTAACAAACATCCATCCATACTTACAAACTTTCGCGTTTATAATATTAGTAGGATTAAGTAGGATATTTCATTAGTTTTTGTACGTGTAAGTTATTGTCTATCCAAAGTCATTTAAAACGGGATATTTACCATGATTTGATTTTTGAGTTTTCCAATATTTCGGCACAGTTTCAAATCATGGTAAATATCCCGTTTTAAATGACTTTAGACTTAATAACCATGATAGTTTCAGAAGTTTTATTGTCTATCCAGCTCACGAAAACTTCTTCGTATTCGTATTTTGCACACGCATACTAAACATCTTGACGTATTCAATTTCGTCTCTCGTTTGATTACGGCTTAGTAGGCATAGGCGTCTATCAAATGGTCAATAAATCCCTAACCGATACATACACAGATAGATATTTGGCAATTTGTCTTGTGGGAACAAGACAAATTGCCAAACATCTAACTGAAGAAAGTACGTAATCTAAGCACTAGTTGTCTCATTATTTGAAAGTAAGCCAACTTTCAAAGTATGATAAAAAATTTGTTAAAAAATCGAAATATTAAAATCTTAAAGATTTAAAAATGCTCTGCTTGCTTTTGAAGTCTCAATGCGACCATTTTTCACCTAAATACAGCCTGTCAAAAATCACCAAAACATTGGTATTTTTTAGCTTCCTTAATTTTTTTTGAGTTGTGTTTACCTTCCTATATTGATAGATAACTTCCAAGACAACGTTTTTTTCTTTACTATCGAAACCAGATACATTTTCGTGTACCTACCCCCACTTACAACCTCTTTTCCACTTTTGACGACCTCTGTGGCGCGTTGGGCGACGGTCCGCCTGCGACGCAGGAGGTTGCGGGTTCGATTCCCGCCCCGGAACAATTGTGTGTACGATCTGCAGATATTTGTTCCGGTACATAGAAAACGACCAGAACACCTGGTCGTTTTCTATGTATAATAATTTTTTTTTTATTGTATTATGTATATCAGTTATCTAGTACCCATAACACAAGCTCTGCTTACCATGGGGCTAGATAATGCTGTGTGAATTGTCTATCAGTATAAATTTATTTATTTATTGTATTTTGTATTTGTATTTGTATTTGTATTTCTTTATTATTAAAAACGTATTCTAATCTTATTTCTACGACACTTTAAACCAGATAAGGTTTGTCTAGTATACAACTAGTGAACCTCTATTTCCTTCACGCCAACGTGGGATATATACTTTAAGTATATAATGATATACTTGTAGTATCCAAGGTCTAACGGACCCGAGTCCATTTCACGATAGTATCGAGACGTGATCGTGATATGCAAGATCTACAATGACAGATCTTTCCTCATCATCACACATAATATGTCCACTGCTGAAAATGGCTCCCCCAAACAAGGGAAGTTTCGCTATACTTAAGATCTTTACCATTTACATATAAATACATATCTATTTTACGTAAGCATATGTGCGAACCTAGAATAATAATAATAATAATAATGCTGGACAATTCACACAGCATTATCTAGCCCCATGGTAAGCAGAGCTTGTGTTATGGGTACTAGATAACTGATATACATAATACAATACATTACATAGATAGATTTTTTTTATTATACATAGAAAACGACCAGAACACTCGAAACAAATATCTGCAGATCGTACACACATTTGTTCCGAGGCGGGAATCGAACCCGCAACCTCCTGCGTCGCAGGCGGACCTTCGCCCACCGCGCCACATCGTTCGTCAAATACCAAGAATACCTGGATATGACTACCTAAGGTATAGATTTAGATAGGTACAGTACAGGTTTGCTCGTATTTAAAAAACAAAATAAACGCTCATTAATTAATTATACAAAGAGCTCTAATCATACAAATAGCTCAGGAACCTTTGAGCCTTTGCAAAGTATAAAAAATTTACGTCTATACAATGTGTATTGTCGAACCTTGATCAAACGAGATGTGCGAATACACGACATAATTTATCGATAAAAAACAAAAAAAAAATTATATGTTACCTATCTCAAAAATAAAGCCCATTTAATATTTTTTTTAATGAAAACTAATTCTACTGGTTTTTTCTTCGTTTCTTTTTGAATAAACAGTGTATTTTATTCAAAGTAGTCTCATTTGAAAGCTAGATAGTCTACCTAGCTAACAAAATAAGAAAAAAATACAATTTCGGTACATAAGCCTAGTAAAATCAATATTTTTTTAGAAATTTGCAAAAAAAAACAAATTTTATTTTATTTTTGATCTGTAACTTTCAAACTGGGTTATTGAGGTGTACTTTTTTGCATGTTGTATTAAACTTCATAATTTAATCTACAAATCCTCCAAAAAATATGGGTCTTAGGTTCTTATTTTCTTAGCTAGGTAGACTATCTAGCTTTCAAATGAGGTTATTTTGAATAAAATACACCGTTTACTCAAAAAGAAACGAAGAAAAAACCAGATGAAGTAGTTTTCATTAAAAAAAATATTAAATCGGCTTTATTTTTGAGATAGGTAACATATTATTTTTTATTTTTTGTTTTTTATTGATACTCGTAAATATATGTCGTGTATCCGCACATCTCGTTTGATCAAGGTTCGACAATACACATTGTATATATGGATATATCTTCTTGGAGCGCCTTTTTATTGGCGATAGACCTTGGTTTGACCACAATCTCACGTGATGGAAAGTGACAATGTGGCCGACAATGTATCACGGAGTTCTAGAAGACCTATTCACTCTTGTTAGGGAGAGGTCAGGCGGAGTACGGAGCTTTTTATATTAGAGGAGGGCCGCCTGGCTGTCAGAGTTTATAATTAAAACAGTACGATTTAGTGTGCTGGTTTGTTTTGCTTTTCGAGGCATGGGGCACCAGCATGTAGCACCGGCAGCTTCCTGGCCGCTACTGCTAATATTGTTAACTTATACTGTCATACCACACGTGTACAGCTAACAAAACTCGGATCGTGATAGACACTGACCAACACATCAAACACTTTGTATTCTTTGAGAGTATACAACAAGTAACAAGAAGTAACTCGGTCACAATTCACACGCACCATGATTAACCACATCGCAGCGACAAAAAGTGTCGCTACGGTGTTTTGCAGTTGCGTTGTGATAACTATAAAATGTTGATGTTGTTTTGTTGTCGCTATGATAGTGTGCTGTTTGGCCAGTGCGATGTGGTTGGCACCGAAAACACGGTTCAAATAGCTGGCAAAATGTGGTGTGAAATAAACTTTATTTCATACAAATTGGCCACGACCACACGTTGTCGTTGTCGTGTGTTTGTGGTAGGTGTGAATTGTCCCTAAGGCAACTCCTGATCATTCGTTTGAGTATTTGAAATAAATGTTATGTTGTCAGATAATCTCATTGGAATTTAGATTGAGTTGTTAGTACCTTCTCGTGTTTACAAATCGGCAAACATTGTTTCCGTGATGAAACGTAAACAAGGAGCCACATTGTTAGTTCGGTGAAATGTTCAATCATTAGAGATTAAAATAAACATGCTCCATTGTGTAGTTAAGGTGTATCGTGAATTCTGAAAGGTAAGCAACTGGAGTTCTTTACTGATTTGGGTGTTGTTCTTCAATATAGTATAAAACAAAGTCGCTTCCCGCTGTCTGTCCCTATGTATGCTTAGATCTTCAAAATTACGCAACGGATTTTTTTAATAGATGGAAAGATTCAAGAAGAAGGTTTATAAATCATTTGACACATAAATTTCCACGGGCGAAGCTGTGGGGCGCATCTAGTTTAAAATAATAACTTTTACTCGTGACTTCGTCCATGTGGGATTTTATTTAAAATTTTCATACTTTTGATAAATTAACACAATTATAGGCTAGTCTAAACTTCGACTAGGAGAGCATCATCATCAGTTATGCTTACTTCATGAAAACAAAAATGTTTACCGTCTCTCTTAATACTTTGACTGCTGAAATCACACGGTATGTGTTTTCTACAAGTGACTAATATGCTTAAATCCACACTGCGCTAGTGTGGATTTAAGCATATTAGTCACTTGCAGCTGAGAAAATACAGATCTTTGTGACTCAGCACAGCCGTAATATTTTTCGAACGAAACGCATGTGCGGCGCAACACAACCGCTGTGTAGAGCGGCAGCACGAATTTTTTAGGTTAAAAAAAAGATCGCAGTCGTAGAAAAAAAATCGCAGTCAAAGTGTTAATAAACGTAAAAAAGAGCTTTTTTTTACTTTGATCTAAGTCCCTGATAGTAATGAGTCGTATTTGTTTGTAAGAACAAAGATAAGATGTTTTGCAGAGGAAGCGAGTGTCCCAAATCAATCACGTTGTTGAAGTTGACGAATGGTAGCCGCTGGAGTTTCCTTCGACGTAATAACAAGCGAGTATCCCAGTACTTTTATAATTAGTTTAATGCTTTTAAGAAAAATACGTTTATTTATTTTTTAGTAAACCAAACAATTGATAAACATATTTTTATTCCAGTTATCTGGACAACAAAGAAAATTGCAATTAAAGAATAGAAACTGGTGCGTATTTATCAGAATCAGTAATTATTTACAACTAGCTGCGCCCCGCGCCTTCGCCTGTGAAATCTAGGTGTCAAATGGTTTCTACAACTTCCTCTTGATTCGATTCGGCAACCTTAGTCCATCCTGAGGTTGCCTGGAAGAGATCGCTCTTAGCGATAAGGCCGCCCTTTATACCTTAATCTTAGTTTTTATTTCTGTATTTTTCTGTTTTATGTGGTATAATAAAGTGTTTTCTATCTATCTATCACTCTATCTAAAACCGCATCAAAATCCGTTGCGTAGTTATAAAGATACATAGGGACAGACAGACAGCGGGAAGCGACTTTGTTTAGACGACGCCACTATTTTTATACCCCAAATAAATGATAACATTCAGGATTTTGAAAATGAAATTAATAAAACCCTAAAAGATATAATAAATTACCTAAGCGTCCTAAATCTAAAACTAAATATTGAAAAAACTAAATACATAAGGTTTAAAAATTATAAAACACGTCCAATAAATCTAAACATATCAAACATGGGTAACAGCGTAGAAGAAGTCAGAGAAATAAATTTTCTTGGAATAAAATTTACAGTCATTTTAATTGGAAATCTCATATAAATCAAGTTAATAATAAAATATCTAAGTACTGCTATGCTCTTTATATCCTTCGTAACGTTTCCTCTAAATTTGTAGCAAAAAATGCTTACTATGTACATGTTTTTCCTCAATTGTGCTATGGGGTGATATTTTGGGGAAACTCAGTTGATATGCAGTCAACATTTATCATGCAAAAAAAATGCATACCTAAGAGCAATTTTTAATTTAGAAAAAACTGAGTCCTTGCGCAATGTTTTCAAAGAAAATAATATCCTTACTCTGACAGGTATATATATACTAGAGATCTGCTTATTTGTTAAAAATAATTCAACTTTTTTTAAAATAAAATCGAACCGACAAGAAAACTTAAGAAATAAATATAAATTATAATATAAACTTGTGTATTCCTCAAATTAATAATACTATGTTTTACAAAAGTACCTATATATCAGCTATCAAAGAGTTTAACAACATCCCTTTAGAAATAAAACAACTAAATGGAAATATGTTTAAAACTAGATTAAGAAACTGGCTTGTTAGTAGTGCGCACTATAACATAAAAGAGTTTTTTGATACTAGTTAGTAAGTTAAAGTTAAGAGGTAAATAAACCTACCTGTACAATTAGTAGTAGTTAGTACTAGTAATTGTCTAAATATTGTATGTCCGAAATGGATAAATTGTTGTTACCAAATTATTATTTAAGACCTTTCCTATGGATGTTTTACACAATTTAACAATAAATATATTCTTATTCTTTATAATATGTAGTGATTGAAACAGTTGCGCTTACTGCAGATAATCTAGAGATACAACTGATTTTATGTCAATATCAATCGGAAGCGTCGTTTGAATTAATTGTTCGAGTTTATCAGTTATTAAGTACATATTGGGCCGTGCTGATCTAAACTAGGAACCAACCAATGTAATGCAGGTTAATTAAAAGGCCTGCGCTCTGATTTATTTTACTACTAGGTGTATTAATAAAGTAATTGTAGAAAAGGTTGCCTGGAAGAAATCGCTCTTAGCGATAAGGCCGCCCATTGTGCATCTGTATCTTTGTTTGCTTGTTCTTTACTGTTTTTTTTTGTGTTTGATGTGCAATAAAGCGTATTTGTACTGTATTGTTTATTTATTATTTATATATTTATTATGTATATATTGCTACTATTTAATCGCGGGCCAGTGTTAGTTTGGCCACTTGACCACGTTTATCATTGTTTGAAATCGGCTTTGATTTTTTGTATTTATTTATTTCACAAGATTTACGTTTATTATATTTTTAAACCCGTATGATAGTATGGGCCATCCATTTGGTTGTAGCCATGGGCTATACTATAGCCCATGGCTACAACCAAATGTATGGCCCATGGTACAGCCATGGGCTGTTAAACCATAACGTTTATGGCGTAAACGATGATTACGATGATGATGTTAACAATAATATTAAGTTTTATGTACTGTTTATTTCCCAAATAAAATAAAATAAAAATAAATAACGATAAGGTTTTTTGTTATTATAGTGCGTAAGCCTTCGCACTCGGGGTAATTTCTAAGAAATTAAATAATATACCAAAAAAATTCGATTTCGGCGGGAATTGAACCCGCGAGCTTCCCTACAGTCACGGAATCAAGTAACTTAGTTGGTTATAGCGTTCCCGCACTGAGGAAATGTCGCGGGTTCAAGTCCCGCCGAAATCGTTTTTTTGCGATATTATTTAAATTCTTACCAATAATGATGTTAACTGATGTTAATGATGTTGATGATGATGACTTACAATAAAAACATTGAGGGGCAGCCAGCAACCTGTGAACACTGCTACTACAGTCACCATCATTTTGACCATCTGCGGACAAATTAAAGATTTTATTATATGCGAAAGTTTGGATGTTAAGATTTTGCTACCTCTTCACGCCAAAACTACTAAACAGATTGAGCAAATATCAGCTTAATTTGTTTAGTAGTTTTGGCGTGCAATCAGGTTCTGGGCCTGCAATGAAACATATCTACACTTTATCCCATGAATTCTAGTTCCCTTAGGGAATAAATAACGTCCAAAAGTTTTCATGCGAAGCATCACGTGCGAAGCCGTGGGCAGAAACTAGTAATTAATAATTTGTCAGTACATTTCATGCATTATGGTGCGTAACAGTTATGAATCATTAAACCAATAAGTATTCAAGTAATGGATGTTGGAAATGATTTAACGATTTCCCGTTTCTCAAATCGGGAAAAAAATCGGGAAATTCAGAAAACATTACATCCGTTCAAACAGCCTGCTTGAATAGCGCGCGTTTAAGGTGTGTTACGTGTTCAGATTGATCGTAACATTACATACTATGTCGGTTTAAAGACATTTATTCTCAAAAAGACACAATGTCACTTACATGAGAACTAAGTTAATATAAAATAGGTGTAAATTAAGGTAGGTCGTCTTCGTAGGTAGTTCATAGGTAGTACCCATCCAATGCATTAAAAAATAAACGCAGATGACAGCGCCGGTTAGTTCCCTCTGGTGTCAGGTGGTGTCTAGTGTCTCAGCAACGCGGGTAGATCTGCAAACGCGCAGGCGCCGAGCGCGGCGCGCGACATGCGTTCCGATACATGTATTTTTGATTATTGATATGACACAATACAATATCAATCACAATATTTTCACTCATTTTATGAATCTGCCATACAAGCGCACTCCTATACTATTATTTGCACTATATTATATTTGCAGTCTACTTACAAAATGGTGGATGCGGCACACTGCAACTACAAACTTGACGGGGCGGCTGCCTTTGACAATAGACGGCAGACGCGCCGACAGGTCTCAGCAGCTACTGTTCTGTCTACCGTTAGCAACGTCGGCAACAAGACTTTATTGGGGTTCCTGACATGAAAATTTACGGTTTACAGGTAACTTTGAAAATAGCCTTGAGTCACAGTTTTATCTGTTTAGGGCTGTTGTAAATCCGTTACTTACCTTTGTGTCTACCAAAGGCTTGAACGGGCCGACAAATAAATACCTATACATTTTTTACCTGTTTTTCGTTCCGTCTTTAATGCATAGAGAGGGCGAATGTTATTAAATTACCTATGGATAAAGAGCTATTTCATAATATCCAACGGGCTAAGATAAGAGGATGAAAGTTGATGTTGGCATGCCCAAACAATGTTTGTTAGAAGATCCCTTTTCATTGCAAACTTGGGTGATACAAGAAATTACGTAGGTGGTATTTGGTGACTCGGCCTCAGAAAAATTGTTTTGCTGAAGGTAAGTGCCAATTTTAGTCTGAGCTTTCAAGTACACCATCGGACTACAAGCTTTGCTATTTTTTTATTATTTATACTATTATTATTTAATATAATTATGTATATAAATATTTTTATTTTGAATTATTCCTTTTATAGTTTTGGCTGTTGTAACCGATCTGACTAAGCAGTGACTGCTTAGCTTGATTATGGCAAAACTTACCTGGACGAATGCCTCTAGGGATGTTTCGCAATCAATCGAATATACGTAAAACACAGTGCGGAACATAGACCCTCCTCCTATTTTCAAAGTATTAAAAGAAAAGTATTCGTGTATTTTCAAAGTAGTATATATTTTGCCATTTGAAATTGACACCACTACGTCGAAATATTTACTCACCTTTCGTTAAATGACAAGTCACTTCTTATTAAGTGAACATATAAAATGAGCCAGCTATTGAATGACCATAACCTATGAATATATATGTATACTTAACCTAAGAACCCTGTTCTCATGTAAGTGACTTTATATAAATTGTCTTTTTGAGAATAAATGAATATAAAACTTACCTTTCTCTTCGAGCGCTGCATGCGTGAGTCCCTCGCACAGTGCGCCTCGCCGGGCGGCCGCCCGCCCCACACCACGTGCGCTATCCGTGCATACGTACACACCAGCGCCCCCAAAGGCAGCGCAAACTGTAGACCCAGCAGAGCAAACGTGTACTGAGAGCTTTGAGCAGGCCTCTCCCATACCTCCAGGCAAACGTCCCTGTGCACAAATAAACAAATATTTAGCCCTTTACGATACCTTGTTCAACTAGCTTTACATTTGTTTATTTTGCTCACATTATATGAGTACACGAAACAAATATTAAGCCCTTTACGATACCGTCGTGGAATTCGCTTTAGATTTTTTTATTTTGCTCCTGCGATCACAAATAGTATCTAGATTTCGGGTCACATACAGAATCAGAGCTAAAAGCAGTCTCTGCAAATAAGAGCGCACTTGAGGTAAGTAAATGTAGAATAAGTTATAGTTTTAGCCTTAAACGAACAAATAATATTTAAATTTAAATTTTTGCATCTTTTGAATTCACATTGCGATATTGTGGCACATGTTTCCGTTAGCTGTGTTTCAATTGAACTAAACAAAATAAGAGCTCACATTACAAGTGCGCTCTTATTTACTTACGGAGACGGATTTTTTGCGCCGACTTGTATGGTGATTATGTAACTCGCGACCGGTTTGCGACAGGCGTAAATTAAGCAATCAGTGCTGTCAAACGCCAATTTTGACGTTGTAGCTGGTGTCAAACTAATACAAAATAATAATTAAACCCAAGGTGTAAAAAATGTACCTTAAAAATTCCAATACCCGTGCGAAGCCGGGACGGTCCGCTAGTTTAAAAATAATTCAATACTTTAAAAACAAAAACTCATTATTTTGACAATAAATAGTTTTTAAAAGTAATCTCACGATTTTTAACAAAAAGATGAAACTTCATCAGAAAGTGGCTCGATTAAAACTTTATTATGAAACATAATTATATTAATTAGTAATTATTTTAAAAATTGAATTCTTTATCTACGTTAACAATTTCGTTTTCAGAACAATACAGAACAACACAAGTACCTATGGACTGTTCCAATGGAACGTACTCGGCAATATAACATGAAATATAAACGTAGATCGTACTTCTTATCGAACCTACATCATTATCAGGGGGTTTGATTCAGTTACTGATCAATTTACTTACCTAATTCCAATTTATAATCTTATTGTTTGAAATTGAATAATTTTACTGTCAAGCCTATGAGACTCAGCTGACTCTCAGCTAATAACACTTCTATACAAACTTGTGTGGTTTCCTTCGTGTTATTTTTAAGCTTTTTTATGTAACATTATTTTAAAGTTGGTAAATAAATAAACAAATAAAAAAAACTAAGAGCCTGCAACCGATTGGTCGGCCATGCCAGTAGGAAAGCGTCTGGTAGGTCAAAGCCATCATGGAAAACGTATGGCAGTGGAAGTACTTGATTTAATAAAACGGGTTGATAAAAAAATAACATTGTATGTATAATGGAAAATACCAATAGAAAGCTTTGACATCAAACGCAATTTGGTTGGTGAACGTCAGCTTTTTATTCAAAGTAAAGAAAATTAAAGTAAACCTACATAAGGTCAAGACATTGTCATGGACCAATATTTTATCCAGTTGATAAAATTATTTATTTTATTTTTGCTCTTTTGAAACGACACAAAAGATCTGTTGGACTGCCGCGCAGTGGTCGAAAAATTCAATGTCCTTTTCGTTATTTTGGAAAAAAATCTTGGAGTCATGGAGTTTGGATGAAAATTATTTCGGAGTTAAGTATTTAGGAGTTACGAAGAAAAAACATTTTTCATACATTGAAAACCTTAAAACCTCATATTTTTATTACAAAAAAGTCAGGTAGCTACCATATTATACAATGTTTTCGATCACAGCATACTCAAAACATCATAAAAAGTTACATGTTTTTCCTTTTCCTTCGAAAGGGACATGTACCGACGAATGTGTGCCGGCGCGGCGGCCCATTCCTTGGATTTACTTATCATGGTGATGCATGTGTCTGCCTCTGGGACGTGGAAATATAATAAAACCGGCAATTAATTATATCAGTTTCACAGCCTTTTTAAATACAGAGCCATAATTGATTTATTGTTTTACCTACACTCACAACTCAGTGCAGAATTTAATATTTCATTCTCGGATAAGGTCAAAGAGAATAAAAACCAATACGCTATCGATATGTCGCCACAGGATCTTAGGATCAGCCTGTGGTTGTAGCATAGTTAGGTGGATTATAAAACATAATAACTCATATTGTAAATGCGAAAGGGTGTTTGTTTGTTCTTTCTTCACGCCCTAGCTAAGCAACCAATCGACTTGATATTTGCCATTAAGTTAGTTGAAGTAGTACTTTTTGTCCTGGTAAAACATCAAACTCCCATGTGACATTTACGGGAATATTCGTATTTTGATACGAAAATTCGTCATTCCTACACGGCCTAGAGCTACCAATCGACTTGATGTTTGGGCATAGCGACAGTTGAAAGAATGTGAAGTAACATACGCCCTTGTAATGTGAAATTCGAATTTAACGCCAGTGAAACCGCGGAGAACAGCTAGTTTCAGATAAAATGCCGATGTTTGAACGTCCAATAATATGGCTAAAAGTCACATAGCCATCTCGTCGATTAAAATGAAATAGGTTTTCTTAACAAATCGGCGATCATTTTGTAGTCTGCCTAGCCATTCAACAAACAGGTTGAATCTACGATCCGTTAGCGGCAGATAACACCTAAACCTTATACTGTAAAATATTGAAAAAAAATATAGGTACAGTATAATGAAATGGGCTACTTACGCATCACAGTTCAGATGCCATTCTGTGGGCTTCCTCAGCTGTGAAACAATAGCGATGGGCGCGGCTGTGGCTAGAGCGCCCAACCACACGGCAGCCACTACAGACTTCGCGGCCGTCTTCCCAAGCCGCGGCTTCAGCGGGTGCATGATTGCCATGTACCGGTCGATCGAAATCGCCAGCAGCGTATAAGCACTCACGAGCACCGACACCGCTTGCGAATAGTTCACCACTTTACACATCACTGCACCGAAAGGCCAGTACCGCAGCACTAGCATCGACACAAACGTGAACGGAACACAAAACAACGTTAGCAGTATATCCCCCACTGCCAAGTTCACTATGAAGTAATTTGTCACAGTCTTCATCCGCGGGGAAGTTTGCACGATGAAGCAAACGAGTCCATTCCCCGTTAGTGCGAGGATGAATACTACGCCGTACATTATAGATACTACGGAATGGAAGAGAGGGGAAGAGAGGAAGTCCCCTGTTGATTCGTAGGTGGGGTTGCAGGCTGCCTCGTAGTCTATCCTCCATGATGAGTTGGATAGTCCGCCCAGTCTACTCTCGATGGCCGTTGGCGAGCTGTTGTATGCGCCTGATGTTCCTCCGTCCAGAGACTCGTTTATCATTATGCGGCGGTTTATATTAGGTGTTGGTGTGCAGGAAATACATTTCTCGTTTTTCCAGCTGAAACAATGAAAACGTTTCGTTTATTTACGACCGCGGGAAGTGGGCGTGGAATCACTTTACAGCTGGCATTCAGAGACGTTGGTGACATATGGCGTACCCTAGTCCTCCGAATGCCAGGAAGGGTTATTTGCATTTGAATGTATGAGAGGAAGCCCTTTTATTTAATGCTTTCACGGAAAACTCTAGTCATCTTCAGCCTTTAGGAATTTGTACCTACACGGAAGCTTTCACGTATTTGCGGATTGGCACTATTTCTCCCTTACGTCAAAAAAATATTAAATACCACTTACTGTCCGTACCCGAGCATTAAATCATAGAAAGACCTCGTTATGGCTCGAAAGGGTTTTTTTAGTTTTCCGATTTGTGCAGAAATTCCTTGAAAATATGCCAAAAATACAGCGTATTTTGCGAGGAATTTCTGTCTATATTTTGTGAAATGGTAAATAGGTAAATACTATTAGGTACCTACCCAGTTTCATCTGAACCGAAATGATACCCACTCACTTTTATTTATGTACTCCGTAAAAATAAATTGAAATTTACTTTCAGTTTGTTCAGATAGGTAACAGAGAGAAAAAACAAAATTGAAACAGCATTTCGGTTTCAATTTTGTATTTTCATTAAATCCGAACTGATGTTGATTCTGATTCTCGCTCAGGCTACGGCCGCACTGTAGGCGCCTAAATACAATAGTACGCCTAAAAGCGTACTAGAAAGCAAAAAGACAAATAACACTACCCAAAATTATTGATCAAAAGAATTTTATAAAAATACCTAGTTTTAGTTTTATACGCCATAGTAATAAGTTTCCAACGAATTGTCTAGTATAAACCCTAAAAATAAAAAAAATTAAGTTATTTTGATTTCGTGAAAGAGATTGGTCAACGACCTCTATATTCCTGTGCTCCGCAGGGCACCTATAGGAGTTCAAACTCCGAATCTATCATAGCCTTGCTACATGCAGGCGACTAGCTAAGCTTGTCGCTTGCAGTGTGATATTAGATGTCTGTTTTCGGATTTTTATCTCGCCACGTGCGATTTGCGAGAATTCACATTCTATCGAAGCATCCCGCTAATCTAGCCGCCCACTTAGGCGCTCACAGTGCGGCCATGACCTGGGTAATTTTATAGGTACTTTTTACCCGACTGCACAAGAAAGGTAGGGGTGGGTTATGCTTTTGAAGCGTATCAGCAAATACCCTACTCCGTAAATGTAATCAACCTTATCTGACGAGACTCCCCTCTGCTGATAAGGCGAACCTCACCCAAATATGAACACAACAATGAATCACAAAAAAATATTCAATAATATATAGGTAGGTTCTAGCTTCTACCAGTTCACATAGAAAGTTTTCTTTTATTCTTTAACTTAGTTAAACATATTGTTGCGTAGTTTTTCCTTAAGGAGAGTTCATAAAAGAAAATGGTCCAAAATAACATTCTTTGAACCATTTGATTTTATGACCGATCGTCAAACCTAACCTAGTCTCAAAAGTAACCGATAAGTTGTTCGTATAATACAAAACAAGCTAAAAAGTTTTTTTACTTATTTGATGTGGAAGTGTTCCCTGATTTCTCAGTAAATTGCGGACGGAAAACTCATTTACAACGGGATATTTACCATGATTTGATTTGTGAGTTTTCCAATACTACGGCAATTTTACGAAGCACGTAAATTAAACCATGATTAATATTCCGTTGTAAATGACTTCATTCATCATCAAAATCGGCCGACAATTCAAAACTGTTAATAACTATGATATAGTTTGACCGAAACCGCTGTACCGCTCCTCAGGAAAGTGCGGCGAGGTGGGGGGCGAGGAAAAAGAGCAAGAGTACGCGTTGACAGCAGACTGATGGATCGGAGCGGCCGATATTTCCCCCCGTCTCGCCGCTCGCATACCTCAGGCGCGGTACAGCGGTTTCGGTCAAACTATAGTTTTAACAGTTTTGAATTGTCGGCCGATTTTGATGATTAATATTGTCACTTATACAAATGACAACCAAAATGCAGATCACAAAACACTCGAGTTATAATGGTGGAAAAAGTCAATGGGCCCTGAAAGGAAACCACTTTAAATTCATATTTGAAAGCAGTTTTGTTTCTTTTTAAAAATGATACCTGCCTTTAAGTAAAATAATCTATCTTAAAGATTTAAAGTGCTCTTCCTTCAGGGCTCATTGATTTTTGCCACCCAGTATATCTCTGTCTGTAATTGATGGCGATAACTTTTTTTTTGATACAAATTATAGCGTCGGTTTTTGTTATGTTAGAGTTAGTTACTTAATCTATTTCTATATAGTTCTTTTGTTTGAAAGACAGACGTTTTGAATGTTTATAACACTTATTTATAGGTATTCGTGTTAGTTACTAGTTTTGCTTTTCCGATAGTGACCATTCTATCTAGAGAGCTTGATATGGATATTTTCATTGATCCTCCCACTAAACTAAAAAGAATAGTGAGTGGTAGATTTTTTGGTACATCCTCTTTTTGATTATTTTCTTAAGTCGTAGAGGTATAAACCAAAATTGGTAGAAATTTATATTTATATGTATACAAACTTTTAGATTAAGTATAAGTAGTAGTCGTCCTGTAACTTTGTTTAGCATCAATTTAAGTAGCTTTTTGTGGAAATTTTTAATTAGCCTTCAGTATTAAGTCAGATGCCTACTCATTAAGTTAGCTGTTAATTTCCTGAATATTGTTAAAATAAAATAAAATAAAATAAAATAAATTGGCATCCAAAAAGGTAACGATAAGAGTCATTTAATCTTCCTTCATCAGATAAATTACAAACCTATCAATAATTTACTTTTTTAAATACAGACCATGCTATCAAAAGGATATTTTGATCACAAGAACAGTTCAGTTCATTTATTCAGAAACAATTTATATTGTGTATGAATTAATACGTATAGCTTATATCTTAATCTTATATACTTAATCTAAATAAAATAAATAAAAATAGGTTAGTGAATCAAAAGCATACATAATAATAACATATAATACAATAATCGTCTGATAAATTGGTCAATAGTAAAAAAACACCCCTTCAGCTAAAGTTTTCTTAAATTATTCTTAAAAATAAAAATGGAGATGGACAGGTCACACCTTAAGAGGAACTGAGAGGTGGAGCAAAATAATAACAAACTGGCAACCCAGAAACCGCAAGAGAAAATGTGGGAGACCATTTAAGAGGTGGGAAGATGATCTAAAAGCAATCGCTGGAAAACTATGGTCAAGAACCGCCAGGGATAGGAATGAGTGGAAGAAAATGGAAGAGGCCTATGCCAAACTAGGGCAAACAGATAACATGTGCTAAAATCAGTTAGATTTAAGGGAAATTGTTAGTTATCTGAATAAAGGCTTATATATTATTATTATATTATTCTTAAAAATATTTGGGTTGTCAATTGCTTTCAATTCAGTAGGAAGAACATTAAATAATTTGATAGCTTGATATCTACTGCATTGCTTTGCTACATTAAGCCTCGGACAAACCCCGATAAACAACATAATTATCATTCTCTTTAATCGAATGTGTGAAATACATACGACAGATTTTTATTATCATAAAATAAATAAATAAATAATGCTGGATAATTCACACAGCATTATCTAACCCCATGGTAAGCAGATCTTGTGTTATGGGTACTAGATATACATAATACAGTACATTACATAGATAGATATATTTATTATTATACGTAGAAAACGACCAGAACACTCGGAACAAATATGTGCAGATTGTGCACACAATTGTCCCGAGGCGGGAATCGAACCCGCAACCTCCTGCGTCGGCCAGGCGGACCTTCGCCCACCGCGCCACATCGGTCGTCAAATACTATACGTCATATACTACATAATATTATACATTGGTTATTGAACCATTTAAGACAAAATGGTGCCGATTCTGTTGTTTTAGAATTAGCTAAAATTAGGATTTAGGAATGTCAAATAGACGAAAGCTATTCTATGTTTGAAAAATTAGACTGACAGGTTTAAAATTAGGATGACAGCTCTAAAATTAGGTTGATAGATCTAAAACAACTCAACTTAGATAAGTAGAGAGTTAATAGAATTTTAGTAGTACCTACCTAATATTTATTTTGCTTACAGCAATAGCAACTACTCAACTTAGAGAGTTTTGCGATTTTCAAACACATTCTAATTTAGGTATTTTTAGGATCTGTCTATAAGAATACCATATTTTTATGTCAACCTAACTTAGAAAATTTAGACAACGTAAAATTTAAGTTAGGAATCTTAAACAACAGAATCGACACCATCTTATTAAGACTTCAAGCAAGCTTTAGTTGAGCATTACATTAAGAAGTAGATATACGATACTGTTTACAAGGTGCAGGTGTGCCTCGTAGAATTGATTTAAGCTAATCTACCTAACAAGAAGTTCAACACACGTAAATTCTCATAATTCTACCCATCCAAAGGTTGCCTGGAAGAAATCATTTCTAAACCATAACGCCGCTTTTTATAATTTTGAGTTTTATTTAATCTTGTCTATGCTGTACTTTATTTGTGGTGTAACATAAAGCGTTGTGTTTTATAATATTTATACACAATAAAAAAAATATAATATATAAAATAAAATTACAATAGGGATGATGACAGTAACAAAAAAAAATTATGTATTTACAGATTTATAACTAAGCCATAGATTACAAAACATGTATTATATTTTTTGTTCTGAACAAGATTTAATATTATTTTGATAAAATAAAACTAAAAAATACAGTAATCGGCTATGACACGTTAAACACCAATCAGAGAATAGTGAGCCGTGACGTCATGTCGCCACAATATGCTATGTAATGGCACAGAATAACCACGGGAAAAGGTCTGACGATCAATAACTTTTTGGTTTCTTGACAATATTATTAATACTAGGGGGCCGTTCAAATATTACGTAAGCAGATTTATTACAATTATTTACCCCCCCCCCCCCCCCCATCCCCCTTGTCAGCAAAAGTAAGCAAAGCTCTGACCTCCTCCCCCATGCTTACGTAAATATTTTTCAATTATAAATGTATTTTTTTATATTACATGTATAATGTTATAATTATCTATATTATATATATAAAATAAAGCCGTGTTTGCGGGAATCCCCGAAAATGCGTTTCGTTTTCAAGCATAGACAATGTGAGGGTTGCCATTCGTGTAAAAAAGTAAATAACTACCGATGACGTAATCATCATCTAGACTCCCCTAGCCCCCATGTCATCCAAAATAAGCAAAACAAAGACCCCCCACCCCCCCATAGTGCTTACGTAATACTTGAACGGCCCCTAGTTCATTACTAGTTCTTATTGTTTTTTTATTGAATTATAATTTTCTTAGTTAATAAAGAGATTCTATGTAATTAAAATATTATGTTCATACCGTATCGTCAGATGTTTGTGAATTGGTTACGTCATAGACAGCCGCCAGGAGTATTGTAGCATTTTAGAGCGAAATTAAAATTTCATTTGTAAAAGCTTAATATTTCCTTCAGAATATATTGTTTTGCAGAAATATTTATTTTGTATTCAGTAGATGTCTAAAAACATATTGGAGTAGATTTTCAAAATCGGTCATCATGCCTATTATGCGTAGGGCCTATTATGTATAGGTACATGTTTCCAAACGGTAAACACGTCATTTTTATAAACCAATTAAACACAAAGTAACAAAACCAATTATTGGTAAACAATAATTCTCTACAGGCTCCGAAACTACTGGACAGATTTGAAAAATTCCTTCACCGTTGGGAAGCTACTTTATCCCCGGTGAACATAGGCTATATTATATTTTCAAACAAGTTAGGGATCCATACTAAAACCGTGCGAAGCCGGGAAGGTCCGCTAGTAGATACATATATGTATATAGTGGCTCGGACAAGTTTTAATGGACGCCAGCTCGGCATACGGATAATAAGAAATGTTTGTGCTTTCCCTGTAAGTTTACTATAAATACTGTTCAGCCAAGTGAACAGGGACATAGTTCGCGTAGGTTTTCCTTATTGACAACTAGTTTTTGCCCGCGGCTTCGTTGTTCCGTGTTGTTTCAATGGAAACGTTAGATGTTTTTTCTATCCCATGGGAACTGCTTTGAGTGATAAAAAGTAGACCATGTTCTTTCGTCTCTGGACAGGTTTTCGCAATAAGGCCACAGATGGGCCCTTTTGGCGTGTCAGGTGGGGGGCTGCTATATACCTCCCGACACGCAACAAGGGCCTAACCACCCGATGTCCTCCAGGAAGGCCAGCAGGTCGCTATCGCCGATGCCAAATTAGGGCAATAACGGGACTCACTTTGCCTGCAGCCCTGAGACAGGCCGAAGACAGAGTGTTGAAGCGGTTCATCAGCGTCACCCTGAATCTTTCCAGGACGGGTACGACCTTGCAATGAAGACTACGACAAAGAAGAAGAAGAAAAAGGAAGGAATAAGAAGAATGTTTAATTTCAAATTTACAAAAAACATTATAGTTAATTATAGCTATTTATATCACTAAATAAATTTAGTTTCGAATTAACTTAGTACGAACTGTAATATCGCGTTTGTTTCACATGTATCGTATGGGCTGTCGAAAATGTATAATGCGCTACTCGAACGGCAACAAATGTAGTATTGTAGCGCAGTGGAACTCGTGTTGCGGTTGCGGTGCTATGGATTCGCAGTGGAAATGCGCTACGGGCGTCCTTCCGGACAAACTTTCGCATTTATAATATTACTAGCTGCACCCCGCGTCTTCCTCCGCGTGGAAATCTTTGTGCCGAATAGTTCTAAACCTTACTCTTGAATGACTCTATCCATAACCGTATCAAAATCTATTGCGTAGTTTTAAAGATCTAAGAATGCATAGGGACAGACAGACAGCGGGAAGCGACTTTGTTTTATACTATGTAGTATATGACATTAACTTGATAGTGTGACTTACCGTGCCCAAGGTTTTGCCACGTAGAACTCACAATATCATTGGTTCTTTATATATTTTTTTTCGTCAAAAATGTTCGGTTGTATGTATTTTTTAACCAACGAAACAAAACCAAAGAGTAGGAGAGAGGAGTAGGTTTTATATTCGGTTATTATTATTTATGTATGCTCGTGGATTTCTACGTCAACTACGGAACGATTTGGAAAATCTTTTCAAACGTAAAAACAGTGTAGGTACTTATGAATTTTAATTCGGTTTTTAGTTTTATCAAAACAAAAAGATTATTACATTCGTGTATACTAGATAAATACTTTCCCATGCGTTTAAAAAAACTATGTTTTGTCGTTACAAACAGAGACATCTAAATTATATTTATATATGTAGATGTTGAGATTTCCTTTTCCGAACGTGGAGGAAAATCGTGAGACGTTTCTTATTTTCCTATAACGTTCACGAGTGATGATACGCTTCTATCAGAAGTTTGATGTTCGAAGCAGTTTATGTTTACGTTCGACATATTATTATAATAAATTATATATACAGGGTGCCACGAATGTGTATTAAACCGGAAGGTGAATCTGGACCCTGAAGGAATCTACTTTTGTTGTACGATTTTTTGAAATCGAATATTTTTATATACATATAAACTTTCCTCTTGAATCACTCTATTTATTTCTGAAAACTGCATTAAAATCCGTTGAGTTGTTAAAAGATCTAAAAGAACAGACAGCGGAAGCGACTTCGTTCTCACTACATAGTATAAAACAAAGTCGCTTCCCGCTGTCTGTCTGTCCCTATGTGTTTTGATCTGGATTTTGATACGTTTTTTTTAAAAGAGTGATTGAAGAGAAAGTTTATAATGTACAACTCGGTCACAATATCTGTGCACCTTGAGCCAAACATTTTGTATGGCTCAAGGTGCACAGATATTGTGACCGAGTTGTATATAATATCTACATGCATTTGCCCCGTGCGAAGCACCGACGGCCGCTGGGGCAAACGTCTTTAGTGGAGACCACGACTCGGTAGGATGCCCTCCGACCAGGTGAGATGACGACCTGCGCAAGACTGCAGGTAGATGCTGGAGACAGGGCGCTATGGCGCTGATTGGGGAGGCCTATGTCCAGTATAGTGGACTAACATAGGCTGATGATGAAGCCGGGGCTGCTGGTCGCTAGTATGCTATGTAATAAAGATCGATTTTCATTTAATCAAATGACATTGCCATTCAAAGCGTGATTCGCAGTATCTACGAAAAGGGAAAATCTATCAGCGTTATTTAATAAATCGGACTTTATCAAGATAGTGATTTGATATCATTTATTAGTTAGAAATGAAAACGAGGAACAGTCCCTATAATAATAATAATGTAGGTTGTGTAGGTAGCAAAGTGAACTACCTAGTGACAGCTGGGGCAAACGTGTTCTTGAGTGGATACCACGACTCGGTAAACGTAGTGTAGGACGCCCTCCGACCAGGTGGGATGACGATCTGCGAAAGACTGCAGGCTGATGCTGGATGCGGCAAGATGAAGACTGGGCGCTATGGCGCTCATTGGGGAGGCCTATGTCCAACAGTGGACTGCTATAGACTGATGATGATGATGAATTTGTTGAAACAAATTAGAACTAAGTAGTATTTACCATTGAGCTAATTGCAGCTTGTAGGTAAAAAGTAATATCATATTTTAAGTTAAATTACCTTATTCAGTTTTCATAGAACGAATTCATTGACTTTAACTGTATTTGCTTCTGCAAATACAGTTAAACTCAATTATTCAGTTGTTAAAAGTGGTTACGTATATAAATCTATATATATAAAAGAAAGTCGTGTTTGTTACAACACTTATAACTCGAGAACGGCTGAACCGATTTAGCTGAAAATTGGTGAGGAGGTAGCTTAGAACCAGGAGTCTAACATAGGATACTTTTTATAATTTAAATCATTTGAGACATAGATTTGGACGGGGGCGAAGCCACGGGGCGCAGCTAGTTATGTATAAAGCAATCATCGACGACCGATGTGGCGCGGAGGGCCAAGGTCCGCTTGCGACGCAGGAGGTTGCGGGTTCGATTCCCGCCTAATAACGATTGTGTGTACGATCTGCAGATTTTTGTTTCGGGTGTTCTGGTCGTTTTCTATATATAATAAAACATATCTATCTATGTAATGTATTGTATTATGTATATCAGTTATCTAGTACCCATAACACAAGCTCTGCTTACCATGGGGCTAGATAATGCTGTGTGAATTGTCCAGCATTTATATTTTAAATACAAGCTTTAAATAACATGTACCCCGTTAGGGTACTACAAAGTATTTATATTTATTTATTTTAAGCTGTTATTATACTGTTATTATGTTAGGACGCCCTCCGACCAGGTGGGATGACGACCTGCGAAAGACTGCAGGTAGATGCTGGATGCGGCAAGCTGAAGACAGGGCGCTATAGCGCTCATTGGGGGAAGCCTATGTCCAGCAGTGGACTGCTATAGGCTGATGATAATGATGATGATGAAGCTGTTATTGTCCCACTGCTGGGCAAAGGCCTTTTCTCCTTCCACTCCTCGCGATCCAACGCTGCAACAGGCCATGATGGAAGCACTACAAAGTAACTTTGACCTAAATCTAATTCTAGAATTACCTTCGGAAACTTACATTTTATCTCTAATTTATTATTGAATAGCTGCGCCCCGCGTCTTTGCCCGCGTGGAAATCTATGTGTCAAATAGTTATAAACCTTCCTCTTGAACACTATCTACACGTATTAAAACAATCGTATCAAAATCCGTTGCGTATTTTTAAAGATCTAAGCATACATAGGGACAGACAGACAGCGGGAAGTGCCTTTTTATACTTTGTAGTGATTACCAAAGCATCAGATAATATAATACTAGAAAAAGGCTCACTCTAATATCATAAATGTGTAAGTATGGATGTTTGTTACCTCTTTACTCTAAATCCACTGGACGGAACGGGCTGATATTTTAAATATGCAGGTAGTTCTAGGCGTGGAATAAAACATAGTCTTTTTACCCCACAAATCAGTTCCCATGGGATTGAAATGACCGTAAACAACGCATGCAAAGCCGCGGGCAGAAACTTATTATAAAATACAAAGGTACTCAATTGTCACTAAACTTCTTGATCATCAAAGTATTCTTTTTAAATAAATATTTCTTGAGTTTTTTGAGAGGCAAGGCCAGCTAGGCTGGGCAGCGTATGGAATACTAGAGACTACACGTAATCCATACCGCAATTCTTGAAAACATCTGTTCTCAAACATTGCGATATGGATTTGTATGGAGGTTATAATAGAGGCAAGTCTTCAAACGAAAGTTTTCAAGCAAGTTACGTCCTATGACCTACGAAGCTGAGACGTGGACACTCACGATAGGGCTGGTAGACATAATGTAGCTCAAAGAATTAACAAGCTGAAGTAGCAATGGGCCGGCCATATATCGCGAAGAACAGACAACTGCTGGAGTAAATGTGTTCTTGAGTGGAGACCACGACTCGGTAAATGTAGGACGCTCTCCGACCAGGTGAGATGACGACCTGCGAAAGAATGCAGGTAGATGCTGAATACTGTTAGCCATAGCGTCCACCTCTTCAACAGGGCGATACGTTTCCATAGAAACCACGCATACGAGCAGCGGGCAAAAACTAGAAAACTTTTGAAACTATCATGGTTATCTACAGCACTAAATGCAATGTCGTCGGTTTAGCGAGTTTTTACCACTATTTAAGTTTTGGGGAGGGGGGGGGGGGGGGGGGGGGTTTACCAAATATACGGAATAACTGAGTCGATAGACATACCTATTCCAAGCAAATGAACATTTCATCGAAGAGATACGAGTATGACTCGGAGCGACATTTACGACAGATTGGAATATTGGAACGAATGGAATTTCTTATGGAAACATCAACTCCATCCAACAGACGCGTAAACCTCAAGCAGGTGCTGGCAATCATTTTTTAAATTACACAAACATAAAGGCGCTCACTCACAGCGAACATTGCAGTCTGTAATGGTGGGTTTAGACCAAACTAGCTAAAAGCTAAAACAAGAAGAAGAACCTTATTTTGATCTATTTTCTATCTCTACGGAACGCCTATAAAAAGACCTGGCAGGACTTTTTATTATTTTGAAAGAAAGTTTTACTCAGATGTGCAAAAGTTGTTGTAAAAATATCTACTACCTACTAATCTAATAAAAGCGAAAATAGTTCTGTAGTACGCCCAGAGCCAATTACTAACTAACAAAATTTGGCAGCGGTAGATGGTATCCCAGGCACTTATACGGGATAAATATGTAGTAGCCTATGTCCGTCATAGGCTATTTTGAATCACAGAAAAGCGCGTGCAAAGCCGCGGGCAGAATCTAGTTCCCTAAAAGAATAAAATATGTTCTTACTCAAACGAACCGAAAGTTAAATCAACCTGACGTAATTTACCTACATAAATTGGTTGATACGGTAAAGTCCAGACGACATTCTTTGGCGTGGTGGGCGAAGGTCCGCCTGCTACGGGGTTCGATTCCGGCCTCGGGACAAATGTGTGTACGATCTGCAGTTATTTTTTCCAGGTCGTATTTATAATTAAAAAATAACTTATGTAATGTATTGTACTATGTATATCAGTCCTCTAGTACCACAAGCTCTGATTAGTTTGGGACTAAATAATGCTGTCCAGAAAAAAAAGATAGGTGTCTCTGTGCCCACTGCTAAAAACATTACTTCTGCAATTAGTAATAACGATTGATCGGTTCAAAATTGAGCTTTTTAAGGCTACATAGTAAGCCAACCAAAACTCGATGGCGATTTCTAGAAGTTTATTTAGAAATGGGCACAAATGTGTGCTGGAAGTTACCCTATTAATGAGAGTATAACTTTAATTTATTATTAATTATTTTTATAAAGTAACCCAGGCATTAAAAGCGCGTAATGTAATATTAACTTCTCAAGTTAAATAGCTTTATTTTGTTTGTACTTACATTTGTATTCCAAACTCAAATGATCCAAGATAGTCAAAAAATCACTTTAAACTTTTCTCACATTTTTCCAACACAAAAATTCCAAAACTTTTGCAATATCACAATTTCTTTTTATATTATTATGAAAGTTCATCAAAAGTTACGTTGTTAGATCTCAGTCTCACGAAAGTATTCTGGCGTTGTCGGGCGGGCGGTGCGCGAAAGGCGGGCGGACAGCGCGGCGATCACTCGCATCTGCCCAAATCGCTTGCTACTGCGAATACAAAGCTGTGTTACTGGAGGTATTGTTTCTCCCTCGTAGTAAGTGAAAGAGAACTGGCTACTCTTACGTTACAATACAGTACAATAAAAAAAATCTTTATTGTACACCATAATCAAATCAATCATTACAAAAATACATTATATGCGACAAGTACAATGGGCGGCCTTATCGCTTAGAAGCGATCTCTTCCAGGCATCCTTTGGATGGAAAGAATTATATGAATTTAAGAAAAGGCATACTACATGTTATCTAAATAAGAACATAACAAGAATACTAAAAAACAAATAATAAATATTACAAATACCAAACTAAATAACATACTACTTCAATACATAAATGAATAAATAGTAAGTACGTTCTTATTTTACTAAACTTGGGGGTGTTATGACTAGACAAATAAGGGCCAAGTTTCAGAACTTGCTCTACAAACCTCAATGTCGTTAGGACATTTACAGTAGAAATGTTTTTAATATGTGCATAATTATGTATAACAAACTACCAGAAGAATTGAAGGATTTGAATGGAAACTTGTTTAAGAAAAAGTTAGATATTTGGTTAATTTCAAATTGTTTTTATAGTGTCAACGAATACTTAAATTTTAAGAAAATGAATTAATTATATTGTATACTTAGGGTCCGGCGACCCTCGCTTGCAAAAATCGCTCCGAATGTCGCTGTCCTTGTTTAACCCTTGCGCCAGCATACCAGCGATAGCAATATTAGCCGTTCAAAATTTGGTTTGTTCCGTAATACCAAAAATTATGACTGAAAACTTTTTGTATTCTTCACAAAGTATTGTTATTCTGTAACTAGACAATATAAGCTATGTTAATTAATTAATAATTAAAATAAAACGTAAGATATTGATGTTTTTAATACGAAACAAATAGCAAGAAAACTTGTCCATTTTCGCATAAAAATGTGCAAAATGAATTTGGTTTTCAATTCATTTAAAAAAAAAACTATTTGGAACCTTGATAAATACTATTTTAATACAAATAATGCAATATTATAGTGGAAATATGCTTCAATTAGAAATAATTTTGGTATTACGTTTGTATGAAGAATTCGTCCGTCCGGAGGCCCCTTAATAAAGACATGTTTAATATTAGCACACCCGCTTGCCGGTCGAATACTTTGACATTACATAGCTTTAAGATCTTGACATGTAATTATTGCATTCTGCAAATAAACGATTGAGCGGATTTTGTCTTGCTGATGATTCGTCGTTTGGTCTTCGCAACTCATTAGTACACATTTTGACCATTGTACATTTCGACGTAGGTGTAATTAAACCAAGGTACAATCAGACTTATAAACTTTTGTGTATCGGGGCCATTCTGATTCTGATTCATTGAGCAGTTTTGGATACTTATTCTTCTAGTTACCGTTCTAGTAACGGATTGTCCCATTGCTGGGCAAAGGCCTCCCTTTTCTCCTTCCACTCTTCGTGATCCAACGCTGCAACAGGCCATGATGGAAGATGTACCTCGAGCTCGTAGCGCCATCTCATCCTGGGCCTTCCACGTCGCCTCTTAGCGTTGGGTGGGCTCCACTGTGTGGTGGTCTTTGCCCACAAGTCGCTGGACATACGGCAGACGTGTCCGGCCCAGTTCGACTTCAGGCTTCCGGCTGAACTAAATAATAATGTATAATTATAATATAGATTAGGGGCCGTTCAATAATCACGCTACGTTTTTAGCAAGTTTCTAACCCCCAAATGGGTCTAAAATCTTAACCTCATGGGGCAGACTATGAGAAAAAATCACATTAGATATTTCGGATCGTGATAGTATAGTCCGAAATTTTTAAACCTCAGTTTTAACCGAGACCCATCCAAAATTATAATTTTTAAAAAATCTTTATTTTCGTCCTTTTTACCTTTCTCACTAAATTACATAATCCCAGTTTTAAAACTTTTCGTAATTTTGTTGGCAGTGAGCTTTTAGGAGTTAGCTTTTAAATGTATTTCATAAATAAACGACATACCAGACTATTAAGTAATTAATAATTTGTATTATTCATTATTCATCTCGTTAATCACGTAGGTAAGTAACTTCTTAACCATTCGAATCACATTTCGATATCAATAATCACTAATTAATATAAAATATTTCGGAGATCGTTCATATTAGAATCGTTTTCCATAGATAAACCATATATTAATTGACTAATCCGGCTCAAAGATAAGTAAATGAGATTAGCCTATTTTGTTTTCTGCTCTAATAATTCAAAATTCGATAAGCATTAACGTTGATTTTTTTGTCAAAATAGACCAATCAATCAGAAGCCTTGTACGATTAGTAGTTGGCCTATCCGCCGGGTGATTATGTAAATCGCGACCGGTTTGCGACTGGCGTAAATTAAGCAATCAGTGCTGTCAAACGTCAATTTTGACCAATTTTGACGTTGTAGCTGGTGTCAAACTAATAAAAAATTGACGTTTGACAGCACTAATTGCTAAATTTACGCCTGTCGCAAACCGGTCGCGAGTTACATAACCACCGTACGGGTGTCTTCGCACCAAATAAGAGTGTTATTTATTATAGTGCTGCCATAACTTTGAGTGTTCGTTGCGTCGAATATAACCAGACAGAATTTAAACAGTTTGTTTTAAACCAGGTAAGTAAATTAATATGCGATATATTTTATGTAAATTTTCCTGGCTCAAATCTATTTAAATAGGTCTTTGTTTTCGCTTGGCGGTGGACGGTGGTGAAGACATTCAACGCCAATGTGACTTACTATAACAAATGTTATAATCATAAAATCCAGAAATACACGTTAAAATTATTAGATTTTGATTTGAAAACCAAAACCTTCTTCCCTCGCATTCCAACCCGTGCTTGAATGATGCACGGGATACTTGTTAGTATAATAGGACAAGCTTCTACCAAAACACAGAATATTTCGAAAGCTCTACATGCTTCACAGCTGTGCCTGTGGATTTTGGCCGCGTAGAGCTTTGTGGGGGACAAAGGAGTTTCCAGTTTCTCTTAGTATTAAGATATAGACGTCTATCTGTGGATGTAATTTAATTTACTTTGAACCAGGAACATTAGGCATATTCAGAGAGTTGTCCATTGATTCTAATCATACTACGTAGATATACTATAACCCTTATAAACGGAAACCCTTGATATCCAATTAATGAATGATTAATTCACGCTGTACGGAAATATGAACCATATGGAGGTCTGTTGAAAGGCGAATCACACAGGAACTTTTCCAGAATTCCGATGGTAGTTGAGCACCCAGCCCTGTAGTTCTCTATAATCTAATATCCTACACAGTTTGACCGTAACTTCAGAATTTGTAACATGCTCTAATGCTGAGGTATAGTAGGAAAACTAAATTTAATTAAAGTCCCAATAAAATCCAGCAAATTTCGAGGGTAGGCTCAAATCTATAGGTATTAAAGTTTGAATAATGTTTACGCGTAGCGTGTGGGGTATGTGTGTGTATGTTTTATTATTATTACTGTTATTTCTTTACGTCAATCACCACGCATGGCAGGCGTAGGTAAAATTTATCGCAATGGATGTGTTAAAACTACAGAGAGGCTGTTGAAACCACTTACCTCTGGTAGGTTTCTTAGTCGGCTCTTAACACTTTGAGTGCTGAAATCACACGGTATGTGTTTTCTACAAGTGACTAATATGCGTACATCCACATTAGCGCAGCGGCTGAAAAAATACAGATCTGTGTGACTCAGCACAGCCGTAATATTTTTCGAACGAAACGCATGTGCGGCGCAACACAACCGCTGTGTAGAGCGGCAGCACGATTTTTTTAGGTTAAAACAAAGATCGCAGTCTTCGAAAAAAAATCGCAGTCAAAGTGTTAACACATCCACGTGTTTTTGATTCTGGCGCCAAAGTAAATACCCACAAATCTCCATAAAAACCCAAAACAGCCTCCCCGATGCCCGTTGTTTGATTAAGATATAATGACTAGGTAAAATATTTTAATAATTATAAGGCTAGGCTGCGTATACATTCCGTGGAATATGTTCAAGTTTCTAATGAGAATTTCTGACTTTCTAAATTGCCCAGAGTGTAACATGATACAAGATGTACATTAATTATGTTTTGACGGAGCATGTCCGTAACGACCACAGCGACAAGACTTTAGATATTTGTATGATTTTATCGTAGGTATTTCTGATAGTATTTTGTTTTCCCCGTACTCCACAGGAAGCTAGAATGTTAGTCAAGCTTTATTAGCGAGTTATTTAAGTAAGTACCTATTTAAAATCGTCCTCATCAATTGTGATGACAACGAAGACTAATGTAGCTTATAAGCTCATTAGGGTTTGTAAACCGCATAGTAATCAAAGAGAATACAATAACACTCCTCAAGGAGGTGGCCACACATTGTCGTGAGTGTTTTTTTTTGTTCAGTTTGTATGTGTTGCCATCTTTATAATTATAGAGAATTGATCTAATACCAAAGAAAATACAATTACTAAATAAGACTATTAAGGGGTCACACAATGGTCACTTTGTAACAAAACTTCATTATAGTAAACTACGAGTAGTTTCAGCCGGCATTGTTTCGAGGGAAACGTTAATTATTTATATTCCATGGGAACTTGTTGATGGGATAAAAAGTAGCAAAAGTAGTGGAATAAAACATATTTATTCCAGGCCTAGAACTACTTATATGGAAAATTTTCAGCCCGATCCGTTCTGTAGTTTTGACGCGAAGAAGTTACAAACATCTATCCATCCATCTAAGCATCCAAACTTTCACATTACAAAATATTACTATTATATTAGCCCGGGGTGTCCCACTGCAAAGCAAAGGCCTCCCTCCCCTTCTTCCACTCATCTCGGTCCTCAGCAAGGAGAACCCACTCTTTATTGTATAGGTCGAGCTCATCCCGCCATCTCCGCCTAGGCCATTACAATTCTATTACAAATGCGAATGTTTATATAATATAATACAAGGGTTATAAAAGATTAAAATAACCCAAAACATATATATCAGAATATCTGGAATCACAGATTCACGCTCAAAACATTAACCTCGCCAGTCGTTCACGAACAAAAACCATCCAATATCAACCCGTTTGTGTATGAATGACTCATTCAACACATAGGTATTATATCTATTATCTTCTGGTCGTGCAACTCGTTTTATGGCAGCTTATTACCAGACACATTATAGTGTTTGATCTCTGATCTATTTACTTTCGTCTAAAAATATAGGTTTATTTACTAGCGTCAGAGCAAAGCTACGGGTATTGGCTGGTTTGCAGGTCGGGTCAGAATATGCGCTAATACCGTCACACCAAACGTAGAGATCGATTGTAAATTGTTACACATATGTAAATGCGAATGCTAATATTGATTTATTGAGCTAATTCGCCATGGTACTATGACTCGTTAATAAATAAATAAATAATGTTGGACAATTCACACAACATTATCTAACCCCATGGTAAGCAAAGCTTGTGTTATGGGTACTAGATAACTGATATACATAATACAATACATTACATAGATAGATATTTTTTTATTATACGACCAGAACACCCGGAACAAATATCTGCAGATCGTACACACAATCGTTCCGACGCGGGAATCGAACCCGCAACCTCCTGCGTCGCAGGCGGACCTTCGCCCACCGCGCCACATCGGTCGTCAAAATAATAAGTAATAAATATTTAATGAATAAGGGATGATAGTGTTCTTTTTTATTTGTAAAAATAATAAATGAATAAATGAAATAAATGAATAGAAAATTATCTGCATAACTTTACCCATAAATGAATTATTCACATCATACAAATCACTAGAATAATCCAAGCTTACACCTAGAATCAGCCTCATTGTAATTTCAGTCATGAATAGTTTCCTTAGAATCTAAGATCTGTTGAAGATTAACATTCTACATCGCTCGTAAATAAAATAAATACCTAATAAGCAATAACAAAGACCATTGACACGTGTCGCGTATGGTAAATTAAAAAAATAATAATAATAGATTTTGATTCATTTAGTTTGATTCGCCTGTTTTTGTCGAGTGTATTTTATTTACTGAGAGTAAACATCAAATTTTTCGGCGGCTTATGCTTGAGTTATTTTTGACGACCGATGTGGCGCCGTGGGCGAAGGTCCGCCTGCCACGCAGGAGTTCGATTCCCGCCTCGGAACTATTGTGTGTACGATCTGCAGCGACCTCCTGCGTCGCAGGTGGACCTTCGCCCACCGCGCCACATCGGTCGTCGTATAAGCTTCTGTATTTCCTTTGAATAAATTGCTAAATATGATTTGATTTTTGCAACGTATTTTATGGGGAAAGTTCTATTTAACTTAAGTACTAGGCCTTCATGTCATACTTTATCGAAGGCTTGTGCAACATCAAGAAAGATTGTAGTACAGACTTTTTTTTCCAGTCTTTGTTCGATGAACGTGGTAATTCGAGACGCTGAGAATATATAATTTTTAGAGTAACTTAAGATTCCACACGTTCCAACTGTAAATAAGAGTCTTGATCGAGCTTGATTACTATATTAAAATGAAATGAAACGTAATGAAACGAAATGCAACGAAATGAAAAAAAAATATTTCTTTAGGCTTACAAATAAGCACTTAGTTATATCTAAGTAACCTAAGTAGGTTACGTAGTTCTTAACCTAAGTAGCGTACATTTTCAAAGGCTTTCTCTGTGAAGCGCTTTGTAGTCAACAGATTGACAGAAAAAGCTTGTATGTACAGAAGAGGGGCGACAATAGCAGGCATTGAATTAAACGTTGAAGTTGTTTGAAGTTGCTGGGTAAAACCTCTTAGTATTTATTTAATTTAGTCTCAAAGACTTTAATTGAAGTCTTTGAAGGTTTTGTAATCAATTATAATCTACTACGGACAGTGAACCTATTTGTATTTATTTATTTTTAAAGAATATACATATCTTATATTAACACTCTTTAAACGGAGAGAAAGAGACTTAGTTCTGCAGCATATGCAGTTAAAAAAATCCGTCACCTTACAGACGTTGATACTTCTAGACTAGTCTATTTCAGCTACTTCCATAGTATTATGTCTTATGGCATACTATTGTGGGGGAACGCTGCAGATATAAACACCGTTTTTGTGTTGCAGAAGAGGGCTGTTCGTGCGATCTATAATATGGGTCCCAGAGAATCCCTACGTAATAAATTCAAAGAAATAAACATAATGACAGTACCATGTCAATATATTTATGAAAACTTGTTGTACACTCATAAAAACATCGATCGATTCAATAAAAAAAGCGATATACATAATGTAAATACTAGAAATAAGAATAAACTCGCTGTTCCCACAACTAGACTACATAAGATAAGTGCATCTTTTAAAGGGCAATGTATACGCTTCTACAACAAAACTCCAAGTGAGTTGCAAAAATTATCAATAAATAAATTTAAAAAAATTGTGAAGCATATTCTTTGTAAAAAGGCTTATTACAAAATATCAGATTATCTAGAAGATAAAAAAGCTTGGAACGAGTTTTGCTCCAACTCAAAATCTAACAACTTACAGATAAGCAAATCTATGTACTAGACACATAAGTTATGAACATACTGGTGGTTTCTTCTCACTTCTTCCACTGGTGGACAAAAAATTGAAGTGAACATCAATATAATAATGAATAGTATAAAATATGACTTGTCTAAGTGCTTATTTGTAAGCCTAAGGAAATAAACTTTCATTTCATTTCATTTCACGGGTTTGACCCGAATGTTACATTCCTCGGGTTTCAATCTTAAAATAAAGTGTACATAATTATGTAACTTTGTACGTAGGTACAAGTGAAATATTGAGTGCCATACCCACCTTTAGATCATAATATGACCCCTAACTTACCCATTAGGTCAACTGACTACCTATAGTATCACCTACCTTAAAGATAGAGCTTAGTAAATAAATTTAAGACAATTTCAATGTAATAAATTTTTTAAACTTGCGTGATCAGAACACAATATAAGTAAATTTACGCCAAATTACATCTCATCATCATCAGCCTATGTTATTCCACTGCTGGACATAGGCATAATGATTTATTCACTCAAGAACACATGTAATTATGCAATAAATATATGTATTCTAACCATATCGAAGATAGAGGTGCTGTATGCTATTACGGCGAAAAAAAAGGAGAAAAATGCGTCAAAAATAGATAAATTTACAAATGGTTAACTTTATGGTTGTGTTATTAGAAAAAAAATACAAGGAAACATATGCAACAACAGAAAAAGCTAAAAACCGAGAACCTTGGAGGAGGCTTTCACCGCTCCAGGCGGTCCTAACACTATCTAGTACCCATAACACAAGCTCTGCTTACCATGGGGCTAGATAATGCTGTGTGAATTGTCCAGCATTATTTAGCATTATTTATTATTATTTATTATTTATCTAAGTAAATAAGTTATAAGTAATTTAGAAAGTTTTTTTATGTAAAAAGAAATAGTAGTTATACTTAAGTTCTTTTATTAATACTGTTAAAATTAGTGTTTTGGAATAATAAAGCTCTTTTTTTTTATTCTAACACTTTCTTTTATTTGGTCAGGTTCACTAGATCATTCTGTTGTGCTCAAACGCAAAAAGCATTCATATTTGACGACCGATGTGGCGCGGTGGGCGAAGGTCCGCTTGCGACGCAGGAGGTTGCGGGTTCGATTCCCGCCTCGGAACAATTGTGTATGTTCTGCAGATATTTGTTTCAGGTGATCTGGTCGTTTTCTATATATAATAAAAAATATCTATCTATGTAATGTATTGTATTATGTATATCAGTTATCTAGTACCCATAACACAAGCTCTGCTTACCATGGGGCTAGATAATGCTGTGTGAATTGTCCAGCATTTATATATTATATATTATTAAGAGTAAAACTTTGAATTTTGAAGTTAGCATAAATGTGATGATATTAGCATTACGTAGGAGTATATAATATAATATAAATATAGCCTACTTATGTAAACGCGAAAGTTATATAGATAGATACTAAGTATAAAATGACAATGTAAAATAAAAACTTTAAAAAAAACTAGATACAATTGGCGGTCTTATCGCTCAAGAGCGATCTCTACCAAACAACCATGGATGGATAGGATCGTGGACAGTACCAGGGGATCTGTGTGCTTGCAGGTTATACATATGTATATTATAAAATAAAATAAAATACTTATAATACTTACATGGAAATATACTACATACATATCATAAAATATATATACTTATACTACTTATATACATAGGGACTCAGTTATGCGTTAGTGACAGCAGGACAAATAGTGCTCCTTTAACATAGTTTTAAAGGTTGGTAGTGACTTAGCACGCCTCACCGAAACTGGTAATACGTTCGGTTTAAAGAATCTTTATTTTTCTCAAAGAACATAGTATATAACGTTCACTTAATGAGAAGTATTTACAATGTTTCTACTTAGTACCTACTTATAAAATACGTACTTAAGTATGTGCTTAAGATTATATTAGCCGAGTGTGCTTACACCTATATTAGTATAATCCTGGTATAATGTACTTGCAAACAAAAACAAAAGAAATAACCATAGTAGAAAAAACAAACCCAACCAATCTAATAAAATAATGTAACAGTAGGAAGGTAGTAACTCAGCGGTCTGCCTTCATTTTACCGGCTGATAGCTGCTCATAGGTACTTAGGCTTACGCTATTGTTTTGCCAACAAAAGACTTTTGTGCACGTTGACTGCGCGTGCGTTTGTAGTCTGGGAGCAAGGCAGCAGCTATATTATATACATTTTGGAAGGTAATATTTTAGATTATGCTTATTTAATAAATTTGATATTTCTTATTTTAATTATTGACTATTTATTAGTAAATCTATTTCATTAAATTAGTAAATCTATTCCTTAGCTAAATAATGTTGCTTTAATTTATTTTTAAAAACCTGCATGCTCATGGAGTCTTTTATTTCGCCCGGTAGTTTATTATATATCAGTACTCCTTCATATAATACGTTCTTTTTGCCGTAGTTAACCGTTCTGGGGGGGCGAACATACAGTTTGTTTGTATTTCGTAAGTTATATTTGTATTTTTTGATTGTGAGCGTAATATTGGACTGGATTTTTTTTGTTAATATCTTTCTTATGAGTATACATGTATTTATGTTAAATATTTGTGTTAAATTTAGTAATTTGGTTTTGTTATATAATGTTGCTGTTGGAGTTAGATAGTCATAATTAAATAATCTTTTAATAACTTTATTTTGTGCTATTTGTAGCTGTTTAATTGTAGTTTTTGGGGCTGATCCCCATATCTCAACAAGGTATTCCAAATGGGGTTTAATAAGGGCATTATAGATAGTATTTCTTATCTTTGGGGGCACGCAGTTGCTCATATTACGTAAGGCGCCAGCAAGGGATGTAAGCTTGGATCTTATGAAGTCGATATGCGGCTTCCATGCTAATTTATCATCTAATAGCAAACCTAGATACTTTTCTGTACTCGAACGTTTTATTGGGATGTGGTTAACTTTTGGTGGGTTATATTTTGTAATTTTTTTGTTTTTGGCAGCAAAAATCATGTATGAAGTTTTTGAAACGTTTATTGTGAGTAGGTTGTGTAAAAACCACTCATTTAAAGTGTCAAGGTCTTTTTGAGCTTCGTTTACTATACTCTTCATAGACTGACCAAAATAAAAGAGACAAGTGTCATCTGCGTACACGGTTAGGTAACCTGTTAGTCCGATCTGATTTATATTGTTGATGTAAATGAGAAACAGCAACGGTCCCAAGATGGAGCCCTGTGGGATTCCACATGTTATTTTTCGAACTGTACTCGAGTATTCACCTATTTTAACTATTTGGGATCGATTTTTAACATATGATGCTAGTATGTTATAAGCTTTTCCAGTAATGCCTAGATTTTTAAGTTTATCAAGCAGTTTCAAGTGACTAACGGTGTCAAAAGCTTTCTTGAGGTCGATGAAAATTCCTAGACATATGTTTTTAGAGTCTATGTTTGTTTTTATATTAGTTATTAGATCCACAGTAGCTGAGAGTGTGTTCGATTTTGGGCGAAAGCCATACTGCTGTTTGATCAAGAAGTTTTTATCAGTTAGGTAGTCATTAAGTCGTGTGTAAATTATTTTTTCGAATATTTTGGATAGCACAGGTAGTACCGAAATAGGTCTATAATTACTAGGGTCGGTTCTTGTACCAGATTTGTAAATTGGTGTTACTTTTGCTATCTTCAAACTATCGGGAAAAACGCCACAGTCAAGGCATTTGTTTATACAGTCTACCAGAGAAAGTACTATGTATGGTTTCATACACTTGATCGATTTGGTGCTTATTCCATCAACACCAGTACTGGTGTTATCTTTTAAGTTTTCTATGATTTTAATTACTTCTTTTGTTGAGCATGGTTTTAGTTCTGCAAGTTTAGTTTCGTGTATATAATTAGAAGCGTACATCAAAGTGTTCCCCGGTAGGCTGTGATAAACAGTGGGAATTTTACCCGCCAATTCAGTACCGATCGAAGAAAAGAAATCATTAAAAGCGTTACATATATTTTCCCTATCTGTTATAGTTTGCGAATTGACTATGATCTTTGGTGGAATTTTGTTTTCTTTAGTTTTATTTACTGATAGCTTATTTATTAGGTTCCACATTTTCTTTGGGCTTTGATCGCATCTTTTGAATTCCTTGTGGTAGAATCCTGTTTTATCTTTCCTTATCCTCTTTACCACTTTATTTCTTTCTTCGATAAATTTATTTCTTAAATCTTCATTGTCTTTGTTTGTTTTCATCTGTTGCCACAAGCTGTTCCTTGAGTTTATCATTTCTATTATTTCTTTGTTGATCCAATCGTCTTTTGGTAAGTTCAATATTTTAGTTTTGTTTATTTTACTGTCATTAATGCATATCTGTATATATTTTTCTAAATTGTTATAATCGTGTTCTTCATTCAAGTAGGTACCTGTTTCAATACTTTTCTGTAGCTTGTCATAGTCTATTGCTTCATATTGTATTCGTTGCTTGGTTTTTTGTTTAAATTTTGATAACTCTATAAATATTTGTTTATGGTCCGATAACGATGATTCCAACAGGGCAAACTGGAATTTGTTATTCTTCAGGTCTGAGATAACGTGGTCCAGGATTGTATTTGTTGTGCTGGTTTGTCGCGTTGAGTAGTTCTTGTCGATATTATTTAATACTGCATAGGCTTCTTCTGCCAAGACTTCGAGATACTGTTTGTTATTGTTGTTGTCGCATAATAGGTCAAGATTGAAGTCTCCAAAAATTATTGATCGCTTTCTTGTCTCCACTTGCTTTGTAAATATATCTATGAACTTTTTAAAATTTGTATCACCAGGTTTATAAATACCTCCAATGTTTAGCGCAAATTTTGGTAGGTAAACCCATAAGTAATGGTTACCATCCTTGTAAATATCTTCTGTTATTTCATAATTTATACTTTTGTGAACATAGATGGATACTCCTCCCCCTTTAGTGTCTTGTCTGTAATTATATATGTGAGCATAGTTAGGGATTGTGTATATTTTAGCATCTTCTTCTGACCTTAGCCATGTCTCTGTCAGAATCACAATGTGTACAATCGAGGGAATAGCTTTAAGTATACATTGAAGTTCTTCAAATTTTCCCGTTACTCTAATGCTTCTAACATTTGTGTAGAACATTTTTAGGCATGATGGGTTTGTTACTAGATCCTGGTATCTATTTACAAGTTTATACGTTATGTTTGTTTCATTTGCGTCTGAGGTATTACCCACATTTGGGGTAATGGCCTTATTTAGTTTTTTGGCTCCTGGACAACGATTTTGGGTACTCCCTTAGTAAATTTTATACTCAGGTCTTTTTCTCCGTTGGCAGTACGTTGTCGCAGTTCTTCTCTTAAGTTGTTCATGTTCTTCTGTTGTGTTGGGGTTTGGTCTGAGTATATTTTGATGTTCGTATCACTAGGTTTAGTTTTTATTTTTAGTATTGTTTTAGCAATGTCCGATGATGTGAAGCTGACTTTTATGGGGCGAGTCTTCTTCTGGTCGTATTTTCCGATTCGTATTATCTTTGTAGGTTTTGGACAGAGAGGGTAAATTGTTGCAATGACTTTAGTAACCTCATTTACGTCGGTTTCTCGCCTTTGTGTAAAGTCGTCTAGGTGTTTTTCTGTAATTCCTCTTATTATAATATTCTTGCTGCGTTCTGTTCGCTCATGCATTTCAGCGATGAGGTCTTCGTAATTGTTGTTTCCAGTATTAGAAGAATCCATTGTGTCTGTGCATGTTTGTGGATTTGATTTCAATATCTGAACATCGGTTTCTAGGGATTTTACCTTTTCCTGTGTTTCATGGACAGTTGCGGTTAGGTTCGTAATCTGTTTCTTAATATTTTTATTTTCTGCAACCAGCTGCTCAGCTGTTGTTTTGAGGTCGGCTAGGTGGTCAGTGATGCAGGAGATGTTGTTGCCTATAGTATTAACATTCTCATTTTGCTTTATAGCATAGCTCTCAAGTAGTTGTAGAATTTCATTTTTGAATTCACTTAACTGTTGAGCAACTGGCTGTGCATGGTCATCATCAGGTATTTTTCTCTTACGGAGGACTAGCTCTTTCAGGTCCACATCACTCAGTTTATCAAGCTTGGAAAGATCTGGCTGCGAGCCACTGCTTCTGGTCACTTTTCCAGAACATGCAGCTCGAGTTTTTAAGCAAGATGCTTTTGGATTTGGTGGTGTCTGTTGCGGTTCCATTATGTTTGCTTTTGATCGTGGGCTCCGGCACTATAAGATCGTAAAAAACTCGAGCGCTTACCGACGTTCCATAGTTGAACAACAAAGTTTGTATGTTTGTTACTTCGCGCACAAAACTACTGAACGGATCGGGCTAAAATTTTGGCACGCACGTAGTTCCAGGCCCGGAATAAAACATAGGCTACCTTCTATCCCATAAATCAGTTCCCATGGGATATAAATAACCTTAAGACGTTTCCATAGAAACAACGCGTGCGAAGCCGCGGGCAGAAACTAGTATGATATAATAATGAAGGCAGCGTTACATCATTTACGACGAACAAACAACAAAGAACAAAAATAAACGAGAAAAGGGACTCAGAGGTAACAAGCTGAAAAGTAACCCCTCTGTTCTTTGTTTAGAACCATTGAATAATAACATTAATAAAATCACCAAGAAACAAAAAACTACGAGTTGGTAGTTATTTATTTATTAAAGCTCATATATATATATACCCACAATTATAATATTATTATAACTATATATATATTTATTATAAGATCTTGCTGTCGTGGCATTTTATAACAAGGGAAAATTGTAAAACGATCATCGAAGCCGCGGGCAGAAACTAGTACCTAATATAGATGTGATGTGATTTTAGTGTGCTTAAGGTAATGATTAACCTGCCTTTCTTAAATTCACATAATTCTTTCCATCCAAAGGTTGCCTGGAAGAGATCGCTTCTAAGCGATAAGGCCGCCCATTGTACTTGTCGCATGTAATGTCTTTTCTGTAATGATCTGTATCTGGTGAATAATAAAGTACTTTTGTATTGTTATCGGACTGATCAAAGTAGCTACACAGTAGGTATCCGTATATATGATACTAATATTATAAACGCGAAAGTTTGTGAGGATGTTCGTTGCTCTTTCACGCAAAAACAACTGAATGGATTTTGATGAAACTTCACAATAATATAGCTCACATATCAGAATAACACATAGGCTACAATTCATAAAGATATATTGTATATTATCCAAAATATCTATCACCACGCGGGTGAAACCGCTGGGCGCAGCTAGTACCTCTATATATACACAGTGGACAGCATTGCAGATTATATCATACAGTCTCGTAGTATCTTTGTGTCAATGGGATAAGGCTTAAAATTCATTGTCACGTAAGTAAATACAGAAAGACCCCAAACAACTGTCGGAAATTGTTTTGGTTATTTCAAAACACAATTTTGAAAGTTAAGCAATAAATGTAATTTATCAGGGGACAGCTTATACGTTTCCCTTTTACAACTGGCCAAAATGGTATTCATTTTAGGAATTACGAATTTTAGTCCAGTTAACAATTTTATTCGCAAAATTCGATTGGAAAAAGATTTATTTAACACGTCGATTTATTATATTTTCTACAAGTGACTAATATGCGTAAATCCACACTAGCGCAGCGGCTGAGAAAATACAGATCTGTGTGACTCAGCACAGCCGTAATATGTTTTTCGACCGAAACGTATGTGCGGCGCAACACAACCGCTGTGTAGAGCGGCAGCACGAATGCTTAGGTTAAAAAAAAGATCGCAGTCGCAAAAAGATCGCCGCAGTCGAAGTGTGCTGACGGCAGCGTTAAAAACAGAGTAGATTTATAGAAATAGGAAAATAACATATGAGTTGTACAAAATATCAAGAAACTATAGAAGAACTTGAAATGGAAACATTCAACCCTTAAGTCCGACAAAGTAAAAAATGAGTAATATTTATACATACATACTCTTATAAATTAAACTTAGATTAACAAACAACTGACAAAATCGTCTCTACTTAGCATGTGCTATGGTGGAGCAAATCTTACCATAGATAGCGCTGGTCTTCCGTGGAGACCGTGGTGCGTAAAGAGTAAGACAAAGGTGTTTATTTTCATCCTATATGTTCAATATATTTATAGAAGCAGCTATAAATTATTATTATTATTTATTTTCTTGGAATTTAGGTTATATAGTATTTTATATTTGTTATTGTTATAAAGTATATATTAGTATAATTAATAAGTAAGTTAAAATGTAATAATTTGACTATTTCTTATTTCATTTATGCACATGTACCCACTTCTCTCTCCACTTTGTCTCTCTCTCCCAACAAGGTTTGCTAAAAGATAACTTTTTTTAGGGTTAAGTTCGCCTTTCTGCACCTAGAAGATAAAAAAGCTTGGAACGAGTTTTGCTCCAACTCAAAATCTACCAACTTACAGATAAGCAAATCAAATGTACTAGACACATAAGTTATGAACATACTAGTGGTTTCTTCTCACTTCTTCCACTGGTGGACAAAAAATTGAAGTGAACTATAAAATAATTTAATTGATAATAATGAATAGTATAAATATGACCTGTCTAAGCCTGCTTATTATAAGCTTAAACTTTTCATTTTCTTTATTTAAATTTTCTAGTATAAGTTTTGTGTTAAGTTTTTCGTGCAAAAAGTATAAATAAATAAATCATAAAACTAAACGAGTGTTCTATTAAAATATTTTATGTAAGATTACAATTTTTTTTTCAAATTGTTTGTCTTCGGCACGAACGCTCTGTCTATATCTTTTTAAAAAAAGATTCAGCTGCTGCTTTTCTATTTTTTTGGCGCACTTCCGCAATGTCTTGGTTTGGTTTCGCACTTCCGCAATGTCTTGGTTTGGTTTCGCACTTCCGTAATGTTTTGGTTTGGTTTCGTATAAGTTATGTCTGTATGTAAACCCAGTAAAAAAACCGGAGGTTTAAATATGGAGAGCGACAGACGGCCAATCCATCTCTCCTGAAATTAGTTTTTAGATATTCCCGTACATGGCGCGCATAACGCGCTATTCAACCGTCTTGTTAAAACCACATAAATTATAAAATAAATAATGCTGGACAATCCTCACAGCATCATCTAGCCCCAAGTTAAGCGGAGCTTGTTTTATGGGTACTAGATGATTGATATACTTTATACAATGCATTACATAGATAGATATTATTTATTATACATAGATAATGACCAGAATACCCGGAACACATATCTGCAGATCGTACCAAAATTTTTGTCCCGAGGCAGGAATGTCTGACGCCGGGCAGAGAATTAATGATATTTTGTATTTTTTCTGGGTCGTCATGAACAACCTGTCCTCCGTTTTAGGCTTGAGTTTCTGATATTCGACCTCTTATATAAATTACGAAATATTTTCTCGCTAGTCAAGGTGAAAAGTTGTATGTTTAACTCGCTCAGCTCAGCTCAGCAGTAGGTATGCCTAAGAGCTACTTGCTACTCTCGTGATACTACTTTAGACTGCTTCGCTAGCTCGGGATTTAAGATAGGCAAGGTAAAATAAATATTTTTGCCCACTGGTTAAACAAATAACTATTAAACGTTTTCATGGTAACAACGCGTGCGAAACCGCGGGTAGAAACTAGTTATTAGCAACGCCTACTAACCAAATTACTTACTAGTTATTAGAAGTGGACTTTGTAGTACAAACTCCACTCCTTAAAATGTTCCGTGTCGTTGACTTTGAGATAATATATATTACCGTATCCCTCCTAGATCAAAGCTTATTTTATCAAGCCAAAATATTTGCGAGCAAAATTCCATGGAAAGCCTCTTTCATATTGAGAAAGGGTTGAATGAGTAAAGCAAACTCCACCTTCCCGTAACACGCATAAGTAGGTAGATAGGTACACTTGAGTCAATATTAAGAGCCAGTGGCTAGTACAATCTTGCACAGTTTGATTCTGCTGATAATTTGAGGGTAGTCTGCACTGCCGAGCCTTTGAAAAACTGCGAATTGGGATCGGCACTTTATGCCATAGGCGCGGTAATATAGTGCCATAGGTTATACTCATCAGCGGCCTATAGCAGTCCATTGCTGGACATAGGCCTCCCCCAATGAGCGCCATAGCGCCCTGTCTTCAGCTGGCCGCATCCAGCATCTACCTGCAGTCTTTCGCAGGTCGTCATCCCACCTGGTCGGATGGCGTCCTACACTACGTTTACAAAGTCGAGGTCTCCACTCAAGAACACGTTTGCCCCAACGGCCGTCGGTTCTTCGCTAGATATGGCCGGTCCACTGCCACTTCAGCTTGCTAATTCTTAGAGCTATGTCGATAACTTTGGTTCTCTGTCGGATGTATTCGTTACGAATAATTCAGAGAAACTCCGGTTATACAGACCAGCATTATTTATTATTTATAGGTCTTCTATCTATTCATCTTCATCTTCTGTCTATTTAGGGTTTACGTGTAGAGGTGAAATCTTAACGAAGTAAATTTTGGGCCTCTGGGCTTAAATACCCGATTTTAGACTATATTCTCTGTCAAGTCTTATCTTAAACAGCAATATTTAAATTTAACGCTTGATATTGTTGAATTTACTTTTAGTGTTAACGAGTAGGTATGATGGAGATATTTAGAATAGAATAGAAAAACATTTATTTGGATACATATACATAATAAATAATAAATAAATAATGCTGGACAATCCACACAGCATTATCTAGCCCCATGGTAAGCAGAGCTTGTGTTATGGGTACTAGATAACTGATATACATAATACAATACATTACATAGATATTTTTTTTTTATTATACATAGAAAACGACCAGAACACCCGGAACAAATATCTGCAGATCGTACATTGTGTGTACGATCTGCAGATATTGTTCCGAGTCGGGAATCGAACCCGCAACCTCCTGCATTGCAGGCGGACCTTCGCCCACCGCGCCACATCGGTCGTCAAACGTATTTGTAATTTTCGATGTATTAGATAGGTCGACGCCTCGAAACATCTTCGGGCAAAATAAAAAAAAGTATGGCTTAGTTATATATAAATTATACATTGCGCATTTTTCATGTGTTATTCCAGACGATGAACCGCTGATGATGATGATGATGTTGACGATGAGACACAACATCACTTTTTTTTATTTCACAATATTATAACATAGTCCTCAGTGTTATGAACTAAGATCTTTTTGGCCAGTCATCGTGACTTTGAACATAGCGGCTTATTTATAAACGGTGCCCAGTTTAAGGCGAAGTGAGTTTGCTTTTCCGAGACAAGGACGAACGAGCGCCTTGACCGGCCCGCGCGCAATTTCACTGGTTTTTATTTTAAATTTGTTATTGCTCTAAAACAATACTGTTTCTCAAAAAATTAAGACCATAATTTTCTAAAGTATTTATTAGGGAACACGTAAAAGAAATTCCATTACAATAATATTAAATAACTAGCAAATAAAAATGGTTTTTCCGTAGAGATATCTCTGTAAAACTGAAGATTTAGAGGAAAGTTTGCCATTTTTTTCTATCGAGTCAAGTTTAGTCAATCGTGTTTCGACTCCCATAACATACTAACTAATATCCTAAACTTTTGATTCTCATCAGAATTTATTCGAAAAATAGGAGTTTTGTTCCCTTAAAATTGATTTTCCGTCAAAATATGGGGACTCATTTCACCTTAAGGCATCAAGGCATTAGAGTCGTTCCATTATCAATACAAGAATTATTTATTATTAGTATATTAAGTGATAAAACCATTTTAATATACTTTATTAATTCGTTTTATGATATAATATATTTTTATTGCTATTAAGTAACGCCATCGGTTAGCCACAAATAACGACGTTGAAAATTTTTGTACCGTAAGATATATAGCGGTTAACGTAGTGTAGGACGCCCTCCGACCAGGTGGGATGACGACCTGCGAAAGACTGCAGGTAGATGCTGGATGCGGCAAGCTGAAGACAGGGCGCTATGGCCCTCATTGGGGGAGGCCTATGTCCAGCAGTGGACTGCTATAGCTTATGATGATGTTGATGATGATGTCTGATCAAGGCATTAGAGTCGTTCCATTATCAATACAAGAATTAATTATTATTAATATATTAAGTGATAAAACCATTTAAATATACTTTATTAATTGGTTTTATGATATAATATATTTTTATTGCTTTTAAGTAACGCTATCAGTTAGCCACAAATAACGACGTTGTAAATTTTTGTACCGTAGTAAGATACATAGCGGTAAACGTAGTGTAGGACGCCCTCCGACCAGGTGGGATGACGACCTGCGAAAGACTGCAGGTAGATGCTGGATGCGGCAAGCTGAAGACAGGGCGCTATGGCGCTCATTGGGGGAGGCCTATGTCCAGCAGTGGACTGCTATAGGATGATGATGATGATGAAGATATATAGCTAGACAATGTTTATAAGTAGGCCCCTAATCGGTAATACCCTATGCATTGCACGATAGCTTATCTATACATTGATATCTCTCTATAAATATTTACCTGTCGTATCTGTGTTCATTCAATGCAGCGTACGTTCACTTGGCTATTGGACGTGTAGCAAATTAGTGATATAAAATATTTTTTATAAATAAACCAACATGGCGCCCGAGATCAAATATACTGACGTAAGTTTATTTCTTGTTATGTCTTGTTATTTACTAATATCATTAACAGTAACTGCTGTGCTGTTTAAATAACGATTCAAAAATTCATATTTTTTTTCCGAAAAGATATTAACAGGTTGGTTAACAACAGTTGTTAACCACCCTGTTAATATATTTTCGAACACCTTTTAATATCTACGATATAAAAAAATTGTTTCTATGTGTTAATAATTATAGTTTCTCATTAGTAACATTGAGTTAAGTGTTTAATTTGTCCCCTTTGAATATTATGGAACTCATATATCATTTTGCCCTTTTTTATTGACTTTGGCTATGTGCGCTATGATAATAATTTTCAATCTGCATGCTTTATTTGCTAATAAATAATAATCTTTATTCGAAACAAAAAAATAAATTGTATAAGTACGGGGCACAATTGTGGGCTGACTACCGCAAAAGTAATTTTTTTTTTCTATGGACTTTAAAATGTAAAATACTATCCAACTCTTCAATTTTAATTATTAAAAAATAATAAGGAAATATTGTTTAAATAGTTTTTCCTAATTATGATTTATTTACAAAAGAATACAATTTTACTGTTCCTTTAATAGTTACTCATGTCATGTTTAAAATTTTACTTGTGACCTTACTACTACCTTACTACTTGCAATAAATATAAAAATAAATAAATAATGCTGGACAATTCACACAGCATTATCTAGCCCCATGGTAAGCAGAGCTTGTGTTATGGGTACTAGATAACTGATATACATAATACACTACATTACATAGATAGATATTTTTTATTATACTTGCATAGAAAACGACCAGAACACCCGAAACAAATATCTGCAGATCGTACACAATTGTACCGAGGCGGGAATCGAACCCGCAACCTCCTGCGACGCAGGACCTTTGACCACCGCGCCACATCGGTCTTCGTTAATATACTTTGACTTATTTTGTATTGACGTGATTTGAATTTTGCATTATTTTAGATTTTTGCATTATTGTTGATTTTTGCATTGTTACAACAAGGGAGTTATATACTTTAATTTTTCTTTTTTCAGTTATTCATTGACAATAAGTGGGTGCCAGCTAAAAGCAAGAAGACGTTCAAAACCTACAACCCTCACGATGGCTCCGTTATTGCTGAAGTGGCCGAGGGTGGCAAGGTAAGGAATGCTTATTCCAATAACTTGGCGTATTTAAAAAACCATAAACCGATTTCAAATCATAGTATGAAACAAAGTCGTTTCCACGCTTTGTCTGTCTGTCCCTCCCTATGTATGCTGGGGTCTTTAAAATTACGCAACGGATTTTGATGCGGTTTTATATTTAGTTAATAGATAGAGTGATGCAAGAGGAAGGTTTATAAACCATTTGACGCATAGTCAATGGTTGATATCTTGTATCCGTCTATAAGCCCTCCACGCGGGCGAAACCGCGGGGCTCAGATAGTTCCTAAATAAACAAAAATGAGTTTGGATGAAACTTCGATAGCGTGATTAAATTATTCAAGTGGCGGCATCTAGATAAAATTCGAATAGAAAGTTTGAAGGATGACACATGGATAAAGCGACGAAAGAAATGACATCTTGTTTACGCCCGTTGCCGTGGAAACCATTTGCTATGAGTGATATGAAAATAATTATCATGTGATGATGCTTTAGATAAGTTTTAAGGCGTACATATCAATTCCTTGAGGATAAAACTTTCATGAGACCACATCCAAATTAACTTATATACAACATGAGAAGAATCATTGTCGAAGATATCACCAAAATTGTTGTAGCTAGTCGTGATTTTCCTAAAGAATTATGTTGTTCTTGACGAGATTAATAGGTACTAATAATAATATTTTTTATGGGACCAATTCGAGTACATTATCGGTCAATAATTGACGGATAAATCAATAAACACAAAAAAAATACGAGGCCGAAACTTCGGTCAGAAGGACATCACGTAATATAGGATTAGATTAGCCCGTTTTTGGCCATAAGTTTAGATCTTAGAAGCATGTTTGTAATAATAATAAACACTTTGACTGCTGAAATCACACGGTATGTGTTTTCTACAAGTGACTAATATGCGTAAATCCACACTAGCGCAACGGCTGAGAAAATACAGATCTTAGTGACTCAGCACAGCCGTAATATTTTTCGAACGAAACGCATGTGCGGCGCAACACAACCGCTGTGTAGAGCGGCAGCGCGAATTTTTTAGGTTAAAAAAAAGATCGCAGTCAAAGTGTTAAGGGCTGTGGATTTTCCTTAATAAATAAATAGATAGGGCACTTTAAACCTGCTATCACGAGGCTTGCCTCGCCAAAACTCGATCGCAGTTTCTTGAAACATCTGAATTGACACAAGTTTAGTGATACGACTATTTTGCTACATGATAGACAAGTTAATGACAGGCGAATGCATCGCTTAGTAATTGTATTACTCTAAAATGTGGTGAGATAAGAAGCTTACCTGCCTACAATGTTTTGCCATTATGTCATTACTAGCTGCGCCCCGCGGTTTCACCCGCGTGGTGATAGATATTTTAGATAATATACTATATATCTTTATGAATTGTAGCCTATGTGTTATTCTGATATGTAAGCTATATTATTGTGAAGTTTCATTAAAATCCATTCCAATTGTAGTTTTTACGTGAAAGAGTAACAAACATCCATTCATCCATTCTTACAAACTTTGACGTTTATAATATTAGTAGCCGCTGGCAGAAGTTAGTCATACATAATGACTAACTTCTGCCAGCGGCTTCGCACACGCTTTACAAGTAGTTTATGTCGTACCCCGGGATATTATTTACCTTCATGCAAAATTTCATAAATATCTGTTCAGCCATTTAGGCGTGAATAGGTAACAGATAGCTAGAGTTACTTTCGCTTTCTATAATACTCGACTATAGTTGTGTATAGAGTAGCTGGTTCCGTGGCTACGCCGCCAGCCTAAAATCTGCAAAGGGTTTTAAATTTTGACACGGAACCCTAATTATTCTTATAAATAAAAGGGTTAGCCGCTATGATCTCCATCATCTTGCGGATAGATAAAAATAAGATAAAGATTCATTTATTTGTTTCAACATAACAGTTGGTTACAGTTGTATATCTTAAATATATTAAAAGTTTCAATTATGTTCTACCTTAAAACTAGACATGCTAATATTTAAGAATGTTGTTAGATAAAATAAAATTTGCTGTTTTGTTAGTACATCATCATCATCATCAGCCTATAGCAGTCCACTGCTGGACATAGGCCTCCCCCAATGAGCGCCATAGCGCCCTGTCTTCAGCTTGCCGAATCCAGCATCTACCTGCTGTCTTTCGCAGGTCGTCATCCCACCTGGTCGGGGGGCATCCTACACTACGTTTAGCGTGTCGTGGTCTCCACTCAAGAACACGATTGTGTGTGTACACAATTAAAAAAATAACGCTTATCTGCGCATGGCCTTGCTAACCTAGCAATTTATTACCTGCATATAACAAGTCGTCTACTATTCTGTAGATTGTAAATGTGACGTCCTCCATTACTACGAGTACCATCATGGATGAATTAGAGCCTCTTTGTTATGCTATGGCCTTTCGATTTACATTCAAATTGTACATATGCTTAGCGAAGTCACAGAATAACTACATACTATATAAATAAATAAACAATAATAATAAATAATGCTGAACAATTCACACAGCATTATCCCCAGCCCCATGGTAAGCAGAGCTTGTGTTATGGGTACTAGATAACTGATATACATAATACAATACATTACATAGATAGATATTTTTTTATTATACATAGAAAACGACCAGAACACCCGAAACAAATATCTGCAGATTGTACACACATTTGTTCCGAGGTGGGAATCGAACCCGCAACCTCCTACGTCGCAGGCGGACCTTCGCCCACCGCGCCACATCGGTCGGCATATACAAATTTGAATTTATTTTATAAATTATACTAGCTCGAATATGGACATTTTAATTGTTTTTGCACCATAACTTTAATGATGACTGAAATAAATGTTTTATTGAATTGAATTGAATGGTACCTACCTACTAACGGCGAAGTGAGGAATTTACTAGAATCCTGAGTGCTAGAAGGATTCAATCACGCCCAAGACGAAGACAGCTTTATGCACGAGGAGAATACCCCACTGAAACACAATTTCTGCACGAAAATAGTGAAAGTTTGGTCATTGAAGTTTGGTAGCGTGTTTTGCGGCATTCGTTTTTTTTATTCCGTGTTCTGACAAGAGGTTAGTTCGAATTTTGAAAGATCTTATTTTACCTTTGAGAATTCAACCAAGTCTATTTTACGGATCAAAATATATTCGGAATTTTATACCAAGGTGTATAAAATTCCGAATATATTTTGATGTTCTAAATTCAATATCGTTATTCCCTTAGGAGTAATACATTAATAATTGAATATTCGTTATCCTCTTGGGAGTAATGTTCATTATTCCCAAGGGAATGAGTTTTGAATTTAGAATCATATGGATATGTTGAAATCAACAACATATCCATATAATTAAAATATATATGGATATGTTGAACTAATAAATTATTCCAGCAGTCCTTAATACCGACATTTTACCTAGGTTAACTTCTTGAATAGAGAAATGCATCTGTTTTTTTTTAATTTATAATTTTGGGAAAACTAACAGCTAGGTAACTAAATACTAAACATAGTGTGTAACTAACGGCTAACTGTAAGTTTCCACAGGCGAAAGAAAAAACATACTAAAGTTAAATAAAAATAGTTGAAAAGGATTTTTCCTATTCAAATAAAATAGTTGAAAAGGAAAAAAGACAGCATATTTAGTTGAAAAAAACTTTTTTTTCACATTTTTTGGACACAAATAACACGTTATGTACTATAGAGCGGTCCATAATCGCCATAGAGTCAATATATTAGGAGCTAGGCCACATCCTGAAACATCTCAATACCTATTTTTAAACTTACGCGATCTGAACACATAATTATAAGTATTGATACAACGGGTATTTATCGCGTTTATTTACCTTTTTCCCGACGTTTCAACAGGTTTACACTCTGTCGTGGTCACGGGATGACTGGAGAGAGACAGAGTGTAAACCTGTTGAAACGTCGGGGAAAAGGTAAATAAACGCGATAAATACCCGTTGTATCAATACTTATAATTATCTCAATATCTATATAATAATAATTATCTACAGAGATAATCATTACAACTGAATAAAAGGTTTAAAACGGGTTGATTGAGATATGCATAGGCGTAACGCAATCATTCCCTAGTAAGCGGTACATTAAAACGTGTTGGAATTGGACATTGCTCTCGTATTGATGTAACATTTAATTTGTATGACAGAACCGGTTGGTTCCGGTTGGTTCTGGTCACAAATAATAAATGTAACTGTACCTAGAGTCTGTGCAAAAAGAGAAGTCTCGTGGCGAAACGGTGAACTAACATATTAGCGCAACAAAAGTAGTACATATTGAACTTAATTTAAATAGATTTGATTTAGGTACATTCATTAACATTTTAGCGGAACCAGATTCAGCAGCGGCTGTCTCATTATTCAAAATTTTCATGCATCATTGACTCCCTTTAAAAATAGCCACAATTTATATGTTTTTATTTTGCTATTTATTTTGTTTTGTTTGTTAGTTATAAGTTTAGGTTATGATAGGATTGGCTAACTTTACGAAGTAAAAGTCCTTAACAATAATATGATTAACAAAACACGCACGCCCTCCATTCTTAGGAGACTTCTCTTTTTGCACAGACTCTACCTAGTTAGCTGTTGCTATTTGCGCAACCAAGACATGACCTTCAGAACTGTTGTTTTTATTTACCTGTCCGCTATTATTTACACTTACGTAATATACAAACGAGTAAGAAATAACTGTAAAAATATTAATTTATGAGGTGATTGCTTTACTGCCTGTCGTTTGTTGTGACTCGTGTACGCAATTACGCATCCGTGTTTTCGCATGCATATTTAAATAATATATAATTTATATATTATTTACCTATTGCCTTAATGATTGATTACATAAACATAGGAGTATGCAATTATACATCCGTGTTTTCGCATGCATACTGAAATAAGAAATAATTTATATATTATTTACCTATTGCCTTTATTATTTATTACTTAAACATTGGATGACATAGGAATACCTTTTTAAAAAGCTATTGAAAAAGGTGACAACTCGGTGTAAAGCTGGAGTAATTTCATGTAATGATTCTTTAAAAAATCTCCTATTAAAAGGATTCTATTTCTTTAAAAGGCTTCAAAAATATATAAGATAAACATGTACTTTTTGAACGAAATAAAAAAAATTGTATTTAAAAATAATATATTATTTTTAAATACAAATTTTCTGTTACATTTATCGCGCTATAACAATGGCGGGCAATTGTTCCGCCCTGGTTTAAGTTATCAATGTAGGTACCACTACAACACTGGATATTACTAGACTTATATAATATATACATATATGTATATATTTGACGGCCTCTGTGACGCGGTGGGCCAAGGTCCGTCTGCGACACAGAAGGTGTGGTGACTACTTTGGTAGTTAAGTCACAACTCAGAACAAGAATGTAATCTGCAAGCCAAGTTGCATATAGTTTTTTTTAGTTTTTAAAGCATTTTAGTGGAAAAAAATCTCAATTAATAATGAAATAATATCATTTTTCATCTCGCATTTTTAAATTTAGAGCGATAATTGTTGTTTTAATACTGATAAATAACCAGTGTTTATTCTTTTTTTATAAATCAGAAGAAAAAAATAGATTTAAATGGATAGTTTTTTTTAAATCAATTTTTGAGGTTGCACTTTTCACTTATTTTGAAAAAAGCTAAAAAACATGATAACTTAAAAATGGTTCACTTTTGCATGATGCGCATGGGGGTGAAAATTATCGCAATTAGTCACCCCTATCACCTCCTAACGGGAATACGTCGAATTACCAATAACCCTGTATAGTCTATTGTATTAAGTATATCAGTCATTTAGTACCCATAACACAAACTCTGCTCACCTTAAGGCTAGAATAATGATGTGTGGATTGTCGAGCATTATTTATTTATTATATTCTGTTGCAGGCTGACATAAACCTGGCAGTGGAGGCGGCTGAGCGTGCCTTCCATCGTAACTCTGAGTGGCGTCTCCTGGACGCATCAGAGCGAGGTGACCTGCTGCGAAGGTTCGCAGACCTCCTCGACAGGGATGCCGAGTACCTGGCCGCCTTGGAGACCCACAACAACGGCATGATCACCAATATGTCCACGATGATGAGCCGCAACTTCGGCAAGACGGTGCGGTATATCGCCGGGTTAGCTGATAAGATTCAAGGGGATACTATTCCTTTAGGTAAGATTCTGTGTAAGGACACGAACAAATATGGGTAGGAAGATAAAAACTATTTTTTTTTTACTTCCTACCCATATCATTGAATTATTAAAAATTGCTATTTTGAATATCAATTCAGATTATAAAAAAAAATTCTAACTTACAAAATAAGCACACAGGTCAAAAATTATAACATAAAAAAATGGGATTCGCTGATGACATACTTTTAATGGCGGATACTAGAGGAGCTGAATCAGATGCTGGACGGCCTAGCTTCAGCCTCGCGACGCATCGGTATTGGCATGAATTTGGATAAAACCTAGGTCATGATATTATTTTTATTTATTTTTATTTTTATGCTGGACAATTCACACAACATTATCCAGCCCCATGGTAAGCAGAGCTTGTGTTATGGGTACTAGATAACTGATATACATAATACAATACATTACATAGATATATATTTTTATTATATATAGAAAACGACCAGAACACCCGAAACAAATATCTGCAGATCATACACAATTGTTCCGAGGCGGGAATCGAACCCGCAACCTCCTGCGTCGCAAGCGGACCTTCGCCCACCGCGCCACATCGGCCGTCAACAATATATATAAAATTTTATAATATTAAAGCCACATTGATCCAATACCGGTTGTCGTACATGGTCACCTTCTCGAAATCCTTTCTATTCGGAAAGGAAAAAATAACAAGAAATACTCGTATTTGCTGGAGTTCAGATAACTTTGATTGATGTATTTAGTACTAAGTATATAGTTGTTATGTGGTATAGTGGTAATAATTCCTTCGTTTTCGTGTGTGTCAGTTCTTTATTATAAGAAATACAATATGCCACTTATCAGACGTGATGTGTAGGTAATAGGAAAACAGAAAACGAACCTAAGTAATAATACCATAGCTACTTAATGAGGAGGAAAATTCGCGCTAAAATATCTTCATTCATGGGGAAACCATATGTAAGGTAAGTAGGAAACTATATGTAAACTTTGCTTTTGTTCCACAATAAACGATTTATTCATGGGGAAACCACTATACACATTACACACACACAATACAAATTGAATTAATGATTTCAATGGCCTGGTTAGTCAGTTAAACGGTCAATTAATCAATTAAGTATTTATTGAACTTACGAATTTTTAATAATGTAGCAATGAGCTTGCAATATTATTAATAATAAAATTAGCTTTTATAGGTATCAACCTAATTAATTATTATTTAGCTTTTTGGACGCATCTCGTCCAAAACGGTTATCAAAGAGAATGAAATATTTAATAAATTATTCATCCAAAGCCAGCCGTTAAATTTTGTGATTTCATTCATTAGATTTTATGCATTGTGTCTACTGACGAGGATAGAGCCTCGGACCAGAACCAGTAGGCAATGATCTGTTGATATTTATTGTTTTCGATTCATTTTTTGCAAATTTTGCAAAGTGACCTCTAGCAGGGGTCGAGCTCTCGACCAAAGCCGGTATTATAGTCGAGCGGAGCAAGTCGCAAGTGTTTTTGTGTTTTTCTTTGATTGCAGTTTTTGGCAAATTGACCTAAAACAGAGGTGAAGAATCTCTGACTACCGCCAGAACCTATAAATGCTATATAGGAAATGTTATAGTTGCATTCGATTTTTTGCGGTGTTTGGGAAACTGTCCTTAAACGAAGGTGGAGCCCCAGACCAATCGCAGCAATATTTTTGTCTTCAAGTGGAGCCAAACCGAGACTTCTTCCACTAGTGGACAAAAAATTTAAGTGAACAGTAAAATAATTTTATTTGATAATAATTTAATGTATAAAATATGACTTGTCTATGTGTTTATTTTGAAAGCCTAAAGAATAAATGATTTTTGACTTTTTTGACTGTTTGGTAATATTTCGTTTTCGTTAGTTGTTTGTGTTAAGTAATATTTAGCAAAGGCAAAGTAAATTACAAATTTTATGGCTGTTTAAGTTGGTAGTGTAATATAACATTTACATTATTACAATTATTTAAGAAGATAGCAGTTTACAGTTGACGACCGATGTGGCGCGGTGGGCGAAGGTCCGCCTGCGACGCAGGAGGTTGCGGGTTCGATTCCCGCCTCGGAACAATTGTGTGTACGATCTGCAGATATTTTTTCCGGGTGTTCTGGTTAAAATATTTATCTATGTAATGTATTGTATTATGTATATCAGTTATCTAGTGCCCATAACACAAGCTCTGCTTAGCTTGGGGCTAGATAATGCTGTGTGAATTGTCCAGCATTATTTATTTTATTTTATTTATACAGTATAAAGCACTCACTCAATATTGACTCTTTGTTTGTTTTTAGACGGTGAATTCTTTTCGTACACTCTGAAGCAGCCCGTCGGAGTTTGTGGTCTGATTCTTCCCTGGAACGGACCCATCGCCATGTTCTTGAACAAGGTCTGCACATCGCTAGCAGCAGGTAAATATCATTTATTTACGCAGTCACTTGCTGCGGTTGGAGCATATTCTTCAAGTTATGCATAAACGGAGTTTTTCCTGCCAAAATAGTGAATATTGGTACCTACATACTATTTATTTATGTATTCAAGTAGTGTATTTTTAGTTTGGTATTTGTTCATCATCATCATCATCATCAGCCTATAGCAGTCCACTGCTGGACATAGGCCTCCCCCAATGAGCGCCAAAGCGCCCTGTCTTCAGCTTGCCGCATCCAGCATCTCCCTGCAGTCTTTCGCAGGTCGTCATCCCACCTGGTCGGAGGGCGTCCTACACTGCGTTTGCCGAGTCGTGGTCTCCACTCAAGAATACGCTTGCCCCAGCGGCCGTCGGTTCTTCGCGAGATATATGTGGTCATAATATACTTAGCAAAATGTGTAGGAAATCTACTCTAAACCTTTTATTAGCTTAGGCCCCACGCAAACCGTCCAAAGTATATCTAATAGCCGTCGTTCATTATATTCTACTCTCAGACAATAGAAAGCTCATATTATAAATACCATCATTCATTCGAATGGGTAAGTACAATCAAGTGTTTAAAAAAAATTGCATCTTCTTATAGATGTCGCAGCTAATATTGCGTCACACACGTCGCCAGCATAACGTGCTAGTAAATATGTTTATTTTATGTATGTTAGATTGAAGTATATATTTTACATGGGCCGTAGTTTTTAAGTATTTTCCTTCCTGAATCCTGAACTAGACTAATTTTGTCGAACGATGTAAAAATTTATTATTATTATTATACACTCATTTATGTTAAATTCTCGTAGGAAATACATTATTTACCATAGAAAATACAAAAAAATATTATAAAACTATTTTACAGTAAAAAATATATCAAAACGGTAGATCACAGACCGCGAAGCTAGGCTCAAGCGGCCGGTGACTAGGGCTGCAGAGAAAAGAACTTCTTGACGATACGTGCCGAGTCATAGAGTACAGCCTTTTGGATCTGGCCCATGATCCAATTTCCTAGCGAGAGTCTCTTCAGATGTTTGATTATTATTATTATTTGATGTGTCCAGGATGTACGGCGGTGGTGAAGCCGGCAGAGCAGACCCCGCTGACAGCTCTGGCGCTGGTCGCGCTGCTGAAGGAGGCTGGTCTGCCGCGCGGCGTCGTCAACGTGGTCAATGGCTTCGGAGAGGATGCCGGGGTCACGCTCACGCACCATCCTAAAGTGCAGAAGATATCCTTTACTGGATCTCTGGAGGTTAGTTACATAGAATATCTGCTGAGAGCCCTGGCGCTGGTCGCGCTGCTGAAGGAGGCGGGTCTGCCGCGCGGCGTCGTCAATGGCTTCGGAGAGGATGCCGGGGTCACGCTCACGCACCATCCTAAAGTGCAGAAGATATCCTTTACTGGATCTCTGGAGGTTAGTTACATAGAATATCTGCTGACAGCCCTGGCGATGGTCGCGCTGCTGAAGGAGGCGGGTCTGCCGCGCGGCGTCGTCAATGGCTTCGGAGAGGATGCCGGGGTCACGCTCACGCACCATCCTAAAATGCAGAAGATATCCTTTACTGGATCTCTGGAGGTTAGTTACATAGAATATCTGCTGACAGCCCTGGCGATGGTCGCGCTGCTGAAGGAGGCGGGTCTGCCGCGCGGCGTCGTCAATGGCTTCGGAGAGGATGCCGGGGTCACGCTCACGCACCATCCTAAAGTGCAGAAGATATCCTTTACAGGATCTCTGGAGGTTAGTTACGTAGAATATCTGTAATACTGTCCAATACAACACCACTGACTGGGTGAAATTACTTATACTCTACCTATCGATTTAGTTATTTTGGTTTTATTTTCTTCGCTGCTACTGTCCTATTTTTTTTGTAATTTTGTGTTTTCTATGGATCTTTCTTTGTCTGGAAATAAAGAATTTGAATTGGATTGAATTGCATATCACACTGTTGTTGGATATTTGTTACCTCTTCCAAAACTACTGATGAAAATAGAGCAACATTATACTGAGACAGGACCTATATAATTGGTTCGCTGCGTAGAGTCGTGCGTTGTGATAGCGATGCACATTGGCTATTACAACACAATGCTGAGTCGGACGCCATTTAAAAAAAAATGTTGCTCTACTTTCATCAGTAGTTTTGGAAGAGGTAACTTAGTTATGTAGTCTTTATGGTGTTGGGCAATTAAGGAAAGTAAATTAGTTAAATGCTACAAATAAAGGTTTTTATATTTCTATTCTATTTCTAGTCACTTGTTGCTTTTTATAGATAGTTCATTTTTATTTAGTTACTAGCTACGCCCCGCGGCTTCGCCTGCATGAAAATTCATGTGTCAAACAGTTTATAAAACTTCCTCTTGAATCACTCTATCTATTAAAAAACCGAATCAAAATCCGTTGCGTAGTTGTAATGATCTAAGCATACATAGAGTCAGACAGACAGCGGGAAGCGACTTCGATTTATACTGTGTAGTGATAATAATGTTCTTCTGTACAGGTGGGCAAGCTGATTCAACAAGCGGCCGGCGCCAACAACCTTAAGCGTGTCACCCTCGAGCTGGGCGGGAAGAGTCCGCTTATCATCATGAATGACGCTGATTGTAAGCATTTCGTTCATAAAGCATTTCATATAGTACAGTACTCGCAACTACGGTACAAAGGTCTGAACTACTTTCTCTTTGAAAATAAAATCTTACCATGTTTTTAACCGACTTCGAAAAAGGAGGAGGTTCTCAACTCTACTATTTACATACTAGTGGTTTCTTGTCACTTCTTCCACTAGTGGACAAAAAATTTAAGTGAACTATAAAATATGACGTGTCTAAGTACTTATTTGTAAGCTCAAAGAAATAAAAACTTTTCATTTTCATTTTCATTTTCATTACTGTTTTTTTTAGTTACCTCATAATTTTCGACTGGGTGAACTGATTTTTATGACTCTTTTTATATTTGAAAGCTGGTGATTACCATGTGTTCCCATCAATTTGGTCCAGTTCTGACAATGGCATCCAATGAGAAAACCATATAAGTTTTAAATTTGCATTAAGTATGTGCGCGACAAATGGACGAATAACTCATTATCACGCCAACCGATTTCGATGATTCGTTTTTAAAAATGAGTTTTGTACCCATTTTAATTATTTAGGAATTAGAAATCGGTTTATAATTTTTAAAATACGTAAAAATATTTTATTACAGTGAACATCGCAGTACCAGCAGCGGCAATGGCTGTATTCACTCACCAAGGACAGATCTGCATCGCTGCGTCTCGTCTCTTCGTACAGTCGGGTATCTACGACAAGTTCGTGGAGGCAGCCGTCAACTTCGCGAAGGGCATCAAGATTGGCAGCCCTACCGATCCTACTACTCAACACGGGCCTCAAGTAAAAGGGTTTTCTTTAACTTAATTTATAGGTTGCGTTTAGATGTAGACAATATCTTTATTTTAAGCAATACCATCGCATCATCATCATCTCAAGGTTGCCTGGGAGAAATTGCTGTCAGCGATAAGGCCGCCTATTGTACTTTTAATATATAATAAATTTATTTGCTGCGCTGCCTGCATCACAATGGTAGTGTTTTAATCTTATTCTGCCCACGGCTTCGTATCGTTGGCCGACTGCTTTTTATAGAAGGGCCTAAAACAGAAAATTTAATGAATTTAAATTAAATCGAGTACCTACTCCTCCTGTTTCTCATTACTGGCGGACGCAGCCGGCGCGTGGGCGTTAATGCTGATTAACGCCCACGTACCGACTGCGTCCGTTCTTACGGGCACTGACGAGATCTCATCTGTTTGTTTTATTTTAGTTTATGACTGGGCGATCTGGTCCCGTTGATAGTCTTTGGAATTTAACTTGACTGATGAATTATATAATACAAACAACCGGAGTAAATTTAAGCGCTCGATACGATATTTTTAGCCATGTTATTTGCGGAATATTTATATTTTTAAACAAACATTTACTTTACAATTTGATTGAAGAACACTTCTAGCTTTAAATTTTTGAATTTCTTATATAACTTTATAGACTTATCTAGGTTATTGAGAGCGAATATTTGTTCATAGAGTGTTTCTTGTTGAGACTGAGATAACTATAAAACAATGTGTATATAATATCATTTTACACACGAGCTTTGGAGAACAGCCACAGCTCACTGTCACAAAACCGTACCTACGCTATTATATTATTAACGCAAGATATGAGTAGCAGCAGGAACTGTATTCTCATTCGGCAAAGAGAATTTATTTTCTTCATATTTTGTGGTATTTACTGTAAAATATAATAGGTATCACATATTCACCAGAATGTCTAACTCATAGGTGGACGAATCCATGATGAACAAAGTCCTGGGTTACATAGACAAAGGCAAGAAGCAGGGAGCCAAACTACTGGCTGGCGGCAAGCGCGTGGGCACCACCGGTTACTACATCGAGCCGACTGTCTTCGCTGACGTCACCGATGACATGGTTATTGCTCAGGAAGAGGTGAGTGTTTCTTCAAGAAGCAGGGAGCCATGCTGCTGGCTGGCGGCAAGCGAGTGGGCACCACCGGTTACTAGGTATCGAGCCGACTGTCTTCGCTGACGTCACCGACGCCATGGTCATTACTCACGAAGAGGAGAGGGTTTCTCTCCGAGGGAGTCATCTCCTCTTATTATGTGCATATATCAGCCATCTAGTACCCATAAAACAAGCTAGTCAGATACAGCTTTGTATAAAAAATCTAGTATTACGTATTTATTTACATATTTCTTTTGGTAATTTGCTGCAAGGGGTTAAGTGGCTCCCAGCATACCAGACAATAATACTTTAAAAAAAAATATATATACTTACTACTTACCACTCAACAGATATTCGGTCCAGTCCAAAGCATCCTCAAGTTCGATCGCCTAGAAGACGTCATAGATCGCGCAAACAACACTAACTTCGGCCTCGCCGCAGGAATCTTCACAACCAACATAAACAACGCTCTACAGTTCAGCAAACATGTTGAGGCTGGAACCGTCTGGTAGGTTTTTAAACCTTTGTTTGACTTGCCGGTTTAAGATCATTAACGATTTAAGCCAATAAAATGTCTGATAACCTGCTGAACATAGACATAGGCCTTCCTAAGGGACGCAACAAATAGCGATTTTAAGTTGCCTTCATCTGTCGACTCCCCGCAACCTCTACAAAGTCTTCGGCCCATCAAACGATTGTCTGACTTGACTCACTGCTATGAAAGCCCTAATATTAATCCAGTAGGAAAACCCTCATATACTTCATCATATCGTCACAAACCGTCATCATTTGACACATTTTAATGACACAAATATTTATTTCAGGGTGAACACTTACTTGGCATTCGGACCACAGGCTCCTTTCGGTGGCTTTAAAGAATCAGGACTGGGCCGGGAAAAGTAAGTTAATTTTAGAGGTTAAATATTTTTAAACTTACGCGATCTGAACATAGTTATAAGCACTAATACACACAGAAGAGAGGTTTAGTTCAGAAATACCTAGGTTGTGTACCTGGGTTGTGTACGTGTGTATTGCTCAGTGTTCATTAATCCAATACCGCACACAGCACGAGAACGTGCATTCAATGTAATAGGCTTAAACTTGAGACATTTTAGAATGTCAAAATGGCTTTCCATAAGCTTTAAACGAGTGGTCCGCCACTGATGTCGTCAATATATAATGCATCTAAACGTTAAGAGTTAATGTCTATAATTTAATGCACTTTTTGCAGTGGTGCTTTCCAGATGTGAGACTAGCTACCCACATCCGGGTGATTATGTAACTCGCGACCGGTTTGCGACAGGCGTAAATTAAGCAATCAGTGCTGTCAAACGTAAATTTTGTATTAGTTTGACAACAGCTACAACGTCAAAATTGGCGTTTGACAGCACTGATTGCTTAATTTACGCCTGTCGCAAACCGGTCGCGAGTTACATAATCACCATACGGGTATCTTATACAGATGTGAAAATACACATAGTCGAGGCCCTTTTAAAATCAAAGTTTAACCATTTGCCCGTCCTGATAGAAGAATATTTGATAATTTCTTATGGGTATAATTCTTATGGGAATTTACTAGAAATATATTTATCCCAAATGTTGAAGGTTTCCAAACTTCCCAAAGTTTGAAAACCTTCAACATTTGGGATATCAATCTATTCACTCGTTGATGAATTTCAATCTATTCATATTCGTAGATTTAAATATCTTGGATAGATTTGAGATTGAAGATTTCTCGACTGAAATAGACGAAGTTTATTCAAGTATCAAAATAAAGCTCTTTGAAACACTCGGTTTAAAACTAAGGTAAATTTGATGTCGCATATTTGTAAACAAACCACGGCACAAAAACTAAAACGGTGAGTATTCGATTTTGTGTCGTAGTTTGTTTACAGCGTCGAGTTTTAAATATATCAAAAAAAAGTGTATCGTACTTTTTTTTAAATAAACATTGCTTATAGGCGGTTTGTTTAAAAACTTTTCACATAGAGTTTGGTTAGTGTCATCATCATCATTATCATCAGCCTATATCAGTCCATTGCTGGACATAGGCCTCCCCCAATGAGCGCCATTGCGCCCTGTCTTCAGCTTGCCGCATCCAGCATCTACCTGCAGTCTTTCGCAAGTCGTCATCCTACCTGGCCGGAGGGCGTCCTACACTACGTTTACCGAGTCGTGGTCTCCACACGAGAACACGTTTATATATGCTAGTGTATGTAAATTAAATATATTTTTTCTTTGCAGCGGTATACATGGTTTGGATGAATACCTAGAAGTGAAGACGGTGACTACAGCACTACCAAAGAAGTTTTAAGAATGTAATTGTTAAGTATCAAGGGTATAAAAGTATATGTTTAGCTTTATTCGTATTGTGTACTGATTTATGAATTTAATAAATGAAAATAAAATTTATGTGTTGACATAAAATAATGGTTTTTTTCTTGCTTCGCTAGTATATTTCTTAGTATATAAAAAATCTAATCTATGCTGTTCTAGTATCAATCAGCATCTCACTAATAAGTCTAATTATAATAATTAAATATCTTGACTTGGCTAACGAGGTTGTCAGCATGTGGGATGTAGATTCAGCGACCATAGTCCCGATAGTCGTTTCGGTTAACGGCGTAATAGCGAAAAGCCTCGATCATCACCTGAAGAGACTCTCGCTAGGAATTTGGTTCAAGAGCCAGATCCAAAAGGACTCTTGGACTCGGCACGTATCGTCAGGAAGTTCCTTTCTCTGCAGCCCTAGTCACCGGCCGCTTGAGCCTAGCTTCGCGGTCTACCGTTTTGATATATTTTTTACTGTAGAATAGTTTTATAATATTTTATTGTATTTCCTATAGTAAAAAATGTATTTATACGAGAATTTTGAATAAATGAGAGATAATAATAATAATATGAGTTCATCATGCTCCTTTAATCAGCCTAGTGCATCTTTAAGGTGTCCTACATCTTTAAGGTAGGTATAAGAAGAAAACCCGTTCTTCACTAAAATTATATGCCCGCCATAACTGGCTTTGATCATCACTTCATCACATCACACTTAGATAAAAGTACTTATACAACATTATATATTTTTATAATTTACCGGAAAAGGAAATATAATTTTGCTTAAGGTGAAATGAGTCCCAAAACCCACGTTTTGACTTAACGGAAAATCAAATTTAAGGGAACAAAACACCTATTTTTCGAATAAATTTTGATGAGGATCAAAAGTTTGGGATATTAGTTAGTAAGTTATGGGAGTCGAAACACGATTGACTAAACTTGACTCGATAGAAAAAAATGGCAAAGTTTCCTCTTAATCTTCATTTTTACAGAGATATCTCTACGGAAAAACCAGTTTTATTTGATAGTTAATATTATTTTAATGGAATTTCTTCTACGTGTTCCCTAATAAATACTTTAGAAAATTAAGGTCTTAGTTTTTTGAGAAACAGTATTATTTTAGAGCAATAACAAATTTAAAAATAAAAACCAGTGAAATTGCTCGCGGGCCCTTTCTCGCCTTCCCCGCGCGGCGTTCGTTCTCGAAAAAGCGAACTCATTTCGACCCTGAATACGTACCAAATCAATGGCGGGATATAAAAACTGTGCCATTTCAAAAACAGGTTCTAACGGGAACGATTTTAAATTAAACCCTTATCTCTTCCATCTTTGATCTCACGTTTGAGCAAAAATTTTCATTTAATGATAACGAAAAGACTTGAAAAGTATATTGAAAACAGTATCGTATTGTCCTCCAATACGACTGGTTTTAGAAAAACACAGTCCTGTTTAGATTCAGTGGCCTGGTTAGTAAGAACGATACAAGTTGGCTTTGTCAAGAATACACTTACGCTAGCTTGTTTTCTCGTCTTTGAGAGTGCCTATAATAAGAACTTGTTAACAAAATTACGACCATCTTATACTGGGCGATTTTTAATTCGTTGAGCTCTGTAAAATATCAGAGCACTTAGGTCAACTAATTAAATTAAAACATCAAGTTAAAAATAATAATTGTAAAAAAAATTAAGTACATACCTGTGACCACAGATCGATTGGAACGGTAGAAATGGATTGGGATTTTAAACCATCACCTAACTACCCACTTAACAACCCAAATGAGTCGTATTGTAGTTTTTAAAAAAAAAAATTTTATAATGCTGTACAATTCACACAGCATTATCTAGCCCCATGGTAAGCAGAGCTTGTGTTATGGGTACTAGATAACTGACATACATAATACAATACATTACATAGATAGATATTTTTTATTATACATAGAAAACGACCAGAACACCCGAAACAAATATCTGCAGATCGTACACACATTTGTTCTGAGGCGGGAATGGAACCCGCAACCTCCTGCGTCGCAGGCGGACCTTCGCCCACCGCGCCACATCGGTCGTCAGAATATATTCACCAATGCGTTCAATTGAATATTCATACTACCATATATCAAATAAATCTTGGTCTCAGAAAAATTTAGCTTTAGTGAGTGGGCAACAGTAGGCATACATAAGAGTAGACAAAAGTTGTATGAACTGTACAGTGAAAAGCATAGCCAGGAATTCAAAGAAAAAGTAAAAAATTACTCACAAATATTTAGAAAAGTTTGTAATACAGCTAAATCAAATTATATTAGCTTGAAAATTAAAAATAGTGAAAATGTAATAAAATAAACTTGGAAAATAATTAATAGTGAGACTGGAAAGGTCAGTACCTACATTAATGATTACAATTTAAAGATTAATGATTGCTCCATCACTTGAATTTTTTTTTATTGACTTTCCAATGATGTGTCTGAACTCTTCTCAAGTAATAGCTGAATCATTACTTAAAGAAACTGTACCTAAATGCGATAGTAAATTTAATTTCACCCATGTTAATGAAAACGATATAAAAAAGCGTTTTAACTTTTAAATATTAAAAAAATCTGCAGATCACTGGGGCATTTCCGTTAGAATTATTAAACCTTTAATTGATACTCATCATCATCAGCCTATAGTAGTCCACTGCTGGACATAGGCCTCTCCCAATGAGCGCCATAGCGCCCTGTCTTCACCTTGCCGTATCCAGCATCTACCTGCAGTCTTTCGCTGGTCGTCATCCCACCTGGTCGGAGGGCGTACTACACTACGTTTACCGAGTCGTGGTCTCCACTCAAGAACACGTTTGCCCCAGCGGCCGTCGGTTCTTCGCGAGATATGACCGGCCCACTGCCGCTTCAGCTTGCTAATTCTTAGAGCTATGTCGATAACCTTGGTTCTCTGTCGGATGTATTCGTTACGAATCCTATCCTTCAGAGAAATACAAAAATCAAAATACAAAAAAAAAGAAGAGGGCTGTTCGTGCGATCTATAATATGGGTCCCAGAGAATCCCTACGTGAGAAATTCAATGAAATAAACATAAGGACAGTACCATGTCAATATATTAATGAAAACTTGTCGTACACTAATAAAAATATCAATCGGTTCACTAAAAAATAGTGATATACATAATGTAAATACTAGAAATAAGAATAAACTCGCTGTGCCCACACTACACAAGATAAATGTATCTTTTAAAGGGTAATGTATACGCTTCTACAACAAAACTCCAAGTGAGTTGCAATAATTATTATCAATAAACAAATTTAAAAAAATTGTGAAACATATTCTTTGTAAAAAAGCTTATTACAAAATATCAGATTATCTAGCTAGAAGATAAGAAAGCTTGGAACGAGTTTTGCTTCAACTCAAAATCTAACTACTTACAGATAAGCAAATCAAATGTAATAGACACATAAATTTTGAACATACTAGTGGTTTCTTTTTCACTTCTGCCACTAGTGGACAAAAAATTGAAGTGAACTATAAAATAATTTTTATTGATAATAATGAATAGTATAAAATATGACCTGTCTAAGTGCTTATTGACTTTTACTTTTCTTTTTCATTTATCAGCTGCGTACAATTAAATAGAAATAATTAATTACGAGTAATTGCTGCGCAGTGCAGTGATTTCCATGCGGCGAAAAATAAAGCCAGCTTCTTAGGGAAGCTATCGATTGGTATTAATATCGATTAGTTGAGCTACCTCTAGATGGTCTGCAAAACATTATTTTTATGCTAACTGTGTTTACATTATAAATAAAATGAAAATAGAAACACCCTTTTAAAATAGTGTGATAACATAGTGAAATGAGCCTCAATACTAAAAAAAATCTAATTTATTTCAGGCGTACCGCTGTTTTATAATAAAAAATATAATATTAAAATTTTACAACCAACAAATTCTTCTATAATTTGGTACCTACTCGTGTCTCAGACATAGTCGTTAATTATGTAAATATATGTCTTTAAAAAGTAAGGAAGGTGGAAGAAATGCGGGATTTATATCCCTTTCTGTTATAACAATGATTTAGCGAATGGAAAAAGTACCGCGATCCTCTGAGAAATCAGATAGCAAATACCGGAGAGAAAATATCTAAGCACAATGGCTAAAATGAAAAACAAATCTTCTGCTAGCAGCTTACTTACGTGGGACAGTATCAGCAATAAGAGATAAGATTAAATAATTTTTAATATCCAACCAGCACCTAAATCCGAAAGTTAGGGCGCTTACTCCTTTAAAATGCTTGTGACGATTTACCCAATGAAATAACCATTAAGTTTAAAAACATGCCTGTATTATTTCAATAAAAATAATTTAAACGCCAATAATACCATACAAATAAAAATCAAAGTGTGTGTCCGTATTGCTTGTGAGGAGGAGCAATAGCATTTTCTATTACCCCTGCCAACTGAACTACTGTAGAGTGCATTTAATTCTTCATGGGTACACGCTGGTGGTTTCTCATCTTTGTATTCAATATTGTAATCAAAATTCACTAAAACACCCCCATCATATTTATGTTTGCATCTTGGCTTTCTCGTCGTACTATCATAATCATCAAAGCACGTTGTCTTCCGACGCTTAGGGTGGTGCCGAGCTCTCTGTGTGGTCTGATAATTTGGACTGTTGTCGTTCAAAAGGTATGCTTGATAAGGCATGTACATAGGGGGAGGTAGAATCGGCGGGGGTACTGGCGGTATCATCACTGGTATGTTAGGGAAAGAGTTTGGTTTCCTGGTACAATCGTCTCCATGTTTGCATTGGTGGTTGGCATTAGAACAGCTGCATTTTATGCCGTTTTCGGGATGGCCATCCAAACTTCTTACGTCTAAACTTTTAGTTTTGGCATTTTTTTGTTTATTTATTTGATTATCCGGTTTTTCGACATGAACTGTCGGATCTTCTGCAAGGAATTTTGTAAAATCTTCTGTGGCCCATTTTTCGTTTGATTTTATAGGAGTGGCTACACTACCAGTTTTCGTGCGAGATGTTGTAGAAGCGACTTCTTTCTCAAACAAATGTTGTTTCATTGCATACATTTCATCGGATAGTATTTTGTCAAACACATTTGATTTTAAATTGTTACTGTGTATGCTTGATATATTTTTTTCAGAGCGGAACATAGGATTTCTGTATTGGAATTTATTTTGGATAGGTTGGTTTTGTTGTTCGTATCCGGGCTCATCTGTGAATTATAATTTACCTAATATATAGCTATATTCAGAAAACTAAATAAATTTCCAGTAGGTTTTATTATTGCTAATAAAGACAGGACCGGCGAGAGGTCAGGCGCAGGGCCAAGGGCTCAACATATTGTTCTTATTACGAGTGGACAAATATATTTAATTACGAGTAGGGCCGCTTTTACGAAAACTGTTTCAACTCAGGCTTATAGAAGACGTAAAATAATAGAATTTACCTACTATTCTGTGCCTATTTGCTACAAATTGATTTCAATACAAAATTGCTCAGATCATACTTACTGTAATCGTTTTCTTCGAAAAGGTCCTTAAAGGTCGGAGCATTATCCCTTCTCACTATGGTATTTATTTTTCCGCAATAAATTATGAATACTAAAATATGAAATATAAAAAACATAACCAACAGATGTAAAACCGCCCATTTTAACCCCACCGCTGACATTGAAACTAGAAGGCCACGACATTTATTTGTTCTGTGTTTATTTGTTATTTATATTGTCATGAATGTATTTTGTGTTTGTGTTTTTTAGTAAATTATTATGAAAATTTGGAAATTGATTGTGCTTATTTGTTTAGTTCGAAATGTTCAAAGCTCCAGAGGACGATACTGTGCAATATGCAATAATCACACTCTATGTAAATATTCGGTGAGCCACTTTTATTCTTCACTAGCTGCGCCCCGCGGCTACGCCCTCGTGGAAATCTGTTTCAAATAGTTTATAAAATGTTCTCTTGACACACTCTATCTATTTGAAAAAACTGCATCAAAATCCGTTGCGTAGTTATAAAGATTTAAACATACCTACATAGGGATAGACAGACGGCGGGAAGCGACTTTGTTATATACTATTTAGTGAAACACAATTATGTTCTAAAAATGTAGTTGGTGATATTTGGTGTAGTTCCAAGTACTGGTTTTTAAACTTAATGTGCAAGTTTAAACCAGAATAATACCCGTGTTAAAATAACTGATTGACTGATTGAAATTAATGTCGGCTGATTGTGGGCTGTAGAAACAAATAACAACTGATATTACGTAAACCATCTACGCTTAATGTCACATTGTCCACGGGTCAACTTCCAGACATGGCGCCAGATACTTTCAGGCCTTCGGATCATAAGTTTATATTATGGATACTCTGTTTGTAGGAGACAATAGGGGATGTCTCGTTCACCGTAATTAACACGACCTTGTCGCTCGATAGATACCGTTATGAGACACATTTCAAATGTTCAAGAGTGTTTTTGAACATGTGAGATGAGTCCAAAAATAAACTTACAGAAATACAATTTACTGATAAAATTACTTTCAATGTAATTTTTTCATAAGAATAGTTTTAATTATAATAAAAATTGTATTTTACCATCAGTATGCATAATTTAAAATTAAGACATAAAGGAAAACAAATTAAAATAAAATAAAAATTATTGTTCTAAAAATTAACATAAAAAGAAAGAAAAGAATTATATTAGAATTCATAAACATCAAAACATAGGTGTAGTCAAAAAAAAGAAGAAAAGAAGATAATCTAGTGAGGGCAAATATTTTCAACGTAGAGAAAAGTGCTAAAAGTGAAAAATGAAAAGTCAATTTATGCCGCTTTTGATATGGGCAGAACTAAAAACTTTAAACCGAACTAATCCTAAGCTTCACTGAGGTGTTAAAATTGGAAGTGCTTTTACAATATTCTTTTCAGTAGATCAACAGGCTATAGAGGAAATACTATAAAATATTAGGAAGAAAGTTGCAATTTGGTTTTATTGTACTCATTCAGTCTTTATAACCAATTAGGAACCAGGTAGTCAACAATTAGGAAACTTCATAGGAGTGTGTGTGTCAAAAGTAAAATAAACCAGTAGACGGATTTAATGTACTTCTTTTTTTATATTCGAGTTAATAGAGAAATCAGAAATCAATAACTTATATGTACATATATCTTTCGGCATACAAAATAGACCAATCAAATTTGAAACTATAAACTATAATAAAATATTATGTGGAATATGAAATTGAATGATTTTCTATAAAAAAGATTTGTCCATTAGTGTAAGAAGTGATAAAGAATAAGGTCAACAAACTAATATTTTCTAAGGTGGAAGGCCCCAGCGCTGGGTGTATCAACTATGACGAAACAGTTCTGCTGACGAGCCAAGACACTAACAATATCGTGAATAGAATCAACGAGAGACGACACCAAGTAGCGATGGGGTTATTGAACCCATTTCCACAAGCAGCTAATATGAAGAAAATGGTAACGTAAATATTTCGTCCAACAAATTAAATAATATACCAAAAATATTCGATTTCATCCCGTTGAAATAGATTTTTTTTGTAGTATTATTTAATTTCTTAGAGACGCACTATAATAGCCAAAAGTTTAAATATTTTTATGTTTTGAACCACCTGTCAAAACGTCAGGGGCGAATTCTGTTAACTAATATCTTTACCATGATAGTGGTATCATCGTAGAATCGCCCATAGATAGGTCCATAGAAAGAAACTCTAATTAGTGCGTGCGATATTTGCACGGAGAGATTGAAGGAATGGTTTCAAACTTGACACGTTTGACACGCGTTCCTCCATCTGTAGGTTTTTCACCAAAGATATAATGCCAAAATCTGTAATTCTGAGATACGATTGTTATGGTGAAGCGATTAATTTAGGAACTAGACCTTTTCAAGAAATCAAGCTTGTCCGTAAGGCATAAATAACCAAAGCAGCGTATTTTAGAAAAACTGCCATACTCAATGAAACATTCAAGAATCAAATAATAAAACGAAGTTACCAACCTAATCTGTTTTTTAAAGTTACGAAAGGTACCTAATGCTATTAACAGACTAAGCAATCATACTTATTCAACGAAGGATAGTAATAAAAAAAAATTACCTTGAAGAAAATGTACAGAAAACTGGCTTTGGAGTCTGTAGCCTTACCCTGAAATAAGCTTTTTAATTCGAATGAAATATGCGCTATTATTCCAAGCATCTTTTTCCAGAAGTTTTATGAAAATACCCTCGTATAATATAACGAGTTCCTTACAAAAAATATATTTGCTAGCGAATAATCTACAAATACAATGTTACTCGTACATTCGTTATTTGCTACGGTAATTGAAACACTTCCTTGCCTTGCTTGGATAAGGGTTGTTTAATTATAATTGGAAATTGTGCAATGTCCTTATAAAATTAAAGACCGCAGTACGCGACTGCTTACTTTGGTGCTAGATGATGTTTGACGATTGTCCAGCATTATTTATTTATATTTTTATTTAATGATGGTCCGATTATCGCATCACGCTAATATTTTATTTTACATGCAAAAGTTAGTATTGATAGATGTTTATCATATCTTCACGCCTAACATATTGAATAGATCGGGACGGGATTGTGCATACGACAGTATTACAACCTAGAATAACACATCTATCACATTGACGTTATTTTTATCCCATGGAAATAGATTAAATAAAATACAAAACTACATAATAAGGCCAAAACATAATTTCAACTTTATCGAATATTAGGCTACGATTTATACCGCAAACAAAGCGTACCTACGGATTCGCGGGCAGAAACGAGTCTTTTATTAAATAATCTCTTTATTCTTACCTTAAACCTTCTTATTATAAAAAAGCAGAATGTTATTAGCCCCTTATTAGAACCAATCAGGCCCTTATCAGTGGTGGCCTATGTCCAGCTGTGGACTGGTAAAAACTGTCGATGTGATGAGATATGTGAAGTAGAAATCATCAGATATTTGTATTTTCTAGAGATGGTCATCGAAGTTAGCAGTTTCAGCCCAACGCTGGGCAGATCAGTGTGACCGTTCGCTGAAGCCTGACAGAGAAGACGATTGCCGAGATTTAGGTAAGTTAAACTTACAATTCTACGTTACTTCTTACCTCATTATCAATCTACTGTGTCGACGCTCAGGCAAGGCCTTTCTTTGCGGTTTGATGCTCCAAGATTGTGAGAAGTGTGAGCCTTTTGAGGGCTTTATCGCTTAGCGATGACATCGCCCAAGGTACGCCACTTAATAAATAGATCACGGATATTATATTTAACAAAATAGTGACTTATCAGTTAGCAAAGTCACCGTCAAAACCGTTGCATATATTGAAGACGAAAACCCGTGTGCACACATAGCATCATTATTATAAGACGCTTGAATACAGAGACAGACAATACCAAATAATACTTCCAATTTAGCTACACTTGTTTTCTTTTGGTTTTATAACTTTGAATACAAAATTATTTATTAGCCATTTCACTTAGATATATACACATTACTGGTGGCCCCCGCATGAGGCAAGCCTTTGTCGCGGGATGTCTATTCACAAGGGTTACTTTAACTGTAAATATTTATAGAAACTGATACATATACTCTTACCTGTTTCAATACAATTATGTACGCACCGTTTTTGTTCTTACTTTGTCGACCTCAGTTTCTGTTTATAAACGTTGACTGGGGAAAATTTCGTGTCCGAATTTGTTTACGTGTATTTTTTTAAAGTAAATAGACCTTTGTTTGACCACAATGTCAATTCATGTGAATTTGATGGATGTCCGGGGCGGTCGAAAAACTTATAAAAAATTCATATAATAAACCAAAATTGGTAGGAATTTCTCACCTTGTGTACAAACGTTTAGATAATAATAATTTAGCCATCAGTAGTTAGTAATATTTTCAGTCACTTTTTGTGTAAAATTTTAATTAGCCTTCCGTATTTAGTCAAATACCTACTCATTGAGTTATTTTAGTAGACGAATGACTTCGCGACCTTCTATGCTGTATATATATATATATATAGCTATCTATGCTGTAGCAAGTAAGTTGAAACCCGAGGAATGTAACATTCGGGTCAAACCCCTACGGGTTTAAAGAGTGTATGAATATTATTTAAAAATAAATACAAATACAAACTACTAAATGTAGACTTTCTACGCCGTAGCGAGTGCTAAGCGTAGACCCACTACGCCGTAGCGAGTGCTAAACGTAGACCTTCTACGCCGTAGTGAGTGCTAAACGTAGACTTTCTACGCCGTAGAGGGTGCTACGCGTAGACCTTCTACGCCGTAGCGAATGCTATACGTAGACCCACTACGCCGTAGCGAGTGCTAAACGTAGACCTTCTACACCGTAGCGAGTGCTAAGCATAGACCTGTCTACGGCATAGTAAGTGTTACCACCCGTAGGGCATTATCTTCTATGTATAAAAAAATCGTGATTTGCCATTTTAAAAAACATGCATTTTTACTCACGAGGGCTAGAATGAATCAAAACATTGTGGTTTCATCAATAAGTTAACAATACGTGAGTGAAAAATCATGTTTTTCAAAACGCCAAATCATGGCTGGTATTGCTTATACCCCATATTTTTCAATATTAATCTTTTACCTTCAGCGATTTGTTATTTACGAAGAGATTTTTTACCGTTGTAACCGAAAGTAAACGATTGATTTTCAGATTTCAAAAACCTTATTTCTTTAGGCTTACAAAATAAGCATTTAGACAAGCCAAATCTTATACTATAAATTATAATCAAATAAGAAATAAGATGTTTTGGATTTTCTCTTCAATTTGTGGAAAGAGAGAAAAACAAATAATGTGTGTAACCAATTTACGTAGGAGCAATAAATATACATCGAAATGAATCTTCCATTAGCGTACTTTCGAAAAAAAAAATTTTATATTCTACTTTTTTCTACCCGCGGCTTCGGTCACGTTGTTTATGGTTACTTCTATCCCATGGGAACCGATTTACGCGATAAAAAGTAGCCTATGTTTTATATCAGACCTAGGATGTATGCAAACCTTCAAGTATTTTTAAGTAGGTGTAATAAAGTGTTTTCATGGTTGGTTCTATAGAGAAAATCATAATGTCTAAATTTACCAATGTTTCTTTTGCAGTGAGTATGAAAGTCGGGCAGAATATTGCAACAGTGGTAGGAGCATCACCGGGAATCAGCGTAAAGAGCTTTGTCGATACGTGGTTCATGCAGAACATGCAGTTTCAAGGCAGTGTCGCCTACTATAACCAGTAAGTTATTTTATTTAACGCCAATTAAAACGATTAATATATACAGTGTAATGTAACCACGATGCTCTGATTTTCGTAAGATGTTGGAAATACTTTTCGGAAATTTGGTGCGTCTACTGAGACGTTAGTAAGTACTATTCGTGAGACGCTGGGAAAAGGTGGGACTCACGTGAGACGTTTGGAAACTAGATACACCTCCACTAAATTTAAATTAAAATAAATTTTACAGTGTTTTTTCTTGTCAAATTTAATAAAAAAAATTAATATCAAAATTAAAAAAGTGATAATTCCTCTCTCTCTCTCTCTACAAATGTTAATTTGTTCCAAAAAGCTATTACAAACTGCGAAGAGAAAATTGATTTGAATTGTGAGAATGAACTTACTATTAACTTTGAGCAAGCTTTAGTTTCGCACGTGTTTTAAGCACACGTGGATTTACAAACTGGCTATGTCGGTAGCAATTTTAATTAAGGAGTGCCACGACCTGAAAATGAACCAGACCGTACCACCTTTCCTAAATTTATTATTCAAATGAGTTTAGCAAACACGAGTAAAAAAATTAGGCAAATATTTACAATTGGGTAATTAGAGCCTCTGCCAACAGCGAGACATGAATGGTAGTAATTAAAAATGTCGGCCTAACAACAACAACTAAAATGTACTAATTATACGACGCAATTGTTTCAGATCAAAGGATTCCAAGACGAATTATTTCACACAATTAATTTGGGCAGACAGCGTATTAGTCGGGTGCGGGCGGGCCAAATTCCTCGTAAGTCTATCACTGAACATAAAACCTTTTATTACACTACTAAAGATAAGACTAGTGAAGTTATGATGAAAGAGCTCGTCGAACTACCATGACTAGCGAAGGCCTGCTGTTTGTCATTTGTCTGGTTAGTCTTCGGTAAGATATACGGCCTCGCGACCACGTTCGTTTATTTTTATGTATTAAAGGTACACCAACAGTATACATATAGTATTGTTGTAACATGATGGAAACGTAGGTAAATTAATCAGCGTGTGGTAAACCTGTAGGTACCTCCGTTATGGGTGCCTCCATACTTTTCTGTTATATAATAGGTAAGGCTGAGTGCAGCGCGCTCTCCTCCTTCTATATCAAAAATAGTTGATCACATGAAGAAATATTGTTATTAACTTGAGCGTGTTCTAGAGTGGAGACCACGACTCGGTAATCATACCCCCATATATTTAGTCATTACCTCGACTTCGATTCAAACTCTACTCAACCTCCAAATGCGTTTCGGTATGCTTGATCGTAAAAAAATCCTTCACTCGAAACAGCCTTCGAGAATTTTTTCATACGAGTGGAATAACGAACTGTCATCTCAAGGTACCTCGCTACCTACCTTGAATGCTCCTCGAAATAGTTTGTTGTTATTTACAATGGATTTTGGAGACTATCTCAATTACATTTACGACGATGAAACCTACAATTACCCATCGCGAAGGTATATAAGAGAGGTTGATATATAACCAAATTAACGACTAAGCATACCAAACTCGAGCATGTTTTGGAGGAATGCTCGAAACGCCCTTGAACAAGTTTGAGTGGAGAATTATTTGAGGTAATGACTAAAGATATGGGGGATAGTGTTCCTACATTATGATGAGGAGAGGGCGTCCTCGCCCTCCGACCAGGTGGTATGACGACCTGCGAAAGACTGCAGGTAGATGCTGGATGCGGCAAGCTGAAGACAGGACGCTATGGCGTTCATTGGAGGAGGCCTATGTCCAGCAGTGGACTGCTATAGGCTGATGATGATGATGAAGAAATATTGGCAACTATTTTCTTCTTGCAAATTTTATGCTCTACTTGTTTATAAAAGATTTCAATATCATAGGAGCTATAGAAACCTAGATATTTGAGAAAAATAGAAGCGAACACGATATCTTGTGAAACTTTGAGACAACGTTTATAGCGCCAAAATGAAAGCGTATCCGCGTTTCCAGAAAACCAAGGTGAAAACCTAATATGACTGATAACACTTTCACTCAAGTTGGAGGAAGCTATACGATGCATAATACGTACTTTGGTGCACAAAGTACCCTAAACCTTAACTAGATTTTCCAACAAGCTTTGTACGAAGAGTTTCCACTCATCGTAATACGAATAACAATTTTTCTATTTATTTATTTAGTATGAACAAAGACGAACTAAAATACAACGGGACACTGGACTGTAATTATATGCATTGGTTTTTTTATTGGCAAACCGGTTACTGTTTCAACCATTTCAACTTACCTTTTGACTGTCCCTAATTTTAACAAGTTCGAACTTTATCTATACACTTTAAAGTTCAGACTTCAAAGTAAACGGAAACGGAACAAACAGTTCATAAATTGTCTCTTCATCAGAAAGTTCTATTTATAAAGTTGGAAAGTTGTTTAGGTATACGTACCAAGATATCTAATAATTGTTGCATGGGTGAACCCATACAACAATTAAAAAATAAAAACAGACAGATAGAAATAATTATTTCTATATGTTTTTATTTTATGTGATAAAAGCCTTCTAGCAGGAATAGCACGAAGGTTATTTTCTAGGGTATCGTCACTTTGTATTCGTATGCGTAAATTGTTTGAAATTAATTCCTTTAACTTCAATAATGTACGCAATGTATGACTATCTGATGTAATTATTGGCTATTCCACCCTAGAGATATCTCATGTTTGCCTCACTGGAATTAAACTAAAGTGTACTTTAAACCATACACAGTGATTTATGGGATAAAAGTACCCTTCCGTATGGGATATTTCTATCCAATGGGACACTTTCCGTAGAATAGTAATCATAGAGTGAGAAAGAAATAACATATACAATAATTATCTACCAACCAATCCATTGACCTACCGACATCCATGCAAAATGCCAGCCCGATCCTTTCAGTAGTTTCGGGTTGAAGAAGTAACAAACATCCGTCCAAAGTCTCAAATATACAGGGTGTAACATTATTGTGAAGTCAAACGATCCGTTGGTTGGTTGATATCTCGTCACGCATCCTTGCACATCTGTTGAAATGGCAGCTTTATACGTGTGTCTCGCAGAGTTAAGCTTTGTCGGATTTGAGGGGTTTTCGTGTCTTTTGAGGCCCCGTGCCGATTGCTCACTTTGTGTTTAGTCAGATAGAAACAGGTCATTAAGCATTTATTTATAAAACACGCTTTTTATTGCGGTGTTTTTTTTTTGACACTTTTTATTACATCGAGATACCAAAATGGCCCAAGCTATTAAGTTGCATGTGTTCGTCACATGACGACAAAATACGTATAAATTCTGAGAGTGTGATTATCTACATTTTCGTTTCCTCATTTTTCGAAAAAAGTTAATACCGAGTAGGGATTTTCTTCTGTGAAAGTAGTTTGCTATTTTCTGAGACTTTTTTATTTATTACCCGGCAGAATCTAGTAGGTACCTCTGTTTTGTATATAAGTACATAAAAGTATGTTTACTACTAGTGCTGTAGTCTAATAATGTACCGTAATACCTAGGAGTATTCCAATACTTCTAGGTACTTAATACATTCCTGCACTTAGGCCTAGACTCCACCAAAGCAGAGATGTGCGTATAAGTCGAGATGTTTGAATAACGCCTTTCATCTCAGTTCAGCTCTGGTGGAGTCCGGCCCTTATACCTGGACTCCGATAAATCTATTGGTGCAGTGGTGGTAACCTACCTGGCTACTTGGGTACGTATTTTTTAGATAAACTGCAGGTGGTAACCTACCACTTGAATGTGAACTTCTAAAGGTTCACCTTCGCATTTATATAATAGGTACCTATGTATTAGTATTATAAATCTGAAGGATACATATATCACAGGCAGTCGATGGATGGAGACGGCTCAGGCTGTAGCGTCGTCGTATGAGGAAGGTACAGGTCCAGCAGTGGACGAATGTGGGCTGGTATGATGATGATTATGAATGGATATCGTAATTTTCAAGGTGGAGAAAATGAACAAAGTCGTAGAGAGGCTGATATGCAACTTCGCCCCGAAGGGGAATGTTAATGGGAAGCCAATTTACACAATCGGATATCCGGGTACCCAGTGCCCTGACCAGATGACAGCGGATGTCGAATTTCCGGCTTTATGTCTACAAAATGAACCGGGTAAATACAATTAGTTTACATAAATTCAAACAGTTTCTTTATTCAATTGATTTGTAAAGGGACTTTTACCGATTTAAATATACATATTTGATTATATTTTAATTAGATATTTGAACTTTAAGTTCAAATAGTAGTATACATACTTACCTACAGCACAGTCGGTGCCAGAGAGATCAAAGCGTTTAGAGGAGCCAAACTTTTACTCGTAAGAGTTACGAGTAAATTTTATAAATGGTGGCTTTTTGAGGAGTGTATTGCGTAATCCAAAAGTTAACGAAAGTTAAAGAAAAGTCGTGAAAGGAGTCATTAACTCATTTCATGGGAACATCAAATATGCATTAGTACTTATCAGTATTTATTTTTAATTTTTGAATACCGAAGTTTTCATCATTTTTACGAAATTTATTAGGAATAGAATAAACTAACTAGATAAACTATATTACTGTTATTTTAAGAATATTGTAAACTGTTTGTGCCTTAACACTTTGACTGCTGAAATCACACGGTATGTGTTTTCTACAAGTGACTAATATGCGTAAATCCACACTAGCGCAGCGGCTGAGAAAATACAGATCTTGTGACTCAGCACAGCCGTAATATTTTTCGAACGAAACGCATGTGCGGCGCAACACAACCGCTGTGTAGAGCGGCAGCACGAATTTTTTAGGTTAAAAAAAAGATCGCAGTCGTCAAAAAAAAATCGTATTCAAAGTGTTAATAAACGAAAAATAAATAAAAAGGTTTTATGTCTTTGTATGTCTGTACTTTAATGGGTTTTATACGCAGATAAAGCCAAGCATTATAATAAAGGCAAAGTATCCTAGCAAGCGGGAATAGCCATTTCTTTTAATTTTAAGTACCTTATTTTAATTGCAAAGATTGATTTCCATCAGAAACCGAAATTGTTGTGCAAAAATACAGGTGTATTGTTTTATTTGTAAAATCAATCGGATTGTTTTCTTGTAAAATAAAAAAATACTAAATATGTAGTTTTTGTTCTCATAAATCCAGATCAGACAGTCGGTAAAGGAGTCACATTACCGACTTTTCTCTAACTCTTATGGTTTCGGATTTGGCCATCCTCTCCTATCTCAAAGAACCACCTGTATAGTATATGTAGTTAATATCGTTTATAAATTGAAACCTTCTTCGTAATCATATTTATATTAGAACAGTTAGATTCCAATGTGTTCAATGAATTTAGGTACGACCAAACAGTTAAAATGATAAAAGCTTTCCGTTGGTTTTAATCCTTTTATAACGATCAACGTTAAGGCCAGTTATTAGTCCCATACATGTTCCAATGTGTTATGTTCCAGTTTTAATAGGTCAAGGTTCTACCACAAGTTTGCTAAGGATTCTCAATCTGGCAAACAATTCACTCGAGCTAGAACTCGACCCAAATAATTTGAATCAAACTAACTTGAATAGCACTGAAATCAATGATCAAAGACATCAGAAGACGAGACAGGTTTACTACAACAACACTTCCGGTGAGTAAAATCTTTAATATAAAGACATATATCGCACTAGCAGCTGCACGTGGCTTCGCACGTGTTTTTTAAGAAACCTATGTACATTCGCGGGAAACCATTTATCTCCCTGACAATTTCAACCGATTAGGCTTGAAAAGGAAGACACACAAAGACAACGACGACAGACGTTTACAAGTTACTTTTGCATTTATAATATTGGTAAGGATCTCAAGCTAGACATTTCGCACCGCATCTTTTCACCAAAGACATAGAACCATTTCACAAACCATAAAGTAAGCAGAATTTGTGTTATCGGTTCCTACTTTTAGACCTAACCCGCTATCTTTCAAAGGTTCCTACTACAAGACATACGTATATATTCTTTGTTAGACGAAGCACTTTTGTCTAACCTCGAAGACCCCTTAAACAATGTCCTTAGATCATACAAATATTGGCTCTCAATGGGAATCAAATACAGAAACTTAAAAAGCTTAATAGAAATGCTCACCCCATAACAGTGGTAATCAATAATTTGACGATCTCTGTGGCGCGGTGGGCGAAGGTCCGCCTGCGACGCAGAAGGTCGCGGATGGGTTTCCCGCCTCGGGTCAAATGTGTGTACGATCTACAGATATTTGTTTGGGGTGTTCTGGTCGTTTTCTTTGTATAATAAAAAATATCTATCTATGTAATGTATTGTATTATGTATATCAGTTATCTGATACCTATAACACAAGCCCTGCTTAGCTTGGAGCTAGATGTGTGAATTGTCCAGCAATATTTATTTATAAGAAAATAAACATTAAAATGTATTTAAATTGTCTTTTTCAGGGGCTGTGAAGCGCGACTCTCAGCACATACAGAATCCAATGACCTATAATGAGCATCATTACAACAGCCAACGTCAGTTCACGCCCGAGAGAGGTCACTCGCGGATGTACCACGGACTCCCCTCGAGCAAGGAACCCGTCTATAACCAGGACCACATACATACAGAAAATAATTTTAGAAGAATAGACTACTCCACTCAGTCACCTTTCTATTCAAGCTCTGTTTCCCTGGGCGTAATAGGTGGCAGGAGAAATTACGGAGACGTTTCGGATGGCAGTAAAGGATACGCAGACACCATGAATGGCAGGCAAGTTTTCGGAGACTCCGCAGATGCTAGAAAAGTTTCTGTGGACTCTGGAGATGGAAGAAGAATGTTTGGAGACTCTATGGACGGTAGGAGGCAATTTATGGACATTGGCTGCACGCGCATTGCAAAAGGCTTCCCGAATCTTCCATGTGGGCCACCAAGCCCGTGGCAGTATTGTCCTTGTAACCAGCCCCCGCCTCCAATGATGCCGATGCCGCTGCCACCACCACCGCCTCTGCCACCGCCGCCGCCACCGCCACCTCCACCTATGCCGATGCCGATGCCACTACCGCCTCCGATACACGTCTGCAATCGAAACTGTCTTCCCGTGCCAACTATGTGCCCATATCCGCCACCCGCCTATCCACCTCCACCCTATGCTCCACCGCCCTTGACCCCATACTGCCCTTATAGAAAATCAGGCGGCGGCGAACTTGAGAAATCAGGCCCGAGCCAATATGATAACTACGACGTGTTTCATAATGTGGATGTCAAAAGCGGCGAAGATGACACCTCTCGAAAACGTTGGCGTTTTGAAAATACGAATGCTGATAAACTAGATAATACCGAACATAGAAAGGAATCAGATGTTTACAAACAGGTAAAATTTATAGTTGATGAATCGCGCCCGAAAATAAAAAATATGCCAGCTTCATATCGTTCCTTTGATTACAGCAAAAGGAGGAAGCGAGGCCTCGAAGACCAAACATTCAAGCCATTTTGGCAAATGGACGAATATAACATAAAACGGCCTTCTGAACTGAAAGCTATCAGATACACAACGTTAAGTAACAAAAAATACAATAAAAAGACACGGAGACTAGAAATAACACCGAAATTGCCAACCAGCACAGAAACCATCACGATCAAGCCAAAAGACAAATCAAACAAAGTTTTTAAAGGCGGCCGCGTGACAGAAAAATATCTATCGTTTGATGAGCTCATGCATTTGAGAAAACTGAGCAGCGCACAGCCAATTTATACAACTGCATCAACAAGCCAAGCCCAAGCCAGACGCGCAGGAACCGTGCGCGAAGAGACTTTGGACCCTAGACTGCTGACCACTATAACGGCGAACACTCCTTACATTCGGATGAGACAGTGCACCCGAAAATTGACGTGTACTTGGACGGCTGCGGCGTTTTTCAACGGGAGCGGGCCAGGGGGTGCCTGGGGCAGCGGCGGGGCTGGCGGCGGTGGCGCGTTCGGCGGCGGAGTCTCCAGGACTCCGCCCGGGTACGTCGAAGGATGCACTCGCACTTCCACCTGCACTCGAGACTACATGGACAGAAACAAAGCGGCGACTCCGTCTGAGGGACCGGACGGCGCTGCCAGCGCCACAACTTTAGACGATGAAGATTACTGCGAACGGCGATCGCTTAACATACGCAGGCGAAATTTAGACGAAAGAAAAATTCCAGTTTTGAATATTGGATACCAAGAAATGTTTACAGAACCAACTACATCCACAACCGATATTGCTGAAGGAGATGCAGAAAATTCAGAAGCAGAAACATCTACAAAATCTGATTTTCAATGCATTTGCTATGATGATGAAACGAGGTTGAAGCGAAGAGATCTAGCATCTAGCAAGATCGGTCAGCTGATAAGCAAAGGCAAAAGGTGTTGTAACAATAAGAAAGGTTGTGATTGCTCTACTTACAGTTCAAGATCAAAAAATAGTCCAATTTTATCCCACTGCCCATGTAATGGTACTAAATCTCTCCGCAATATGTTTTATAGGGCGATTACGTTGAAATATTACGTTGCGTGGATGTGCTATCACATGTTTATTATGAGAACTTTTGAAGGTTAAACTCAAAAATTATGATACAAAGTGCTTCTAATCCTAATATTTATGTTTTGTTTTTAAAGTTGCAGATCATACCTGTAAACTTTTTAAAGATTAAAGATTTATAAGATATCAACACGTTTTATTTAGGAGTTTTATCGGTAATATCTTCGAGAAACTTCTTCATCACATTGCGTCCGCTTTTGTAGAGATTCATATCATCAGGGGACAGTTCTTTGAATGATGTTGTACTGTCAGGAACTGGATCTGTTTCGAATATATCTTCAAGGAAGTCATTAGTCACTGTCGTTTTTCTTATGTCTTCAATTTCCATCATGATGTCCTTGCCTGGGAGGTTCGAGGAGTCGTAGTATGCTTCAGTTGTTTCACCTGTTGATTCCTCTTCTTCTGTAATATCTTCTGGGAAAAAGTAGTGTCCTGTGAAATCTCTATTCTGTTGGATGCGAGCCAGTTCGGCTTGGACTCTAACTGGACTGACAGCGGCGTACGGCGTACCATGCTCTGCAATAGTTACTGGCATTTTATCTGCAACATCATAAAAAGGATTTATAAATACTTGTGCTACTCTATTAAAGCTTACATTTGTGAAAATATTTTTGTAAAGATGCTTCATCCGAGACACCGTAAATAACTGAAAGATTTGGACTGAAAGTTTGCATAGATGATCTAGACCAAGAAGTTATTAAAATATAGTTTTTATCCCAGAAAACGCGTAGAAAGCTGCGAGCAGAAGCTAGTACATCATAACAAAAATATTCAGATTCATATAAATATTAAACTTTGATTAGTAGTCCAATTAGTATAGATTCATAATAAACTTTGATGTTTCAAGAAAACATACCATTGCCGCCACTGCTTCTAAAAATAACTGCCTCTACAAGATCGACAAGCAGTGTAGAGTTCAATAGATCACTCTCGGTTATTTTCGTCGTAGTAGTTGCTAGTTTCTTGCTGTAAAGCTTATTCATAAACGCAGCTACATGCGGGTCAGTGTAAGTGCTATCTATAACTCCAGGATAACCAGCTAGAGCCGGTTTTGTAGAAAACAGCAGTTCTTTAAACGCAGGGTCACTACTCAACCGCTCTCGAATCAAGCTCAGGAAGTTATCGACAGAGTCTTTGCAATCGTGCTTTGTGGGAGCTGGTGTTACCAACTGCCTTTTAAAATCGTGCACGTGTTGAAAGAAATCGTATGGAGTAAATGTTTCATCGTTTTCTAAATCTTTGGCTTCTATCGCTTCTGTTGTATCATTGTTTAAAGGGTCCGTGTTAACTGATGCTTCGTATTCAGGAATGTTTTCATCTTGAGTGGTGATGTCTTGAGTTGTTTGTTTAGGTATTTTACCTGTAATAGACAACGTTACATAAGGTCATCTATTCTTACTGTAAAACTGTTATTTAGAAGGTAATGCCCTCTAAAGTAGCTTTAGGCTATTTAGATTAAATCCATTCAAAGAATAACCTGGCGACCAAGAATACACAATATTTGTTTTTAAAATAGGGCGGTACGCGCAATTTTTAAATTTTAGCCACGCGATTCTAAGAGGGTATTATTTAAATCAATTAATATTATGACTGTAATACCGCAATACATCTATAAAAATTAAATATAATTATGCGCACAGAAACAGATATAGCCTTTTGTAGATGTTGTTTTCGGTAAAAGTAGTGTAGGACGCCCTCCGACCAGGTGGGATAACGACCTGCGAAAGACTGCAGGTAGATGCTGGATGCGGCAAGCTGAAGACAGGGCGCTATGGCGCTCATTGGGGGAGGCCTATGTCCAGCAGTGGACTACTATAGGCTGATGATGATGATGAGAGGTTGTTTACAACAGAAATACAAAAACAAGTTACACATCCCATCACATAGATTACTTAATGTAGTGAAATCGTTTATGGGCAATAGCGTGCGTTCTATAATAAGCTTCCATCTGAAGCAACTGAGCTCCCTATTTGTAGATTTAAACATTACACAAAACAAAATCTTATCAAGGAAGCTTTCTACTCCATATATTTGATTAATGATGTTAATGCTTGGCCTGATGTCGCTCAGTTCCGCACAATAAAACAAATAGTAGATATCTAAGAAATGCAATGTTATGCTTAGCTTTAAAGTAAAATATTTAAGGTGAAATGAGTCCCAAAACGCACGTTTTGACTTAACGGAAAATCAATTTTAAGGGAACAAAAAACCTATTTTTCGAATATATTTTGATGAGGATCAAAAGTTTAAGATATTAGTTAGAATGTTATGGGAGTCGAAACACGATTGACTCAACTGGACTCGATAGAAAAAAATGGCAAAGTTTCCTCTAAATCTTAATTTTTACAGAGATATCTCTACGGAAAAACCAGTTTTATTTGCTAGTTATTTAATATTATTGTAATGAAATTTCTTCTACGTGTTCCCTAATAAATACTTTAGAAAATTATGGTTTTAGTTTTTTGAGAAACAGTATTATTTTAGAGCAATAACAAATTTAAAAATAAAAACCAGTGAAATTGCGCGCGGGCCGGTATTCATTCCGTCGCTCTTGCCTTCCTTTCTCGCGCAGCGTTAAGTGAAACTCAAATACACCTTATTTATTTTTTGATATAATAATTTATAGTAAAAAACTTAACTTGTCTAAGTGCTCATTTTGTAAGCGTAATGAAATAAAGTTCTTGAAATCTTGAAAATATGTTAGAAGCTTTTCTACAGAACACTGTGAGTAGAGTAATTCAATGGCAATCAATCCAAAACCCTACTTAGGTCTAAAACGAGCACCATCAATCTTTCTTCGAATAGAATCAAATATCATTTTACTTTCTGATGCCAGCTTAATCGATGCATCAATATCAAATCAAACCGTATATCTACCTTCAGCACAGTATATAGGTAATTTAATTTATCACAATAATACAATACAATACAATACAAATACGCGTTATTGCACATCAAACACAGAAAAATAACAGTAAAGAACAAACAAACAGAGATACAGATGCACAATGGGTGGCCTTATCGCTAAGAGCGATTTATCACATACACGCCGTATACTCTAGACTGCTTGAAACTTGTGGTAAATACCAGTCATTAACCATCCATCCCATCGTCAGTTCATTAACCCTAGAAAGCTAACGTCCGTCAAAATGGCTCGCATGGTGCAATAAATTTAAAGCTTTATTTCTAAGTGATATGCAAAAAACTCTGTGTTTCAAATATTGGTTCTGTTATTATCATAGTTTGTAAATTAACACGACTCTTTTGATTTAAAAAAAACATTGAAATATAATATGAGTGAATATAATGCTAGACAATCCACACAGCATCATCTAGCCCGGAGCTAAGCTGTTTGTGTACGACTGATATACTTAAAATAATACATTACATAGATATATGTATATTAATTATTATATCTACATAGAAAATACACAGAACGCGGAACAAATATTTGCAGATCGTACAAATATTTGTACGATCTGCAAATGCCAAGGCGGAAATCGAACACGCAACCTTCTCCCGCGCTACATCGGTCGTGAAAAGCTTAGCCGTTCATGGTGCGAGTTGTTAGAAACGTCACCTATGTAAGGTTAAGTTCATAATCCTTGTAAATGAAACTCAGAGAGGCAAGGATGTCAGTGGCATCAGGATCTCATAGAATGTCTGACATGAATACCTTTTAGCGTTACTTTAGATTGTACTACACAATATCGTAGTAAGTATAACAGTAGTTATAACATCGCCTTAGGGCTTAATAAAAAAAACCTGTTATGATGTTATTATCTCAATAAATAAATAAATAACAATATAGCGAGCGAAGAAGGGTTCACCAATCCTTTTGTTAGAGACCAGAATTTGCGTTTTGCTTAGTTATGGTGCTTTTGCTCGAGTATTTACCAAGCGTACAGTTGATTAGGCGCTTGTCTGTTGAATTACACAGCTTAATCATAACTTACATTAGTCTAAGTATGCCAGTTTCGACGTGAATAAATTGACTTACTTAATATTTATACTATTGACTTAAATAAAACTATGTGATTGAATTAGCATTTACCGCTCTCTCTCTCTCTTATCTATAAAACAGAGCTATTTAGAAACCCGGCTCACTTCCAGTCACAGTACATATTGCCACGCCCTGCTTGGGTACTATTGTGTTTCTTATACATTACCTAGATACTAAGACCTACAAATGTACACAATGATGTACTAAAATAAATATGAATTAATGTAACGTGTAGATATGACGACATATGTGGCGCAGCAGGTGAAGGTCCGCCTGCTAGGATGTTGCGGGTTCCATTCCCACCTCGGGAGAAATGGTTCTGAGATATGCAAAAGTTAGTTTCGGGTGTTCTGGGTGTTTTCTATGTATATTACATATCTATGTATTTGATGTATTTATGTACCCATAAAACAAACTCTGTTTAGCTTAGGATTAGATGATGCTGTGAAATGAAATGAAAGTTTATTTCCTTAGGCTTACAAATAAGCACTTAGACAAGTCATATTTTATACTATTCATTATTATATTGATGTTCAATTTTTTGTCCACCAGTGGAAGAAGTGAGAAGAAACCACTAGTATGTTCATAACTTATGTGTCTAGTACATATGATTTGCTTATCTGTAAGTTGTTAGATTTTGAGTTGGAGCAAAACTCGTTCCAAGCTTTTTTATCTTCTAGATAATCTGATATTTTGTAATAAGCCTTTTTACAAAGAATATGCTTCACAATTTTTTTAAATTTATTTATTGATAATTTTTGCAACTCATTCGGAGTTTTGTTGTAGAAGCGTATACATTGCCCTTTAAAAGATGCACTTATCTTATGTAGTCTAGTTGTGGGAACAGCGAGTTTATGCTTATTTCTAGTATTTACATTATGTATATCGCTTTTTTTAGCGAACCGATTGATGTTTTTATGAGTGTACAACAAGTTTTCTATCTTTGAATTTATTACGCAGGGATTCTCTGGGACCCATATTATAGATCTCACGAACAGCCCTCCTGTGTGATTTGTTATGAATTTTTGTCAGTTATTTAGTATTCAACAATCAACCTCTGCTTACTTTGGGGCTAGATAATGCTGTGAGGGTTGTCCAGCATTACAAGTATTAGTGTATTATTTAAGCCTTATATTCATTTTTTTATCATTAACAACCTTCTGCCTTATCTAACCTATTATGTCCCACTGCTGGGCAAAGGCCTCTATATATCTCTTTCATCATCATCAGCCTATGTTAGTCCACGGCTGGACATAGGTCTCCCAGAATAAGCGCCATAGTGCCACCCTGTCTTCAGCTTGTCGCATCCAGCAACTCCTTGCAGTCTTTCGCAGGTCGTCATCCCACCTGGAGTCCTACACTACGTCTACCGAGTCGTGGTATCCACTCAAGAACACACCTAAGAAATCTCTATAAGCAGGATTAAACACCGTCCCTAATTTAATACCATATCGTCGCTTGGTGAGAAAAAGTACAAACAAAACTAAAATAAACATACAAACTATCCCGTCCGGTATTAAATCACAACTGTGTATTTCGGTGGATATTAAAAACACATTAGAATTTCAATATTTCTCTGCGAACATTTATTTCCCTGTGAAATAGTGCTGGGTGAAAAAGCTCTTTTAAAATGTACAGCGTGATAATGATAACCTCTGTTGCTAAGCCCCTATGATTTGCGAGCTTGGGAAATTTTTAATCGCGTATATTCGTTTCTGATATCATAAAGGTCAAAAAATCGCTGCATCAGCATTATTTATCTATATGAAAGATTGACAGCTTTATCTTAGGTCTATGTAAGTTTATTATAATGTTTGTAATGTAGGTATTATGGTATGTAGTGCAAATATCTGTTTTCATTTCTTTATCCATATATTCACCAACGCGCCACCGTCTATATTGTTCATTCATGTCCAGTCCATCCTAAGGTTGCCTGGAAGAGCCTAGAGCTTGTTACTTTAATTGAAAAAGGCCACTGCGATGCCATTTTGTGCAATACTGCTGGTTTTCAGCATTAATCTCAGCGTTGCGGTGACATTTTAGCCTAATTCAAGATGGCCGCCACCAAAAAAATAACGAATTATATATTTTTACTTTTAATATTTTGTGTCGGGGTTTCTTATTTTTCGTATTTATTTGCCTAGCTGTCTAGTCCAACAGCGTAAAGGGTTTGGTCTATTAGATCCAATACCCTTAATTTCCAGCCTGTCTATTTCGTCATTTTCAATTCCTTTAGTGCCCCTCAATGTCTATTTCTCTGAATGTTTAATCCCGAAACGTGTAGGTAACTCGGGGAGAAACCTGTTATGTCCGTCCATGGCAGTTTCAAGACTATTTGTCAGAAACTTTGCAAATAATCGCCATCCGAGATTCACAAAAAGCTCGCCGGGCGCATCGCAAATCCTAAGTGAAACTGGAATATTTGAATTAGAATTATCGGCGGATTCAATTCCCGCCTTGGGAGAAATGTGTGTAAATATTTGTCCCGGGTGTTCTATGTATTTTCTATATATAATAAAAATATCTATCAATGTAATATATTGTATTGAATATATCAGCCATGCAGCATCCGTAAAATAGTAAATTAGAAAAAGTAATAAAGAGTGGAAGGAGAAAAGGCAGGCTGTTGCCCAGCTGTGGGACAATAATGACTAAAAATTAATAAGAAGAAGTAAGGAAAAAATGTCTTACCACACAGAGCGTTGAAGGTAGCATCGCAGACTGTATCATTCGGGCAACCAGAGCATGGCAACCCGTAGGTGTAGACCGGCTGGTTGCCGCGGTTGCCGCCGGGAGCGAAGTTGCAGACGAGACGATACACGGTGCGGTTGCCATTGTTGCGATCCTACGTAAAAACAAACGAACATTATCAACACTATAATGTAACACTAAGAATTAGCACTAAGAATTAGCAAGCTGAAGTGGCAGTGGGCCGGCCATATCTCGAGAAGAACCGACGGCCGCTGGGGCAAACGTGTTCTTGCGTGGAGACCACGACTCGGTAAACGTGGTGTAGGACGCCCTCCGACCAGGTGGGATGAAGACCTGCGAAAGACTGCAGGTAGATGCTGGATGCAGCAAGCTGAAGACAGGGTGCTATGGCGCTCATTGGGGGAGGCCTATGTCCAGCAGTAGACTTCTAATAGGCTGATGATGATGAATGTAACACTTTAAACCTTTTTAGGGTTCTATACCCAAAGGGTAAAACTAAAACGGGACGCTATTAGGTACTAAAACTCCGCTGGCCGTCCGTCAGTCACCAGGCTGTATTACTTTAAAATAAAACAAATATATAAGGCCATATATAAAATATATATGGCCTGTTGCAGCGTTGGATCGCGAGGAGTGGAAGGAGAAAAGGGAGGCCTTTGACCTAAAATAAATAAGGAGGGATCCCATACAACAGACATGATTATTTTGCTGTTTTTATAGATAAGGTACGTAACCCTTCGTGCGCGAGTCCGCCTCACTCGTGGCCGGTTTTATTTAAACTTACGCGATGTGAACACATAACTATAAGTACTTTTAAACGGGTATCAATCGTGAAGACGGGTTCAAACTCTCTGCTTCGTGGAATCCAGTTAAAGCCAAGTGTACTCGTCGTAGAAAGGTCTCTCAGTGCGTCGCGGACACTGTTAGTGTTGTCTGTCGAGTGGACAAATGGACGTGCCTAGTTTTTAAAATCAAGTGAGGGTAGTTACAAATAAACCTGCCCGTGCTTCGCAGAAGCGGTAGCTCCAGTTCTCAGGCATCCCGTAACTTACGTATAACACTAGGTAGATAGGTACCTACCTCTTTAGAAATGTGACGTCGCGAACATGCATTGTGGGACTTAAATATTCTACAGTATACACCGTAAAGCTTTAACAGCTTTAATGTTTATTCATTGTTTACGAAATGTTATTATTTAGTTCTCTATGATACCTAATTATAATTAAACATGGTATTTTTGGCCAACAATGTGGCGCGGTGGGAAGGTTCGCCTGCGAAGCAGGAGGTTGCGGGTCGATTCTCGCCTTGGGATAAATGTTTGTACGATCTGCAAATATGTATGTGTTCCGGGTATAATTTATTGTTTTTTGTTTGTAAGTCATCTAGTACCCATAGCACAAGCTCTGCTAAGCTTGGGGCTCGATGATGTTGTGTGGATAGTGCAGTATTATTTATTTATTTATATTGCTACATCTATTGGTGCTGTGACAACCATCCTATCTCATGATATTTATGTAATTTTTGTGCCATTTTAGGAGAGAACTTTTCAGAAAAAATCACTCATAAAAACAGGATTTACTACTTTTGACATTATACGACACAAACGGTTTATATTATACTAACTGCGCACTGTGGCTTCGCCCGCGTGGAAATCTATGTGTCAAATTAGTATAGAAACCTTTCTCGATAACTGCACTAAAATCCATTTAGAAGTTTAAAACATCTAAGCGAATAGACAGTGGAAGCGACTTGATATTATACATGTAATAAGTAGTAATAATAAATAGTAACAGTAGTAATAGTAATAATAATAGTAATAACATTATGATTGACTTGTTTATGGCAGACGTCCGCAATCTCCCCATTAGCCCGATTACCCGGTCCATCCATCCATCCATCACAATAGCCTGGTTTTAATTAATAATTTCATTTTTCTTTGCAATAGTCTCTACGTACACCTGGCGGATACCATCTTTAGGTGTATCATATTGTGCACCCGAGGATGATACCCGCTATGTGTAGCCATCGCCTTTAGATTAACTTTCTCAAAGAGCCTCTGTGTTGTTGGCTTCGGCCCCACGCAAGCCTTCCAAAGGACCGGCCGGGTGATTATGTAACTCGCGACCGGTTAGCGACAGGCATAAATTAAGCAATCAGTGCTGTCAAACGTCAATTTTGTATCAGTTTTACACCAGTTACAACGTCAAAATTGGCGTTTGACAGCACGGATTGCTTAATTTACGCCTGTCGCTAACCGGTCGCGAGTTACATAATCACCATACCGGTCACTTTATGGCCCGAGATCATGGTAAATGAGAGACATATGTAAATAGTAATAAAGTCAAAGGTTGTACGATCCTTAATTTCATTCGGTAAATAAAAACAAATCCTAACGTTTGGTCAATCGTTCATCGGGCAAAAGTTCACTGCACCAAATTTAAAAATACCTATATCGTACGTTAGGGAATCCAGTTTGCAGCTGTAAATTATTTTTTAACTCGTGTAGGGCACTCAACGAGCGCGCCGAGTTAGCAAAGTGGAGCTCTCAATTCATCGAACAGAAAATATAGGTACATAATTGAAAAGCATAGTATCAAAATTCAGGAAAAGAGGATTTTTTATGAAACTATGTAAACTTAAATGTACAGGCAGCCAAGAAATTAACTAATTAAATTAATTAATTATTATGTAATTCAAATTGTGGAGGTGTATTGCATAGTCGTTGTCCAAAGTTTTAAACCGTAAGAATTCGGTTTAAAACTTTGGACAACGGAGGAACCAAAAGAGGAAGTCTGCTTTCGTAGCCCTTGATCGATCCCAATTGCTACGAATTCGTAAAAGCACTGCGAAAATTTCTATTTTTGTTTTAGGAAAAATGATTATTGCGAACTGAATTTTTAATTATCAGAACCCTTAACGCATCGAAACTATTTGATTTACTTACTCAAGCCTCGTATAATTTTGTCAGCTATTATAACAGTATATAACGGGGTTTCTCTGAAGGATAGGATTCGTAACGAATACATCCGACAGAGAACCAAAGCTATCGACATACGACATCACGACTCGGTAAACGTAGTGTAGGACGCCCTCCGACCAGGTGGGATGACGACCTGCGAAAGACTGCAGGTAGATGCTGGATGCGGCAAGCTGAAGACAGGGCGCTATGGCGCTCATTGGGGGAGGCCTATGTCCAGCAGTGGGCTGCTATAGGCTGATGATGATAACAGTATAAAATTTTGTCAAAGCGTCGTATTAATTTTACTAATAACTATAGACTTGAGTATTTCGTTTAACGATACAGTCATCATGTTTTATCGAGCTCGAGATTCGACATTTATCACTTTTTTACGATTCCAGTGAAAAAGTAAGTATTACCTATCGGATTTCCATCATAAAAATGTGAACCTTTACAAAAAATATTGGTACATAGCTATGTCCAGATTGTCCAGTAACAGGATTTTATTTCGAACATTATTATTGTTGAACCAGCCTAAGGGTAGATACGCAGTATTGATTTCAGATTTATTAATTTTACCCTTTCGTTACATAACATTGGCCACGCGAACTGACTATTCTTTTTTTTTATTTTTTTTTATTTATTGTACTTATTCCTCTAACATTATCAGATACTTTATATATCTAGTTTTAAATTAAAATTATTATGTTTTACTTAGGTATATTGTTTATATCTACTTATTCTTATCTAACTATTTATCTGAACGGACTATTCGCGATGCGTTGTCGTAAGTTGTATAATTTTTCTAAATAAAATATATGATAATAAAACTAGAAAATTAATGACAAAGGCGAGCTTAATCTTAAGAAGAGTTCTCTTCCAGCAAACCTTGTTGGCGACTCATCATCAGCCTATATTAGTCCGCTGCTGGACATAGGCCGCCCTCAATGAGCGCCACAGCGCCCTGTCTTCAGCTTGACGTGCAGTCTAGTTGGCGATTACTAAGATCTTAATATTAATATGGAGGTAAAGATTTGAAGACTACATATAAATTTTAAAAAATGCTGGACAATCCACACGTCGTCATCTAACCCTAAGCTAAGCGGAGCTTGAGTTTAATACAATATATTACATAGATAGATATTTTTCATAATATATAGATAACGCTCAGAACACCCGGAACAAATATCTGCAGATCGTACACACAATTCTTCCTAGGCAGGAATCGAACCCGCAACCACCAACGTCGCAGGCGGATCTTCGCCCACCGTGCCACAGAGGTTGTCAATATTTACTATGAGTGAAGTCTTTGAATCTGCTCACCGCTGCGTTGCTGTTTCGTTTTCTAAGTGATTATTTAGCAACATCAACAGAATACATAAAGTTATAGCAAAAATAGCAAACATAAACTTATGATTTAAATTGACCCAAAGGTAGTAAAAGTAACTCACCTTAAACTTAACGCCGCCACAGCCCACGTCGCTCGACTTCGCCCACACGAGTTGCGAAAAGTACTCGTAGTGATTGAAACCGGTTTCTATGGACCTGCAGAAATAACCATTAATAATAGAAGCAACAAAACTTGAAACATTCCTGTTTATGGATTTCCTCTCAGAATTTGAGAGGAAATGGATGAAGTTTGGATTGCAATATCTCGTCTACGTCTGGACTGTCCCATCCAATACAAATGGATGAAAATATTGATGGGGTCGATATCCATATAAATGTCCTATTAGGTTAGTAAGTTTTCATTTTGTGTTTTTTATTAATATTATTATTATTTTTTTTTAAATTTTCCCTTAGTTATTATTCTATTTTTATTTAATTTTATTTGATTTTATGACTGATTTATTTAATGACATTTATTTTTAATTTTGTATGTTTTTATTTTTAAGTTTGTATATGGATTGAGAATCTGATAATAAATGAGTTAATAATAAAAATAATATAATATCAAACGAGCACGGACTCGCTTTTAAGGGATTTTATTATAAGCGATTTATACTTAACTATGTATAAATATTATTTATAAATTCACAGCAGCTTTGGTTAAGATAAGTTGTTGGAAGTTATTTGTCTATACTATACTAATATTATAAAGAGGAAAGGTTTGATTTTTTGTTTGTTTGTACTGAATAGGCTCCGAAACTACTGGACCGATTTGAAAAATTCTTTCACCGTTGGGAAGCTACACTATCCCCGGTGAACATAGGCTATATTATGTTTTCAAAAAAGCTAGGAATCCGTACTAAAACCGTGCGAAGCCGGGAAGGTCCGCTAGTATATTATACAATAAAACATATCTATGTAGCTAAGCTGTAGTTAAGCTTATCGAAAAGAAGTCTTGAAATATAATACAATACAATACAAATACTCTTTATTGCACATCAAACACAGAAAAACAAAAACAGTAAAGAACAAAGATACAGATGCACAATGGGCGGCCTTATCGCTAAGAGCGATTTCTTCCAGGCAGCCTTTGGATGGACACGTAGCTATAGTACAGGTGTACAGGTATAATCAAAAATATAAATGTGAAAACTGGTCAAGTTCGTTCAGATAGTCCCATAAAAGGGCTGAGATCAAAGAGTACCAAGTTTCATAGCATTTCTTTATATTAATTTTAATTAGTTCTTTCATTATTTAATTTAGAGGTAGATAGAGAGAGATACATTTATGGACCAAGAACAGTTACAGCACAGAACAAGTAAGGTGAAAATTATATAAAAATAAAGAATAAGGAATATAATAAGCATCATTATTATAATCAGCGAGCTACGGAAAGAGCTATGCTCGGAGTTTCTCTGAAGGATAGGATTCGTAACGAATACATCCGACAGAGAACCAAGGTTATCGACATAGCTCAAAGAATTAGCAAGCTGAAGTGGCAGTGGGCCGGCCATATCTCGCGAAGAACCGACGGCCGCTGGGGCAAACGTGTTCTTGAGTGGAGACCACGACTCGGTAAACGTAGTGTAGGACGCCCTCCGATCAGGTGGGATGACGACCTGCGAAAGGCTGCAGGTAGATGCTGGATGCGGCAAGCTGAAGACAGGGCGCTATGGCGCTCATTGGGGGAGGCCTTTGTCCAGCAGTGGACTGCTATAGGCTGATGATGATGATGATAATAAGACTTAACACTTTACTTTTTTATATGCATGTAAAGATACTTTTATACAAAAAATGAATACATAAAATAAAATAAAATGAACTGTATACGGTATCTTAGAACTTAAAATCTGCGTCATCCATCGTCGTCGTCAACATCGTCACTAAATTTCCGGTAGATACTTAGTTCTGAAAATAATTTCCGAACCTGCCCACCCACCACAGGTGGGTGAGTAGGAGGTGGTCGTGTTGAATTTGTGTTTCATTCTAGATAGACAATACTTTTATTGCACACTTAAAAATAAAACAAACAAGGTAAAAAATAATAATACAAGATATGTGACAATTTGGCGGTCTTATCGCTCAAGAGCGATCTCTACCAGACAACCGTGGATGGATAGGATCGTTGGATTGAAAAAGGGGATCTGTGTCCGTTATTATGTAGTTAATTACAACATGAAATTTCATATTATGTTACATACAACCTATCTACTATAAATACATATATACTTTATACCTAATATAATAATACATACCTACTTATATAAATATATAATATATTAATTATATATTTCTTTTATTTATATTTGTTGATTTTATATACCTACCTTTGCTCCATTTTTCGGTGGGAATCGGTTCTTAGATCAATATAATGGCTCTGGGATAGCGATTCGATCTATCCATTTATCATTTGAAACGGCTATTAAATGGCCTAGTTTTTAGAATATTTTTATAGAAAGAATTTTCAATATGCCGCACAAAGCACTCTTTGCTTTTATATGGACTTTTAGACCCTATTAAATTGTATAGCACGTAAAAAGTATTTTTTTAAATAAATTCGCTGTAGCACCTGCGCATTATCTAGAGACCTTTTTTGGTACTTCGTTACATTTTCCAATATATTTTTAGAGCTATAAGCTCGTAGTCATAAATTTAGACTGTCTATACAGTGTGACTCTGAATAAAGTGCACATACTGAAATGAGAGAAAGTACGCCATATTTTACCGACGAAAAATGTGTTAAAAAATATATTATTTTTCATTTTTTTTAAACCGTTTTTAAACTTTTTTTCGCTCCAAGAAGCTTCGTATCCTTTCTCTCATTTTTATGTGCACTTTATGCAGACTCCCACTGTATTTAAGCATATACACTGGTCATCATAAAAATCGGCCCACCTGTACTTTTGCCGGAATATTCGTTTTTTTAATTGTGAATGAAACAAGTTGTTTTTGAATAATATTTTTTATTTAAAATTGTTTATTTTTAACATTTTAAACTGAAAATTATGTATACATTTTTGAAAACTTGCACATTATGAGGAAAAATGGAAAATCTTTAATTTTACCCAATTTTTAGGTTTATATTGAACAAGCTGTAATTTTACACCCTTTGCACTTAAGCCGATGAATTCTTGAAATCAATATTTGGTATTTCCTCCTCTTGCTTTAATTGTAGCCTGCATTCTCCTTTTTAAAGACCTTATCAAAACTGCAATGGCTCCTTGAGGTACTCTCTCCCATTCTTCTTTGATGGCGGTTTCCAGTTCTCCTAAGGTGGTAGGGGCGGGATTTCGAGCTCTAACCTTTTGTTTTAGGGTGTCCCAAATGTGTTCTATAGGGTTGAGGTCAGGACTCCTTGCTGGCCACTGCATAACCTGTATACCGACCTCTTCCAGGTACTGAGTCACGATGCGCGCTACGTGTGGCCGTGCGTTGTCTTGCATTAACTGGAAGTGTTCTCCGATATAACCCGCAAAGGGCATCACGTGATCTTCTAAGATCTCTGTTATGTAACGTACAGCAGTTAGTGAACCCCTCCTGATGAATACCAGCTCCGTGCGCGCTGTCAAAGAAATCCCACCCCAAAACATTACAGAGCCTCCACCATAACTGACTGTTTCGCTCATGCAGCATTGGGCATAACGCTCACCTGGCCGTCTCATGACGTTACGGCGCCCGTCTGAACCGTATAACGTCATTCGGCTTTCATCACTAAAAAGAACTGACGCCCATTGGTCCATAGTCCAGTTCAGGTGATTTCGCGCAAATTGTACTCTTGCTTGTCGATGAGCTGCGGTCAGTTGTGGTCCCGTTGCTGGCTTGTGAGGTCTTAAATCTTGTTCACGGAGTCTCCTTCTCACTGTACTGTCACTTATAGCCACACCCCGCACTTCTTGTAAGCGTCGCTGAAGATCAACCCCAGAAAGGTGCCGATTTCTTAAAGCTGAAGTCACAATAAAGCGGTCATCTCGTTCAGATGTGACCCTTTGTCTTCCAGATCCTGATCTTCTTCGATACTCTCCAGTCTCCAGAAACCTCTGATAAACTCTTCTAACCGCAGATCGACTGAGATTCAATCTTCGCGCCACAACACGTTGACTGAAGCCTTGTTGCAGCAAGGCTACAACTTGGGCTGCTTCTGCCTCAGTAGTGTCCATAATTTCAGATGAAATCTTGCAAAACTACAGCCTTAGTGAATAAAGATAGCGTTAATTATCGAGCGCACTGTTTAAATGTTCCGTTTCACAAAGGGAATTGGGTTCAACTGAATCTCGACGTAAACAATGAAATCGACACTAATCAGTGTAAGCGTTAAAAAGTTTGTTAAGTACCCTCAAGTAGGCCGTAATTTATGGTAGACAGATGTCAAACATCATAACAAACCCTTGTAATAAAAAAAACAATTCAAAACCACTCATCTCCGAAGTTATAAAAAAAAATAGTGAAAAAAGAGGGTGGGCCGATTTTTTTGATGACCAGTGTAGTTCTGCCTGAGAATGTAGACCCTCACCCTCGTCTACGTTATTGACGACTGTTGAAATAAATAGTTGTGCAAACAAATGAAACGGTATAGAACGAGTTGCAATTTTTCGCACGGTTGAAGATATCACTACATAGCGGTAGTATTGAGGTAGTATAAAAAAAGTCGCTTCCCGCTGTCTGTCTGTCCCTATGTATGCTTAGATCTTTAAAACTACGCAACGGATTTTGATGCGGTTTTTTAATAGATAGAGCGATTCAAGAGGAAGGTTTATAAACTATTTCACACATAGATTTCCACGCGGGCGAAGCCGGGCGGCGCGCAGCTAGTACTTCATAATTTATTTATATTGCATTCGAGTAGTCCTTCTGTGACTTTTTCCGAGACCGGATGTGCGAAATAAACGAGGATAATATGCGGATCCGTTTTTCGTAGGATTTACTTTATCCCGAAACAAATTGATACCTAAATAAATTTCGGTATTTACATTTAGCTTAACAAAAATAATGCTCACGGGTTGAAGTAAGGGAAAGGCAAGAAAATCTATAGGTAATAGTATATCTCTATCGATTAATAACGTTCTCCCATCCTTTAATAAACCCACTACAAAGCCGTCGAGCTTGAGCTTGTTTCTCAAAGGAGTGGCATGTTTCTATGCAGAGATGACCGCTTTGTAAGATCCTGGCATACTTACTTACTTCCCTCGCGGCATTCTCTCGCATCGCATTCTTCGAACTATGGTGTCCTTACTTGAGAATATCTCCCATTAGTTTCAAATGTATGTAGATAGATAGATAACGTTCGTTGTCAAAAGGATTACATGTTCTCTGGTAAGAAAATGTAGTTATTTATTAAATTTTTAAATAAGGCATGTCTGTTTGCATTTTCTTTGCACTATCCTATACCTACATACGGTGTTTCCTATGTCAAAAGTTAGTGTGTGCGTGATAGATATTAAAATTGTAATATAACTATAAAAAAATATAGAACTTAACGACATTAAGTGTAACATTTGTGAACGGTGGAAATACAAAAACAAAAAAAATCGCGTTTCAGGTGGACACGTCATAAAATTATTATCTAGAGCTCTCCGAGATAATAATTTTATAAACACGCTTCCTATGACATATGGGTACAAACATAGCGGTATGTCGTTGCCATGCCAACTGTCCGATTTTGTTACGACCTAAGAGGCACATTGGCGAATTGCGAGCGAATTCAAAGTGCGGGGCAAGGTCGCTATTAATGCGCAGCGTACTTTCACTGCCGTTCTGTGTAACGAGTACATAGGGATCGCTTTGAAGTCAAATCGGTATGCGGTACAGTAAATGCAAATTTCCCGGGGCGGCGGGACGACACGCAAAACCAATCGAAATTCTTGCTGCCGCTCTCGTTACCAAATACTGTGTAGGTCTGAGTAAGCTTTAGTAACAAACAGAGCATAAATATTTTTAAACTTACGCGATCTGAACACATAATTATAAGTATTGATTGATACAACGGGTATTTATCGCGTTTATTTACCTTTTTCCCGACGTTTCAACAGGTTTACACTCTGTCGTGGTCACGGGATGACTCAGTCATCCCGTGACCACGACAGGTAAATAAAAAGGTAAATAAACGCGATAAATACCCGTTGTATCAATACTTATAAACAGAGCATAGTTACGACACGGTTACGAAATATTGGTGGTATGCTTACATTCAGCAAATTCAGCAGCTATCCATGCAAGTATTTTGTTTTGGTCAATAAATTTCTTTCCGGCCCTGGTGGGGGCACAGAGAGGGGCCTCGAGGCATGGCCTCATTACCCCGGCGTCAACTCGAGGGGTGACGACTCCTCGGTCCTTGGGTTTTGTGGGAATATCTTTTTTCCCTCCTTCACAATGTTTTTTTTTGTTTTGGTACCGAGAGCGGAATTTTCACACTCGGGCCTAGAAGGCAGAGCTGCAGCGGATTATTAGACGACCTCTGTGGCGCGGTGGGTGAAGGTCCGCCTGCGACGCAGAAGATTGCGGGTTCGAATCCCGCCTCGGGACAAAAGTTTGTACGATCTGCGGATATTTGTTCCGGGTATTCTGGTCATTATCTATGTATAATGAAAATTATCTATGTAATCTATTGTATTAGATACATCATCATCTAGTACCCATAACACAAGCTCTCTCTCGGGCTAGATGGTGCTATGTCGATTATCCAGCATTATTTATTTAAATAAATAGACTTACTCTCTAAACCGTGACAAGATAGTATCGTTGATGCTCAGCAGTTCCATGTACCACACGTCGACCAGCGCAGTCACCGTCAGACCAGGAGATTCGCCGTATATTGTAGCGATGTTCTGCTCAACGAAGATCTCATCTGTGAAGTATATCTAAAATTATAAGAATGACCTACATTCAGGTATCTCACAAATTCATCATCATCATCATCATCACCAGACTATAGCAGTCCACTGCTGGACATAATACGCAAGTTCTAATTGATTATTTTATTTGTTGTTCGCACTCTTTCAGCCTGAAAAACAGGTTTTCACCTAGTTCAGGCACCCGCATTGTTATTTCCATCAGAATTCAAGTAATGTACTTTTTTGTTACTCTTTAGTCCTACGATATTTTTGAATAAATTATTATCGTTACTATCCGGCGAATACGAATACGAATAACTCGGTAGATAATAAAACACTCATTTATTTTATCTATGTTGAACTTGGACGAACAGGATAACATGTATCATCATCACCAGCCTGTAGTAGTCCACAGCTGGACATAGGCCTCCCCTAATGAGCGCCACAGCGCCCTGTCTTCAGCTTGCCGCATCCAGCATCTGCCTGCAGTCCTTCGCAGGTCGTCATCCCACCTGGCCGGAGGGCAGTATGTTACATCATGTATGTTACATCATGTATGTTACATCATGTATGTTACATCATGTATGTTACATCATGTATGTTACATCATGTATGTTACATCATGTATGTTACATCATGTATGTTACATCATGTATGTTACATCATGTATGTTACATCATGTATGTTACATCATATATGTTACATCATGTATGTTATTAAAATATCTTCATATATGGCCATAAATATATGAGGATATAAGAGTCATTAAGAACGGGATATTGATCATGATTTCATTTAAATGACGTGAAATACGGGATATTTCATGTTTTAAATTACTTTTGTTTTAACCATGGTAGTTTAAAAAGTTTTATATCACAATGTAACAAAACAAAAAAATATATGACAAATATTATTCTATATAAAACGCCTCCGTCTATACTTGATCTAACACTTGATGTCCATCCGAAGGTTGCCTGGCAGAGATCGCTTTAAGCGATAAGGCCGCCCATTGTACAACACATTCTTTATTTGTCTTTTTCCTGTCCAGTGTATCTGTTTTTTTATTTGGTGTGCAATAAAGAATAATTGTATTGTAATGTGTTTTTACCCCCAAAAAGGGTGGTAAAGTTTCTATGGAAAATTATTATACCTTGGATCGATTCACTCAAATCTAGGTATAATTATAAAATACAAAGTAAATTATTGATCACGTCACGTATATTTATTTTTACTAAGCTACCCCTAGGGGATGTATATTACACTACATACATTTTGAAGTTTGTACGAAGAAAAAAAATACAATTTGTATTTTTTTTTAATAAATAATGCTGGACAATTCACTTAGCATTATCTAGCCCCATGGTAAGCAGAGCTTGTGTTATGGGTACTAGATAACTGATATACATAATATTATATATTACATAGATAGATATTTTTTATTATACATAGAAAACGACCAGAACACCCGATCAAATATCTGCAGATCGTACACACAATTGTTCCGAGGCGGGAATCGAACCCGCAACCTCCTGCGTCGCAGGCGGACCTTCGCCCACCGCACTATATAACTAACTTGCAGCCTCCTAGTCATCACACGGTTGTCGCCCAACTGTACAACCTGTAAGTCCTTGGATAGGACCCTGATTCGCACGTTTATTCAAAACATGGTATAAATAAACCTTTATGATATATATTAAAAAATCAAATGGATAACAATATGTCATAATATACATATTGTTATCCACTTGAAAAATAATATACCACGCGGGCCAACCCGCGGGGCGCTAGTAGTTTATATTTCACATTTTTTAAATATTGTACATACCCAGATGTGTACTAATAAACCGTATTTCATTTTCACATTTCCTTTCTAACTAGAATTGAGGTAGAAGTACTTTGAGTGCTGAAAACGTACGGTATGAGTTTTCTACAAGTGACTAATATGCGTAAATCCACACTAGCGCAGCGGCTGAGAAAATACAGATCTTTGTGACTCAGCAGAGCTGTAATATTTTTCGAACGAAACGCATGTGCGGCGCAACACAACCGCTGTGTAGAGCGGCAGCACGAATTTTTTAGGTAAAAAAAAAGATCACAATCGTCGAAAAAAACCGCAGTCAAAGTGTTAAAAATATGTGAATTTCTAAAAAACGGCCCTTCAATGGAATACCCTTTAGCGTTATGTAAAATGAAATACTTATTATTAGTATTACATTTTACTTATTGTATTACATTTTACTTCCCCACGCACAAAGGACCAAACGGAGTCTAAGTGCGGAAACAGGAGTACTACAACAACAACAACATACATTTTACTTATTGTATTACATTTTTCAGAAATACGATTATTAAATTTAACAAACATCCATTAAACAAAGAGATTTAAAAGTATTTGTATCTAATAAAATGTTCAGGAAATTCACAGATTTCTTAATGAATATGTAGCGGTTTTAAAGACTTTTAAGTAAAAAATTCGCTAAGTTATTGAAAATAATTATTACATAAACAAAGTTACAGGACGACTAATGAATTATAACACAGTGAATTTAAGTTAATGAATTAGAACAAGAAAAGTTTTATTCGGGAGAAAAAAACAGGCTACACAATTAAAGCAGTAACACAAAAAACACAGTACACAGTATAAAAAAACATAATAAAATAAGCATACAGAAAAACAAAATAATAATAATAATACATGGCTACCGTGCTAGCCAGCTGGCCAAAATGGGTCAAACTCAGCTATGTGCTGAACCACGCGTGGCGCGGAACAACGCTGGTTTTCAGTTTGAACCTTAATGAATTAAGGATATAAAAATTAAGAGAAGAATTTAAGAGCTACCAAACATTTACACACATTTCACATAGGTACAATACTTTTAAGTTTAGTAGGATAAATATAGAAAATGTCCAAATCTACCTCTCTGGACATTAAAACACCTGTATATACCCTGATCAAAAATATGTCCTGCCTATAAATAGTTTTTACCGATAGAATATTAAAAGTTTTAAAATTATACTGTCTAGTCTCAGTTTATTTATTTCCACCGTAGGTACACAATGTTACACTTGATGTCGCTAAATACTATTTTAAAAGATAAATTACATTTTTATTATAACACACACTAACTTTTGACGAAGGAAACATTATAGGACATCGTGCAAAGAAAAGCAGACAGACATGCCTTCTTAACACTTTGACTGCTGAAATCACACGGTATGTGTTTTCTACACGTGACTAATATGCGTAAATCCACACTAGCGCAGCGGCTGAAGAAAATACAGATCTTTGTGACTCAGCACAGCCGTAATATTTTTCGAACGAAACGCATGTGCGGCGTAACACAACCGCTGTGTAGAGCGGCAGCACGAATTTTTTAGGTTAAAAAAAAGATCACAGTCGTCGAAAAAAATCGCAGTCGAAGTGTTAAAAAATTAAAATAAATTCATTTATAATAATTTGTCACAATAAAAGAGATAACAAAATAATGGTATAAGTTAAATGGAATAATAAATTAGATAAAATGTCAAAGTAATCTGATGTATAAAAGCATTGTCTAGGGGATTATATTGTCTCTGTCTAGGATTATACATCTTGTTATTAAAATCGGAATATCCGTTCGAGACTCTTAAGCTTTGTTCATTAATAAGTACTAACAACATTTAATGCACTTTATGCGTTGAAAATATATACTACTAGAGGCCCCGTCATTGTTTCAGGCAATTTTTTAAATTTTCCTCTTTTTTCTCTCCGTAAGAACCATCCTCGTACTTCAAAGAATATTCTAAAAAAAGAACTAGCGAAATCGGTTCAGCTGCTCTCGAGATTTGCGTTTAGCAACACATTCAGCGATTCATTTTTATATTATTGATAATTTTTGACATTATAGCTTTTAAAAACTCACCACGTGTCCCGAGTTGTCTGCAATGCTCAAAATTAAAAACACACACAATTTAGAACAGTTTTTCAAAAACACTAACAGATACACGGTGAAAAAAAACCTTCTAACTAACACTTACAAAGTGGACCTTGTTAGGCAGACTCGCTTTGTTATGAAAGAATCCTTAACACTTAGATTGCTGAAATCACACGTTATGTGTTTTCTACAAGTGACTAATATGCGTAAATCCACACTAGCGCAGCGGCTGAGAAAATACAGATCTGTGTGACTCAGCACAGCCGTAATATTTTTCGAACGAAACGAATGTGCGACGTAACACAACCGCTGTGTAGAGCGGCAGCACGAATGGCTTAGGTTAAAAAAAGATCGCAGTCGTCGAAAAAAAATCGCAGTCAAAGTGCTAAGAAAACAGTGACTAATTAATCCCTTTCATAAAAAACTAGCTGCGCCCCGCGGCCTCGTCCGCGTGGAAATTTAAAAAATATTAGAAGTAGCTATTTTCTTAATTTTTTTATTGTAAGAACCTTCTACGATATATTAGAAAACATTAATAAAAAAGATGAATGAGATCGGTAAACCCGTTCTCAAGTTATAGCGTGACCAGGTGAAATAGGGTAATTTTTATATATCTAGATTATACCTATTTAGTTCAGGACTTATCGTTTTGAATACGCATTCATTGTACATACGCTGATCATTTATAATTATTGATCAAATCTCTTCAATTCAGCAAGAGATAGAACTAATTGACAAGAGTTTAAGACAGAGATTTCAAGAGAGATTGATCATTGATCATGGATCACATAACCGACTGTTAATATTTCTTCATTAAATTGCCGATAATTACGTGATTCTTCAATCAAGCTCTGCCAAATTATCTGCAAACATAATTGAGAGAAGCTCAAACGAAATACTTCGTAGAATTAATAGGGTATCTATTACTGGCGGCCAATTTTATATTATAAACCGCTTATACATAAACCTTTTATTATGTGTAAGCTATTAAACATTTTATTGAATATTTACGTATATAAGTATCTAGACTGTTTTTTTAGATTTGTACCAATCTCGAAACAATTTAATTTCAGAAACTACAGAAATCGGTATATATAAACTAGCTGCGCCCCGCGGCTTCGCCCGCGTGGAAATCTATGTTTCAAATGGTTTATAAACCTTCCTCTTGAATGTATCTAGACTGTTTTTTTTATATATAGTTATTGTGAAACATAAATAAACGAAAAAAAAACACTCTATCACTTAAAGAAACCGCATCTAAATCCATTGCATAGTTTTAAAGATCTAAGCATACATAGGGACAGACAGACAGCGAGAAGTGACTTTGTTTTATACTATGTAGTGAAGATTACCCAAATTATTTTTATTATTTTGGCAGGCAACTTACCAAGGTCTCTACAAACGTCCTTCAGATCAGGAGAGCTGTATTGTACGCATTGGTTCGCCCATCTTTGTGCAAATACTTCCAATTCTTCGTTCCAATCCTGGAAAATATAAAACATTTACGAAAACCTTGGTTTAAACGTATAATTAAAACTTTTTGACTATCATGGTTTAATAACCATGATAGTTATTAAAGTTTTAAGTAACTTTTTAAACATCATGGTTTAATAACTATGATAGTTTCAAAAGTTTTAAGGACGAGTTCGGGCCGTCGACCTGTGTAATCTTAATTAAGTCCTAAGTTGCGTCTAGGTTTTGTAAGCAATTCTAATCTAACCTAAAAAATATTTCTCCTACCTTTATACCTTACCTACCCTTTGTTCATCATCAGCCTATAGCAGTCCACTGCTGGACATAGGCCTCCCCCAATCAGCGCCATAGCGCCCTATCTTCAGCTTGCCGCATCCAGCATCTACCTGCAGTTTTTCGCAGGTCGTCATCCCACCTGGTCGGAGGGCGTCCTACACTACGTTTACCGAGTTGTGGTGTACCCTTTGTTAATTACAATATACCTATGGTTATCGTTTTCGACAAACGCGACTGTGTAAACTACAAAAATCTGTCAATATCAAAACCTGTTGGATTTTGGTTGACATTTTTTAACCGCAAGCGAGCACTGTAGGTATAATATCATGCCAAATAGTAAACCCAAATAAACCTGACACGGATTTTTCCACAAACAAACACAATTTCATTCTTCACCCTCCTTATTTTATCTTTGGTAATTCACGCACAGAAGGGCTTATGAAAAGCTCGTAATATAAGGGAAACTTGACACCCTTACCACAGCTTGGGCTTATTTGCATTGTAAATCAAGGGAAATTTCCCAAATAACTACAAGGTATCCAGAAATCACTCATTTTTAGGACTTTCCATGATATTTATGCCTCTTTTTTGTATAGATGGCGCAAGAGAGGATATTTTTATTAGGTTTTGTATTGTATTCCCTTATTAATCAAAAAAGAGCTATGCTCGGAGTTTCTCTGAAGGATAGTCTTCGTAACGAATACATCCGACAGAGAACCAAGGTTATCGACATAGCTCAAAGACTTAGCAAGCTGAAGTGGCAGTGGGCCGGCCATATCTCGCGAAGAACCGAACGCCGCTGGGGCAAACGTGTTCTTGAGTGAAGACCACGACGCGGTAAACGTAGTGAAGGATGCCATACGACCAGGTGGGATGACGACCTGCGAAAGACTGCAGGTCGATGCTGGATGCGGCAAGCTGAAGACAGGGCGCTATGACGCTCATTGGGGGAGGCCTATGTCCAGCAGTGGATTGCTATAGGCTGATGATGATGATGATTAATCAAAAACTTTTACTATTCTTATTTATATGACACTCAAAACCAGAAGAGGTTTATCTAATGTCTGAGTTACAGCGTGCTAATTATTTAGTGATAAGCATCTCAGTTACAATAGTTAACCATAAGTCTAACTTTACCCTAGGCCCCGCTTGCACAACGAATTAGTAACCCAAATGTTTAATCTATACTCTAATTAATAATATAAAAGCGAAAGTAACTCTATCTGTGTGTGTGTCTGTTACCTTTTCCTGCCTGAACGTATCTTAACGTTTTTCAACAGGGAGGTAAATACTATCCCTGCATGATATATGCTGCTTAAAAAGAGCGTGCAAAGCCACGCGCAGAAGCAAGTCATACAACGGGTTTGAAGTATTTGTATGGTTTGACAACTCACTAATCATATTTAAGGCAGTTGAATATCTTTGTGCAAGCCGAATTTAGTATTAAAACTTTCTAGTTTCTAGATGTTAAGCGTCAAGTTATAAAGTAAATGTTAGGCTTCAAGTACGATGTTCCAGCTTACCAACTTCATCATATCCGCCGAAGCTGGCAGCGATCTAATTTCCCCTCCAGCTACTTTGTTCCGCCTGTTATTTATCTTATCCAATATAGCTTGGCGGTCGTCATCGCTCCTTATTGTTAACTCGAAGTCTACGCAACTTTTGGCAGGTTCTTGACTCTGTAATATACGTTTACAATACAATATAATAATACAAAAATGCTTTAATGTACACAATGCGATAATTAAAAACAGACATTAGGTACATGTGACTAGTAAAATGGGTGGCCTTATCGCTTACAAGCGATCTCTTCCAGGCAACCTTTGGATGGAAAGAATAGTGTGAATTTAAGGTGTACGACATTTAAGCTAAATATGAGCCTAACATAAATAATTGGTTCAAATAACAAACGAAATATTAAGTAATAGTATGTACCTAATAGTTAAGTATTAAGTTTCTTTCAGAATTACTGACTTAGGAAGATATGTACTTCTACAGCGACGTAAGTATCGAGAACACGGTTAAGTTGTATTAACCGTTGGCTGTCGCTAAAGGCGAGGAAATCTACTAGAGAAAGGACGATTTTATGTGTATTTTAACACCTCTAGCTTGCTACGCCGTAGCCTGCTATCTCGTAGCTTGCTACGCCGTAGCATGCTATTGCGTATCTTGCAATGTCATAGCTGTTACGCCATACTCAGCTATTCTGTACCTTGCTTTCTGTAACATGCTATTCAATAGCATGCAATGCCATAGCTTGCTACGCTATACCCTGCTATTCCGTAGCTTGCTACGCTATACCCTGCTATTCCGTAGCTTGCTACGCTATACTCTGCTATTCCGTAACTTTCTATATCGTAGCTTGCTTCACTATACCCTGCTATTCCGTGGCTTTCTATGCCTTAGCTTGCTACGCCATACCCTGCTATTCCGTAGCTACGTTACATTACCTACATCAATATCCCATTCTCGTCGCCAGATGGCATATTGCTAACTATTGAAACGGCCGTATTACTCGATAGCTAATTTATTACAAAATAAAATTTGTCTTCACAAGCACTTGGTCTTAGACGATTATAAAAGGTTTTCCTATAAAACTCTTTTAACATCAAAAACCTCTTTTAACATTAAAACTGCAGGTAGATGCTGGATGCGGCAAGCTGAAGACAGGGCGCTATGGCGCTCACTGGGGGAGGGCTATATCCAGCAGTGGACTGCTGTAGGCTGATAATGATGATGATTAAAAACCTTCTTTAATTGAGGACGTTTCGCCCACATGACGAATCGCTTTGCGAACGTTTTTCTACTCAAAACCTTTTACTCTAAGGACCTGCCGAGCACAGCTACTATTTATGCCAATAAATTTTCCTTTAATGATACCCTCGCTGATTTTCTTTTACGTGGTTCACGTACGATAGATTTCGTTACAAGTTTTCGTGGAATATTTTTCTTGATTTATACGGGTCTCTACCTTTTGGTTAATCTCCATAGCTACGTGCCTTTTTTGCTGGAGGTATTTTATGACCTTGAGTAAGAAATACTTAGGTAGAACAGCGAGTAACTAGGGTTTTACAAAAAAAACGGTATGAGCAGAGTTGGGTAAAGAAGGTGTAATAAGTATAATATATAGGTATGTATTATATGAGATTCAAGATTCAAAGATTCAAATATATTAATCGCGCTTGATTGCTTTACCGCGATGGAAACGTAAGTGAAAATAAAACTAAAGGTAGGTGACATAATTTACCCGATCAATAATCTTTAATATGTTAACAACACGCGAAAGTTTAAAAAAGTTGATTATTAATATTTGGAAACACAAGACACATGCTATACTTAGCTTGGAGCTAGATTTATAATTACTGATAGGTACCATATGGTTTTCTATCGGGGTTAATCATCTTTCTTTCCCATCGGGGTTAATCATGGGTTAATCATCTATGTACCCATCTCCGATCACTCTCGTCAAATAAGAAAGCACTCTCTTTCACACAGCTCGAAAGACGCTTCTTGCTCTTAAGGCGAAGTGAGCCTTTGAGACTCACACGTTATGACTGTATGGAAAATCAATTTTAACTGTTTATTATTTTTTGACGGCAGTCAAAAGTTAAGCATTTTAGTAAGTTGCGTAAAAACTCGATTGACTAAACTTTACTCGATACAAACAAATCGTGAAGTTTCTCTAAATCTTCATTTTACAGACTTAGTTACTTCTACGGAAAAGCAGTTTCTAAATTTCATTTGAGAGTTATTTAACATTATTTCAATAGAATTTCGTCTGCGTGTTTCCTTGTAATACTTTAGATTAGACGATTATGGTTTTATTTTATTGGGAAAGAGTTTTATTTAAACAAATTTATAAATAGAGAGAGAGACCAATGAAATTGCACGCAGACCGGCCATTCCACGACTCTTGCCTTCCTTTCTCGCCTTCCCCGCGCGCCGTTCACTCTTCTTTGTCTCGCAAATACGAGCCCACTTTACATCGCCTTAACATTGGAAGACTAATATCCTGACAGACCAATAGACCGGAAATAAGTGCTTCCCGCCGCCTGCGTTTCGTCTAGACTAAGCTGTAAAAAGCGCGAGGGGAGAGGTAAGGTCGATTGGTAAGAGTACTCTACATGACACATGTACTCTACATGTGTCATGTAGAGTACCTTTAAGCTCTCTGCTAATACAGTAGTACCTATAGCGTTGCCTAAACGTGGATATTCCGCACAGGGAATAAAATCCAATACATTACAAATCCAAAATCCGCAAATACTCAAGTTGGAGTGCTTACCTACTATTCAACGTAAAAGTATTAACGTCCATTTCAGTGTTTACTTACTTGAAATCTGCAAAGTGTGTGTTGCTTGGTGCCCCCACAAATATTTGGGTTACAATAATTTTTCGTACATTCCGAAATTCGAAGCAAGACTAGCATTGCAACTAGGATTACTGATTGTTTGTTTATCATGTTTTATTTGAGATCGGTGCTGCATGAAGATTCTTCTATACTGGGATAATTAAGAAATTCGGAATAAATAAACAGGCAGTTCCTAGTAAATCTAGTTGGTTGTTAACCTTGGTCTGTCATTTATTTTTCAATACCGGCCCATAACTAAGATATGTACGAGTAGGTACTATAGTAATTACCTAATAAAAAACATTATTTACTTATTTCCAAAAATGGTTGATGGTTTACAGAGTAGGTAGGTACGTAGGTACCTACCTAAAAATATATATTACTAACTGCGCCCCGCGGTTTCACCCACGTGGTGATAGATATTTTGGATAATATACAATATATCTTTATAAATTGTAGCCTATGTGTTATTCTGATGTATAAGCTATATTATTGTAAAGTTTCATTAAAATCCATTCAATAGTTTTTACGTGAAAGAGTAATAAACATCCATCAATCCATCCATACTTACAAACTTTCGCGTTTATAATATTAGTAGGATTCTAAATAAAATTGCTACTATGTAGTATAGTAGGTAGCATTGGGGGCGCTCATTGGGGGAGGCCTATGTCCAGCAGTGGACTGCTATAGGCTGATGATGAATAGTAGGTAGGTAAGTAAATATGTATAGCTGACAATTCATCGTCTCCTTGTAAAGAATTGTGACCTAAGACGCGAGGGCTACCTACTCAAAGGGTAGGGTAGCTACCTACCCTTTACTGCCCCGTTCAAAAATTCCACCCTGTGTTAAATAGTTGGTAGGTAGGTACTAGGTACCATACACTGTTACATACACTTTTGTCTATGATATACAAAAGGATTATCAATCAGAAAAAAGGAAAATTCTTTCCACCGCATCGGAACCAGAATCGTACGCAACGTAAGCAGTACGGTTTGGTCCCGCGAATTCGCGGTTTGCGGTATTTAGCGGGACCGTAATAATTATAATTTGTGGCAAATGGCCTATGGCGTGTAGGATTTTAAAGGAAAACAATTATGAATGATTGAACCAACCTACACGGATCTCGAAGCGATATCACATGAATCAAGAGAAGCTTGTAGAATACCTTCTCTAGAATATTCGATAGAAAGAAGAAAAAACCCTACTTCGATTCGTGCCCGGTTCCCGCATTTCGGTAGAGTAGTTCTTTAACTTGACTAATCTTATTAGCCGCTGCATCAGTGATTGTGTTTGGCAGAATTTCGTCAATCCAGATGCAGAGCCATCTAGCAAGAAGTTGAAGAATAGAAATATGGATGTCACGACTGTCAATGTCACAATGATAAGACTGAAATGTCTGTCATAATGACAGTAGTGACTGAGACGTCAATGTCATTGCCCACCCGACCAGCAAGCCAAAGAAGTTGAAGTTAATTTAGTTTAGCCGATTCCTAATTATACTTACTTGTGATTCTCAAAGGGAATTCAATACCTGTGTTTGTTTGCTTTCTTTTGCTTCGTGATCGTGACCAAAGAGAATACAATAACTACGTAAAGCGATAGAAAGTTGCTTCGCGAGTTCATGTTAAGTTTTTTTAGATAGAGATAACCTATGACTTTGATAAACTACTTACTTCATTAATTAATACTACAAACACGAGTTTACGACAACTTGTCGTGGTCTATAGCTCCGAGAACTGAAGATAGATACGATAAAATGAGCCGAAATCTACGTGCACTCATCGGGCCTTCGATTCTTAACGCAGATTTATCCAAACTACAGGAAGAATCTCAAAAACTACTAGACAATGGTGCTGATTACTTGCATTTAGATGTAATGGATGGTCATTTCGTTCCAAATTTGACTTTTGGCCATCCTGTGGTGAAGTGTTTGCGTTCGAAAATAAAGAATGCATTTTTTGAAACTCACATGATGGTATCAAAGCCAGAACAGGTTAGTACCTACCAGACTATCCAATACAAAACAACACATCCTTTTTGATTTATAAAACTATAACAATGCGGAACTAACCACTTTAATGTCCACAGTGGATAGTTCCAATGGCAGAAGCTGGGGTCAACCAATATACATTCCACATTGAGCCTGTGACAAATGTTGAAGAAGTCTGCAGAAAAATCAGAGAAAATGGCATGAAGGTATAAAAAATCTTAGGCCTGCTGTATTATAAACGCTTGCTCAGTTAGATCTATGCTTACTTAAGTGACTTTTATAATTATATCATATTAATATAGAATATACAGAAAAGTGTTACTCCAGCATAAATTGATGACAGCATGCTTTTATGATACGTACCCTTAAAGTATCAATAAACACTAGTTTATTGTTAAGTGTATACGTATATTTCATATGTATACATATATACACTTAACAAAAACTTACATGAAAAATAAAAAAAATAAGGAATTTTAGTTTTTAAACTGCAGTATCACCTTTTTCATTAGACAAGGCACCCAACCCAGATCTTGATTATTCAAGCCCTGAAGTTAAGTTATGGTCACAAAAAGTCGTTGACCTATTACATTTATTCAAGGTTTATAACCTTTAAGCTGGAGTCAACCCATATACAAGCTTAGCTAGTGAATATCCAATAATAATTTATTTGGAAATAGAAACAATTTAGTGTACCAAGTTTTTTTCTCTCCCATCCAGTCCTTGACCTTGTTCTATGTGTTTACAATAACATGTAAGTCTTCATTCTTATGTTTCCAGGTAGGAGTAGCAATAAAGCCCGGCACACCTGTTGCAGAAGTCGAGAAGTACATTGACCTATCAGATATGGTTCTAATCATGACTGTAGAACCAGGGTTTGGAGGGCAGAAGTTCATGGAAGATCAGATGGTTAAAGTGAAGTACCTGAGAGATCATTACCCTGAAATGAACATTGAGGTTGACGGTGGGGTTGGACCTGCTACGATTGATTGCTGTGCAAATGTAAGAATGTCTTTAGTGAAACTTTTATATTACCAGCTAATATGTAAAGAAACCACAGAGAAAACTAAATTCACATGCTAAAGATATGTTTGTTTAATTTAAGGGAAGATTGTTGTATATTCTATCGTCTTTATTAAGTAATGGTTTTTTCTAATTGTAAATTTTTTGTTTCTGCACATAAATGCATTTGATTTTGATCTCAAATTGACTGGAACTGTAAATCATGTAATATACATTGTACACATAGAAACCTCATAAAGGCATATGGGTCAAGATGCTTTTTAAAACACGTGTTACCATAGCGCGCGTTTAAACGTCTTTTGTATACCTACAACATAAATTATGTTTTCAAATCAACAGCAACTGAATTTTAGTTTATGTGAGTGCTTACATTTCTGCTACTGTTTTAAAACGTTAGTATATTTATGTACAGCTGTATAGTACCACCTCTTCTCTTTCTTTATGTATTTGCTTTAACATATTGTGTCATTTTCAGGCTGGTGCCAACATGATAGTGTCAGGAACGGCAGTAATAGGAGCTGCGGATCAAGCAGCCACTATAAAACTACTCCGGGCATCTGTACAAGATGCTATCAGTAAAATCAATAAACTGTGACATAAATCTCTATGATATAATTATTAACTTGAAAGGCAAGTTGCTTAAGAGCAGGCCATGGTTTATGTAGTATATCAGTTATCTAGTATTTAGGTAGTACTAGAGGATGATGTTAGCATCATCCTCTAGTCTAGTACAAAGCTTGGGCTAGGCAAAATGATGCTGTGTGAATTGCCCAGCATTTATTTCAAATCTCTATCTTGGTTTAAAACCTTAAATTAGTACATTTTAAGCTAGAATAACAAATGGGACCATATTTTTGTAAATGTGTTTGAAAACACTAGACTTATCAGTCTAATGCTGGTCCTAGGCCTATTGCCTAATGTTGTAGTTATTTCACAAGCCTAAGTTAAGGTAAAGGGCTTCCAAAGCATAGTTTTGTAACAGGATTTACAAAATAAAAATACTTTTCTACACTTACATGTTTTAATCAAACCTGCTTAGATCTAGCTTAGGTTCAATTGGTTCAGACGCAGCATTCAATGTGGGGAAAGATGAACTGCTAGCTATGCCTGTGTCCTTAAAAACCTTAGGTTCATTGTTACCTTTCATTTTACTCTTTAATCCTGTCAAGGCAACAATTATTGCTTCTTCAGTACGGATAGTCCTTGAGCCTTGGTTTGGCAGTACATTCAGGTAGTGGTTGAAAAGTAAGCTAGCATCATCTTCCTGGAAGCTTTCATCACTTTCTAAGGCAGCTTCTATACCATGTAAGCCACCAAATACTATGAGTGCATGGTTATATGTCATAGTTTTGTCTGGCAAGTCGTCTATTGCAGAGCCTCTGTCCGAGGTCCCTATTGTTACATCATACCTGAAAATATAAAATCAATCTATAATCTTACATACTTGCATAATACCTTCTTATACTACAGGCAATCCCTGATAACTACTAGTCAATAACATAAAAAAGTTTGATGTTGAATTAATATTGAACTTTTTATGTACAATTCTTCAATCTAAATCAGACAAAACTATGTAGAAATCGCTAAAGCCAATACATAGCAATCACTAACCCATTCTTATAAGGACTTTGTGTGAAGACCTGACTCAGGTTGTTAGCGACCCTCACAGTATAGCCCCAATACACCCCGGTCTCCGCCCTAGGTGTGGTGAGGCTGACAATCTTCCCTTTCATCTTTTTGCCTCCTTCTGAAGTTGGTAACATCCTGACTGTAACTCTTATGCCTGGGTTGAGAAGCTTATCTGTGGATACATCCTGTAATAAGCCAACATTGACTTGGGAACCTTTTCCAGGTTTAACCTTCTTGTTCATTGTTATTCCTTCTCTGAAATAGCAATATCTTTGATAAGGTATAAGTAATACAAGTAAATAAGTTTGATTCAGAAAAAATTGCTTTAAGGTTCTATGTAGTTTATATGGATCAAAGAATCATTACCTACCTATATTTGAAATCATTTGACTGCCTTAGGTGATGGGGAGCATCCAAAGGATTCAGAAGTCCAGCAAACTCTAAGTCCTTGTGAAGAGGAAAAAAGTGCTTTCTCAAATACTGGGGGCACTCCAGATACTGCAGAATTCGAGCCAACTGCACGCAGCTTTTTCGAGCTACCCTGACGCCGTCTGCTTCCTCTAACTTGGATTTCTTTGTATCCATCTTGTCACCAACATCATCGTAAACAATAACTTCGTCGACGCAAAAGACACATGCCGCTCGAGCTATCTGACCAGCCAAATATGTGCGTAACTCTGCTGATTGTGCATTCTCTAGTATTGACCCAGGCACTGCGATACTGATCGTTGATATTTCTGCGTACTTCTTCTCCCTTTCTTCCTCCTCTTTTACTTTGTTTTCTTGGTCCTTTTCAAGGGCCATGCGTTTTTCTTGTTTGACGATCTTCTCTTCATTACGCTGACGCTTCAATGCTTTTCTTTCCTGGTTTATTTCTCGCCAGCTTTTACCGGCTGGTTTTGGTGCTGGCTCAGACATTCTAGGTGAACCTTAGAGATTTTTCTAATATCTCAAAAATACATTCACAAATTCAGTCTCCCTCCATGTGTTTATTAGTGTAAAATTGTTTTTTTTATATACATACATCTTCTTATTTCACGGCTCGTCGCGGCGGCGTAGCAGTAATATTATTTTTGGTCGTTGTGTTTGTGCTGCCAAGCCAGACCAGAGTCCATGTCAAAATAGTCAAGCGAGATAAAGTTACTTGAGACAATATTTTTTTTGCAAATTGATTTTTAATAATCTTGAGTAAAGAAAAAACCCTTCCAATATATTTTATTCGTCCTTCACCGGCCGTCGCGCCCCGCGGCGGCGCGCGGCGGCGGCGGCGTGGCGGCGCGTGTCTGTCGGCGCGGGAGCGGCGACGAAAGATAATAATTATACAGTATCCTAATCGTGCTTTTAGCATTATTTAGCTGTGCCCAACGGTAAATAGGGATAGGTGGAACCAAGTGCAATAGAAGATAATATCTTAAGTAGGATTCAAGCTGGCAGACCGCGTGCGGAACAGCATACTACGCTCCAAAACCTAAAGTGGAACTAGGCCGGACAAGTTTGCCGTATGTCCAGCGATTAATGGGCAAAGACCACCACACCACAGAGTAGAGCCCACCCTACGCTAAGAGGTGACGACGCGACGACGTGACACTAAGAGGCTCCAAGATGAGATGGTGCTGGCTGCGGCGCGGTGCGTGTGACGAGCTCAAGGCATCTTCAATCGTGGCCTGTTGTAGCGTTGGATCGCGAGGAGTGGAAAGAAAAAAGTCTTTTGCCCAGCAGTGGGTCAATATAAGCGAAAAATAAATAAATAAATACCTACACTTTTTTAACCTCGAGATGTTAGATGTGCCCTTATCGTGGCCCGCGTCCTTGTTGCCAAGCGGCGTGAGTAAGCTCACTCACTTGAACTGAGTGTATGTACATCTGAACACAGTGTGAGCCGGACGCGTGAATTTTAATGTTAAAAAGTGTTTTAAAGTGCCATATTGTTCACGAAACTACCTACGTGCAGTTTGATTGCACACATATTGTATAAGAAAACGAAAAAGTAATTACGTAGAGTCTGCAAAAGAGAAGCGTCGTCGTCGTGGCGTTACGGTGAAATAATATTTTAACGCATCAAAAGTAGTACATTGGCACACGTGCGCCCTCAATTCCTAAGACGCTTCTCTTTTTGCACAGCCAAAGAGAATGTTGCCACAACACATGATATTGCAGATGCAGAGCCATCTAGCAAGAAGTTGAAGTTGTTTGGGTTTGGTTCTCGTTTGGTTATTTGCAGTTATTTGGTTGGTTCATTTTGTGGGTTGGTTGGACTGGCTGAGTGTTGCTTGCGCAGTGTTTCCACTTTTAGGGATTTCGCCCTTTTTTAGGGCGAAACTACATATTTCATGTACGACTTGGGGCTATTTTTAATACGACAGGGATTTAGGGAATTTTAGGGAAAAAATTACTTGATGTGGTAACCCTATTTAGTCTATGCTCTATGGCTCTACCTATTAGGGGATTCCCCAAATTAGCTTCGTATTATAATCCGACAAATGTTATTTTACCTTTTGGATAGTACTATTACCTATTTTGTAAAGTACATCAGAAATTAGTTACACGATTTAGGGATTATTTTCGTTTTTGTTATTTTTTATAGCGGTTGCGTACTAAGCTTGAAAAACCATCGTGGTGATTTTCTATACGAAAACCTCGAAGCAGTAATATCATTGTTACTAGGAGTGCCATCTTCAAATACTGAAGTAGAAAGTATGTTCAGTGTCCTAAAAATTTTAAAAACGGACAAAATAAACAGGATGGCTAATGAAACCCTCAACGGAGTCACATTAAGTTATGAATGTTGGCTAATAACTGCTCAATTTTGGAGCCTACTAGTGCTATGCTCAATGCCGCGAAAACCTACAGAAGTAATGCTTCGGTTTCTGACTCTTACACTTAAGTAGAAGTTAAATCATATTAAAAAAATTAAAACGAAATTGTATTTTATTTAAGATTCATGCGCCCTAAATTAGGGAATTTTAGGGATAATTTCCGAAGAATTTAGGGCAAAACCAAAATCTTAAGTGGAAACACTGGGTTGCTGGCTGGACGACTCTGTCTGTTTACCTTACCATACGGTTTACCTACCATACCAATCACAGAACAGAGAATACATAGAATTAGCATGATGCCTTTTTACTAAGAGAACTAGTGTCTCTAAACTCACACATGTATAAACTAACACACATAGAAATAAAAATTCTTATTGGTTGAAAGAGTACGTTAAAAGGGCATAAAACCATAAAACGAATTTTATTGATATTAAACCTTATTTCGGTAGACACATGGTTCAAAACTCAATAAAATAAACAGCGATAAAAAATGAATATCTACTTTGTCTACTTAGCAAAAGATGGCGCTTTTGCCAAATATTTTTATAGTCTCTATTCCCAGCAAATAAGATTACTAATACAATGGCTGCCTTTCTTGATTATACACAACACAAAGCTACTTAACAAGAGATGGCGCTGGCGCTATTGCTATCGACTTTTATTATAGTCTCTAACAACGGGCCATAAGATCGATAATACAATGGCTGTTTATCGATTACCCAGAAAACACAGCTACTGCCTTAGTGATGTACCAATGAGAATACGAGACGAATCTATCGATATCGATTATTACCTACAGATGAATAACGAAATAGGTACGTCAGGTTATACATATTTGTGGTGGTCGAAATAAAAAGCTTACCTTTTCTTTTATTCTTTAATGACAATTAATGAAAATTTATTGTCCTTGAAATAGGACGTACTTGTTAAATAACTGTCTTTTCGTAAGTTTTACGTTTAATTTTAATAAATGATGGATATGCACATTTATGGCTTTTATCAAATCACTGACATGGTTTGATACGGGAAACTGTCCGACTTGATGAAAGTTTATATTTTCGAACAGTTTTTCTCCAACATACTTACGTAATATTTTCATTATTATAAATTATTTTTTTATTACCCTTCCATAGTAAAAATACATCCATATTAAATCATCACAAAAACAAAACAAAAATTAACGCCCTAAAACATACTTAAATGGGTAATGTTTACGAAATCATAACCATTAAAGTTATCGATAGCACATTAATTGTGTTTATTACGGCACATCCCTAATTGAGTAGCGAAAGTTGCGGTTTAAGAAAAATAGACCTTAAGTGTTATGACTCACAGTCTATTTTTCTATGTCTGTTTTCTATTTTTGTTTGACGGTTTTGCATTTTGAACAAAACTAACAAAAAAACAATAAAATAATGCTGACAGTTGATATGATATGCCCCCTTTCGTTAAATATTTGGTTCGGCTTTCGTTTTTACACTCTAAAACGGCACAATACGGTATTTTTATATTTTATTTGTTTTTTTTTTTAAGTATGTTTACTCTAGCTAAATTAAAACACGACTGATGTAAGCGGAGCTTGAAGTGCGCAGTACTGCGCCTACTAGGTGAGACGCGGGCCCCGCCTACTTACTATTTCTATGTATTCTCTGTTCTGTGATACCAATAATACCATTAGGTTTTTATTTACGTTATAAATGTTTCCCAAATTGTATAAATTATATTAAAAATTGAATATGGCAAATGCTAAAACTAGCAAAGCAAGTAAAAAAAAAGTGTTTATGTATTCTCTTTGACTCCGTTAATCGATAGTCACAGCCTGAGATGAAAAATACTTCACTACACTCCATCTACACTCTCAGTTTATTTTGTTTTGTGCAACACCTTGCTTGACTTTGGTTGGTGTAGTAGGTACCTCTATTTAAAAATGTCTTTCTCTATTTATCTCCTCCAAGCAGTTGCCTTTTTGGTAAGTTGCTTTTTTACTATTTTATAGAAAGAAAGCAAGTGTTCAGTTCATGTAGGAAATTATGTAGGTACCTATTATGGTTTTCTGTGAATGTATTTATTTATTTATGTCTAGTAATTAAATCATGAGTGGGTATATTATCTGTTTCAGGATCTGTTCGCCATTGGTCTTGTCGTACCATTAATGACAAGCCATGTTCAAATGATGGGAGGAAACCACATCTATGTGGGCCTACTTGGTTCCATATATGCAGGATTTCAGTTTGGTTCCGGGCCTCTTATTGTAAGTCTTCTTTTACTTATGTTTTAACTGTAACCTCGCACCTACCCTCACATAGTACCTGTAAAAAGTAGCTACCACCTTGTAAAGTATCTTAGGTCACCTAAAAATTATGTAGGTAAAATGTTAATTAACAATCTAACCAACATGTAACTCCCACCACTACACATGTATGTAGGTAGCCTATTTTCATGTCATACCATCGGTGGTCTTGTGCTATAATTTTTTTTTATATTTCATATTAAAAATTAATAAATATTTCATTAAATTTCAGGGAAGTCTCAGTGATCTCAAAGGAAGAAAATCAATTATTTTGATGACTTTGGTTATGTCCAGTATAGCCTATGTTTTGATTGGAGTGACTGATTCAATTACTCTGATTTTGATGTTAAGAGCATATTTAGGTATGTTTTATTATAATGCTAGACAGTTCACAACATCATCTGTTGAAAGTCTCAAATTTGATCAAATTGAATAATGAATACCAAGTTTTCTATTAATGTACCTAATTATATTATGTACTTTGTTTTAGGTATCTTCAAACAGACTCAAATATTAACAAGAGCAATGGTACCTGACTATGAAGCAAACACACAGAAGCAGGGTGAAATATATGGCAAGATGATGGCCACATCTGGAGTGGGCATCACATTAGGCCCTATTGTGGGAGGGCATTTTGTTGAAGCTTACCCAACAAATGGCTTTGCCTATTTATCCGTTGCAGTTAGCATAATTTTTATCATAAATGCAGGTTAGATTGACATTTCTATTCAACCAAGTATCATGAAATTATTTAATTTAAGCTCTCAAATTTGCTTTACCTTTCTACAAACTCAATCATTTTTATGTTGATTTCAGGTCTGGTATATTTTACCCTGCCGAAAGCCAAGGTGAAAAATAAGCAGAAAGAAAGTAATAATCCAAGAATTGATCTGCTAGAATCCTTAGCGTCTAGTCTCGAGCAATCTATACTTGAACTCGGCAGCATTAGATGGTCTCACTTTTGGGATATATTTCTGTTGAAAGGCCTTATTGGTTTTGCAATGGGAATCTATTTTTCCAATTACAGCATCTTTTTATCAACACAATTTGGCCTATCACCAAAATATATAGGCTATATTATTTCATTTCAAGGAGTAATAAGCTCATTATCTAGTTATTTTATAGGTTTTCTTAATAGTTTTTATAAACAAGATCAAGACTATACTCAAAGGAATTTCCATGTATTTGTCATGATGACTGTAGCTTTAGTAGGTATAATTCTATCTACTAATATGTATTTTTACTTAGTGTGTTTGATACCTTTAGCAATAGGTAATGCTATGGGTCGCCTCATTACTTTTGAAATGGTTTTAAAGCGGGGTCATGGGGATCATAGAGGAACTCTAATAGGTGCATCAAATAGTGTGAGATCTTTGTCGGGTGTTATAGCTCCTATGGTGGGAGGGGTTATCGGACAATTTATAGGGGTCAGTTATGTTAACTATGCTTCACTATTAGCTACCTTTTTGGGTGTTATTTTAAGTTATAAAATTGAGCATATAAAAGTAAAAGGTGAATAGGTGATAGTATCTTAATAAATATTTTAATTGAACTACTTGTAAATTTTTTGACATTACAACTTGTTTAAATATTAATGTTATGGATCCCTAGAATGAATGCATTATATTTATACAATGCAATACAAGAAAATACTCACTCAACACTCGCTTTTGAGTGTATAAAAATTAAAATAGTTCCATATGTTATTGTATTCTCTTTGGTTCCATAGCTCAAAAATAATCTTTCAATGCCTACGAATAAATAATAAGTCATTTATTCGTAGTTCAATACTTTCATTATTAACTTCGTGTGGCACTCACTGCACTGAAAAAATAGGCGACTTTAAGAAGGTTCACAGACTAAATAGTTATAATCCAACCCTTTGTTGATAACTTTGTTCAAAGAGAATTATAATTGGTGTAGGTACTTAATAAATAAAATCTCTTGGAAATACACTCTTTGGTGTAGTTGTGAGATTTTATTCTTTGCAACTGTTTGCAATAGGTTACCTATTGTATGTATTCTCTTTGAATTACAGCAAAGAGTAAAGTAATATCAATAGAGTATTTATTTTCTCTGAGTTTTCTAAATTTACTGTGTTTTCAATAACCTACTTAATAAATTATGTAGTTATATATCAAGTAGTATACCTCAGGGATGACATAGAATATTGTGTACCTACTGATAATCTCCTCAGTTTGTGGAATAGGAGACAATTAGGAAAAACTTGAAAATGTCTTTTCACATTTCTGTTCTCGAATCGGTTGCCTTTTTGGTAAGTTTTCTTTTACAGTACCTACCTAACCATTATACTATGTAGGGTTTTACTCATCCCTGTTATGTAGATATAAAACATAAACTTCGATAATGGTTTTAGATAATGATGATGTCTGCTTTTAGCAAGTTAATAGCCATAGTAGGTATGGCTATCTCTGGTCATATGGCAATATGTGTAGCGGGTTGGGCAAAGGTCCGCCTGCGACGCAGGTTGTGGTTCGATTCCCGCCTCGGAACAATTGTGTGTACCATCTCCAGATACTTGTTTCAGAAGTTCTGGTCTTTATCTATTTAAAATTAAAAATATGTATCTATGTAATATATGTGTGGCATGAAAGTAAAAAATTATTACTAAGTCTATGCTGTGTGGATTGTCCACCATTATTTATTTATTAAGGCCTCTTGTTATTCTATAATATGTACATGCCTTCTTTAAGCACCTTAGGATATTATCATTTATTGTACAGAAATATTTTAATTATTTCAGGATATGTTTGCAATGAGTCTAATAATACCATTACTGCCACGTCATGCTAGAGGAATGGGAGCTGGCTACATTTATGTAGGCCTACTTCGATCTCTTTATTCTGGATTCCAGCTTGGTTCTGGGCCTCTTATTGTAAGTCTTTATTCTATCTCGATATAAACGACCCCAATGGCGCAGCGGTTGCGGATTCAATTCCGCGGGACAAATGTTTGCATGGTCTGCGGATATTTGTGCCGTTTCTGGGTCTTTTCTGTTTAGTAAAAAATATTTATTAGGCTATTAGATACCTATTATTTTTTAGGCTTAGATTTTTCACCACCTTAACTCTTCCCGTGGGTGTCGTAAGAGGCAACTGAGGCCTGCGTCCAGCCGTGGACCAATATTTGCTGTCGAGGTGAGGTGAGTAGGTACTAATTAAGGTTGCATTAAGCAACCTTTTTGATAAGTGCCCAAATAAATACCTACCTACCTACTACAGAAATCAAATATTTTAATATTAGTAGGTGCATCTATCATTCTTAACATATTCTTAATTTCAGGGTGCTCTAAGTGATTTAAAAGGCAGAAGATTGATTCTACTTATTACTCTGGCTATGTCCAGTATAGTATATGGTTTTATGGGAATATCTGAATCTCTTATAATAATTTTGTTACTAAGAATATATTTGGGTAAGACATGAAATATATCTAACTTATATATATCTAAGTACTAGGTATCTATTTAAAATAATAGTAGTATAATGTATTAGGTACTTAACACTTTGACTGCGATTTTTTTTTCGACGACTGCGATCTTTTTTTTAACCTAAAAAATTCGTGCTGCCGCTCTACACAGCGATTTTGTTGCGCCGCACATGCGTTTCGTTCGAAAAATATTACGGCTGTGCTGAGTCACAAAGATCTGTATTTTCTCAGCCGCTGCGCTAGTATGGATTTACGCATATTAGTCACTTGTAGAAAACACATATCGTGTGATTTCAGCACTCAAAGTGTTAAGTATATTAGTTACCTATAAGACAAGCTCTGCTTAGCTTGGGGCTGGATGATGCTGTGAATCATCTAACCGCTCCATTGTAGAATAACAAAAATCAAACAGCACTATCTACTGATAGTGCTGTTGGGCCTTGGGGTATAAACTACAAAAGTTCCAGAGGCTGGCCTGCGTTGCGACTACAGGGTGTATGAGAACTGCCCCCACGGCAGCACTCGAAGCCCTGATTGGCCTATTGCCACTGCACTTACCTGTGCAACAAGAGGCAGCCGTAGCTGCATACAGACTCTGGGCTTTACGTTTTTTGGACCATAACACTAAAGCACAACACACCACAAACAGTAACCCTATGCTACTCTCAATTTATGATAGGGTGCCACACATACCTAAACACACATACCTACCTACTTTCAAAAAGCTTCACTTTACATATGCACGAAGGTAGAGCCAAGTGATAGGTCAAACATACACGAAATACGAATATACATTATACACTGATGGCTCTAAAATGAAAACACGTAGGTACGGGGGCGGGAACCTTCTCGGAAGATCTTAACATACACAAAACAACAGCACTGGGTACAGGGGCGGGAACCTTCTCGGAAGATCTTAACATACACAAAACAACAGCACTGGGTGCCCACAACTCCATCTTCCAGGCAGAATGTGTAAGTATTATCCAAGCAGCGACTGCAGTGCTACGAAGGAAGGTAACTGACTAAAACATCAGGATCCTCTCGGACAGCGCGGCATTACCTACTACAGGCCTTGAACAGGAGAGAACACAACTCAGGACTGACTTTGCAATGCCACCACCTGCTAGAGCAAATAAGTAAGTCCAATAGAGTCACCCTACAATGGATAAAGGGACACAGCGGATCCAGAGGTAACGACGAAGCTGATGCACTGGCGAGGAGAGGTTCAGAATGGCAACTGGCAGGGCCTGAACCAATGATTCCTCTCCCCTTCAGTCAAGTCCGCTCATGGATCCGTCAACGCACAATCAAACGACACGAAGAGCACTGGGCAAGTATTCCAGATTGCAGGCAGTCGAAGGAGGCATTCCCGGTTTTAAACCCATGATACTCCCGAAAACTCCTCAATCTCAAACGTGACAAACTCCGGCAAGTCGTCGGTATTGTCCTTTTATTGTCACGGGACACTGCATGCTAAACAAACACCTATTTAATTCGGGTATCACAGACAGCACCCTTTGCAGAGGGTGCATGAATGCAGAGTAGACGGCAGCGCATGTGCTTGTAGATTGCGACAGCGTGGGTTCTAAAAGACTGCATCACCTTGGGAGGCATGCACTGGCATGAGCGAGCTGCTGGCCTTCCTGGAGGACCTCGGGTGGTTAGACTAGCAACCCCCCACCCGACACGCAAAAAGGGCCCACCGGCGGCCAAGTTGCGGAAACCAGTCCAGTAACAAGTATCATTAACTTGATGTGTTTTAGGAATGTTCAAACAGACTCAAATGTTGATAAGGGCAATGATCCCAGACTATGAACCTGATGCCCTGAAGCAGGTTGAAATATACGGCAAGATACTGGCCGCTTGTGGATTAGGTACAGCTATGAGCCCCATTTTGGCAGGGTACTTTTATGAGGCTAACCCAATCAATGGATTTGCCTACTTATCAGTTATGGTCAGCCTGATTTTGATCTTTAGTTCAGGTAAGTTAGTGAATTATCCTATTATTGCAATATTTGCAATGGACAGGGCATATGAACTTTGTTCTTACGATCTGAAATCAATGATATAGTACACTACCTAACCAAAAGATTCTAGTTTTAACCTAGATTTTGTACCTTCAGTATTTATTTTCTTGATATAATTTAATCACATGTCATTTATCTAATGCCTATTAAAAACATGTTCCAGTACTGGTTTATTTTCTTCTGCCAGAAGTTAAAAGAACAAGAGAGAAAAGGTCAAGTCCCTCAAGTAAGAAATGTATATTAATCACCGTAATATCAAGTCTCAAGCAATCTGCAAATGAACTCTGTAGGATTAAATGGTGTTTGTTTTGGGATATATTTCTGTTAAGATTCCTTATTGGTTTTGCAATGGGAAACTATTTTTCCAGCTACAACCTCTATTTAACATTACGATTTGGCATGACACCAAAACATATAGGCTATATTATTTCATTTCAAGCAATAGTAGGTTCATTTTCTAGTTATTTTGCTGGTTTTGTGAACCGGTTTTATACTAATGATCAAGACTATACTCTAAGAAATTTACATGTTTTTATTATGTTGAGTGCAGCATTTATAGGTTTAATACTTTCATACAATATTTTTCTTTTCACATTGTTTTTGGTGCCATTAGCTATTTCTAGCAGTTGGGGTCGCCTTCTTAACATGGAAATGGTTCTAAAAAGGGGTCATGGTAAACATAGGGGATCCCTTATTGGTGCATCAAACAGTGTGAGATCAATAGCAAATGTAATAGCACCTATGGTGGGCGGGATTATAGGACATTATATGGGGATCACCTATGTTTCTTATGCATCTGTAGTGTCTGCCGTTTTGGGTGTTATCATAAGTTATAAAATTATGTTAAAAAACTAGGGCTAACTTGCAATTATTCTTTGTATAGAAACATGTCACCTACTCTGAATTCTTTGTAAATAATTTATTGCAAAACAATTTCCTTATTGAGATGCCGTTGAGATGGTGTTAAGTGAAGAAAAGAAGCACAATATAATCATTTTAAAAATAATAACAACTTTTATTTACTAGGTAAAAGGTACATGGTACAACAAATCCAATGTTCCTTAATAATTAATTATATAATTTATGAGGTAAAGCTACTGTGGTCAGAACAGAAACAACTTATTATTCACCTTCCAAACCTTCCATTTGTTTTCTTCGTATATCTTTGATCAGCTCCTGGATAGCCTCTCTATCTTTACGGTTTTCTGGTGGAAATATTTGCCGCTTTGTGTTGGTTACCCATTCCTCGAAGTATTTCGGCTGATTGAAAATGAAGAAGAGTGCAACAGGGAACGCCGTATACATGGCCATTCTACCGACTTCGAGCTTCCAATTACCCATTGTTTTGTTGTAAATCGGAGAAAATAATTCCAATAAAATTCAATATTTTTAGGTTTGGGTTTCGTTTTATTTTTTAGTTGACTGACTTGACTGACTTTGAAATTTTTATACAATTTGACAGTGCTCATGGTATGGTATGGCAGCATGATGTCTCCGATTTTTATGAGTTGTCAGTGATAATGATAACTCATAAATATCATTTATTTACTTACTAAAATCTATATATATAAAAGAAAGTCGTGTTTGTTACAACACTTATAACTCGAGAACGGCTGAACAGATTTAGCTGAAAATTGGTGGAGAGGTAGCTTAGAACCAGGAGTCTAACATAGGATTCTTTTATCATTTAAACTATTTGACACATAGATTTCCACGGGGGCGAAGCCGCGGGGCGCAGCTAGTATAAAATAATGATAATTGATTCAAATCATTTTAAATCGACCAACAGATTGACTTCCCATTCTTTTAATTTATTGGCTGGAGAATAAATTAAGAGCTACTTTTGTAGCTCAACAAAAGTTTACCAAGCAAAATTATTTAAACTATCAAAAGTATATCCTCTTGGGTTCTAGAACAGAATCATCCCCTTTCGGCGTGCCTAGGACACCTCGAGAGTAAGCCAGATAACTTCAAAAGCTATTTTTATCTGAACCTTGGACCTCCTTCTGAATCGTCGTTCCTAAGACGGACACAATTATATAGAAACAGTTTGTATATTAGGTATACCTATTCAGAAAGCAAGCTCTCCGGCGCTATTTACTACCTAAATGTTGGCAGATTGGTATCTACTTATTACCTATCTTTTTATACGTAGGGATACCTTATCATACTTAATACCACCATCAATTTAATTTTCAATTTAGTCCTACTTCAGCTCATCGCGCATCGGTGGGCAGCGCACGAGCAACATGGAAAATTGCAACGCTATTACAGGAATTTGCGCCGTGTAATAGCTACCATTATCCTTTATTCCATCTTAGGGCTATGTTAAATCTAGTTGCATAGAAAGCAGGTTTTTTCCGTTTATTCCCACCCACCTGGAACAGGTGGGAGTAAACGGTTTTTTCTTAGTATTTGATGCCAGTTCGCGGTTCGGGATTAATAGCTAAGGTAAAGAGTCCAAGTACCTACCTACATATCTTCACAATGTACGGGGCTATCAGCTCAATGCAAAGAAAGTACCTACTTAACCTACCTAAGCCTCGCACCTCGGTGTCGTCGCATCGGTACGCAATAGGAGCCAATCCATATTTTTTATTTTTGGAGATTATTTTGGCATTCATAAAACCCTTATTAATTAAAAAAACCTATCTGATTCCCTTCTGTGTATAAATGTAAGTATGTGACGACCGATGTGGCGCGGTGGGCGAAGGTCCACCTGCGACGCAGGAGGTTGCGGGTTCGATTCCCGCCTCGGAACAATTGTGTGTACGATCTGCAGATATTTGTTCCGGGTGTTCTGGTCGTTTTCTATGTATAATAAAAAATATCTATCTATGTAATATATAGTATTATGTATATCAGTTATCTAGTACCTACCCATAACACAAGCTCTGCTTACCATGGGGCTAGATAATGCTGTGTGAATTGTCCAGCATTATTATTATTATATTATATGTTTATTCAGAGACTAGGAGTTGAATGCTCGGCTTGTGAATTTAATAACAACTATTTATTCTACTACATCATCGACCGACCCGACACCTGTTTTCATATAAAATACGCCTAGTCCAATCTGAAACAATAGTCTCGGTAAAACAAAATAAAATTTAAATGAGAAGGGAAGGCATGTTTTGCTTTACGCCACCGTTACGCGCCACTCATTGCGGTTTCTTTGTGATGGAATTGCAACTTGCAACTGTTTACTTGTTGATGGGAGATATAAACATAGTCAGTCAGTAGGAACCAACTTACAATATAGGTACCTACTCGAAAAATCCTCATCATCATTATCATCATCATCATCAGCCTATATTAGTCCACTGCTGGACATAGGCCTGCCCAATGAGCGCCATAGCGCCCTGTCTTCGGCTTGACGCATCCAGCATCTACCTGCAGTCTTACTCAGGTCGTCATCCCACCTGGTCAGAGAGCGTCCTACACTACGTTAACCGAGTCGAGGGCTCCACTCAAGAACTTGTTTTCCCCAGCGGCCGTCGGTTCTTCACGAGATATGGCCGGCCCACTGCCATTTCAGCTTGCTAATTCTCAGAGATATGTCGATAACTTTGCTTCTCTGTCGGATACACTCGTTCCGAATCCTCAAATCCTAGCAGTAGTTAAACACTTTAACACTAAATGTAGGTATTATTATAATTAGTGTAGGTACTTCCTGTGTGTCGGTACAAAAACTATTTTTTTTATGTAGGTAGGGACCTATTTTATTTATACTTCTGTAATTCATTCTTTATTGTACACAAAAATAACTAAAAATGATTTATGTACCTACATAGGCGAGCTTAACCCTAACAAAGAGTTTTCTTACAGCAAACAGCAGCATACCATACCTACTTCTCTAATTTTTCTTATGATAGGTACATACTCAGGTCTGTCGCCTATCTACAGGCAGTAGTATAAAATTGTGCAACTGGTTGAATATCTGGATATCCTAAACTCCTGACCACATATTTATGTGCCTACCACATATCTAGAACAGAAAAACTTTCAGGGTTGATTAAGGACCGGTAACAGAACAAAGGAAAATCAAAAAACAATCCTGAAATTTATTTTTAAGAATAATAAATAACAGCTAAATAACTGCTAGAAACCTAGGTACCTACGTTCCTAACAGTTATGGTGATGATATTTTGCTTCATAACAGCATCCCTAAAGTACCTTTATCAAAATATTTCCAATGTCTGTATTCAGATAACAAATCGAGTCGTGCCGGGCCCACATTAGCAGTCGGCACGTTCCGGCCACACGGTATCTGATACGTAATACCACAGGAAAATAGTATTACATTACCTATCTTGCCGTCACAGAATAACTAGAGTTCGTAGGCACCGTCCAACCCTTGTTTTCTGCAACTGCCGGCTAGTCTAGTTCTTTTTTGTAGATTTCACGTGATATTGTGGTTCCTTCTAATAGTGTACAATAGAGTCATACTTTGCAGCTCCGCTATACTTATTGATCCGGAGTGTGTAATAATTTTATTACGGATGTAAGCGGGTTAACTACGAACCTTATTTGTGTTGGAAGAACACCAACGTTTCACCCTTCTTGTCTTCATGCCATAATAGGAGAGACGCGTTACGCGCGCCTAGAACTAAAACTAATTTATATTAGTCTGGTGACAGACCTCGTTCAAACAGAGTCTGACTTTAAACTAACAAGGGCACCATACGACCAGATCTGTTTTTTAACCAGTGACACGTAGGGTTCACTCTCCATGCCTAGATTATGCAGGCAAAGAAGTATGTAAGGTACCTATCCTATTTAGTATTTACCCTCCTGACACAGACCTTGCTGATAAAGGATATCAGCAATAACAGATAGCCGAGATAGGAACGATATTTAGAAATTTACATTTGACTCTTGGCTACACAATTTGTTGTATTTTCTGGACCCCTCATGCAGAAAATAATTTGTACTTCCATTAATTTGCTATGGCGCTCATTAGGGGAGGCCTATGTCCAACAGTAGACTATTTTAGGTTGATGATGACTATCTCCCTACTCATAAGGTATTCTCTGCATGTAGGTACTGATATGTTCCAGTTAAACAAGCTTGTGTAAAGTGAAACAAGCCTTTTAAACGAGTGGGTACTTTGGTAGGTAAATGCACGCCTTCCCTGTTATTACAGTTTGCTGGTGTTCTGCAGAACAATATCGGTTGATCGCTCCAACTCGAACGCCATCCGATACAGGCGATAGAGCAAGAATAGCAGGGGCTCGTAGAGAAGACAATAATACTTATCGGACGGAACAATTACTTAGACTTTTTGTGTTTAAAGGTTAACCAGGATTGTGGTCAAAGGAAACTAGGACTATGTGTATAAAACCTACCTCCATAGATGTTTTTTACATGACACTTGGTACTTTATTCATTTTATTTTTTGACTTTTATGTTATTAGGGTAGGCCTATATCCAGCAGTGGACTGCTAATGATATGTGCTGGATTTACCATCTGACGGAAACAAAATTAGCTGCTTTTCAATTTTTACCTTGGTATCCATATGTCATTTGCTTGTGTAAACGCACCCAGCAGAGTCATGTCTCTTTGCCAATTTGTTTCATGAATTTTTCGGAAGTAAATAATTATATCTAGTGGGTGAAACTGGCCATTGATCTTCATCCTTTCCTAGATTTTCGTCGTCAAATTATGTGTGCTTAGGCCAATAATTTAAAATTTTACCTAAATGTAACAATAGTATCTACTTACCTACTTATTTATGTAGGTAGATATAAAGACAAAGGGATCAAATCAAAGTTGTATGAAAATTTTAGGGTTTGATTTTATTGGTTTGGTTATGGTACCTACAACCCGTATCACTGTCTTTTCTTTACCGCTGTTTGCAAGACTTACCTACAACGTTTCAGAAACATTGAGTGCCTTTATGCTGATGTACCTACCGAGTACTACGGTAGGTACCAAAGTCTGTTCACCATACTCCATGGATATAGCGCATTCGTGAACAAGTTGCGCGCGGAAGCGTCGTCGAAGCCAACCAATAATTGTTTTAAGTTACTGTCCCGCTTAAACACGGAAATGATATACCTGAAGTAAACCACCAACATCTCAATTTCATAGCCCGTAATGTCTTCATGCAAACTAACAGTTGTAAGCCGGTTTGTCCGTAAATTAAGCGCCAGTTAATATGACAATTTATAGGCGTGTCTAACAGGGCTTCGGAAAGTGTTGGAGTGGAGACCACCATGCATAAATCGGCGAAGAGTTGTCATTGAGATAACAGTTCATAAGCTGAAGTTGGAAGTCTTGAATATATCGAGATCTATGGAGGCAATACCCTCATAGATTCAACGACCGACTTACCTTCACAATGCTGTGTGTGTTACAACACGTGAAGGTAAGGAAGAAAAACTCCTGTAGGGGTAAGTACGTAAAGTAAAGTTTTACGTACCTCTACAGAAGCTTTTCTTGTGTGCTATTTTAAGGCACGGAATATAAATTAAAATAATCTGGTTAGTTAATCCATTTCTCAAAAACAAAACGTATTAAACTTATTTAAATTGATCATACAAAGTTTTACTTAAATTATGATACTATCATATCAAATATGGATTATTAATTACTTAATTGATTGTATAGTTCATACTTGATTCGCCATTATCAGCAGCGTGCTTGATCAAAAACAAACCAAGCAGCGTATATTCTTTCCACTCTCAAGCATGAGCTTGAGTACCGGTGATCAATTAATCCAACTTCTAGAAAAGACATCTTTATGTTTCCGCCGTGCATGGGGTTTAACGGTTCAGTAATGTATCGAGCTCTACAAGTCATATGTCAACAGAGTATTAACGGGTCTTTAGGTGTTAGTTAGGTTCTCAGATTTGTGCTATTATAACAAAGGCTCTAAAATTTTAAATAATATAACTAAATGGCCCGGCAAACTTCGTTCTGCCTTAGAATCAGGGATGGCCTTTCATACCTACCTACTAAAAGTGTAAAGTGCTTCATATTTTTCCCCGGCGTGATTTTTTTCATTATTTAATTAGTTAATCTGCTATTTGAAAAGGAGACAAATACTTACAACAAATCAAAAACCATGAAAATCGGTCCAGCCGTTCTCAAGTTTTAAGTGTTTGAACAAACCCGACTTTGTTTTATATATAACTAGCTGTGCCCCGCAGCTTCACCCGCGTGTAAATCTATTTGTCAAATGGATTATAAGCCTTCCTCTTGAATCACTCTACTATCTATTAAAAAACCGCATCCAAATCCGTTGCGTAGTTTTAATGATCTAAGCATACGTAGGGACAGACAGACAGCGGGAAGCGACTTTGTCTTATAGTACCTATGTAGTGATGCTTTATAAAAACCAAACCTACTCGGAACCCATTGACGTCCATTTCTCCGCAATATTTCACGGTTAACTTTGCATTTCAAAAGATTTATCATCCAATAATCGTTTTAGAAGTTAATATTCATGAAGGCTTTGTTGCAGGCCCAGTGCTCCACGGGGGTCAACCGTGTTGATACAAAGCAATTCAATTATGCTTCATTGCATAATTTGGGAAACTTTCATGTTGGATTGAATGAAACTTTAGAGATGAATGATAAGCACTTCCCAAAATATTGCGCAATTCAACCTTGTTGCACTTTGCAATCGCTTTGTTGTAGGTATCGAAATTCGATTCAGGAATGTTGATTGTTTAAATTTTGAAGGCTTTCCGCTTTAATTCCACCTGTAGTATCCACTTGTGCTGGTATCTAGCATAATATACTAATGATAAGAATTATACTCTATACTCATTATTTTTATTTCAAAGATGTTGTAAAGAAAATATAAACTTGGTACCTACCTACTTGCGTGCTACTTACTTACTTTTATGGTTCTTTAATAGGTAGATATAGATACTTAACTTTTTAAAAGTTAATTGAAATATAGGTCAGAGGTTATGGAGGAATTCCTAAGTGCAGGTAGTCATGCAAATTATTGTACGTAGGTACTAGGTCGTAGTGACAAATCTGTCATCTGTGCCTGGAAGGTACCTAACCTACCTACCTCATAGCAATGCAGGTTGCGCGAAATCTCCAGGATATAATCAACGCTTTGTTTCCTTTCCCTTCACCGAACGCTCGGAGCTATGTTTTGATTTTAACACCTGCTTCATCTTGCTCTAGATTTCAAGCAAAATTGTACCAGCCTTCAAGTAAAAAGGTAAATACTTACTTGCCTACAACAAGTAAGTAAGGTCCTACATTTTCTACCAATAGGGCAGACTCGTAGATAGATTCTAGGTATACCCTAAACTTCTCTTTCTACGGGCAGGCTACTTTTTTACCCCCGACAAGAGATGGATGTTATAATTTTGATGAATAGGTATGCAACTGTACTGTATGTACCTATGTTTGTCAGTGGCACCTGAATGGTTGCACTCAGTAAAAACGTTAAATTTTAAACGGCTCGTATAGGTAATTTTAATTTGATATATTATATTTATAAAAATCACAGATATTTTGCTAAGCCTAATTCCACCGATCATTTCTGATCAAAAGTGATCACCAAGCGTCGACCGACCGTAAAGGAAATTCAGGCGCGCGGTCGACTTTGTATCGACGTTACAGAAATCGACACGACTCTATAGCAACAGCAGTCGACATCAAGGGAAAAACTTCAATCATTGAAAGTAAAATAGATTTTTTAATTATTTTTATATTTAGAAGTTTTTTTTTCAATCTTAATTTTAGTGAAGTTTAATGAGAGTTTTATTTGTTTTGTTTAATTTTTCAACACAAACAACCCCTTTTTAACCAGTAGTAGTCACTAAAAATACCTTACCTATCTGAAAAACTAACATAATGACATATTTTTTATTTAAGAAGAGGTTTCTATTATTATGGACTACTAAGGTTTGTAATTACCTACCTATAATTTATTTTATAAATAAATTATCAATTAAATCAGATTCGAGATTATATTATTATTATTAAAAAAATACCTACCTCGATGATGATGCTCCGATTCATCATTTCTGCTGGTTCACGATGGCTTATCAATCAGGTACCTACCTACTTACTTTTTTATTCTCTTGAAGGAAGATAATCGATAAATCAATAATACTTAGGTCGAAAATTTCATTGTTATTCAAATGCTTAGATAGGCGGTCAAAGCGATAATGAGGGTAGAATGACAAACTATCCTGCTCCATCACCGCCCACATAAAGTCAGTATAATGAACCAAGGAAACCATAACATCCGTATCCGGAACAAATGATTTAGGAAAGCGAAGCGATGGTTTTGCTTTGGTTCCCACAACTAACTACAAATGGAAGTTGAATGCGTTGGTTTCAAATTTAACCAAATTGGATTTGACAGAGTTTGATCCGAGCGACGTTTTTATGTCCAGTTTTTCATATAATTAGCGTGGGTTTGGCTTGTTTTGAAGGGTAGGGGCCTCTGATTAAATTATAGTTTTTTAGACGGATTTTGCAACCAAAACCTTTCACACAAACTGTTTTTCGGTTTAGGGGGTGGCTGTTTAGGTTTAGAAGCTGATTCAGGACTGAAATGCGTGGGGAGTACAGGGCCGACGCCTTTGCCCAGCATTGGGACGCACCAAGCTAATGGTTATAATGTTAAAAAGTCGAATTGTAAATTATAATATAATGGACTAAAAGCCTGAAGTGTGTGGGTGTGGGTAGGAAACTGGGCATGTCGTGTTGCACCTCCTTAAAACTAAATGCTAACTTGACGTTGTCGTTAAGAATGATAAGACAGTGACATCAAAGTTCAAGAAGACTGTCAATCAAAATCTGTAAAGTAAACAAACTTACTATTTTTTACTGTTTCTTTCTGCTTTTTAGTGTTTTCTCTGATATTTGTTCCCTCTTATAAATACCTACAAAATTTATAATACGTATGTACTTAATATCTATATTCTCGGCGAAGTTCGTACAATAGAAACACAATCGGTCGAAATAAAAGTAATAAAACCAGCATAATGCATAACCTCGACACCGCGTTTGTCGATAAAATAGTCGAGTCCTGCTTCAATTTGTATAGTAAAATTCCTAAATCCGGCAAACCAATACAAGCTGAGTGGACAGTTCTTTCTTGTGTCGTCCAATTTAAAGGAAACCAAGAGATAGAGGTAGTGTCTTTGGGAACTGGATCCAAGTGTGTTGGTGGTTCGAAAATGTCTTCAAAAGGTGATTTACTGAATGATAGTCATGCAGAAGTCATCGCCCGACGTGGTTTCCTACTTTACCTCTATGACAATATCAATAAGTCTTTAGAAAAAGAGCCTTCAATCTTCGAATACAATGTTGGAAGATTCGAACTGAAGGCTGATATTGATTTCGCGTTTTACTCAAGTCAATTACCTTGTGGCGATGCTTCAATCTTTCCGAAATCCGATGATGAACTTGTAGGTGACATTATACAGTTAAAGAAACACAAAATAGATGTGAGTGAAACTCCAGCAAAAAGACTAAAGGTAGAAGATGATATACATAGAACAGGTGCCAAATGCCTGCCAAATTCAGCACAGGATGCAAAAGAGTCCGGAGTCAAGTATCACACAGTTGGGCAGGTAAGAACTAAGCCAGGTAGAGGTGACAAAACTTTATCTGTGTCTTGTAGTGACAAAATGGCTAGATGGATACACTGTGGCATTCAAGGAAACTTACTTACACTGCTATGCAAACCTATTTACATAAAGCATTATATCTTTGGTGCCGGAGTGCCTTATTCAGAGGAATCATTGCACAGAGCTCTATTAGATAGAGGTTTTGGTTCAGATTTGAAGCTTCATGTAGCACCTAAGTTCTACCAGTGTCCATTGCAATTTGAAAATAGAAGAACAGAGGTTTCTGTAAGACCCGCTGCTGGTAGCATTGTTTGGATCAAATTGAATAATCCGTAAGTAGAAATAGTACTTATTCCTAGTGTTTAAATTGAACCTTTACTAGAGGTAAAAACAGTTTCGAGAAGGAGGCCAAAAGGAGGATCCAGCTGGGCTGGGCAGCGTTTGGGAAACTACGTCTTCTCGTCATCCATACCGCAATGCTTGAAAATGAAAGTTTTCAACCAGTGCGTCCTACCCGTTATGACCGACGCAGCTGAGACGTGGACACTCACGATAGGGCTGGTCCACCAGTTCAAAGTTGGCTTGGAGTTTCGCTGAAGGATAGGATTCGTAACGAATACATCTGACAGAGAACCAAGGTTATCGACATAGCTCAAAGAATTAGCAAGCTGAAGTGGCAGTGGGCCGGCCATATCTCGCGAAGAACCGACTTGGTAAACGTAGTGTAGGACGCCCTTCGACCAAGTGGGATGACGACTTGCGAAAGACTGCAGGTAGATGCTGGATGCGGCAAGCTGAAGACAGGGCGCTATGGCGCTCATTGGGGGAGGCCTATGTCCAGCAGTGGACGGATATAGGCTGATGATGATCTAACTCCTAGCTAAGCAATCTGTTGTGGTTACTAGATGACTGAACTTAATACAATAAATTATATGCCTACCTAGATATTTCAATGAGTGGTCATGCCTAGTAAGACCCTTGAAGTTCTCTTGCAATCACTGCTACTTTTTCATGATATTCCTTATAATTGCTCCTTTTTAGCCTGAGATTTATATTTACAGATTATCAGAAGTGGCAGTGCAAGGCAGAAAGTTGGGAGTCACAAAGAAAAAAGCTTCGTCACCCATCAATTCCTTGTGTATAAGCAAGTACAACTTATACAAGAAGTTAATAAATATCTTGAACAAAAACGAAGAGATCAGAACAAATATTTTGAAAGATACTGCATCATGTTCTGTACCATACAATGTTATGAAGAAGAAAGCAGAGTGTTATGTGACACGGTGGTCAGAGGTGAAGGAAAAGTTCTTCAAGGTTTGGACGGAAAAACCTGATATGTGGGATTTCTGTGTGGAATCCAGATAAACAAGGTAAGTCATATAATATTTAGGTACTTAACTATGCTGACAGTGATGACATTGACAAAAACTTGCATTTCTAGAATACCTACCAAAATCAAGTTCAATATTCTCAAAAGCATGTTTTTAATTGCAATGTAGGGAAATCCTACATAATTATAAATATTTTGATTGATTTGATAAATCGAAAAACTGACTTCGAATTCCTTTGTATTTCACCATGGAGTTCTAACTTAGTAGTATTTACACAGTTTTTTAGGTTTTTCGGGACAAATACTTTTACCTCACGAATTTAATTTATCCGACGAATCACTACAATAGCGAAATAATTTTCCAAATCGGTCCGTATTTGACTGAAATATTGATTATTACGTAAAAATACGAGATGTTCCGCGTTCGTCCCACTCTCTTCGGCCTAAATTAGTCCGAACTCAACAAATCTAATTTTATGCTAGGTAATTGCGTTCCTCTATCATCCCATGATTTCTAACAGGAACGTAGCCAAAGTACTGGCGTCCACACTCTTCTCGTGCAAGTTATCTTGATTTATCATTACTATTTCCGTTTATTTAACTACGTTTATACAAACAGCCGAACATAGGACCTCCACCACTCAGGTTTTTCGTTTCGTCGGTTAAAAAAACCTACATACCAGACCCCCTTGTAAAACAATACCCTACCTGGTACTATTTTACAAGCCTTTTAAGCCTCCTCAAGGGTACTCCATTTATATCACGACTGTCAACTTAAAGACAAGTTGAGCTATGATGTGGTTATGACAGACTCATTACAGTGTTTAGGATTATATACAATGCTATTGAGAGTCTGAGTTGGGGCCACGAGAAACGCGAGGCATATTATCTTGACGTGTTCGTACTTGTAGGACATACAATTATAAATAATATAGATGCTAGTAAAAGCTCATCCAGCCTATGTTAGTCCACAGCTGGACATGCGCCTCCTCTAATGAGCGCCATGGTTATGGTGTGTCATCATCATCATCATCTTTTATCCGAACTTAGATTCGGGTTCGTCCATTGTGCGTGGTTTTGTTTTAGCTATATAAAGGAGCGCCGCCGCCATAGCGTCTTCAGCTAGCCGCATCCATCATCTGCCTGCAGTCTTTCGCAAATCATCATCCCACTAAGCCGCAGGGCATGCTACACTAAGTTTGCCGAGTCGCGGTCTCCATTCTAGAATATGTTTACCCCAATTTATATTCCTACCAAAGTATAGGTATCTAAATAGACCTACCATGGACGCAGTGACACTCAAGCCACCCAAAGAAAATAAAAATAAAAGTGTAGGTAGTTCTAAAGTTCTTTTAACACTTTGAGTGCTGAAATCACACGGTATGTGTTTTCTACAAGTGACTAATATGCGTAAATCCACACTAGCGCAGCGGCTGAGAAAATACAGATCTTTGTAACTCAGCACAGCCGTAATATTTTTCGAACGTAACGCATGTGCAGCGCAACACAACCGCTGTGTAGAGCGGCAGCACGAATTTTTTAGGTTAAAAAAAAGATCGCAGTCGTCGAAAAAAAATCGCAGTCAAAGTGTTAATATCGCTCCGCGCATCACACAAACCTAAGCCACCATCATACCAGTTGACATCCATTAATTAAGTACGTACCTTAACTTGCGTTAACCAAGTGACGAAACGTTCCTTAAGCGTCGCAAAGCTAAGTAGCTACTTGTTTGCCCACTGGGATTATTTGTTTAGTAATCGTTTACAGCTGGCATTTAGGTGTCACGATTCTATTGTGAATGTCCCATAATATTCCATTAATTCATTTACTTTAAGACGTCCTGTTGAGCTTTTAGAATATATTAAAAGATTAAAACTGACCGGGGCAGCAGCGGCGGCGGCGGCGTCGTTACGAGGCGTAATGTAATGTGTTTGTTACACAGCGAACGTTCGTGCACTCAGTATGGGGAAAGAAGGTCCTTGTACTGAGCAATGAAATGGATTTTAGCACACTGAGTTAAGTATGCTGCTATGCTGCGATACTTACATTACTATGTACACTACGCGCCATAACACCGATCAGTAATTCAGTACCCGAAAGAATCTCGACAATATTCCCAACCATTGAAATTACCGGCTGAAGACAGGGCGCTATGGCGCTCATAAGGGGAGGCCTATGTCTAGCGTGGACTAATATAGGCTGATGATGATGAAAATTATCAGCTGCGGAAAACTATGAAGATGACAAAAAATTACTTATTCCCGTAAATAAACCAACCGTCTGATCTGAACGAAGACGTTCCTATTAGGTACCTATATAATTTACGGAAACGGAATTGAGGCCCGTAATAACTGTGCGATACTGACCGCGACGCGATAGAAACTAAAGCAGGAATGTTGTTTATTGTGTATATTTACGTGATCAGTATGGGCATAAATATGCCGAGTATATAGGTTCATCTTCGTACAAAACTGATAAGTATCCGTATCCAAGTCGTAATTCTCAAAAATCCCGAGAATCGAAACGCTTTCCTTTTAATCCTCAAAAATAATAACTAAAGTATGACAAGACAAAGTGAGCTTTGTTAAATTTTGATTTATATCGCGCCCACACGCCTCCTAACACGGGAAGGACCACACAAGTACTTTGCTGGTATAATACTTAACTTACAGTTACTTTGCTACGCACGCAGGCTTACCAAATATTGTTTTATCACGTTGTGGCCAATCATTCACTGCCCAGTAATATGCGATCCGCAGAGATGCCCGCTGCCGCGCCGCTCTGCCGCGGCGCCGCGCCGCCCGCCTAGAGGACCATCATACATGTGCCTCGTGGGCCATGAAAGTGTTAATTTAGACATAAGTCTAGCTACAAACAAGATAAAATACATACCAAGCTGCACTGGCATTTAAGGGCTTAAATAAAGAGCCTAACAAAGTTTACGAACTAATTTTACTGGCGAGGCGCCTTCCGCGCTCTACAAAAGTCCGGTAACATCATGGGCATCTACGGTCAACCGTTTTATAGTCATTTCATTAAAAAATACAACATTCCACTCGATGACATTACACATATTATATCGTAGACTACATACTAGACAGCTGGCGATTATGTCAAGTCTGTTGATGTTCAGTAACGATGGATCGCAAAGGTCTAGACTAGGACACCCATTCGGTTCTGTTTTGAAGAGATTCAAGTTTTAATTTACTAGAAAATCAGAGGCCAGTAGGGAGTTCTCAACCTTACCTTACGGTAGAGTCATCATCTCTTTGTTATAATGAAAGATGCTGTGTGGTGGCACAAACAATGACTTGGCTAAGGGATAAGAGGATGAACTAAAGTAGAACAAATGACCCAGCCACACACATCTCAAAGTATCAGGTACATTCTGTACATTTTAAAGTTGCCCGCAGTTATCTACGTAAGTAAATACGCTTTTTTTTCCTTATTACATGGGATGAAACATCGTGCAACTACGTTATAAAACTTTAACGACAAAACGTGTAACATCTGTACCTGCCTACGGTGGAATGATAAAAACCTAATACCAAGTACTACACTAAATTAGATAGAAAACACTTTGTTATACCACACAAAACAGGAAACAATACAGAAATAAATACTAAGAATAGAGGAAAAGGCCGGCTTTGTCGCTGAGAGCGATCTTTTCCAGGCAACTAGTCGAATTGTTTTTTAGACGAATCTTCGTCTAATTTGTTTCTTTGTACACTTCCTCTATCTGTTCTATCACGTCTCCTTTCCTACGGTTTTGCTGTAAGAAAACTCTTTGTTAGGGTTAAGCTCACCTATGTACATATCTTTTTTTTTAGTTAAGTTATTTTTAAGTGTTTTGTGTACAATAAAGAATTACAAGAATTACGAATTTTTTTAGTCAAATTATTTTAGAGGAATCATCATCATCAGCCTATAGCAGTCCAGTGCTGGACATAGGCCTCCCCCAATGAGCGCCATAGCGCCCTGTCTTCAGCTTGCCGCATCCAGCATCTACCTGCAGTCTTTCGCAGACGATTTTTAGACGAATCGTTTGAGTCGAATTTTCCGTAATATATATAGGCGCTATAGGCAGTTACTTCATTCTCATTCTATTAGTATTTATCACGATTTAAAGCCACGATTGTTGTCGCAGGACTAAAGACATGTGTCGACAGCTATCGAAAGCATTTTGTAACGTAATCGCACATATTACTCATTTGGAAGTTGCTGCAAATCTGCAAATGCTAATAGGCCGCGGTATTAATTACCTACTTAATAGATAAAGCAATAGTCTTGCGTAATGATGAAACTTTGCTATTTTGTCCCATTCTTGAACCGTGTGACCTGAAAATGGCTGGTTCAGTGGCTCCTGAGAGTCCTCCATAGTTTGCTTGTTAGCCAAAATATCAGATTTTAAAAGAAGCCAGATAACCACGACCTACATGACAGAAGTATGATTAATAAGTAATTTAATTACAGATGATTCAAAATTATATTTTTACTCCAAATGTTTCTACCTTTAGTACTGTGCAGAAGCAAATAAAGCTGAAGGTATTTATATTTTTTTAGATATCAAAATGAATAAATGAATTAACTCTTTATTGCACTTAAAATAACAAAATAACACCCTATATTAGCCTTATACCAAAATTTGACAGGGATTATACTAATATAATCAAAAGCTTAAAAACTAAAACTAGGAAGGAAATTTAGCCAGAACCTCTCTCAGCTGCATTAACTGACGTTAAATTGTTTTGTCGTACATAACAATGTCAAAGATTTGCAACATTTAAAGTAGATGTACTAGGCTAACATAATCAACGAAGAGGTCGCAGAAAGATTACGAACATTATTCGTTTCATAGTATCTACTGCCGGGTGGCAATCTAAGGCATTTTGTAAGTTAATCAGGAACATTAGTCATTTGGACTTGCAAATCGGCAAATGCTAACCAGTAGACTAATTTACCTACTTAGCAGATTCCGTAATAGGTGTTTTCTTATAGAAACAAATAATTATCTCTATTAAGATAATATATTTATGGGCCGATACTAATTGCTACTTTTTAACCATTTCGAAAACCATATTTCCATATTTGATATTTCAAAAGTCAAAATCAGTCGTATGCCCATTAAGGTTCACCTGCAAATTGATCCAGTATCAATACTTCAACTGCATTCGGTTTGCATTTTCTTACCTACTTTGAGGTGTTAATTAATTCCAACCCGCTAACCCAGTGTTGGAGGTGTTATTTATTCAGTGACAGTAGATAAACACGATTGCTCACAAGTAGCTCAGCATCTTGGTTGAAACTTTATTACCTAAAAATACTGATCACTCTTAACAACCAAATAAAGCTGAAAAATAATTTTTGCCGTTTTAGTTATATGTTTTTCGTGCGTATCTATGTGGTTGGCTGGGACTCTTTGTGGTAGTACCTGAAAGCAACAAAACGTCTTATCCGATTTTTAAGCGACGATCTCTGTGGAGTGGTGGGCAATGATACGCCTGTGGGTTCGATTCCCGCCTCGGGACAAATGTTCCTACGATATGCAGATGGTTCAGCATATTTTCTATGGAATATAAAAAAATATCTATCTATGTAATGTATTGTATTAGACATAGACATTCATTTATTTGCTGCTGAAGTACAAAACATAAACAAAGTAGGTTCATGAAGGAACATTTTGAATAAAAATAACTTAATTAACGTATAACGAGAAAAAAAAACAATTGCAAAAACAAAATATCAAAAAACAAAATCAGCAAAAAGGTCTCGAATCAGCATAAATGCCTTACTACTCAGGAGTAGATATGCGCTGATATTCTGCCGAAACCACTATGATCACAGGACCCTGTGAGGCTTACGATTTCAGTAAGTAGTGTTCTGTTTTATAAATAGTAAATAATACAATATAATAAAATAATATACTTCTATACAAATTAAAATAATATTATGTATTTGGTGAGTATTATGTATATCAGTTATCTAGTTAGTTATCAGTACCCATAAGACAAGCTCTTCTTAGCTTGGGGCTGTGTGAATTGTCCGACATCATTTTGATGAATGAGGTTGCAAAATACTCATCTGAATCCCAGTCTTCTAAGCCACTTCTAGAAGACTTTGGCTTCCTCGGGTTTTATATGATTGATATGAATTTGAAAGAATTACTTTACCTATAAGTATTTGTTGGCTCGAAATCATTCTCGAATGCCGCGAATGAAGACCCGGTATATTGCGAAATCATAACAACAAATTTTGAAACCCTCTTATGTTACCTACTTTTTGACCGCTTCCTTAAACGTGTCCAGCTGTTTTCGCCTGCCAATATTGCCCATCTACTTCTGCCCAAATCGGCTACCGTGACTTCACAGATAAGCACATCGAAAGGACGCAGTGAATGTGACAAGTGATTAAAAGTCAAGTCCCAATCTCAGCGAGTGTCGAATGTGTCGATACAAGACACGTAGGGCCGTAGAAAGTGAGACTTGTTAGAGTGTTAACGGACAAGGATTTTCGAATTTTAATTACTCACTGATCAGGTATTTTGGTCCGAGGAGGGTCATGCTTTTTGTGCAAAAATATGTGTGAATGAGATTTTTTTTTGTGGTGAGTTCTTTTGTTTAATTTATCTAACGTATGCATATTTGTATAGTACTATCACAGTTGATTATTGTGGACTTGTATTTGTATTCATACATTCCTTTGATGATGAATCGCGTGATTAACTTTGTACGCAATAAAGAAATAGTTCCAATACACAATAAAAAACCTCTACCTTTATAGCCTATCACCAGGTTCTGCCGGCGACTTCGCACGCGCTTTCATTTTGCATTCCAGAATTAATAGTAATTTTTGTCCTTCCCGTGATACAGTCTACCTTCCTGCTAAATTTCATTTAAATCCCTTGAGCAGTTGATACGTGAAAAATTAACTAAATCCAGAATTACATAACGTTTATAATATAAATTATGGATTTATAGGCAAGAGATAAAAATATATAGCTATGTAATGTATTGTATTACGTATATCAGTTTCTAGCTCAGCTTAAATTGGGGCTAGATGACGCTGTGTGGATTGTCCAGCATTATTTATTTATTTCTACTTAAAAAAGTACTCTTGAAGAGATGAGTCAAGTTCTAGGTCACACCGATTTCCCCAGTTTCCTTCACCTCGTCGCTTCCTACAATAATTCATCATGGCAGATGTTGCCACCCACTAGAGAAACCATTCATCATACCGACCTTCAGTGTCCGCACTTAATGCAGTTATTCGCTTCAGTAGATCGCCTTCGAGTTGATGCGGGCTCGCAGATTTGATGGATCAATGCAGTTCGATGCTGTATTAAATATTTTTAAACTTACGTGACCCGAACAAAAACTATTTATAAACGCGATTAATACCTGTGTGTTGTTTGTTATCGATATATTCCTTTGTTATATCAAGAACATAACTGTTCATAAAAATACATTATTTAATTGACGTTAACAGAGGATTGTTGATCATGTTGCATTCTTAACGTCATACGTCTGAATAAATGAATCTTCATAATATGAGTTCAAAGAAGAACCGACCACACAAATGTGCAGCAAGGTCCTTTTCATATCGCCAGTGATTCAGAGTGGCGGCTTCCCCTCCATTTAGGATTCGCAAGTCGACACCCGAGCTGCGCTTTTCGACAGCCCGCGCCAGGCCCGCTCCGTGTTCAGGTTCACCCACTTTCTACCGGAAGGCAATTAAAAATAATTTGCATTTCTCTTTGTGAGACTGTCAATACGCGAATTTGTACTTGTACCGAGCGTGTCGGAACCAGAGCGAGATGACCCCACCGATTCTGCAGACCGCTCTTGTTAATGGAAAAGAAACCTTGACTTTCACAGGAAAATGTTTAATTATAGGTTGAAAAGTGTCGGTCTGAGGAAGCATTGCCATTGATCTGCAAAGCTTGAATATAGGTAATTGAGTTCCATAAATTCGTTAAAAGCAGAGTAAAAATTTGTACGTGAAGGCGGTTTGTCTTTTATGATTCTGGTTTTTAACGATATAGTAAAGTCGACTCTGGATTTATCCGAAACAATAGGTACTGCGTGGTCATTAAATGACAGTTTTTGTTTTTTTAACTTAAGAGATCAGAATACATTTTATAATTTTAAATATAAACGGGTACTTATCGCGTTTATTTTGGTACCTATTAATTGTCCGAATGTTTCAACACGTTAACACACTGCCGCGCCATGGTCGAGTAATCCTGTGACCACGGCAGTGTGTAAAACCATGTGTAAACTTGCTAATTTAATTCATCAAGAATGACTGAAAATTAAGTATTTTTCAGATATATATTGATCAGATCATTGCTTAACAATAATGATAAGATTAGCTCTGGACCGTGTGAAGTAACACAAAAGTTTAGAGGCTTCTACCCACTGTCTGAAATCGGTGGTGGATGATGATAATAAATTGAGTTTGTTAAGAGTTAGAACAAACAAATCCCAATCAAAATCCCATAATGTATTAATTATACTATTCGTCTAATTTGTTTCTTTGTACACTTCCTCTATCTGTTCTATCGCTTCTCTTTTAATCCTAAGGTTTTGCTGTAAGAAAACTCTTTGTTAGGGTTAAGCTCGCCTATGTACATATCTTTTTTAGTTAAGTTATTTTGTAAGTTTTTAGTGTACAATAAAGAATTACAAGAATTACAAGAATTACAAACCCACAAATATAACCGCGACATTAATAAAATGCCGATGCCAATCTTAAATGCCAAGTTAGGAGATTATGAGACCGTTATTTACTTAACCTCGTAACTAGCTCCGGATTGCAAGCTACTTTCTGACAACTTCATATTCAATTTGATAGGTCGGATGCTAAAAAATTGGTCCATTAGCACCTATCAATATTTTTCAAGATCAAAAACGCTTCTGCAAATTGCAACATATCAATCTTAATGTAACTTTCCGTCTCTCGAAAGCTTTTTGTAGACCTTGACCGTAAATATTGGCCGATTGTATATAACGAACGCCTCGAATTCTCGCTATAAATTCAATCACAAGAGGTTCTTCTGTGTTCCAAGGTTGATTAATTAAAGAATATGTTTTGTAAACCAGAATTTATCGTATCCGCTCCTCACAAGTCACAACTATTCTAACTCTCGTAAAAGTCAAGCAAGACTTGTGTGAGCGACATATCTACAAAACATGTCAAATACGGACATAAATCTTTTAGAAATTCTAAAGCAATATCGAAAAGGCGCGAGTTTATTTTACGAGCATTGAATATCGATAGAAGGTCAAAATAAGATCAAAATAAATCGACAATATTTTTATTATTTCGCCCTATTGAAGTAAACAAACTCATTCTTCAGTCAGGGCTATGTCGTGCTCACTTATAAGGCCGACCCGAATAAACAAAAACATGACACAGTATTGATGAAAACGGGCACACACAATAGTAGCTAAATAAATACTAACCTAGAATAGAAAAACATATAAAAGTAAATCCCAAAAAAGTAACCTACAGCTGAAGAGTCTGAAAAGAGAAACGACAAGATTCAAAACACAATAGTGAACATCAAAACACCTGATGCACTAGAAACACCTGCTATGATTTATGAACGCCGGCATTGTGCTGTCACAGTGTCGGCCGAGCGTAAACTATGAACGACCTAACCTCGGGTTGACGTGGTTCAGATAACAACTTGTATGCTAACATTGTCTGAATCAAATGAGGTGTGTTTTCCGTTATTAAACGAAGTGTCAGAATTTGCGGAGATAAACCCTTGTGATGTGAGAAAATAGATGTATAGGCTGCGGAAAAGTTAAAAAACTGTAACACAGCATTCTATTCTATCCTACTAATATGTATTATATGCGCGAAATTTTGTATGTATGGATGTTTGTTACTCTTTCACGCAAAAACCACTGAACGGATCGAGCTGAAATTTTGCATACAGTTAGTTCCAGGTCCGGCTACACATAACATAGGCTACTTTTTATGTCATAAATCTATAAATATAAATAACTTTAAAACGTTTCCATAGAAACAACGTGTGCGAAGCCGCGGAAGACTAGTTCTATGTTAATGTATTAAAATATCTTTGAAGCAAGGAAGCAGGTTACTGTATTTTGGGTAGAGATAGATTAGAGCGCATTTGCAAAACACAGGAAGCGCCCTAACCTTTACACAACAATAGCATCTTACGAAATATCTTACGTATTTTTCCAAATCGGCCAGTAAGTTGAGTAGGCTGTACATGTCAATTTTTCTATTATAAGTTCACTCGAGCGGACAACAATCAATTTCATAATCTTCCTACAGAATAGTGTATGATCACCTACGCGACGTAACTTTGCATAAGAAAATTACGATATATTATAACTTGCTTCTACCTACATACATATTGTTGAAAATGTATTGCGTGTGCCTTTCTCAATTTCGTTTCTTAACATTGCCGGATTTCCGCACACAATCACACTAACTAGGTAAAGTATTGACACTGTTTTTTGAAATAATATTGTGTATTTTTGGGATAGTATTGAGTCAATATTGAACTTTTTGAATGAACATCCTAGGTAATTACTTCAAACATAGTTTGGCATTGTTAATTTTTTTTTTAAATCGAGAGTATCAACTGTTCGATGAAATTACCTACAACCTAGCATATAGTCATTTTTTTATCTCTTATACGTGTGTCTATCTGTAAGTCTACATAGTAGTAAGTACACACCTACCATAATAACCAAATACATATACCCCAGATGTATTCCTTTCGTTCTCCGTTCCCCGGTTTCAAGAACATTTCGTAAAGATCACAGTTAGCTCGTAAATTGGAAGGTCTTCACGGATCCCGCTATAGTAAGGGGTGGGTTCACTCACGACTCAATGTTTATCCACAACATAACAAATTGCCACAGACAATCCGCAAACACAACATGGATCGCCAGTCTTAGCTATAGCAGACAAAACTTGGGACGAAAAGCTAGACAGAACTAAAACGAATGATTTGTAACTTCAGTTATAAAATAACTACTAACTTAATTAGAAACAATAGTTAACCTAGCTAGGGTTTCAACGGAATACTATACAATTTCTTATTTAGTTGTGGTAAAGCCAAGACCAAAAGCTTTTGTTTTATATTACTGAGTTAGATATTGATAACTTAATATCGAGTGTAGGTATAACTCATCGATAGCTAATGAAATATTCCTGAGCCTTTAATGCACTTCGGGCTGATAGACTCTAAAAGAACAGTTTAACCCGTGCTATAAACTGAACAATAATGAGTTTCCTAATATTGCAGCCAGAAACTGTTTAGTCCGTTTAAGTGTCTTCAGCGTTGTTGTTCCTCTTTATGACCAGAAGTCTGTGTATTGCTGTAATTATAAGTATTGTTCATTCCCTAGTGTTTAACGGCATATTTACCGTTTTTACAGTACATAGATTATATTTAAGGTCTAGTCGTTTCCCGTAGTGGTTGTTTGAAGAAAATCCATTATTTATTTTATATTCTCGCAGTTGTATTAAAGTTGAAACAGTTATCCGTCTGTGTGGTCCATATACAGGGGTTTTAAGGGTCATTTTGCCAGATCGTTTACTTGAAATTGGTCAATATAGCGGGCACGGGCAGCGCTAGCCCCGTCAGGGCATCAGTTTGCGCACCGTTTCGTGCTCACGCTGACGGTTCTGGGTCAAAGGTATTTATTTACCTAACAGATATATCGGGTGATAGCCTTTTTCGCAACTCGACTTGCCACCCGCAAGAGGCTGCATTAACACCACTCGCCATCCCAAATTATGCGCCCGTTGCGTTTCAAGACGCTGTATTTATTAAGCTGTAAATATAAATTTTATTATTCGTATGTCTCGTAACTTTTAACATCGTCAAAAAGCATTACTTTAACTGTTAATCGCATTTCAATACGTTATCTTTATGAATTGCCATCGACTGTAATGCGGAGAAACTTCAAACTTTAGCTTACGTCCTTCGTTTATTTATATTATTTGTTGCCGCTACAAAAATATTGATGCAAAATCTTGAACCCTACGTGTTCACTAGAAGACGACCGCATTGAGTAAGATTGTGACGATGTATTTCGGGGGGAATTCCAGAAAGTCTGAGTTTACCCAAGGTCCAATCGAACCCCTCGTAAGGGTTTTGAATCTATCTTGGTTCAACACAAACGATTTTGCAAAAAGAAAAACTCTTCCCCGCCAACATCATGGAGAATAACTAAGTATGTTAATCAGTAAGTCAGTGGTAGTTTAGCTATACGTTATAGAAAAAAAAAATCTAAATAAGAATCTTGATACGATGTCCTCAAAAACATATTTATTTTCAAAATCTGTAAATGTACGCGTTTTACCTTTATAGTATTATTATGTCTGCGCTTTTACCATCATATTAGCATAACACAAACCAAAAGCATGGTTGTAGCTACGAAATCGAGTAGCCGTTTTAATTAAAGTTTTTATAGTTGTGCCACGTTGAAGTAATTTAGCTTGATCATAAACGTTGTAATCCTTTTGATGGTGGTCGTGTATAGACTTTTTTATATTTAATCTGTTAAGTCAGACTCGCCGGCGACTTGTCAGCTTACCTGAACATTTTATACATTATTTTTTGCAAGCTTTTTGCTTGCATCAATGCCATTTGAAATTTGAGCGCATTAAGTATCTGTCAGAGACTGAGTAGGACTTAATTTGAGTTCTTTATGCAAGAAGATCAGCGGGCTTTGTTTCCGAAATATCAGACAGTTGACCCGAAAACATCAGAATGTTTAAGAACGACAAATACTAAAGCTTTTTTCCTTTCAAAGTATTTATTAAAGAATCAGTTGTGGCGGACGTTTCCAGTGTCTATTGAATTGAAACACCAAGTGTAAGTACACATAACTATTTCAACTTCATCAAAACAACCGTGTCACTACTGCTTGAATAGACTGTTGTAATAGATGTATCCTACATGGAGGTGTCAGTTTATGATACTTTGTTTCATGTAAAGGGACATTAACGTTTACATTAGCCCGTATTCTGATATATTTTATGTAGTAGTTATAATAATCCGGTTTCTAGATCAGTGGAGCTCTTGCTCGCCGACTTAGGTTCTCAGACGGAGGTCTTACTTGGTTCGTATTTGCTAAGCTGTATAGCCTGCAGCAAGCGATGGTTGTCTGCGGAACGAGCGCATTGACTGGTTCCAACTATGTCTGAGATGTCGACTGGGCACGTGCTTTGTCCGTTCGCATTTCTCACTATTTCAGATCAGCTCTTTATTACCATCATTTATTGCCACGATCCATGCTTTCTCTGTTGTCCGACGATCACGGAAATTTCATGAACACTCGTTTACCGACAGGCGACCAGATGCAAATAGCCCATTTGCGATTGTAATGGCTTTCAGCTAAAACTATTTGCTTGCAGATAGATAGCTATTTTTCTTGTGTGTTGCGTAAGAGAAACTAAAATATGCACGGGAAAGTTTTGTTTACCTACACATAATGCCACTATATTCATCTTCATGCGATGCCAAGAATTTAATCTCGCCACGACATACCAGAACGCTTACATAGGTTGATTTTAAGAAATGCCATTCCATTATACATAGATAGAAAAGTGTCTCTCGTGCAAAATCACGCAGGAATTTTATCTAGATGTGGGACAGCGGGTTATTAATGATGCACTTTTTTCTTTGTGTCTGCGATATTGGGTGGAGCAATCGGTGTTATTTTAAAATTTATTATCGTATTGACATAAGTTATGTAACGGTCGCGGTGTGAACAGAGAAATCCGTGTAGCGTCGGTGTCGTCGCGAATGTCCCGAATCGCGCTTGTCTCGACGAAGCGTGCCCTGTACCGACCGACGACCGACGTACCCAATGTTCAAGTGACATTATCTCTCACTTATCGAAAAACAAACGAACATAACAATAAAGTCATCCAGTATGAGGGACATTGCACACATTCACAGTTTATGTAACTTCGGATGTCGATATCGAAACCGGGTGAGTTTTTGGCGAATTCGGTCGATCGACACTAAACTGTTTCAAAATATCAAAAAGGTAATAATTTTGTATTTATCGATGACTTTATTATCAGAGCCCATACGATATATGGCAAAACATATTCTGGGACATGTTCTGACTATTAATAAAATTAATTGGACGTCTCGCGCAAGACCCGTCGCATTTTCCATTCAGGAGTTTTATGGGGACTCTTTGTAACGTGAAATTCAACGGTCGTTCTCGTATTTTTTGCTTTTGCTTTTTATGCAGTGAGTTATGAGTTCTGTGCGAGACACTGTTGACAGTAATGTTAGTGTTCTTACTGAAGGCGATATATCACGGTCGTCCACAGCTTTAAACACAATTAGTAAAACTGCCTATGAGCCGCTGAAGGCCGAGGCAGAACAACCCTGTAATTTCCATTATAATCACACAGTAATGAGTTATGTATGAATCATCCTCGTATTAATCATTCAATAACCGCAGAGCTTTTATTGAAGCTATTTATTTTAGATTACAGGGTTTACAGAGCTCGTATGAAGATAAAGATTCGTTCATATTGGTTCAGCAAATTGCTTTGGGAATTGATTGGAGCGGAACGATTACCGATGTAAACTAGACTTTAACGGTGCATAAAAACAAATAACTGTCAATTACCGGCAAGGCGAAACTGTAGGATAGTAATTAAAATTGCAGTTTTGTCATTTTGCGGAGTCTGACGCAGGTTTAATTAGCGCCTCTGGCAGAACAACAAAGTGTTGGGCGCCAATCGATTGACCCCATCTGCGGTTGTCTGCGTTATTGGATTTTATACAACGAAGAGGTTGTTTGTACCTACCTTCGAGCGTCTGAACTTCGGATTACCATCGCTGCAACCGACACCATGAATGGTACTTTACGAGTGTTTGAAAGCACTTACTGGAATTTAAGTTTTGCGATAATGTCGATTAACATTCAATGAATCTTCAAAGATCCTGCATTTAAATCTATTGCAAAATTTGAAATTTTGACTTGTTGTTTATTTAGCAACTTTAAATTGATCGATTGACCGTGGCCGTTGCAAAACAAATGAGTCGTCTGCAGAGTTTGTAAACACCAAGGCATTGTTTTGGGCGCCATACCGGCGCGCGGCGCTGCGGCGGCGGCGGCGCTGAGCCGCTAACTTCATTACCTATTACACGTTTCATCCGCTGTTTCCCAATGCAAATTTTTCATCTTGCATTTGAATGCCAGAAACTATTAGCGAGTATTGTAGAGACGTTTAGCGCTGGCACACAGCTAGTGAGGCTAAATGATGCAGAAGATATGAATCGTTCAATAGGCAAGTGTGAACAGTGCTGCCATTGTCGGGCCCATTAACAAACGAGTTTTGACACGCGAGTGTGTACTTGCGAAATGTTCGACTCACGACTAAATAAATAAATGCTTATTTACATCGTTGCTCAAGCGCTGATAAGTAATTTAATTAGAACGGCTTTAATTGAATATCGGGCACAATAACGAGACCGGACCGATACTATTGCAACAAATTAATCAAAGTTATGATCCGCGCATGCGTCTGGCTCTTTGTTACAAGCTGCATTTGTTGTGAAATGTGTTCGGGTATGTTAACAAAGGCAATAATTCTGTAAATGTGGTAATACGGTTAATGGTATTGGTTTCAAGGGTATTGATCTTGATGGTTTCGGCGTCGCGACTCCGCGGCGACTGCCGTGTGCTCTGCTCTGCGTGCCGGAAATCTGCACGTGACTTGTGGAGTTGTGGCGCTAGTATTCAACAAAAAACTTGTAAATCCGTTTACACATTAGTTCCGATGTTTTCCGCGTGAAGAGATACGTGGCACGCACGAGGGAAGGCACAACTGTTGAATATATCAAGTGCACTCGACTTAGCTGAATTCGATGTTAGCTCTGTGATATCATATACACTCGCCGCTTTGTTGAATTTATGAATGTTTTATTCATGTGCTTTATTTATTTCGTATTTCCGTATTCTGACGGTTTATTTACATTCAGTTGCCTGATTTTAGAGCAAGTAAAGTCCGAAGATTGGGATACGACGATCATTGTTCTGGTTGTTTACAATACACAATATTACTTACTAGCAGATAGATACCTACATTTGAGAATTGTTCTCACAGCAGGAACATAAAATGCGGTTTGATTGAATAATAAAATGATTAATCTACATTATATAACTGGAAAGATTTGGGGGAGGCCTTAGCCCAGCAGTAAGACAGGCTATGAAAAAAAGACTATTACCGTCAACTTATTCTCTAATAGCAGGCTCTCATAAAAAGCTTACGATGCGCGTGTTCTATTAAGGACACTCAAGTTGTGTGCACGATCAATGTACTTTCTTCTATGTTAATGACTTATCTGTCGATGACTTCATTATGTATTCAAACTTTTTGCTAACTACTTGAAATAGTACCTTCTAGTTTTTGCTCTACCTCTAGAATCTATTAATAAACTGGACAGCTACCTCGGGAGGTACATATATCTCATAAGTAAACAGCGTTTTCTTTCTTACACCGCCCACTGGGTTCTGTTTACCATAAATGTCACAGAAATGTAGAAAATTATACTGCTCTATAATCCAAGAAAGTTTTCGATCGGCATTGAGAGTCGATTGAGCTATAAAACGCTTTGATATTTGTTAACCTAGACCTTTATATAGTGAAAAGTCTGGGTAGACTTTTATAGTAAGATAGTTGATTCATGTTATGGCAGGTTTTATTTAGTCTCTGCGTGTGAAACTCTTACTGAGGCTGTGTTTTGTTAGAAAAATCTGTAGTAAAATCATAGGCATGATGCCTATGATTTTACACGTTTTACACATTTCAATCGTTATTCTTATAAAACTTCTGAAACTATCATGGTTATTAATACTAAAGTCATTAAAACCCTCATTTTCTGTCTTTTGCTACGAACGTTACCACTACCACAGAAAATGAGGGTAGATCGGTATATTTGCTCATTAAAACAAATTCGCAGTGTCTTCAGTTATTCCGTGATCATGGCGCATGAAACTGTGCCGAAATATTGGAAAACTCAAAAATCAAATCATGGTAAATATCCCGGTTTAAATGACTTTAGCGTTATTCTTATCTTCACGAGGAAGCTTCGACAAATACATTACACCATTAATTTATGAAAAGAAATATGTCCACTCAATATAAATGGGCTAATAAAGCTCGCATTACATCGCGATTGCGTAAAACAGCTTGGTAAAGTTGGATTCCATGATAAGTGTACCTACACTACCTACCTATCTGCAAGCGTAATCTAACGCATTACTCTGCCACGAGGTATACTTACTGTTGCCGACTGTATTTTCTCGGACATGTACTCGCTGTTATGTAGGGAAGTTGTCGTGTAACGAGCAATTTGCGCCAGAACCAGCGTTTTTCTAAACCCAACCTTCCTTAATTAGCAGAGAAACTACCGATCTAACTTCTATGCAAATGCATTTTCTTCTATATTCGAAAGTACCATCTTTGCCGGGATTATGCGCGGGCGTTATCGTGCATTTTACTTTTATATGAGGTCGGTGAAATGATCTAAAATTCTTCGTCTTGTGAGGCTTGAGAGCGTCTCGTTGAGTGAAAATGAAAACTAAATGTTCCGCGGGTTCTTCACATGGTGACTATAGTGAGTTAATATAGCGATTAATTGCGATGTGTTATGTAATATTATTTCTGAAAATCAAAGTCACATCTGGCAGGATAATGATCTTTTCTAGATTATCATTATCCTGCCATTTTCTCACATGACTCGGGGACGACACATCTTCTCGTGATGTCTCTATGATTAAAAGGAAATCATTATTTTCAGCTGTTCCATTCTGGGTCTATAGAAATTAATTTTTGCCAAAAATAACATGCGGTTTTCATAGATTTTTTTCCGTTAACTTGAATAAATTGCGATTATGAAAATCAAAATATTGAGTTGGTCAAATCACTCATTAGAAGATAAAATTTCATTTCTGCTCTCTCAGTTTTCTCTTGCACCTTTAAATCAGCGTATCAGTTACGTAGACTTATCTACTTGTTTGATTATTTTAAGCTAAGAAGCTGTAGGATAGCTTCAGCGTAGGCGTATCGGGTCCAATTATGTCGCGGCGAGAACGAATTTATGGAGACACGCGACGCGACGCCACTACGCTCTCACCTTGACATGTCGCAGACATCCAATCCGGACCAGCAACCGGACCTTCCGGCTTACACAAAATCATAATAACCATAAATTCTATCACAATTGCTTCCATCATTAGAAAAAAACTTCAAAGAATCCGCAGTCAAAACAAACGGCTTTTGAATTCATCGAAACTACGACTCTAAATTTATTTAAATGCGAACACTAATGAATGCGCATACGAGCGCGGATGTGTCTTGCGAGTCGTAGGCTGCGGTCGGAGGCTGCGCGAGCGCAAGTCTTAGCTCTCGAGAGGTGCCGGGCAGCCGGCAGTCGCGCGGGAACCGCTGCGGCGAACGGTCGTGCACACCGCGTTCCAATTCCCTTCGAAGATTGCATTTATCGATCGTTTTTACGATATCTTCACTAGCTTTTGCGACAACGATCGTGAATCGTAAATGAAGTGACAGATTGCGCATGTGATTCACGAAAACGAACACCATTATGTCCGGTTAGGCGATTTTTGTTGGATAAACTGTGAAAAACCAACTCTGTCCAAATGAAGATGACTGTGAATCGTATAAGGGTGGTGGTTCTAGGGAGTCCACGCAGTGGAAAGTCAGGTTAGTAATTGCATTTCCTTGTTCAGTTTATAGTCATCTCGCATTTATTTTCCTAATATAGTTTAATTTGATCTCAATTGCGGTCAAAGACTCTTCTACCGGCTTTTTCCATAATTGTTTTATAGAGATCAACCTAACTGCCCACTTACTTATTATACAAGTGTAATATTTTTATCGATACCACTGTCCTATTATTTTGTTTAACCGCAAAGCTCGTAAAATTATTCAAAAGCTTTTTATTACTTGTGCAGAATATTTGTCTTTATAAAGGGTAATAAAATAAGAAATATATTATCATGGTCCGGTTTTCGTCGGTTTAAGTGCAAGCCCTGCAATTTGAGACAACCAAATTGCTTGTTGTCCAAGATCACACGACGAGTAACGGCGAATGAGTAATTTTACCGAGCACAAAAATCTTTGTTCCTGCAAAACGTTGCATTTTTTACGACATGTATCCCATATCTTAAATTACTACAATCAGGCAGGTGTTTTGTTAAACTTACTTTGGAGCCTCAGTTTGCTTTTTGTGTGTCTAATGATTACTGTTTGATTTATTGACTTAAAAGAAAATACAACTAAGGAATAAAATATTTTTTTTATGACTTAAATAAAATTTACTTGTGAAATAATTTTAAAGATAACGACGCGACGTCGTCTTTTAATTTATTTGTTCATAAAAATAAACGAAATCTGTATGTTTTATTTTATTATAAATTTTCGTGCAAAATTATAACAATTGATGGCGCATCACGATATAATATTATTTTAATTAATTCTTTCGGTATCAGTAAAGCGTGTTCATCAAATATTTATTTAGCCATGCATGCTATCAGTGCATTCCATATTAAACCATTATTAGGTACATTGATTATAATCACATTTATCAAACAATTATTATTATGTACAGCTTAATGAATTTAATTTATCACTTAAGAAGATAATGTTCTCTGAATACTGAAATGTGGAATTTGAACATTGGTGGTGCCTGTAGAGTATGCTAAGTAGGTTCAAAGTACTCTTATTCATAATTAGATCCTCTAGTCTACTTGTCTACCAAGTTCTACTGCCAATAAAGTTCTACTTAAAAAAAAGTGCTATGTAGAAAAATATTTGTATATAATTCTTTATTAAACAACAATTCCGCTAGCATTCCATCAGTAAAGATTTCACGTGGAGATACTGTTATTGAGTAAGAACTCGCAGTCACATACATGGACCTGACTTCCTGACCCTACAGGATTCTGTGTCGTGAGCATCGGAAACTACGAGAACCAAGGTCAAACCTCGGTATTCAGAGTTAATACAACACTTGTGCCTATTGTATATAAATTGACACCGCAAAATACGAAAACCCTCTCCGACATACACCTGCCTTTCATAAATGCAAGGAAAATCATAAGATTCACAAATTACATGCCATCAAAATTAATTAACTAGGAATCCAATAAGACGACATTTAAGTGGTATTCTGCTGATGCATGTCTACAATATTAATAACAGCACTTAAGCAATTAAAGGAAATTCCATTACTTCTTTAGCAACTCCCAGCCGTTTAAATGCCATGCAAGTCTTTTAGCAAAACAGGAATCCGCGTTCAGATAGCTTTTTCAATAGTATGCGTTGCGTGTGGAACAACGACCTCGACGGCTATGGCGTTAATGGGCAAAGAGTTACATCAACGCTGGCGCCAGTGGCGGGCGTCGCGGTCGCCGGGAAATCGCGCTGCTGACCCACCGGCCGAGTCGCGCAGCCCAGCGCTGCGACATGCGACTGCTTGTAATTGTACCGCTCTAATTGTCCGCCGGTTGTCCGCTGGCTGACGACTGACGGACCGACCGGCGGCGACGCCGCATGCGGGTTTGCAATTCATTAGTTGCATCGCCGGTCCCGCGCAGGGCCGACATGCGAAATTGTTTTCAAAGTAGATTCTGTCTGCGAGCCGCCCGTGGGAGTGGTCCGCCACTCACGGATCCGCGGCCGACTAACATCGTTTAATGCCTAGGATGGTGAAGGTACGCCTGCTCGAAATTATTCTCAGAGCTCGTTCTTATAAATAGCTTATCCGCGCTTTATTTACACGTTATAATGGAGTCCGTTATGTGGACGCTCATTAAGTACCCGCAGCCCCATATTTATCTCCACGACGATATCTGGGTCAGGCTACGGCTCCGCTCTTAAAAATATGATGTACTGCATGTACCCGAGCACCCTGTGGTTATCCGAGGAATGAATTTTATATTGGCACAGTTTCATTATCTCGAAGCTAATAAAGATTTTCAATTAAGCAGCCGCTGCTGCTGCGTGCGCGAGCCCTTTTCATCAGGGAAGAGTAGTGAGTTGCGTGAGAGAGAGCATTGCACTTGCATGGTTACAAGAGAAAATTACCGTGGCTTTTATGACACATACGAAAGATGATTGCATGTAGGCTGTAGCTGAATATAATGGGTCATTTAGTTTTTGCGCATGTTGCGATGGTGTCAAGCTGGACATTAATTTCTCGTCGGGCGCGCAGAGGTTTATGTCGATGTCGGGAGGCGGGCATGCTTGCGGACGGCGACCTTCTCACAGTATGATGTATAGTGCCGCGGTCGAAACATTGATGTATTGCTGACACGCTACACTCGCCGCATGCCAATCCTGTCGTATTTGACTGTAATGGGGTTCATGATATTGAAAAGTTATAAAATTTATATTGTTACCAGTATTTTAGGTTGCAATCGTTCAATCATCTTTATTACTTTCGTAATATAAATGCGTTGGCCATGGCCGCTATGAATATTTCTAAAGATAGCATCAAGGGTTTTTTCAACACTGCTGACCTCTTCAAACACTGTCAATACCGATCGTTGTAAAGTACCGGCCGTCACCACGGCCCGTCCGACATGTGATGGATGATCGAGGTAATCTATTAATTACCCATAGTTCTCTAGTCTGCCATCGAGGTCCATCATCGGTTCCTCCATTGTTTCTGTTGCCGCTCCATCTATCAACCCACGTGGTGCCATGTTGCTTGATCATCGTAATTTGTCTTCTACGCTTCGGTGATTAAAAAACTTATTTTTATTTGTATGCAATTGATCGATCTCTGTAAAAGATGCGATGATTAAGTTCTTAAACTTTGCATATACTGTTAATGTTTTATTACAATGTCATATCAAAACGTACGTAGTATTTACCACTTTCAGTACAGTACCTTAGTACTTAAAACTGGAAAATAGGTCAACGTGTCTCGAGCAAGAGTAAATTTATACGAAAGGTATGATTGAAGTCTAGATAATCTTGAGCGATGCCTTAGTTAAAAGCCTGCAGATATTCAATTCCGCATAGTTTCAGCCGAAGTAGACCAACGAAACTTTATCACAACACACGTAATCGGATCGGAGAAAGTAATGCGCTTATTGCAAATACGCGGATAAAAAAACGAAAGGAAAACAAGAGTGTGGAATTTTGATCGTATTTCATAAACCACTATGTTGTAACGGCGCCAACTCAAAAGGTTCTTGACTCGAACTTTATTGATGTGACAACTGTGTAATACGATTTCTTATCTTCTATTGCTGTTGTAGTGGTCAATAAATGTACACAATAGTTTATCGATATTACTTCGAAGACGTGGGATTACGTTATCTTCAACAATTTCAAAACAGTAGGTAATTGTCGAATCTTGGGAGACGTTTGGCGAGCCAAACGTCTCTCAATGTCTTTGAAAATACAGCAGGTGAGCTATATATTCATATAGAGTAATTGGATGAGCTTAAATCTTGTAATATTAACAACAGCCTATATTGCTCGTTAGTTCATCTAACCCCCAAGGCACATCCCGTGTGATCTAGTTTATAAGTGAACGATCTGGAACGGCCCATGTATCAGTGTGCTGTAGTGCCTCAGGGGTGTACCCGGACCTTCCCGCTTGCTTCTGGTTTGAATCTATGACTTCCTATTCCTCTTTTTGTCGGCGTAACATGGGGTATTTGGGAACAAAACAAACGAAGAAAAAATACATATATCCATATGTTATAATTTATTCTATGCTGTCTTCTAGGTTCTTCGTTTTCAACCCTATTAATAATTCTATTCATTCCACAACAAAATGAGGTTTTCACCTACATCTTGGGAAGTTTATCATTCATCATGCCGATGATTTCGGTCCTTTACATACGTAACGCCTCTCATAGAAATCCAAGTATACCTATAATTGCCCATCTTGTATATCGTCTGGTAGGCACAGCATTTAATGTATACCGGATAGGTACTTGAGATAGTTCTCGATATAGAGAATCTACGTCCAGATTCTAAGGCGCCGGCAGCCAGCTTCCAACATGGTCATAAGAATGCGCTCGGAATGCCACCAAGTCCATTGTCATGCGCGTGCGCACTTGCGCAGTCGCATGCAGTCACGTGATATAATATGGCATTGTGCAGTTGTGTAACAGCTGGGTCAAGAGACTGACGGATATGGGCAGACTCCTTTGGGAAGCGAAATGATTTGAATGTTAAGTAGCTGGGTAAGTTTTTAATTACCTAATAGATAGCCATGTTTATATCTTGTAATTAACAGGCAAATGGTTTTCGTCGGAAGTATTAAAGGCTACGGTTTATGTTCCTGTCCCTTATTTGGAATAGATTTTTATACTCTGCGGCCAAGCTAAATAAAACTATTAGAAAACATAGCCTAAAAACCTAAAATCACTTGTAAATTTTTCACGGAATTTGCACTACTTATCGATTTGAGCCCTTTCCTACATTGCATAATGTTGACAATAATTGAAGAAACGCGGTGCCAAAAATAATATTGTAGGTTATTGTGTTGCGAGTTGTTTATAAACATTGTGGATTAAGTATAGTCCAAAAGTCGTTTACGTAGTCTTCTATTAAGTACGTAATAAATACCTCAATATAAAAGATAATGACATGTCTTTATAAATGATCCAATCTAAAGATATCATGCACTGTAATATTCACTGCCGAACCGATTTATCAAAACCTTAGCTTACTAACAACAATAGCCCAAACAATGCGCTCGTCAATTGAATTACATACTAAATATAAAAATTACACGTTTTGATTCTGTGGTACTATAATTATAGACATCGAGAGGACCAGTGCTTACGCCGAGGCTCGTAACTCTTGAGTCGAGTCAGTCGTTTGAAACTAACAGGTACAGTTCTGGGCAGAAAAGTTTTAAACTTCTTGGTCGTAAACTCTTGGAGATTTTTCAAAAGGGCTTCTTTAGTCAACACAGTGTTGAGTTTTATGAAATAACTAGTTTCTGTACAAGTTATTTGAAGGACAACGAACTTTCAAAATTATGACTTTTTCCTGAAATCATATATTTTTAGGAAATGCTGGAGACACAATTTTATATTTGCTGTTCATAAAGAAATTTTAAATATCAAACCTAAATTTGCATCATCTACAAGGTTGATGCAGATCAGAGCCACACCGTTACCGCACAGCACCAAAACGTGCATTCAAATATGTGCTTTAACTCGTAACATTTAAATGCATTTTATATTGAAGATATCACATGACAGATAGCTCGCGGGCCACTCGTTTAAAGTTTGTAGGAAGCCATTTTATCACTGAAACATGTATCTTTAACTAACGAGTAAACGAACGCCTATATTTAAATGCTCATTTTTGTGCTGTACGGTAGCGGTGTTGGATCAATGTCCGCAGATCTAAAAGCTAAAGCTAAAGCTTCTATGACTGACTATACCTATTTGTCCACTATTCAAACGCCGGGCGATGCCAACGTGTAATCATGTTTTTGAATAGACGAGCCCTTTGACAGGATTCTTCGATTCTCCACACCGGCGGTGCTTCGGTAGCAAAGCGACTTGCACCGTCATTGCTGGTAACTGTTTGTATTGTGGCTGGGAATACCGGGAGTGAAAAGACTAATCAAGCGATGATTGCTTCTAGAAAGTGGGAGGTTTTCGTGATGACCCTATGTGATTGGTGATGCAATGATTCGTTTATTAGGTTATTTTGTGTTTATAAGGTTTTTTTTAAAATCATATTTACTGTAAGAAACTTTATAATTAAATACAAGATGGTCCTAGTTTGTTAGCGATATTTCGTATCATTTGTTTGTTAGGTTTTTAATTTAAGAAATACTGGTTTCAATTGAATAAATAATGTTATTTCGTATACGAGAATGACCTAATAATACGACTACTTCTTTTTGTGTACTTTTTATTCAGAAAAAGAAGTACTCGTAGAGTCACACAAGATCGTTTTCATCCCTATGGTCCGGAATAATTCCGTTCGGTTTAGAACGCTTTTTTGTCAGCTTTTATAGCAAAGTTTTGTATACCTACTCAAAGCTTTGCTCGGTACCAGGTAGCTTGGTAATACAGGTCGTGGAAGAGGTGAACGATTATTTGGAACTATAATAGCATAATAAATTCAGTGACAAACCAATCAGCCACCTTTTAACATGCGCTATATTATCATAGTAGGCACTCATACTACTAGAGTTTGTTATGTTTTACATTTTTGTTATTTGTTATGATGATGTTGTTATTAATAACATTGTTCTCTTGTTGCAGCTGTCGTAGTGCGCTATCTGACGAGGCGGTACATCGGGGAATATAGCTCTACAGGAGGTAAGCGCAAACTACCCTTACGTTATTATCTACATGATAATCTTTGATAATAACGTTAAAAGTCATTTATTACGACGATTTATAACTATAAGTAGTCATTATTAGTTAGTCTGTGATTATGGCGCATGAAACTGTTCCGAAATAATGGAAAACTAAAAAAATCAAATGCATAGTATCCCATCAAGTTATAAACGACTCTTGTGTTAGTAAATATGATAGCGTTTATTGATAAGTAATCAATACAAGAGATTGCACCACACCTTCCTCGCGGGTGTCGTAAGAGGCGACTAAGATATAGCGCCTCTTGCAGGACAATTTACCACCGAACTGCGATACCCAACCGGCATGCCTCAGGTTGAGATTATGACCATTACCCCCCCATTGAAATAAAAACCAATAAGGCGCTTATCAGGGAGAGACCTGCGTCCAGCAGTGGACCAATATAGGCTGCTATTTAGCCACCAGGATACCTATTGCCTATATGCCGTATTTTTTTTTTGATCGTACTAGTCTGGTCTGATCAAAATAATACGGCATTTGAATTTAGCCGAGCTTTCGTAAACAGTAAATAATAATCATTTTATTCATTTATCCCTGTGTAACAATCATCACAGGAAATGAATATTGTGTCATGTCATGACATTAAAACCGGAGCAATTTAGCTGCTATCAGTTTTTGCCTTTTGTCGTAATCAAGTTAAATGTCTTTCTTTCCGACCTTTTAACGTGTCGAACTGCGTCACCCGTTTTATGATTATGATATTAAATGTTAAGGCAATAACTTTCATAACATGCTGTGACGATGAAAACAACCTTTGGCCACGGACGGACCTCTGGCAACGGAAGATAAAAACAATTCAAATAATACACGGTGCCACGTAATACGTCGTAGAGGGTGATTCTGTACCCCGAGAGGATGAATTTATTGATTTTGTCGTACGATTTATTTAATTTTTCACTAAATTTTTTTGATAAATTAAAGTTTTTTTCGTATTTGTATTAGCCGCACAACAAAAGGGCTTTTCGGCTGACCTACTGAAAATAAGAATACAATATATTATTATATAATACTTACTCGAAGTGTCTTCAGTTATTCCGTGATCATGGCGTATGAAACTGTGACGAAATATTGTAAAATTCAAAATCAAGTCATTTTAAACATCCCGTTATAAATGAATTTTGTAGTAATAACCATGATTGTAATTTTTTTTTTTATAATGAATACAAATTAAAACAACAAAATAAAGCGAGAATATGTAAGCCCGAACCAGAGCAACCAACGCTGGTATTTCGTTCGTAGTAGTACAGATACTACGTGGCACAGTGTAAAAAAAGCGCTCAACCCATCAAGACCTCTAGTAAATTAATTGAATTAAAACTGTATCCAATACTTCTTAATGTTTCTATGCAGTGATATCACTCAAAAATCATTATTTATTTAAATCCTACCGTAACAGACCCGTTGCCAAGAACCTAACGCTTCCGCTTGTCTGAATGTTTGTCCTGAGGCTGGACAATATACCGTAATTCTCTTGTTACAGATTTCCTTTATCAACACAGAGTGGCTTTCGACGGCGCCATTTCCGAAGTTGAAATACTAGATACATCTAATTGTGCGGTAAGCGAGTCTTTGCTTCTTATATTGTAATCAGGGATGCTCAAACTTCTACCGCGATCCTTGGAAATCTAAGGCAACACATTCTGATAACAAGCTACGAGTATTCATAGTATTCCTTGCTTCTCTTCATGTCTTTGCTTTTCACTTGTTTTCGTCAAATGATTGGGCAAGGATGTGCAAAATGAAGCTAAGAACCATATAGGTGACCAGACGAGAATTTTGATACGTACCTCATTTATCAAAATCTCTAGCCGTTTTAACGCTTGAAGGTTGTAAATCGGTTCCGCCAGCCACAGAGAAATACTCGGAAAACCGTAAAATGTATACGTTGTGGAGGTAAGGTTCAATATGCTATCAAAATCTTCAAAAACACCCTTCGATTCGCTTTCTGTTCACTTTATCTTGACACTTAAAAGCTACCGTTCGATGCTAGTTCTAGTATATCAGGAACTTACCGTCGTCGGTTCGTTGCGATTGTAATCGACCATATGCAATTGTTTCGATTCCTTTGAAAACTCGACGAGCTACATAAAGGGCCTGAATAGTCTCAGATTGAGCACTGCTGCCATAGATTGTCTATCTGCCGTCACAAAACAAAAGCTTCGCCATCGACTAGGTAAATGAAGCGGTGAAATAATAGACAGGTCGAAACTTCATTTAGCGCTGAACAATGAAGATGTTTATCTACTGATGGCCGTACAATTTAATTAGACAAAGTTTATGTGGCTTGTAGAGCGTTATCAGATGCGATCGTGCATGCCCCGGGGCGAATCCTACGCAAGGGCCCACGTCTGTTGCGTAATTGATGTTTTCATTAGAAATGTTTTGAATGGTACGCCTTGGATTTTTTCAGCTGTTCCAGTTTTCTTTTTAGCTAATATTTTTTTAGCATTTATTAAATTAATTTTAAATCTCGAAGAAGAAGAAATTGAAACACGTCTTTAGTTGGAATTGTAGCACCGAAACAGATGGACTGAATTCCTTTTTTTCTTTGAAAGGTTATGTTCAAAAGTGTTCTTGAGGAAAATATAATAATAGTTAAAATTATTATGGTTGTTAAAATATTTTTTCGTTGGAAGTTTTAGTTTTTTTTAAATTAGCTTGTGTAACCTACTTCTTCGTTCTCTACCGTCTTTCGTAGATCACATTAGTTTATTATTGGATTGAATCAGATCTTGCCAATTGGCCAACTCCACTCCAACTGACAGGTCAAACAGCGGGCATCGAACATTCGACACCCAAGCAATTCTCGACTCCATGTACGAATTGCATCTAAACAATTTGACTACGCATTATTAAAAATAATCGATAACGGAACTGCGATCGTCTCGAATCGATTGTCGGTTGCGCAATCGGCGGTATTATTCGGTGCAGCGTTCGAATGGCCTCGATACTGGATTCCGTAGCGTACGCGAGATGGTGACTTCATTATATTGAAGTTCACTGACTTTTCTTACGATTCTTACGTCGTTTATTCTCGTGGCGATAAAAATAAACGTACGGGTTTAGAATCGGATAGGTGTGATAGGATAGTGACTCAGAGATTTAGGTTTATAGGTGTTTGTAATCTCTTTGGTCTCGCTCTAGTTAGATGGGGATCTAGAGGTCTTTATGCTAAACCTTGAGCCGCAATGAATATCTTGTGATAGATCTTGATAAGTGATTGATAAGCTGGAGTAAAACTACTTCTGGATGTAGACCCTTTCCGCAGAACGACGCCACGAATCGCTTCCACCCTTCGCTCTTTCGAAAGCTTTGGGTTTCCGAAAGCAAGCTCACATGTTTCGCAACTATTCCATAGGTAACAATTACACCAAATGATAAATTTAATGCGTTCATAGATGTGAGCAAAGTTCTTTGAACCTAGCCGATTAGGTCACCAAAGAAAGCGAAACAATAACAATCGGAACCAAAACAGAGCGTGCAGAATGCGATCACGGTATTTTTGACCGCATGACCGCCTTCTGGTAATCCAAAGCATCAGTACCGCAGGAAATAGGAACAAACATGAGATATGCATTTTTTTTATATATGATTTTTAATTTTAGTTCGTCATTAATTAATCAATAGTTATTAATTAATTAATTTGTTATATTATGCATTTTAATACTTAGGTAAATCATTAATTATTTATTTAGTTTATTTGTAAATCCATTTAATTGTATGGAAGAGCTGGACATCCTGGCACATGTACTTAAGGATGGGATGCCCTAACAACTATTCAGTACATATGTAGGATGAGTAACATATTTTATAAAAATAATTTTTTTTTTCCTCATGCGTTATTGCTACTCCTCCGTTGCCGGCGAACCTTCGCCTGCCGCGTCACAGAGGTCGACAACATCGTGTATTAAGATTGAATTCCTCCTAAGAACTCCGGAGCGAGGGATCTTGCTAGTAACTTCTTGGGAAGATTCACAAGCACAAAAGTATAATTTAAAATCTTCCTTAGATCCGTGGCTGCCTAGCGGAACATGTGCGGTGGGGCGATGCGTTCGCCGTCGTCTACTCCGTCTGCGAGAGACGGTCCTTCCTAGCGGCTGCTGAGCTTCTCTCCCTACTGGAGCGGACGAGGCTGCCCGGATGCGCCGCTGTCACCCTGCTCGGGAACAAACGGGACCTCGAACACGCGAGGTAAGCAATGAGTCTCTAAAACTCATCATCATCAGCCTATATTAGTCCACTGCTGGACATAGGCCTCCCCCAATGAGCGCCATAGCGCCCTGTCTTAAGCTTGACGCATCCAGCATCTACCTGCAGTCTTTCGCAGGTCGTCGGCCCGCTATTCCTGGTTCTGGCAGCGGCCAATGTTTCCGGCGGGGAAGAGAGTGCTAAGAATCTCTGGAAGAAATTTAAAAAAGACCGTGAGCTTACTCCTGGATCGGCGATCCGGATCGAGGCGAATGGCATAAATACATATAGAGAGGTATACCCAGCAGTGGGTTGACAAGGGCTGATGATGATGTAATTTAAAAACAAGCTATAAAGGTAATAAATCACTTTGAGTTTTGAATTAGTCTTACGGCAGACAAGTCAGGTTGTGTTTCCACTAAAGATTTGTCATATAACTATTGATTTTCAATACTTTTTCCCCATTTAGATAAACATTTTCCATAATTCTGTGTGTTTGTTTATGCAAACCATTTATTCCCATTTATCGTTGGTTTACTTCATGTGAAAGCTTAGATTTTTGTTATTGTTCACTAAGCTGTGTTTGATAAGCATCGATGCAGGTATTCTAAAGTTATGATGGTTTAAAGTTAAATCGTTTTTTTTTTTAAATTTCATTTGTTAACCGTACCTATATCCTGTCTATTAGGGAGGTCCACGCCGAGGAAGGTCAGGAGTTATCTCTCCGCTTTGGGTGTCAGTTCTACGAGGTGTCAGCAGCCGAGTCCTGCGCCGGCGCCGCGCTCGCCTTCCACGCGCTGCTGCGGGAGGCGCGCTCTTTGGCCCTGCTACTGCCCACGCCGAGACGGAAACTAGCTGCTTATTCTGTGTCTAAGGTAGGAGCTCTTTACTCTGTATTATAGGAAGGTGCACGTTAAGGCAGAACTAGCTGCTTCTATGTCTACATAGAGTGGATGTAGGAGCTCTTTACTCTGTATTATAGGAAGGTGCACGTTAAGGCAGAACTAGCTGCTTTTTTGTGTCTAGTGCCTGTACTTTAAAAGCCTGCTCAATAAACAAACCAATCTATGCTTGAGTAACAATTTTCTATTTCATGAACGTCACTCAAGCATACCTATAGATCTATGACAACATTGACTACGCAAGAATTCATAAAATGGGCCTAAGGTTAAAGTAGGCTGCCTTTCTCAGTGTCTAGGTAGGCCGAAAACTCAGTACTTCGGATTTCTAAAGAGTCCGACCTAATCTTTCGTCTGATAATTTCATCTGATACAAACCAAGCCGTCCTTCAATCAGTAGACGATTACCGGTATTAATGTCCTAAAATATATTTCTTTTGCAGGTAATCGGCACGATATTCGGTAAGAACAGCAAGAGCGTCAGGAAAAAACGACCATCTCTCAGTATTTGATAATTTATCGCTAGATTTACTTAAATTTAGTTACAAACCCACAGACTGTTATGTAAATATTTTAAGTTAAGTTAAGATGTACAGTTAAATCCAGCATTTATAGAATTTAATATAATGTATCCATTGTTTTTAATAAGGGACTTTTTATTTACTACCGCGAAACTGTGTATTTCCCCTGAAGCTAGATGTGTTTGGTTTTTCATCATGTAATCCTTTTCGTCTTTCTCGCTCTAGAGGACGGTGTTTCTGAGTGTGAGAAAGAGAGAGCTGCTGGGGAATATGGTTTCAGGCGTATTATTTGAAATTATAGATAACCTATAAGCTGGAATTCTTTTCCGAGCTAGTTTCGCCTCAAATCAAGTGTTAGACCTTAATGAAGATCGAAACAGCTTTTGAGACCATAGGTACATACCTAATAGGGTCATTTCTTAAAGTGTTATTGTGCTATTATACTAAAACGACTTTTATATCTATAACTATTAAGCATATAATTGTTCGATGAACCTCGCAGTAGAGTTACGTTCAAATAATGAAAATTGTAAATATTACCTTGTAATTTAGCAGTTAAGGTTTACAGTTTACATTGGAAGCCTATTGTATAAAGTTGAAATAAAATTTTATATACATACTGTACTTACGTTACATATTGTTTGATTTAATTCCTTGTAGGTGGTTAAAGTACTTATTCTATATGGACACGATTAAGTAATTATGAAGCCCGTTCTTGAAATGCTTGAGACGACATCTTAAGCCATGTGGGTGTGAAGGAGTAACTCAAGTTTCAATTTTGCAATTCAATTATAATTGATCCAGCTTAGGCACGTATTGCAATTAAACTTACGAGAAATTTATTGAGCAAGAGGATATTTTCATTTAAGATTCTTGGAGCTTGAATCCTAGTTTTATTATAATGATACTAAAAAATTCGGAAGATCGGATGTTTTTAAGATTAATGTATAGGCTTCGTTCTATCCTGAAATAAGGCGTGCGAAGCCGCGGGCAGAAGCTAGAACTAAAATAGGTAGAATTTACCATAAAGTTTCTTGGCCGCGCATCACGCCGAAACTAACGAATGAATTGAAATTACACTTGGCATGATATAAGTTAAAACTACAAGAAACGTCCGAAAACTTTTTATCCCGGATTTTAGTGCAGTTCCCTTGGGAGAGGAGATAAAAGTTAAATTATTGGCCGCGCATCACGCCGAAACTACCGAATGAATACAAATATACTTGGCTTGATTTGAGTTGATAATATTATACCAGGCGGCTTGGTTGGGTTGTTGCTTCAACATTGAAGCAACAACCCAACCTAGCCGCCTACCTACCATCCTGCAGTGCGGCCGTTTCCTCGAGTCCATTAGATATGAAGCAAGTACCTACTACGAACTAGCGAGGCACCTACTACCCTGCACATGATTTCGAAGGTGGAAATAAATAAATAAATAGATAATGCGGGATGCTGTGTGGATTACAGCATCATCTAGCCCTAAGCTAAACAGAGCTTGTGTCATAAAGATACTAGATATATAGAAACCTACTAGACTACATTGACTAGAATACTAATAGACAGATATACCTACATAGAAAAAAGCCAGAACACCCGGAACAAATATTTGCAGATCGCACAATAATTTGTCCCAATCAAACCCACAAGCGCCTGGTCGCAGACGTGCAGGGTAGTGACGTCTGTTACTTTAGATTTAGTTTTGTTCCTTAGCCCACCTTGCGCACCACGGTCTCCACGGAAGTTCAGCGCTATGGTACGATCTGCTCTACCATAGCACATGCTGAGTTGAGACCGATTTTGTCAGTTTCTGTCTCAATAACTAATCGTTAATCTAAGTTTAATTTATGAGTCTCTGTTCTGACAAAATAAAAATATTTTTGCTTTACTTTACGTTATTATAAAAACAATTTATTTGAGTTACATTTTACAAGATAAGAAGCTAGCAATTAAGTAGTTTTGCGCAAATTGTTACTCATTAACTATGTCACGTTTAAAATAAAATACGAATCAACTGCAGTTTAAGAGTCAACTGAAATCAAGATTATGTTAATAGACTAAAACCGAACCGACAACTGATTCAAACTGCATCAAAGATTCATAGCATTGTGCGCAAAACTTATCCGCTAAATAGGTAAATTACATATAAAACTGAGAAAATAGTTAAAACTCGGTTTTTTATTTCACGCATAACGTTCCACCTTAAAATAGAAAGCTTACAAGAAAACCCACCGTACCTATATACCAGCATAGTAATTGTACCTACCCTTATACAACAGCCTGCGCATTGACAGACAGACACCCCGCGGTGCGTTTCACATACATGGTCGAATCCAGCTCTAATTGTAGGAACTTGTCCGAATAACGAGACATTTTACACTTTTCCCCGTCGCATTGGTAACGTGCTTTCCTTTAATGTTACACAATATGCTTAAAGTATATGTAAGAAGTTTCACTCAACGTGAAAAGCGAGAAAGGAATAGAATAGAATAGAAAAAACATTTATTTAGACACAGGTACAAAATACAGGCATATAATACACAAACAAAGAAGTTTATCATGTGGGTAAACGACACAAATAGGTGATATTAAGAATAAAATAAGACTACCTCCATGACCCTGCGCCGAAATAGGGGTTGGCTCAGCGTGTGCTGAACATTAATTTATTCAGCGCTGTTTTTCAGCCAAAGACCTTAATTATTAGTTGAAGTCACGGACGAATTCGGTGACAACAAAGAGAAAAATATTTGATACAAATAAACAAAAGTAGAATAATAGGAGAGTATAATATGTATATGTCTAGTAAACAGATGATATAAAATAATAATAATAAACGAGAGAATAAAAATGTAATATAACAATAATAGGTGCGTGTAATATAATAATAAAGAATGACGTTTCACAACAATTACAGAAGGTTTGTACGTAAGGTAAAAACAAAAATTAAAAGAAAAAGTAATAGTAGACTTAGAGCCCAGAGAAGGTATTGATATCTAGAAAGGGAAAATAAAACATCATTAGGTATCTTTCGCAGCTGGATTATCCCACACCCAATTATAGGTTACCCGTGGTTTGTGCTATTCACCAGGGAGTCTGGTGCTATGCCAAATTTGACGAATATTATTATGTATATATTTTGATGAATACCATCATCTACCGGATGATGAATTCAAAAATGCAAGCGTAGGCTTCGTTACCGAAACTGAACACCCAAACCGAGTCATGTTATTAAAAAAAAATATGCAAAAGTCATTTATTATCCTTGTAGTGACCGAATCTACGTTTTACGATATATCGGCCATTCAAGAATCTGAATCTAAATAAATAAATAAATAACGACAATTCACTCAGTATTCTTATCTACCAGATAACATAATACAGTAGGTAGGTAGGTACATTATCTCTACATAGTTTTTTTTATCATACATAGCGCAACCTGCGTCGCAGGTAGACCTTCGCCCACCGCACCACAGAGGTCGTCAAATCTACGTTTTATTTACGCAGAGCCAGGTACCACATGACATGAATGAAGCTGCTTGCAGGTGCTAGTCTACAAGGTATCTACAGCTATCAATATTCCCAACTAAACTAATCACAGGCATAGGTAAGGTAAGCTAGAGCAGACCCATTGTAGGCTAGTCTATGTCAATACAATTCAATATAAATACACTTTATTGCACATCAAACACAGAATAAAAACAGTAAAGAACAAACAAACAAAGATGCACATTGGGCGGCCTTATCGCGATTTTTTCCAGGCAACCTTTGGATGGACACGTAGCTATAGTATAGGTATAGACGGTGGCCTATTATTAGGTATCAATATTCTCAACTAACTAAGCACATGCATAGGTAAGGTAAGCTAGAGCAGACCGATTACAATCGCACCCCCGCCCCAGCCCGGAGCTAGGAGCGTTGGCGCCAACACCACAGAATAAACAAGTTGTTCCAAGCGATTTATTGCTCATATCGCCGAGCATCTGTATTCTACCCTGGATTTATACCGCGGAAACGAGATGGTAGGTACCGTGGTACAAAGCGTTCTAGCTTGAATTTTCCTAAGCCCGAAATGGGAGTCTGAGAAGTGGAAAATAAGAAAAAAATACAGTTTTTTAGTTGATATAGCGGCAACAGAAATACAAAAGAAATATAAATATAAAAGTGACGCAATTTTTCTCCATTCTACAACAACAACAACAATTCCAGACAACAAAGATATTTCAAGCATAAAGAAATGTTTCTATAACACACTTAGCATGTTCGGAAACCAAGGTCTGAAAATATACGGATCAAAAGGAGTAGCAAGATAGTAAAGCAGCAAAGTAAATTAGAAAGAAAGTTCGAAACTGAGTGATAACCCCGACTTATCTACAAAGACAGTCAGGGATAGTTTTAGTTCCCTTCCGCTCAATCGAGTCGCAATCACTTCTGATATTGCACTTGCTGCTTTCACATGTTATTGAGCGTGTAACATCGGTTCCTGCATCAGACGTTATCGGGCGATCGGACGTGGGCTGGCATGCCAAGGCCTCCGTATTCTCTAGGAAGCAGATCAGAAATCTAACTGGACCGGCTAGGCTAAGTGGTGAAAAACAGTCGATAAAAGGTACCGATATCTTGCTTATAGTCGAGTTTACTAATAAAAAAATTGATGGAGTGCGTTTAAGTCTATTGTATGGAAAAACTGAAGTCAGGAACCTACTTTTCAAACTGGCTAATAAACATTTGGTTTTTGTACAGATATCGTAACTTCCTATTATTATTATTGAGTTTTTTCATCATTTTCTGCATTGAAAGCCCGTCTTTCCCATTGATTGGTGTTTTACTGTCAGTGTTTAAAATTGTTTTTTTTTTATATCGACAATACACACGGCGCGGCGTCACATAGCCCCAAGCTAAGCAAAGCTTGTATGTACTGGGTACTAGATGACTGATATACATAATATAATAAATTACATTGTAGATAGATAATTTTTATTATACATAGATAACGGAATCAGATCAGAACACCCGTAACAAAGATCTGCAGATACTACACACAATTGTCCCGAGGCGGGAATCGCACCCGCAACCTCCTGCGTCGCAGGCAGACCTTCGCCCACCGCGCTGCAGAGGTCGTCTCGGTTGATTAACTATAAGACCAGCGGAACCCATCCTTCGGCGCGTCTTCGCTAAGAATAAGAGCCACCCTCAGACAAACTCTCGCTGTCCGATCAATATTAGTCCGACACGTCTGCAATAGACGCCTGGATAGCTGTGGGTGAAAACAGCGACTCATTAGATCCAGCGACAAGGCAAGTGTGCGGCGCTATCGACCGTGCATGATCTATGAAAGCGTTTATGTGGTTTTGAAGGCGGGGCCATCGGAACCCATCCTTTGGCGCGTCTTCGCTAAGAATAAGAGCCACCCTCAGACAAACTCTCGCTGTCCGATCAATATTAGTCCGACACCTCTGCAATAGACACGACAGCTGTGGGTGAAAACAGCAACTCATTAGATCCAGCGACAAGGCAAGTGTGCGGCGCTATCGACCGTTCATGATCTATGAAAGCGTTTATGTGGATCCAGCGACAAGGCAAGTTTAGTGTGCGTCGCTATCGTTTATGTGGTTTTGAAGGCGTTTAAACATGCCCCGATACGTTTGTTATTGATCATGCTCAGGTTTTGTCAAATTATTATCATGTTCTCTACTAAACGATGACTTATATGGAGAGATCTATAGACTAGTTAAATTCTATGTAGAATGTTTGTAAGCAAACCTTATGAAATAAAATAAAATCATTGAAGTTTATTCGATCCTGTTCAAAAACTAAAGTTACATATAGTTCGTTTGATTAGAGGTGTAGAACCTAAAATTATCTCTGTTGCTGCGTCTTTTTATACGGAATTTACATTATTGTGGATTTGAAAGATATTCCTTCAATAAATATTGCGTACAGCAATATCTGAAACTGAGCGCCAGGCAAGTGAGGTTTAGTTATTTGTGTCGTGGTTTCTTTACAAATATTCTACATTGAGTTTGGCCCGTGTTTATGCCTAGACCTACTATACTAGGAAGGTCTATCGGGTATTCGTTACTAGGTAATAATGGTTTGTGTCGATTTTTTACCTGTACCTATCTGTCTATTTGATAAAACCTTTCTTTATGAAAACTTACCAGCCTGTAAATATTATTTGTCCCTAGCTATACGTACCTTCATTAACGGCACAGGCCAGAAACCCAAGCATTTTTATCTCCAGCTAAAGTTACGTATCAAGTAAAAGTTTTTGCAAAGATAAAAATTCGCAAGCACAGTGTCACTAATTCAATCGGAAAGGGGTCAAGAGCGGATGACCCTACAATCAGCGATATTTAGCGTCAATTAAAGAATTTAATGAATCACCGGTGAAAGCTAGATGTAATCAGAGAAATGAAATCGCGATGAGTGCGGATCGAGTGTCCGTTGGAAAGATCAAGACACTAAAGTGCTGGTAAAACGCGTATCCGCTGATGAGAGCGGTGCATGAGAGTGAATCCACTTGATCTTCACTCTCGATTGTGAAGAGGCAAGAGCGAAGAGTTACAAGAGGAAATATCAAAGGATTGATTTCCGGTGCGTAACGTTATGGAGTCTACAGAAAAAAAGTCGGCGACGAAAGCCGGCCATTTGGTGCGATATTTCAGTGTTTTAATACTTATTAAGCTACCAAAAATAACTTTTGCTATTATTTTTAATTCGTAGTAGGCTTGCAAGTACCTACAGTTTACGGGTATATCATTATCAGCCTATATTAATCCACAGCTGGACATAGGCCTCTCCTATTGAGCGCCATAGTACCCTGTCTTCATCTTACGGCTTTAGCTTTTTAGCTTCTGCTCGCAGCTTCGCTTGCGTTTTTATTAGTTAGAGGGATAAAAAGAGATAAAAAGTAGGCTAATACGTTATTAGGCTAGAACTAAAACGACATGTATACCTACCTACCTGTAAACCTTAGCCCGATCCGTTCAGTACATTTGATGCCAAGAGATAATCATCCATTGATGCGTCAAATTCAAAACTTGCGCATTTAAAATATTAGGTGATGAAAAGCCATCCGGTATTGCTTACGCTACTTATTAATTGTCGGAAATGGGAATACATAGAATAAATCTGTGTTGAGGTATTCCGGTACACGATTAAAATCTAGAATAAACCCGTGTTGATGGTGTTCCGGTGCAACGATTAAAATCAATGTTGATAATATCTGCTGAAGGTTGTAATCAGATTATTCGAAGCGTGTTTAATCGTATCGTAGGTAATGAATGACGAAACCAAATAAATGTAGAGACTATGACAACTATGACGGGAGAAATAAGTCGCAATGTCTCGACCATGGTATACTAGGAACGGATCCAGGATTGGTCGACAGGGGTAAAAAAATACACTAAAGTTCGGGATTCAAAATTGGAATAATTATGCTTCACAAAATAATAAAGGTAATATTTTTTTGTGAAATAATAATATTATTTAACTTCCTATATTTAGATTCTCGTTATAACATATTTTTTAAGTATAGAAAATGCAATAAAATATTTATAATATAACTATTACACTCATATTACACACACTACAGTAAAAAATATAATAAAAACGGTAGATCACCGTCCTCGAGCGGCCTAAGCAGCCGGTGACTAGGGCTGCAGAGAGAGTAACTTCCTGACGATACGTTCCGAATCCAAGAGTTTTTGGATCTGGCTCTTAGTCCAACTTCCTAGCGAGAGTCTCTTGAAATGTAGACCGAGGCTCTTCGCTTTTACGCCGTACAAAATAATACCTATATATTTTTATCATCTAAGATCTTTACCTATATTCTACACAGCAAGTAATGTTACACAGCATAATAGTAAAGCTTTGGTTAGCCACATTAGACTCTCTCACCGTAATAAAATATAGTAGGTAAGTGCGTAATGATTCATAGGCAAATGTTTTGCGTGGATAAATCAGCATAGGATAAGGGTCAGGTGTGACACGTGTCGAGATATTTTTTGTTTACACTAGACAAATCTTTATCTAGGCACGCGGAAGAATATCGGTAAGTAACTAAGTTCAGTGTTGTTTTTCAACAATTAGGTACCTAGGTAGTGATCTATCTTTTAGTGCCTGCCTAGATTACAATGTTTATTGAGTTATTAGTATTGGCAGAGATAAAGCTTTTGCTATTAATTGTTTTTTTTTTGTTTTGGTTGTTCACACTGACATTATGATTGTGGACGTTTGGATGGATTGATGGATGTTTGTTACTTCCCTCCGCCAAAACTACTGAACGGATCAGATTGAAATTTTGCGTCCAGGTTGTTCTAGGCCTGAAATAAAACATAGTCTACTTTTTATCCGATAAACCAGTTCCCATGGGATAGAAATAACGAATGAACTAAGAAATATTTGACTTGTTTTGTAAGCCTAAAGAAATAAGGGATTTTGAATTTGAATTTAACATTTTCATAAAAACACGCGTGCGCGCGCATCCTACATATCGTAACCTAAAAGTTGCCTGGAAGAGATCTCTGTAAGCGATAAGGCCTCCGATTGTACCACATTAGACAAAGTTAGTATTAAGTTCTTTTTTCATGTATTGATGGTGCTAAAAAATGAAAATGAAAATGAAAAAAATTTAAAGTTTTTATTTCTTTAAGCATACAAATAAGCACTTAGACAGGTCATATTTTATATATAGTAATATTCTATTCAATTCTACCCCCTTCCTAACTCCATTCCTGTTCCCAACTTATCATACACTTTCATCTGAACGTTTAGATGAAACGATTACCAGTTTCGTCTAATTGCCCGCGTCTGGTGGAATCACTCAGGCTGATGCATGACTGGGCTGCAACCTGTAGCTAATCGTACTGGTTTCCATGTTAGCTACGCGGTTTTTAGTTTACAAGACTCGTTGTTTGGGAACTTGCTAGATTATGACTCAATTGGGAGACTGGAGGTCAGCGCCTATTCTATATATGGTGAACTAGTTTCTGCATGCGGTTTCGCTTAGTGTCCTTTAATAGTTATATTTAGCCCCTAGGGATTTATGGGATAAAAAGTAGCATGTTATGTTGTATTCCAGGCCTGGAACTTCCATCCACATCCATCCATACATCCAAACTTTTGCATTTATTATTTTAGTGTGAATCAAAATTACATAGCTTTAAGTTTGCAACTTCAATGATTGTGTTATCAGTTATCAATCACATATAGGTACTTTTCAGAGAGGTAGCTCAATACCAATCACAAGCGTCGCAATGAAGTCCCTGTCCCGATGTATGGCAATACTGAAGAAAAGAACGATTTCATTGATAAAATTTTCAAAAATGTTAGTGCTTTGGTAGTTTCCTTAAGAACTTAACCAATATCTTTAGTAGTCCTTCTATCTTACCTCGACCAAGATTCAACCTCTACTCAAACTCCAAATGCGTTTCGTTATGCTTGATCGTAAAAAATCCCTTCACTTGGACTAACCTAGCGACCTACCTTGAATGCTCCTCAAAACAGCTTGTTGTGATTTATAATGGATTTTGGAAACTCAATGAAATGTATGACTACAAAGCCTAAACGACCTCGCTTTTAAGGAGAGCAAAGAATTTATATAACTTTCACCTTCCGATCGGAGTTTGCCTATCCTTTATCGAACGAAGGATAATGAACAACCCAAAGTATAAAAAAAAGCAGCAATAAAATCAGAATGTCTATTTTCACCATGCAAAAGCACCATAGGGAAATGAATAGTAAAACAACAGGAGGCAGCAGCACTACGTAAAGATAGTATCAACCGCCATTAGATTCTACTTTACCTTTTATCTACAGCACCCGACTATTTCCAATCTACCTATCTCAGTATCTGAGCTTTAACTTATCGCTAGCATCTGAAAACATTCGCTTAGTTTTATTGGTAACATTGTCATGACCAAGATTCTTGGCGTAGATTAGGACTATCTCTACTCTACTGTACTTTATTATGTATATCTATGGCACAAAGCAATATGTTTTGCAGAAAAAACGGTTTACGAAGTGTATTTTATTGACGACAATGGTGGCACTGCACGAAGGTCCGCCTGCAACACACAAGATAGAGAACACTCAGAGTCCTAAAGAAGAAAAGTTTTTTAGTGTCCATTGCTTAACATAGGTTAGTATAATCTCGTCTAAAAAAGCAGCTGGACTAAGTAGAAATTGGTCTAAAACGCTTCTCGCCTAAAACGTAACTGGTCTAAAAATACATCTCGTTTAAAACGCAACTAGTCTAAATCGCTACTCGAATTATACATCATTCTTATTAACTTATTGGACGAAGCCTAATATTAATAAAATATAAAATGTTCCTATTAAACTAAAAATGCTCCATATCATCAAGTTTCTGTCTCTTACCATTTTTTACTCTTGAACATATGTTCACTTGTAGAATCAAATCAATCCTGTATCATAAATTTATATTGTGATATTATATGTCAATATTTTAGTGGATCGAAGGGTTCTAAAAAAATAATCTATATATTTGTGGACTGGTACACCTATAATATGAGGTGCGCAAAGATTCATCGAAGGATTTTTGCAATGGTTTTAAGCGAACCGAGGGAATATACATTTGGCGAAATGATCGATTTTATCCTGGGAAAGAACAAATTGCAATTGAAATTGATAATGTATTTATTTCAGACATAACATCAATTTTGCTAGTGACACAGTATAATAAAAATTGAGAATGGTTAGTAGGTACACAAAATTAGAAATAATAAATAATTAATCAATAGATATTTAATTATAATAATTTCAATTGTGCATTATAGATTTTAATAATTAAATGAGCAAATTTTAATGAGTCAACCTATTTTGTCACTAGTGGGGAACAAAGCCACGGGCAACTAAGCTGTAATCAATTTTAGTCATGTTATTGTTTTAACTGGTTACCTTACATTATACTGTGCCTAGTAAAATACCTTACAGACGATCACGGCGTGCTGCGGCCGTAGACCGCAAGGTATCCTTGTGCGCACCTTGTTCGTTGCTTTATGCAACGTCTGATACATTGTAGCTTACATTACATAATAAAATTATTTCACGTTCTTGCCTTATATATACGAAAAGATTGTAGTTTTTGTATGGTGCTGCTCTGATGGCTGGCAGAAGCACAAGATTGCAATGCGGTCGAAGTGACAAGATAGAATGAAATAAGCTGAAATAAAATCGGATGGCGTTTAAGCAAGACCAAGATTCACCAGCGAACCTAGAAGTTCCTATATAATGATGATCAAAATCATCCGATTTGCTTCATCATCATTATACAAAACCGATCATCCGATCGTCCGATCGGTTTTTGTTTTTTCTGCTAACTATAAGTCTCTTCTAGACTAGGGTGAATAGGCGTATTGAAGACTTTCGTGATACATAGTCGACCACATCCTCACTTACCACCCTATCTCGCTCGTAATGGTATTGCATTTGTGTCAGCTACTTACTTATTACGAAAGTGATAGTCGAAGTCCACGCTGGGCTTGAAATGTCAAAAACAAGTCCAGTGAGACTTAGACAATAAGGCTGCTGGTGAGGTTGTGGATGATGATGATGCATAGATGTGGGATGAAGTAAGCTGTGAGGTGATGAGGTAGGTAAGCTAGGCATACCTTGCACGTAGAATGGATGAATTCATCGGAGGTTAGGTGCCACACGTGACTATAGGAGGTATCAACGACAAGTGGTCAATTCTGATGTATTCGCAAATGTATCACTGGTACTACATACTTACACAGCTTTTACGACCGATGTGGCGCGGTGGGCGAAGGTCCGCCTGCGACACAAGAGGTAGCGGGTTCGATTCACGCCTCGGAACAATTGTGTGTACGATCTGCAGATATTTGTTCCGAGTGTTCTGGTCGTTTTCTATGTATAATAAAAAATATCTATCTATTTAATGTATTGTATTATGTATATCAGTTATCTAGTACCCATAACCAATTGTCCAGCATTATTTATTTATTTTAGCCAAATTTTGATTACGACAAAAATTAAAGAAAATTAATTAACGAAGAGCGGTACACGATACACTAACTTATATCTAAACTTACCAGCTGACAACAGATGCTAGCTTCTTAGCTTAGACTTCCTAATCATCATCATCATCATCAGCCTATAGCAGTCCACTGCTGGACATAGGCCTCCCCCAATGAGCGCCATAGCGCCCTGTCTTCAGCTTGCCGCATCCAGCATCTACCTGCAGTCTTTCGCAGGTCGTCATCCCACCTGGTCGGAGGGCGTCCTACACTACGTTTGCCGAGTCGTGGTCTCCACTCAAGAACACGTTTGCCCCATCGGCCGTCGGTCTTCCTAACACTAGACTTCCTAATTTTCCCCTTTATTTTCCTGCTAACAAAATAATGTATACCTATCAATTTAAAATTATTTCCAAATCGATTCTAGCGAGACAAAGCCGTAAACGAAACCAATCAACTTTACAACTACATTAGTAAAACCGCTATCAACAAAACGAGTTACCAATTGAATCATCAAAACATAACATAGGTTCTCGTAAATCTAAGTTTCGTAATAGTAACTGTAAAAATTACAAGATCGAATTGTATAATAACCGGACGACGAGCCTATGTCACTTGTAGTTTTAATCCAGTCCAGGATATTATTTCGTTATTTTATGTTTATTTTATTATTCAAAAATGAACTCTATGAAGTTTAATGGAAGGTAGAGTTTCTATCGAAACATTTTTTTGTATTCAGCGGGTCATTAACGAAATATGTAAACGATATTTTAATTTTGTTTTGAGAACGAAAGAGCACCTACAGAGTTTGTTGACAAACACATAGAACAGAACATGCCTAATAAACGGAGAACAATATACAAACAAAAGAGCATCAAACAGTGATAAATTAAACAATGTAAAATAACATTTGTATGGATTCCTAGTCAAGGTTACGCATTTGGAGACTGGAGTCATAAAATCGCGCTATAGGACCGCAAGCTTTGAGTTTAATTATGTACTATACCTACCTACACTTTACCTACTTATGTTAAAAGCTTACAGTCAATTTCAGTTCATGTTTAACCGAAATAAAATAAATAAATAATGTTGGACAATTCACACAGCATTATCTAGCCCCATGGTAAGCAGAGCTTGTGTTATGGGTACTAGATAACTGATATACATAATACAATACATTACATAGATAGATATTTTTTATTATACATAGAAAACGACCAGAACACCCGAAACAAATATCTGCAGATCGTACACACAATTGTTCCGAGGCGGGAATCGAACCCGCAACCTACTGCGTCGCAGGCGGACCTTCGCCCACCGCGCCACATCGGTCGTCAAAAATTGACTGTAAACTTTTGCGCAACGAAGTATCCTCACAAAATTCCGCTCAAAAGTGAAACATTCGAACATACTCAATACAATACCTCCACTCCCACGCATCATAGTATCGAATTAAGCACTTTATATTTACTTAATGGTATAATCCAGATCGGTCACCTGTCCGTATTGAGGAATGAGGTGCTTGTATGATGTATCGAAGATCAGTGAAAGTGATATTGTCATAGAGTTACTGGATATGATTCGGTGGATACCTTTTTTTATCTACCTATTTGAAAATGTAAGCCTGTGGCAAAAATTATTCGTAAGAGAGGAATGATTCGTTTGATTTTTAAAGAAGAACATTCGATTTCCTTTACTATATTTATGTACCCTTTTTATAAGAAAGAAGGTTATAATATAATACATAAATATATTTTTATTAGTCCAAAATTATGTTCCTAAACGAAAATGTTTTGAAATACCCACGTCATGAGTAAAAACTGCTTACTTATTCTCATGATAATGCTTACTTATTCTAATGATAGTGTTGGTTCAACGACTTCAGATCTAAGTCCTGACTATAAATCCGAACTAAAATAAAGATGGAACTGCTGTGAAAATGTTTTGAATTTTAGTCAGATGATAGTGATGATGATGATGAGTACCTAATTATTATCGAAATCCTGAAATTACCTATAGACCCTCTTCATACCATACCTTTATAACCTAATAATATGTACCTACAAAACCTTAATTTGCAAACATTTTTTTGTCAGTCATTTCTAGTAATAACGAATCTTCGTGCTTGTTGGATGTCCAAGTCAGCCAGATAACGCTAAATGGCTAATTCGTATTTGTGTTCATGTTGCGTAATTCCCGGCTATTAACCGGCTATTTATTTAATGAGGCAGTCGGTAGCTAAAGCTACTGTACTTTGTCAGTCAAACCGATGTTATGACAGCGCATGATAAGAAAGTGAGATTTTGAATAGTGTTTTGAACGGTATTTTATTCGAAAGCTCACGAACGGTCTGGTAAGTAGATACCTACCTCCCAACTTATACCTTTAGTCACCTAGTTATTATTTTAAATAATTATTAAATTAAATCGTACTCAATAATTCGTTGATCTACCTAAGAAGTGACTATTTATCTCTGAAGGAACGGTAAAGGTTTAGTTAAGACGAGAGGTCGTCGTTTGCTTATTTCTGCAAACTAAATTCTCAAAACGGATAAACGATTCAGTTTCTTTTATAAGAAAGCCTGTCTATATGACTAGGAGAGTTGTGTGCTGCAGATAATATGTTTTATAAAATCGGTTTCGTCATTTTAAAGTTTTGATTTATTGGGGAAATTTTGTCTTATAAATTATACTAGTGTCAAAATTTTAGACGCAATTCGCATTTCGTCGTCATTCGTTTTGCATTTACATATAAAGATTCAAGTTAGTCAAGGCACATAATACTTGTTTCCGTTCTTTTAAATATTTATTTACAAATCTCGGGAAGTAAATAGCCATGTCAAAGATGCGCTTCGTTTACGTCGACGTTAAACAAGGTCGTGAACTGCAAAATTTACAATCAACAAGTCGAAACTCAGTAAACCTTTCAACACTGTTAGCCTGCCCTTGTCGCCAAGAGCCGTGACCCTAGCATGAATTTACTTACGAATCGACACGCTCACGTAATAATTACTCAAAATTTAACCCTACAAAGACGATAGGGTGCAGAAGGATAAAGACTAATTTCTTTAAGTCACAGTACGACCTTGACGATAATAGCGTAGGACCATAATGTAGTTTTAAGAGCTTGGAAGCCTATCTTCCAAGCTCATCAGCACATTTACATTTACCTCCACTGCTCAATATGCCTCCCTCAAATAAGATGGTATGGGCCATAATTACTACGCTAGATCGGATTGGTGATCGCAGTAGTGGTGTTCAATACACACAAAGAAGCTGCTGTCTCTACCCATAAGTAGCTTTTATCATCCAATGACTTTGTGAGAGCAGTTCATTCTTACGCCGCGAGTGTGACAGAGACTTCCATCTATTCAGGTTTCAGTAATGGGCTGAAGTCGATTTTAAGATGATGATGACGATGACACTTACAAAGCTCAAAAAACTTTCACATTTTCATAGCGATCATACGGGAGCTTTCGAGTTCCTGCCAGTGCTTAAAGTGGGTACAGATAACAAATACCACAGTTTAAATAAGTCGCGGGAATACAAGGTATTGCACTCTCTTTGATGAAAGGACGTCGTATTTAATACAATTCTTACAAGGTTTATTTGTTTTAGGGATATTTGTTAAGTTAATTTGCATATTGTATAAATATTTGGAAAAATTATTCATTTAATTTTATTGCCTGTCAGACTCTTACGGTACCTACTTTAAAAGCATATCTTGTAAGGTTATTTTTTTTTAACTAACCGTTCTTTTGTCGATTGTTATCATTTGAATATTTAAAATTTTATTTCATTGTTAGTATGTACATTGATTTGTATTATTCGACTTGTAAATTATTATTTTACTAATAAAATGACTATCTGCTCATAATCTGTTATTTGAATTAACTTTTCGACTGAAATTAAATACGTAAATTTAATAGGTGCGTACAATCTGAATACTTTGATGCGTTCTAAATCAATTTCTTCCATCATAATTTACTTCATTACTGAGTAAAATTTTAAATAGGTCTGTTGACGCCTAGAGGCTCGATATTATCACGCACACGCTCAAAACACGGCGCCAACTTCTATTAGCTGTATGCGTGGGTGCATCTAGGAATTCAACGGGGGCAAAATGTGCATCTACTATGTTATCGTGATCCATCTTACCCTCGTAAAGGAAAGTATAATCACTTGGGGCAAACGCATAGGTAATAAAGAGGAGTTGACCCAAAGACCGCCCTTGGGGTACGCCGTGTGTAGGTAAAGATTGTTATATTTTAGTGAGAATTTTATGTTGAACCGAAATTTGTAGAGTCTTCATGAGAAAAGCGCTTCAAAATACGTGGATCTGACCTGATTTAAAAAGTAAAACCTAAAAGTTAGATGTGAAAATCTAAAATTAAGACAATAATGGGCAAATATTCAAAGAAAATACTAGATACGCCCATGGATAACTATTTATTGCTAGCCCCAAAGAAGACGTAATGCATCACAGCCCCTATTACCTTGATATAGAGGCCAATTTCAAAGCAACTTTGTTCCAACAACGTCCTGAACAGAACACTATAAATCTATCAGCAGCTAACAAGACTTTCGACTCTAGAATTTCGAAGTTAAGGTTCAGTTTTGAATGGAAACAGGTTTGAAATTATAAATTTGCCCACAATTTTGCTATCGATTCCCGACATCCGCTCATTACAAGGTGGTGGAATGTTGTCCAACACATTTTATAATAAGAATAGTTAACAGTGTGGACGAGTGAAAATAACCGCAATTTCACGGTGTTTTGAGATTTATTCTTGAGATGATAGATATATCAAGTGCTAGATGCTTTAGCGCGTGAATTATCTACGATTAAAGTCATGTAGATGCAATATAAATCTAATATTCGATTGTTTTATTCGCAGTTAAAAATCGATTGAGACTTTCTTGTCAAATATAAAGTGATATACACCTACGATTGAAATGAACAGCTATAAGAAACAAGTCATAATAAGTAAATAATAAATGAATAAATGAGCTCAAGCAGAGCTTGTGTTACGGGCACTAGATTACTGATTATACTTAAAACAATACATTACATTAATAAATATTTTTAGTAAACATACAAAATACCCAAAACACCCGGAACAAATATTTGCGGATCGTACAAACATTTGTCCCGAGTCGGGAATCGAACCCGCAACCTCCTGCGTCGTAAGCGGACCTTCGCCCGCCGCGCCAGATCGGTCGTCATTTGTTTTGGAAGAGCACCTCTACAAATACTTGATATTATTTGGTTAGTAATATTTAATACGTTAACAAACCGCGTCAGTTTAAATTGTTGTAAAACATTTCTTAAACCTCGAGCGTAACTTCCGAAGGTAAACAAATTATTGTCCGTAATTGAAATTATGCCATACAAGCTCAAACTTATCTATTGCAGAATCTATCGCAAATAATAGGGGTCTTAATTAGAATCACTGTTGAAAACATGTTGAAAAACACAATCACTTTGTTGGTAATGTCTAAGGTCGGGTCTAGATGAGCTGGACATTCAATTCAGCAGCGTGTAGAGGTCAGCAAAGTGATATTAAAAAAAAGCCTGTGTAAATTTGTCTTAAAGTAAAGGAAAAATATTTTTATTTTGTCAGAATAGAGACTATAATAAACTTAAGCTATTGAGAGAGAGAGAGAGAGAAAGAGTGGTTTGTTTTCTTTAGTTAAAATAAACAAAAATATTTTTAAAGTAAACTATCGTATGACATTCAAATAAAACATTTTTTTTACAATATTACATTCATTTATAATTTGCTAGTATGACACGACTTCGCACGGGTGCAAATGCAAGTATTATATATTATAAATATAAACCTTCCTCTTGATTTAACCTATTTTTTTAAAAACCGCATACATAGGGACACACACAGCGGGAAGCGATTTGCTTCCCGCTGTGATTTGTTCTAAAAAGTCATAGAACCCATATACCTATAGGTAGAACTAAGACCTTAACTCGACTTAACCTATAATAAGATTATGGATTCATACAAATCCTAAAGTAATTTTCTTTCTGAATCATCCGTTCTATGGTCAATATTCCAAGTCGTTCGTGTAAAACCAGCCTAATCCTAAACGAATTACTTTATCGATATCATAATTACACGCCCAGTTAATATTTGCGATACACTCTCGTAAATCAAGCTTTAATAATACACCAATCAGTTGATATCTTTATTACATCAATATTGAACTTAATAACTCGAAGTGCCTATGCGTCAATATATTGGGATTTCTGACCTTGTTTGATATTGATAGTTGAGAATTTATTGTTCAACAATATATGATAATATAAACAGGGTGACCCGAAAGTCAAAAGAATCTCAAAATATTGACATCTACCAAAGGAGTTCTGTTTTTTATTTGGTTTTTCGTACGCGTATTCTACATACCCTATACCCATCTTAAGTGTATTGTGAAAGTCAACTAGGAGAACTATCTGACAAGAGATTTGATCATTGATTAGTTAAACAGCATTTTTGCAATAATAAATTATCAAAGGACAAGCTTATTTTTTTATACGATTAATGAATTTTCAGAAGAAAACACTAAATAATATGAAATAATGTAAACTAACTTTAGTACTCATTTCCTGAATTTGCTACAACCTGGGTTCATAATTTTAAGCTACCAGCTAAAGTGTTCGAACTGGTGTTCGAATAGTAAAATATTCATATACCTATCTATAATTTTAATTATGGATGCACTAAATGAAATATGAAATATCGCCCACAATTTCTTCTAGCTACACTGGTTAAGTTTGAATCAGCTTTTAAATATTTGCCGAATGCTCACGCGCATACCTGCATGCATTAGTAAGGTACCCGCGGGGCAGCACTGAAAATACCATCGCAGCAGAGCATTGACATAAATCAGCCGCGAGCATAGAGACGGAACCTATGGCCGGTCGCTTCAAAATTGTTTTGTGTTGATCCTTATATTCATGTTCTGTGTACAGTTTGCGTACCAACGATGTATGTTCCCGCGGGTCAATAGATTTCTTTCCGGCCCTGGTGGGGGCACAGAGAGGGGCCTCGAGGCTTGGCCTCATTACCCCGGCGTCAACTCGAGGAGTGGGAATTCCCGCGGGTCTGGACATTACGTTATGACGAGTTTTTAGCCAATAAAGAACAACACTTTTAGGCAATACGCGGCAATAATGCAGCTCTTACTTCAACTTACGACTAAAGAGTTTTAGGTTTTCACTTCAGCATCTATGTACGCACGCTGTGCACGGCCACGTGGTGCATTTTAGATGCATGGGTTCGTTTGTTTAACAGCGTGGGTTTACGTCGCCGTAAACCGGCGGGCCGTAAACCGACACGAGAGTACTACAGGTACTACTGTTGAACCGCGTTCATAGCGTGTACCGTGTGCATAGTTTAACATCGTTGAGCTTTGTGGATACCATATTGAAGCAAGTTGTACTAGAGCAAACCTTTTTGTAAGGACTCGACACACCGCGCCCGCCAACATAGTAGTCTAAAGTTTTTTTTTGACGTCCGATGTTGCGCGGTGGGCGAAGGTCCGCCTGCGACGCAGGTGGTTGCGGGTTCGATTTCCGCCTCGGAACAATTGTGTGTACGATCTGCAGATATTTGTTCCGGGAATTCTGGTTGTTTTCTATGTATAATAAAAAATATCTATCTATGTAATGTATTGTATTATGTATATCAGTTATCTAGTACCCATAACACAAGCTCTGCTTACCATGGGGCTAGATAACACTGTGTGAATTGTCCAGTACTATTTATTTATAAAAAGTAAAATAACAAAATATATTTCCCGACTGCGGTTGAAACTATGGTATTAATTATTTAAAAGAATATTTATCGATAATTGACATCTCGTTTAAATTTGTTGACCGAAAAGCTTAAAAAGCCAATGGCAAGGCAAACAAAGTTCATCGTTCGACACACGTATAGCTAAGTAAAGCGCACGTAATACTAAGTGATAAAAAAATACGCCTGTAAATAAATAAATAATGCAGGAGAATCCACACAGCATCATCTAGCCCCAAGGCAAGCAGAGCTTGTGTAATGGGTATTTGATGACTGATATACTTAAAACAATAGATTACATAGATAACGACCAGAAAACCCGGAACAAATATTAATATCGAACCCGCAACCTCCTGCGTCGCAGGTGGACCTTCTCACACCCAGGCACATGGCGCCACAGACAGAGGTCGCCATGATGTCGGTAAATGACGAAGATGAAGGCTTTAGAGTCTCTTGGAGCATCTTGTAGCTCTATCAGCCCCTTACCAGCTCTCTTGCGATCAGCCGATACCACTAGCTCGTACTCGTAGGCACCAGTAAATATTCCAGTCGGAGCCGGGATACGAACCCGTGTCCTGATTACCATCGCGCCATTTGATTCGCATCGCTGCTTCCCCGGAACGAACATGCAACAGGGTCCTGGACCTTGAAATTGGCTTATTGATTCTCATTTTCAGCAGTTCTATTATTATTATATTATTACATAAATACCCGAGACAAATATCTGCGTACTAACATTTGTACCAAGGCGAAAATCGAACCCCGACCTCCTGCGTCGCTGGCGGGCCTGCACCGACCGCGCCACAGTGGTTGTATCGACAGGTCAGGATCATTAAATGCAAAAAAAAAACTAGAGAAAAGCGTCGAAAGGGAAAGATCTTTAGAAAATTTGATTTCAACATCCTCATTTCACCACAACAGTATTTCCACTGCTAGTGCCTTATTGGCTGTTATCTCATGGGTTAAGGGGGTTTGGGAATGCTCATAAGCCCCAAACTAGGCATGCGGATTAGGGATCGCAGTTCGGTGGTGAATTGTTCTGCAATTGCAATTGTTCTGCCCTGGTGGCAATTGCAATTGCAGAACAATGCGGTGGATATTCCTTAGTCGCCTCTTACGATACCCGCGGGAAGAGTTGGGGTGGTGCAAATTCTAAGCCGGCACCACACGTCATGATTTCACCATAAAAAACAATAATACGAGACTGAGAACCATAATTCTGACTTTAACTCTCTTCTATGGAATCATGGTATAATAATATACTACGTAAGGAACCAGAAGTAGGTCATTATGATAGATGTGTAAAATTTGCTCCACTACAGCATACCTTATTTGTGTTACGGGCAATGAACTCTTTACGTAAATACCTACCCGCGATTTACTAAATAAAATTAACTGTAAATGAATGACATGCGTTATCATTATTTCATATTTTTATGATAACGCTCCAGTTTATGTCCAATTTATTGTTAAAAATGCCTCAATAAGTTGTTCTTCTTATAAAAATAACTACCTAACAAAATAAGTTTAAAGTAATGAACGTGTTTATTGTCAAGTAAATTCGAATTGCGTATAATACCTACCTATTCAATGAATACTAAATTAAGCTTGATTGAATGTTTACGAAAATAATTTTGTAATGTGTTTGAGTCGAGGCCACTCATTATGTGCTTCCAAGTTGATATGGAAAGTTATATCTACTGTTTGGAACTAAGTATTCCATAGTAAGTGTGTGCTCGTAAGTAGGATGGATACAAACTTTTTATTTTTTTATTTAAGACATTTTAAAGGGTCTTCCGACCTTTGTGCTCTTGTTTATACAAAAGTTAATTTTTGACCGACTTCAAAAAAGGAGGATGTTCATTTTTTATTTGTTACCTCATAAATAACTTTCGACTGGGTGATTTTGATGATTATTTATTTATTTGAAAGCTGCTCCCATTTTGCGCAGGTTGCGGGCCAGCTCCAATACCGTTCTGGCAATGATAGCTGGGAGGGTGGACTGCCCGTACACCAGGCACTGTTGTGAGCGCCACCTTCCCAGCAATCCTTTTAGTTTTTAAGATTATCTTGTTTATTGTCTAATATGAGTGTAAATGCTTGAAATAAATACTTTTTATTTGTATTTTTATTTTATTTATTATTTTACTTTGGTCCAGTTCTGACAATGGTATCCGTGAGAAAACCAAGTCTCAAGTAAGTACCTAATAGTAAGTATGTGCGATAATATCACGCCAACCGATTTCGATATTTTTTTAAAACTAAGTTTTAAACTATTTTATTATTAAGGAATTTGAAGTCGTTTTATACATTTTAAACCACGTCAAAATATAAGAAGAAACATTATTATCAAAGTCGCTGTGCACAGCACACCTGGATGCCAAAGGCACATGACAGAGGAGGCGGGTAAAATTGATGGAGGCCTTTACCCAGCAATGGGTGACTTAAAGGCTGTGAATTCTGGATGACGGTGATGGGAATTCAATATTGTGGATGCTCTTAAGGTGAATGCAACACCTGGCTAGATTGCAATGTGTCGATTGAATTGATACCTCGATACTTTGTTTTCATTTAACCTTGTGGATATTATACCCTATTGTCTTCTTGATAAGAGCGACATGGCTTTTATGTTACTGGAAGTGGCATTTTAATTGCTTAAAAAAGCTTAAAGATCGTGTTGATTTAACTTTATGGGTAGTCCTTTGTTCGTCTGCGGGACGCGCTAACTAAGCTATTATGAATAATGTCTTCTTCTTCTTTGTAGTCTTCATTGCTGAAGGTCGTGCCCGTCCTGGAAAGCTTTCACGGTGACGTTGATGAACCGCTTCCACACCACTCTGTCTTCGGCCTGTATTAGGGCACAGACAGGCCTGAATAATGTCAATAATGTGTATAAAATATGGGTATTTGGTTTATTCCTACACAATGTCTTGCCTTGTATTAGCTCCTGGTAAACGGTAAGTTCTACGGGGCTGGCATTTTTGTAATAGTTTATAATACTTTAAAATAGAAAGGGCATATCAGGTAAAAATCACATTAGCGCTGAATACTACAGTGGAGCATCTTATGAACTATCAATAAATAATAAAAAATAATGCTGGAATTCACACAGCATTATCTAGCCCCATGGTAAGCAGAGTTTGTGTTATGGGTACTAGATAACTGATATACATAATACAATATATTACATAGATAGATAGATTTTATTATACATAGAAAACGACCAGAACACCCGGAAAAAATATCTGCAGATCGTACACACAATTGTTCCGAGGCGGGAATCGAACCCGCAACCTCCTGCGTCGCAGGCGGACTTTCGCCCACCGCGCCACATCGGTCGTCATGTCACTATGTGTTTCACATTTATAGAAGGCCGTACTATTTGCCTTGCCATGCACAAAGCCACATAGTAAAAAGTTACAAATCTTTGGACCAAACTTCCTGGTACCATGTAAGAGAATTGCGTTTATGTCTTTTGCTCAGTGTTAATTGCCGACCAATGTGGCGAGGCGGGCGAAGTCCGTCTGCGATGCAGAAGGTTGAGGATTCAACTCTCGTCTTGGGACAAAGGAACCAATGATATATGTTCCAGGTGTTCTGGATGTAATATCTACGTAATTTATTGTATTAAATATAATTATGAGTTATCCCACGACACATTACACAGTATCCATGACACAGCTCTGCTTAGCTTGGGGCTAGATCATTCAACATTATTTATATATTAGAAGGTATATTTATTTAACTGTCCTTGTCCGAAATTATTTTTACTTAATTACGTATATTACTTAAACTTTGTCTGCAACAAAAATTTGGGGTTTCCCTTGAGGATGTTAATCTACTTGGCACGAATATTTGAGAATAAATATTGCCAGCAAAGAGTAAACAAACAATGTAGTCTTTGGATGACACATTTTCTGGTAAGCGTAATCCTTGGGTTATTTGAGAAATATATGTAGGTACATATTACGGAAACGGAAAATTTTATTAACGCGATTGTAATTTATTTTTTCAAACAATTAATTCCTTGCTGACGTCACAAACCTTATATAAATATGCGCCAGCTTTTATAAATTATTTATTTATTTGTTTAAAAGGTGTTTTGATTGAGAATGTTCTTAGCTATGTTGAACAATAGAACAAATGTTCAAACGGAACGTAGGCTATAAGGATATCTTAGGTTCAAAGTTAAATTTTGGTCCAGGGTGAAAACCCTCGACCAAAATTTTTTAAAGACTAAATTTTTTGTAAGACTAAAACTAAGCAACGTCATAATCTGTATGCCTATTCCATTTCATATAACAAATAAGTTTCAATGAACAACTTACTAATGGTTGCGCAATTTTCTCATTATGTTATTGATTTCACTGTTGTTTGAGGGCGCCCCGCTGCGCAAGTTGTCGACGGCTTTAACGTTAACTGCACACTCATTTTAGTGTGATGAAGGATTTTAGCTGTGTCACGGAGTAAATCAGTTATGTTGGCTTTGACTTGACATGACCATAGAATGGCTAGAGGAAGAAATAATTGGGTAGGTGCAGTGGCGTTCTTTTTTAGTTGACCTCTGTTACGTTTGAAGTCAATACAAAACTTTTTTAGGACCTAGAATTACCTATAATAATATTTTACCAATTTTCATTCCTACGCAAACCTTTTCTCTAAGACCAAATTCTTGCACCCATTGAAAAGAAACGCAACAGTTAGCATACAAATCGTCGCCACTTTCGATAACACGATATAACAATAAATCGTCAGCTGAGACCGAGTATTATTATATCAACAAACGACAATATAATTTAGTACTCGACTCAACGCCTCGCCATTGTATAATTAAATTAATAAAATGTCTAGAGGATTATGTTCTAAGCGTAGGCCGGCCGCACGATTGTGCAGACTCGTGTAACTAAGACACTCTTCACACTTTGGTTTTCACACCTTTTCTGATCGATGTCTTGTCTATACAAGTTAAGTAGACACAGTTGGGTTTTGTAAAAGGAATATCTTGATGTCCTTCTCTTGGAAACGCTTAGAATCTGGGCCCGAATTTTAATTTCAATCAATTCTTTCCAATTGGAGGTCGTTGGTTCCAAATTAAAACGAAATCGAGCCTCCTCACCTGACCTCACCTCCTCAGCCTATATTGGTCTACTGCTGGACGTAGGCATCCCCCTGATAAGCACATTATTGGCTTTTATCTAATGAGAGGGTAATGCCCATAATCCCCATACTGGACATACGGGTTAGGGATATCGAAGTGGTGAATTGTTCTAAAGGGAGCGCTGCTACCCGCCCCCGGTGGATATCCCTTACTCATCTCTTACGACACCCGCGGGACGAATTGGGGTTGTGTAAATTCTAAGCCGTCGTTTTTAGTACTAATAGATCGATACCCCATGCTTTCGCAGTAAATGCGTAACCTGTACTGCACTTCGAAAAAATGAGGCAATTGCAAGCTTTTGCCAACGCAAGCTTGCCGTCCTTGCATAGCTGGCCTTAGGCCTTACCTATCAGTCTAGCATTGTTAAAATATTTTGCCTCAGTGTAAACAAACCTTTACCTCGTATATTTGGTACTTGCACATAAAATTATGCAAATCCGAAACCACGAGACGACTGCATTATGACTTTTGATAGCGTAAAAACTTTCATTCATCAACTTTCTTTCCATTGAAATAAATTAAACCTATTTGTTATCAAAACGATTTGTATTAAAGATAAGGTTTGTTTGCGAAATGTTTGATAGGAGCTTTCAACATTCGGACAATAGCAAGAGTTTTATAATCTGAGATAGTGTCAACGCCTTTCAATTACAATTCCATTGAGAAGGATCGCCCGACAATTCCATTGAGAAGGATCGCCCGACAATTCCATTGAGAAGGATCGCCCGACAATTCCATTGAGAAGGATCGCCCGACAATTCCATTGAGAAGGGAGACGGTGGGATCCAGTCATGAAGTTTCTGTAAGCATTTTCCGCAGTTTATCCTATCAAAGCTCACACCACCTCTTTCTTATACAAATCATTCACTGTACAAGCTACCCGTCTATGGAATTCTCCATCTGTACATCAGACGTGCAAAATCACTCCCTATCTTCAAAAAACTGCTGCATCAGCATTATTTATTCATGTAAAAGATTTATAGCCTTATCTTATGTCTATGTAAGTTTATTATAATAAGTAATATATAATAATAAATAATAGTAAATAATAAGTTTTCTTCTTTTTTACCAATTATTTATTAAAGTGCCACCGTCTATATTGTTGCTTCATATCCAGTCCATCCTAAGGTTGCCTGGAAGAGATCGCTCTTAGCGATAAGGCCGCCCTTTTTACCTTTATCTTAGTTTTTATTCCTGTATTGTTTTCTGTTTGTGTGGTATAATAAAGTGTTTTCTATCTATCTATCTATCAAAGATCGAGGGGCAAGCAACCTTGCGGTGTAAACTGCCTACCAAAAACTCATCAGGTAAGTAAGGAACTTGCAACTAGTTAATTTAAAGCCTTACCAATGATTTCGTATACAAAATCCTTTAGCAGACTATCCATTTATGTGTTTGATAACCTTTGTATCGAGTGGCGAAATAGTGAAAGATCTAGTCCGTGAGCAATATTTCTCGCGGATCCGATAAGAACTCACAAAAAGCTTCGTGTCACAACACGGCTCTGCGGAAAGTTTTGCAAGTGGTTACATAGAGCGAGGAAAAATAATATTGTTGGTGTTTATAGAGTTGGCAGTTTTAGAGTTCGATTAAATAGTTAAATTATATTATTTACTACAAAAAATATTTTCGAGGCATCTTCCTGTTTCTCATAAAAATTATGGCATTGCTGCTTTCTTGATAACATCTTCGTTGCTGAGAAAAAAATCAGCATAAAATATAGAACTTTACTACAATACAATCATGCATACAATAAGTGATGGCCTAGGCCTTACAAATGTTAGAGGTTTTGATATTTAGGAAGGAGGAAGATTAATTCATGCCTTATCTATAAAAAGTGCATTCGTTACCTGCTCCGCGTTCTTAAATGCTCGTTACTACATTCACAAACGGTACCATAAGGTGAAGGGCAGGAATGTGGGATATCGAACATCTTCAGACGTGGTTATTATGTTAATCCATCCCGGGTTATCGGTGACTTGGATCATATTGGCCGGGATCGATTTCATTGATTTTTTTCATTGATTTATATATCGGGTTGAGGTAGTTGGATAATTGATTTTAGTGGAATCGAGATAAAAGCTCTGCCTTTTCTTTAATGCTTTTACTAATATATATAGGCCTCCTCATCGATTTCGATGACGGCGACCCTATGCAATCAAGGATTTTTTTCAAGACCAAGTACTAATATAACATTTATTTATTTATTGAGATAATAACATCATAACAGGTTTTTTTATTAAGCCCTAAGGCGATGTTATAACTACTTATACTAAAAATTACATATTTTTGTACATACACACAATACTAAATAATTTATAATTTTGTTTCAATAACATTTTGTGTCTTTTTCATGGCTTTCGGCAGGTTTTCGTAAAATATGTCTACGCTGTTTTTGGACAGAACATTGAGTAAATATATAGCGAGTGACATAGGGGCAAACTTAACATAGGCTAACATAGGATTTAAGGCACTAATAACTAAATGATGTAACCTATTTGTGTTAATAATCTACATATCTATCACTGCCCAACTGCAGTTGCTGGTGCCTCCACCACAAATAAAGGATTTTGAATAGGTGGAAAAAATAAATAAATAAATAAATAATGCTGGACAATTCACACAGCATTATCTAGCCCCATGGTAAGCAGAGCTTGTGTTATGGGTACTAGATAACTGATATAAATAATACAATACATTACATAGATAGATATTTTTTATTATATATAGAAAACGACCAGAACACCCGGAACAAATATCTGCAGATCGTACACACAATTGTTCCGAGGCGGGAATCGAACCCGCAACCTCCTGCGTCGCAAGCGGACCTTCGCCCACCGCGCCACATCGGTCGTCAAAATGGGTCGTGGACACAATGGGTACGGAAAGAGTTAAGATATAAGTCAAGAAAAGATTTGGCACGGATTTTGAGCTATACTTGTAGAAGAAATGTTGTTTTTTTTTTCGAATTAATAATATTGTATTTCTGAAACTATCATGGTTATTAACACTAAAGTGATTTAAAACGGGATATTTACCATGATTTGATTTTTGAGTTTTCCAATATTTCGGCACAGTTTCATGCGCCATGATCACGGAATAACTGAACAACAACACGGAATAACTCAAAAATCAAATCATGGTAAATATCCCGTTTTAAATGACTTTAATATTGTATTTGTAAGAAATTAAATAATATCCCAAAAAATTCGATTTCGGCGGAACTTGAACGCGACCTTTTTTAGCTTCTTTTTTTTTAAATTTCTTAGAGATGATTTCCCCGAATGCGAGTGCAAACGCACTAATAATAACAAATACCTTATAAACTTAACCTAACTTATTGGATTTCACTTTGTTAGTAAAGTTCTACAAAGTGAAACCCAATAAGTTAGTATTATATACTATTTAACTTAACTTTTTATACTTTTCGATAAACAACCTAATAACTTTTGATCTCGAATATACCTACTTAATTTAATGCATAATATGCTGGTGTCATTGCCTTCCTAAGTAGAAATAAATTTAGAATAAGTAGATAGGTACATTATCAAAATAAGAAACGTTAACACTTTGAGTGCTGAAATCACACGGTGTGTGTTTTCTACAAGTGACTAATATACGTAAATCCACACTAGCGCAGCGGCTGAGAAAATACAGATCTTTGTGACTCAGCACAGCCGTAATATTTTTCGAACGAAACGCATGTGCGGCGCAACACAACCGCTGTGTAGAGCGGCAGCACAAATTTTTTAGGTTAAAATAAAAGATCGCAGTCGTCGAAAAAAAATCGCAGTCAAAGTGTTAAAAAATCATCTTATCACGTTGACAAATTGTTTTCATTCACCTAAGGTGCCGCCATAATCAGACAACTTATTATACTGATTATTATAGTACATGATTAGTAGGGTATAATGATTCCCTTCGATACTTTATTATGTTATCTCTTTGTAATATTTTTTGTCTCACATTGGTGGGAAGGTAGTTTTTATACGTTTACTAGCTGCGCCTTGCTGCTTCGCCCGCGTGGAAATCTATGTGACAAATGGTCTATAAGCCTTCCTCTTGAATTACTCTATCTATTAAAAAAAGCTGCATCAAAATCCGTTGCGTAGTTTTAAAGATCTAAGCATACCTACATAGGGATAGGCAGACAGTTGGAAGCGACTTTGTTTTATACTATGTAGTGATTAGGTCTATTGGTACACCTAATCTTTCTATTTCTAATCTGTAGATAACATTTCACATTATGGAACCATTAAGTAAGATACATTTTATACAACAAAGTAAGCAATACTTTGGATTTCTACGCAAAATTACTCAGTAACGTTCGGAATGAGAAACTGACAAATTAAGTTAAGATGCGCGTTTCTAACTGTACTTAGCTAAGTGTATTATTTACACTTAGCTTTGTAAGGATAAATAAATACGCATTAGAAAGTACCATCTGTGCAATCATCATCATCATCATCATCAGCCTATAGCAGTCCACAGCTGGACATAGGCCTCCCCCAATGAGCGCCATAGCGCCCCGTCTTCAGCTTGCCGCAACCAGCATCTACCTGCAGTCTTTCGCAGGTCGTCATTCCACCTGGTCGAAGGGCGTCCAACACTACGTTTACCGAGTCGTGGTCTCCACTCAAGAACACGTTTGCCCCAGCGGCCATCGGTTCTTCGCGAGATATGGCCGGCCCACTGCCACTTCAGCTTCTATTCTTCTTATCTGTGCAATAAAGTCCTGCATTAGAATTTGCGCATATGAGCGACTAGTGCAAGAAGAAAAATAAATAAATAATGCTAGACAATCCACACAGCATCATTTAGTCCCAAGCAAAGCAAAGCTTGTGTTATGGATACTAGATAACTGATATACTTAATATAATATAGAAGAGATAGATATTTTTTCTATACATAAAAAATATCCAGAATACCCGGAACGAAATATTTGCAGATCGTACAAACATTTGTCCCTAGGCGGGAATCGAACCCGCAACCTCCTGCGTCCTAGCGGACTTTCGCCCACTGTTTCCACTCCTATGTCAATTACATTATTCCATTATTCATATACAATGAAATAGTGTTTATTAACTAAGAAAGTTACAATCAAATAAAATAAAAAAATTACAACTCGTATTTACAATAATTGAAAAAATTGAGCTTACAATCTAAGGGCAGACCAATTCCAGTCAATACCAGTCTAAAACGTCCTCAAGACCCTGGCTGTATTATGCTGATGCGTTGTGCTAGATACTCACCAGCTCTCGGGTAACGCGTCGTCGATTGGACCAGTCACTCAGATGAAACAGTGACAAAAGAACGGTTCCTATTTGTGTGAAATGGACTATTTTGCAAAGTGGCTACCAACTACTTTTTCATTAACACTTTGACTGCTGAAATCACACGGTATGTGTTTTCTACAAGTGACTATTATGCGTAAATCCAAACTAGCGCAGAGGCTGAGAAAATACAGATCTTTGTGACTCAGCACAGCCGTAATATTTTTCGAACGAAACGCATGTGCGGCGCAACACAACCGCTGTGTAGAGTGGCAGCACGAATTTTTCAGGTCAAAAAAAAGATCGCAGTCGTCGAAAAAAAATCGCAGTCAAAGTGTTAAAATTATAAACTAGACAAGTGTCTTCATTATCAACAAGTTGCTCGTTTGCTAGCCCATAGCACACTTTCACTGAGGAAATGCAATTTTCTAGAAAACGGTAGCACGAAGAATCTGTTTTTATCCGTTCGTGAGGCGCCTAAGGCTTCGTTACGGCATAATGGAGTTGAGTGACCTACATTTGATTTACCTTATTTTGGTATAAAAGCAAGGCAAGCCGATCAGCCTCATCATCAGCCTATGTTAGTCCACTGCTGGAAATAGGAATCTGTATCTTCAATGAGCGCATCCAGCATCTTCCTGCAGTCTTTTGCAGGTCGTCATCCCACCTGGTCGGAGGGCGGCCTACACTACGTTTCCCGAGTCGTGGTCTTCACTCAAGAACACGTTTACCGCAGCGGTTGTCGGTTCTTCGCGAGAAATGGCCGGCGCACCGTCACTTCAGATACGTTATAAATAAAATAATGCTTTAGAATAAACCCACCACCAAACTACGATCTCCAACCCGTCTTGCTAAACGTGGCGATTCAAATATCAAAGTGCTTTATTTTCTTTTAGACCAAGAGACTCTTGGACACGTCACCAAATACAAATTACATAAGTACAACTAGATTATACAGTGATAAGCTTGATTATTTCACTTAAATTTTAAGTTTACTTTAATCTTTAAGGGTACCTACCTACCTAAAGTAAAGAAGCGAACAAGAAACCTACTATCTAATAAGGTGGTCGGTCTTCGAGTTGGAGTAAAAATGTCGCCCCAAGCTTTTTTGTCTTTTGAATCAATCGGATATTATGGCTTACCCAAGCAAACATTAACCGTTGAAGAGCCTTAGGTATGTCCAGCAGTGACGACCGATGTGACGCGGTGGGCGAAGGTCCGCCTGCGACGCAGGAGGTGGCGGGTTCGATTCCCGCCTCGGAACAATTGTGTGTACGATCTGCAGATATTTGTTCTGGGTATTCTGGTTGTTTTTTATGTATAAAAAAATATCTATCTATGTAATGTATTGTATTGTGTATATCAGTTATCTAGTACCCATAACACAAGCTCTGCTTACCATGCATGGGGCTAGATAATGATGTGTAAATTGTCCAGCATTATTTATTTAATAAAACTAGTAGGCATGTTATAAATAAAAAGTCGTCAAAATAATAAGCTGTATCACAAATATAAACAAGTAACGCCGTAAAAGGTTCGATATTACCATATCGGTCCAACTCCAACACCATAAAATGTTGAAAATAAACAATGAAAAATGTTATAAAATCAAAGAAACATAACGGCATGTTTCGTGTTTGAATGCGGCCTTGCGCCTACGCAGAACACTAACTAAATGCAGAAACCTTGAAATACAGTTGTGCATCTGTTTACGATGACAAGAAAGTGTTCGTATCTTTCTATGGATAGGTACATGTATTGCACAGCGCCTCTTTTAAATAGAGAGGAATATTTGTGCGTATTTTGACAGCAGAGCATAGATAGGAACAGAGAGATAGCGAACGAGATAGCGTATATATACGAACTTCAAAAGGTTAAAAAAAATCGAATGGTTTTAACACTTTGACTGCTGAAATCACACGGTATGTGTTTTCTACAAGTGACTAATATGCGTAAATCCACAGTAGCACAGCGGCTGAGAAAATACAGATCTTTCTGACTCAGCACAGCCGTAATATTTTTCGAACGAAACGCATGTGCGGCGCAACACAACCGCTGTGTAGAGCGGCAGCACGAATTTTTTAGGTTAAAAAAAAGATCGCAGTCGTCGTAAAAGAATCGCAGTCAAAGTGTTAATGTCTGCAATTATTATTTAATCTCTTATGAAATAAGATAAATTCTCCTCGTGAATCGTGACGGTTGGCCCAGTGATAAGAGAACGCCATTGTCTGGTTGAAATATGGGCGATATTTCAGAGGTGGTCTAGTCTAAGGGCTTGGCTCGAGATTTTACGGTAAAGTATTTTACCTAAAAAGCATGATATGATCGGTGTTACACGAGTTACGGGGATTGTATCAGGTTTTTGTGCTTTCTGTAAGTACCTACCTATCTAAATAATATATGTATATACATTTATGCCCACCCAACGAGGAGAAACAAAGAGGCGACGTGGAAGGCCCAAGATGAGATGGCGTGACGAGCTCGAGGCACATATTTCATCATGGCCTGTTGCAGCGTTGGATCGCCAGGAGTGGAAGGAGAAAAGGGAGGCCTTTGCCCAGCAGTGGGACAATAATGACTCAAAATAAATAAATATATTATAATAAACTTAGACGACCTCTATGGCGCGGTGGGCGAAGGTCCGCCTGCGACACAAGAGGTTGCGGGTTCGATTCTCGCCTTAGGAAAAATGTTTATACGATCTGCAAATATTTGTTCCGGGTATTTTCTATGTATAATAAAAAAAATCGTTTAATGTATTGTATTATGTATTCAGTCATCTAGTACCCATAATACAAGCTCTGCTTAGCTTTGGGCCGTTTTTCCTCTATTGTTAAAACGTTTTTGACCAGTGACTGAAAAAAATGCTACTGTAACAACAACATAGGAATTTCATAAGCTAAAAATAAACCGATTTAATGAATATTGATGTCAAAATACCTACCCAATAACAAGAATAAATTTTATATCCGCTTAATATTTGCCCTGGATGTTAGAGTTGAGAGATAAGTTAAAAATACCGGGTGCTTATTGATGACTGTCCAATTCGCATTCCAATACAATTTTCAAAGTTCAACGACCTGCCAAGAACGCTGAAACTATTCCAATATTCCATACATTTAAATAGACAACAACCCAAGACAACGACCAAGAGAAAAAATAAAAGAACTGTGGTAGAAAATTTGTTTTGTTTTGATGGGTTTCCGTGCAACCATTATTTGCTGAAGTTTTTTTTCATTTTTTGATTTTTTTATATTCTTTTTGAGCGCCACTTGTAACGTTTATGGGTCACGATGTTCTCAGGGATTTCACATAGAAGTTTGATTCTCGTGAAATTGATATGTGCGCCGTTAAACATCATTACAATATGATAATTTTCACATCACTAGTAACAAAATGGTTTCCATGGCAACGTGCGTAAACAATGGGTCTTTTCATTCGTCGTTTCATCCAAATGTCATCCAGCACTCATAAATAACACAGCTAATTTAGACTCGAATTATAACTACATAGATTCTTCGGCACTTGAAAAATTAGATCGCGCCATCGAAGTGTTTCTTTTAAACCCCATTTTCACTATTTAGGAATTTCTTTATAGTTTTTTTTTTAAATGCCATATTATTGGAACTGCAAATACCTAGATTTCATCGACGGAGGTCAGTAAGCTCCAACCTACTTGGTGATTCCTACATAAAACGTTTTACTGAACTTCGTTCGCGGGAATCCCTAATCTTCTCTTGTATCAGCTCAGTTACAAAACTTTAACAAGTAAACGATTAATAATCGACAAAACCTTTGAACTGTCATGTTAACAATGCATTACACGGACGAAACAAAAAATGATTTATCGTGCTTTCTCCCCTAATGTACAGCACTCATTTTTGTAACGTCCTATCATTTATTAATCATTTTGAAAGAAAGTGCATTAAACGAACGCATAAGGCTTATAAACGCATCTAAAGCTGCAAGAGGTGTTAAGCAAAAAGCTACTTTATCGTAAAACTTCAAGGTGCAGGGGTTTGGATGTGATTTTATGGGTAATTTGTTGGACAAGCACGTGTCGGTAAGATTGATTGTCGGTTGTCTGTAAGCCGTTTACTGTAATGACTATCTATCGGTTCGGGCATTGGCGCCTAGGAAGAGGTCACGTACCAACTTCTTCCAAGTATAAAGACCCTTGCTGGGATAGTCTTGATTTTAAATGTATAAAAACAGGTCTTAATATTCGATACCAGATAATCTTTGTTAGATATTTTAGCCCTATCGTGGACACTCACGATAGGGCTGGTCCACCAGTTCAAAGTCGCTCAGCGAGCTATGGAAAGAGCTATGCTCGGAGTTTCTCTGAAGGATAGGATTCGCAACGAATACATCCGACAGAGAACCAAAGTTATCGACATACATAGCTCTGAGAATTAACAAGCTGAAGTGGTAGTGGGCCGGCCATATCTCGCGAAGAACCGACGGCCGCTGGGGCAAACGTGTTCTTGAGTGAAGACCACGAGTCGGTAAACGTAGTGTAGGACGCCCTCAGACCAGGTGGGATGAAGACCTGCGAAGGACTGCAGGTAGATGCTGGATGCGTCAAGCTGATCTATGGCGCTATGGCGCTCATTGGGGGAGGCCTATGTCCAGCAGTGGACTAATATAGGCTGATGATGATGGTGATGAGATATTTTAAATCGGTTAGGTACCTACTTTTCTAGGTAAAATTAGTTAAGCTAAATTTTTTTATGGACATATAAAATGCTGTGGCCTTGGATTGATGGTTTTGGCATACCTACAGATAATACACTCAGTTTATTATATATAATGTTTGTAATGTAGGTACTACTACTATTTATCAAAGTGCCACCGTCTATATTGTTCCTTCATGTCCAGTCCATGACAAGGTTGCCTGGAAGAGATCGCTCTCAGGGATAAGGCCGCCCTTTATACCTTTATTCTAAGTTTTTATTTCTGTACGTATATTGTTTTCTTTTTTGTGTTTTCTATCTATCTATCTACATTCTTAATTTTAGTTTTTTTTTAAACAAGCTTTTAAAATCATCTCACTTAACTAAAACCAAAGTGCCTGTGAAGAAAAATCCAACGAACCCTAACTCGACGGGGTTAGGTCGTTTCGTTTAAGAGTTCCTATGGCCACTTTCTGTTTCCATCGAGACGTTCCATTGGATAAAACAGTTAAATTAATATAAAATGTCTGTTTAGAATAGAATAGAATAGGATAGAATAGGATAGGATAGGATAGGATAGGATAGGATAGGATAGGATAGGATAGGATAGGATAGGATAGGATAGGATAGGATAGGATAGGATAGGATAGGATAGGATAGAATAGGATAGAATAGAATAGAATAGAATATCTTTATTTGTAGCAAACAACTATGTAGTTAACAAATTTACTAAACTAATTCCTTAACTACCCAACACCATAAAGACGTTGTTTCTCCATTCCATTCATAACGGTTAATGTCTTTTAACCCGCATTCACCACATTTTGAGATCTTTGTTGAAGTAAAAGTTGATATCTATCTCTGTTCAGAGAGTGAAGGATAATGGTAGAGGTATCAGTAAAGGGTGGTCGTAATAAGGCATCGAGCTCAGCACTAAATCAACACGGCTAATAACTAACAACAGAGATACAATCTCAACGCTTTCAATAATAACCCACCCAATTGTGGGCGACAGAGTGTAGCGCAGTAGCTCAACTGCATATTAGAAGGAACTATTTTTTTTTAATTTAGCCTCATTCGTCCCACTGCTGGGCAAAGGTGCTCCCCCAAATCTTTCCATTCAGTGCGGTCACGCGCGATCTCCTCCCAATCTCTGAGGAAGGCGTTAAGGTCGTTTCGCCAGCGCTTTCTTGACCGACCTCGCCCGCGGCTTCCTTCCGAGACCCAGGGTGTTGCAGCATTAGCCCACCGCTCGGGGTGCATGTGGAAGGAACTTAAGTTATATTAATAATAATAGCGAATAGCCTCGATCAACATCTGAAGAGACTCTCGCTAGGAAGTTGGATCAAGGGCCAGATCCAAAAGGCGGTACTCTTGGACTCGGCACGCATCGTCAGGAAGATCCTCCCCTGCAGCACTAGACACCGGCCGCTTGAGCCTAGCTTCGCGGTCGGTGATCTACCGTTTTGATACCTATATTGTTTACTGTAGAATAGTTTAATAATATTTTATCGTATTTTCTATACTAAAATTTTTTATTTATAACGAGAATCTACATTCTTCTACGGTCTACATTTGTGTAAATATATAAAAATAATCATCATCGCCAATATTGGTCCACTGCTGGACATAGGCCTCCCCCAATGAGCGCCATAGCGCCCTGTCTTCAGCTTGCCGCATCCAGCATCTACTTGCAGTCTTTCGCAGAACACCATCCCACCCGACAGGAGGGCGTCCTACACTAAGCTTGCCGAGTCGCGGTCTCCACTCAAAGCATATTTACCCCAGCTGTTGTCGATAATAATAGTATGGGCATTATCATTGTCTATACCTATATATCGTCTATACCTACCGATCGATGTGGCGCGGTGGGCGAAGGTCCGCCTGCGACGCAGGAGGTTGCGGGTTCGATTCCCGCCTCGGAACAATTGTGTGTACGATCTGCAGATATTTGTTCCGGGTGTTCTGGTTGTTTTCTATGTATAATAAAAAATATCTATCTATGTAATGTATTGTATTATGTATGTATATCAGTTATCTAGTACCCATAACACAAGCTTTGCTTACCATGGGGCTAGATAATGCTGTGTGGATTGTCCAGCATTATTTATATTATTTATTTATATCCTATACATCATACCTATATATCTGAACTGTAAATAATCTAAAGTTATCTGTATGCTATTTGCCGAGACGTAGAGATCACTTGCGTCTACATCACAACTTATTAAATAAGTTATTAAACATACTTAGAGCGAGGAGTTGAACCCAATGGGTAAATAGGTCTCAAACAAAATATTTTTTTTAATGTTGACTGGTTTATGACCCACAGAAATAAACGATTTTAATTATTTACTAGCTGCGCCCCGCGGCTTCACCCGCGTGGAAATTTCTGCGCAATTTTACCATGTTTAAACCTCCCTGGACTACGAGAAAAATGTCAAAACCAAAATCAGCTACTAGTAAATCGGCCCAGCCGTTCTCGAGTTTTAGCGAGACTAACGAACAGCAATAGATTTTTATATATAAAGAAGAAGATTATTAATTAATATTATTTATTATCTCTGCTTTCTACTACACTGTGCGCCCTTTCTTAGAAAGCTCACCAACTTCTTTACTGGTTACGCTATATAATTACCTTCCACAAAGACATTTCTATTAAATTGTTATTCTTGGGCAATCTAGAGATCGAATTCTTATCTGGCAGCAAGATCTTATAGATTTGTTATCTCTCGTGATTAATAATCCATTGAATCAGGTAACTGCTATACCTAACTAGGGTAACTATAGTACCTACTACCTAACTATGGTAACTATACTAGTTATCTTTAAAAGTGAGGAGACGGAGAGACCTACCTAAAACTGCGTGTCACACGTCGCCGAAAATACATAGTAGAAAAAAAGTGTTTTTTTATAGATATATAGATAAATAGAAAACAATACAGAAATAAAAACTTAGATAAGGGTATAAAGGGCGGTCTTATCGCTAAGAGCGATCTCTTCCAGGCAACCTCTACTCTTCTAAGTGCTTATTTGTAAGCCTAAAGAAATGAAAAAAAAAAAAATGATTTTAACGACCAGCTAAACAAAATTATTAACAGATCGTTCTATTGTTTATCTTTTAGTTTTAGTGTTTTATTTTATTTAGCTTAATGTGTTTTTTATGTATGTTTGTCTTTTTTGTGTTTGCTAATAAAAGTTTTCTACTATATTCTATTCTACACGCAATTGTCCCGAGACGGGAATCGAACCCGAAACCTCCTGCGTATCAGGCGAACCTTCGCCCACCGCGCCACAGAGGTCGTCGAAATATCTGGATCATAACTATGCACAAGAAAGAGTATTTTAGCAGGTCACTAAACCACAAGATGTTAAAGTTTCATGTTACGAGTCAGGTGGTATCTTAATTAATAGACCGCGAATTTTGCGTTATAACAAGTGTTAGAAGAATTTATGCAATGTAATAGACAACGAAATACGAGAATTAAGGTGAGTTTTCTTAAAATACGGCCGTCCGTATGCGATGGAATTCATTTGCAACAATACATTTTTAGAGTACGACAATAATATAATTAAATATGAAATCATAATTATAAGTACTATTTAACGGGTATTTATCGATTTTTTTTACGTGTTTTTCCCGACGTTTCAAACAAAGGTGTGTAAACCTGTTGAAACTTCATCGGGTAAAATAGGTAAATAAATGTGATAAGTACCTACCCGTAAATAGTACTTATAATAATTTAAATTTTCCTATGCCATGTAGAAATAATAAAAAATAGGTACCTACCTACTAAGCTGAAAGCGACCGTTATAAGGGAAGATTTGGATGCCAGCGCAGGATCATACAAAATTCTATTAATTATTTAAAAAAACAGACATTGTGGATCACTAGGGGAAGCCCACATCCAGCAGTGGATGTCATTCGTTTGATATTATAATTATGATGAAAAAATACGATCGCTAAATAACGGTCACAGCATTTCGAGGAAAGCTCATAAAAAGCACACCTGATATACTGCAAGCATTGTCTCTTTCTATGACTAGATTAAAGAGAAGGATAGACAAAAGGTGTCAGTTTCAATTAGCTTTGGACAGGTATTGACCCAAAGGCTGTCTCAATAAATTAGTTGAACATTGAGGTGCCGACGGGTACTGTCAGCGTACTTTTAACATGTCAGGGATTGACTAATTTGTTACATTAGCCTGTGAAATTGTATAATGTTCATAAGCCAAGTACCTACATATAGTTCTTTCGTAGATTCTCTGTTGGCCTAAATCTAGACAAAGGCCACTTTTTGGAATGTTCAGATAACATACTTTTCACATTCCGAAAAGGGCTTCCCTTTCTGAATGTCGGAAATTTGTAATCTGCATAAGATTACAAATTTCCGACATGCACGGGCTCAAATTATTTCTTTTAATTTATTCTTAAGGCTTAAAAACGACGCTTTACAAAATAACAAGTAAAATTATATACCTGCTATAAATAATTATCAAATAAGATTTTTTTACTGTTCTTAATTTTTTTGTCCACTAGTGTAAGAAGTGAAAAAGAAACCACTAGTACCTACATTACTGTGTCTATCACTCAATATTTGTTTTGCTTAGATGGAGGGGTCAATTCTTACGCAGCCACCGCCACGGAATTATTGCCAGCGACTTATACTGAAGGTAACAGCAAAGATTGTACACTGATAAAATTTCCAACTAACCTGCCATGTCCCTCATACCCAATAACAAAGAAGTTGAGCAACAAAATGTAACAGACAATGCGATCTATTGAACTTTGCCACCCAATTCAGCGAACAATTGCCCCTACTGTGTCAAGATTTCCGTAAGTTGCTGAGACAAGTCAATTCTCAAAGGTGTCGGTAACAGCAAAGGTCGGGTTATGTAAGGTTTGACATTTGCAGGGCTGCGCGGGAGTGCATCGGACAACATTACTACGTCGCTTTACAATTCATGATCAGGGCACCAATTCCACTACGTTTATCCTCTGTAACGCGGTGGGCGAAGGTCCGCCTGCGACGCAGGAGGTTGCGAGTTCGATTTCCGCATCGGGACAAATGTTTCTACGATCTGCAGATGTTCACGGTGTTCTGGTCGTTATCTGTGTATAAAAAATATGTATAAAAAAGTTTAAAACCATTCTATCAATCTCTTCGTACAAATAGCACCGCATCTACTATCTAGAATTCCGATATTATTTCTTTTTTTACTACAACTATGGAATATTTATTGGATAAAGCAGATTCAATAGAATTAGAATCGGATTCGATAACGTTATTCCTAACCATTAACCTCTTAGAATATTTTTTTTTACTTACTTAATTATTATCAAAAGAAAACTGTTTATTGATTCTTAATTATTTTAAGGTACTTATAGTATTGGTATAAGGGCTAGGGAAGTCCGAGCAGAAAATACTTTTAATGTAAGGCGAAAAACAAACAGTGGTGAGTTTGAATCAAAATATTTAAAGTAAAATGTCCGGGCTGTTTAAGCAAGGCTTCAGAAATACGTTCACGTACGTTTTAAATTATAACCATGCCATGTTTTTGCGCAGGTTCAGGCCCAAGTTCGAGGGAAGTTGTTTTATCTGAGTTAGTACTGGGCAAGGAGCATAAGTAGCTGAGCAACTGTTATAAATGAAACAATGATACCTACACACACACCACTCTTTTGTACGAAAGTTTTTAATGAAACTACAAACTTTATTTGTATCTTTAAATAGGGTTATATTATTTCATTTTGTGTAGGTACAATAACAACGCTTTATTTAATAATAAATATACAAATATACAAAAAATGTATTTACCAAAAGTTTACAATTATCTTAGTTTATGTACATACATTTAAGAGTTTATTGGTTGTAAATATTTAATTATTTTATTTTATTTATGAGCTTACATATTTTGTAAAATTTCTGAGTTCCTTCTATTGTAAATCATTTGTTAAACAGAACATAAACAAAAACAAATGTGATCTTATTAATTAGTTTTTGTTTACATTATGTATTTTGCAAACTTTGTGATTTCTATTTTAAATAATTTGTTTTTATAAAATCATTTGTTGTGAGCTTATCAATTTGTTTTCGTTACCCAAGTTGTTCAGCCACATCCGACCCGTACAAACATGGGTGTCCGTCCAGCACACGGGACATTCTACCAGTCGTCGCAAAAGGCGAGCTTGGGGTCTTGAACCCGCGCCTGCGCACTCCAAAATACTATTTGGTTTGTAAATCTGAGGAATTTATTTATCTCATTAGCTTTTTACGTGGGAAAATATTGAGAAAATGGTGATTGGTGGTTTTTATTTGAACAGTTACTACAGTGATCCCATCAATGTAGTAGCTGTTCAAAGTTCTAAGCCTGAGTCCAAATAGAAAAACATTTATTTGGACTCAGGTACAAAATACAGGCATAGAATAAAAGCAAAGGCAAATAAAGTAGTTTATCATGGGGGTAAGTGACACAAAGTAAAATAAGACTACCTCCATGACCGTGCAATTCATTATGGGTTGATGTTTCATAATTATGTAAATATTATGTTTATGTGCCTATATAGGTTATTTTTTTAAATTAAGTTATAGGCTTGGCTTTATAACAGCAACTACAGTGATTCCATGACTGTGGTCGCTTCCAATAAATATAGTAAGGAACATTTTGGCTAGAGAAGTTTTCCTTGGCTTGAGGTTATAAAAACAAATATAAAATGTTTACCCAACAAATAGATATTCCTAGGGAATATAGCTTTTCTAATATCTATACTAATAAGGGAACACAAGTGAAATAAATATTATAAATCGGAAATCAATTTGGCGAAGACTACCAAGTATAATACAAGTTCTTATTAATACAAAAAGATCCTCCTTGTTTTAATTTGAGGGACTAAATACTCCCTGAATTTATTTTTTGTTCAAGGGATTTCATCGTTTTCCATATGCAGAGCAATGTCATGCCTTGAACAAAACTACACGAAAGAAAAGTTATGGACAATCGACTGCCTTAATATGGCAAACGACGTCGATGCAGGACTTTGCTCCCAGTTCGTTATCGCAGGGCATTTACAATGAATATTTACTTAGGCACATAACATATATATCATATTATTTCTTTTAGTACATCATTGTGTATATTTGTAGGTCTTAGTATCTAGGTAATGTATAAGAAACACAATGGTACCCAAGCAGGGCGTGGCAATATGTACTGAGAATGGAAGTGAGCCGGGTTTCTAAAAAAGTATGTTTATTAGATACAAGTGGACCTTCCCGGCTTCGCACGGTTTTAGAACGGATCCCAACTTTTCTGAAAATATAATATAGCCTATGTTCACCGGGGATAGTGTAGCTTCCCAACGGTGAAAGAATTTTTCAAATCAGTCCAGTAGTTTCGGAGCCATAAAAAACAAACAAAAAATCAAACCTATTAGTATAGACGAGAGAGACATGCTGACCCAACTCGCATAGTATAAACTACCTGAGTTTTCTAAGCAAGAGTAGCCGCTGGCACTCTGTTTAAAAAGCTCTCGCATTCACAATATTAGTAAAGTTTAACATTTTGTAGAGTTGTGCAGTCATAACAACAATTTTGCTGTCCACTCCACTCGATTTATCGCTTGCTGAATCGTCGTAGGGGCGTGCATAATGCGAACAACTATTTCATGCTTTCTTAGCTCCGTTCCAGCATTTTATGTTACAATTTTGAAGTGTTTACGTAGGCTGTACTTTGTGCAAAAGGAAAATGCGTGACATGTTCGGAATACTGCACGTTTTGGTGAGCTAGCAACAACAAACATGTTTTTTTATGATAGGGCCTAAAGCATGACAGTGTGAGTATGAGTAGTTAGACGCGGTTTGATAGTCTACTAACCTTATGGTGAAGTTACATGAATAACGTTTGTGAGTGACATGGAGAAAAAAAATCGTCAAGTGTGAGTCCCACTCGCGCACTGAGGGTTCGGTAAGATATTGTTTTTTGCGGGCGCATGCCCGTTGACCTAAAATCGTGATTTTTTTGACGGGGTTACAGGGTTATGGGCTTTAAGGGTTTTATTACTTCTTCATGAGGTAAAAGCCAATAAGATGCTAATCAGAGGGAGGCCTGCGTCCAGCAGTGGATCAAAATAGTTTGTTAAGGCCAAGGAGGTTGAGGTCAAATTGTTACAAATTTATGGGTTTTGTATTTTTCAGTTTACTTGTGCTATACGACCTTGCTTCTTGCTAAATTTTATAATTCGAAGTCAACGGGAAGTACCCTATAAGTTTAATGTGCACGTTATTCGATTCGAAATAAAAAAAAATTGGGTATTTAATACTAAATTTTTTTAAATTTCGAATTGACTGGTGACAACCTCTGCCAATATGCAAGTGAACATAGAGGAAAACACGTTGCTGTCAGCAAGTGAACATTCGCTGGATAAAAATGTGTCACAAAATATCTTTAGTCACGGCACAGAATAACGGTCACACAATAAAAATGACTGATGCATCTGCATGTTTGTAGTCGCCGTCAAAAAATTACTAATTTCGCGCCTTTTAACCGAATACGAATTAAGTTAACGGTGCCTTCAATTTATGAACAAATCCGACTTTCTTGTAGAAATATCCCACAAAAAATCAATTGAAACAAGAGAGAAGTACTTTTTCCATAACACGGTGATTTTATTACGCTTTCTTCACCTTATATGCACTTTACAACTGTCAAAAGCTTGTTTTACCACCCTGCAATTTACATGTTGTAAATTAATGTTATTATTGATTGAAAACGCATACCGATTACATCGGGCACTTACTATTTTATTTCTCTCTCTGTTTTCCTTGTTGACCGAGGAACCGAGTGTTTCGTGTTTTTCTGTGAAAGGTGAATTAATTGGGACTTTTCTTAGCCATATTTGGGGAGATCGATGTAGATAGTAGTATTCAATTTTTTGTTGTGTAAAATTTGCCTGTATTGTAAATATTTTATATAAGTAGATTTATTTATTATTTTATTTAAACAATTTTCAGGAAATTAACAGCTAACTTAATGAATAGGTATCTGACTAAGTACTAAAGGCTAATTAAAAATTTCCACAAAAAGCTACTGAAATTAATGCTAAACAAAGTTACAAGACGACTACTGATGATACAATTATTATAATCTAACAGTTTGTACACAGATAAATTCCTAGCAATTTTGGTTTATTAGGTATATACTTAAGAAAATAATCAAGAAGATGATGTACTAAAAAACTCGACCACTCACTATTATTTTAAGTTAAGTGGGAGGATCAAAGAAAATATCCATATCAAGCTCTTTCGAAAGAACATTAAAACATCCGCATGACCTTATCAAAAATGTGTTCTGCCTGTAGTTGGTTGGTAGATACTTATGTACTTATGTATATGATTTCATTCATACAGACACCGTACAATAGAAGACACCATGCATGAGAAGAATCTGAAACGGGCTCTAAGTATAGAGTTCATGTTAGGACATTTCACACTACAATTATGAAAACTACCAGTATTCAACTAACTATTAAACAGGATTTAAATGCTCTACCGGAGGCATTGTCCGCACTTCTCTGTAGGATATACCTTAGTCACGCAGAAAACATGTCGATGCCGATTTAAGTAAAGCAAGACACCAACTGGTTTAATAAGATTTTTTCCTTTTGATGCGTTTGTCATCATCGTCATCATCAGCCTATAGCAGTCCACTGCTGGACATAAGACCCAATATGATGCGTTTGTAAATAATATCAATTAATTGTAAATAATAATAAGGTGAAATGCACTACCAGAGTCCATTAGAAAAACTGTCTCATTGCAAGTTTCTAAAGCTCACGTCAAGGAGTTTTTCCTGACAAAATAATGAATATTGAAGTTGCCTGGAAGAGATCGCTTCTAAGCGATAAGGCCGCCCATTGTACTTGTCGCATATAATGTATTTTTGTAATTATTATGGTGTACAATAAATAATTTTTGTAAATAAAACTAAGATGAAAATTTTTGGACGGTTTCCATTTTGTTCATGATCGAGGATTTAAGTCTCTAGTTTATTATTTTAAATCTTAAATAGTTAGTGGGTTAATTAAATTACTAACTACTTAGATTTAAAATAATAAACCTAATAATTGTAGCTTTAGTTGGATTGAATGTACAGAAGATTCAATCCAACTCAAGATACAATTATTAGGTAGATCCCACCTTGGAAAAAAAAAACATTTCTTTGTGCACCTGTCTTTTGATCCAACTGTAGACGCAATAGCCATTTATCATTCTTCGGAACGGGAACCCTGTTTTTTGTATAAATGCGGTCTGTCTTCATATGGCTTTTACTTTGTTGTCTGACCTCCAACTGCCAATCATAACTTTAATAATTCTAAGCAGCAATAATCATAGGTGGCCTGGTAAAACACAAAAGGTTGACACACGATTGTAAAGAATTCAGCTCAATTTCTCTTTCGCAAATTAATAGACGAGATGTAAGACATCAATTTAGATTAATTGATTTACGAAGGAAATTTCTCTATGTTACATGTGGCTGTTTATTGTGCAATTTATCGTTACAGAATGACCATAGACCATAGGTGAAAGAAACTGTATTAGATATTAACTGTAAAGAGTGTGTTGCTATTTTCACAGAGTTGAGTGGTGGTTGGTGGAGCCATAAAACAACACAACATACCCAAGATAGGAATACAAAAAAAGGTAAATTAATAAATCATCATCAACCTATGTTAGTCCACTGCTGGACATAGGCCTCCCCTAATGAGCTAATCAAATTAATTAATAGATCAGACGTAAATAAGCATCGTTAAGGTCATTTAAAAATAATTATTATAAATTCATAGTCATTTAAAACGGGATATTTACCATGATTTGATTTTTGAGTTTTCCAATATTTCGGCACAGTTTCATGCGCCATGATCACGGAATAACCGAAGACACTGCTAGTTCGTTTTTATGAGCAGATACACCGATCTACCCTCATTTTCTGTCTTTTGCTACGTACGTAAATATCGGTAAATATCCCGTTTTAAATGACTTTAGTGTTAATAGCCATGATAGTTTCAGAAATTCATAGTGCTTGCTATAAAATGGCATTGTCTGTCATAATAAATTCTAAATAAATAAAACAATAGTTATAAGTACTATCGAAAACAAAACCACCTCATTTCTTATTTGATAATAATATATAGCAATTTTTTTTTCAAAATTACTCGGCTATTTGCTTATACTATAAGACTAAAGTCATAATTTTTTTTTAGTGTTTGAACTTTCCCTAGGTATAATATCGTTGCTAAGAGTACTTTATCATTTGTGGACTAGGGTATAAAGTGTAAAGGTCTAACATAATCAAAACATATTCAATGTCATGAGTGCTACAATACCCGGCGCCGGGCCAAGTCACCGGGCCAGATGGGATACACTCGAATAAAGCAGCTTGATGCGCATTGTAAGAAATCTTACATTATAAATGCAAACTGACGTTGTGACTGGCGCTTATTTAACAATCTAAGCCAACTCGTATAAATCCTCAGCAATATCCCCGACCGTTACCACAATGACTCTCCTAGCATATAAACTGTGATGTACAGAAGCTGTATAAGAGCTGCATGAGACAGTAGATATCCAGTTGGTGCAATAAACGCGATATATTTGATGCGAACACGGCGGGGCGCACCGCATTAGGATCCTGAACGGTTTAGTGAAATGAGCTTTATAATGGAAGGTGATGTTATAGCTATGTTTAGGCTATTTTTGACGACCTCTTTGGGCGTGCGATGCAGGAGGATGCGGGTTCGATTCCCGCCTCGAGGCACATGCTTGTACGATCTGCAGAAATTTGTTCCGGGTGTTCTGGTCGTTTTCTATGTACCTAGATAATAAAAATATCTAACTATGTCACTTATTGTATTTAGTATATCAGTCATCTAGTCATCAACATCATCATCATCAGCCTATATCAGTCCACTGCTGGACATACGCGTCCCCCAATGAGCGCCATTGCGACCTGTCTTCAGCTTGCCGCATCCAGCATCTACCTGCAGTCTTTCGTAAGTCGTCATCCCACCTGGTCGGAGGGTGTCCTACACTACGTTTACCGAGTCGTGGTCTCCACAGTCATCTAGTACCTAAAGACAAGCTTTGGCTTAGTTTGGGGCTAGATGATGCTGTGTGGTTTGTCCAGCATTATTTACTTATTTTCAAATTATTAACGCATTCGTTACTAAAGTGACCTAATTTTTCTCCATGTAGAATAGAGACAACAATTCTGTGGCAATGCTTGCCGATGACGTCTACAAAAAATGTGCCCCGCAGCGGGTAACGATAAATAAATAATGCTGGACAATCCCCACAGCATCATCTAGCCCCAAGCTAAGCAGAGCTTGTGTTATAGGTACTAGATGACTGATATACATAATACAATAGATTACATAGATAGATTTTTTTATTATACATAGATAACGACCTAACACCCGAAACAAATATCTGTAGATCGTACACACAATTGTTCCGAGGAATCGAACCCGCAACCTCTTGCGTCGCAGGCGGACCTTCGCCCACCGCGCCACAGAGGTCGTCCATACGATAAGACTAGAGATTTCGTTCCACTTGCGATTGAAGATGACGAATACCACTTCCCGCAATAATAAATCACTCTTGGTGCTAGTTTTTATTGGATCGACTTCCGTTTCGAATTAAAATTAATGTTTATGCTACAACTATCACTTTTAAAGCTATCATTCGATTGTGTAATGTTTTGCATGGCAATCATTTTGAACTATAAATCAATGATTCGCTTATTTAGAAAATATTATTTATTGATTCACTGAAGTAAGTACAACTTGTTACTACATATTATAAAATAAATAAGAACATGAAAATATAAAAACAGATATAAATAACATAGATGAAACACCAATTATTTAAAAGGAACTATTCCTATCGATAGAGCACAACGCATTGGAAAGTTATTCAGCTAAGTGTTGCCAGCAAAGGAACAAAAAACAACCTGCGAGCTGTGTCTAGTCCCACAGGAATGTGTAATGAATCATCAAATAGTCTAGAGATTACTAATAGCACTTGGGTAAAAAAATGCGTGGTATGTTGTATGTAGGTACCGGTATCTATTACATACATCGGTTTTTTGAGACATATATTTTGCTTTTTGCGCGATGTTAGTGTCTATGGGCCTCTTTACTACCGTACAAAAATCCCAAGCCGGAAATCAAACCCGCTTCCTACCCCTCCCAACCTCCTAAGTCACACACAGGTGGACCTTAGCCCTCCACGCCACATCGGTCACCAAATACAAATTCAAATTATTCATTAACGACCATAACATTACAGATAATTCCAAATCGTTATGCCTAGTACATTTTACCAGCTTAAAAACTACAAGATACAATGAAATAACACACTAGAAAATACATAAAAATGTAGGTACATAAAAAAGGTTTAAACTTCAAAACTCAAAATATAATATAAAATTGTATTTACAAAACATTTCCCACAAAGCTATTAGTTCCTAATTTGTTATCTTTACTCGTTCTTAATTTGTACTATTTTATATAATAATAATAATAAAATCATTTATTTCAGACCAAAAGTAACTGATCTTTTTTAACTTACTCTACGGTCCATACCTTAAAACTAGCATACATAAAATATAAATAATAAATAATGCTGGATAATTCACACAGCATTATCTAGCCCAATGGTAAGCAGAGCTTGTGTTATGGGTACTAGATAACTGATATACATAATACAATACATTACATAGATAGATATTTTTTTTATTATACATAGAAAACGACCAGAACACCCGGAACAAATATCTGCAGATCGTACATACAATTGTTCCGAGGCGGGAATCGAACCCGCAACCTTCTGCGTCGCAGGCGGACCTTCGCCCACCGCGCCACATCGGTCGTCGTACAAATATAAAAAATACTAAATTAAACATGAAACGCAAATCAATATTTTCTATTTCTATTTCTACAAAGAAATATAGGCGAATAGAAAGATGTAGCGGAGTCACGGTAGACAGCTAGCACCATGATACCACAGTTAACTAGTGACCTGGTTGTAACCGTCAGTCCCAATCAATGTAGCTCCGAATGGACAGGATTTCTTGATTGTGGTATTGTTTACGTAACTGACCTGGAAGGGAGCATTGACTTAATGAAAGATATGAAGGAGCAGGGATGTTTGGCTGTTAATTTAGAGTTTTTAGAGAAAAGTCATGTAATGTAACGCTAGACTAACTACAAAAAACACAAATAGAATCAAAAATCATTTTAAATATACCGCTTTAAATGACTTTAGTAGATATAAAATACGAAAAATAACATAGTAATACTTAGTTAAAGTTACTCATGTACGTACATAACATGTTGTTAATTAGAATCAGAAATAAAGATTTTTGAACTGAAGTGTTTCTTCTTTGGATCTTGAAAATACAGCTTAGGGTATTTCAAGAAATTTCAGATATATTCATAAAAGGTATATAACTCTACAATCATGATAGGTTTTTAGCGTTTCAGTGATAAGACCGCCAATTGTTATTTATTTACTAATCGTTTTTTTGATAATTGTAGCAGTAAAGTGTACAAAATGGTTTTTGGTATAAAGTGCATAAGCTTCACACTAAGCTTTATTTAAAAAAAAATTGTTAAAAGAGAAATTTAGTTAAAATGTCTAATATATTAAAAAAATACGTCACTAATTGATTAATTTTCTACGTCACTTGACCTCGTGGTGCAATAGCTACCGCATCCCGTACTAAGGGAGGGTTGCGGGTTCAAGTCCCGTCAAAGTCTATTTTTTTTAATATTATTAATTTTCTAAAGAATTTTCTACCAAAGTATATTAACTGTTCGTCAAGTCTATGCTTACTTTCTAGCTGTTATGGGTATTAGACTGTATTAGGAAAGTGATCATATATGAAGAATTTTCAATCCGGCCCCAATCGAAAGAAAAAGTTTTAAAGTTATTTATAACCTTAACCTACGTAAGATAATACATCATCATCAACCTATGTTAGTTAGTCCACAGCTGGACATAGGCCATAGCGCCATAGCGCCCTGTCTTGAGCTTGACGCATCCAGCATCTACCTGCAGTTTTTCGCAGGTCGTCATCCCACCTGGTCGGAGGGCGTACTACACTACGTTTACCGAGCGGTCTCCACTCAAGAACACGTTTGCCCCAGCGGCCGTCTGTAAGAGAATACATGTTCTGTCAATTATCTTCAATATCATTGTTTTTCTACGAACATACAGCGCTGTGCTCGCCTCTCAACCTTATTTTACAAAATTATACGTATTATTACAGATTTCTCTATTTTCAACATCATTAGTGCACTTGTTAGCTATTTCTGCTAACATGCATTGAAATTGAATAACAACTTGAAATTCTAGTTCTTACAACGCGCTGTAGTTCTTTAGTTTTATTTTTCAATCTTCGATTCTTAGGGCGCATTCACATCCGTTTTACAGTATCCGTTGTTTTTCGTAATGGCGTATGTAGTTGTAGGAGCGAATTCACACACCCGACAGTATTCTGGATCTAGTAAACGATTGTATCCAGTCGCAAAGGATCTGTTAAAAATGGTCTCGTGAAAATGGATCCGCTGTGTCAATGCGTGCTTAGGTACCTTACGCACTTTACGATCAGCCAGAACGCGGCAGTTTACACATACACACTGTGGCTCTCAGGATCTGCACGGGCGCGGGCCGCTACGTCAGGAACGACGTCATAGCCCGCGACCTGCAGATCCAATCCGTGGAGGAATTCGTCGTGCAGACGGCGCGTCGAATGTACGATCGCGCCGACAACGGGCACCACGAGCACCTCCACAACATCGCCCCGCCCCAGCCCCGGCCCCAGGAAGACGACCGCCCATGGCGACCCCTTCCGCGGGACCTGATCCTTGCGGAACCACCATAGAGTCCTTGGGTTTATTTAAAAAAAAAGATTATAAACGGAATGATGCCAAAAAAACATTGAGAATAAGGGAAAGAAAAGATTCCCACAAAACCCAAGGACCGAGGGGTCGTCACCCCTCGAATTGACGCCGGGGTTATGAGGCGAAGCCTCGAGGCCCCTCTCTGCGCCCCCACCAGGGCCGGAAAGAAATCTATTGTATTGCATACACACTGTAATGCGGCGGCGGCCGACCACCCGCTCACCTCGCACGGTGGAAACGCAGCCTTATATTAAGGTTTTCACAAAATAGGCTTTAGTAAAAAATGGGGGACACCGCAGTAGTCAGAAGAAGGTAAGCAATGATTTATTGCTAGACACACATAGTGTAGTGATAGATATGATATGTTTTTGTTGTGTTTCTCTCGTACAGATAAATATCGTATGTACCTAATGGTTTTAAAACTTCTTATACACACACTCGACACACACACTACCACACAAATAACACTCACACTCACTCATAATCACAATCACTTTGTTCAAACATTACAAGAACAAGTTCTTAGATTTTTTAAATATTATGGTAGAATATAAAATGATACAAAGCCTATGAAATTAACGTCGAGAACACAAATAGGCTAGTGGCTCAGCATTGGGTAAATGCCATTAACAAGGGTGCCATGCCAATGCAATGCTGGTTTTCAGCGGTGCCAGAGTGGTGATAGTGTAAATTAACTCGGTTCGGCGAATCTAAACTATTGAAAGGTTTTATTGAATAGGCTCCGAAACTACTGGATTTGAAAAAAAAATTCACCGTTGGAAAGCTATACTATCCGCGGTGAACATATTATATTATGTTTTATATATTTATTATATATATATATCTATATTATATTATTTATTTGACGACCGATGTGGCGCGGTGGGCGAAGGTCCACCTGCGACGCAGGAGGTTGCGGGTTCGATTCCCGCCTCGAAACAATTATGTGTACGATCTGCAGATATTTGTTCCGGGTGTTCTGGTCGTTTTCTATGTATGATAAAAAATATCTATCTGTGTTATATATTGTATTATGTACCTATATCAGTTATCTAGTACCTATAACACAAGCTCTGCTTACCATGGGGCTAGATAATGCTGTGTGAATTGTCCAGCATTATTTATTTATTTATATTATATATTGAAATGGATATGATTAGTGATCTATGATTTTATTTGTGATTTTTAATTTATGATTTTGTAATGTAAAGTTAAAGTAAGGTTGACTCTATGATTTTTGTGTTGTTTTTCTGTATTATATAATGATTTCTATTAAATTTAAATATGGGTACTCTATTGCATTGGGAGTTCCCGTAAAAATAGAGGTACGTTAGTAAATAAATAAATAAATTTTCAAAAAAAAGGGATCCTTAGTAAAGCTCCAATAATGTAACCCCAGGTGTAAAAAAATACCTTAACAAATCCAATACCCGTGCAAAGCCGGGACGGTCCGCTAGTGAACTATAAACTGAGTTTCGGTCCACTAATATCCGTTTTCCTCCTTGCGTGATCCACTCGCGTGATAGTCGCAGGTTCGGTTCCGGCACCTGACAGGGCCATCAATTCGGGCCTCGCTGAACTTTCGCCAGCACGGCATGACCCGATGCGGATCGCGGTAATGGCCGGTAGCCTGTCTAGACGATGTAAGACACCAGTGAACGATGGGACAGACAGGTTAATGTCTTGCTCTATGAGTGTGTACAACTCGGTCACAATATCTGTGCACCTTGAGCCATACAAAATGTTTGGCAAGGTGCACAGATATTGTGACCGAGTTGTACTCGTGTTATTTTTGCGTTTGGATATGCGGCTTACAAAGGCCTAGAAACCTTCTTGGCTAGATCGGTAGTAAGTAACACTAATATGAATTGTGTTGTGTTGTTGTAATATTATTTTTTATTATTTGTGGAGACCGCGACTCGGCAAGCTTAGTGTAGGACACCCTCCGGCCAGGTGGGATGATGACTTGCGAAAGACTGCAGGCAGATGCTGGATGTGGGGGGCTGAAGACAGGGCGCTATAGCGCTCATTAAGGCCTATGTCCAGCTGTGGACTATTATAGATTGATGATAATGATGACTAATATTAATACGATTGTTTGGATATTTGTTGCCTCTTCACGCACAAAACTTCTAAGTATTATATGAAACACACTTCACGTAAAAAAAATCCAGTGATTTCGCGCTAATACCAACTTTTTTGTATCTTCGTTACCTACGCGCCACGCATTCTACCATGCAGGAAGAATCGCCCTCCATATAAAAAAACATCACACAACAATCACCAAGAAGGTGCTAACAGTTCCATTTTCAAAAATAAATTCAAATTAAATCTATTTTCATTAAAATTATACGTAAATGGAATACCAAAAAGTTGAGTCTTTATGTAAGAGGACGAATGTCTATTACTGGCTGATGATTTCAGACTGAAAATAAAAAGAAAAAATACTTTCTTCCCTAGAGTTTTACGGCCGCTTATCTACGTTATAAACCTTGAAAACGAAAGTTTTCAATCAGTGCGTCCTACCCGTTATGACCTACGGAGCTGAGACGTGGACACTCAAGATAGTGGTCACTGGTCCACCAGTTCAAAGTCGCTCAGCGAGCTATGGAAAGAGCTATGCTCGGAGTTTCTCTGAAGGATAGGATTCCTAACGAATACATCCGACAGAGAACCAAGGTTATCGACATAGCTCAAAGAATTAGCAAGCTGAAGTGGCAGTGGGCCGGCCATATCTCGCGAAGAACCGACGGCCGATGGGGCAAACGTGTTCTTGAGTGGAGACCACGACTCGGTAAACGTAGTGTAGGACGCCCTCCGACCAGGTGGGATGACGACCTGCGAAAGACTGCAGGTAGATGCTGGATGCGGCAAGCTGAAGACAGGGCGCTATGGCGCTCATTGGGGGAGGCCTATGTCCAGCAGTGGACTGCTATAGGCTGATGATGATGATGATGATGATGATCTACGTTATAAAGAAACACTGAGCAAGAGAAGTAAAAACAAGTTTTTCATTCCCATTGCGTACTAATAATTATGTTTTCTCATAGCCATCACCAAGGAATCTTATATAGAGAACAACCTCATCAAGTGTCACTTCTTCAGCTGTCAACTTTGCATTGCAAAAAGCAAAGTAAGAAGCATATCACTTGGCATCTGGGCATTTATACTCTTGTATTACGCAGGTATTGCATAGTAGGTCATAAGAATTTATTCCTTTTCTGGGCCAATACCTTTTAGATAAGTAACTGCGATATATGAACAGACTGCTACTGCTAAGTTGGTTGGTAAGATTTTCTCAGTAAAATTTATGATTTATAGCATCATAGGCATAGAGGAAAAACAGGGATACTCGTAGTCATTCATTCAACAATTTCCTTGATTTTGTAACCAAAAACTAATTAAAGAGAAGCCGCGGGCAGAAACTAGTCGGACCATAAATGACGAAGAAATCGACGAACATACATAAATAAATATACATACAGTCAACATAAAACCTCGTAATTTTTTTGAAGTCGGTATAAGTTAAACAAAAGGAGGCTTCTGCTTTTCCTACAGTAGGTTCTCTTACGCCATCCACGGGCAGATTTAGGGGGTTCTATTCTAACGCCGCGACTGCAATGGCGATTTCTTGAATAAAGCTTTGATTAATAGAAAATCTAATCCTATCAAAAACATAAATGTGAAATGAGGGCCAAGTTCAATATTATGATAATTATTATGTTTAGGTTATTGACTTCGACGGCAAAAGAAGTGAGGTTTTTAACCTATAAACCACCAATTTATAAATTAAATTTTAACTTAAAATATTTTTTTTTTCTTTTAACTTAGGATAATATTATGTATATGATGCCTAAGGTCTGACTTGGCTAGTTTTCATATACGAATTATTATTATGTACCTATAAAAACAGTCATGGAAGAGCCCTATATTCGATGACTAGTTTCTTACACATGGTGTTGCTCGCCAGTTCTGTTAGCTTGAACTTTTGGCTTGACACGCTACCGCGCGTCTAGATACAGATTAAGTTAGAAATGGTAGCAGCATTATTCAAGCAATGTTATTCCCTGCCATCTAACCTTCAAGCGATCGCTTATGGCCGTTGCCAATAAATAGGCCGGCCAGATGGACGTGACGCTTCCATTCCAGAGACGGGCAGGATTGAAGCTGCCTTTTAATTAACCTCTGACTTCGGGAGTTATTGCTTGCCAGTGTTGCTAGCTAGAGCTTGCTTCTAAGCTGTGGTTATTAACACGTTCCTTGCCAGTTCACGCACGCACATGTCAGATAGGCTGAGGCTGTGCAGAGAATGAGTTACATAGAACAAATATTTTGAAGTTTTTTGACATATTGTATTGTACTGTAGTTTTTTTTCAGCGATTAACGAAGTTTAATATGAATGATGCCGGTGATGAAGCCATAGCACACACTTCTCCTCCTATTTTGTTTTTCGTCGGTAAAAATTGGGATTTATTGTACCAAATTTTAGAAGCGGTCGCAACATAAGAATCGGCTTTTCAAACTCAGCCCATTCGTGTTTAAAGAGACGACTTATTGAATCCAGATGAGATTTTTTCGCCTCCACTGGGATCTCCGCGCTACCTGCCACGCATAGTGAAAATGGCAAGCCTCCCTTGTTTAGAGGGGGCATGCCCAGCAGTGGACGTATGAGCGCTGATATAATCCCTTATAAAATATCTTTCACTTTGTATCTTGAATAAAAAATCGCTAGATCTATCCAAATCAGATAAGATGGAAACACAGTAGAACGCTAGCTACAGATCTGACTTATTAGATTATCTCTATCTCGAGTTCCATCGGCTGCTGGAGCAAACGCTTATGAGCTTGCAATATTTCATACCTTGCATAAGTGCTGGCTACAGTGACACAAACTCAGAGGTTCTATGAGCTTCTATTTCTATATCATTCAATAAACAAATAAAGCTGTCACAGATAGATGCAAGCTGCGGTGGCGGCTAGTTGTATTTTCTTGCTTATTATGACCGCCACAAAATAATGCGTTAATTACAGGAACAAATAGATTTAAATTGGTTCCAAGAATCGTAATAACTTTGCCTTGAACTACGAGTAACATTGACATTGATAATTGACATTTCTAGGTTCTAACGAAACACTACTGTAGCTCAAGATAAGAGATTCATGGAATATCACGTAACCTAAGCAATCTTAGAGTTGTGCTGCACTGTTATTGGACACGCACTTGATTATCAGCGCCAGATGTGGAGCTGACCGACTGTTTTGATCTATTTGTGTCACAATAAACCTGCCTTAAAATATTCATACAATAACATAAAAGTTAAATAAGGCTTGGTGTCAACTAGGCATTTTGTGCATCAAATGCAACATCAAATGCCTAGCAAGTCTTGCTCAGTTTTCTTTTACCTAGTTGGTTTTTAGATTATATTTTCAGTAGGTAAACAGTGGTATTTCATTCAGTTATCAATTAAATTTGGTTGTTTTGAAAAAACTAAAAAACTACTTCGAATTTAATAATTTACACAAAAAAATGACGTAACATCAAACCTCACCCTTTTCTCGAAGTCGCTTAAAAAGAATAATCTCGCTTACCACGATATTACTCCTGCTCCTGAAAACGCAAAACAAGTCAGAATAAAGGTACGCCACGCATTACAAGTCATGTATATATGTATGTATTTACATTCTATTTTTCATTATTAAATTATACAAAAAAATTATACATAATCTGAAATGCAAGGAGAAAGTAAATAAATAAATAATAAATAATGCTGGACAATTCACACAGCATTATCTAGCCCCATGGTAAGCAGAGCTTGTGTTATGGGTACTAGATAACTTATATACATAATACAATACATTACATAGATAGATATTTTTTATCATACTTAGAAAACGACCAGAACACCCGGAACAATATCTGCAGATCGTTCACACAATTGTTCCGAGGCGGGAATCGAACCCGCAACCTCCTGCGTCGCAGGCGGACCTTCGCCCACCGCGCCACATCGGTCGTCAAAAAAGAAAGTGCAACAACAAACGAAAAAAACAACAAGAACAGCGTAAACAAAGAAATATGAACCTTGACACTCGTTTATACCGATCCTAAGATCCAACTGCAAAGAATCGATCCTATAATCTCAAGATCAGTTGCACAAACCCTTTAGCAGGACAATAAACAGATTAAGAAACGATAAATTGTTTTTTATGCAACCGATTGTAACGAAAGTGAGTGGAGATGTTATTTGTCCCTATAATTTCCATACGACCTCGTACTTTGAAACGGACTTCATACATTGCAGTGTCAAGAGGCATTTTATATTTAAATCGTTGGATTATTTACTGTAATGCGCGAGATGATGGTTCAAAATTGTGTTATTTTGAAAAGTGGTTCCTGGATGCCCTTTTTTAACAAGTTAAATAACCAAGTAGTCGTACCTTTGTAATTTTTGTTGTATATTGAGTTTCTCAATAAATATCGACCACAACTACTACTGCGCAAATGGTCACAGGTGTGCGTAGTGTAGGTGATTTTATTTTGTTTTTTGTATCGTAACAATATCGTAATTTATGTATATTTGAGGTAGTCACACAAATAATAATAAATGCGAAAGCTACTGAATGAATCGGGCAGACATTTTGGATATATCTAGCCTGGAATAAACAATACAGGCTATTTTTGTCACCTACATATTAATTTTTGTTTTTTGTCACAAAAATAGCGTATGTTGTGATTATTTCTATCCCATGGGACAGTTCCCATGGTATAGAAATAACCATAAAACGCTTCCATAGAAACAAAGCCGCGGGCAAAGTTATTGTTGGCCTAGTTATTTCAGAAAAATATAGAAACATACTTTGTTAACGTACTGTTGATATAAAGTAGGTTCTGCCACAGATAATATAATACAGGTACTGCTAAGAATTCTTACATGTAGATTTACGACAAAAGTTACCACTTTAGAGTATCTGCTCCTGATAAAAAGTTGTTTGCTTTTCTCTAAAATTACTTAAAGCAAAGCCAGTCCATCAAATATGCCAGGACTTTTCGTAGAAAGTCAAGAGAGTGCTTTACGTAATTGCCCATAAGTAACTGCTTTAATGAGCATCAGGAAGCTTTTAATATTTACTTAAGTGGCTATAAGAGTCCATGTAAGAGTTGTCGTTATAATATTGTCTTTATTAGTTTGTAATAGAGTCAGTAATTTGTGTAATACGATAAGATAATTTTATATGGGTACTAAAGGCAAATTTGACGACCTCTGTGGCGAGGGTCCGCTTGCGGTTGCGGGTTCGATTCCCGACTCGGGACACATGTTTGTACGATCTGCAGATATTTGTTAATTCACACTAATATTATAATTGTGAAAGTTTGAATGAATAGATGTACAGAAGGCTGTTTGTTACTTCTTCAACCTAAAATTACTAAATGGTAATTAAATTTTTTGCATAGAATTTGCCCTAAGTCTGGAATAAAATATTGCCTACTTGTTATCCCACAAATCAGTTCCCGTGGGACAGAAATAACGTTAAAACGTTTCCATAGAAACAACGCGTGTGAAACTGCAGAAACTACTGAAATAATAAATATATTTCTGGTCTAGTTCTTTTCCAAATAAAAGAATGCATGCGCTGCCATTGGCATATACTAGATATTGAAATTCGATCCACAATAATTTCTATAATAAAATAGTTCAAACCTCCATAACTTATCATAATAGAACATTACTAAAGTCGTACATTCACCTTACCGAGGCCCATCAGTCCGCGTGCAATCTCGAGCAATGCCCCGTTGCCAATCAGACTGAATGTATAACCCATCAGTCAATGCATTGCATCCTTTGAGGCTGGCATTGGCATAACTTTGTCAATGTCAATGTTGTGTGGTACTGTGAGGTCGGCTGTTGCAGACTGGCGATGCAATTCAGTTTCATCATCGTCAACTGATCGATCGAGATAACGTGCGTCATAACGTCCCTTAACGCATTCACTGTCTATCCTCTTGGCGATCTTAAGGATCCGCAGCTGGACATGCGCGTCTGAGCCATGAAAGTGTTCACCACATTCACTGCCCAACCGCCGCCATGAGGACCCGCAAGTATACATGTGATCGTGGGCCTTGAAAGTGATCACAGTGTAAGTTGTAGAAGCACTTCGAAGGAAACTGACTCTAGTAGTCTTTGCCAACTCTTGCAACATCCAGCATTATTTATTTATATACGACAACGGTATATTGGTATAGGTCTACCTACTTCATTCTTTGTTACGTATCATGTCCTGAAGAGTCCTAAAAGTATTTATTCTAAACGTCCAAAACGTGGATGCCCAAGCAGAACATTCTATTCATAATTATATTAAGAAGTCTAGCTAAGTTGTCCGTCTGTCAGCAGAAATTTTCAAGTTCAATCGAAGTGTCAATTCGCTGTCTGCGCCTGACATTGCATTCAGGCGTTGAATAGCTCTTTACTCTGCCCGCGTACGTACAGGATAGAAATATCGCGGCTATGTGCTAATAATGGGTATAAGGCATTCTCAATCCCATTATTATTTACCGGCTTTTGAGGCTATTCCGGCTAAACTATTATTAGGTATTATTATTGACAAAGTTTTTCTGGTCACTGTTTTGTTTACACTGTCCTGAAAAATCCTCTAACTCAAATCGTTAGGAACTTTCTGAGGGGATTTTTTCACACACACACAACATCAAGACATCTAGTAAAACAACTCACAAGAATTGAAGCGCGTTGAAGTCTTTTCTAAGGAAAATAATTCCTACGGGTTTTAGGTTATATACATAGATAGGTATAGTTTAATTTCCGACCTTTTCATATTTCACAACCATCTCTAAAAGTAAAAAGGAGCTTATTCCTTCGTCATGTTTTTGCACATAAACTGGACATTATAATAATTAAAATTAGAAAGATGATTTTTCACACACTATCTAGTAAAACAACTCACAAGAATTGAAGCGCGTCTTTTCTATGGAAAATAATTCCTTTAAGAATTCCTTTGGGCAGCGAATGGATTACGGATATCACGGAATATCCAGGATCTTTTAGATAGGTAGGTACAAATGTTTCCGACCTTTTCGTATTTCATGACCATCTCTAAAAGAAGAAAGTAGCTTATTCCTTCGTCATGTTTTTGCACATAAACTGGACAATAGGGCTAGTTACAAGATCTATACAATAGATGTCGGCTCTTTGGAAAAGTTTCATAGGCGGATACTTACCCAACTCAATGTTAGCGTTTTTATTTTCTGTTTTATCCTTTTTTATATTTGTGTCGAAACCAATTGTATCCTATTTAGTTTATATTCTTATGCTACACAAGGAAATGACCTACGGAGCTGAGACGTGGACACTCACGATAGGGCTGGTCCACCAGTTCAAAGTCGCTCAGCGAGCTATGGAAAGAGCTATGCTCGGAGTTTCTCTGAAGGATAGGATTCGTAACGAATACATCCGACAGAGAACCAAATTTATCGACATAGCTCTGAGAATTAGCAAGCTGAAGTGGCAGTGGGCCGGCCATATCTCGCGAAGAACCGACGGCCGCTGGGGCATACGTGTTCTTGAGTGGAGACCACGACTCGGTAAACGTAGTGTAGGACGCCCTCCGACTAGGTGGGATGACGACCTGCGAAAGACTGCAGGTAGATGCTGGATGCGTCAAGCCGAAGACAGAGCGCTATGGCGCTCATTGGGGGAGGCCTATGTCCAGCAGTGGACTAATATAGGCTGATGATGATGATGATGATGATGACACAAGGAAATGTGCTTGCGATTGACTTTTATATGAGTATACTGTTAAAGCAATTTGTGACGTCATCCTAGACATTTCTATGTAGAAAATACTATCGCGCTAGTTCTAACATTGTTGGTGCATTAAAAATTCGCTTGCAATCGGAACTCCGAATTATCATTTATACGTCCCCATAAGTATCAGTGGGAGAAAGTCCACCAGCGACATACGAGGTTGCGAGTTCAAGTCCTGCTTTGGGACAAATGTTCTTACAATCTGCAAATATTTGTTCTGGGTATTTTCTATATGAATATAATATAAAAAATTATCTATATAGTGTATTGTAAAGTATACCAGTATACTAGTATATCTTATCTAGTTAATTCTGCTTAGCTTTGGCCAGATAATACGGGGTGAAATTTCCAGCATTATTTATTTTTCTTAATGTATCTAGAAATTTTCGCCCCAAAGACCGTCCATCAAATATCACGGAATGTTCCAATGACGTCACGGCCACTGACCGACGATTTCTGATTTGTTACCGACATTACTTTACATTACTTACTCATCGTCTACATTGGTTCTACAGACCAATAAATATAAGTTCATCAAACAACATCAAAGTTATTACCTCCATAACGCTTTGGTTGCACAAAGACTCGTATAAAATCAATGTAACTTACCTACTTAGTAAATTTTATGATAACACTAGCTGTTCCACGCGGTTTCAACCGCGTTAAACTCGAATTTCACTTTATTAGGTGATTTTTTTATACCTTGGGTTACATTATTCGAGTTTTAGTAAGGATCCCTAACTTTTTTGAAAATATTATTATAGCTTATGTTCACCGGGGATAGTGTAGCTTTCCAACGGTGAAAGAATTTTTCAAATCGGTCGAGTAGTTTCGGAGCATATTCAATACAAACATACAAACCAAAAATCAAAGCTTTCCATAGTAAGAGTTCATTGAACATTCGCAGATAGCTTTTCACTTTGAGATAAGATGAATAAAACTCGTGTGAAATTCTTAATGAAATTCGAACCCGAAATTATCATGTGACATAACATTGTCGAAACGTACCGAACTGCCTTCAGCCAACACGCAAAAAGCAAAAGGTCAAAATAAAGGAATAAGTAGCAATATTTAATTGACCACTTTCCAACTACTATGTTTGTACAATTTGCAAGAAAAGTTGCTTAATTTTACAGCAGTTTTTATGGTTTAATTGAATTTGATTCCAATTAGACGTCGTAAATGCATTTTGTTTATTTAGCTTTCTGTTTGATTGTAGGTATCCGTACCTATCTATGATCTTCTTCATGTTTAGTTAGAGTCGACTCTAAGACGAATCCAAAAAGCTTGGTTTTTGGTTAACGAATAAATCTGTGATATCTCTATCAAAAAGAAAATATAGATTCAACACAAATCTCTAGGTACCTAGAGATTTTAACTCTTATACGTACATAAAATCTTTTTTTGCAACTTCGGACACACACATATTATATGTAAAATACAAAAATTATACAGTAACCTAGTAAAAACAAATAATAATAAAACACAGTTGACTAAAAAACAAACAATGATATAATTAAATAATAATAATAAATAATAAATCGTTTATTGGTACATGACATGGAACAAAAAACAGTTTTGAAAAACGTTGTCATCTGCAGTAGTTTAACACTGTGTCGCAGAATGACAACGCCCTCCTCACAAAACAGTACGATTAAATAGCGCTAATGAATACATTTTAATACTTAAAGTCTAACCTTGTCTAAAAAAGTTATTCTAAAGCCAGTCATGGTGTAAAATCTAGGTAAAATGTCTGTCTGTGCAGTACGTCAAAAAGGACTTGACTTTTGTTTTGCTAAAGAAGCCAACAATGTACTGATTTTCAGGCAGACCTATTGATAGCAAGCAGAACGACCGAACTCTTCGTAATATATAGCTGCAATAATATTTGCTTTGGATTCGTTTTGTTCAGATTTCTGTTATGAACAAAGAGTTCTTGTTTACGACCGTTTTGGCATTGACTGTACATTTAAATAATTCCTGGTGACGTCATTGCAGTAATTATCTGCGTGAAATGTAACGTCATGCAATATTTCACGAGATCGAAGGATTACAGAGTACAATAACGTTTACTTTAATTTGCATACCAAAGCTCTCTTCCCCGTAAATCTGCGTTGAGAAAATATTCGCTTTATGGTTTCGGCATCTACGGTGTAGGAGGCGTTGGTACGGTGGTAGATGACAAAGAGTAAACAAGAAGAAGCCACGGGGTATTCTTAATTTTGTTTATTATAATTACAATAAGTTTATTTACAAAAAATATTAATACGTACATAGGTTTTTGATTTGAGAGAATTTTCGAACGAGATTTGATCGTATAGGTAAATTACTGAACCCTCTTTTGTTTTTGATATAACGGAGGCCTACCTTCATTACAAAATTTCGTTTTATTTCCTGTAGCTAAACCACTACCTATTGAATTTTGCAGCCGTACTTTGTAACTGCGAATCATCAAACCTGAGTGGACCTCCAGTGTATACAGATTTGTGAAGTCAACGTGGTTATTTGTATGAAAAAACAAAAGACAATCGCGTCAGCTTTAAAAGAAATACTCAAAGTTCTCAAATAATTTAAAAGCGTGTTTAATCATTAGCTTTATGCAAAAAGAGATGTTTCTACATCCCGAATAAATCAATTAAAAATACAAAAATGTACTTTCGTAGTGAGTCTTCTTCATTCCAACGAGATGATTAGGTGGAATAAAATAAAAACTCAAATAAGTTAAATCGTGAGCTACCTACCTACTCTATAAAAATAACTAAGGAATGTAAACACAAGCAGGTAATTGATAGCGCATGCGAATAGAAAAACGATCGATAATTGTCGACTTGAATGGCTTAGTGGACGGACAGTCAAGTCCAGGTTTAAATTAGACCATTTAATAATATGGTGTGTTAACTTAAACCGACTTCTAATTCCTAAATAATGAAAATGGGTTTAAAAACTAAGTTTTAAAAAAATAATCATCGAAATCGGTTGGCGTGATATTGTTTTGATATATTTTTTACTATAAAATAGTTTCATAATATTGTATTTTCATTATTATATTTTCTATAGTAAAAGAGAATTTTAATAAATTATGTGAAACAATAATAATAATGCTGGACAATCCACACAGTATCATGTACCTATCATTGAGCTCCATGCTTAGCAGAGCTTGTGTTATGGGTACTAGATAACTGATATACTTAATACAATACATTACATAGATAGATATTTTGTATTATACATAGATAACGACCAGAACACCCAAAAAGAATAGAAAGCTTTTACTTGGTGCGGTACGGCGACTGTGCCGAGACCGTCTGCCGTGAAAGGGGCTCTTTTAGTACAGATATTCCTTTGGTAGTTTTTGCTATGCAGAGTAATTTTTAATCTGACTGTACCTCGTAGGTATGTATAAAGGAAATAGGCGGACGGAATTGGTTCCAGGCGGATCGTCATTCTTGCTTCTAATGGCAAACATCTGTAAACACGCTTGATTGTAATTGATCCCCAACGTCAGCCAAATTGCGAATTGACGTAGCCTGCAGGCTGATTTGCTATCGATTGCTGTCGTTGGTACTTGCAGTCACTTTATAGTAAAACAATAACATTTTCAAATTATCACGTAAGAAAGTTGTTCTAATTTGTTTACAATTCAAAATTTCATGCAAAAATGTAAACCTTAATGACCTAAATAAAAAACCTAATCAGAAAGAAGCATTTTGTCTTAATTGTTATAGTCTTGTTTTGTCTTTTATTTCTTGTTATAGATTGTCTTGTGTTATCTTCCGTGACGTCACCAAACGGCTCTATCGGAAGACCAGCGTTGGTTGTAACATGCTTACAACTAATTCATGCTGAGATAGAGTCCGTTTCGTGACTCAATAACAAAAATCTGTTTTGTGCATTATTTTTTAATCATGTTTTTTTTTGTGTATTGAGTTACAAATAAAAAACGTTTCTTTATTTCTTTCTTTCTAATTAGAATGCCTCGGAAACCCTTATGCACTCACGCGTAGATCAATCAGATTTAGGTCCTTATTCTCACAAAACATTAACCCACAAACTTAACCTCAAAGTGATCACTATAATTCCCAGTTTTACTTATGTTATTTGAATTTTGTGACGTGTCTAAAAGTCTTAGCTTTATTTCCTTAAGGATATTTCCTAATATCAAGATTTATTAAGCACGTTGATATTTGATAATAACTTATGTTTTAACCAAAACATTACCCTATAAACAAGTCATACAAAATTAATCACCTATTCCTTACAAGACATAAACTACCCAATTACAACAGCATTCAGTGACGAGGAACAGCGCGGTTGCTGCACTCCTGGCTGCGGAAGGTCACTCCTGGATTTATGGGGCACGAGCCCTTTGTGGCGCCGCCGACACAGCCACTCTTCGCTCTAACGGGCCCTGTTGGGCTGAAACACTTATTGGAAACGATATAATAGTGTGGATATACCACGGAATACATAATCTTTGTGGAAAGCAGAAGCAGAAAGAGGCAGAAGTTTATGCAAAGCCTGTGATATTTCAGGTGAGAAATTTAATAATATCCCAAAAAATTGATTTTACGGGACTTGAACCCGGCTGACGTATTATATACATACATAATAACAAATACCTTATGTATATCATAACATAAATATAAAAAATCCGCTTTCGCTGCCCTCCGAAAGCGCAGCCTACCAATTGCTTTAGTCTTTCACCGAAGTATTAAAATATGACCTCCATGGTGGTAAGCTGTCGCCAATTCGGTCTGCGTAGAAATACAAAAACAATACTAATCACATTAAAATAAAAAAAATCTTTAGGCTTTCAAAACAGCACTTAGATAAATATAATAATCAAGTTAAGTTATTCGTAATATCAACACTTGTATTAAGTTAATCAATTAGCTACCTTGAAAAAACTAAGGCAACTTGTAATTCCCACACAACAACTACCAATCCCCTGAGAATATTACGTTTGGGAACACCTCAGGATCAATCTGTGCTCCCGATTTTTTCATTGGTACACAATTGCCGGTGCCATAGCACATAAAACCTCCCTCATTTCTTGTTGATGTCGGCTAAAAATATGATGAAACATTGACAACAGCATCATCCACACTCTACTTCCAATCAATTGTCGAAATGTCCGTAGTATTTCCTTACTATTACAGCATCGCAAATCCCGCGTAAGAGCCGTATCGGTCCTTATCATCCTCTCTATCGGACATTTCTGCGTACAGCACAACTCCATCCGAATCTCCTACTTGAACTAGGGGCTTACACAGGATGATTCAGCTTCACAATAATGTAGGTACATGTTACAGCCATGATAGTTATAAGAAACATCACTTAAAAATAAAAATAAAAACTTTCTAAGGGGAAGGGACACGTCCTGAGTTTACAAATGCATGACCTTGCACTTTTTCCGAACTGCACACAAATATAGATTTACCTATCTATAAAGATAGAATATATATTTTTTAGAAAAAATATTAAAATATTAAAAATCGATTTCCTTCTGGATAAATTTCGACATTGTAGTAGTTGCAGGAGTCAGAAATTAGCATTTTTTATGTCATATTGGGGAGTAATGCAAAGGCTATTCTTAAATTTACCTCCTTTTTTTTACCTTATTTAAGGTATACCATATCACAATACTAAATAGTATAAAATGAATTATTAAAGTATTATTATTATGTTTCGAGCATATTTTGCATTTTATTCAATAGTTACGATTTGTTATGAAATAATATATTTAATTTCTAATGTATTATATTATCTGTGCCACAACTAAACCCCATCACCCTGTGGATGCACAACAACTGGCAACATTGCTAAAGATCGTCCGAGTAAAACAGTTCTCGTGTTATCCGTCGAAAGCATTCGTGATCCAACTTAAATGTTGAAATAAATCGGAAATCGAACCTTTGCGATTTATTGGGTTAAATTAATGTTAGCTCAGCTTTATATATAATGTCATGAGTGCCTGTTGACTCTGAAATGTTATTAACGGCTTCTGTGTTGAGTAAGTTACGACAGAAAGTCAACGTGATGTGGAAAACCGAAGGAGATCGAAAAATCATTAATTTAACACTTTGAATGCTGAAATAAATAATAATAATAAATAATGCTGGACAATTCACACAGCATTATCTAGCCCCATGGTAAGCAGAGCTTGTGTTATGGGTACTAGATAACTGATATACATAATACAATACATTACATAGATAGATACTTTTTATTATACATAGAAAACGACCAGAACACCCGGAACAAATATCTGCAGATCGTACACACAATTGTTCCGAGGCGGGAATCGAACCCGCAACCTCCTGCGTCGCAGGCGGACCTTCGCCCACCGCGCCACATCGGTCGTCAAAATAAATGTTAGCTCAGCTTAATATTTAATGTCATGAGTGCTGGTTGACTCTGAAATGTTATTAACGGCTTCTGTGTTGAGTAAGTTACGACAGAAAATCAACGTGATGTGGAAAACCGAAGGAGATCGAAAAATCATTAATTTAACACTTTGAGTGCTGAAATCACACGGTATGTGTTTTCTACAGGTGACTAATATGCGTAAATCCACACTAGCGCAGCGGCTGAGAAAATACAGATCTTTGTGACTCAGCACAGCCGTAATATTTTATATAACACAACCGCTGTGTAGAGCGGCAGCACGAATTTTTTAGGTTAAAAAAAAGATCGCAGTCGCCGAAAAAAAATCGCGGTCAAAGTGTTAATATACACATGCGTCGTACACTACGTTTGCCGAGTCGGAGGGTGGAAGAACAACCTAGGAGCGTCGTTATAGAACAAAGCGAAATTTATTAGTGATAAATATTTTTAAACTTACGCGATCTGAACACATTAATATAAGTATTGGTACAACGGGTATTTATCGCGTTTATTTACCTATTTTTCCCGACGTTTCAACAGGTTTACACTCTATCGTGGTCACGGGATGACTGAGCGACTAAACGCGATAAATACCCGTTGTATACTTATTATAATGTGTTAAGATCGCGTAAGTTTAAAAATACTTATCATTAATAGATTTTGCTTCGTTCTATAACGAGGCTCCTACTTAGAATTCTTCCAGCCTCTGACTCGGCAACCGTAGTGCAGGATGCCCTCCGGCCAGGTGGAATGACTATCTGCAAAAGACTGCAGGATGCTGCTGGATGGGACAAGCTGAAGACAGGACGCTATGGCGCTTATTAGGGGAGGCCTATGCAGAAGCAGTGGACTAATATAGGCTGACGATGACATCATCATCATCAGCCTATGATAGTCCACTGTTGGACATAGGCCTCAAGTTCAAGTTCAAGTTCAAGTTCATTTATTGGTAAAATAATTATTACACGTCAAATAGGTAAATATACAGGGTGGCACATTTAGAGCGGTCAGTATGGGTGAGTCTGAAACTATAAGACATACGTAGATCTCTTCATAGGAACCATGTCATCGATTTTAGTAAAAATAAAAACTGCATTCATACATTTTAAAAAAACTTATACTCAGCTCGGGAATCGAACCCGGACGTTTTGAAAAATAAAACTAACACTATTTATATTTAGATATCGATTGTGTAGGTTATAAGCAGGAAATGTTACTGTGAAACATGATGTGTAAAATGAATAAAATGTATTGTTTTTATATCCTTTAGTTTATTTTAGTACCTAAGTTTTCGAAATGACCACCATTTTTTTCAATACAACATTCAACTCGCTTAGGTGCGTAAAATTGTCTCTATGGTTGTTTATAACTCTTTGCTGAAGTCACAACTTGTTACTCGTACAAACATACGAGTGCACGAAGGACGTCGTCAAGTTAGATTCTCATTCAACTGCTGGGTTGGCCTACTTCTCATGCTTAAGATTTATGATGGACGTTTGGACAGATTTAAGTACCTTGCAATCTTAGTAGATCCTTTAGAGGTCCTAGGAGAAATGCCAGCAGAAGTAAAAGAACGAGTTTATTTTCAACAGGACGGAGCACCGGCTCACAATAGTCACATAGCAAGAGAATTTTTAAATGAGAACTTTCCTCAAAAATGGATTGGTACGGACGGCCCTATCAAATGGCCCGCGAGGTCACCCGATTTAACCCCACTAGACTATTTCTTGTGGGGTTACGTTAAGGATGAAGTGTACAAAACAAGCTACGATACCATTGAAGACCTAAAAGCAGCGTTAGAGTCAATTTTAATGCAAATTCACCACCTGAAGATACAAAACGCAATAATAAGATTGTTACCTAAACGTGTCATTTCGAAAATTTACTATAATAAATTAAAGGATATGCAAACAAAACAATGCATTTTATTCATTTTGGACATCATGTTTCATAGTAACAATATTTAAATATAAATAGTGTTAGTTTTAATTTTCAAAACGTCCGGGTTCGATTCCCGAGCTGAGTACAGGTTTTTTAAAAATGTATGAATGCAGTTTTTCTTTTTACTAAAATCGATGACATTGTACCTTAGAAGAGATCTTCGTATGTCTTATAGTTTTAGACTTTCCCATACTGACCGCTCTAAATGTGCCACCCTGTATAATAGGCCTCCCCCAATGAGCGCCCAGATGATGACGATGATGATGAAATAGAACTAGCCTAAAGATGAGACGATGATCAGATAAGAGCTCTTAGCGTTAACAATACAAGTCATGAGTTGCCATCCCTTCACATCATAGAAGTCTTGTAGATGCACCGACTACGGCTTGTAACAAACTACAATGAGCCAGTCTGTATTGCAACGTTGCAAAGTGGCAACAATAAAAGATGACTGGCAACAACATTCAAGCGTCACATTACACGGGATAACTCTATCCTGAATGGCGTAGGACCAAGACCTTAAAGATGGGATCATCCGGCTTTTAAAACAATATAACGACCTTTTTGGCCGGTTTCTAAAATGAAGGAAGTTTTACGTTCGGCCGAATAAAAAAATCTATTTAAAACTACGGGATTTGAAAACGGTTTTTAGTTGGTTCAAACGATCAAATTATTGTTCTATTCAAGGTTCCTTGTTCGCTTCTTTAATTTACTTTAGATTAAACATTGATGGGAGCAAAAATCAAAGTGATCACTTTATTTCCGAGTTTTGTGTAATTTTGTGACGTGTCCAAGAGACTTTTAAGCTATAAAAGAAATAAACCACTTTGATATTCATTTAATAGATGAAGGGAGATGAAAAGGCGGTCCATTTGTATAAAATCATCCATAAGTATAAAATAAAAAGCCGGATTTAATAATCCGGCTTTTTTGTTTAATACTCAGGCATCCCTTTAGAAGAGATGGCGCAGATAGTCACGATGCTGTGAAATTATGTGTCAGAATTGCTATGCTATGGATATTCTTTGTATAAGATCGTTAAATATCTCATTTAGAGCTATAACCTATCTAATTGCACGAGAATTTGTTTTCTTTTATTTTTACTTGTAGAGTTTATAATAGTTTTATAAAACATATTCTTTCAGTACGGGAATAACCAAACTAGGCAAACCTTTATTTATATGGAAATAAAGGGGCCTACCGATGTGCGAAGAGTCATTAAATACAATATAATAAGGAGATTGCGGGTTCGCTTCCCGCCTTGGACCCACCAAGGCGGGAAGCGAACCCGCAATCGGGAAGAAAACCCGCCTGCGTCGCAGGCCGACCTTCGTTCGCCGCGCCATTCGCCACATCATCGGTCTAAACATGACTATGATATTATTTCGGTTATCGTGTTTTTTTTTCATTACATTTTTACAATACATAAGCAGATATTTGTTCCGGGTGCTCTGGTCGTTTTCTATGTATAATAAAAAATATCTATCTATGTAACGTATTGTATTATATCAGTTATCTAGTACCCATAACACAAGCTCTGCTTACCATGGGGCTGGATAATGCTGTGTGACTTGTCCAGCATTATTTATTTATATTTACTTATTCCCAAATGAATAAGTAGGCAGCCAATTTTTTGAAACTTATTGATTTATATATTGATGTAATGGCCAATTATACCAATTACAGAATATTAATATTAAATATGGTTAGATTAGGCACATCATACCTGCCATCATCCCGCCCGATAGAGAGGAACTACTTTTCCTAGTTTGACAGCGATTAAATAGTTTTACCCGTATGGTGATTATGTAACTCGCGACCGGTTTGCGACAGGCGTAAATTAAGCAATCAGTGCTGTCAAACGCCAATTTTGACCAATTTTGACGTTGTAGCTGGTGTCAAACTAATACAAAATTGACGTTTGACAGCACTGATTGCTTAATTTACGCCTGTCGCAAACCGGTCGCGAGTTACATAATAACCCGGCCGATTATAGTTTTCAACTTTGAGAGATTTATTTCAGAATGGGTCATTTTTATAGAATATTATTTATGTCTCATTCTTTATTGTACCTAAATGTAAATGTGATAGACGTTAGGTATATTAATATCTTTATAGGGCTTGCGAAAACTTTTTCCTTTTTAGTATTATGCACACTCATTGTCGGCGACGGAACCCACAAACAATAGAATTTTAAGCGTTATGTGATAATTAAGTTAGAATCTTATTAATTAGAAAATAAGGTTTACTTTTGTTTGAAAGGCTACACAGAATAAGTAACAGTACTCGCGCCTCCGTTTACGATATAGTTGCTATGAACCGGGTCGTGTATACCTACCTCTAATTATGAGCATTTTCTCGAACGAATAAACAAGAAAGACAAGGAAAGCAAAAATGTTCTAGACTTTAGAAAGAGGTAGGTATAGCCTGGAAATTTGTAGAATATTCGAGTAAGGGTCGACGGAGGTATAAAAGGCGAGCTTGTTTGCGATTTAGTCAGTTCTAATTTCGAGTTCTAATTTTGAAGTCAGTTCCAATCAAGAGTTTCTATAGTGAAGTGAGTGATTATTTTGAAGTGTTCAGTAGTTTTGCAAGTGGTGAATAAGTCTTAAGGGAAATAAATAGTGAAGTACAGTGCAGTGACTTTGTTTTATCCCTAGTAGGGGACCTCAAGAAGAGCTGCCACTGGAACAAGAGGAGTTTTATTCACACCCCTGCAAAGTTAGCCGAGGAACCCTCCTCCTTTCCCCGCAAGAGGCCAAGGAGGACCGTTAGTGTTGCTGTACCCGAACCTACGCATTCAGGGGTGCGTGGCGGCGTGCGCTAACCAGCCACAGTAAAAAGGAGTGCACGTCGAAATATAAGTACCGGAGAACTCCAGCTAAGTTGGTATACGAGCCGGAGAACTCCGTCCTTAAAAGTTGGTCCTTCGAGCCGGATCCCTGCGAGAAGAACCCAGACGAAGAACCCGGAGAAGAAAGAAGATCAGGATGCCAGTCACAAGGCCACAGAAGGATGCCTCCTCATGCCCACTGTCCCGTCAAGAGGAAAAGGACGCGGCAGTTGCAGGGCCAGAAGGAGTCACGTCTGCGGCACGGTCGGGCATATCAAGGACTACGGGAACTTCACGGGATTCAATGAGTACAGCAACGGAAAGAACCTCGGCTAAGGAGGCTACTGCAACCACGGCGGCGTCCGGGAAGGGACAGCATAGTGAAGCCGTACAGAAGACGACCAAGAAGACCAAGGAACTGGCCCCGGAAAAAGGAGTAGGTGGTTCAGCCACGACCTTGAAGCCGGCGGTGGTCGGTCGTCGAGCCTGGTCCACGAAGACCACGAGTTCTTCAGCCAGAAGACGGGAGCTGGAAGCAAGGGAAGAATTGGCACGCCTGGAGCTGAAGCAAGCTCAGGCGGCAATAAAGCTGGCCCGTATCAGATTGGAACTGAGCCAATGTGATGATGAAGACTCTGTGGGTGAAGACCAGGAAGAAAGGGAGGACAGGACAACACAGGTGCAGAACTGGATCCAGACATCCATATTGGAGGACGACGAGGCAGAACGAGAGCAGCAAAGTTCGGACCCCCCGGAAGAACCCTGGAGGGTGGAAGCTGAAGAGAATCCTTCAAAGGCAGGAGCTGCGATAGAGATTCGAGCTCTGACGACGGCCTTGAAGGAGGCTTTCTCCGGAGGGAAAGACTTCGCATCGCAACCGAAGTACATCCACGAGCTACCCTACTTCGACGGGAACAGCAGCGAGTGGACAGCATTTAAGGTCGTCTACACCGACACGGCACCTATGTTCAACGACGTCCAGAACATGGCTCGACTGAGAAGAGCACTGAAGGGCAACGCAAGAGAAGCTATCAGGAGTCTGCTGTACTCTGATGCTCCTCCGATGGAAGTAATGGAAGCCCTCAGAAGAAGATACGGAAGACCTGATGCACTGGTGCTAGCTGAACTGGACAAGGTCAGAGCATTGCCGAAGATCACGGAGAATCCGAGGGACATCTGCATCTTCGCGAGCCAGATCAGCAACAGCATAGCAGCAATCAAGGGATTGAAGAAGCCACAGTACCTGCATTCGCCGGAGATGGTGAAGCAGATAATTGAGAAGATGCCAACAGTTCTCAAATTTCGTTGGTACGACTTCGCTGCAGCAACAAGAGAGGATGATTTTTCTGACCTTTCTCTTGTTTCAAAGTTCCTAAACACAGAAGCGGATAAGTGCGGGGCCTTTGCAGTACCAGAGGACAAGGGCGGAGGCTTCAAGAGGACTAAACAAGCGGCGCACTCGACCAAAGAAAAGGATTTCAATGAAAAGGATCCAAAGAAGGCGGAGCGGACCTGCCCATTCTGCGAGGGCAGTCACTTCCTCCTGGACTGCCAGAAGTTCCTGAAAGCGTCGATACGAGATCGTTGGGCAGCTGTTAAGAAAAGTCGCATCTGTTTTAAGTGCCTCCAAGGGAACCACAGGAAGGAAAGCTGCAGGAAGCCGTCGTGCAAGGAGTGCAAGAGGTGGCATCATCATTTGCTGCATGTCGAATATGAAGACAGGCCTTCAAAGAGGAATGAAGACGACATCGACGCAGCACCAGCAGAGGCATCAGGCGTCACTGGGTCGGTGAACTCAGTGAATAATGCAAGGGCGTACTTGAAGATTGTTCGAGTGGAAATCTTTGGGACGAAGACATCAAAGAAGATATTGGCCCTCTTGGATGAAGGGTCAACAGTGTCACTTCTGGACAAGAAGGTGGCAGAGGAGATCGGTGCTCAAGGGACCAAGGAAGAGCTGGTAATCGAAACAGTTGGCGGTAAGCTCATTAAGAAGAAGGATTCACAGGTGCTGGACCTCATGGTAAAGGGGGTTCATCAAGGGCAACGGAAGACCCTGAGGAGAGTCCGGACCGTGGATAACTTGAAGCTGGCACCGCAGTTCTTGGTCAAGAAGAGGATTCAAGAATATCCGCACCTGAAGAAGATCGCCGATATCCTACACTACGAAGGGGAGTCACCACAGCTACTCATCGGACAAGATAACTGGGAGCTGATCGTGACTCAAGAAATAAGGAAAGGGAAGCCAGGTGAGCCAGTTGCTTCCAGAACAGGGCTTGGATGGGTGCTTCATGGAACTGATGTCGGAAGGGCGAGGCCAGTGCACTTCCTCAACACGTGTCTTCACATGAGCACGCCGGAGGAAGAGATGCATCAGGCCATCAAGGACCACTTGGCCATCGAAGCACTCGGAGTGCAACCCAGAAGGCCAACGACGGACTCTGAAGGAAGAGCACTCACCATCCTGGAGAGGACCTGCAGAAGATTGGATGATGGGCGCTTCGAAGCTGGACTCTTGTGGAAAAATGAAGAGGAGCCCATGCCGGAAAGCTACACGTCTGCAGAGAATCGCCTCTTCAACATCGAAAGGAAGATCGATAAGGATCCGCAGTTGAAAATGGAATATGGAAAACAGATTCAACATCTTATCGACAACAATTACGCAGAAGAAGCAACCAAGGGCTTCGAATTCAGGGGTTGGGCATCAAACCAACCTGAGTTACTACAAGGAGTGAAGACTGAAGCAACAGAGAAAACAGAAGTGGACCTCGGCGAGAAAGAGAAGAAGAATCTGGGACTACGCTGGTTCACGGAACGAGACTCTATCGGCTTCAGGGCAAATCTTCGCAACAGACTAGAGAAAATAGCAAGGGGGCTCCAAGTGCCCACAAAGAGAGAAGTCACCAGCGCAGTAATGTCGACCTTTGATCCACTCGGGTTGGCATCGCCAGTTCTTATTCAGGGTAAAAAACTGCTTCAAGGTATCTGGCGGAGTGGCATTGGCTGGGATGAAGAAATCGAGGAAAAGGAGTACGCAGCATGGAAAACCTACTTAGAGGAGATGAAGCTGCTTCAAGAGCTCCTGATCCCATGCCTGACACCACATCGCACCGAGGGGGAGCTGCATACATTTACCGATGCAAGCGAGACGGCGTATGCAGCTGCAGTATACTGGAGAATAGAACTGCAGGCAGTCCTCCTAGGAAGCAGACTGGCGCATTCAGTGGAGGAGGAAATTGACCTCAAGGTGACGAAAAGGACATTCTGGTCGGACTCTAGCATCGTGCTCTCTTGGATCAAGACGGACCCGAGGACATTTAAGACATTCGTGGCTCATCGTCTGGCAGAAATCGAAGACCTCACGAAGCCTCAAGACTGGAGATGGGTCCCCACAGCACAGAACCCTGCAGACGACGCGACGCGAAACATGCCGGAGAACTTCGGCTGCAACCACCGGTGGTTCATCGGGCCAGACTTCTTAAGGCAAGAGGAAGTCCACTGGCCTGCGGTGAGGACCTTCAGGAAGGTCACCACCGGTGAGGAGAAGACAACGGACGTCACAGCAGCGGTACGACTAATCTACCCATCACCAGATCCTGAGAAGTTCTCATCATGGAAGAGGTTATGGCGAGCTACGGCGAGAATGCTGCAGTTCATCAAGCTCTGCAGAAGAAAGGAGAAGGTCAACGTCAGCCAAGCAGACCGGGACTGGAAAAAGATCACAAGGAAGCCAAAGAAGGCCGGAGAAAGGAAACCATCTTCTTCAACACGAGGAGATAAGTACATACCACTGGAAGCAGAGCTCCTGGAACAAGCTGAAACCTTGCTACTGAAAAAGAGTCAAGAAAGGAGCTTCAGTGAGGACATCAGGCGTCTTCAACGGATGGAGCAAGTAAGGGGCGACAGCAAGTTGAGGAGGCTCGACGTGGTACTAGAAGATGGACTTATAAAACTGAAAGGAAGGATCGACGCGATACAGGGCGTAACAAGGGACTACAAGCGACCCATCGTGCTCGATAGTAAGGAGAAAGCGACGCAACTCATAGTAGAGGAGTTTCACCGCCGCTTCAATCATGGGAACCTCGCGACAGTCATGAAACGAGATAAGACCACGCCCTACCAAGACGCACCTGGCCACGCGGAAGGATACACCAAGTACAACCTGGTCCAGATGGGTATACCCGGATCATCGACGTGGAGACAAGAGGAGGTGTGCTGCGCAGACCAGCTACGAGAGTGGTGCTGTTGGTGCCGGGAGAAACGCCGAGCCATGTGGATGGTGCGAAGCACGAGGGGGAGAATGTCGGCGACGGAACCCACAAACAATAGAATTTTAAGCGTTATGTGATAATTAAGTTAGAATCTTATTAATTAGAAAATAAGGTTTACTTTTGTTTGAAAGGCTACACAGAATAAGTAACAGTACTCGCGCCTCCGTTTACGATATAGTTGCTATGAACCGGGTCGTGTATACCTACCTCTAATTATGAGCATTTTCTCGAACGAATAAACAAGAAAGACAAGGAAAGCAAAAATGTTCTAGACTTTAGAAAGAGGTAGGTATAGCCTGGAAATTTGTAGAATATTCGAGTAAGGGTCGACGGAGGTATAAAAGGCGAGCTTGTTTGCGATTTAGTCAGTTCTAATTTTGAGTTCTAATTTTGAAGTCAGTTCCAATCAAGAGTTCCAATTGTGAAGTGAGTTAATATTTTGAAGTGTTCAGTAGTTTTGCAAGTGGTGAATAAGTCTAAAGGGAAATAAATAGTAAAGTTCAGTGCAGTGACTTTGTTTTAACCCTAGTAGGGGACCTCAAGGAAGAGCTGCCACTGGAACAAGAGGACTTTTATTCACACCCCTGCAAAGTTAGCCGAGGAACCCTCCTCCTTTCCCCGCAAGAGGCCAAGGAGGACCGTTAAGTGTTGTTGTACCCAAACCTACGCATTCAGGGGTGCGTGGCGGCGTGCGCTAACCAGCCACATAGTAATAAGGAGTGCACGTCGAAATATAAGTACCGGAGAACTCCAGCTAAGTTGGTATACGAGCCGGAGAACTCCGTCCTTAACACTCATACTAATCATACTCATTGTAAAGAAATAAAAACATTGCGATATTTTACTATAGCTACATACCTAGCGTCGACGTTCGAACATACAACGCCGCATGGCATTATCTCTGTCACTCATAAACATAACGCATTGCTTGTTTCGTTCGTGTTGGTGGCAAAGCGGCAACGCCGCGCGGCAATGATTGTTGAGTAAAATAAAATTCACCATTTTACATTTTAACATATTAAACAGTACTTACGTATGAAAAGATACACCCTTTCTGGTTTTTATAGTCCTTGTGTAGTTATTGCACTTTCGGAACACACAACTTGGCATTTTCGAGGTTTATTTAAGTATATTCCGTAAGTGGCCTCGTGTTCAACGAACGTGCGCGTCGCGGCCAGGAGCAGGACGGACTGAGTTCAATTAGGATACGTACCTGATTTTCGTTTTGTAAGGCAGACCTCGATACAACGTATCTACGTATATATAACATCATTGATTATACCGTATTTTCTTTGGCTTTCCTCTTCTTTCATGACCCAAACTATTTCACAGGATTATCAAGAGAAATTGTAAATTAATAAGCAAGCTATATTCCCAAATGTACTTAAGAGTGTATAATACCTCAAACTGCTAATTTTCCGTTTACTCCCACCTGTTCTGTTGAGTAGTTCTGTTGACAAAACTACTGGGATTTTTTCCCCCATTTTCAACTCCGCCGGATGTCCATATCGTCTAAACTACTGAATATTTAACTTTGAAATTGATATATGGTAAAGTTCAGGACTTAATTTATCGATCATATGTTTCGAAAACACGATTCCATAAAATTTTCTCGATAGAAAAAAATCGCAAAGTTACCTCTAAATTTTTACTAAAATCTAAATTTCTCAATAAATACAGAAGTTCAGATCTTTGACAATAAGCGTGGTAATAGAATTAAGTATAAATAAAAATGTTATATGTTTCGGTTTTTTCAAATAATGTCCTAATTAATAGGTAATAAGCTAAAACTTGATTTTTGAACTTGCGTTGCAATGCCCTGTCCCGCTCTTATGAACGCAAAATCATATGTCTAGCCTTTTCACACAAAGTTGAGATTGTATGGGCCCTTAATGGGTATCCAAATACGATCTATAATGCTACCCAGCTAATTATGATATGCAGATAAACACCGTTGGAAATTGTAATAATATTCGCCCATTTATTATTATCATAATGGAATACCACAAGCTGGGAGAGCGTGAAGATCTCTCTAGAAGATTTTGTAAAGCAATTTTACTGAGAAAGACCCGGCAGACTAGGATAGGTCATGTTAGAGAAATAATAATAAATAATTGAATTGTGGGAAATTACGACGAGTCCTCTCTTCATCCATACCGCAATGCTTGAAAACGAAAGTTTTCAAGCATGCGTCCTACCCGTTATGATCTACGGAGCTGAGACGTGGACACTCACGATAGGGCTGGTCCACCAGTTCAAAGTATTCTTGAGTGACCACGACTCGGTAAACGTAGTGTAGGACGCCCTCCGACCAGGTGGGATGACGACCTGCGAAAGACTCCAGGTAGATGCTGGATGCGTCAAGCTGAAGACAGGGCGCTATGGCGCTCATTGGGGGAGGCCTATGTCCAGCTGTGGACTAATATAGGCTGATGATGATGATGATGATGAAATGAATTGTCACCTTGCTTTGCTGTGTTTTAGACTCAAGCTGAGGTCCCTAAGGTACCTAAGTTCGTACTTAGATAAGTGCGTGTTACTCAGTCTATATTAGCTGGACTGAAAGAATGATTTTTCTTAGACCTTGGAGTATGGATCAGAAAGATATAGTATATAAGTGATAAATAGGAAGCATTTTAGGAAGTTCATTCAATAGTCCACTGCTGGACAGAGGCCTCCCCCAATGAGCGCCATAGCGCCCCGTCTTCAGCTTGCCGCATCCAGCATCTACCTACAGTCTTTCGCAGGTCGTCATCCCACCTGATCGGAGGGCGTCCTACATTACGTTTACCGAGTCGTGGTCTCCACTCAAGAACACGTTCAATTCACTCAAGTTAATTTCACCATCCTATAATCCCCTTAAGCGAAGTTATGGAAATGATCAGATAGTACCCCTGGCTGGCGTGTCGATAGACTGATACCCACCCCTGGTCTGCTGTGAACCCGCGAACCCTGTCATTGGCATATCATAAAATATTGCCATAACCACTTCCTTTATAGATTTGTTTCGGTTTTCATTCTCTTGGTTCGTGGCAGGAAGTTTCTTTGGTACACCTCAAATTGATTTCTTTCTTGTCCAGCATTATTTATTTTATTTATTTACCTATTCTAATAATTTTAGCAGTTATTCTTAAGTTTAAGAGAATGTAAAGCTCTGAGAATTAGAGTTATCCATAACTTACTACAAAAACAGTACATTTTTATAGTGGTTTCATAGTTTCTGCTTCCTCATTTATCAATTCAACCTATGAATTAGGCCTCGTTTTATGTTTATTCGTATTATTTTTTATTCATTTAAACATTGATTATTTATAAACACTGATTTAAACGTATTTATTTTTATTAACACCATATCTCGCGAAGAACCGACGGCCTCTGGGGCAAACGTGTTCTTGAGTGGAGACCACGACTCGGTAAACGTAGTGTAGGACGCCCTCCGACCAGGTGGGATGACGACCTGCGAAAGACTGCAGGTAGATGCTGGATGCGTCAAGCCGAAGACAGGGCGCTATGGCGCTCATTGGGGGAGGCCTATGTCCAGCAGTGGACTAATATAGGCTGATGATGATGATGATGATGATTTTTATTAATCGTATAAATAATCGACACCAAAGCACTTTTAGCTTTTCGTTTCTAACTTCTCTCCTCACTAATCGTCGACACAGGCCTAATCGGCCTCAGGTTTAATATTATGATACCATGGCCAATTAATAACATATAATAATTTCAAGTCACGCACGTTAAGAATGCATGCCTTGCATCATAATCAGAATTAAATTTATTAACTTACCACACAGAATAATATTTCGTACAAGCATGGTTTTAGTGTCGAACAAATTGATTCAAGATACAAACAAATTCTTTGGAAGTTCATCCCACATCGATGCACTGGACGAGCTTTATAAACGAACGGTAACTCGCCTCCGCGAAATAAAAACAGTTTCATATGACGGATTACAGTGTAGCTGAGCAATTAGTCATGCGATTGCTTCTCGTTACTCAATACAAAGCATTGCAAGTAGCTGACGCGGACGTAACTCACGGTGCCCTATCGTACGGTGCAGTGCGGCAACGGTAAGAGGCTCCATCCGGTTCGAAGGCAGGAATCAGATTATTTTATTCAGTCTTATCATCATCATCAGCCTGTAGCACTCCACTGTAAGACATAGGCCTCCACTAATAAGCGCCATAGCGCCCTGTCTTGCAGCTTGACGCATCCAGCATCTACCTGCAGTCTTTCGCAGGTCGTCATCCCACCTGGTCGGAGGGCGTCCTACACTACGTTTACAGTCTTATAGGATGAGATAACCATAGGAAAGGAAGGTTAGGAGACTTTTGCCCAACAACGATTTGTTCTCACTTCAAAAAAAAAACGCCTTCGTGTCCCAATTACTGTCTCCAGAGTCTAGGCTTTGTGTTGACATTTCTCAAGACACAGTACACCATATTCATATATTTATTGCATACACATTATCACATAATTTTAACTTAGGTGTTATAAGGTAGGTAGGTTCATGTTCCCTGTAAGGGCGCAGCAATTTATAAATAATAACATTGGTAACTAGTATTAATAGGTAAAATACCAAATAACTCAACAGAGGTATTCAACTTACAATATCATACAAAAATCCTACTCCAGAGGTGCCTCGGCATACTCTGAGATACTGCTTTTATTTTATTTGCGCCTAGAAATAGGCTGTGAATGATGACATCAGAAATGAGGCTTTATCCAGAAAATAATCATAAGCATGCTAGAAGGTTTCTTATTATTACCTAGCAGTGGTAAAGGACAAGCTAAGAGGTGCCTCTACACTGTGTGAGACTGTATTATTCTTAGAATGCAATTCGAGTTACCGATGTATTTACAATCTGTATCAGTTTCTCGAACCGTAAATATCATCCACGGGGCCATCTCCGTTTCTCGGGCCTCTTTAAATTATTGCTCTTGTATCAAGTTATTGCGATGGGCAAAGAAATAGGCTGTAGGTAAAAACCAAACACCGGAAAAAGAAAAAGTTTAAGTACTATAAAAAAGAAATTGTATATTATGTCTACTGTTTGATGATGGTAGTAGTTTCTTTACACGGTTTTATTTAGTTTAACAGTTCGGTTTCTGTAATCAAATATTGCAAGGAAAATATGACATACTTTCTGGCATAGAGGAAAAACACGCTGCAGTCACAGCTTTCCAGTTTCCGATTGAGTTGAAATTTGGCATGCTTGAGCTCTAACGATTGCATTGAGTTTCGACTAGTTCCTCGATGAAATTCAAGATTATTTCAAAAATTTATATTTGTTTAACGTAATCTTAAAAAAAGTTACAGTTAATTATTAGAAACAATTTTTATGTACTTTCTTTGTTAATAAAGATTCCGTTATAAAAAACTTTATTAATATTTCGTAGGTGTTTTATTGAATAGCTTTAATGTCATTTTATCATTAAATGCAGACCTAAGCTTCCTACACGTATACATACCTAATTATAATACGTCGGGCCAACTCTACTACCATGCGTGCCGTAGGACATTCAAGACCAAGTTCGGTCTAGCGAGCTATATTAGAGTTCATGATAGAAGAATCCGTGATATCTAGGGTCGCCGTCATCGAAATGGATGAGGAGGCCTATCTATATATATATATAATTAAATAGTGCGTAATAATACTCCGTGCGTGTGTTACGCATTATTTTACAAGATTATCTTTACGTGCGTAGACTGATATAGCTACGTCATTACTATAATCATGTACATATGTACATATTATTCCTTTATTTCTGTCTACATTGTTATCATATCAATATTGATTTCATTAATCGTAAGCCTAGGCTTGTTACTGCGTGGTCACGTGGTCACATATTTAATAGCTCCCAAGTAACAAGAAGTATCAATTTGCACAATAGTTAGAGACTTGGTGACAGACATGCCTTTGAGCATAGAAAAGGAAAGCTTAGAATGATAGTAGACACTAACGAGGTATTGCCAAAAGAAATCGACAAATTAGTCTCAATATCCTATTCGTATACGAGCACTTGTGTGTGTCAAAGCACTGTAGTTAAATCCTTGTTGACTGACACATAGTTTTTGGTTACAAAATCAAGAAAATTGTTGAATGAACCGTCTCTTTGCTGTGACAGCAGCGTGTTTTTCCTCTACATCTGTCAGTTTCGTAACAAACAATATTATTATGGACTTGCCATATATTTTCTCTGACGATTATAATTATTATGTGTAGAGGTAGAGAGAGCAAGTGTAATAGTAATAAACTAAGCGATTCTCAAGTACCCTACAATGCTATGTTTCATCACTTTCATTACATTCGACTAATAAACACGTCAATACTCGGCAATCATCTGCGTTACTGAAACAAAGTTGAGATCTCTTCATCTGCTGGATCTTATATCTACAATAACATAGTTGCTTGGACTTACGTACTTGTAAATGGGGTCAATGAACTTGTGGTTTATCTTTAACGATTTTCGTCTCCTACATTGCAAACCTGATGATCAGAAACAAAGCTGATACCTTGGTCTAATTTACATACATATGTATTACTAATTATTCTATCACATTATGAAGAATGGTTCCCATTCCCATCTGGACGCGAGACGTTCCATAGCGAATTTATTTGACGGTCTCAATGGCAACAATACACAGGCGGCGTGATAATTGAAGAACGATATTAGTAAATTTAAATGTCTATGAGTTTAAAATTCTTATGATTTCACCCTTGTGTTAAACATACATTCATAAGGAAAAATTAATAAATTGGCTTATACCATAGACAATGAGTGACTAGAAGAGAGCACAGTTTAAATTTTATTTTATTAACTTTTGTATCGCAATTCATGATATGTCAACAGTGCTTATGCCTGTGCTGTATGAAGTGAGAGTGCAAGGCAATGAAATCCGCATCATAAATAATATTAAAGACTTTGTTTGAAAGAAATCAATGTTATCTACCAAAGAGAAACTGAATGGAAGAATTATCGCTCGAACGCTGACAATACACGGCCTCAACTCTGGGAAATCATGTTATTCACTGAATGGTTCCATAGTTACATATAGTTAAAAAGTTAGCAAGAAGTTACAAAATATGATCACGTCGAATTAGATATACTTCTTCTCGAAACCATACTATAGTATTTTCTATAAAAGAAAACACTCTTATTTAGCTTACAATAAGGTGGTGGAGATATTTCGCAGAGAGGAATAATATAGGAATGGGATATGATGTCAAAATAAGCAAAGTCTATGCCACGTTCTTTTAGAGTAGAATAGAAAGCCATTTATGAATAAAATAACATACAAAAGACACATAATATAAATAAATAAATAAATAATGCTGGACAATTCACACAGCATTATCTAGCCCCATGGTAAGCAGAGCTTGTGTTATGGGTGCTAAATAACTGATATACATAATACAATATACGAGTACTACATAGATAGATATTTTTTATTATACATAGAAAACGACCAGAACACCCGGAACAAATATCTGCAGATCGTACACACAATTGTTCCGAGGCGGGAATCGAACCCGCAACCTCCTGCGTCGCAGGCAGACCTTCGCCCGCCGCGCCACATGGGTCGTCAATATAATAGGGTCATGTATAGAGTTATTATAAAAAGGCCCTAACACAGCGTAATGGCATTTGACAGCACCACCTAAAAAGCGCACTCTTTACGTCTTTACACCCCTGATTACGTCATCTACACGCTGTCGAGGTAATCACAAAAATGCGTGTTAATTAAGTCTTTTTACATTTAAGGTATATATCACCATGGACCGTAGAATAAGTTAAATAAGATCTCCTTCTTTTCTATGATCTGATTTTGTTACTATGATTTCGAGTCGGACTTTTTCTGAACTTCTTAAAAAACGCCTTGTCCCGATATTGTCTCCAGAGTCAGAGCTTTGTGTTGGCCTTTCAAAAGACACAGTACAGCAATAACTCAGGAGAGGTATTCAACTTTTGATATCGATGATACATGTAACAAAAGGATATTATGCTCTTGCTAAATGATGAAATCTTTCAACGCATCACCTTCATCATGAACGCTTCGGATACAATACAATACAATAACTCTTTATTGCGCACCAAATACATAAAAGATACACAAGACAGGAAAAGAAAAACAAATACAAAATATGCTGTACAATGGGCGGCCTTATCGCTAAGAGCGATCTCTGCCAGGCAACTTTTGTATGGACATGGACACACATCAAGTGCTAGAACAAGTATAGACGGTGGCGTGTAATACAGAAAAATATTTAATAGGGACATACATAAAATACCTACTGATATAAATACCTACGGATATTGATTGACAAAGGAAAAGTCAAAAGTATCTTGTTTATTACTGTTGTGTAGTTAAACTTTTATGACAACACAATCATTATTACATGTATATACGTATATTTTGAAATTTACAAGGGAATCACATGCACTAAAACATATAGGGTACTTCTCGTTGACCTAAAATCACGAAATTCGACAAGAAATTTTTACAGCACAAGTAGATATACATATGTAGTTACGTTAGTAGTAGTTAGTGGCAGATGCTGGATGTGTCCAGCTGAAGACAGGGCGCTATGACGCTCATTGGGGGAGGCCTATGTCCAGCTGTGGACTAACATAGGTTGATGATGATGAGTAGATATAGTAAAAATCAAATCTACTAATTTACAATTCGATCACAAAATAATGTGGTCTTTTCTAAAAAAAACCCTCATTTAACTAACAATAAAACAGAAGGGGTAAGCATATGTATGTGAAGGCATAGGTAACATATAACTAAGCATTGAATATCAATTTATTGGGGTAATGAAGAAGTACGAAAGTAAAGACCGCCTTCCAAAATGAAGCAACATTACATCTCATGCATTTATAAATAATGATATCCAGATTGATGTAAATTCTTGTTAAAATGACGTCACTCAGCAGCTGTTTATTAAACCTCGCCATATATAATAAAGCCTGGATGTTCGACTGGACGACATCCGGCTGCGTGACATCCTCTCGTTATTGCACGCATGCGTTTCTTTCAATTTAGATCTTGTCTGTTACGTAAATCCTTAATTATGTTAATCGTTCGACGACCTCTCTGGCGCGGTGGGCGAAGGTCCGTCTGCGACGCAGGAGGTAGCGGGTTCGATTCCCGCCTCGGAACAATTGTGTGTACGATCTGCAGATAATTGTTCCGGGTGTTCTGGTCGTTTTCTATGTATAATAAAAAATATCTATCTATGTAATGTATTGTATTATGTATATCAGTTATCTAGTACCCATATTACAAGCTCTGCTTACCATGGGGCTAGATAATGCTGTGTGAATTGTCCAGCATTATTTATTTATTTATTTATTATCGTAAAAGGCGTTTTTTATAATGAATTCGATAAAGATATGGTTAAAAAGTTTGTGTGGGTATCATTATCAGCCTATGTCAGGACGCTGCTGGACATAGGCCTCACCTAATGAGCGTCATAGCGCCGTCTTTACCTTGACGCATCTGCCTACAGTCTTTCGCAAGTCTTCATCCCACCTGGCCGGCGGGCGTCCTACGTTTACCGAGCCGTGGTCACATTCACCCCAGCCAGCGGTTGTCGGTTCTTCTTTGTGTAAGTATAGTTGGAACAAACTGCAAATACCTAACGTAATCGCGTGTGCGACAAAGCCCTTTATAATATTGAGAATAAAAATTAAAAAAAAATACCTAACGTGTATCAAAGCTTAGAATTAACATAACATAGTAGAAATATTTAGCAGAAGAACTTCAACCCTTCAAAAGCCTATAATTTATCACATAAAAAGAAGGTCGGTTCTGATTGACGTATTTAGGTATTCAGAGTAGGTCCTGAACATAATTATTGTCTTTATACCATAAACATAACCCACTTTGAAACTCTATATAGGGAAAACAAATTAAACTCCGTTACCCTTAATCACGTTAAAACTGTAAATCTCTAGTTTCGTTTCGGAGCTCCTTACAAAATTACGGTAAGCGTCAACTTCGGGTAATATTTTTGATTTAATATGCCGTCCCGTCAATAAACCTTTTTGGAGGGAACACTGCGACTCATTAATAATCACTCTTGACCGGTTATTTGCATAATTTGGTTCGCGAATGTTGTGGAATGATGGAGATAAATTAACTGAAGTTGACAGTTTAAATTGGGACGTCTCTTCAATATACTAACCTAGTTTTCACCTCAAATTGAATATAAATTAATATAAAAACAGAAAACCTTTACGAAAATAAAAAAAATGTTCATTTGAAACAAATACCTTAATGTATAGGGAACATTTAGCAAAAGTTAAAAAAACTGTGCAGCTTTGTTTATTAATATGTGTTACCTACATATTAATCTGCTTTGATTACTAATATACATATTAATAAATCAAAGATTTTCTGTTATCCAGATTTGTTCTAAAGTTTCCTGCTTTGATTGAAACTTCAGAACAAATCTGGTTTCAACATTTAGACCTAGGACCCCTTTTCAGCTATAACAAATAACCAATAGCAACATGTATGTACGTCGGTGGAGGTTCCTTTCTACATATTTCCTATCTGAACTGAATCGAAAAAGAAAATTAAAGATAATAATAATATGCATTATCTCAAAAACGTAAATAGAAAATGTAAATTCTTTCAACACATATCACAAAAAAGTCATAACGGGATATTTACTTTATATAATTGATGTTTTATTATTGTGCCGAAATATTTTCAAACTCAAAAATCTAATCATGGTTAACCCATGATAAATGACTTTTCTGTAATAAATATAATAATATCAAAAGTTTTACATAACACAATACCACATGGACGAATAAAATCTAGAGAAAAAAACAGAATCCACCTGACAATGACGAGAAAACAGGTTCTACCTTTTAGTCCCAAGTTTTTTTTGGGTGTCTTTGATTTTGTATTGGCTACCGAATATCCTGCGTAATAAGAACCACCGAAATGGGACCCCGTCGTGACACAATGGAGATTGAATGGGGTATACTGCATCTGACACTCATTGGCCCTAATTCCCCCAATTTAAAATGGAATTGGACACAAATTTGGATGTAAAATATCCTGTTATGAACAGGTCCTTCGAGTTTAGGTAGATACGAAACGAATATTTGAGTTTTATATCACGCAGATTCGTACTGAGAGGCAAATTTCAAGAAAAATCAAGAAGCCAATGGATGTCTTGAAATAATGATAGACCTTTGAAGAGTTATTTACCACTCCAAGAGTGATGTTGATAATAATATCTAAGGGTCCATTAACACAGCAGATCCGTTTTACATTACCGATTTACAGATATTTCGCCACTGGAAACAATCGTTTATTGGATCCGAAATACAGTTGGGTATGTGAACTCGCTCCTGGAACTACATACGGGATCACAGTAAAAAAGCTTATTCTGTAAAGCCGATGCTGTGTGAATCAGCTGTGTGCCTAATCTTCAATTTATCACTACGAGAGTGAAACATTTTGTGAAAAGGAGTGAAAAAATGTATCTTTTTTTTAAAGTTAAAATAATTAACAATTTAATTAATCACTCTAATAAAAAAAATACTTTAGTTTATCATATGTAAGTACTCACTGGGGGAGGCCTATGTCCAGCAGTGGACTGCTATAGGCTGATGATGACGATGATGACGATGATCGAAGTACTTATACAGAAACGTAAAGATCAAGGAAACCGGGTTACAGAACCTTTATCAATAGATAGTAATGATAGCAGTTGATAAGTTTATGGGTCAAACGATAATCCTGAAATAAATATAGACAACTGGAAAAGTTGCAAATATTATCACAAATGCCCTAGTATCTGGACATGGTCAACACAAGTAGGTAGACATTGATGGATGTTATTCTAGTTGTGGACGTAAAGGGACTTTTACACTAGAATATAAAAGTATAAGAAGGTAGAAGAAGACTCTCCTAATAACGGGTCTATCTTCTATGATAGACCCGTTATTAGGAGAGTGGTCTCCACCTAATAACGGGTCGCAATTTTGAACGTAGTGAACGGATTATAAATATATTTTGTAAATACACAAGCTTTAAGTCCATGCAAGGGAAAAAGAGGTATAAGACAAAAATCTTCATCTCATCTGGGATGAAACTATTGGTATAAAGTTCGGCTGTATATATTTTTATATGTTTTCGAAATTATAGACCTTTTAATTAAATCCACCAATTAGATAAATTTATAGCGATTGTATGGAAAATGTTTCCGAGGAGGTCTCATAAATATTTTATTCCTGAGGGATAAGTATTTGTGCCAAAAAACTTTGAAAACAGTATAAATACTAAGGAATTTGATGTCGGATTTTAGTTTTTTCAGAACAAACAAATTATAAAGTACCTACGTAACAGAATCTATCTACAATTTTCTAGATTACGATCTAGATCGAACTCACTGTAAAAGCGGGCCTATCGATTCGTTCCAGTTTTAGCTATTTTCCGATCATTATTCAAAGTGCCGCTAAGTAGGTTTATTAGTATTTCCTTTGCAGTTTGATTCATTTTATTTGTTTCGCTTTGTGAAATGTGATTGTTGTTTTGTTCTGATCTAATAAAATAAAACAGACATTACGATTGTGGCCTAAAATTCTACTTGATAAGAGTTACAAAGACCATAAACATTGTGGTCCACAATAATACCCAAGTGTGCCAAAAATGTACGTAAATCCTTGTGGTCTTTATGAATCGGAGTACATATTTACCTAAAGCTTTATATTAGTAATGTTTCGCGTAGTTTGTGGTTCAATTTTCATTTTTGTTAATGTAATTATGGCGAAATGAATTTGCTTTTTCGAGACAAGGACGAACGAACGCCGCGCGGGGAAGGCGAGCAAGGGAGGCAAGAGCGGTAGAATGACCGGCTCCTACCTAAAGCTTTATATTAGTAATGTTTCGCGTAGTTTGTGGTTCAATTTTCATTTTTGTTAATGTAATTATGGTGAAATGAATTCGCTTTTTCGAGACAAGGACGAACGAACGCCGCGCGGGGAAGGCGAGCAAGGGAGGCAAGAGCGGTAGAATGACCGGCGCGCATTTTCACTGGTTTTTATTTTTAAATTTGTTATTGCTCTAACTAAAATAAAACTGTTTCTTAAAAAACTAAGACCATAATATTCTAAAGTATACAATAATATTAAATAACTAGCAAATAAAACTGGTTTGAGTAAAAGATATCTTAGTAAAAATTAAGATTTAGAGGAAAATTTGTCATTTTTTTCAATCGAGTCAAGTTTAGTCAATCGTGTTTCGACTCCCATAACATACTAACTAATATCCTAAACTTTTAATCCTCATCAAAATATATTCGAAAAATAGGTGTTTTGTTCCCTTAAAATTAATTTTCCGTTAAGTGAAAATATGGGTTTTGGAACGCATTTCACCTTAACAGAGAAACTGACAAAATCGAAAGATATATCTTTTTACTATTACTTTACAATAAAAGTTTGGGAATGTATGTTTTTGTCTCTGAACGCCGCCGCCAAAATTATTGAAGAGGAAGAAACACCCCTTTCTGAAACCCGGCTTACTTCCACTCTTGGTACCTATTGCCACACCCTGCTTGGGTACCATTGTGTCTCGTATACATTACCTAGATACTAAGACCTACAAATGTACACAATGATGCAATAAATAAATATGAATATGAAAAAAATCTTCATTCCGAAAATGAGAATTATTTTAAAATTATACGTCTGAAATAGCAGAGACACGACTTTTCATAAAACTTTTGAAACTATCATGGTTATTAATACTAAAGTCATTTAAAATGTAAATTTTTACCATGATTTGATTTTTGAGCTATCCAATATTTCGGAACAGTTGCATGCGCCATGATCACGGAGTAACTGAAGGCACTGCGAGTTTTTATGGGCAGACATACCGATCTACCCTCATTTTTTGTACGACTTTTCATCTCTAATAAGCACGTTTTAAACATTCCAGGCAGAATATATACACGAGTACAATGTATAGTTTATTTAAGAAGAAAATAGTGTGAAAGTATCAAGAACTGTCAGCCCCCGTACCAAAAGGAAGAGCTGACCGCAAGAAGTCCTACAAGCGCTGCAGGTGTCGTCTGCCGCGTCTCCCCTTTCATTCTATTACAGACTCTTGTACGACAGGAGTTGGTTACGAAAGGTTGATCAATTAATTTCGGTAGTCAATGTGTGCGAGTAATCCTTTACATAATTATAGTAGATAAAATGCCTAATTGTTCTTAATCGATTTTTTTTTATTTATTTGGCAACTTCACAAAAATGCTTAATAATAACACTAAGAAAACCACAAAGGTTTGTAGAGGAGTCAGCCCAGTAACTATCAGATAAGTTTGAAAATATTATGATTAGCGTTTATTTATTTATTTAAAAAACAAAATACACAGCTTTTAAAAACTAAAATTAACATACGTGTTAGTATAATTACTTACTAGCAGTTATAAAAGTAGGCGTTGTGAATTAGGTCCTTCAGATATGATTAGAATATGATCAATTTATCCTGAAATAGCTAATGTAAAAATCTATCTATATCTACTTATACAAAATTGCTATTGCAAGAACTCGCGAGCTCTTACCTGAGTCTTTTCAGCCCTTGATGTGCTTTAATATTAAACCATAAACACACCTCACGTAATTTTAATGAGCAGTTTAGCAAGAAGGTTCCTTGGTTTATTTATGGTATTTCTATAACTGGGTATACGAAGTGATTATATGTATTTCTCTACCTGCTTACAAGAAAACCGCTTATCCATATGACCCGTTGCGTTGTGTTGTTTTTAGGAAGATAAAAAAGTAATGCGATTATGTAGTTCATGTAATACTCTAGGCTTAAGCTGCATTTGTAAGTCTGCGGATCAGTGTTAAGGGAAATTGTCAATACATCATAATCATCATCAGCCTGTAGCAGTCCACTGCTGGACATAGGCCTCCCCCAATAGCGCCCTGTCAGCCGCATCCAGCATTTAACTGCAGTTCGCAGGTCGTCATCCCACCTGGTCGGAGGGCGTCCTCCACTACGTTTACCGAGTCGTGGTCTCCACTCATAGAACACGTTTGCCCCAGTGGCCGTCGGTTCTTTGCGAGATATGGCCGGCCCACTGCCACTTCAGCTTGCTAATTCTCAGAGCTATGTCGATAACTTTGGTTCTTTGTCGGATGTATTCGTTGCGAATCCTTCAGAGAAACTCCGAGCATAGCTCTTTCCATAGCTCGCCGGGCGACTTTGAACTGGTGGACTAGCCCTATCGTGAGTGTCCACGTCTCAGCTCTGTAGGTCATGGGTAGGTCAATACATTAGTCTGAAAAGAAATAGGTAATATCCCAAACATTCTTCGACTCATCGCCGTCAGTCACTTGATTATATTATAATATTATTAAAAATTTAAGCATTTCTTCAAGCAACATAAACATAAATTATAGCACTACTATTTACAACATAATAATATCAATTTCCTAAAAATCTAAGCCCTCGCCAGAAGGCTCAGTATCTACTATTTAATAAGCTGTGTAAAAGGAACATTCTCAGTCTACTGATGAAGTATCTACCTTACTAGTGGTAGACCGTATCAGTTTAATGATATCAAAAACATATTAATACACTTTATAGGTACCTATAGCAGTCAAATACACAATATAAGTATAGCAGCTCCATGCATCGTACATTATGCGACCATGAAAACAACTCAATAACAAAAAAATGCATCGCGGCGAACACAGCTCAATCTACTAGACGTGCCTGAATGCGTGTTGCGCCAATTTCGTTGACGTTGACGGCAGTCGCTCGCTAGCAGGTGTCTGGTGCGCACGTGTCCGCCATCTTGCATAACAGCTGATCCGCGCATTCGTAATTCAAACAACTCGCGAATTTGTTTTTGCGCCGCGAAATTCGAGATTCAAATAATCCCAAGAGACTTTCCTCTCATTGTTAAACTCGTTCCGGTTGGGATTTGTAACCGTTCATTTTGAAGCAGGCCGGTTGTATGCATAGACGTTGTGCTTAGTGATAATGAAGATGACTGTCAATCGAATAAGGGTGGTGGTGCTGGGCAGTCCACGGTGCGGAAAGTCAGGTAAGGATACAATACCTCTACAGTATAATTTGACGAACTCTGTGGCGCGGTGAGTGAAGATTCGCCTGCGACGCAGGAGGTTGCGGGTTCGATTCCCGCCTCGGGACAAATGTTTGTACGATCTGCAGATATGTCCGGGTGTTCATAATCATATAACGTATTGTATTATGTACTCGTATATTAGTCATATAGTACCCATAACACAAGCTCTGCTTAGCTTAGGGCTAGATGATGCTGTATTGATTGTCCAGCATTATTTATCAATTTTACAATATCTACAAATATGTTTATTGCACGCAAAACAAAGAAACAATATACTACAGTATTGGAGACAGAGTAACACTGTTTATAGAAAAAGAAAAACAAACTTGTAGGTAACAAAGGGCCGCCTATTCGCGAAGAGCGATCTCTTCCAGACAATAAAAATAAGAGCTTGTGCGATTTTCTAATACACTGACCTAGGACAAATTCCGTAAACTATTAACTTATATGGATGTCTACACCTATTATTAATTATGCATCGGCGTCTTAAGAGGCCAAAGGACTAAATTACAGTTTTCAAAAGTAATAAACTTTACACCTCAAAATGAGCAGTCAAAATAATTTAACGACTGTCTAATAATGCATTCTGTTTGGTGTTCACCGAAATCAATTAACGACATAACACTAATGGGGTTAGAACAGTTCCTTGATTTATTTCGGGAATATCTCAAGGTGGTAATTAGGCTTATTAAATTAATTTAAGGTTTTTTTTATATTAATTACAGAGCGGTCCTTTTGTCCAGTGATTGGGACCGCTTGATTAAACTGGTACAGTCGGCGTCGTATCAGTCATAAGAGTTTTACCGTTATGATTCCCGGCATGAATGAAAAATATATATATATAATAACACAGCATTATCTAGTCCCATGGTAAGCAGAGCTTGTGTTATGGGTACTAGATAACTGATATACATAATACAATACATTACATAGATAGATATTTTTTATCATACCTACATAGAAAACAACCTGAACACCCGGAACAAATTTCTGCAGATCGTACACACAATTGTTCCGAGGTGGGAATCGAACCCGCAACCTCCTGCGTCGCAGGCGGACCTTCGCCCACCGCGCCACATCGGTCGTCAAAAGTAGAAGTGGTTATCAAATGAAGAAGTCAAATTATCAGTCAAATAAAACTGATCACTATTTACTCGACCAGAAATTCTATCAATGAGTTCAGTTCAGTTCATCGGAAAAGTTAAATACCTACAATAGCATGATTACATATAAAATTCATCAGCTAGCTTCGTCAATATTATAAAAAGATTTACATATTAAAAAATCTTCTGATTTGATTCTTGAACTTTCTTTGAACATCTGATTGCAATATAAAGTAAATTCAAGAATATTCTGTTCTTGAGTCACCACTCAACGATCGATATCAATAAGACTCAGTTAATCTAATCGAGCGGTCCAAAACCCGGTTGGTTAGACGTTCGGTGACGACCTTCGTATTCGATAAAATATGAAGCGGCCAGGCGTGGCTAATCCAATTACATCGGTGCTTTGATCAGATAATAATCAACTTCTACCAAAAATTTATCTAAATTAATTACTACTAATTTGGGCAAGCTATCCGAAGAACCTTGTAACATTTTGTATTTTTTATTCGAGTGCTTTTGATAGATTGCTATACCTATACTCCGATTCAAAAACCTGGATATTTTTTGTATACAAAGGGGTTACAAAACCCGAGGAATATTGGTGGAAATATTACCGACATTAAACCCCGAGCATAGCTCGCTGAGCGACTTTGAACTGGTGGACCAGCCCTATCGTGAGTGTCCACGTCTCATAACGCCTCATCCGTAGGTCATAACGGGTAGGACGCAGATATAGAAGCTCGAAAAAGTTTTTGATTTTGAAAAGATTCATTCATCATTTAATTGATCTCTCTTTCATTTTAGAATACAAATTGAAATTTATTTCTCTCCACATGTGAGATTATGTGTTGAAGTTTGTGTTGCAGTTTTTAGTGATAACCTTGCTGACACCTTGTCGTTTTCTGTTATTGTTATCGATTTTTGTCAAGTTTTCATTCATAATTGTCTTTGTTGACATAAAATTTTATTCTAAATCGGAGTATAGATACTTATTCCAATTCACAGATTTAACTGAACACCTGAATCGTTAATGATTATACCTAAATAGGTATGGACTGTAGATCCCTTTATAGGCCTGTGTCATCAAGCTAAAGCTAATTGATAGATCTGTGAAAAGTAATATGTAACTGAGACGCACGCTTTAGTTTCATATAACTGTTCACAGGCTACATTATCATAAATATTCCGATCTCGAAGTGAATAGGTGTAGATTTATTGACTGATATACCAGTCTTTTTAGGTCAGCTATAGATCATCATCATCATCATCAGACTATATTAGTCCACAGCTGGACATAGACCTCCCCCAATGAGCGCCATAGCGCCCTGTCTTCGGCTTGACGTATCCAGCATCTACCTACAGTCTTTCGCAGGTCGTAATCCCAGCTATAGATAATCTAAGGAAATTTCCCGAGAAATTCCCTCTACAAGGGTTTGTTTACAAATTCACAGATGCGCAATGCTCTTCGGAATGTATAAACAAACAAACAACCTATGAGTTCAGCTATGCAGACTATGCACATAATGATAACATTAATTGAAAAGGATTGCGATGTCACATTAGCAGAGTTAGTTTATTTTGCTTGCAGACATCCGTGAGAGATAAGAAATGTATGGAAAAACAAAGTCACAAAGAAAATTGCAATAACATTAATCAGCTAGTGAGGAATTTTCTTACAAAAATGGGTAAATATTGTAAATATTGAGAGAGATAAAGTAAGCCAAGTTATCTTGGAAAGATAACGATTAATATCCTGATATTAACTGCTGTCAATAGGTTTTCAAAATTACTTTTTAAAGAATTGCGGCTGCAATTTATAAAAAGTTTCAGTACTAGATAAAACTTAAGGTATAAAATTTAAGGTCAGCTGGAAGAAAACTCTTTTAAGGGTTAAGTTCGCCTTTGTTATAATTATCTAGAATAAAGTTTCATCGTGGAAGAAGAATAACTAGCAAGGATCAATATTAGGTCCTTTTTTATTTTTAGTATATGTAAATGATCTTCCGTTTTTAGCAAAAGATCTTTGTGATATTGTCTTATTTGCTGATGATACTTCATTGATTTTTAAAGTTGATAGAAATAAAGATAACTATGACGATGTAAATAATTCGCTTTCACAAATATTAGATTGGTTCACCGCCAATAACCTACTACTCAATGCTAAAAAGACTAAATGTATAAAATTCATGCTACCGAATGTAAGAGAACTCCCAACAAACATAATGCTGAAGGATGAGATTGTTCACCTTGTAGACTCTACTGTATTCCTAGGGTTACATATTGATTCTTCTCTTCAATGGAGGTCGCAAATAGAGGCTCTGGCAGGTAGACTTAGTTCAGCAGCTTATGCAGTTCGAACAATTAGATATATTACCAATGAAGACACAGCTAGGTTAGTTTATTTCAGTTACTTCCATAGTATTATGTCTTATGGTATTTTGCTTTGGGGACAGGCAGCTGACATCCAGACCATATTTGTTCTTCAAAAAAGGGCGGTACGCGCTATTTATAAATTAAAGCCACGAGATTCTTTGAGGGAATTATTTCAAAACATTAATATTCTGACTGTAATATCGCAATACATCTATGAAAATCTAATGTATACCCACAAAAATAAGGATAGCTTTATGAAAAAGTGTGATGTTCACAATAGAAATACAAGAAACAAGAACAAGTTACACATCCCATCATTTAGATTACACAAGGTAGGGAAATCATTTATGGGCAATAGCGTGCGCTTCTATAATAAGCTTCCATCTGAAGCAACTGAGCTACCTATTCGTAAATTTAAAAATTACATAAAAATAAATCTTATCAAGAAGGCTTTCTACTCCATAAATGATTATCTCAATGATGTTAATGCTTGGCCAGATGTCGCTCAGTTTCGCACCGACAATAGTATCTAAGTAATTTGTTATTGTGCATAGCTTTACTTAAATATTGACATGTATCGAATCATATTATATTTAGACTTAAATAGGCAAATAACCATGTATTAGACATATAAGAGATGAACATACTAGTGGTTTCTTTTTCACTTCTTCCACTAGTGGACAAAAAATTGAAGTGAACAGTAAAATAATTTTATTTGATAATAATTTAATGTATAAAATATGACTTGTCTAAGTGCTTATTTTGTAAGCCTAAAGAAATAAATGATTTTTTACTTTACTTTTACTTTTACTAACTAAATAAACTTAACCTTTACACCAAATCAAGCAAACGATAAAAGTTCTTAATTTAGTCATTCAAATAATTTCACGACTACGTTTATTCATAAAATTATAAATACAAATGAAACTAATCATTAGTAACACAGCATTCGCAGACATCTTTTTATGGTCCTGACAATTTGCCAAATTCCAAATAACTTTGCTATGGATGTGTCTGCAGGTATAGAAAACTTTGATATATTGATACACCTACTTAAATAGATGAAATTACAGAAGATGGTTTATGGTAGGTATCATTGAAAGATTAACTGCTTGCAAAGCCATAGAAAGACAAGACTATCAAGAAATCAATTATCTGGTAAAACGTAGTAAGTTGGAAAGTTTTCATAATTTTCTATAGCCTGTTTAAGTATTGCAATATCATGTAGGCACTGTTGTGAAAACAACGAAAACGATGATTTGCTTGAACTGTTTTTAGAAAATTTACAAACAATTATTATAGTATCGGTAAAGGTAGATTCAACCGAAATAACATCCGAGTCATACTTCGTAGTTGTGGTTAGAGGTGAATGAATTAAAGCCAATCGTGAAAGACGATAAATCATTTGAAGGAAGGCAAATCAATGATGGTTGTTTTGCATTGTGAGTAGAAAACAAAATATTTTTGAAAAGAGAAAAGAAGAAACTAGCCTTGTCAGCAGTGATACTGAGTAGGACCGTTTTTTTATGCTGGACAATCCACACAGTGTCATCTAGCCCAAAGGTAAGTAGAGCTTGTGTTATGGGTGACCGATATACTTAATACAATACAATTACAAAGATAGATATTTTTATTATACATAGATTACGACCAGAACACCCGGAAAAATCTGCAGATCGTACATACAATTGTTCCGAGGCGGGAATCGAATAGTAACCTCCTGCGTCGCAGGTGGACCTTTACCCACCGCGCCTCACAGGTCGTCATTATGAGGATGATGACACTGGAACAACAAGGTCTAACAACAAAAAACATTTTCTCACAGTGACTCATGCATGTACCGTACATTATGAACCAGTAATAAATCGTTGATTAGTTACGGGCGTACCAAATACTCTTGCCTCTGGCCATGTGCATCGGGTGTACTTGAATGTATCGAAATCATTCCCCAATTTGCTGCTGCCTTATTTATAGGCATTGGCTGAATTGATTGCAGATTTATATGAAATGCATTGCTGGAGCACATTAAATTACCTTTGTTCTGCACTGAGTTATTTTTAAGAGGCAACTTACCACTTCATTTTTGTCCGTATTACGAATTAACGGACCGCAATCTGTTCTCGTAGTCTATGACGCCCTCCGACCAGGTGGGATGACGACCTGCGAAAGACTGCAGGTAGATGCTGGATGAGTGAAGCTAATGACGCTGTGGCGCTCATTGGGGAAGGCCTATGTCCAGCAGTAGACTAGGCTGATGATGATAATGAATCTGTTCATTTATGCCATAAGTATTGACGTCTTCCTAACATTGTCCTAATCAGATATTTTTCTAGGTTTTTTCTGGTATTTTCAATTCATTGGACATATTCATTGGCAGGTACTTCATATTATTCTATTTCATATTTCTACCTAATTACGCCAAGATTCCAGTTACTGTGGTTTGTGGTAAGCAGTTGTTAGACATCTGATACCTAAGTATGATTCATTTTGGTAGATGTTTGATTTATCCGCCAATTATTGTAAAAATATGAGGTAATAAAGTAAAAGTGAATATTCAAATTCTTTAAAATGATGAATTTGATGATGATGAGTTCTCTATGCAAATAAAGCAAATATCCAAAGTTCATCCAATTAATCATTAACTGACTTTAATAGCTCATTACAACTCGACCAATTATTGTTTGAAAGAAGCCGAGCTACTTGATATTAACTGCGATGTAATAGAAAGTATGAACAATAACTTAGCGAAAGCTTCTCAGAGAAATTGATTTATGACTGTGGCGACGATCCGTCGTTTTTCGGAAACACTTCAATATATTAACATAACAATTATAAAAAGATTAGGTAATACGATTGACGGATGTTGTTGAGCAACTATTACGGAATAACTATGATGACTGGTCGCTGAACTTGGTTTTATACGAGCTTTACAACCCAGCTTTATAGGTGTTATAGCCACGGACAGCAACAAATCCAAAATTTACATAGACGATGCCAAACGAAGGGCTATTTAATTGCATACACTATTTACACAAGCGATATAAATACCTCTTTGCGTGTAGTACTCTATTCTTAAACAAATTTAAATAACCAAATAGTAAAGCTAAGTTAGACTATAGTAGAATGTGAATATATGTATACATACATTATATTACTATAATACTGACTTATATTGTGAAGTCCAAAATAGTTAATTGTCTTGTAATCTGTTTTACTTACGAGTATTTGTTACTTTCATAAAAACTTAATTCAATTCTTAATTTCTATTTCTATACCAAAACATTGGCGATCACAATAGGCCTATCATGGCCGCCGTGATACGAAAGCCACCCCAAAGCAAATAAAAAAAATATACCAAAACATAAAGGTATAACTCCACAGAGCATCGTAAACCTCAAACAAATTGTTTACAAACAAGACCCACCGTGATTTGGCTCGGGGCACGAAAACAAAAGCACCGCTGAGCTTTCAACTCATCAAGGTGTGTTGGAAAAAGCTACATTAATTTAAGTAAAGCACACCATTACGCAATTATGTAAGTCAGAGGAAGGCAGACAATCAATCAAGCTTGACCGCATGTTGATTATGTGATTAAGTTAACATCACAGTCTTAAGGCTTCCACCATCCATAAGCGAAGCGGCGTGAAAGGCAATCAACACATCAACACATACGGAGAAGCGAGTAATGACGGAGCGAAAATGTGTTGTGAAGCGAAAGACTCTGCTAAATTTGACCCAACAACGCAAATTCCATTCCTGCTGAATCATCGCATATTTCAGCTGATATTCTAGTCATTCAACACGCGTCGCTCACGCTATATGTTGAAAAGACCGAGGTCTAAAACCCAATCGATGCCCCGGGCCAGAACGGTTCGTGCGTGACGTGTGCTCATAATGAATTTGTAATAATAATTACGAAAATAAACACTAAGAGGCATTTCGTCATTATTAGGTAATCGTTGTGTTTGTAGCCTGGTTGGGGACACTTTTGATTTGTAAGAATAATATTATCAAAATGGATTATATAGAATTAGATTGTTTTAACTTGTATGTACATATGATGGTAGGTAGGTACTTTTAAGTACCTACCATACCTACCACAGACGATTACATAAAGAGCAGGTGTTTTTAAGATATAGCTATCTTTAATTTCAGTTTTTAACTTTCTAATAAGTTAATATATTTAAAACAACCAAAAACTATTTATTATTTTGGAAATTTCATAAAAAAACGACCTTGACTTCCTCCTCAAACAAACAATAGAACCACAAATCACAAAAGGCTAATTGGGAGCCCAAATTTAAATAAAGTGAGCTTATTCGTAGATGACATGAAGTTTCGGTATCGAGAACGTGCAAAATGTCAACCGGTCCGTATTTATAGCCGCGGGCCGTACGCCAGTGAGTCACGTCAGACGTCGGCTGGGACACCCGTGAGCTCACTTACTCACTATACTCACGAAATTCTCTAAAGCTCAGTCACCAATCTATATAAATTAGCTTACAAATAGAAAATATTTTTAGCAGCATCAAAAATACCGTCAGTGACGGGATACGCTGTTGTCTTCTTTGTTTCCTTGTTTGCATTCCTTTCTCTACTTCCCGAAACAACGGTATTTGTAACGGTAACTGTATAAATTTCTTTTGTTCTATGTTATTTGTTGTTTTCAGCAGAAGAATTATCTTTAGGGTTTATTTTAGTTTTTAATAAGGAATTTGTAGAACAGTTCATGAAAGCTGTGTGTAAAATTCCCGCATGAGTGAAATCCTGATTAACATGTCAGGCGTCGCCAACACGTGAAAGTTACACGAAATCGTCGCGAGAGATAATATTATCAAAAACTAATATAATTTTATAATTTAAAAACTAAACGGTAGCCATTGATCAAGAAAAGTGTAGTTTAATTAAGTGGCGCTCACAGATAGGTTTTAAAAATGTAAATTAAACTGTCGGTGTCCAATTACCGAGGCGTGGAGACGGAATCGCTGTGATCACCTTCGCTGATGCTCTTAATTAACATTTAGCTTTTGCTACCGTATTTGTTCGCTTAAATCCCCTTCCCAGAGTCCCGTTATGGCCCTCGTTACTGGCAAAATTCAGACCGAGAATCACAAACCGGAAATAAATTGCAATTTTTAAGTTGGTCGCGCCGCGCTGTGAACGCGTCATGATTAAGCTCTTAAGTGTTTGCCATTTATGTCAGCTCCCAGTAATCGGAGTAGCTGAAACTTGGATACTGTGTAAATTATTGACGTTTTACATCAATGGCAAGAAGAGCACCAAGATCACGCTGCTTGAATCTGCAGAAAACGGTATCATACTCCTTAAACACCTTTTTGAGAGGAACGTTTCATATTTACGATTTTAAGGAATAATGAATATGTAGATTTTCTCTGAATGTTGCCTTTAAATTTTGAAAATACCTTTAGGCTTATAATAAACAAATCGTAAAATATATATCGGGTTTAGCAAATTCATTTCTGATTAAGTTGTCATGAGGAAAACCTGTATCCTTGTAAAGACCAGATTATGTATTCAGCAGGAAGCAGTAAAGGCATCCATTGCAACACCGGCCCAGATGTTCAGAGTTATCTAAAAGAGTAATGTTCTAGTTGATCACCTTGAACTGCTCACTATCGGACAGTGAAAGTTCTCGTTAGCGAAGTAATTGGCGCGTTTTACCAGGTCTCCGTCACTTGAGATCAGTTCCTAATGTAAACGAGCTCTTATTTTGATAAGTAAACTGATCGAATCAGCTATCTTAGCTTCCTTTTGCAATCAAATAGTCCTCAGCGTTTGGTCAATTATTTTCCAAATCTATTCGTTTGCCACAGAAAATAGCCAAAAACCTTGTGTTGAACCTTTAACACTTTAGCTACTGTTATTGCATCTGCTGTCCTACCAGTTGTTTATTTGCACGATTTGATAAGAGACTCAGATTCTGCAATATGTCCGACTAAAGTACGCTTAGGAGTTATAAACGTGACTGTCCAATTAGTTAACTGGGCTTGTTTTGCTTTGTTGCTTCTGGAAGTTTGACTGTGCCTACTACAAATTTGTACAAACAGATTCAGTCACTTGATAAAGCTTCTAATTTGAACCGAAGCGAGTCGTATTTCTAATCTCCGTCAATCCAAATAGAAGCCCTTTTATTCAATTATGGGCAAAAGAAAAAATATATAATGAATACTAGTACGTAAGCGAGTAGGTATGTAGGTGCAATGAAAGTTTTTCTAAAACAAAAACAGTTGGTACCTACATTGGAATGATTGATGATTGCTATTTCATTCAAAATTGAGTTACGGGCAACAGGATCAGATTTTATCTGCATATGTACCTACCTCATCAAACCGGACATGAAAAGAAAGTGTGACAGGTTATACAAATATTTGAACCATCCCACAAATTAGCATACATCGATTGTTTCAACTCCATTGACAGGGTTCAAGAGCACCATTCTGCCCGTGACCCGTAAGCTAATGCAAACAGAAACCCGTTCTCACTACTATTATGTTCCGTATGCCGTTAAATATCTTAGGTATTTGTAAAATGACAAGTTTATCACGATATGAAAAGGAATCTTACGACTCCAGAGTCCTGATCAGCAATGATTATGTACAATCATATTTCAGTCATTTCAGACAGCAGAACTTTACGATATTAACTGTCAAAAGTTATATACTTTTGCTATTTTACAGCATTTTCTATGATATAGGAAGTTTTGATGTCGAAATAATATACGAGCTATTCCATAACAGAGAAGACAGTTTTTATTAGGCGGCGAATAAAACATTTCGCGAAAAGCAATAGGGAAACCATAAAGCTTTTATTTATAAGTGTATCGTATTTCATGCAAATGTTCGTATCGTTTAATGGATAGTATTTAGCGGCGATAGCGTTAACGTGCCCATTGTGCGTTGTGGAATTGCCTGCTGGCTTACCTGGTTGGCTAACTCCTTCAATACGCGCTCTTCATAGAAAATATCTGTCTGTTCGTGCTCAAATCACAGTCAAGTGTTATACTATTGTGAAATAAAATTCTTCATCTTAGTTGCGTTCTCATTTCCTTAATGGAGTATAAGAATAGCTCTTTTTAAAATGGTCAAAAATAGAGTTATTTTCATTATTCTGAGTTGCTTGAGAAAATTTACCGCAAGTTGAAGCAAGTTCAATGAGTTTAACTATGTTGCCGTCAACGTCTCTAGCTTGTTACGTGAAACGAGATGCCGTGAAACTTATCATTATAGCAATTTACATCAATTTTAACTCATCGTTTGAGTTTTACAGCCGCTCTACAGTTTTACTATTAATGGCTTTACTTGTTACTTCATTTACATTGTACCTTCCAATATCTATAAAGCCCTCTGTTGCTTTCTCTCTAATTGAGCCTTGTAGTTATAAATTCATTGTAGGATACAACTTTTGTAACACCTCTTACCTAGTGGTTGCTAATTGCAGCTTTCTCTGTTTTCAAGCTGTTTCAATTGCTACGAGGTGTTTCATCGGATAAACAACTAGTTATTATAAATGTTACTTCACAGGATAGTAAAGCATGTAATGGCTTGCGTGGAGCTAATTATTTTATTCTTGTTGCAGCTGTGGTTGTTCGATACCTGACGAAGCGATACATCGGGGAATACAGTTCGACTGGAGGTAATATTTTGTTTATTCATTCTACGAGTACATAACTACGTTTGTAAATCATATCAATTGGCATCGGTATCATTGTGTTTGCTTCGTTGATATGTTAAGAATGTCAGAGTAGACTGAAAGACAGAAATGGTTGAAGACAAGCCCTTGCTAAGGGCACTCACGAGGTGCCAAGCGGCGAGTGCCAATGGGCGGTTTATTTGCGATATTGGCATCACCACGCGGAGATCCAAGGCTGAACTGGCGCCCGGGCCGGGCGATGACCTTTCACTAATATATTGCAAAAAAAAAACTAGATTAAATTTTAGGCTAACATGTAATTTTTTTTTCTTGTACGAGTATGAACAGTTTTCATAAATCTTTTAATTAATTCACACGAGGTCATATAACAGCATATGAGTTAGTGTTGAATTTAATTTAATTATTATATCATCTTTCACGCATAAGCTTGCATTGAATTTGGTTTACATCGTGATTTTGCAAATCTTAACTAGTAAAATAGTTTTTCTGAGAAGCCTAGCCAGGTCGGGTCGTCTCAATATGATTTATGTTTCAATTAATTATAATTTGTTACCGTCGGCTAGCTAATAGATTTGCAATTGATCTGCCGTATCGATCAAGAACATTACAAGCACATGTGACCTACTTGCGGCTGATTTTATCAGCAGAAGGCAATACATTACATTAGCTTGAACTGATTACAACAGGCTATGAAGAAACATCGATTGTTTAAAAAAAAGTCGACTTATAAGCAAAATGTATTTATAAATACATCTTAAAAACGAGAAAAAGTGAAATGGCTCTTTCAAGCAATACTAATGAGGCTACTAATTAGTTCAATGCTCTAAATACAAGACTAGAAGGAAGATTATAAAATGATGTTGGTTTCAGATTTTCTATATCAACATCGGGTAGCTGTAGACGGTGCTACTTCGGAAGTGGAAGTCTTGGACACTTGTGGTTGTGCGGTAAATATATGTTTTATTCCCATTGTTAGTGAATTTCGTAACAGATTTTAAAATTTTAAACTTTACTTGTCAATCTACTGGAATATGGTAGGCACACCGATATAAAGAATATAAACTTTCAGGAAGTTTCTATGATTTTTTTATTCCCTAAGTACTCCATAAACTTCAGATTGTTAGGGAGAACCCATGTAAAACAAAACAAAAAAAATCCCTCAAGTATCACAATTTTGTTTTGTTTTATATAGCTAATGAGGAACTAAAACTCTCAAAGTCTCAAGCTATATAGGTAAACAAACCCTCAACCGTTCCACATCTCTTGGCAGCAACCGATCAATTTAGATCCATGATCTAAATAGCCCATCTCACTGTTCCATTTCCTGATTCAGAAACGTGGCTGCCTAGCAGAGCACCTTCGATGGGGAGATGCGTTCGCAGTCGTGTACTCCGTGTGCGATCGACGCTCGTTCCTGGCGGCTGCAGAGCTTCTGGCGTTGCTGGAACGGACCAGGCTGCCAGGGTGTACAGCTGTGACATTGCTGGGGAATAAACGAGACTTGGAACATGCCAGGTTAGTGGAGATTACTGGAGTGGTTGAATCGACCTTCATACACTGTACATCTTGAACGGAGGTCATCTTAAACCTTTGTTCAAGATTTACCTACACAGATATACAAAGACAAAGTCCAGTTCATTATTACTAATATTTTCACAGGCAGCTGCTAAGCGCGTTTATAATGCGTGTATATGTATGTGCTGTTGTGTGTCTTGCCAGTGTTTTTGTAATAAGTAATCGTTGGATCTCACTGCTGATCAGATTCAAAACAAGAAAAAAAAAGACGGGACATTTTTATCAGATAAACTCTTGCTATGAAATCACCGTAACTAAAAACTGAATAAAAATCGGCTCATGAGTGAGGTGATACGATGATACTCACATGGTACAGAAAAGACAGTCACATCGTACGATATACGTCAAACTTAAAATATGTACATTTCTTCCTCGTCGATGTAAACAATACTAGGCAGCATCGATATACTTGAAAGCTAACGAATTTGATTTTCTTCCTGACCAGAGTTGTGAAAGCAGAAGAAGGTCAGGAGTTATCTCTCCGCTTCGGGTGTCAGTTCTACGAGGTGTCAGCAGCCGAGTCCTGCGCCGGCGCCGCGCTGGCCTTCCACGCGCTGCTGCGGGAGGCGCGCTCTTTGGCCCTGCTACTGCCCACGCCGAGACGGAAACTAGCTGCTTACTCAGTCTCCAAGGTATTGAATGTTTGTTATTCTTCTCGCTTTTTCTAATAGGCGTGAGTAACCGTTTTTAAACATGTGAATTGAGTGACTGGAGAGGTATTTAAAATGCATGTCCAGTGACACTGTCGCAAAAGCTGACGCGTGGCGCGACTTTCATACTTTAATTTTGGGATCCTTAGTCAACTAAGGCCGCTAAATTTATCCCGCGGGATCAGTTGACCTAATGAATCACTATTTTAAATTAGGCAACATATCCCATTGATACATGTGCCTTTTATATTCGTTGATGAGTTCTTGGTGGCTTGCATACCCAAGCCAGGTTTTATTATTTTGTGTCTCATTTTATGAATTTCATAGATCGCTTATCGCGGAGGCCTATCATTGCCTCATAAAAATACCCTACCAGTCAAACCTATCATATCGACTGTGACATATCTAAACGATCAAACCTTATCCCGCAGGTGATCGGCACGATCCTTGGCTTGAGCAACAAGAGCGTCCGAAAGAAACGACCTTCACTCAGCATATGATGCGGCGAGCTCGCTACTGGGACCCTATTCACTCCCTGATAGGAGCTTGTTTTATTTCTGTATCACACAGAATTTTATCTCTATCGGTACGAGGTTGTATCTCGGAGATTTGTCGACTGACGCCGGCTTGTGAAGCTATCAGATTCGGTTTTACGACTATGGTAAAGAAAATGCAAATGCCTCGCAATGCCTGTTTTATTGGCTATTAATAATATTCAGTATTTTCTTGTTAATATAGAAGGTAATGTTATACTTTGTATGGATGTTAATGAATGTTGTTTTTTAATTATTGAACGACTTGACACTTTCTGATAGGGTAATTAAATAATGTAATATCTTGGTAATATTTGAGTGGTGGGTTGATGTTGGCTTTGGTATTTGCATACAGTTTAATGATTCGTGATATGATAGGATTTCCAAGTACTGACCACTTGTATCGACTTTAGGTTTGTAACTTACGACAAGAGAGTTCTACGTACGTTTGCTATTAAATTTTCTTGTTGGAAATAAAAGACAATTAAATAGAAATAAATGACTGTTAAACTGTACTTAAATATATTTTTTAGATGTATGCCAATGATCATAAATTATACTGATAACATGTTGTGAGATTGTCACACCTATCCCTACTGTTTAATTTTGTACCTGCCTAGCTAATTAATATACTCCACGTTTTTGCCCCCCTCCATAAACTTTAAAATGACTAAAAATTACTGTTAATTTGCTAATTAAGAAATGTCTCAATTTTGTGATACCACGGTGTGATACCCCCCGGTGATGAGGTTTTGTTTTACAACTATAAAAATGGAATAGTATTGAGCCTATGCCTTCTGTTATTGTTTTAAAACCTGAAACCCGATGATATAAATAAAAATGATTAAATTATTTACTGTGTTTATTTCTATACCTTCTGATATCTGCAAACCTAGGCTGGTCCTTTCCGACTGATAACAAGAACATTGCCTATTGCGTAGAAAAGGAATATCAAGATATAAAATCAGATATAAGGTGGCAATGGTAAAGAATTTACATGCAGATTTCTGCGAGCTATAAAATATGCCTCTGCTGTACATCTACGTCGGAACTATCCACTTATATTAGAGAACCTTTTACACTATCCTAGTTCACGTTTCTTGCAACTTCAATAGTAAAATAATATCATGAGGAAAATCTCAATGCTGCAAAAGAAGTACAACCAAGAACTCGAAGGTTGTAAATAGATAGCGAGGAAGGAGGAAGCTTCGAAAAATAATGAGTTAGGTAATACTTTTGTCTATCTAATGTCTTAGCAAGCAACGGGGTGTACCTACCCTCAGAGTACTATCTACGTGGATCCTTCAAAAAATAAACTAAATAATGCACACAATGGTCTAAAACAGTCAGTAAATTATGACTAAAACATAAGATTACTTAGTGACGAAAAGAAACTAATGCAGCAGAAAAAGCGATTATGATATAGATGTTAATTTTGCTGGATAATGTGAAAGCACGTTTAGAGGCATTTGAGATAAAACACAACCTTAATTAAATGAGAACTTTATTATGTAGGTGTTTTCTTGTAAAGAACGATATCACAGCTTCTGTAAACACGCGGTTATACAGCACAGTACAGTGCCGCTGTTACTGCTTGTTACGCTGTGTACAAGCTAATTATAACTACAGGTTTCAAAAAACCTCGACAAAATGTTACTGTAGATAAGCTGGGTAGTTCTACCTAGAACTACCACACGTGCCACGTACCACACAATGCCACACGTCAAACTCTTATAACAGCCGCATTTTTGGTAGCAAGTAAAAAAAATAACATGTTTTTGAGGCAAATAATTACGTCGTAGTAAATCCATTACCAGAAGATAAAAAGGGTAAGCTACAGTGCTAATGTGAATAAAATGTTAGTATTCGTTTACCAAATAAAGTGCATTTTTATATACACCAGAAACGTGGAAATTAAATATTTATACGTCGTAGAAAATAGCTACACGAGTAGCACTAGTGTAACATTAGGTAGCACCGCTGTAATCGGAATCTCATTTCATTACCATAATATAGCCTCGTATACTCCTGGTAGGTGTTTGATTTGTTTATTTATGCTAAGCGGTTCAAGATTACGTAAAATATCCTTAAATTATATTCAAATAACGTTGTTAATATTGATTTATTGATTTGACCAAACGATTATAAAGCTTTCATAATGATCCCATGTCTTCCAAATTGGTTATTTCACGTATAGATATTTGAAAGTATAAACAACCATATAAGATAGCAAGTTTTCGCAACTGGCAAAAGTAATTCAGTAACAGGAAAAATACAAAATAAGTAAGTATATTTGATGGCCTGACGTGACGTGTAAAAAGTTTAGAATGGATGGATGAATATAAGATTTGGATTAATTCTCAAAGGAAAATAAAGAAAGATAAAATAAATATAAATAAATAAATAATGCTGGACAATTCACACAGCATTATCTAGCCTCATGGTAAGCAGAGCTTGTGTTATGGGTACTAGATAACTGATATACATAATACAATACATTACATAGATAGATATTTTTTATTATACATAGAAAACGACCAGAACACCCGAAACAAATATCTGCAGATCGTACACACATTTGTTCCGAGGCGGGAATCGAACCCGCAACCTCCTGCGTCGCAGGCGAACCTTCGCCCACCGCGCCACATCGGTCGTCAAATGGGGGACGTTTAAATAAGTGATCCCTTTCGGCATCCGCTACAATTGTGCTAATATACCACGTAGGGATCAAACCTACATGTCTCGTTGGATTTTTGTCTCCTATGCCACATAACCACGGACATAAGCATACGCTGATGTCCGTAGTAAATGTAGCTGGCCCTCCGGTCTGGTGGGAAGACAACCTGTGAAAGACTGCAGGCAGATGCTGGATGCAACAATCTGAAGACCGGGCGCTATGGCGCTCATTAAGGGAGGCCTATGTCCAGGAGACTATTAAAGGTTGATGCTGATGATGAAATGAAAATCCATGTAAAAAGCGTTTGAAGCTTTAAAGGTGCTAACTCGTTTTACTAATTCAGTCTCAACGAGTAAGTAAAGTACTGGTAAACACCGAACAACATATTTTCTCAGTTAATGTCATAATTAGGCGTAATTTTTCGCTAAGTTACATACTAGTTTTGCGATAAGTACAGGCAACGTCATCAATCGGTCGTTGGTCTTGGAAAAGTTGGTCTATCAGCGTTCGTCAGAAATCATTTTCTTATCTCATTAGCTGCTTTAAATATGTACCTATTAGTAAATCGAAATACGAACAACTTCATGATAAATTGTTTCTGGCGTCAGTCGGGCGGGCGAGATGTACCCTAACATTTATCCTGTCTTTAGTATCCGCTCGACCCTACCAGGGTTAGGGTAAATCTCGCCCGCCCGATTCTAGAAATGAGATGACAAAGCTTTTTATAATCTTTAAACCGAAAGCCACCAAATGAATTTGCAAAGATCTTCACCACCTTCACTGCTAAGCTTCACTAATGTAACTTGGAGGAGCGCGTCATGGTGTAACGCACGAGCTGCTTTACAACACCATGTGCGTTAGTAGCAGTCAGAGTGTTAACGTGTGCTCTGCCTTGCAATGTGACATGGGGACTCCAGTGGACGTAGCATGAAAGCTTGCTCAGTCGTCGATCTGTGCTTGAATAAAGGTTTTCTATGGCCTAAGCGTTACTCAAGCATAAATATCGATCGATGACTGAGAAAACTTTCTTAATACGGGTTTCCTATCAAAAACATGAAAGCATGGAACTTGCTCACTCGCGTTGATCTATGCTTCAATACTTATCGCGTTTCTATGGTTTAAGTGTTACTCGAATATCTATCATTAAGTAAACTTTTATAATACGGTCCCAATTTCCTATCAAATACTGGACTGGAATGAGTTATTTTTTGTGTTGTTTTTAAATAATTATATGATACAATATCTAAGGTCAATGTTTGTCTAAGGTCAACGTCTAAGTTTTTTCAATTTAAGATCTAGGATAATAATTAATACAGGTTAACTTGTATTTATGTCAGATATAGGTTAACTTGTATCGTTCGTTAGTAGTTAACGAACGATCTGACAACAATACAAGTACCTAGATTATCAATTTATTTTAAAATTAAGTGAGAACTATAGTGCTAAGACAAACCTAACATAGGCTTTAAGGCACTACTAACTTAATGATGTAATCTATTTGTATGAATAAATAATCTATCTATCTAGGTAGATCTAGGTACTGCTTATCATGTCGGTTGTCACTACAGAAGGTCTCGCCTTTATAGATATTATTTTATAGGAGTTTATGGAGTTCTATTCTTCGCCAAGTCGAGAACACCAGCTATTAATTGGTTTCTTATCGATAGCTCTCTCTCAATAGCATGAACATAAAACATGATTGACAAAACGTGACACTTTCCTCTCATTGACCCCGAAATTATTTCAACTTTGGGTTTCCAAAATATTAATTCAATGAACTCGGAAAATTGGGTTAGCTCTCAAATAAATAATGCGTTTCCAGAATTGCTTACGAAATTATAAACTTGCGAGTTCTTAGAACAATTAACGCATCCTGTCGACGAAACTGTCATTTTAGCTGGAACTAGTAGTAACACTTAGTTAGTTGGTAGACATTAAATGATAACTAGTAACGTAGGTACATGGGCCATGGCGGCTGCGACGTAAGAATCGACCCCTATAACTCAACCTGAGGACGTCGCAAGATTCGAGAAAAGGAACCTCCTAGATTCCTTATGTGAATTTTTAACACCTGTACTGCGATCACAAATAATAATAAATAAATAAAATATGTATATAAATAAATAATAAATATAATAATGCTGGACAATCCTCACAGAAACATCTAGCCCCAAGCTAAGCAGAGCTTGTTTTATGGATACTAGATCACTGATTAGATTATACATAATACAATACATTACATAGATATATATACATATATATATATATATATATATATATATATATTTTATTATACATGGAATACGACCCGAACACCCGAAACAACTATCTGCAGATCATACAAAAATGTGTCCCTAGGCAGGAATCCAACCCGCAACCGCCTGCGTCGCAGGTGGACCTTCGCCCACCGCGCCACAGAGGTCGTCAAGCTAGCCGTGGACGTGTCTTTGCTGAGGTACATTCAGTATGTTGTGAATTTGTAGATGAATATTTGGTCCATTAATGTATAGACATCAGTAGTCCAAACTATTATAGAATAGGCCAAACACGTTATAGTATTTGGAGGTATCTACCTAGGTACCTGCGTATTATATAGATATCGACTGCCTCCGTGCCATGTCTTTCCTGGCTCGCTATAAATAGCAATAGACAAATGAATGGAGCCAACACGGGCTGTAATATTGAAAGCGTCGTGCAGAGTGTCTCATTCGAGCGGATACTAAAGACAGGATAAATGTTCGGCAATTAACACTTTGCAGTGTAGATGCAGGCGTTTTAAATGGCTTATACACTCAGGTGAAGACAATTGAATAAGTCACGAATTAAGATGGTTTCAGCACCTGAATCAGATCAGATGAAAATAGCCTCTGTCAAATCTCAAAACCATTCGAAAACTAAAAAATCGACAGTAGCCTACCAGCAGGAAACTATTATACCTACTTCTGTCAAACTACGAAAATTAGATCCTCTCTATTCATTAGAGTCGTTCTGTAAGGTGCCAAATGTGTGGAACTCGAAAACGACGAAAACTATTTTATTTACCTACGTCGTCATAAACTTATGCACTGGTAGTAACTGAAAGACTCTGATTTGTCTAGAGTCCAGAGACCAGTCAATTATAATAACACACGGTGATGGCATCGAGACAAATTATACGATCGCGCTGACAACGGGCACCACGAACACCTCCACAACATCGCGCCGCCCCAGGAAGATGATCGCCCATGGCGACCCCGTCCGCGGGACCTGATCCCTGCGGAACCACCATAGAGTCCTTGGGTTTACCGAATGCAGCCAAAAAAAAACATTGAGAAGTAGGGAAAAAAAAAGAAGATTTCCCACAAAACCCAAGGACCAAGGGGTCGTCACCCCTCGAGTTGACGCCGGGGTAATGAGGCAAAGCCTCGAGGCCCCTCTCTGCGCCCCCACCAGGGCCGGAAAGAAATTTATTGATTGACAAATTATTTGAATGTCTCAGCTGATAATTAACATTAAGCTAGCAACACGACTGTCTATTCGAGTTCCCACAGGATTGATGGAGGAGCCACCCACCAGATCCAAGGGATTTAAATTGCCTGGCATTCATCAGGACTGAATGCACTTCAAGCAGATGATAAATGTAAGCTTTTCAGGCAGCTCTGAGACGTGGGTAATTGCGGATGGTCTATTCAGCTTCTTTTATTTTTATTGCTTGTTTCATACTTAGGAGTTAGGGTTTCTATATTAAAGACCGTACCTTTAATCCCCCAATCTCCCTATATAATTTTGATAATATACGAGGGAAGAGTTTAAAAAAAATATTTGGGTGTTTTAAAAATCTGAGTATGCAGGCATCGAGTTACAATGGTTACAATATGATGACCTCTGTGGCGCGGTGGGCCAAGGTCCGCCTGCGACGCAGGAGGTTGCAGGTTCGATTACCTCCTCGGGACAATTGTGTGTACGAGCGATCTGCTGATATTTGTTACGGGTGTTCTGGTCGTTATCTATGTATAACAAAAAATATCTCCCTATGATATCTAATTATATTAAGTACATAATATAATCATCTAGTACCCATAACACAAGCGGGCTAGATGATGTTGTGTGGATTCATCATCATCATCAGCCTATGGTAGTCCACAGCTGGACATAGGCCTCCCTAATGAGCGCCATAGCGCCCTGTCTGTCTGTCTGTGTGGATTGTCCTGCATTATTTATTTATTAATTTTATTTTATTTATATTATAACTCGATATTGCATGAAGCTGATATTGACTTCATTACGAATTACCTTTAATAGAGACAATACCATAAATACATGTTTGAAATTTATAGATTAAAAAAGTGTTATATCCAGAAGGTAAAGGTGCTTAACACTTCGAGTGCTGAAATCTCACCGTATGTGTTTTCTACAAGTGAATCGTAAATCCACACTAGCGCAGCGGCTGAGAAAATACAGATCTGTGTGACTCAGCACAGTTGTAATGTTTTTCGAACGAAACGCATGTGCGGCGCAGCACAACCGCTGTGTAGAGCGGCAGCACGAATGGCTTAGGTTAAAAAAAAAGATCGCAGTGGTCGAAAAAAGTCCGCAGTCAAAGTGTTAAGAGGAATCATACCTAATCATTCTAGGAAGTGGGCTTTAGCACCAAACACCCGGTCAGTCTAAATACAACTCGTTCTGGCAATATTTGATACTCAGAGTGCTTTCTAAGAATGCTTACGTTCTTGTGTTACCTATGCCGCATGCTCTTTTATGAAACATAGGTTATGCAAATCATACATAGCATCAACATAGCATCAATCAAACATAGCATCTTGCTGATTTGATTTCATTTTAGGTGAAATTTCGATAGAAGGAAATGTATATTAAAAAAAATGTATATCAAGGAGAATGGGACATATTGGAATTCAATGGGAAGATAAATCTTGTTCATAAGTCTAAAGTCATTTAAAACGGGATATTTACTATGATTTGTTTTTTTTTGATTTTGTGTTTTTTAGTGCTTTCAGTTATTCCGTGATCATGGCGCATGAAACTGTGCCGAAATATTGGATAACTCAAAAATGAAATCATGGTAAATATCCCGTTTTAAATGACTTTAGTGTTAATAACCATGATAGATATATTCAAAAGTTTTCTTGTTCAAGAGTGTTGCTATTTAGTTTACCAAGTTATTTACTTAAATCTTCTAGGTGACGGCTTAGATTTTTAGGAAATGTATTTATATATGTAGGTGTAAATAAGAGTTGTTATTTGTCGTTTTATTAGTTATCTGTAAGTAAGTTTATCATACTAAGGTCATTTAAAACGGGATATTTACCATGATTTGATTTTTGAGTTATCCAATATTTTGGCACAGTTGCATGCGCCATGATCACGGAGTAACTGACTTATGACTTTAGTATTAATAACCATGACATTTCAAAAGTTTTATTAAGTTTATCATATTTATTAACTCGTATGTATATCAAAATTAATTATAATATATCCATCATAACAACATTGTTTTGAAAAAGTAATTTTATAAGAAGAAGCATAACAGGCAATTTATTTATTTATTTAAGAAGATAGGAGTTTACAGTATAAACCAAAGCGCTCACTATCTTATGGGACTATAAAACATTGTTCAAACTTAAATATATTAACAGATTTTTTATAATAACATTGAGCTTGTCGTGAAATATGTCGACATGCTGGAACTCGTGCACGAACTCATTCAGCAATGTTTTAATTATGTATCTTCGTATATGACATGGTCCGTTAGTCATTGAGCTTCAGCTTGAGTCATTTGGTAATTTTAACGATAATAAATAAATAATGTGTATAATTAAACCAATAAAATTGTGATTAATTGCTACCAATTCAGCTACTGATCCAAAAATGAATTGCTTTGCGCAACCGGAGCCGTATTTACGGTAAAAATTTACAATCGAAAGTTTAGAAATGTATTGTTTACTAGATTTCGCCTCAGACAGTTCTATGGCTGCTATAAAATTACCATAAAAACTCGAATCGGCTGCCCACTCCTGGGTCTATCCGAATATATGTATAAAATTGATGAGTGGTTGACTGACTTCACATTTTAAATTATAATTTTTTTTAATGTATGGTTTATGACGGCTGATAGGCTAGAGTGGGAGAAAACACATGCTGTACCGACCATCTAGTGCGAAAAAAAAAACAAATGACGGTGACGAAGATAAGTTCGAAAACTTTCAAAAGCTTGGTCATGGAGTTTTTTTTTTCTAAAACTTCCCGTTCTAGTTTCCTACCGTAGTCTAATTAACTCCCAAAATACTCAAACGCAAATCAGGTTAAATTATATATAGATTTTAATTAAAAACAGCAAAAAAAATCGCGACTTGATACTTGATATTGCTTTTTGGGAGTTGATGAATCAATCCATACTAATATTAAATACACGAAAGTAACAATGTCTGTTTGTTATCTTTTCACGCTTTGGTATTTGAATCATCATCATCATCATCATCATCATCAGCCTATATCAGTCCACTGCTGGACATAGGCCTCCCCCAATGAGCGCCATTGGCCATTGCGCCCTGTCTTCAGCTTGAGCATCTACCTGCAGTCTTTCGCAAGTCGTCATCCCACCTGGTCGGAGGGCGTCTTACACTACGTTTACCGAGTCGTGGTCTCCACTCAAGAACACGTTTGCCCCAGCGGCCGTCGGTTCTTCGCGAAATATGGCCGGCCCACTGCCTCTGCTCAGCGAGCTATGGAAAGAGCTATGCTCGGAGTTTCTCTGAAGGATAGGGTTCGCAACGAATACATCCGACAGAGAACCAAGGTTATCGACATAGCTCAAAGAATTAGCAAGCTGAAGTGGTATTGAAATAAATAATAATAATAAATCATTTATTTCAGACCATTGAATAGTAACACATAATTATAGTATAGTATAGAGTATAGAATAGTGACATAGTATTTGATATCAGAGTTTGAAATACACGTTTCTTCATAAATATCCTCGTAAACAAAGTAACAGGCGGGAACTAGTTCTGCTCACGATACAGATCTACCTAATGGATTACTGGTCATTTCGAGATTTGGTAACATTGATAATAATCTACAACAATAGATATGTACCGAATAAAAGATAAGGCATAACTGTACGTAACCTCAATGTGTGCTATACGGAAAACGGGAATTTTAAACTAGAATAAGATAAAACTTTAAAATTATCATGGTTAATAACACTTAAGTATTTAAATCGGGACATTTACTATGATTAATGATTTAAGAATAAGATACTTTAGAATCAAACAGTTCAATAAATTTCTTTCCGGCCCTGGTGGGGGCACAGAGAGGGGCCTCGAGGCTTGGCCTCATTACCCCGGCGTCAACTCGAGGGGTGACGACCCCTCGGTCCTTGGGTTTTCTGGGAATACCTTTTTTTTTCCTACTTCTCAATGTTTTTTTTTTTTTTTTTTTAAGTTTTATTTTATATATTTTTGGTAATTTTACCAATACATAATTAATTATTCATAATCAACATTTTATTATAATAAATATTATAAATAGGTTTATAAAGTTGATGAAATAAACAAAGTTAACCCACTGTATACGTAGGGTATATTATGCAATAGGTAGAAACTAATCTCAGCTAAGTATTTCTAAGCAGTGTCCTGTGTGTCGGAAGAATTTACTCTTCTAACTTAGCCCGTTGGTATCGTAAGAGGAATCTATCGAGAGGAACGGCAGCAGTTTACTTCGATGTATGTAACATTTCTCTCATCTAAGCTAACTTAGTTTCGCTTATCTCGCAAACTGATGCAGTTTTTCACTAAAAAGCTTAGTTTTTCTATTTTCGGTCCAAACCCGCATTAGTATTGGGAAAACATTCTCCGAGCTATTCAGTCAGACGTCCTTACTGATGATGGGGGTATCTACTCCGTAAGAACCTGTTATTAAGTCACTTTCATAGATTTCAAGATAATAAATATAGCCAGGCTTATTTTGATGAGGTAAACATAAACATCATGTTAAACGACCCACATTTCGCTAAATGTTAGGCCTATTAGAAACTTGTTGCACACCATTAGGACATGCGATAAATGCATGCACCTCTCTATTACGAAAGAATCTTCTCTTAAAATAGTATTGGTATTTGAATATTAAAACAGGCATGTATGCCTTATGAGGGCATCACTAGCATTCCATGTCTTGCATTATGATAATATGCCATTTTCAATGTGCGCATCGTATGCCCTATCTGGCGCCAACATAGCGCCCTTACCAGCCTTAAAAAGCAATAAACACACATTATTTTCAAGCAAAAAAACACCTAATCTTTATGGAGGGAAGGGTTTCTTTCGAAAAGCTAGCTTCGAGACAAAAATGTGTAGCGTTCCTGAAATTTTTAATAGTGGAGCCAATAATGGCTTTAAATCGCGGAAAGTTTTTATAATTTCATGGTAACCGATTCAAAGATTTTATCGCGATATTTCACAACTTTAATCAATTACAATGAGTGGCTTGATGTTACTAAAGTATTGTAGTAGGTAGTAGTATTGCAGTTTTATATTGGGGAACTTTTGACAGCTAAGGTTTAAAAGCTGCAGTCGTGTAATAATAATATAATACACACAGCTTCGATATTATAGTAGTATGTATAGGTAAGCATATTTCGGGGAAGGCATTTTACCAGTGACGTAGGTATCTGTTCTGAATTACAAGATTGGTGGTGATGGTGAGCTTTGAGATAAAAGATTTGCCTGTTTGCAAACTAATTTTGTAGGAAGAAAGCAGCTCAAGATAAATCTGTGGAAATACGACACGAACAACTAAAGCAAGGCGAACTACTTGCATGTCGCAATGTAGAGTAATGAGGCCGTATTTGTATTTGGTACTAAAGATCATCTGAGAAGAGACAGGAGGTTTAACCTCTCTCATGCTTCTTAGGTAGGTATGCTGAGTGAAAACACTGATGCAATCGCAATGCAAGATGCTCTGTTAGGCCCGGACTCCACCAAAGCGGAGAAGAGATGAGAGGAAAGGCCAATAACCAATAGACCAATAGAACGTCGTTCACACATCTTGTCACAGCTCAGCTGCAGTGGATACCACCGAGCGGAGGTGTATCATATTTATATTGCACAATCAAAGCATCGTTACCGCGATTGCTGAAAAATTTTACTGTCCTGTAATTTACAAATAGGTCCAAAGGACAAAATCTGTAAATAATTTGAATAGAACTCTAGTTATAAGAAAACTAACACAATTGATTGTATAATTATCTGAATAACTAAATTGAATTATTATTATTAAAGCGGAAATGTGATCTGTGTCGCACGCAGCTCAGTTCCACCCCAGCCAGCACACATCTCCGCTTTAGCCAGCACACATCTCCGCTTTAGCCAGCACACATCTCCGCTTTAGCCAGCACACATCACCGCTTTAGCCAGCACACATCTCCGCTTTAGCCAGCACACATCTCCGCTTTAGCCAGCACACATCTCCGCTTTAGCCAGCACACATCTCCGCTTTAGCCAGTACACATCTCCGCTTTAGCCAGTACACATCTCCGAGCTAGCCAGCACACATATTCGCTTTAGCCAGCACACATCTCCGCTTTAGCCAGTACACATCTCCGCTTTAGCCAGTACACATTTGCGATCTAGCCAGCACACATATTCGCTTTAGCCAGCACACATCTTCGCGGAGCAGAGGTTCACGTGCTCAGTGGTTACACAGTGGTTAAGACCTGGTTAAGACGTAAGTGGTGTTTTTATTTCAAAATATTTTGGGTAGCACTAGACACTTTTGGTAAGATTGACCATTAAATTTGATGACTATATTAACGATAAGAAATTTTATGATCATTTCATTATCGATAATCAAGAGCAGGTTTAATGTTTCCATCGAGCGTTAATCGATTCGTTTCACATATAAATACTCAGATTACAGGACAGAAATGTCGCAATTTAGCTAATTATACCTTCCTTAAACAACGAAGGTGACGAGAAAGGATCATTGCTACGAGGAATGTTTGACATTAAATATAACTACAGTGCTACAAAGTTATCTTCTGGAGGTCTATCACAGGTATTGTTGTCTAGGGTAGAACAGAGAAATTACGACACATCGTTATTGCATGCGTAGAATATTTGAAATTCATTCCTTCACCTTTAATAATATAAGAAATGTGTTACGATGCGATGTCATTTTTCTCCATTCTACCCGGAGGATCAAAAGGAGGATGAAGATGGAACTGAGGCTGTGATTAAAGATTTATTCATAACTATTTTCTGCCCGCGGCTTCGCACGCGTTTGTTCTATGGAAACTTTTTAAGGCAATTTCTATCCCAAGGGACATTTGTGGGATAAAAACCTATGTTTGATTCCGGGCTTAGGTCTAAATCTATGCAAAATTTAAGCCGGATGCGTGAAGAAGTAACAAACATCCAAACTTTCGTATTTATAATATTAGTGTAATTCTAACATCATATCTACAACCCTTTGCTTAAGCATCTACCTGAACAGAGAACTTGATGGCACTTTATAACACTGCAAATGGTATCTTGTTCAACATTACATATCAAGAGACGGGATTTGAAAAATATGCTGGGATAGGTTCCACCGTGTGTTGACGGATAATTCGAGTTTTTTTACAGAACATATTATGCAAGGATAAGGTGATAAGGTTCCTAATGACAATTCATATATAAGGAACTTCTACTACACCGACTAACGAGACACTTGCTGAATAAATCAAAATAATGTTCTCTTATTGAAATCAATCTATCGATTTTCGTTTGTTTCTAACAAACCAAGCCTTGAAGAAGATGTTTCGAAGTGTTAATTGTGCTGAACAAGTCATCGCTGTTCCCGTCCAAATCATTCGCCAGAGATCAGTCCTTGAGATCCCATTGGGTTGTATCCATCCAGAAGCACGTCATTTTTTTCATAGATTTTAAGTAATGAAATAATCGCTGCATTGACAATTCAAATATCTATCTACCTAAAATCCCTAATGTGCAAGACGATGATCTGCACAAATTATGTTTGTTTTTTTTATTTTTTACAGGAGAAAATATGAGCAGTCAAGTTTTAAAACCCTTATAGAGAGTTTGACAACCAATCCCACTAAATATGAGCAGTCAAGTTTTAAAACCCTAATAGAGAGTTTGACAATCAATCCCACTAAATATTAGCAGTCAAGTTTTAAAACCCTAATAGAGAGTTTGACAATCAATCCCACTAAATATTAGCAGTCAAGTTTTAAAACCCTAATAGAGAGTTTGACAATCAATCCCACTAAATATTAGCAGTCAAGTTTTAAAACCCTAATAGAGAGTTTGACAACCAATCCCACTAAATATTGATCCTCAAAGAAAAAAGTATCTTCGTTCCATTCAATTCGTTTATTAATTCAGACAATTATGTACAAACAATAAATAACAATATTACATAACAAATATCTTAAAAGCAAACATACCTACGAAGTTCTAATTTAATACGGAAAATATATACAGGCAGGTGCTTTCTAGTGAAATTATGGAACAGGAAATAATAAAATAAGTATATCAATGGGAATCATCACAGTCACAACGATTACCATAGGATGCAATAAAATACAATCAGCAACAACATCAACAGATTTGAACTTGATTTCCATGAAATATCAGTGATCTTTACATGTGGTGTTTATTCTCGGTGACAGAAATCCGATATCCATGTGACCAGTATCGAAACTGGGAGCCGATCGATATTATCAATTATAGAGCACGCTATTTGAATATATCTGGTAGTTTTATTGGATATATGTACATATTTTGCCATTCAGTAGGTACTGGCAGAATAAGGCTGAGTTTCCACCAAAGATGTACAAGAGAGAAAGTTGGTGGATAGTTTCAAACCCTTAGAAGTCAAATCAAATACCAATAATAAAATATAAATTGCCATTATTTTATACATTTTCTTAAACTAAAACACATAAATTAATTACTTATCCCTGTGATACAAAACAAAGTATATTCAGTACATAGTAGTAACATAGTATATTCAGCATTGTGCTGCATGCCAAGACATGCGGCGCTGGTTTTAAATATGCTCACGTCGGGAGGTGGTCACCGATGGGATGAGATAGTGGGCTTAAAGTAGGTTCCTATATCCTTATATATATAAATATATATATATATATATAAGGATCCTATAATAAATATAATAGATAACAATGGGTCAAAAGTTTTTGTAGCATTTTGAGTTTGACAAATTCTATTGTGTAGATAAAATAAAATAAATAAAAATAATTAATAAATATTGCTGGACAATTCACACAGGATTATCTAGCCCCATGGTAAACAGAGCTTATATTATGGGTACTAGATAACTGATATACATAATACATTATACTGATATATTTTCGGTAAGCTAATCAGCATTGCCGTTTAACGTAACAATGCCGCCAGCATTCTAGGCTTAAATTTTCAGGAAATATATGTACTTAAGTGTTATTAACACTTAGTAGTAAGTATATATACACTTAGTAGTAATTGTTTTAATCTGTTATTGTTATTTTGTTAATAAACTTATATCGTTCTCAGTATATGAGTGTTTTGTTTTGTTGAGGTTTTCAAAGAAACGGTTTATCTATTGTAACTGTAAGTATCATAAAGATCGAATAATGCAATACTCCCATCTTTTAATAAACATGACTCATGGCCTAGTACTGGAACGGAGTACATTTAACTGGTACAGTCACATAAATAATAGACAATACAGCCGATTGCAATTCGAAGTGGCAGCTATGTAACGTAGTGTTGTTGTTTCTGCATCTGTGCATGACTGTACCAACACCGCGGTTTTATCTGAGGATGTTTTGTTTTGGTTTTATAGGGAATTAAGGTAATTTTATACTCAGGAAAAATACATATAAAATTTTTTCCACTGTATTTTAAGATCTTGTGGTTTTAAGCAACTTTCTATTGTATACCTATGCCGATTTCAAGGAAAACCAGACGCTTACGCTTATACAAACTTAACAAAAATTTATAAATACCACAAATATTATGGAACGTCAATTGTTCAAAGCAGTAGGTACTTGGTCTCTAGTTACTGGGTAGGTAATATAATATTTGGAATGTATTAAAATTCATTCTATCGATCTCTCCGTGCAGATAACACCTGAGTTCTGGACCTAGAGTAGAGTTCTGGACGATTCTGCGTCGTCACCATTGTTATAATAAACCGATTTGTTAGCTGAATTCGGCCCCTGCTTCCCATGCGGCTAGCACAGGACTGTGCTGGATTGTGATGCTTTGGAAGGCCTAATACCCAGCAGTGGGTAATATCCGACTGTGAATGATAATCACGATGAATGAAAGAAAAAGAAAGAAAATACATTTCACACCATCCATAACACATAACACGATACATTACATAGTAAGGAAATATAAAAACACAAGAAAACATTACAAGGATTATTTATTGGATATATATATGTATATATATTTATTGGATATTCAGTTCATATGGTAGTCAGTAACTGTTTTTATTAATAAACATATAGTAACAAAGCCGTGGGTCGAACAAACATAAAATAGGTTGCGTTATGAGAAATGAATTGAAATAATTACGTTATAGGGTGCACTAATGGGTGGTGCAAGTGTTAAGATTTAGTTATACATACATAATATACTCGTATATAGTGTGACCATAGATTTTTATATCCTTTTTGTCATTTGTCTGGGAGTTTGAGTCATTATAAAGACTATGTCCGACCATATTTTATTTAAAAAATCTGTAGTACAAACAGCGTCAAGAAACTTTTCTCTGGTTTAAAGGCCTATTACATTTCACGGTTTACCGGAACGGTGCGCCGTGGCGGCGGAAAGGACGTTCTGATTATACTGCACGGTCGCCGCCTTCCTAACTCAGTTGCCAGTCGAACGTAGTAGGAGTATGGCTCCTGTGCTCTCAAAATTTCAAAAAATTGGAATCGCCCTTGCCGCAACTGCGGCTGTAAATGTGAGAAGGAAGAAAAAAAGAAAATGTTGGGTCAAGCAATATCTCTTTTTAAGAAACAAAATGTGTAACATGAACATCTTGCATTCGTTAGAGTCAGAGGATTTTAGAAATTATTTACGTATGGATTCTGCTTTCTAAAAGAACACAAAATCCGTCGTGTCTAAGCTGTTTATTTTTGTATTCCTGATGAGTTTTGTTCCATAAGTTAGGCATGTCTTTATAAAGTTCTAGAACATTGGACAATACATCCTTTTCCTTTTGGGAAGTCATTATTGCACGCAAGGCTCGCTGATGCACGTCCGCTCACGATAAACGCCTCGCGCGACTGAGCGGCCGCCGCGGCCGGTCAGCGATTACATTTGCCGGTGCACCGGCAATTAGGAAGTTAGGACGGCCGGGAGCGCACGGTCTTCCGGTATTGGCATCCTTTCTTCCTAACAGCGATTACACCTTCCGTTTTAAGCTTCCTAACTCTTACCGTTGACGGTGTACCGTAAAGTGTAATCGAGCTTTTAGTCATTGATATTTAAAAAAAACACAATCAGCTCTAAAGTCTCACACCGAAAAAATCGCAGAACGAACGAACAAAAGGTAGGAACAACCAATAGAGGTTTATTCTGCACCGAACAAACCTCTATGGTCTAAACCTGCATAGATTTAGACCTTCAAAAAGAAACCACTTTGTTCGGTCCTCTTTGTTATGATTATCTGTTGATCAATGAGGTCGAACAGGGCACAACAAAAATATAGAGTGCTTTTTCAGCAATGAGAATACAATCACAACGCTTTTCAGGAAGGACTTCTTTCGTAAAAAATACTTTACCATAAGATGTGCACCTGCGCTCTAAACCAAGTGTCTTGCAGTCAGATCACCAGCTTTTTTATTTGTATCAATCGACATCTTATTACCGACTGTATCAAACCGAGCAGCTAAAATTGGCCGTAAAGTTCCTCCTCTCCTCTGATATCATGTTTCCCTAGTGACCAGTGGTAGCGATTAATAGCACGCGTTGTTTATCACGCGGTGTCACAGCAGGTGACTGCGCGGGCGGTTCCGGGAACGCACTCGTGATGCGCAGGAGTGGTGCAAGAGGTGAGAGAATGACATTATTTCAGGGTACGTAGCTTCTAATTGATTACTTTCTATTATTATAGTATGAATTGTGATTGTAAATTATATGGTATAAATATAGATAATAATAATAATAAAATAAATAAATAAATAATGGTGGACAATTCACACAGCATGATCTAGCCCCATATTAATAATAAATATAATGGTTATATATTTTGACTTATGTAAGTGAAACACCACAAATAAAGTTATTGAAATCTGAAATCGGTAAATCCGATTTGGTAGGTATATTATGAGGTACCTTACCTACCTAGTTAGTAAGTTCAGTATGAGTGCGGTATAATATCAAACGGAAACAAGAGCACGCGTCTTTTCATCTATTCCAATCATGTCTTTAATACAAGCTCTGTCTGACCCCAAAGTAATCAGAGCCTGTTTTATTAAAGATGGCAGCGGGCCGGCCATATTTCGCGAAGAATCGAAAACTGCTGGGGTTAACGTGAGACGCGAGGCCATGACATTGTAAACGTAGTGTAGCCAATATGGCACTTATCAGTTACCTGCGTCCATAGCATTAGCATCCATCCATAGTAGTGTCGTAGCATTAGACCAATATAGGTTGAGGTGTTGAGGTGAGGCAAGAGTCTACATATCAAGTAAGATATGTAATAATAATAAATAATAATGATGGACAATCCACACAGCATTATCTAGCCCCATGGTAAGCAAAGCTTGTGTTATGGGTACTAGATAACTGATATACATAATACAATACATTACATAGATAGATATTTTTTATTATACATAGAAAACGACCAGAAATATGTAGACTCTTGCCTCACCTCAAACAGCGACACCTCAGCGACGAGTAGTAACTCGTCGCTGTAGAGCTATACAGTCAGTTTGTTACTTGGACCAAAACCCAAAACTAACAGTAGTCCACAAAATATAAACAAAACAGCTCAAGTATTCTATTGGATACAGTTACAGGTAACGTGTAGCTACTGTTTCCAGTGAACATTATCGCTTTATCTAGGTGTCGGTTACTTCTGCGGAACCGGTTAGTTTTGGCAATGGACGTGTGCAGGTTTTGATCCTCGTGTGACTTCTACAGATAAGATCGGAGATAGAGTCTGTGAATTGTGATCATTGTTAAATATTTTTCAACTTACGCGATCTGTACAGATAATTAAAAGTATCTACTAATTTAACGGGTATTGATCGCGTTTATTTACTTATTTTTCTCGACGTTTCAACAGGTTTACACACTAACAGTGTGTACACGCGTTGTTTATACGAAAAAGTTTAAAGATATTAGAAATACCTGGGTACCTACTTTTCAAAATTATTATTTTAGTTCTGAAATAATTTGGGGACATTTTTTTCTTTGTTTTGTATTTATTAAGGAGATAACCGTTTCACCCCTACTATTTTAGTAATAAGTTTGTACCTAGTTTTAAGCTATCCTATATGTTTTTTAAATGTAGCTAAAGTGTCGTGTCAAATTAATTATTTCATTTCATTTCATTAAAATATTATCCCATGTGAACTATTTTATGGTAATAAGAAGTAGCCTTGGTTATAGGCCAATATTTTATTCCTGGCCTAGAAATGCCTGTATGCAAAATTTGAGCCCGATCTGTGCAGTCGTTTTGATGTGATGAAGTAACAAACATCCAAACTTTCACATTTATAATATTGTGATGTGAATAGTATGGATCTGTGTATTTATTTTTTGTTAAAGGTAAATATGTATTTTAAAAATAGCTTTACATAAATTCTTTTCTCTGAATAACTTTAGGTTTTCCTTAACCCTATAGGGTATATTATATACTATCAACATCAGAATTTTAAATTTCCATTACAATTCATTTCATACAAATTAAGGCACCTGCTTGAATCTAACACAAAAAGTCATTAAAAATGGGATATTTACCTTGATATGATTTTTGAGTTATCCAATATTTCGGCACAGTTTCATGCGCCATTATCACGGAATAACTGAAGACACTGCGAGTAAGTTTTTTACTTGAATCTAGGCTATATATGCATTATTTTCTTTCTATACCTACCTATAACACCGCTGCTTCATTTAAACGTGACAGCCCTGAATAGCGGGACGTGTATGCTATTTATCTAGGAAATGCAAAATAAATCCAAAGGTTCGCGTGCATCGTATCAACTGTTCTATGCATGGACCATCCATCATTTCCATACGGTACAGGATACCGTTATTTTATAATCCTGGTACGTGGGACCAATAGGCAGGTTACCCTTCTTAGGGTAATAAAAAAATCGACACCAGAAACTCATATTATGTACAGTCACTACTAGGTTTCCCTGAATGAGATTGGCTCTTGGCCGTGTGGAGATGCAAAGATGTTTGGATTCATAGATCGTCATTTTTTTTCTTCCAAGACTAGCGAAGGTTTTGAATCATTTCACTATACTTACCTAATAAAGTCATTTAATACGGGATATTTAACATGATTTTATTTTTGAGTTTTCCAATATTTCGGCATTCCAAATGGATATTTTTTTTTTTACTTAGGTACACTCATATTGATTTACAACAAGAATAAATTTCTTTCCGGCCCTGGCGCAGAGAGGGGCCTCGAGGCTTGGCCTCATTACCCCGGCGTCAACTCGAGGGGTGACGACCCCTCGGTCCTTGGGTTTTGTGGGAATATCTTTTTTTTCCTACTTCTCAATGTTTTTTTTTTTGGTTGCATTCGGCTTATAATGTTATTTATTTTTGTGTTTTTTTTTTAGTAAACCCAACCCCTGATTTACAAACGGCCGAAGGTATTATGAATTGTTAATTTCATTTATATGTACATGCTAGATGATGCTAACAGCAGCCAGGAATGCCATTTGGAAACAAGTTGCACCTTGTAGAATGCTCGGGATAGTCTAGACAATTAAATCTAGGTGATTCTCTCTCTACTTAGTTAGGCGACTATGATGCTTATCGGATTGCTCGGTTATCGATTGCATAATTTAATACAAATAATTTTATACCTGAAAAAATACGAGGGTAGGTACTAAATCAAAAAATGTTGCTAAGAGCCAATCTATTCGCAATAACGTAGCCCATCAAAGGATAAATAAAACAGAAGCATATCTTAAAAAAAAGTGTTTTTGACCCTGAAACTTGTGCAATAGCATAGGTACCCTATTCTAAAAACATCCGGCTGACATTCGTTCGTTATCCGCCCGTCAAAGTCAAGTGACACGGCCGGCCCTTGCACCAGCTAGATCAAAGCCGGTGCTTAATAGGCACTGTGCCACTATGTATGAGCTATCGACAGTATCGACCTCATCTCGCAAAGGGAGTAGAAAAGCCGGATAGTTGTATAAATGCCGGATGATTTAGACTCTAAGCTAAACCATCCGGCAATGTTTATTTAGCTCGTTTCTTTATCTATGTTTCGACATATAAAAATACACACAGATCGCGTAGGTTTAAATTAAGATTACTAGCTTTTGGGCTCAGATAGTCTTCTAATCCAGGAACATCAAACTTTATCAGTTTTATTAGCCTCGTTGATCAATCAATAAATTTCTTTCCGGCCCTGGTGGGGGCACAGAGAGGGGCCTCGAGGCTTGGCCTCATTACCCCGGCGTCAACTCGAGGGGTGACGACCCCTCGGACCTTGGGTTTTGTGGGAATACATATGTTTTTCCCCCCTTCTCAACGTTTTTTTTTTTTGGCTTCGTTTGGTTTGTATATTTTTTGTTTTTTTTTTGTTTTTTTTCCTTCTTTTTTTTTGTGTTTTTTTTTTGTAATAAACCCCTCGTTGATCAGTTGACGCATTGCAAGCCTTGTGTTTTCAGTTTGTGCTGTGTTGTGTATCATATTTTTATTACAATTTCATTCAAGGGGGCATGTACTTTCAAAGTCTTACATGAAAGCTCTGAGCGACATAACTTTGTCAGGGTGTAAGCAGTTAAATTTACTATACACAATTTTTGCCGACAAATTTTTCTCTTTTAGAACAAAATGAAACATATGTACTTAGAACAAGCTAACTCTAGCATAGCATCACGACCATTGCTATAATGAACCTATGACCTAACCCCATTGTTCCGGCGGCGCGGCGCCTTGTTCAGGATTTATTGGAAAATTTATACGGTGTAAGTCCTGTTATTTACTTAGTTTCTGCTTCGGTCGTAGGTAAGTACTAAGTATTTTAACACTGGGCTTGCAATATTTTTAATTAAGTTATATATTAAGTTACACGTATAATTATTTTCAGAATCGAGATGCGTGGAAGGACAACTGCCCTTTGCTCAGCAGTAGCCCACGGTTGTCTGGTAGAGATCGCTCTTGAGCGATAAGACCGCCAAATTGTCACATATCTTATCTAGAGGATGCCTCAGCAACGACGAAACAGCCTCCCACGTAATCCTGGAATGCGAGGGAGTACTAGCACAACGTATAGAAATCCTCAACCTGCCGAGGTCGCTCCGCGAAGCCTGTGAAGACCCCAGGAAGATTCTGCGCTTCTGGACGGAGCTAGGCTGGCTATGCTAGCAAACTCTACGCATAAAGGACCAACTGGAGTCCAAATGCGGAAAATGGAGTACCCCCCACCTGAACCTGAACCTGAACCTGTCACATATCTTGTATTATTATTGTTTACCTTGTTTGTTTTATTTTTAAGTGTGCAATAAAAGTATTGTCTATCTATCTATCTAGCCCAGTGGCACACACCAGGCTAACTATTATATTTTTTTTTATATTGTGATAACCACATCATCACACAGCAAATGAAACAGCGTCATCTCGATCATTTATTATTATTAATTTGTTTCAGATAAAATATCCATAACAAATTCTTAAAATTATTTAAAAATAATTATTTTGTTCTCTCTTTGTTTATTCAATTATTAAATTGAAATATTGAATATTCTCATTATTTATTAAAACGGTAATTTATACTGCAGGCGGATTACTTACTACATAGTATAAAACAAAATCGCTTCCCGCTGTCTGTCTGTTCCTATGAATACAACCGATGAACCAACAACGGATTTTGATGCGGTTTTTTTATTAGATACAGTGATTCAAGAGGAAGGTTTATAAACTATTTGACACATAGATTTCCATGCGGGCGAAGCCGCGGAGCGCAGCTAGTAAGATACCTATATTACTGTCGAATAAGTACGTTCTTGATCTGCAATAGGTTCCCGTTCGCATGTGACCGACATGCGACAATCCATATATCGCGAGTACCTAGGCCCCAGTAGCCGTTACTTCTAAGAAAAGGCTCGTAGGGCTTACTGTAGACGTTGAAACAGTAAGGAAATTATAATGCTAAGAAAATATAGGACGCCATACGCTGTGGAGAATAACAAGAGATTAATATGACATCTTACTGATGTTGTAAATGCGAAAGTGCGGATGTTTGTATGTTTGTTACTTCTTCACGCTAAAAATACTGCATACAGATTGTTCTAGGCCTGGAATCAAACATAGGCTAGCTTCAGTTCCCATGGGATAGAAAACACCTTTAAACGTTTCCATATAAACAACGCATGCGAAGCCGCAAGCAGAAACACGTAAAAGTACAATAAATCGAAGCGCTATTTAGAAAACTGAACTTTTTTATACGTTCTCTTAAAAAAGTTTCATTTATTTATTTAAATTAGGAGAGTATTTTTGCCAAAACGTTAAATGATCTCATCAGATCATTTAACGTTTTGGCAAAAATACTTTCCGGAAATGCCAATGCAGAAACGATTGCACATCCTGAAATGTTACAAGAACGACCCATTTATCAGACGTATTCAAAATATTTGCAAAAAGGTTCGTTGCCTCGAATTTGATGCAATTTTTCAACACCTTGTTTTGATTGAGTCAATGTGTTATCGATCAAGGTAGAGGTAATTGAGAACTTCGCTGTAAGTGTGGTGTTTTTCATAATAAAAGGTAACAACGAACTTTTTGTTTAAAGCCAGTCGCTAAGTTCCAGACTAAACATTCGAACAAAATATTCTACTGTTACAACCAGTTACATTAATTAATTAATAATAAATAAATAAATATTGCTGGACAATTCACACAGCATTATCTAGCCCCATGGTAAGCAGAGCTTGTGTTATGGGTACTAGATAACTGATATACATAATACAATACATTACATAGATAGATTTGTTTTATTATACATAGAAAACGACCAGAACACCCGGAACAAATATCTGCAGATCGTACACACAATTGTTCCGAGGCGGGAATCGAACCCGCAACCTCCTGCGTCGCAGTCGGACCTTCGCCCACCGCGCCACATCGGTCGTCAATTAAGGTATAGGTTAGCTGTTTGCAACTGTCTGCTCGTAAATACTAGTTATAATTTGTTCTTTTTATTATTTGATTGTAATTTTCTTTGTAGGTAGATATTAAAGTACAGCCATAAACCTTTTCATCATCAACATCATCATCAGCCTATATTTGTCCACTGCTGGACATAGGCCTCCCCCAATGAGCGCCACACACAGCGCCCTGCCTTCATAATTTATTTATATACAAAATATTGTGAAACTTACAGCTAGGTTTACAAATGAGGTACATGTATGTCCTCATTTGTAACATGAACCAATTATTTACTGGACACACCACACAAACAAAGTTAGTTACACGAATATAAGAATATATACTTACCTACTAGATAACACATCAAACAGACAAAAAAAGTGAATATCAAATGTAGGTACTAACACGAGTAGGTAACATTGGGTTGGTACTTCACTACATGGTATAAAACCAGTCGCTTCCCGCTGTCTATCCGTCCCTGTCCCGGTGCTGCCGGGACAGGGACGGATGGTGCCTATGCTTAGATCTTTAAAACTAAGAAACGGATTTTGATGCATTTTTTTTAATAGTTAGAGTAATTCAAGAGGAAGGTTTATACACCTTTTGACACGCAGATTTCCACGCGGGTGTAGCCGCGGGGCACAGCTAGTTTACTCATAAATGTAACATTTGTACAAGTCTAGCTGGCTGGGGGTACCCAAACACCAGGTTTGTTAGCCTGGTAGATGCCATAAGAGCGTCTTTACATGGTGGGTCCGTAATAAATTACAGCTTTATCACACCCATCAGATTCTGCCATATACCGAAAATAATAAACTCATCACATCCACGAAAAATTCCACGAAACTGAAATTGACTCATTAAAATATTCCATGGGATGTTTTGATGCGTCTTCGGTGTCTCATTATCCATTACTTACGTAAGTTGATGGTGACATTTAGGCAATTTATTTCTCAGACAACTTAAAAATTAGACTTTCTGAAGTAAGTAAATTTACACATAGTTTTTATGGTAAGTATAGTAAATAATCAAAAAAGCTTGCAAAATAAGATAGAACTTTTGTTTATTTATTGTGCTGCGAAATTTTACATAATGGTTATTATGGAATACTAAATAATCGAAAAAGATTGCCAAATAAGTTTAAATTTATATTCTATAACTTTAATTTACAAACTTAAAAAAAAACAAAAAAACGTAAGACGTTTACGATTATATTACTTACTTTTTTTTTATTTAGCCTGTTTCGTCCCAGTGCTGGGCAAAGGCCTCCCCCAAATCTTTCCACTCAGTGCGGTCACTTACAAAAAAATATTCGTTCTTTCTTCATCTACAACCAGAGAAGTTTCATACATAGATAAAAAAACATCCACAAGAATTTGTTTCCCTACAATAACTTGACCATGCACCTTTCTTTCGATTCAATGATTTAGGTATATTAAAGACACATAGCTTGTATTTAGCTATCATGAATCTCCTATATCTATTGGCTATTTATTTATTTATATCCTTTATTTTATCCGGCAGATGCAATTGTAGAACCCTTTTAAGGCTTTGTAGTGGAGTATAATCGATGATTGTGCAGTACACACTTGTGTCAATCCAAAATTGTGTTTTACCTCGTTAACGCGTCCTAGTAAGAAACTTATGTAATGCTCAGGTAAGGCTATCTACGATGGGCTATAAATTTTAATCGCCCCTTTAGTAGCAGATTTACCTACACTGCATCTATATGTAAGTACATTTAAAACAAAAAATCTTGTTTTTTGTATGTGGGTTCTTCTGGCTGTCTGGTGACGTCTGTGAATTTTATTTGGCGCACTTCTCTATAGTTAAATAATTCTGAACAATCTACACAGCATCATCGAACTCCAAGCTAAGCAGGGCTTGTGTTTGGGGACAAGATAACTGATATACTTAATACAATACCTTACATAGATATATATTTTTTATTATACATAGTAAACGACCAGAATACGAATACCCGAAAAAATAGACAACAGATCGTACACACAATTGTCCCGAGGCGGGAATCGAACCCGCAGCCTTCTGCGTCGCAGGTGGACCTTCGCCCACCGCACCACAATGGTCGTCATCTGCGTTGTTAGTACATAAAGAATAGTAATCCCATCTTAAAATAAAGCTTTCCCACCTATATCCTCACAAGGTCTCAATAAAAATAGACGCATTAATAATGGGCAAATCGCAATTTAATAGGTTAAGTAGACGGATGCGGCTGACACCGTAACAGGTGAACACAGACGTGCCTTTAAACAGCAGCCAGAGCCTTAAATGGAAGGCAGTAGAATGCGCGGGCGACGCCAATGATCTTAAGGACAGGTTACATAGAGCGAGCTTCTGCATTGACATGGCTAAGACTTGCTCATCATCGCCACAGCCATTGCTGGACAAATACATCCGCCAATGAGTACCTATCATGATTTATTTTATTTAACGTCCTGAGTTTGCTTCATCTAGATTTTTTCTCTAGCCTTTTCCAGAGATCCACTCAAGCCATTGACACTTAGTAACTGTATTGACGGAAAAGCTCAAAACTCTATTCGCCCCTCGATACTACAAGACTTATGACTTTATGTGTACATCGTGCTTTATATATGTACAACATAGAGTATTACCTACTGTCGATGCCTACTGTACAGTGTTTTTGTATGCAAAGATCCTTATCGACTCCTCGCTTTCAAGCTCGCTGCATTAACAAGCCCTTTACTACGACTATTACAATAAAGATCGTAGGGCGCTTGGGTCTTTGACTTAGTTTTTGCATAAGTACTTCTCTGAATGTCGTTGTAGACTGAGTTCAAGTGCTTCCTGGCTTAGGTCATTGGTTCACAAACCGTTTGATTTCATTAACAATAGCGTAAAAGCTTGTACCGTTTGCCTTGAACGTGAATCTTTACCTGGTTTAATTTTTACTGACTTTTGTTTAGGATCCTAGACTTCCTCAAACATAGGAATCAACATTGCATAACACGATTCTAAATAGGATTGGTATACACCACTCCCACTCACTACCATCAAGCATAAAAATACTATTAACATAGGAATAAACTCATCACCGAGTTCCAAATCAGTCATAAGAAAGTATGAAACTGCTAATGAATCCTCCAAATTTGCTCCTAATGTTAAGACGAGAACTGTAAATATGAATGTTTACGAAGTGTTTTCGCCAAGATTTACTGCTAGGAAAGTTTTTTGAGAGCTTGTCGAACGATTTGGCAAAATTTCCAATCGATATGTTACTATCCTCAAAAAGCATAGGTCTAAAAAGTAATTTGAAGTATCAAACATTTTTTGCCCCAAGAAACCACCAGTCAAATTCCACAGCTATATTCACATCATAACAATGATGGATGATGACCAATGACGTAGCTGGTCGGAAGTCATGTAAACTTGACCCCGCAGAACCTATGGTACAAGTAACTGCCGTAGTGAAAGTGCACGGTAGCTTAGCTGGTAATGAACGGGTACATGCTCGTAAACCGCCCATGTGCTGTGTTAGGTAACCAATTGGATGGCCTACAGCAAATGGTTTAAAGCAAATTGAATATTCGTGACGCTCATGATCACTATTGTTAAACATAGTATGAGTGCTGAGTATCTTCCTACATCTTTGGTAGCAAATATGTCAGAAGGAGTAAGCTCTGTGGCAAAAGTTTCCCCACCGTCTAGGAATAAAACACAAACATACTTTTGATGACACTTTTAGACATGCTAATGGTATATGTAAATAAAATTAACTCTTTACCAGACTGTCTCTTAATATTTGTTCTAAAGGTTCTTAGATTAAGTTGGCATTTATCTAAGTAATTCTTCTTAGCATAAGTTGTTCGCAGCTCAGCTCTTCGTAAAGTGTAACTAAAAGCATTTCGCTTGAGAAGTGAGTTATTAAGATCAACGACGGCAGCCGTGGCGAATTCCAAAACCTGTAGGATATTAGTTTTATTTGGGTTATTCTGGGCACGTCGGAACGTCGGGAACACGAGATTAAATGATGAGGGAATTTTAATGGTAGGTTAGGTTTAAAAGTCTTCTGATTTTCCACGTCTGTCTTTCATACTTACGTATCAAACTATGCACTTTTATTTATGATCTACTCTGAACCCTTATTGTGGTCAGTACAATCCAAAATCTAGCCTTCAGAAAAAGAAAGTTCCTAGATTATGTTCCTTTTGAAATTACCAAGAGGCATTCGTAATCCTGATATGATTTAACAAATTCCTCATTTATGTTCGGTCCATCTATCGTGTTTATTTATACTTCTTGCACGAAATACATAACACAAAACTTAATCTAGAAAATGTATACAAAGATGAACTTAACCCTAAAAAGAGTTCTATTCCAGCAAACCTTATTGGGAGAGAGAGACAAAGAGAGAAAGACAGAGAGAGATTTATCGTATCATACGATAAGTTGCAACTGCATCAAACCATAGTGCCAATGTCGCTCCGATCCATAATCAACCGACCGCCACATTCCTTACATACATAGCGGGCAATAAAACGAATTAGGAGTGATGAGTGGCTTTGAATCTAATTATAGTGAGGCAGGTTCGCCGAGGAATGAGTTCCTATCCCGCCGAGCGGTCTAATTTTAACTGCGTTAGACTTGTGAATGCATTTCCTACATTGTATGAGTGTGGCAATGGTCGCATTCGTTTAAATGTGTACTTATATGAGTCCGACCGAATCACACGAAATCAAATTCAAGGTTTTTCGTTTTGTATTGTCGATCGATAGACCGTCGTTTGACAACAATTTCGCCTGATGTAGAGTGAAGATGTGGTCGGCGATGTATCACTCTTGTCTTGAAGAGCCCCAGGTTGTAATTAACCGGCAAAACAGTAGCTGGGAGCGTGTTCCAATCCCCAGCGCCAGCGGTACGAATGATGAAGTTGGAAGAAAACCGTTTAGTACGAGTGGACGGTATATCCACTAAGTTAGTTAGTAGTACTAAGTTATGTTTTGTTAACACGTTACTTCTTGATGACGTCTGTGGTGCAGCGGGCGAAGGTCCGCCTGCGACGTACGAGGCTGCTGGGTTCGATTGCCGCCTCGGCACAAATGTTTGTACGATTTGAAAATATTTGTTTAGGGTATTATTATAAGATATTCAAGGGAAATCATTGCGTTTCCTTTTTGCTTTTTTTTTGTCATCTCGAAACCACGACAGTTAAACATACACAGAGACAGATCCATATTCGGGCGAGAAAGAGAGTCCATATTCGGGCCTGTTACATGCCTAATAAAATTAAATGTATTAATTATTATAGATATTTGCCCATTGCTTCCAAGAATAGATAACCAAAGAGGTAAGATCAAGGCTAGAAGTAAGGTTCACCTTTCTTTAGCAGTTAGTCACGACCACTTTTGATAAATGCTAAACGTTGAGATTGCGATCTCGAATTAAAATATATGTACTTAGGTAAATGATGAATAGGATGTTAATGTTGAAATGCAAGTTATTGTTTGAGTATATGTCTGTATTTTGGCAGCTGCGAAGGTTTGTTTCATTTTACAAACGTGTTTCAACCAATCATCTTTACTTACAATAAAGACAATCGGTTCTTTATTTCCTATATCCGCAGATTTTTTACGTACATTTGTACGTTTGTACGTACTTACGTTAAGTTTCGTAATATTTTCCAACTTTAGGATACTATCTTACAATGTGCTGTTCACTTAGCAATAGGAAAAAATATATATGTATAATGGAAAAAAGCTCAATATATTTAAAGTTTCTACAATAAACTGAAGCCTCTAAATTAAGTAGACTCAATACCACAACTAACTCAACATGCCACGATGTAAATCTGAGTTAAAAAGCTACAAGTAAATATGCTTGATCCGCGACAGAAATAGACAAAACGACATAATAATGTAAATGAATGCACCCGATTCTGTTCACCGTTGTGGCGTTGCTATGCAGTCGCCAGCAAAACTCCTCATCATTAAACGTCTACGAGAGCCCCTACTAAGGATCTGATGGATGAAAATAATATTTAGGAACGTACGAATCGAACGAACGAATAATATTTACGAAGGATATTCAAGCTGTCGCGCATCTGTCATCTGATTTGACTGTAATGCGGCGCGTTCGGCTCGGATAGGTGCGCGATGTTGCATACCTAATTATTTCTTATAAAGATTTTGAAAATGCGATGACTCCGGCGAGTACGGCTCCTGCGGTGCGGACAGAGACGCGTTCAGCATAAAAGTCTCCATTAAATATATTTTTTATGAAACTTAATCAAAACGTTGTTATATACAAACCTGGCAGAAGCTTCATAAGTCCTTTACCGAGCAGCGGTCGGTGATTCCACGCATTTGTGGTGCTTCATGTGAAACAAATAACAAAATGTTAAGAGGAAACACCTTCTCAATAGTCTGTCGGATCAAGTGTTACAATGGACCGGTTATTTTTTTCATCAAGTTACGCTATGAGCATTAATCAAACATTCTTTGAGTCATCAAACATCACAAAATCAACCGGAACCTACACTTACAACGAGCAGAATCGTTTTGGCACGCCTTGAGACATCATTACCGCGGGTACCCATCACATACTCTCATAGTAGGTGCTAGCTCCCAGACAGGTAACGCTTGCCAGGCAATTAGCATCCTTCGGACCGGACTGTTAACATTCTTCCTGTCGACTCTGTTCCCACATCAAAAGAAACTTATTATTCAACAGACTTGAACAAACATATTGGCGCCAGCGATTTTTTTAGGAATTTCACAACTCAGAAATCTGCAGTTCAAATATAGTAAAGGCGAAAGTGTCATCTTCGATGCGGTGATAGTTCTAGTGAAAGCTACTGATGGGTTTTGTCCTCGTGCTATGGCAGTTCGATCACAATGTCGAGATTTAGATAAATATGGAAATAAATACCGTCTATATATTCCGGCAGAATCATTGCTCCAGATGATTGTTAATATTGTTAGAATTGGATTTAGAAAAGATTTGTTGAGAGAGATGTTTTTGCAAATAAATTATCTTTATCTTTATGTAAATAAAAAAAAAACAGTCTAAGAAAACTAATTTAATTGCAGCAATGCAACCGAAGTGGTCGTCAAAAGCGACTCTTACAACTTTATGACCACCTTACAACGATATCTCCGATTAATAATTCAGTAATCTGGCATTGTACGAAACGATGAATGAAACTTGTCAATAAATGATTCATCAACGGCTTTGAAAGCGATAACTTGGACAAACAGACGTATTGTATTCTCCATGAGGCAAGGGTGATATAAAAACACTAAAACATTGATTGGTGAAAAGAAAAGTGGGCATTATGCACAAGCAGGCTTAGGGGGAGATATTCTAAGAGATCGCAATAAAGAAAGCTAGATATCGGGTCATAACAATCGATGGATAATACAAGCTATACGTCCAATTGTAAACTATTGATAGTTGGTTGTCATAAAGAGTTTTACAATTATATAGAAAACAAATTTATGAGTTGGAGAGAATGAAAGAGTCCTATAGATATAAATAAAAACAAACTCTTCCTAGTTAATAAATAAAAATAAGAACACAAACAGAAACAGACAGAAGACAGAAACGTAGCCACAAAATGTAAAACAAGGGCAGACCGGCCCCCGCTCGAAAAGGATAAAACAACCCTTTGCATATCGTCCATCCGCTGACGCTTACGCAAGATTACGATAGAATCTCAAAGAACAATTACAATATAATCGAATTATCAGCATCAGTGGCCGCAAGCTGCATACGATGTCGTGTCGCCTTATGCAATTAAGATGCAGCTAGATACTTCAGTAATTTATACAACTGGCTCTTGCGCTATTCTTATTGTGAATATCAGCCTACCAATTAGAATCTTTATTTTATTGGCATAGATAAAAATGCAGCAATTGTCTTTTTTCAGAATTATTGCAGTAAGGCTTGCTAATTAGGTGCGGTCGTTAATTGTGATTTTTAATGAATGAAGCGATAAAGTTGAAAGCCTCGAGCGTTATAATGAGGAGAATACCCACACGACAAGTCAATATAAGCCTGGAAAAGCCATAAAGAGACTATTTACGGAGCCTCAGGGCGATCATAAATAAGTAATGAGAAAAAAAGTGAAGTCACATTACGCAAATTGCATAACCCTAACCGTATCTCATAATAAACCCATTCGTCAGAAGATAACATCTATCTATGGAAACAATACGCTTACGTAATAGACGAAAGCGAAACAATTAGGAGATAGGAGGATCATCGTCGACTTTCGCGGAGCAGATTGTATCGCAACCTGCTAATCAACTGAATTTATTTCTTTCGTGAATGTTCGAACGCAAATAACGACAGGCCAAATTAAAATTTCACAAATTGCGATCGTATCAACGATGAGATCCAATTTATTTACTTTATTAAATTAACAACTCTCTAAATCATTTGAAAGGACGCAGGTGCGCGATTTCGTCTGAGAAAAAATGCAGACAGGGAATAATTTATAGGTAAATAGCTAAGCGTTATTCAAATCACAATCTCCCATATTTTATGCGAGCACGATCATCGCTTACATGCTGTAAATAACCTTTACGGCGCAAAGAACCTGAGGTAATTTTAGCTGGAAATCCAGCAAACATTCGTTATGTATCGATCGATTTCAAATTGCCCGAGTTGCCCCGAGAAAATATTATACGACCGACAATTTCAAATAGGTGCGTAATTACGCACATACTGGTAATATATCAAATAAACTCATTATTGAAGTGCTTGAATCGTTCGTCATCTTTTGCGGTTCTCGAGAGGTACGTGTAAATAGCATGGAGGATCTAGTAATTGAGCATAATATCGTCCTAAAGGCTATTCAGTCCGTTTCCAATGCGATATTTATTTAAATTCGCGTTTCGCCGACAGGGTTCCCAAGATTTTATCTTGTCACGCCTTTGCTCATTGTAAGGGCAGACTTAAACGACGCTATGTTTTGTTGGTGCAAAAAACGAGATCAATTGCATTCACTGGACTTTAACAAGACAATGATAGATGTTACTGGAAAACTACATAGATGTTGTATTGCAATGCATTTTAATTGCTTTATCGTCTCTGTTTCGAAGAAAACAAGTCGATTAGGTATTAACTTCGTAGACTCTAAACTTATTTTAAATATTAAAGATACATAATTATATTGTTTTAAAAAATAATAATCTGAGGATCATACATTCTATACTAATTGCAAAAGAGTCATTCATCATCAGATCACAATTTATGGAGAAATCGGCAAACAAACAAAAAATGCCAACAGCCGAACATAGAAAGAATATCCTGCATTATTCGAAATAGGTTAAAAATGACTTGTCCAACAGTGGGAGTCTATAAAAATATAACAAGCAAATATAAAAACCAGTAATAGGATAACTGCGATAAGAACGCTCAAACCAAACTAAAGAGAACAATTAACTTGAAAGATGAAACCTACTGGTTGTAGGTGCGTCGGTACAGTCACGGGCATAGTTTCACGTAGGCTCCCGGTACCAACCCGGTACTGTCAAGATCGAACGTCTATAATTTATGCAGCCGTTTACTTTTGCAATAACATAACTTTCGATCCTTTAGTCTGAGCCGCAATATCTTGAACAATGGAAATTCGATTAGATTCTTTAGAAAATACAATGTTAGCCTTGATATTTCCGACTTGAAATGACTAGATTTACTTTGCTTTGCTTGTATAACAATAAAATAAATCGAATAAACATTTATTAATTTATTTGGTTAAGGCGGTAGGTACCCGAGGCACACTAGCGCCGCCACCTATTTAATCTTATTATTATGTTGAACAAAGGAAATATTAAATATTTCATGAAGCATTTTGTGATACATATTATAGCTTTCTATTAATATCTCTGTAATAGTTTTATTTTGTATAGTTTAGGCAGAGATATGAAGTTGCCCTTGGTGGCCACTATTTTTGCATCCTTACCTACCTAAACTTTAGATGGCGGCGCTAGTGTGCCAGAGTGCGACTATTTTATGATTAGATATTTTTATGATAACAAAGCTTTTTGATGATTTTATTTCAGGAGATTACCATATTTTAATTCTTATATATGGTATAAAAAAAACTGTTAACAGCTATTACGACATAACAAGAAGTCAACACCAAGATGTTTCAATTAAATAAGACAGGTAAGAAAACTTGTTGCCAAATGTAAAATCTTATTAACATTACCGAGGAGAAAATTATGTAAATAGCTTGTATAACAAATGAAAGCTACTTGCGATGGAATAATCGTATGTAATTACTTAGCATATTTTTACAAGCTTTAATAGTCAATATGTACGGGACTGGTATGTGTCAAATCTTGCCACTTAATTGTAGACCGGTCAACTGAGTAAAAATTTGGCGTAGGTACTTATGTAATTTTGGTGACAATGCAATTTTGTTGTACCATCAAGCCTGGTTTGCTGATAGAGACAGAAGATGGCGAATGTGGTGATAGGATATCCTAAGCGACGTAACCCCGTCGTGTTTGGGATTGCTGGATTTGTCTTCCCAAGCACTTTAAAGGCCGCTATGGCGCTCATTAGTCTATGTCCAGCCGTGAACTAATATAGGCTGATGATGATGATGATGAAGCACTTTAAAGTTTTTTAAAAGAACAATCTTTAAATATTTTATTATTAGGTTACACAATAACGGTAGATTTTAATATAGAAATTTACCTAACTACGAAGTATTCGTAGTTGGGTAATTGGCACGTATTTTGAGAATAAGTACATATAGGTATATATCAGGTATTATTGTTAGCCCTCATTATCCGATAGCAGGATTTACCTTACCTTGTAGGGCCTACAACAATAACACACAACAACACACAACTCAAAAGTCATTTTTGAGTTGTGTGTTGTTTTAACGGGATTTCATCACATTCCTACTTGCATTGCCTTAGTTATTCCGTGATCATGGTGCATGAAACTTTGCCGAAAAATTATCATCATGGTTAATAACCCTTTTTATATGACTTGTATGAATAATCAAAAGTTTTAACACAAACATCTACATATTTAAAGAGTTAGTCTGGAAGGGGCTCACGAATGAAAAGAGAATATTTTCTTTGACTACTAAGCAAGAGCTTTTAATAAAGGCAGTTTATAATATATCTTGAAGATTATTGTTGGTAAAGAGGTGCCCATTGCAAAACGACAGTATTGACCGTGTTTCACCAGACGGTAGATTAATGTGGCCGTTTTATCAGACGCATACGATATGGTAATTAATTACCTAATTACAATAAGTTATCCTTTAGTCATTGATCACGAAATGCAAGCTGTCGGTTACGTAACGAAAAAACCAGTAAAAGTGGTTAGTTGCGATACTTTTAGCTAATTAGGTAGATAGAAGTTACTAATCGTACCATGTGGTACCGGGTTAGAACTTTCACCCAAGTCTTCCCGCGGGTTCAAATCGTAAGGTGTAAGTCCGAGATGGGCCCCAAACTGCAACCGCACGCGACATTACGGCTAGCGGCTGCGGTTGACCGCAGTAATGCGCGCGGTCGCGGTTGCTTCTATTGCCAAGCACGGTCGCTACACCACTGGCGCTGCAGTCTTCTGTCGCTGCGTGTCGCGGCCCTAGGCCGCAGTGTCGCTGCGCTTGGAATCAATTTCATATTGATCCATAGAAACAAGTAGTGTCGCTTGCAGTCTGCAGCTGCAGTCTGCGGCCTGCGGTCCATCTTGGAATTGCACCATTAGAGACGACTGTCTCTTATGATCTGAACGCGCACCTGTCCGCGTTGAAGGAGCCCCCAGTCATCGAATTTTTTACTGAAATGCGGCCCGGTCGGCGCGGATAGGTGCGCGATGTTGCATACTATTTCATATAAAGATTAAGATAATGTGATGACTGCGGCGAGTGCCGACATGTACCGGGAAGCGGGCGCTCCCTGCAGAACAGATCAACCACTGAATTGTTAATCCACCAGCCAAGCGTGATGTTGATGGCAATCCTTCAAACCATGGTTGAGACGATCTTTGAGGAAAGCCTATGTCCAGCGGTGGACTACACAATCAGCTGAGGTTGTAATAGGCCCCTTAAACATGTACAATATTTCATAATAAAAATGATTTTGATGTAATTAGGTGCCTATCGACCTGCGAAAGACTATACAGGCAGATTTGGGATGCGTCAAGCTAAAGACATTAGGGGAGGCCTATGTCCAGCAGTGGACTAACCGGTACCTGGTACCTATCGTAGGTACTGTGCATATAACTAAAGATCTTATTATTTGATTGTAATTTTCTTTCTTAATGAAGATTCTATACTACCTTCATATTTATATTAATAAGATGTTGAGTTTAAGTTTTATTGAATAAATCCATTACCTTTCTCTCTCTCTCTCTCGTCTTTATGATACCTACATATAGGAACCTATAATTATAATTCCTGCTTAAACAATACTTTAAATGCCAGTTGCTAAAACTGATTTATAAACGAATACACGCCCTTTAAAGACACGCTGCCAGCTCACTTTCTCCGAAACGGAGTGTTCAGATCGTCTCCACTGATTATTTCCATTAGTGTCCATTAGCTCAGCTCGATATGATTGGGACGCGTCACGAAACGTTGCCAATAACTAGGTGTTATCTATACTAATCGTAAGACTCGTTCTCACTAAAGCATTGGTATCACGAGCATCGCTAATAATATGTTTTGTATAAGAAGAATCTATAATGAGAATGTATAAATTTTACACAATATTGTGTTTTATAGGAAAAATACATCATATAGAAATTATACAACAGTCGAGAGTTATATTCTGTAGTTTTATATAGAGGTTATATGTTCTTCTTCATCTTGATGCTGTCGCATTTACCAGTCCATAACTGGATAAACCTAGGCCGATACCACACCAGCACGAAGTTTGGGTCGGAGCAAATAAAGTGCAAAACTGGCTACTAGATAGCTATAATATAAAATATTTTGTTTTCCTAGTCCTAGTATAAAAAGGAATATAATTAAAGTCATTAAAAACGGGATATTAACCATGATTACTTTTAGAGTTTTCCATTATTTCGGCACAGTTTCATGCGTCATGATCACGGAAGAACTGAAGGCACTGCGAGTTCGTTTTTATGGGCAGATATACCGATCAACCCAAATCAAATCATGCTAAATATCCCGTTTTAAATGACTAATGTTAATAACCACGAGAGTTTCAAAAGGAATGCAATGTTTAAAAAGAACTTTACGCTATGATCGACGGAGTCCCTAACGTGATACGAGCTATAAATCATACGGCATTAACACGTTTCGGAATAGACGAAATTCGCACAGTTATATAACAAAATGTTTAAAGAAACTATTGCTGTTTAGAGAATTATCGCCATGTTCAAAGAAATATAGCGCGTGAAATTCTAACAGCCATTACAAAATAAGCGTTTGTTTATTCCGTTTTATAGTGTCTAATTACGGTAGGTGTGAATTGATATGTTTGTTGGTACTGGACCGGTTGTAAAATTAACTTTCGGACATAATTTATACTAATCAAATGGACGATGTAATTTTTGATTGAGATTATGTAAATAAACGATAAATTTTGAAAGAGCTGTAAAATGTGAGAAGAAATTTAAGGTGGAATGGTGAGAGATATATGTAGATAGGTATGAAACCAATGAGATTGAGTTAGAACCATGGTAGGTACATAATATTTGGTCTTTATCACTTTAGTAAGAAGAATTAATTGTAATAAGTTAGATTTTTTGGAGGATTGGAGAAGTAGGGCTGACTAAATATCTACAGAGCTGTAAATAGTAACGTTACCTTGAATAAACTGTTATTTTCAGAAAGATTTGAAAAGCACACACCCAATAAAACAAAATAAGGGCTTATATTGACAACATAATATCCATAACACCAAACGGATGCTTACGTAATGTGCACCTTGACAGAACCTCTGATGACTCTCAGTGTCGTAACAATGCCTTACTTATATTTGAAATACATCTCTTGCCAGGCTTTGCCAGGTAAACAAATCATGGAAATCATAAACCAAAAGCAGCAGTGTATAGATTCTCAAAACAACGCGTAGGCTCAACAATGAAATACAGTCTCAATGAGATGAAATGCTATTGATAGAGTGATTACACAATAAAGTATTGTTTGTTAGACATAATCGATGTGAATAAACGATCATCAATGATTATCTATATCGTGATGGTGCTAGATTTGTCTGCGGATTGCTTGCCTTGAGTAGTGACTATTACTTGCATATAATTTCGTTTATTAAAAAGAAGATCGTTTTTAAATGATATGAAAACTAAATAAAACTTCTTGTCTTTGAAATTGGCGAATCAGTTAGATTCAATAGGTATTTACCGTATTCAACGTGAATTCATCGAAATAAAGGCTAAGAATCTAAGATTTATAAAGTTTTCATTCATGCTTACAGCTTAAGATGCTAAAATATGTAGGTAACCGACTCTGCTCAATAGACGGCAGACGGTAGCTTTGTAAGCTGTGACACCGATGTTAGAGTCAATAAGCAAGGAATTGCAAGCATTTCGCAGAATTCTGCTATAAAATTCGTATCTTCACCTACTTCACCTTTCTGAGAATTGTGCATAGGTAGGTTAAACTTATACTAAAGGAGAAAAATTTATGAGTAATGAATCCAAAAAGCAATAAGTACAAACATAAACAATAAAAAAAAACTAGTTTAATGCAGGCACAAAAAGACCCATATCTCAAACAATAATACAGTGCACACAATAGAACAATAAAGCTTAACCCAAAAATTGCTGAAAATAATGGAGAATAACATACATGTAACACAAGTTTAACTTACAATTCAGAAAACGTAGTGAAACTAATCGTAAGTTATTACTTAATTTGATACAAATATCTATTACCATTAGTCTTGGGAGAGCAACATGAAAGCTGCTGTAAAATGGTAATGAAATGATGTAGTCTCTGTTACACGATCGCTTTCCACTAGTGTGGGCAGGTGGCGCCTACGTTGCTTGTTCTCCTAATGCTATTAGCATTAAATTGTTCCCAACTACTAGTACTACAGGCATTAGGATAATAGTCAGCGAAAAGCGAAATATTCTCGCATTCGAAATTCCGGACTATATTTCTGTCTTGGCAGCAATGTAGCTTGGGCTAGGTGATGCTGTGGGAATATTGCTTTTTAAGTATTACGAGTATGTATTCCTGGTTACAAAGGCTTGCTGTTACTTTATCATAAAACTGAAAATAAACTGTTTGATTGGAATGTGTAGGTACTAATTTTAGGAATCCTCGCAGCAGCATCAACAGACAAAATAAGTCTCCATTTGCAGACGTATATATCCAAGGGGACATTTCTGTCTAGACAGACAACACAAAGAGCAATAAACACCTGATAATTTTATTGAAATGACCAGTAAGTAGGAATAAAAATGTTAAATGGTTTATTCATTGTTTTTTTTTCAGTAGAGTCATGGGATAATCCGCTTTATTTGGCATTATCATGCGAGCATTCTTCCTCGTTATTTAATTCAACATGCAAAATATTTCTTCGAATAGCTTTATCCATATTATATCCATTTGATTTATTCGCAATACAATTGTAAAAGTAATGTTAAATATCACGGTCTTCGTAACCTTTCGCATTTTAAGAATTTCCATTCACACCTTTATTTCTTTGTTATTCGAATCTACGAGTACAAATCAAGACAAAATACTGATTATGTACGCCCTTGATGGCAGAATAAGGAAATAAAAAGCTACAATGGGTTTAAACATATGTACTTACACGAAGTTTATTTTATTAAACAAATTAGTGATCAGATACGAGTCAGGGGTTCAGGAAAGGACATCCAACTCTGAGGTCTATTGGATAATATTTGGTGACGTTTTTTTACTTTCGATTACAGTGAGTGAAATAGCACTACCAAAAATAATTAGTCCTTAGTACTAATACAAAACTAAAACTGTTCAATCTACCGGTAAAGAATTGATTTCAGATATTTCTCCTATAATATAAGTATAACTAAAAAAGAATATCTCGGTTGATGATTATGCCTTTCGTCATCATCAACCGAGATATTCCCCACTTTTAGGGAGACAAAGTTTTTGAATTTTGTATATTTATCAGATGTTGCTAGTAAATTTCAAAAACCAAATTTTTGAAATTTACTAGCAACATCTGATAAATATACAAAATTCACAGATCTGAGCTGGATTCAGCCGTCCTACTTTACTATGCAAGTTTACATAACAGTTTAATGGATGGTGACTCACACCAACAAGATTCGCCCTAGTTACGATGGTTCACTCTGTCACGGGGATTATGATCGGCCTTGCGACCCGAATACCAGAGAATTTGTTCCGTAAACAATTACAAAAACTTACTTAACCCAATCGTTTTGTTTTATTGGTAACTTCCGATTTCTACGTAATGAGGACATAATCATTTGAGATCGTTATCAACCAGTTGTAATATGCAATTATAAACGGTAGTGGGAAATTTCAAGATTAATGGATTGTAATTGTACTTAATGTAGTTCGTACGGTTACTGATATTGAAACAATGACCTAGAGAATATACCTATTTGACAAAGAAATGGAAGCTTGAGAAAGCCTGAAGATGAATACGCTCGACGATGAATATCAGAACAGAACATAAAACCATGATAATTATAGAAACACATTAATTAATTATAGCATATAATAGCATTCAAAGTCAAATAAACCAATAAATCATAAGTAATAATCACATTTGATGCCTATGATTGGTCTTATAAAGGTTAGGTATCCAAGAAAGCAATGAAAGTGTCAGTTCCATTGCATTGGCGCCACTCTAATTACGGATGACTTCACCGTCAAAGAATAACTCTTGGAAGGTACAGAGCAGTACATTTAACTGCAGAGGGTTTTGCTAGTGAATGGATGTTTTTGGGTTAATGAATTGATCGATGATGCAAATCACATGCAAATATCGACCCTAGCTTAAAACAGAAGACCGACAAAAAGGATCGTCAAGCGATGCGAATGACTTGGCTTATAAGCAGTTATCTCTTGGCTCTCAAGAGCTGATCAGGGTGCACTAAATATTATCAATCTTACGTATCATCGACTGAACTTTGCAGCCTCATCTTAAACTAAATTTTTGCATTGCATTTATTTCATCTATGCCTGGAGGTTTGATATGACGGCGCACAAAAGAATTCGAATCACATTGCATTCAGAACGGACCTCCGGATTGATGGACAGTTCTCGAATTACATAACGATTGACGCAGATGCTGAGTGTGAGTGCGACATACTTGTGTTTTTTGTCAAACGTAAAAATCACGTACCTAACACTTTCTCTGTATTGATGACGTCAATAACAATACTCTAGCTAGATGCTAGTTAGAACATTTTTGGACAGATGGTTGCGATTAGCAGAATAATCGACCACAAAAGTATAACGTAACAAGACAGCTCCTTTGCTGTTTGTCTTCCAAATATTGTTTTAACTCTTGATTCAAAAAGAGAGGTGTGAAATTTTTTTAAATGTTTATTTGTGTATCTTTCAGTGAATACCCGATCAATAATCTCAAGCCAATTCTGCTATTTATGGCCATAATTAGCAGAATTAATTAATAATGATCTGAATGTTAGTAGGCAATAAATTGCAAAATATCAGGAACATCCTCTACCAAATTCGTCTTGAGTAGGTGTCGTGATGTCGTATTTCGCTAATAGACTCCATATTAGATCTCTTATGAAATGGCATACTAATAAAAATATCCATCAATCCCAAAAAGGCATAACAAGCGCGAACTCAAAATTAGCCAAGAGAATCGCTTTTACCCAATGTCTTTGCTTTTACCTAATAACTCTTTGCAAATTTATATTTGACATAATGTTTACAAGATGAATGTTCGCCATTATAGGATGTATCTGACCTCTACATGTAGGCGCCGATCGTGTTACAATAATGACATAATGAACGAGAACGCCTGGCCTGAATTCCTGGGATACCTACATAATTGCAGTGACCGAGTAGGTATGTGGTAAAGATTTGGAAAACCCAGAGAATTGCAAGGACAATCATAGGTGTGTGGAATGTAGTTGAAATTCAAGTTTCAGGTAGTGAAACCAGATAGTTGAGCAGTCTTCTTAAAATTTAGCGATTTGTTAACATATTAGAGATTATTGATCGGATAAACGTGAGGAAAAATAAAACAAAAGGTACGCAATAAATAAATAGGTTTAACATTTTCATTCAACCAGCAACCACAAGTGTCGCAGGCGGACCTTCGCCCACCGCGCCACAGAGGTCGTCAAATTAAATTAAAAACACGAAAAAATAATGACTTGACCCCAAATTTTGTCTGCACTTAGAGTACCTAATCTAAGTATAGAGATGGTATCATTATCCAAAAGGCAATTTCCGATTATGTATTAAGTAGGTAATTGATTAGGATAAGATCAGTATCTTGAGATGATCGATAGTAAAGATCTGAGGGACCTAGAAAGCGGGGTAAATCGTGATTTTGCTAATTATAGCTGTTACGTTATTGTAACATCGCAATGAGATAAAGCAGGAAGAAGTAATAGATTGTATGTAATTAAGAAATTTGAAATTTGTGTGGTTAGAAATTATGAAATTTACGTTTGAAGTAGGTAATAGTTTATTTCAGACAACGCTGTTTAGCGAACAACCTGTGCGTACAGGTAGTAGCTATCACATAGGACTGCCACCTTGTAAAAGGTTAGGCGTAGCTAGAATATTTTAGTTATTATAGAAAAATAAATATAAAAGTAAAAATCATGGCAAAGCAAACTGCTTTTTCGCAGTGTGTCCCTAACTGCATTACGACAAAGCATTGTCTCTTTAATGTGAATAAGAAGATTTATAGCCATTAACCGGGGCACGGGAGTAATTATAATGTTTTTCGCAATAGAATCACATAATATTTTATTTTATTAGGAAATGCAACGTTTAGAATTTCAAAGAAAGTAAATTTTTCATTTAGAAAAAAATAATAATGTTTGAAGCACAAATCGGTAAAAAATATGGCCGAACGTTATAAAAACGTCTCATCAAGAAACAAATAAAATAAAAGTTAAGTAACTTTTGCAAGAAATATTTTCATCACGTTTAATTGTGATACTTGTCGATCTAAAAATAAACTAAAGCTATTAAAGAGCGCTCTTTACAGCCTTAATCTTAAATAAAAAGAGAAAGACTATAACTTACTTCAGGGACACAGGAATACCTTGTAAATTTTCCGGCATAAAAATTTTCAAAGGTAGTAAAATGTCTCGAAGCGAAATAAGTTCAACGGTAATAAAATCCTACACAGACCCGATGTAGTCAACGACAGTATTATTGTAGCTTTTGTGAAATATAGGCTATATTTCATTGTTCGAGATGTTAGGGTTCTGAACCCATGCTCACTGGGAAGACATGATTTTACGACACGTCTGATAAATACGAGCACTTATAGATGAATAATATGAAGAACAAAGCAATCACCAAAAGCTGTATCCCTTTTGACGAAGATAAAACAGATTAAAATGACACAAACAATGCAAGGAAACTTTAAAGGAAGCAATTTTTACAACATCAAACGTCTAGACATGAAACAACGTTTCCTAGACGCGCATTCACTACGTACGCCCCATTGAAGTGTTGCCTCGACTTTGATATACTGTCTATTTAAACAGTAAAAGGACAGCCACCATTGTGTTTCACCCAGGCTGGGCAGTGCTTAGATTACAGATCTATTGCCTAACGTATGATTAACATGCATTATCGTTTACACTAAGGCTGGATTCAGTCCGGGAATGGGGAAAGATCATATTAATTACATTTAATGAATAGCTTCAAAAATATCCTAGACAGTTTCCTTTTTTTTTCTTCCTTAAATTTTTTATTCGAATATAGTATTGCGAACATTTTTTAAACAAAAAATGCCAAATCGGCCCAGTCGTTTACAAGTGTCGCGCTTACCAACAAGCAGAATTTAATTTACATAGACTTCAAATACATAATATAGGTACCCATGTATTTGCAGCCTACCAACAACTTACGCTCTCGCTATATTCGAGTTCATTTCTTACTCATATTCGACTCAGCGTCGGGGCAAAAAAACACGACATTGATATGGGTGATATACATATATACTGTATACAGAACCATAAAATATGTATTTGAATGTAATGACCAGCAGATATGCATCCTGAATGCAGCACTGGTTTACACCCCGCTATTGAATCTTGCAAATGTTTCTTTAGAATACTGAGATTAATTTTATGGTCCTGGGGGCAAATCAACTCCCGCGCACAGAAGTTGCTATACAGGAGGAGCTTGGTCTGTTAACGGGGTAATCATAATCCATGTATGTATGGTACTTAATTCAACATTCCTTGTCTGTTTTTGAATGTGTTCTTTTGATCTCGGCTTTCGCATCTTATGAAGTATAAATTCCATAAGAATGTTAATCTTACTGAAGAAATTTATCCTTTTACAATGTAAAAGCTCTTTAGTAGGTATTCCTTAAATCGCTTAAGATCATTGATCATCAGATATAACCATGTATACTTTAGTTTATTAACGCTTTATCAAAGGATCATCTTTAATAAGTACAATTTTAATAAGTACCATATAAAAGTTCTGGTTTTTGCAACTAAGGCAATATTTTTCAATTTCACGCATTAACGTACAACCGCGTCGGCGCCGGCGCCACTCTGACATTTACAAGTGGGGACCTTGCGAGCGATTTGCGAACAATGAGGGCTTGTCACCAGCGTCCCGGAACAGATGCAGTCTCCGGGAGATGTGACCTCAGACATCGACCTCCGGGGTCTGAAGAAAGACCCTGCTTAGGACAATGGTATCGGGGAACTAGAGATCTGGCGATCTGTCTTGAGGTTTAGCTGATTTGTGAATTATGTCCCTAACCTAAAGCAAAATGTGTATTTCACTCCAAAAACTATCGGAGATTGACGCTAGGTACTTCATTGCGATACCATTCATACCGAATTTCAGCTTTTTGGGCGTGTAAATGTACCAGACAGACAGAATTAGGTACTTTATAATTTATAATAAGTATAGAAGTAGGAATGTGAGCGCAGCGGTCTCATCTTGATGATTACCCTCGATCAGGAATGAAAATTTGGTTTTCTTCCAACGCAAAGGTCCATCATAGTTAACGCGCTCAAGTTCAAGTAAGGTACATATTTAAAACGCCTGATATTAACTGTTTTTTCGGTTTTATTCGTTTCGGTTTTATTTAGATAAAAAAGCTTGGAACGAGTTTTGCTCCAACTCAAAATCTACCAACTTACAGATAAGCAAATCAAATGTACTAGACACATAAGTTATGAACATACTAGTGGTTTCTTCTCACTTCTTCCACTGGTGGACAGAAAATTGAAGTGAACTATAAAATATGACATGTCTAAGTGCTTATTTGTAAGCTTAAAGAAATAAAAACTTTTCATTTTTATTTAGAAAGAAGCTCGAAATGTTAGCTATATCCGGTAAATCTCAAGCAATTGAAGTGAGTACAAAAATGGAGTTGTTATAATAGCTTCGATATGACATGTTACCTAAGAAAGTACAAATCATAATAGAAAAGAACAAGACACTCGTAAATCACACATCGAAACTCAGTGACGATTACAAAGACAGGTTTATAGTCACACCTACGCGAATGATTGGATTACATAACGGCTATTTATCATCAAATGTAATTAATGAACGGAATCAAACAGTAGACTTGAAGCAGGATCGCCCACGGATGGACAAACCAATAGAGTTCGATTGAACATAGACAAAAGAGGAATGGCTAATTCTCTTATAACAATAACATCATAATATGCTATGTACGTACCTAATGTATGCGATGAAATACGGTTGGTCAGCCAATCAAATCTTTGAAATAACTGGCAATACGTTCGATTGAACTAAAACAAAAGGGGAATGCCTTATTCCGTTATCACAATAATATCATAATAAGCTTTGTAATGTATGCAATGAAATACAGTTGGCAAGCCAATTAAAACTTTGAATAAACTGACAATAGGAAAGAAGCTCACTGAAGCAATCGAAAGTAGGGATTCCTTTATACATTTATTACTATTATTATTATTATTTTTTTCTTTCTTAGGGATAACAAACAGTATCACTTATAAATTAACTATAAACTATTAAACTTAAATAAACTTAATTCTAGAAGTGAACCAGCCCTGTTATCCACTTATTACTTGTACAAGGGGTGGTGTTAGTGAGCATTTGCAACAATGTAATTCACATGAAGAGTTAAGTACAATCGAAGATAGTATCAGTTGACAATATCAGGTTGATGGCTGTCTTATACAAAGCTGGTGAAGCAGCAATATGCGGTACCCATACACTATGAGAAACATGAACGTAAACCAAACTTGAAGCTCCTCTGCTGTTCTGATATTGACAACGCAGTAACTGAAAACTAATTGCTCCACAGAATTCCCACAAGTGCGTCACGACCGATTAGGTAACATTGCCGGATCTGCAGGCTCATTAAGAAAAAAAGATTATATCGCTGACAATGGACCACTCGACGACCGAAAGTGATAGTCTAATAGATATTAAGCCCGCGATGACGATAGCAATACCAGATGACCAGTTAAGTGTCCAGTCACTCTTCCAAGTAATGCTTCGTTTTGAAATGTTCCATATCACGATAAAGGCTTTGTTTGATTACTTAGTGATTGCTTAACCAAAGAACAAGCTATGAAAGTTTAAGGAACAGAAGTCCATTATAGTTTTTTAAACTTGAATTTAAAACTAAGGGAAGGTTCTAGATATTAGATTTTTCAAAAATTAACAACAACGCTAGAAAACAATAATAGTCTCGACTCGACCATTGCGACTGCTGGATTGACTGGAATAAACAATTTCCCCCGTCAAAATAAATTCCAATTGACAGATAAGTCCGCACTTAGGTATCAAATATCTTTGGTGAAAAGGTAAACAAAGGTCTGGTTACAAGAGAATAGAAATTGTTGTAAATCCTAACTCTCCATGAAAGCGAATTATCCAAATTACAAGCTATTATCGAAGACAAAGGCTTGGAGCGGAATGAAAAGGACCCACAAATCTGTGCTCTACGGAATGAACATCCGTCACTTGGGGAAGAGAATACGAAGCAGTTTGTGCAGTAACTCTGTAAATTGCTGGGAAACAGAAGCCAGACGTAATTCTCTAGAATTGTTTATGTAGGGTTGAGACTTAATCCCGACCGAGTTGATTTAATTTAAGAGGAAAGGTGAAAGTATAGGTAGGTAAATGCTTCCGTGGTTGTAAAGTCTAAGACAAATTGATTATACATTACATACGCAGGAAGCTGGGTAAGAAGTCCTACCAGTTAATCATTATAAAATAAACTTTGTGAAATCATGTGTTTTGCGTGAAATTGAAATAATAAATGAACTTAAGGTATTATTGCTTGAAAATATCCTGGGAGTGGCGAAAATAGTTGTAGATATTAGGTACGTGGGTGGCATGGAGCATTTTATAAAAAATGTTTATCAACCCTAACTCTGTAGGAAGGCAACGTCAAAATCGCGGTATTAATTGCTTGAAAATATCATAGAACGTGGGGCATAGAGCTATTTTTAAAGGAATTGTCTAACAACCCTAAGTCTGCAGGAAGGCAACGTCAATGGCGGCTATTTACGATGCATCAGCCTAGCGGTAGTGGTTTGTGGTTGACAAATGAAGTTGTTCACATAGGGATGTTAAGGTGGGTAGTCGCACAGCTTCTGTTTGTCAGACATTGTCATAGAGAATAGAGATATTTGATGTTACGTAAAGTAGGGTTCATGGATCAATGACCCTCCCTATGGGTTCCAAGTAAGGTTCCAAGTCTCGCAATTCCATTAGTATTGGTTTAATTATATTATAATATTTTTGTTAAGGTTTTTGGTATTATAGTGCGTAAGCCCTCGCATCTCTGAAGCAAAGACGAAGCGCGGCGGGTTCAAGTCCCGCCGAAATAGAATTATTTGGGATATATTTGTTTTTGTTGTTTTTATAAAGAACAGCAAGCTATCTGTAGATGTAGGTAGGTATATGACCGAGATATATTAGTCTCAAAATATTTATGTATCGAAAGAAATTGACTATTCAGCAAACGATGAGCGTCATGGTACACAAAAATAGAGAAATGGTTAGGATAAATAGAATTGTTTACAGAACTTCTTTATTATATTGTCCAGCAATATTTATTTGTTATTAAGTAAGTATTAACTAAAGAGTACTCTAAAACTAATCTAAGGTACGGTGTTAGTATAAATATAAGAGTAGGTATATTCTGATACTGGTTAACATTGTAAGCTAACTTTTCTTGCGCAGCGGGTCGAACCCACTACATAATCATGAATGTCAATAAAAAGCTCATAAAAAAAACAAAAGCACAGACCGACCGTATCATTGGGCATTATGGTAATGCCATTCACGGCTCAGAACATTACCACAACAAACCTGGCCTTGAACTACGGTACAAATACACCGAAACAAAGGGACCTGATAAACAATCTCTTGGAGAACACGACGTCCAGGTGGGTAGGCACTATTGGTTTCCCTACATTTATTTTATCAAATTAAAAGTATGAATTTTTGTTAAAATATATATTTACTAGCTGCGCCCCGCGGCTTCGCCAGCGTGGTAATCTATGTGTCAAATTACGGTCCATTTGTATGGAACCTCGGGACCATTCTCCATACAATTTTGGCAAAAGAATTTTCCAAATCGGTCCATTATTCACGGAGAAACCCATGACATACATAAAAAAAACATAAGTACAGCCGAACATGACGACCGATGTGGCGCGGTGGGTGAAGGTCCGCCCGCGACGCAGGAGGTTGCGGGTTCGATTCCCGCCTCGGAACAATTGTGTGTACCATCTGCAGATATTTGTTCCGGGTGTTCTGGTCGTTTTCTATGTATACTAAAAAATATCTATCTATGTAATGTATTGTATTATGTATATCAGTCTAGTACCCATAACACAAGCTTTGCTTACCATGGGGCTAGATAATGCTGTGTGGATTGTCCAGCATTATTTAAAAAAATAAAATAAACATAGGACCTCTTTTTGTTTTTCGCCTGTTAAAAAGTAGTGCCATAGAAGTAGCGGGAGCGTGATAGTCTAAAATATTATCACACGTTTGGGTATTATACACGATTCTCCTACGGGGACGTACATAAGTAGAACAAAGGAGCTTTTATACGGCACTCCCACGGAAGGGTTAGGTTTCTTATCTTTGAAAATACATTGTTGTAATATCACATTTACAATTCTTGAAAAATACACAAAATCATCATCCTCAACAACAGTTATAGTCCAAAGTTGTACATAGGCCGAGATACAAAATATTCTTAGATATATTTATATTATATTATATTTATTTAAAGGAAAACCAGAAGCTTATTATAACACAATAAAAAGTTCATAAATACTAGAAAGCTCATTGAAGGTTTTCACGGATAAATAACAGAATAATATAATAAGAAGAGACTGAGAATAAAGGTTGAACTGGTACATATAGCATCTATAAAGTTAAATTAGATAATTATCTTTAGGTTACAAAATTAACAACAATGTTTACTCCAAAAACCTATCACCAACATTATCATTACTGGTGCCAAAAAATTTCTCTGCTGAGCCGCCGCCTGGCCGTGCTAACACTTTATTTTTATTTATTACCCCAAGTGCGTGTGTAGTGGCTTACTAAGGCTTACTACTATAATAACGAAAACCCTACAGAATATTATCTATGTTAAAAATTATGAAAATTATTCAATTTTAATAGCATCTTATAGCAAGTCCAATATGATAATTATGTTGTAGTCAGTGTATACTCAAGAACCTTACAACTTACTTAGTATAGGTTACACTACACATCATACACAGTTAATTTGTGCTCTGAAACGTAGGGTAGGTCAGTGACATGTACCTGTTGATTACCATAAGATTTATGGCGTGAAACCCTTGTACAACTTGTATAGATGTATAAAAGGTACGCAGGTAGGTACAGAATAAAAGTATAGGCCGGATAGTAGACCGAATCGAATACCCAGATTACTAAGGGCGATAGCAGTAATACCATAGTAACTGCTAAAGTTTCTGGGGTGGGAAAGGTAACTCGGGGCGTTCGCACATGCGCTGTCGATCTCATCGATTTTCCCCACTTTTGACAGTTCACACCATGTTTTGAGTCTTCGCTCGCGTACCAACAAGAAAGTAAACAAAAATGGCTCTAGATTTCTCAGCGACTTACAAATTGCTAGTTTTAGGCGATTCTAATGTTGGGAAAACGTGTATTGTGCATAGATACTGCGACGAAAGGTATTACGACATCTACATATCTACAATAGGTGAGTCAGAGCTTATTTACTTGCGCTTTTACGAGCCTTTGTCAGACAGGTGATGAAGTTTTATAGTGCCTTAGAAACACAACAATATCAGAGATTTATATTTTCCGCTGCGGATGAAAAGCTTGAAACAATGGAACATGGTGTGAAGGAAGTATTTAATATTTGTATGCTTAGAAACTTCCATAGTTGCTTTACTGTTAGAGAAATCGTACGCTGTGCATTACTTTTTCAATTAGCTATAAATATAGTGAGCTATATAGTGATCTTTAAGATTAACTAGGTACAATTGCATCTATACTGAACTTGGCAGTCCAGATATTGATCGCCGTACAGCTGAGTTCGTGTCAAAGAATTTAGCGCACAAGCATAAATAACAGACACCTTATAGTAGGGAGGGAAGGAACAGACATTTGGGGTTTCTACCTTTATGTTTTAATCTGGCATTACCTTAGGGAGGTTTCTTTTCAGAGAAATAAGAATATAGTGGTTTTTATAGGGTTTCCACCGAATAACTACAATCCTTAAAACAGGTGTAATTAGATTTTAAATAATCGATGAATATGTTCGAAATAGTGGCCAGAAGCTCTTCAAAAGTAGCTTTCCACGAGTGGTTATCCTCGTCCCTTCAAATATTAGTCTCAATGGTACACAAATTATCTTATTTCACTCTTGGAATTCACTCTCTTCAAATGGCTGCCCGGCTGTTAGTGAGGATTATGTTCTGACCACTTTTTCAAACAAGACGATCGTTTTTATTCAGTTTATTCTGATTTGGGCATTGCAGTTATTCGGTGTAGACCCTGTGTTGTATCCAGTGGAAAAAGAGACTGTACGATTTTATACAGAAATGTCCCACAAGTCAAAGTGAAGGCAGACGCAATAATACATTTGTTACTACTTTTAGGATCTAGGTAATAAGTTTCCGAATGAAAGAGCCTCACAGATAAACCCAAATAATAAAATTAGTGAATTTTAACCAACTCGTGATAAGTTTTCTTCATTCTGCTTCTTGGCAGTTGGCACACATTATAATTACACTGTCATTTGTCAAGATTATTCCATTTTTAAACTTTCATCACAATGCTTTCGTCATCGAAGTGAATGCTGCTGGTCCTAAATCAGCTCTCGCAATGGGTCAGCTATTTTAATCTGTTGTCGTGTCAGCAATCTGTGTTCGTCTCGTCCTAAAGAAGAAATCGATTCGGAATAATTCGTAGGTACGACTGTTCATTATTGACTGGCGCAACTGAATTGCAATATTTGCAATTTTATATCTTTAGTCTCTAAAAAGCAGATCTAATGGAGATTAGTAAGACCTAAGTCAGCGACAATACTTCTTTGTCGGCAAAACCCGTCGCGGGTTGGTGCAACAATTAAGTCATTATGGATATTGTAGGCAGCAGATAGTAATATTTTGTAACTCGTCGTCATCTTTCCTTCTGTGGTGTGTTCTCGTAGACATCTAAGGAGACAAAATTAACCTGGCGTTTAATTTTGACGATTAGCTTTAATTTTGCTTAATGCTTTACCTTGGCCTTACCCTTCAAGTCTGTGGCCTATTACCGTTAAGTACTAATTATCTTCGTTGAATTTAAGACGGGTTACGTTCAGGAAGTAGAGTTTTATAGCTTTCATGTTATTTTCATTTAATACCCCTGTGCCTGACGGAATGAGCACTAGAGTACAAAATACTACTGTAAACTTTTAAGTAGCTGTATTGCTGCCGTTAATGCATTGTGATTGTGTGTCTTCCGAAGTCATTATATACTTTTATCTACTGCTAAACATCAATCAAATTCAGCTAATTGTATGTGGGCACAATAAACATCTATTTGGGATGCGGATTCAGGGGCAGAAGCGGGTGCGGACTGTTTCAATTGAAGTATTGTACCAGTATATAATGGTATTATAAGAAAGAATAAACTTACTGAAAAAAGCGCTAGCGAAGAACGGCAAAACCCACTATGATACCTAGGTACATGAAAAACCTGTTTTTTTATAGTCCACGACCTTGACCACAATCTCTCCTGTTGGAAAGTGAAGTTATGACCGACGATGTATCACGAAGGTCCAGAAGAATCACTGTTGTCTTCATGAGACCTATGTTGTAATTAATCGGAAAAACAGTAGCAACGTGTTCCAAACCCCTGCGGCATTGTAATAATGTAACAATGGTTATCTTCTTTGTATGAAACTGTAATCTATATATATATAAATTTAGCTTTATATAGTATAATAAATTGCTGTTCGTTAGTCTCGCTAAAACTCAAAAACGGCTGAGCCGATTTAGCTGATTTTGGTTTTGAAATGTTTGTCATAGTCATGGACAGGCTTAAAAGGTCAGAATACCACGCGGGTGAAGCCGCGGGGCGCAGCTAGTTTAATAAATAAATGATGAGATAGATGGGGGCGCAGCTTAGACCAGATTTGGTAGGACCGCTATTTGTAGCGTCGACGTTTGGGGAGGACGATGTTCAGAGGTGAACGAACATGTGTGGGCTAATACGTATATGTTCATGGTATCATTAGGAGTGTTCAATGTAGTTTAAGTAAAATGACATAAAAAATCAGGCGGTTTTCACAAAAATCATCTTTTTGTGAAAAACACCCGTTTTCTTGGCAACTGTAATATGGAAAATCTTTGAAACGGGTAATTTATGTAAAAATTAAGGATAGTCTTACTCTTTTCCAGGCATAGACTTCAAGCAGAAGATAATAAACCTCGACGGAGTGCCTATCAAGCTGCAGATTTGGGACACAGCTGGGCAAGAACGATTCAGGACCTTGACCACGGCTTACTACCGTGGAGCCATGGGCATCATCCTCATGTATGATATCACTAACTTGGAGTCTTTCAACCACTTGTCTTATTGGCTGCGGAATATACAAGAAGTGAGTTAACAGTTTGACAACATAAATAACTTGGCATTGAATAAAATGATGACCTTTGAGCTTGGGTGGCATGCATAAATAATGCTGAACAATACACACGCCCTTATCTAGCCCCAAGCTAAGCAGAGCTTGTGTTATAGGTACCTACTAAATAACTGATGTACTTAATACAATAAACTACTTAGGTAGATATTTTTTAATATACATAGAAATCATCCAGAACACCCGGAACAAATATCTGCAGATCGTAACAACATTTTCACCGAGGCGGGAATCGAACCCGCAACCTCTTGCGTCACAGTCGTCGGACCGATCCAATACACTGAAAGAGAAGAGTATGCACACGATCTAGTATTTTTGTCTTACACCCATATTCAATGACAATAAATTTATTTGAAGTTTTAAATTTGAGCTTGCGGGTCGCCAGTGATTAGGTTATGGTTTTTTTGCATTTGAGCCTATATTTCTGATACTTTATAGCAATCAATATATCATAGCCTCTGACTATAATTTGGGCTCTGGCTATTCAAGCTTGTAAGGTTTCTAAGATAATTCATATCTTAGAAACCTTACAAACTTGAATAGCATTGTGTACTAGTTGCTATAATTTTTTCTTAGGCACTAAACGGCCTCACTGAGTCGTTACGTACGTTTCAATATTATTATTAAATTACCTCAAATTACTTATTGAATTTGTAACAGAAGCTTATTTCCCTGGATTTTCAATAAATAATAATTATTTTTGTTACAGTATGCGTCTCCAGATGTGATTAAAGTGCTGGTAGGGAACAAATGCGACGTTCACGATAACCACAGAGCAGTGCCAAGAGAACGTGGACAAAAGGTCAGTAGGTACTACTATAATAATTATTATAGGCACTTTGAAACCTACAATAAACAGTGCAGACAAGTATTTATTTGAACATAAAAAATTCAACTTAAGACGAAGGCGCAGTTACATAAATCTAAATAACCTGCGGGAATCAGGGGACTTACAGCTGTGCTTTAGTCAGTATTTTGATACAGACCCATAGTACCGTACCGACCACATATTTTTATGAAAATCGCGTTAGCCAACTAGCGGCGTAAGGGTCTTTCTGTCTGGTTTTTTTTTGGATAGTCACACAATAACATTGACATTTTTAAGTAAGATAAACTTAGGTATTATCTATCTAGGTACTGATTTTCTTTATTCAACAATTTCAGATAGCAGATGATTTCGACATGCCGTTTTTCGAAGTGTCCTGTAAGAGCGATATAAACATAGAAGAAGCCTTTTTGACTTTAGCCAGGAAAATAAGAGAATACAGAGATTCTAAGGTAATGCTATGTCCAAAAGATAAGACGAGGCAATGTAGTTAAGTTTTTCCTGAGTAATGGGCGGCTTGTTGAAAAAAAAAACACAAAAAAAACAAAAACAAAAATAAAAAAAATAATAAACCAAATTCAGCCAAAAAAAAAACATTGAAAAGTAGGGAAAAAAAAGATATTCCCAGAAAACCCAAGGACCGAGGGGTCTTCACCCCTCGAGTTGACGCCGGGGTAATGAGGCCAAGCCTCGAGGCCCCTCTCTGTGCCCCCACCAGGGCCGGAAAGAAATTTATTGACTTGGCGGCTTGTTAATTGTGTGCTGCAGTTTGAAGTACCCTATCATATATCCAAGAAACCGCCCATACTTACCCTAAAGTTGACTCCATCTATCGAGTCTTTTTATACGGAATTACTTAACATACTTGTAACTTGACAATTTGAGATACTTTTCAGTAAATATTGCTTACAATGATATCTAAAACTAGATGGCAAGCAAGTGAGTTTTATTTTTTGTGGTGGTTTTTGCAAACCTTCGAAATCAAGGTTGGCTAGTGTATATTTTCATGTTACTTTATGTCCTTTTTCAGGCTGATGCATTCGAGTTGAAGGAAAGGGACAGCGTTATCAAACCATCAGAATCTGAGACGGACGAGTCTAAATGTATCTGTTAGGACAATAACTGTCAATAACAAATGACAACAGTACTTAGGCATAGCCATGAGAATAGACGATAAATATGTTATTGTCTATTCTTATGGCATAGCATGGACAGCCTAGCTAGACAAACCCTTGTCTAGGGTAGAATCATGGCAGAGTGTAGTGTACCTAGTATAGTGTAAATGTTTCTACGTTTACGCTATATCGCGTAAATTACTGAAGTTGAAGAAATGAATTTAAAAGATTTTACGCATTTGATGACGATTCGATGAAATAAGGCATTGGCTTTTCTACCCGAGACAAGGCTTTTTCTAAATCTGTACATTCTAGGCCTACTCGTTCAGATCTATGCCGGATTCGCTACCCGCGTTCGCTACTCAACAGTAATAAAAGCCTAGTGGGTATGCAGTAGGTACCAAAATGCCCGGCGGGATGACGCGCGAAACCAAACTTTTAAGATTCTCCATTTTTACGCAATTTTTTTCTGACAGTTAATGAAATTCTGTCAAAAATTTGTAAATCTGTGTTGCGTTTGAGTATTCGGGCTTTAGTTCTATATTTCCCATATTTTTAGATTTACAAAACAATTATAAACTGTTGAAAGAAATTCGGTTTGGTTATAACTTAAAATTTGAAATACTTGTTGATCGTATTCAAATGTATAGATCTAATAGATAATTGGGAAATAGATAAATTCGGATCACACAATACCTCAGTCATGAACCTACTTTGATAGTTTTTATTCCAAAAAAAAATGTTAGGTAGGTAGGTACCTACTTTAGGTTTTTGTATCGCGAGTTGAAGGCAAAACTTCAAATAATTGATGATTTAAAAACCTAGGTATTAATGAACTTCCGTAGAACCAAAGTTTGTTAATCGTGCGAGTAATAGCTTTACGAATAACGGTAACAATTAGGTCTAGTGTTCGCTTTCAGGCGTATATACAGTATGCTACTTGCGTTTATGAATTCGCAAATTCGCAATTTTAGGCACTGCGATAAAATTTTACGATAAAATTTTAGGTCTTATCTCAAAACTAATAAAAATTTGCTAGTGAAAGCTAAGCATTTGATGCTATGACTAGTTATTTATGTCTGTGGAGCATATGATTTAACCCATTCACTGCCCAGACTCGGCGGCGCAGGAGATGGACATGTGCGTCGTCGTGAGCCATTAAAATTGTAAAAAGCCCGTAACACACCATGGCCGCGAAACGATAGCAGCTAAACCGCAACACGAGTTCCGCTATGCAACATTACTACATTTTGTCATTCGAATAGTGGAATAGCTATAAACTTACGCACAAGATATATGCGAAACAAACGCGGTATTGCAGCAAAATGGTGGAAAGGCCGCGGAGATGTAGCTGACATCCAACCAGATCGGCGGAATCGCGCAGGAAAGAGATAGAATCAAAGTTAAATAAGTAAAATAAAAATATTTTATTACCGACAACAAACATGAGTCCTTATATTACGAGTTTTAATGATAAACAACACAATATAAAAAACCTAGATTAACACACAAAAAATAGGCACTTGTGTTCAGATGGGATGAACAGGGGATAATCAATCAAGGAAGTAGCTTCCGTCATTGATCACCCTCGGGGGCCTCCGCACAAAACACTTCTAGACTGGAGATGATAGGCAGTCAGCCACAGTCCCCGGATGCCGTTGTGTTAGAACAGGCAGTTTCGCTTCTTATTTGCTTGTCGTACAGCGGACAAGTCATGGCGAAACTACTGCGGTTTCGCTGCTATGCTTTCGGGGCGAAGGTGTGCTACGATCGTGAATCTCACACTGGACAATTTCGAATCGTTGTTAGTGATTTAACGATTAGAAATTTTCCAGTGTATAATAACGTCTCCATAGTTTTGAAAAACGTGTAATAAAAAGTAGATAATCTAATAATTGTATAAGTACCTAATGATATCTCACGTTTTTAAGCATACTAATCATAATTGGTGAATGAAGCACATTATTATCTATCGAATTTAACTAAACTTTAACATTTTCGTCGAAGTTCAAAATTATAATAGCATCAGCAAGCAATTTTGCTAGGAACTTGTTAATGCGATTTGAATGGATGATATAAATCTTGAATATTGCAAAGGACTGATCAAAGTTTAAACCAATTGTGTGAATGTTGTATGAAATTTTTGCCTATGCAAAATTTTAAAGAAATTCGGGCTGGTCCCAACCTTAATTGTTGCTTCAAAGTGTTTAAACGCTATATAAAATGTAAGTTACGAAAATAAACCAGCGAGTCACAACGAATTATAATGCTTAACAGTATTTTTGGCCTGAAATGTTTATTTATACATTTTCCGATTTTTTTAATTTATTGATTTAGTTTTATACATTAAAATTTTCGCGTTTTGTTAACACATTAAAGGTATTTATCGCGTATCTTTTGTTTTATTTTTTCCCTACGTTTCTATCGCGATAAAGCGATCGAGGTCACGGGGCCACTGCATGTAGGTCGGACTCGGAGTTACAGCCGAAAATTGACGGCAGTATCCACGACTACGCTCAATCCGTCTTCAGAATGACCACGATCGCTGTAACGCGATAGAAACGTGGGGAAAATAAAACAAAAGGTACGCGATAAATACCTTTAATGTGATAAATAATCTATATATATGTTTTAACACGTATGATTAGTTTCAACACACATAAACTTTCTGAAATCTGTATCTGAGATTGAACTTAGTTTTGATAATCTGTTAACTGCTACCATTTTTTTATTAGTTACATTTAAACGTTTGTGATACGGACGATGTTATTATGAATATCATTAAGTCATGTTTCATTTATGTTTAGTTTGAACAAACATAACGAAATGGACAACAAAAATCAATATTAATAACTGTAGTAGAATTGTTTCTAGCTGGTAAAATATTTGTTTTTTTTTGAATTAATTACCATAAACCATATTTGATTGAATTCTATGCTATTATTGAAATCATTATGTACGTATATTTAGTTATAGTTTGAAAAATCATAACAGATGAACTTAAAAAAATAACTAAACACAATTTAAAAAAAACCGTAGATTTTTTTCTAGCTGCTAAGGTTACAATAAAAAGTAGATATGAGCTAGTGTATCCAAGCATTTAGTGTAAGAAATATGTAATTTTCTCCAGTAAATCACATTTATAGTAACATTTTATACAGCACAATGGATGTATCGTTAGTGTAACAGTTCATGATACCAATAAAGTTTTATAAATACCATGTATTTTTTACCTACATTCACAGCTGAAAATGACTCTGAACAAAGGGGATTTTGCCATTATCACTATAAGGGAATTGGTGATCGCAGTGGTGTAAATTAAATAAATAAATAAATAATAATAATAATTCATTTATTTCAGGCAACATTAGTCTTTTCATTTTTTTATCTAGTAAAGTAATCGAACTAGGGGCTCGGATCCATTCTTCCGACACGAAATCGTCCGCCCATAGCATCATTGGATGCCGTTTATACAACTAAGTAAAATAAATAATGCTGGACAATTCAGACAGCATCATCTAACTCCAAGCTAAGCAGAGCTTGTGTTATGAGCACTAGATGACTGATATACAATACATCACATAGATTGATATTTTTTATGATACATAGAGAACGACCAGAACACCCGGAACGCATTGCAGATGGTACAAACAATTGTCCAGAGGCGGGAATCGAACCTGCAACCTCCTGCAGACCTTCGCACAAGAGGTCGTCTAATTAAAATAAGAAATTTCTTATAAGATTGTCTTCCTTCCATTATATTTTGTTCAGACAAGATTAATAAACGGGTACCTTATCTCGTATCTCTTCTTAGTCACCGAAATGCCAAATATCTTCTAACTCTTCTATTATGCCAATGGGTATCTCAAGGTTAATAATTCAAATTCATTCGCCTCTTCTTAGGCGTTAGATATTATTCCAATGGGTATTTCAAGGTCAATAATTCTAATTCATTCGCTTCTTCTTAGGTATTAGAAATTATTCCAGTGGGCATTTCAAGATTAATAGTTCAAATTTTTTCGCTTCTTCTTAGGCGTTAGAACCCCGTGTCTTTGCGAGAGAGAAGGCTCAGATTGTGAGTTTAAGAGAGAGTCATTTATATCTGGTTTTACCTCGAGTTCATTAAAACGTTTTTTAGGCGGCGTTCGTTGGATTTGATATGGTGTTTCTGACTCAGATTTTAGATTTATACCTTCGTTTGTGACTGATTCACTGTTGAGAGAGCTAGTCGCTATTTTTGGTTCTAATTTTGTTTCTTCTTTGATCGGTTTTATTCCATTTGTGCCGTGGGGAATGATTGCATTGGATGATTCAGTCGGCTGACTTTCTGGCTCCTTTTTGATGGCACTTGCTGGCACAGATAGATTACTCGAAGATACTGTACTGGATCCTGCATTCATTCTGAAAATGAACAAAATTACCTTTAAAGTGTAAATATTATCACATCCATAGTCAGAAGATTCTAGGGGGCTACTATGTAAGTACATACTATGTTTGACTTGGCTTCTTAACTACCCAATACACGCAACTATGGAAAAAAGACGATTCTTTCAGAAGGAGCACGTATTTTTAATAATTTACCATATAATATGACACGATTAATATGTATAAAAATATGTTGAAAGCACATGTCTACTCAATAGAATAATATAACTAAATAAATATAATACTATTAGATAAAATAGTTAGTTATGATAAATAATTTAAATTAAGCCTCACGAGCCCAGCAGTTATTTACCTACTGAGACTTAGATTTAGTGCATATTTACTGTTTAAAGTTTCACATTTTACGTGAACTACCTACCTCGATTCGATTCTAACTCATATCATAAGAATGAGTGATCTGAACAAAGGTGGCCCTTTTTTCTGAAGGCAAAATTTGTAATTTTTTATCTAGAATTAAAGAAATGACTGGAAACCAAAGCCATAAAGGCTAATGCAGCAGTGACTTTACTTTCCTTACACTTTAGTTAACGACTGGCACCTGCCCGCTTTGCTTATGAAATTTGATCCAGGATAAATTATAAAGAAATACCTCTAGGATACATAGAATAGATTCGGGCTCAAGAGATAGAATATAAATAGTATTCTTTATGCTATTCCAGGCATGACGGTACCTATCCAAAATTTCAGTCCGATACATTCAGTATTTTTGGCGTCACGACGAATCCAAGCCTGAAAATATCCCTACAACTTGTTTCTGTCTTCATTTAAAATTAACTAGCTGCGCCCCGCGGCTTCGCCTTCGTGTAAATATATGTTTCAAATAGTTTATTAACCTTTATAAAATATAATTTTTAATTTTTTTATATTAAAAAAAAACAGCATCAAAATCCGTTGCGTAGTTTTAAAGAGCATGCATAGGAACAGACAAACAGCGGGAAGCGACTTTGTTTATACTATATGGTGAAATTATAATTATTGCAACAAACTATAATTAGTGAATCTTATACTTACGAATCGGGTTCTTCTTTGAGTATTGGCTTTAAGCTAGGAGGCCGGCTATTCAAGATATGCCTTAGATCCACACCCTCCTCCGAATCATTACCAAATACACTCTCCATAACGCTATGAGCCTGCATGTGTTTCACGTCATTGTAGTCTGCTATGTCTTGTTTCTCGTATCTCACTGAAATGAACGTTGAAAATAATGTAAGTAATTAAGGTCTTTGGCTAAAAAACAGCGCTGAACATAAAATGTTCAGCACACGCTGAGCCAACCCCCATATATTGGCGCAGGGTCTTGAAGGTAGTCTTATTTTTGTTCTATCACCCTTTTGTGTCACTTACTCCCATGATAAACTCCTTTGTTTTCCGTTTGTTTATTCTATATATATTTTGTACCAGTGTCCAAATGTTTTTTCTATTCTATTCTTTGTAACGATTTTGGTAGGTATTGACAGACCACCTGGGTTATTAATGTTAGTTTTACAATACGATCACTAGATGGCGCTGTTATGCACCGCTAGATGGCGCTGTTTTGACTCTCGCAAAATGGTTAGTTCCCATCAAACATAAATTACACGGTTAAACTGACATGGTTATTTTGACTACTAACGTTATTTAAAACGGGATATTAGCCATGTTTTTTTTAAACAAAAAGCCTACATTTTTACATACGGAAAATAAGATCATTCAAATATTGTCCTGCGGTGGGAATTGAACCTGCAACTATCTGCGTCGCAAGCAGACCTTAGCCCACTAAGCCAGAATTTATACCGGGCCTTTGCTGATGATGACCCTTCTAAGTTCTAACTTTATACCCCTAGGTACTAGTTTGTAAGTAAAGCTTCGGTGGTCGCGGCAAAAGAATCGACCCCTTCAAATCAGCCCGTGGATGTTGTAAGAGCTGATTTTGGGAACATACATAACATAGAGGAAGAACAGCAGATTCCTTCTGCGTATTTTTATGACCTACTTCACACTTCAATCATCAATCTACTTGCCAAGCGTATGACAAAATCATGTTTGGGCAGGCTCGTTCAGCACTGGATGTATAAAGCTGATTATAGTATAAGACTTGACTTGTCTAAAGTGCTTATTTTGTAAGCCTAAAGAAATGAAATAATTGATTCTGATTCTAACATAATAAACTGCCCGTACTTACTTAAAATTTCTCTAGGTATTTTACTGAGGTACCCTCTGATGCCTCCCATCTGCTTTCTCAGTTCTGTTTCACTTTTATGTTGATCTTCTATTATTTGCAGTAAGGGCCGGGTTACATCAGAAAAGAACTGAAAGGAGAACAAAAATACTGATTCATAGATATTATTAACAGTTTATTGAATCTAACTAAGCAGGCATGTGAGAATTTTCAACATCAAATATGCTGAACATTTACAATAATGTCCTTTTAAACAAAATTAGTTTAAAAATTGTTGATAAGACTAAAAACTGTTGACAAGACATAAAAAAGGGGTCTTTACTAGTATAAAACATACATAGTATAAAACAATGATATATGTATCAAAGATTTCGGGCGAAGCCGCGGGGCGCAGCTAGTACGCTATAAATTGTTTTTGGAAGAATTACTTTGTTCAGTGATTTTTCTCACTGACCATAGACAATTCATCAGATGACTCACTTGCTCAGCAGCGCAGAGGTTTAAAGTAAAATCCATACTAAAAACAATACCCTTAATCTGTGTCAAGCTTATATCCAAATTCTTGGCAGATTCTTTGATCTCTATTTTATGCAGTAGTTTTGGGTCATTGAGCATGTCGAACCCAACTTTCAGAAAGCGTTGTTCGTTAGCTTCTATCCTTCTACTTTTATTGCTGTCCTGAAAATAAGAAAGTTTAATATAAGTTAAAAAATAAGTTTGGTCTTAGGTTATGTCATTTTCCCTGATATGATATATTGAGCTAATTTTATTATCTTCATCACTTCACAAAGGTAGCTAAGTAGGTAGGTATTTGGATAAAATTAGGACATTAATTAGAGTCAAGATATGTTTCTTTACAGAAGAGTTAATTAGCATAACAATAGTATAATATTATAGGTATGTATAAGCTTTTAGAAGAGCATCCGATCATCATGTTCTATGGGCAGTTTTTTTTACTTTTACACCCCTCACAATATATGTAAAATGTCACCTGAGGCCTCGCTGTGAAAACCATTCCTGAAACATGTAATAGGTAGGTACTGTTCAGGATCCAGGCAGGTTTTTACTAGGTTATTTCAAAATTATCTCAAAAACTATGATATTGTCTCTGCATCGCTACATCTTACAAAACAAAGTCCGCTGTCACTTCTGTCTGTAAGTCTGATGTCATAAACACAAGCTCAAAGATTGCACGGGTAGAAGCTAGTAGGTACATATTAAACTGGAGAAGGTCTATGTTCCTCATCATCATCAGCCAATATAAGTCCACTACATAACATAGGTATCTCCTAATAAGTGCCATAGCACTTACTAGTTCTGTAAATGGGAAACTAAGCGGTAAGTAGGTTGGTACTAGTAATTTCAGTGTCTTACCAGCATAATCTTAATAATATCATTGCTGTCAAACACGGCTGACCAAAGTTTAACGAAATTGGTCACTGAAACTTTATAAAGGCTGTCTAAAACTTCTATATTAATGTAGTAAGGAGATTCATCTTTGCTTTTAGTCAAAGATTTCCACATTTTGTAAGATTTACGCAACTTTTTATAAGAATTATGAGGGCAAAAACAGGCAAAAAGCTGCGCTATATTCTTGTAATTTATTAATTAAAACTAAAAAAGGTAAGGAAAGGAACCCAAATGTAAACAAACAAACTGTTCAACTTCTTGCTAGACGGCTCTACATCTGTGGGGCTACTGGACTTCTCTTTCTAGGGTGGCTACCATGCTATTTAACACATAACGTAACTCGCGTTATCAGCGTTATTATGGTAATTTTATCGCACATAAAGCGTGTTAAGGCGCATTTAAACGCGAATAACTCGTGAAAAGGCGTTAACGCCTTTTTACGAGTTATTCGCTTTAAAACGCGTTATGTGTTAAATAGCGTGGTAGCCCCACAGGGAGTCTAATGGATTAGCTATATAGACTTATTTTGCGTATTTTTATAAACGTCAAAAAGTAGTGTTTGAGTTTTGTGTAAAGTTGCTAAGAGGTGGAGGCTGCGGCGGCCGGCGCGGCGGCGGGAAAGGAAGGTAGGTATGGGAGGACGGTGCGCCGCGCGCCGCTCTCTCTCTAACTCCTTACCTTACCCGCTTTCCACTACTATTATATTAAAAAGTACTTTTTTTTGCCATCGCTGCTGCACCCTGTCCGCCACCGTTTGATGGCGGACAAGCAGTACAAGGTGAACCCGGAGAAAGTCAAGGTGCAAGGGTGCTCCGTATTCCCCAATGCGAGCAAAGACGTTCCCACGTTCTACCACAAGCACGGTGGAGTAGAGGCAGGAACACCGTGAAGTTGAAGTTTATATTAATTTGGAATTCCACACAATGGTAGGCACTATCTACCCGTAGGAGAAAGATTTGACTAGGTACCTACGCATTTCCTTACGATGATAAAAAACTGCTAGGTACCTAACTACTTTCATAGATTAAGTACCTACCTAGGTAAAACGTAGAACGTAGGTTTAGGCTGGTTATTACTATTAGGTAATACATATTGTGTAAAAATAAACGAACTTATAAACTTACTCGTTATTCAAGAACATTAATGATAGGGATCACGGAACGATAGAAAATCAGTTAATCCTCTGTTGGTAATTTATCAAAGTCTGTAAGACAGCGAGGGTAAACAAAATCCTAATTAAATGGGCAAAGTGATTGCTTGATCGTGTCTTGCATAACTACCTACCTAAAGATAGGTAAGGTGGTTATGTACGTAGGGAATATTTTTGTGTAAAAATTTAAACTTAGCAGCTAGGCAACAACAGTACCTATACCTACCGGTAGGTGTATTCTACATTTTTATTTGCATTTTATACATTAAGTATCAGATACAGATATCTAAGTAGAGAAAAAATAGTTTTTTGGTCCCCTAATTCATCCAGGTAGATGCAGATACTGACGATTAAGATATACTTACCCTAGGCATGTAAATTATCTTATAATTAATTAGTAAATTATCTAGCCCAAAGCTAAGCAGAACTTGTGTTATGTGTAAGTACAAGATGCCTAAATGATGATGAATTGTATTTATATAATGGATAGGTATGCCCTCACTTACTCACTGCGATTATCTACCTATTAACACGAATGACTGTGTATCTCAAAATCGTAAATGTTTTATTTGCTATCTACCATTATGTTATCCTATGATTTTTATTGCTTGCTTTGCCAAACACTACGGGAGGTAAGAAATAAGGTAGGTATGTAAATATTCATACTTAGGTCTCGTAGACTAAGATGAAGCAGCTTACGTTCTTTGCTCGTAGTGATTAATTAGATACTTACCAAGTATAAAAAAAACGTAAACAAAGCTCAACCACAGCCTAACCAAAGCACGCCTCAGTCTCACAATATCAGTGCATAGTCAGGCCAACAAGGCAAGTTATCTCAAGATCATACGGGACCTTGGATATTAATTAAAGCAGTAATTCGAGCCAGCCACCCGACCACAGCCGCAATATTGGACAAGACTATCGATGCTATTATGCATAAGTTACAGCCTCGCCATAATTGAAGCTGGGAATCCTGCTTTATGTGAGGATTTTGGTGGTAATTTTCTTTGAGGAAGCTATTTTATGAGTGCTTGTTGTGTTGGAAATTAGAGGAGATGGCACCTCGGCCGTGGATTATGGGAAATGATAGGATACTGTGACGATGCTATCGTAAATACCTTATTGGGACTGGTAGATAAAAATGCCGCCTAGAATCCAATCAGGTTCTTACATAATATAGGCAAAGTTGCAAAGCGTCCCTAATTTCGACTTAACTAGATAAATGATTTAATATAGGAAGAATATTTCTACGTACCTAAGTAGGTAACAGACCTACTTCTACGCTAACATTACTTATCCTCAGTAGAGCTAACATCGAACTAAATAGTTTCTATAAAAAATACAAAAAAAAAATGGATTTGTTTGTCGTTGTTTCGTTTAGGAGTTCTTATCTTCAATTGTCACCAAACTTACCCATATTTACTTATTTATGTATTATACCCAATTTCTCAATCGGTTGAGGATAACTGGTCTAAAATTCAGTTGCTAGATTTTACCCAAAGTAACGGAGCAGTGTAGAATAAAAGCTTGTAAAATATGTATATCTACTAGACACTACATTTCACTGTTCGTAGGTAGATAACTTCTGATTGAAAGTCCCTTCAAAAGTTTGTTGCTATTGAAAGCTTCTCAAGGGAAGCTAAATTAAGTTTACCGGAATGGATGGCCATGCTTATTACTCCAAGATATTTTTTGTACCTAAGCCAGCAAGGCTACCACACTATTTAACGTGAATAACGCGTGAAAATGAGTTAAAATTACGCTAAAATGTGCCTTTACACGCGATATTCACGAAAAAAAATTAGTAATAACGCGCGTTACTTTAGTTGCTAATTAGCGTAGTAGCCGTCTAAGTCATTTATGTATTCAAACTTTACAAACAACAGCAAGGTAACAACTTATTAAAAAACGGTCGAGAGACGATTGAATTGATGGATGTACGTACGTACAGCTGTCGAAAACACAAATTGTTTGACATATGCGAAGGCCCGCCTGCGACGCAGGAGGTTGGGGGTTCGATTCCCGCCTGGGGACGAATGTTGGTACGACCTAGTAATATTTTTCCCGGGTGTTCTGGGTAATTTCTATATATTATAATAAAAAAAATCTATTTAATATGTACTATAATTACCTAAGTATTGTTATCAGTCATCTAGTACTCATACTCAGGACACAAGCTCTGCTTAGCTTGGGGATATGCTGAGTGAATTATCCAGCATTATTTATTAATTTATTATAATTTATCGTAAGATGTTTACACGAATATTTCTCTGGTTTAGTACCTAACACCATTGTTTACAAAAAACATATTGGATTTTAGAACCTTCCTGTAGTTAGCGCCCGCCTCTCGGAAATACGAAATAGAGCGGGATTCTTCCGGACGATCGGCTGCACTGTCCATATATTTACGGAAACCCTATTTTTGTGTATTTTGTGTGTGTTGTGGCAATAAGCACCTATATTATTATCAATGGCAAACAAAAAATAAAAGCGCCGTATAAATACCTACCTTAAAAATTTCATTTTGTATGTAAGTCTGTCTATATATACTGAACTGTCTATAGAAAGAAAGAAAGAAAGAAATAAAATACATTTATTTGACACCATACATAACACAAAACACGACACATTACATAATAAGAAAGAATACATACAAGAAAAAAAATATATAAGGAGATAGATAAAAAAAATATACTCGTATATAAGATATTTCTGGAGGGTTATATATATAGAATACATAGCAGTGGATAAAACCCGGCTGTGTGTTGATGATTAACTCGATTTTTAAATATCTTCAAAAAGATTCGATCGTTTATCTTTCTCTAGAATAATGAAAAATGTAGATACTTACATAATCCTACTAATATTATAAACGCGAAAGTTTTTTCAGCCATGACTCGATGTTATTGAAACTATCAAAAGCTTTTATTTCGTTTCAATCGGATTCAATCACGGTAACAAAGTTAAAGTATATTTTGCAACGGTTTTTTTCTGTATGTATATCAGTTTTACAAGCCTCAGTGTCTTCACTATATATTTTAAATCAACCCCCGCCGCGTCTGTCTGTCTCATCATCATCATCTACCTATGTTAGGCCACTGTTGGACATAGGCCTCTCCTAATGAGCGCCATAGCGGCCTGTCTTTTGTCTGTCTAACCGTAAATAAATAAATAATGCTGGACAATCCACACAGCATCAGGCAGCCCCAAGCTAAGCAGTAAGCAGAGCTTGATATAGGTACAATACGATTCATTACATAGATAGATATTTTTATTATACATAAATAACGACCCGAACAAATGTCGGCAGATCATACACATAAATGTCCCGAGGCGGAAATCGAACCTGCAATCTCATGAGGCGCAGGCGGACCTTCGCCCACCGCGCCACTGAGGTCCTCGATGGACGCAAGGACGCAAGAATTTGCGAGGAAGGTTACCGTTTAGGCTCAGTATAAGTATATACAGTACGGAAACTAGGAACAAACACTCGAAACGGCACACTCACACAAACATGCACATCGACACGGCTTCTGGGTGATTCTCGGGGATGCTCAGGTAGCGATTGTCGCGTCTAGGCGTGCGGTCGCGTGAAAGTGAAAAATGACCCTATGTATGTAAAGTGAAGAATGATATTGCGTTGCATACGGCTGTATGAACTCGGCTTCATCAAAAGCGGAGCTGTCGTTTTTTAAACTTCCTGCTGATTTTGAAAGGTAAGAATAATTTATTATTATGATTGTTATAGAATAATGAGTCCGTGTGATCGATCATACATAATGAATCCGTGAACTTATATGTAAATCAAGAATGGCTGCGGTTTTGAGGATTTTTAAAGTCAATTGACGACCGATGTGGCGCGGTGGGCGAAGGTCCGCCTGCGACGCAGGAGGTTGCGGGTTCGATTCCCGCCTCGGAACAATTGTGTGTACGATCTGCAGATATTTGTTCCGGATGTTCTGGTCGTTTTCTATGTATAATAAAAAAATATCTATGTATGTAATATATTGTATTATGTATATCAGTTATCTAGTACCCATAACACAAGCTCTGCTTACCATGGAGCTAGATAATGCTGTGTGAATTTTTAGCAGCATTATTTATTTAATGAGATTTTACAAATAGAGACGTCATACTCATTGTAAAGAAATAATAACTTGGCGATAATTTATTAAAGTAGCCTAATACCTACCTAGCACTGTTTGAGCAGACAACGCAAAGCGGCAACAGTGATTTTAGTTCGAACAGACGAGACGCCGCGCGCCGCCGCACGGCATAATATGTCCTTATCTCTGTCACTCATAAACGCAACGCACGCATTTCTTGTCTCGTTCGTGTAGGTGGCAAAGCGGCAACCTCGCGGCACTGATTTTTTAGTAAATATAACATCATTGTTGAAACTAGATTGTAGACTTTCAAAATTTAAATATAAGATGGCGGCTGCAATCAATTATGAAATTTTGCATCATGGGTATCGTTTTTATGGTTTTCGAGGGTGCTGAAGCCGATACTTCTGTCAAAATGTGAATCCAAGATGGCGGCTGCTATAAATTATTATTTTTTCCGTCATGGGTGTCATTTTCATGGTTTTCGAGGGTGCTGAAGCCGATACTGCTGTCAAAATGTGAATCCAAGATGGCGGCTGCTATAAATTATCATTTTTTCCGTCATGGGTGTCATTTTCATGGTTTTCGAGGGTGCTGAAGCCGATACTGCTGTCAAAATGTGAATCCAAGATAGCGGCTGCTATAAATTATCATTTTTTCCGTCATGGGTGTCATTTTCATGGTTTTTGAGGGTGCTGAAGCCGATACTGCTGTCAAAATATGAATCCAAGATGGCGGCTGCCATAAATTTTCAATTTTTCCGTCATGGGTGTCATTTTCATAGTTTTCGCGGGTTCTGAAGCCGATACTACTGTCAAAATGTGAATCCAAGATGGCGGCTGCTATAAATTATATTTTTTTCCGTCATGGGTGTCATTTTCATGGTTTTCGAGGGTGCTGAAGCCGATACTGCTCTCAAAAAGTGAATCCAAGATGGCGGCTGCTATAAATTATCATTTTTTCCGTCATGGGTGTCATTTTCATGGTTTTCGAGAGTGTTGAAGCCGATACTGCTGTCAAAATGTGAATCCAAGATGGCGGCTGCTATAAATTATCAACTCGGATTTTGAAACGCGGTACGGTTCGCAGCCGCTCATGAGCGTTGCGCGCGCGCTGCCTGCGCTACAATGTCTGCGTGCGCCCGCTCCGACGAGCTCACGAAACGTTTACGTCCAACCGCGGCTCACACGCGACGCCATGAGATTACCTATTTAAATTGTATTTGTAAGCAAATACTTTACTAACAAAGAAAATTTAACTAGTTAGACAATTGACCTAACTGCAGACTATTGTAAACAATCTACAGGTAGCTCAATTGACCCATATCAATACCAGTCGGAAGCGTCCCCAAGACGCTGGTTGCATTGCCACGCTGTATGGCAATGCTGGCTGATGCGCTGCGCAACATACTCGTCAGATCTCGGATCACGCGTCGCTTCGACCAGACGAAGATATTATTATCCAGACCACATTTGTAAGCTAGTTATTTCAATTCCATTTATTGATCAGTACAGAAAAAAATCGTCTTAATAAAAAATATATATCAAAAACAAGAAAAGTGACAACCCTAGTGCTATAATGGAGCGTAGGTATTTATTTCATCAACTAGGCTTAGTTTCCATACTGTTCTATATGTGTACTGTGGTTTAGGTGTAATCTCTGTGGGTGTAATAATCTAATTATATGTGTTAAGTTTAGCCACCTACCCCCACCTTGCAGTGCGGCCGTGGCCTTATATTCTAAAACTAATCAAATGAAAATGATAAAAACTAAAATCGCATCAAAACACTACGTTGGTCACAAATGCTCCAGGACATTACCTTGTTTTATTTTATACACTTCAAATGTTTTGCGCAAATTGGCTGTAATACCACAATGATTGTAATCTGTAGCGAGCGATAGATGATTAAATAAATAATAATAATAAATAATGCTGGACAATTCACACAGCATTATCTAGCCCCATGGTAAGCAGAGCTTGTGTTATGGGTACTAGATAACTGATATACATAATACAATACATTACATAGATAGATATTTTTTATTATACATAGAAAACGACCAGAACACCCGGAACAAATATCTGCAGTTCGTACACACCATTGTTCCGAGGCGGGAATTGAACCCGCAACCTCCTGCGTCGCAGGCGGACCTTCGTCTACCGCGCCATATCGGTCGATTGTATCAGATCAATGTTAAACTGAATTATTCCTATTTGAAAGATTTGTGTAACTGCTTTATTACTATTGCAAAGCCGGCCGGTTGGATTGCAAGTGATAAAAAATGTATAAGAATATCGAATAAGTCGTCTGCAAAAGTGCTACGAAACGTCTACGGCGTAGCTCTGCTACGTCACTATAAGAATGCTACGAAACCACCCGTTTTTTTCCCTCATTCTTGCTGGAAGAAATAGGTACTTTATTAGCGATAAACTAAATTTTGTTAAATCTTTATAGCCCTATGTTTTTAGCCCCTATTCCAAAAATAATATTAAATATGAAAGATAGGCTTGACATTGTGTATCTGTTTGTATTTATTTTATTTTTATTGTTTCAACAAAATCAACAACCCTTAATTTTAATCATTTAAACCTTAATAATCTAACTTACGGCCAATTACTGTGTGTCCCAATCTATGCTTCCAAAGAATATTTGAAGAGAACCGGTGCATCCGTACTTTATAATAGGAAAAATATTTTAATATCTGGTTCTGATTGCACTCATACCTTATTCGGTTAGGGTACTATATTTGAGCACTCAGCATGACAATTAAACTAGGCTATCATCTGCCACAAAAAGAAATCTTACTATAGTTTGACCGAAACCGCTGTACCGCGCCTGAGGTATGCGAGCGGCGAGACGGGGGGGAAATATCGGCCGCTCCGATCTATCAGTCTGCCGTCAACGCCTGCTCTTGCTCTTTTTTCCTCGCCCCCCACCTCGCCGCACTTTCCTAAGGAGCGGTACAGCGGTTTCGGTCAAACTATACTAACCGCGCGACCATTATCAAATATTTATGGATCTAAGTATTTCCCTACGTTCCTACTAGGTCAAAAGCTTTGTGTTCTATTCTAACCTATTAAGACTTATCACACAAAATCTAAATAACCTTTTATTATTAATGACTTGTAAGTAATTAATCTTCGGAAACCAATTCGGAATTCTTGCCTTATCTTGTTCTCGTTGTCCTGTGATGTAGAAAATAATAAACGACTTGATATCGTTCTTGTCGCTTGTATTTTGTTGAGGATTTTTTGTTACATTACCTTAACCCATTAATGGTCGCCGTACCAATTTGGGAACACCTAAATAATGAGGGTAGAAAAAAAAAGTGTTGACACCAGTCGTAATGTTATTGCAGTTTTGAGTAGTTGGAAGTGCAGTGATTGAATAAATATTAAAACGATTTTGCTATTATTAGTAGTTTTTTGATAATTTCTTGCTGAAATTTTATATCAAGAGACGTGTGGAGGTATGTATTGGTTTTTTAATATTATATTAAGTAGATAAATATAAACACCCTGATTACTTACTAAATGTAAAATACAATAAATAATTGATGATTTGTAGCATATTGAAGTAACGTATTTTGATAATTTATATTTTTGTGATATTCAAAAAATTACTGTGCCAATTCGGGTACAGTGGCCACAAGTGTACTAAATTTATCCATATTTTTTTCAGAGTATGAAAATGAGTCATAGGCGTAGATTTAGCGCTAGTCACAACTTTCAAGGCTTAGAAAAGGCTATAAATTCCATAGAAGAAGACAGTGTCGGTTGGGAGTATGACTTGGCGATAATTCCACCAAAACCCAGTGTCGTCACTGATGCAGAAGAAGGTTTCAACGACAATGATGCTGTATCTAACTTTCCACCATATCAAATGCTTGGTGATTGCACGTACAATCTACAGCAGAAGCCATGGACCAACTGCTTTTTCGACGAAAAATAACCAGATTCTATCTGAAATCGCCCCAAAGACACTCGGCTCGTCCATCAACGTCAAATATCGAGGGTTTTCAACTGGACGGCGCCGACAACGTACCTCAAAAGTCCCCAAAACGACTACGCTGTGTTATTTGCCATAAAAGAAGCCGCTGGGGCTGCAAAAACTGCAAGAAAACCCTGTGCACAGAAAAGCTTTGTTTCGAAAATTATCACTCATAAGTGGCCACTGTACCAATTTGGGCACACCCCTTCAAAATGCTGAAAAACAAAAAAACCTAACTTTTTTCCTTTTCTGAATTTTTTTTGTAACCTATAGAATAAATAAATAAACAAAGTTTCGGATAAATCCATGTAGTTTTTGTTTGACCATTAATGGGTTAATGTGAATTTTTCAATATTGTGTAGAGATGAAGATAGCCTCCGATACAGTAGTATAACTAAGAAGTACAACTGGTTGTGCAAATGACACATCTCTAGTACTACTACAAAAAAAACAAGTAAGTAAATTCACCTGACTTTTTTTATTCGAATTAAAACGTAAGTTCAACTAGTAGTACAAATGATACAAACTCCTAAACTGACATGTATCTCTAGTAAAAAAACAACAGAAAATATTCGTCATCCCACCTGGCCGGAGGACGTCCTACACTACGTTTACTGAGTCGTGGTCTCCACACTCAAGAACACGTTTGCCCCAGCGGCCGTAGGTTCTTCACGATGATATTCACTTCACTACTAGAAAGTAGGTTAAACTTACTTAGTATTGAACGTTGCTCTATAACTCTATTGTATTTACTTTGTTTCACTTACTTTTAATAAGTGAGGTTGTTTTAAGGAACATTTTTATGTTGTTAAGTTAGTAACCAGTTAATTGTCTTAGCTTTTTAGTTATATCGTAAAATGGGATAGGTAATAAACGCCTACTTTGTGAAAACCCAACCGAAATTAAACAAAGTATATTTTTAATATATTTATTAGAGTTCCGTACCCAAATGGGAAAAACGGGACCCTATTACTAAGATTTTGCTTTTAGCGATAAGGCCGCCGATTGTGCCACTAGTTATAGTTAGTATTAAGATCCTTTAGTATTTTTATTATTTTTTTGTATTGATGGTGCAATAAATTTGTATTGTATTGTATTGTATTCGCTGTCTGTCTGTCCGTCCGTCGTCTGTCACTGTGACAGATGATGTATTTCTGTTGCTGCTTAAAACAACAAATACTAAAAAACAGAGTAAAATAAATATTTAAGGGGGCTCCTTTACAACAAACGTGATTTATTTGCTCCTTTTTATAGATAATGGTACGGAACCCTTCGTGCGCGAGTCTGACTCCTACTTAGCCAGTTTTTTTTGCTTATTACCGACTATTAGCTTGCAGCATAATTTAATGATGAAGTCTTTAGTCTTTATTCAAGCACGTTATAAAATATATGTACTTATAAAATAAATTACGGCAAAAATGCCAGTGTTGCCATAAAATCGGATTATAAAGTGGGTAAATGACCGTTATTCTAGAGGAGCCGGTGTGGTGCAGCGCGTCAGACTGTGGGGTGATGCATGAGGCAATATGGCTATTTATAAATAGGGGATGTAGTCAGGAAAGGGGCTGTCGATTACCCTATGTGATAGATCAATAGCATAAATACGTCGTGGGCTTAGTGGCCCGGCGGGTGAAGGTCAACCCGGATCTGGGTGTTTTTAAGTTTTTATTAGAACATCAGGTCTAATAATAGTATATCTCAGACGAAATATATCCGTTGCTGTCGGATATAGGCCTTCCCAAAGGTCAATGTTTGGCCTTCTTCTCACACGGGTAAATGCCACAGAGCTTACTGTTTAAGCAAGCGAATATGGATTTCCGATTTAGAAGATCTTTAAAAGTACTCTCAGAAAGATATTAGTGTTTTTTTATGAAGATCAATATGACATCTATTAGTGATTACTTTAATTAGTGAGCCATTCAGTTACTTTTAATTTATAAGAAGAAGTAATCGTTATCTACTGGCTTTTATGATTTATTGTATTTGAAATTATTTTGAGGACTAGCTGTTTCCCGCGGTTTTACCCGCGTTAAATTCAAATTTCACGTTTCTTAATTTTAAAATAGCCTATGTTTACCACGGATAGTGTAGCTTCCCAACGGTGAAATAATTTTTCAAATCGGTCCAGTAGTTTCTGATCCTATTCAATACAAACAAACAAACAAAAAAATCAAACCTTTCCTCTTTATAATATTAGTATAATTAACGTTACACGATGAACGATGAACCCACAAATGTTAAAAACAACAAGTACATCAAAATCTCAATGGCAACATTGTTATTAGCATTTTCTTTTTTCTTTCGTCCTGAACGTCTGCTTGCTTTGCGTTTTGCTCCATACTTTTTAATAAGTGTCATGTAGTGTGGCCCTCTGATTACACCCCTGTAAGTCCTGAAAAGCATGTAAAATTCGCGCACTGTTTCAGAACCTATTGGAGATGATTTACAGTGCACCATGTTGTTTGTGGAACCACACGATATGAATTATAAAAAAAAATGATAATATCATCCAAGCATGCATTTGATTTATCGTGTTTGCAATTATTTTAACACTTTGACTGCGGTTTTTTTTCGACGACTGCGATCTTTTTTTTAACCGAAAAAATTCGTGGTGCCGCTCTACATGGCGGTTGTGTTGCGCCGCACATGCGTTTCGTTCGAAAAATATTACGGCTGTGCTGAGTCACAAAGATCTGTATTTTCTCAGCCGCTGCATTAGTATGGATTTACGCATATTATTCACTTGTAGAAAACACATACCGTGTGATTTCAGCAGTCAAAGTGTTAAGGATTATTCTCCTGGTGTTCACAATAGGCACATTTTCATTATTCAACAAAAGGAATAGCAAGAAGATGAATGGCATTACAGGCTCAAAGAATTAAATATCCCCAGAATTACAAAAGAGCCTACCAAATTTTTGCAAACAATAAACAGGCAAGTACCTTATAAAAAGGATGATTTACAATAATCTTCAACAAGATAAGATATAGCAACGTTTATTCAAGTTGGTTACAAAAAAAAATTGCATCACTTTAGACTTTATTATTGAGACTGTAGAGTTGAAAGTAAAATAAGTCTTTGATGTACAAAACTCGTGCAATAAATAAATGGAATAGCTAAAAGAATAGCTACAGAGTCAGCGTTTGCGTACAGTGAAACGAGGGAGCTATTTCCATATAAAATTATCGTCTCTATTGACGACATTCAGCTGACAATTGTTTCAGTTTCACTTTTTCTACAAAAAATAAGAAATTATTTCTTTGTTAGGTACTACCTACTACCTACTATATTATATGACAAACTCTGTGGCGCAGTGGACGAAGGTCCGCCTGCGACGCAGGAAGTTCAATACCCCGGGACAAATGTTTGTACGATCTGCAGATTTATTCAGGGTGTTCTGGTTGTTTTTTAGTTTAACAAATTCATTATGAGTGGGCGAAGAGACGACGAGCGCGACGCGAACCGCACTCACCCTGATGAAGTCCCTCGTTATGGGAAGCCTTGTTCTTAACAAACTATGTTCATAGTTAACCCGCTTATATTCATACAAAAGTAAAGTAAAAAAAGTAAAAAGTCTTTATTTTGAAACATACTTAAGGGCTTGAATAAAAATATGAAGCGATGCGACTTGCGTTACTTTTGTACCTAGCCTACGCAACGAATTTTTTTGCGGCTTTTTATTGGAGAGTAATTCAAGAGGAAGGTTTTTAATATGTATATAATACATGCATTTACACGTGCGAAGCCGGGGCGGGTTACTAGTTTTCAATAAAAGCCAGCCAGATCTACGTGGTTTCGCTACACAGAGCGGTTCCGAATATTTTTGCACGGTAGTATTCTGTCGAGAAATTTACAGAACCCCTGCCGCTGTAAGTAGCAAATACCGCATAAATCTGAAAAGGTCTTGAATTTTTAACTGAACAATTGGTATTTGCCTACTTTTATCAAAATGAAGAGACCTCTCGCTTCTCAAAATGGCGACAACCGTTCCCTCAACAATTTACCATCAAACCCGAAATCAATGCCAACGAATATCAGAATCAGGTTGACATATGGACGTTATACCCATGCTCCACCGTATGATATTGGCCCATAATGTAGCCTGTAAACGATGCCAGTGGATTCTGTTGAAACGATGTCATTTGTTATCCGCTGTGTATTGAATCCATTTGTCGTTGTTAAATGAAACAGTGTGCTGCATAATTTGCTTTGTGAGTTTGAACCCTTGTCTATTTCATTTAAGTACCTATATTTTGATATATTATAAGTGTTATTCGCCCATACGTTGGTACGTCGACTGCTTTACGGATAGCCACTGCTCATTATGGGAGTAGACGGTTCTCGAGTGGCAACCGCGATGCAATGCGAAACGGAGTGTGGGAAGACTTTCCACTGGACTGTCGACAATAATTGACATTAAATATATACATCTGTATATTATACTAGCTGTTCCCCGCGGTTTCACCCGCGTTAAACTCGAATTTCACTCTATTAGGTGAATTTTTACACCTTGGTTACCACGTTATATTATTGAAGTTTTAGTAAGAATCCCTAACTTTTTGAAAATATAATATAGCCTATGTTCACCGGGGATAGTGTAGCTTCCCAACGGTGAAAGAATTTTTCAAATCGGTCCGGTAGTTTCGGAGCCATCTGTATATTATATGGATGGAGATGGCTCAAAACGCGTCGTCGGTCGTTTGGGAAGGCGTATGTTCAGCAGTGGACGTTACGTTTACAATTGAAACAATTGTAAATACTAGTTCGGTCTAATTTGTTTCAATTATTTGATTGTAACTGTCTTTGTTAATAAAGTGAATGTAGGTACATACATATGATTCTAAATACATACATACGATACGGTCGATTGTGGCTTATTGGCATAGACCTGCGACTCCAGAAAACCCCACAAGAAAAAGTCTAGCGGAGTCAAATCACACGGTCTTCGGAGCGGAGCCAATTCACGTCACCTCTGCGAGAGATAACCCTACCCTCAAACCGTTCATGCAGAATCTCCATTGTGTCGTTCGCTGTGTGGCAAGTAGCGCCATCTTGCTGGAACCACATATCGTTAACGTCCATATTGTTCAATTCAAGCCAAAAGAAATTGTTTATCATTGATCTGTAGCGCTCGCCGTTGACGGTGATGGCCTCCCCAACGTCGTTTTCGAAGAAGTACGGACCAATGACGCCGCCAGACCAAAATCCGCACCAAACAGTAACTTTTTGTGGATGCATTGCCACCTGGTGAACCTCATGTGGGTTGTGGTCAATAAGCCACAATCGACCGTTGCCCTGAAAACCAACATAACGCAGGACATCGCTCAGATTCAGCCGGATCTATGCAGCAGAGTTATTAAAAATTGGACCTCTCGGATTCGTGCCACCATACGAAGCCGCGGCGGACATTTGAACGATGTCATATTCCATCCGTAATGGCATAAATGGGCCTTTTAAATAAAACATAAATTTCGTTAATATCTTGCACACATCTTGTTTTATTCAATTTTAACATCGACCCGTCCTTGTTGAAAGACCCTTTATGATATTTTGTTAAATCATAAACCACAATTTCTGTTTTTATAATTATAATTTTGTTGATTGTTTGAAACAATCAACCTATTCCAGAAACCTACCTTGATAGTGATTTACACAAAGTATTTGAATGAAAGAAAAATAGTAATTTATAGTTTATATTTAGAAGTTCTATTGTTTTGCTTCAAACGGGCAATACACACTCAATCAGAGAATCAATGCTTTGACAAATTAATTGATAGATATAGATAAACCATATAATTCCAATAATTTTATTGTTGCGGTAAAAGCCCTGTTTACAGAAATTGTAAAGTCCATGTATTTGAATTAATTCATTTGTTTTGTACCGTCAATAATATGAAATGCCTATACGAATAAAAAAATGTTTTGGCCTTCGTATTTCAATGGAATGTCGATTCACTTTTTTCCATTTTTTCGATATGCTAGGCTTAGAATTGTGTTCATTGGAACCGTTCATCAAAACTTTTGCAGCTGTATTCAAAGCAAGTATTCGGCAGTTGGCAATAACGAATAACGCAATAATTGGTAAACTTTTGTAAGTTCGGTGACAATGCAATGGCGTGGAACCATCGAGCTGGTCTGATACAGAAGGTGGCCATAGGAACTTATAAAGGAAACGTAACTTAACTTTGTGGAGTTTGGGTTTCTTGGATTGGTCTCCCCAAACACTTTGGTCCTAGATGACTATAAAAACTTGGTTTCTAAAAAGATTTTTTAAACAATAAGAAAATACTTTTGTTAGGATTTGTTGGCCGAATTTGCTGCTAACTAGACCAAGTACCCTGCTGCCAAATCTACCTACCTACGAGTATGCTTGGCGGCATTGACTGAATTTGCTAACAAAACACGTTGGAGAATTTTCCCTCTGCTACAAGCAAACTTCAATTTCATGAAACCCTCTCGTTTTTTTAGAAATTCAGGTAAACTCTTCTAAAAATCTTATGAATAAAGAAAATGTGCACCAATTTTAATCAAACGTAACGAGCTACAAACACTAAACACTACACATAGTTGAAACGCTTCTAAAAATATAAGCTTTATTACAATTAAAAGAAAATCATAAAAGCAGTAGAAAGATTTACCTATCATCGACAAAACTGAAGTCTAGACTGTAGTACTCATTGGTAAAGGCGTATTTCCAGCAGTGGACTAGCATAGGTGATGATGCTGATGAAAAGGAAATACCGTCAAGACATAGAAGTGAAACCAAAACATCTCGTACGAATCGCTAAAATGGAAACCAATTGAAATCTGTTCATGCAACAAAACAGGTTTCAATCAAAGCTCGACTAGTGAGAGATAGAAGCAATTTCGAAGCTATTGTTCATGTTTTCATTGCATTGAGAATCGCAGAAACGTGCGTAGGTGAGGTCTTTAGGATACCGTACCCGAGAGGTGAAAACGGTACCCTATTGCTAAGCCTTAGCTGTCTGTCTGTCCGCCTTTGAGCGGGCTGTATCTCAAGAGCCGTAAGAGTTTGACAGTTACATTTTCAGTGTGAATTTCTCGTGCAACAACAAATAATAAATATTAAAATGAAAGGGGCTTCTAAACAAAAAAAACGTGTTTTTTGTGGATGTATCTCTTGAACCGTAAAAGAAAGACAATTAATCTTACGTTGATTTACAGAGTGTGTATTACTCAAACAACAAAAAATTTATAAAACTAAAATAAATTTCATAATTAGCGTTCATAGAAAGTTGAAAAACGATCTCGAAAGTTATTTTACATTGGGTGCTGTCACTTGGGTGGGTGACCGCTGACCGCGCGATCATCACAAAATAAGATTTTTGTACGGAACCTTCCGTGTGCGAGTCGACTCGAACTTAGCCGGTTTCATTTTAGAATTTTATCGTGTCGAGCACATGTCGAGTAAAAATACTGAGAGTTTTCTAGCATCGTTTCGTAAGTTTACTTTTTATCACCAATACGAGAAAATTATAACTTTCACTCGTTTTAAAATGAAAGCTCTGTGTAAATAGCAACTCTACCTGCCCATCTATTTATATACCTTTGAAAGGTGATCGAAAGCAATTTGCAACGTTCAATCTTATGTTGAAGCTCTCAAAGTAGTAAAATATAATTTTCAAATACGGATGAGGCAGTTGAAGCATGCCGTAAGTTGTTGATTTCCCTAGAGATTGCGGAACTTTGTGCTTTATTGAGCCCTGTTGCTTGTTTTAGAAATACGTTATACCTACCGCCTGAAAATGGAAACTTTAGTGAAATGAGTTTAGCACATTATGCGCATGAAAATAAGTTTCAAATTAGCTTGTTCGCAAGACAGTCAGAGACCAATTTACGTGCGGATGTCTAGGTTCACCAAAAGTTTTGGAAAGGTGTGTTTTATACCTTTGAAAGTTGTTTGCGAAGGCTGGAAGGGTTTGATTAGGTGCTCTCTAACTTTGTGAGTGTTGACGAAATTACTTTTTTTGCTTGTTTTGATTTACTCACATATTTTTTTAAGTAGTATCTTATGCGTAAAAGTTGGTACCCAGAAGTCATTTGAAATGTTTCAAGGGTGTTTATTATTTATGAGAACTGATTTTTATGAGATAAAAAGCCCTAAAAATGTGTGAAATTTGCAAAATTGCAGTCTGTGTTTAGTCGTTAGGGCATGAAGAAGTAATACGGGTAATAATCGCAATCATAATAAATAGTTTTATTTATTATTATTTATTTCACATATCGTCCCAGTAAAGGGCAAGTGCCTCTTTTCCCTTTTTCTACTCTTTTTGACATTGGGCTGCAGCGAGCTTAGATAGTTGACAAGACTTTTTTAAATGGCCGAAGGCAGTGCGCCTGTTAGGTATAAGAGAACAAGAAGAGAACCTATTAATTTATTATAGCTATCATTGTTATTATAACTAAAACTACAGTTATTCCGTGATCATGGCAAATGCAAGTGTGCCGAAATATTAGAAAAGTAAAACTCGCTTCATTCTCCCCTCCACAGAAGACCAGCGTTATGGCAGAATACATCCTGCTTGTATAGTATCTGCTGAGTGTCTGCCATTTTAGTTACCATAATTATTATTAACTTTCATCATTTGTTTGTGCTATGTATCTATAAACGTCATATTAACACAATATGTTTATGCAAATAAATTATCTATTATCTATTAATTATATATTATACCAAAACCTGCCGAAAGCCATGGAAAAGGAACAGGAGGTTATCGAAAAAATTTCTTAAATTAATCAGTATTGTATTATATGTTATGTATGTTGTAAATTAGACCTATTAAATAAGTTAGTAGTAGATATAACATAGCCTTAGGGCTTAAAAAAAACCTCTAATGATGTTAATATCACAATAATTAAATAAATAAATAATAAAAATCTTTATCTTTATCTTTGAACTCTGAAAAATCCTAATAAATATTCCTAGTACGTCCTGCCATCTTGTCCCTAATTTACCTTCACAAAATTTATTATCAGCCAGAATCACATACAGCACTGGCTTATGATGCTCTCGCCTTAATAATCGGGTCAGGTCGTGTCCTTAATGAAATGGAATGAGGGTGGAGCCGCACTAAAGTGAGGATTATACGTATCTGCAGCGTTGCTTCTAAGTTTGCTGAGGCTTTGGGGATGTGGCTCATTACTTACTCGTAACCTTCATGTTCTGGCTTATTGTACAGATGATTTTCTATTATATGTTCAGGAGATTTTTATTTGCAGAAATACCTGCGGCAGTATGATGAAACAAAGTTACAAATTGTAAAAGCCTTTGTTTCATAATACTGCAATATCTTCGTTTTAGGAGAAGTAACAAAACGTCTTTTGTCTAGGTATAACTCCTAAAACTATGTCTAAAATGCTTATATTCTCAACAAATGTCCGCTTTTGAAAAGCAATTAGGTATAGGTGACTCAAATAAAAGAATAATACTAAAAGTACATAAAGTGCTCAGCATTCTGGGCACTCTGCCTTCTAGTGTCGGCTTTGATTTTTAGCATATTATGTAAATACTAGTTGGAATTTATCGTTTTGTTGTTTGAATAAATATACTTTTTATACTCAAAGTATTTTACTAACTAATATCTGTGCTAATACTAGTTATTAATGCTAGTACTACTTTTATTTGATTCCAGATCTAGAATTCAATCTATGATTCCGTCAATTGCTTCTCGTAAACAAACATTCGTCTAAACATCTTTCTCGTCAGTCGTCACCATGGAGGTCTACTCTAACCTAAATTTTGATAAACAAAAGCTGTAACTACTAATTAAAATAAATTTAAAATGTAACACGCACCCACTCTACAACGCAACCAATTACCAACAAAATGGACACTCCAAACCCTGTACATGTACAACAACGTTGTCACCATGGAGGTCTACTCTAACCTAAATTTTGATAAACAAAAGCTGTAACTACTAATTAAAATAAATTTAAAATGTAACACCCACCCTACTCTACAACTCCAACGCAACCAATTACCAACAAAATGGACACTCCAAACCCTGTACATGTACAACAACGTTGTCACCATGGAGGTCTACTCTAACCTAAATTTTGATAAACAAAAGCTGTAACTACTAATTAAAATAAATTTAAAATGTAACACCCACCCTACTCTACAACTCCAACGCAACCAATTACCAACAAAATGGACACTCCAAACCCTGGACATGTACAACAACGTTGTCACCATGGAGGTCTACTCTAACCTAAATTTTGATAAACAAAAGCTGTAACTACTAATTAAAATAAATTTAAAATGTAACACCCACCCTACTCTACAACTCCAACGCAACCAATTACCAACAAAATGGACACTCCAAACCCTGGACATGTACAACAACGTTGTCACCATGGAGGTCTACTCTAACCTAAATTTTGATAAACAAAAGCTGTAACTACTAATTAAAATAAATTTAAAATGTAACACCCACCCTACTCTACAACTCCAACGCAACCAATTACCAACAAAATGGACACTCCAAACCCTGGACATGTACAACAACGTGTCACCATGGAGGTCTACTCTAACCTAAATTTTGATAAACAAAAGCTGTAACTACTAATTAAAATAAATTTAAAATGTAACACCCACCCTACTCTACAACTCCAACGCAACCAATTACTAACAAAATGGACACTCCAAACCCTGGACATGTACAACAACGTTGTCACCATGGAGGTCTACTCTAACCTAAATTTTGATAAACAAAAGCTGTAACTACTAATTAAAATAAATTTAAAATGTAACACCCACCCTACTCTACAACTCCAACGCAACCAATTACTAACAAAATGGACACTCCAAACCCTGGACATGTACAACAACGTTGTCACCATGGAGGTCTACTCTAACCTAAATTTTGATAAACAAAAGCTGTAACTACTAATTAAAATAAATTTAAAATGTAACACCCACCCTACTCTACAACTCCAACGCAACCAATTACTAACAAAATGGACACTCCAAACCCTGGACATGTACAACAACGTTGTCACCATGGAGGTCTACTCTAACCTAAATTTTGATAAACAAAAGCTGTAACTACTAATTAAAATAAATTTAAAATGTAACACCCACCCTACTCTACAACTCCAACGCAACCAATTACCAACAAAATGGACACTCCAAACCCTGTACATGTACAACAACGATTCAATACAACTAAACAGGGAATGTCACTTATTTCCATTCTCTCATACTCTCGCACCTGCGTAAACGATTCCAAAGACTATAAACATTTTAGCGCACTTCCAAAGCTGTGACTACCCTAAAGGGCGATACGTGATATGGTTAACGGTTTACGCAACTGTACGCGGCTGTTACCATAGCTCGTAGAAAACAGTTGGTTTTTACATTTGTGTAGTTTTTCCGAAGATCTTTTCAGCTATTCGGTTCTCCTCTATAAATTATTGTAAATGCGCAAGTTTGGAGGTTTGACAGAAAATAGTGAAATTTAGCTAGGAAAATATCATCACAAGCGACGCTTACTTGCGGACTAGTTGCTTTGTAAAAATGGATTAACATTCATCATCATCGTACTCCACTGCTGGACATAGGCCTCCCCTAATGAGCGCCATAGCGCCCTGTCTTCAGCTTGCCGCATCCGACATCTCTCTGCAGTCCTTTGCAGGTCGGCATCCCCTGGCCGGAGGGCGTCCTACGCTACGTTTGCCGAGCGGTCTCCACTCAAAAACACGTTTTTAACATTATTTTGTAATTATTAGATAGATAGATAGAAAATTCTTTTATTGCACACTTACAAATTAAAACAAACAAGACAGAATAAAATACAAAAATTGTGACAATTTGGCGGTCTTATCGCTCAAGAGCGATCTCTACCAGACAACCGTGGATGGATAGGATCGTTGGATTGTACATGGGGATCTGTGTGCATTATTATCAGCCAGCTGTTCTATAAAAGCTGTGGTTGTACACTCAGGTTGAGCTCTATATCGAAGCGATGGCAGACCACATTATAGTTAACAGCGCGACAGCCCGGCGCCTATATGAGGAAATTTTTATGATAAAACCACCACGCCGTCCGCATAAAAGTTAACTACTCGGAGGGAAAACGCTTGGACAGCTAATTTATCCGGTTTGAAAATGTGTGAATATAATTTTCAATGTTTTATAATACTAAAGTTATATATAGGTACTATAGTTATATAAAAATCTGCTGAAAAAGATTGCGTAGCGATAATACACCGATGATGGTGACTTGCTGGATAAAAATATTCACCTGTTTGAAAAATATTTCTTGAGTTTAAAATCGTTTTTTTATTTCTTCTGTTCTTTTTTATTAAGCTTGTTTGTTGGGAATAAACCTATAATAATTTTCTTGGATATCGGAGGTTTTGTACATTTTTTTCAATTTGTATTGTTAACTATAGGAGACTTTGAGTATTGAAAATTCAGTTACAGGCTGCAATGTATAGCAGTTATACTACGATAAATGTTCCATATAAAGAAATAATAATAAAGAAATCAAATTGGATTAATGTACGATCCCATGAATATCTATTTATGAATATATAATAAGATAATACCTATACTGATAAGCATCACACCTGATTTTCCATCAACAAACACAACCGAGAACCGACTTCTTTCGTGTTATTTACCCTCCCCACGCTACTCACATTGCTTGTGTATTCCTATGCATAACATTTGACGACTGATGTGGCGCGGTGGGCGAAGGTCCGCCTGACGACGCAGGAGGGTTCGATTCCCGCCTCGGAACAATTGTGTGTACGATCTGCAGATATTTGTTCCGGGTGTTCTGGTTGTTTTCTATGTATAATAAAAAATATCTATCTATGTAATGTATTATGTATATCAGCTATCTAGTACCCATAACACAAGCTTTGCTTACCATGGGGCTAGATAATGCTGTGTGGATTGTCCAGCATAATTTATTTATTATATTTATTTAATATCACGTGTTCAAAGTACTTACCAGGTTAGATACTAACTGATGCTTCAGTGCCTACGTTTACAGCGATGTGGCCTTATTCCGGCCTCTATTAAATGCTGAATAGATAGTTACCTATGTGGCCGCTAGTTGGCCAAATAGGTAGCGTCACAGAACTTAGGGTCAGCTCACACCGCAACGCAACGCGACACGACGCTGTTTGAAGAGGGTAGTGGTTTCGCACTGCGCGACGCATCGCGACGAGACGACGCGATACGTATCGTGAAGTCGCTGGTAGCGCGATGATGTGACGCGACCCGACGCAATGCAGGGCGCACTTTTTATGATACCTAGTGATTCAAAATATAAGTTTATTTAATGCGCAAAAAGATAATATAATAAATATATAGATAATATATAATATCTATCTATCTATCTACGAAAATGCATCGTGGCTATGGTTTGCCTGCGACACAGGCGGTTTGATTCCCGCTTTGGAATATATATTTATTAAGGTCTGTAGATATTTGTTCCGGGTGTTCTGGTCGTTTTCTATGTATATAAATATCTATCCATGTAAAAAAGTTGTTTGTCCTCGCAAATAACAGTTTCTATCATGTACAAATAACACTACCAGCTAAATATAAATTCTGCATGAAACGCTAAACATTAACAATCCATTCTCGACCAAAATAAATAGTCCCTTTCATAATAAACTAATGAATTTTCATACTTTGACACTCGCATTAATGAGCATTATTGCTCGCATACATCAAGCAGCATTTGTGTTGTAAACTAATGTTACAAGCGTGTAAATGTGGTTTTAGAACTACATATACTAATTTATTTAATGGAACAATGTTTTGTTACTCATTTATCAACAATGATGCTACCAGTCAATGTCAAAAGTAATGATAATAACACAAATTACTCGCAACAACGAGATTTGAACGCATACCAACCATCTTCTATTGGAGAATTTGGAATCCACAATCTACTCGTAGAATCTTTTTATAATTTTAAATTCCGACTATTTAGTTATTTGGTTTGTTCTAATTAGCTAAACGTTTTTGCACTTACCTGTATAACTGATAAACTCGTATCTAGTTTAGTTTCTTCCTTAAATGTTTATACCAATTCTAATGTCGAGTCAAATATTTTTTCTTATTTAATATATTTTCTTAGTAGTACAATTCTTTTAATTTTTTTTCGGCTCTATTATTATTATATATTAAAAAGAGGAGTGCCTCTTTTTAATATTGTAGCGTCTAATTAGGTTAAAATGAGAAGATTTAAAATCATTCAGAAACAGAACCTCTTATAAAATTCTGTGCTTACGTATTTAGATTTTATATCTCCTCCATCCAAGTAACAAGCGTCTAGCAAACATGCCTCCGCTTATTTGCTTCTCAGTTTCTCAGCCCGGCTGGCCTCAAGGATGAAGATCTGACAGTTTGACACTAGTGACTACACTAGTAAAACGGGTACTCGACCGCTCTTATCAAGGAGGATTTACTAGATGCCAACCCTGGGCCGGATAAGCTACAAGCTATTTCTGCAACAGGAAAAGAGTTCAAACTAAGCTTTAATGGACTAGCCAAAATCATTTGGTAAAGTCGTTTAAGTCGTAGGCTTTCAGGGTTTCTAAGGCTGTCAAGATTGTCAGTCTAATAAAATTAATTTTAATAGCAATTTAGCTAACAGCCTTAGCAAACCCTTAAGCGAACCGTAAAGTTATGTCAATAAAATCCTAAGATCCGTAAAGCAGGCACTTGGCATTCTCAAGATGTAATAAAGCAGACATTCATGCGATAACACCCGAAATAATACATTGAAAAGCTTCGTAAAGTACAGACTGTTAATAGCTTGCAGAGTGAACTTTATTGCTGTTACAATAAAGGCGTGTTTGTAAGGCGATGTGATTTAGAAGAAAGGTTCAGAAGGAATCCCAAATGTGTAGCCTGGGGGCGTACGTTGCATTGCGTTTGGAGAAAAGCTTTTTGTATCGATATCGTTGAAATTCTGTCTGTCTGGAGTTCAAAAATATATTGTACAAAACATTATCTTCTCTATAATATGAGTATTATATTTATTAACAAAGAATGTTACAATTAAATCACACAAAATACTTGAAACAATTGAGCTAACTGCAGTCTGCAGACTACAGCAAAAAAACTACAGGTAGCTGATTCATATTAATCGATAATCGATGAATATTCACACAACACCATATAGCCCAAATCAGAGTTTGTGTTATGGTTACTAAATAACTGACGTACTACCTATATAATGATATACAGAATATATTTCGGGATATATTTGAAGATCATTATATATATATATCATGATATATATTATATATATATCATTATATACATTTCAGATCCTTCATTTACACCACCAAGTACAATCGCAAAATCTGTCCGTTCGATAACTTAAGAACTAAAAGCTGCCAACTTCAGTCTATAACTTCTATTCCCAATCACCCCGTGGTACTATAGAGCGTTTAAACTGGTCTTACAAGCACTTCTTGGTCTAATGCCAAATGATAATGGGATGTTGATGGCGCCTGTCGTTGACCTTTCCACATCCTTTGCATTCACCTCATTGAATATAAGCTAACGTTCGGTCAGAAAAGAGTTCACAGCCTCAATGCAAGGTTGAGTAAGGTTAGTATAATAGATTATGTCGCTTTTCGCTTTAAATAAATAATGCTGGACAATCCACACAGCATTATTTAGCCCCAAGCTAAGCAGAGCTTGTGACTGATACATAATGAAATAGATTATATAGAGATATTTTTTATTACATAGGTAGCGACCAGAAAACCCAAAACAAATATTTGCAGATCGTACACACAAAACCCGCAACCACATGCGTCGCAGGTGGACTTTCACCCACCGCGCCATAGAGGTCGTCACGACCAATCTATCAATTTCACTGCTCTGTGAGTTGTCTGATTGAGATGGTATGCTTCTATAGGTATGTTTGAAGGATCCATTTTAATATCATAGTTTCCAACGTGACGCGCGCCAATAAGGGCAAAGGTACTACCCGCAATAATAAACTTCTAGGTAATTTAGTAACGGTGTACTTGTTTCGTCCCAAACAATATTAATCACGAAATACTTCTGCTTGATTCCATACTATTCCTAGCTTTAGAATGACAGGTGCTTTACTCAAAATGACCGTTTCAGCAGGATAAAGGGTTGCTGGGGTCGACATAAATTCCAATGCCAGCATTATTGGGGAGCCCTTAGTTTGACGAAGGTACGAATTGTTGAGGCTATCTGAAAGCAGATCGAACCCGTAGAATTATTGTCTGCCCTATTGTTTACACGCCTACGAAACACTAGACAATAGGCGAAATCGGCACGGCAATTTGTCGTATATTTTATAGGAGACCTCTTTGATATTGATGATGATTGCCTTTCAAGTAGATCACTTGAAGTATAATTGAAGATTTCAACGCTGATGACGGTTGGCATGGGGATTGGAGATTTCATTGTGCGGTCACGGGCCGGAAAACCTATCAAATTTTATTAGATGTGTGATTTACATTTTTTTGCCCCTGGCCCTATTCGTAATGAACTGTCAACTTAGACAGTGGGTTAAATATTATGGCGTAATGAACTGTCAACTTAGTGTGTAAGCCAAATACACGGTTTCTAGTGACACTTTGCAACCGGTCGCGGAGCGGTCGCGGTCGCGTCGCTGTTGCTGTAGCTTTTACATAATCAGCCTGCTGCCGGTCCACCTGCGACGTAGGAGGATTCAATTACCGCCTCGGTACAAATCTTTGTACGATCTGTAGATATTTGTTCCGGGTGTTCTGGTCGTTTTCTATGTATAATATAAATATCTATGTAATGTATTGTATTATGTAGTATAACAGTCATCTAGTACCCACAACACAAGCTCTGCTTAGCTTGGAGATAGATGATGCTGTGTGGATTGTCCAGCATTATTTATTATTTGAAGGTATCGGTTATGCCTTTACTTACAGGCACAGCACTGTAATGGAGGTTCATGACCACCAGGGTTCAGGTGAAAGCTAGGGCCTTTAAATGGAGATACAAAGTTAAATTAAAACTAAACGGTCGCACATGAATAATACTAAAACGTAGGTAAATTATTTCTTGACACGTCTGAACTCCCTGTAACCTGGCTCAAGCTCAGGCTTTACATTTGGATTCCGCGGGCCTTACAGCAATTCATAATCCCGTAGACCATTCATCACGACTTTCTTAGCTTGGAGTGCTGCTTATTGGAAACATGGTGCTACTAAAAAAAACATCTAAAGACTTTTTAAGTAGGTTTAATTGTATGTTTTAGTACCTCAACGGAGTTCATGTGATCTCATCTCATTTTATAATAAAAACTTGATGTACACACGTAATAACTCAATAAACGAATACAATAAAATTGGTCCGCAATGGGCGCAAGGATATGCGTTGATCTCTAGAAGTACAATAGGTGTTTATTTTAGGATTCGAAAACAGCAAGTTTCGTTAAGCGGCATTAAAGTTACCCTTCATAGAAAAATGTAATCAAAATGTGTCGTCTGTTTGGGAATATTATATATAATGACAAATACAACCACTCGAGACACATCAATTTAATAACACCCCTGTATGAGAAATAAAACATGCGTGGAGGTTTTAAAGATGTATTAGATAAGAAAATATAATGTTACAGTGAAATTGCTTGTGTTCTTGGATTTTATCACACAGGAAGAGAGAGTTGACAATCAAAATTGTTGCCAGTTCATAAAAACAGTTACCATAATGACTAACTTAAGGCTAATTACACACAATCATACCTAGTTAGGCTTGGTACATACGATTTATGTTGTGATGGTTCTCAACAACCCCTGTTATTGGGTAAGGTGTTAAACAAACAAACATTGTTTTCATCTATCTATCTATCTATGCGACTGGACCGCCAATAATATAATCATCATTAACAAAGTGGTTTTAAAAGTGTAAGTGGTTCAAGACGGATTGTGTCCATAGAGATTTTTAAGATTGATTAAACTCGTAATTTGTGTAATCAAACGATCATTTTTAATTCGAACTTTTCGCTTATTTTCCTTTCAAATTATTTGCTCTAATAGCGCCAGTTTAGCAGTAGGTTGCTCCATAGTCTCATAAAGAAAATTCATCGTTCCTAAATTCTTTATCTTGTAAACGTCGTTTTCATTGGCTTGGAAATTGATTTGAAAACTTTAGACATATTATTGAAATGACTTTTAAATAATAATAGTTTTGTCTTTTAATAAAAAGTTTCTTAACTTTAGAAGTTTTATACGGTTTTTATTATCCAGTCAATATCCACGTTATAAAACTGTTTGACAATGACTGTGGTTGGATTTTATATGGTTATTTCGGGTTATCGGACATGTTGGACCATCCAGATGACAGAGGTAGATAACTAGCGAGCCCCAACAACTTTTTTGTTGCCTAGAGTGGATGTGACACGAAACCGGATAAAATAGCCTAATATAAGGTCTTGTACCCAGCCAGTGGGCGCTCTGGCTGGATATTTTAGATTTTATACAATTTATCTTTATAAATTGTAGCCTATGTTTTATTCTGATGTATAAGCTATATTATTGTAAAGTTTCATTAAAATCCATTCAGTAGTTTTGGATATTTGATACTCAACTCACGTAGAGTTGAGTAACAAACATCCATCCATCCATTCATACTTACAAACTTTCGCGTTTATTATATTAATAGGATTCAATGACCAAAATCGTCCACAATTATATCCCGACCATTCTGTTCCGATAATGAGAAAAGTTTTTCTCTGTACGCTATTCAAGAAAGTCTGTTTTTCGTGAAACCCGTTACTGAATAGGTAATTACGAGGCAGGGCCTCCTTTGATGTGTGGAGAGCTCTTTTATTGCTGAGAAAGTTATTCAACACATAGCCTAACCGCAGCTAATTAAAAAATGAAATATATTTATTTTACGCCTAGATGTTACTTATAAAACACACAGCATAGAATACAGAGTGCATTTGTGTTTGCGCACACACTTGTGCACTATAATATAAATAAATAATAATGGAAAATCCCGAAGCATCACCTAGAACCAATATAAGATATTAATGATATTTTTTATTAGGTATACATCGAAAATACACAGAAAACCCGGAACAAATATTTGCAGATCGTACAAACATTCGGAATCGAATCTGCAACCTACTACTTACATCACAGGCCGACACATGAGCGTACAGATTGACGTATAACCTAGCCAGTGGCAAACATAGATAAAATCGAATTATGTGTATGATGTAAACTATTGACTTAAAAAAAAAATGCTTAAGCGTTCTACAGAAACCGGTTTGTTAAATTGAATCGAAGCGATCAAATATAAGTATAAGGAGAATCTACTAAATTAAAATATGAATCGCTCCCTAATGTTTAATAACATTAACGTAAGCGAATTCTGGTTTTTTTCAACAATATCAAATAATTATCTTTTTTCCGCTCTGCCACGTTTCAATTTACTCTTCTCGGATTAAACCCAAGTTTTCAATTATCGGTCCCATTAAGGAGTAAAGCGGATCACCTGGTTTAGGCAGAAATCCTGTTAAACAAGCATAATAATCGAACCAAACGTACCAAAACTTGAGTTAACATGAACTCAACTGTGAGTTGACAGTTGAGTAAAAAGTATGGCAGATCGTTTGATCTTGTCTGACATGCACAAACGGCTATTGCCACCTAGAATATTTATGAATTGTATTGTTTTTCTTCTGACTTAAGTAGTATTGTACCTATTATATGGATCTCATGTCTGGAAATAAAGTTTTTTTTTACTTAGATCTGTCCGTTTATCTGAGTTAAGAGATACAACATCACTGGCAAGACTCTTTGTTGCTTGGCAAGTAGTTAAAAACGAGTATTGTGGTGTCTTAAACTAACCAACTAATTATCAACGAGTTATCGACATAGCTCTAAGAATACGCAAGCTGAAGTGGCAGTGGGCCTGCCATATCTCGCACAGAACCGACAAGCGCTAGGGTAAACGTGTTTTTGAGTAGAGGCCACGACTCGGTAAACGTAAGAACCGACAACCGCTGGAGTAAACGTGTTTTTCAGTGTAGACCACGACTCGATAAACGTAGTGTAGGACGCCCTCCGACCAGGTGGGATGACCACCTGCGAAGCACTGCAGGGAAATGTTGGATGCTTCAAGCTAAAGACTTCTATATATAAATCTTCATTAGGGGAGGCCTATATCCAGCGGTAGACTAACATAGGCTGATGATGGTAATGAAACAAAACAACTAACCAGTTGTTTCTTTTTGTCTGTCATTCTTTATTTGTTTTTCATTGTTTGTGACAGTTTTATTTTAACACGAAGTACAAGAAAATAATATTACTTTATGTTAAATGAAAATGTCGATTCCTTACTAACCGATAGCCTGCTTTCCATGTGAAACCACTTGGAACTGCTTCTCGAAGGTTCATCAACTTTTATAGGCGAGTGGAGCTCATCTTAGTAATTATCTTCGTTTCTGATCGCTGTTCTGATTCCTTTTAAATGTTATCCTCTTGTTCCATCCATTTCTGTAAGTTATTCAATAGATGCAAATTGTTTCAGAGATTTCTTCTACGAAGTATTTTTAAGGAAATCAAAATTTGTGTTTCTCCGTCCTTACTTACTGTAAAACTATAGAACGCAATAACAAAGTATAAGGGGAAACTCAAAATCACTATAATAGTATACGAGTAAAACAAAGTCGCTTCCCGCTGTGTGACTTTCCCTATGTACCTATGCTTAGATCTTTAAAACTACGCAACGGATATAATTGCGGTTTTTTTTAATAAAGAGAGTGATTCAAGAGGAATATTTATAGACTATTTGACACATAGATTTCCACGCGGACGAAGCCGTGGGGCGCAGCTTGTATTATATAAAATACAACTTGATCTGTCGTTCGTGTTTTCTCGAATGACGAATCAAGGTGACATGAAATGGAATAATTTTGGACGCCAGATTCTTGTCTATACTAATATTATAAAGAGGAAAGGTTTGATTTTTTATTTGTTTGTTTGTAATGAATAGGCTCCGAAACTACTAGACCGATTTGAAAAATTCTTTCTTCGTTGGGAAGCTACACTATCCCCGGTGAACATAGGCTATATTATATTTTCAAAAAAGTTAGGGATCCGTGCTAAAACCGTGCGAAGCCGGGAAGGTCCGCTAGTTCTTTATGTTTTTATTTCAAAAACCCATTTCATTCTATACCGATCGAGTGGTTTCTTCTATTCTCTTACTACTTAGTATTCAATAAGGACAACTCAATTTAGTCTTAGGCCCGCAATATGAAACCTTGCTCAGTCATCGATCTGTCCTTGTGTAACACTGCTGCCATACAAAATCGTTACTCAAGCACAGTCTGAAGACTGACCGAACTTTCATAATACTGGCCTTAGGTTTGGTACATATCTGACGGAAAATGCGTCGAGCGCATCATCGGTCACGTCTATTCCGACAAATTAGATTACGCGGCTAGTCAGTTCGAACGGCCTGTACATAAACGGTCTCCGCTGATGTTACACCTGGTCTGAATGCATCATCATCAACATCCTACATACCACAAATAGAATAATCCGTGATATCTAGGGTCGCCGTCATTGAAATCGATGAGGAGGCCTATAATAATACATAACGTAACAGACGCTGTACGCTCGATGCACTAACGCATCGTGGGTTGACTGTGAAACATTAAATGTTTTATTATTATTTGCCTGTTCTAGCGTAATGCGACGCATTTTCCAATACGGTACGTATTGGCGGAAAATGCGTCGCACTCTTAAGATCGCCGTGCTACAGTACGAAGATCTTTCCTTTGCTTGTGTACACACAAGCAAAGGAACTTCATATCATGTCATTTGTCTTATAGCAAGCTCGACGAACTCACCACACGCAGAGTTCGCTTGTTGTTACACGAACGTAAAGTAGACGTTTTACTTCGTTACTTACATAAAGAAATGATGTAGATGGACCCGTACCTTTATTTTATTACGGTTCTAGCTAAATACAATGATTAGTTACAGCTTACAGAAGTGAAATTCGTCTCCTTGTGACAATTTTTTTTTAAACCAACACAGCATAGGTTTTATTATTTATCGCTATCTAATAATACGATTTGCATACGTTACGCCCCGTCTCGTTACTGGTTACGAGTGCCTTCATTCCCCTTACTGCTGCTGAAGGTATAATAATATTACGAGATTATAGTTTACAAGCTCTGCTTAACTTAGGGCTACGTGATGGATTATCCAGTATTATTATTATTTTATTTAAAGGATAGGTATCTATGATTTTATGGTAGCTAGTAGTAGCTAAAAGTATTAGTAAGTTTCAGCAAGATTACCCGCTACCACACTGTCACGGAAGTCAAGAGTGTTAGCACAAAGCACGTTACTTTACGCCGTGTAACGCCGGTAAGTTACGCGGCGTATTAACGTGTTACATACTGGCGGAGTATCCAGCTTAATGTCCCTTCTAGTTTCACTTCTACAAAGATACTAGTCCCGTTTAAGAGGTTCCTCGTTCCGCGGTGGCCGGTCCCGGATAAATGGACACATTTTTCACGAAAACAAGCGATTGCTATTCACGTTGCTGCGATCGAATTGATTGCGACTGTGTAGACAGATGGTGTTCGAATAACGCAGTTTAGGTGTGTGGAACCAAGCTGTGTTTGATTAATAGCTAGGGAATTATTTTTATACAGCTGGGTAATTGCGCATCTATATCTACATTATTATTTAAAAGCTTTTGTATTTATTGGTGGTTGTTTTTACGGGATATAAAGGTGCCTATATACACGTCTAGAACTACATCAAATTATTAATCTTCGCAGTTTCTTTAAGAATTGTTATATCTGCATAACGCCTAAACGAAAATGCAAATTACGAACTATTATTTGACAATAGAATTATAAAATATCAGAACTATACATCGTTTCCTAAACCGAGGTCTATAAATTAAAAAGCAACATACTAAAAACACTCTGTAAACGTAGTGTAGGACACCCACAGGTCAGGTGGGATGACGACCTGCGAATGACTGCAGGTAGATGCTGGATGCGTCAAGCTGAAGGCAGGGCGCTGTGGCACTCGTTAGGAGAGACCTATGTCCCGCAGTGGACTATTTACGTTGATGTTGATGATACTAAAAACACACTCATGCAGTGCGTAGGTATCTAACTAACCCTTGTACCTATTGTGATCCCTAGGGAGCTCAGGATGCCCAGCAAACAACGTTTTGTCACGGGATTTCCAATTACATGGATATTTAATAGCCGGATCCCAGAAACTGTACATAAATGATGAGCACATACGGTGCAGAAATTGGTTGTATTGTACAGTTGCGTTGTAAGGTAGGAACTTGATGGGAATTAGGAATGTTCGGGGTAAACTTAGCGCTAAGTTGTGTCCCCACTAATTGTTAGGTTATTGGAGTTATGTATCTCAGGCCCCGTGTAATATTAAGCACATCATTTGAATACAATTTTCTTGCTGCGTTGCGGCAGCCATTGTATTACTGTAATAATAATTGGGCCATATCTCGCGAAGAACCGACGTCCGCTGGGGCAAACGTGTTCTTGAGTGGAGACCACGACTCGGTAAACGTAGTGTAGGACGCCCTCCGACCAGGTGGGATGACGACCTGCGAAAGACTGCAGGTAGATGCTGGATGCGGCAAGCTGAAGACAGGGCGCTATGGCGCTCATTAGAGGAGGCCTATGTCCAGCAGTGGACTGCTATAGGCTGATGATGATGACGATGATGAATAATTGTAGCATGTAAAGTAAGCTCGTGTATCTATCTATATCTACTATACATATGTGATGAGCTCAAACAATAAAGCCTAAAATTCCAATTGCTATTATAGTAGATATAATTTATTCCTAAATATCCAAACGTTTCTTTTTACCTTTATCTTGAGAAAGAGGTTAAAAATAATCTAATAAGTAGGTTAAAATTAAATCATTTCTTCTATTTTAATTATCTAAGCACAATCATGTAGGTACTCCACTGCTCCTTTCACGTTGTCTCTTTCTCCTAATAAGGTTTGCTGGACAAGAACTCTTTTTGGGGTTCAGCTCTGTTATAACAGCCTTTGTTATAAATTTTCAAGTATAATGTTTTGTATTATGTTTTATGGAACAAAAATAATTTAATAAAAAAAAGTGTGCGCAGAGCTTTATACGTTACATTACGCCCCGTAACGCCGCCGGTCAGTACCCGGCATAAGACAACAACGTAGAACCTACCTTAATATTAATGAAAATTTCACAGTAACCTTTGATTTTCAAGCTATTTAATTGCGTCTATAAACTTTCGTCGAACACCAAAAACATTTTAAAGTGAGACGATGCCAATCCGAATTCTGTAATAAGCAAAGTTAAAATATTTCGTGTCGCGAGTTCGGACTTGTAATTGGATTAAAAGATTTGAATTCAACTAACAAATGAACTTGTTTAACTTCTTAAGCTCTGGGAAAATTGCTGAAAAACAAGGTAGGAAAATTCCGTTTGGAGGGGACTTCTGAATGAGGAGGTAATTTGATCACCTTGTAGAGGCACGAGTTCAGAGAAGCTGACGATAATAATAAGAAAATAATACCGCAGCACCTTCAGCAGCGCCAGCAAAAACTACAGGAATAATACAGGTAACTTGATAGATTTCATAACTTGATCATTAATAATGCTGGACAATCCACACAGCTTCATAAGATTCAAGATAAGCAAACCTTGTGATAAGAGTGGGTACTAGACTAGACAACTGAATACAGATAAATAAAGTAGATAAATAATGCTGGACAATCCACACAGCAGTATCTAGTCCTAAGGTTAGCAGAGCTTGTGTTATGGGTAGGTACTAGATGTCTGATAAACGTAATACAATAGGTACCTACACCTCCCATCTGACCTCTGTGGCGCGGTAGACGAAGGTCCGCCTGAGACGCAGTAGGTTGCGGGTTCGATTCTCGTCTTGGGTTCAATGTTTGTACGATCTGCAAATTTTTGTTCCGGGAGTTCTGGGTATTTTATATGTATAGGAAAAAATATCTATCAATGTGATGTATTAAATTTGGTATATCAGTCATCTAGTAGGTACCCATAAAGTTATGGGTATCATCTAGCCCCAGCTAGATGATGCTGTGTGGATTGTCCAGCATTATTTATCTATACATTCCACCTAGTGTACTACTCTTATCATAAGCTTTGTTTACCATGGGACTTACGATGCTGTGTAGATTATCCAGCATTAATAATTTATCAAACTTGTTTTTAAACGAAAATAAATTACACCTGCTAAAATAAAGCTCAAAAATTTTGATTTACCCTCAAAGTCACGTTGAAATAATCTTGTTAATTAAAAACACCCCCATAGACTCCCATCCATCGCCGGAGGTTGTCAGCCGATTATAGGAAAATTCAATGTACCGTTTACGTAATTTCGGTTTTCCGGGCTGGCGCGCCGGGTAATAGCCCTTGCTACCTAGTGCAGCCCAGATAAGGGACCGGCTAGGCCTGTTCTTTGTAGATTATTTAGATTTTTATAGAGGGTAGAATAAACGAACAATCCTAATCCTGGAGCAGCAATAAGCATTTCGTTTCAAATGCATTCCTTAATTTCAGTTCGGAACTTAGTGCCGATTTTCGCACTTTGACGACTTCTGCAGTATTTAATACAGATAATGGCGGAGTGCCGACGGAAATTTCTATACAATTAATTGCTTATTGATGACTCGCATATTGTCGACTTTTTTAATATTTATGCAATCATTCGAGTTTTGATGACTATTAAATTAAGTCTAGTATATTTCGCGGGATGTCGAACATAATGTAAAGTCAAGAAGAACGTTATGTATGTATAATAGCAGTCGGCAAAGTGCGAAAGATAGATAGATAGATAAAGTCTTTATTTGCAACTTCAGACACAAATACAAAATACACCAGATAAACAACCATACAACATAGTTGACTAAAATAAAACAATATTAATTAAAATCTAGGTAAAATGTCTGTGTGTGCTGCAGTATGTCAAAAAGGTCCTGGCTCAGCGTAATATTTAGCTAAAAAGCAAAAGCACTGTTTTGCGGCTATAGATTTTTTAGCAATTCATTTATATTAATAATTTTCATTAAAACTGTTTAAAACACTTTATTGGGTTCGGTTCGTATGTAGTGTAAAAATACGGACGAAAGGCACCTAGTCTAGGCCCAACCATGTACAAAGTAGCTCAAACTAAAGAGATCGCTACTGACACGTGGATGAATCTTTCTTATACGAGTACTAGCTGTTCCACGCGGTTTCACTCGCGTTAAAGTTGAATTTCACTTTATTAGGTGATTTTTTTACACCTTGATCCCTAACTTTTTTGAAAATATAATATGGCGTTTGTTCACTGAGGATAGTGTAGCTTCCCAACGGTGAAAGAATTTTTCAAATCGGTCCAGTAGTTTCGGAGCCTATTCAATACAAACAAACTATCAAAAAATAAAACCTTTCCTCATTCTAATATTAGTATATGTACATAGATAAGGCACATTATATCGCTCGAAAAGTCAATAACTGGAAAAGTTTGCTGGTTTACTGATTAATTCGAAATAAAAGAACCCAGAGTACCCAATGATGTTATATCTTTCGATTCCTGCCTCGGAACAATTGTGTGTACGATCTGGAGATATTTGTTCCGGGTGTTCTGGTCGTTTTCTATGTATATTAAAAAATATCGGTCTATGTAATGTCTTGTATTATGTATATCAGTTATCTGGTACCCATAACACAAGCTCTGCTTAGCTTGGGGCTGGATAATGCTGTGTGAATTGTCCAGCATTATTATTATTTATTTATTTATTATTATCTACGGTCTCTTCAATCAGGCGACTGAACCAGCTCAATACTCTAGACTGCATGCCTAGCGAAATGTGTTCGATGTGTATACGATAAAATTAGATGAGACTTGCGGAATGGTGTTGCTGTTACCTAAATGAAACCCGAAATATTCGGGAGCTCTTTACTTAACGTGCCAGAGGTGAATCTTGGCAAAAAGGTTGCTCAGGTGATTTGGGTCTGCATTATTCAGGTTATTATGAACTCTCGGGTATAGCTTTTTGGTTGATAGAAAATTATACGAAATTGCGCGGTTGCTTCTAAGCGGTTTGAGTGAAAGCTTCTACCTTTTAACAGCTTGAGCTTTTAAAACGTGTAAAGCGAGTTATAACCATTTTTTACACGAATTCCCAAAGAAGGAGATTACTAGTTAAAAATGATTGCGGGGTTCACGTATGTATGGTGTATGTTTACTAATTTATTTGACCGATACTTTAAATGCCAACAGAATTCCAATTGCAGAATGTATCATCATCATCATCAGCCTATAGCAGTCCACTGCTGGACATAAGCCTCCCCCAATGAGCGCCATAGCGCCCTGTCTTCAGTTTGCCGCATTCAGCATCTACCTGCAGTCTTTCGCAGGTCGTCATCCCACCTGGTCGGAGGGCCTACCTACTAGGGTACCTAGGTACGTCTAATGCAGGATGTTCACAAGATTTTGCATTCTACCAAACCCAAAATTAAAGTTGGTATAATGAGAAAACTTGATTCAGGTGATTTTCCAAAAAACTCCAACCGACATCTGTTCCCTAACGAATCCACAAAGAAAAGTTTTAATTAGTTTGTAAGGAGGCACTTAAAAAATTACAAAAATGATTTGCGGACAGCAGGTTCTAGGAAGATTAAATAGAATAATTAAAACGTAAACGCGTTTCTTAAATGAATGATTACAATATGCTCACACTAAGGTGTTCTAGAGTGGAGACCACGACCCGGTAAACGTAGTGTAGGATGCCCTCCGACCAATTGGGATGACGACCTGTGGAAGACTGCAGGTAGGTGCTGGATGCGTCAAACTGAAGGGCTAGGTGACTGTAATACATAATACAATACATATGTATGTAGATAGATATTTATATTATATATAGAAAACGACCAGAACACCCGAAACAAATATCTGTAGATCGTACAAACATTTGTCTTGAGACGCGAATTGAACCCGCAACCTCGTGCGTCGAAGGTGGGCGTTCGCCACAGAGGTCGTCGATTATGGTAAAACACCATTGTTTTTTGTTGAGGACACACGTTCAATAGTGGACATTTTGTGTGCTGATGTTGCCGAGTGACACGAGTTGTAGAAGCTTGGTCATTGGTTTTTGACGTTGATTGTACCGATCAACGTCAAACACCAATGACCAAGCTTCTACAACTCGGGTTCACCCTTTAGAAAATAGAGTCAATGAACTGAGCACAAAAGTGCACAAGAAAGTAGAAATAAAATACTTCTTTATGATACTCCGTTGCAAACGTAGGTACAAACAAAATAAAAGAATCGTTCATCCATTAGACCAACCTGTTTTAGCCTGAGGCTATGTGCTGTGCATTGAGCTCTTCTGTAGAAGACGAAATCGTCTGACATGTGCATAAAAAATAGTATCTTCCTATACTCACCTTTTGTGCATGAAAAACCTTTTGTTTTATCTTCTGAATCGGTCAAGTTAGTAATAAGTACCAAACTATCATCCAATGTCCCTATCATCAATTAATAATATATGCAGATCGTACAAACATTTGTCCTGAGGCAGGAATTGAAACCGCGACCTCCTCCGTCGCAGGCGGAGCTTCGCCCACTGCGCCACTGAACTCGTCAACGTATCCGTTTATTTTGTATTATTTGCTGCAATAAATATTATTTAGAATAAGAAAAAAAATATTTGCCCAACAAAACAGGTTTCCATAGGTACAATAACACATTAAAGCAGTAAAAAACAGCACACATTAAATTAAATAAAATAAACCTACAGAGAAACAATAATAATACATGGCTACCGTGCTATCCTGCTGGCCAAAAAGTGTCAAACTCAGATATGTGCTGGACCACGCATGGAACTGCGCTGCCCAACGCTGATTTTCAGGTTTTAGGTACCTACTTTACTTTTGTTCAAACTGCAATTGCGTCAAAAATTCTTCACTCGAGACGTGTGAGTTGCGTTTGAGTATCGTGGGCAAATTTCCATCCATCAAATTAAGTCTGCTTTCTTTAATATTTAAAGTGCCTTTCCTTTCCTGTCCCTTTGATTTGGAGTATACGCACTGAGGTGTAATAAATTATTCATCAGGTGGCACTCCTCTGAAGGATGAATCCAATGTCCATCAGTTAACTCTAGCGTAAAAATCAGGAGGCCTTGTTTGATTCTTCAAAGCGCAATTTCGTGTTTCGGATAGTGAAAATAGTCCCCCAGAGACGTGAAAGCCCCAAACTAAGCAAAGCTTGTGTTATGAGTAGGTACTAGATGACTGATATACATAATAGAATACATTACATTACATTACATTAGATAGATTTTTTATTATACATAGAAAACGATCAGAACATCCGGAACAAATATCTTCAGATCGTACAAACACTTGTCTCCGGGCGGGAATCGAATCCGCAACCTCCTGCGTCGCAGGCAGACTCGCACACCGGGCCACAGTAGGTCATCAAAGACCGAGAAGAAATTTTAATAAAGTTTTTTGGTGTTACGTCATGATTGATATCATTAATCACATAGTCGTGCATAGCGTGTTCCTGGAAGTAGTCCATTTTCTTGCGAAGTAAAGTTAGACGCACGTGCGTAGCCTCTGTGCGCAGCAGTGGGGCAGCAACTTCATAGTTTTGACGACATCGAGACATTCCTATTTTGTACAGTATAGCGCCTTTATCGTGCGGACATGCAAATCCCATAAAAAAGTTTCGTTATCAAGGATTGTGTAGTAATCCAACTTGAAAATATTTTAAAGGGCTTTTTACTGCCTTAATACATTAACTGCGTAGCCTGTTCAGGGTGTTGCGGGCAGCTGCGGCAGCGGGCGGGGCGGCGCGGCGCGGGCTAGACTAATAGGACTCTTAGACCTACAATATGCGTCATTGGCAATAAAGGTGTTAACCGTACGTAGACAAAATGTAGTCAGTGTTAATTTTTTTTTGTGAAATGTTTGGATAACTAATTACTTCAACTTCATAATATAAATTTGTCCTAACAATCTATTTGACATCCTCGTCAAAAACTCTTCACATCAGGTTCTCATTAAGGCTCGCTAATGTTGCTGTGTTAATTCTGGTCACGTAGCTGGATGGGAATTATATTCTAAGCTGGCTGAGCTCACGCCTTTGGTCGTTGAATACACATTTTCATGGGTTCCTAAATGGTTCTTAGGCAGGTTACATATTGTGGGCCTTCGCGAAGAGAAGCTAAAGCCAAGCCAAGCTAAGCCTGTTTTTTTTTGTGACACACGTATGTATTTTATTTAGAATTTAATTTTGATTTTAATACTATAAAATTAACCTTCTTGAGCTGAATACCTAATACAGGTAAAGTATCCTTTGAATTAGAAATTCATAATTATTATATGGAAGATGGATAGGAGCTCTACAGAGTCTACAGTAACTGTATGCTGCCGGCGGTTTATAAAACTTTACTTAACTATAAAAACGTTAATTTGTATATAATATTACCTATTCTAAAATGTCATAAACGTCTGGCTACTGAAAAAACTCGAATCCCAGATTTTTTAACGTAGGTACGCACTCCACATTTTATTGTTATTTCCAATTTCGGACTCGTTTTTCCAACTTCAAACTTGATCACAACATTTTTCAATAAAAAAATATTAATTTACAAATCCGCGTCGCTTTATCTGAGGTGGCGTTGGCGACTTGGTATATTCACACTACATATAACAGATAGCTCAATCATCATCATCATCAGCCTATATCAGTCCACTGCTGGACATAGGCCTCCCCCAATGAGCGCCACAGCGCCCTGTCTTCAGCTTGCCGCATCCAGCATCTACCTGCAGTCTTTCGCAGGTCGTCATCCCACCTGGTCGGAGGGCGTCCTACATTACGTTTACCGAGTCGCGGTCTCCACTCAAGAACACGTTTGCCCCAGCGGCCGTCGTCGGTTCTTCGCGAGATATGGCCGGCCCACTGCCACTTCAGCTTGCTAATTCTTTGAGCTATGTCGATAACAGGTTAACAAACAGGTTTAATAGCTTAGCAAATAATAAACCCATTAATAAATTATCATAATGTTCTCGGAACTCACTAAACATTGTAGTTTTATTTCAAAGGTTTACGACCTTGTACTTTCTACTTTGTACTACTCCTTGTACTAACCCAGAATAAAAGGACAATGAACCTTTTATTCTGGGTTCCTTATAAAAGAAGGAAACATTTCGTTACAGTAGCAGTATCTGTTTATTTTTGTGAGAAACCACACAGGAAATGTAAGAAACCATAATTAAAATTTGATTGTTATGACACAAAACTGACCTTAGGTTTAAACTGTTTTTAATGTTTTTTTGTATAAATACTTATCCCTCGGGAATAAAACTTCTATGAGACCAAGTCGGGATCATCCTTTAGACAACTGCAAATTATTATTATACGTGTATTACCTAGGTACTTACGTTTTTTTATAGATGAAACTGTTGATCCTATTGCTAAGCTTAGAATCTGCTATTTCAAAGAAATAAATTAATGAGAGAAAGTGTAATGACATCGTCGGAAATGGAATCAACTATGTGCAAGAAACCATCATCGATGGATTGAACGCTCCATACCACCTGTCTTTAGAATATGTGTCCAATTATCTGTTCTTCACAGACACGGGGAATGATGGCGTATTTATCCCTTCGTTCATTGACCTCAATACTAATGAATATGGCGTTATTGGAGGTGTAAGAGGAGCATTTGCTACTTAATTTGATCAAGACACACATACCGTGTATATCGGCGGTTTAGATGGAATCTACGAGTTTGATTACAGCACAAAACCAGCAGGGAAAACTAACATAACCGATAAAAACATATGGCAAGTCTTTATAAAAACAGAAGTTTACTTTACCACCTTCCCTGATGAAGAGGCATTCATTTATAAAGGCAACGAACTGAAACAAATCGAAGGAATTGGTGATGTTAAAGTGATCCAAATCGGCGTGGACGTTGAAAACAACATTGTTTATTACAATATTTCTGGGCTATTCTGTTACAAAAATGATAGTAAGGATACTATTTACTTAGGAAACTACGTAGTCGTTGGAATTTCAATGGATATTAATAGAAATCTTTATTTTTCAACACCAACTGGAATATATGGAATGAAAGATTGTAGAGTCGAGGAAATGGCTCATATATTTGGCCTATTTGGAATGGTGGCAAGTGAAGACAGTTTTATTTACGCAACTATTTCTGCAATTATCAAAATAAGGTCAGTCGGAACTCAGTGTGTCCCAGAACTTTTGGTCCTTTGATATCAAGCGGTTACATAAACTTTTGAAGCAGGAGCAGTAAAATAAGATAAACTTGACAAATAAACAAATATTCTCAGAAATAAACCGCTAAATAAAAAATGTAACAATATTTTGCCTCTTTATATTTACCTAGGCCACGTATTTATAAACATACTTTACTGATAGCTTAACTAAAATCGATTGAACAAGGACGAACTTTTTATCGATAAATAAATTTACCATTCGTTTATATTATTCTCGAGCATTTATTGGGTTTAGCCCTGGCTTTATCGGTTTACAAAGAAAATAGCACAAGTTTGTTTATTTTGTCGAATACTCAGTATCGATTAAATCATACACATACTAAAACTGACTCGTTGAACATACTGCAAAGAAATTCTCGGGAATCACTAGTACCCAGATAACATGTCATAACCTTTACTAATCTCTCCACATAAAAGATGGAATGTAAACAAACCTATTAGTGTGATTGTGTTTTTGTCTGTGAACACTTGTGGTTACGACAAATGTAAGTACCTAAATTATTTTAATATTTTGGCATTATTTACAGTCTATTGCTTTTTATTAACAAATAAGTTAGAATCATATAATAGAAACAAATTAGAACTAGTATTTACAATTAAAACATAAGTCTTAGCTTTCAAGACATTTTTCTTTGTCTTTTGACAAATACTGAGTTCTGGAACTTCTAGAATTTAACATTTTAGTAACAATACAATACAAAAACTTTATTGTAGGTATACCAGATAAAGATCATTACAAAAAAGACATGTAGTTTACCTAGCTAAGTATATACCTATAGTATTGATGTGCATTTGTGATAACTGTATATTGTTTGCAACAGTCTGCAGTTAGTTCAGTTTCAAAAGTAAATACCTACTAGACTAAATCTAATTTGTTTCAATTATATGAATTAATTTCCTGGATAAGTTGTTATAAAGTAGGTTATATACATTTCTATGTACAATTTTCGTCTGCGGCTTCACGTAAAACAGGTTTATAACGATATGTATACAAAATCATATAAATAATAATACATATATGCAAAATTTCAATAAGATTCGTTATATAGTTTTGGCCTGAAAAGGAATCAAACCTTTTGAATTTAGAAATACTATTTCATAGGATAGGTCCATGCAATAGGGCAAATATATATAATAATTAATTTTATCTTTAACGATTTTGACCTTTGAGGTGACCTTAACCTCAGTCTCTAGAGTCAAAGACCTATTGGTGATAATGAATACAAGAGGTAACAGTTTAATAGATGTGAAAGTAGTCCTAAGAGGACACATAGGTTGTTAAATTGACCTACACTGTATAACTCCATAATAAATGCAATGATTTGGGACCTCACACCTAAGGGGGTACACGGTCACACGTCACTGTTCTAGTGCAGATGCGCGCTCTCGCTCACACGCGCGGCGTGGAGGCTACTGCCCGTAGATCTCGCTTGCACTCGTGCGCGGGCGCCTAGATTCCATTTCATAATAATTGTGTTATTTATTTGTCAAATCATGAACAAACAATAGGAATAGACTATGTAAGTTTGTAGGTACTGAAGTAGGCCTACTGATGTTAGGTACATCAAAAATCTTTTAGCTACTTTTCTCTTTCAGATTTGACTTTTCCAAACACTCAAGACCACAATTTAATTTGCTGTTTATAGGCGACCATTCATTGTATTTCTTTAATTCCTTACAAAAATATATTATTTTCCAGATGAAACTCATCATTTTATCAACGCTGCTCGCTCTAGCAACTGCTAGAGTGGTGGACAATAAAATCACCAGGTGCGATGGAATCATTGTCAATGGAATCAACCACGAGAAGGAAGTTCTCAAGGAGTACGTCGACAAACCTTACATGATGTCTATCGACTACGACACAAACGTCTTGTACTATACATACACGGGACCCCATAGTACTTCCTTTATACCTGCTGCTCTAAACTTGAAGACCAAAGAAAACTACCTCATTTCTGGCGTGCAAGGAGGATTTGCCACTAGCGTTGACCCAAAAACACACAAAATTTACATCGGTGGCTCTAACGGTATTTACGCATTTGACTACCAGACCAAAGTTACTACGAAATTGGATATAACTAATGATAATATCTGGCAGGTATTTGCCAAGGATGGCGTTTATTTCACGACATACCCACATGAGTCTGCCTTTGCTTACAAAAATGGCGAGCGGAATAAAATAGCGGGAATCGGTGACAGTAAAGCATTGCTTATCGGTTTGGATAAAGACGATAATATTTTCTTCTCGAACTCTTCTGGTCTTTTTTTGCGTCCCAAAGATGATGACAAAGCAATTAATATTGGAGACTATACAGTCAACTCGTTCACTGCTGATGCGAACGGAAAACTGTACTTTTCTACCCCGACTGGTATTTTCACTTTGAACGAAATTACAAAGAACGATGTTAAGGTTTCTAAACTAACTGGAATCAATAACATCTATGGAGCAGTCATAGAGTCTGATGGTACCATTATTTACGCGGCGGAGAACTCCATCATCAGATTGAAATCTACTGGACAAGAGTGTAGTGAACAGTTTTAAAACGACTATTTTATGCAATCTTCCACATTATAGGAACCATTCTCATTTTACAAGAGTAAAATGATAATGTAATCTGTAATGGTTATAGAAAAAAAGATTGTTCTATGGAACCCGGATATTTTTGTAAAATACAGTTTTTTTTCTAAAAAATATGTTATGAATTTTAATATTTAGTGTAAGTTAAACCTATACTTTGAAAAAAGCCTTTACTGTGTTTAGAGTTATAATTACGCTTTTGTTGACTTTCGGAATCATTTGAGTCATCATCATTTTTGTTTGTAGGTGGCTAATATAAGGTTATAACGCCAATACTCGGCTAACATGTAGGTAGATATGCTAATTGTGCTTTAAATAAAAGTTAACAAATATGTATGTGGAACACAAAAAATTTAAAGAAAGGTTTATCATAAAATAATACCACAAATAAAAATGAACATAATTGTTGATGAAGTTGTTTATGACGACAGTTTTCATGCAAAGAAGCGTTAGCAAGAAGTACTGAAAAATTTATTTATTTATCTTTAAAAACGTAGGTAATTCGTCTATAAATAATAAATATATAATATTGGACCATCCATCCACACAGCATCATCTAGCCACAAGTTAAGTAGAGCTTGTGTTATGGGTACTAGATGATTGATTTACTTAATAGTAGATATACATTATTTATATAGATATATATTTTTTATTAAACACAGAAACCCTGAACACCGGTTACAGATATTTGCAGATCGTACAAACATTTATCAAAAGACTGGAATCGAAAACGCAACATGCTGCGTCGTAGGCGGACTTTTGCCCGCTGCGCCACATCCGTCGTCTATATTCGATCCTCGCGATATTTACTTAAACAGCCTTCAGGGGGGTTATTTCTTAAGACAGGAGATTCATTGCCCAAACCGTGTGACATCCCACGGTTTGACTGCAGGTACATAGATGCTAGATGCGGCAAGCTGAAGATAGGGCGCTATGGCGCTCATTGGGGGAGGCCTATGTCCAACAGTGGACTGCTATAGGCTGATGACGATGATGATACCTCCTAGAAGTAGGTACAGACAGTATAAAAGATTCAACTATAGCAATCCTAATTGTTGAACGTAAAAAACGTATTCGTAGAATGGTCGAACGCTCTAGCTCTGAAGGTAATTTGGAAGACAAATCGAGCTCGTTACTGCCGGATTTGCATCTGGCTGCACTGCGCTAACTGAAAACTTTTTATAACTTTGTTTGTAAAGTTTGGCTTTTCGAAAACAGTATCAAACTTAAAATACTTGTCACTGATTTCTTGATAATTAATCTTTAAACAAAGCAAAGAAAAACCACCAGTCTTGTTGGGAAGGGGTGGTAAGATGAAATAACGCAAGTTTTCTCGTACTTAGACTAACGCAATTATGGTTCTTCAATTACAAAGGTTTCAGAGTAGTTTTTATTTATAGCCCTTAGAAACTTAGAATCGGGTCTGTTCCCTGACCTAGTTAAATAACTAGTAGGATATTATCTGAGAATACTCAGCTAAGGTGTCCAGATGTTCTATGATTTTTCCCATATAACCAAAGACAACATTTTTTAGATTGTTCATTAACAGATGACCAAAAAGTCCAAGCTGTTTTGGCATACCACACTTGGACGTTTGCTTAAATTCGTTCGGGCGTGGCCAGATATAACGAAGGTGGTATTATAAACAAGCCTCCATAAAACCATGAAAGAAGTGCTTCAGCTGCAGATCCCCTGAATATTAATGCCGGCCGATTCATATCGCTTAGCCGAGATTAAGCTGAGCGAGAACAAATATTGCGCGAGATTTTTTTCGATCCGCTCCTGCGTAGATTTACATTTCCCTGCGCAAGCTCTTACTCGCATTGAAATTTCAATTACTTTAGTGTCGGTTTGTTTACGCTTTCCGGGATATTAATAGGGGTGGTAAAGTTTTATGGAGAGGGACGGTTCAGTGTTTCTAGGGGAAGTTTGTTACTCAAATTTAACTGCGGCACCTAAATCAACTTAGAGTGCCCTGCAAAGTGACACATGCGGACAATATGCGAGTGATGTTTCTCATTATAGCTTAATTTGATAGATAGATAGAATGTACTTTATTGCACAAAAGCGGTACAAAGGCGAGCATAATGTTAGATAGCATTCTCTAGTTGCTAACCTTTGGATAGTGTGGACAGCAAATTAGTGAGCAGTGCTAGATTACAGAACTTACAGAACGAATCAAATATAAAAATAATAGTAATAATTATGTAGGTACAGTTAATTTCATCAGACTTGCATCAGGTTGGTGAATGTTACTGGGTCTTGTTCCCTCTGTTTGGCCCACAGCCTAATAAAGGTCAAGAAATGAGGAGATCCGCAGAAGAATCGAGGTACCTAGCAGCTCTTAGCATCGAGATACTCAAGTGGCATCTAGGGCCATATGACACATAGAAGGTATTTGGGGCCAAAAGGATCACGTACCAAAACGCACAGAGTAGATGAACCCCCAAGAGTTAGTTCGACGACGACGATCTGGTGAAGTTAACCAATTTAAAGTGTGAAATCAATGTGTTTTTATAAAATATAAGATAGGTACTAATTACAGCAAATCAGGGTTCAATAAAAATTTCATCTATGAAGTTTCTCATAAAAGAAAGAGTAGGTAAAAAACCCAAAGAAAAAAGTACGCAGTACACTTTGTAAAGGCTTTACATTTTCTTTAATAATGACACAAAACGAGAGTTTTAGGCAATATATTACAGGTATTTCCAATATAATAGGTAATATTTTCAACACGAATGTGATTCAAGAAGCTTGCAGATAGCTCAGAAATAAGTAGATAGGTTCCTATACTATACGTCTTGAATATTGCTTATATCACGAATTAAATGACGAACGTCGAGAGTTTGGTTGCCAAACTAGGCCTAGATCAGTCTCATTACTAACGAAAAAACACTCGAATTTCATATAATTTTTTTTTTCATTGGTTCGTAACAATGGACTATTAAAGAACAATACCGGACAACCTACACAGGAAAATTAAAGGAATAAAAAACCAGGTTGTTATTATTATAATATATATATTATTATAAAACACAAGCTCTGCTTAGTTTTGGCTAGATGATGCTGTGTGGATTGTTCACTGTCAAATCAACCAAAACAAACGACACTTTGTACAAGACACACCAAAGTCACCGGTCCCCCAACAAGTTGACAAAACACAGTCATCATAATATAGAAATCTGTGTTGACTATGTGAAATGAATAATGATTGATATTATTATTATTATTCATTTGCTGTAATGCCCAACCCGCCGGACTATATCTCTGGTGTACGAGTAGTGGTCCGGTTTGTAGTAAAGTTATCACAAAACTTTATGCACACTGTATTGAACTATCTGCCTCAATATCTTGTTCCGTCACGGGGTCCCAGAGCAAGAGCAATGAAATATGACTCAATAAATTACTACATTATCGGACAGTGGAGATACTGTTCAAACCGTTCTCAAACGCTTCATTTAGCCCCCGCTGAGTTGAATCTCTGATACTATGGCGGGATGAAATAGGATCTCTGTTATGTTTCCATTCTTTCAATCTTCTATAATATAACAGCTGTCATCTGCTCGATGAACATGATGCAGTGTTTTACGTGTCCTACGTTTTTTATGTGTAATGTATGCAATGTGCAGTTTAGTATACCTAGTTCATAATGTATTTTGGTGTTTTACCAAATTAACCTTTTTATTTCAGTACACCAGTATTAATACGTTGGTAATTTAAAGCTCGAGTGCGATCGTCTTTTGTTTTTTCATAGTGACACGTCACAGATCTGACATCACGGATTCAGTGTACGAAAAACAAAAGAAAGTAGCGCACCGTAACTGTCCTACCCGCTATTATTTTCTCCTCCTGCTTGCGATTTGAAAATATTAGGATTCGTCAAAATTCTTTAGTTACAAAATAAATTTTTAACAGGATATTTAACATAATATGATTTATTTATTATTTGATTTGAAATGAAATGAAATAAAATAATTTATTTGACTTAAATGTCATGATTTGAATTAAAAGTCACTCGCAATGCTTTCAGTTATTCCGTGATCATGGCTAAAAAATTGTTTGATTAGATTTTTTTCGAGAAAACTCAAAAATTATGTCTAGTCTACTAGCTTTCCATCCAACCAAATATATCATAATTTTCTGAATCGTCGACTGTCCATGACTCGATTTTTTAGTTTGCTAATATTTAAATATTGGAAAAATTTGTATGGAAAGCTAGTAGACTATCAAAAAAATTTAATGAACCGAACTGCAAATTCTCCAGCACTCTCGACACTGATTAGTTGATGCCTTCGGCGCGTCTGGCTCGCAAAGGTGTGCTATGAGCTTAAACAAACCAACCACAAACTTGAGATCGGAATTTGGACTCTACAGCCAACACAAAAAGAACGAGAGTGGAAAAAATCTATTAATTTTTACGGCGGCGGCGGCCTCCGGAAATCGTTTAAAGCTGCACTAGACTCAGGTAAGTTATTGCGCAATATTTCAAACCCTTCGCCATGTGTTTCTCAAGGGAAGGTTTATAACTTAATCCATATTTTGATTTACTTGTTGCAATAACAAAGAAATCCTTTGATAGCGATTTAATATCATTCCTCTTTTGTGTAATTTTTGGTTGTGTTTGGCTTTTTGGGAGATCCTTTGGGGTTTTTCCGGCATTGTTTTTGTTTATATTGGCGAAATTTTGGACTTTCAAAGTAACTTTTGACAAGAGGTAGGCGGGTAAATAAGCCTACCAGGCAAGAATACATTTTAAATACAGATAAAGGTTTATAAGGTAAGGCATAATTTAACACTTTGACTGCGATTTTTTTTCGACGACTGCGATCTTTTTTTTTAACCTAAAAAATTCGTGCTGCCGCTCTACACAGCGGTTGTGTTGCGCCGCACATGCGTTTCGTTCGAAAAATATTACGGCTGTGCTGAGTCACAAAGATCTGTATTTTCTCAGCCGCTGCGCTAGTGTGGATTTACGCATATTAGTCACTTGTAGAAAACACATACCGTGTGATTTCAGCACTCAAAGTGTTAATGACCGATGTGGCCCGGGCGGTCGAAGGTCCGCCTGTGACGCAGGAGGATGCGGGTTCGATTCCCGCCTTGGGACAAATATTTGTACGATCTACAAATATCACAGGAGGAAATATTGAGGAGTTCTGGGTATTTTCTATGTATAATAAAATATATCTATCTACATATATATTGCATTATGTACGAGTATATCTATCTGTCATCTATTACCCATAACACAAGCTCTGCTTAGCTTGGGGCTCGTGCGATGATGCTGTGTGGATTGTCCAATATTATTTATTAATTTATAAAGTAGGTAGGTCAAACTAAAGCCCTTTCACACGATACCCACTTCATCAAAAATATGATACCTAAATGACGTATCTGAATTATCTTTATAATCAGGTATATCATGTGGGTATTTTAGTGATTCTATATAATTATGTACATATATCTGATAAATAGAATAAGAATAAGAAAAGTTTTATTTGGCCAAAGAAAACAGGCTACACAATTAAAGCAGTAAACACACAAAAAAAAAACACAGTACACAGTATAAAAAAGCATAATCTGTATGGCACCTAAAATTTTTAATAAGATGCCGAAGTCCTTCTGAAATCTTAGTGAGATTATGTTTAAAGTTAAATTAAAACAATTATTAGTAAGTAAGTGCTACTACACAATTAATGACTTTTTAGTTGACAATATGAAACTTTGACCATTTAAATGTAACAGGTAACCTATATGAATAATTTACAAAATACAAAAATCTTAATATTTGCATGCCTAGTTTTAAGGTAGAACATAATTGAAACTTTAAATATATTTAAGATCTACAACTGTAACCTACATTATGTTGAAGCAAATAAATGAATTTTTATCAAAAAATATTCGACTAATGGGGTTCCGATTTAACCATTATGATCCGGATCCCTAAAACAAAGCATTCATTTATTTACATAATCACGTTTATGTAAACAAAAACATAAAGAGGCATATAAACACAACCGTCTAAAATAAAAGGCACACTAATTTTAATGGTTCACAAAAACTCGTAAAATCCCAATGGCAGGGGAAAGAGTCGTGAAATATTCCAACCTGTGTTATTTTACGGGCTAAAGCCGGGTTTACACGAGCTTAGTAGCGAAGTATTGGACTTAGCAAGAAAGTAAGATGTAGGTAATTTCTAGCATCACAATGAAAGTCCATAAGAAGGTGGATACAGATTAGACAGCTATCGAGTTTTCTTTCTCCGTATATCATTTATTTTCACTCAAATTTGGGCTAAAATCAGTGTTGAAATATAAAAGTTTAGAAGTTTGTATTTTTCAAATGTATGTATACTTTTTTACGGTTATAGGCTTATAAAAACATAGATAATGACGAGATAAATTGATATTATCCTTAATTTTGGAAGGTCAACATCAAACAGTGTAAGTGACCCTTCCACGTTTGTAGAGAGCGACTTGCGTTAACCAAGTCTTACCCTACATTAATAAAATTTAAAGGTACACAAAATATGCCATAATCTATACGTACTATGGCTAATTTTATTCTAGTCCCCGTGCGGCATACAAAAAAATTATTTACCAAAAGTTTAAAAATAATAACACTTAACTTAATTTATGTACATATTCTTACATTTTAGAGTTGATTGGTTGAGGTGTTGCAGTTAACAGTGATCCCCGCACTAGGCTAGTCCTGTTTAGCATGGCAGTGAATATTACTTTACCTACTAGACTCGTGTAAAACCGCCTAACTTCATATGGCATAAATTACTTGGTAGAAACGGGTGCTGTGTAATTCATTTCATGGTTCGTTAGGTTTTGAAAAAAGTGGTGCCCTCTCATTTGTGTGTGATTCTGATTACACTGAGCAACAGTGATAAAGCTGTACTGGGATAGAAAAAAACTTTTTAGAAAATACACATGAGACCACACAATTGTGTGGGATGATTGTGCTCCCTAAACGAGATGAGTTTTGCCAACATCACTACGCTTGGCAGGATAATTATTGGTAATGGCAGAAGTGATGTTAAATCAAATATTTAAGAAGACTTCTTTCAAAACAAGCTATTTTGGTCCTAGATGATTATCTAGGACCAAAGTGCTTATGGGAAGACAAGTCCAACGATGCCTAATTCGAGGGGGTAAGGTCGTTTCGCTTAGAAGTTTGTATGCTACCTTCCTGTCTCCACACACAGCTTGATGGTCCCATGACATGCATAGTCACCAAGCTTACATAAGTGCGCTAAATTTCAGCTCCTCAGTGATTGAGGATAACTATCGAATTTTAGACTCTGGTTCCCAAGAGTCACGTCACGGGCGAGGTGAAAGCGTAGCGTACTCGACGTGCAATCAAAGCGAGAGAGTTTTCCCAAGCAGCGTGGTGACTCTGCCGCCATTTTGAAAGAATTTGTGTGAAAGAACCATAGCTAGCTTCGATTCTACATAGAGATCACGCTTCGACCGTGTTGCCGCCTTAACTTGATGCGCTGCCTCTGCCTTGCTTCGACTTACAAGTGAACGCCGCACCCTACTAATAAAAAAATTGACTGACTTTCATACTTAAGTTAGATCTACTAAAAAAAACTTCTTTTTCAGCCGTCAACAGCCTAAGTAGTTTCATAAAGTAAACACCAAGTGCTAACCTTCCTTACGTTTGTTTTCACAAGTCTCACGCTAAGTTCCGCAACGATCGACTAAGCCCACTCCAGTTCTAAACTAAAGTAAAAGTGAGAACTTTCAATTAAGGCAATTACCCCGTTAAACACTGACGAACACCGACTTTGTTGAACAACTTTTAGCACACTTTAGTGGATGGATAAACTTTGCTAGCGCGATATTGAAATCTTGTAACACAAAGTAATTTTACAAAAATTCTAAAATCCTCGGAGGTTTTACTTTGAAACTCTGCGTGAAACTCCGGTGTAAGTAGGTACCATTAGAACTACTAGAATACACAATATTTTTACCAAACATACATTATGAGCAATTTAGACAGTCTATTTTCTGTTCTCCGTCTCTGGAAACAAAAATACTATTACAGACATATTTGATTACAGACATAATAATAAAAGATTTCTTTTTCATGTATGTCGTCGTGGGTTTAAAATGATAAAGTGTCCTGAAACGCCAGGGGCTTTAAATAACTTTTTTAGAGAGATTTTTGAGAGACTGTAATAACTTTTTTAGTCTACGTTTAATTGTATGCTATGGTATATATTTGTATTTCAAACACATCACTCACATCTACAGCCTATAGAATGGTCCACTGCTTGACACAGGCCTCCCTTGATAAGCGTCCTATTGGCTTTTTATCATATGGGATGGGGGTAATACCCTTAATGGTTACACAAAGAAAGTCAAAATAACGTATATCAGACATCTGAATAAGAAAACATAAATAGATCCTTGATTAAAGCCAGAGCCCAAGAAAGAATCAATAATAAATGACTTCAGTCTCCTTTATTTTGGCGGTAGCAATGAGTTTTAAGATCTAGAAAAATAAAAAATAAAATATGTGAAATTTCACCATACGACGAACCAAACAAACTTTCCAATTAGCCAATTCGCTAGAACCATTTCATAAACTGGTATAAACTGGAATAAACTAGTCATCACCGCACAAAAGCCTTTCCTTAGCCAATGTCTGTAACTCGTAATTGAATTCAACAAAGAAGATAGAAAAAGTAAACTTGGTACGTGAGATGAAAACTGAATATGCGGTACAGATCTATTAACAGTTTGTATAATACAGTTCACTTATGGCTTACACGAAGGAAGTAGGAATATAAAAGGAAAGTAAATAGGAAATAGCAAGTATTCAGATATTATCGCATTCCTTTACCTACACCATACTAAGTTCTGCTTACTGTGAGGCCAGGTGAAACTGTCTAAGAATACAAAGACAGATAGATAATTCTTTAATAATTAAACTTATACTTATCTAAAACAGATTTGTAAAAAACGTACCCGAATTGCCAGTTTTGTCCTTTATAGACCAATCGTAAGTCGCGATGTCCAGTATGTTATGGTATAACTTATTAGAAGTATTTAACTCTATAGACTACTTGTTTAGACCATATAATAAGATAAATAATACTGGACAATGCACACAGCATCATCTAACCCTAAGCTAAGCAGAGCTTTCATGGGTACTAAGATGATTGTGTAGAATATATACAGTACATACAGATATTTTTTTATTGTACATAGTAAATACTCACAATTCCAGGCACAAATATATGCAGATCGTACAAAAATTTGTGTTGTGACCCGTAAAATACTTTTTTGTCTGCCAAGCTCCAGGTCTGAAGATATAAACCGACCTTTATGCGTCGCTGAGACAGGCTGAAGACGGAGTATTGGTATGGAAGCGGTTCATCAGCGTCACCTCGAAAGCTTTTCAGGACGGGCACGACCTTCAGCAATGAAGACTACGACAAAGAAGAAAATGCGCCCGGACCGGTGGTGTTCCGGGGCGTCATGTACCATTCGCAACGAGCATGAAACGTCAGTGGAACGTCAAAAATACGTCTCGTTGTGAGCGCCTTCGTCTTTTCCCCATAGTGCCTGCCTGCACGAATGGTGCGTGTGTGATACATGAAGCCCCATAGTAACGGTCAGTATCCGGCTCAGGCATTACCTTTCGTAGTACACACTCACAGAGAGAGTTATTGTAGAGTCCTTCCTATTTCTCAAATGTATATTTGAACTCAACAGAGTTAATTTATCTCCCTTCTCGCGCATAAAATCAGTAAAGAATTTAAAATCTCGAGTTCTTAAATGAGGCAATAAAAATCAAACTCTAAAACGAGACGTATAAAGTACATTTTCGTTGCATCGAAAGCCAATAGTGGTAGAGCTAAAAGGCTATCAACATTGTTTTGTAAGTCAATGAGGTTCAGCCAATAGAGAACGGTTCTCTATAGGAATAAATCTTCGATGGTTATAATTGGGTTTTTTATAGGTTTGTTATGGTTGCTGATTATTACACCTTAATTTCGAATAAATCCACTTTGCCTCACTAAGGCGCCCCACTGGTGAGGCAAAGTGGAATATATAAATTATGCTATGTATTCTGCCCCACTAATGTTGCTTTAGTGGGGCTTGTTACACCGGCTTAAAATTTTGGTGGATTCTGCCCCACTAGGGCTGGCCTGGTATTTTATAACAAGCGTAGTCGGGTAGTAAAAAAAAAATTAAGAATGTTAATCTATTATGCTTAGATTTTGACGCATTTTGTCAAGTATTAAATGTGAGCGAGATGACATTTTAAATAAGCAAGCTGAGTATAACATGAGTTTATTGTAATGCTGTACTTACTAAAAAAAACTTTTCCTATCGAATCATCATCATCGGCATCATCAGCCTATAGTAGTCCACTGCTGGACATAGTCCATAGAATCCTGTAAGACTAAAATTCTTTAATTATAAAACAGCTGGATCGCGAGAAGTGGAAGGAGAAAAGGGAGGCCTTTGCCCAGCAGTGGGACAATAATGGCTAAAAATAAATAATAAAACGTAAGGTTTATTCTTATAGGTTTATTTATTTACAAAACCATTACTTAAGTAGAAATCTTGTTCACTGAGCCGCTTTCCGTGTGACTAGATTGCTCCGGCCGGTGACAGCGAATTGAAGGCAGTTGTTTTTCCTTCCGTTTGTTGTTATTTATATCCTCCTGACTGTTTGTACAAGCCATGGTTTGTATCTCTGATTTATAGATATAGTAGCGGACCTTCCCGGCTTCGCACGGTTTTAGTACGGATCCATAACTTTTTTGAAAATATAATATTGCCTATGTTCACCGGGGATAGTGTAGCTTCCCAACGGCGAAAGAATTTTTCAAATCGGACCAGTAGTTTCGGAGCCTTATTCATTACAAACAGATAAACAAAAAATCAAACCTTCCTCTTTATAATATTAGTATAGACAAGATGGTTTTTTGAGAGGAATGTTGTTGGCCAAGTTCAAACCACGAGAGTGAGAAAAAAGTCGTCAAAATTGAGTCATGCCCTCGATTTATATGAAAAAAATAACTGCATATTTATTTAGTTTTGTTTTTATTTATTTTTAACAGAAATCGATATCGGCCAGGTGATTAGGTAACTCGCAACCGGTTTGCGACAGGCATAAATTAAGCAATCAGTGCTGTCAAACGTCAATTTTGACCAATTTTGACGTTGTAGCTGGTGTCAAACTAATACAAAATTGACGTTTGACAGCACTGATTGCTTAATTTACGCCTGTCGCAAACAGGTCGCGAGTTAAATAATCACCATACCGACTTGGCCATAACCGCCTTTCTAAAACAAAAAACACCCTGTATATTACGATACGACAAAACTTCGTTTTAAGGTAGGACAATAACAGAAACCGTTTTTATAGACAAAGGGCCAAGTTTCAGAACTTGCTCTACAAACCTTAATGACGTTAGGATATTCACAGTAGAAATGTTTTTAATATGTGCATATTATAACAAACTACCAGAAGAATTGAAGGATTTGAATGGAAACTTGTTTATGAAAAAGTTAGATATTTGGTTACTTTCAAATTGTTTTTATAGTGTAAACGAATACTTAAATTTTAAGAAAATGAATTAATTATACTGTATGCTTAATAAAGACATGTTTAATATTAGCACACCCGCTTGCGGGTCGAATACATTGACATTACATGATGTTGCTTTAAGATCTTGACATGTAATTAAACAATAATGCCTGCGTTGACTTTGCAGTTTCTATTTTCTTCTGTGTTTTCAATTCAAATCAAAATTTAATCACATTATCTCTGTCTGTCAGTCAAGTCAATGTTTCACTTTCTGCGAGATGTCAGTTGTCATCTTCAACTTCTTGCTAGATTCTGCGTATGGATTGTCAGTGTCATCCAATAGCTGCTTGGAAGAACCTTGCGATGCTACCATGAGACGGACACTGGCAAAATTGCGTCAATCCAGACGCAGAGCCATCTAGGAAGAAGTTGAAGTTGAACTAGTTTTTATTCTATTCTTTTTTCTTTGTATTCTGATAATGTGTTTAATGTTAAATTAGAGTTAATCTCAGGTTGTAAGATGCCAATTTATTGTATTTATTTATATTTTTTTGTTGTTTCTGTGGTCTGCCACCCGTGTTGGCACGCGCTAATGGTTCTGTCAGAAAACCAGTGTTGCTCTACTTCTGGTGGAGAAGTAGAGCAACATTATGCTGAGACAGGACTAATTGGTTCGCTTTTTAGAGTCGCTTTTTTTATAGTTACCTACGTAGTTAATTTTTTTTATTTTATAAGTACTATGTAGTAGCAAGTTGTACCTACAGTGAATCAATAAATATATTTTCTTTCTTTCTTTTCTTCTTTCTAATTATCGTATTCTGCAAATAAACGATTGATTCTGATTCTCATTCTGATATTGAGGTTTCTCATTTTAGTCTCGTACTTACATATTTATTTATCATAAAAATGACTTTGTTACTATTCCTACTAACAATATGGGATTAAATCTATTTTTACGTTAGTTGAAAACTCTTGTCCTCTTGCAATCCTAGAAAATCAAAAAATATTGTACTGTTATATTTTATTTATTTATTTAAAAAGGGTGCGCTTAATGCCGGGGCATTTTCCACCTGCCGACCAAAACCACATGTTTTTACACAGGATATTAGAGAGGTTCTAACTAGGAACTCGATTGATTACTAATAATGTATATGTCTAAACCTAAAAGTACATGAAAATAATATATTTTATTTACGTACTTTTACCGTATGATGCAATTTGAAATGAGTTAAATAGGTTCTACTGGGTTCTACGTTGCGGAACGTTGACGCACACGCTCCCGCAGTCTATTGTCTGCGATCGCCGGGTTTCGGTACACTTGCTGCCAAATAAATAGGCCAATTTCTGTATAGATTTTTGTGAATACCAAATAATTTATTATAATAATAGGAACCTACCGCCTACTTGCTCGGCATCATCATACAGAAACATAGCCCATGTCACTTGGGGATAATGTAGCTTTCTATTAGTAAAATAACTTAAATTCACATACTAATTCTTTCCATCCAATGGTTGCCTGGAAGAGATCGCTTCTAAGCGATAAGGCCGCCTATTGTACTTGTCGCATGTATGATTTGATTATGGTGTACATAAAAAAATAATTTTTTATTGTATTGTATTGTATAATTTTGAATTCCAGAATTTTCTGAAGACTAGTAGTAGTTTAGTTAAGTTAGCTAAGTTCGTAATTTTTAATTATTCCGTAAATGAGCGTGTCCCGAAGTGTACGTCTGTCAGTGTTCGCGACAAACACGCCTCGAATAATGAATACGAACGGCGCCATTGTAGCTGACACTTTTATCTAAATTGCCTGCGCTTAGCTATAGTCGAAATAAAAAAATCAGCCTATTGCGTCATTAGGGTGCATTTCCAATGGATAATTGAGTACAGAGTATAGGATTGAGAACAAACAGTTACCTTATCACCATCATCATTATCAACCCATACACGTCCTTTGCTGGATATAGGCCTCTTCCATACGATGACGACGCGACGCCACAAAGAGCGGGCCTGAGACTCCACCGCTACGATATCGGTCCATCGAGTGGTTGGTCTCCTAACACTCCGTTTTGCGTGGCATCGCGGCCGCACTCGAGAACCTTTACTCCTTGCTGGGTTATCAGTTCTGCGAGCTACGAGTATATGACCTGTCCATGCCCACTGCCACCGATTCTGAGTGCTATGTACTTTGGTGCCTTATTATGTTGATAAAGGGAGTTTTGCGTAAGTTGAGAGATGTATTTGGAAACTCATGGTGCCCCTTGAGAATTTGAAAAATACGAGTACTGTTGGTAAAACTTTGAATTACGTTCCTCCATGAAGAGGGTTATACCTACTACGAAATTTGCTCCAACTCAAAATCTACCAACTTACAGATAAGCAAATCAAATGTACCTACTAGACACATAAGCTACTAGCGGACCGTCTCGGCTTTGCACGGGTATTGGAATTTTTAAGGTACATTTTTTACAAAAATGGCGTATTTATATGCAAGAGGCGTTCAACCTAACAAAAGAGTTTCCATACAGTAAATTGTTATCAAACCTTTGTTGTCAAAAGAGCGTTGCTAGGCAACCACGTTTATTTAGAAAAAATGGCGTATTGATATGCAAGCAATTTTATAGGTACATTTTTCAAAATAAACAATTTCGACAGTTGCCAGCCATATTCCAAAATTGTAAAGTAGGTACCTATCAACCGAAAAACTATGACTAAATAAAATATTAACTGAAAATATTGAGTACAGTTAGAATAGAATAGTATGAATTTATTAAATATAATAATTGAGTTAGCTCCTTATTGATAAGTTATAACAAAACAAACCTTGTTACTACTAGCTGCTTGTTAACCGAACTTTACTATGTCGTAAAACTTCATTGGTTATTTGCGAAAATATTTCAACGAATAATATTTTGACGACCGATGTGGCGCGGTGGGCGAAGGTCCGCCTGCGACGCAGGAGGTTGCGGGTTCGATTCCCGCCTCGGAACAATTATGTGTACGATATGCAGATATTTTTTCCGGGTGTTCTGGTCGTTTTCTATGTATAGTAAAAATATCTATCTATGTAATATATATTATTATGTATATCAGTTGTCTAGTACCCATAACACAAGCTCTGCTTACCATGGGGCTAGATAATGCTGTGTGAATTGTCCAGCATTATTTATTTATTTATTATAAACTTTTACTACCCATTTTATCTTGACAGGACAACTAGTAGATGTTTCGTAAAACTGTACGTTTAATATATTAATGACTAGCGGACCATCCCGGCTTCGCACGGTTTTAGTACGGATCCCTAACTTTTTTGAAAACATAAAATAGCCTATGTCTACCGGGGATAGTGTAGCTTCCCAAGGGTGAAAGAATTTTTCAAATCGGTCCAGTAGTTTCGGAGCCTATTCATTACAAACAAACAAAAAAACAAACCTTTCTTCTTTATAATATTAGTATAGACAAGAATAAGCACTCGTTTTGCTGTAATTGTTTATTGTAAATAATAATTATACATGTACATTACAGCAATTTATATATATTATATATATATATTTATAGTGTTTCGTCACATTATGCATATAATGAAAATAAAATACATTAAATTAAAATAAACTGGCCCAAAACAGAATTGACAAAACAAGTAAAATACAAATACCTACACGGAACTTACTCATTACGTGCAAGAGTGTTCTAATCCGTTATTTCGAGATTTGGTAAGTAGGTAGACACTACATGCATGGTTATATTTTAACAATAGAGTCATGGACCTCTGGGAATAAGCCTAAACAACGCATTGTATCGCATCATCATCATCATCATCAGCCTATATCAGTCCACTGCTGGATATAGGCCTCCCCCAATCGTATCGCGTAATGTCCGTCTGAAATTTAGACTGACAGACAGACGTTCAGATCAGTTTTTGTATTCAGAATCTGAATGCGATAATCTTAAAAACTACAAAATGAATATTCATAATATTCCGTATTTACAACGAAAGAACGCGATGATGCATGGAGAAGGGTTAAATGTATAATTCATTGAGCTTTTGCTGAAATAGGACGTTTAATCCTTTGTCTATTTCTAATTTCATTTATGCACATGTACCCACTTCTCTCTTCACTTTGTCTCTCTCTCCCAATAAGGTTTGCTGGAAGAGAACTCTTTTTAGGGTTAAGTTCGCTTTTTTTATAAATTTTCTAGAATAAGTTTTGTGTTATGTTTTTCGTGCAAGAAGTATAAAATAAATAAATATGACGATCACAGATGCTTGTTGAAGAGGTCGGAAAAAATCACACCTACTGGGAGCTTTGATCGCGTGTGCCGCGTAAACCTATACTTGTACTTGAATAAAAACAATGTAACACGGAATACTTCATCTCAAAAAGATTTATCTGCTCCGTTACTGCTCTGCTACACGTGCGAAGCTGGGGCGGGTTACTAGTCACACATATATAGGTAAATGCGACCGTTTGGATGTTTAATTACATGGATATCCATCAATGTAACTAAACATCCAAACAATGTATGTTACTTCTTCTTCTTCACGCCAAAACTACTTAACGGATCAGCAGAGTCTTGTCGAGTTGCTCTAAGTCTGGAATAAAACTACAACTTCTATTGACTTTTTATCCATGAAATTATTTTATCCATAATATTAATTTAGTCTTATATATTTTATGTATGCTAGCTTTAAGGTATATATTACTATGGACCGTAGAATAAGTGAAATAAGACCTGTTACTTCTATGAAATAAATGACTTATTATTTATTATTATTATTATAAAACATTAGACCGACAATAGTATGTAAGTGAATTGTTTTTGTGCATAGCTTTACTTAAATATTGACATGTATCGAATCATATTATATTTAGACTTAAATAGGCAAATAACCATGTATTAGACATACTATAAGAGATGAACATGCTAGTGGTTTCTTTTCACTTCTTCCACTAGTTGACAAAAAATTGAAGTGAACAGTAAAATAATTTTATTTGATAATAATTTATATATAAAATATGAATTGTCTAAGTGCTTTTTTTGTAAGCCTAAAGAAATAAATGATTTTTTACTTTTTACTTTACTTACTTTACTTTATTAAGTTATTAAGTTGAATAGAGACAATTGTAATGATGAGACGATGAGATGAGATGAGATGTTTAACAGCAGCGTTTTCATAGTCACAACGATGCCGCGGGCTGAAACTAGTCTTGCATAAAAGTAAATTATGGCTTACAAAGGATTTGTGAAATGAGGGCAAATAACTTAACAAAGTGGCGCGGTAGTAAATCTTAACTTCGGAGGCCAAAACATACTTTGACATTGAGTGTCCTCTATAAATTTACTTGGTAACAAAGTTCGGGTCTAAGTACACCTATAGTATTAGTAGGATACAACCGCGTGGAATGACCAAGATTACGTTCCTGTAATTCAGTAGATATATATGTATATAATTTCCAAAATCCATTGAAATTTTACGAATATTTCAAATCTCTAATTTGTTTTACAAGTATAAGGTAACTACGAATATTTCAAACTGAGATAATATTTCAATAATAAATAAATTATTCTGGACAATCTACACAACAATAATTCAATAGTCCTTAATTCAGTAGGGTTCCTAGCTCTGCTTAACTTGCGGCTAGATCCGCAAGTTAAGCAGAGCTAGGAAGGTACTAGATGACTGATATACATAATACAATACATTACAGAGATAGATATTTTTATTATACATTGAAAACGACTAGAAAATCCGGAACAAATATCGTACAAAAATTTGTCCCGATGCGTCGCAGGCGGAGCTTAGCCCATCTGATATCCATATTAATCCACTGTTGGACATAGGCCTCCCCCAGCTCAATGAGGCCTATGTCCAACAGTTGATGATGATAACCTGTGATAGAAAAATCCTCAACGATCACACCTTGTGTACTCAATAAGTAGATTTCCATGTTTGCGTGCATTAAAGCTACCTTCGCATGAATCTAATATAAAAGAATAGAAAATTCAAAAATAATAAAGTAACAGTTTCAGTTTTTCTTCATTCTGTTGTTGTTTCAGTGTCTTGAAATAGCCCTTAGTTGTGGGTTTTCCGGCCTACATTCCAGATGTTTCGATAAACGCCTTAGTTTTTTGTCTTTGCCAATATTTTCTCAATGATTTATGATATTTTGGTTAGTATTTGTAAGTCATCTTCGCAATGAATCTTATTTTGCGTGTATAAATAAAAGATAAGGGCGTTTTTTCCGTAACTCTTTTTGTATTGTTTCAATATTTATTGGAGGCTATGCAGATAGAGCAACTTTGATCTTCGTATTGCGGCAACAGGCAAACTGGCTGTTACATTTAACAAAGAATTCTGCAGTAAAAGCAACTCTAGTTACGAGTTTCGATGATCGACATCTGATAATGATTCTTTGTTAATGGCCACTGTGTCTAGTTGGACACTTTTCTTTTCTGCCAGTGTCAAGTAATGGAAATAATTGTAAAATTAATGAGTTATCAAATTATGAAGATGGATTGATATTTTCACCAGAGCCTAGTTCGTTATCTAGCAGGATGTACCACGTGTAGGTTAGGTTGACTTGGGAGAAGAGATTTTGGAGTCCCTTATACACCCCGATCGACATCTGTTTTCATTTTCTGCACCCGATGACAGAATCAGTTTCAAATTGACGCATCTAGCAACTGTCAAATTTAAACTATTTGTGTCAAGGTTTCCCCATGAATCACAACACGTCAGGCCATTTCACACCCTCCTCCGCAAGGCATCAGATGGGCGAAGCTCCGCTCATTGGAGGAGGCCTATCCTAGCAGTGAACTAACATAGACTGATGATGATGATGAATTGTGTGTTGGTATGTAAAATAATATAAATAATATTGAATGAAATCTTTATTATTATATATATTCAAATTACAATTCTAGACATGGGCAGTGCATGCATAATCTAATAGATATTTCTATATAGTGAGTTATTTATTACCTACTAGCTGCGCCCCGCGGCTTCGCCCTCGTGGACAGCCATGTGTCAAATGGTTTAAATGATAAAAAGTATCCTATGTCCGTCTCCTGGTTCTAAGCTACCTCCCCACCAATTTTCAACCAAATCGGTCCAGCCGTTCTCGAGTTATAAGTGTTGTAACAAACACGACTTTCTTTTATATATGTATATAGATTTTCTACATTTATCGCCGATAAATCTTGTCTTAGGTGACCCCAGCAAACTGTTTTGTTCGTAAAAACATCTGTTCCATTTCATATTTCTTCTACCGTCACACTTATGCTACGTTTTCAGCTAATCACGAGATCCCGAGAGCTGATACCGTCGCGTCGTTGGATGAGCGTTGCGAGCTGGTCATTTATATCGAAATGAGACAGGAAACTCATTTGCTGTTATCGAGAGCGAAACACCATGAAATGGAATATTTACGTTCCTTTTCTTTAGAGCAGGGAGCTGAGTAAGTAGTAAAATATTCCACTTCATGGTGTTTCACTCTCGATAACAGCAAATGAGTTCCTAAGCAGGTTCTACCAATAAGGTAGAACCTGCTTAGGAACTCATTTGCTAAGGTAGAACCTACTTAGGAACTCATTTGCTGTTATCGAGAGTGAAACACCATGAAGTGGAATATTTTACTTTTCTTTATAGTACTAAGCTGAGTATGTATATTTAAACCTGCTCTCAAAAGGCGTTTATTTATTTTAGAGTTACACGGTACGTCACTTTTCGTCAGAAGTTAAATAGGTACCTATTTAACTTCTGACGAAAAGTGACTTAAGGGGCCTCCGGAGGGACGAATTCTTCATACAAACGTAATACCAAAATTATTTCTAATTCAAGCATATAATATTGCATTATTTGTATTAAAATAGTATTTATCTAGGTTCCCAAATAGTTTTTTTTTTTCAAAATACTTACCTTAAATGAAATGAAAGCCAATCTCATTTTGCACATTTTTATGCGAAAATGGACAAGTTTTCTTGCTATTTGGTTCATATTAAAAACATCAATATCTTACGTGTTATTTATTAAAGAACATAGCTTATATTGTCTAGTTACAGAATAACAATACTTTGTGAAGAATACAAAAAGTTTTCAGTCATAAATTTTTGGTATTACGGAACAAACCAAATTTTGAACGGCTAATATTGCTATCGCGCACGCATGGGGCGCGGCGCAAGGGTTAAAGAGATAGGACAGTGATATTCGGAGCGATTTTTGCAAGCGAGGGTCGCCGGACCCTTAATCGATAATCTAATTCAATATTTATTTTGGTTTGACCGCGAGGTTTCTTAGCTGCATATATGCTTGAAAATATAGACAGCCGTTCAAATTTATGATGGTTTAACATGTTATCTTAACCTGTCGCTGCTTTAACCTCTCGCGATGACTCACCGTAAAACTAACACTTTAGTATTTAATGATGATTGGAATCATGATCAATGAATAAACAATTTTCAATATAAATACACTTATTTTATTTTATTATCCTACTAATATTATAAACACGAAAGTTTGTAAGTATGTTTGTATGGATGGATGGATGTTTGTTACTCTTGCACGTAAATACTACTGAATGGATTTTAATGTAAATTTACAATAATATAGCTTATACATCAGAATAACACATAGGCTACAATTTATAAAGATATATTTTATGTATATTATCCAAAATATCTATCACCACGCGGATGAAACCGCGGGGCGCCGCTAGTATTATATATATCAAAAATCTCTTACATGCAACAGCGAGCCCGCGCGAGCCCGAGTTCACGATTTAGGTTATATTTTTTAAATTACCGTACCTACTACTATTATGTTCCTTCTTGACTTTCACTTACCACCCATGGTACCTTTCACAACCTACCGACGACAAAGACGTATAATTATAAAACCACCCAACACCACGACGCGACGGACCAGACATTTCCCACTCTCTCACGCTCGACATGTCCGTTTGATATTTTCTCTCAATCCTTATAAAATATAAAACTGTCATAAATATTACAAATACAGTATTCGTTTCGTAGTGCTTCTGCGAGAGCACGGTCTCCTATTGCACAATAAGCGGACAAAAGAGTGTAACAAAATAGTGTCCGCTGATTTTATTATCCGGTGGGTATCCGATAGCCACTCTCGTCACCACGCTAGCAAATAACTTTACTGTTGGGAATGTTAAGTCTTTCGTAACAATTTTGTAGCTCTGCAGCAGGGTGACACAGATTAGGTTATGTTACTTCGAACGTAATACGAGTATTAACGACGCTATATCTCGTACTTATAAGAATTAAAAAGTTTTATTTGGCCAAAGAAAACAGGCTACACAATTAAAGCAGTAAAACACAGTACACAGTATAAAAAAACATAAATAAAATATGCCTTCAGAAAAACAAAAATAATAATACATGGCTACCGTGCTAGCCTGCTGGCCAAAAAAGGTCAAACTCAGCTATGTGCTGAACGACGCGTAGCGCGGAACAACGCTGGTTTTCAGTTTGAACCTTTTTCTCAGTCACATCACGGGCAAGGAAGAGAGAAGCTCAAAACAGACAAAAAATAATAGTAAAAATAAAAAACAATAACTAGAATGAACATAAGTAGAAATTATATGCTAGTTTATGACTCTTTTCACATGACACTGACAGAGTTGTGTGTGCGTGAGTGGCAGCATAAATACAGCGAGCCATAAAAATAAGAAGTTAAAATTGTTGACGTGGTAGAAACGTGGTTTTATGAAAAAATACAATACATACAGGTTAGGAGAAATAAATAAAACTTATCAAAATGTTCAATATGATCTATATATATATATATTGTAAACATATAATATTTATAGGTCAGGAAAAGAGCCCTAGCTAACCTTTTAAATCATTAGCATTACATAACAACGATCGATGTGACGCGGTGGGCGAAGGTTCGCCTGCGACGTAGGAGGTTGCGGGTTCGATTCCCGCCTCGGAACAATTGTGTGTACGATCTGCAGATATTTGTTCCAGATATTCTGGTCGTTTACTATGTATAACAAAAAAAAAACTATCTAATGTAATGTATTGCGTTATGTATATCAGTTATCTAGTAGATACCCATAACACAAGCTCTGCTTACCATAGGGCTAGATAATGCTGTGTGAATTGTCCAGCATTATTTATTATAATTATAGAACAGGAAAAGAGCCCAAACTAACCTCTTAAATCATCACCTACTTAAATATATCCGCTGCATGAGCGTAGACCGACAGGCTCTTAAAATCTACAAACTGAGACAGCCAGCGCTCTCCTGCAGTGCAGTCCATTTTCATTCATGAGCTTTATGTTCTGCGGTTCAGGTGCAATGGTGCAATGATACGGATGTGAACCTATTTCAGTTTAGGTTTAGATTGTATTTTTGTGTGGTTTGTTTTCAACAGTTTTCAAATACATTGTTTTATTAGGTAGAGAATTGTTCATATTAATGAACTGAACTGAATGACTGAACTGTTCTTCTCTCAAGCTTAGATTTGTTTCTTTAGGTTTTGGAAGGTATAATGCTTAAAGAATTGCATAAAATTAAACATAAAAATGCAACATACATATGAATAGCAACATACATAAAGAATGAAACAAACATAATATTATGTAAATGACTAAACATAAAACTAGAGAGATTATGGCGAGCCTTACTCTAAAAGGAGTTCTCTTTTGGCAAATCTTATTGGGAGAGAGATACAAGTTTATATTATACAGTTCAACAAGATAAAACTTAATTAAGGATTTATAAATAAATATAAAAAAGCCATAAATATTCTAATACTAATATTACAATACAATTGTCAAAGTTTGATTAATTTATAGGAAGGCTGCTTCTATTCTATGTTAAAATTGATTGATTGATTCTGTCACCTGATTAATATAAAAGAAGTCGCGTGTTCGGCATAGGTGTCCCAAATCACTTTCCATGCTCTCCTATCTGGCTTGTCACTTCCAGTCTGGTCCGCTTTCTATCTAAATAAATCTTCCCAACGTTTCTGTGGTCGATCTCTACTGCTTTTGTGCTCTTGTGGTATCCACTCAATCACCTTTTTTATCCACCTTGCATCCTCCATCCTACTGACAATGAGAACTGTCCTAAAGCAAATCTGTCCTTAATAAAATTTGACCTAAAGAGAATCTAACTTTAAACGAACAAGAGAATTTAATACATGAAAATTTAATAATATTTTTTTGTTTTAAAATGTTCACACCTAAATAAATATAGCTTAGTTTCATCACAATTGTACACTATGACAGAATATATGTATATAAATATTACTCACGCACCTATAATGAAGACCAATGGGGTTGATAAGAGAGGGTTTGTTTAATCTTTGGAGAAGTTCATAAAACCACATTTCAAGCAGTCAAATTCTGCAATGAACCAAATTATAATCAATCTCGAGTGTGTAGTGTGTAATCAGGTTCAATATAAATGGAGTTATTAACATTAACTGGCCCTCGAAGGAAGCGTCAAAACAAACATCTTCTTTAACCTATTAAAGATTTACCTCTGAGTTCAAAGTAAGCCACAAAAAGTTAAATTGCTCAAGTTTAAATTTATGAAGCAGCTCCTCTTCAGTGTTCGTGTTATGAAATTCACAAAAAGTGAAACGTCATTCTCGTGTTGCTCACAGGAGATTTTGTTGAAAGCTAGGTCAATTAGAAAATCTTAAAAAAAAATATTTTTTTATATAAGTGAATCATTAACGCGTTCACTGGTTTTAGATGTACCTAAGTCAAGATTTGCAAAGGCTGATTTTCCATGCAGATCAGCTGTGCTGCTTAACTAGCCTCTAAAAGCCACACACGTTACTCTATTATGCATAATTTAAGTAGATTTTTGGGAGATTATTAAATTTCTTAAAAACTACCGCCGTGTGAGGCTTACGCACTTTAAAAGCAAAAGCTTTATAGGGTAGCAAGCGTAGGAGCGTAGGGTTGTAAGTAAGTACCTGCGTCAAATATTGTATTCTTAAAAAAAGTTTCTTTGAATGTTGAAGAATGAGTTTTAACTTTTATTATAACCATTTACACACCAACCTACGAGTATGCTATACATAACATGTTGAAAATTAAAGTTTCAAAATACTAACGATTTTAATTTGATTTCACGTTGCCCACTTGTCTTCATCTACGCAGAACTTGTGTTAGCTATTCTCGACGAAGCTGTGTCTTTAATCAGAGCTTCTTGCGGTCAAAGCTACGTCTATAACTTCGGTAACAACATTTGGTTTGTACCTATCTGGAATTCTCATAAGATCTGGACTGATAAATAATTCTTCGAAAATTTTGTAAAATACCCTCAGAGTCACCTGCATTTTTAATGTCTCTCTTGAATGAGAATTAGAGGTTAGCTATAGTCATTATTTAGTGTATTTAATATAATACTATTCAATATTTTTTCAATAAAAGTGAGTCTAGTCTGTTTGTTTAATTCTGAAAGCTTTAGATTACCTTAGATATCTCAAACCATTTCAGTCTGAAAATCAAAATCATGTAAGTACAGAATAATTTACTGACGACAACGCTTCCAATTTAGCTACTAGCAGGACCAAAAAGGAGTGACATGCAAAAGAAAAAGCAATTTCCCGAAACTTGGTCAGCAAATCGAATATTGCTACGCCATAGTTTATCGCCGTCATGATCACAAATGATCAAGCGAACTGTAATAAATGACGTGACAATGATTTGGCTGAAAATTGCGAATATTAATCACGATGATCGTTCACGCCGATCTTATTAGTTGCGATCAATCATGCGATTCATTGATTGCTTCGGCTTTAAGTAATTGTTAATGAAAGCGACTTCTTACTCTTCGCTGCTATTTACAATCAAGAAGTTTTTTTAATGTTATGATTCACGTAAAATCTGTGTCTTAATTTATGCGTCTACTGAATCGGAATAAGATACGTGGCGTCGTCCGTATCCTACTAATAAGATAAACGCGAAATTGTGTATGTATGTACATATGTTTGTTACTCTTTCACGCAAAAACTACTGAACTGATCGGGATAAAACTTTTAGATTCAGGTAGTTCCAGGCCTGGAATAAAACATAGGTACTTTTATACCATAAATCAGATCCCATGGGATTAAAATAACCTTAAAACGTTTTCATAGAAACCACGCGTGCGAAGCCGCGGGCAGAAACTAGTTTACTAGTTGGCAATAAACATTCGAGCGCTGATAGTATGTATGTACTACTTAAATTATATTTTTCTAGTTTGTATGAGTCTAGCCTAAATAAAAAATGAGTTCGATTTCTAAAAATCCTGGAATTTCTAGCCCACGCTAAAAGAATATCTTCTTATCCTAGCATCTAAGTAAATATTCTATATTGTTTCATAACAGTTATTGAATATCCTTGGTGTCTGAAATTGCCAAAAGTTTTCCGTTCAGTTAATAAAATGAATATAAAAAGAAGCGAAAGCAGCTCAAAGATTTCAAATATGAAATTTGGCCTCTAGGACAGGAATATCGCATTTTACGGGCAAGAGATGCCGAACGCTAAAGTGGATTGAATTTTCCGATGGGGTTATAGAATTTGATACCTTGAATGCGTTATATTCGACTTTGGGTGCTGAGGTGCCGTCTCGGCCTTTTGTACACAATCTTTGACGGAATACGCTGAACCGAAGTGAACGTAATAATATTCTGGGTATTTATGTGTAAAGCATTTACAGCTTTATAGCTTCTGAATTTAGTTGGTTGAATTTAGCCTGGTTTTAGTCAAAACTTTATTCAAGTTGTAATGTTTAAATATCATAATAGAACCCGAAGCGCGACAACCGCTCGGGTAAACGTGTTCTTGAGTGGAGACTGACTTGGCAAACATAATCTAGGACGCCCTCCGACCAGGTGGGATGACGACTTGCGAAAGACTGCAGGCAGATGCTGGATGCGGCAAGTTGAAGACAGGGCGCTATGGCGCTCATTGGGGGAGGCCTGTGTCCAGCAGTGGACTAATTATAGGTTGATGATGAATGCTTAAATACCAACTAAATAGTACGTTAGTACGTACTATTTAGTTGGTCATTAAGAATAGACACTATTTATACAATCGATTTCTCACAAGACCTCAAAGACCAATTCTATACAGTGACTTTGATAATCAAAATACACGTAGTACCTATTTGGACTCTTCCCTGTTTGTTATGCCTAAATAGTTTTAGGCATAACAAACAGGGAAGAGTCCAAATAGGTACTACTTTAGGCATAACAAACAGGGAAGAGTCCAAATAGGTACTACTTTAGGCATAACAAACAGGGAAGAGTCCAAATAGGTACTACTTTAGGCATAACAAACAGGGAAGAGTCCAAATAGGTACTACTTTAGGCATAACAAACAGGGAAGAGTCTAAATAGGTACTACTTTAGGCATAACAAACAGGGAAGAGTCCAAATAGGTACTACTTTAGGCATAACAAACAGGGAAGAGTCTAAATAGGTACTACTTTAGGCATAACAAACAGGGAAGAGTCCAAATAGGTACTACTTTAGGCATAACAAACAGGGAAGAGTCCAAATAGGTACTACTTTAGGCATAACAAACAGGGAAGAGTCTAAATAGGTACTACTTTAGGCATAACAAACAGGGAAGAGTCCAAATAGGTACTACTTTAGGCATAACAAACAGGGAAGAGTCCAAATAGGTACTACTTTAGGCATAACAAACAGGGAAGAGTCCAAATAGGTACTACTTTAGGCATAACAAACAGGGAAGAGTCCAAATAGGTACTACTTTAGGCATAACAAACAGGGAAGAGTCCAAATAGGTACTACTTTAGGCATAACAAACAGGGAAGAGTCTAAATAGGTACTACTTTAGGCATAACAAACAGGGAAGAGTCCAAATAGGTACTACTTTAGGCATAACAAACAGGGAAGAGTCCAAATAGGTACTACTTTAGGCATAACAAACAGGGAAGAGTCCAAATAGGTACTACTTTAGGCATAACAAACAGGGAAGAGTCTAAATAGGTACTACTTTAGGCATAACAAACAGGGAAGAGTCCAAATAGGTACTACTTTAGGCATAACAAACAGGGAAGAGTCTAAATAGGTACTACTTTAGGCATAACAAACAGGGAAGAGTCCAAATAGGTACTACTTTAGGCATAACAAACAGGGAAGAGTCCAAATAGGTACTACTTTAGGCATAACAAACAGGGAAGAGTCCAAATAGGTACTACTTTAGGCATAACAAACAGGGAAGAGTCTAAATAGGTACTACTTTAGGCATAACAAACAGGGAAGAGTCCAAATAGGTACTACTTTAGGCATAACAAACAGGGAAGAGTCTAAATAGGTACTACTTTAGGCATAACAAACAGGGAAGAGTCCAAATAGGTACTACTTTAGGCATAACAAACAGGGAAGAGTCCAAATAGGTACTACTTTAGGCATAACAAACAGGGAAGAGTCCAAATAGGTACTACTTTAGGCATAACAAACAGGGAAGAGTCCAAATAGGTACTACGTGTATTTTCATTATCAAAGTCACTGTATAGAATTGGTCTTTGAGGTCTTGTGAGAAATCGATTGTAACGAGATTGGCGTTTGAGATAAATACAATTGATTCTTGTTGAACAAGTGGTTTTTCTGATGGATAGGATTCGTAACGAATACATCCGACAGAGAACCAAGGTTATCGACGCTTAAAGAATTAGCAAACTGAAGTGGCAGTGGGCCGGCCATATCTCGCGAAGAACCGACGGCCGCTGGGGCAAACGTTTTCTTGAGTGGAGACCGCGACTCGGCAAACGTAGTGTAGGACGCCCTCCGACCAGGTGGGATGACGACTTGTGAAAGACTGCAGGTAGATGCTGGATGCGGCAAGCTGAAGACAGGGCGCTATGGCGCTCATTGGGGGAGGCCTATGTCCAGCAGTGGACTGCTATACGCTGATGATGATGATGATGATGAACAAGTGGATTGCACTTCGCGCACGATCTAACCCACTGACTGCGATATTTCAAGGAAATTCACCCTCGCATTGAAATCATATTAATGATAAAACTCAAGTGGAGCGTAGGATTTCCATTTCGCGATCGGAGTGAGTGCTCACAATGTCTGCATTGGCTGATATTCAGCGTTTAATATTCATGTCTGGCAGCTTTGCTTCCTAATGCTGGGCGTCCATCAGACCATTAGGTATCATACTCGGCGGCAGGTCTATAAAAATAAAACTGTATTAATAAAAAAGATTTTTAAAAAGAAGCTTTCTTGTTTTTAGGGCCGAAGTGCTTGGGAAGACAAAACGAATACAAAATCAGTGGGTAAATCGTTTCTTTTAAGAGTTCCCATGTCCACCGCTGTCTGTCTCAATCATAACCCAAAATGCCATTATTGTCCCACTGCTGGGCAAAGGCCTCCCTTTTCTTTCACTCCTCGCGATCCAACGCTGCAACAGGCCACGATGGAAGATGTACCTCGAGCTTATCACTAAATTCATCATTATCACCATCAGCCTATATTAGTCCACAGCTGGACATAGGCCTCCCCCAATGAGCGCCATAGCGCCCGGTCTTTGACTTGACGCATACAGCATCTACCTGCAGTCTCTCGCAGGTCATCATCCCACCTGGTCAGAGGCCGTCCTACACTACGTTTAGCGAGTCGTGGTCTCCACTCAAGAACACGTTTGCCCCAGCGGCCGTCGTTTCTTCGCGAGATATGGCCGGCCCGCTGCCACTTCAGCTTGCTCAGCTTGCAGCTTGTCACTAAATTAACACCCGTTAAATATAAAATGGCTTCCCATCATAAACCTAGTTGGAAACGGATACTAGTTGATGGACGCTGACCTTTGAAGTAACATTACCTAGTCTGTGCCTTGAGCTAGAAATTAGATATTCATTTCTCGGTACCCCTTGTAACCACAAACCAAATTATAAGCGATCTTGATTGCCCCAGGAAATGACTTATTGGTCTTTAATTTTAAAAAAATACTTTTCTCAATTACCGTTGAGGAGCTTCTAAATTAAACTGAAAAAGTGTCACTAAACACACACAAATCACACTAATATTTTGAATGCGAATATTTGGACGTTATTGCCTACTATGTAATTCTACAGACGATGTTTACCACATATTGATGGAGTGTGTGCGGAACGAATCGTTTAGAAATAGTATTTTACCATTTAGTTTTAGGTATTTAGGGCACTGTAACAGCGTTCTCGCTGAGCCTGTCTCAGACGCAGCTAGGGCGCTGTACAAACTCGTAATGTTAGGTAATTAAGTTAACTTTATTTGATTTTGTGTTTTTCTGTTAAACTCACCAGGGCGACATAATCGCGTGTGCGACAAAGCCCTTTATAATATTGAGAATAAAAAAAAAAAATAAAGATGGATGGATGGAATGTGTGTAACTTCTTCACGCCAAAACTCGAAACGAATGGATCAGGCTGAAATTTTGCATACAGGTAGCTCTAGGCCAGGAATAAAATTTGTGATACTTTTTATCCTATAAATAAACTGAATTAATGGATATAGAAATATCCTACGTTTTCATTAAAACGACACGTGTGAAACTAGTATTATGAAAAAATTCACTTATTTTTGGCAAATGCCTACAACTTACCACACGATAACCCGTGAACGCTTGGTGCTTGACCATATAGCCCCGTAGTTTCCATGATTTGTAAATTTATTTATTCATATACAATTATGATTTATTTATTTATTTATTCATTTATTTAGATTTGACTTACAGTTATATAAATACCTAAACGTCAAACATTATATTTTATAAATTCAAATAGGTAGTTAAGTCAATTTTTAACATTAAACAATCAAATTAAAGTCATGAACGCAATACACTACAATAACAATAAATTGATAAATTCTAAATATGTATATCTAATAAAATTCATACTGACGATCATCCTATCCATTTGATGGTATACCACTGTTGGGTCTACACCCAGCGTATGCATTCCTTTTATTACGCCAACCTTCAAGTACAACTTTTTCTGTCTTTCTTAAACGAAATGAAAGCTTAAAAAAATAACGATTTTATTAAAATGTTAATTAATTTAGATCAGCATAAGTTTGTTACAAAATCTAGGTTAATTGCGATTTGCTGACACTTCAAGTTTTCCGACCAAACGATAACCCGTGAACATTGGAGTTGGCAAACTCTACCACGTGATAAAAACGATTGTTTTCCCAGAAGGAATTTGTTAACTTTGACACTTAGTAGGTCTTACGGCACCATCTCCCGTTATTGTATTCGATAGAGGCAAAGTTTTGATTTTAAACTCGAATGACATAAGCATGAGCAGTGTTATTATGGCCAGCAATGCTATAGCGCTAAATCCTCAGCCACTAGCACTGCTGCATCAGCATTATTTATCCATATACAAAGTTTGATAGACTTATCATATATCTATCTATGTTGTTAAAGTGTTTTCTATCAATCTTATGCTCTGGATCGATAAGACCGCCAATTGTAATTTATTTTTAGTTTTTTCTGTACCTACATAGTTTTCTCGTCGTCTCTTGATCACAAGGCAACGTCGACTGTCTGTGATGCGGTCATTTGATTCGACACTGCAGCGTGATATCGAAATGAAGACGCCATGCTGTACGTAGTCTATACTCCCCACTTCACTGCACTTGCCCCTCGCCGCATTTATTTAACCATGTGTATATTGTGTATTCATAACTGTTGGCGTATGTCAGACTAGCAGTGGGCGAAGATCGTCACTAACTGGGTCCCGGACGGACGACGACGGCCACATGGAAGGCCTAGGCGGAGATGGCGGGATGAGCTCGACCTATACAACAAAGAGTGGGTTCTCCTTGCTGAGGACCGAGATGAGTGGAAGAAGGGGAGGGAGGCCTTTTCTCTGCAGTGGGACACTTCGGGCTAATAATAATTCATAAGGTACATGTTTACCATAATTCTTACCTAATCGTAGTAACAACTTTATTTCAAATAGCATTTCAATTTCTAAACGGCCGGACTGTAAACAAGAAAGCTATTTCAATTCCGTCAGAGTTATTCAGTTGCATCACATCCATTCCCCGGAAATAGATGCAAGCCCAGCTTGAAACGAATTTAAATTCGCATTACGCGGTCCATCGAACTAATAAACACGTGAAATGGACATCGCAGTCAAATGTAAAACAAATCCTGCAAAAGCGTGGACATTGGCTCCACTGTAATTTCCATGTGTCAAATACTCGGAAATGAAGCTGTGTAGATAAAGGAGCTACCGACGGGCGATGGGCTCGAACACAACCTTTTGTATTATGGCTCATGAGGCTTTCATAAACGATTTTAGTCATCATCATCATCATAAAACTTTTGAAACTATCATGGTTATCAACACTAAAGTCATTTAAAACGGGATATTTACCATGATTTGAGTGTAGTGAGATACTCTGTTATTGTGCCTTGAGTCTACTGGTCAAAGCATTTCCTGACAATAGGGTAGTGTCCTGGGTAAAAAATATATTTATCTATTTAGTCCGTCAGTTAGATTATCAGAAGATATTGGACATGTACTTTTTTATGATATAAAAGCCGCTAAGGTCAGTCTAGCTTAGCAAGCGTAGTCAAGCGTAGTCAAGCTTAGCAAGCGTAGTCAAACTTAGCAAGCGTGGTCAAACTTAGCAAGCGTAGTCAAGCTTAGCAAGTGTAGTCAAGCTTAGAAACAAAACCGCTTTGCTGCTGAAAATTTGTTCCCAAAAACACAAAATTACAACTGGATAATGTCACTACTTCTTTTTCAAAAGATATTGGTCACACGAGAAGCATTTGCGCTCTTGTCCAGATTTTTCAGTAAACTTTTACCGATAAAGAGTTGGAAACTGTTTTAAATTCCGACCAGCCACTCTGAACTCACGGCTAGTGCCCGCTAGTTTTCACCCTAAACGTTAGTGTCCGGGGTTTCAAGCTTTAGTATAAAGAACTATCGCTGTAGTTTGTGTTACAGCTGTTTCATTGAAGTGACCTAAATAAAATGTTTCGCTCGGTTTCGTGGTTTATTCCAGTTTGATCACCTGAGTGTATTCACTCAGGTGAACACAATACGAAATGAAAGTAGAATCAAATGACTTAGAAATAAATTTAATGGGTAAAACTTTTGAATATATTTATTTATCTTAGGGAAACCATCAATCCACTACACTGAAATCATATATACTCGTATATATATAAATCTATTGCTGTTCGTCAGTCTCGCTAAAACTCGAGAAAGGCTGGGCCGATTTTGCTGATTTTGATTTGAAATGTTTGTCTTAGTCCAGGGAAGGTTTAAACGGTTAGGTTGTTTTAACACTTTGACTGCTGAAATCACACGGTATGTGTTTTCTACAAGTGACTAATATGCGTAAATCCACACTAGTGCAGCGGCTGAGAAAATACAGATCTTGTGACTCAGCACAGCCGTAATATTTTTCGAACGCATGTGCGGCGCAACACAACCAACCGCTGGCTGTGTAGAGCGGCAGCACAATTTTTTTAGGTTAAAAAAAAGATCGCAGTCAAAGTGTTAAGTGAGAAAATATGGTAAAATTGCGCAGAAATTTCCACGCGGGCAAAGCCGCGGGGCGCAGCTAGTGGGTAATAAAATCTGTGTGGATACCTGTAAATTTTTATTTACAGACTGTCTTGTTATAGTAATATCTACTCTACTAGGTAAGATATAAGAACATTACAGGGAAATACTCGTAGATCCTTACTTATTAGAACTTGTTTGATTTAATGTAGTTCTGTTCTTGTACGGAATAATCGAAGTTTATTATTTACGAGATAAGTTATAGAATCCTATCTTACCTTGAGCACCTTGAGTTATAATTGCATTAAGTTAATATGGTTCTAATAACAAGAGATAAAACTTACACGCCTAAACATGCACGTCCCATGAGCCTATTGGACTAGAGACGCAGCTCTTAGGGCAAAAATTACCAGATTTATAGCTACAAGTCCCTAAAAAATTTTTTTTTCTTTTATGAGCTTTGTCGCACATGTGATTATGACGCGCTGGTTAACGTAACAAAATAAAATAAAATTATAGAAACAAAAACTCAACCTAATTGAATTACGTATGATTACCAAAAATATAATTAGAAAACCGTTTTATAGATTTCATGCTTTTTGTATTTACATAATATATACAAAGAAAATATTATGAAATAATATCAGAAAGAAGATCGCAAGCAATGCTTCCTATAAGAACTTTCCATTGGTTATCGATAACGAATAAAGGTTAGTGGAATCAATTAGCCCGAACACCCCAAGCCGAGAATAGACGATAAAAACCTCATCTGAATATTAATTGATATCGATGGGGCTTAGCGGGGGTGTTGAGTTTAATCTGCAATCTAGATTTTTTGTGGTAAAAAGTTATTTAAAGAAAGTTATTTGATATGTATTCCGGTTTGAATTCCACGACCTTTGAACTGGATAGATTTTAATTATAAGACTGATGAAATGTTGATGAATTAGTCTACGTATTATATCTCATATATCTATACTAATATTATAAAGTGGACATTTTTGATTTTTTGTTTGTTTGTAATGAATAGGCTCCGAAACTACTGGACCGATTTGAAAAATTATTTCACCGTTGGGAAGCTACACTATCCCCGGTGAATATAGGCTATATTATATTTTCAAAAAAGTTAGGGATCCGTACTAAAACCGTGCGAAGCTGGGAAGGTCCGCTAGTATTAGCTTAGTAATTCCGTAAATCATACAAGTAACAACATTATCAGCCTCGCCATTTTTTAAGTCCCAGATAAAAAAAACCTGAATCGTGTGTATTTTTATGTTGAATCATGTATGTATGTTGCCGGGCCAACGGTTAAGATTTTGAAGTTGTTATGTTATCAAAATCACCTTTCACCACATTTTAGCTGTACGGAATACGAAGCTTAAAACATCCGTTCTTAGCATGACTGCGTCCTAAATGGAACTCCGTTGCAAAATTTCAACTTTCCAACTCAATTACATTACGGATTGGGCTGAAATTTACATAAAAGTAGGTCTAAGCCTGGAATAAAAATAGAGATAACTTTTAAACGTTTTCATAAAAACAACGCGTGCGAAACCGCAAGCAGCAACTAGTGTTGTAAACGTTACATAAGCCTCCAACTCGCTTCAGAATGCAACCAGAAGTTGTCAAGATGAACAATGTGGGACGCTTTGAATAGGTGTGGGTAAGACTGAGACGTCATTGTACGACTGTAGTTGTTTCATGTTCATTGTGCCATGCTACAGCGCGTTAGTTTCCGGTAGGCGTGTTGTTGGTTCTTGCCAAAAGGTGGTTCGATTCGTGCTGGCACGTAATACATTTTTTGAGGTATTTTTAAATATTTCTGCGTTTAAGGAATTAAAATACCGGAATATCTAGTTATTTGCCTATCGTTAACGTTATTCTATAAAAATGTGTTGTGACGAACTCAAATTCAAAGGGCTTTTGGAGCCAAATGCTCCAAAAGTCCTTTGAATTTGAGTTCGTCAACATCATTAGCCTATGTCCAGCAGTGGACTGCTATAGGCTGATGATGATGATGATGATTCTACTATCGCGTTTTCATCCAACTTATTTATACAATTTTGTATCATTATCTTTCCTTTTAACATTTTCATTAATTGAGTTCAAAGAATAATAACTTATTCACGTCTTTTTCCATTTTCATTAACTGAAAGCTTTTTCAAACACCTTTCCTTGGAATATTTGTTTGCAGTTTAGAGATAAATTAAATTTGAGTTGACATTTTCAGTTTAGAGCGCGCAGCATTCAAAGAAGAAGTTTTAATTAAAATATTATCTTAGTTTACCAGCTGCAGTGTTTTAAACAAAACTATGGACGTAATTTCTCAAAGCTCGTACCTTGTTGACAAGAGTATGGTTTTGCTGCTAATTACGAAAATCTGGTAGGCCTTCAAATTTTCAGTGACTTTGTGGTTTTTGCTCATTGTTGTCTTTTAAATCACAATACAATACAAATACGCTCGGCACGTCATGACAGATAAGAAACAGTAAAGAACAAACAAACAAAGATACAGATGCATAACGGGTGTCCTTATCGCTAAGAGCGATTTCTTCCAGGTAACCTTTGGATGTACACGTATCCATTAAATAAATAATAAATAATGCTGGACAATTCACACAGCATTATCTAGCCCCAAGGTAAGCAGAGCTTGTGTTATGGGTACTAAATAACTGATATACATAATACAATATATTACATAGATAGATATTTTTTTATTATATATAGAAAACGATCAGAACACCCGGAACAAATATCTGCAGATCGTACACACAATTGTTCCGAGGCGGGAATCGAACCCGCAACCTCCTGCGTCGCAGGCGGACCTTCGCCCACCGCGCCACATCGGTCGTCATTGTATCGGTATAGGTGGCGTTGCGAACATTCATAAACAAACACTTATCGGATATAAATAATACCACCCTAAATTATCGACACTTATCAAATATTAAGAGTTTATAATCACATAAAAGAAACAAATTAGAAGTAGTATTTACAATTGAAACAATTGATCATAATGCAGACTAAGGTTTTTGTTATAGTGCGTAAACCCTCGCATTCTGGGTAATCTCTAAGAAATTATATAATATCCCAAAGAAAATTATAAGATATTGTATCAAGTGTAATAAGATTTTGGCGGGCCTTGAACTCGGGACCTTCCCTTCAATACGGGGAAGCTCTAATCTAATTGGTTAGAGCTTCCCCGAATTAATCAGTTTCAGTTTAAAGAATTTTTATTTCTCAAAATAACAAAGTTCACTTAAATGAGAATGTATATACAATATACTTAAGCTTACTATCTTAACTAATTAATATATTATGTTGGTATTATTATATGTACCTAGTAGTTTAAGTTATTTAACAATGATATTGTGTTCCGTATAATTAACAAATTTTGTCATATTTTGTTTTAAAATTTTCTTAAAAACGTGCATTGATAAACAGTTTCTGATGTTATCAGATTAGTTATTATAAATCTATAAATAGCCACGAAATCAAGTAACCGACGAATGGAAAATCATTGGGACTTCCTACGACTCCAGCGCCGCCGTTAACAGAACCTACTGGGGAAACGTTAAAGTTAGTCCATCCTGCTAAAGAAAGTTACATTTACTTCGTTTGATGAGAAGTGCGTCTGGCGTGTTTAAAAACAAATTACCTTTGCAATAAAAAGGGGGAGAGCTGTATCTTCTAAACTCCTCCTGAGTATCAGGTGCAGTGAATCAACACTGCCATAGGCTGGATCTTTATATATACTTGAGGAAGTAACGCTACTAGACTAAACATAAAAAGACGGAAAAATAACATAATATTAATACTAAGGTTAAGTTTCTCATGTAAGTAACATGTTTGTTAATGAGAAAATAAATATCTTTGTACTGAGAAGTATTGCCGTGTTGCCGTTGCTCAAGACTTTGAACAGCCTCGCATTGCCCCGCTGTATGGCAATGCTGAATGCTGATGCACGGCGCCAGATACCCAGGAGGTTTGGAGAAGATAGTTTCCCCCTTAGGGGGAATTTTAGGGGAGAAAGCTGGAATAACCTGATATTAGCCATATTTAGATACCCAGGAGGAATGGAGAAGATATAGTTTCCCCTTAGATGGAATTTCAGGGGGGAAAACTGGCATAACCCGATATTAGCTATATTTTGAATATATTGCTAGTTTATTTTATCCTCTAAACCGACCTTCTCATATTCTTCCTACTCTACAAATGTTACCGAGTCTGTTTGACACGGAAAAAGTCCAAAAATAAAAAAGTAAAAACTTTATTCGGCATTCTATACAATGCACGCCGTACGTGTGGAGAATGCCGGATCAAAGCAGAATGCGCAAAATTACACGAAAATGTTTGCAAGCTTCCGTACCGGGATGTTTTTTACTTTTTCATTGCTTTCTACCTGTGGCGTGAAATTTTTATTTTATGGAAGTGATCATAATACTTTTACCTACACCATCACGTTTGTATCTCAAGAAATGTTTAATAATACTGTATTGCCATCTCCCGTCTAGAATAAGCACATAGATATAAGAATGTATAGCATGATTGGAATTGTATAGACCTAGTTAAGATTTTTTGAATAAATGATGATAGTACCTTATAGATATAAGACCTAGGCTTAAGAAATGTTAATGTGGTAGCCTAGTAAGTCTACTTTAATTTGATACACGATATTGATAGATAGCCCAAAAAATGGAGGAGCTAGAGCAGGAAAACTTCGTATGGCATAGAAAAATCAGATAGAATTGTATAACAAAAAAGCACCGTCCTGTTGACGTTATAGCCTCGAGACAGGTTAGAAAAATTTAAAGTGTGCTGCGACCGCTCCCGCTCTCACTCAACAAGGAACATTGGAATAGAAGAAGTGCAATAAAAAGAAATCCAAGGATTAGTCTTTCCCTTCGTCACCCCCCGGATCAGCGTAGGACAGGCAGAACCCTCCAGTGCCAGGCATCAGAAGAATCGGCGGGGCTACCCAGCCCAGTAGAAAAGTTGCGGTCTCCCCCTAAGGCCGTGACATACTAAATCTCGCAATATTTACATATACATACCTATTTTATTTCTCTACAAGAGTGATATCATGATTCATCCCCTGAAAGAAATTTCAGCTTTTCATACGACATAAAAATAAAAATGAAATAAAAACTCTCTCCTCTAATTTAAGTTATTAAAGTTTCTATATTTATGTGTAGAGACCGTAAAGTAAGCTAAAATTCTAACGCAAATTATTCTCAAAGTATCCACTAATTCTTGCATAAAAACGTGATGTTGATAATAAAAACGCGAGCACAAGAATTTCTCTCCTATTTTGACCGCGAACGAAAAATAAACATCAAATTTTAGTGTCAGCAGTTCAGCATAGTTCAGAACGAAAGATCCAATAACACCATTCTACATTTAAAATAATAGTCGACGCATCTGCCCTTGCAAATCTTGCATCTTGCTGACACAAGCAGCAGTCATCTTGGTCACGTTTTTGAGAACGACAAATAAACATCAAATTTTAGTGTCAGCAGTTCAGCATAGTTCAGAACGAAAGCTCCAATAATTCCTCATTTAAAATAATCAACGCGTCTGCTCTTGCAAATCTTGCATCTTGCTGACACAAGTAGCAGTCATCTTGGTCACGTTTTTGCCTCGTCATGAAGCGCAAAAGACTCTACAAATTGTGCATACAAGTATTGGCCCAGTGCCAGCATTATAAATGTAGTGTTTCGGGACTAACGAGCGAATTATTCGAAGCGTCTAGTTATTTTCAAGAATTGCTGGGTTTTTTGTCCGATCTGTCAGAAATAATTGGACTTTTATGAATATGGAACTTTGAATGAGAGACCCTTTAAATGGTTAGATTGAATCTGAGCTGTTACGAAGGTCTCTTAAAATTTAATTAAGCTGACTGTATCGGTCAAAGTGAGTAGGTGCCTATGTTATAAACTTATTAAGAGGAACATTTCCGTGTAATATTCCTACAAATATTGTTGTTTTGTTAAAATACTAGCTGTTCCCCGCGGTTTCACCCGCGTTAAATTTGAATTTCACTTTATTATGTGGTTTTTTTACACCTTGGAGTTTTAGTAAGGATCCCTAACATTTTTGAAAATATAATGTAGCCTATGTTCACCGGGGATAGTGTAGCTTCTCAGCGGTGAAAGAATTTTTCAAATCGGTCCAGTTGCTTCGGAGCCTATTCAATTATAAACAAACAAAAAAATCAAACATTTCCTCTTTATAATATTAGTATAGACTAGTTTCTGCCCGTGGCTTCGCACACGTTGTTTAAGGTTATCTTTTCAATGGAAACTGATTTATGGGATACATAGTAATATGTTATTCCAGGCCTAGAACTACATATGTGTATGCGAAATTGCATCCCGATCCGTTTAGTTTCGGTGTGAAGGTAAAAAATATTCAAAAAAGAATTTGAAACACAACTTACCCAGAAAACTTATTTTTGTTTAAATTTTAGCGGGATCTCATCATTTTTGCATCAAAAAAATCGAGTACCAAAACGTATTAATTCAACAGAAACAACGAAACACAATACATCAATGGTTTCAATTAATTCATGAATACAATTCAGTGAACATTGAGAACATCACTTCGGCCTGTAAACAGAATTCAATTCAACGCTAGAACTGACTAAGTTAACGTCTTTATTTGACTCAGACAATTGAAACTGTGCTGTAAAGACTAGTACTTAAGTTGCTAGTTCTCTAACGGTGTTTCTAGCATCGTTGTTAAGTATTAAACTAAGCTACTTTTGTGGGATTAAACTTCTGCAGAGATGTTATTTTGTGTTTGTTAATAGCCTTTATTCCTAAAATGCGCAGAAACAGTACTTTTCAAACCCGTTTATATCATGAACCACTTATCTTATAGTATATGTTATTTACTAATAATTTTAGGAAATTTTAGTGTCCAAATAGTTTGACTATAAAATATTTCGATTAATATAGTATGTACGCGTTCTATCAAGATAACTTGTGAGAGGTTTTCATAATTTCCCTTTCAGCATCAGTTTCGAAGCTCAAAATAATAGAAAATACTGACATATCTAATTAAGAAAAAAATATAACCTATTGATGAGATCCTTGGCTAATAATCTAATTAGATAGATGTTTGGTTTTGGTATCCTACTATGAGAAATTAAAATTAAAAAAATGTGAAATATTACGAATATTTCACATTTTTAAATGATGTTTTTACCGATATACCTTATTTAATTTAATATAATAATAGCCTACCAATAAAGTGGAGCATCTTTTTTAAAATTATACATTTAAAATTTGTATGATTTTGTTGCTATTATTTTTCTATAAATATTTAATGAGCGACGTGACCACACTCTAGAAAGCCTCGCGGCGGACTGATTTTCGCGCAGCGTTTTATAGTAGTTTTAAAATATTTATAGAAAAATAATAGCAACAAAATCATAAAAATTTTAAATGTATGATTTTAAAAAAGATGCTTCACTTTATTGGTAGGCTATTATTATATTAAATTAAATAAGGTATATCGGTAAAAACATCATTTAAAAATGTGAAATATTCGTAATATTTCACATTTTTTTAATTTTAATTTCTCATAGTAGGATACCAAAACCAAACATCTTTCTAATTAGAATTTTAGCGAAGGATCTCATCAGTAGGTTATATTTTTTTCTTAATTAGATATGTCAGTATTTTCTATTATTTTGAGCTTCGAAACTGATGCTGAAAGGGAAATTATGAAAACCTCTCACAAGTTATCTTGATAGAACGCGTACATACTATATTAATCGAAATATTTTATAGTCAAACTATTTGGACACTAAAATTTCCTAAAATTATTAGTAAATAACATATACTATAAGATAAGTGGTTCATGATATAAACGGGTTTGAAAAGTACTGTTTCTGCGCATTTTAGGAATAAAGGCTCTTAAAGTAAAATGTTGTTTTTTTTTTATAAAAACTGTTCTATATCTTTTGAAACTTACTATTCGTTATTTTTTTTATTCATCATCATCATCATCATCAGCCTATAGCAGTCCACTGCTGGACATAGGCCTCCCCCAAAGAGCGCCATAGCGCCCTGTCTTCAGCTTGCCGCATCCAGCATCTACCTGCAGTCTTTCGCAGGTCGTCATCCCACCTGGTCGGAGGGCGTCCTACACTACGTTTACCGAGTCGTGGTCTCCACTCAAGAACACGTTTGCCCCATCGGCCGTCGGTTCTTCGCGAGATATGGCCGGCCCACTGCCACTTCAGCTTGCTAATTCTTTGAGCTATGTCGATAACCTTGGTTCTCTGTCGGATGTATTCGTTACGAATCCTATCCTTCAGAGAAACTCCGAGCATAGCTCTTTCCATAGCTCGCTGAGCGACTTTGAACTGGTGGACCAGCCCTATCGTGAGTGTCCACGTCTCAGCTCCGTAGGTCATAACGGGTAGGACGCACTGATTGAAAACTTTCGTTTTCAAGCATTGCGGTATGGATGACGTGAAGACTTGACGTAGTTATTATTTTTTTTATTACATAGATATATATTTTTATTATACATAGAAAACGAACAGAACACCATCCAGCTACCATCACCGTCTACTATACACTGAATATCTCTTAGCTTAAACAATGTAGTAGACCAAGTTGCGGTTTTAATTATGATAAATGAAAGCTCATGTTCCGCCTTTTCAATGTGTTATCCCCTCCCCCCCCCCCCCCCCCTTCTTCATTTCCAGTAGACAAATATGCTATTTCGTAGGCCTTCGTAGCACGTGCTACGATGCTACAGCGGATAAGCGGCGTAGCGTAGAAATGCTGAAAATATCAAAGAACGCCCTGATGAAATGTTTACAGATTAAAAAACATTTTTCGCGGGGTGGGAATCGAATCTGCATCCTCATTCGGCGCGGGTGGGTAAAATGGGTGGGCCACAATAAAACTCGGTAAGTAGATCGGTATTACGTAACCAAAACGACCAGAACCTCCAGAACAAATATCTGCTGATCGTACAAACATTTGTCCCGATGCAGATATTTGTTTCGGGTGTGCTGTTCGTTTTCTATGTATAATAAAAAATATCTATCTATGTAAGGTATTGTATTATGTATATCAGTTATCTAGTACCCATAACACAAGCTCTGCTTACCATGGGGCTAGATAATGCTGTGTGAATTGTACAGCATTATTTATTTATTTATAATTGTTAATTATTTATTAATGTTAATTATATTCCGTTTCAAAGCGTCATCAGTCATCACTCCATCATAATCAAATAACTTGTCAATCCTAATATTACAGCTTCACTGTCGAAGCTGTCTAACATTAGTGGCAACACTACATTATGTTGTTATAGGTAAATCAGACACGCTGAATAATGCAAATGATTGATTATAGCCATTGGCTTGGCTTAGTCGGATTTCTATAACAAAGTGATTGAAAGTCGTGAGCTGTCAGTTGTTCCGATTGATACCTATAAGATTTACTGGGATGATAGTTTAGATGACGTTGGTGTTGACATTTAAGTCTATGTTTTTTAATAATTTGATACTTCTCACCTCCTTGCCTCAACAGCCTATATTGTGTATTCCAACTGAGAATATTTCGACCTTCACTAAGGAAGAATTCTGGCCGAAGAATGCGCTGTTCCGGCGTCTCCGCAGACGATTACCGGTCGCAGCACATATTGCGTCACACCCGTCGCCGACATAACGTGCTAGTAAATAGGTTTATTTTATGTACATATGTTAGATTCAGGTATGTATTTTATATGGAACGTAGATTTTAAGCATTTTCCGTAACTAGACTAATGTTGCCTGAAATAAATTAATTGAATTGAGTTGAGTTGGTTCACTGCTGGACGCAGGCTTCCCCTTGATAATATGATTCCCCTTATATGACCTAAGTGCTTATTTTTAAACCTTAATTTCATAAGTGCCTAACTTTTATCTCATGTAGGGTAGATAGAAAACACTTTCTCAAACCAAACAAAACAGAAAACAATACAGAAATAAATACCTACATAGAATAAACGAAGTATAAAGAACGACCTTGTCGCTGTGAGCCATCTTTTCCAGGCAACCTTAAGTTGGAGTGAACATGAAGGAACAATATAGATAGGAACACTTTAATAAATAATAATAATAATAATAAATGGGGTAATGCCTTGCTGGGCATACGGGTTGGGATCGCAGTTCGGTGGTAAATTGTTCAATACACATTTTTGCTTGTTGTTTTACGGGAGGCGCTGCTGCCCGCCCTCGATGGATATATATTCGCCTTTTACGACACCCGCGGGAAGAGTTGGGGTGGTGCAAATTCTAAGCTGGCACCCGGCAATATTTTGACACTATTGCAACATAAGTTGGTAATTAGAAGTGAGTTGAAGACTTTAAAGACTTCAAGTTTAAGAGCCTTTATTCCTAAAATGCGCAGAAACAGTACTTTTCAAACCCGTTTATATCATGAACCACTTATCTTATAGTATATGTTATTTACTAATAATTTTAGGAAATTTTAGTGTCCAACGAGTTTGACTATAAAATATTTCGATTAATATAGTATGTACGCGTTCTATCAAGATAACTTGTGAGAGGTTTTCATAATTTCCCTTTCAGCATCAGTTTCGAAGCTCAAAATAATAGAAAATACTGACATATCTAATTAAGAAAAAAATATAACCTACTGATGAGATCCTTGGCTAAAAAGTTACTTAGAAAGATGTTTGGTTTTGGTATCCTACTATGAGAAATTAAAATTCAAAAAATGTGAAATATTACGAATATTTCACATTTTTAAATGATGTTTTTACCGATATACCTTATTTAATTTAATATAATAATAGCCTACCAATAAAGTGAAGCATCTTTTTTAAAATCATACATTTAAAATTTTTATGATTTTGTTGCTATTATTTTTCTATAAATATTTTAAAACTACTATAAAACGCTGCGCGAAAATCAGTCCGCCGCGAGGCTTTCTAGAGTGTGGTCACGTCGCTCATTAAATATTTATAGAAAAATAATAGCAACAAAATCATAAAAATTTTAAATGTATGATTTTAAAAAAGATGCTCCACTTTATTGGTAGGCTATTATTATATTAAATTAAATAAGGTATATCGGTAAAAACATCATTTAAAAATGTGAAATATTCGTAATATTTCACATTTTTTGAATTTTAATTTCTCATAGTAGGATACCAAAACCAAACATCTTTCTAAGTAACTTTTTAGCCAAAGATCTCATCAGTAGGTTATATTTTTTTCTTAATTAGATATGTCAGTATTTTCTATTATTTTGAGCTTCGAAACTGATGCTGAAAGGGAAATTATGAAAACCTCTCACAAGTTATCTTGATAGAACGCGTACATACTATATTAATCGAAATATTTTATAGTCAAACTCGTTGGACACTAAAATTTCCTAAAATTATTAGTAAATAACATATACTATAAGATAAGTGGTTCATGATATAAACGGGTTTGAAAAGTACTGTTTCTGCGCATTTTCGGAATAAAGGCTCTTAAGACGTTAAAGCTGAAGACAGGGCGCTATGGCGCTCATTGGGGGAGGCCTATGGTCAGCAGTGGACTGATATAGGCTGATGATGATGATGATGAAGAAGTGAGTGAGAATAATTATGTTAAAAAAAGTAAGCCTAACGTTGGTGTCCTTCTAAAAACACAAATACAAATACAAAAATATTTATTAGGAACAAAACATAATTGTACAGGGTACAACTGTGGTCTGACTACCGCAAAATTTAAAAACTTTCAAACAGGGTTTTTGTAATTCACTGACATCGACGTGACTGACAAGAACTGCAAGTTCTGCCCGTCATCGTCATCATGAAAACGATCACGAAGACTTTTTTAAATTAACTTAGATATAAATTTAAAAAAAAGCACGTTGATGTTCTTCCAACACAAATAAGGTTCATAGTAAAACCGCTTACATATACAGGGTGGCACATTTAGAGCGGTCAGTATGGGTGAGTCTGAAACTATAAGACATACGAAGATCTCTTCATAGGAACCATGTCATCGATTTTAGTAAAAATAAAAAGAGCATTCATACATTTTAAAAAAACTTATACTCAGCTCGGGAATCGAACCCGGACGTTTTGAAAAATAAAACTAACACTATTTATATTTAGATATCGATTGTGTAGGTTATAAGCAGTAAATGTTACTGTGAAACATGATGTGTAAAATGAATAAAATGTATTGTTTTTATATCCTTTAGTTTATTTTAGTACCTAAGTTTTCGAAATGACCACCATTTTTTTCAATACAACATTCAACTCGCTTAGGTGCGTAAAATTGTCTCTATGGTTGTTTCCTCAAAAATGGATTGGTACGGACGGCCCTATCAAATGGCCCGCGAGGTCACCCGATTTAACCCCACTAGACTATTTCTTGTGGGGTTACGTTAAGGATGAAGTGTACAAAACAAGCTACGATACCATTGAAGACCTAAAAGCAGCGTTAGAGTCAATTTTAATGCAAATTCACCACCTGAAGATACAAAACGCAATAGTGAGATCGTTACCTATACGTGTTGAATTTTGTATTGAAAAAAATGGTGGTCATTTCGAAAATTTACTATAATAAATTAAAGGATATGCAAACAAAACAATGCATTTGATTCATTTTAGACATCATGTTTCATAGTAACAATATTTAAATATAAATAGTGTTAGTTTTATTTTTCAAAACGTCCGGGTTCGATTCCCGAGCTGAGTACAAGTTTTAAAAAAATGTATGAATGCAGTTTTTCATTTTACTAAAATCGATGACATTGTACCTTAGAAGAGATCTTCGTATGTCTTATAGTTTTAGACTTTCCCATACTGACCGCTCTAAATGTGCCACCCTGTATACTGAAAATACACGTTTGTCCGGAACCCAATAAATTACTTAAGACCGATCTACCACTCCCACTCGCCACTGTTGATTAAGGGCAGAGCCGTTTTTAAGTTTATTTTCAAATAAAACCTCTTTAAAGAACGATTCATGAATGGAGAGGGTGTACTTACTCCCAGGAAGACCTGGAGTCTTTACAGGCGTGATATAATAGTTAAATGCTGGAATAATGCTGGACAATTCAACACACAGCATTATCTAGCCCCATGGTAAGCAGAGCTTGTGTTATGGGTACTAGATAACTGATATAAATAATACAATATATTTCATAGATAGATATTTTTTATTATACATAGAAAACGACCAGAACACCCTGAACAATTATCTGCAGATCGTACACACAATTGCGAGCACAAATCCGAGGCGGGAATCGAACCCGCAACCTCCTGCGTCGCAGGCGGACCTTCGCCCACCGCGCCACATCGGTCGTCATTTTATACAGTTAAAGTTTACCAACAAAGCTGCTGATAATCTGATTATTATTTAGAAGAATATACACTTCGTCAAACTGTAATTTGATTTTTAAATGAAAATCCTGAAACGAAATTAAAATATCTTGCTCAACAAACTATTGTTTGTAATACAGGCAACAAGAATGAATGGAATCGAGTATAAAAAGGAACGCACAAATTGTGAAAGTCGAAATTGCCTTTTTATTTCGCTCTCGCGAGCAATGACGAAGGTCCTTACAAATAAAATCACTGCGAAGTAGTTAATAAAAATCCGTAACGATAAATTTCAAAAATGCGAGAGTGCGTATTGCCCTCTTGGGGGGTATAAATTTAACAAATTGCTGCAATTTCCAATGTATACGGTATCCAATGGATGTTCCTGTGTTAATGTAATGCATGGACGCGAGCTACGACTTTTAGTCGTGATACTTAGTGACCTAATGCTAGGGTTAATTGGCGGTTGCTACAAATCCTAGGCTCGAATTACGAAATTATGCTGAGTCATCGAGTTATGCTTGAGTTACAATTTTGCCGTATAAAATCTTTACGCAAGCATGTACATATATTATGATTATATAACTGAGCAAAATTTTATAATAATAAGAGAATATAGATAATTCTAAACATTTGTATATAAATAATGCATGCACATTTAGATGGTTCGCGTTATCGAAAATATAAATATATAGTTTGCGGTTTTTAATATTTGCGTTCACTAGAAATAAAACTAGCGGAAAATTACTTTTCAGCATATTGTAAACCATTTTCTATGAACTCATCAAAACAGTAACTCGATTCAATGGTATGTCTGACTTTTGGTTTTTGCACTAACAATTTTTAATTTTTAGTAAAAAATAATAAGCTTGTAGGGTAATCTAGAATTGATAGCTACGAAGTCGCGTCGTATACAAATCTTTTTAGAATTCCTGTTGATGTACCCCTCAAAGTTTTATTATGTCATCAGCGTATATAAGACCTGAGACTTGAGAAGCAAATTTATGTCATGCCCGCTGAAGTTAAGGTGGTATATGAGCTTATGTATCTCGATCGCGGTTATGCATGAGTTGGATAAATATGAAAAATAGTAAAATGGTTCACCTTCGAAACATCACGCAGTATAATTAAGGGATTCATCGCAGATAATTCAAACGACTAAAATAGATATACCAACTGTGAAAGGGTTAACTCTGTACTACACTACGACTGAAAACTAAAAATAATAATAATAATGCTGGACAATTCACACAGCATTATCTAGCCCCATGGTAAGCAAAGCTTGTGTTATGGGTACTAGATAACTGATATACATAATACTATATATTACATTATATAGATATTTTTTTATTATACATAGAAAACGACCAGAACACCCGGAACAAATATCTGCAGATCGTACACACAATTGTTCCGGGGCGGGAATCGAACCCGCAACCTCCTGCGTCGCAGGCGGACCTTCGCCCACATACTAGATACCTACTAAAAAAGTATACATTTTAAAAATAAAACCTTCTAAACTATCGTAGCTCAACATTAATTTTAGCCCAATTTTCGGCGAAAATAAATGATATATGTATGTAGTATGTAGAAATAAAACTCTAAAATAAAGCCTATTTTATTTATTGAAAAGTTGAAATATTCTTTCAATGAAAATACACTCAAAAGTTTTTCGATAACAACCCTTGTACTAAAGGTCCTTTCACATTTTTTACGCAGTAGTTTTAGGAATAAATTTTTGTGAATTTCATCTAAGCGCGCCCTTTCGAACATTCCTCATCCTCATTCTCAGCTTATATTGGTCCACTGCTGGACACAAGCCTGCCCTATCTCAGGTGAGATAGCATACATCCTCGCTTCGCCTACCGGCGCCTACCTCGCGCCGTCGACTTGTGTACCCGCATGCTACTAAATCCACAGATATATTTGAAGGGGTCGATTCTTACGACGCGACCGTCACAATGAAAATATTAAATGTAAATTCACAGTAAATTTAACTAAATATAAGCCATTCACCAAAGTTATTAAATTAAATAATGTTAAACGTTGGTAGCTGTCAGCATCCTTAACTCCGAGAATACAGCAAAGCATACTAAATTCCTTCAGCTTTCAGATTTACAAAGCCTTCAGAGCGGATGAAGTAATATTCCCATTTAACCCCCTATATTTAGCCGTTTTAGTTATTTTATTTTTTATTTTTGTGAATTCTACGTAGAAAATGTATGAGCCAGTGTCATAAACATGTAAATACGCAAGTCCCATAACAGGCTTGTTTCCACTAAGAATAAATCGGATGGCTTAGAGTTTCTGATGATTAACCATGATAATTAGTAAATAAAAAAAAACAACTTTTTATTAAAAGATTAATAATATTTTTGGAAAATGATATGGACAAAATGACGCGTTTAATCACGTGACATTAAACAACAATCAGAAAAGCGCATGGTAGCGTAACGTCACACCTCGCGAAACGCCATGTTTTAGCTGACATTTTCGTATAAAATGAACAGGTTGTTTCGCGAGGTGTGACGTCATTCAAGACGCCTTGACAGTCTTGGCCTTTTTCGCGGTCAATTTCAAGTTCATATCTAAAAACTCTATTAGTCATGTAAAAGACCAATTTTTCTTAAAATAATATATTTTTGGGGTGAAATAGATGCTAAGCTATAGTTTTAAACTAATTTCAAAATTTTGTCAACTAGCCTATTATAAAGACCAAACTTATTGTTTGGGAGATTATTTAAAGATGACGCTTTCCTTTTATAGGTATAAAGGATGGTCTTTACAAGACTCAAGTTGTCAAGGTACCTAGAAATGAGAAAGTGCACCTCCGCTGATGCAGATCGCGTAGATTTTTCTTTTTTTCGTCACGGACCAAATATTTATTACACCATCGAAATTTAGTACTACAACATTCTGAACTCAAATTACTTTTTTCATCAAGTTGATTAACAATTTGACTGCGGCTTCTTTTTTTTAACCTAATAAATTCGTGCTGCCGCTCTACACAGCGGTTGTGTTGCGCCGCACATGCGTTTCGTTCGAAAAATATTACGGCTGTGCTGAGTCACAAAGATCTGTATTTTCTCAGCCGCTGAGCTAGTGTGGATTTACGCATATTAGTCACTTGTAAAAAAACACATACCGTGTGATTTCAGCAATCAAAGTGTTGTCCTTTATGCCACATATTAGTAAACCCGATTTTGGTCACTGTTTTTGATCAGCAAAGTCACAGTTATTGAGCGGTAGTGATGTAAAGATGATTCGTTACCACGATCTCTGTGAAAATAACGATAAACGATACCTATATATCCTGACGACCGATATGTGGCGCGGTGGGCGAAGGTCCGCCTGCGACGCAGGAGGTTGCGGGTTCGATTCCCGCCTCGGAACTATTGTGTGTACGATCTGCAGATATTTATTCCGGGTGTTCTGGTCGTTTTCTATGTATAATAAAAAATATCTATCTATGTAATGTATTGTATTATGTATATCAGTTATCTAGTACCCATAACACAAGCTTTGCGATAAAATCTATAACAACATTCTACACACTGAAGCTCTTCGCTTTGTCCGCTCAATGTACGTAAACAAAGGGACCCAGCAAAATTAGTCACGATTCAAGTTTGCCGTGATTAATAGAGTATCCGGAAGTAACTGGCCGACAATCTGCTGTTGGGTGAATTATTGTTGGCTAAAATACACTCGGAGTTCCGAGCGTTCTGACAGACGAACATGTATCCATTTTAGTTGGGAGATTGCTTGCATAAATTGTTGATTGCGATGTTGTCGAGCTCTGTCTGAATATACTAAGAGCTCTGTTGATGTTTCTAGGTTGATGCAGCTCAAGGATTAACTTACGTTAATTCATTGAAAATTAAAATTAAACGTTTTTATTTATTTAAGCTTACAAATAAGCACTTAGACAGGTCATATTTTATTCTATACATTATTATCTATTAAAATGATTTTATAGTTCACTTCAATTTTTTGTCCACCAGTGGAAGAAGTGAGAAGAAACCACTAGTATGTTCATAATATATCGGATACTATTGCATTGGGTGTTCCCGTAAAAATAGAGGTACGTTTGTAAATAAATAAATAAATAAATAAATAAATAAATAAATAAATAAATAAATAAATAAATAAATAAATAAATAAATAAATAAATAAATAAATAAATTAATAAATAAATTAATAAATAAATAAATAAATAAATTAATAAATAAATAAATAAATAAAAAATAACTTATGTGTCTAGTATTATTATGTGTATTACAGTAGAAGTTTTTTTCATGAAAATGTACAATCTCTCACTCAATCAACCACTTCTTGAGCTTATTTGTAAGACTGTATGGATTAATGGATTTAGCTATTCTTAAGGACGTGAGATATTTAAAACCATGATTCTTGTTCTTGTTGGTTTTGCCTGTATGTATTTTTATTGTGCCACTTAGAAATAGAAATAGAATATATTTATTTGTGTTTCATATAAAATAATACAACTTAAGAACTAATAATAATAAAGATAATCATAATTAACATTATGATTGACTTGTTTATGGTAAACGTCCGCAATCTCCCCTATAGCCCGATTACCCAGTCCATCCCTCCATCACAATAGCCTGGTTTTATTTCTTTCATTTTTCTTTGCAATAGTCTCTACATCTGGCGGATACCATCTTTGGGTGTATCATATTGTGCACCCGAGGATGATACCCGCTATGTGTAGCCATCACCTTTAGATTAACTTCTGAAAGGACCTCTGTGCTGTTGGCTTCGGTCCCACGCAAGCCTTCCAAAGAACCGGGTCACTTTATGGCCCGAGATCATGGTAAATAAAGATAACAAATTAGAAACGAATAAAATAATTAAAATACGAGAACACAGAAAGGCTACCGGCTCAGCATTAAATGCTACATTGACATAAGCCAGTGCAGCGCTGGTTTTCAGCGTTTCATTTAACTGCTCGTCTTCTTCTGAAAAATAGTCTACTGTACGACCACCATATATTTAGGATAAATCAAAATTACGGCGTTAGATGGAGAGCGCATTTCTAGAATTTTCTTAGACTAACGACCCGCCCCAACTTCGCTCGTGTGCAATGTAGATACTAATATATTTAAAACATAAACCTTCCTCTTGAATCACTCTATCTATTGCTGAAAACTATATTAAAATCCGTTAGTAGTTTAAAAGATCTAAGCGAACAGACAGCGGAAGCGACTTAATTTTATAGGTAAAGATAAAGATAATATGGAACATATGTAATATTACTAATTAAATTACTGAGATTGTCGTAATTAATTTGTGGCTCTCTTTTAATTCATGTCATGTAGGAAGCAAAACCCTTACAGAACAATAATTTTCTTTTCCCTTTCTTATTCCGGACGTGAACCTTTATGGCTCTAATTAATATTTTGATTCATGGACCTAGGGCGAAGGTAAAATGTAATTAATTACAATGATGATTGATGGATGAGGTAATGCAGCTAAATTATAAGGTGAATTAATCATGCCAAGAAATGTGTAGGCGCGTGTATTAACTTACGTAATCGTAGGCTAGATCACATTAATGTTCGCTTAAGGGGACGGAGGGACGAATTCTTCATACAAACGTAATACCAAAATTATTTCTAATTCAAGCATATTTCCACTATAATATTGCATTATTTGTATTAAAATAGTATTTATCTAGGTTCCCAAATAGTTTTTTTTTTCAAAATACCTACCTAAAATAAATATAAAGCCAATCTTTGCACATTTTTATGCGAACATGGACATGTTTTCGTGCTATTTGTTCGTATTAAAAACATCAATATCTTACGTTTTATTTATTAAGGAACATAGCTTATATTGTCTAGTTGCAGAATAACAATACTTTGTGAAGAATACAAAAAGTTTTCAGTCATAATTTTTGGTATTACGGAACAAACCAAATTTTGAACGGCTAATATTGCTATCACGCACGCATGGGGCGCGGCGATGGCAAGTGTTAAACAGGGACAGCGATATTCAGAGCGATTTTTGCAAGGGAGGGTCGCCTGACCCTTAAGTATACATTTTCTTGTAATCTGTATTGTAGCAGAAGCCACTTGCTATCCCAGAAAAGATTTAATATAAAAGACGGGAAGTTGGTACATAACCAACATCTAATTTAAGGAAAACCAACAGGCAAATAAATAAATAAAAGGATTATACCTATAGTAGCTGCGCCCCACGGCTTCGTCCGCGTGGAAATCTATGTGTCCAATGGTTTATAAACCTTCCTCTAGAATTACTCCATCTATTAAGAACCGCATCGAATCCCGTTGCGTAGTTTTAAAGATCTAGGCATATAGGACTGACAGACAGCGGGTAGTGATTATGTTTTATACTATTAGTGATAAAAAATCACGCATATGCAATGCACACCTTATAGGTACTTACTTTATTGCTTGCAAAGAAAAAACAGAACAAGTACTCAATAAAAAGCTACGCAACTTATGCTTTTATTAGTTATATTTTTCAATTTCGTAAACGTTATTACCGTAGGCGTAATAAACAAAAAGATTCCGAACAAATAATTTCCCCGACATCGACAGTCACCCCGTCGTCACTCCGTCAGTCATTTTATAATCAAGTCGTAAAAGAGACGGGATAATATAACAATTCTTCTGAACCCGATCCCTGAGAAGGAAAAGGGTGTTGTATATCACTTGGTACTTTCCCGGTTTATAAATCAAACATTCCACGGATATCCCTACAAATGACGATGCGCACTTTTTGCTTGCAGGATGGTTTGGTTTGTAAATTTATCCCTTGGCGGAAACGCAGATGGCTACAGAACTTTCGTTGAAATATATATTTATGTTTGGTTCGTGAATAGTAGGCTTTCATCGCTCTAGGCGGTCCTAATACTACCTATGTAAAAGTGCGCGAATACGAATTGGAAAATGCGACGTCTTTATCGCATTATTTGGGATTCAACTTGTTCGATCTTTGCTAAAAAAAAACATAGGGTAGTTTAATTTAGTTAGGCTGTCAGCCGACTTTTCGTACCCTCTGTTTGGAGATAACGACCTGCCAACGAACGAGTGAAGAAAAAAGACTTTGCCCCACTCCTGTTCAAGCATAACCGTCGTACGAGGTGGACATATTTACGCAAAATCTTATAAATCTGAATATTTCTTCCATTTCTTCGGATATTGTGTATTGCCGTGCAATAACTGGTATACGGTGTGGTTTCAGCAATCAAAGTGTTAAAAACTTTATTAAACACTCGCGAGTGTAGTGTAGTCCCTGTTTATGTGTCTTCTAACATTCTACGCCTTTTTCGTCTAAAAGTGGTTCTCGATTACGTTTATACGTTCTGTGGCACTAAACCTAATAGTATTCACAGTTCTTGTTGACTGAACCAAGATATGTTTCAATAAGTACCAACCTAATAAGTAAAACTCCATTATCTCAAACCAATTCATCATGTATTCCCGTCGAGCGAAGGATGTTCACATTGTTCGCGTATTAATTACCTCCTGTTTGCCAACAATGATGTATGGGTTCGTTTGGCTTATTATTAGACAAAAGTAAGTTACATAGAAACTATGCAACTAATCTGCAGCCCAGGAATGCAGCATTGCATGGTCCTTATTTCTCTTAATATAACGCTTCATAATAATAATGGATTTGCTGAAAAAAATTACAAATGGACGCGTATCAAAAGTTTCAAGGTTGAAACCATTTTATCATTCTCGTCATCAGCGAAACGTCACCACAAACTTTTGCTTTTATAATATTAGTAGGGTTGCAACATCTCTAGAATATTTTGACTTGTTTCTTCTTGCGGCTTTTATGGAAAGTGTTGTTTCTGGGAACGTTTTAAGGTTATTTAAATCCCATGGAAAATGATCATCACCATCATCAGCTTTTTCTACTAATGGATATAGCCCTCTCCTAAGGAGCGCCATAGCGACCTGTCTTCAGCTTGACGCATCCAGCATCTCCCTGCAGGTCGAACAAGAAATGGAAACTGATGTATTTTATTAAAAGTAGCCTATGTTTTATTCCAGGCCTAGAACTACTAAAAAAGTTCAGCCCGATCCATTCAGTAGTTTTGGCGTGAAGAAGTAACAAACCATCATCCATCCATCCATCTTAATATTTTATATAACATTAATGTGATTTATAATAAAAAGTAAAAAATCCACTACTAACTTAGTTTAACTGACGTAACATAATATACTTTACACGTGACACGTGGTCCATAATATATTTAATGTAGGCTTTCCGCAACCTTACTGCAAAACAAATGGCTTGCCTTTTACTTGAAATAATCTGTCGAGTGCACACTGCCTTTAACCGTTGCTGTTTTCCTTGTTGTTAATTAAGAGCACCTATTAGTGGGCAGGTGGGGTAATTAGTATCGTGGATAAATAGACAATTAAACCTCAGCTACATTGTAAATACTCTTCGCTTAACGAAGTCGGTTCTTATTGGACGAAGAGGTATAACAGAAGCTTTAATATTGTTTTCTAGGTAAGTTCAAAGCCAGTTTTATATGGCACTTCCTTTTTGAATATTCAAGATTGTTTGAAAAATTCATATCAAGTTAGCCACTTTGTTTTAATTTCCCTAGGTAGTAACAGATAATAAAAAATAAATAATAATGTGCATTAATGTGCAAAGTCCAGACTATGCACATTGCACATATCATTATCTAGCCTCAAGCTGAGCAGAGCTTGTGTTATGAGTACTACATAAATGAAATACAATTCACATATAGTATACATATTTTTTATTATACATAGAAAACATCCATAAAACCCGGAAAAATTATCTTCTGATCGTATAAAAATTTGTCCCGAGGCGGGAATCGAACTCTGTGACGCATAAGACGACGCAAGCGGACCTTCGTTCGCCCCACCACAGAGGTAATCGAAGAATTTTTGCCTTTGCTTTTCGTAAATTTGAAATATCTCTAAGAAACTTGCTAGTTTAATTAGAAACCGTCCTAGAGTTTGAGCGAATGATGTTGCCCAATCAAGGCTTTGCTCCGACAGAGAGCAAACAGCGCTCAATCCGGGTGTTAAACACAAGACATTGACGTGCCTTCAAATGGATACAAACAACAGACAAAATAAACCTCTCATACGTTTGGCAGGCGGATAAATGATCGCATTGTGTTCTGTGTATTTTACACCGACGTATTTAAATACATAGGAGGAAGCTGCTGCCCTCTATTGGTAAAATAAAATGATCCTTACCATGGGAAAACTGCATGCAAACGACATGTGATTAAATTTAACGTGTCACGATCTTAAAGATTTATGAATTAGCAATCTGAAGTGGCAGTGCGCCGGCCATATCTCGCGAAGAACCGACAACCGCTGGGGTAAACGTGTTCTTGAGTGGAGACCACGACTCGGTAAACGTAGTGTAGGACGCCCTACGACCAGGTGGGATGATGACTTGCGCAAGACTGCAGGTAGATGCTGAATACATCAAGCCGAAGAAAGGGCGCTATGGTGCTCATTAGGGGAGGCCTATGTCCAGGTGTGTACTAAAGACTGAAGATGAGAAGAGATAAAAACTTTGTTGGTTTAATTTCCCGGTTTTGATTAATTATATTTAATGTAAGGCTGATGTCGCCTCGCATGACAGTACTGGAATTTAGGACAGGATTGGAATTTACCACGAAAAGCCTCGCTATACATTGGAAACCATTAAACAAAAATCGTAAAAACCATTGAAGGTAAATTTAATTCATAAGCTGACAAGCAACGAATATACCGCGCACTATAAATTATAATAAAATAATTAATTTCAGGCTTTGGACTTAAACAAGATATGTATACCCTATTTAAGTCCAAAGCCTGAAATGACACAACTGGATAAAATCGAAAACGTAATCACAAGCTAATCACAACCAAGTACAGTTTTAAATTGGGTGGCAACTTTTAATGGACCATAAAGAGGATTACCCTACAGAATGCGGTTGCAACACAAACCTAGCAAGCTATTAAGCCAACAATTGCTCTTGTAAACGGTCGTTTAATAGAGTAACATTGCGAGAGCCATTGTCGACTCATTATCGCTTTCGAATAGACTGAGTAAAGTTATCCTATAGTTGGATGCGGAGTTGCCTAGGTAACTTGACTAGGTGCTTTAAGTTTTATAGTTCTTGTAAAGTGTTCATTGAACACTTCTATCTAGTGCCTTTATTGGTATTCCTTTAGTTAGTATCTATACCTAAGTTGTTTCTTTGAGGATAACTTTGTCGCGGTGGGCGAAGGTCTGCCTGCGACGCAGTAAGTTGCGAGTTTGATTCCCGCTTCGAGACAAATGTTTGTACGATCTGCAGATAATTGTTCAGGGTGTTCTCTTCGTTTTCTATGTATAATAAAAACCTACCTATGTAATATATTGTATTATGTATATCAGTTATCTAGTACCCATTACAAAAGCTCTGCTTAGCTTGAGGCTAGATAATATTACGTGTCCGGCATTACTTATTAAATAGGATTTTCTTGAAAATTCAACAACTTGGAGTCAGGTAGATTGCGATGTGGGGGTACACTCCCTTGCCTCGGAAAGCACGTTAAGCCGTTGGTCCTACGCCCCGTTCTATCCGTTCGTGTTGGTCTACCCTCCCATCGAATTATGAGAGTGAGAGAATAGAGTGTGCTCCTGTGTTTTCGTAAACACTTGGGCACTTTAATAATGTTCTGTGCACTTGGCTAGTCTCCTCTGAGACTGGCCACCGTAGCCGGAAATTGAGCTAGATGAAATCATTCATACCAGGCAATTATGTACTCCTAGAATAAAAGCGTCTCTTGAAAAGGTTTTTGGTTTACATTATCAATATTTTTTGCACTATTATAGTGCAAAATATAATAGAGTATATGTGTATACTCAATACCTGCAACGGAAGGAAGGAATCGAACCTGCAACTTCCTGCGCTGCAGGCGGACTTTCGCCCACCGCACCACAGAGGTCGTTAAGCAATAAGCTTTTAGCGATATTATTTTATAGTTACAAAAACGCTCTAGAGTTATTACATTAATTAATTTACAGTTAAATAAATTTCCTTTCCTTTATTTTACACCAAACGCTTACCACTGATTACACCAGTCAATCGAAATAGCTAAAGAAAACAAAGTTAGGTCAGCTATTCTAAACTTTTCCGTACCCCGTCAAGATTTCTACATTTCGATTCAGTATGGAAATAGATCTAAATTGTTCTTCGCTGACTGCCGTCCAACAGCGAGACTGGAGTGGCATAGAAAACTACAAGAATAACTCGATAAACTATTTGAGCTTTGGTTAGTTTTAAACTTCTGGTAGGTAAGGTCTTCTTTTGTTGAGACTTTACTTTTGACTCGCTTGAAAATCGTATTGTTCTTCTTTTATGTAACCAGCTCAATTCTTTCTTCATTTCTTGATTATTACTTCTCGCTATTATTTCCGTTGTTATTAGCTATCAGTGTTATTTTATGAACCTACCTATATACTTGTTTCTGCCCGCAGCTTCTCACTGTTTCTATGGAATCGTTTAAAAATTTGGTTCTATCCCGTTAGAACTGATACCTATATGAGATAAAAAGTAGCCATGTTTTATACCAGGCCTAGAACAACCTGCATACTAAAAATTCAGCCTGATCGTTCAGTTGTAATAGCGTGAAGAGGTAACATAAAAGATTATTAATCGGGTATTTATCGCGTATATTTTGTTATATTTTCCCCAAAAATTTTACAAAAGGTACGCGATATTATTTATAATTTTCACAAATGACTTAATTAATTTTATTTATAATACTGTACCTGACATTGAATTAGTTTTATACGCTGACGATACAAATGCTATAGTAAGTTCTGAAGACATGACATCTCTAAAATTTAACATTGACAATACTTTATTGGCTTTTCATAACTGGTTTAACACAAATAAACTCATAGTAAACGTAAAAAAGACTAACCTTATGCTATTTCAGTCAACGGTCAGAAACAGGGAAAAAATAGAGACTGTTTATAATAATGAGAAAGTAGAAAGTGTACACTCAACTAAATTCCTAGGAGTACACATAGACTCACTACTAAATTGGAAAAATGAATTAGACAATATTGAAAGCTCAATCGCTTCGGCATGCTATGCATTACGAACGTTACGCGACGAGATAAGTATTGAAAAATTGAAAATGGTTTACTTTGCACTAATTGAATCAAAAATAAGGTATAGCATTCAATTTTGGGGGAATAGCTATAAATATAATATGGAAAAAGCCTTCGTTATGCAGAAAAGGAGCATACGTACAATTGTCAGGATATCACAGGAAGACTCATGTAAAGAGTTTTTCAAGTCTCTGGGTATACTGACAGTGCCTAGCATTTACGTTCACGTACTTATCATGTTTCTTTCCAAATATCTGCACGAGTACGAAACACCTGACGAAAATAGGGAGCGCGTCAATAGCAGAAACAAATATTTAAAAAATAAAATATCCCCTACACTGAACATTATGCGACACTCGACACGGTACCAAGCTACTAGAATTTTTAATAAATTGCCGCTCGAAATAAAAGAAGTCATACATAGAAGAACACTTCTAAAAAATAAACTAAAATGTTATCTTCTGGAAAAGTGCATCTACTCCATTGACGAACTATGACCTTGATTATATAATATGTGTATGTATAAACTTTGTGTATGTGAAGATAATCATTCAATAATTTAATTTAATGTGATACTTTTTCTTTTTTCTCTTGTAGTTAATATAATTTATTTTTAAGTTTCCGCACACAATGTATTTTGTTTTATGGAATAAATAAATATGAATATGAATATGAATATGATACATACCGAAATCGGGAAAGTTTAGAAAGTTGTTTAAACATACTCATCGAATTCATTCATTCAACATGTTCATTTCATTTTGGTAACAACTTTCAATGTGATATAACTCTAAATGTGCTTTGAGGACATCTATTTTAGACCAAGACTGGTTGGTTTTGTGGCAGCAACCACGAGCTTTTGAATAAATTATCCACTTTCTAGTGTACCTACTTGAGTAAAGCGTTGTTGGCTTTTCCTTGTCTCTTTTATGTCATATATCTCAAATATCAGAAAAAAAATACAAAAGACGTAACTAAAATTACTTCGTAGTTTTCTATAAAACTGAAAAACTGCGTTTAATTTAATTAATATATGTACATATATTTTTAATAGATCTAGATTGATGATGATGATGTCTCGATACTGTAGAGAAACCAAACTCAGGACTATGTTATTAAAACCGGCAATAGATATTCAGACAAACAAAACAAACTACCTAAATCAAATCTAGATTGATGATGATGACCTCTCGATACTATAGAGAAACTAAACTCAGGACTCTGTTATTAAAACCGGCAATAGACATTCAGACAAACAAAACAAACTAAATCATATCTAGATTGATGATGATGACGTCTCGATACTATAGAGAAACTAAACTCAGGACTCTGTTATTAAAACCGGCAATAGACATTCAGACAAACAAAACAAACTAAATCAAATCTAGATTGATGATGATGACGTCTCGATACTATAGAGAAACTAAACTCAGGACTCTGTTATTAAGACCGGCAATAGACATTCAGACAAACAAAACAAACTAAATCAGAACCAGATTAATAAGAATAACTCAATCTAAAATTGAGTGGAGCAAGGTTATCTGAGCCAGACCTGACTAGGCTCGGTATACGATCGGAAGTGGCTTACGCCGATAGCGATGCAAATACCTGCATTCTCCTGTTCCTGCCTCCACTTCAGTTAAGGCCACCTGGTTATGACGGCACAAGAGTTGTTGATACGATAACTTTGTTAAAGGTTATCTATGTACATATATTATATTATTAGGGGCATAATGTACTCATACATCGCAACGTAGTTCTTAAGCATCCAGTCCGAGATTACTGCTCTACATGTTTATATGTTATGTTTTATTTAGCTGGATTACTCTGTACCTACATTTGAAATTAGTTATAAGATATCCTTAGTTGATTTGACATAATTGTATGTAATTATTAGTTGGAGAAGCCATTGGTTCCTGAAACACAGTTTTTGACTAGTTCAGGAGCCTATGGACTCGTATTGTAGTCCGTTTACACTTTCAAAAAATTATTAAAAAAAGTACTACTTGAGTCTCAACACATACATCCAGTTCAAATAAGCCGTTCTTTGCCTTCATTAAAAAAAAAATTATAATATTACTTACATATTAACAATCTCATTGTAGTTTTAACAGGTTTATTTTATTTTAAATAATATTGTTTACTTAGTACATACAGTTTTAGTTTCTGTTGATTAATTTATATTTTTGTTTGGTTCCTCACTATATTAGGCCACCTTGCGTACCACGGTCTCCACGGAAGACCAGCGCTATGGTACGATCTGCTCTACCATAGCACATGCTGAGTTGAGACCGATTTTTGTCAGTCTCTGTCGTCTGTTAATCTAAGTTTAATTTATAAGAGTCTCTGTTCTGTTCTGACAAAATAAAAATCTTTTTACTTTACTTTACTTTTACTATTGTCTGATTCACTGTCTATTTTGTCAATAAATAACATTTTTACTTTACTTTTACTTTATATATAACGAGAATACAGGGTAGCTTTTAGTAATACAAAATTGGCATTTTTTTTCATTATCGTCGAGGTCATACTTCCTTGAAAGGACTTTCCTCTAATTCTCATAGTTTCGATTTGACTATACACTTCGATCTCAAAAAGATATTCTGTTTAGTCTGGTTTGAAATAATGTGTTTACCTCCATGTTATTTTACTCTCGAGAACTTTTTACTCTAAAAAATATATAAATAATAAAAAATAACGTTTTTTACAAAATTATTTTATGTTCCTGTTAATAAGCTAGGTAATATAAAGTTTTCAGAAAAAAAATCTTATTTAATTCACAAACCAACTAAAATGTCTTAAAAGTTGGACTTTGCGCACGGAAATACTTCGCATTTTGAAGGCCAAAACTTTTATGATGTAGGTATAATTATATTATTTCTTTAGTAACACATTATAACTACTTCCAAAACATTTCCTTACAAATAAATTATTAAGCCTTCCATTTATTTTAACATAGATACAACCGACGGCCGCTGGGGCAAACGTGTTCTTGAGTGGAGACCGCGACTCGGTAAACGTAGTGTAGGACGCCCTCCGACCAAGTGGGATGACGACTTGCGAAAGACTGCCGGTAGATGCTGGATGCAGCAAGCTGAAGACAGGGCGCTATGGCGCTCATTGGGGGAGGCCTATGTCCAGCAGTGGACTGATATAGGCTGATGATGATGAGATAGATATCTCTTCCAGGCTCTAACATCTAAGAATAATAAATTTACCTATGTCTGTAGATAAATTATTATCATATAACAACATTTAACTTGTAGTATACAGTTCTAGTTCAAGTTCGGAATAAACTCTATTCTATAACAAATCAGTTACAATACTATTAGAATTATACTTTCTATCTTTAAACTGGTCAAAGTTTATTCTTCTAGTCCGAACTATATCCGCATAGTTGAATGCAGATAGTTTAGGCTTTCTTGTCCGCTCTGGGCTGTTGAAGTCCACACTGAACAATCCAAACTTCGTTCTGAAAGAAAGGTAAAGACATTTTAGAATAATGTTGCCAGAATAAGGAATTAGATGCCCAGATAAATAAATAATGCTGGACAATCTATATATCATCATCTAGCCCCAAGTTAAGCAGAGCTTGTGTTATGGGTAGGTACTAGATGACTTATATACTTAATATACCTAATAGATTACAAAGATATATATTTTTATTATACATAGAAAATGACCAGGACACCCAGCAAAAATATCTGCAGATCGTACACACAATTGTTTCGAGGCTGTAATCGAACCTGCAACCTACTGCGTCGTAGCGGACATTCGTCCACCGCGCCACAGAGGTCGACATATCAACGATATGGATAACACAAAAATTGTTTATCATAGAGAGGTAGAGTAAACAGATGGTTATGTTAAAAACAAATTAGAACTATAGTTTGACCAAAAACCGCTGTACCCCTCCTTAGGAAAGTGCGGCGAGGTGGGGGGCGAGGAAAAAAGAGCAAGAGTACGCGTTGACGGCAGACTGATGGATCGGAGCGGAGGATATTTCCCTCCCCGTCTCGCCGCTCGCATACCTCAGGCGCGGTACAGCGGTTTCGGTCAAACTATAGTATTTCCAATTGAAACATTTGAGCTAACTGCGGACTGTTGCAAACAATCTAGAGGTTATGTTCAGACGGGTTTATAAAGCCAAGAAACTAAACATTTATGTTAAAACAGGCTACTTACTTACATCTTGATAACTGGATTATCAAATTTAAATATTATATAAAATCGTGCACATAATATATAATCATAAATTTGGCATATCTGAATATTTAAGAGCCAAAAACTAGTATCGTTATTTATTGGTACCTTATACCAATTTATTCATTTTCATGTTAAACGTGTTTAATTTAATTAGCTGGAATGTTACAAATTATATATATATATATATATATATTTATTTATTTAATTTGAATAGAATGGAATCCAAAATACATACCTATATTTTATTTATAAATTTTGCATTTTTTTTTATTATAGTAGAGCTACATTGTTTGCGACAGTCGGCAGCTCCATTTTTTCAATTGTAAATACTAGTTCTAATTCCTTTCTATTATTTCATTTAAAAAATATTAATAACTATAAATATAATAACTTCCTTAGTTAATAAAGATTATATAATTGTGTGTCTGAAATGGAATTAATTATATTAAAATACTAGCGGACCTTCCCGGCTTCGCACGGTTTTAGTACGGATCCCTAACTTTTTTGAAAATATAATATAGCCTTTGTACACCGCGGATAGTGTAGCTTCCCAACGGAGAAAGAATTTTTCAAATCGCTCCAGTAGTTTCGGAGCCTATTCATTACAAACAAACAAAAAATCAAATATTTCCTCTTTATAATATTAGTATAGAAAAATCATGGAGATTATTATTTGCCATAAACCACCATAACTCCGGTCCGGGAAACCAAGGTCGTCTAGACAATTACCGCTGATCGATCAATGGTAAACTAGCAGTTGATATTCATAAATTCAGACCCTGATAGTCGTAGTACTGAACAATAAGAACTGGGCTTCAATCAGGTGGTATCGTGAGTCACGGTTGGTAAACAATTAGCAGATCATTGATAATAATGTTAATTATTCATGTTAATTAGGTGTTGAGAGAAGCCACTTTGATACCGATGAGATACTAAAATGAGAAATATATGTTGGTTTCTTTTCTTAACGTTTAACTTAGTTTCTGTTGACACTTGTAAGCCCTACTTTGTTAAGTATAAAATTAAATTAATAAATAAATAATAAATAAATAATGCTGGACAAACCACACAGCATTATCTAGCCCCATGGTAAGCAAAGCTTGTGTTATGGGTACTAGATAACTGATATACATAATACAATACATTATATAGATAGATATTTTTTATTATACATAGAAAACGACCAGAACACCCGGAACAAATATCTGCAGATCGTACACACATTTGTTCCGAGGCGGGAATCGAACCCGCAACCGCTTGCGTCGCAGGCGGACCTTCGCCCACCGCGCCACATCGGTCGTCAAAACTTCTTACTCTACCAGCCCTGTATATTTTAAATGCAATGTTTGTGAAAAATAACCTTCATTTATTTAAGAGTTTCTCCGACGGCGTGGTACGTAACCGACGTAACAATACCATTAATAGACTTTGTACGCACCCATCACAAACTGCCCTAATACGAAAAAGTGTTATAGGTATGGCACCCAAAATATATAATCATGCCGTTAAATGTTTAGACAAAAATAATTCTGATAATTCAAATGTATTTAAAAATAGACTTAATAATGTACTCATAGAGAAATGTTATTATAGCGTTAATGATTTTCTACTTGACAAATTTTGATTTTATATACTCACCAATTAGAATGTATAATAAATTTTAAGTTTATCTGATAATTTTTAATATAATTGAATAGATACCTTATTTAGAAAAGACATATCAGACAAGACATATCACATTAGTGACAAATCTGCAGTGTGCCCTCTCCTATTTGCACGCCAGTAGTGGCAAAACATGTAGCTCACATATATTCATCATCATCATCATCAGGTCGTCATCCCACCTGGTCGGAGGGCGTCCTACATTACGTTTACCGAGTCGTGGTCTCCACTCAAGAACACGTTTGCCCCATCGGCCGTCGGTTCTTCGCGAGATATGGCCGGCCCACTGCCACTTCAGCTTGCTAATTCTTTGAGCTATGTCGATAACCTTGGTTCTCATATATAATATTTTAACATAATTGCATGCTCACACCATGTTAATACTCATGTTTTAAGCAAATAAATGATTCTTATTCTTATTCTTTGATGATCCTGGTAAAATTATAAACGCGAAAGTTTCTGTAAGATGTTTGTTACTTTTTCACGCAAAAACTGCTGAAAGGATCGGGCTGAAATTGCATACGGATAGTTCCAGGCCCTATAATCAACACATTTCACAACACGTTTTATCCCATAAATCAGTTTCCATAGGTCAGAAATAATCTTAAAACTTTTCCATAGAAGCAACGCATGCGAAGCCGCAGGCAGAAACTAATATTGAATAATATATATGTTGAAAGAAACGTCAAAAAAGAAATCTCAGCAGTTCTTAATCTAATATCAAAGCCAAATTAAATTTCATCATCAGCCTAATACATAGTATGTTAGTCCACTGCTGGACATAGGCCTCGCGTGATGAGCGCCATAGCGCCCTATTTTCAGCTTGCCGCATCCAGCATCTACCTGCAATCCTTCACAATCCTGCAATTATTCCATATGGCCGGATTGCGTCCTACACTACGTTTGCCGAGTCACGATCTCCACTCAAGAATAGGTTTACCGTTTACCCCAGCGTTTATTGATTCTTCGCGAGATATGGCCGGCCCACTGACACTTCAGCTTGCTCATTTGAGCTATGTCGATAGCCTTAGCAGCGGTGAATTGTGGTCTATTATGATATTTAGCTGAAGACAGGGCGCTATGGCGCTCATTGGGGGAGGCCTATGTCCAGCAGTGGACTGATATAGGCTGATGATGATGATGATGATGATATTTATGTAGATACTTACACATATCCGTCTGTCCACTCGAAGTCATCCATAAGTGTCCACGCGAAATACCCTTTAATGTTAACATCGTCGTGATACATCGCCAGCAACACCTGATATAGGTATTTATTGAAGTAGTCTATTCTTTCGTAATCTTCTAGGGTCCCTGAGTCGGACATTCCGTTTTCAGTTATGATTATGGGAATCTTCCTGCCGTAGTTTTTGGTGAGCCAGTTCAGCAATCTTCTAAGACCCTCCGGGAAGACCTGAAAGGTAGGAATAATTAATAAATAAATAATGCTGGACAATGCACACAGCATCATCTAACCGCAAACAGAGCTTGTATTATGGGTACTTGATGACTGATATACTTGATACAATACATTACAAAGATATATATTTTTCATCATACATAAATAACGACCAGAACACCGGAACAAATCGATCCGATCGTACACACAGTTGTCCCGAGGAGGGAATCGAACCCGCAACCTCCTACGTCGCAGTAGACCTTCGCCCACCGCGCCTCTGTCGTCTGTTCGTCAACTACGCTATTGTAATAAAACATTTTGTATATAATGTGTAACCAGTTTCTGCCCGTGGCTACGCACGCGTTGTTACTATGGAAACGTTCAAAGGTTATTAGGTACTATCCCATGGGAACTGTTAAAAATAAAAACTAACTTATTGAATCCAGGCTTATAGCAATAGCAATAACAGCTATATATCAAAAGCACCAAACGGTATTGAAAAATACTAGTCAACATAGACATTAAGGCTCTAGACAGACGGACCGTATTTCAACTGCAATCCAACATTTCATATATATCACAAATTTGCAGTTCATTTGCAGTCGGCGTGCAGTTGACACGACTGCAATAGAACAGCAAACCACTGCAATCGGACTGCGCAGTTGGTTTGCAGTTCATTTGCAGTCGGCGTGCAGTTGACACGACTGCAATAGAACTGCAAACCACTGCAATCGGACTGCGCAGTTGGTTTGCAGTTCATTTGCAGTCGGCGTGCAGTTGACACGAATGCAATAGAACTGCAAACCACTGCAATCGGACTGCGCAGTTGGTTTGCAGTTGGATTGCATTTGAAATGCGGTCCGTCTGTCTAGATCCTTAGGGATTGGTCACATTTGACCTTTAAATTTGCAAACTATTTCCTACCAAGAAGTTGATGCAATAATCAGACATTATTAGAGTAACTAAATAACCTTAAACTCAAATCTAATCCTCTCACATTCTTATAATAGTATTCCAAGTTGAAATGAAATGAAAGGAAAGTTTATTTCTTTAGGCTTACAAATAAGCACTTAGACAAGTCATATTTTGTACTATTCATGTATTTATATTGCTTTTTCAGTGTCGGCAATATATAGCCAAGAATGTATATAAGCTAATGTTTTTCACAAATGAAATGAAAATATTCTACTGATGCAAAAGCTAACTTTATTAACCTTTAAATACCTTTAAAACCTAGCTGTTTCCCGCGGTTTCACCCGCGTTAATTCAAATTTCAATGCCTGTTTGTTGATAAGGAAGTACTTAGAATTAAATAAATAATAAATAAATAATGCTTGACAAATTCACACAGCATTATCTAGCCCCATGGTAAGCAGAGCTTGTGTTATGGGTACTAGATAACTGATATACATAATACAATACATTACATAGATATTTTTTTATTATACATAGAAAATGACCAGAACACCCGGAACATATCTGCAGATCGTACACACAATTGTTTCGAGGCGGGAATCGAACCCGCAACCTCCTGCGTCGCAGGCGGACCTTCGCCCACCGCGCCACATCGGTCGTCTAATTTAAAGGTTTCGGAGTCTATTCGATACAAACAAACAAAAAAATCAAACCTTTCCACTTTATAATATTAGTATAGATAATAGGTATTATCTGTACCTACGATAATGTTATTTACGTAGTTAGGTACATAAGAGGTAGATTTTATTGCCTACAAGATCGTTTATGCCCGGAACTTGCAGGTTCAACCTTGACTTTCAAAGAATCAGAAGTTATAACAAAATAACTACCTACTATTTATTACCTACCAACTATATTGCTAGTACCTAGGTTCCTTTGTCTATACTAATATTATAAAGACGAAAGGTTTGTTTTTTGTTTGTATTGAATATGGCTCTGAAACTACTGGACCGATCTGAAAAATCGTTTCATCGTTGGAAAGCTACACTATCCCCGGTGAACATAGGCTATAATATATTTTCAAAAAGTTAGCTATCCTTACTAAAACTCCAATAACCCAAGGTGTAAAAATATCACCTAATAAAGTGAAATTCGAGTTAAACGCGGTTAAAACCGCGGGGAACAGCTAGTCATGCATAAACGTGAAATACTTTGCCATTGTCAAGTTATTATGTTTGTAAACTGCTCGCAAAAAAATACGCTCCGTATCAGAAGGTCTATAAAGGAAAATGACGTAGTTTGCAGAACGTATCCATAATAAATTTTTTGTTTCATCATCATCGTCATCATCGGCCTATAGCATGTCCACTGCTGGACATAGGCCTCCCCCAATGAGTCCCCTGTCTTCAGCTTGCCGCATCCAGCATCTACCTGCAGTCATTCGCAGGTCGTCATCCCACCTGGTCGGAGGGCGTCCTACACTACGTTTACCGAGTCGTGGTCTCCACTCAAGAACAAATTACCCCAGCGGTTGTCGGTTCTTCGCGATATATGACCCACTGCAACTTCAGATTGCTAATTCTTATAGCTATGTTAAATTTGGTTCTCTGTCGGAAGTGTTCGATACGAATCTTATCCTTCAGAGAAACTCCGAGCATAGCTCTTTCAATAACACGCTGAGCGACTTTGACTTGGACTGTGTGTACTACTAACTTAGCAATGAATAAAATGTAGGTATATCATTCGAGCAAGATATATCTAACGCTATCCAAGTCCAACTGCAATCTACGACCTTGGCCGAGATCAAGATAAGAGCTATTTATGACCTTACGGTCAACCACCTCACAACACTCGTGTATACCGTATGTTGTTACGATTTTATTTCCGGTTTTATTACCGGAAACTGTTTTTGTAATTTAACTTATAACTCTAACTTATTTTGTGTATTTTACACAAAAAAGTTGTCTAACGCCATCGATAACTAGAATAGAATAGAATAGAAAAAAATATTTATGTAGACACAGGTACAAAATACAGGCATAGAATAAACAAACAAAGAAGTTTATCATGGGGGTAAACGACACAAATAGGTGATATTAAGACTAAAATAAGACTACCTCCATGACCCTGAACTGATAACTGAAGGGCGTTCTAAAAATTCCACATCAATTATCTATAAAACTTTTAAACTATCATGGTTATTAACACTAAAGTCATTTAAAACGGGATATTTACCATGATTTGATTTTTGAGTTATCCAATATATTTCGGAACACAGTTTCATGTGTAATATTGGATAACTCAAAAATCAAATCATGGTAAGTATCCCGTTTTAAATGACTTTAGTATCAGTTATCTAGTACCCATAACACAAGCTCTGCTTACCATGGGGCTAGATAATACTGTGTGAATTGTCCAGCATTATTTATTTACTTATTCCAGTTTCATTTTTGGTTCAAACGTTAACCAAACAAATGGAACTTCAAGAAACTAGATTTCCTGTTTTGCGTGCAAAATAAAACTAAATTTCAAATTCAATTCCGCTAAATCGATTTGCAACTGACATTCTGGGTAAACAAGCCACAACTTTGCTACAACCAGTTGCTTTAAGTTGCAAAACTTATTTACTATGCCAGTGTAAACAAGGTTGTAAATAGGATGTGTCAAATAGTGGGATGTTTGTCCAGGGTAACCCAAACTGAATATTTTTAAATACTTTAATAGTCTTACCGTCAGCCACTCGGCTCCCGGCATCGGCCAATCAAGGTTCTGGTCAAGCCTGACCCCTGTATCGTGGTCCATTGACGGCACCCTCCATCCCTTCTCCATCGATGATGGAGACATTAGGAAAGTGGTGTAGTGGTTCAACCCAAAGAAGTCAGAACTGCCTCTTAGAGCTTCTATCTGAAAATTAATTCATAATCTGTAATTTTACTTGTACAACAACGTAAGAAGCGGTGCCTACTTGATATTTTCTATTGAATAAGAGTTATTTTATTATACAATTGATGAAGCTTTGGCTGATAAAAATATATTTTGTGATGCGACAGGTACTGAAGCTAACGTTGCTGTTAATTAACTTTAAGTTTAAAATGATAACTTTCTTCGTACTGCCATGTTTATACATTTTGTACCTTAGAGTAGAAAAAAATACGAACATGATCTACCCGCAACTGTTGGGTAAAAATGTCAATAATATAAAATCATAGGTCTATATAAAATTACCTTTACTTATCACTACCCAAACAAATACCTAACATGAGCACCACAATAGTCCCTACACAAAATGCCACTGGGTACATTTGCACTCGCATCCATAAACATAGATATTTTACGTCTATAAATATTTCAAAAGCCCCAGCTGACCTCTTCATCGGAGAAGTACGGAAGGCGGGACCTCGAGAAGCCTTGCTCGAGACTGTTGTTGTTGATTATGTGTCGGACCAGATCAGGATAATCGCCGGTTTCGGAGAATATAGGGTGGGCGTAGAGGCCCATCTGGAAAATGTAATCATTAGCAACGAAAAGAAATAAAAAAATGCAGGGGTATTTACATAGCATCATCTAGGCCCAAAGTAATCAGGGTGCTAGGTAACTGATATACTTAAAACAAAGTAGTAAAGGCGGTCTCTCGCCTCTACCTACATACATATCTTAGTATCTATCTATCTCACTGAGAACATACATTTTTGCCGTGCACATTGTACGCCTCAGTGCGACAGTGGCTTTACGTTAGAAAACTGCTTGACTGATAATTAATTACCGATTTTCTTGACTCACTTCACATAAATAATGGAAAATTCACACAGCCATATGTAGCCCCAAATTAAGCAGAGTTTGTGTTATGGGTATCAGATAACTGATAAACATAATGCAATGCTCGAACTCGTATAATATTACAGAAAAATGCTCCCGAACATTTAGCAATGTTTTTAGACCACGACATAATATATAAAAGGTTGATTTTTCATTTATAAATAGAGATTGATTTGCTTAAAATATGAAGCTAGACCCTGTACAAAACTGTGTGCAAATCAGCTTTAATTGCAAAGCTGATTTGCACACAGTTTTGTGTCCTTTGGTTACACCAGTTATTTTCACTTCAGTGAAAGGCTGCATCGTTAGGACTTTTATAAAGGAGACGAGAACTAAGTAGTTATGTGCTAGTCTTGTAAAGAATGTAGGATCTACAACGTCTAGATTTGTTTACCAAATTAATTTCTGCCATAGTTTAAAACTATTTTCCTGGTGATCAAGATACTTACATGCATTTGAAGATATCTTTCTGCGGCTTCCTTATCTTCTTGTTTAGACTTGTCCTTGGGTTCCGCCCAAAACGCATCGAGAGTTATTCCAATTCTTCCTAAAAAAAAACAAAGTCAACTGATAAATAATACCCCAGTAAATTAAAACGGACTCGAATAACTTTGTTTGTGACGTAACATAAATTATCTGGAAAGTTAAAAAGCAGGAAGCTCGAGAACAAAGTTTGTGGAACTACTCCCTTGGTAGCAGAAAAGTGAAATAATAGGTAAAGTGGGTATCTAATAAATAAATGATAGAGGTGCTCTCAAAAACATTTTCCCCATAGGGTTTTTCCTCCTTTTATATTGATAAGGAAAAACTTTATTTGTAAGCTATTTACATATCTGCAAGAATTATATTTAGCCTAGCCGCGCTATTACATCTGACTGTAGACACCAATAAAATTTATGTATAACACGAGTTATTTTACGTCAACACAAGCAAATTCTCCTCAAATTGAATACTATTTATTAGTTCAAGTAAAGATACTTGAAGAACATAGTATACTTTGAGTGCTGAAAACGCACGGTATGAGTTTTCTACAAGTGACTAATATGCGTAAATCCACACTAGCGCAGCGGCTGAGAAAATACAGATCTTTGTGACTCCGCAGAGCTGTAATATTTTTCGAACGAAACGCATGTGCGGCGCAACACAACCGCTGTGTAGAGCGGCAGCACGAATTTTTTAGGTAAAAAAAAAGATCGCAATCGTCGAAAAAAAACCGCAGTCAAAGTGTTAAAACGAAGTCGCTTCCGCTCTGTGTCCGCTTAGATATAAACTACTCAACAGATTTTAATGCATTTAATGTTTTCAGCAATAGATAGAGCATCGTCGATGAGATGGAGTGATTCAAGAGGAAGGTTTACAAACCATTTGACATATAAATTTCCACATGCGGGGTACAGGTAGTACTTTATAAAGAAATAAACACAAACCAGTACTTATCAAAACGGGTAAGTATTACAAGGGAGAAAACAAGTTTATAATACCTTTTTGTATAGGTCGGTATTTCTTATCATACAAATGATAGGCCCTCGCATGGGCCAGTAGTATGTAATGTACACATAAATAGTCCCCGATCCCAGAAGATTGCAATCTTGGGACGAAGTAGTCCGTGCTGTAGCCCTGAAATAGGCCAAAATATTAAAAAAAAATTTCATTAAAATAGGTACAACTTAAATAATATACAATATAGCGACAAAATGACAAAAGATGTATATTTTACTGATGATATCGATAGGTAAGTAATGCATCATTCACATTTTTGAGGGGAGCACAAAGTCTGTGGCAGATCTGGACCGCACCATTGCAGAACAAAAATGAGAATATGTCTTTTTTACACGTAATTTTCAGATTTGTTTTTAGCTTGAAGCTCGCGGCAACCAATGTTGTCAATCATCATCATCATCATCAGCCTATATTAGTCCACTGCTGGACATAGGCCTCCCCCAATGGGCGCCATAGCGCCCTGTCTTCAGCTTGACGCATCCAGCATCTACATGCAGTCTTTCGCAGGTCGTTACGACCTGGTCGGAGGGCGTCCTACACTACGTTTACCGAGTCGTGGTCTCCACTCAAGAACACGTTTGCCCCAGCGGCCGTCGGTTCTTCGCGAGATATGGCCGGCCCACTTCCACTTCAGCTTGCTAATTCTCATGCAACATTGCAATTCAATGTAGTCAATGTAAAACATATATTAATACACCGTCTATATAACCCTATACGAGTATTTGAATGCTTATCGTTATGGCCTGAACTAAAAACACTAAAATCGACTTACGTTATAACAATGCTGATGCGGCTCATTCATAGTAGTCCAAGTCTTGACAGCATCCCCGAACAGTTCAAATGCGACCCTAGCGTAATCTTCGAAATAATCCACCATCTTTGGATTGCTCCAGCCTCCGAGGTCCATAAGTGCTGTCGGCATGTCCCAGTGGAAGAGCGTCACGATCGGGGTTATATTCACTTTTATTAGCTCATCGAAAACTGCTCGGTAGTACCGAACACCGTCTCGGCTTATGTGGTTGTCTGTTCCTTGGGGAAGAATGCTGGAAAATTAATAAAATTATCTTATATTCATAGAATACTAGACATTTTGGTTTTTCGATCTGGATTTGATAATATTTTTAGATTTTGACGGTTGCTTTTGTAAGCGGCAAAAACCCTATCGATATGATTTAAAAGGCTTTATAGAAGAAGGAAAGAGAGTATGATTTCATTGTAAAAAGTTAATTAAAAATAATAAAGCTATATCACCGTTGCGCGCGTTGTGCACCACGCGGGCCACGCGTGAGATAGTGGCTTTAGTTTTGTTTTTGTGTTTATATAAATTACGAACTAAAGTAGTAGAAACATATACAATATAATAATTCTAGACTTAATAGGCCGTTGTATTATTTTTCTCTATGAAATATTTAAATTTAGACCTATTTCATACCTACAAAACAACAACAAACTGCGAACTGTAAATTGGAGTAGTGCAAATTAATTCGAAGGATTCAGTTCGAATTAATTTGCACTACCTACTCCAATTACACTACTCCTTCGGAAGGTCTAGGCCGCGGGCAATAGCTATTTAAAACATCGTAATCATATCGGCTGTGTAGTGTGTATGTCAAAGGTGTATGTCTATAACTAATCATAGGCTTCCCCCAAACGACGCCACTAATAGCGCCTGTTCCACCTCCATCCATCGTCTCCCCAAGACCGCTACAACGTCGTTGCCACAAAACGGCGTGTCGGGTTTTTTGTATTTTAAATTTAGATTTAATGTTATTACCATAGATGTTTATGACGCATATTTAAATGGATTATTTACTCACCGAGGCCAAGAGATCGACATACGGTAGTTCTTTACCCCAAGACTTTGGATCATGGCGACGTCTTCCTTGTAATTATGGTAGGAATCAGCGGCCACGTCGCCGTTGGATCTGTCCGGGGTGTATTCGGGATGTTTGTGCAGGTATGTGTCCCACATGCTCTCGCCTTTGCCTGGTAAGACAACAAATAAATAAATTAATGTTTCATAGTTTTTATTCTGAATCGAAAGTAGATTCTGATATTCTTTATTTTCTCTAAAATGATCAGGATAGAAAGACCTAGGTTAAAACTAATAATGAGATATATCAATATAGCTCTTCGTGAAGGTAGTGTACACAATAGAGCTAAAAATTTGTATGTCCCAAACTCAAGAGATCTACTTTAATAGTAGATCTGTAATAAACAAGGGATTTTTCATTTGCCAATAAATTGGCAAACGAAAAATTCCTTGTTCACTAGTTTCTGCCCCGCGACTTTACACGCGTTATGTCAATGGAAATGCTTAACACTTTGATTGCTGAAATCACACGGTATGTGTTTTCTACAAGTGACTAATATGCGTAAATCCACACTAGCGCAGCGGCTGAGAAAATACACATCTGTGTGACTCAGCAAAGCCGTAATATTTTTCGAACGAAACGCATGTGCGGCGCAACACAACTGCTGTGTAGAGCGGAAGCACGAATTTTTTAGGTTAAAAAAAAGATCGCAGTCGTCGAAAAAAAATTGCAGTCAAAGTATAGACTATTTGTATCTCATGGGAACTATTTTATGAGATACAAATCCTACGTTTGATACCCGGCCTAGAGCTACATAAACAACAAATGTCAGCCTGATACGTTCAGTAGTTTTTTGCGAGTAGAAAGTAAACAACATCCATCTATCCATCTAAACATCCAAACTTCCGCATCTACAATATTAGTGTTATGATGTAAATCATGCAAAATTTATCTACATGGCCTTAGATTGTCGAACCATAAATAATACCTAAAGCTGGTAACGAAACTTCACTGAGTATGGGGCTTCAAGTTCCTGAATGGATTTCAACTATCAATGCATAAAGTTTGCTTACGTTTGTATGTAGGTACGTTAGTAGGATGTTAGTAGGTTAGGTACTATATACATACAGGGCGTCCCACAACTATGTTACATGGAGGGAACAACTGATTTTATCATTTTAAACGATTACTTTACTTTTACTTTACTTGCTTTGATTTTATCTATGTTTCGGCACAGTGTCATTCGCCATGATCACAAAATAAACTGAGTGCAAGTTTTTATGGGCAGACATAGCGATCTACCCTCATTTTTTTCTTTTGCTACGAACGTTACCACTACCACCGGTTTCATTATTATCGAACGCGATTACGAAACACAACACTGACGGTATCGGAACGCAACGCGGTTGGTATCCATCATATCACTTTTTCGGTTTTTGCACATTCTCACAAATGGGTTCAAGGTTCCCGATAATTGGAAGCCAAGGAATCTTATCGGTTGAAGTTCCTGTGTTCGTTCGTGGGTTCGTAATCTCAATGGCCTCCAGTAGGTACCATTCTTGGTATGGTCTTTAAATGCAGTTTAAATTGTGTTTTAAATCAAAATAAGATCTTCTTTCAGTAAAATATTCTACTTTCATTATTTAAGATACTTTCCCTCCATGCATTAGACTCGTGTATTGAAACTAGAAAATTTCATCACGAGAAAATAGTTTGAAGAATGAGGTTCGACTCACGCACGAATAAGTTCATAAGACTGTGTTCCTTATTCAAATAGAAGCTTCAAGCTGTTGTTTATTGAATCTATGCGGAAGGATGTTTGCGGTGCCCGTTATTCTTGAGATACGGTGAATTATTATGAAACATTATTTTTTAAAATTCGAATATAAAAAAAAAATGAGAAAGGAATGAATAACTTTATTAAAGAACAAGTTTCTACATGAAAAAGATAAAATTGATGGGATTTGCATTTTTATTACAAGCACTAGATTGTATTAACTGTGTTAGTTTTTTACGCGAAAAAGTGATTGACCCTAAAATAAAAAACGATATAATATTATTTTAAGAAATCTGCAATAGAATAGGTTCGCTATTTACCTAACCTGAATATAAATCAGTTGGAGACAAATAGATTAGTACGAGACATGGTAAACAGTGGGTTAATTTACTTATCTATTCTGATTACATGATCAACAAATAGGTACCAGTCAAGTAAATTCTAGTGACTTTATACTTGAATGGTACCTGTTTATTCAAGTGGTCTATAGGTATCTATATACCACTAGGTCTACTGACTAAATTCTTCTCCTTCTATTTCGATTTAAAATTTACAAAAAAGTTTACCTCCAGCATTCCAACCTCCTTCAATTTGAAAAGCAGCAGTCGAGACACCGAACATGAAGTCTTTAGGGAAGGAGTAGTTGCTCAGCCCCATACTGACTTCCGGTACGTTTACTCCATCTGCCCCATACGACAGGCAGAGCAGGCTGAAAAAGGATTTTTTGTTAAAGACATTTTTTTTTATTTATAGTTATTACCTACTTACACAATTTTTACATGGGCACCTAATGCAATAGTGGAAACAATCAATTGAAACAATCATAATAGTATTTGTCAGATTTAAATAAAATCAGCATGAAATTAAAATTAAAATGTATTCAATAAAATATAAAAAAAATTCAATAACTTCAAATTACATAATGTCAAACAAAAACGTATACCTTTTAGAATATTAGAAACTACCTAACCTAGAGGTAGATATAATAAGGCTACAAATGGTTCCCTATAAATTTCTTGCACAAAATTTAGACATGTTATTAGTTTTTCTCTATATAACACAAACTAACAGGGTAAAAGTAGAATAAATGCTTGTACCTATTAGAATATTACCTACCTAACTTATACGTCGTAACTTTAGTATTTAGACGGCTTTCACTTTTATTTACATACATCTTTTGATCTTTTCATTATGATGCTCAGATATAATAAAGCTACAAAGACTTTATAAATGGCTCCTCATAAATTCCTTGCACAAAATTCAGACACGTTATTAGTTATTCTCTTTCTTACGTAATTGCTGAATTCTGGCGCGTTTACTGCAGTCTAGCACAGCGGGCAATAAAGACAAATCTTTGAAATTAATGAACAGCATTCAAATGAACTTTTAATTTAGTGAGACATTCGTCTTGGATGTAAAAGACAAAACGGAAATGAAGAGATTCGAGAAATTTATTTTTACTAGAGCATTTAGTAAATTAAGAGAGCTTATTTTAGCATGGACGGAGTTTAAAATCAATTAGGGCTTACGTAATGTTTATATTTTGTTCATTTACTTTGGTGATTTCATTACGATTTTGTGAATTATTAGGAAATATACAAATAATTGATTGATCCTTATCAGCAACCATATCCGTTGTAGAAATACAGTGTCATATTTTTCGACTCAGAAATACATGAATACCTGGAAATGCCAACTGTAAGAGAGGATGTCAACAACTACAGCAAAAAGTACAAAGAAATACTGAACAACCACAGCAACACTCTAGCAAGAAGCCTACTACAGGACAAAGACCACATAAAACGCCTTAAAAGATGGCAAATACTCAACCTTGACCAGAGGAACTAAAGTGTTCAAAGCGAAAGAAAGGTGCTTTTCGCTGGAATGGCACCTAAAAATCCCACCCAAGACCATATCTTATTATGGCTAAACAGCCGATTGTAGATAAAAAAAGGATCATAAAAAAAAAACGAAAAATTATCAAATCGATTTCCGACTAAAGTTAAAATTAAAAATAAATCTGATCTAATACAATTTTTGGTTTCCTATCACGATTTTACTCTAACTCTAATGGTTTCGGAATTGGCCTTCCACTCCCATCTCAAAAATCCACCCTCTATAACAAGTTCTGGACTTACCCGTAGGATCTCTTTAAGTCATTATATGCGAACTTCAAATTAATGAAATAAAATATAACGCTCGATAGAATATGTACCGTTATGGTTATTGTTTACATATGCGGTCAACGTACTAATAGATTTACGATACAGGAAAATGGTTTAAGATTTCAAGTTGAACTATGAGTATTAATAGGTATTTTCTTGTCAAGATTCATCTTTTTATTTCCATCAATACAATTAACATTAACATTTACATTCCATTAACCCAAGCTCTGCTTAGCTTGTAGCTAGATGATGCTGTGTGGATTTTCCTGCATTATTTATTTGTATTTATTTAATTTGGGACTTTCTAGAAATCAATATTTCTAACTGACCTATACTAAAGATTCAAACAAATGAGTAGGTAACTCAAAGCTTACATGAAAAGTGTATGGTTGTAGTAAGTAATAAAGCCTGGCTTTTTAAATGGGAAGGAATCAGGAATGTAAACAGCATTAAATTGAATTTACGGATTCGGACTAGTTTGGACTGAATTTAGTGGGAGAAATGCGATATAATTTGGTCGGTCTACAAAAAATAATGACCTAGACTAGAAAAACAATGCAATGCAATATGATAATATAACGATCGTACAAGTAGCTGTAGAAATATCTCACGGAAGAACAAAGGCAATCCACAAACATGCTTTTTTCCGGTTTCAGCAATATATTAATTGTAATTAAAAATGTAGGCACCTACTCGCAGAATTAATTAGTGATAAAACTGTAGAACAATAACAATTCAATTATCCATGTGATCAGTAAAACAATTACTGTCATTTTATTTACTAATAACTGTTGATCTATTATAATTTATTTTATTAGAAACTTAAGTGGATTCAACCTATTTTATTGAATTATTGCTTCATCTAAAAGGGGTAAAAAAGGTGTTGAACCTTATTTATTAAGAATAATAATATATATTAATGAATATATATTAAAAATATGACATAAATAAACCCAGCAGTTACTGTTTTGACTTACCTTTTTTAAAATCACAATTTATTACCATAAATAAATAAAATATGAATACTAACACACAATTTTTTTGTTTGTGCCTAACTTTCTCTATGTAGATTTTATTCCGCGCATAACACTAAATCCGCCAAAATTATTCCGTCACAAAGTAAACACTCAAATGTAAACAAAAACATTTTTCATCACTTTCTTTTCTACTATCACTTCAAAAACTTTTTTGTCGCTCTCGTTATTTGTTGTTTATTGATTTTAGTTTACGTCGATTTTTTTTTTATCTGGAAGTTGTTTCTTTCTGCCTCTGTCTTCCGCATATCTTACCAAATGCCAGCCAACGCTGCGCTCTGGGCGACTCCACTTGAGCTCAACATGGTCCTAACTAAGACAAGAAACAGCAGCCTTTACGTATTATCGAAACACAGCCTTGTGGAACCTTGAAGGGGTTTCCCTAGAAGACAAGTTCATGCCATTGAATATCAATGTCCTCGTCATATCCGTGTTCAAATTTTCTAAATTATATAATTTGTGCATAGATAATGCAAAATGGCGTCTTTTCTATAGTTTCTAGTATTTTATTGTGTTGATGTGAAGTTTTTTAAAATTAATTTTGACGATAAGTTTTAGTTTAATAATTAAGCCTTCTCTCTTCTTGAGTTATTTTATTATATAAGAATATTCTTATCAATAAAGAACTGAACTGAACTATTCAATTAAAATTAAAATAATATTAATTTATATATAGTAGGTATAACTACTATAAAATCTATTAATGTAGAATGCCCTTCTGCATGTCCTACTTTTCATTATATCTTGGTATTATAAATAGGTACAGTCAACTATAACTTCAAATTGCTTAAATTATCATTCATTTATACATGCCTATGAATAAAACTTATTTATACTAGGTAGGTACATAACTCTTGTAAATAATAGGGTTTTGTCGTATTGTCTGACGCGTATCTCAGTTAAGTAAATCTATAAATGTGCTTGGGAACTTAATAGTCCGATTATCTTATTTAAAAAAAAGTTTCTACTCAGCAAAACATTATAGGTAAACTATTTACCTATAATGAGATACATGAGAAACAAATTAAACCAGGTTTTACAATATTTAAAGTACCTTTATGAGGCACCTCTGGTGTATCTAAATTTTTTTTTATAAATACATTTTTGTTGTATTAAATATTATATAATAATATTAGATAAATGCAACATTATAACAACTAGTACTTAATTTAATATGAAGTAGTTAGAAGTAGCCCACATTTTGGTGTTACTCAAAATGCTTCCCTTTCTAATACTCACTATGAACATACTAGTGGTTTCTTTTTCACTTCTTCCACTGCTGGACAAGAAATTGAAGTGAACATTAAGATAATATTATTTGATAATTGAATAGTATAAAATATGACTTGTCTAAGAGCTTATTTGTAAGCCTTAAGAAATAAAAACTTTTTGAATTAGAAATAAGATAGGTAGGTAAGTATTTTTATTAGTGTATTAACGACCGTTGTATTGAGAAAATACCATTACTACGTAATCCAAACTTAACACGCAATTGCGTATTTCTTCGATCGGATTATAAACTATTTTATGTACCTAGGTGACAATGATGTGTATGAAAATTAGGAACATTTCTTTTACAATTTTCGTTTTGCGAGTGGGCCATGGGCGCGCCCTGAAAATCAGGTCTGTTCATTAAAACTATATTACATGACTGAAAAAAAGGGATAATAACTTAATTTTTCTTACAGACTGTAGATCATCATCAGCCTATAGCAGTCCACAGCTGGACATAGGCCTCCCCCAATGATCGCCACAGTGCCCTGTCTTCAGCTTGCCGCATCCAGCATCTACCTGCAGTCTTTCGCAGGTCGTTATCCCACCTGGTCGGAGGGCGTCCTACACTACGTTTAGACTGTGGATCTTTAATTAAATCAGAATAATCTTATCTCTAATCCGTTATCGTTATTTAATTAGTTGCACGTTAACTGTGTTGACTTGATTATGATAATGCGATATACTCATCGTAACAAAAAAATGCGACATTTGTGACGCGGCGGGCGAAGGTCCGCAGGTTGCAGGTTCGATTCCCGCCTCGGTAGAAATTTCTGTACGATCCACAAATAATTTTGTCCAGGTGATCTGGGATGTTTTAATGTACCTATATTAACATAAAATTTAAAATATCTATCGGATGAGACTTAAAGTATTGTAGGTATATCAGTTATCAAATATTTTCCCATAGCACAAGATCCGCTTAGCACAGGCAAAAAAAATTGCAAGTGGATGATTTTGGTTCTCCAGATTAACGAATTATTGTCGTCTAGAAGCCATAATAAATATACTCAAGTTTCTCGAATGAACTTAACGAATTCGTTTCGTTCGTTTCTAAACTAGGCCTAGATCTCAGTAGGTACTAGGTAGGTACTCACGGGATCCACTTGGTAAAAAAACTCGAATTAAGTTCCTATTTAAATTCTACATTATTTCTTATTATGCGATTATACCTACGACAAAAAACTGTGTTAAAAAAGTACACATGATGTTGTCGAGATCTCTGGAATCCCCGCGGTCTATGGGTACATATGACTATGTCTAGGTTTTTTTAATTATTTAGTACCTTCCAGGCTTAGCCTGTTTAGAATAGATAGGAATAAAATAAAATAATATTTAGCACACATAAAAGAATGAAGAACAGTACAGCCAAAAAAAAAACATAAAAACACATTAAACTGCATAAAATAAACTAACATAATAAAACGAGTAGTATGTTATTAATGTTATTTAATTAGTTGTGTAAATTTGTCGTAAATATTCTTTTTGCGCCTACGCAGTTTTAAAAACCTATGCTCTGTCTCTCTCCTTTGAAAGCCAATTTCTATGCCTATCCTTTTCACAAGATGTATATAAATTTCAATATGAAGTGGCAAAACAGGCTGCAGAAATATAAACAGAGAAGTCATCAAACCCCGAAGCAAAGGCGACTGACCCCAATTATATAGTGGAAGTTGAAAGTGTCAAAACCGGTAGGTAGGCTACTTTTACCAATATTCAAGGCAAATTTACTTTATGATTTCTCACTATTGTATGTTTACATAGTATATAATGAAATCGCTTCCGCTGTCTGTTTATAAAAAACTCAAAGGATTTTAATGCGGTTTTCAGCAATAGATAGAGAGATTCGAGAGGAAGGTTTATATGTATTTGACACAAAGATTTCGACGGGGGCGAAGCCACCGGGCGCAGCTAGTGCGAAATAAAACATGTATGGACTTTATAGACTTGTTTTGATTAATTTATGTATGTATGTACTAGCTGCGCCCTGCGGTTTCACCCGCGTGGTGAATGATATTTTGGATAGGTAATATTCAATCTTTATGAATATGCCTATGTGTTATTCTGATATGTAAGCTATATTATTGTGAAGTTTCATCAAAATCCATTCAGTAGTTTTTGCGTGAAAGAGCAATAAACATACTTACATACATCCTCACAAACTTTCGCGTTTATAATATTAGTAGGATAGGATAGGATTGTCACTTGGTAATCTACATCGAACAGAAGAGCACAACAAAGTATTGCCAGGTTATAATAAAAATTAAGGCTTTTACATATTATCTATCATGCCTAATAAAGCTCGGCTCAGACGATTTATGTTGAGATGGTTCTTAATACTATTATAATAATATCGAGAGGCTGCCTCGTTGGTCTAGCGCTGCAGCGGTTGTGTGTTCAAGCGCTGATATAATGAGATTCTGGGTTAACCCCCGGTTCGGTACAAAACAATTGTATTTGTGATTTTTATAACAAGATAAAATCCCAGTTGCAGTCTGATGTCCGCACAGTCTGACGACCAACACAAGGGTGTTGGACTTGCGCTTGACTACTCACCGGTCGTAGCGACCTGCTGTCTCACAGGATTACTACAGGGATTAGAGTGTGTGTACCGACTGCAGGCAGATGCTGGATACGTCAAGCTGAAGACAGGGCGCTGTGGCGCTCATTGGGTGAGGCCTATGTCCAGCAGTGGACTAACATAGGTTGATGATGACCTACGCACATACTTTTGCATAATAATTAGGATATATACAGGGTTACTGGCAACCTACTGGTTACTCAACCAATTTCTGTTCGGAGGTTGTGGCTGAGGTTATTTGCGTTGAATTAGAAAAGAAATCTTCTAATGAATTACACCATAATCTCCTAATGCATTAGATAATGGTCTAATTCAACGCAAATAATCTCCCCCACATCTCCTAGCAGGAATAGGTCGAATAACCGGTAACCCTGTATATTATGTATTGCGCATGGCTATTGGCTAGTCTCTATTGAGATTGCTGCCGTGGGCGAAAATAGAAGGAGGATCATCTTCATCATAAAGAGGTGATATTTGTTTATGAGATTGTGAGTGGCGTTATTCCCAACATCTCACGTGAAACGTGATCATTCCTAACGTCTCACGAAGTGTATTCCCAACTTTTTACAAAACCGCTTTTGACAAATTTGTTGGAGGCCTATGTCTACTGTCCAGCAGTGGACTATCATAGGATGATGATGATGACACAACCGCTCTTTTGAACTGTAGGTCCGATTTTGAAAATTCTTTGAGAAATAAAAAGCTACATTCTCCCTTAGTGATAGAGTATGTGTTTTAGTTACAAGGTACCGCGTAAACGAAACCATAAGCAGAAGCTAGTATCAAGATAAAATCATTTGCTCGTAATTTCAATCTAGAATGTGTAGAAACATACTGCGTTACTGAAGACTGGTTGGAAGACTTTTTTTTTGTAGTCGGTTTTGCAATCGGGGAATTCCAGTCCTGAGTGTGCATCCTTGCACTTTATGAATCAGGTAGGTAAGTGAATGGGTTATTATTTTTCTTGACGCATAGAACATCTTTGCGAAATAAACTCATGGCATCGTAAATAAATAAAGTTTATTTCGCATAAAAGATAAACTAAAAACAGACTAGACTTCAAATCGACTTCAAATTCCTGAGTATTTACACTGTTTTTTAACTTTTTCGGGACATTCCTCACACCAAGTTACATAACGCTTACTTGTTAAATGCACTACACATTATATTAAGGACCTGAGTATATGCTATGCTTTTGACAACAAAGGAGATCCACTTTCGGTATTTTAGTGTCGAAAATCCACGCCATTACCACGGCTCATTGTACAGCTTCCAAAATTCACTTTTTCAGGGAAATAACATCATAAATAACCTTACGACGACACCTCGGCGGATGTTGCTGACACTCCCTCACGTGCACAGAGTATAAATCAGTGAAAGGCGTGAAGTTATATTTTTATATTCAACTTTTTCTAAGCGGAAATCGAGTCCACTGCCTATTGTGTACCTGGCATTACATATCCACGCGGGGAAATAAGCGGAAGTGCAGACAGTAGAAGGTTTTAAACAGTAGCGTTGATATGATAACGTGGCCTTGGCATTCGCGAAGTAAGAATCGACACTTTCTAATCAGCCGGTGGATGTCGTAAGAGTAGACTAAAGAAACCTTCCATAGGAAGGTTCCTTCTGTTAATTTTCTAAAAATCTTCTGCTATAGCCAATCTACCTGGTCATCTATAAAATCTGTTAGTAGATGCCTTGACGAAGGCATCGTGATCTTGACTTTAACTTCTTTTTTAGGTACCTATTAATAAAACACTGATAATAAAATATTAGCTTCTGTGTAGAAAAAGGAGACAGACCCTTTAAGGCCATTCGATGGTGTCTAAATCAAACACCAAAAAACCTCTGTCGCATCCTGAAATGTCCAAGTCTTTTTCTAGCGGCAAGGCAAGATTCAAGGGCGGTAAGTTGCAAGAAAAATATTTTGGTCGTGTTAATTTCTAAGTCTCCGCTACTGCGACCCGCATTCGACAACCTTATCAACCCTACAACAAAAGTGCTAAAAACACGTCGGAACATAGGAACTACTACTAACCTTGCCAAAAACGTGTCCGGAAGACCTCTGGCTGCCACGGCCAAGTATCTAGTAATAATACACGTCATTTATAGGTATATATAATTAATAGTAATGTATAGTTCTGAGATCGCTAACCGTAACGGAATCTCACGATAGTTCGTAGACTGTTTAGTACATTGTGATTCATAAAACAAGAAAGAAACAAATTATGACGTGAATCTTAAGGACGGCTGATGAGTTGGTGCATGATGCAATTGTGTTATTTTTATATTAGGTAGGTATACAGCTTATCTCGAAAATTTCGAGTGTGTTTACTGTATGGTTTGAGCATTTAATGTGAAAGTATTTGTAGTCAAGGCGTGGTTGGGCACGCGTGGGCGTAACTCCATGAATCTAGTGTATCGGAGATCTCTGAGTTAAGCATATATGTCAGGGTATTCCTTTTGGAGACATTTTTGTTTTTTTTAAGAATTGGTTATTTGTTGTAGTTAATATCTTTCAGATACCAACAAATTGATGTCTGTTCTTAAAAACTAAAAGCGATCGTCTTTTTTACTTGAATCACTGTAAAATCTAATACATTTTACAACGATTCAAGTAAAAAAGAATTGATGGAAGGAATATGTTTTTTTATTAAAGCGTAACCTCAGTAGATTATGAAACAATGATGTTCTTACAATAAAAATAAAGTAGTGAACCCGCTTACTTAAATCAAAAGACAATAAAAATTGGCTTAGTCTAATATCGTAGTAACATACCTATAAAAGAAATATTATATATACAGTGGAATTAGTTCCACCTCTTTTTTTAACTCGGTTGCAAAGAAGGTTTGTCCCTACTTTCGGTGGCTGTAAATCATAAAATATCTCATGTCTATTATAACAGCAACAAACAAAAAAAGTATCTACTAACAATAAATTAAATAGAAATAATAAATAAACCCCAGCAGAAACAAAAATAATAGATAGATAGATAGACAATTCTTTGTCACACTTTAAAACAACAAACAAGATAAAAAAATATAAAATAATGATAATTTAGCACTCTTATCGCCCAAAAGCGAAAATAAATGAACTAAATAATAAACCGGTATTGGAGCAGGTATGGCTGCAGGTAATTATGAACTAAATAAAATATGATTAATTTGATACTGCCTTGCCAGTCGAAGGCAATTGCACGCTAAACCCGCAGGTAAAATATGTATTGGACCTAAATTTAATCTCCTGGCTTGTGGTTTCCGATTTTGTGGAAAAGGAACATTAACATAAAAAAAACAGTTCAAACAATGTGCTTTCATGATCGGAATAGCTTCACAATTTTTACTAACCATACGTAACTTTCTTGTCATTAGACAATTGGTCGTCAGAACTAACCTTTTCTATATAGCTTAGCTTACGTGTTTCAAATAAGTAGTGAAGAGAGAAGATGGTAATGTTTCCAGGTAGTAATAGGTATAAGGCTACAGCCATTACGGAATGGTGGACCAGAGGGACCACCAGCCCGATGGTCTGACGACATCGAGAGTGGATTAGGGTGGTACAGGCCCGGACAGAATGACGTGATAGAGAGGAGGCTTTGAAGGCAGCAATGGGTGTTCACGTGCTAAAAAAATATATAATAATTATCATAAATAGATACATAGATAGACACCATGATAATAAATTATAATATTCTAAAGGTCTTGTATAATAATTCAAATCATCAATTTCATAAAAATAGTTAATATTAAAGTGACAAAATTAATAATTTGACACGCAACTACTACTACTAAGACTCAACAAACCGATTCACATATACAACAGGACTAAGTAGTCAAGTCGATATTGGGTTCTTATAACTGACGTTTTTCAGACATTTACACTGCTGATTCAGTATCACCATTACAAATACCTCAAAAACGTCAGTTTTATTGAGAACCCCTAATATTTTTAGCTTTCGTTTTGGACCACCTTTTGCTTTAAAGCAAAGGTAGGTGCCTAACTATCTTGGAAGTCATCCAAAACTATTTATGGTAAGTTTTCGGCGCCCCAGACGTCTGCGACATTCGAATAGTTCTGTCTCGAGGGTTCCGTTAACTTTCCTAACGTTTAAAAGCAAAGTTGGAAAATTCTAAAATGCTTTTACGAACTTTTTAATTAGGATTAAACGGGAATTTTGAAGCGTCTCGTTCGTAAATTAAATGATTGGATTTCGCTAAACCAGCACCCAATTATTGTAAAAAAAGTCTACAGAAAAACACGTCGTACCTATTTATTGAAATATTTGTCGTCAAAAAACCTGTTACAAACGCTAAACCATTATATTTAAAATAGCCTACAGACTTTAATATCAGTACTTAACTTCATATAAAATTTAGTAGAAATGAAAATTTAATAACATTAGCTGCTCATTATTATTTTGCTCATTGATGATGTCATTATTACTCGAGTCATGAATGTACAAAATTAAATGGCCAGATTTAATCTAGATGAAAAGCCGCTGGCAAATTTTTAATGAATTTGGTTTATAATCGAATAACACGGTATTATTTAATTTAACATTATTTATTCGCACAACACATTTCACGTCAGAGAGAATTCGGTAGTTTAATAATTATAATTGTTTCAATTGTAAATACTAGTTCTAATTGTTTTTATTATATGATTGTTATTTTCTATGTTAATAAAGAACGTCAGGAATAAAAAAAATTATAGCAATATTGAACTTTTTTTGGCTGTAGGTACCTTATTCAGTACAAGATTAATTATTTGTTCTAGCTGTTTTTAACCAACAAAACCAAATACAAAGTGGGAGCAGGTTTTGAGTTCGGCTGTATTTTATATGTTGTCGATTTCTCCGCCAATAATGGAATGATTTTCAACTTATTTTACTCACATTCTTCAGTTGTATGGAGAAGGATTCCGAGGTGGTCCCATAAATATTCCTGGGATAATTATTTGTCCCGAAAAACTTTAAAAACTGTGGACTAAGGAAATTGAAGTCCGTTTACCATCGAATAGCTCATAAATTCCATAACATGACGAGCTAAATTAAATCATCATTTAATTATAAGCGATATAGATCGTCAGTCAAGTTCAGATTAACTTTTATGCTTACCTTTCTTCAAAAGACTAACCGTCTTAATTGTAAAAATGCTAATTTGAAAGCGTTGCCTAACAATACTTTCTACAGGAAAACAAACAGTTTTTAGCGAGCAAGCATACTTTAAAGACAAGCAGGTTTTTATAAATACATAAGACAGATAATCTGTCTTTATCAAACCGTCTCTGAGATCCCTGATACCCAGGTCGGGAGACCTACCTACCGATTTAAAATGATACCATTAAAATTCCCAAAGACAAGCGAAATGGAAATAAATTTCACGAAAGCTTCCAAGATGAGAACATTTTAAATTCCAATCTTGCACTTTGGTCGGACACGCAGATGGGCGGAGAAATTTTCAGCCATTTGCATCAGTTGCAAAACTAAGTTATGGTAATCTCTGGTGGTAACTTTCAGGATTGGCTTTGGCTCGCCATCTTCTTGGAAGTTCATTGTTCCTATAAAACCATCTAAACACCTAGTTTGCAGGATGTTTACTAGCTTATTGAAAAAACTTTACGAATGTTTTCGAAGTAAATGTGTTGAAGATAAATTATATTATTATATTTCTCTAATATAAGCTATTTCTCTTACAGGTATTCTCAGATCTCAATCTATACGTATTTTTACCAACAAAATAATCTGTAAAGAAATAACCAAACAAATAGTGACCTTTTTCTCTGATTAAAGAAACTTGAACTAGAGCTCGATGTACGAGTAAACGTATTTTTACCAACAAAATAAATCTGTAAAGGAATAATCAAATACATAAGTGACCTTTTTCTCTGATAAAAGAAACTTGAACTAGATCTCGATCTACGAGAATAGGTATTTTTACCAACAAAATAATCTAAGTATATCTAAAGGAATAATTAAACAAATAGTCACCTTCTCTGATAAAAGGCAACTCGAACTAGATCTCGATCTACGAGTAGGTATAGGTATTTTTACCAACAAAATAATCTAAGTATATCTAAAGGAATAATTAAACAAATAGTCACCTTCTCTGATAAAAGGCAACTCGAACTAGATCTCGATCTACGAGTAGGTATAGGTATTTTTACCAACAAAATAATCTAAGTATTTCTAAAGGAATAATTAAACAAATAGTCACCTTCTCTGATAAAAGGCAACTCGAACTAGATCTCGATCTACGAGTATAGGTATTGTTACCAACAAAATAATCTATATCTAAAGGAATAATCAAACAAATAGTGACCTTTTTCTCTGATAAAAGAAACTTGAACTAGATCTCGATCTATAAGTATTTTACCAGTAAATTGGTCTATAAAGCCATAACCAAATAAATAGTGACCTTCTCTGATAAAAGGAAACTTGAACTGAAAACCTAATGCAATAAAATCTCTTTTAGCACAAAGAGTAATCTGCCAGTGCATTCAATTACCCAACCCGGCTGAAAATTGCCTGGAGTATTACTCCATTAGTGCTCTACCTTCCGCGTTTCAAGTGAAGTGCAACAATAAAAAAGGTAAAATGGTAAAAGGCAGGCAATTTGAGGCTTCGAAATAGGGCGAAGACTGGTTTAGTCATGGCTGTCGCCCACGTGATATTTTCATAGACAAAAATGTTTTTATTCCTCCTTATCAGACATACGGCCAATGCTGACCATAGATGGTAAAACTCCCGTGTTCAGGATGGTTCATGCGGACATAACAGGTTTTACCATAATCACCAAGTTTGGCAAACGAATTGTTAATCGCATATGAGGTGTTACAAATACATGGAAGGTAACTGCTGCATTTTCTCTTTAGGTTGACTCTTTTGACATCCACTGGCAAAAATAAATAATGCAATATCAAAAAAGCAACCACGAAATAAACTACATTATATTGACATAGTGCCCGCACTGTTAATTTTATCAGAGCGAGCATATTTACTAAGTTCAGTTTGAATTGTTAATTCGTTAAAACAAACGCCGTATTACTAACTCACTTTATGAAAATGTAAATAATTAAAATATCACTTCATACATGTAAATGACATTGTACTACACGTAGGAACTGGAATTCTGTACTGCCAAATTTTCGTAGATTTTTTACCTTGCTCTAGCTGAACTACAGAAATATATATACTAACTGCGCCCCGCGGTTTGTGTTATTCTGATGTATAAGCTATATTATTGTAAAAATTCATTAAAATCCATTCAATAGTTTTTACGTGAAAGAGTAACAAACATCCATCCATCCATCCATACTTGCAAACTTTCGCGTTTATAATATTAGTGGGATATATATATTTAATTTTAACTACCATAACATGCTAACACCTCCCTTATCTCAGTAGCCTATATTGGTCCACAGTTAGAAGCAGGCCTTCCCCCACAACACCTACCTGATAGCAAATTGTACGTAAATTACTTATCCAGATATTTCTTGAAACACACATAGAGACAACACGTTGATTTATTGCAACCCCTGAAAGTTTACCTTGACGGATTCGACTTAAACGGTTAGAAAATTCGATGGATTTATTACGCTCATATATTTTTAGTGACAACTTGATGGGTAAAATTTCGCAACGAAAATTGTGTAGAAATATTGAAGTGTTGAGAAAGTTTTTGAAGCCAGATTGCATACTAAAAACATTAATCGAGGTAGGTAAACTTAAAGTCCAGTTGCTATCTATGGCCCTTGTTTTGAAAATAATAATAATAATTATTAATATTTATTATTAATAATTATGCTCGGAGTTTCTCTGAAGGATAGGATTCGTAACGAATACATCCGACAGAGAACCAAGGTTATCGACATAGCTCAAAGAATTAGCAAGCTGAAGTGGCAGTGGGCCGGCCATATCTCGCGAAGAACCGACGGCCGCTGGGGCAAACGTGTTCTTGCGTGGAGACCATGACTCTGTAAACGTAGTGTAGGACGCCCTCCGACCAGGTGGGATGAGGACCTGCGAAAGACTGCAGGTAGATGCTGGATGCGGCAAGCTGAAGACAGGGCGCTATGGCGCTCATTGGGGGAGGCCTATGTCCAGCAGTGGACTGCTATAGGCTGATGATGATGATGATGATGATGTTTTGAAAACTCGCTCATCCATATTTTCTTGGGTAACGCTTTTCCAACAACGTCACCCAAGGCATCCATAACTGAGCAAGCTTCCAAATTGTCAAAACCCCTCCGTAATTATTATGTCGCCTACCTATAAATATCTAATGACTTTAAATACAAAAATGTCGGACAATTCACACATATTTTTTATTTCTTTTAACAAAATCAACAGCCCAATCAAAACAGTTCAAACCCTAGTAACCTAACTTTCAGCCAATAAGAGATTTGCATTTTATAAAAGAAACTTCACTCATCCTTATCTAAACCTACTATTTTACCTATAACCCTAATGATTTCTTATTGTTTTCACTAAATTACCGTTTGTATTGAAAGAAAATTAATAATGCTTCATCAAAAGCAGCAAGTATTCAGCTTGCAGCTTTTGATGAAGCAAATGGCCACGATAGCGCAACTGGACTATGGCGAGCGCAGAAAGCGCTACGACCGATAAAAAGTTGGTGTACAAGCTCCACCATTGTTATCCGCCATTTCAGAATAAATCGAACGCAAAGTTTGCTTCTATAGAGAATCATTATCGAGGTACGAGTACCTATTGTTAAACGGAAAACCATATATTATGGATAAAAGCTGTGAATACAACTGGGGTGAATCAATGTTTGTAGCGTCGACTATTTCATTTTGAAAAAAAGAAAGCGTCGCTTTCTGTTTCGTGTAAGTCTAGAACGACTTCAATGTTTGGTGGTGGTTTTTTATGATTATTTATTTTTGACGACATTGTTTCTTTTTTGTTTTTTTTTCTACTTCATCATGAATTAAATTAATAGCGCGTCGATTTTCTTATCAAGTATATAGAAACGGTATTTAGTAGGTACTTATAATGAAAATCAGTAAGTTGATTCAGATGAATTCGTTTATAAAATATATCTAAAGATTTAAGGTTCATATTTGAATGCACATTTTTGTATGTTTGTATATTGAATGTTGAGTTGATGATCAAACTCTTCGATGATGATGCAGCAAATAAATACCAAGTTGTGCTGTGTGGTAGCGGACTTGCAATATTGTGCGCAGAGCTTTACTGTTTCCACCGCTCAATTAACATTTTGTTTCTTTTTAATAAATAAAGTTTTATTGAAGGAAAGATGTGTGACGTGATAACGAATAAAAACCAAATAGAAATGGACCGGCAAGTTGCGAAAACACGAGTGATTAACTCACGAATACTTAGGTACATCTGCATATACGCAGGCATGGAAACTACGAGTATGCCAACTTATTAAAAATGTTTAATCGGGTTTTGAGTTAAGTTTAGTTATTTATTATATCTATGTTTCGAAAGTTTAATCTCTGCGGGTTCATCAATGGGGATAGAAAGGTACCTATTGGACCTATTGAAAAAAAACAATAAGAAGGATTAAAACTACTGGTTTTTGTTTTCCGTTTCAATATTCATTGAAAACAATCAATCAAGAGGCCAGTTTCCTCTGTCGCTTGCATAAAATATTTTTTGGCTAATCTGAGCATCAATCAACTTCAAGCACCACAGTCGCGCCACCAACACTTCGTACACACCGGACTCTTGTGTTGAGAGTTGATGCTTTTTCCACATAAAATTACTAATTTTCGGCTCATCTCAGATGCTAGAAGTCGTATAGATACTATCTATAGGCTATTCTTTTATATCTACACGACTTCTAGCATTAGCACGAGATTGAGGGCTATTTTTCTATCTAGCGGATGTCCCCCGCGTGCGTGTTCTCTTTCAGTCTTTCGCAGGTCGTCATTACAAACAAATTACGGCCCTCCCCGGCCAGGTACTACACTACGTTTGCCAAGTCGCGGTTTCCACTCAAGTTCACTCGTTTACCCCAGCGGTTATCGGTTCTTCGCGATATATAGCCGGTCTCCTTCTCGTAATTGTTTATACCCTGCAGAATCTGCCCAAGGTCTGTACTACGGAAACAGTTTCGAGAAGGTGGCCATGTACGATCATCGGCCTTGGATCAATGTGACCATTGATCATGACTTTGGTTGTATTTAAGTTTATGCCAAGACAGATGAGTCGCGAGGCTGAAGCTAGGCCGTCCAACATCTGGTTCAGCTCCTCAAGCGACTCCAGCATTAAGACTGTGTCATCAGCGAATCACAGGTGTGCGACTTGCGTAATTTATTTGTAATTTTTGTTAGTTGCTATAAAATATTTGGAAGGTAATTTTTTACAACATTGGTTTTGCTCTTAATATATGCCAAGGGTACGACGTCAATGGGGATTCGGGTAAAAGTAAAAGCGATGTGATAACCTGCATCGATTTTTACTAAATGACGATGATCAAAATTCTTAAGCCATTACGATCCATTGACAGCGTCGTTATTTTGGCTTTATTAGGTACATTATAGCCAAAAACAGGATAAAAAATACGAACTCTAATATTTTGTTTTAGTGAAATTATGTAATAAACCAGCCATGCTTGCACACTTTGCACAGCTCACTATTTTGCCCTTATCTTAGCGGTGACTTCATCTCATTACTTTTTATCAAAGCTTTAAAAATATTTGAAATATATTCAGTAAGCACACAATAAAGTTAGCTAAAAAATTGCATCACCTACCTAGTCCTGTAGTTTTCACAAAGCTGTATGGAGAAAGCATAAACCCTACACCCATAACGGCATTCAGCGGTCCGCATGCGTAACTTCCATTCCACCCTATCAACGAGTTCAGTGCCAACTGGGACACAGCGTTGGGCAGACGGGAACGTGTCTCATGCCCCGTCACGCGGACACGGTTCTACTCACGCGATCTGTGAACTGACAAGTGACGGTAGAAGTGATTGAAATTCGCGATGGAAATTATATGTTCTAATTTTAAAAGTTGGTAATGAAGACTCTTTGAAGTGAAACTTTAGAAAAATGTGTGTTTTAATTTGAAATTAAAAAGGTTTTAATAGATAAGGTAAGAACTCGTTTTGTAACGAATGAAGACGGTTTTCCTTAAAACAAATTGAAAAAGAAAGATTATAATTTTGAATTCCTAGTTAAGTGAGTAAAAGTGATCAATTATTTAGCTGCAAATTCTTTAGGATCCGTAAGTTATTGAATGATTGATGGTCGTAGTAAATTCTTTTAAAAATATCTACCATTTTGCAGTGCCTAGAAAATTAGTGAAATTTAGTGTTTTTCAGACCACTTCTTCAGCCTTCATCATAACTCTAGGTCAGGTATTTCATTATTTTAGAAAATAAATATAGAAAATAAATCTAGGTAGGTCTAGGTACCTTTTCACCTCAACAGTCTATATTGGTTTACTGCTGGACGCAGGCCTACCTCTCATATTAATTACCTGGTAGAAAATACGGTCAAAAGTCGACTGATTTATTCTCAGTTGTTGGAATAATATAAAACACAGCTCGGTGCATCGGGCTGTAACGCATACTGTTTTATATAAAGTGGGTGGTGGGTTGGTGCGACATTTCAGAGTATGAATAAGCAATTAAATGGTAGGTTTATGAATATTATATTGTAGGCAGCTGACTGACTTTTGTAAACTTGTCACTGCCCACTACACTGACTTTAGGTTTGTTGTGTCCACTCCCTTTTTTAACCAATGAAAATCTAAAGCTTCACTTTATTTTAAGATTGAAACCCGAGGAATGAAACATTTAGGTCAAACTACGGGTTTAAAGTGTGTTCATATAAATATAATTATGTATATTCTTTAAAAATAAATAAATACAAAAGAGGAAAGGCATGTATTTAATTAGGCATTAAATAAATAACGTTTAATTTAATTGTATGTATGGTCGTCGATTTCTCAATTATGTACGTACCGATTTGGTCCAAATTCTGGATAAAATAGTTTCTAAACTAGGTTCTGTGACTGTTTCAGACGCTTTTCTAGCCAAATCGTAGCCGAATGAACTATTCGGCAACGATTGTAACTCCAGATTAAAACTCCATAGATCCAAGTACAAGTATAGGTACCAACATGATAATACTTATCTAGTATATGATATGTACATACCTATTTTTGGACCGGGTTGAAATTTTTGAACATATTTTTTGGTGTGTAGGCAAAGAATATTAATAATAATACTAACGTGTAGATATAATTGAGGATCAGTTAAACAGAAAATATATATCAACAGAACATTCATTATCACAAAATGGTTTTTGAACGTCTCCATGAATTTCGATAGCATTCTTACTTAGAACAAACAGTCTTTAATAACCAATAGTTTCATCATCAGATACAGGTTTTTAATGGTGTTCTGAAAAGTTCTGAATCTACTTAATTTATTTTCTACTCTTCTTATAAATTGATATAGCAATTCGATACTTTTAATTGGGTGAGTCCTTGAATATCTTGAAATCATCCCAAAGGTAAAGGACGTAGACAAACAGTTAATCAAACAGAAGGTAAGAGCTCGGAAAGACCGAAAAATTCAAAAATTCAAAATTCATCCACATTTATTTCCATAGGCTTACAAAATAAGCAAATAATAAAGTGTTGTCTTAAAAATTGAGAAACGCTTTTAACAGATACTCGTATAGTATGTACGGTGCGAATATCATAGGTAATAACATCTTAAAATGCTCTTGTTGACTCCGTGTAGCAATTTTCATCGTTCGTTATGCATTTTAAGTATGTGTACTGTTGTATGTATAGTAGGTATAATATTTTATTAGTAAAAATTATGAGTAATAACGACTTTTTAATTCATAAAAGTTCTTTCTATCTTTCCGTTGATCGATCAGAGTATTACCTCTACCTATCAACAGGAAAACCTGCCTATTTCCCAATAGGGGTGAGAAAAAAACTGTGATTGCTACCCTCTGTAAATAGATCCCATACTTTCCCTTCTAGCTGAAGCCTCAGCCAATTTGTTTCACGTCGTTTGCTTCGTCCCTTAGTCAACGGTACTTTATCGCGCCGTGCCTATTTTAGGAAATCTTACGTGCACCCATCCAGTCTCTAGGGAGTTCGGTCTTTTATCCGCATATGCTAGGCGTTTTTCACACAATGTAGGTAAGTGTTCGCACGCTCGAGGAATAAATCTCGAGGCTTTGTACAAAGTAGGTTTTGTACATGCTACGGGAGCTTGACGCCTCGCTTGGCTCGCTTTGAATACACGTACAGGGCGGTATGAATTGGGTTTTTGTCAATGCGAGAGTGTTAGGTGTGTACAGGTAAACAGAGTTTTGTGTTTACTTTGTTGACTCTCTTTACATTATTTTGGGAAATAAGGTAGAATTCTTTGGGCGGCAGGAAACGGTAGTCTGTAAACGTTATCGGTAAAAAATATAAATGTTTAATAATTCTTACGTTTTTACCTTTCTATTTCAACGGTAGGTATCTTCCGTAAAATTTGTAAATTATTTATGGGCTCTATCTCCCTGGTATTCCTACTAAATTTTTTAGTTTTAGCTGTACTATTGTCGAATTACAGCGTGACCATACTCTATACAGAGTCTCTTTGACCGAAAACATCGGTGACATCATTGATCTAGTTCTGAATCACTGGACAGTAAGAAGAATGGGTTCCTCCCTCGTGATAATCGTAAAACCTCTCATTGCCCCACCTCTATCTTGCTTCGGACGACTGCGTCTATTCTTCCGCATAGAACTTTGGCTCACAGTTTCTTCGTAGTGGCTGTAAACGGTTTATGAGTTAGGTAAAGATGGAGAAGGCCTTGTTCTTGTAAAGCTTTAATACGGGATAATCAGGGAAATATAGCGGAAAAGTAATGCTATCTAGGAATGAAGTAGGAAATCCTCAATCCTCAAGAAAGGTTTTTAAAACCTATTTTTTACCTAAGAAATGACAAACGAAAGAGAGGGAGGTTCTAAGTTCGGCTGCATGTTTGTTTTTATTTTGTTTATGTTTGTTCGTCGTCCTTTTGTTTTTGGTTTATCTGTTAAAAATAGAATTTTATGCCAAAATAATTTGATTTATTGATGGAAATAGTATAAATAGCTTTTCTGCAATATACTCGTAAGTTTTATCTGAAATTTAGGTCAAAGCTACACAAACATGTTGATTTGGTAACAAGTTCTAGTTTAAAGGCAGATGAATTTCAATTTGCACTGTCGCCTTTCGCATTCCTTGCGAAAACAATGCATTATTGAAATGAGAATGCAGCACTTTCCACCTAATTTTGCTCCGTGTAGTTTTCTCAAATGCATCCGTATTTTATTTTCAGTTCTCAGTGTAAACAATATTTCTACTTTGCGGAATGGGCAGTAAGTAACACTTTAAATGGTAAAGAACGTCCGGCAAGTGCACAGAATTGCGCTTTTGCTTGGAAGAGGAATGAATTTTATTTAACTTCAATAAAACAAATAGCAGAACTACAGTTTTCTACATTTCTGTGGACATTGTAGGAATAAGATGAAATTGCTTATATATGTGAATGTTTGTTTGATGTGTGTTTAAAATTGTAGTTAAGTATTGTCGTAAAATATTGTGGTTCAATGTTCTATTAAAAGTTAAATTCCTCTGTTTTTAAACAGAACGTAACTATCCCTGTTTGTGTAACTTTGTTTGTGTTCAATTTAAATTTATGGGACGATTTTGTAGGATAACTGTGTGTAACTACGAGTGTGTTAGCAAATAAATTAATAATTTATAACTGTGATTTAAGTAAATACATTTTAAATTATTTTTTATTATTAGGGTTCCGTGCCTTAATAGGAAAAAAGGAACTTTGTCAACCCTCTTTTCCCAGGAACACGTGGAGGTATTTTGTTGTAATTAACATCAAATACTCAGGTCTGTAATTTCTTGGAGTCGTTAATTTAAATGAAACGCAAGAAACGGTCAACGCAATCAAAAGTTTCAGCTGTTTATTCCCAAATTTGTCCTAAAATCATGTACTGGTTTGGCAAGAAGCAAGGTCTTATAGAGTATAAGTTAAATTAAAGCGAAAAATTCGAAAACTTAAAATAAAAATAATAGGATTCTCGCAAGGGAGCAAAAGTTATAAGGTACCTATTTCCCATTGATTTAAAATCACGATAGATGGCAAGAAACATGGTTTAATTATACGGAACCCTGGGTGCGCGAGTCCGACTCGCACTTGAAGTTTTATTTTCTTAAAGACAGTCTTAGCTGTTTTATCTTGACTTTTAGTAAATTTAAAGACAAATATTGGTTCAGTTCTTTAAAATTAACCAGCTTTCCTAAGATCATTGAAGTAAAGGCTTCTCAAAATAGCTAATAACCAGTCCAATGTTTTGCAAATTAAATATTACATCAGATAATATATTTAAATAAATACATTTTCATACTCCGCAATCACTTAAAAGCGAAACGTTACACAGATTTAATATTTCACTCATAATTCAACAGAAATCCGCCAAGCAGTTTCCTTTCAGGTTGAAGGATTATATCAGGCAGACTTGAGATTAGTTGCCTGAGTAGAAAATATTTTAGAGCTTCAAAATTTTGATACAAAGCAATCGTGAATTTCGGGACCTCTTCTGACTTTGAATTGAGGTTATTAAATTAATCAAGTAGAAAGGCAGCTGAAGAGAGCCCCTGTCGATTTACAGCGTACAATAATTGGCTGTGAATTGATTGATGAGGTTTATTGTACTTATTTTCATTTTGAATGTTTTCTTCACTACGTAATTGTAGTTTGTCATTGTCACATTTGTCATTAGTAGTAGTTAGTACTTAGTTATTGACATGTATCAAATCATACTATATTTAGACTTAAATAGGCAAATAACCATGTATTAGACATATAAGAGATGAACATGCTAGTGGTTTCTTTTTCACTTCTTCCACTAGGGGACAAAAAATTGAAGTGAACAGTAAAATATATAATTTAATGTATAAAATATGACTTGTCTAAGTGCTTATTTTGTAAGCCTAAAGAAATAAATGATTTTTTACTTTACTTTACTGATCTTACTAATCAAAATAATTATGCGGTTGACTTTTGATACTTCATCAAAAATTCTATACCAATATAGTTGTTAAAAACAATTTTTTTTTTTTAAAGCTGGACAATTCACACAGGTTTATCTAGCCCCATGGTAAGCAGAGCTTGTGTTATGGGTACTAGATAACTGATATACATAATACAATACATTATATAGATATATATTTTTTATTATACATAAAGAACAACCAGAACACCCGGAACAAATATCTGCAGATCGTACACACAATTGTTCCGAGGCGGGAATCGAACCCGCAACCTCCTGCGTCGCAGGCGGACCTTCGCCCACCGCGCCACATAGGTCTTTAATTTAGCTTAGAAACCGTAACCCGAATCGTTCAAAACGTACCTAAGTAATTTATAGCAATTCAACGAATAAGTAATCTGAATCCAGCAAAACTAAAAGGAATTTACAGCAACGAATGAAATTCAGAGTAGATAACGAAGTGACTCTGTAGAAAATAAAGTTAGTCTACACCCAGTGGTCTCCTCGACTATTAGTATGACACTGACGACGTAGTAGGTCTGAATAATGCATTACAGTTAAAATAACCAGGCAGACTTTAAATTACCTTATTAGGAAAGAGATAACTGTTGAAATTTTGATATGACCAAATGCAAAGTTAGACTAGGCACCTACTGAAATTAAAGTAGGAGGGTTGTTGTTGAAGGTTTTGTTATGAATTGTTTCAGATAAGTTTTCACTTTGATTAACTTTGACAACACTTTGAGAAACAACTAATTATAATATGGTCCTGTCATATCTAATCTAAACTATGCTATGGTATGTACAATACAATACAATACAAAAATACGGCCTTATCGCTTAGAAGCGATCTCTTCCAGGAAACCTTTGGATGGAAAGAATTATGTGAATTTAAGAAAGGCAGGGGGTGTACCAAAGATAATCTAATATGAACATAACATGAATACTTAAAAACAAATAATAAATAAAATGTTACAAATACCAAACTCAATAATATACTACTTAAATACATAAATAGTAAGTACCAATATTCACCATTTTGGACAATGGTTATAATGGCAAACGCATAGATTTGTTCGACTTCACAAAGATCTTAAAACAAAATAGCAAATATCACGAGTTTCTCATTTCATAATAAAACTAAGCGAATTCGGTATTTTTCAGACGTTTTAAATGATTAAGATATATAAAATGTTCAAGTCCGTTTCTAAGATTCAAACAATTCTTTTTCCAAAGATAAATAAAAAATACGTCCGAGGATCGGTTATACGATACCAATAAATTCGAAACAATCTTTTACCATTAGCAGATCCAGAAGAAATTCTATCTTGGGATACGAATTTTCTGAGACGAATTGATATTTTTTTCAAGAAGATTTTGTTTTCTGTCGCTTTTTATTTGCTTTATGCTGATTTTCCTGTCCGTTTAAATATTTTTTGTGCAGTGGCACGACTAAATGTGTGACACGCGGACTGAATATGAATGAAATAATAAATTTGTCTCAAATCAAATCCAACCACTTAAAGAAAATTCAGTGTTATATTCCTTTGAGAATTGAATTTATTTAAACTATAAGAAAGACTAGGTATTCGTAGTAGGTAGACTATTATATATTTTTTATATTAATCAGGAATTCAATTCAATGTATATCTACTACAACGGACTACATACACTACAGGGAGATAAATTGAATTCCTTGCCCGGTAAGCGCGGTGTCTGTAGGTACTTATCCAACTGTAATTTAGCCAACCGATATTTCTTTTCGCCCAATCGGTACCACTTTGACTTCTTCCGGGACAAGGGCGCAGTATAAATAATAGTGGTAATGGTAAAGGCTGCCATTTATATCAAAGGGCTGCAATTTATTACCAGCATTTATCATCTCATCCAGTTTCTTTCCTTGCTATCGGGGTGCGTGAGTGCTGTAATGTGGCACGAAACCGATAATATGTAGCACTCGCTCATATTTATTGCTTCCCTCTTTTTAGAGATCTAGATACGTGGACCTATATGACTTTTAGCAGATAATGTTTTACATCATCAACAGGCTATAGTACCTCTTCTGGACATAGGCTGCGCCTTATTGGCTCTCATCATAAGATGGTAATGAAATAATCCCCGCGATTGGCATGCAGGTTAGGGATCGCAGTTCGGTGGTAGATCGGTTTCACTAGGGGCGCTGATTTGCCCTCGGTGGATTTCCTTCTTACGACACCCGCGGGAACAGTAAGGGTGGTAAAAATTCAAACCCCACGGCTAAGCAAAGAAAATTTAGTGACGATCAATCATTCAATACGTAGTTCTGAAAGTATCTACTTTGTGCGTAAGGTTACAATAAGTTAGGTTTACAAATAAACCTGAAACACAAATATCACGACAAATCAAAATGTCTTAAAAAACCAAACCAGTGACATAAGTGAGTCAAATAAAAGTAACAGACGTTTTATGATAATCAGTGAAGTCAATACAAAGTTCAATGGAGTTGAGCATAAGTGAGCGTGAAATGAAACATACGCGGTTGACAAATGAAGCTCGCGTGATGCCAAGTGAAGTGTACGCGGACTTCAAGTGAAGTGTGAAGTGAACGGTATGGTCGCAGCATGAGCGCGTGGATGGCGCTCTTCGGGTTAGTGTGGCTGCTGCGTGTGCGCGGCTCGCTCTGCGGCTGTGCTGCGTGCAAGCGCGCAAGGCACCCACACGAACTTCACGAACCGCCGGAACTTCACGAACTTCACGAACCCCAGAGTTCCGACCACGAATTCACTACACCATCGAGCCCGAGGGACGAACGTGCGGCTTTTGATGTTATCGCGTTGCAGCAGTATACGCGTGACGCAACAGTACAGACTGATTTTGATGATGAGGTTGAAGATCTGGATAAGATCGAGCTGCAGATTACAGAGGAATGTAAGTACCTATCGTTTAAGTTTCATATTATTGAACAAAGCTTTTATTTGTCTCATTCTTTGATTGAGTTCTTGGTCCATCATCAGTGTTGGTTGACACGAAAAGGTAAACTGTCTGACCCTGCGACGTGATTTAGGGTTTTTGATAAAAATATTATGTTTAGTTTGGTTGATTTTAGTTTTATATCAGAGTAATTTTGCCTTGCCTTGCCGTACAATTCATTTTCATAGTAAGGACCATGTCATATCACCATTGTTTTGGAGAATGGTGATATGACATGGTAATACTCCAATTTCACCCTAAATAAATGTTTTTTAGACTCAATTCAGAACAATGCTTTACGCATGCCTGGTTTTCCGGGTCTTAACTTTAGGCTGCAGAAAGCTATAGGAATACGCCGCACTCTTGTTTTGGCGTTGGTCACACTATTTGCTGCCAACACTATGCTATTCTGATAACTGAAATAGCCTTCAGCGAAACTATGTTGATGTCGTTGAAAACACCGTTGAGAGTTGAGTGAGTGATGAGTTTGGTATAGATCAAATAGGAACCGTTAGAAAAAATAATTTCACTATTCAGACGTAACTACAATTCTTGAAGTGAACTAAAAATCACTTTAGTTCCTAGTTTTACTTATGTAATTTAAATTTTGTGACTTCTTCAAGAGTCCTGTAATGTCTAAAGGAAATAAAGCACTATGATATTTGATATATTTCCGGATTTGGTTGCCGCACTATCGTGCGTCTCGATACTTCATTCATCATCATCAGCCGATATTAGTCCACCTAATGATATAGGCCTCCCCTAATGAGCACCATAGCACCCGTCTTCAGCTTGCCGCATCTAGCATCTGCCTGTAGTCTATCAGTAGATACCTACTTCATTGCTTCAACCTAAAGCTTGGTAGGACGAAAGGCATTATTAATGTGCACGAGACGTATAAAAGTAAAGTTGTACTTTTGAATTATTCCAACACAAAGTTTTACCAGCTGAAGTTTTTTCGAATCAAGAAAATATTCATGCAAGACGAACAAAAAGGAAAACGCCCGATAATCTTTTTCTACTTCAGATGGAGGGCGAACTTATAAAATATTATTATTTTAGGAGACAAAGATAATGGGTTACAAATCTTATAAAACGATAGGCAAATGCTGTAGGAAAAATATTTTCGTATTTCTTCAATAATATTTGTGAGATATCGAAGAGATAAAGGAACTTTGATGTTTTCCTAAGTTTTATTTATGAACTTGTAATTGAAATCTAAGTTTTATAACGTTAAGTAATAGTTTAAAACTTTTTTTTTAACAACAAGGGCTCAACGAATTTTCTTATTAACCGTCGCTGGCGCGGTTACAAGCTTCGGACTAAGTAATTATAGTTTGACCGAAACCGCTGTACCGCTCCTTAGGAAAGTGCGGCGAGGTGGGGGGCGAGGAAAAAAGAGCAAGAGTACTTACGCGTTGACGGCAGACTGATGGATCGGAGCGGCCGATAAAATTAACGCTAGGAAATCATCACAAAGCATCATCTAGCCCAAAGCTAAGCTAGATAAGTGATATATTAAGCACAATGCATACAGAGACATATATTTTTTACTATACATAGGTACGTAAAAAATATTCAGAACACCCGCAACAAATATCTGCAGATCGTGTAAAATGTTGCCCAAGGCAGGACTCGAACCCGCAACCTCCTTCGCCCGCCTCGTTATATAAAAGCAATATACTAGTAACCTAATAATTACTTCGAAAGAATATCATAGAAGCAAAATTTCCTACCCAAGAAAAACAATGCACAAAAATCTCTACCCCAGTTGCAAAGCAAGGCTTAAATTCAAATTAATTTAAAAATGTTCTGCTATACAGAATAAACTGCAGTCCATTTTCTCATTTTTCATTTTAATCAAAGGATTAAAATATTATCCAGATTTCGCAGCTTTTGTAAGGGTAACTTTTTTTATTTAACTTATACAAAAATTGTATGATCCTTTTGTGGTGCTTTTTTGCAATTTACACTCATTTAGGTAATATTTAATGGTTTATTTTAGTTTTTTTTAGATTTTAGAACCTACAAACTATTTTCTATGCAAGTTAAGTTTAGTTTTAATCATACTAATCTACAATCTTTCTAAGAGCTCTATAGTTGTGGTTTTACTTATCGTAAATAGGTGTTCCACTTAAATATGTCCTAAATAATTTCGTTACTTAAAGTGAAACTCTATTCGATAGGTATTAACGTTCTGTTTTGTTCACAGCCACCGTCGGCAACTACGACGGTCGACAACAAACTACACAGAGTCCGGAAAGTGACCAACGTCCAGGAAGCTACCAGGTCTGCTTTGTAAAATTATTATCTGTTGCTTTTGTTCGTGAAAGGCTTTTAGATTTTACTTTACTTTACTTTTACTTTTAGTGCGGGCTTATACATTTATAATTTTGTTTGTAATGGGTTACCTCTGGAGCTGCTGGTGTTTTTGAATATAATAATATATGTAGTTATATTTTTTATTGATAACGGCAAACGTTAAGCTTTTGACCACTAGTGTTGTGGCCGAGATTTATTCATTTTGTTGAAAATATTTCGAAATGCAATTTTTTAAATATTGCGTGAGCGTATTATTTTGGTAAGTATCCATAGGCAGAAGTATTATATTTTATTTTATTTTAAAATGGTTCAAATATAGGTGCAAGTTGGTTATTCAGTTTCCGGACAAGTTGTTTTGCGCCAACTATATCACTCATACTACTTTAGACCCTCAATGATTGATTTTCTTTTTGTTTGTTATTTATAATCAAAATTAATGCATTTTGATTTGAATATCGACGACCGATGTGGCGCGGTGGGCGAAGGTCCGCCTGCGACGCAGGAGGTTGCGGGTTCGATTGCCGCCTCGGAACAAATGTTGTACGATCTGCAGATATTTGTTTCGGGTGTTCTGGTCGTTTTCTATGTATAATAAAAAATATCTATCTATGTAATGTATTGTATTATGTATGTCAGTTATCTAGTACCCATAACACAAGCTTTGCTTACCATGGGGCTAGATAATGCTGTGTGAATTGTCCAGCATTATTTATTTATTTATATTTATTTATTTATATCACTAATAGGCCGCTCATTGAAGTCAATGTACACTCACGAATACATTTGATTTGCCCTGCTGGGTTGGATCATCGCAGGATAAAATGTATACCCACTCACTCTACGAATATACATACCTCTAGATCAAACTACTTCTCCTAAAGTTCACTGACCTGTGACGAAGTATCATAATAAGACGAATATCATGCAAATTTATGGTCGCGCCCTGTACCGTCAGCGTCACTCACTATGAAATGTCTTCTAGTTATGCCAGAGGTTAGTTTCTAACGAGTTGCGTTCAAGTTTACCGATTAATTATTGAGTCCTCTACTACAAACCAATTACTTCATTACCATAGTTTATTTGTGTGACAAACGTAAATTATACATCTTTGTCAATTAATATCACGGGAAAAGTCAAACGAAGCTATATCAACAGTAAAAAAAACTTAAATTGTGAGCTTCTTCGGGCTAACAAACTTTCGATCGATTTCAACCTAAAACAGTTGATGTCGACCTATTAATTTCTGCCTTTACCAAGTCGGGGAGCATTGTAAAAAACAAAAGATTGTGGGCAAATCAAAAATGGAACACGTTTGAATGAGGTCGCGTCTGACAAAAGACTGGCAATGCATGGCGATAAGTTTTATCTCGCGTTTGACTGTGCAAAAAGTTTGGTTGGCATTTTTTACACGGTATTTTTCATCCATTTTCATCGCAATTATAATAATGCTGGACATTATAATGCTGGACAATTCACACAGCATTATCTAGCCCCATGGTAAGCAGAACTTGTGTTATGGGTACTAGATAACTGATATACATAATACAATGCATTACATGGATATATATTTTTTATTATACTATATAGAAAACGACCAGAACACCCGGAACAAATATCTGCAGATCGTACACACAATTGTTCCGAGGCGGGAATCGAACCCGCAACCTCCTGCGTCGCAAGCGGATCTTCGCCCACCGCGCCACATCGGTTGTCAAATACCTAGGCAATACCTTTGTAGATTAGAATGAGATTTTTTATTTCAAAAACTAGATTTTAAATCGCAAAAATAAAAAAAATAATAAACCTACATAATTCAAATGGTAAAAATCCGTGGATGTCCTAAAATTGTTTGAAAATTTAAATGACATCTTCGCCGCCATATATTTGTAGCCATTATATGCAGTTCTAATTTCAAATGTACAATTTTTGTCGCTTATTGGAAATAGCCTGATTATAAACCAAACCAATTCACGGCCACTTTTATTAGTACAAATAGCTTCCACTGTTCATTGTGCAAACAACTTTGCTGCCTATTCCGTAAAAGGTTGTAACAGAAACGCCCTCTAATTATTCCTCTTAACTGAATTACAAGGCATATCATTAACCTTTTTCTCAGGGCCTATAACTTTTTACGAATCTTTTTTCTTTGATGGATAATGTTTTCTGCGCTTAATTCTCTAGACATCCATAAACCCAGAGCTTTATTCAGAGAAAGTACCTTCGAAGTTGTAACAATTTGTAGGTAACAAGGTATTTTTTGTTCGTACACCTATTAGCCAAATAAGAAAAGAGAAAAGTTTTATTTATTGGTGGTATGAATTGAAAAGGGTAGGAAATATAAAGGGATCTAATTATCGATCGCTACTTTTTTTTTACTATTTTTTTTTCCAGCAGTGGACTAATATAGACTGCTGATGATGATGATGATGACTATTTATTTTTTGCATAAACACAAACACAAAATAACAAATTACCACTAGTATTTACACTTATAGAAGCATAAAAATCTTAGCCGTACCTATTAAATTTTAATTTTTACCAGTTTTTTGGGAATTTTTATATCCTTGTAATTTTTTTACCGGATAAATAGAACGAACGGAACAGTTTGATAAAAAAAGTTATGAAATTAGATACAGTACGTAGTTAATTTTTATGTTCTTATTTAGTACAAGTTGTACTATAGTATATACTATAGTACAACTTGTTACTATTACTACATCATTGTTCTTATTTATTTTAAAATTATGTAGTAATAGTAACATATCTATAAAAACAGCAACAAGCGACTTTACAAGGTGAACCAATAGGTCCTGTCTTAGCATAAAGCATAAATTAACGCCTGTGATGCCGGCAAGACAATCAGAAAATATTTTTAGATAATTAGGTAGGAATGTACTTAAAATATTTATATCTTGCTTAAACGATTACAATTTAGAAAGATTAATGGTGTTATAAAATTTCCCTAGTTCCAAATACAAGTCCATAATTTTGAATTAAACTCAATAAGCCGCTATAGATCGTTCTCAGTGATAAGGCCGCCCTGTATACTTCCTATATTCTAATTATTTATTGTTTCCTGTTTTGAGTGGTATAACAAAGTGTTATCTATCTATCTAAGCTTCTTATTCTATTTTTTCTTTCTTATTTCATCCTCCAAGCCCTTATTATCTCAAGGAGCGCTTCGAATTCCTCTCAAACTCTCACTCACTCTCTTTGTTTTCCTCTGAAACCCTCATCTTGAAAGTCCCTGCTCACACCACCTCTTTCTATGACGAATCATTCACTGTACAAGCTACCCGTCTATGGAATGCTCTCCCTCTGGACATCAGATTCGGTTGATTGTACATAGTTGAGAATAAGCGAGCTATGGAAAGAGCTATGCTCGGAGGTTCTCTGAAGGATAGGATTCGTAACGAATACATCCGACAGGGAACCAAGGTTATCGACATAGCTCAAAGAATTAGCAAGCTGAAGTGGCAGTGGGCCGGCCATATCTCGCGAAGAACCAACGGCCGCTGGGGCAAACGTGTTCTTGAGTGGAGACCACGACTCGGTAAACGTAGTGTAGGACGCTCTCCGACCAGGTGGGATGACGACCTGCGAAAGACTGCAGGTAGATGCTGGATGCGGCAAGCTGAAGACAGGGCGCTATGGCGCTCATTGGGGGACGCCTATGTCCAGCAGTGGACTGCTATAGGCTGATGATGATGATGATGGTGAGAATAAGCAAAGAAACCTAACCCTAACCAACAATTCAGTCGCACAAGGCAACTGTCACAACAGTAAAACTCGGTTAAGTTACAAGACGTCTCGACTCACGTCAAGACCACTCGCAGTGTCCGTTGGATTCAGATAAGGGTGATATGTGATATTGTTCTGGGAACTTTGCAACAGAACTAGCTTCTGAACTCCGCTTTGCTTGTGTACCTTGATAAAACACTCACAATAATCATTCATTTACACACAATACTATAGTTTTAACTCTCTTAAAACCGTTCTCTTTTAATCTGTATGTCTCTTTTAACAGTTTTTACTCTCTTCAGTAATTCCAGAGATTATCAATCTATTACATTTTTTTATGTATGTGGTATTATTTGAAACTACTAATAGATTAAATTAATTATTCAGGAAAAAACAAACAGTATATATTACACAATTAAATACTATAATAGAAAATAGTAGTTTAATAACAGAGTGTCATTTTTACCCTCATCAGTAATTCCATAGATTATAAATCTTTAATTTGTTTTATAGGTGTGGTTATATTTGGAACTATTGTTAGATAGATAGATATAATTATTTATTCGAGTAAAAACAAACAGTATTAGGTACATATGTATTGGTTAGAAGCCTGGTGTTAGATTTAACTATATTTGATAATAATTTAATGTATAAAATATGACTTGTCTAAGTGCTTATTTTGTAAGCCTAATAAATGATTTTTGACTTTTGACTTTTTTTGAGAAGGAGCAGAGTTCTCACATGATTCATTAAAAGGTACCTACATACTAATTGGAATAGGTAACAAACCCACGGTAAAATCTACAACAATCTGATGATATCAGATATGTTAAAATCTGGTTTCTAACTGGCATGAAAATGAATATCTCTCTAAACAAACTTGTATTTACAGAGTTATTAATTTTCATGCATGTATACAATATTATGTGAATTATGTTCATTGTGCTTAATTAAGGTTTTGTTTTCGACAAATAACGGAAGCTCATAATAATAAATGTATCTACCCACAGTATCCAACGGAAGCGGACAGCGAAGCGATATGGGAGACCAGTGACGTGACACTTGAACGAGGGGCGAGCGGTCTCGGTCTCAGTATAGCCGGGGGCGAGACCGGCGGTGATGTCAGCATCACTAAGCTCGCCCCGGCTGGCGCGGCGAAGGTGGACGGAAGACTGCAAATAGGAGATATTTTATTACAAGTGAGTACTTTTAAACGAATCGGTGACTAAATGTTTAGATAAATATAGTTTGAAACGAAAACAGACAGCGACACAATATTCGAGACAATTGACGAGTTACTTGAGTAAGGAGCGAGCGGTCTCGGTCTTAGTACAGCCCCTAAATGTAGACCAATGATGGAGATTATGCTATTATCTTTTCACTAAAGTAATACTATTTAAAAGATCGCGCCAATGATATTGGTTTTTAAAAAAATGACTGAACTGACGTCACAAATCTGTTAGCAAAGTACGAAAACATAACCTCAACATAACGCTCCTTCCGTAGTCAAGTAAAAACAAAAGCCGGTCGCAAGAACTCATGCTGCGCTATCTATTATACAAATCTATCACAATATTCTAAGTGAACTTAGTATAACTTAGTAGAAACAAACAGGCTACATCGACAGTTTAGTCAGTCAGTTAAACAACTAAGTAGTAGCCGAACTAACCTATGTATTTAGTGATAGGGTGCTCCTAAATATACATCTTTAAGATTTATTTTTAATACCTAGATATTAATCACCATCTGCACAAACTCTGCAATAGAATATATTATAACTTTAATGCACCATCAATATAATATAAAAACAACAGAAACTTAATAGCATCCAATCCACTATTTATTAAATTCAAATTAAAATCCTTAGTTTAATTAACCCAAAAGATATTTAAAGTTTAATTAATTCATGCGGGAATAACCAATATTTTATTAAATTAATATTTATTCTTAAGTTAAAAAAATATCAACTTACTCAAAGTGGTTTTGGTGATAGGTTCCCTTGGATTACTTATCCAAGGGAACCTATCACCAAAACCACTAAAGTTATTTATCATAGATAAGGTTTCTACTATTGATTCGCATAAACAGATAGACAAAATATAGCAAGCAGAAATTGGGGCAGATGACAAACAAGATCAAACACAAAATACCTAAACAAACAAATGAAAACGTATAAATAATCCAGAAACATGATAACTCCGAAACAAGAGACGCATTAGGCACATGAAAATGACAAAGTGCCTATAAATTATGTTGTTCGTCGACATATGGTACGAGTTTTGCTTTTACCTAATAACAAAAAGCTATGATCACAATATTCACAAAGCAAAAGGTACCATCAACACACATAGGACGTTATACCTATTCTATTATTATTATTTCCGAGAATTCCGAAATTCATACTTCAAGTTATCATCATCAGTGCGCAAATGTACAAGTTATTTTGTGCAAGATTATCAAGCTACCGTTCTTACGGATTTTTGCGGATTTCATAAAGAGACTTTCAAACAGAAGAAAAATAAAGGAAAGTGTTACATAAATAATGTAATCAAACTTTTTACCACGACGTTAAAGCACTTCGGGGAGTTGCTTAACCGGCATTTCTCATAAACTTTCCTTATTAACTAAGAAAATGAATGTTTCTAAAAAGATTTCACGAATAAAAAAGTTTCAAAGGTCAGAAATTGTCAAATAAAAAATATTAAGCATAATAGGCCATTGTCTATTCGAAACTGTTTGCTTCCACTAAGGGCCAATTATATTAGCAATTTTGTTAGATCTTACAGCACAATACGTAGGGCCAACCCCGACCTTAGGCCCTATTCCTATCATCCGGTTTTACACTCGCGTACGGATGAGGTGCGTGTGATAGCACGCTCCAGGCCATCCGCTTTCCGCGCGCGTGCATCCCGCGTGATAGGAAAAACATTATGAAATGACAGGTCGCGAGTGGCCCGCACGCGGACAGATCTGCACGCGGATGGAAATCCGCATGACAAAAATAGAGCAATCGTTCGTGTGATATTGAGTTATTCGTCCATTTTTCCAAACTGCGTGGGAAAGAGAATATTTCTGGTTACTTTGTATCTCGTAAAAAAGAGAATAGCTGATATCTTTCAGACCTTCTTGGTAAATTGTCGACCACATCTTCACTATCCATGAGGTGATGTTCGTTTGACCACAAGGTCAAACGGAGGTCTTTTAACAATAAAAACAAGACAAATAACTATAAAGGAACCGAAGAAGTCTGAAATAAACTTTATAAATATAATTATATACAGTTTCAAAAAATTCCTTTGTTTTAGAAATTTATTTTTCTCAAAAGAATATACATTCACTTATAGAATCCCTCCAGGAACGAAGAGCCATAGCAGATCTAAGTTATCTTTCTGGCATCATTAATAGCATAGTAGACTGCGCGGAGCTGCTGCAACAAATAGGATTTAACACAAACTTTAAAACTAGATACCTACCCTAAAACTTTCCATCTTCCAACGTGTAAAACCAACTACAGGCAGAACACATTTTTGATAAGGTCATGCGGATGTTTTAACATTCTATCCAGAGAGCTTGATATGGATATTTTCATTGATCCTCCCACTAAACTAAAAAGAATAGTGAGCGGTAAATTTTTTTGTACATCCTCTTTTTGATTATTTTCTTAAGTCGTAGAGGTATAAACCAAAATTGGTAGAAATTTATATTTATATGTGTACAAACTTTTAGATTAAGTATAAGTAGTAGTCGTCCTGTAACTTTGTTTAGCATTAATTTAAGTAGCTTTTTGTGGAAATTTTTAATTAGCCTTCAGTATTAAGTCAGATACCTACTCATTTAAGTTAGCTGTTAATTTCCTGAATATTGTTAAAATAAATAAAATTGAGAAATATAGGATTATCTTAAGTAAATAAATATGCAGAGCGGACTTATGTAACTAACAGTTGGAGATGTTTTCGTAGGTACGTGACTTACTTACTGCTTTATACAACACAAAATGTATAAGAAATATAAACTTATGAACGAAACGAAATACTGTTCTCACATAAATATACTTAAGTAAATAGCACGGCAATCGCAATAAAATTCATTATAAAGGCATTGCTCTCGAATACGTGTTAAAAGCAATTTCAGTCAATTACATTCCAAATTAATACTAAATTAAATTTATATCACAGAATATATTAAACATGGATTTATATTTATAATTTTTTTTATTTACCTCCTTCAGAAATTACTATTGTTTGAGTGACTTTCTGGTATATTAAAGAGGCATAACAAACTGATGATTTGGGAGCGATTTCGAAAGCATGCGTAATCGAAGCGACTTTGGATCGACGACGCCGCGACTTTGCCGGTTCGCGAGCTCGCTGCGCTCTATCCTCGGTTTGAAATTGCTCGCAAATCGCCAGTGTGGAAGGCCTAAACGACGACGCCGCGATGTTGCCGGTTCGCGAGCACGCTGCGCTCTATCCTCGGTTTGAAATCGCTCGCAAATCGCCAGTGTGGAAGGCCTAAATGACGACGCCGCGATGTTGCCGGTTCGCGAGCTCGCTGCGCTCTAGCCTCGGTTTGAAATCGCTCGCAAATCGCCAGTGTGGAAGGCCTCTGAAACTCATCCAGACAATAAACATTTCTGAGGGAGGTAAACATTACTCGTATATTTTATTTTTCTGTTATGTCGGCAGGGTGACAAATGACAATTACACTAATATTATAAATGGAAAAGGATGTTTAGATGGATCGAAGGATGTATGGATGAATGTTTGTTACTTCTTCACGCCAAAACTACTGAACGGATCATGCAAAAATTTTACACAGGTAGTTCTAGGCCTAGATTAATAAAAAAAATATCTTCACCTCCGGAATCAAGGAATATTTTTAGTAATATTTGCTCATTCCTTCTCCAGTTTAGCGCTAAGCAACACATTTAACGATTAATTTTTATTTATACATGGTGTTTAATTAATATCATGAAAAGGAAGAACCTTGTCCATATCTTTTACCACTTTCTCATCCTTAGTCCACCATACCCGTAGCGGAACTTGTTCAAATCATGAACCATTAATTTCTAATGATAAATCCCCTGATATTCAGTGAAGGCAATAAGCGTTATCTAATCCAAAGTGAAATACGATTCAACTCAAAGCAATAAAGGACCAGATTAACATCTACGGTTTATGAGATGGTACTTTATCGCTTCCGTATTCCCTGACTATAACGTATAGTGCGTTAGGTCATCATCATCAGCCTATCTTAGTCCACTGCTGGACATAGGCCTCCCCCAATGAGCGCCACAGCGCGCCCTGTCTTCAGCTTGACGCATCCAGCATCTACCTGCAGTCTTTCGCAGATCATCATCCCACCTGGTCGGAGGGCGACCTACATTATTTTATATATGCGTTAGGTATGTCTAGATTAGTATTCCAGAAGAGAATCGTGTCCAAAGGTAAAAGAAAACCTTCCGAAAATTACAATCAAGTTTTATTATTATGTGCTTAAACATTTCAATGATCTCGGGATCTATAGTGGTCCGGTCTTTTGGTAGGTATCCGTGAGATCATTAAGGGCCAAGTTTTAGTTAAGCTAAATTTTGAACCAGTAATGACTTGTAGGTGTGGGAATTTAAGAAGTTGAACAATTTTAGGCAGTGGGCCACGTAGTTATCACCACTTCTAAATGAATGACCCATTCTATTGAATTAGGTTTCAAAGTTACTTAGATATACCAAATCCGATAGTCAGGCTCAAAACCCTGGGATCCTTTAAGACCAAAATGTTTCAAGCGGAACGGACCCTAACCCAATTTTTTTCTGGATTGTATGTACGATGTACAAAGCTAGGACGTACAGAAATTGTGATGAGAAAATCTTTGCGTGGGAAGTGTTAAGGCGGCGGCGCGCAATAAAATATTGGAATTCTTTTGTTCATTAGCAATTTTTCAGATCTCGGTCTGGAAGTCATAACAAGCACATACAAGAAAAAAAGTTGATTTTAACCTCTCTTTTCACAAACACAAAGCACCTTGAAGCTCAGAAATGTAATAAGTTCGACTTTCAATAAACCTATTAACTAGAACTTAGTGTAGGTATTGATTTTATATATACTATTATTATAATCAATCAGTTTATAAGTCAGCTGAAGTCTATTTTCGCACGTCACAACGAGATTACGTCCCCTCCAATTGGATTAGGGACAGATTAAGAGTGGCATAACGACATTAATGTCACTATTGATTAATCCTATACTAACCAACGATAGGAGTCGACAAAATAAATTAAGACATGGGATATACAGCATCCCACGAATAATTGCGATTCTTAAAATAGGTGAAATTGTATCATAAATGATCGACGTATATGTTTGAATCATCATCATCAGCCTATATTAGTCAACTGCTGCACAAAGGCCTCCCCCAATGAGCGCCACAGCGCCCTGTCTTCAGCTTGCCGCATCCAGTATCTACCTGCAGTCCTACACTACGTTATTATGTTTGAATAGGTGGCTTAAACCTCTTCAATATATAGCAGCCATTTGAATTTTCCTTCCCACGAATAGTTATGCTCGTACTTAACTCGTTTCAAGTTTAAGTCTCAATGGTATATACAAGGTACTTTATTCCATTGGAAATATTATCTATCGATTGTAAACAAACAAATTTGAAAGTTGTTCAGGAAACGATTGATAAAATACACTAAAACTTGAAAATTTGTAAGATATTTATTTGTTATCTAGCCTAAGGTATTGCAAAATCGAGGCACATAAATATACGTTTATACATACATATATCGGCAAATAAATATATACGCTACTATTAACCGCTGAGAACTTCGACTGTTGAACTAACAATTTTATAGATATTTTTAATCCAATTTTGTCATCCCGATGTATATATATATTCGGTTTATTTGAGTTAGGTTCGTAAGGACCAGATTGCATAACGACTAAAACGACTTAGTTTTATAAGATTTTGGTAGCTAAATGTCTAATTGTGTGTCTTAATAGTAGAATGCCTGGGTTTGAGATTGGCATTTGTTGCTAGTTATACTCCTGATTCCGATGACCGAATGCTAACTCATTTTATCCTCCATCTGTACAGGTGAATGACATTTCTGTGGAAGGCGCCCCGCACTCAGTGGCTGTAGATGCACTTCAGAAGGCCGGGAACGTCGTTAGATTAGTGAGTACTCCGCTAAGTTCGTTTGAGAGCCCCTGTGACAAGTGGTCTTTGACGAAACTTTAGCAAACAATAGCGCTTGGACGCAGAATGTTAGACATAAATTACATGCGAGCTTTAATCTTCAACTTGTGTAATAAGGACCAGTTTTGGCGTTTAGTATTGTTTGGTTGAGTGTTTTGTTATGTTCTTAGATAATTTTAAAAGGCTTGTTAAAGTTTAAGATTAAGATTATTATCACCTCCATTTACAAAAACACCGCCATTTACAAAAACACCGCCATTCACAAAAACACCGCCATTTACAAAAACACCGCCATTCACAAAAACACCGCCATTTACAAAAACACCGCCATTTACAAAAACACCGCCATTCACAAAAATGTTCTCTTCGTTAACTATTTTAAATAAGAACATTGGTTTCGGGTGTTTTGTTTTTTTCTAAATATAATAAAAAAATATGTACCTATGTTATGTATTCTATTATTTATATCTGTCATCAAGTACACATACAACAGTTTCTGGCTGCTTAGCTTGGAGCTAGATGATGCCGTGTTGATTGTCTCTATGTTATTTATGTGTAAATTCAAATAGCTATATAAATACAAATAGGTACAAATTTGTATTTGTATGTATGTAGATGCTTTACTATATTTCAATGTGTGGATGTATCACAAACACATTAACAAAATTGTCAAAACGTATAACATTAATAAGCTTTCTTTTCCCAGCTGAAGCCAGACCTTTCTTATTCTAACTTTGTTGAGCCACCACTTGTCTGGGATCTCTACTCCGCATAATTGGTTCTTTTATGGCTTCCGATCTCTTAGAAAACTAATTTAGATCCGTATATCTAAACGGGCTTAAAGTTGTACCGTAGTTTTGGGTTTCGGTTGAAATTAGTTTGAAATTGCTTCATATGACCTGGGTTTTATGTCTTTTAAGTTTCATAGGTGATTTCAACTCTCAGGTACTTACGTATCTACAAAATATTTGTCTCCACACTAAAAAAAACTTCGTTCATTACGGAAGGTAAGTCCAGTAGTGGACTAGTTCAGATTGATGATGACTGGTTTTTAATTTGTGTGGGATGCAATTCAGACCCGTTTACGTCAACTGATTGAGCTGAAATTTGGCATACTTATGTAAGTTCGGTGTCGGACAATGCCATGGTACCATCGAGCTGGTCTGGTAATGGAGGTGCAAGATGTTATAAAACTTGTGTTGAAAAGTTTTTATTAAATATTACAAAAATATTTCTTACAGAGAGTACGCCGAGCTCGTCGGCCAAAAGTAGTGACACTATGGCGAGGAGTGCGTGGCCTCGGCCTCGGGATAGCGGGCGGTGCAGACGACGCGGGGGGTGGGGGGGTGTTCGTGTCGCACATAGCGGTTGGAGGGGCGGCCCACCATGACGGTAGACTGAGACTAGGAGATAAAATTTTGGCTGTAAGGGATGAAGATGTAAGTATATCAGTCATTTACCTAACGCGTGACAAAAAGAGAATCAAAGCAGACTTCTTCAAAATGACAAACAGAGAGATATGTTGTGTGAGAAATTTGTTTTCTTTAGTTTCAAAGGACTTCGTTGAAATTATTCAAAACTTGTCTGTCTCTCAATCATTTAAATTGTAAATACTAATTTTAATTTGTTTCTATTATTTGATTGTAACTTTCGTTATTAATTAAGTAAGTTTCGTTATTAGTTAAGCTTTGATGAAATTGCTACAGCCATTTTAATTCTTATGAATGTAGTTGGTGGTTTTTAATTTTTTGTAATAAAAAATCTCTCGGCCGCAATCTCCCCTATAGCCCGATTACCCAGTCCATCCCTCCATCACAATAGCCTGGTTTTATTTCTTTAATTTTTCTTTGTAATAGACTCTACGTCTGGCGGATACCATCTTATTGTGCATCCGAGGATGATACCCGCTATGTGTAGCCATCACCTTTAGATTAACTTCTCAAAGGGCCTCTGTGCTGTTGGCTTCGGCCCCACGCAAGCCTTCCAAAGGAGGTCACTTTATGGCCCGAGATCATGGTAAATGAGAGACATAATAATTTATGCTTTGATCTCTTAAACAGTGCGGAATATTGTTTGACATGTTTGTTCTTGACCTAATGAACATATTAGAGGATTCTTTTTTATAACATGAAGCTCTTTCAATCATTAAATATCTGTCAGTCTATTAGCTAAGCTTATAGAATGATAAATAGACCGGTTTTTAAATACACCTATATTTAACTTTTTCTTTTACTATATTTTTTAAGATGCTAAATACCATTTTACTAGGTTAAACTACCCCGAGTCTTCTAGTCATCCATACTGAAATGATTGAAAATGAAAGTTTTCAAAAAACCGCTGGGGTAAACGTGTTCTTGAGTGGAGACCGCGACTCGGCAAACGGAGTGTAGGTCGTCCTCCGTACGTCTGAGATGACGACCTGCGAAAGACTGATGCTGGATGCGTCAAGCTAAAGACTGGGCGGTATGAAGCTTGGGGGAGGTCTATGTCCAGCAGTGGACTAACATGGGCTGATGATGATGATGAAATCACACCTACTGAACAGAATTCTAATAATATTCTGTTCTTCACAGGGAATAGAGACATCGTTAGTAGGAGCGACGCACGCGCAGGCTGTCACTGCGCTGCGTAACACGGGCGAACACGTCACGCTGGTGGTGTTACCCGCAGCGACCTTCCCACCGGTGGCGAAAGCTGCGCCACTTTACTCTAGTACGTATCTTTTTATACACATTCATAGCTTCGTTTTGTCTGGGTAATAAATAAATTAATAATTAAATCTATAGTTATGCCAGTTTTCTGATTTTTGTCTAACGACCTTTGTGGCGCGGTGGGCGATGGTCCGCCTGCGACGGAGGTAGCGGGTTCGATTCCCGCCTCAGGACAAATTTGTGTACGATCTGCAGTTACGGGTGTTCTGGTCGTTATCTATGTATAAAAAATCTATCTATGTAATATCAATATATTACATAGATAGATTTTTTATACATATTATGTACATATATCAGTCATCTTGTACCCATAATACAAGCTCTGCTTAGCTTGGGGTTAGATGATGCTGTGTGAATAGTCCAGCATTATTTATTTATTTATTTTATAAAGGTACCTCTTACTAGTCGCAGTCTACGTCCATAGCAAACCAGAAATATGATGGAAAGAGAAGGTAGTCTGTACTGGCTTCTTTACCTTTCCAGCCGTAATATCCTCACAGAGATGACCCTGAAACTAATAAAAAAAGTAGGCTTAAAAATCCCTAGACGGTCAAAGTTGAGACCGTTACATATTTCAATGAAACTTTCCTTCAAAATTACCGAGAACATAAAACATAGAACACAAAGACACGCTTTTAATAAGGAAACTTGAATTCCCGAAACGAGCATGGAAAATTATGCAAAAAGGACTTTCTAAGGCGTATTTTACAAGTAGTACATTTTGTGTGCAGCCAAAACGCAAGCCACGTCGTGTTCAACCCTGCATGAGCTTTTAGAAGAGGAACCGACTGAAATTCCAAGGTAAGCTTTGTTTATTGTTATAATTTTTTATGTTTTGCGGTGCAGTAGTCAAAAGTCAAAGTGCTTTATTTCCTTCAATTCTCTTGGAAGAGTTATGTTCAAGAGAATTGTCTCACATATCAGTGACATTAAATGACGAATATTTTAAGAATGTAAGCGACATTCTTAAAATATACATTTAATTAAATACCTGCAGGTAGATGCTGGATGCGGCAAGCTGGAGACAGGGCGCTATGGCGCTCATTGGAGGAGGCCTATGCCCAGCAGTGGACTGCTATAGGCTGATGATGATGATGAATAAAATACCTACGTAAATATGAAAAGCATTTGAATAGGTTTATGGTAGACAAATACTACAGACAGATACCGACCAGGTGGGATGACGACCTGCGAAAGACTGCAGGTAGGTGCAGGATGCGGCAAGCTGAAGACAGGTCGCTATGGTGCTCATTGGAGGAGGCCTATGCCCAGCAGTGGACTGCTATAGGCTGATGATGATGATGAATAAAATACCTACGTAAATATGAAAAGCATTTGAATAGGTTTATGGTAGACAAATACTACAGACAGATACCGACCAGGTGGGATGACGACCTGCGAAAGACTGCAGGTAGGTGCAGGATGCGGCAAGCTGAAGACAGGTCGCTATGGTGCTCATTGGGGGAGGCCTATGTCCAGGCGTGGACTAACATAGGCTGATGATGATGATGAGACAGATACTATTTTCGATATAAGAAGGAAGGTACAATGTACCTATGTCTCTAGAAATTGATGACAAACCTCAGCATACCAACAAATTTCGGGTGGCAATTTAAGTTGAACATCATATGGGTTTGAAAGTAAATTGCAAAATTTACAATACAGTGTGGGTTCTGGCACTAATTCTAAAGCAATATCTTAGTTTTATGGTTATTGTTTGGCAGCAGCGTATCGGAACTAAATGTATATGTTACGCTTCCCAAATTTTACCGTGTCCCTGAATTTATGATTCCAAATTTATAAAAGCACATGTTTACTGTCAGGTGAAATTTGCTCAGGCAAATGGTTATGATAAAAGCTGAAATATTTCGTGATATCCTTGGCACAAATATAAAAATAGTATATTATCCATGGTAGCGTGCACAGTCAAACGTAAATGCGTAAAAGGTGTGCTACTGTAGGTTTTTTGCTCGAATTAAAATCATAATTTCCATCAAAATGAAAAATAAGATTTTACTCATAAACGAAAATTTATTACCAACGTTTTTAATTTTGCAAACTAAACAAAAGCGGCTCGAAAAAGGTGATTTAAATTGAGAGTCATTAAAAATCTCAATAAGTTGGTATCTCACCAATCCTTTCTTCTAATTGCTTCTTTTGAAGCGTGGTTCAAGTGGTTAAGTTTGGCTCGGTTTGTTCTTACAACTCTGGAGGGACAAACATTAAATATTTGTTTAGGATCTGAGCGGTTTTCCAGGGTTGTACAAAGGAAATCTTATTGAGGTGCAAATTTATGTCATTTTTATTCCGTTTTGAAAACATCGTAAAAAGAAAACCGATGTCTTTCAATAGTAAATACTTTGTATAGATTATTTGATTGTAATTTTCTTTGTTAAGGGCCCATACAACCTCAACTTTGTGTGAAAAGGCTAGACATATGATTTTGCGTTCATAAGAGCGGGACAGGGCATTGCAACGCAAGTTCAAAAATCAAGTTTTAGCTTATTACCTATTAATTAGGACATTATTTGAAAAAACCGAAACATATAACATTTTTATTTATACTTAATTCTATTACCACGCTTATTGTCAAGATCTGAACTTCTGTATTTATTGAGAAATTTAGGTTTTAGTAAAAATTTAGAGGTAACTTTGCGATTTTTTTCTATCGAGAAAATTTTATGGAATCGTGTTTTCGAAACACATGATCGATAGATTAAGTCCTGAACTTTACCATATATCAATTTCAAAGTTAAATATTCAGTAGTTTAGACGATATGGACATCCGGCGGAGTTGAAAATTAGCAGTTTGAGGTATTATACACTCTTAAGTAATAGGAATCAATAATCATTGTAATAAAACAATTTCTTGTTGTTAAAAATTGTTGATGTGTTACAAGGAACAACAAAGTCATTTAAAACGGGATATTCACCATGATTAGATTTTTGAGTTTTCCAATATTTCGGCACAGTTTCATGCGCCATTTCTGAAGTTTTAAGGAACAACAAATTGTTTTTCATAAGGCACAATCCGTTCTACTTGCTTGATAGATTATATTATTGCTTATACATACATATTATATTATACATAGACAGTACATCTTTCACCACTTCTTCTCTACTTCTCTATTTGAGATTATTTTAGTGCTCTTTCCACCTCTAAAGTAAGTTTTCGTGTGAACTTGTCTCCCCTTAACATTCTAATTACAACCCTGTCTTTCAGCAGTTTACATTGTATCCTCCCAGGACCGTAATTAGGTGGTATTCTGGTCGGGTTTGTTGGCTTGAAACAATACCGTGACTGCCCCCAGAGCGATGTAATAGAAGTGATTAGGTCTTGAAATAATATTTGGAGAAGGTATTTAGGACATTACACCTAAGGGTCGGAATTCAAAAGCCTCTTGCGAGATAATCTTCGAGGATTATCTTCGAAGTAATCTGTCTTTTACAGGATTAACTTGTTGTTTCTGAGTAATGAAACTGATTGAATCTTTGAAGGTATCTCTCAGTCTGGGACATTAGTGAGGAGACATCTCGTCAGTGTGTTGTCTGTGGGATTTTAGCTCCCAAAACAGACAAAGTTATTTCAAATACTTTTTTCTTGAAAAGTGACTTGATCCAATATGTTCTCGCATTCTCGCATATAAGCGCAGCTATTCAAATGTCATGATCTCACGACATACCACAGTAAAATTACGTAGCAATTTTTTATTTTTGTGGAAAGTATTTTCTTCTACATCCGTTTTTGTGGCACCTCTCTGGTATCCATTTCTCTGTAAACATAGAGATAAAAGTATATAGCATATAGCCCAGCAAAACAGACAAAAAGACTACTGCCACCGTCACACTTATACAACGACTTTGTTTTGTCCGTATTTTTATTGGTACGCAATTAAAGTACATAGTATATCGTACTAGATGCGCCCCGCGGCTTCGCTCTCGTGGAAATCTATGTGTCAAATGATTTAAAAACCTTCCTCTTAAAAAAACTCTTTCTATTAAAAAAAAATCCGCATCCAAATCCGTTGCGTAGTTTTAAAGATAAAAGCATACATAGGGACAGACAGACAGCAGGAAGCGAATTTGTTTTATACTATATAGTGATAATTCTGGCAAGTTTCTTTTTCCCCAGCTGCGTCAGAATGGTCCGCCTAGTCCGCTCTGGGTCTCGCCTTGGCATGGATATTGTCGGCGGCCTGGGCGGTGAAGTGGAAGCCACAGCTGACGATGACACCTGCGGAGTGTTTGTCTCAGGGGTATCATCTGGTGGTGCTGCGTATGGCATGCTGCATCGAGGAGACAGGATCCTGAGCGTGGATGGACGGGATCTGACGAGGGCTACGCATGAACAGGCTGCGGCTGCTTTGAAGGTAGGATTCAAATTTAAATTCACAAAAGTCACTTATATAACGACCGATGTGGCGCGGTGGGTGAAGGTCCGCCTGCGACACAGGAGGTTGCGGGTTCGATTCCCGCCTCGGAACAATTGTGTGTACGATTTGCAGATATTTGTTCCGAGTGTTCTGGTCGTTTTCTATGTATAATAAAAAATATCTATCTATGTAACGTATTGTATTATGTATATAAGTTATCTAGTAACCATAACACAAGCTCTGCTTTCCATGGGGCTAGATAATGCTGCGTGAATTGTCCAGCATTATTAAATAAATTAAATAACGGAATATTAGTAAGCTAGCTGTCATGATATTGCGATGTTTGTGTAGCCGCTTCTTCGTCAAGTGCTGTAATGTGAAAATTAATATATAAAAAAATAAGAATACACCATGATTTTATTTTTGAGTTTTCCAATATTTCGGCAAAGTTTCATCCGCTATATCACGGAATAACAAAATTAAATTCACAAGCCCTTATTTCCATAGACTTACAAAATAAGCACTTAGACAAGTAAAATTTTATGCTTTAAATTATTATCAAATAAGAAATAAGGTGTTTTTGATTTTCTGTTCACTTACATCTTTTGTCCACAAGTGGACGGATTTTGAACAAAAACAGATATCTGTTTCTAGCCTATATCATAACATTTAATCTGCCTTACAGGGATTTCACTTGACCTAAGAGAGTATCATCTCTTTCATGTGTCATGTACCTTTTTTTTGATTATTTTTATTGTTAGCATAAAAAAATAGAATGATATAGAAACAGTGTAATGTCCCTTTCTCTGTCTTACAGGGATTTGACTTGACATAAGAGAATATTATCTCTCGTAACATAAGTAACTTTTTTGTAGTAAATTTTTTTGATTTGATTTGAGTAAGAACCTACAACACAACAGATATTTAAAACAATTTCGTGTCTTGATTTTGGCTGATGACAACCTCCCTGCCTAGGCGACCACTAACGTTTCTTACAAGCATACCCACTTAGAGTACAATAAACCACTGCAATTATTTATCTACTCAAAAGTGTTCGTCATTGTAAAATCCTTTAGATCAAAGGCCATTTAGATCCTTCATATCTAAGGATATACATATATATCCATCCATAGATCTTTGGCGCTCATTGGGGGAGGCCTATGTCCAGCAGTGGACTGCTATAGGCTGATGATGATGATCCATAGATAGATATATCCGTCACATTGGCAAATTTTGTCGTCATCAGTCTTTTCATTCTCCAAAGATCTTTTACTATTCCATTTTCCTGGTGCGATCGTAATACGCCCAAGCTTTATACCGCTACCTATGATCCTTTGTGGTGAGCTCCTAATACACACACTACACTTCACCGGCTTGAATAAAAGCTTTTCCTCAAGTTCAAAGATATCTTATTTGTGACATTCTTTTCGCTGTTTCCTGTTTCCTCGTGACAAGGGCCTTGTAAGGGGAAATCCGCTGAATATGTATAATACAGCAACAAACATCCTCCACACCTTTTCGCTTCCTGCCTGCTCTTAGAAAGATTTAGTTGAATAGTGTTAGGCTGCTTTTATACGACTACTATGCAAGGAATTGCACTATAGCAGTCGTAGTAAGCTGTGTAGCTGCAAATAATTGCATTATAGCAACTACTAACAACAAAAATGTATATAATATTTTTGACCAACATCTCTATGCTTTAAGGCCTATGGATATGTGATGATTCTGTATCTATCCGATAGCTCAAGTTATAAGGCCTCCCCTATAAGGCCCTTATTAAGGGGAGGTGTAGGTCTAGCCAGCAGTAGAATGCTATAGATAGGCTGTTGTTGTTGTTCTCAATTTCATGAGAGTTAACTGAATTTATATTTTATCCAGTACTCAGGCACATCAGTGACGATAGCAGCGCAGTACCAGCCAGATCAGTACGAGCGGCTGCGCGCGCGCATCCGAGCGATCAACGCAGCGGCCGCCATGTCACCGATGGTGCGGCATGCGACGCATGTGCCAGTGCATGATGTGCATACTATGTACCCTAGGTGAGTTTCATAATAATATCCTGTTATTCCACATATCTTAATTCGTGCATTCTGGCGATCAACGTGGTGGTTTCCATATCGCTGATGATCTAGCATGCAACGCATGTGTGAATGATGTGAATTGTGCTAATATACATACATATTATCTCATCTAGGGTACATTACATACCCTAGATGAGTTCCATAATGTACTTTTTTTACTTCATTTATTCATCATTATGCTAGTCTGTTAACGATCCCAGGGCGAGTCTGCAGGTACAGGCTGATGTACTATGGCGTACCATGAGCCGTACCTGAGGCTGTCTTCATATCTTCAGATTGCTGCATAGTATTTATTATCATTAAAAGTTAAATAATGATTATACATACCTATGTTGTTTTTATCGCATAATGGATGTATTCTATTTTAATAATAACATAATAAAGCTTCGTTCTAAACAAATTTATCAAGAGCGTGATTAACTTTGACTTAGAAAAATCTTTTTAAAGGAGATTTTACAATGTCTTCCTAACTGTTCTAAAAGAATCTACATTCTGAAAATACCTTGCCCACGTTATTGACGACCGATGTGGCGCGGTGGGCGAAGGTCCGCCTGCAACGCAGGAGGTTGCCGGTTCGACTCCCGCCTCGGAACAATTGTGTGTACGATCTGCAGATATTTGTTCCGGGTGTTCTGTTCGTTTTCTATGTATAATAAAAAAATATCTATCTATGTAATGTATTGTATTATGTAGATCAGTTATCTAGTACCCATAACACAAGCTTTGCTTACCGTGGGGATAGATAATGCTGTGTGGATTTTCCAGCAATTTTTATTAATTTATTTTATTTATAATAAATCTTATAGATGCTTGTAAAGCACCTCGCATAAATATTTAAGTCCCTTCACAATCCTGCTCATTATTTATGAGAGAGCTCAATAGTCCCAACAATTAACTAAATCTGTTTTGAACTACACGTTTGTCAAGCCTAGGGTTAATTCATTTATGGGGTAGGTTGTGTTGCTCCATCCAAATGGCTTGGAGTCGGAGTCATGGTCTACTTGGCTCGCTGCCACATATTCTAATTAATAACCGACTCCTAAAGGCGGTAGTTCTATGTTTGGCTGTAGGTTTTCTATATTTGTAGATTTCTCCTTTCAATTGAGGACCGATTTTGATGACTATTTTGGTTTTGTTTCGAAAATAATCGCTTGGTGGTCTCTTAAAAAAATACCTATAGTAAAGGTTTTAATTTGTCATACAAAACTAAAAAACAGTTGTCACGCAATGTAAAAGAATTCGAAGTAGTTTTTTTAAGCATCATTATAACAATGTCTACCAGCGGTATAAGATGAACCAAATGTAAAGATATATAAATCATCGCTATGTATCCTATAGTAGGGGGTACTTATTCATGATATGAGCTGAGCGCTCATGTTAAATCCGACCCCTTTCTTTTATAATTTTTCATCAAATTCTACGTGTATAACCTTAGTTATTTCAAAAACCCATTTTCCCTCAGTAGTCCCTCGTGTTCTTCAGTAGCTTGATTATGCTCACTGCTAGTTAAACTTGTGCATTTCGACATCATCATGCGCTATCCACATCCATTGCCACCTCACAACGCGTACTATGTCGTCGACCCATCTTGCAACTGAGCGACCGATTCTTTCTTCTCTTGTCCATCCTAAGTCTTGGCATCCAACCAATCAATATAATATCTATCAATTTGAAGACCTCTGAGGCGCGGTGGACGAAGTTCCGCCTGCGACGCAGGAGCTGGTTCGATTCCCGCCTCGGGACCAAATGTTTGTACGATCTGCAGATTTTTGTTCCAGGTGTTCTGGTTATTTTCTATGTAAAAAAAACTATCTAAGTAATGTATTGTTTTATGTAAATCAGTCATCTAGTACCCATAACACAAGCTCTGCTCAACTTTAGACTAGATGATGCTGTGGATAGTCCAGCATTATTATTATCATTAATCAATGTCCACTTTTTGTCATACGTACAAAAAACAAAATATGCGCCAATGTTTGCCGCTAGTCTCAATGTTTATTTTAGTTTGACTATATTTGCTGCAACAGATGTGAATGAAAATCTGTCATAGTTTTTTAACTTTTTATTGATGATATAATTTGATTTGATTTAATTTATTTAAATTTTTTCTAATTTATTCTAATTTATTACTATTCATTTTAATTTAATTTAATTTTAGCTCGTAAGAATTACTAACATTTATTATAAGATCATTACTAACAAATTATGGATCTGTAGTAGTCCGAAATTTTTTTTTTTTTTAATTTTTTTTTTTATAGTTGCCAAAAATACTTTTTCGATGGCATGTTTTTACCTTATTGGTTGAACAATTTTGTTTCGGTTGATCGCTTTGGATAGGATGGGACAAACCCTATTAATATCTGTTGTTTGAGATTACTTCAGCTGGGCACAAACTGGTTTGCAACTTCTGGAAGCTAAACTCATATAGCTTTTCATATAAGAACATAATAGTATTGATACCATAGCCAAGATAATGAGCCCTTGTATCTAGGTATACATGTATATATGTATACTAGTGAAAGCTTAGAGCAAGGAGTCAATATATTCGACCCCTAAAGGTTAATTATTTTAATTAAAATATTTTTTATTAAAATTATTTCCGTGTTTATGCAGTTCAAATACAAAATATTGCACTCACTATCAGTTGCAGCAATAAATATAGATGACATCCCAGATGACATTTCATTTTATCGTATTTATTTATTCTGAAGTTTTATGACGTAAAAGTAGCAAATGAGATATGTATAAATAGGTCTAATAGTATATAACAAGGTTTAAAACATTTTGTATTATTTTTCTCTTTAACATCGAACTTATCGTATTATTTTATTTTTTTCATCGATAATTAATTCCAACCATATCGCAGTGGGTACACGGGTAAACAGGAATTACCCCTACACCCACCGGTGGGTGAAGCCAGTGGGTGCACGGGTCGCGGGTCTAAAGTTCCTATTATGTAGGATGTAAGAAAAAACTACTAACTTAGAATAATTTACAAACGTTTTACATATTACACATTAAAAAAACATCATATTATTTAATACGCTTACGCCTATTTTTTTAAACTTTTGTTATATTGTTGGTAATCTACATATTTTGTTCCATATTTAATCCCGTTGAATGGGAAATGACTCCACACGTAAGCCGTTTTGATTCTGCGAAACCAGACTCAGATATTAGTTTATGTAAATTCAAGCTTCTTGGATTATTACTCGCATAAATTACTATGATACTATTTGCGACTTGTATGGGTAAATTGTACATTAGGCGGAGCTTAAGCTTCAGTTATGATTGATTGGTTTAAATGGTTTTTTTCATAGTAGTTTTATAAAGTTTTCGTTACAAGCATCCAACTGAATAAAAAGGAGTTTTTTTTAACAATCAAATTATTTCCTGATGTATTGAAAAAAGGCTAACTGAGAGTCGAACCCAGACTTCTATGCTGTAGATTGTAGAGGTAGAGTAGGGTGCGACCACATTATAGAACTATTTTTTTTATGATAGAAAAAGAAAGGAATATCGGAATCGTATATGGCATATGGATTTTAAAATTTCTTAGATTAATCGGATGTTTTCAGTAAGTACCCACCATAAGGATATATCACACATAATACAACAAACATGCACTGGGTCTTTCCAGACATGTTCTATACATATATGTATGTACCTCATTTGTAAACCTAGCTGTAAGTTTCTCCAAAATTTTGTAAATAAATAAATAATGTCCAATGGGACAAGCTAAATCTCTCCCTATATTTAAACATATGGTCTATGAACACTTTCTTTCTTAGACCTCATATAGTTAATATTTATGTATAATAGTGTCTATAATCAATATTTATTTCCATTAACGTATATACAAGTATTTATGTATTTGTAGATGTTTTGTATTGTATATAATTTATATTTAGATTAGTCTATAATACGACACCGTCTATACCTACCTAAACTATAGCTACGTGTCCATCCAAAGGTTGCCTGGAAGAAATCGCTCTTAGAAATAAAAATAGAAAATATTATATATTAAATAATACAACTTAAGAACTAATAATAATTAAAATAATAGGATGTAGACTCGGGGGTGGAAGTGTCTAATGGCGTAATAGCGAGGAAACCCGCTCACGAGCAGTCTTCGCGATGGTGAAATCGGGGCCGCACCTCTCGACACCCCTCAGTCGTTTGCGCCGATGTTGTTCCTCTCCGGTAATTTACTCCGGCCTTTTAAGGAACCCATCTAGCATTCGGCAAGCCACCGTCTGCCACTCTTCTTAACATTATGATTGACTTGTTTACGGCAATCTCCCCTATAGCCCGATTATCCAGTCCATCCATCCATCACAATAGCCTGGTTTTATTTCTTTCATTTTTCTTTGCAATAGTCTCTAGACCTGGCGGATACCATCTTTGGGTGTATCATATTGTGCACCTGAGGATGATACCTGCTATGTGTAGCCATCGCCTTTAGATTAACTTCTCAAAGGGCCTCTGTGCTGTTGGCTTCGGCCCCACGCAAGCCTTCCAAAGGACCGGGTCACTTTATGGCCCGAGATCATGGTAAATAAAGATAACAAATTAGGAACGAATAAAAGAATTAAAATACAATAAGGCGATACGGCCGCCCATTGTGCATCTGTATCTTTGTTTTTTTGTTCTTTACTGTTTTTTTCTGTGTTTGATGTGCAAGAAAGCGTATTTGTATTGTAATGTATAATGTAACTTTATATGTCTGTTATGGAAATGAAACTTCGAGCACGTTTTTCATGTAGTTGATCGCAACAACAAGTCATATTCTTTTAGTTTTATCCGGATAAAGCTGGAAATATTTCGTAAACAAGCAAAAGGCATGATAAATTATTACGAGAACGGGACGCTTACTGATGATTTGTGTGCCGTATTGTTTGTCCACAATTTGCCGCGGTTTTCGACGAAAAAATAAAAATTTATTTGGGTTCCGTACTAGAATAACATGGCCATATCTCGCGTAGAACCGACGGCTGCAAACGTGTTCTTGAGTGGAGACCAATACTCGGTAAACGTAGTGTAGGACGCCCTCCGACCAGGTGGGATGACGACCTGCGAAAGACTGCTGAACTGAACTGAAGAGGCCTATGTCCAGCAGTGGATGATTAATATAACAAGGCCCACTGAGAAAAAAAATAACACGTTCCCCATCATTTGATCGATTTGAGTTCTCTACAATGCGTGGAGGGTATTTTTACCTATTGTATCAGTACACTCAACGGCTGTGAGATTAGTCGGTACAATTAATACAAATATTAATAATTAATAATTCGTTTCGTTTGAGTAGACAGGTAAATTAATATTCTTATAATTTTTCGTATAGGTATCTGGATTATTTTAATCGAGTTCGCGATTGAGGAAAATTCGATTAAAATCGATATCATTAGACAAAATTTTACATACGCTAACTGGCATTATAATGATACGAAATATACTACATCCACGCTCCTAATTTCTTTTTAGTAGTTCGTCTGATAATCAGGAAGTCATGTCCTGATGCTTTTCAGTTTCGATTATTGTGATAATCGATTTTGTTGTATTTTGCTCAACACTTTGTGTTATTTTACAGACAAACATAGGCATCTAATAATAATTCATTAATTTCAAGTATTTTCCATCCTAGTACTAGGCTAATGTTTGTCTAGTACCAGAATGGAAAATACTTAAAACTTTTCATATAAAATATAAATTTCTACCATACATAAAATAAAGCTATTTACTGCCTGCACTTAGATTTAGAACTATTTATATTCGACGACCGATGTGGCGCGGTGGACGAAGGTCCGCCTGCGACGCAGGAGGATTCCAGGATTCCCGGCTCGGAACAATTGTGTGTACGATCTGCAGATATTTGTTCAGGGTGTTCAGGTGGCTGAGAAAATGTCTATCTTTGTAATGTATATCAGTTATCTAGTACGCATAACACAAGCTTTGCTTAAAATGGGGCTAGATAATGCTGTGTGAATTGTCCAGCATTATTTATTTATTTATATTACTTTTCGTGTATTTGTATTTTATTTTTCGTGTTATTTCGTTATGTATTTTTCTTTGATACCCTATGTATTTGGTCACGGTATATTCCCGTACCTTACCGTAACCTGCAGGAGAAGACGAGGACTGGAGACAGAAGGTCAGTGCGCACATTCTCCTCCAAAAATCCTATCCCAGAATTTTTCTTACTGGCGTGACCAGTATTATTATGTTTGACATATTATAAGAATATTCTTATTAATAAGGAACTGAACTGAATTTACTAGCACGTATTGTCGGCGACTAAGTGACTATTTTAGAATCCGAATAGTCATCACAATATAGTCATATTGTCGTAACATTTAAACAAAGCTTGTCCTAACAGGCAGAGTGACTAACCATTTCAAAACGACCAAACCAAAATCAATACGTACTAGTTTGGTTAGTAGTTCAATTGGTCTATCTTCCACATGATTGCATCTACGGGAGCGATGTCTTGAGCAAACAGAGCACTAGTTTTGGTTAGCTTCTTTGCATATATGTATCTCAGTTATTTGAAAGCTGAGGTTAATTCACATTCCTGTAATTGCAATATGAATGGCGGTGGGCGAAGGTCCACCTACGACGCCGGAGTTTGCGGTTTCGTTCCCCGCCTCGAGACAAATGTCCGTACGATCTGCAGATATTTGTTCCAGGTGTTCTGGTTGTTTTCTATGTATAATAAAAATGCCTATCTTTGAAATGCTTAGCTTAGGGCTAGATAATGCTGTGTGTATACACCAGCACTATTTATTTATTTACATATTTTGCGAAAGATGCCTATTTACCTGCTTTCCAGTGAATACAAATACATAATTCTGTATATCACCTCAAATACAAAAAAAAAACCCTCAAAATATGAAAATTAAATTGATTTTACAAAAGAGCCGAATAACCTTCCAAATAAACTTTATTCTCTTTGTAAAACGAAAACGTAGCATATTATTGATATATGCTCAGTAATTCAATTCAATGAAGTCGTACAAACATTTATCTATAAATACATCAAAGGGTTGTTAAATAAAATGTTGTTTTACCAACATTTTAAAACGGGACCCTAACGCTTACGGGCATGGCCCTTCGCCGAATGTATTTTATTCAATCTAAAAGATCACAAGGGCTAATTCCTTGATCGATGTGTTTGGTTAACAGACAACAGAGAACCTTTGGGTAAATAGAATAAACAAAATATGTACCTATATAGGGTGTCCCAGGGTCCTACGAAATTGCTTCTCGCACAAAGGTTGGGGGACGAAATCTAGCATCACATATACAGATGTGCTAGATTTCGTCCATCCTATGGTCTGCCAAACGCCCTGTGGTGTTCGGCAACCATGAGCCATAAGGTAACTGGGGGTAGGTGGAACCAAGTCCAGCAAGGCGTCTTTTAAATGCTGAAAAGCCTAAGGATTGGGTATTTAAGATTTTTTAAATATTTTTCGATATATTACGAAATATGAACTATGTGTTGTAACGTTTTTGTGCAAAAAAAACAAAGCTACAATTTTTTTATTAGGTACCTACATCTAGCATGATAGTTGTTGGAATGACTGAAGTTTTTATTGAATTGGGAAATCAGAAACAAATTTTTATTTTCGGAAACCAGTGTTTTGTCATGGAATATAATTCCATAACAAAATACTGGTTTCCCCACTGGTTTCTCATGAAAATCTATGTAATATTTAAAAAAATTCAAAAGAATAATTATAATGTAAGAATACACGTAAAAGAACACAAATGTGTAGAACATTTATTTGATAATAAATATTATGTCAACAATTTTTTTTCAAAAGTACTTAATGTTCGAAGTTTAAAAAATCGTAGAACAGAAATTCATTCCCTCGGTCCAGAATCACCCCCTTTCGGGTTAATACACGTATTCCGTGGCACCCTGTATAACCTATAAAGTTGAATAGTTACCTAATCATAGGACACTGTTTAGACCTCACAAATTAAACACCATGCGAGTCCTTACCATCATTCATTTAGACAACATAGACGTATCGACAAAGCTCAGCTGTTACCACCGCCAATGCGAGAGTGCGCAATACAAAAGCATACGGAATTTTAGCGCCCAATGTGGACATTACAAGTTGGCAACACTCCAACAGAACATATGGGCTTCTTTAGATTTACTATTGGGGAAATAGGTTAGTTTGTGAGCTTGAAAAAACTTTCGTATCTCGCAGGAGGTAATTGAAATAGAAAAAAAATTAGATTCTGATATTGATATCGATACTAATAATATATTTGTGGTTTGTAGATGCTATTTGCCAACAAGACAGCTGTGTTTGATAAACTGGGTAAACTATATTAATTCATAATTTTTGACGAACGATGTGGCGCGGTGGGCGAAGGTCCGCTTACGACGCAGGAGGTTGCGACGATCTACGATCTGCAGATATTTGTTCCGGGTGTTCTGGTCGTTTTCTATATATAATAAAAAATATCTATCTATGTAATGTATTGTATTATGTACATATATCAGTTATCTAGTACCCATAACACAAGCTCTGCTTACCATGGGGCTAGATAATGCTGTGTGAATTGTCCAGCATTATTTATTTATTATAATGGAATCAATCAATCAAAATACGGCACAAAATATAATCCATAGAGGTATAGCTTTATTGATAAAACCTTTTGACACTATTTAGTGATTTTGATGCAGGAGGTTGCAGGTTTGATTCCCACCGCTGGGGACTAATGTTTGTCCGATTTGTAGATCAGAGAGTTCAGGTTCTGCTTACCTTGGGGCTAGATAATGCTGTGTTTAATTATATATTTATTATTTCCGAACTAATTCTCTCAACCCAAATCATTTTATTTTTCCCTATTCTTCCCCTTTTCCTCATCCGTCCCACCGAAGGTCCAACCCTTTATTGAACCACATAATAATATTCTATTGCATAGAGAAGACCTGCTTATTTCTAATGGTTCATCGTATCGTAGAAAACCCTACCTTACCACGTAAATAATAACGGAGTTTTATCCGCACAAGAAGAATATTCCTACCTATCTTTTATTAATTCGTTTCGTCCCAACAGAATTCTGTCGAAGCATTGTATTACGGAAGCATTGATCGGAGTTCCTGATTGGACTCGTCGAAATGGAGTTTGTTACATAGTATCCGCTATTTCTGTTTATTTTGTATTGAGTTTCTTCAGTTTTACTGGGATTAGCAGATCTGCTTGGACTTTTGTTTAAAAAAAACATGCATACAAGGTTTTCGAACAACATGGAATAAAAAAAGATAAGGAATAATCTTTTTTATCCCATGTTGTTCGAGCTATTGTTTATTTATATTCATCATCATCATCATCATCAGCCTATAGCAGGTAACTGCTGGACATAGGCCTCCCCCAATGAGCGCCATAGCGCCCTGTCTTCAGCTTGCCGCATCCAGCATCTACCTGCAGTCTTTCGCAGGTCGTCATCCCACCTGGTCGGAGGGCGTCCTACGCTACGTTTACCGAGTCGTGGTATATTGGTGGTATATTTATGTTCACATGTTGTTAAATTATATACGTGAAAATCTTCAATTGGCTCTCTGATGCTATTACTCAAATTGATTAAGTTAGTTTAAGCCGTTGATTTTCAATTAATTAAATAAATAAATAAACCGACAAACATCCACAGCTGGACATATATATCCCCCGTACAATGGTTACGCATGCATGCAGTAGGTATTCCTGCTTTCCACTAGAAGATTCAATAGCCTCTATTTTGTTCATACAAATTGTCATAAACGAGCGAGCTACAAATCCATTACGTCATACTTGGTCGAAGCCTACGTCATACTTGGTCGAAGCCTACGTCATACTTGGTCGAAGCCTACGTCATACTTGGTCGAAGCCCTATAGATGTCCATATATGTAGTTTCACTGATAAACCTGCTTTGAAAACCTTCAAAGGCGCATTACCTATAGCGCCTTTGACGATGGTCTCGATGCGTTATCACATTGACAGGGGGAATCTGCTTATCCTGTTAGGTATCTAGATAGTGCCATTCTTATGTTGATGATTCTTTGTTAGTAGCAATATGTGTCTGGTTGGACACTTTTCTGCCAGTATCATTGGAAAATAATTGTAAATTAACTGAGTAGTCAAATTATTGGTCCGTTTAATTTAGCTTCTAGGAAGATAGAAAAATTACAATGAAACATAAATAAATGAAAAAAAAATAGAGTAGGAAAATGTTTGATATCAATTTCTAGTCTCGAAACGAGCTTTTCAAATTACGCTTAAGAACAAGGAAACTAAAAAATATACTGCAACAAATCAGTGAATCCATGACTGGCTAAGTTACTACACCGATAAACTTAAGGTCAGCGCAGACGAGACATTACAGTGGCGGCCACTCACTGCACTGCCCGTCGCGTCGTTGCGGTTAGTGGAGAGACATTATATTGCTAACTCGATAGCGTATAACAAAATACATAAATGTAGCTTTAATAAAATAAATAAATAATGCTGGACAATTCACACAGCATTATCTAGCCCCATGGTAAGCAGAGCATGTGTTATGGGTACTAGATAACTGATATACATAATACAATACATTACATAGAATGTTAATGTTAATAAATTTAATGTTTCTTAGGTCCTTCTAAGTGGAAAAAACTAAATAAAAAAGGCTGGAAAAGGCAGAATTTACAAATATAGAATGAACAAAATAAAAAGAAAATTTAGTCCTGGCTGAGTATGATATTTTTTGGCGTTTTACGTGACAATTTAAGGGTAAACCAGGTCTCTAACCTATCTAAGAAAGAAAATACATTTATTGATTGACAAGTAGGTACAGCTTGTTACTAAATAATTATAGTATCTATAAGTAAACAAGAACATAAAGAAATAAAAAAAAAACTGATCTCTTAAATCTGAATCTGATCTGATTTCATGGCAATGTCGATCTATCTGATTTGACATTGCCATCAGGATATATATTTATTCAGGGTAACCTGTATTATATCTTATAATGAGTTATTGTGGTTATGGTCTACACTACTGACAAAAAAAGTAGTCGCCACCATAGTTTCTGATCGTCTCGTCTGCACTGAACAGAGTCAAGTAGTTTTTGCTCGTTGGAATTGCAATACCTTTCAAGATGTTACATCTGCCCCGAGAGTGTGGGAAAAACTTCCTGTATTACTGTTTCGCCATACTGGACTCGCCAAGATAAATTAAATATTTGGCTTGATACTTGAATCTGGACCGGTTTCTGCAACTAGGCCACAGGTGGGCCCGTTTGCGTGTCGGGTGAAAGAAAGAAAGAAAAAAAATACATTTATTTGACACCATTCATATCACATAGTAAGAAAATATAAAAACAAGAAAAAAATTACAAGGAAATAGATAAGACATACAGGTAAGAACAAATACGTGTTATTTATGGGGCCAAAAAGGTCCCTGTCTGAGCATTGTCGGGTGGGGGGGCTGCTATAGTTTGACCGAAACCGCTGTACCGTTCCTTAAGAAAGTGCGGCTAGGTGGGGGCCGAGGAAAAAGAGCAAGAGTACGCGTTGACGGCAGACTGATGGATCGGAGCGGCCGATATTTCCCCCCGTCTCGCCGCTCGCATACCTCAGGCGCGGTACAGCGGTTTTGGCAAACTATAGTCTAACCACCCCATGTCCTCGAGGAAGGCCAGCAGCTCGCTGATGCCGGTGCAAGCCAGGGAGGCTTGCACCGGCATCAGCGGCGTCCGCGGTGTCCCAAGGTGTTGCAGTCCTTGAAAACATTCTGCTTGCCTTTATTATTACTATCTTCTTAAAAAGCTCTTCTGAAAGTCACATTCAAACTTCAATTTCTCATTTGAAATTCAAACTGTTAACGTGAATCCAATTTGAATAATTTTCCATTATGAAGTGATAATCGGTTTATGTCAATATTCAATTATATGAAAATCGGTCATATTACCGTGAGCTTTGGTTTAATCCGAAGTAATAATGACAAAATTGGTTCATCATCATCAGCCAAATGACGTCACGGACACAGGCCACCACTAAGGATGACCACATTGACTAATCCAACGCTGCACGAATCCAACTACTAGTGTTACGGTAGTCGGTCCACCCACACTGCGCCTTCCGGAAAATTTATTGAAATATAGCTGCGCCCCGCGGCTTCGGCCGCGTTGAATTATTTTATTAATTTTTCCATATTTTTTCACAGTTAAAACCATCCTTGGACTACGACAAACATTCTGCGCCATTTTTCCATATTTTCTCACAGTTAAAACCTACCCTGGACTGCGACAAACATTTCAAATCCAAAATCAGCTTAGTCCTCGACTTTTAGCGACGCAAACGAACAGCGATTGATTTTATATACATAAATTTGTTCACCATTTTTTTTCTCTTTTCAGGTAGCACGGCAACCTTTGGAGACATCCAAGCGAGAACTGAATAGTTAGTGAAACAATTTAATAACTTTTTACCGTTTAAGATCGGAATACATTTTATATTGTGAACATTTAAGTATTGAATTTAAGAATCCACGTTTTTACGATTTTCACACTTGCAAACTGACGCCATCTTTATTTAAAAAAGACATCAATAAGGCATATTATTTAAATGTGCATAATATTGCTTGTAATATTTATGTTCATTTCTATTTCAAATGAGATTGAATTATTTATGAAAGCATTAATGTCTGATCTAGAAAGATTTTCTTATCCATATTTTTCTCTTTCATGTCTGTAGTTATAATAAATAATCTTTATTTAACCTAAAGCACATATATATTCACAACACTTTGGATGTTAAACTATGGGTATGAGATGAGAAAGTGGCTTTATAACGGTATTACGTAATTAAAGACCTTACCCCGTATTATAAGAACACCAACCCCGTATTATAACAAAGAGTCAACGATCTACATAAGCTTGACTTACGCTTACAGGGGAAGATTTGATAAATACGGTACTAACCTTAATATCTTTAGTCGTACCTCGACCACGATTCAACCTCAACTCAAACTCCAAATATGTTTCAGTATGCTTGATCGTAAAAAATCCCTTCATTCGAACTAAACTTGGAAAATTACATACAAGTGAAGAAATGAGCTGTCATCTCAAGGTACCTCGCGACCTACCTTGACTCTTCAGTCGAGTTTGAGTGAAGGATTAGTTCAAGAATTATCTAAGTCGTTGAGCTTTATAATGTAAAGAAGTTTTAAATATAGAAGTGCCACTAGTGTTTTGTGATTTAAATATTATTTATTAACAATCCCTTTTCATAATAAGAACGGACAGACATGACAACGTTGCCACGTCATGAACTTCGACGTATAGCACAGCAACACGAAGTTCGACACCACGAAACTTCGTTTGCGACTTAACGATTAATTTGTTACAAAGTTATACAATTTACTCTTGCACAAAACGAACGTTTTGTAAGTGCGAGCAAAAACAGTTGTAAGAAAGTCGTTTATTTCTAGGGTAGTCTCAAGACTAGGACTATGTTCTGTTGGTACCGTTAATAACAAGGAAGTTTACGAAGTCCATTCCATTTCATTTTGTTCGTAGTATTTTCAAGAGTTGCTCTTGAGAAAATCCTTAAAAGAACTTTTGCTTGATTCATTAATTGATATCAGACACAAACAGCTTTCCATTATTCCATTATTATAATGAGATCTATAGTCGGCAGACTATACAGAAGCTGGGCAGTGAATGTATTGAAATATACTGATGTTGCGTCGAATTAGTGAGCTAATTTAATTTCACTAATAATTAAATTGCTGTACACATGTCAAAACTGTCAATTAAATGCTAAACATTAAAATTGGATACGTGTGAAAATCGTAATTGCGCATTGAATTGTAAATATTTCGAATTGTTTACTGTTTTGTGAAAATCATGTGGTATCCAATGGTTTATGGGTACAGCTGTCAGCCAAACTGTGAAATATGATGTAGTTGTATCATTTGAACGTGCCTTTACTTTAATTTTATGTTTCATATGTAAAGAACAAATATTACATTACCCGAAGAATCGTAGAAGGTAATGTAATATTTGTTCTTCGCACAGAAGTGCGAAGAATATTTTTTACTTGTACATTGCTGGTAATGTAACTCGGTTACGTGCGAGTAACAAGGGGTTTCGTATTTTTGGTCTGTAATTGCTTTGTCCGTATTGGCATTTGAACCTCCATTAAAATTTTGATAATAAATTGATTATGCTCTTGATTTTGACTGAGTGACATGGGTGCTTGGTTTTGTATAAGTTAGTAGACTATAATTATATATATTATCTACCACTTTTTCTTCGTATTTTAAATCTTAATCTTTCTTATTGCAATAATATTAAAGGCTCTATTACTATAAAAACCTTCATAGTTTGTGTTATATATAATTTAGTATACTATACCTACTACCCACTGTTTCTTTGTAGTTAATGTTAATCTTCTTTTATTACAATAATCTTAAAGGCTCTTTTACTATAAAAAAATATAGTTATAGTATGACGTCAATGTCAGTGTCCCTCGTTAGAGATGAATGATTGGTGTTCTCCCAACACAAACTAGGTTCATTCTGGAGCAAGCGGATTAACGTACATTTTTTGTGTTGGAAATAAAGTTCTTAGATTACCCACTTAAATATGTAAGGAATTCATCAAACTGCGATAGTTTTTATAGTAAAGAAACTACGTTCACAGTTAACCACTTAGATTAATGATAAGTTTTAGCCTCTGTTAAAAAATATACCTGTGTAAAGTATTAGACCTGTGTAAACTAGATTAAACAGCTGTATGCATAGCCATTTAGTAATTTTAATATCTGCATTAATTTTGTGTCAATCATAGGCTCATTGTATATTGCACCCATGATGTTGATAGCCCAATCCTTACCGTAATGTTTTCGAACTGTGATATTAAGATTAAAACTAGTTATCGTTGTACGGTAAAACTGAATTGATTATACGATATTGCAGAATTTGTGTTTTATTTTGTCCTTTGAATTTGCACCACTACAACTCTTCCCGCGGGTGTCGTAAGAGGCGACCAAGGGATATCCATCGGGGAGCGGGCAGCAACGCCTCCTGCAGAATAATTTACCACCGAACTGCAATCCCCGCTTGCCTGGGGATTATAGTCACTATCTCCCATGAGATAAAATCCAATTAGGCACATATCTGGAGGAGGCCTGCGTCCAGGAGTGGACCAATGTAGGATTTTAAGGTGAGGTGAGGTGTTTAATTTTGTTTTACCTTCTTTATCTAAGATAGGCAGGTGGAAACGCAGCCCTATCAAACACCAGCTTAGGAGCTTAATCATCATCTTCTACAACTTGTAATAGTCCACTACTGGACATATGCCTCCTCTAAGGAGCACCATAGCGCCCTATCTTCAGCTTGACGCAGCATCCAGCATCTGCCTGTAGTATTTCAACGATCATCATCCCACCAGGTCGGAGGGCATCCTACACTACGTTTGGGTAGTTGCGGTCTCCACTTAAGAACACGTTTACCCCCGTGGTTGTAGTTGTCGGTTCTTCGGCCGGCCCACTGAGTCCACCGAGTTTAATGTTTTCATTTGTAGAGGAGTTAGTAAAGTTGATTTAAAAGGCCTCCTCTGATAAACGCCGACGGCCGCTGGGGCAAACGTGTTCTTGTGTGGAGACCACGACTCGGTAAACGTAGTATAGGACGCCCTCCGACCAGGTGGTATGACGACCTGCGAAAGACTGCAGGTAGATGCTGGACGCGGCAAGCTGAAGACAGGGCGCTATGGCGCTCATTGGGGGAGGCCTATGTCCAGCAGTGGACTGCTATAGGCTGATGATGATGTTGATAAACGCCGTAATCTGAAAAATCAGCATTGAACTATGACGATGAAATACAATCACTTGTTTATTCTTTCATTGATTTTAAAATACAACGTTTTATCGGACATAAAAACTAGAGCAATACGATCTATGCAGTAGCAGCCACTATGGCTGTCAGTTTACAAGCGATAGACCGGAAGGCGCGCCGATAACGCCGGCGTTGAACGCGGCATTGTTCGAGAAAGAAAGCTGGCATAAATACTGGCGAATACTATCTCTCATTCTGTAGAGGAATGATACTGGTGTTTGTAAGTTGTTGTTGTAGAACAGCTTTAGGTTTGATGCGACAAACTTTCGTAGCACACAGATAGATGCAACCGTTTTATATGGATGTTTGGTTTTCTGGATGTATGGATATCTAAATGTTTGGATGTTTGCCAAAAACTACTCAATAAATTAGACTAAAATTATAGAAAGACATAGATAGTTCTAACTGGATTTAAATTTTGAATATAAAACGCGGACATGGTAGATTTATAAATCTCAAAGTAAAGTGTGAAGATAACCTAAACGTACATCCTATGATCTGTAACTGTTACCGCCTCCTTCAGCTAATATGTTGATCGATACCTGCTTTAAAAAAGTTGTTGCTAGGTTTCATAAAGTTATTTTTCACGAGGGATTTAGTTCCCACGCTATTTCGTAGCAGTTCTACGGCGTAGAGGCTACGTAGCACTGCTACGAAACAATGCAAATATTATTATTATAAGTGTAAGGTATGAAATATCAAATGCTTTATTTCCTTAGACTTTACAGTACTCTTGGACACGTCACAGAATTAAAATTACATATTAAAAACTAGGAAAAAAGTTATCACTTTGATTTTTTATTCACTTCAACATCTCCACCGCCACCTCCTCTAGAGGATACCTTGATAGAACATCATCAGCCTATGATAGTCCACTGCTGAACATATGCCTTGATAGATGCTTGCGATGTAAAACACGGTTGCTCATAAAGTTATTTTGCACGAGGGATTTTTAGTAGTCACGCTGCTTCGTAGCAGTTCTACGGCGTAGAGGCTCCGTAGCACTGCTACGAAACAGATCTTGTTTCTGGACCGGTTTCCGGAACTAGGCCACCGGTGGGCCCTTTTTGCGAGTCGGGTGGAACTATCTAATCATCATCATCATCATCATCATCAGCCTATATCAGTCCACTGCTGGACATAGGCCTCCCCCAATGAGCGCCATTGCGCCCTGTCCTCAGCCTGCCGCATCCAGCATCTGCCTGCAGCCTTTCGCAAGTCGTCATCCCACCTGGTCGGAGGGCGTCCTACACTACGTTTACCGAGTCGTGGTCTCCACTCAAGAACACGTTTGCCCCAGCGGCCGTCGGTTCTTCGCAAAATATGGCCGGCCCACTGCCACTTCAGCTTGCTAATTCTTTGAGCTATGTCGATAACCTTGGTTCTCTGTCGGATGTATTCGTTGCGAATCCTATCCTTCAGAGAAACTCCGAGCATAGCTCTTTCCATAGCTCGCTGAGCGACTTTGAACTGGTGGACCAGCCCTATCGTGAGTGTCCACGTCTCAGCTCCGTAGGTCATAACGGGTAGGACGCACTGGTTGAAAACTTTAGTTTTCAAGCATTGCGGTATGGATGACGAGAAGACTCGACGTAGTTTCCCAAATGCTGCCCAGCCTAGCTGGATCCTCCTTTTGGCCTCCTTCTCGAAACTGTTTTTACCCAACTGCAGAATCTGCCCAAGGTAAGTGTACTCGGAGACAGTTTCGAGAAGGTGACCATGTACGACCACCGGCCTTGGATCAATGTGACCATTGATCATGACTTTGGTTTTATCCAAATTCATGCCAAGACCGATACATCGGGAGGCTGAAGCTAGGCCGTCCAGCATCCGGTTCAGTTCCTCAAGCGAATCCGCCATTAAGACTATGTCATCAGCGAATCGCAGGTGTGAGATGTACTCGCCGTTTATGTTGATGCCCTTTCCTTTCCAGTCCAGCAACCTAAACATATCCTCCATTGCGCAAGTGAACAGTTTCGGGGATATGACATCCCCCTGCCTCACTCCTCTGCGCAATTGGATGGGATTAGACTGCTAGTCCTGTACTAGGACACTCATGGTGGCGGCCTCGTAGAGACATCTCAGCACCTCGATATAACGATAGTCTACTTGGCATCGCTGTAAGGAATCCAGAACAGCCCAGGTTTCGACGGAGTCAAATGCCTTCTCATAGTCCACAAAAGCCAGACACAGGGGCTGATTATACTCTTCGGACTTCTGTATAATCTGCCTCACTGTGTGTATGTGGTCTATGGTGCCATATCCTCCGCGAAACCCAGCCTGTTCCGGTGGCTGGAACTCGTCGAGTCTCCTGGCGAGACGGTTCGTGACCACTCGTGAGAACAGCTTATAGACGTGGCTCAAGAGTGAAATGGGTCTGTAATTCTTAAGAAGGGTTTTATCTCCCTTCTTAAAAAAGAGCACCACCAAACTCCCGCTCCACGCCTTTGGAGTTCTCCCACTGTGAAGGACGGTGTTAAAGAGGTTCTGCAGCTCCTGTATTACAGGAGCTCCTCCGGCTTTAAGAAGCTCTGAAGTAATTCCGTCCTCACCGGGGGCTTTTCCATTTTTAAGCTGCCTTAGAGCTAACACGATCTCGTCTTGACTGATGTCAGGCAGTTCATCGGTATAGTGGCGTGTCAGGGTGGCTCTGGAATCTCGGTTATCTCGTCGGTAACGAGGGGCATGTGCAGCGTATAATCGGCCATAGAAATCCTCTATCTCGGCGGATATCTCCAGCTTTGACAATACGGTCCTCCCGTCGTGCGTTTTAAGCTTTGTCAGGTGGCTCCTGCCAAGCTGCTGAGTGAATACTTTGGACCCTCGGTTATCTAATAAACAGTGTAAAATACTTTACACCAACAAAAATGGTTTCCGAAAAGACTCCACAAGACATAAATTAAAAAAGTGGTTTTATCACTTAGAAGTAATCTCTTCAACTTTTGAATATGAAATAGAAATATCATGTGAAATTAACTACGCGGTCAAAAGTGTAGAAAAAAGATACTGTAAATTCTGTATCGTAGAATTTACGTAGCACTTACAATGATTTTTATTTACCTAAATAATTTCTTAATCACTACATACTGTAAAATAATGTCGCTTCCCGCTGTCTGTCTGTCCCTATGTATGCTTATATCATTAAAACTACGCAACGGATTTTAATGCGGTTTTTTAAATACATAGAGTGATCCAAGAGGAAGCTTTACAATTAATTTGACACAGATTTCCACGCGGGCAAAGCCGTGGGGCGCTATTATAATGTAAATTCATAATTATTTTATTAATGAGTACTCTCCTGTAATTAATAATAACTAATTAACAAGATCACCGACCTGTCTCATTTTTTGACATAATAATGTAGCTGTTTAATTTTGCTTAAAACAAGACAGAACATAAAACAGAGAAAATTGTTTTCAGAAAATTAATTTTCCGTTCATTCCAAGTTCAAAATCCTAATACAAAATCCGTTGTCCACTTAATTAAATTTTAGCAAGCTATGTTAAAATCTATGTAAAATTTTTAATAACATTAATTAATCGTTTTGGGATGGATAAGTGACAGACAACGCTCAACGTTTAAAAAATTCAGTTAAGGCGAAGTGGGATCGTGGTTGCGTAGGTTTTACGAGGCAAGAAATAGCGAACGAGGGCCTCGTAGAATAGACTATACAATGTGTATTGTCGAACCTTGATCAAACGAGATGAGCGGATACAAGACATATATTTATCGATAAAAAACAAAAAATAAAAAATTATATGTTAATTTCCTTTCTAATTATACAATACACATTGTATAATTAGAAAGGTTAAACAAGTGTTTATCAATAACCTACCTTATGGTAGACCACAAAAGGTTTGTTTTGTAGGCTGTGTGGTGCCGGCTTAGAATTTGCACCACACTTACTCAAAATCAAATAAGCAAATAAGATATCAACTGGGCGGGCAGCAACGCTTCCTGCAGAATAAGTCTTTCACCAAACTACAATCCCCAACCCGTATGCCCAGCGTGGGGATAATGGGTAGCCAATCGTGTTATGACTCCTATAATTTACTAACCAGAATAATCAACTTTTATCATAAAAAAATCGATGTTTGCTTTGCCCTAAAATTGATGATAAACAAAACCTATGCGGGTAACCAATCCAAACCAGATCTCTCAAGTTAACATGACAATTCGTTTGACTTTGACTCGTCAAACCTTTTAACCAAAGGGTTAAATTTAGAGAACAATGTATCAAAAAAGATCTGAGTTTAATTTGTTCGGGGTTAACAGTAAAGGGTTCGCACACGCTGGGAGCAAACTCAGGGGCTCCTACTAGTCAAATACCAAGAATTCACAAAGTAACTGCTGGTAATTTGGAATTAATTGTCCATTTACCATTTATAACAGAAGAGTTATTCACAGAAACAGACGCGAAGGGTTTAATCCAATTTAATTGGCTTTAATAAACGACGAATGTGCTTACCAAATGACGTTTGTAATTTCTGGGAATTCAAGTAAATTTTTAATTGATGGCCTTTGGGAGGAGGAGCTGCTATAGAGATGCAGAAGGATAAGAGTTCATTTCTCATATCCGGGGAAAATGTAGACATAAGAAGTAAACATATTTTTAGTTTGCCAGAACAGATACGAATAAGAAACATAAAAATAAACCTTTAATTAATCTGTGATAAAATCGGTCTCCACTTAGCATGTGCCATGGTAGAGCAGATCGTACCATATAGCTGGTCGTCCGTGGACACCGATTATCAGTCAAAATTGACTGCGGTGTCATTTCTTCGGAGAGTTGGCGTAAGTTCTTGCAAAGGTGTAAAAACTGTGTGAATAAAAATAAATAAACTTGGTATGTATCTAGTGTAGTTCAGTCATTTTGTAACAGTACTAAAAGACGATCAAACATAGTGCGACCGTACCACCGTACTGTACGGTTCGCACTGTGATCACACAGCTTATTGCACTATCCAGTCGTTTCATTCCATCAACAACCAACCAAACACGTCCTAATAATAAATCAGAATGGCACACCGTTCGCCACACGATCAAATATAGCCCGGAGAGAACCAAGGTCGCCAAGTCTGATCGTCTGTTAGTACTTTTAGGTTTGACAAATGTCGTATGTTAATCAAATTCACTTCGAAAGATCTTTTAATTGACAGATTTTAAGGTTATTTCATTTTATGTTGAATGTTCAATCAATATTAAATTATTATCAAATAAATAAATAATACCGTACGACTAGGAACGCTATTGCATTGAGTTCGTTCACCAGTAAAATAGTTACACATGTTTTTACAAATATTATTACGGTCCTCTGAAAAAGCTCTGCTAACATTCGGGTTTTATGATAGAAAATTCTCTTCACATTTGGCGAAAAAAGACATACCATAAATTGACACCATTATTTCGTTTCACGGAGCACATGTTAATATAAAAACAAATATAATTATGGTCCTCTAAAAAAGCTCTGCTAACTTTCAGGCTTTATGATAGAATATTCTCGTCACATTTTCCGAAAAAAGACATACCATAAATTGACATCATTATTTCGTTTTACGGAGCACATGTTAATATAAATACCAATATTATAATGGTCCTCTAAAAAAAGCACTGCTAACTTTCAAGCTTTATGATAGAATATTCTCGTCACATTTTCCGAAAAAAGACATAAATTGACATCATTATTTTGTTTTACGGAGCCCATGTTAATATAAAGACCAATATTATTATGGTCCTCTAAAAAAGCACTGCTAACTTTCAAGCTTTATGATAGAATATTCTCGTCACATTTTCCGAAAAAAGGCATACCATAAATTGACATCATTATTTCGTTTTACGAAGCACATGTTAATATAAATACCAATATTATTATGGTCCTCTAAAAAATCACATGTTAATATAAATACCAATATTATTATGGTCCTCTAAAAAATCACATGTTAATATAAATACCAATATTAATATGGTCCTCTAAAAAATCTCTGCTAACTTTCAGGCTTTATGATAAAATTTTCTCGTCACATTTGCCAAAAAAAGACATACCATAAATTGACACCATTATTTCGTTTTACGGAGCACATACTTCCTACTGATAAATTGGAGTGACGTGTGAGATTGGCGAGCTTTACTTTAAATCTCGTGAGTAGTTGCTTACCTCGGGTGAGCAGTCCTTATGTTTAACATGCTTTAAGAATTCAAAATGCCTTTGACCTAAGGCCCATCCTATACAAAGTACTAGCTAACTAACAGGCCAAATATTTCTTCTTCGCTTTTTTACTTTAGTCTACATTATTGGAATTAGGGCAATAACTGGACTCACTTGGCCTGCAGCCCTGAGACAGGCCGAAGACAGAGTGGTGTGGAAGCGGTTATCAGCGTCACCGTGAAAGCTTTCCAGGACGGGCACGACCTTCAGCAATGAACTACGACAAAGAAGAAGATACATTAATGGAGCGACTGAACTCTATTTGGATGGCCATTTTCATTTTAAGTATTAGTAGGTATATCGAGCATATTCAAATAACAACGAGAAGAATAAAAAAGTCGCCACAAAGTCGCCAGCCAGGCCTGCCGACACTGTCGGCCGTTTACAAAATTCACTGACGGCGGGTTTGGTGAGTTCAATACCTAATTTTTTTGTCTTGTACAGAACTTGTGTTATGGAATGAAACAAAATAAGATAAGTTTTTAAGAGGCCTCTACGTCATACATGCATTCACTATTATCTTATCACAAACAAATAAATAGTACATATGAAAAGCCGCCAAACTCAAGTGGGAATGGGCTGGATATATGTGGCGTATGTCAGACCAGCAGTGGGCGAAGATAGCAACTGACTGGGTCCCGGACGGACGACGGCCACGTGGAAGGCCTAGGCGCAGATGGCGGGATGAGCTCGACCTATACAACAAAGAGTGGGCGCTCCTTGCTGTGGACCGAGATGAGTGGAAGGCCTTTGCTCTGCAGTGGGACACTCCAGTATAATATAATATAATAAAAATAAAATATCAAAATAATAATCATAAATAAGCCCTACTTATAATAACAAGACGTTTCGCTGCATACTTCAATAGCTTGCTTTTTGTTGTCTGTCTTTTTGTAATCTCCTTTCATATTTTACAACAAACTGAAGTAAATCTGTCAGGAGACTGCCGTTCAAAGCGTTAAGTAGTAAATATTCAGGGAACAAGTTTGTTAAGAATAAAACGTAGAGATATTTTTAACATTTTCCTATTGAAAAGTATCTAAAGAAAAATATGGTAACTTTTTTTTTTCTCTTTACTTCCTTTTATTTGAAACAACCTTCTGTAGCTATGCACGCGTTTTCACGGGATAAAAAGTTGCCAACAGATACGTTATTTAACAAAGATCAAAAATTGTTCTATGGCAACGAATATTTCGAATATTATCGACGACCGATGTGGCGCGGTGGGCGAAGGTCCGCCTGCGACGCAGGAGGTTGCGGGTTCGATTCCCGCTTCGGAACAATTGTGTGTACCATCTGCAGATATTTGTTCTGGGTGTTCTGGTTGTTTTCTATGTATAATAAAAAATATCTATCTATATGTAATGTATTTGTATTATGTATATCAGTTATCTAGTACCCATAACACAAGCTCTGCTTACCATGGGGCTAGATAATGCTGTGTCAATTGTCCAGCATTATTTATTTCAATCTCATGGGAACCGATATAGAGCATTTAAAGTTGCTTGTAATCTTATTCCAAGTCGTGACCTATGTATATCAAAACAAAATTTCAACCCGATCCGTTTCAGACCCTTGAAACTCTCGTATTTATAATATTATTTTGTTATAATTATAACCGGCGAATCGATCGCGTAAGGAATACGATGCTACGCTCTTTGACAGGTATTGTCGATGTGGGAGTTAAGACCGCCACACTGAAATGGAAGTGGGCGGGGCACATTAGCCGAATGCACCCCGAGAGGTGGGCTAATGCTGCAACACCCTGGGTCCTGGAAGGAAGCCGCGGGCGAGGTCGGCCAAGAAAGCGCTGGCGAGACGACCTTAACGCCTTCCTCGGAGATTGGTGGGAGATCGCACGTGACCGCACTGAGTGGAAAGATTTGGGGGAGGCCTTTGCCCAGCAGTGGGACAAAACAGGCTAAATAAAAAAATAATTATAACTCGTTTCTGATCACGGCTTTCTTCCATTGATTGCTTCTTTTTTTTAAAGATAGGTAGTAAGCATGCGAGGAAGCCGGCCTTGTTAATTAAATCGTAGAGCTAAAGGTAAATAGACTTTACTAGAGACTGAGATTAACAAATATCTGATTTGTCGTCGTTTCGTTGCCCTCCATTACGAAACTAACTCGACCTCTCGCATCTCATAACATAACCGAGTTTCCAAATTAATTTTGTTGACTGTAGGCCTTCATCTCTCTAACTTGGACCTTAAAGTCACTGAAATAAGGTGTATGTAGTGCTCAAGAGTTAAGGCACAGTTTATATAATACAGTAAGTAACTGTCGTTAAGGGGTAAGTACACATGACGGCCCGCTCACCACATTAACCTCAGGTAAGTAACGCGACACTTTATTTTCATGATTGTAAGTGGGAAAGTGGCCGCAGCATGATTTTATTTGGAGAGCTTTTACTGCGAAAATGTTTATTGTGTTATTTTATAAAAAAAGGGTCCGCGCTGCTTTTAAAGGTTAATTTTAAAAGCCTTTTAGTCTCTTTGTTTAACAGATAAAAGTTGCGCTTAGTGAATGTGGTCAGACTGCATTATGGTTAAGTAAAATTAAATAATTTATTCCTAAGTGCGGTCGGTCGTTTAATTCAATTAGATCACGCTCAAAGAGGTTCTGATTATTACGGCCTACTCGAAAAACTAAAATCAAACTTTTTGATTCGTGCATAACCTATACCTACTGATAACGTAGTTTTTACGAGTACGGATCCAGGTCTGTTCATGTTATTGTTGATCTAATTCAATTCATTTCATTTATTGCAACAAATATGGTCTTACAAGGTCTTAACACTTTGACTGCTGAAATCACACGGTATGTGTTTCCTACAAGTGACTAATATGCGTAAATCCACACTAGCGCAGCGGCTGAGAAAACACAGATCTTTGTGACTCAGCACAGCTGTAATATTTTTCGAACGAAACGCATGTGCGGCGCAACACAACCGCTGTGTAGAGCGGCAGGTTGATTTTTTTAGGTTAAAAAAAAGATCGCATCGTCGAAAACAAATCGCAGTCAAAGTGTTAAACATTAGAATAGGTAGTGTCCCATACTTCACCAAAACACATTGGCATGCAAACATTTCTAAAACTAGGTATATACCTACAATGTAATTTTTAAATGATTTTAATTATAAAATATGAACATGTCAATAATGTGCATTCTCAATTCTAAAAAATCAATTCTCAATTCAAAATTCTTTATGTCCATGAGTTCTTTGACACTATAGAAAGCTTTTCCAATAAGCCATAATTTTAACTAGATATTCTGTACATCGATGGTTTATGTGGTTCACAAGTAAACTATATATCTATCTAGTAATATCATTTTGCATTCTGGAGATCCACGGGAAAAGGTGATTCCCTGTAGCCCAGCAAGGTGAACCATGCAGGTCATTACAGGAAGACCACAGTTAATATAAACAAGCTTCGCCGGTTTCATTCTTTTAATCGAATAACGAACGAAAATGTTCATAACTTGGCTCTCTTTTACAAAATAAACGAGCACAAACCAACCTACTTTCGTTGGCAGCCTATTTCTTTTGTATTTTAGCGGAATTGGGTATTCTTCTTTTGCTAATAATTTCTTTACATTGTGATAATAAGAGCACTAGTAAAAAAGTGAAACATATTTTCTGCCCGCTATCTTAAATTTTGAAAAAGAAATGAAAAATTAAGTATACTCGATTAACATTTTTCAGGAATAATCACAGTCGTAAATAAGCTTCCAAAAAGATTTATTTTAGTAGCTAAAAGAAAGAACGAAATGATGTCGATATAAAAAAAATACTTGTTTTGTCATTTGTCCAAAAGCGGGAATCGAACCCGCAACCTCCTATCCTATCCTATCTACCTATCGCAGGCGGCCTACATCCACGATAGCAGTCCTGCATGAGTCACATAGGTCGTCAGTAAAATTAGTAAGTTTGTAATACGACTTTATGGCTTTAAATGAAAATACGATACGAGTACGAATTTTAAATGTAATTTCAATTGTATACCGAAAAGCAGCGTTACTGCGAATTAAAAATAAACTTACACGTAAAAGTTGCCAGTAACAAAATTAGTCCGACGGGAATGAGAACAAAAGCTCTTAAAATCCCACTACAACTCTAATGGTTAAGAAATGTTACTAGTGCTGTGCAGATAATTATTCCCGGGCGAGTCATAGGGTTGACGCAAACGAGCTACTTAGAATCAAAATATGCGCTCACGTGTATATGATGGTAGGGTAAAGTCTGGATTGTCCCCTCAGTGGTGATACATCCCACTGCTTAAAATATTTACGATTAGAAATCTAAATAAATAATGCTGGACAATTCACACAGCATTATCTAGTCCCAAGCTAAGCAGAGCTTGTATTGTGGGTATCTGATAACTGATACATAATACAATACATTACATAGATATATATATATTTTATTTTACATAGAAAATGACTAGAACACCCGGAATAAATATCACACAATCGATCCGAGGCGAGAATCAAACCCGCAACCTCATGCGTCGCTGGCGGACCTTCGCCCAGCGCGCCTCATCGGTCGTCAAAAAACTTTACTATTAGAAATTAGTAGTTAGTTGTCGCAATCTAGTATTGATTGGTTCAAAAATTAGCTTATCTTCTAGGCTACATTGTTAACTGTCTAAATTGGATGGTAATTATCGTAAGTTGGCTTTTTAAACAGTGGTTTACGAATCTAACTTTAGGGCAGCTGTGTTTTAATTAGTGGAATACGAATCCAGCTGCCCCAAGCTGGATTCTTATCCTACTCCTTAAAAACTCAAGTTCCGATAATAGCAATCTAATTTTGACAGCCTAACCATGTAGCTAGTTTTACCCTTTGTATAAAGTATCAAAGATAATTTAATTAAAGCAATATTGATATTAACTCAGCAAATAACTAGACCGCGCTAGTTTGCAAGTATAATATGTAGCAAGTAGGTACTTATTAGAAGGCGTGCTTACGACTTGAGAGATGCAAATACACTACGCGTGGAGTGCGTTCTACCTCATTCGAATTCATAAGAATAGTGTAGATAGCTCTAAGAATTAGCAAGCTGAAGTGGCAGTGGGCCGGCCATATCTCGTTAAGAACCGACAACCGCTGGGGCAAACGTGTTCTTGGGTGGAGACTGCGACTCGGCAAACGTAGTGTAGGACGCCCTCCGGCCAGGTGGGATGACGACCTGCGAAGGTGCTGGCAGATGCTGGATGCGTCAAGCTGATGACAGGGCGCTATGGCGCTCATTGGGGGAGGCCTATATCCAGCAGTGGACTAACATAGGTTGATGATGATGATGATGAGTGCAGATTCGCTGTAGTGCAGTTCCGCTTAGTGTGGTCGCACCTTTACGAGTATTCTGGACAAAATCTGACGCGCGCCAGAATAGAACCAGCCACGTTTGGATGTATACAGAAATAGGGCAATAAATAAGGTAAATAATTTGACGATCTCCGTGGTGCGGTGGGTGAAGGTCTGCCTGTGACGCAGAAGGTCGCGGGTTCGATTCCTGCCTCGAGACAAATGTGTGTACGATTTACAGATATTTATTTCGGCTGGTTCTGGTCATTTTCTATGTATAAAAAAAATAATGTATTGTATTATGTATATTCAGTTATCAGGTACCCATAACACAAGCTCTGCTTAGCTTGGGGCTAGATGATGCTGTGTGAATTGTCCAGCATTTTTTATTATTATTTATTAACTCTGTAAGCAGAGTTAATAAATAATAATAATAAGCTTGGGGCTAGATAATGTTATATGAATTGTCCAACATTATTTATACATATTTATTTTAACTTAGGTATTTATAAGGAACCAGATGGTTTAAAGCGCGTAAACAAAGCACGCGCTTCAAAACCCTTGAGGTGTACTCGCTCTTAACCTTTTAACCGCCCGACTTCATATCAGCTGGCGTGCACCCAGCGCCCGGCAAATTAACTAACTAAAAAAACTAAATTCGTTAACAATTTACCTAATATGAACATATTTTTGATAGAATACAGCGTAATTAAATAAAAAAGCTGATTAAACAAGCAGTGATATTTTGGTCGTAAATATACGACTCAGGCGAAATGGGCTCGAAAATATTTGTCGGATTAATCCGACGTAGGCGGTTAAAGGGTTAAAGAGCTTTTTAATATTAAAACTGCATTGCCCCGGGCAAACCAACAAAAGCGTCCATCAAAAGTTTGCACAAACAACAAAGTGATTTACAGACTGAAATATTACGGATAAAATTGAATTTTATTCTGTTATTGCCCGTTTCCCAATTAAAATTGTTGATGCGCTTTTCGGCGATTGCAGAATATATAAATAAAACGATATAAGGTAAAAGTTAAGGTTTAATTGGAGGTAACAACTACAAAATAAAAATTTTGTACAGCAATTAGTGGAACGGATTGAACAGCATAAAGTACAGTACAAATACATAGTTTAATAACAAAAATTAATGATACCAAAACATTTATGTAAGAATCAACAACTGAATATAATTCTTCCTTTTATTTATTATTATTTATTTAATTTTAGCCATTATTGTCCCACTGATGGGCAAAGGCCTCCCTTTTCTCCTTCCGCTCCTCACGATCCAACGCTGCAACAGGCCATGATGGAAGATGTGCCGCGAGCTCTGTAGTCACGCCATCTCATACAGGAATTAATTAATTCTAATTCTTCCTTTTGAATTAATTAACTCTAATTCTTCCTTTTGAATTAAAAAAAATCAATAAAATTTTATTTCCTATCAAATAGAAATTCAATAAAGTTATCACATCATCAAAAAATAACCTACCAACATTATAGCTACTTACGACATTGTTATTATTATTCGATAGTTGATTTCTCGGTTTAGTTAGTTAGGTAGCATATCTATAGTCTATCCATCCAGAATGTAGAATGTTTGTAAACAGAGCCACTGACAGTTCAATCAGCTGATGTAGGGGTGAAAAACATTTTTTTATTTAGGTCACATGTTGAGCTTTGATGGGGGTGCTTTACTGGGCTGGTGATATTTGATGTAAATAATTAAATGGCATAATGAAAGCATCCCTGGGAAATCAGCCTACTTTTATCATTACCTATCCTTATAGAATGGAATAAAAGCTAAAGGATTATGAAATAAAACTAAAAATCATTAGACTTTTTGTGCTCTCAAACGATTTTTCACCTGTGCCAACTCAATTAAATGTAAATGTGCCTGTTTAAAGTATTTTCCTTGAAGCACTAAACATTATTGATGAATTGGAAGAATTCATAACTTATGGACTGATTGTCGCTAAGCAAATATGCAGCGTGAAATCAAACGTTAAATAATCCGGCTAAATTAAAATAATACTCTCTGTAAGAAATATGTATGGCCATAGTGCTATCCTTGATTCGAAATCGTAGTTAAAAAGCAACCAACTGTTTGCAACACGGGACGTCAAAACTGAGATTCGTTAGGGATGGCACTGTTACAAAGACAAAAAATCTCTAGTGATTTTAATCTTTGTTTTTGATCACATAATGTCGATTTGTAAATTGAAATAATTAGATTCTGCATAGAATTAACGTCAGGATTATAAAAAGTAATAAATCTAATAGAATGTATATGTGAAATCGTAATAATATTAGAATTCTATTAGGCCTGCAACATTTCGTGGTGATAACCCTAAAAATCAGCTGATTTCTTATGTTTACAAACATTCTACATTCTGGATGGATGGACTATAGATAGATTCTTTACTTACCAAGCGTTAAACTTAGACTGTGTGACCGGCCATGACAGTCAATCTTAAGACTACTTAGGCACCAACTTAGCACCTTAGCTTGAATATTTAGCTTAACTCTAGCCAACATGCAACATTCAACCTTAAGCTTTGTTTAACAAACACGTGTTTGAGAAAGTTAATATTTTGAGGAGATTATTCCAGAGGGGTCTGCCTTAATGCCCCTGTTATGTCTGGCTGAGTGGTCTATCCACAATATTAGCATAGAGTAGTTGAAGTTCAGAGGGAATTCTTAATAAGAGAAGTGCAAAGATGTTGATTAATACGTGAATAAAGGTGGCAAGGCTGCGGCAGTGAGTGCATTAATCAATAGAAGGATTAACTCTACGAACCTTTTGAAAGAATATGTCGTATATCCTTTGTCGTAGTCTTCATTGCTGAAGGTCGTGCCCGTCCTGAAAAGCTTTCAAGGTGACGCTGATGAACCGCTTCTACACCACTCTGTCTTCGGCCTGTCTCAGGGCTGTAGGCAAAGTGAGTCCCGTTATTGCCCTAATTTGATCAGACCAGCGGGTTGGTGACCGAAAGTGGTAACCGTGGTTTGAAAGAATACAGCTATGAAAAGTTGTGAAATGTGATATTTCTCTCACATTGCGGATTGAATAAATCATTTAGCAAAGGGAAAAAAAAATTATAAGCCGAATGCAGCAAAAAAAAAAACATTGAGAAGTAGGGAAAAAAAAGATATTCCGACAAACCCCAAGGACCGAGGGGTCGTCACCCCTCGAGTTGACGCCGGGGTAATATGGCCAAGCCTCGAGGCCCCTTTCTGTGCCAGGGCCAGGCCGGGAAGAAATTTATTGATTGACAGACTGGCTTCTGACTGCTGCTTCGCTTGCGTTGTTCCTAGCGATTTTAAAGGCACAAAAAAAAACATTAACTATGTTTATCTCGAGAGAAAATGTTTTTTATTTCGTGCCTTTTAAATCCCTCGCGGTCTACGCTCACTACGCTCGCGACTCTATTCAGTCGGCACGTTCAACTAAAAATCGTATTGCCCACATATTGAACTAATTACTATTAAATAACAATACAAAAATAAGTGAATTCTATTGCTTTTTGAAATGAAAATGAAATTAATTAATTTGTTATAAGACTTACACAGAACATAATAAACTTAAACTAAAAGGAAAGGTGTTGGTAAGTACGCGTCTAAGTCCAGTAACAAAATGGCTTTGCCTCGGCATGAGTTGGATGACTAGCATGCTAGCAACCAATGCTGGTCTTTTGGCAACTTGATTCCTTTCGTTCCCTTAGCACTTTCACTCGAGCATTTTCGTCAAACTCTGTCATTGCATTACTCTGCTTTTTTACACCCGCGTAGAATTATTAGGCGCGCACCTGTCACCTGAAACTTGCCACTTGCGCAAACGACGACGGTTCTTTACTTTGCAGGGATCTCATATACTTAATACAATAATATTACATAGATATATTTTTTTTATAATACATAGATAACGACCAGAATACCCGGAACAAATATCTGCAGATCGTACACAAAATTGTCCAGGCGGGAATCGAACCCACAACCTCCTGCGTCGCAGGTGGACCTTCGCCCTCCACAGAGGTCTTCAAATGGTAAATATCCTGCTATATATGACTTCTGATTCCTGTCATTTTCTCGGCGCTTTCACTCGAGAATTTTCGTCAAGCTCTGACATTGCACTACTCTGCTTTCCTACACCCGCGTAGAATTATTAGGCGCGCACCTGTCACCTCAAACTTGCTACTTGGAATGCGTGCGCAAACGACGGTTCTTCACTTTGCAGGGATCTCTGGGGAAAGTTGATATTTAAATAAAACTTTCCATAGTCTAATGGGAGGAAAAGATTTATGGTATAAGAGCTTGCTCTCACTTGTAATTTTAATGTGCATTTGATTTTAAACTTACTTATAGGCACATCATAGCTTTTATACTACCTATTTATGTATGGGTACCTTACATATGGGCGAAGGTTCTCCTGCGACGCAGGAGGTTGGCGGTTCGAGTCCCGCCTCGAAACAATTGTGTGTACGATCTGCAGATATTTGTTCCGGGTGTTCTGTTTGTTGTCTATGTATAATAAAAAAATATCTATCTATGTTATGTATTGTATTATGTATATCAGTTATCTAGTACCCATAACACAAGCTCTGCTTACCATGGGGCTTTATAGATAATGCTGTGTGAATTGTCCAGCATTATTTATTATTTATTTATTTACATATGTAATAATGCCTAAGAAGCACAACAACAGACAGATTGTTTTTGTTGAGATCACAGAAAAGGACTGAAGGAAAGTACAGCAAAAAACATACATTAAACACATTAAACTGACATAATAAAACAGCACTTTTTTTTTTTTTATAAAACTAAATTAAATTAATGAATTCATGCTGAATGTAAACCTTGAATGAATGTCGTCATCATCATCAGCCTATGCTAGTCCACTGCCGCAAAATATGCCTCCCCTAATGAGCGCCATAGCACCCTGTCTTCAGCTTGACGCATCCAGCATCTACCTGCAGTTTTTCGCAGGTCATCATCCCACCTAGCCAGAGAGCGTCCTACACTACGTTTACCGAGTTGTGCTCTCCACTCAAGAACACGTTTACCCCAACGGCTCTTCACGAGAAATGCTAAACCAATATAATTTAATTTCACCCGACAAGCAAAACGTGTAAGACGCTATACTGGGTATATATTTACAACCCATAGTATATATCCTACACGTTTACGGAAGAACTACCAATATCACTTTGATCACTTCCTCTGAAGCCTGAAGGGCCGACACGTAGGGCGGGTGTAAATACCTATCAGGTTAATTGTGTTTCGTGATAGAGGCTCTTTGAGCGTTCGAGTGAACGGCAGTAATTTAATAAAGAACCCGAGTGGAATTATGTGACGTCATGTGCAAGTGAGTAGCACTTACAAAAGCACCTCATTATCATCATTATCAACCTATAATAGTCCACTGCTGGACATAGGCCTTTCCTAATTAGCGCCATAGCGCCCTGTCTTCAGCTTGCCGCATACAGCATCTGCCTGCAGTCTTTCGCAGGTCGTTCCCCATCCCACTTGGCCGGAGGGCGTCCTACACTACGTGTGCCGAATCACTGTCTCCACTCAAGAGCACGTGTACCCATATAAAAATATTAAATTAAAAATTACGTGAAATAATAATGCTGCTGGACAATCAAAAGCATCATCTAGCCCCAAGCTAAGCAGAGCTTAGTAAATGACACAAGCTGCTCAGCTTGGGGCCAATTATCCTGTGTGAATTGCTAGCATTATCCTACAAATATTATAAACGCGAAAGTTTGTGAGGATGTTTGTTGCTCTTTCACGCAAAAACTACTGAATGGATTTTGATGAAACTTCACTATAATATAGATTACATATCAGAATAACATAATTCATCAAGATTATTATCCAAAATATGTATCACCACGCGGGTGAAACTGCGTGGCGCAGCTAGTATATTATCATTATGATTTTCCAAAGCTGTTGAAAATCAATTTAAATAAACAATGAACTCCTAAATCATAAAATCATTCAATAGCCACTACTAATTAAGTATGTCGAACATGTCGTGAAGTAATAATTATTTCACATTTGCTCGTACCTACATCGCGCTTTGATCCGACCTAATTGATTGGATACTATCGAAATGTTTCACGCGTTTACACTACCGCATTCCATTTCCGAAACAAAATAATAATCATAATTATTACATCAGGAGGTTGCGGGTTCGATTCCCGCCTCGGGAAAAATGTTTGTACGTTCTGCAGGCATTTGTTCAGGGTTTCCTGGTCGTTTCCTATGGAATAAAAAATGTGCATTCGTCCATACTTGGGATTTACGTAAAGGCTAGCAAGAGCGGAGTCCCCAAACACAAGCAAATTTTTGCTCCCAAATCAATTTATGTTTGTTAAAAAAAGGTACTGCTATAAACGTTTTTAATTGCAACGACTAGAAATCCTCAACCACCCGAGGTCACTCCGCGAAGCCTGTGAATATCCCAAAGTATTCTGCGCTTCTGGACGGAGTTAGGCTGGTTAAACTAGCAAACACACTACGCACAAAGGACCAAACGGAGTCTAAGTGAGGAAACAGGTGTACACCTGCCTACCAACGTTTATAATTGTTTAATTTTTTTTATATGTCGTAATATTTAATATTAATCTGCATGCATTTTATATTCACGGCATCAGATAACAGGTAGTTCGCTTGAAGCTTGCAAAATGTATCTAAATGTTACGAGTTTGAGAACTTATTATTGAGCTGTGTGGTAGCGGTGCTGGATTTATGTGATAAGGCTGCGACCTGTGAGTGGACTTATGAAGTTTCAACGGAAATATCACGCACAGCTGGACTACATTTGTTTATTATAATTAAAAATAAATATTATTCGAAAGGTCTCATTCCCTGGAAATTCCTCGAACGAACATGAAAATTTACTTAACGAAATCCCAGCCCATTAGTTTCACACACAAACCAACCTGAGTGCCTAGTATGAGTTTGCACAACACCAAAACGGAAAAGTTTTCGTTTACTACCGTTGACTTGTCCAACTTGTAGTACCCATCATTTAAAATCATTTAAAATCAATTGAAATCTATAATTAACTTCGTATGTATATATTGATGATATACATAATTTATCGGTTATTTATGTTTGAAGTACCTTTTGTTATTATTTCTCTTTAGTTACATGTATATATCTAATCATTAATTTATAATAAATAATGATAATTTTTCCAGAAAAATTAATAAGGAAAGTTTACGTAAGTCATATGAAACTATTATGAAAAGAAGTCCCTGTCAGTATACCTAAGTTGAAGTCTACGTTGAAGTGCTACAAAGACGCTATTGAATAGAAGGAAATGCATACTTTAATAGTTTTCTTAAACTATGCAAAACTCATTACGGATTGTAAGCGTGTTAACTACGAACCTTATTTGTATTGAAAGAACACCAATGTTTCATCTCCTAACGAGGGACTAAGGAGAGGGTAAAAAGTCTCTCGTTTTCGTCCGTCTATGATAGTTTTTTGTAGTAAAATATGCTTAACTTACTATGCCATATTCCATATTGTATTTTACTATTTGTCTAGTCAATCCTTTCAACTTATTAACTTTGTACACTTCTTCTACCTATTCCATCGCTTCTTCTATAACCCTAAGGTTTTCTGGAAGAAAACTCTTTGTCAGGGTTAAGCTCGCCTATGTACATATGCTGTTTAGTCAAGATTTCCATGTATTATTGTGTGTACAACAAAGAATTAAAGAATAGTTTTTATAGTAAAAGAAGCAAAACTCAGCCTACGGTCTCTGAAATTATAATGAAATCCCCACAATTGCTAAACTTTTGAAGCCAGGTAAATTTATAATGAAACTAAACCTCGGCCGTTGTTAAGTTCTGAAAGGTGGCACTCCGCATTTACCTTTAACATTAAATCATCTAACATTAAAACAGGATTAATCATCATCATCAGCCTATAGAAGTCCACTGCTGGACATAGGCCTCCCCCAATGAGCGCCATAGCACCCTGTCTTCAGCTTGCCGCATCCAGCATCTACCTGCAGTCTTGCGCAGGTCATCATCCCACCTGGTCGGAGGGCAACTAAACTGTGTTAGGTAATACGTTTTGTTATTTAGCAGTTAGCTAAAGCCACCTACCTAAGTGCAGCGAATGGATGGTAATGGTCCGCTGTCTAGTGCCGTGCTATAAATTTGTAAAAATGCCGCTAAGTCCCCAACCGCACGGAAAGGGTTAAACTTGCGGTAGTGGTACTTCGTGTTAATTTATATTGTGTGTAAATGTAGTGGCAAATAAATGATAATGTCTATGGTACTAGCATTGAAGTTGACATACTGCAATGCGATTGATTTTATCAATGCGATTCGACGCGTTCGATGCCTGTGGCGTGGTCAAATGCACGAGGCCATGAGGAAATTCGATAACTGCGGCGAGTGCGGCTCATGCGGCGCGGACCTGTGAGCGTTCAGCTTACCATTCCACTGCTGGACATAGGCCTCCTCTAAAAAGCGCCTATGTCTAGCAATGGCGAATGGAATGAATATCTCGCGAAGAACTGACAACCGCTGGGGTAAACGTGTGTAGGACGCCCTCCGGCCAGGTGGGATGAAGACCAGCGAAAGACTGCAGGCAGATGCTGGCTGCAGCAAGCTGAAGACAGAGCGCTATGACACTCATTAGGAGAGACCTATGTCCAGCGGTGGACTAACATAGGCTGATGATGATGATGATTAAATGCGCCTTATTTACTCTCACAAAAAGCAAGTAGTAAAAAAGTGTCTCTAAACTTCAGTGTTTATATCCGCTGGGCCAAATGCTTAAACCTGGAGTTATTTTACTGTGTTTGAAAACTTTACGCTCACTGTGCCAACTAGAAAGCTAGGTGTGACGTCAACCTAATACAATTTGGATGTGCTTATATTTTATTCCGCGTGACGCATTGCGGTAACCACTATCTACTACACCGCAAAATGTTAGTTTTGTAAAACTTTTGAAACTATCATGGTTATTAACTTATTTTAACTTTTTTTGGTATTAACTTTATCACTTTGACTGCGATTTTTTTTCGTCGACTGCGATCTTTTTTTTAACCTAAAAAAATCGTGCTGCCGCTCTACACAGCGGTTGTGTTGCGCCGCACATGCGTTTCGTTCGAAAAATATTACGGCTGTGCTGAGTCACAAAGATCTGTATTTTCTCAGCCGCTGCGCTAGTGTGGATTTACGCATATTAGTCACTTGTAGAAAACACATACCGTGTGATTTCAGCAGTCAAAGTGTTAACACTAAGGTCATTTAAAACGGGATATTTACCATGATTTGATTTTTGTTATTCCGTGATCATGGCGCATGAAACTGTGCCGAAATATTGGAAAACTCAAAAATCTAATCATGGTAAATATCCCGTTTTAAATGACTTTATTAGTTTTATGTTAACTGTTAGTTTATTAAAATTTAAAATGGATTAAATCATAGCTGAAATTTAAACACATGGTTTTTTCATTAGACGCAAAACCTCTCTTTTCTAGGGTGAAAGTTAACGGACATTAGGTTGGTACTTATCTAATGAATAAGCTAATGTAAAATAATCGTGTTAAATTTCAAATGTTTATTTTTATGGGTGTAATTGTACATATAAAATTAACATTTGAAACTTACCTTTAGTTGTGTTGTTTTGAGTTTTCCAATTATGAATCATGCGACGCTTAGCCTTGTTTTCCTGAAAGACATAAATAGTTTTAGTATCTGATAGGAAACAAGACCAATAGATAAAGACACCGACGCGACGTGACGTTATCAATACACTGGTTTCTGCCCCCGGCTTTACACTCGTAGTGTATACGCGTGGAAATGTTTAAAGTTTATTTATTTCCCATGGGAACTTCGAGTATTTTATGGGATAAAAAGTAGTCTATGTAAACTAGCTTCTGCCTGTGGCTTCTAACGCGATCTCCGTTCAGTTACTTTTAACCGTTATCACACTAATATAATGAAAAGTGTCAGCATTTCTAGATATAACGCTAATATTACCAACCTTATAAATAGGGGAAGATCGCGGGTTCAAGTCCCGACGAAATCTAAATAAATTTGAGACATTATTAAATTTATTACAAGTAATTTTTTTTTAACACCAAGTATTGTGGCATTCAATCGTGCGGCCCGTGTGCATTAACATAGAATAGGTAGATTGTAGATAACCAAGATTACTATTGATAAATAATCTTGGTTTTGTGCAAGTTGCCAGTTTTTAAAGCTCACGTCAAGGAGCTTTGCCTGCCAAAAGAATGAATATTGGTACTTACTATTTATTTATTTAAGTAGTGTATTATTGAGTTTGGTATTTGTTATATTTAATATTTGTTTTTTAGTATTATTTTTATGTTCTTATTTAGATAAGCTGTGGTACACCCCCTGCCTTTTCTTAAATTCATAATTCTTTCCATCCAAAGGTTGCCTGGAAGAGATCGCTTCTAAGCGATAAGCCGCCCATTGTACTTGTCGCATATAATGTATTTTTGTAATGATTGATTTGATTATGGTGTACAATAAATAATTTTTGTGTTGTATTGTATTATAAAAGTAAACTTGAGATCATAAACAGTGCCAAACAATAAACAACCTAATTTACGAGTCGATTAAAGCTAATTCGTTTGATAGCTCTTTGCAAAGCATCTAGCGGAATAAAAGGACAAATACAAAAGTCAATTATATCCACACACATGGCTAATAAACATCTAATGGAACGGGAATGGTCTGCGAATAATGGCAGTGCATCCAATAGGTGTAATTTAGTCGGTATGGTACCCACGCTGTGGACCGCTCGATACGGCTGACGCTAATGCATTTTTCGAGCTTGCCATGGGAGGCATTTTTTTATTCGATAGAGGGATTTGAAATTGTGGTCTGGTTATTGATATCAGTGTATCTTTTTGAGTGACTTAGTAGTTTGTAAGCCGCACATTGTTATCCACATTCCTTATGGAGGTGGCCATGCAATGTCATGTCAAGTCATGTGACAAACGTTATTATTATTTCTTTTCTGTTGAGTTTATGTATTTTGCCATGTTTATATATGAATAAAGAATTGATCTATCTTTCTTACGGGAGTGACATAGTCATCATCATCATCATCAGTCCACTGCTGGACATAGGCCTCCCCCAATGAGCGCCATTGCGCCCTGTCTTCAGCTTGCCGCATCCAGCATCTACCTGCAGTCTTTCGCAGGTCGTCACACGAGCACGTGACATAGTCACTTTGTGACAAAACTCCATTAATAAATAAAGATATTTAAAAAAAGCGAAATCAAGATTGTACAAGTCTTTACGACTAAGTGTAGGGTCTGCAGTCATGCAATAGATCTTAAAAGCCACTTACTAGTTATATATTCGTTTTATAATGTAATTTATTTTAAACTATAATTATTAAACTACTAAAATAATTGTTAGTCACTACTGGATATTTCTTTATTTTTCGGTAGGGTCTCTAAATAATGTGCAAGCCAATAAAAAATCGTTATTACAAGTACTATTTTAACAGGTATTTATCGCGTTTATTTACGAAAGGCGGTATCTCCAGCACTCCAGTCATCCCGTGACCACAACAGTGTGTAAACCTGTTGAAACTTCGGGCAAAATAGGTAAATAAACGTTATAAAACCCCGTTAAAATACTTGTAGTAGTTGTAATAAAGTGTTCTGATCACGTAAGTTTAAAAATCAAATGAAAAATAGTCAGGTGTCTCTACCGGTTCAGAATCAGAGCCACTGGAATCATAATAACCTTTGGAATGGCTCCATTAGTTACAAAGGTTTGTATGACGGGTAAACAAACAATTTAGATAAGGGTACACTGGTAAAATTATATTTCTAAATATTACAAAATGCTATATCGAAATCTGTCCCTCGAATAAAATTATTATCATTGCAGTAAAGAATAAGGGAAGGAATAGATAGAAGATTTAAAGAGAGATTATTTAAGAATGCTCTAAAAATGTGTAAATTTTGTTTGCATTTATTTTTTATTGCTACCTGCGGAGTGCTTGTGCGTCTTTTTTTTGAACCTATTATTATTATTATATTAGCCCGGAGTGTCCCACTGCAGAGCAAAGGTCTCCCTCCCCTTCTTCCACTCATCTCGGTCCTCAGCAAGGAGAGCCCTCTCTTTGTTGTATATTATTGTTATTTTGTCTTTTTTTTATATGTTGTTATTATATCCCTATAGTCAAATGTGACTACTTAATCACACATTTTTTTATGGCATGTTGTTAGGTTATTATATGTATAAAAGTATATTTTATGTTTGTTTAATTTCGTTAAGTTACTCAAACGCCAACGACTTGTTCTGCTATGTCATTCAAATCGATAAGGCCGCTCTTTGTACTTTTTACTTACTTTGTAGTTGAGTCAGCGCCCTCCTCCGCAAACAAAATAAATAAGTATGTTTAATTTAAAAATAAAAAGAGAAATAATCAATGATAATTATTATTAATTAGATATACATGACATGACAATGTTTGTGAGGTACATTAAATAATTAACTACCTAGCACAGTCATGATAATGGCGACGATGACTCGACAAAAGGGAAACCGGTAGCTCTTGACTAGTAACATCGAAATTATGACTGTTTGTCTTGAAACATGACTCGATTACGAGTGTCTATTTAAAACAATTTTTTTACATTCTTTACTTTGATAAGATAGCGATTTTTGTTAGTTTTACCCCCTATAGGTTACCTACTCATGCGCAGCTCGATTTAACCATGTCTCAAGTTGCGATGTATTTTTATAATGAAAACCAATAAAAAAAAAATAACAAAAAAAGGCTCATTTTCTTCAAACTTTTTACAAGCGGTTTTAGAATATTATTTAATTTCAAGAAAGTCAAAACTGATAAAAATCACAGTAATAAAATTCTTGCTCGACGAAAGACGATATATTCGATTTCGAGTACGGATGACAGACAAAACGGTTTCGAACTCTCCCTTTTTGAACTTCTGACATTTCCACCGATGACGATGATTTCTGCGACACAGTTTTTAAACTTCTGCAGATGACATCGTTTTAAATTTTTAACCATATGTAAACTTTGTTTTTGTTCCACAATAAACGATTTATTTATTTATGATGTCGTAAAATAATTTTCACTAACATGTCTTTAGTATTGTCTCCCTTTTGTTGACAGAAAATATCTTGGATCCTAAAACCAAGTGCCTTTGTACTTGGTACCTTTATTTGTACATGTCTAAAGATACATTGACAGATGTTTCAATCACTATTAATCCGACAGCCAATAGCAAAACAATCTAGAGCTAAAACAGAACATTTCTGCTCTTTCAGCGTATTTCATGTTCTCAAAAAGAGATTTATAAGCTAAACTCGTTTGTATCCTAATATTTGGATCGCCTTGATCCCGTTTGTTTTTATTAGGGGCCCGTATCAACATACGAATGGTTCAGAGCAATGAAATGTTACGACTCTTATCTTGGAGTTATATACCTTTAAACTAGTGCAAAAAAACTTTAAAACTTCTGAAACTATTATGGTTATTAATTATCACTCCGCTTTTTATGACGTAGCTGTACCTAGAGTTTTCACATGCAATTTATTATAAGACCAGCGGACCGTCCCGGGTTCGCACGGGTATTGGAAGTTTTAAGATATTTTTTTTACACCTTGGGTTACATTACTGGAGTTCTAGTATCCCTAATTTTTTTGAAAATATAATATAGCCTATGTTCACCGCGGATAGTGTAGCTTTCCAACGGTGAAATAATTTTTCAAATCGGTTCAGTGGTTTCGGAGCTTATTAAATACAAACAAACAAACAATCAAAACTTTCCTCTTTATAATATTAGTACCTACAGATACAAAAAATACAAAAAAAATGTTTTTTCAATAATAAAGGCTACACAGTCTTAATCATATTAGAAGACACCTTTTAAGTATATTATGGGGAAATACTTGTGTTAGGTTGCTTCGCTCTTCGACGTTAAAATTATGCACATAATAGGTGCATAACTTAAACGACGATTTATTAATAAAATATTAAAAAAATATTATAAAATATTAAAAAAATATTATAAAATATTAAAAAAATATTATAAAATATTAAAAATTAATACTAACATATTATGATAGTATTAACATATTATGTTGGTATACATTTTTGAATAGTTAATAATAAGGTTTGCTGAAAGAAAACTCTTTAGGGTTAAGTTCACCTTTGTATGAATTTTCTAGAATAAGTTTTGTGTTATGTTTTTCGTGCAAGAATTATGAATATATAAATAAATAAATAGTTGAGCTCTATATAAAACTAACAATAATAATTATTTAAAGTAAAAAATAATGTATTCAAGTAGTTGAGAGTAGGACATAGAATCTGCCATGACATCTCTAACTATAAGTTCTTAACTTTTAGTGTATAGTCCATACCGTATCTATCCGTAGGAAAAAACATAGGAAAGTTTTAATGTCATCTATGTACATATTTCCGGTAATGACAAATGTAGCTAAGCTATTCAGCACTTGAGCTACGACACGATTATAAATAACACGGTCTGTTAATAGGTTCTTAACTTTAAGTGTCGGTTTCTATCCATAGAGAAAAACCATAGAAAAGTTTTAATGTCATCTACATATTTCCGGTAATATCAAATGTAGCTGGGCTATTCAGCACTTGAGCTATGACACGATTATAAATAACACGGTCTGTTAATAAGTTCTTAACTTGAAGTGTCGTTTTCTATCCATAGAGAAAAAACCATAGGAAAGTTTTAATGTCATCTACATATTTCCGGTAATATCAAATGTAGCTGGGCTATTCAGCACTTGAGCTACGACACGATTATAAATAACACGGTCTGTTATTAGGTTCTTAACTTGAAGTGTCGTTTTCTATCCATAGAGAAAAAACCATAGGAAAGTTTAAATGCCATCTACTTATGGTATTTCCGGTAATAACAAATGTAGCTGGGCTATTCAGGACTTGAGCTACAACACGATTATAAATAACACGGTCTGTTATTAGGGTCGTATCTACGTGACAAGGGTGTAACAATATTAGCAAGCTCATTAGAGGTTTCCCATACATTTCGTTGCTTAACGAAGGCGCTCGTTAAAATATAATTTGTTCTCAATTACAACAAATAATTTTTTTTATCTTGTTTTGTTCTGAAATTAGTTTAGGAGTAGGTAAACGTTATCTACCGGTATACTACTTCTGAAAAAGAATTAACTTAATGATAAAGTCTGATAAATATTTTCTGTGAATATTCTCTTCTTTTATCTAATGGAGTGTGTACAGTAAAGTTGACACATTCGGCGGGTTGGTGCGAAAATAGTAAACACTATATACATATTATATATGAACATATCATCATAAGCCTATGTTAGTCCCGAGGCGGGAATCGAACTCGCAACCTCCTGCGTCGCAGGCGGACCACAGAGGCCGTCATGTCAATAATTCCAATGACATACATAGACTACAAAAAACAATATCTTCGGGATATCAATAGGTTCGGGATCTACTATTTTTAAAATTAGCTTTATTGCAAGGTACGAGAATCACTACCACGCCGTAACACAGTGTTACACTAGCACGGGCAGTAGAGAAATTTCTACCGGCAATTTGCATAAATAGGTAACAAATGTGTTGAAATGTTTATGATTCTGTAAATCTGTAAATTTTTTTTCTTATTATATTTCACATAGCCTTAAGTATACATGGTTTTTATAAGATGGCATAATAAATTATTTCTTATTTATTATGTTTTTTTTTAAATTTTGTACTGGTTATGATTAAGCCAATTGTACGTGTGTGTTTTATGTGTCAAATAAATGATTTACTTACTAACATGTTATAACCTTTACTGAGAAACTATGACAAAGCGAGAAATATCGATACTCACTTGATAAGATTAATTCTATCTACTGACTCACTACTTACTACTTACCTGCAAAGATATAAAGTATTTCCCGAATTTAGTTGTACTCAGTATTAAACTTCGCCAGCAGAGCGAAGTGACGTTGAAAGAATTTGAACAAACACATTAACTTTAATAGTTTCGGAGAAGATGGTGCTGAAAGTTTTTTTATTGCTGGTAGCAGTTAGCTGTAAGTAATGTAAATGATTTATTATTAAATTCAATTTTAATTATTAAATAATTATAAATTATAAGGTCTGACAAGACATTATTGTTAAATCATAGATGTAAGTTTTTTTAAAATTCGTAAAATAAATATAATTAAAATTAAGAACTTGTTCTTTTGAGTAAAGAGAAAAAAAGAAATAAAAATAAAGAACAAATTAAAAAAGAAATAAAGAACTTGTTCTTTTGAGCGACCTTATTTGCTTTCGAAATTATCGTAATTTGAAATAGAAGAAAGAAAGAATTTTAGAAATTCATATTTATTTTACCCATACTACATAAAAACTTGCAGACTAGGTACTAAATCTAAAATTAAAACAATACAAAATTAATAGAAGTCAAGAAAAGAACGCAAAAGTAGGGGAAAAAAATGGACCCCTCAGCATGACGTGTAGCATTCGGCTAAGCCCAATGCTACGCAGGTTTTCAAAAATTGCAGGAATACGAACTTAACTTTTTAATCAGGGCCTATCGTAGTGGCCCTGCCAAGTCGAGTAAACAACCGCCACTGGGCCTCCGTTACAGTAGTACAACTAAGAAGTACAACTGGTTGTACAAATGACACACCTTTGTATCTCTAGTACTACCAGTAGTACTAGTGTCCTTATGCGGCATTAGTAGTACAACTGAACTTTTATGATGACAATCGATACTCTTTATTAATAATATTCTAAATTGGCCATTTGTAATGTGAATGATTTGAAGTACCTCTTTGATTATGGATAATGAAATGACATTAAGTGTCAAGCTTCAGCAAACTTCTTTTGCTTGAGCAAAGTTGAGAGCGTCAATCATCTTCGTTTTTTTATACCAAAGATAAAAGTTTTCTGTGGTTTTTTACCCGAGATAAACGTTTTCTGTGGTTTTTTTACTAGAGATACAAAGGTGTGTCATTTGTACTACCAGTTGTACTACTGTAACGGAGGCGCCACCGGTAACCCTAGGTATTATTTAACTATTTCGAGCCACTTTTCAGCTATCGATTTATTTTCCAGATGTTCACGCAGAAATAGTTTTCGATAGTAGCGGTCGGATATCAAACAGTCCAATTGCGTCAGGGAATCAACAGCTGTACTCAGTAAGTACAAATTCCTTTACCTAATTTAACTATCTTAGCTATAAAACTCTTGAAACTTTTATGGTTAATAACACATTATTATGTAGGTACATAATAATGTAACTAACAAGACTTTTATATATATAATAGTATAGATATAATCCTTCCTCTTTTGAATCTCTGGAAGCGCATAAAAATTCGTTTTGTAGTTTTAAAGATCTAAGTTTACATAGGGACAGACAGACAGCGGGAAGCGACCTTGTTTTATACTGTAGTGATATATTTTAGATGGATTTATGTCCAAATTTTGCTTTATTTTAGTCTGATGGTTTATCAGATATATCATCAGACTAAAATAAAGCAAAAGTTGGGCATACATCCATAAACAATTCTTTACCTATTTATAGTATTAGAGCAATTGAGTAACGCTCGGCATGATAAAAACTCCAAGGTGACTGATAAGATTAACAACACATTTGACCTGGTTTCCAGATTTCCCTGCAGCGTGTATCGGAGCTGCCGAACCAAGTGCAAGCTCATCTATGCGGAGGCGCTCTGTTCACATTCCAGCATGCTCTGACACTAGCTCACTGTGTTACAAATACTGTCAACAAGTAAGCTAATTACAACTCTTTCTTAGTTCATTAATTCATTATAAGTATGTGTTATTTATCTGATACTAAATTGGTCGTCATATTTCAAGTTAAGAGGGCGAAGTTACAGTTGCCGAAATCACGGACTAACTATGGTAAAAAAAAAAATATTATCAGATGGAGCTTAATTATTTAACAATCTACCAAACAATGTAAAGGAGTGTATTAATTTGAATGCCTATAAAAATAAACTTAAATTACACGTACATACTCTGTAACAGTACCTACCTACACGAATAAAATACTTACCGGTTTTTGATTTATTTCTGGCTGCTATAATGTTGGTATTTGTATATGTAATGAGAATAGTAGTAGTATAAAGTTATAAATAATATTTAGTATAATTTACTTTTAGGTACCAGCGGCTAGTTTTAAATATTGTAAAACATAGATTATTTTTTTCTTATGTATCTCATTATAAGTGAACATGAGAATAAAGTTATTTAAACCTAAATCCGTGCCATTTTCTGCAAAGGATAGACATAGGATTTTGCTTTCGTAAAAGCGGGAAAACACATGTTTTTCGCATCGCATGTCAAGTGGACTGAACTTAGTTCTTATCAGTTGCGTTATTCGTCAGTTATTTTTTAATTCCTCAACAATACATTCAGCCTCTGTTATGTCTATATACGCCGGCCAAACTCGAGACAACATAATTATGATTTTTGTGTTGCTATTTACAACCAGTGGATCTTGAAAATGGCTCAAGTATACTCGTAGGTATACAGGGAGATCTTGTGGTTACCCACACTCGTCGTTGAACTTTTCTTTTCGTTTTTCAGCATTGTTCAAGTCCGCCCAGCTAGCGAGCTCAGGGTATTTGCGGGTGATTTACTTCTCTCCAACGAAAATGCTAACAGGATAAGGAGCATCGCTAATTTCACTGTACACCCTGAATATATTCCGTACCCGGCACAGATCAACGATATTGCTATCGTCACTGTAAGTATTCTTGACTTAGACTTAGAAGTAACCACAGCATACACATCCCACCCGCTGTTGCACAGCATAAAAATTGCCATTGAATTAAGGGCATAAACTCGTAAACTTAAGATAGCTACAATTTTACAAAAAAAAGCATAAAATAGCAGCGCACAATAAGCAAACTGGCAGCAGTTTGCTTACTGTACGCTGTCAATCAACGAGTGGCTAGCTAGGTTGCAGAACCTAGCTAGCCACTCGTTAGTTGACTAAGCAAGCTTGCCGCAACCTAGCCACTCATTGCTTGACAAAGCAAACATGCCGCACGCAACCTAGCCAATCGTTGGTTGACTAGGGACAACAGATTTCAGGCAAAGGCGTGCAGGTACTGTGCGGGGGCGGTGATGCCTATATTATGCGACATCCTTAACAACAATACGTTAAACCGATAACATAATGGTAACATAATCTATTTATCATTTCACATATCACATGTTCTTGAGTGGAGACCACGACTCGGTAAACGTAGCGTAGTGTAGGATGCCTTCCGACTAGGTGGAATGAAGACCTGCGAAAGACTGCAGGTAGATGCTGGAGGCGTCAAGCTGAAGACAGGACGCTATAGCGCTCATTAAGGGAGGCCTCTGTCCAGCAGTGGACTAACTAAATATATAACTAATAACTATCAATAAATTGTTGATTTCTCATAATAAATAATGATTCAACTAAATAGTTTCCGGTCAATAATCTAACTAAATTAAATAATTTTAATTTCAGTTGCAGACGCCATTTTTGAACACAACTGTGGTCCCAATTCCGCTGCCAGTGTCTGGATCTATCCCCATTGACTTCACTGCGTGCAATTTAGCTGGATGGGGAGCAGCAAATACTTCTGTGCTTGTAAGTACCCCTGAGGATCCAGTTAGGCTGGGCAGCGTTTGGAAAACTTCGCCGAGTCTTCTCGTCACCCATATCGCAATACTTGGAAACGAAAGTTTTCAACCAGTGCGTCCTACACGTTATGACCTACGGAGCTGAGACGTGGACACTCACGATAGGGCTGCTGGTCCACAGTTCAAAGTCGCTCAGCGAGCTATGGAAAGAGCTATTGCTCGGAGTTTCTCTGAAGGATTAGGATTCGTAATTAATACATTCGACAGCAACTGGATAACAATGTACCTACTCTTTATTAACAAATGTTACAATAAAATAATAGAAATAAATTAGAACTAGTATTTACAATTGAAACAATTAAGCTAACTGCAGACTGTTTAAGTAAGTTAATTTTTAGTATTGGATATTTACCATGATGGTGTGGGTTTAACATGGGTTTAAAGAAGTTTCTAGATATATTCATGTTACTATTATATTTTAAAAATATAATATAATTGCATATATTAAATGGCTTTTGTTTTTGCAGGCAAGCAATGAACTAAGAGCCACCTCGAAATTCATTTACAACCTTGATCGTTGCACGAACATTTGGGATTTGAACCCGGCTACAGCAAATGTCTTCCCTAATATGATCTGCGCTGCTTCCCTCAACATTGTTTCTTCTGGATGTTCTGTAAGTTTTTTGTCTTTTCTCGTGTTCATAAAATTAATAAATCTATAAACATTTATTTCATTGAATTCTTATTTCAAAATTAGAACGGCGAAATCACCAATTATACTAATAAATTATATACAAACAAACATTACATACAAAACTGACATTAAGGCTTGGTATTCCGGCAGAGGGCGCACGGTCGTGGTTTTGTTGAGTTAATGATTTAAATTAGAATTTTGCATTATTTTAAGTTATCAAAAATAACTCATAATCTACCCTATTTTGTATCTTTTTTTTAGTTGATTGGTAATAATAAATTTCTGAGAATTACGAATTAGAATTAGAATTAGAATCCGAGTATTACGGCTTACGAACTATAATAAATAAAAACATTAGCATACTTATCTCTATTTATATCATCTTATATCTATTTAAGCCACAATAATAATATGACACACAGCGATAACTCGCATATTATCGACTTACAACGAATTGTTTGTTACTTCCACTTATTTATTTATCTTTAAGAACACCTGACAAATCTAAATATGATTTAGGCACCGATTCATCACTGTAAAATAGTTTTCTTATTGGTTCACACACAACGCAAAATATTTAATGAAATGAAATGAAACGTATTTCAATCAGTCACTTGTAAATTTAGTTCTAATGTCACGTCTTAGTTTGGTTATATATATATATATAACAAGGCGTACTTGTTTTCACCCCGTCAAATAGTTAGAATTGTCTAATTCTCTTTACTTGTTTACGTGTCTTGTCTTTACTTGTACTTTTTGTTTCTAGGGTGATCAGGGTAATGCCCTCATCTGCAACGGCCAACTGACAGGTCTTCTCTTCCTCACAAATAATTGCCAGCTCTCATCTTACCCCGAGGTCTACAGCAGAGTTTCAAACTACACCACCTGGATCAGGAGCATTTCTGGAGCAAGTTCCATGTTCAGGCCAGAACTTGGTGTCGTAGCGTTTGTGGCGATTGTTTGTATGAAGCTGTTTAGTTGATTTTAAGTCCGTAGGTTAGGTTTAGCATAGTTAGGTATAGTAAGTAGATACATTAAATCCATAAATTTTATAATATCTGGTTTCTTTTTCTATTTATCACACGTTGAGTTGGTAAAAGTAACTGATGTGGCGCGGCGGCAGGCGTAGGTCCGCCTGCGACGCAGGAGGTTGCGGGTTCGATTCCCGCCTTAGGATGATTGTTTGCATGATCTACAGAATTTTTTCTGGGTGTTCTGGGTATTTCTTTTTATAATAAAACCCTTAAATAAATAAATAAAGCTGACTTATTCGACGACCAACTCGTATGGCTCTTATGACACCTACTTAAGATTATACAAGAAATGGACGTGACTGTCCCTGTCCCCACGATTTCCAAATGTTTATAAGAAAGTCTATAACTTTAATACAAAAATTAAATTACCACACTACAATGTTTTATCCCTTATATGGCAGTTATAACTCACCCACATACAGCGTAGCAGCTTTATTTACAAATTATGGAGACCTTAATCAAATGCGTTTGAGGTCTAATTCACATCTCACAAAGTAACAAAAAGGTTAAAGGTGTTATAAATTTTGAACACGTTCATTAGGCGCCCCCGCTCCGGCTTTTAGATGGCGACACACGTCGGAATTTCGTAATAAGATTTCCTTAATTTAAGACGAACAACACGTTTAGGTAGCTACCGTGCTAGTCTCTCGTTTAGGTAGCTACGTAGCTGTACGCTATAAACCAAGCCAGTCCGCTAGTGGACTCCAATTTTACTTCAGAGTTGATTGAAAATAAGCGAAAAAATAAAGTCATTAAAACGGGATATTTACCATGATTTCATTTTTGAGTTTTCTAATATTTCGGCACAGTTTCATGCGCCATGATCACGGAATAACAATATTAATAATATGAGTAATATTAAAAAACTCAAAAATTATGGTAAATATCCCGTTTTAAATGTCTTCAGTGAATATAACTATTTTAATATAAAGTAATTTTATTTTGATGTAAGGGCTGTTTTGCTTAAGCTACAATAATGTTTAGGTATTCTTAGATTTTTGTCACATGATTTTATAGTTATATATATAATGACCGTACTAAATACAATACGATGGATACCTACTATCTTGTATGTATTTATCCATCGTAGATTATCAGTTCATTGTATGGCAAGTACTATAGCTTTATTTATCTATGCTATTAATAACTGAGTAACATTTTATCTTTGTAAGTATGTTTTTGCTAAGTTTCAGGAAACTAAAGTCGAAATTTATTATTTCCTACAGATAACTATTCCTAAAGATAGCTTATCACTAGTTTTATAAATTTTGTTCGAAGGAAATGTTTCTAATCTAGTACCCAGAAATGAAAGCATTTGAAGAAGTATGAATGTGAAAAACAGTGTCATTTGTCGCGAGGCAACGCCAAAAACTTAACGATTCAAGCTGAATTTTTGTCACACAATTTTTTAGGTCTTGAAATCCATTATTATCATCATCCAGCCTATGTTAGCTGGACATAGGCCTCCCCTAATGAGCGCCATAGCACCCTGTGTTCAGCTTGGCGCATCCAGCATCTCATTGCAGTTTTTCGTAGGACGCCCTCCTACCAGGTGGGATGACGGAAACCACGTACTGTAGGAATAGGTTTACCGAGTCGTGGTCTCCACTTAGGAACACGTTTGCCCCAGCGGTTGTCGGTTCTTCGCGAGATATGGCCGGCCCACTGCCAATTCAGCTTGCATCAGCCTATGTTAGTCAGTATTATATACCCCGGAAAACGCGTGAGAAGCCACAGGCAGAAACAATACCTCTCTATAATCCTTTACACTTACAAATGAAAAAAACGCTACAGCTTATAACTGGCATCACTATAAATTCCAAAATCAACACAGTGGTATGTAATACAGTACCCTAAAATTGAAGATTGGTACTAGTTGCTAGGAGTTTGTGAAATTGAATTACACTAAGCTGCTTCGGCAAACTAATGTATACACGACGACAACTTTATGTGTAAAATAGAGCAAATAAACTCGTGTTATTAGTAAACTATTAATATTGAATGTTAGTTTCAGTTTATTGATTAAAATAACGTTTCTAACGGTTTACAAAGATATCGGAGTGCTGAATTTATTAAGTCAGGTGTCTACTTTTTTCAAATAACGTTTTTAAAGTGTTTTTATGTATAAAAATATTTTTTAGGGATCCTTACCCAAAGGGTGAAAACGGAACGCTATTACTAAGCCTCCGCTATCTGTCCGTCCGTTCGTCCGTCAGCGGACTATACCTCATGAACCGTAAAAGGTAGGTAAATGAAATTTTCACAGAATATTATTTATTTTGACGCTATACAATACAACAAGTCATAAAATAATAATTATTATTATTATGCTCGACAATTCACACACGATTATCTACCCCCAAGCTAAGCAGAGCTTGTGTTATGGGTACTAGGTTACTTAACCAGAACTTACTGAACTGACCAGACTTAACAAATATCTGCAGCACGTACAAACATCTGTCCTGAGTCAAAAATCTAACCCGGAATCTCCTGCTTCGCAAGCGGACCTTTACCCACCGCACCACAGAGGTCGTCATATTGATGGAATTTGAGCCACCTCTAGATTGTTTGCAACTCCTTATGTTTTCCTGAAGGAAACACTCTTTTCCATCAGTAAACCCTATGGAGCCCTAAAACTCTGAAAATATCGGTATCAAATCTTTATAGCTGTCATTCTGGCAAAGTAGGCCTCTACTTTTAAAACCACTTTAGTTGAAAGATAAATAAACCGAATGGCGTTAGGTCATGTCCTGCCCTCATAAAACGATCTCGCCACGTTTCAGAGTTCAGCCACAGGGTGGGGCTCTTATCAGCTGGTCCACTACTGGACCAACGCGACGACGACGTAGCAATGACGTAAAATTGGTATCACACCACAAAGTATAAAACAAAGTGCAAACATCCGTGATTATCTAGGGTCGCGTCGCGTCATCGAAATCAGTGAGGAGGCCTATATATATATATAAACAAAATCGTTTCCTGCTGTCTGTTTGTCCATATGCATGCTTAGATCTTTAAAACTACGCAACGGATTGTGATGCAGTTTGTTGCCTCTTCACGCCAAAACTACTGAACGAATTGGACTGAAATTGCATTCAGGTACTTCTGGGCCTGGAATAAAACAAAGGCTACTTTTTATCACATAAATCAATTAGCGATAGAAATAACCTTAAAAACTTTTCATAGAAACAACACGTGCGAAGCCGCGGGTAGAAACTAACTATGTAATAATTATACAAATAGCAAGTAGATCAAAAGGAATAATGTATAGGTAGTTATTCGTTTAGAGTGGTAGGTATTCGTTTTGAGATTTAAATCTCTTTCAAGCTAGTTCAAAAGTTGCTTTCAAATATTATAATATGAAGCTATACCTACTAAGGTCAAAATTATAAATAGAAGTTAAAAAATCTACATCAATTTAAGGTAGAAAAAGCGAACGAAGAAACGAACTTGACCTTATCTAAGAACCTGGTGGAAGAAGAATTCAGGCTTTTAAAAGAAAATTGAAAATTAATTTGTAATTATGTTATATTCTTAAGAATTTTCTAAAATCAAGACGCAGATCAATCAGATGATCAAATGATTCTCGATCTTAACAACCAATGCAGGTGTGACCATTCTGCACCAGCTGTTCAAAAAACGATTGAGGCGATTTTCGATTGAGGCCAGAGTTTATGATGCAGAAACACAAAAGTAACGAGCGCCTTACTTCAAATCATTGCACTCGGTCAGCTTCTCTTTATTTGAATTCCGCAGCTTTTTCACAGAGAGTTTTATACCTTTCTATTTCGAGTTGGTTTAACGCATCCCTGGTAGCGAAAAACCACCTCCAAATGATAATGTAAGATCGACGAGAAAAATTAAAGCAATTTTGTTATTTATGTTTCGTTCTTTTTAGTTAAACCCAAAGCTTTGCTAAGTGCAATTGCTTATGTACATAAAATAAGTAACAAGCTCAATACTTTGTTTATAGGATATTTTTTTTGACAATTTTCAATAAAAATCTGCAAAATCGTGTTTTTGAGACCATAAAGACTGGCTCCTATCTGATTTGATTGAGTATTCAAGGTCTGATTTGAATATACAAAACAAATTAAATTTCGCAAATTAGGTGCATAGAAAAACAAACTTTGTAAAGTAGAAACGATAAACGCTTGCGTTGAAATTCTGTATGATGGAGCACAATTAGATAAAACCATTCCATTCCCGCCCATGAATCTCAATGCTATGTCTGCAAAGTAAATTCAGAGAAAGAATAATGGAGAAGATTATCGTGCCCCTTGAAAAACATCGCCGAGTCGAGCTCCGAAGAGTTATTCATATAGAGTAATCTTTTATTTCCCCGGAGTGAGGCAGAGATTCACAGATATTTCTTAGAGGATAAAGCGAATCAGTCTTTGATGCATCAGAATACTCACACTTAATGGCTTCTTAGCCGATTTGGCCACAAACGTCTCAAAGGATGAGTCATGGGCGTGGAGAATTATTACTAGTACGAGGGCAGTTTAATATAATCAATTAATACATTTAATATAATACAATCATCTCCCTTCAGTTCTATACACGTAGCCCAACGATATTCCTTAACCTTTCTCGAACTCTGAAAAATAGGCACCAGTTTCAGATGACTTCCTCATTGAATGAAAATCACACGTACACCTACACTTAAAACATTTGAGGTAACTGCAGACAGCAAACAATCTATAGCATAACTGATATACATATATCAAGGCTAGTCGGAAGTGTCCCGAAGACGCTGTATTGCCGCGCTGCATGGTAAAGTTCATGCGTTAGCAAAATGAAGGTTTATACGAGAGTATAATTTAGTTATATTATCTGTGTCATAAACACTTTTTCGGAACAACAGATTCATTAAAAAAAACCATAATAAACATGGCCATTTGTGCGCAACGGCGACTCCTTTTGCAAGCTTCAGTTCTATTTTAGGGATATGGGTATTTTAGTACATCCCCAGACCAGCATTGTTTAGACTGTCCTTTGGAGGAAACGCTGCGTTTAGCAGTAAATACGCTCAGGCACTTTGTCTCCTCGCGAAGTGTTTATGTAATCTTTTGTAGTCTTCCTTCAGGAAGCTTTGTCATCCCTAATTCATCTGGAGCTATTGTTTGGTGATTATGTCATTAACGCCTTTGTGGTATGAATTTTATATCATTATAAATACCTACATTATTGTTTGCATATAGGGCCCCGTTTCAATTGATTATGACGACCTCTATGGTACGGTGCGCGAAGGTCCGCTTGCGACGCAGGAGGTTGCGGGTGCGATTCCCGTCTCGGTACAAATGATTTTATGATCTACAGATATTCATTAAGACTCTGGATGTACGAGTATAATGATAAAACAAAAGATATATTACACAAATAAGTGATATAAATGTGAATTAAAAACAACTTAGTTTAACACTTTGAGTGCTGAAATCACACGGTATGTGTTTTTTACAAGTGACTAATATGCGTAAATCCAGTCTAGCGCAGCGGCTGAGAAAATACAGATTTTTGTGACTCAGCACAGCCGGAATATTTTTCGAACGAAACGCATGTGCGGCGCAACACAACCGCTGTGTAGAGCGGCAGCACGAATGGCTTAGGTTAAAAAAAAAGATCGCATTATACACAATATCTAAGTGCTGATTTTGAAAGCCTAAAGAAATAAGGCTAATAAAATAATAATATCTTTATTAGTAAAGAAAGTTACGATCGAATACTTAATAGAAACAAATTAGAACGAAAGTATTTGACTTCATACTTCGATTAGTCATCCGTTATTTACTTATTTAAATTCACAATGGATTTAGTATGTATTTATATAAGTAGGTATATAATTGGTTATATGTTTTTATATTTATTTTATTTATTTTTAAGTAGGAACGTATTTTCATGCAATATTTTATAAATGAATATAATGCACACAGATCCCCATGTACAATCCAACGATCCTATCCATCCACGGTTGTCTGGTAGAGATCGTTCTTGAGCGATAAGACCGCCAAATTGACACATTTTTTGTATTTTATTCTGTCTTGTTTGTTTTATTTTGTAAGTGTAAAAGAATAAGTAAGTAATAAAATAATTTTCTATATCTATCTATGGATTTAATCATACGGGACTCGAGCTCTTCAACGATTACAGAAAATTAATTAATTAATTGCGATTTGAATTATGGGAATAAAAACCCCACATAAAATGTATAACAGCTGTAATACCTACCTAAATGGGACCTGTTAATTCCTTAATACCCGAGCTTATACAGGTGGTTGTCGGATTTACATCTCATTTACGACCGGCATCGCGGCAGTATAAAACGCAAGAGCTGGAAGAATCCCCTGAGCACTTGCAATATTGCTCTCAGTCGTGCATCATCATCATCAGCTTTTAGGTACTGGGGACGAATTCTGCTAAAAAAGCACTTTACTGCAACAATCCTATCGTTGTAGAATCGTCTATAGATGTAAGAAACTATAGAGTTTAATGGATATGCTATACGGACTTATTTTGCGTTATATTATAATCGTTTATAAGTAGTGTTTGATCTTGGTATAGGTATCTAGTACCCATAACACTAGCTCTGCTTAGCTTGGTACTAGATGACGCTGTGTGGATTGTCCAGCTTATTTATTTACGGTAGCTGCCAAAGCAGTTGATATTTTTTTCACTTCTCCACCTTCATGTTGCTTACATAACTTTAGCGTAAACCAGGAATAAGGTGACTCATGTAGTACATACTATAGTAATATTACGGAGTAGTAATGTAGAAGGCGAACCTCTTTTCCCCTTCCTCTTGAATTCATCAGCGCCAAATTAGCCATAAAACCCTCAATGAATCAAACGTGGATATAAAATTACCATATTCCGTGAATCTGTCAAGAACTCCCCTATCACTTGTCTCCTCAAGTGGTATAGAGAAGAAATAATAGTGTCGTAAATTCATATATGGCAGTTTTCGAGGGTTGAGCGAACTGCGTGGCAACTTCAGGGTCACAATAAAGTGTCACGTGGAGGGCAAGTGGCGATTTATACTCGACAGAAGTGCCGTTAGTTTTGATGTGTTCATATAAGTTAGAGGAGTGGTTTGATATCTACACTGCTTTAGTCATATAACGGCTTTAAACTTAGAAGCATTAGGTTTTTATAAAGGCTGCCTGGCAGAGATCGCTCTTAGCGATAAGGCCGCCCATTGTACAGCATATTTTGTATTTGTTTTTTTCTTTCCTATCTTGTATATCTTATAAGTAGTTGGTGTGCAATAAAGAGTTATTGTATTGTATTGTATTTTATATTAAGCGAGAGCTTCTTACCTCTTGCGATAAGCGAGAAAGCGAGCGACGTGGAAAAATTACCTTGCAGATTACGAAAAACAAAAATTGCATACCTATATCTTTACTACTTCTTTCTGAAAGTAAAATACCTACCACTTCTTATTTCTCTTCCAGTTCAAATTAAGAATCAAATAGTAATCTTGGTTCCTGGATTCTATCGCTATGTATCTTCTATTTATCTCTAAATTTCCGAAGAACAAAAATAACATCAAAGACTAATAAACTATCTAGAATACATTGTGCACCTAGAGGCCATGTTTTCACGTGCATAAGTATGTGCTAAGTTTGCAAAGTGCAAGGTTGCAAATTTTATCAGGTTTTACGGGCGTTTGTTGTTTCAAAGTTTCAAGCTACTTCAGGGGTTGCAATGTGGTCCTTCAAGAAATGTTCTACTGAATTATATTTGCCGCAACATGAGATTTTGAAAATAAGTGGAGTTTATTATCTATGATACTTAGTAAAAGGATAGGGAACACTGTGAATCTTCGCTAGGATTACTAATTTATTGCAAACAGAAACGTGCGTGACTAGAACCGTATGGTGATTATGTAACTCGCGACCGGTTTGCGACAGGCGTAAATTAAGCAATCAGTGCTGTCAAACGCTAATTTTGACCAATTTTGACGTTGTAGCTGGTGTCAAACTAATACAGACGGTTACAGACTAATATAATAAAGAAAATCTGTTGTACTTTTCAATATAAGTAACTTTAACAATCAGACAAGTTCGAGTATGTTCAATCTCAATACGAAGGATACATTTAATAATATTAAAGTATTACCGTTACGAAGCAAACACGTGTGGACAGCGACGTGATAAACATTTGTAGTAGAGAGCCAACCCAATAGAGCAAGCTGGCATTCAAAGTTATGATGACTCTATTGGTTGGATGCATCACAACCGTTGGTTACCCTTTGAGGATCTTTTGTTACTTGAGGTTTAATAATCTTTGTCTGGGCCATTGTGATTGGCCCTGCCAAGTCAAGTAGATAGCCATCACCCGAACCCTTTTCTCGAACCATCTCGAAACAATTTTGAGCTATCGATGACTCGTGAATTGCATACATAAGAGAGAATAAAAGCGCCGTACGCGAATCAAGTTATAAATAAATCGCAAATAATCCAACACGCATCTAGCCTAAAATTATTCAGCGCTTACGTTATGGGTACTAGTAAACTAAGTAACTGGCATCAGTTATGTAATTTGTACGGTTGATTCTAGTAATCTCGGCACACTAAAAATATCGAAAACAGCCTCCGACTCGTGCCAAGTAGCCCAAGGGAAATATAGCTAGCATGTATCGCAAGGTTCGATCATTGCCCAAATTAAATTTACTACCTCAACCCCCCAGATCGCCGTAACGATATAGCCACCATTTATTGCCTATAAATATTTTTACTAGCAGCTTTTACACGCTCTTGTGTCGTTTTTCACTGCGATCTTTCCACCCTACGTTATTTCATAACCGACTTTATAGCGATAACATGAGTTTTGGGATATTAATTTGTACGATGTTATGGTTTTGGTTTATTGTCCGGTTTCTGTTTGTTGCAAAAGGAGGCGCGAATAATTAGGTCAGTGTTGTTATTTGTTATATTATAGGATTTAGATTTGTTGGTTGTTAGGGTGTATGTATAGCTTGGAGTTTTTATATCTTTATCACCAGGATCTCGGGCCATAAAGTGACCCGCCGGGTGATTATGTAACTCGCGACCGGTTTGCGACAGGCGTAAATTAAGCAATCAGTGCTGTCAAACGTCAATTTTGTATTAGTTTGACATCAGCTACAACGTCAAAATTGGTCAAAATTGACGTTTGACAGCACTGATTGCTGAATTTACGCCTGTCGCAAACCGGTCGCGAGTTACATAATCACCATACCGGTCCTTTGGAAGGCTTGCGTGGGGCCGAAGCCAACAGCACAGAGGACGTTAATTATAGGCGATGGCTACACATAGCGGGTATCATCCTCGGGTGCACAATATGATACACCCGAAGATGGTATCCAGCAGGTGTAGAGACTATTGCAAAGAAAAATTAAATATATAGGTATTTATCATTATTACATAGTATAAAACGAAGTCGCTTCCGCTTTCTGTTCGCTTAGATCTTTTAAACTACTCATCAGATTTCAATGTAAAAGTCAGCAATAGATAGATAGTGATTCAAGATGAAGGCTTATAAACCATTTGACACATAGATTTCCACGCGGGCGAAGCCGTGACACGCAGCTAGTTCTCAATAATACTCAAGGAGTTATACAAAGAGTAAATACTATCGTTCATTCAAAGCAATAGATTTTACTCTTCTAACTACCAGTGTATAAGAGCAATATTCATTATTTTGATTACAATTTACTTTAGTATTTAGTATTTCATAGAAGACTAAACTATCTATGAGAGTTTATTAAAAAATAATATCTTAAAGATGTTTAAGTACTATAGCATGACCATGACAGCCTCGTAGATTTCATTTATTGAATAGGAATCCATCAACAACATAAAGAAGCGAAAGGTCAAATAGCCAACATGATTTAATATATTATTAAAGGACATCGGAGTGGGCTCTGGGCATTGGGACTTTCCTACGCCGCCCACACCCATGTCATCCAGCGACCAGCCAAGTGTAAAATTAAATCACATTATAACCGAATGTCTAGTAATAGAAATGTACTTACATGACATTCTTCCTTTTTCTATTATTTTATTAGGGGTCAGTGGGATAGTTCCATGCCAACGGAAACGTTACTCAGCTTACGCTATTGTTCCGTCTGTATTTTTCCTGTCTGATGACGACGAATTTTTTTATTAGACAACAGACAATTTAGTTAGTGACTGGTGAAGGGAAAAGATGGCATTGCCAAAGAAATCTGAAATGGATAGACCCAGCCTTAAAGTTTCTTAAATTTATCATTTCAACGGTGTTCTCTAAATTCTGGTGATCAATGCGATACGGTGAATTTTGTCTTTTTTCTGAACAACAAGACCCGTGATAAAAATAGTGACTAGAGAAATTTAATAAAGTACGTAACTCGTGCGGTGTTACGGTAACGATATATCAGAACACCACAGTAGAGCTGGATTTGGCACCTGAGCCCAGCCTAATACACTTCTGACAATCACCTACGAACTAATATTCCAAGCCAAAACACTAACAAGAAACAACTCCCTTATTCCGACTTCGTAAAGACGAAAACAGAATGGCCGATCTTTATTGACTGAATACGTTTGGTAGAACATGGTAGAACTTGGTAGAAACTACCTCAAACGTCGAAGTTGCCAGTGTATTGGAACTATGTTCTTTGTATTTGTCGGATGGTAGACAGGTGGGAACATTTCAATTCAAAGCATTGTCTGAGCGTTCGTCGCCTGCATTTTCTCGCAACTTGGTAAACAGGAAAACATGTGAAGTAATGCAGTTAAGAATTGGCAACGAACCGAACCTTTGGTACCTTCGCGAGGTAAATAAATAAAACTTTAGAAGACTTTCCAGAATGGAAAATTTTTGGCGGTATTTTGAAAGTATTAAAATAGATTGAAAATATAGACTAGAAAAATATTGCCATACCGTAGATAAATTATTGAAAACTAGCGCTGCGATGGCATTTGTCAATGCTAAAACTCATCTGTATCATAATTTGATGAATAATTATTATTGAAATAATTGAATAAGCACATATAAAGATGATTTGTACTTGTATGTGAAAGCGTAGAAAATATTTTTAAATACAATGAATGTAATTAAATTAAAGTTGAAATATATATTTAAATGATTTTTAGTGACGAATTAATTCGTTCTCGCATCACAGGATAGGATAGGAATGCCCAGACGCTTAGCTCATTAAACAAGCAATGTCCGATCTGATGGGACGCTCAATACAGTCCCTGATGTCATAACTAGATAAACATTATTTATTGTCAATACTTACACCAACATACAAAATATAGGTACTTAATTATATGCATAGGCTATGACTTGTCAATTTTGCTGCATACCTCCTATGCCTCCCAACAAGAGGGGGTTTTTAACACTTTGAGTGCTGAAATCACACGGTATGTGTTTTCTACAAGTGACTAATATGCGTAAATCCACACTAGCGCAGCGGCTGAGAAAATACAGATCTTTGTGACTCAGCACAGCCGTAATATTTTTCGAACGAAACGTATGTGCGGCGCAACACAACCGCTGTGTAGAGCGGCAGCACGAATTTTTTAGGTTAAAAAAAAGATCGCAGTCGTCGAAAAAAAATCGCAGTCCAAGTGTTAACACAAATTCAATATTTCTATTTCTTTCACAACTTTTAATCCAATATTTCTATCACGTCCTTGAAAAATTTCTGGCACGTAATTACCTTTTAGTTCGCTAACAAACTATTCTAAACAGAGTGCCAATGTAAACAACGAAGTTAAAATTTAACTTTGAAACTCCCAAGAATATAAAATACTAGTTTACACTTTAAAACTAAGTTATAACTTGGACACTTCGTAAGATGAATTTCCGAGTTTAAACAATAGTTTAATGTTTAGGTAGCAAGCCTGTTACCAGCCTGTGGGAAAACTGAGAAAAGAAAATGTATTAGGGAAGCTGCAGCCTCGAGTTCACATCATCTATAACATGTCGCTAAGGCCGCCATAGGTTTGAATCCCGATGTGGCGCGGTGTTCTGGTCGTTTTCTATGTATAATAAAAAATATCTATCTATGTAATGTATTGTATTATGTATATCAGTTATCTAGGACCCATAACACAAGCTCTGCTTACCATGGGGCTAGATAATGCTGTGTGAATTGTCCAGCATTATTTATTTATCTCAAGTTTTACTTTATTCTATACTGGTATTTATTATGAACCGTAAAATAAATTAAATAAGATCTATACTTGACCTTATATTGTATGAAATAAATGTAGTATAAAATACTGTTTACCCAAATTTTTTGTTAATACTGGGAAATTCACAAAGCTTTATCTAGACCCTAGCTAAGCAGAGCTTGTCTTATGAGGTCGGTACTAGATATCTGCCATACACTAATAGATATGTTTTATTATACATACAAAATATTATATTACATAGAAAAACATCCAGAACACCCGGAACAAATATCGTTCAAACATTTTTCCCAAGGGAATCGACGCCACATCCTGTGTCGCAGGCGGACCTACCCCCGCCGCGCCATAGAGGTCGTTAGGCTTCATAACATTGTTCTAAAAAACCGATGCCATAAAATCAAGAAGCTAGATCTCTTAACCCTCAAAGAGGTTTTCTTTGTTCGCGAAGTGCGCTCAACGATGTGTTAGGCACGTATCGCAGTCACGTCGCGTCGCCTCGCCTCCCGATGGGGACGTGGTCAAGTGAAACAGTTTTCTTATTTATGGCCTTTCTTCATCAGCTGTCATGATGTTTTTTGATTGAAAATAATCGTGCCTTTAATGTTTTTGTTTTAGGAAATTGTTTGATTAACGTTCAAAGATAGAATCCAAATCTCGAATTGACTATTTTTATGCTACAAAAATAAATGATTCGCTAAGTTAATAATTGTACAACTTAATTTGTGAGGCACGTATCGCAGTCACGCTGCCTCGCCTCCCAATGGAGACGTGGTCAAGTGAAACAGTTTTCTTATTTATGGCCTTTCTTCATCAATTGTCAAGATATTTTTGATTGTAAATAATCGCGTCTTAAGTGCTTTTGTTTCAGGAAATAATTTAATTAACTTACGTTTTGGATTTGGTAAGAATCTGCCCTGCATTCTTTTACAGGTCGTCATCACCCGTGGTCTTTGCAGATTCGTAGTTTCCACTCAAGCGCACGTTATTGGTTCTGCAGCAGATATGGCCACTTCAACTTACTAATTCTTATCATCAATAACTTTTGTTCTCTGTCGTACCTATATTCTCTAAGAAAAGCTGTCCGCCGGAAATGCACTCCTCAGTACGATCTCGCCTCTTGACTACGTATTAATCTAGCAAACTATAAAAGACACACCGCACTAGAGACAAGATAAGGACCTCTTCGATCGGGTTTCAGTTATCACCGCTACTAAGAACCGTAAATAGTAAGAGCAGTTCCGCAGTAACATTTTTTCCCTCTCAGCTATTGAGCTGTATCAAGATTTGGTGACTTTTTGTAGCGTAATAAAATAAGGTTCTAAAATAAAACATTTTATGGAGGTCTTTTGAGAGTAGTTGCTAACCTTGACAGACCGCTAAACTGGCTCTACCCATTTATATTATGGATTTAAGAGTTTCAGAATAACCTTGACTGAGCTTTTGTAGGTATTTGATTGTTTGTTAAACTAGTGCGAGTTTCATATTGTCTTCTCAAAAATTGAATTGAGGTACACAAGTTGATGCTCTTTCATGTTTTTGAATTTACTGCATTTATTCAAACACATAAAAGGTTTGTAGATAGTTTGATTGTTAATAAATCAATAGTAAAAACAAATCAAAGTATTCACAATTAATTTGAGGTACAATATGTACATATAAGTGTAGGTCTGAAAAGCATATTTTTTCATATTCTTTTTACCAGCCATTTTTTAAAAGCAAGAAAATTTTCTCAAAAATTCTCCGCGTAATTTTCGCCGCAATCACGAGAATGTTTTTTAAGAAACGCTGAGATTATGTGGTGAAAAGAAAATCAACATTTCCGCCTCAATTAACTGTCTCGCTCTCGCATCGTCAGGGTTTTTGAAACGCCTAGTCAGATTATTAAGCCAATTATGGCTGAATAAAGGGAAATTCTCTCTAGACTGCGCCACCGAGAATCATAGAGATTAAGATCGCGATTGTTCATTCCCTTCCTAATCCTAATTAGTTACGAAGAAGCTTAGAATAGGAAACGAAACTTATGTGATTCCGATCCTGTTTGCTGTCAGGCTCAGGGCCTAGGGTCTACCTAATCTTTATCTTTGTTCAAGGTACAGTGGCGTTCATCGTTAGCTGACCCCCAAGCCGGTTCAAAGTCTCGTAATTATATCAGTTTTAAAGATGATTTATTGGGTATATATCAATATCGATAGAAATGCAGGGCATAATAAAATAAAAGGTACCTACGCGATAAATACCCGATGAATAATCTTTGATATGTTAATAAATCGCGAAAGATAAAAAAGTCCCATCAGTTTTGGTTTTTAATTATAAAATTTGTTGATTTTATACAATCATGCTTCTGCTAACTTAATTTTATCATTTCTTTATTCATAGAAGTTGAATGCAACGTTAATAGGGAGGTAACCTAACGATGGATGGCACTGTACCTACCTAGTAGGCATTTGAATTCAAACTCTAAAGCACTTTGATAGTGTAGAATATTTTGTAACTTCTTTTGGACATTTCGAAATGCAAGTTTTTCGTTTGAATAATCAGAACCAAAGGCTTATTTACCTTAAAATGATTGCAAATGGGCTAAAACCAAGATCATAATATCGAGAAAGACATTCAAAGCCATTTGATAGGTACTCAAAAATTAGACAGCCAGCAATTTGAAAGTTACATTAAAATTGTAGAATTCAAAGATCGCAAACAACACTGATTTACAAGGATTTGTCTTATTTACCAAGATTTACAACAAATTCACCCTTCAAACGGATTACGACAGTATCTTATCTCTTGCAGCAATTCTACCATAATTTGGACCGAGGAAATTTTCCTTGCTCTGCCAAACTTGGTAATACGTCGATTAAAGAGCCCGACCTACTTAGCTCTTAATCATTTCGTGGCCTAAGTTTCTGCTTACCTATTCATAAAATTCACGCTTTATTTCAGAAACTAGAACGCGAACGGTTTCCTGGCTTTGCAATGACGTAGCAAAAAGCTGATATTTTTATGGTTTTTTCCAGAAGTTGCGTACAAATGTTAAAGCTGAAGTTACCTAGGTATGTAAATTTTTTTTTAAGTTATAATAAGTAACCCAGATAGTATTTATGGTACAATACCGACTTTGCCAACAGCGAAATGAATTTTGCTTCATTTATTGGTGCGCTTTGCGATATTTTATTGGTATTTACTGAGATTTTATATTATCATTTAGACATCTAGGCGACACGGGTTGCGACACACATTACACTAAATCCAAATTCTCCTGAAGTGCCTCCTAAACACGACTTAAAACCTTCACCCCAGACATTTTATGTTGGCTAAATAAAAACGGACTCTAGCGTTGTTTACACACGAGGGAAATAGTAAACAGGGAGATTTTGTTAGAGACGAATCGCTACTATCATAATAATCTTGTTTTGACATATTTGTCAAATTGATTTAGTCCTCATGAAGTTAACTAACTATTTCCGATTAAACAACTCTAAATTATAATATATGTATAAACGATTAAAAAATAATACTAAAATAAATATTATATAATATATAATAAACGAGTACAAAATAATAATATAGTACCTACATAAGACTTAGAATAATTGATATAGGTACCTACATAATCTTTATGAACAAAAGAAAATATGATAAATCAACTAATAGAAACAAATTAGGACAAGTATTTACAATTGAAATAAATTGAACTGTCTGACAAACTGAGCTGCAGTCTGTTGCAAACAATCTACAGGTAGCCATTTACAATTTGTCGTAGTAGCAGTTCTATAATTTTTTATTTTGTTGTAATTTTCTTTGTTAATCTGTTATAAGAAACAAAATCTAAAAACCCTAAAATATCGACACATCATAATTAAATTCCGATCACGTCAAATCTGACTTTCCACCTGACATGGGTTCGAGCCAGCCGTAAACTTAAATAATATAGCAAATATTTCATGTCTGCTACAAGCTCAAATAAATACGGGTGAATGCAATATTCCACTGATATTTAAGTTGGGATTTACAGTTCAAATATAATCCTTATAATTTTATTGACATCATCATTCTTTTTGCCTTTTCCCCCAATTAGAAATTAAGTTTTCATGACGACCTCTACGGAGGAGGATCCGCCTGCGACGCAGGAGGTTGCGGGTTCAATTCCCGCCTCGGGACAATGTGTGCGATCTGCAGATATTTGCTCCAGGTGTTCTGGTCGTTATTTTATGTATAATAAAAAATATCTATCTATGTAATCTATTGTAATAAGTATATCAGTCATCTGGTACATCACCCATAACACAAGCTCTGCTAAGCTTGGGACTAGATGAGGCGGTGTGGATTGTCCAACATTATTTATTTATTATTCATATCCCTAACTTGGAACATTTCTTGTCCCCGAATACTCAAATGCAACTCAGTTTTAAGCACGTTTCTATTTGCGATTTTCTTACAGTTTTCAATGAAAGTTTGTCAAATCTCAGTAGCGGACCTGGTCAAACCACCCGTGGTGGTAAACAGGGACGAAACCCTACCACCAAAATAGTGCATTCCTACTACCGGTATGAATGAGATACCTACTCGTATATAAAAGTAAACAGATCAATTCTAAACACACCCTGATCTCGTCCAAAAAGGCCTTGACCATTTTGCAACAATCTACTTAGATATTCAGGATAAAGGTATCAAATGTAACAATAACGAAAAGGAAATCAATTACGCGGTAGATCGTAAAACCTTAGTCTGGTTTATGGTTTCGGCACCCACATCTGTTCCGCTGGGTGACTTTTTATTGAATACCGATATGATTAACGTACCTTCTATGGACAAGGCCGGAAGAATCCAAGACAGGACACAGAATAACAGTTAGTCTGCTACGGGGCATTGAACTCTGCGATCTAACAATAGAATCTTTATAACGAGAGCTTCAATGAGATATGGACCGGATAGCTTTCATATTATAAAATTAGTACCACCCACCACTGCCTGCCCTCGGCTCCCGTAGGCAGGAAGGAATAATATACCTATACTAAATTATAATATCACCTTTAATGTCAAGTCTTTATTGTCACCCACTCACTCGTTCTTCTATGGAAACGTTTAAATATTTCTATCCCATGATGGAACTATTTTATAGGCTAAAAAGGAGCCGTCGTCGAACCGGAGAGTCTTGACCATCCATCCATTATATAATGGATGGCTGGATGGTGGAGACTCTCCGGCCATCCATCCAGCAATTATATATCCATCCATCCATGCAATCTTTGTCTAAGATTAAAATCCCCCCTACTTACACATTTGTAACTAAGTATAGTCAAATTATTTTCTTAAAAATAAAGCTGTCATCAAAATTTAGTCTCTGTATAGCGATGATCACAAAAACATAATATCTAAGGACTATCCAACTCTTACAAATGCCTAAATATATAAAATTGAATCTAAAATCTAGGGTATTGCGGTTCATTTTTAGAAAAACATGCCAGGGAGTGACCCTGGTCAACCGTGAACATAAAATATGGACCCCTCTGCCCCTGTTATGAGGAAGGAAGAGTTAAAGAGCTTGGAGATATCAATTCCGAGGAATAAATAACTTTATTACGCTTGTAAAATATCAAGGAGCTCAAAATTGAAAGTACTACCTACTTTTAATAAAATTTCAACTTGAAATCCTATAATATGTAGTATACACAAGTATATATATTATAAGTAGATGCCTGAAGTATGAAGGCAATCTATTGTTTCGGTGTGGCGTAGACGATGGTCACGGCAGGCTGGACGGATCACTTCCCTTGTGATCGTGGCTGGTCATAAGCGTTGCACGGCATCAGCGAACCAATATTATAATTACGAGTAATCGGATGTTATTTCTTACACTACACTATAATTATGTATCTCACTGTTATTATTATTTTTTGCTATTTAAGTACATAATTCATTATTACCAACCGTACCAACCAGTACCAACTCATCATCTCTCGACCTTCTTGGCCGAAGGGTGTCAAGTTTCTATCTAGTTATTATCTAGATAAAAAAGCTTGGAACGAGTTTTGCTCCAACTCAAAATCGAAAAACTTACAGATAAGCAAATCATATGTACTAGACACATAAGTTATGAACATACTAGTGGTTTCTTCTCACTTCTTCCACTGGTGGACAAAAAATTGAAGTGAACATCAATATAATAATGAATAGTATAAAATATGACTTGTCTAAGTGCTTATTTGCAAGCCTAAAGAAATAAACTTTCATTTCATTTCGTCGTGCACTAACGTCAGCAACACCCTGATTACGACATCTAAACGTTGTCGGTGTGCTGTCGGCGTAATCACAAAACAGCGTGTTTAGTTTTTAATTTAAAAAGATTTATATATTATGTATGCTAGTTTTAAGGTAGATATTATATTATTATGGACCGTAGAATAAGTTAAATAAGATCTGTTACTTTTCTATGGTCTGAAATAAATTATTTATTACCTTCCTCATGAAGAAGGTTGACTCCGCTTATTGCTCTTTGAGCAGTCACAAAGATGACCTTCACCATCTCTGGGCGGAATGAGTTCGGACTCAGTCAGTAAGAGAGAAAATCTCGAAGAATAAGGTTGAGTTCAAACTTAATTTCAGGTCGAAAACTGCATGTTTGCCAATTTATTATTGCGCGCTTTGTTTACACCATATACGTAGTGAAGTTGTTGTCTTTGTTACAACTTTATGGAAACATCACAATCATACTAAAATGTTATAAATTTAAAAGTTTAAATGTCTGTAAAACTACTAAACGCTTCAATTTTGTTTATGTAAGTAACTTTAGATCTGATAGATCTTTACCTGGAAAAACTCGTTTTACTTACCGATCCAGTCCATCCAAAGGTTGCCTAGAAGAGATCAAGTTCAGCGATAAGGCCGCCAATTGAGCCACCCTAAATGTAATTAGTGTCCAAGTAATGTTTGTAAAATGATTTTAAAACGTAAAATAAAGATAATGATTTATCTATCTAAGAGTGACGTCGGCAAGAACTAGTCACGAATAAAAAACACGATAGATACACGAATAATCTTCCCCCATCTAATCATTCATGAAACTCTATAAGCGCAAAATCAATAGACCTATTACCGGACTAAGCCGATCGTCCGGTGTTCGGTGTTCGCAACAACGATCCATCACGGAAGTTAAACATTGGCTCTGGTCAATACTTGATGGAGTAACAGTTTAGCTGAATTAGCGAGGTCTCAGTTATATACTTACCTATTACTAACAAAGTAGAGAGATAGGCAAGGGGAAGAAATCGGAAAGGATGTGAATTCTGCAACGAAGTCATCATCATCAGCCTATGTTAGTCCTGGTTTCTGCGGATCTGGATGCATAACTAGTTTATATCAATTATTGGTCATATAAAAAGCCTGCGCTGTTCGCACTGCAAGGTGCGAGATTGCATGTAGGCTAAAACGTAGAGTCAAAGGAGAAGCATTTCTGAAAACATTCAGGTATTAGGCATTGCCGGTATCCGTGATTTATTGCTATAAAGAATCAAAACAATAAAATAGGTGTATATGCTGCTGAAAATTAAAAACTGCTGGATAAAGGAAATAGGATTGAATACGTTACGGCCTAGAAGCTTAAGCAATATCAGTTTTCTCAGTTACAATACTACAGCTTAGTCTACCTTTATTATAACAAAAAAATACATTATAATAATTAGATAGGTAGTCTTACTACACTTTGAGATTCTTTTGTGAATTACGCATACCTAAAATTCATCGAGAAAGGTTAGGGTCTTAGTAAACCCCTGGTAAAACCTGACAGAATGAAGTTGATAGACAGCAGCATTGAACGGACTTTCATAGTCTTCGAAACAGTATCAGAACTTCTCAAAGAGATCGCTTCCACAAACTGTCAATAAACACGGATCAAAACCATTCAAGGCTGTATTCTTCTCACGAGTTTCACGTTTCTAAAAACTGTTGGTACCGCCACAGAAGATAAAACTAGCTGCGTACAGAACAGACTCCTCAACTATTTAAAACCTTTTGGGCCAGGGTATTCCTACAGGTCGTTTCAGATATTTTCGCGTGTGAAGAATATGTCGAAAATAATCTTGCCGATTGGAGCTTTTCTGGCTTGCTCCGCGTAAACCACATAAAGCTTATACAAAATTAACAATATGTTTGGTAAATATAGATATTGATAATCTAGTATCCTTATAATGTATGACAGAATTATATTTTCTTTTTTTTAATCTAACACTTGTTCCGTCTGCACCAACAAGGTTAAGCAGTACGTTAGGAGGCGGAAACTCGAGACTTCGCCCTTTAAACGCATTCAAAATTGTGTTGAAAGATGTTCAATAATTTATGTTAGTAATCATAAGAACTAACTGCAATTTGTAATTGTTAGAGAAACATAAATTATCTGAAGTGCCCGGGGTGCGGTGGGGTAGAACGCAGAACTTCCACTTTGATACCGAAGATCGCAAACTTGTCAAGTGTCCAAAGCACAAAGTTGAGGTGTTGATCGATTGCTGAACTGGAATTACTTTGGAAATCTCTTTGAGTTCTTCAAGGAAATCTTTGGTTTGCGGTTTTCGATCTTATGGAATTTTTATAGCTGCTTTATGGCAGCGAAACTTCAAAATAAATAATTTATTGGTTAGCTCAGCAGGCCTACTCAGAAACTGTGTTTTTGATAACCAGTTAATTAATATACTAAACATTTTCGACTTCAGCAGGACGAGGTTTTGTAGTGGAATGCTTTAACTAAATATATAAATGCTGTGAAGACGCCACGGAAAATATAAATGCTGTGCAGTCCATTAATTGAACTAGGTAAATACAAATATCAAATAAAGTGGCAGTTGATTCTCTTTACGTCCAATTGTTAGTTCTTACTTTTTCTATTTATATTACTTATTCTGCTAGTGGACATACTAGCAGAAAAAGTAAAAAAATACTACTTTCGCGTCATTTACATGTCTATGTCCTGCGAAAGACTGCAGGTAGATGCTGGATGCGGCAAGCTGAAGACAGGCGGTCATTGGGGGAGGCCTATGTCCAGCAGTGGACTGCTATAGGCTGATGATGATGATGACATGTCTAAAATGTCGATAGATTATTTCTATAATGCGACTCCTAGCGTCCGTTAGCGAGTCAATCAAATTATCGGTTTTGTTGCTCATTAGCAAAGCTGCTACGCTAATCATAAAATCAATCCCACTTCAACTTTCAAAGTTTACGCCCGTTGAGAATTACGGAAAACCGTAAAAAATTACGAGTTTAATGAGCAACTTTGTTCGACTTTACTTTTAGAGTGGAGCGTGCATTAAGCCGGTGTTTTCGGGATTAGGTTGCGTTGTTCAAAAGCTTTGTTTTGTGTTAGCACCTACCTAATTTTTTCTTCATTAACGTAACAGCCGGACAGACAGAGCAAAAGGTGCAAGATTGATTTAAAAAATATACAAACAACAACTTCAATTTTGTTCTTCAACTTCTGTTTTTATAAAAATAAAAACAGAAGTTGAAGAACAAAATTTTGTTAACAAAACAAAAGTTGTCACAAAACATCTAAACTAAGCTGAATGTGGCTCATTCTGGACCCCAAAGGGATCAACTTTTGTTTCATGTTTTTTGAAGATCAAAAATATTTTTTTTTATTGTAAAGCATTTAACATTTTTATTTACTTTTTCTTAATATTCGTGTGCTTTTATGTTTTATTTACATTTACGACGATGAAACCTACAATTACCCATCGCGAAGGTATATAAGAGAGGTTGATATATAACCAAATTAACGACTAAGCATACCAAACTCGAGCATGTTTTGGAGGAATGCTCGAAACGCCCTTGAACAAGTTTGAGTGGAGAATTATTTGAGGTAATGACTAAAGATATGGGGGTTAAAGTCGGTTATTAGTTTTTCAAAACAATAATTTTATAGTACTTCGTTTATAAGAATAAATTTAAAAGCCATTGAACCCATTTAACTTTTAGATAACACAAGTTAAACTTACATACCTGTACATGACGGCAGTTACATTACAAGCTTGCCCTATTTTATAAAACATTGTTTTAATCGCTGAAGAAAGTTCCCCATTACGATATTGGAAAGTTTTTCCGATTCCATAAAAGGATATCAAAAGTTAGTGTTGTTTTTCTATATTCAAAAAGCGAATGTAAAGAAAACCTTTTTTGTGGTCAATGCAAATAATATGGTGAGCTTGTCACAGATTACGTTATCTGTGGCCTAAATTGATAAATGAATAATGCTGGACGATCCACACTGCATCATCTAACCCCAAGTTAAGCAAAGTTTGTATTGAAGGTATAAATAACTGTAAATAAATAAATAAATAATGTTGTACAAACATTAGTAAAATTAGTAACTGAACAAAAAATGGTGGATCACAGTGTAACAGTACAAAGAACTATGCAATAAAAAAAACAACTTTGGTTTGTGTTATAGAATAAAAAACAATGCATAAATCGTTGAGTGGCGCGCGGCGCACACTCTGGGCGCATTTGTTAATAACTAATGAAGGCGCTACCACCCGGTACTAGGCTTTTCTAGGAATGAAAAAACAATAGACGTTATTCTCTCGACCTTATAATACTTATTCTCTGGTTTTGTCACTTCTTGACCAAGAGGATAAAGTCAATCACCACATACAAAAAAACTTTCATAATAAATAACTCACAATAATTTTAATGATAGCCGCAATTATGAGTGAATAAAGATAAAATATATGCATGAAAAAATATATTATTATAGATAATAAAAGAAAGAAAGAAAATACATTTATTGATTCACAAGTAGGTACAGCTTGCTACTAAATAATAATAATATATAAGTAAACAAGAACATAAAGAAATAAATAAAATTAACTACGTATGTATTATATAAAAGTAACAAGCGACTCCACAAAGCGAACCAATAGGTCCTGTCTCAGCATAATGTTGCTCTACTTCTCCTCAAGAAGTAGAGCAACGCTGGTTTTCTGACAGAACCATTGGCGCGCGCGTGTCCACACGGGTGGCAGACCACAGATAAGAAAAAAATATATATACAATCGCATTTAAATCCAGTGTCCATGTCTCAGTGGATGTTTACCCTTATCCGCGTGTACCCCCGGTTCGCCTATCTGTGGGTTGTCAGCTGTCACAGTATTTATGTAGGTAGGTACAAAAGCAATTAAGCCGTTTTGGGTCGTAGCCAAAAATTGTTCACCCATAACAAGAGAATCGGCATTCATTGAAGCAGCTATAACGAAAAATACGCTTTTTTCAGTACTCGAAAGTACGAACGAAATTATTCACAATTCCAACGATGGTATATAGTGTTCGTTTTGTTTTAAATTTGCCCGTTTGTTTTTCTGATGTTGATTCACAGAAAGGTGGATTATTTAAATATATCTTCTGAGAAATGGCAGATTTAACTTGAAATGGGAAGTAAAATTTTACGAAAATATTGCTTGTAATATACGAACCGAAACCTTAATGCGCAAAAAGCTGATTCTAACAATATCAATCCAAAAAGCTTATATTAAAACTTGAAGAAACTTCTGGGCCCTTACAATTGTGCCCTAATCATACCGATGGACAACAAAGTTATTATGCTCCCAGTAAACGTTTCGACTTTAGGAGAAAATTATCATAAAAACAAATGTTAATTACGAGGGCTTAAAGAAAAGTCACCTTTTGAATTCAAATTACTTGAGAGCTTCTGAATAACATTATTTCATGATGTTGTAGAGATTCGAGGATAAATTATCCTATTATTATTATATTATACTTACTAGCTATTATACCCCGCAGTTTCACCCGCGTGGTGATAGATATTTTGAATAATATAAAATATATCTTTATAAATTGTAGCCTTTGTGTTATTCTTATGTATAAGCTATATTATTGTAAAGTTTCATTAAAATCCATTCAGTAGTTTTTACGTGAAAGAGTAACAACCATCCATCCATACTTACAAACTTTCGCGTTTATAATATTAGTAAATAGGATTAGCCCGGAGTGTCCCACTGCAGAGCAAAGGCCTCCCTCCTATTATTAATTAATGGAGATAATTATACGTTTTACATCCTGAGTGTGATGAACAAGATGAAGCAAATCTAAGTAGGTACCTAATTTGTTTGAAGCGCAGCGCGATAACTTATGCCAAACTTGCATAATCACGCTATTCAAAGCCTACTGCCAATCGTTCTATACGGGCAGCCTTTGGGCTAGCTTTACTAAAAGATCGCTCAGCGCTCTGCGTGTACAGTATAATAACGCCTTCAGGATGATGTTGGGATTGCCCCGCTTCTGCAGTGCATCCTCCATGTTTGCTGAAGCCCAGGTTGATGGCTTTCACGCCATCATCCGCAAGAAAACAGCCTCGCTGCTGCGTAGAACATGGAGCAGTACCAACTCCATCCTGCAGGTTGTGGGCAGCAAGTTTTCCTCGCCCATCATGCAGACATTCAACAGAGTCCTCACTCACTAGACTCAATGGGTTGGGTGGGAGTCTGTTGAATGACTGCTGCAAATCTAATTTTAATTTAATTTAAGGTCTTATGTTTTATTTTTGTAATTTGTATGTATTTGGACAACCTGTCTGAATAAAGAAACTTTTTTAAATATATATATATTTTTTTTTTATAACTTATTTCAAATAGCATAACATACAATAACGCTAAGAGAAAAGGCTAATAAGGTTTTTATCTTAGTTTGAATATGTATAATTTTTGCACAGTCGCATTGATACTTAGCTCACCACTGTTACGAGTAGGTACGTTCGAAGTTAATTTCTACGAATTCAGAACTATTTTAAAAACTAGAATCTTTCATTAAAATTAAGATAGGAAGTCGTTTCAAACAAAAACAACAAATTTAATAATTATAAGCACTAATACAACGGGTATTTATCGCGTATCCCGGTATTTACCTATTAGTGATTATAATTATAGGGCTCAGATCGCGTTAAGTTTAGAAATAAAAATTTAATAATATAAAACCAAAACTGTTCCAATTATGAGACTTGATTGAATCCAGGTGGGTCAGCTAATGATGAACGCCACTGTACAAAAGTTTTACAATAAATAATTCTGTATTCTCAGTTCAGATTGTTAAAACAATGGTTGTGTTTAATGTGGTGATAAAATTCCTCAAAACATTTTCACTCCATTGACCATCGGAGGTTTCGTGGATTTCCGACCGTCCCAATTATCTGTCGGCAAAACTCGGTTTCGAATTCAAATAAAATGGGTTTGGCTATTGGCAGTAACCACGTTCGACAATTGGGGTTTTATTCCAATTCACAGTTACGAAGTTCATTCCGTTGATTGGTTAAGGCAAGTAGAACTTTGAACTTGTATCGTTCGGGGCCGTTTTCGACAAACTCTCGGATTGTGATCCACGGTCGCAGAATGCTAACATTCCTAAATTGACAACATAGTATGACATCTTGTGAAATAGAATCTCAAGCTGATAAGCTCTTATTAATAGATTGGGTTATTGAAATCGTCTCTTTATGTTAACCAGACATACCTACAGTTTTCTTCTAATCGTAGTTCAAGGCCTGGAATAAAACAAAGGCTACTTACTTTTTATCCCAAAAATCAATTCCCACGGGATACAACAACCTTAAAACGTTTCTACTACCTAAACATATATGAATCCGCAGGCAGAAACAAAATAAGTGCATAATAAAACAATGGAAATCATCGATCATATCCAATTCCAACAAACTGTAAAAATATTACCTACGGGTAATTAATACTTAAGTAATATTTTCCAAGTTTAAGTAACCAACGAGTAGCCTTTTTCAGAAGTAGAATGAAGTGAAACATCTGTTCGCAAAACGCTAAAAGTCTTAAAGGATCAGACAATTTGGAGAATCGCTTCCAATCTCGAAGTAATTGATCTGCGTTGGTTAGCTAATTACAAAGTTTTTTCATTAGTAGCTTTGTGTATGCGAATCGCAGCTTCGTGAATGCTATTGTAGGAAGGCTCGGGTTAAGGTATTCTTTAAAAATACATTAGTTAAGTACTGTTACGTTCACAGTTATGTTTTTTTTAAATTTTAGTTTAAGGATTTTTAGCATTTCTGTTTTCAAAACTATAAAAAATTTAGTTTTGAAAACAGAAATGCTAAATTCATTAAAATAAAATTTAAAGACTTTCGCATACACAGGCTTGGAAAATAAGCACTTAGACGAGTAAAATTATATACCTAAAATAAATTATTAATAAATAAGATGTGATTTTAATTAAGTGCTGTGTGTTATATTTTTATTTTACCTATCAAATCTAAATATAATGCGATTTTAGATACAAAACCGTCATGTGTATTTGGTGGCTACACCTTGCTATCCAAGGTTGTTAATTCATACGTACCCTACGTCTATCAACCTTTATGCGTCCCTATACATTCTACGTGTAGATAAGAACTAAAATTAACAAAAAAAACGCCTGTTTCTGTGAATATCTACTAGCTTAATGCCAAATATTTCGCGGAAATCTCATCATCATCATCAGCCTATAGCAGTCCACTGCTGGACATAGGCCTCCCCCAATGAGCGCCATAGCGCCCTGTCTTCGGCTTGACGCATCCAGCATCTACCTGCAGTCTTTCGCAGGTCGTCATCCCACCTGGTCGTAGGGCGTCCTACACTAAGTTTACCACGTGGTCTCCACTCAAGAACGCGGAAATTTGTCTCAATTAAATTAAGTAAAGTAAACAATCATAAAAATAATAAAAAGATTAATTTTATGAGCTGTTTATTCATAGGAATAATGTAAATCTCGGGGCGCGTTGTTTCGATAATAATTGTACCTATGGAAGCCGCATGAACCAATTAACCCGAAGCCCAAAGCAATCAGAGCTTAGGTAGCCAAAACAAAATTAGCATTTTCGTTGTTGGGTGTTAAATAAAGGGTCGTCTACTTCCTAAGTGCTGACTCTGGGGCCAAGAGCACTCAAATTTCATTAGTCCTGTTTCTTGGATTCACCAATTTCATTTAGATTTGATGTACGTTGGCTTAACGAGGTTTTAGGATCGAGAAACAATTCAATCAATGGCAAATTTTATTGGCTTCCGAAAGTGAACAAACGAAAGTCTTCCCTAGGCTAGTTTCCTTAGTGGCGATTAAAATGAAAGTGAACTAGTAGTGGCAGTTTTCCTAAGTGGCGATCAAAACGAATAATTAAAAAATGAATAATTCACAAAAAAAGTATGGTTGTCCGGAACCTGACAGCCAATAGTAACTAAAGAAATATCTTTGGTTCATTACCGTAGTATTGGTTACTTTACACACTTTACTTTAAAAAAAAATTTAACCCTAAATATGTTGGGCAGTTACATAAAACTGTTGTCTGCTGCTACACATAATTTAAATTTAACAGCAGATTCGAAATAATAGAAGAAAAAAGGTTTTCTATTTTCAATTTATTAAAAAAAACAAGTATGCAATGTAAGAATTGTAAGTTACAGTAAGTCTAATCCGATATCTACATAGATTACGTTTAAAAAGAATGAGGGTTGGAAAAAAAACTGTTTTTTTATATTTTATAAAACAACCAGTTCAAAATGTTTAAAACTAGTGTTTTTATTATTATCATATTATTATATATATACCAAATATATATGTGTATTTAAAAGAAAGTCATGTTAGTTACACTATTTATAACTCAAAAACGGCTGAACCAGTTAAACTGAAAATTGTTGGGGGTAGCTTAGAACCAGGAGACGGACATAGGATACTTTTTATCCCGTTTTTTTATTTCGTATTCCTGTAAGGCGGAACAAAGTTCGCGGGGTCAGCTAGAAGCTCATATCACATTCACATTTTCATGATGGCAGATTTAATGAACGGCCCCATAGCGGGTACGTTCACATATACGTCGGGGGCTCCAACAGCGCAGGGGAAACCCCATGACACTATACCAATCTGACGTTTGTTCTTTATGGACACCAGGGAACTACCGGAGTCACCCTGAAAAACAAAACAAATAATGAGGGTTTTTTTTGTTATTATAGTGCGTAAGTCCTCTCACTATAATACAATACAAAAATACTTTATTGCAAAGTTTTAAGCCTTAAGTTCTTTGCTTTATTGTGCCACAAGATACATTACAAAAATACTTACATGCGACAAGTACAAAGGGCGGCCTTATACTACACGTAGGTACTGAGGGAAAGGATGCAGGTTCAAGTCCCGCCAAAATCGATTAATTTTATTGATTATTTAATTTCTTAATGATGTCCTATTTAAAAGTTCATTGAAAAGCAATCGATATTTGTTCTCCTATAGGCGAATACCTACATATAATACCTATAATATTTACCTGAACATTAATCTAAAGTGTTTAGGTTAATATTATAGGTATCATATAATATTTGTAAAACTATTATTAGCACGCCAACCCTCAGTAAAAACATGTGTTTTGGTCGGCAGGTAGAAAATGCCTCGGCATTAAGCCCACCCAATCAATTAATTATAGAAATACTAGCGGACCGTCCCGGCTTCGCACGGGTATTGAAATTTTTAAGGTAAGTAATTTTTTTACACCTTGGGTTACATTATTGGAGTTTTAGTAAGGACCCCTAATTTGTTTGAAAATATAATATAGCCTATGTTCACCGCGGATAGTGTAGCTTTCCAACGGTGAAATAATTTTTCAAATCGGTCCAGTAGTTTCGGAGCCTATTCAATACAAACAAACAAAAAATCAAACTTTTCCTCTTTATAATATTAGTATAGATACTCACAAAACACATGCCATGTCCCCAGGAGTGAAAGGCGCAGATTTCCACCTTGAAGTCAATAGGGTGAGCGATACCATGTCCAACAACATCGTTGATAAGCTTGATGCACTTGTCTTCAGAGATGGTCGAAACAAACAGGATCTGAAGGAGATCAGCTGCGCCGCCCCAGACCTGTAAAAGAAGTCAATCTTAGCGATTCTCGATTCCAAATTCATCATCAGCCTATGTTAGTCCACTGCTGGACCATGAGCGACCTGTCTTTAGCTTGACGTATCCTGATATACCTGCAGTCTTTCGCAGGTCATCCCACCTGGTCGGAGGGCGTCCTATACTACGTATACCGAGTCGTTTTCTCCACTCAAAAACATGTTTGCCCAGCGATCTCAAATTGTCCGTCTCATTTTATCAACTTGTAGCATTATCATGATCCTAAATGATTCCACAGCTAGTCATAGGTCTCCTCAAATGAGCGCTATAGCGCCAAGGTATCCCATACATCAAGTAAATAAATAGAGCCAGACAATAGGCATATTGACCGATTTTGAAAATCTACTCTAATATGTTTTTAGATATCTAGTGAATACAAAAGAAATAATATGGCAAAGACATTCCTCTCATTCTTCCACTCATCTCAGTCCTCAGAATATATTTAATAAATAAAAATAATAGATCAAATATTAATATTTATATTTTTGACGACCGATGTGGCGCGGTGGGCGAAGGTCCGCCTGCGACGCAGGAGGTTGCGGGTTCGATTCCCGCCTCGGAACAAATGTGTGTACGATCTGCAGATATTTGTTTCGGGTATTCTGGTCGTTTTCTATGTATAATAAAAAAATATCTATCTTTGTTATGTATTGTATTACGTATATCAGTTATCTAGTACCCATAACACAAGCTCTGCTTACCATGGGGCTAGATAATGCTGTGTGAATTGTCCAGCATTATTTATTATTTATTTATTTATTTTATTATATCTACCTGATTTGCACCCCATCCGGTAACGAAGCACGCAACTCCGCTGCCTACTGACTTATCTTCCAAACGTATAGGTTGAACTAAATGATTTAACTTTACTTCCTCCGTCTTTATGACCGCACAGTCATTTTTGATCGTTGCAGCATTGTACTCGGGATGTTCTAGGTGGCTGACAAACACTACTACAGTACCACCACTGTTCCAGGTATTGGAGCCTACAATACCATGGAAAGACCTGGAAAATATAAAAGAGCGTTAGGGTTAGTTATAAAGTAAGTAGGAAAACTTTCATGTTTTCATTATTATATATAATATATATATTTATTTATCTTTAAATATTCATGTTATGTTCATATTTATTCTAGCTCATCTTTGGTACACCCCCTGTCTTTCTTAAATTCACATAATTCTTTCCATCCAAAGTTTGCCTGGAAGAGATCGCTTCTAAGCGATAAGGCCGCCCATTTTACTTGTATCATGTGATGTATTTTAAAAATAAAATCTGTAACTGGTGTACAATAAAGTGTTTTTGTATTGTATTGTATTATTATTATAACCTTTGTACTGCAAAGGATACGTTCATCCCATTCTTTAATCACAGGATATATCCACTGCGAGAGGATAATATATAATTAGATAGAAAAGAACTGTCTGATACATGCTGTGGAATTGAAACAGTTTATCTATATTTTATTCCGACTTCAAAAAAGGAGGAGGTTAAACTAAACCTATACATAAGTCTTAAATTTGCATTAAGAGTATTTTGCGCGACAAATGGACGAATAACTCAATATCGCGCCAACCGATTTCGATGATTGTTTTTTTTAAATTTAAGTTGTAAACCAATGTTCAATATTTAGGAATTTGATTTCATTTTATAGGTTTTTAAAACACGCCAAATTATTTTCTATAATAAAAAAGGTCACTTTAACTAAAATACTTACTCCAGCAAATGTCTATGTATCCAATCTTTAACAATGCAGTGCGCAGCTGTTAGAACGTGTCTAGGTGAAATAAGGGATGCCCCGCAGTAAAATGACTTCATGTTCCATCCGATCACCAGCGCTACCATGTGTTTGGTGTCAGGTGCATCTGAACCCCCAACTATACGAGTGTCGAAGTATTCTACGACGTTTGGGGAAGGTAGTTCCATGTTGATTGGTTCAAGGTTCGGTATCGGTTCTGATTGGGCAGCGGGCTGTATGAATAGTTCTGATTGGTCAGCAGGCTGTATAAATGGTTCTGATTGGCCTGCAGGCTGTATGAATGCTGATGGTTCTAGATCTACCAGCATAGGAGAAGCTTGGTCTGATGATGGGCTTTCTAAGGGCACGGCTGTGAAAGAATGATTTAATGATATTAATATTTAATTCCTCACTTATTTCAGGTGAGATAGCATAGATTTAGGCGTAGTCTACCGACGAGTTCCCGATATCGACTTGAGTACCCTTAGTACCCAGATGAATTACTAAAAATACAAATTAAATACTAATTATATACTCTTGAAGAACATGGTATACCAGCTAGCCCCGCGGTGTTTGTCATACCACCGGAACACTGATTTTCTCCGGGATCAAGCATTATTTATCAAAAGTAATGTGTTAGTCCAGGATATAAGAAACCCTGGTAGGTACCAAATCACGAAAACCGTTCAACCGTTTGCGCCGGAAGGAGTTACAATAAACACACAAACATATAAACTTTCGCTTTTAATATAAGGATGACTACTAACCTATACAAACCCCTATTAAAGCCATACACAAAGCACTGAATGCAAACATTTTGGTATTTTAAACTGGATCTACAACAAATATTACTTGATAATAAAACTCGAACTGTTGCATATCCTTTCCCTCACAGGATATTTATACGAAAATCATATTCCAAAGAGATACCCCGATAAGTTTAATACTATTATTTCACCTAATAAACTAAAAATAAGGTGGAATACAGGTGAAATTGATAAATAGGTTAATAACTTTACTGCTTATCTGTCAATTTTGACAGTGATTATGTTGTTAATTGGAAAGATTATGAAGATTTAATTGTTGTCTACGTTTTCAATACTGATAACAGTTTCATTGATTACAGTTTCTTTTACAGGGATAAAATAATTGATCCATTCTAACGGAGTCGAAACATTGAGGTCACTGGCCCGGTGAGTAGATAAAACACTGTCAGCCATATTCAAACAATGAAATATCACTTCGAGGATAACACCGAACCAACATGATACCAAGTGCCTTGTTCGCGCATTTAACCTTGCACCTGTTCCACCGCCGAAGAGTTAACGAAGTACGCGCCCTCCGCAGCAATAAACACCAGCACAGACTGGTGACGCCAACAAATAGGCTGTACAAGTCGCAGAGATCGGTGTTCATCTCGGGCCCGGCAGTCTACATACGCTACCAGATTTACTTAATGCAGATTTACTTATTACTTAATGCAGTTTACCTACGCTACCAGATTTACTTAATGCAGGTTTACTTATTACTTAATGCAGTTTACCTACGCTACCAGATTTACTTATTACTTAATGCAGTTTCAATATTTTAGAATTTTATGTTAATAAACGATACATAAAAATCCTGTTGAAAAGATCAAATTATTGAAATATTTAGATGTCTTATTTTTCATCAGTCACCCCAACATCACTGGCCTATCAGAAAAAATATTTTACCCAAAAGCGTTGTTACTGGTTTTTGTCTTTTTTTGCTGTGTCATGTAAAGTTCGTTGTTTATTTTGGCACCGAATCTGTTTTGATTACCATAAATAGTGCAGCTTCGTTTAATCTCTAGATAAGGCTGAAAAAGGAGCAGATCAGCAGAGAGAGCGTAAGGCCTAGTAGAGCCCACACTGTGGTAATCGTTGGCGTCGTTCAGAAAATAGAGCAAATGAAACAAAATATCTTTGCTGGCTTCGTTGTTTTTCCTACCATCCAATAGTTATCTGGAAGAGATCGCTCTTATACTTTTCTAAAGCCTACTCTATTGTGAGTTAATATCTAAACAATCTAATACATAAAATAAATAGTTGTTTATTATTTGCTCACATAGGGATGAACATTTTTGCGCTTTATATAGGCGTGAGTGAATAGAGAGTGCACCTCGGTTTTGCTCATACACTTGTGCACTATATATATCTATGTTTAGACCAAGGGCGGATCCAGCTTTGGTGCCAGGGGGGGGTCACATAGTCGTGGTCAAGTCACAAGAAGTTATAATTTAATTTTTATAATCATATATATACATAAAAGTAAAAAGTAGGTATTTTATTAATGTATGTATAGTCTGGCAAAAACGGAACAGCGAACAAAGCGAACCCTGAAAATATAGGATGTAAGGACTTGGTATTGATAGATAATGGGTAGATTAAGCGGCGGGCGAGCCGCGTTAATTTTGGACTTTGGTGAGGTCGGTTTAGCAAGAACGACGAGGAAGCTACAACGGCGGAGGAACGACGGAGATAAACGCAGCATTTTAGAGATTGTTTAGGCGACACAAAATAAATATATAACGGGAGTGGAGCGAGCTGCCGAAATTTTTGTTACTTTTCTTTTCAAAATAAATAAAAAGTAGCGGGAGCCCTGAAAATGAAACAATATTTTTGCAAGTTTTCGTGTCTGGAAATTATCTTAATGTGAGCACTTGACTACACAAGAAAAGGAAGACATTGTCGGCGAGCGGAGCGAGCCGCGAAAATTTTGTGGTTTTCGTTAGAATTTTGTGTTATTTTTTAAAGTTTTTCGCTTTATTCTATAGCCAGAAGGAACAATTGTTATTGGTTTGTGGAACTTTTTGGTAGAATTTTGCGTTGGCTTGGCAAGTGGGGTTGGCTTTTTTGTACGGCCCGAAGGAACAATTGCTATTGGCTTGTGGAACTTATCGCGAAAAACGACGGAGATAAGCGCAGCATTTCGAGATATTTTGGCGATACAAAAGAAACGGCTCTATACAAAAGATATAACGAAAATTTTGTTACTTTTCTCAAACTAGTACTCTTCTTGTACGAAAAAGTGAATATAAAGGAGCGGAGCAAGAGCTGAAAATACTATTTTTGCAAATTTTCGTGTTTGGCAAAGTTATCTTAATGTAAGCACTTGACTAGCAAAGAAACAGAAGAAATTGTCGGCGAGCGGAGCGAGCCGCAAATTTTTTGTGGTTTTCGTTAGAATTTTGTGTTATTTTTTAAAGTTTTTCGCTTTTTTCTATAGTCAGAAGGAACAATTGTTATTGATTTGTGGAACTAATCGCGAAAAAATTGTTGTCTCCTTAGATTTTTATGTGTCAAAGGGCACAAAAAATCTGATTTTGCGCTATTTGTTGTCGTAATTGAGTTGATAAGAAATGACTGTAGCAAAATAGGTGCCGTTGCTTTTGCAAAACTGATACGCAACATAACAAAACGCCCAAAACACGTGTAATATCGGCGAGCGGAGCGAGCCCCGATTTTTTCTAACCGCAGTGTATACGCGGTTAACCATATTGTTAAGTTGCATGTTAGGTAGAATGGACTCTAAAATTAAAATTTATTTAAGGTTTCGGGCATTTTCTAGTGATTTTTTATACCTAAACTAAGATTAGGGGGGTAATGACCTCGACCACCCCCTGGGACCGCGCATGGGTCCAGGGTCACCAACCCTAAAAAATATTTACCCCTAAACATAAGTCAGTGTCACACGAAATGTGACAACAGATGAAAGGAGGCGGTGGCGCGGTAAAATTCAAATTTTCGATGCGTTCGTTCCCGAATAATGCGTTTGCCATCATACAAAACCACGGTGGACCCAGCCCAGGGGGGGGTCATGACCCCCATGACCCACCCCCTGGATCCGCCCTTGGTTTAGACTAGTCTTCGTTCGTCCAGACTTGCCCCCGTTGCCGAAAATACAGAGTTCATCATGACTTTTCCAAGAAATTTCACGCAAAACATAAAATTGCTAAACATACTCCACAGAACTGGAGTGAGCCACACATCTCACTTTTAAATTCGCTTAAATAACCACGAACATCCCTTTTTGCTCCCTTTTTGCGTGAATATAAAACGGTGTCTTTAAATAAATAAAGCGTTTATTACACAAAGAACGGTTACGTCGCTCCGTAACTGCGACGTGACCACAGACACAGGGTAATGCTACCAGTAAATAATGTACCTGAAAACTGCTTGATAAAGCTTTAAAAACATTTTAGTGGTAAAGGGGCAATTGACCTTACTGAATTATATAAAAGATGCTTTATTAGAATTCTCGCGCGAGTGGCTATTTGCGAAGAAGGGCAGGTGGACAACAATTATTGATCCGGGAGCCAGTGACAGATTTTCTTGACCAAGTCCCTCCCAAGAAAAACTTCGTAATATGCATTAGGGATTAATTATTATGAATACTCTTGACCGTCAGCTGCGACTCTGTGGGCGGGTTGGGCAGTGGGCAGTGGCAGCGATGACCCAGGAATCAAAATCAAATTCTAATTTTAATTTCTGATTTGAACCTTATTCGATGGGAATAATGTCGTCAACGCTGTCACTGCCCAACCCACCCACGGAATCGCAGCTTACGGTCACGAGTATTCATAATATTAAGAGGAAATAATTGACCAAAGTACCTGGCTCTATATAGCCACGGCGGCGTTGGATTTGGGCATGGGCATCAAGGTTGTTAAAGTATTAATATATGGCATCTCAGCGTCACCGCCGGCCTGAACATTTAACTCGTAACGAATACATCCTATAGAGATAAATAGATTCTAGGTACCATCCGCTGTCTGCTGCGAGAAATTACCTAACTACGTGTAGTCTTACTGTTATTTTCTACTACTTGACATGGAAATAAACTTGACTCTAAAATAGAAGTCTACATTTTCTTAGTTACTATTCTATTGTTCAGATAGTGTGGACCCGTTCTTTATGTAAATAAATAATTACCTAGAAATTGTTGGGAGTACCCAATATTCGAACAACAGAATATCTTGAAAAGTAATTCCAGTGTTTAGATAGGACAAGGATGTTTTTACCTCAGAGCTTTTTGCAAACAAACCTGTTTGCGTTAGCTCCCTACTTCCTTATTGAACTTCATCAACCGTTTGATGGAAAATTATACCTAGCTACATATTACACCCGCTAGGAAACGTCGGCAAATCTAGTGTAGAACGCCCTCCGGCCAGGTGGGGATGACGACCAGCGAAAGACTAGGCAGATGCTGAATGCGGCAAGACAGGGTGCTATGGCGCCCATTAGGGGGGACCATGTCCAGGAGTAGACTATTATTAGGTTTATGATGTTTACTGGCTCCGTCGTTTTAATTTTTAGAAAAAAAAAACTCTTTTCGTCAAGTATCTATTTTGTTCGTCAATTTTTATTTTCTTAACGCCTTAAGTTAGAGTACAATGAGATTATAATCACAATTTAAGTATTATCGATGTCCTGTCATTATTTCTAATATTATTTCTAAGTTAAGCAGAGTTGTGCAAGTTAAACTGCAAGTAAATGACGCGTTGGAGCATGCGCTAGAGTGCTTAATGGGACGTTAACAGATAACAAACCTCACTGCAAACTGGAGCGATCTAGTTGAACCATAGTTTTACGCCCCAACTTGAGCATTGGTTGAACCATATGATAGTTTTACACACCAACTTGAGCTTTGGCCGTGCAAGCGCCTAGTGCTTTGAGTTGATTTGGTGATCGCATATACGTAGTTTTTGACTGAAAATTCTGATCGAAAATAGCCCCTAAAATCCTACTATACCTATTGCATGAAGATATTTTATTTGTGGTAGTTCGACTGACAATCAAATAGCTTGATTGTTAGTAGGAAACCAAAAATGGTTTCGAGTTTATCTTCTTTGCTTCGATGATACCAACATCGTTATATATTTTCCACTAATATTTCTTGTTTTTTGTAACAACCATTTTTATCGTTTTGTGATATGGGTTTTTTGCCAGTTTTTTTTATTTTATTTATAATCATTTTGTAACCCATATAGACAAAAAAATATCTAGATTTTTTAATCGGAGTAAGTATATACTCTCCGACTAAATGCAGTGACACATGACTAAATATATTAAATGACTTTATCAAAATGTCTTTCTACTTTATTCTACCTAATTTTATTACAATCGTTCACTAGATAATCACCAAGTCAAATTAGTTCATATTTGTTATTGTTTTAAATAGACTGACGTTTGGCTAAGGGTTAAAAAAATCCTTACGTTGATGAATTATCTACCTATCTACTAATATGAAAGTCATAATGTGAGATTGCAATCAATCATTAAATCCCAAGAAAACAACATGTTCATAGAATTAAATAGTTATCCTAGAAGTATTAAACCCTCTGATTGGTATCGGGTTTTGATCTGTATATGCAAAGCGATAAGGCTCAAATCTCATGAACACGAGTCCGACTGAGTTCTTTATCCATGCTGAAGAAGATTTATCCAAGAACCGCATGTTATTTTTAGTCAATCAATCGATAAAATAGACGGGTAATTCGAGACCTATTTGTCTTTGTCTGATGCCAGATCTGTGGGTTGCGCTTGTGGTGTAGTCTCTAAGCACGGCAGCTAGTTCACATCTTGTAGACTGTCGGTACCACTTCACTCATAAAGTGAACTTTCTGAGCGAAGTTGTGCTTCTCAAACACAACGTAGGCCCACACTGCTTTTTATTAACACTTTGACTGCTGAAATCACACGGTATGTGTTTTCTACAAGTTACTAATATGCGTAAATCCACACTAGCGCAGCGGCTGAGAAAATACAGATCTGTGTGACTCAGCACAGCCGTAATATTTTTCGAATGAAACGCATGTGCGGCGCAACACAACCGCTATGTAGAGCGGCAGCACGAATTTTTTATGTTAAAAAAAAGACCGCAGTCGTCGAAAAAAAACCGCAGTCAAAGTGTTAAGCGAGGATCAAAGGTATATTTTGTAAGATGTAGGTATTTGTATTTTTTATTCGTACGACCAGAACACGATCATACGAACGAAATGTTTGTTCGATAGTGTTAATCTGCAGATATTTGTTTCGGGTATTCTAGTCGTTTTATATGTAGGTAAGGTACATATAATATATTTATATAATGTAATAAAAAAAAAAGTATTGCATTACCTATGTAATGTCAGTCATCTAGTACCCATAACACAAGCTTTGGCTTAGCTTGGGGCTAGATGATGCTGTGTGGTTTATCCAGCATTATTTATTCATTTATTATTTACTACCTAATGAGGTTTGTAAATTGGAAAAAAGTATCTCCGTTTTTGTGACAGCTGGCATAATCTCAATTCTAAACCTACATATAAAAAGACAAGCCCTAAGGATACATGTTTTTGTAAGGTCACAAAATGATTAACCTTTACCAACACAGCTGTCCTTCTATAGAAATCTTATATCTGTTTGGGATGTCTGTCTGTTCAATGTTAGTTGTACGTCGGTACTATCGTTTAGCGTTCAGCGCGTCTAGATTCAATCGGGCGCAAACGCGCAACTGTAGCGACCACTCAGTTATGTATGGGGATTCATAGTTTAACTTATGCCATTTACCCGTACACAAGACATAAAATATTTGGGAGTTCATATTGACCAAAAACTCACATTCAAATCTCATATTAGTTTTCTGACAACCCGTATTAGAAAGGTTATAGGTATAATGAAAAACCTTCGTTATGTAGCATGCTTCGACACCCTTAAGTTGGTATATTTAGCTCTTTGTCAATCGCTAATAACTTATTGTATTTCCTGCTGGGGTAGTGCAGCTAAATCATTCATCATCCAAGCAGAGAGAGCGCAGCGCTCTGTTTTAAAAGTGATGCTCTGTAAGCCATTCAGATATCCTACCTCGGCCCTCTATGAAGACGCTGGTGTACTTACTGTTCGCCAACTCTATGTACTGAAAACTGCTCTTTCAGTACATAAATCCCATATTTCCTCCCCTGATTCTGAGTTCGTGTCCAATCGTAGAGTTTACAGATTGATTACCCCCTCTACTAAAACAAAGTTTGCACAACGCACAGGCAGTTTTATGAAAGTTCGAGTTTACAATAATGTAGCTAAAAACTGTAACATCAAGGATAAAAGTATTACTGAAGCAAAACATATCATACAAAAGTGGCTTGCTGCCTTGTCATATGACAAGACAGAGGAACTCCTAATGGCTTTATCCTAGATGTAGGTACTCAATGGTTTATCTAATTTTTTTTACTTCTTACACCTCTTTTTTGTTTTTTACATAATCTTTACTTTATATTAAACGTAAGCACTGTAAATTTATTTATGTTTGTTTTATAAATTTAATTAATTTGTATAGGTTTTTACCTCTACCTCTAAACTTATAGGTACTTATATATAAAACTTATCATCACATCATTCATCCTTAGGTATTTTTATATTCAGTAATATCCGTAACCAGAACAATACTAAACTTTGAATTGTCGTACTTGTATAGGCTCCCTCGATACAGGCCTAGCCTAGTGAGGGTGCCATCAGAAATTACATAACATTGTAGATAGGTACATCTCGGCAATAACACAATGTATTACACTAAATTTCAATGATTATTAATATTTTTCTCATATAACTTCTCACCATGTATGTAAGTGCTAATTATAAAATTGAAGTGTATTTACTTATTAGTTTTGCTGTAATAAATGATTTTTATCTTTATCTTTATTTAAACTTTATGACGTGTCCAAGAGTCCCAGGTCTAGAGGAAATAAAGCACTTTGATATTTGATATTTAGTATCAGATTGTAAAGAAAAAAGAAAGAAAGAAAATATTTTTATTTACCCTAAAACTACCATACACAACAAACTTAAACTACGCAAATTAATACTACATAACTTACAAATTATTGAATAAATTCTACATGTTAAGAACTTGAGGAAAGTTAAGAAGTAAGTACATGTTTAAACATTCAATGACCATGATGCACGTGTTACTCTGCAGCTGCTCATACCTACTGTGGGTTCCGTGGTTGGACGCGAGAAGTGCAGTTCTTAATTATTTTGGTTTTTGTAGTTTCAGTGTTATACATCTAGCAGATACTTAAGTGGTATTGCGTTGCAAGCCAACTAACTTTTAACTCGTGCTATAAACACTTCGATATTTCGATATTTTAATTATTTGTTATTCTTATGAGAATAAAGATCTTAAACTATATTCCCAAAATCATCATAAAATATCGATAGACTCCAAACGACAGCTGATCCAATGATTGTTTTCCTATACGTACGTAGCAATTGGCTTACAATCATAGAACTTTTAATTAAACATTTTTATGCCTGCAATGGACGTAAAACTTACTTAGGTATTAGGCTCAGTCTCAGTGTGCTGTTGAAATGTTTATAATCCGTTTGACTATTTTGTCTCTCTTATGCTAAGAAATACATTAAAGGTCATGTTATTTAGTGGCCCGTCTGCAATGACTTGGTTCCATATTATCAGAAAGTTACCCCTTGGGAATAATTCAGAGCAGAGATGGCTCAAGAATCAAGATGCATAGTAACTTACTGGAACTTACTTGCTGATTGATTGGTTTTAGAAATAAAATGTATTTATGGTAACCAAATACTAAACATCAATGTTAACAAGCTGATTTTACTAAAAGAGTATATTTTTCTATATAAAAAAATATAAATAGGTACTAACTATATATGTTTCTTTATTTTAATTCCAGTATAATTGAATTCTATTGATTAAATAAATAAATAAAGTGATAACGCTGCCAGCATTCTCGGCACTCTGGCTTCTCTGACGGCTTAGATTTATTATAGGGAATAGATAAACCAAAGAAACCATTTTTTTGAAAATAAATACTTTATTATTATTATAATGAATAAAGCTGGACAATCCACACAACGTCATCTAGCCTCAAGCTAAGCAGAGCTTGTGTTATGGATGCTAGATAATTGCTATACTTAATAAAATACTTTAAACAGTTTATCTGTTTGACATCGGAAAGACATACCCTTCATTTTGGATTGGAAGAGCTTAATTAACATTATCTAGACACTTTGCTATAATTATAAATAACGTCAATCTTAACATAAGTTAACAAGACAAAGGCACAAATTAACCTTATGAAAAGAATGAAGCGAGTAGGTAAAATATCCACCTACCTACATGACCCAAATACCTACCCGTTAGGGAGACAGTGATGTACATGTTAGATTTCCCTACGTCAATTTACGAACGGAACGTAAAAGGTTAAATGTAGGTACATTTTTCTAACAGAAAAGTTGATATAAGATTGAATTCAAAGAGTGAAACATGTATACCAGTTAGTTTGTTATATGTTACTCACGAAAATATTGTAAAAATTAGAGTGAAATACTGAAATGCGACTTTGCCGACTTTGCGTTTTTTTCACGCCTCAGTTTTTCCGTCCTCTATTCCATTTGCATTTAAAATAATTTTAGCTTGATAACATTTTTAATTAAATAAGCCACAATCACCATCATTTCGATTAGTTGAAAACAAAAAACCTACAATTTTTTTTCTGTATTTTTTTATCACGCTCAACGCAAAGTTGCTACCTACGCATTCTACCATGGAGGAAGAGTCACCCTTCCTAAAAACATTCAACAATCACCAAGAAGGCGCATTGAGTTCCATTTTCAAAAATGAATTCTATCATCTTTGAAAATGGAATACCAAAAAGTCGAGTCTTTATGTAAGAGGAAGAATGTCTTGTACTGGCTGATGATTTCATTCAAAATTAAAAATATAAAATACATTTAATAAATCCAAGGTACCTAGACTCGAGTTTTACACGCTTTTTGAGCAAGAGAAGTGAAACAAATTTTACTTATATATTAGCGTCGTCGATATCAACACACGCTTTAGAAAAACCCTTATACCTACTGATCTTCAAAGCTCTTCAAAGCCTGTTGAATAAACAGCCAAGTCATAGACAAAATACGAAAGTCATGTAAAAAAAGACATTCCCTTACGCTGACAACCTTTTATGAACCCATGCTACATTTATTAAAAGAGAATGACTGGGCCGGAAGCGGGGTAAGGAAACCTGTTGTGTTTCAAAGCTAACAAAATGGGGCCACTTTAGTAGGCCACTTTCCGGCGGGGTAGGCGTAGGGCTTCATTGGATGAATAGCAGCTACTCTCGACCTTATTTTTGATATTTTTCTACTTAATTAGGTAGCATAAAAACATGTTCATAATATCGATAACCAATAGCATTTGCAAGCATCTTTATATGAAAGAAAATCAAAAAACATACCTACATCATTTTCATTTATTCTTTTTACTAGATATCCATTAGGTACGAACGCTGGATAATTCACACAGCACCTTCTACATAGCTCCAAGCTTAGCAAACCTTGTGTTATGGACACAAGATTAATATATGGTATTAGATAGTAAAGTGAAAATCAGTGCTTTGCTTCTTTATAAAAATATAACGCCTAGCCTTTTTGACATCCTGCAGCACACACAGATATTTTACCTAGATTTAAATTTTATCGTTGTTTGTTTTTTAGTCAACAGACTGTGTTTTATAATTGTTTGTTTTCCAAGTATCCTGTATAGTTGTTGTTTATTGTATGTGTGTCTCTGAAGTTGTTTTGAATAGTTAATCTATCTATACTATAGTAATAAGGAAAAGTAAGAAGTATTTATTACAGCAAAAGATATAAGACACTTAATATCAAAATCAAATCAATCAAATAGTTTATTGCTTTAATTTAAATTGATTAATATATTTCAGTGGTATGGGACCCTCTTTTAAGTAATGTAATACCTGTGCTAGAGGGTCTCGCTCTGCAGCGCGGCTATTTTAAAGATAATTAAATTAAGTTTAATAATTAATATAGATACTTAAATATGTAACATTTACATAATAATGACAGTTAAAGTACATAAAGTTTTTCCTACAAAATACAATTAAAATATATAATATAATATACATTACGCACATTATATTAAAATGTAAGAACTTTTAAAAGCAATGGAAATGTAGATAAGCAAGCAATAGCGACCGGTATATACCTATAATATTTGTGGTAATACTCATCGAAAGTTTCGCAAGTCCGATGAATCCGCAAAAATCCATCGATGTTTTCCAAACGAAGAGCAGTTTATTTTTCTAAAGTTTGTTTCGTTGAACGTTAGCGTGCCTTCCCACTGGACATGAGCACACAATTTATTTGCACACCAGTTTTACTTGACGACCGATGTGGCGTGGTGGGCGAAGGTCCGTCTGCGACGCAGTAGGTTGCGGGTTCGATTCCCGCCTCGGAACAATTGTGTGTACGATCTGCAGATATTTGTTCCGGGTGTTCTGGTCGTTTTCTATGTATAATAAAATATATCTATATATGTAATGTATTGTATTATGTATATCAGTTATCTAGTACCCATAACACAAGCTCTGCTTACCATGGGGCTAGATAATGCTGTGTGAATTGTCCAGCATTATTTATTTATTTATTTTTATTTACCTACATATTATGGATCCATATAATGGATTACATGTCACTCAGTACTATTAATGGATTCCAAGAATTATAAATAAATAAAATAAAATTGTCTGGTAAATGTGGTTTGTGGATATATTATTCTAGGAAGGTATTAACACGTTAACAGTCCAGCGGTGCCATATTGAACCTCACGGACGCGGACGGTTAGGCTCGCACACCTTGTCTGTTAGTTCATTAATGATGTTAGCTACTATATATTTAATTTACCTATCAATAATGATAAAAACTTAATATTACGCTATCGACAAATGACGACATCCGCACTACATTACACGGTATTAAAATCCGTTGATGCGGTCAGTGCGGAGCGTCCGATGCCGGCCCATAGATGCTAGCCTTAAATATGCTTATGTAGCTATACTGTTTGGGAAATCGTTAGTAGCAGGGGATACTCGTGGGTATGAAAGGCCCATTGGTAGCCATGGCCTAAAACCCCGAAAGTGAACACACAGCTTTGCCCTATCAGTCAGCTTAGTTTGCTCGCATAGCCCCGGTGGAAAAGCAGCTTATGTGGTCATATATGAAAGACTGCGTTGCTTTTTGATAAACTTTTAACGATTTATGATACGAGCACTATCTTGCGAAGTTTCGATTTGCTCCAGATCCTACGCTCGGTGATGCAATTTCAGTTTATTTTTGTTTGGCAGCTGTAAATAAATAAAAGAACGATGACTGGTTTTAGTTAGTAGTTATGGTATTGTTTTAAGATTGAATAAAACGTCAAGTGCGAGTCAGATTCACGCACTAAGGGTTCCGTATAAGAACTTGTTTCTTAAAAAATATTATTATCTATTGTAGATCAACGGTAAGTAATACGAGTACCCTCGGTTTTTATCCTTTGCAAGAATCAAACATATTTTTTGTGGATATATTACAAATTTACGGTTTTCTGAATTTTCCCTTTAGAAACTGTGCTACTAGACCTTGCTTCGTTCCCAATTTTATGCTTGTAGGTCAAAAGAAAGTACCCTATTGTTGTTAGTTAACCCTGTAGGTTTTGTGTGCACGTGATTCCCTAGGACAGTTCAAAATGTTCGAGCATAAACGGCTGTAACTTTTGATTGCTTTGACTGAAGTTTGATTTAAATCACGGCTCCAAGAAGTTACGGACTCGAGTATTTGATGTTAATTTCAACTTGATACCTTACCTATACGTATGCGCAACAAAGTGATCCAATAAGGGATCCTTTTTTTCCTTTTGAGGTACGGAACCCTATTATAGATGAAACCTATCGATAACTTCTTCGTCGTCATTAGTTCGCTTCGAAGTCGTCTTTGAATATCTATATTTTCTTGGTCTTGGTGGTCAGGATGTAGGCACGTATTCTTCTTCAATCTAAACAAACCTAAACGTTGTTTTGGATGTTTTTGGTTAACTTTGCGTTTACGTACGCTATTAGAATTTAGAATGAATAGTTCTAATTAAAAGAGACCAATCTTTTAATTAGAACTATTCATTCTAACAAAAAAAACTCAACATTTCCCAGGTAAAGTTCCACACTAAAGTAGCGGTCAAGTAAAAAACACTGTCACACCATCTCGACCGGCTGTGTGTGACTTCCATTAGATATAAAAACTCCATAAGACATGCAAACTCCATCCATAAGATCTGTAAGCTCTATAAGACATGCAAATTCCATCCGTAAGACCTGTAAACTCTATAAGACATGCAAATTCCATCCATAAGACCTGTAAACTCAACAAGACATGCAAATTCCATCCATAAGACCTGTAAACTCTATAAGACATGCAAATTCCATCCATAAGACCTGTGAACTCTATAAGACATGCAAATTCCATCCATAAGACCTGTAAACTCTATAAGACATGCAAATTCCATCCGTAAGACCTGTAAACTCTATAAGACATGCAAATTCCATCCATAAGACCTGTAAACTCTATAAGACATGCAAATTCCATCCATAACACCTGTAAACTCTAAAAGACATGCAAATTCCATCCATAACACCTGTAAACTCTAAAAGACATGCAAATTCCATCCATAAGACCTGTAAACTCTATAAGACATGCAAATTCCATCCGTAAGACCTGTAAACTCTATAAGACATGCAAATTCCATCCGTAAGACCTGTAAACTCTATAAGACATGCAAATTCCATCCATAACACCTGTAAACTCTAAAAGACATGCAAATTCCATCCATAACACCTGTAAACTCTAAAAGACATGCAAATTCCATCCATAAGACCTGTAAACTCTATAAGACATGCAAATTCCATCCATAAGACCTGTAAACTCTATAAGACATGCAAATTCCATCCGTAAGACCTGTAAACTCTATAAGACATGCAAATTCCATCCATAAGACCTGTAAACTCTATAAGACATGCAAATTCCATCCATAAGACCTGTAAACTCTATAAGACATGCAAATTTCATCCATAAGACCTGTAAACTCTATAAGACATGCAAATTCCATCCGTAAGACCTGTAAACTCTATAAGACATGCAAATTTCATCCATAAGACCTGTAAACTCTATAAGACATGCAAATTCCATCCGTAAGACCTGTAAACTCTATAAGACATGCAAATTCCATCCATAAGACCTGTAAACTCTATAAGACATGCAAATTCCATCCATAAGACCTGTAAACTCTATAAGACATGCAAATTTCATCCATAAGACCTGTAAACTCTATAAGACATGCAAATTCCATCCATAACACCTGTAAACTCTAAAAGACATGCAAATTCCATCCATAAGACCTGTAAACTCTATAAGACATGCAAATTCCATCCATAAGACCTGTAAACTCTATAAGACATGCAAATTTCATCCATAAGACCTGTAAACTCTATAAGACATGCAAATTCCATCCATAAGACCTGTAAACTCTATAAGACATGCAAATTTCATCCATAAGACCTGTAAACTCTATAAGACATGCAAATTCCATCCGTAAGACCTGTAAACTCTATAAGACATGCAAATTCCATCCATAAGACCTGTAAACTCTATAAGACATGCAAATTCCATCCATAAGACCTGTAAACTCTATAAGACATGCAAATTTCATCCATAAGACCTGTAAACTCTATAAGACATGCAAATTCCATCCATAACACCTGTAAACTCTAAAAGACATGCAAATTCCATCCATAAGACCTGTAAACTCTATAAGACATGCAAATTCCATCCATAAGACCTGTAAACTCTATAAGACATGCAAATTTCATCCATAAGACCTGTAAACTCTATAAGACATGCAAATTCCATCCGTAAGACCTGTAAACTCTATAAGACATGCAAATTCCATCCATAAGACCTGTAAACTCTATAAGACATGCAAATTCCATCCGTAAGACCTGTAAACTCTATAAGACATGCAAATTCCATCCATAAGACCTGTAAACTCTATAAGACATGCAAATTCCATCCATAAGACCTGTAAACTCTATAAGACATGCAAATTTCATCCATAAGACCTGTAAACTCTATAAGACATGCAAATTCCATCCATAACACCTGTAAACTCTAAAAGACATGCAAATTCCATCCATAACACCTGTAAACTCTAAAAGACATGCAAATTCCATCCATAAGACCTGTAAACTCTATAAGACATGCAAATTCCATCCATAAGACCTGTAAACTCTATAAGACATGCAAATTCCATCCGTAAGACCTGTAAACTCTATAAGACATGCAAATTCCATCCATAAGACCTGTAAACTCTATAAGACATGCAAATTCCATCCATAAGACCTGTAAACTCTATAAGACATGCAAATTTCATCCATAAGACCTGTAAACTCTATAAGACATGCAAATTCCATCCGTAAGACCTGTAAACTCTATAAGACATGCAAATTTCATCCATAAGACCTGTAAACTCTATAAGACATGCAAATTCCATCCGTAAGACCTGTAAACTCTATAAGACATGCAAATTCCATCCATAAGACCTGTAAACTCTATAAGACATGCAAATTCCATCCATAAGACCTGTAAACTCTATAAGACATGCAAATTCCATCCGTAAGACCTGTAAACTCTATAAGACATGCAAATTTCATCCATAAGACCTGTAAACTCTATAAGACATGCAAATTCCATCCGTAAGACCTGTAAACTCTATAAGACATGCAAATTCCATACATAAGACCTGTAAACTCTATAAGACATGCAAATTCCATCCATAAGACCTGTAAACTCTATAAGACATGCAAATTTCATCCATAAGACCTGTAAACTCTATAAGACATGCAAATTCCATCCATAACACCTGTAAACTCTAAAAGACATGCAAATTCCATCCATAAGACCTGTAAACTCTATAAGACATGCAAATTCCATCCATAAGACCTGTAAACTCTATAAGACATGCAAATTTCATCCATAAGACCTGTAAACTCTATAAGACATGCAAATTCCATCCGTAAGACCTGTAAACTCTATAAGACATGCAAATTCCATCCATAAGACCTGTAAACTCTATAAGACATGCAAATTCCATCCGTAAGACCTGTAAACTCTATAAGACATGCAAATTCCATCCATAAGACCTGTAAACTCTATAAGACATGCAAATTCCATCCATAAGACCTGTAAACTCTATAAGACATGCAAATTTCATCCATAAGACCTGTAAACTCTATAAGACATGCAAATTCCATCCATAACACCTGTAAACTCTAAAAGACATGCAAATTCCATCCATAACACCTGTAAACTCTAAAAGACATGCAAATTCCATCCGTTAGACCTGTAACTCTATAAGACATGCAAAAAACAAACAGCCGCACTAGGCCTATCTAATTTCTAAATCCTTTATGTTCATAATAATATTATGATAACCACCGCTCGGTACATAAATTTAATAAATCTACAACAAAGATGGAATCTCATGCCAACTATGTGCGGTTTTATGTGAAAAGTGAAAACAAGAACTTTTCTGTGGCTGGCTTGGCTCTGTAGGGTATCTCGCTCGCCTTTTATTTGTTCTCTGAAGAAGCGGATATTAATTTTACCGAAGCTGAGGCAAACAAAAATGTGTAAATTAAATGATATGACGGACGGATGTAGCACGGTGGGCGAAGGACCGCCTGCGACGCAGGAGGTTGCGGGTTCGATTCCCGCCTCGGAACAATTGTGTGTACGATCTGCAGATATTTGTTCCGGGTGTTCTGGTCGTTTTTTATGTATAGGAAAAAATATATATCTATATTATGTATTGTATTATGTATATCAGTTATCTGGTACCCATAACACAAGCTCTGGTTAGCTTGGGGCTAGATTTATTTAGCATTATTTATTTATATATAAATAAAAAAAATTACTGGACACAATATTACGATTAGTGCTGCGTGGTAGCGACGTTGGATTGCGCTTGGCAGGAAACTACTGCCCTTCCTCTGGTAGGTTGCCGTGAAAAAACAAACATTGTTTTTTTTTCTATTCACGTCAACTGTATAAAATCCTATTAATATTATAAACGTCAAAGTTTGTAAGTATGGATGGATGGATGGATGGATGGATGGATGGATGGATGGATGGATGGATGGATGGATGGATGGATGTCTATATTATTTGATATCATACGCAAATATGCTTCGAGGCAAATTGACCATTAACTGAAACATGAATATATTGTACATTTATAAATCCACGGACATACTCGTACATGAATGAATAGGTACTTACAATTTCCAGGTAAATTTCCCAATACATCAGAATTTTCCTCTGATGATTGGGAAATTTACCTGGAAGTTAGTAACAAAGGATGACCCACTGCTCAACTCTGATTCGAGCAATGGGCAAGAAGTTTGATAGCGAAGGATCGTACTGAAAATATCGTACGTAATAATATATCGTACGGGAAAGCAAGGAGCTTTTCCCCATCTTTGTCACAGCTTACAAAGCCCGCCTAGCTTATTTACGTTATATCATTAAGACAATTTTTAATTTATTAAACGACCTCAATATAAGCCAAGCCGTTTAAAACAATTTACGCGAACCTAAAACGTGAATTGTTTTAAGGAGCGATGAATATGAGCAAAATGAAAATTACATAATTTTTTAATTATAATAGGTATTCTGGCTAGGCAAAAAGCAATTTGAACAACTTATTTTGCTCGCTAATTGTAAACCTTTTTGTGCTCCAGCATTATTTGTTTATAAATTAAATAACAGAGGTTTATTTGTGCTCTATTTTTATATATGACGACTGATGTGGCGCGGTGGGCGAAGGTCCGCCTGCGACGCAGGAGGTTGCGGGTTCGATTCCCGCCTCGGAACAATTGTGTGTACGATCTGCAGATATTTGTTCCGGGTGTTCTGGTTGTTTTCTATGTATAATAAAAATATCTATCTATGTAATGTATTGTATTATGTATATCAGGTATCTAGTACACATAACACAAGCTCTGCTTAGCTTGGGGCTAGATAATGCTGTGTGAATTGTCCAGCATTATATTATTATTATTATATATGTATGTACGTTCTTAAGATATATTTTATATATAATTTTCTTAAATAATTACGCCACTGTCTGCTTTAATACCTACCGATCCTATCCATCCAAAGGTTGCCTGGAATAAATCGCTTTTAGCGATAAGGTCGCCGATTGTGCCACTAGATTTAGTTAGTATTAAGATCTCTTGTTTTTTTATATTGATGGTGCAATAAAGTTATATTGTATTGTATTGTATTGTTCATTTACTTACTAGTTTCTGTCCGCGGCTTCGCACGAGTTTTTCTTTCGACACATTTAAACCTTATAATTTCTAGTACAGGTACATAGAAATAACTACTCACCATTATAAGTCAAGTGTATTTACATATTAGTTTTGCTTTAATAAATTATTTTATTTTATATTAATGGGATAATACGTACAGACTTAAGACCTAAACATTTCTACCAACTTACAGATAAGCAAATCAAATGTACTAGACACATAAGTTATGAACATACTAGTGGTTTCTTGTCACTTCTTCCACTGGTGGACAAAAAATTGAACTATAAAATATGACGTGTCTAAGTGCTTATTTGTAAGCTTAAAGAATTAAAAACTCTTCTCATTTTCATTTATATAGGGTTCATGCAGGTTTCCCATCGAAATCGATATTTTTGGGAGATTATTTATCAGGGTAAATCTCTGTTAAATAATATCCCAAAAATATCGATTCGCACTCGAGGGCTTTCGCACTATATAACAAAAACCTTACATATTTGTTTATGACCTACGGAGCTGAGACGTGGACACTCACGATAGGGCTGGTCCACCAGTTCAAGGGTCGCTCAGCGAGCTATGGAAAGAGCTATGCTCGGAGTTTCTCTGAAGGATAGGATTCGCAACGAATACATCCGACAGAGAACCAAAGTTATCGACATAGCTCTAAGAATTAGCAGGCTGAAGTGGCAGTGGGCCGTCCATATCTCGCGAAGAACCGACGGCCGCTGGGGCAAAAGTGTTCTCGAGTGGAGACCGCGACTCGGCAAACGTAGTGTAGGACGCCCTCCGACCAGGTGGAATGACGACCTGCTAAAGACTGCAGGTAGATGCTGGATGCGTCAAGTTGAAGACGGGGAGCTGTGGCGCTCATTGGGGGAGGCCCATGTCCAGCAGTGGACTAACATAGGTTGATGATGATGATTACATATTTGCAATACAATACAATACAAAAATTATTTATTGTACACCATAATCAAATCAATCATTACAAGAATACATTATACGCGACAAGTACAATGAGCGGCCTTATCGCTTAGAAGCGATCTCTTCCAGGCAACCTTTGGATGGAAAGAATTATATGAATTAAATTTACTGTTTAAATTTATCTCATTTTCAGTAAACTGTAATGAATGATTTTATGAAATAATAAAGTTCTAAAAAGCTATTACCCTGTCTACGATTCCCTGTAGCACAATCCGTTCCTGTCCGCAATACGTCACCACGTAAACACATAAGTAATCAAGCCCTCGATTTGCCGCTGAACAGCTCGGCGCATGGGAGCTTACATCAAATATTCGCACTATGACACGGCTCGACTGATTGGGTTTCGGTCATTATATGCAGTCAGTTGCTGAAGTAGCGTTCAAGTATTACGTAACGAATTTGAGGGGAGGGTAGTCTAGTAAAACGTTACGATGCGTTACAGAGGCGGGACGGGGGATTTGAACTACGCGTTAAATTGTTTTTTTTTATTACCTATTTAAAAAAACGGTACTGTGACTTTTAGGGGGGGGGGGGGGTAGAGAAAAACGCTACAGCGCGTTACATGGGGGGCGGGGGGGTCAAAAATCTCCAAAAATTGCGTTACGTAATACTTGAACGCTCCCTGATTGACATCTCAACTCAATCAACAGCTATACGAGACAAAAATAAATCTCTGTTATTCACTCACGTCACTTATCATAATCGTACTAATATGTACGCGAAAGTATGAATATAATTCATAATTCATATCATTTATTGTAATTTCATGCATACAGGTAGTATCTTAGGTGTAGTCTTACTGGGTAGGTACACAATGCATAAAAACCCTGTCAGGGCACAACAATTTTTAGGTTCTTTTTAAATGTTAGCCTAAAATTCTAAACAATCATTATTTATAAAATTAGGAATGTCATATAGGAATTATAGGAATGTCATATAGGAATTATAGGAATGTCATGATTAGGTAGATAGGCTTACTAATTTAATCTGTAGGTATGTCAGCTAGTTCAGTTCACTTTCATTTTTTTGTTTTTTGTTGTACGGATAGATGGATGGATGAATGGACGTTTGTTACTTTTTCGCACTAAAGCTACTGAACGGATTGGGCTGAACTTTGCATAGATTGCAGTTCTCAGTTCTCGATACCTTCTCTCCTTTACCTTAATAGGCTCCTTTATATCCTGGAAAAATGATTGCGTTAAGAAAAAATATAGTTTTTTAATGTTTCTAATAATCGCGTCATTAATAAATAATCATTTATTTCCACCGTAGGTAGGCTATGGTGGAAATAAATAAACTGATATTAGAAACATTAAAAAAACTATATTTTTTCTCAACATTACGAGCAAATTTGTAATCTAGCTGAAACAGCAAATGAACAAACTGAAACGCAAAAATGCTACTAATTTTGACAGAAATACTTTTTCACCACAGCCTTTTCAGTATGCAGCACCATTCTTATTACAGCTGATATGGCCCACAATGGGGTACGATTAATAACAGACCACTGACAGTAGCAGATAAGGAGACCTCGCATAATAAGGGTAGGTGGGTGAACCTAATTATCGTTTCGGTCCAGCAGAGGGGAGAAAAACGACGGTCGGTGAGTAAGGTGCCTAAGGATTAGCAAAATATAAAGATCCATATTCATTTATTTATTGTCACATAATTTTAGCTTATGTGTTATTATTATTAGCTTAGAGATGTAAATAATATGTTTAAATTACGGATATTGGTAGAAGCGGTTAGAATTTTATCAGACAAATCTCTGATGACAGATTGTAGGGATTCTGGGTAATTATTAATCCTACTAATATTATAAACGCGAAAGTTTGTAAGTATGGATGGATGTTTGTTAGGTACTCTTTCACGTAAGAACTACCGAATGGATTTTAACGAAACTTTACAATAATATAGCTTATACATCAGAATAACACAAAGGCTACAATTTATAAAGATATATTGTATATTATCCAAAATATCTATCACCACGCGGGTGAAACCGCAGGGCGCAGCTAGTTAATAATATAGGTACAGGGTGTAAACTAATTTGTGGGCCCTGAACTTTAAATCCTTAAAATTATATTATTTTACTTAAAGGAAACATTTCTTTTTTTTTATATAGATACAAATTCAACTCACTGCATTAATCGATTTTTTTTAAATATCTATAAAAATCTAAAAAAATCGAGCGCCGAGAATCGAACCAGCTAAATATTTTATTTTTCAATTACGGACAAAAAATAATTAATGAATTTGTTCGGATACACAACAAAAACCTAGGTCTTATTTTCTTAATATCTAGTCTACAATAAATCTAACTAGCTATCAGAAACTTCTTTAGGTTTGTGTAGTTGTAGAGAAATAAGGAAAACCTTACATTTTTACTTCAATATAACCATCAAAATATCTCATAGCACAAGAATTTTCTGCACCATTTGCCATCTATTTGCAGGTAAAAGCGATTCCAACTATTTTCCGGAAGGATTTAGCCAGCCATCGCACATTTCTTCGTGTTTCGGACGACGTTGATGGATTAAAGTGGTAGCGAAATGCAATAGTAAGGATTTTGGAAAACACAAATCGAGTGAAAAGGAATTATTATATTGTTTGATATTATTTTCAAGCTCTAGTAAAATAAAAAAGTCAAATTATACGACGTCGCCTCTCTTTGTAATAGTGGCGTTGACGGGATAAGAACATTTGGGTCAAGTAGCTCAATCCAGTACAGCGAAGAACCGACGGCCGCTGGGACAAACGTGTTCTTGAGTGGCGACCACGACTCCGTAAACGTAGTGTAGGACGCCCGACCAGGGTGGAATGACGACCTGCGAAAGACTGCAGGTAGATGCTGGATGCGGCAAGCTGAAGACAGAGCGCTATGGCGCTCATTGGGGAGGCCTATGTCCAGCAGTGGACTGATATAGGCTGATGATGAGCTCAATCCAGTGGATGGTTCCTGAGTCTAGCCACCATTGGCATTGTCAAGGCAATTGAGTTAGTGGAATTAGGCCTCTGATTTAAATTGATCGTAACAAGGCAGCTACTTCTGGCACCTACAAGAACAAAACAGTGTTTCAGTACCCTAAATACGACCCCTTTTTCAGGCCCAAGTTCCCAACTACTAAACCCAACGTAAACTAGTTAATTAAACATTAATTTCCATGCCTAGCTAAGTATCCGTAATTAAGTTATTGTGACCCTCTTTGACCTCGTCTAACGATACCTATGTCCCAAAATTACCTTTTGTTGGGTGGAATGAATCGCCGTTTTCTTTATAATTAGAATGTATCAGCATTTTTCAAGTTTAAGGGTTATTCGTTTGTGTTGGTGTAAGCAAAGGGAGGCCAGCTCAACAGTGGGTCTAAATGTCTCTTTCATTTGAATCTCTATAAGTAAGGTACCTAACCTACTAATTTACCAAAGAACAAACTTATAATTTATTTTCAAAATATATTTCTTATAGTTGTAACACTTTGAGTGCTGAAATCACACGGTATGTGTTTTCTACAAGTGACTAATATGCGTAAATCCACACTAGCGCAGCGGCTGAGAAAATACAGATCTTTGTGACTCAGCACAGCCGTAATATTTTTCGAACGAAACGCATGTGCGGCGCAACACAACCGCGGCAACATATAGCGGCAGCATGAATTTTTTAGGTTAAAAAAAAGATCGCAGTCGTCGAAAAAAAATCGCAGTCAAAGTGATAACAGGTTTTTTTTTTATTCATATTTATTATTAAATTTTAACAGGTTTACAGACTACGGAATGACTTGATATGAATCTAGTATGAATAACTTCGTTTTCTATTTAAGACATTGACTAATATTTTAAGTTGTACTGTCTTCTAGAGACAGCATTAGGTATTTGTCTATACTAATATAATATTATAAAGGAAAGGTTTGATTATTTGTTTGTTTGTATTGAATAGGCTCCGAAACTACTGAACCGATTCGAAAAATTATTTCGCCGTTGGGAAGATCCTTTTCCGTGTATACCATGATCAGGATATAGTAGTCCACTGCTGGACATAGGCCTCCCCCAATGAGCGCCATAGCGCCCTGTCTTCAGCTTGCCGCATCCAGCTTCTGCCTGCAGTCTTTCGCAGGTCGTCATCCCACCTGTCCGGAGGGTGTCCTACACTAAGATTGCAGAGTCTCGATCTCCAGTCAAGAACACGTTCATCCCAGCTGTTGTCGGCCCACTGCCACTTCAGCTTCCTAATTCTTCGAGCTATCTCAATAACTTTGGAACATACACACCTGCTGCTAAACAGTCCCTCCTCCAAAGAGAGGGCTTAGCCAACAAGAAACATATTTCAAGCTTATTTAAATTCTCAAAAATGTAGTTACAAGTTGGACAACCATTTAGATTCCATGCAGGCTATCAGTCCAGCGAACGGCTCGGCCAGGTGTAACAGACACATCATCCATTGCGACTCTATTGACACTTACAAATAGCCAAACATAAACCAAAAAATACCGGTCCAATTTTTCCCTCTAACAAGCTCTGACTGCGATCGTAAACCATATGTATGTTAGAGGTACCTTTATTATTACCTATTCTGTTGTTATACTTATTTATACTTCACTAGCTGTGCCCCGCGGCTTCGCCCGCGTTGAAATCTATGTGTCAAATGATTTATAAACCTTCCTCTTGAATAACACTATACCTATTAAAAAACGCATCAAAATCCGTTGCGTAGTTGAAGACAGAAAGACAGCGGGAAGCGACTTTGTTTTGTACTACCTACGTAGTGACTATGACTACACAGTCATACACAACCCACATATACACAGACACACATACACACACACACACACAACACTCATAGCCTGCCTTCGCAATCGTGTGATGGTGAAGAAGAAATATTCCTCGGTGTAACATTAGTAAGAGATAGTGGAAAATATATCAACCCCATGGGATTTATCGGATAGGAAGTAGCCTGTGTTATTATAGGTCTAGAACTTCGCTACATTTATGCAATGAAAAAACTAAAAACCAACTTGAATGCATTATATATTATTTATAGTACCTATTTTATACTATTACCACCTCCTCCTATTTATACAGTTTTTTAAAGTATTTCGGTATAAATCCCCAAGAATAAAAATGTTATGGGGTCATCCCCCTTGATGTTTGATGATGATGACCGCGGGGAACGCGGGGAACGCGAGGGAGGGGGGAGGTAAGATTCTTAGGAGCTGACTGTATTATTCATTTAAGAAAGCGATAATCAAAGGTTCCCAAATGGTATAGAGCTACATACGTTCATCAGTGGACCTATAAGAAACACTGGACATTCATGGTTAAACCAATTACTGTTGCCAACTGCAAAAGTTGACATAATGCTTTATAGATTCTGGCGTGCAGTCGCACATATGCTCCCATTTCACATAGAGCTTCGATAACCGAAAAGCATTAAAAATTTCGCAGCGTTTCGGTGAAGCCGACGTTCGCTTCACTCGCTTCAAATCCAGCTTTGATCGCCAACCATTACCACAGTTTTGCCGACCTGTCTACTTTTAAACTACGGTATGAAATTGCCCTATCATAAAGGTTTTTAACGGGTTTTGTTCCTAGAAACTTATGTTTTTTGAGTTTTATGACTACTTTTCTTTAAAGTTTTTTACTATCAACTTAACACTTAAGAATTGAGAAGTCTGGAAGAGTCATAAGTCGAAGTCAAGGTCCACTTAAATCGCTGGGAAATAGGTACATGCACGCATATTAGTCACTTGTAAAAAACACATACGGTGTGATTTCAGCACTCGTAGTGTTAAAACCCGTAAAATTATATAAATCCCAGTCATATTATAATTTTCCGAAAAATAATGAACAGAATTGTAGCACTTACAATTTAACGCATTCAAACACACATTTATTGAAGCACCCGTAAAACAAAATTATATATTTTATTGATAGCAAAATTTTACGGCATATGTAGGACGGACCTACCTAAGCCACGCTTTATCAGTTTTTTAGACAAAGCTGAAGGCGAATCGCTTGGTTTGGCATGTCTTCATAATCAGCCTATATTTGTCCACTGGTGGACAAAGGCCTGCGATAACACTAACTGAAATCCATAATTTAGGTCGTAATGTAACCTAAAAAAAATTTACTAAAACAATACATAAACAAAGTAGAAATAAACAGCATACCGTCGTCAATGTCCACATTGATATAGGTAGGGGGAAACTTTTCACCGAAGTCACTTAAAGAAAGTTTGCCCTGTGCCCATTTGTACCTTAATCCGTCAACCAACTTCGTATGGTAAATTGTGTACAAAAACGTTACAACTTTGGAACTCATATTGCGAGATTCTCTCGAGAACAGTTAGTAAGATTATTCGAAAGAATTACTAATCCAGGCTTCAGTAATGAAAAAGTTTCCAACTGTGCGTTGGTAGGTAGTGTCGCTTTTCTCGGCAGCTTTACACATTGCAAAGAGTCGTTCGTCACTGCATGCTGTTTGCGATTCAGAGTAAATACTATCGGGCTTTAGAAGCAGTGACCGGTTAAACCGAACTGGCTTTTTCCAGTTCTTTCTTGTTTAACAAATAAAAAAACAGCATCATTATCTCTGCCCTTATTCCAATCTAGGTGGGTCGGCTGTGGCTACATCAAATTATTTATTAACTCATTACATTACACAATTATTTATTAACTCATTTATTCTCAGATTCACAATCCATAATACCTAATGCACATACAGAATTAAAAATAAATGTCACAAAACAAAATAAATAAAATACAATAAAATCAAATAAAACTAGAATAGTAATGACATTGACGTTTTGTCGAACTGGGCACTTTGATCTCAAATATCTGGCATGTGGTTAAGAATTCCATATTCAAAATTTAAAATTTACGATTGTGTATTTGTTTTTGAAACTTACAAAATAAAACTATTACAGAAGCATAAAACCTTATGATAGGAGTTACAAACTTTCCAGTAGAATTTTAAAAAAATCTAGCGCTAGTGTGTGTTAGACTATTGCCTTGCATTAAATGATTTTTCACACGGACTATGGTCTGTGTCTATATTAGTTCAAACAGATAATTTTAAAGCAGTGCAGACCTTTCTTCCACATATCACCATCCACAGCATAACAAGCTTTTCAAAGTTATTTTTTTTCCGAACCCATTTACATTTTAAATTTATTTAACGCATTTTCTTTGTCCTTAGCTTATAGTATAGTATATTATATATAGTACGTTTAAAACAAAACTCATAAATAGCTCACACAAAGGCCGCAGGTCACTCGACCTTGAGTTACCTGACGCTTTGTAGACAACATAAAGGGACTAATCTCATAATTTTATCCCTCCAATAGGGTCACTGTTGTAGGGACCCCAGGGATCCCTAGAGCCCTAATATAGGTCTATTCGGCTGTCGTTTACAGGGATTTGTGAAATGTTTTGCTTTGTTGTCGACCATCAATAAACTGGACTAGTTTATGGTAGAACGTTAAATCAGAATAAGACTCGATAATTGAATAAGGAACTTTAACCACTTTTACTTCTGTATTCTGAACTGTCATAGATAATTCTTTAATGCGCTCTCAATTTATAATAACAATGTAAAATAAAAAACTTAAAAATACTAGATACAATTGGCGGTCTTATCGCTCAAGAGCGGACTCTACCAGACAACCATGGATGGATAGGATCGTGGACAGTACCAATAAATACAGTAATAATAAATAATATTTATTTATTTATTTATGACAATATATAACCTACAAGCACACAGATCCCCTGGTACTGTAATAAATGGTAATAAATAAATAAATATTATTTATTTATTTATTTATTTGGGTGGTACACACAGCATCATCTAGCCCCAAGCCGATTGACGGTTTGTATAAGACAAGAAGGATTACATTTAGAGCATTTAATAAATGAATATACAAAAAATACTGAATCGACTTTGGCAGTTTCAAGTTTGTTTTTAATTTATTTATAATTAAAATATAATTTTACGTTCCTTATACACCCGGGACAACAATTTAGGGAGAAATATTAAAGATCGTATAAACATTTGCCCCAAGGCAGTACTCGAACCTGCAACTTCCTTGCACTGAAGGGAAGGATGTGGCGAATAAAAGGTATGCTTAGCTTGCTTTACGACTGACCACGCGAAGACCGAATATCAGAGCAGGTACATCATCATCATCATCAGCCTATAGCAGTCCACTGCTGGACATAGGCCTCCCCCAATGAGCGCCATAGCGCCCTGTCTTCAACTTGCCGCATCCAGCATCTACCTGCAGTCTTTCGCAGGTCGTCATCCCACCTGGTCGGAGGGCGTCCTACACTACGTTTACCGAGTCGTGGTCTCCACTCAAGAACACGTTTGCCCCAGCGGCCGTCGGTTCTTCGCGAGATATGGCCGGCCCACTGCCACTTCAGCTTGCTAATTCTTTGAGCTATGTCGATAACCTTGGTTCTCTGTCGGATGTATTCGTTACGAATCCTATCCTTCAGAGAAACTCCGAGCATAGCTCTTTCCATAGCTCGCTGAGCGACTTTGAACTGGTACAGTCAATGTCAAATTGATATGAGCGTCTAGAGTAGTCATAATGATCTGAAAAACATGAAAGCATTTTGATGTACGCAGTTCGTGAAAGCATTTTGATGTAATCATCATATTATAGTTAGCATCCAAGGTGTCCAGCATTATTTATTTATTTTACATTTATATAAGTAGTCTAGGTGTTCAAAATTCTCTTAGCAAACAAAGCTTTCAAAATGGCAAAGGCTTTTCTAAATGACATGAGGCGAAGATGATATGAGACGAGTAGATACGAAAGATCCGCTTACTCTCTGTAGATCCAGTGATCAAGATCCATTTGATTCCATTGAGAAAACTTTTCTCTTTAGATCCATTTCTGATGATTTAGTTCTAACAAGAACTTTTATCATCTGTAGATCCAATGATCAAATTGATTTTGTTCCAGTGAGAATACCTTTTGTCTTTAGATCCAATTTTGATGATTTGGTTCTAAGAAGAACTTTTACTTTCTGTAGACCCAATGATCAAGATCCATTTGGTTCCAGTGGTAATACTTTACAAAATTAATTACTTTGATCTAACAATAATTTGTTAGACATACATACATTTCGTGTAAAAACAGAATGTAGGTTTTATTTCTAACGCGAAAATTTCAGAGGCATTTTTCAGCTTGAAAACGACTTTACAGCAGATGGCACAGCCTTTGCTGAACGCTTGTAAAAACATCTAAATATTTCCCAAAGCTTCCATCACATGATTGGAAATCTAGAATTTTGCAAAAAGGCTGAAATGTCCATCTGCACCCCTACCAAAAGTCTTTCATAACTTGACGAGTTTTTCGCGATAGTTCAGCGATATAAGATAACAAAATCAAATTAATGCGGAACGATAAACAGGCAGTGGCTCTATTTAACGAGCTTCAAAAAAGGAGGTTCTATGTTCGCTTGTACATATATATGTTTTTTTATGTATATGTACCAAAACGATTGATTTAATTTTTTTGGATTTTTTTAATAACTACGGGTCACCTATAAAAATGAAACTCCTGAGGGATAACTAAAAGTTCTCCCAATAAAAAAAATAAGTGGGTAGGTATAAATAAACAAAATCGAAGTAGTTTTGTACCCTTTTTTACGCTAATTAGTGCAGTAATTACATAGCTAGTTTTAGTTCAGTTTGAATGACCTCTATAATATAAAAGAATCTGAACTAAAACTAGATAATTACTGCACTAAATTGAATAAAAAAAGCAAAAACTCAATAAATTAATATGGTATAATAATATGACGACCGATGTGGCGCGGTGGGCGAAGGTCCACCTGCGACGCAGGAGTTTGCGGGTTGGTATCTGCAGATATTTGTTCCGGGTGTTCTGGTCGTTTTCTATATATAATTAAAAAAAATCTATCTATGTAATGTATTGTATTATGTATATCAGTTATCTAGTACCCATAACACAAGCTCTGCTTACCATGGGGCTAGATAATGCTGTGTGATTTGTCCAGCATTATTTATTTATTTATCATAATTATCTCTAACCAACGAAATAGTAACCAAGTATACTGATCATCGATTTCTCCGTCAAAAAAAACTCCCGAAAAATAATTCGCTAAACTGTGTAAATATAAATACTAAAGTCTGTCTACTAAGTCTTCTTTCAGCTCCTTACTTTTTTGTATTGTCTAATCTAAACCTAGTTTGGTTTAATGCTCTAAGCCACAGAACATGAAGTGTACATATTTTGTAGTATGTAATTGACATGCAAATATTAGTGATAATGTAATGGTGGATAAATTGAATTTACTGAAGGAATATGGTAAAATAATCGCCGACCCCGTTCAAGCACCCATGGTAGTGGCTGGGGCGAGCGGAATGCCAATTTATGTTGGTATCAAAGGAGAGTGTCAGCGTAGAATTTTTAATGTCCAACATTCCTAATCCTGCTCTTCGGAGACTTTGAGCGCCTTCAAGGTAAAGCACCAATTTCGTAAAGAGATCATCAAGAAATCTTTAAATTTTTTCTTTTAAATCTTAAAAAATCTGCCATAGACTTAGATATTTTTTCACATTCTGTTTACGAGGTAAAAATAATTAAAAGCTGCACAATCCACACAGCATCTTCGATCCCCACGCTAAGCAGAGTTTGTTATACTTATAGATCCTGGATAACTGATAAACTTAACACACATAGATAAACTGCCCAACAAACATTTCATAAGTCGCCACAACGTGCCGATTCTAACTTTTGGTTTTATACTTTGGTAGTAAATATGTCGCTATCACGTTAACACGACCCAAAAAGGGCCCATTTTATACGAGTTAGTGTCATAATAGAGTCGTGTATCAGTCGTATTAATCGCAATATGGTCTTGTAGTGGCCGTATAAATGTCGTGTGATGCACTTTTAATCGAGTTAAGATGTTTATTACCATTGCTTTACGGCATTTTATCGATTATGTAGTGTTAATTACGACTTTTTTTACGGGATTTTATTGTGAAGTGGAGATCGTGAATGAAACTAAATGACACAATTTATTTTTACTGTGATAGAATTAATCTTGCAAGGAAGCCATTTTATTTTATCATTACGTATTACGTACATCGTCGAAATTCATGTTCAAATTAATAGTTCAATTGGGAAATTAATTTTATCGAGTAATATGCGCTAGTAACCTCGAAATAATGAACGCGCCTTATAAATTATTTAGATTTAAGCAGTAATTTTACTCTAATTTGACGAATGTGTAAACAGTTGCCTTTATACGACTTAAGAGATTATGACACGACCGTAATACAATTTCTGAACGACTTTTCACTATGTGCGCTTCTTTTGGGTCAGCCATATTGGAAAGCCAAGGAAATTTGGGTTCAGTTGTTGAAAAAGGGGTTTCTATGTATATAGTAAACTTTTATGATTGTTAAACTTTAATTAGTTTTAACCCATGGTACCGAGAGAATCTATCTACCTTATTAATTAAATAAATACTGTGAATGATTATGATTACATGTGATAAAATGTTGATTGGTTAATAATAAATAAAACCACCCATAGTCATTTTTTCTTTTATTTCAAAGTATGAATGAGTGATTTTAAATTTTAAATCATCCCAAAGTATATCATTTTTACTGCTTCGCTGCTTCGCTTTCACTTTTATAATCGGAACTATAACCAAGACATAATTTATATATAATTTATTTATATAAAAATTTAATCTACTTCATCTTCTTCTGACTCTACTGTTATAGAACCACTGGATCTCATTTCTGTGCGTTGAGCAACATCATAACTTTGCACCGAACTCAAATCTCCTGAGTTCAAAATTAAACCTTGTACGGAACCAACTCCAGTTTTTTTACAGTTCACTTGTATATTACAAAAATATGGTAGTACATCTAGTCGTTAAAGAGTAGGATAAAAGTGTTCATATTTACTTAAAATAGTATAAGAGAGAAAATTACCACTCTTATACAATTGTCACCTAAAAGTAGTTCTAGCGACTCTAATACAATTGACATTATAGTCGTATAAGAGTACGATTGATCACTTCTACACGAACGTCACGTAAAAGTAGTTCTCTCAACTCTAACACGAGTAATGCCGGTGAAAAGTCGTATAGACGTTACTAAGATTTCAGCATTGGTTATACTACTGAAAGTTGTATAATTGTCATTAAAACAGTCTAATATAGAAGTTTATACGATGTCTATATACGACAACAAGTTGTATAAACTTAAAGAGGCCTAACGTCATATTACACGCAAAAATTACTTGAATACGATGTTTATAGCATTTTGAGCCGCGTAACTTGAACTTATATGACAGAAATGTTTGTTGGGTGACGACCGATGTGGCGCGGTGGGCGAAGGTCCGCCTGCGACGCAGGAGGTTGCGGGTTCGATTCCCGCCTCGGAACAATTTGTGTGTACGATCTGCAGATATTGGTTCCGGGTGTTCTGGTCGTTTTCTATGTATAATAAAAAATATCTATCTATGTAATGTATTGTATTATGTATGTATATCAGTTATCTAGTACCCATAACACAAGCTTTGCTTACAATGGGGCTAGATAATGCTGTGTGAATTGTCCAGCATTATTTATTTATTTATATTTATTTAGGTTTTTTATATTAAAAAATACCCAAAACATCGGAAATAAATATCTGCAGATCTTACCAATACAATAACGTACATAATACATACTTTTATGTACAAAAGTATCTACATACAAACAAAGTCACTTCCCGCTTTCTGTCCCTATGTATGCTAAGATCTTTATGCGGTTTTTTTAATAGAGCGATTCAAGTGGGAGTTTTATAAACCATTTGACACATAGATTTCACGCGGGCGATGCCGCGGGGCACAGCTAGCTTTAATTACATATAGCAAGGCCAAAAGGCCACGTTTCACAGACCAACGGCACCTTTGCCTCTTCATAATCTCTTTCAATAACAACTTGGCTCACTGCGCTATCACGTCCGCACAGTTATTTCAGCGGATGAAACAGGTCGAGTGTGAGCCACACTGGTGCTATAGGAAAGAATCTCTGTTATCATAATTATACTTAAGTTAATATTGAGTCTGCATTAATGAATACTCCTAAGAATTCGGCATTTAAAGTTTTTATTCATCGCCCTCATATTTATTTCTTTAGGCTGTAAAAGTTTTAAAAGAAGGTACCTAGGTATATATACACAGAACTATCTACCAGCAGCAGAGCCCGGGTAATCAATGCTAGAAGTATTTTCTTTCATTGATCACCCTCACAACAACGTACCTAGCTACCTACCTAATAAAACAAAACTAAACTTAACTCGCCAAATTGGACTAAAAATTTAACATTTTAATGTCTACATTAAAATCCTATGATTATTGAATTTTCAGAAACACTGTGCTATCACAGTCGTAGTATCGAAAAGATAACTCACAAATGTATGCAAGGCAGCTTTCATTATAATTTGCACTTCAACTAAATCAATCAACTAAACTATTTCTAACTAAGTCTAGGCTAAGATCGGTGCAAAGTTCTCAACCAAACATAGATAGCGAGATCGCTGTTGCAGCTGTCTTGCTAAACTTGAATTACACTGCAGGCGATGCCGACGATTGGGTAAAACGGCTGCATCTAGTAGGTACCTACATTGTGCTGCGCTTATATTGGAATATATTATGCCGTATAATTTAATGAATCAATAATAGAATACGGTATAGTATTATGCATAATTTGTGAATAATAAGCAAATCCTACTAATACTATAAATGCGAAAGTTTATGAGGATGCATGTAAGTATGTTTCTTGTTCTTTCACGCAAAAATTACTGAACGGATTTTGATGAAACTTCACAATAATATAGCTTACGAATCAGAATAATGCATAGGTTACAATTCATAAAGATTTATTGTATATTATCCAAAATATTTATCACCGCGGTTGTTTACTAAAAGGTACAGAATAAGAAACGAAAGAAGAGTCTTTGATAGTTGCGAATGCGATTGTTAATGCAGATGCGAAGGCGGGAGCTAAAGTAATGCCGCATTATACATATATATATGACTGGACAGCCAGCAAAAACATCCCGCAAGATACTAAAATAGCACATACGCGCCTTTCTTAACGAAAAACGCACGCAAGGAGAGATTTTTTGTTTATGTCTTTATCGGTAAATTTCTTTGTAAGTTTCTATAAACATAAATAAAGAATAAGAGCATTATTGTAAATAGAAATGCGGTCATAAGAACAAATCTGAAAGGGTCTTCTGAAAGCATGTCGAGATACTCAACCTTTTCCGGGGACTAATATGGTAAGGGATCCCAAGAGCTTTTAACGTATAAGCCGAAACACCGCGGTTTGTTAGAAGGCTCCCGGTACCTGATGGTGGTGACCACGTTGATTAAATATTGGTCTAGCTAATAAGTCAATAGTAAGTAATAAGGTCATTTAACGATCGGACAAAATCTTGAAATAGTACAGAAATTATATTATCCGAAAAAATATAGTATTAAAAATCTAAGCATACATAGGGACAGACAGATGGCGGGAAGCGACTTTGTTTTATACTACATATATAGTGATAAAACATGAAGTAATCAACAGAGTAATTTGCAAGGGGCTGGTAAAGTATTAAGATAATCTGTGAACGAATTATTATGTTTTAGAACTACGCGGTTGGGTAAAGATATTCTAGATTTGAGCAGATTCTTATTAAAATACAAAAGCAAAAGAAAGTGAAGATGTTTGCTACGTAGATAGTGAAGATCTAAAAAACCATGAAGATATAAATACAACCATAGAAAGTGCGCTGCATTCTCTTTCATCTAAACGAAGCTGCAAGAAAAAACCAGTGGAAAATAAAACTAGAATAATATCATTTTAACCTACACAGAACTAAAGTCAAAGAGTTAGTCATTTTGTATGAAACCCATCGTTTGTCGACCTCTATTGTAAAATAGAGAGATTCGCCATTTTTTTCTTATAATATGTAGTACATGCAATTATAATCATTAGACAAGGCATGCAGATCTGTCCTTACGCGAGCTTAGAACAGAATATTTTCAAAGAGGTCACAATCTAACCACACGAATAATAGACAAAAACCTTTTTACATTTCTTTTGTAACCCAGTATATATTTATTTATTTATTTATTTATTTATTTACAAACGTACCTCTATTTTTACGGGATATAAATAATAGTCAATAGAACAATATAACGTACCTAAACCACATGAGGACAGTCTAGACGCAGAACCATTATTGTAACTCTTGTTCAAATTGAATTGTACCTTTGTCCAAATATTGGCATAAATATTCTCTAGCATTATTTAGATATGATTGAAGAAATTTCTTGAATCGGAAGAAAATGCTCTCACATTTAAATGTTTTTATTTTGCAAATAGGCAAACATTTTATAGAAAAAGAAGAAAATTGAAGATTTTGGTTTGGTGGTTTTAACCTCGGCTACGAAGGTTTTTTTACAAATCGCTGCTCATAATGAAAGTTATTGGTTATATAAATAGAGGACACATAAAGAGTTAGAAAATGTCCCATAACATAATGCCCTAAAGCATCAGGTCTCTGATATAATCACAGGTCAAAAAAAATGGTGCTCTAATATATTTCTTTCATAATTATCATATCACGCAGATACCTGACGTTAGGACATTATATTATGTACCTATGGGAATTTTTTTATTTGTGAAAGTGGCCTCTATCCAAATATATGTATAGCACATATCTTCCGCGGCGATTTAGAAAAAAACGGTGTGGTAGCCGATGATATTAGGGCCAAAATCTTCAAACATAGCATAACCCTGAATTCTAATGACCTTGTATTCGGTTTGACGTTTTGTTTGGTTCGGTTTAGTCTCCATGCTATAGTCGAACCGAAGCCGATCTCGAGGCTCAGTTCTATGTATCTAGTGACTTTTCGTCTATTGCCTTCATGAGACAATCTTAAAATTGTATTTTAAAATGAAATATGAATACCAAATCTCTTTTCACCTTGTGAGAAGTAATCTCCTAAATGGACTCTTTTCATTCTTTGTGCCTATTCAAGTTTTATTTTTATAAAGCTACTGGGCATAAAGCTTCATACTCCTTTTAAAATATTAATTTTCTTTTAGGGCTTCTGAAATTACAGATGTTGTAAACTATAAAAATTTAACGTTTCATACGCGTCGTAAAGTTCATAGGTCGCAGAAGACCTCATTTCAACTACAAAGGCTACGTCGTCATAACGTCTTGACAGCCTACTCTATTAAATTCTGGGAAAATTTAATAAACTCCCTTCTTTGCGATAAAGTAGGCAAAGGTTTACCTGATTCCTGGTTGCGAGTTCGATTTCCGCCTCCAAAATATGACAAATACATGAACTTCAAACCTTGTTTCTGTCAGATTTAGGGGGAAATTTTGATAAACTGTCTGCTTATTAAGTAAAAATAGCTAACGTCGACAGTTTCCATGCGACGCCTGTCATTTTCTTTATCAAGAGAGTTGCTACACCAAAAACCGTAGGCGTTTTTTCCCCGTGTGCTGGAACAAATACAAAAATCGGTTTCAACTGTTATATCGGGGCAGGCATCTAGTTGATTCAATAACTAGATTAAAGAAAACTTTTCATCCTATTTGTCTGCGGACTGTACCTCTCTTTATACATTTATGTCCCAAAGTTTTCTCGCAATGACTTTCTTGTCTTAATACCTACTGCTGAATTCAGGTTTCATGCTTTGACAGTTGGATCATAAAATATGCAGATGGCTCATGCTACTCTAAAGCTAGGTACCTATTGTCAGATTCCAAAACTTTACAATACAAATCCCATTTAGCAGAAGTCGGAGTTCCATTCAGAGTTGCCGCAGCGAGAACTCCTAAAAGGAAACCATTGTACCCTATTTATTTCCTTTACAAATTAGACGGATGTTTCTTGGAAAGTTTGTTGAGTTGCGGTCTGTTCTACTCTTCCAAGACAATAGTTGTACAACAGTAAGCGAAGATGTTCGAAGAATTGCTCGTTTGCTTAGTCCACTTTGTCCTATACTGCTGGGCAAACCAAACTTACATAGCAAAAGTTCATGCCCCTTTTGGAAAACAATTTTGTAGGCATGTGTATCCTGTATTACATCTTTCTAGAGACTTGACGCAATTCTCCGGGATAAAAAGTAGCAGTTATTTGGTATCTGTATCTACAAATATGCAAAATTTACCTTTAATCGTGCATAACACAATTTTTCACATAAAAATTACTATAATAATATTATTTAAAGGACAAGCAGACGCTCAGCGCATGATCACCCCTAGGTACTTGGTAAATATACCATCCACTAGAACTAAGCGGATTTATTCCACCTTCATCATTCGTACGGCTGCTGGGGTTTCGAACACACTACCTTCTGCTGTTTTTCCGGTCAATTACAACCTGGGTCTCTTCAAGATAAGAGTGGATAGGTATCTTCTAGACCTTGGTAATACACCGTCGGCCTCACTTCATTTTTCATCAGATGAGTCTTGAGAGATTGTTGTCAAATAAAGGTCTATACGCAAAAAGATTAAAAAAGTTGTGTCATAAAAAATCTATGTAAAAAAACGGTGCTAAATTTCCTAAATCTAAATAGTACAATCCGTGTTCAAAATATTTTTTTTAAAGAAATTTCGGCAGTGACCACAATTCTCGACAAAAACTGGCGAGTTAACTGACAATTCCTTTCTCTGTTCACTGTACTATGCCCCCAGAATGTAAATGTCGTCAGCGTCATTGTTTCGTCTGATTTACAAGTATTAACTACGCCATTGTAACAAAGGGCCAGTGGGACGGACTTTTAATAAGGGTTCCAATGGAAAAGGCGTATCTTAAATTTGGGTTTTCGTTTTCTCTTTTAAAAAGTTGAGATTTTAGGGTACAGTGCTTACACGGGAGCTAGTCACATCCGGTGGCGTATTACCACGCGAGCACTATTTTTTCTAAGCGGCCAGTATTTTTTTCATGCCCCCATTTGCATACAAATTATGAAAAATGTACTGCCTAATTACCAAAACTAAATTAACATTTTCACGAAGCGTTAATTATTTAACATTATTATTATGTTAATAATTTAATTTTAACTCATTTATTTCAGATATAGAATCCATAAAATACATACAAATGCGAATGCGCAAAAAATCAGTTTGAATTTAATATTTCATTCTATAATATCAAGATGGACTAGGCATGTAAGAACAATATAGATGGTGGCACTTACATAGATAAATAATATATTTAGATAAAAAAGAAAACAAATACATCCCTACTTACATAATGGCTCTTATCATAAGGGATTTCCTCCTTTCGTGGTTCTCATAGTTTTTATGGCGGGGAACCTAGAATACCCCTTTTTATGCATAGAGACAACTAGCTCTGTGGTTTGGGCTATATATATCTACTATAGAATCCTTTTTTCGAAAAGGGTCTAGAAGGCAGTACCGTAGTCGTGGGTACTTGACATGCTTTCTGCGTGACAGTCTTCCATTAAATTACTTTTAGGACGCAACGGGTTCAGATCTTTGAGCATTTGAAGATTTTGAAGCTTCTAACGTTTGTTATTTTAATGAAAATACCAAAATATCTTTGAAAACGAATATTGTTTTATAAAAGTTTAATATAAAAATATAATTTCTACTTACATTAAAATTATTCATGAATGTGAGCCGTTTGACTAAGGACCTTGCTTGTGATGGAAGATCAGCAACGTTACGTAGTGGTCAACTAATTAGGGACACCACATCAATGTGGTGAACAGAAATAGTCCGGTTATATATATATAAAAATGAGATCCTATTGATTTCTTTATTGTAATCACTCTTATTTACATAATTAGGTCCGATTATTAACCTATAACAAGATGTAAATAAAAGATTTTAAAAAGAAAAATAAATAATGTCAACCCCCAGGGGTATGGCCAGGGGAGGGGTATGGTGGTGGTCCGAAGTGAAAACTTAAGTACGTACATATTTTATTTTGTCACTGGACTAAATGTTCAGCTAAAAAATAGAGTAAAATTAAACGAATAATCTGCAGTATTTCAGTGAAATGTTGTTGTTTGTGTGTTTGATTGTTTTTTAATTCTTATACCCAACCCAGTAAAATCGGTACCCAGTAGCAAAACCTTTGGAGAGTACAGGACTAAATCCTCTATTCTAAGCGGTTGCCCAGCCCTAGTAACTTTGGACGACCTGGGATAAATGGATGCTGGTTTAAAGCTTAAAGTGAATCCTGCGGGATGCGGGGAATGGACACTTGTTGGAACGTACGCTGCCTTGGAAGAAAGCAAATCACCTATAAATGCCTTATAATAATAACTCACCTCAATTCACCACTCGCCTCGATCGGAAGAATGCGTGCTTCTGGAATCGCCAGGATTCCCGTGACGTCACTGAAATGTCTTTGACACACACAAGCGGATTACCAGCAGTTGCCAGCGTAGCAGATGCGGTGGTATGCGGATTTATCAGAGTCCAACTTTTATTAAGATAAATTAGTGCGGGACGCGTGTTGGTCGATCTAATGACTTGCGAAGACTCAAAGCACCAAGATGGCGGCTTCTTGCGGTCCCCTGCATGGGGCGTGTCGGTGCAATCTATACCGACCTTTGACGGATGGTTCACCAAAATAAGTTATTAAAATAAGACATTCTTAATAGATAGGTGAAATACCATCCAATCAAGACAGCGGTATAATTATTCACATTAATTTGCAAATAATCCCAACAAGCGTAACCATTTCCCCCGGCTTGAAAGTTCCTACTTTCGAAACACAGAAGAAAAGGGATATAAAAATGAAATTGAAGGATAAAATAATCCTGTATGAAAAAAACCTTAGTTGCATATTGTCACAAACTCTATTGTAATCTAAAGTTATAAACAAACACAACGCGCAAGCGTTAGAGCAAGAGCTCTTAAAATAGAGATACTAAGAATTACTTAACTAACTAACCCTATAGTCTACACAGCGATGCGATGCAAGACCTTAATTTTAAACTAAGGACCTAAACAAAAACTATTAAAAACCTTACTGAGTTGGCAGAGGGCACAACTTCACAACCGGTCGACTTTGTAAAATCCCACCTTTAGCCTTTAAAGAAGCGACTCGAATTATACCCCGTTTTTGTCCGGAAAGATTTGAGTAATTAAATCTAACGGAAATTGCAAGGGCATGACAATGTCCTGGATGGAGACAACTACCATGCCTAATGTTATAGGATTAGCTGGAGTGTTCCATTTCTCTCTGGATTGCAAGGTGTGTAAATACTCTATACGCCACCTATTCCAAAAGGAGCGGACAAGTTTATCGGTCAATTCATATCGCGAAATAAGATGCAAACAAGTTTCATTCAATTCACGAATGGGAAGAAACACAGGCGGTTTCGTATACAAGAAGTGCGGCGGCGGCAGTGTGGACAGTTCCGAAAGGTTAAAGCTTAGCGAATGCGGGAGCTTTGAATTCCACAAGGTCTCCAGTTGAGCTAACCCAGAGTTAAGCTCGTGAAGAGTGATGGTATGTAGACCAATCACTTTGAAAAGATGCGTATTTACAATGCGGTTGGCGACAAATATGTGCCAGCGCTGCGGAATAGACCATAACTTTACCGTTGAGTTAGATAAAGCTATGACGACTGCCTCAATGGCATGACGAGCGGCATATAATAATAATATATATAATCGATTTATCAACTTTGATAAAAGGAGTGCGATGCGAATCTCATGAAGAGTTACACATTTAGTGGCGCGACCGTAACACGGCCTAAAACATCAAGACGTGCGGGTGAAACAAGTGGAAGATTATGATTCTTCAACTGCGAATTATCTAAAGGCTCCTTGATGACGTCATCGTGAATAAGCTTGATATTAGGTAGCTTGGTAAGTCCGCGCTCGAGGCACAAAGAACTGCAACGAGCGACGGCGACTGAAGAGCTATCCAATGCTACGTAGCTGTCATCAGGAGTGCGATTTTTAGTGGATAGACAGAACTCTTCACTTGTTTTATTGTTCATGTCTCCAACTGCGGTGACCTTGTCAATCTTGATAGACGGACGCAGGTCGCAAACGTCATGGCAAGAAGTTGAGAGGAACGACAACGTGTCTGAAGGAGGTACCAATATAGGTGCCTCTCCCATAAGTATGTAGCCCAGCACCGTCTCGACTGCGTCAGGACACCCAGGTTTACCAGTGACGCAACCTGGTCGCAACAATTTAGCGAACAGTTTTACGCCAAGTAAAATATCAATGTTACCAGGTACATTCCATGTGTCGTCAGCGAGTAAGCTCGGATCAATGTGGTTCAACCCAGCGACATTTATATCGCACAAAGGAAGTTGAGCGGTAATTTGATCCAGTACTAACGCATCGATATGGTACTTAGCACGCGAGCGAAGTCGTGAGCGGAACGTGAGGTCGACGGAACCTCGAACAGGCTGAGAAATACCACCAATACCTCTGACGGTACTTGTAGGTGCCGCGCGAATAGACAAACCTAACGTGCGACAACAATGCGATGTTACATAATTTTTCTGCGAACCGGGATCTAGCAAACATCTGATCGTTACGTCCCTACCCTTTTTATTCACCACTATTATTTTAGCGGTGGCCAACACTTCGGTAGTACGTTTGGTCTCCTCTACCGCGGAATGTGTACATAGTGCGACCCGCTCGGGAGCTGCTGACAAGACTTCAACAGGACCAGCGGAAGAAGTAGCCGCGGGGGCAGTCACTGGGGGTAGAGGGGCAGAAACTATGGCGTTGGTTTCAGCGCACGGCGGCGGCAGTTGTTCGAAGTGAAGCAACGTGTGATGCCTGCCGTTACATTTTTTGCAACCGATTTTCGATTGGCATTTCAGCGTGGTGTGCCGGTTGCTTAAACAGTTGACACACATTTTATTATCTTTAACAAATTTAAATCTATCAAGTGACTGCAGTTTCTGGAACCCAGTGCACCTGAATAGATGTAGATGAGTGGTGCTACATAGGGAGCATTTACTATTGTCAGCTATGCCTACATATACCTGCGGCACCTTTAAGGTGGAAGGAGAGGGAGGCCTGGTCCCTGCGGTCGCGCGCGGGGGCGCCGTTGTGCGGTAAATTATTTTAATTTGTTCGCGTACAAATTTTACAAAATAGTCGTAGTCAACGAGTTCTTGATCCCTTTGATATCGCAAGGACATTTCATAATGTTTTGCTACATCTGAGTCAATTAATTTGAGGCCCAGATGGGTGAAAATAAAATCAGCAAGATTTTCTATTTTTAATTGTCTGATTCCTGCTATAATTGCTGTAAATTTATCAAACACCTTTTCTAAGTTAGCAGGTGATGTACCTGCTGACTTTAAGGCAAACAGCTGATTTAAATAATTGACAGCGAGCGCGCGGGTATCTAAGTATTTTGCGATAAGCGCATCCCACACAACTCGGTAATTTTCGGCGGACGGACATAAACCTGCCGACACATTTCTAGCCTTGCCTTTGAGACAGCCTAATAAGTAGTGGATGCGATCTGAATCCGAGAGGTCAGAGTTTGTGTGGATCACCCTCTTAAAGGTTTCATAAAAAAATGGAAAACTTTCTATGTCACCGTCAAACGTGGGGAGTTCAATTTTTGGTACCTTTATATGGTACGCACTCCTGCCAGCTGAGCTCATGGTGGCAGAGGGCGATGACACCGGCGGCGGTTCCAATAATGCGCTTAAAGTATTTTTTATTTCACAAACCAAGTCGTCAAATGAGTTCAAACTACTATAACTGACTTCATATTTCTCGTCCAGTTTCATAGATGAAAGATTTACATTATCCAGTATCTCGTTGAATTCACCGCGCAACGCATCAATTTGCTTAGCTTGCGCAATGAATGTCCTGCGAGCGCGCTCAGTTGTCAACGCCTTGGATGACTCATAAATGGCCTGGACGCGTGCGAAACATGCGTCGCGTTTTGCGAGATAAAGTTTTAATTGGATTTTATCTTCCATATTTGATGGAATTACCTACCACACAAACAAACCCTAAGATTCAAGCGGAACCCTAATGCGAAGGGTAACAGGACGTTATTTAATTACCGTTATTTTACAAAAATACTTAGAGAGGAATAAGAAATGATGATGATCTTTAATAAATTCGTTACACGATAAACAATTTGTATCTAAAAATCAAACAAACTGCGAATGGAATCAAATATAATAAAAAGGAAACAAAACCACGTAGGTAAGTAAGTTTGTGTAAACAGGCCGGACAGGTAGGTACTTTCACCGAGCGAGGCACCTTTGTTATCGACCTATTTATCACAATAAAATAAATGCGATGCGAGTAAAAAATATTCTAAGATAAGCGTAGGTAGGTATCACAAACCACAAAGTTCACGTGATCCACAACAATTGAGTAATTACCTAGCTATACCCAAGTAGTTAGGGAGGTAGGTAAGTATAAAAAATGCTGTTAAATAATGCTATAATCGAAGCTTTCGTTTGTAATACCTTAGGAATGTAGGCAGTAGGTACAAATTGTAGGTTCTCCCTACTGTTACATCCTAGCGAGAAAAGCGTTAAGTATTGATGAACACGTAAATAAATGTTTAGGTAGGTATTAAGTTTCTAAACGAGAAATTCCTATCAAAAAATCAAGGTTATTTCAGTATCCCAGAAAGATAACACAAGCCCTAAAGTGCGGAGTAAGATGAATGACTAATAATAATTCATTCAAAGGCGAGTTATGAAAACAATAACGATGCGAACTTGCCTACTTGCCTATTATCGAAATTCAGAGATTCCCGTCAAAAGACCGAGGAAACCCTATAATGAATGATAGGTAGGTTGGTAACGAAAGTACCTAAAACTTAGGTATAATGAAATGATTGTAGGTAGGTACCTACTAAATCATTCACATACAATGCGATGCGAACGTACTCATATACGTTTAATGATTAAATTGCACTAATTTGAATCATATGCGGTTGGAGTCTCCTAGTGTAGTCGTATGACAAAATGTTTAATAACTACTTATTCTCGAGTAGGTAGGTAAATAACCTATCTAAGAACCAAGTAGTTATTCGAATAACCTTTCAAGGTTAGGGAGCGGAATGTGGACTTCGGACACGTCACGTCTTACTACCCAGTACCCACACTTCTACATTTAACAAAAAAAGATATGCAATTTAGCGAAATACTAATGATTTTATGCCAATAACTTATTTTGCGATATGAATTAACTATTATTTAATCGTATTTCAATAATTTATGAATAAAACATGCGAGATTACGATAATAGAAAATTATTTTTTCTGCCGGTAGGTAAGGTAATGAAACACAAATATAGACGTTAACGAGTATGCAATAGAGGTGAGAATAGTGTGACGATATGCAACAATGAGATAGATTACTAGTTAAAATTCGTAACTTTTTAACCTGGAATAATCTAGACTGTGGATCTAAATTTAAGCTTATGTGCGGCCGAAGGACCAAAATGGAGAGTACAGGACTAAATCCTCTATTCTAAGCGGTTGCCCAGCCCTAGTAACTTTGGACGACCTGGGATAAATGGATGCTGGTTTAAAGCTTAAAGTGAATCCTGCGGGATGCGGGGAATGGACACTTGTTGGAACGTACGCTGCCTTGGAAGAAAGCAAATCACCTATAAATGCCTTATAATAATAACTCACCTCAATTCACCACTCGCCTCGATCGGAAGAATGCGTGCTTCTGGAATCGCCAGGATTCCCGTGACGTCACTGAAATGTCTTTGACACACACAAGCGGATTACCAGCAGTTGCCAGCGTAGCAGATGCGGTGGTATGCGGATTTATCAGAGTCCAACTTTTATTAAGATAAATTAGTGCGGGACGCGTGTTGGTCGATCTAATGACTTGCGAAGACTCAAAGCACCAAGATGGCGGCTTCTTGCGGTCCCCTGCATGGGGCGTGTCGGTGCAATCTATACCGACCTTTGACGGATGGTTCACCAAAATAAGTTATTAAAATAAGACATTCTTAATAGATAGGTGAAATACCATCCAATCAAGACAGCGGTATAATTATTCACATTAATTTGCAAATAATCCCAACAAGCGTAACCAACCTTTGTTGGTATATATGCTGGACACCTACATTATGTCACACAAAAACCATTTATTGAGATGTTACTCAGCATAAAGAAGCAAAGTTTCATCTTATAACGCAATGTATTGATACCAGCGTAGATAAGTCTGACCTTTCCTCACAGGTCTCTCTCCAAATCTAGAAAATAAAACCCAAAAAATACATTTAATGTTTCCACTGCCCTGTTTCACCTGTTTATTTTTTTGTGAATCTCGGATTCATTTCCGCTTTTGCAGGAGTCCGTACGTATTGCCTTCCATCTATCAAATGAATCTAGGTCTCGTCTCGAGAATAACACATGTTGCTATTGGCCGTAGGTCTAATGTCTATAACCTAGATAATATCCCTAATTAGTTGACAACGACTATTATTATAATGTATATAAATAAAATTCAATTTAAGTTCTTATTAACAACCACAGCCAGAATCCTGATATAACTAATTTATTACCCCTGCCATAAAACTTATTCTCTATAATAATTCAGTAATCCAAAAAAGGGAATTTTGTCACGAAGTTCTTAGCTTTCTTCTCTTTAAAATTATGTGGTCTTTTCCGTATCAACTGTTTAGTCTGACTTATCACTGCTTCGTAGAAGCTATTTGCTCGTAATTGTGTCTCGAACTTTTCGCAATGCTGTAGGAGAATTGGGTAGAGGTACTTCAGCTCTGCATGGTCCAATGTTGGGAAGAGGTGGTGGAGTGCATGGTCTCCGAACCTGGTGATGGATTTGAAGTGGTTTCCAGCGTAGTCGATGCGTTCTACTATGGTGTCCAGCTGGTGGATGCCCCAGTCCAGGTTTTCATGTCTGAAAGCAAAGGAATTCTTGTAATATTTTTGACACAGGAAATGTTGTTTATAGCGGCAATTAGATATGATAATCCGAATCGGAGCTATTTTCTGTAATTACCTAAATAAATAGAAAGGCGTATAATTTACTAGCTTCTGCCCGCTTCTTCACAAACGTAAATACAGTTTAATAAGTAGACTATTATATGAGCAAGGTTATATTCTAAATGCACGCCAAATTTTATCTTGATCTGTTCAGTAGGTAACACTCGATGAGGTAACAAAACAAAATTCATACTTCACAAACTTTCAGTTTCATACTATAAGTAGGATCTAGTGTTAATACCGTAAATAATATTTTGTTAGAAATGAGAAAATAATATGTACTTGAATTTATTTCACTTCCAAATGATTCCATCGCTATGCAGCGATCGTGGTCTTGGTCAAAGTATCATCATCATCATCATCATCATCAGCCTATAGCAGTCCACTGCTGGACATAGGCCGCCGATGAGCGCCATAGCGCCCTGTATCAAAAAAAAAAGTCAAAGTATACCCGTTATCAAATCGTGTACCTAAGATTTACTAAAACGCAAACATTCCCAGAACTGATATCCTACCCAGAATTCCTTAGGGATATTATTTATCATTATCACTGTACGCAGTCTCCTGATAGTAGTTACCAAAACCAATATTGACGGTATTGTATCAATGAATGGTATAATTGACGAGCGATGTGGCGCGGTGGGCGAAGGTCTGCCTGCGACGCAAGCGGTTGCGGGTTCGATTCCCGCCTCGGAACAAATGTGTGTACGATCTGCAGATATTTGTTCCGGGTGTTCTGGTCGTTTTCTATGTATAATAAAAAATATCTATCTATGTAATGTATTGTATTATGTATATCAGTTATCTAGTACCCATAACACAAGCTTTGCTTACCATGGGGCTAGATAATGCTGTGTGGATTGTCCAGCATTATTTATTTATTTATTTAATTAGATCAATTGCTAAGTGCAATTAGTCCGGCAGCAAACCGAGTCCAATTCATAGTATGACAATAGCAGAGATTGAATTAATATGCCGCTAGTACATAATACTGAAAGACGAAAATGAAAATGAAAAGTTTTTATTTCTTTAAGCTTACAAAATAAGCACTTAGGTCATATTTTATAGTTCACTTCAATTTTTTGTCCACCAGTGGAAGAAGTGAAGAAATCACTAGTATGTGCATAACTTATGTGTCTAGTACATTTGATTTGCTTATCTGTAAGTTGGTAGATTTTGAGTTGGAGCAAAACTCGTTCCAAGCTTTCTTATCTTCTAAGTAATCTGATATTTTGTAATAAGCTTTTTTACAAAGAATATGTTTAACAATTTTTTTAAATAATATTGATAATTTTTGCAACTCACTTGGAGTTTTGTTGTAGAAGCGTATACATTGCCCTTTAAAAGATACATTTATCTTGTGTAGCCTAGTTGGTACCCTAACCACATCTGTCTCTAAATAATGCTAGATCTGAAGAAGGCGAAATATATGTGTGTACAATAGACCAGATTATTTAAATTAGCAATAAATATTCGCCTATTTGTTTAATAATAGTTTAGTTTAAAACTTGAGACTTGTCTATGAATTTTTTATATACCTATATTGAGCTACCAGTAGTTTGTTAGCAACAGTCAGCAGTTAGCTGAATTGTTTCAATAGTAAATACTCGTTCTAATTTGTTTCATTTATTTGACTGTAACTTTAATTATCAATTGAAACATGAATAAGTCATTCAAAGTTGAGTAGGTAGGTACGGCTAACTACCTTACCTATGCTAATATTAAACTCTCACCCTCATAATGCCTCGGAGACATGAGATGCTCATTCACATTATACGATACGATATCTGTCATTTATTTTATATGTGTTGGCATTCAGCATTCAAAACTCAAGGTGCTTTATTTCCTTCAGATCTTTCAGGACTCTAAGATACGTCAGTCATTCTAATAACATGAGTAAAATCTATAAAAATATTATGACGCTACTAAACATTGCCTTTTTCGGTAGGCCTATGTAGATATTGACATCTAGCTGCTTAACGTCGACCTTTTTTTTATTTTTAGTCTTTGTCCAGGAGTGGACATCTAGCCAGTATACATTGACCTTTTGGGTAGGCCTATGTCCAGAAAATCACATCTAGCGGGTTAACCTAGCGGGTTAATCTAACCTTTGATGTAGCCTATGTCCAGCAGACAGGGAGATGCAATGTATGTGTACCCAATGTTAAGCAGCACTATTGGGTACACATACTACATATTTCTGGTCTAAATAATAATACGATAATATTTTGCCGCACCACGGGATAAAGTGTAGTTGGTAGCCATTCACAACGGTTACACGTCTCCTATAAAACTATTAGAAACTCTAGGATATAATGCCTTGAATTAAAACTTTAGCAGAATCTAATTCAAGTTCTTGGCTGTGAATCCGGCAAACTACTGCTTTTACTTGAATTTAACTTGGACCAGGAAGGAATAAGCATAATTTTGACTTCATAATGCCGAACTTTAGTTGGATGTCATGATATTTATACTACTAATTTCTGTTAAAGTCGAAATTTTGGTTTGTTACTATAAAGTTGAACTGGTAGACAGAATTAACGACGTCGCTGCTCATCAATGCGGAGCTTTACTACAATCAGCCGGTCAAGAATCGGAGAGGGAAAAATTGGAACGTTAAAGTTGTCCTGACTATCGGCGGTCCACAGCATTTTGTCCTTTCAAGAAATGAAAAAATGGTTTGGATTGGCGAATCCGGCCAGCTATAGGACAAATACAGTTCATCATCACCATTAATCTATGCCCATAGTTGGACATAGGCCTCCCCAAATGAGCGTCATAGCGCCCTGTCTTCAGCTTGCATTCAGCATCTGCCTGCAGTCTTTGCGGTCATCATCCCACCTGGCCGTAGGGCGATCTACACTACGTTTGCGAGTCACGGTCTCCAGTTCAATTACAGTTGTTTAATTATAATTTTTAAACAACGTTATGAGTAAAGCGTGAGAAGTGGTAGTCCCCCCTCTCAAAAATAAAATAGAAAACAATCTTACCTAGGAACATCACCTTCGAAGAAATTCTCATGCGAATGGTGGCCCGCCGTTAAGCCATAAAAAGTGAAGTAGAAGCTGGCTATAAGAAGCGTGGACAGCCAAAGCGCAACAGTCCAGACCACAGGCAGACCTCCGAGGAAGTACATCCAGACCGGGAGGGTAAATGGCACAATATTAGCCAATGAAATCCGCTTGCCTTCTAAATTTTGTACTGCAGCTATCATTCTGAAATGAGAGAAAAATGGTATCAACTATAATGGGTCGACTATCTTTCTGCTCGCTCATTCCTTTCCGCTCGACTATTCGTTGGTGGAAATACAAGTAGCAGTTATGGCAGTTTTATGCAGTTTACGGCGTGCGATTTAAACGGAGTCCTGAATGGGTCCGCTCCGTTCGCGGCAAAATGTTTTACTCTAGTAAAACGTGTTCAAAGCCGAGGTAAGGAGCTAGTTTGTAATAACCACAATCGCGAGGAGACCGTGTCCGGCGATGCGAAACGAATACGCAGAATATCTAATAAACTGGCTCTTTCCGGTAACTCGATATTGAGGTTTTTCGTAAAAATCTGCATATATCATGTTATTTTATGAAATAAAGATATTTTTGGTTAGTATTTAAGAGTGCTTAGTATGGGCTCGCATTATCTTACGAATCCTTTCTTTGTTTTCGAGTTCATCCTAAGCATTGAGCGCCTAGACGCGCCCCTGTCGGATCGAGAGGAACTACTTTTCGTAGTATGACAACAATCCAATCGTTTCGATGATAGTTTTCGAATGATTTTGAGTGATTCGTTGCACTTTGAGATTACAGCGGCAGTCACGTTCGCGTCATTGATATTATTATAGATAAAAGAAAGATAGGTAGATAAAAGTAAGTGGAAAGAGCACTGGGTTCTCGCGCTTGGTCCGACTGATCTAGTCCAGGGACTCACTTTCATAAAAAAAAACTCACTGAAACATTCATAGAAATGCCTTCAATTGGTGCTTCAAGAAAACACGGGGAACACGGTACTTACATAGAATCTAAGTTTTTCCCTTGCGATCGGTAACCCAATTACGTCAATCATAGAGGTAAAACCAAAGAGATTTTACATATAGAGACGTCATACTCATTGTAAAGAAATAAAAACATTGCGATATTTTACTATAGCTACATACTTTTATGATTTTCCATTTTAAACAGTACAAAACAAATAGAAGACATAAAAAGACACATCCTTCTTGCTTTTCACAACCGTCCCATATTGCACTTTCTAAACGCACAACATGGCATTTTAATATTTTTCATACTCCAAAATCCCGCTTCAACGTACGTCCGCGTCGCGGCCAGGAGCAAGACGGACTGAGTTCAATTCAGACACGTACCTGATTTTCATCTTGTTAGGCAGACCTCGGGACAACGTATCTACGTATATATAACATCATTGGGTAAAACACATTGCTGTCACAGCAGAGGGATAAATGTCTCTTAACAATTCATTTGATATCACATAGATTTTCACAAAGATTCGTTTTTGGCTTCGTTGTCAACTCACGTTAACAAGCATAATTATAACTTTATTGCTTTCACGCATACAAAATGAGGAAATTGAGACGTTTTTATCGAATTTTTTTGGCTAGACCTCGTTTCTGTCTCCTATAATTCTTAGCCTTTTTTCTGTAATTCATTAATGTACACAATAATACATAAAATGAAATTAACGAAATTAAATATTAATACATAAGCGGGCCTAACCCTAAAGAACGGTTTTCTTCCAGCAAACATTAGAGTTATAGGAGAGGCGATGGAATAGATAGAGGTAGTTTTTTTTGTCCAAGATGTCAATGGTTCTCGATTATTTAGAACAGTTATAGTGTAATCTATTTGCGTCCACTGAGTGGTATTAAGTCTACAGAGATCATGTTTTTTTGGTGACCATCTCGGAAACTGGTAATAGTCTAAGTAAAATGTCTAAGAATTAATTATTTTGCCCAAAAGAACGATTCCCTTCTAGATTGTAATTTATTTGAGATATCATAGAATTTTCTCAGAGTTCCCCCTATGAGTGGGTATAAGGACTTGCAAAACTGAAAACCTGGGTTAAATGTATTCTTCAATCTCAGAAAAGCTTCAGTTTACTCATGGCTGGCTCGTATGCAGATAAATATCACGTTGCTTCTCAAACAGAAGCCTAAGGATGAGTTTTGCATAGTTTACGAAAAGTATATAAGATTTTTTTTATATATAAGATTTTTTTTTTCTTCAATTCATCTTGCAGCACAAGGAACTATTTTTTACAAGACAATACAAAAATACTGTACACCAGATAGAGAACATTACAAAAACAGACATTACATTCGACAAGTATAATGGGCGGCCTTATCGCTTGGAAGCGATCTCTTCCTGGCAACCTTTGGATGAAACCTTTGGATTTTTATAGTATAATTCCGATATAATTCTTTTATATAAACTTTCTTATAGATATAGGTACTTTTCGAATTGCTTTGAGTGATTCGTTGCAGTTTAGCAGTACAATTTTAATAAATAAATATATGTATAAATATATGTAAACGAAAACTACTACAGATTTGGGGTACCAAATCGGTGAAACAAACAAAATTATGTATATAATGCATAGCAAACTCATACTAAGCACTCAGGTATACAATACCTATAACCTAAGCGAATCATGTTACCGTTGAGACAATTTCAACATAACTCGTACTTCAGTTCATTTCTTAGGTTGAAAGAAGTTTGAATCTAGATAGGTCTGTTTCGAATCGACAAGAATTCTTTGATAGCATTCTTTGATAACATCGCCAAATTACACCGTTTGATGGTATAATTTCTCAATTGTACTTAATCCTCCTCCTCTTCTCTTTGCACGCACGTTATTAATTAAATCTGATAATCTACATGTTTGCTAAATTTCATCTGGATCTGTTTAGTAGTTTTGGAGATTCCGCATTCGTTATAATGTTAGAATAGAACAAAGCGATTAGGTGAGAAACCAAAATTTTTGGTCACACAATTAATACATAATATAATAAAATATGTCCAGCGGTGGACTAACAGAGGCTGATGATGATAATAAAATAGCGAATAGAGTATTATATACATATAAACCTTTCTGTTGAATCACTCTATCTATTAATTGTACTTAATTTTTAAGTTTTTACTGTACATAATTTATAGTTAAAGTGCAATAAAGAATTTTCTATCTTCTATCTATCTAATAATAAAACTCATCAAAATCCGTTGCGTAGTTTCTAAGATCTAAGCATACATAGGGACAGATATATATCGGGAAGCGACTTTTATACTATGTAGTGATGTCACGATTATGAAGAATATGAGAACAAAGCAGAAAGAGCTGCAGCCAGATGCTGGATGCGGCAAGCTAAAGACAGGGCGCTATGAAGCTCATTGGGGGAGGCCTATGTCGAACAATGGACTATTAGGTTAGTATTGATTATGATGAGAACCAAGACAAATCTAATTAGGTTTTAAAAGAACAACATTTAATTAGTCTGTGTTGTGTTTGTAAATAAATTAATAAAAATGTCACCGTTTTATCATTAACCCGTCCTTTGTGACGTATACGTTTGTGAGACTGTAATAAATAAATGCTTTATCTTGAGACCTAGTGGGTAGAAAAGGTCGAATTACTTGTTTACCACTCTTGCAATTTATTTGTGATTTTGTGGACTACTTCACATAACGCATTCCTTACCATTACTACCGTTAGCATTAGCCTCCGTAAGCATCGATGACGCAGACGCAAATTTCGGAGTTTTATCGAAAAATTGTTGTTTGACGTAAAATATTTTAAAGGAGTATGTTTTGTTATTTTGTTTGAAACGATAACTTTTTTTGTTTGTTTCATGCTTCCTTTTGTAATTAGACTGACAAAGGCTGATTAAGCTTTAAAATTATATATATGTATGATAACTTATAGGTCTTATAGGCATTAGAAAAAACTAAGTAATTTCCTACTGTTGGAAGTACGTGTTAAGATTAATAAACCAGATGTAATTTACAATATCTTTGTTTTATTTAAAAAAATGACTTTTTATTATTTGCATAAGTAAAAGTTCTAAAAGGTTTGCTTATACGGAATTTTTAAAGTAGAAAAACCCGGTACGTAGGTCGAGGCGGGGCGTAACCAAAGATGTCCTTCAAATTCACGTCACAAGAAGTGGGTTAAGATGGTGCTCATAGGTAACAAACATGTTTACATCGTCACATGCAAATTCTTGTAAAATTATTGAATTAATGAATGAAATTAAAAGAAATTGCAACAGGACGAGACGACTTAAACTTTCTAGAGTTAAAAAGTACTGTTGAGATTTGTTCCCGATATCATCGACTTATTACTTCTTTCCGGCTCTTGCGGGGGCTCAGACAGAGGCTAGGCCTCAACTGGCGTCAACTTGAGAGGCGACAACCCCTCGGTCCTTAGGTTAGTAACAAATGCTTTCTTTTTAAACCCAAGGACTCATGGTTCTCATTTCTTCCCGAAACGATAGTTCTTACGTTCTAAGCATACTCACTCCTTCACTAGCATCCCAATGAACGAGAAGAGAAATATGATTGGCCAATAGAAAGCGGCCATCTGGGCCCAAATAGGCTTGTCCTTATACGGAAGGTACTGAAGGAACGGCTCGAGCATGCTCAGCTCGATGTCTTGCGCTGTGTTGGTGAACAGGTGATGTGACATCGCGTGGGATATGCGCCAGTCTCTGAAATATTTAAATAAATAATGCTGGACAATCCACACAGCATCATCTATAGCCCCAAGGTAAGCAGAGCTTGTGTTATGGGTACTAGATGACTGATGAACTGAATACAATAGACATTAAGTATATCAGTACCTATATTACATAAGTAGATCTATATTTTTTAGTATACATCGATAACGACCAGAATACCCGAAACAAATATCTGCAGATCGTACACGCAATTGTTCTGAGTTGGGAATCGAACCCTCAACCTCCTGAAACACAGGCGGAACTTCGCCCACCGCGCCACAGACGTCGTCATCGTCGTCATATGTAGGGTTTATCATTAACAAGCATTGAACGAGTTAAAAACTTCCCGGCTCGGTCCTCATCTTATAACTTTTTTCGTGAAGTGAGAGGGTAAATACGAGTACCTACAAGTGTAACCAAGATGACCATATAAGAGACCAGACGAGTATTTAGATTCATTCATTAATTCCCTAACCGGTTTTGCTAGAATCTGGTAATGGGCTTAGTATTTTTTTACTTTTAATAATTATTATTGTAAGTTTTATAAAGACTAAGCCTTCATAAACACAAACATAATTTAAGCGTAGAAGAGCGAAACCACCTACAAGTATTTAAGGTGTCTTCTAATATGGTTAAGATTGTGTACCTACGCCTTATTACTGAATAAACATTTTTGTATTTTAACAAAAAAAAATTACAGATATAAAGATATAATTATGTAGATTTAATGGCATACATTATCGGGAATACAATTTTGGGGTTTCTATTTTCATTTCAAGTAGTGACCATGGTTAGACGAGTGCAAAGATAGTCAGACTTTGTTGCTACAAGTTGTAAGTGCTATAATAAATAAATATCTATCTGTATAATGTAATATGTAGTTGGTGATGTCGTCCTTATTTTTCTATTAATAATAATGTAAATCCTTTTATTGGCTGTCAGTGATATTTATAAGATAAGTTTATTTATTTTTAAGAGCTGTGGATTTTGTTCATTAATAAAAAAAATAATATCAGTTATCTAGTACCCATAACACAAGCTCTGCTTGCTTTGATGCTGTATGAATTGTCTAGCATTATTTATTTAGAAGTTGTATTGAAAATGTACGAGTATAACTATTCTTAGTACCTTAAAAACGATTATTTTATGACCGCAGCAAAAATCAAGATTAATTCAACCCATCAAGGTTTTTTATAACTTTTTGTAACAAAGGAGCAAAAATACTTACGCATAAGACAACCCACTTAGATTGAACAAATACATTCGCCAACTATCCGACCTATGGAAATAGTTATGAGCGCATGTGGTCAAAGAGCTCAGCAGTAGTCCATTGACAACAATCATAGCAGCACCAAGGATCATATTATACTTCCACGCCCAACAGGACAATGGGCTCAAAATCAGAACAGATATCAGCAGACAGTCTGTCACTAGATCACTCTTATGTCGTACACTCGGCATGTCTTTCAGTCTATCCATGATTTTAGTCTTAAGGGTCTTGTAGAAACCATTCTCTTGGAACGTGAAAGGCTGGTTCCTGGGTGTTTTTGCTTCGCGGATGAAGTAGTTTGGAAGGATGGTTTCCGCTACTCCTTTTAGATGGTGAGTCTCAAAGGCTTCTGTTATGTCGGTCCCCTGAAATAATAAGTTTATTAATAAGAAGTAAACGTATTCATTCTCGGCCTTGCTGAGAATCGAGACAACTGATAAGTAGAAGTTATGTTGGTATTAGTGATTTTTGTACGCAAAGCCAAAATTATGTGACAAAATATCCACCCACTTAGCTTGTTATTTAGTGGGTAAAATAACAACACTCCTATCAAACTAAAATCGATAAAAATCTTAGTTATTTTATTATTTAAAGCCTTATTTAGGTAGCTTTCCTTGATAATATTTAACATTATACTGTCTGTAAAACTAAAATAAATAAATAAAAAGATATTATTATTTTGTAACAAGGTCTCATTCGCAAGCAGAGTTTATATACCATTGATGTGTTTTGATTGCTATGTTTAAAATGCTGCATATATGAAGAAAAACATAATTGATCCTGCAGTTTATATGTAGGTACCTCACCTCAACAGCCTACATTGGTCCACTGCTGGACGCAGGCCTCCCCCTGATGAGTACCTTATGGTAATACCTCTAATCCCCTTACTTGGCATGCTGGTTAGAGATCACAGGTCAGTGTTAAATTGTCCTGCAGGAGGCGCTGCTGCCCGCCCCAGGTGGATATCCCTTAGTCGCCTCTTACGACACCCGCAGGAAGAGTTTGGGTGGTCAAAATTCTAAGCCGGCACCACACGGCATAGGTACTTTGTGACATTAAATTTGTACTGCAACTGTTTGCGACTAGTCTTTAAAATGCCCTTATTTCCTTAGCCCTAGATTACAATTCAATACAAAAAAACGTTATTGTTCACCAGATACAGATCATTACAAAAATAAATTACATGCGATAAGTACAATGGACGGCCTTATCGCTTAGAAGCGATCTCTTCCAGGCAACCTCTGGATGGAAATAATTATGTGGATTTAAGAAACGCAGTTCACTTCTTCCACTAGTGGACAAACAATTGAAGTGAACAAAAAATCTCATAATTTTATTTCTTATTTGATAATAACACAGGCCTACAACCATTTTGGTGCCGGGGATTTTAGACCTGATTTTAAGTATAACTTACACAGGGATATCAAAAAAGTTACCAGTTTCTTTCTGTCAGCTCTAGTTCCCGAGATAAGAAAAAAAGTCACTTTTTACAAAAAAACCTTATTTTTTTGGTATAAAACGTAAAAAAAAAATGTTGAGTGATTATTTTGGAATGAATCTGCCTTGGGCAATCTCGCATGATTCCCCAGCAATAACCGGACATCATGTGAGTATCCCCACCTAACTTGGTATCTATTCTCCAACACTTTAATGTATTGGTGGAAACGTTTCTCTTGTTCTTCGCTTAGATCGCCTATATGGTCTTGGAATTGATCTATATGACTACTGAGATAATGTAATTTAATACTTATATTAAAGCCTAAATCTTTGAATCGAATCAGCATTTCCTATACTAATTCTATTTAGTTGTCAGCCTTATGATTTTCGAGGAAATTTTATGAAACTGCTACAAAAGATTTCCACGCAGCTTTTCCATATCAATCATAGAAGTCTCAAAATTATTGGTGTCTTTCGTTAACTGACGTATTTCAGGTCCATCAAAGATACCTGTTTTAAGTTTTTCAGTACCTGTACCAGGAAATTTCCATGAAAAAACTGAAAACGTTGACCATTTCGGTCTAGAGCCTTAACAAATTGCTTTATTAGGCCTAATTTTATATACAAAGGCAGAAGAATGATTTTTTCTCTTGAAACTAAGGGTTAATTTATAACATGTCTTTACCCAACGACAAAATCATCTCTCATAGGCCAATTTTTTTGAGTCTAATGACGTCATTCTTTTTGAGTCTAATGACGTGAAAAATAAATACGACCTAATATTTTTTTTGTTCTCGCCATATCATAGGCTCTTCAAACTTCAAAGACTTACGTGTCCCTTTCTCCCATTGTCACAAATGTTCAACGCATATTTTAAATATACTATGAGGCACCTACACTTAATCTTGGTGCCGAATTTCAATTTAGAAGTAAGCAAAATACATATGAATCACAGCGTTTTTAATCGATTTACGCAGATTTTTCGGTATTTATTCAACACAAACATAACAAAATATATCAGGATCGTTAACTGAATATCTGGACATACTAGCCATTATTAAAATAAATTATTTAATTTATAGGTTTTAATGGAACATTGACAGTTTACGAACAAAACTTAAAAAAAATTAAAATGAGGGTAGTAGCTAAACTAGAGCTGATGACTTAAAATTATATATGTCAATATACTGTCCCTTACCTATTTTATCAGCCTAAGTTACTAAATCAGCTGCACCAAAAAAAAAGTTTTTTTTTGTAGGCCTGTGTAATTTATAGTATAAACTTTGACTTGTCTTAGTGCTTATTTTGTAAGACTGGAAATAAATTTATTAGAATTTTGAATTTTTGCGGTGGTGTCAGGTGTACCAAAGATAAAGCTAGAATAAATAGCTAGATTATCGATACCTTTGTATACTCAAGCCACTGCGTACCACCAGGGTGTATTTGGATGAAACTACTCAGATCGTAGAGACTGTCATGAACCCTCCACAGATCCTCTGCACCATCCTGCAGCTGCTTCCCCCTCAGCCATTGTTGGGCTGTCCTCGGCTCCGTCTCCCGAAGAACAGGGTACGCCAGATCTGGGAAGCTGACTTGATGCTTCTTTGTGTTTGGTGGCATCTGAAGTACAAAATCAAAAATTCAAAATGTTTATTCAATAATGAAATATACACAGTCCTAATCAGATTCCTCATCATCATCAGCCTATCTTAGTCCACAGCTGGACATAGGCCTCCCCCAACGAGCGCCACAGCGCCCTGTCTTCGGCTTCACGCATCCAGCATCTACCTGCAGTCTTTCGCAGGTCGTCTCCACCCATCCCACCTTAATCATGGAAGACACCTTTTAAGTATGGAAAAATTTGTGTTAGGTGGCTTCGCTCTTCGACGTTAAATGATGTATGTATGAAGTAAATTTAAGAAAAACTATTAGATAGTGGTTCAGAAATAAGACTGCTACTAAACAAGGCTTTTATTACTACTACTAGCTTATTGCCCGCGACTTTGTCCGCGTGAAGTGGTGTTTGAGTTTGAAGCCAGAAAAGAAGTTACTAGATAACACTCATTATACCTACCTCACAAAACAGGACACAATACAGAAATACTTTTAATAGAAGTAGTATAAAGGGCGACCTCATCGCTGAGAAAGATCTCTTCCAGACAACCTTAGGATGGACTGTTCTTAGTTAGGTAGCTACATATTTAAAATTATAATCAAACACGAGTATAAAATAATTATTGAAACTTCCGTGCATAGGGATGCATGTTTATAATATTTTAAAGAATATCTAATGGGTAATATATATGTTGGGAGGCAAATATATTCAACATTTTCATTGTCCGTTCCCAGATTTTACCCATTTTTGGGTAAGGCCTCCCGTAGTTTATGCATTCCCCCACAAAAGGGCCTGAAACGTACAAATTGTACATAATAATTCAACTCCTTTAGTAGTAGTACATAGGTAAGGTACAAAAGTATTATTAACTACTGCACATGCGCCACGACATGACAATATTGTTGCAGAATGATAATTTTCTCTACAGAATGCATCGTCATAATCAGGGGTTATTAAGTTTAGAGTCAGCTAGAATTCAATATAAAAATTCTTTGTTTATTACTAGTGAATTCGCATGCTGTGCTTCCTGTGATAGGTGAAAAATTGCAACTTTACAGGAGAACAAAAACAAGGTCGCAAAGAACCGACGGCCGCTGGGGCAAACGTGTTCTTGGGTGGAGACGACGACTCGGTTAACGTAGTGTAGGACGCCCTCCGACCAGGTGGGATGACGACCTGCGAAAGACTGCAGGTAGATGCTGGATGCGGCAGGCTGAGGACAGGGCGCAATGGCGCTCATTGGGGGAGGCCTATGTCCAGCAGTGGACTGATATAGGCTGATGATGATGATGATGATGATGAAAATAACGTGATAAATGTACAGTACAGTTAAATCTACACAGTCAAACTTTTGCAACATTGGACTGTGAGGTGCCGGCCGTGATATAGCACCACCCAACTCTTCCCGTGGGTGTCGTAGGAGGCGACTAAGGGACATACACCGGGGGGAGGGCAGCAGCGTCCCTTGCAGCACACTCACTACACTGCGAACCCCAACCCGCATGCCCAACGTGGGGATTACGGGCATTCCCCCCATAATGAGTAGACAGGCCAAGAGAAAGTGGCCCCCAGTTCCCGGCCGCCTCGCTATTCCTGGCCATGGCAGCGGCCACGGTAACGGCGGGGCAGAGGGGTGCTAAGAATGGATACGGCAAGCTGAAGACAGGGCGCTATGGCTCTCATTTGGGGAGGCCTATGTCCAGCAGTGGACTGCTATTGGCTGATGATGATGATGAAACTTTTGCATTAATAATATTAGTGCAACTAGCTAACATTGCAGTTATATTTCTTGTAGTTTTATGTAGTAAGTAATTTTGCAATTATCTTGGTAGGTATTAATTGTTTTATTATGTTTACCTTGTAAGTTGAGTTATATGACTAGTCTACCTAGACCTTCGCTATAATAAAAGAAATAAAAGCCAAAAATATTAAAATGCGTTAATGAAAAACTTCAAACACTCTGATTTTATGACTATTAAAGATAATAATCTAGCCTTCTTTAGACAAAAATAATTAGGCAGGTACCTCGTTGGCGTATTTTATATTTGTAGGTACTAATTAACTTGGATTTGGGTTCGATTCCCGCCTCGGGACAAATGTTTTTACGATCTGTAGATATTTGTTCCGGGTCTTTGATGAATAATAAAAAAGCTATCGGTAATGTATGTATTAATATCAGACATTCTAGTACCCATAACACAAGTTCTGCTTAGCTTGGGGCTAGATAATGCTGTGTGAATTGTCCAGCATTGTTTATTATTTATTTATTGATATAACTTATAGTCCATCCAAAGGTTGCCTGGAAGAGATCGCTCTCAGCGATAAGGCCGCCCTTTATACTTCCTTTATTCTATTGTTTATTCCTGTATTGTTTTCTGTTTTGTGTGTGGTATAATAAAGTGTTAGCTATCTATTTATTGATTGACGTAGAATTTTCTGGAGTCCAGGCCTCATCACGACCGTGCTCGTGATGATGAACAGAACCCAGTCGTTAACGCAGTTTTCGTATGTGAATTATGAATCACCCTGTATAATTCCTAGTATACCTCATCATCAGCCTACGTTAGTCCACTACTGGACATAGGCTTCCCACAATGAGCGCTATAGCGCCCTGTCTTCAGCTTGACGCATCCAGCATCTGCCTGCAGTCTTTCGCTTTCGCAGATCGTCATCCCACCTGGTCGGCGGGCGTCCTACACTACGTTTACCGAGTCGTGGTCCACTCAATAACCCGTTTGCCCCAGCGGCCGTCGGTTCTTCGCGAGATATGGCCGGCCCATGCCACTACAGCTTGCTAATTCTCAGAGCTATGTCGATAACTTTGGTTCTCTTTCGGATGTATTCGTTACGAATCCTAGGCTTCAGAGAAACTGCGAGCATAGCTCTTTCCATAGCTCGCTGAGCGACTTTGAACCGTATATCTAATATACTTGAAATAAGTTGAACAACATTGTACAAAAACCTGCTTATTTATGCCCTTGCTCGTAAGTTAATTGCGGCAAGTTTTTTTATTCCGTATTCGCGAAGCAGACACAAGGTGAAGGCTAGAGCGTTTTTATAATTTTAAAATGTAGAAACGCACAACAAGACTGTTTTTAACCGACGATAAACAAAAGAGGTGGAGGTTCTATATCCAGCGGTATGTATTTTCGTCGACTTCTTCGCCAATTATGAATTAATTCGACAATTTCTTGCGCTATTGCATGTAGCATTATCATAATCATCAGTGCAAAAGCGATCGGAGGTGTTCACATAAAAAAGCAATAATAATAAATAATGCTGGACAATTCACACAGCTTTATCTAGCCCCGTGGTAAGCAGAGCTTGTGTTATGGGTACTAGATAACTGATATACGTAAATACAATTCATTACATAGATAGATATATTTTTTTCTTATACATAATAGACAACGACCAGAACACTCGGAACAAATATCTGCAGATCGTACACACAATTGTTCCGAGGCGGGAATCGAACCCGCGACCTCCTGCGTCGCAGGTAGACCTTCGGGGGGCGGTCGCCGAAATATAGTATTATAATAAGTACATATTTGTCTCGAAAAGCTTAAAAAACAGTGAAGATATTTCTGTCTGTGTGTTAGTATGTTTTAATGTAAGATTTTTGTTGTGCTTTCCCTCAGTTTTTTTGTGTGGCTGCTAAATAAAGTTTTATTCTATTCTATTTTACTAAAGAATTTGAAGTCCGTTATTAGCTTTTTCAAAATAATCGAATTATTGACGAACTTAACATTTGCTTTTTAAATGAAGTCTTATTTAAAAAGCAGATCTAAATGTTCATAAACAAGAAGAAAAAAACTAGCGAGATAAATAAGAGTACTAGCGAGATAAATACGAGTACTAGCGAGATAAATAAGAGTACTAGCGAGATAAATAAGAGTACTAGCGAGATAAATAGGTAAAAGTTTGTCTTCTTGTATTAGTTTCTTCGCAAATTGATGTTTTTTTTTTTTCTGTTAGATATTATAACAAAGAGTAGACTGTGGGCTTTACAAGCATTTTTAACACTCAGGTAGCTTATCAGGTTATCAACCGGTTTGAAAATAACTCCATAAAAATCCACTTAAATCCGAAGTTCCTACAAAGCGGGTTCGCGTGAACTGTGAACTTAAAAATAAATACGTATCGTTTTCTAGAAAACGTTTTGGTAATTTTTTTTTATTATTTCAATGGTTCTACAATGAACAAAATATGCCAAAATAGCCATTTGTTAAGGTAAGGAAGGCTAGAGTACGTTTTATTTTGGTTTGTTATGGTTATAATAGTTATTTTTTTATTCTGTTTTTAGAGTTTTACAAAGTTTGAACAAAATAATGTATTTTTAGCCATTTGTTAAGGTAAGAGAGAAGGTCAAACCCGCATCAGAAAATTTTAAAATAAATTGTCAGAACAATTATTCAATTACCTATCTACGTAAATGTTATACAGCCTTTTAGCAGGCAAAAAAACACAAATAGTTACCTACCTTCTTTACTTAAACGCAAAATATTCAATAATTCAATAAATGATCCTCTTCTTTAGTAGGTATCTAATTTAATAATAAATCTAGGTGATCTATCTCTATCTAGATCTAGATCGAACCGGTTCTGCCGACTTTATGATTATTTTACGCAGGTAACTATTTATTGTAATAAAGGTACATACATAGTTACTGCATACATTATACATTTAGCTTTAGTGTTAAATACATATGTTTTATATTTAGGTTCATTCAGTTTTTTTTTTTTTAACTGACTTCAAACCCCTTAATTTTACACTGTTTTTGAGATTTGCGTTTTTTAAGATTTACAGGTACTAATCTCTCTAATATATTTTTTATTCGACCACCTCTGTGTCATTTTTTATTCGACCACCTCTGTGTCATTTTTTATTCGACCACCTCTGTGTCATTTTTTATTCGACCACCTCTGTGTTATTTTTTAATCGACCACCTCTGTGTTATTTTTTATTCTACCACCTCTGTGTCATTTTCCATGCAAAAGCGTTGAAATTCCAAATTATCTACAAAAATTGACGTAAAATCGACGAACATACATACTTTTATAAAAAAAATATACAAAGGTACAGCCGAACATAGAACCTCCTTTTTTCTAAGTCGGTTAAAAATTCTTAATGTATCTATCAAAATATGGTTGATAATAATTCGATTAAAACATAAAAATTTGATAATATATCTAATAGATAATATATCAAATTGGCAGTATCTGTAATCATCGTTTCCGTTATACCGGCCTACATTACACTAGTATATTTTTAACACTGCCCTACCTATAGACCATAAAAAAGAACAAACACATCATAATTATATAAAAGTAAACAAAAAACACCATAACCTACCATACAAAAGTTAATAACAGTCACAAACAAAAAATGCACAGCACAGAATAGATTATTTCTTGATTTGTTTTTGTTTATCGAACACAGGCGTCCATCGCGCGGCTGTGATTGGCCCCGACTGATTGTATAGATTCAATCGTGCGTGCGCGCAGGTTTTTGTTCCAGTCTAGTTTTTTGCAGTAAATGAAATGAAGCACTGTGAAGTAGGTACCTACCTAAGTGGGCAAACGAGTATAATATATGTAGATATATTTGTTGGTAGAAGGAATTCTGGCCACTAATAAATGAGTTCCTGGGTATATTATATAATATTCTGGGCATTTTCTATGTATTATAAAAATGTGATGTATTATTTAAGTACCTATATAAGTCATCTAGTAGGTACCTATTAGACAAGCTCTGCTTAGCCGGGCTAGGTGATGCTGTTTTGATCATGCGTCTTTACTTATTAATTATTATGTCACTTAATTTATTTAAATTGTCGTAATCAAATATTTTCTTTACAATAGAACATACAATAAAAAGATTATAAAATTCATCATCATCATTAGCCTATAACAGTCCACTGCTGGACATAGGCCTCCCCTAATGAGCGCTATAGCGCCCTATCTTCAGCTTGCCGCATCCAGCATCTGCCTGCAGTCCTTCAAAGGTACTCATTCCACCTAGTCGGAGGGCATCCTACACGTTTGCTGAGTCGCGGTCTCCACTCAAGAACACGTTTACCACAGCGGTTGTCGGTTCTTCGCGAGATAATTATGACCTAGCCACTGCCAGTTCAGCTTGCTAATTCTTACGAGCTATGTCGATAACTTTGGTTCTCTGTCGGATGTATTCGTTACAAATGCTATCCTTTAGTTTAGAAAAACTCCGAGCATAGCTCTTTCCATAGGGAGTCTGCTCCAATTTAATTTATAAATCAATTGTATGCATCTCTTTGTCCGCAGATTGTCGCGTTGAATGAAATATACATTAAGTTTCAACCACATTCCATTTAGTCAAACCACTATCCCAATCTATGTTAGATGTTTTAATCCTACTAATATTATAAACGCGAAATTTTGTATGTATGGTTGTACTGTACGTATATTTGTTACTTATTCACGCAAAAACTACTGAACGGACCGGGCTGTAATTTTGCATACAAGTAGCTAGGTCCGGAAGAAATCATAATTTGTTTCTCATAAATTCGTTCCAATGGGATAGAAATAACTATATAACACTTCCATAGAACAACCCAACGAAGCTAAGGAGAGAAACTGAAACTTTTAAATAAATTTGCAATTGGCCCAGTGCGAGTCGGACTCGCGCACGAAGGGTTCCGTTCCATTATGTTTTTTTTTTATTAGCTTTGGGGTGGCTTTCGTATCACTGCGGCCATGATAGGCCTATTGTGATCGCCACTTTTACATCAGTCCCGAAGCCGTGGCGTTCATAGTTCGCCACTAACCCTTGCAGCTGCTAGGAACTGTAGGATTTTCTTCGGGGTGATCTTCTCTTTCAGCTCGTCTGGGCTATGCAAATGCTTGCCCAGATGGATGCTGCGTTTGTGCATCAGTGCTCCACACTCACTTAGCAGATGGAGGGGCGTTTCATCCGCCTCCTCACAAAATCTGCAGGATTGTGTGTTGTGTGTTTCCATTATGCTAAAAAACGACCAAAAAATCACGTTTGCTGTATGGAAGCCCCCCTTAAATATTTATTTTATTCTGGTTTTTTTTTAATTATTGATATAACGGCAACAAAAATTCATCATCTGTGAAAAATCAACTGTCTAACTATCACGGTTCTTGATATACAGGTATACAGCCTAGTGACACACGGACAGACAGACGGACGGACAGCGGAGTCTGAGTAATAGGGTCCCTTTTTACCTTTTAGGTATGGAACCCTAAAAATACCAGCATTATACACCTTGTATTTTGCTCATTTTAAAAACAAACGTAGGTAAATATATTCAGTAAAGTTGTACATTCAATCAAGTTGCCTGTTCCCTTTTATTTGCACTTTGTCTCGCTCAATTCAATCCAATGTAGGTACAGAGCTGATGAAGTCAGCACGATTGAGATTTACCGCCGCACCTTATTGGATTTGTCCTCCATGGAATAACGTTAACCTAAGGACAAAAGAATCGCTTGGTTCAAAGAAGGCTTGATAACTTTTACATTAAAACCTTCTTTACAGATTGAGTTTTTTTTATTTTTATTGATTTTTTTATCGACTTCCGAAGGTTTTATGTTCGGTTTATTGTATTTATTTTAGGTAGGTATTATCATCATCAATGCTTCCGTCAGTTAGGGACCGATAAAAAAAAAATCAAATAAAAAATATAAGTCTTTAGAAAAATTACGACAAGTTAAAACAATTTGGTGATATCTTCGCCAATTCTTAACAGATTTTTATGATTCTTTCCTTGTTGCAGGTTGATTTTGAAGAGGTCCTATGAAACTTTGATCCTCGAGGAATGGAATTGATTGATATGTGCCGCGTGCGCCGTAAAAAACGTATCTAAAGTACCATCACAATATGATAATTTTTACATAACTCGTAGCAAATAGTTTCCATGGCAACGGGCGTAAACAAGAGGTATCTTCATTTCTCGTCTTATCCATGTCTCATCCCTCACTCATCACATCAAAACTAAGATAAGACTTGAATTTTAACTAGATGTCGCCACTCGAAAAATAGTAATTCATTTTTCTCATTGTTTTTATAGCATACTTGAAATTTTACTTGACGAAGCTACATCGTCAGATTATCTTTCAGAGAAAATTAATTTGGACAAGTAAAAGTATTTACTCCTTGGCTTGTTAAAATAAACTGAATTTTCTTTGAAGTAATTTGAACACCATACTTAAGCAATAGATTTGGGATATATTTAATTGGCCACATCCCAATGTGCTTTAGCGGTCACAGTCGTTGTCGCTAATTACAACGCTGCCTGCTGTAATTAGCGGCCGATAAAAAAAATAGGTCATTATAAACTTTAGTTTAGACGACTGATGTGGCGCGGTGGGCTAAGGTCCGCTTGCGACGCAGGAGGTTGCGGGTTCGATTCCCGCCTCGGAACAAATGTGTGTACGATCTGCAGATATTTGTTTCGGGTGTTCTGGTCGTTTTCTATGTATAATAAAAAATATCTATCTATATAATGTATTGTATTATGTATATCAGTTATCTAGTACCCATAACACAAGCTCTGCTTACCATGGGGCTAGATAATGCTGTGTGAATTGTCCAGCATTATTTATTTATTTATTTAGTTTTATGGTGGAGCGTAACGCTTTTTCAAAACATCCGATTTTTTTATTATTTCTGCCTTTTACAACTTAGAAGCTAGTAGATAAGTAGTTTTTCGACCAGTGTAAGCCATCATCACCAGCCAATTAGTAGTAGTTAGTAGTACTAGTAATTGTCTAAATATTGTATGTCCGAAATGGATAAATTGTTGTTACCAAATTATTATTTACTAGCTGTTCCCCGCTGTTTCACCCGCGTTAAACTCGAATTTCACTTTATTATGTAGGTGATTTTTTTACACCTTGGGTTACATTATTGGAGTTTTAGTAGGGATCCCTAACTTTTTTGAAAATAAAATGCATATGTTCACCGGGGATAGTGTAGCTTCCGAACGGTGAAAGAATTTTTCAAATCGATCCAGTAGTTTCGGAGCCTACTCAATACAAACAAACAAACAAACTAAAAATCAAACCTTTCCTCTTTATAATATTAGTATAGAAGACCTTTCCTACGGATGCTTTACATAATTTTACTATTAATAATTATATTCTTATTCATCAGGTATGAACCCATGATAACAAACTTTGTATTAGTATTTTAGAGTCTATCGAAATAACTTTATAGGTATTGTAATTCTGACGAATGTGCGCAAAGCAATTTTTCTAAATCACTCGTAGAATTTTCTTATATCTCGGTATAAGAAAATACCATTATTTATTGCTAGTTTCTGCCCGTGGGTTCGCACGCATTGTTTCTATGGAAACGTTTAAGATTATTTATATCCTATGGGAACTGATTTATGGGATAATGTTTTATTCTGGGCCCAGAACTACCTGTATGCAAAATTTCGGCTCGATCCGTTCAGTAGTTTTTGCGTGAAAGAGTAACAAACATCCATCCATACATACAAACTTTCACGGTTATAATATTAGTAGGATAGGATTTCACCCATGACGTAGGTACTCGGTAGCCTACCACCCAATTAAAGAAATCAAACAACGCTACACAAGCTTAATTTTATTTTAAAGTCATCCTTAAACCACAATCGCAAAGTTCTTAAGCAAAAATAAGTGTAAAATAAAGGAAAACAATTTTTCTCTTAAGCGCCACCGTAAATCCGTTGAAGTTGTTTGAAATTAAGTGCACTTTTGTTGTTCACGTTCCAGCTCCTGAAATTGAAACAAGGCGAAAAGAATTTTCGGCTGCGAGAATTGTTGGCAATAAGGGCAAAGTTACACGACGTTCTAATTATGCGGGTTGTAGACGAAAGCTAAACTTAGTTCGCACAGCTGACGCAGTTTTTCATACGTATAGACTGTAATCTAAGCTATGTGGTGTGAAAAACTCAGATATGCGAGCTGAGCAGAACTAGGTTAGCTTAGCGTTCTCTTTTTTTTTGCTAAACTGCACAAGTCTGAAAAAAATATGCCATTATCTTAGTTTCCCGCCAGCAACAATAGTGTTAGATATTATAAATGCATCTAGGTCCGCTGACGTGGTCTTAGAGTTTTAAATTGTTTTTCTGAACACCTGATAACACAATGTACAGTGGCGTTCCTCGTTAGCTGACCTCCCTTGCCAGGGTGCATAGGTTCAAGTCTCGTTATTACATCATTTTTGATTTTATATTATTAATAATATAAAATCAAAAATGATGTAAGTTCTTCGTTTTTATGTAAAACGGTTTGCTATCTTAATTTTACCAAAAGATTATCTTTAAAAAATTATTTCGTATTCATAGAAATTGTGTTCAAATGTAACATGGTTAGCTAACAATGAATGCCATTGTGGGTACCAAAAACACGTAACATTTGCGAGGTATCTGCTATGATATGGCAAAGTTTTTATACTAATTTCATGAAAGGCATTTTTACGAGACATAATAGTACCTACTCGTATTTATTTATTAAAAACTTACATAAAGCACTAAAACAAAGTTTAAATACTAAAATATTGTGCATAGTGTAAATACATCCTAAAACGCCTGCTCAAACAGTATAACAATAACACTTGAGATTATAATGAAATGTTCTTTTCGCGTATGATTGATGACATTTTTATAGAAGGCGCTGTTGTGTATTAACACTTTGACTGCTGAAATCACACGGTATGTGTTTTCTACAAGTGACTAATATGCGTAAATCCACACTATCGCAGCGGCTGAGAAATACAGATCTTTGTGATTCAGCACAGCCGTAATATTTTTCGAACGAAACGCATGTGCGGCGCAACACAACCGCTATGTAGAGCGGCAGCACGAATTTTTTAGGTTAAAAAAAGATCGCTGTCGTCGAAAAAAAAATCGCAGTCAAAGTGTTAATAGAGTTTCATATTGGTCTTTCTGAATATTTTTTTAGAAATAAAAACCGTTATTTTTAAAACCAGTAAGAAACTAATACTTGGAAAAAGCGATTTTAAAACGTACCTCCATCATTTGTTATTATTTGTTTATTGTTTGCAAAAGTCTGCAGTTACCTACCTCATTTGTTTCAATTCTAAATACTAGTTCTAATTTGTTTCTATGTATTATTTGATTGTGACTTTATTTGACTGAATCCCATTTATAACTTATAATGCTTATTTCTAAGAATTGGATCTAATTTGGTCTTCAGAAACAAAATTTTTGCATAATTTTTATATTTTTGTAACAAATCAAAATTGCGGGGCCTCATGAAACAGATAAACGAAAAATCAAATAGGCGTCGTAGCTCAAAACTTCAAAATAATTTCTCCCATGGATGAATTCCTAATAATGGTGGAAACTAAATTTTTACTCTTTCAAATCTACAGTTCGTCGAAAAATTTGACATTTGGCTGAAACGTAAAAGTAACTTTTGGCAAACAAAGTGCCTTTAGCTCAGGAAAATTTCCGAAAACAATAAATCACATTTTTGTTCAATTTATTAGACGAATCTTCATGTAAAATTTTGTAGGTCTCGACGGGTTACAAAGTACTGCTGAATTCTTGAATACAAAGAATTTTCTCTTAACTTTGAACACCTCAGGTTTTGATTTTATTAATTCCTTTCTATATGCAAGTTCCAAGTCTGTCTGATCAGTGGTTTAGGCTGTAGGTTATCTATGAGTCGAAGAAAAATGACTTTTTTTATGTGGCTTTGTGTATTAGTCAAGTTACATTGAATAAGGCAACACAATCAAGTTTGAAAAATTTTAGAAGTGATATTTTAAATTAAAAAAATTTAAATTAAAGGGAGTGATTTTTTATAAGCTCCTTTCTTATTATTCACTTACGTAGTTCATAGTATCTGAATCAGGTAATTATAATATCAAATATAAATTTATTTAATAATGCATTTTAAACCAACAAAAACCCAATAAAACTCGCCATAAATCTTTGAAAGTGGGTGAGTAGGTAATTATATTCCAACTTCTTTTCTGTACAACTTTGAAGCCTACAAAGTTGGAACGAGAAACTTTTTCTTCTATTTATGTCATCTCATGGCGCTTTATTACAATGAAACCAAAAGGGCATAATGGTCGGTGAGATTAAAAATAAATTCAGTAAAGTCCAACTGGTCTTCCACATGAAGAGTTCCATGCCTTCGTAAGGCATGAAACTTTCATCTTTATGTTAAAAATACTACTAAAAGCAATACTCGTTTTGTGAAAATCTCAATCTACCTAAACACCACCCAATTTTAATTACTTAATTATCTTTACATACTCTAAAATGAAGTCGATTCCGCTGTTAGTTCGCTTAGAGCTTATCAACTACTCAACGGATTTTATGCAGTTTAGCAGCAATAGAAAGAGTGAAGTCTGTAAGGGAGATGTATGTATTAGTGTTCACGATTGCACCCGTTGACACAGGTACAGACAGAAAAACAGCGGAGGCTTAGAAATCATAATGGTGCGTTTATGATACCTACAGCAAAAAAACAATTTAAATGTCTAAAGTAATACAGAAATACAATTTATTGGTAAAATTAATTTACATGTAATTTTTTCATAAGAACAGTTAAAATTATAATACAAATTGTATTTTACCATCACAAGTATAATTTAAAATTTAAACATAAATAAAAAACAAGATTAATTAATTAAAAAGTTGACATAAAAACATTTGATACGGAAATTATAGTCATATTAAATTTACTTTTCTAGTAGTTCGTTCACTGAGTAGAAATTCTGCTCGATAAGCCAACGTTTCAACTTGAGCAATGGTCTTCAATAATATACTACATATATCAAAGTTTTGCGCTTAATAATTCGGTGTTTAGTATAAAACGGAACGAAAGAAAGATAAATACTCAATTTTATAGCCACCTTCGTCATAATTTAATGAAAATATAAATATAATTTCAAATTAGATGAAAATAACGAATAATGAAATAAACATTCCGTAATAAATTAACCTTCAATGTTTACGTAGGCTCCTCCAGCTCCGGTGAGATTCACGGTACCCATTACGACCCTCGAAATGGTGATTCTATAAACTAATTTGTTCTTCTATATTTAAAATTCAAATTAACGGAAACTTGTCTAGAAGACTTGGATTTGCATTAAGTTTTTGACTGTTACATTATTTACATACTTAATTATGTTAATAGCTAGGCTTTGATTTTAAATTTTGTTTCGTGAAATCTAGTTTCATAGCTAGGTGTTTATTTAAAACTTTGTTTCGTGAAGTCTAGTTTCAATGAAAAATAAGTAGAGAAACTTAAATTCGACGTAGAGAAATGAATTAAGTAAGTCTAACAGAACAAATTATAGTCATAATTATATCATCAGCCAATGTTAGTCCACTGCTAGACATAGGCCCCCAATGAGCGCCACAGCGCCCTGTCTTCAGCTTGACGCATCCAGCATCTACCTGCAGTCTTTCGCGGGTCCTCATCCCACCTCCTCGTCGGAAAGCGTCCTACTCTACGTTTACCGAGTCGTGGTGTCTACTCAAGAACACGTACACGTCGAGATATACTATAGGTGAAACTTTATTATACTGCCCAATAAGTCAAAAAAAATTCAGAAATAAATGCAAACTCTACCACAAATGCATTTAAATAATGGAAATGCATTCTACACGCGCGTTGTGTGATTTACTGACGAGCTGATACCTAAACCAATAATTCAGTTTGGAACTAGGGCGCCAGATCTCGCTTTAGGAAATATCTAGTAATGTTTTATTATAGAGATGAGTCCGGTATACAATATCTAACTGAATAACTGTTGGCTTGGTTCAAAAATACCAGCGTTATTGAATGATCCGCGTACCGCTAGAGAATAACTTTACGAAACGAGCGAACATCGCGCTTACCGCTCACCCACCCACCCGTCAGTCACCCGTCACCCGTCACCCGACCATAACTTATCATAACTAATCCAGCTTGCAATAACTATCACCTATTCTAGGTACGCTAGCTACCATCAACCCAACTGATTTGGTTAGAAATATCTAATACCTCTTGTCATCCCTGTCTAACACCAGGATTCTTATGCGAGTAAACGAGATAGTCAGTTATTGGGTACCGGTTGGTGCTAGCGTTATTGGAACAAAATACCCAACTAATAACTATTGGCGAAAATATCCAATAACTCCCCACCAAATCAATAGGTTTCTTTCCGGCCCTGGTGGGGGCACAGAGAGGGGCCTCGAGGCTTGGCCTCATTACCCCGGCGTCAACTCGAGGGGTGGCGACCCCTCGGTCCTTGGGTTTTGTGGGAGTCTTTTTTTTTTTCCCTTATTCTCCATGTTTTTTTTTAGGCAGCATTTGGTTTATAATCTTTTTTTTTTTTTTTTGTTTTTTTTTGTGTTTTTTGTGTTTTTTTTTCTTTCTTTATTATTATTATTCTTTATATTCCCCACCTCTATTATTACGGCATAACCTCAAATTATTGCCACCACCAATCTTGCCATCGAGAGTCTATATCATCGGTTGCGCTTTGAGTGTCTTTGGTAGCGCCTTCTGTTTACAAAAAAAAATATACATATAAATATACAGTAGATAGAAAATTTTACGAATTTGATGTAAATTTTTAGCAAATATACATTGAAAACCAATGTTTTAACTTTACGCTTTGGTTGCCTGGAAGAAATAGCTTTAAGCGATATAGCCGCCAATTCGTATAGGTTTTTTTCAAAAATTTATTTCAGATTTAAGTTTTCGAATAAAAATATTATCTAAGTATCTAAAATGTATAGGTTCGGTAGGTTCACAAATATCGACGACTTAGCATTTAAAACAGCCGAGAGGCTTTTAAAGAAACAAACAACCGGCATGCTGCTCTTGGTCCCTCCTACATCATTATTACCCTATGGCACACGTCCCGCGTAACACCCTGTATTCGTATATACCCTGTATAGTTCTCAGGTTAGGTATTGATTGCTTAGCTTAAAGCTAAACTTACTGTCCTATTTTTATTTAATTTAACGGTCCACAGGAAACGTTAATTGAACGTTAACGGTCCAAGAAATGGGACATTATTGACTTTCGGCGGAACTGGCACTAAATCGTAAGGGTCGTGTCGGGACCATCGAGGCCGTGTGATGTGTGTTCCTGTCTTTATTTGAGTTCGGGCCCGACCAATTGTGGTTTTCTGTTTTGTTTGCTGAATTCTGATCCGGGGGTTTAAGCTTTGTAGTATTTTGTGGGTTCTTATTTAGGAATATGTTAAATTCCTAGCTTAATAAATAAATTCGATAAATAATGCTGGACAATCCACACATCAGCATCTAGCGCCAAGGTAATCAGAGCTTGTGTTATGGGCAGAGTTGGAAAAAAAAAAATTTTTTTTTATATTATATAAAACAAACAGTTCAAAATGTTTAAAACTAGTGTTTTTTTTACTTTTTACCTTAAAGGTATCAATTTCAAATCAATTATAGCGAATAATAAAATAATCAATTTCTAAACTATTTCCTAATTCACATTAGTAAATATTTACTTTTGTTGCATATCTCAGTAGCTCTAATATATTATTAAAAATTATTATTATTATTAATCAATACAAAACACCTTGTATGTAGTGTTGTAGGTAGGTAGAGAGCTAGAGAGAGAGCGGGGAATAGGTACCCACTAATCCAATGAATTACTTTCTTTCGACGGCCGACATAGGGACTTTACCTGCGGGACTTTACTGGCGGGGAGTTACCTATGCAGTGTGCAGTGTATAAAACGGCCGACATAGGGACTTTCCCTGCGGGACTTTACTGGCGGGGAGTACCTATGCAGTGTATAAATACCACAGCCTGTCTGTGGTATTTATAGACATTAATTTGCAATTATAGGTAGTTTTAAACCCTGTTTTTTTCTTCATGTTTTAAACATTGTTTAGTAATTGTTTTAAACTGTGTTTTGAAACACTTAATAAAAAACATAGTTTTATTTAAAACCGTTTCAAACACTGTTTTAAACACGTGTTTTAAAACAACTTGTTTTAATCATGCCAGCCCTGGTTATGGGTACTAGATGAATGATATAATGTACATAATACAATACATTACTAGATACCTAGATTCTTTTATTATACAAAGAAAACTACCAGAACACCCTGAACAAATATCTGTAGATCGCACACACAATTGTCCCGAGGCAGGAATCGAACCTGCAACCTCCCGCGTCGCAGGCAAACCTTCGCTCACCGCGCCACAGAGATCGTCAAATATTATCATGCTTCAAACTACTTATACTTTAATAACTTTAGCATAATAAGATATATCATAAAATGAAACTCTTCAAAAAAATATGACACTGTATATGACAAAGTCGACAAATACAGTGCATCCAATTATGTTCCGTTTCGCATCCAAGTGGCTTTACTCTTTAGGGCTGTCCCTTAGCTGCCAGTAGAGAATCTTCCTTAGACTTTCCTTGTCGACCGATGTGGCACGGCAGGCGAATGACCGCCTGCGACGCAGGAGGTTGGCTGGTTCGATTCCCACCATGGGAAAAATGTTTGATGATCTGCAAATATTTAATCAAGGTATAAATAAATAATAAATTTATATAAAAGGTGGGCACAGTGAGTTTATTCTATTTTATTTTTCTTTTAAAAATAAGCTGGTTGGAGGGTAAGTGACTTATATTTTACTTGCTCTGTTAGTTTGTGTGGGAGAAATCTTACAACTGAATCGTAGACCAGTTATTCTCAACCAAATGAGCAGAAATTTACCTTCTCTGATTTTATGGCATTACAATTTATTGCCCTCCGACCAGGTGGGATGACGACCTGCGAAAGACTGCAGGTAGATGCTGGATGCGGCAAGAAGAAGACAGGGCGCTATGGCACTCTTTGGGGGATGTCCAGCAGTGGACTGCTATAGGCTGATGATGATGATGACTATTTGTTGGACAGGCGATGTACGCAAATTGCATTTTGTTGGAAATTGTTCTTAGGCGGAATTGTCATTAAATATATTTAATCATAATATTTAAAAATGGATTTCCGCAAAGTAACACCAACATTTATTATTTAACTATATTAATATATTAACCCGGAGTGTCAATAGGTGGCGATCTTCGCTCACTGTTGGTCTGACATAGGCCACATGTCCAGCCCAGTCACTTGAGTGTGGAGTGATGTAACTTTGCTTTATTTCAATAACAGCTCCGGAAAAGTTGAGTGTAACGCCTTCACTTCAAAACTCGATGATCATTCAAAATTCATCACACATTCATTTAATTCATCATGGCTTTACATTTTACTTTTCCGAGTGTGAAAACCCTAATACAGTCGCAACCACTACACTTTTTAATTCCCACTCGTTTGCCGCCTCTAGACTGTGCAATGCAATGTGCATTTTTAATAACGTGTGTCATTCATAAGCGACTGTTTTAATCACCTTTATTTGCATTAGAATAGAGATGAGAATAGAAAGGTTCCGAATTGTGCATTATCTTAGGTTCAAGTGACGGATAATCTTAGCAATCTAACCGTTAATTGGAAACTGATCTCTCGGGAGCCTTGTTCGGTTGATCTTGGTGTAACTTTCATTACTAAGTTGATATCATAGTAGGTTCTGCGTTAGTAAGGTGATGATAATGATTCTTAATGGCAACTGTGTCTATTTGGACACTAGACACAGTCATTATTTTGCGATCATTTCCATTACTTGACACTTCAAGTAATGGAAATAATTGCAAAATTAATGAGTTATTAAATTATGAAGATGTATTGATATTTTCACCAGAGCCTAGCAGGATGATTATTGATGATTATCTAGCAGGATGTACCGTGGTACATCCTGCTGGATGGTGGTGGACTCCAACATCTCGTCTCCCAAGCCAACCTAACCTACACGGGGTACACCCTGCTAGATAACGAACTAGGCTCTGTTGAAAATATCAAACTTTCTTCATAATTTGATAACTCATATAATTATATTACAATATTTTCCATTACTTGACCCTGGCAGAAAAGTGTCAAACCAGACACAATTACCATTAACAAAGAATCATCATCTACATCATCATCACCCCTTTGTTTACAATAATTTTCTAGGATCCAAGAACTGAGTATAGGTAAGTATTAAGTAATAAAGAAAGTTTGATATTTTCACCAGAGCCTAGTTCATTATCTAGCAGGATGCACCGTGGTATATCCTGCTGAATAACGAACTAGGCTCTGTTGAAAATATCAAACTTTCTTCATAATTTGATAACTCATATAATTATATTACAATATTGTCCATTACTTGACCCTGGCAGAAAAGTGTCAAACCAGACACAATTACCATTAACAAAGAATCATCATCTACATCATCATCACCCCTTTGTTTACAATAATTTTCTAGGATCCAAGAACTGAGTATAGGTAAGTATTAAATAACATAATTTAGTTTTTCAAGTGAAAATTAATTTGAAGTCAACGCGTAATTTTAGATGAACATTAATCAAGCGAAAATTGACACATAAAATATTATTGCTTTAATCTGAACTTAACCCTACCGCTGCCTATCAATTACACTAGATATCCATTAGAGCGCGCAATAATTACGCAGCATTCAAAATGACTGAAATTACGGCGGCGGATTGGAATATTTTATGTTGCTATTGAACTCTGTGACTTTCATGAGGGCGTATCGATTAGCTGTTTCGTTTTGGTATTTTCAAATTATTGTTTGCTTATTTTTTTTATAATATTATTTTGTATACTTACCGTCAGATCTCCTAGAACCCGATTTTGCCAAACAAAGTGCCATAAGTATTAACTACTTAATTGGTTAATCAAGATTTACAGCAATATTAAACCATGCTTTCTGTTTGGTGAGATCGGCCTTAACCTTATCCTGAGTTTGAGCGCTGGGAGGTGCGACACAGGTTTAAACTTATGCGCTTTCCATTGTATCTTAGAAATAATTCTTTGTTCATTTTTAATAAATAAATTGAAATTGAAAATTTATAACACAAGTTCTATTAACACATAAGTTAGTGAGTGCTTTGGTTTATACTGTAATGAAATGAAATGAAATGAAATGAAAGTTTATTTCCTTAGGCTTACAAATAAGCACTTAGACAAGTCATATTTTATACTATTCATTATTATATTGATGTTCACTTCAATTTTTTGTCCACCAGTGGAAGAAGTGAGAAGAAACCACCAGTATGTTCATAACTTATGTGTCTAGTACATAGATTTGCTTATCTGTAAGTTGTTAGATTTTGAGTTGGAGCAAAACTCGTTCCAAGCTTTTTTATCTTCTAGATAATCTGATATTTTGTAATAAGCCTTTTTACAAAGAATATGCTTCACAATTTTTTTAAATTTATTTATTGATAATTTTTGCAACTCACTTGGAGTTTTGTTGTAGAAGCGTATACATTGCCCTTTAAAAGATGCACTTATCTTATGTAGTCTAGTTGTGGGAACAGCGAGTTTATTCTTATTTCTAGTATTTACATTATGTATATCGCTTTTTTTATTGAATCGATCGATGTTTTTATGAGTGTACAACAAGTTTTCATAAATATATTGACATGGTACTGTCATTATGTTTATTTCTTTGAATTTATTACGTAGGGATTCTCTGGGACCCATATTATAGATCGCACGAACAGCCCTCTTCTGCAACACAAAAACGGTGTTTATATCTGCAGCGTTCCCCCACAATAGTATGCCATAAGACATAATACTATGGAAGTAGCTGAAATAGACTAGTCTAGAAGTATCAACGTCTGTAAGGTGACGGATTTTTTTAACTGCATATGCTGCAGAACTAAGTCTCTTCGATAGCTTATCTATGTGTGGGCCCCATTGAAGTTTACTATCTAAGGTTATTCCTAAGAATACGGTATTGTCTACAATTTCTACCGTTTCTCCTTTTACGTTTACATCAGCCTTAACTTGTTTTACATTAGGTAGAATAAATCTTATACATTTTGTTTTTGTTTCATTAAGCAAAAGATTATTGATACTAAACCAATGGACTACTTTTGAGATTGCAGTATTTACATCGTCGAAATTTGTTTTTTGTCGATTCATTTTAAAAATTAATGAAGTATCATCAGCAAACAATACAATCTCATGATCATTCTTTACAAGATGAGGCAGGTCGTTAATATAAACTAAAAATAGGAAAGGACCCAAGATAGAGCCTTGCGGTACACCCATTGAAACCACAGACCCTTTAGATCGTTTCCCATTAATGTCAACTCTTTGTATCCTATCACTCAAGTAAGATGTAAGAAGATCCAAAGAGCTGTCCCTTATTCCATAATGATGTAGTTTCCTGATTAATGTTTCGTGATGAACGCAATCGAATGCTTTTGACAAGTCACAAAAAACGCCTAAAGCATCTTGCGACTTCTCCCAAGCATCAAAAATATGCGATACCAACTCTACACCGGCATCAGTAGTTGACCTGCCACGAGTAAACCCAAATTGCTTACAGTGTAGCAGGTCATTGCCATTAAAATGTCTAAGCAATTGGTGTAAAATCAGTTTTTCAAAAACTTTACTGAATGTAGGCAGTACTGATATTGGTCTAAAGTTAGTGGGGTCAGACCTAATACCCGATTTAAACAATGGGATTATTTTACTATGTTTCATTAGATCAGGAAATATGCCACAATCAATGGATTCATTAAATATAAAAGCTAGATCTGGTGCAATCGTATCAATTAAAGGTTTAATAATTTTAACGGAAATGCCCCAGAGATCTGCAGTTTTTTTAATATTTAAAAGTTTAAAGGCTTTTTTTATATCATTTTCATCAACATGTGTAAAAATAAATTTAATATCGCATTTAGGTACATTTTCTTTAAGTAATGATTCAGCTATTATTTGAGAAGAGTTCAGACACTTTGTAGTAGAGATTGGAATGTCAGTAAAAAAAAATTCAAAAGCTTGCGCTACTTCAACATCATTTTTGATGGAGCAATCATTAATCTTTAAACTGTAATCATTAATGTAGGTATTGACCTTTCCAGTCTCACTATTAATTATTTTCCAAGTTGATTTTATTACATTTTCACTATTTTTAATTTTCGAGCTAATATAATTTGATTTTGCTGTATTACAAACTTTTCTAAATATTTTTGAGTAAATTTTTACTTTTTCTTTAAATTCCTGGCTAAAATTGTACTGCTTTTCACTATACAGTTCATACAACTTTTGTCTACTCTTATGTATACCTACTGTTGCCCACTCACTAAAGCTAAGTTTTTCTGAGACCAAGATTGATTTGGGTATGAATATTGAATTGAACGCATTGGTGAATTTATTAAAAAAACTACAATACGACTCATTTGGGTTGTTAAGTGAGTAGTTAGGTGATGGTTTAAAATCCCAATCCAATTTCAACCGTTCAAATCGATCTGTGGTCACAGGAATGTACTTAATTTTTTTTTTACAATTATTATTTTTTACTTGATGTTTTAATTTAATTAATTGACCTAAGTGGTCTGATTTTAAATGGCTTATAATTTTGTGACTGACAATTTTTTCATTTTGGAAAACAAATATATTATCTATACATTTTGCTGATGTTTCAGTTATTCTAGTAGGTTCCATAAATGTTGGCCTAAGATTATAAGAATTAAATAAATTTGTTAATCTGCTACTGAGGGAGTAAACTTCTAAAAGATCAATATTAAAGTCTCCACATACTATGAGGTTTTTATTTGATTTTGATATTTTAAATAAGATATCATCCATATTTTTTTCAAATATTTCAAAAGAAGCTGATGGTGGGCTGTATACGCTTGCTACAATAGTATGCTCCAACTCAACACATGCTACTTCAATGTGGCTTTCAATGGATAAGCATACTATGTCTTTACGTTCTTTGAATTTTATTAGTTTATTTAGTAATATTAAAGAGCCTCCACGAATAGCATGTGATCTGCAAAAGGAACTACCAACCTGGTGGTTACTGAAGTTAAACATGAGTTCATAGCTTTTCAGCCAATGTTCTGTGAGGCAGATGATATCAATATCAAATGAGTTCATGTACAATTCTAATTCTAATAATTTACTTCTAATTCCTTGAATATTTTGGTGCACCAAGTTAGTAAACTTTCCAGTTATTTTACAATTTTGTTGTCTTAATTTTTTATTACAATTCATAGTAATAATGTTTATAGGGCTAGAGATTTCCTCTATTGTCGCTATTTCTAATTTAAATGACTTGGAATAAGTTCCAAGGTCTGGTTTGTAAAATAATTACAATGCTCAATAGAAGCATTTGTTATAGCCAAGTTTTTGGCTGTTGTTATACTTATAACAGGATCAAAAATATTATATGCTAACAATTTAGCAATAATCAATTTACTTTTTTTGGTCAGATACATAGTATCCCTAGTTAAAAAAGTTTTACTAATAAATTTATTAGTGTCAAAAATTAAAACGTCACTATGACGACATGTCATATTGTATATCAGCATGTTATTTTTACATATATTCTCATTTTGCTGTGATGTTAATGATTTTGAGTAAGGGAAGGAGCAAAAAATAAGTTTCCCTAGTCCATTTTCTATCTTTCCTAGAAGTACTTGAACTAGCCGTATCAACTGTGACCGCTTTACACAACTTTCACCTATCTGAACAATTAGAGTTGTGTTTTTATTCAGGGAGTCATCTTGCTGAATATAATCAGTGATTGTATTTATATTAGAATTGGATAGCAATTAATGACTACATTTTGTAGAAGTAAGTCACTCAGTATAGTACCCATTCCAGCACCCAACTTATCTGAGTACATAACAGTTTTCCGGGTGTATGGGTCTAGATTTAATTCCTTTACTCTTTTACTAGACCTATCACAGCAGTCCTCATGCGAAGGTGATGGTGGCGCCGCCAGCGATACGGCTGGTGGTGGCACGAGTGGTGACGGGGGCACTACATTCACTCTAGTCAAAGTGTTAACACCAGTTCATACGATTCATGACAACTGTCCACGGAACGCAGGCATGCATTCAATCGGTCCACTTCGGACACTGCATCTTCATGGTGAGCATGGAGCTCAGCGAGTTGTCCCTTGAGTGATTGAATTCTGCCAAGGTTAGCCAGGAATTCAGTATGTAAGTATGTAAACTCCTATCTTCTTAAATAAATAAATAAACACATACTATATGGTTAAAAGTGTTAAGTGTCTTAAACTGTTTGTCTTCCGAATAAAGCAAAATAAAATAAAATAATTGAAATGAAAAGATTTTTATGTAATGGGTCGAAGATGACGTAGCTGTAGGCTACAACAGGGCTAGATTAGTAGGTCATGGTTATCAACAAGAGTCATTTATGACTCTAAAATCTAATCATAGTAAATATCCCGTTAAACATGACTAACATAATATATCTAGTCTTACTTACCCACAACAAAAGGTCTGCTTAGTTTGTGTAGGACGCCCTCCGGCCAGGTGGGATGACGACCTGCGAAGGGCTGCAGGCAGATGCTGGATGCGGCAAGCTGAAGATAGGGCGCTATGGCGCTCATTAGGGGAGGCCTATGCCCAGCAGTGGACTACTATAGGCTGATGATGATGATGAATTTGGGGATGCCACACAGATGCTTTGTAAAAAATTTGCGGAATTCATTTTAAAAAAATTGCTACTGTGCTCGTTTAGCTTTTTTTTACGATAAATCGCAATATTGATACAAATAAACCCCACAGAGCAGAAAATCAAAAGCGGGATTGTACCTTTGTAGGATCATAGTGTTTGATTTCACAAAGGGTCTCGCTTCACATTGGGGTCGTTTCCAGTTAAATAAATGCTACACTCCTGTATCCAGTATCTCATACTAGCTTCTTCCCGCGGCTTTGCACGCTCTTTACCGGGGTAATAACTAAACTATGTTCGTTGATATTTGTTCCATGTGTTCTAGTCGTTTCTATGTACTTATAATAAAAAAATATCTATCTATGTATATATATAAGGAAGAGGGCTATACTCAGCAGTGGGTGTTACCGGCTCATTAGATATATAGATGTATATATTGTATTATGTATAGGTATTCATCTATGATAATTCACACAGCATTATGTAGCCCCAAGCTAAGCAGAGCTTAAGTACCTAATAGATGACTGTGTTATGGTATACCGTAACACAGTCATCTAGTAGGTCCGTAGTAGGTAGTCATCTAGTAGGTCAGTAGTAGGTAGTCATCTAGTAGGTCCGTAGTAGGTAGTCATCTAGTAGGTCAGTAGTAGGTAGTCATCTAGTAGGTCCGTAGTAGGTAGTCATCTAAGAGGTCCGTAGTAGGTAGTCATCTAGTAGGTCAGTAGTAGGTAGTCATCTAGTAGGTCCGTAGTAGGTAGTCATCTAAGAGGTCCGTAGTAGGTAGTCATCTTACATATACTTAAGCTCTGCTTAGCTTGGGGCTACATAATGCTGTGTGAATTATCATAGATAATTGTCCAGCATTATTTATTTATTTATTAGTTTCCGTTTTAAGGTTATTTCTATCCCATGGGAACTGATTTATGGGACAAAAAAGTATGTTTCATTCCAAGCCTGGAAGTACCTATACAAAATTTCAGCCCGATCCGTTCATTACTTTTTGCGTGAAAAAGTAACAAACATACAAACTTTCAGGTTTATAATATTAGTAGGATAGTAAGATATACAATACAATACAATATTTCTTTATTGCACCATTAATACAAAAAATACAATAATAATGGATCTCAATACTAACTACCTAAGTCTAGTGGCACAATCGGCGGCCTTATCGCTTCTTCCAGGCAACCTTTGGATGGAAAGGATCGGTACGTATTAAATCTGACGGTATAATATTATGTTCGAGTAATAATTCAGCTGGCCGAAGATAAATACACCGGTCGTTCCTCAACGTCCATTCGTAATCCTGTTTACTTGAAGTCCAGTCTGTAACAACATCGTCTTTCCAAGATATGCTCCATGATTACCTTCCTTCATTGGTTGGATTCAGGTTCAGGTGGGGGTACTCCTTTATCCGCATTTGGACTCCAGTTGGTCCTTTATGCGTAGTTTGCTAGCATAGCCAGCCTAGCTCCGTCCATTGGTTGGATTTGGGTTGGATTGCATGAATGCAATGTATTTGAAATTTCTTGATTTTTTAAAGCATATCTTATAAATCGACTATTTTTTTAGAGATATTGTAAAAAGACGCACTATCACAGACTAGTCAGGGCGTGACCTGCCTAGTACAGGGCAGGTCTATCCAGCACAATGCAAAAATATGCGGCTAAGGATATGATGAATTTAGTGTTCGAAGTTATTGTGTATATTTATAATTATTTTCGTTCTTTCATTTATATCTGCCTGATGGGTTCTGGTAGAGTAATTTATTTTAGAAATCTAAAGAAGCCTAGGTTTTGTGGAATTATTTATGTAAATAGCCTATAAACCTCCATGTTCTATGTTTTGTTTGTTTGTTTGTATGTACTGTGTGTGTCGAAATAACCTAAGAATAAATATTTAGTTTAACTTATAGAATAGATTCTATAAGTTAAACTAAATATTTATAAAATAGAGTTTAACGGCATTGGGATACATAATTATTAGAACACATTTTGTAGTAAACTCATAACTCAGTGAAATAAACTCTCTCGACATTCAAAACAACAGAAGACGTTGAAATCCAGCTGCTTTACATTCAGAACCGCATTCATCCTATCTAGCCAATGACAGCGCAAATTCGGCCAACACTAGAGCTACGTACATTTTGGTCATGCTCTGGCAATGCAGTTTGGATTACAGGACCGGATGAATATAGTTGCATGTCTACATTTAGCCCCCGGGGCGGACAGTAGCGGCTGCGCCCCCTGCTGAAAAGATCCCCTGTATGCGGTTTATGCCAATATCCCTAATAATAAGAGCCAATAAGGTGGAGGAAAAGGCTTTTGATGTGAAGTTTGTCAACTAAATCTATCTAGTGGGCGAGAGATGATAAATGTGCGCATGGCTACTGTTCCAGTGTTTGATAGTTCAAAATACAGGCCAGTCGTGTACTAGCAACAGCAGCGTTTATAATATCATTAACAAGAAAAAACAAAAACGAACAGCTCTTTGATATTTTTTTTCTGTAAATATTTGGTACAAACCCAGAACTTACCGTTTTTATAAGTAGAAACCACACATCGTGCTCTTATTCTTAGGACATTATGTGCATTATTCTTAGTACATTAGGTACATTATTCTTGGGACAGAGAATCAAAATACATGGTACAGGACACTAGGTAAGTCAAATATTTCAAACTAAATAGTATTTTGAAGAACAAAGCTTGATTATTATAAATATTTAAGTTATTAAGGGGCCTCCGGAGGGACGAATTCTTCATACAAACGTAATACCAAAATTATTTCTAATTCAAGCATATTTCCACTATAATATTGCATTATTTGTATTAAATAGTATTTATCTAGGTTTTCAAATAGTTTTTTTTTTCAAAATACTTACCTAAAATTAAATGAAAGCCAATCTCATTTTGCACATTTTTATGCGAAAATGGACAAGTTTTCTTGCTATTTTTTTCGTATTTAAAACATCAATATCTTACGTTTTTTTGAAGGAACATAGCTTATAAGTTTAAATCCCTACTACTTAAGTTGTTTTGTATTTTTAATGTGTTTTCCTTTTTTTTGTAATTGTTTATTTTGGTGTGTGGCTATAAATAAATTCTTTATTCTTTATTCTTTATATTGTCTAGTTACAGAATAACAATACTTTGTGAAGAATACAAAAAGTTTTTAGTCATAATTTTTGGTATTACGGAACAAACCAAATTTTGAACGGCTAATATTGCTATCGCGCACGCATGTGGCGCGGCGCAAGGGTTAAACAGGGACAGCGATATTCGTAGCGATTTTTGCAAGCGAGGGTCGCCGGACCCTTAACTTCTTGACTTTGAATTATTTTATGTTTGAATAGCTAAAACATAAAATGGACACAATGTGTAATGTGGGCTTGTCATTTGCTATTTTGCGAGTACTTTAATTTTAAGAATTATAATTGTCCAGGTATTTTTTATCCTTCGTCGTTTTTTATTAGGTTTATCTTTAAAGCTTTGTTAGATTTACTATGTTACCAATACCTGATAATAATTTTCGTAACTCACTTGGGACAAAACCGTATAAGATTTGAGAACAATAGACCCAAGGAAGAATGAAATGAAAAGAACGACACATATATAAGAGCTTTACTACTAAACTAATAAAGCTCTAATAACTAATAATGTTTTTCCCCATAATCCTTTACCATGAAAAACAATTGCTACAAGTTAATCCCCCCTGGAAAGTCTTTGGCTTTCGACTCGGCGACACTTTAAGCCGCTTACAGTGGCTTTTCCATAAAAATCTTGGCCACATTTAAATAGAAAACTGGCAAGTGGCTAACTTACCTACTCACACTTGATCAAAGAAAGTACCTTAGTGACGTTCGTCGTTTAGATAAAAATTATCGAAGAGACTTCTGAAGAGAGTTCTGCTTTCTCCAGCGCGTATTGTCAAAAAATTCTGCATTCTTACAGTCTATTTCAGCTTCTTTTGTATTGTCTTATGGCAAACTGCTTAGAATATACTCGCTGTGCCAACAACTAGGCTACGCATAATTAATGTGCAACGCTTCTACAACAAAAACGAAGTTAGTTGCAAAACTCATCAATAAATAAATTCAAACAAATAATCAAATCCTTTGAAAAAGGATATCATCTACAAAACATCAGATTATCTATCTAGAATATAAAAAAGCTTGGGACGAGTTTTTCCCCAACTCGAAAACAAACAACCTAACAAGGTAAGTAAAGGGTTCTTGTTCGCTTATTTACTCTACCTTAAAAAGATTCAAGTGAACAATAACTCAAAGTGATAACTTTATTTCCCAGTTTTACTTATATTTTTTGAATTCTATGGCGTGCTAGAGAGTCCTTAAAGGTCTAAAGGAAATAAAGCGCTTTGGTGTTTGATGTATAAGCTTAAGCACCACAATCACTGGTTATTTAGATAGTGGTTAGATAGGAGAACGCAAAAGCTGTAAAGTGGGCACTTGCGGAAGTACCAGTCGGGTTACCATGCTATTTAACTCGTGTTAAGGTGCATTTTAACGTGAATAACGCGTGAAAGGCGTCATTCACGTTAAAATGCATTATTCGCGCTATAATTAGCGTCATCATCATCATCATCAGCCTATATCAGTCCACTGCTGGACATAGGCCTCCCCCAATGAGCGCCATAGCGCCCTGTCCTCAGCTTGCCGCATCCAGCATCTACCTGCAGTCTTTCGCAAGTCGTCATCCCACCTGGTCGGAGGGCGTCCTACACTACGTTTACCGAGTCGCGGTCTCCACTCAAGAACCCGTTTCAAAATTAGCGAACTGATTGTATTAATCGGCGGAAAATTAGCGTAATAACGCTAATAACGCGTGAGTTAAATAACATGGTTATTTAACTCACGCGTTATTGTTTACCGGCTAGAGATGAGAACTTTTATGTAAGTTATAATATAAAAGTAATAACATGGATAACACAATTATAATATCTGCCCTGTGGTTGGACATCTAAAGGGCATAAAAAGACATTGATTGGGCATTTACTCAATACGCCCGATAAATGCCCGGCATAAACCCATCTCTAGGCCCGGCTGACTTAAAGTCATAACCGTCTTTCCTCGGAAGTCAGGTAAAGACCAGACCGTGAGCTGTGCAAATGCGTCTAAGCTACGTGTAAGCTCTCAATTTTCATACCTGACATCTTATGGCCTTTACAGCCTGTAAGCTGAAGACGGATTAATTTATCTTAGCATCCGGAAGGCTTATTGGAAGGTGACATAATTTCCTCAATAAATTTCTTTCCGGCCCTGGTGGGGGCACAGAGAGGGGCCTCGAGGCTTGGCCTCATTACCCCGGCGTCAACTCGAGGGGTGACGACCCCTCGGTCCTTGGGTTTTGTGGGAATATCTTTTTTTTTCCCCCTTCTCAATGTTTTGTTTTTTTTTGGCTGCATTTGGTTTTTGTTTTTTTTGTGTTTTTTTTTGTTTTTTCATAATTTCCTGTTTTATTGGATCAACATATAAAATAATTATATCAGACCTTAGAAAAATAAGAGGTCTTATTTAGCTTAATCTACGGTCCATAATTGTATACCTTTACCTTAGCATAATATATAAAATATACATACTAGACCTAATAAATAAGTTACACGCTAACTAATAACACGCTATTTTGTGATTACGCCGATAGCGTGTAGACAGTTATAGTAAACAGGGTGTCAGCTGATGTTGAGACTAGCTGCTGCTTGGCGCTTCCTATTCGTTTACGTTATACAATGCCAATAATGTTATTCGGTCTCAATCTACCTACAAGTGTGCAAAATAGCAGCCCGATCAGTTCAGTAGTTTTGGCGTGAAGAGGTAACAAACAAGTATGCAATCATCATAACATCCAAGTTAGAGAGATGACCAGGAATCCCTATTTACGATTTAGGTAACCTACAAAAAAACTCTTTCAGTGCCCTTAACGTAATAAGCGGAAAGGCAGTGGCTGTGGGCAGTGAATGGGAAAACCAAAAGAAACCGGTTTTTCTCATTTTTAAACTCGTTACATTTAAATTACTGATCGATCAATGTACCTGTGATCGAGTTTCGACTATCAAGATTTTTATCTCAATTTTCATTCCCTTTGTGAGTTATCAGTGTCAAAATGTCAATCTGTCAAGACTCATGAAGTAGCTAGAGAGTTCGCAATATTAATCTACATTTTAAGTCACAGGTGTATTTGAAAACAATTTCAAGTCTGAAACGCGATTGACGTTGAGTAAGATCGACTTATATATTAGTAATATTTTATTTTAAAAAACATAATACATATCAGATTGGTGAAATACTAGAAAAGGCTTTTATTCGCTGCGCTACTTGCTTCGTTTCTATAAATGTTGGTAAATTAATTTATTTAGTCGCAGTACCTACTGCAGAGATTACCAATCACAAACTTTAACTTTTTAGGGTTCGTACCTAAATGGTGAAAACGGGACCTTATAACTAAGCCTCCGCTGTATGTCCGTCCGTCACGTCGTCGCTCGGCGGGCTGTACCTCATAATCATAACAAAAGACAGCTGAACTTTTCACAGAATTTATTTCACTGGTCGCAAACCACAACAACAATCTTTAATTTAATTTAATTTAATTTATTCAACATTTTTCGCACGCATACACATATCTATACTTACAAAACTCTACATACTTATACACTTTTGCTTAGGGATTGATCTTAGTTTTAGTTTTATTTTTATTTGATTTTTTTGTTTACTTATACTTATTGTTTTAGTTTTTAGATAAGGTAACTGATTTTTGTTTAACCTCGAATTTCGTTTCACTTTCGTTTCGATTTTATGTTTTGGTTATAGGTACTTAGTTTCGCTTTTCTTCCAATTGTTCAACGTAATCTATGTTTAAACTATACCTACCATTGTACTTTAGTCGCACTCCCGGTGTCTGTGAGGCAGAGTAGCCCTCGCGTCTAAACACAAGTTTTACTTAGTTAGAGCGAGGAGTCGATGCATTTTCAGCACTACGGTTTTAGGGTAGAGTACTTTACCTAAAGGTAAACTTAAATGTTATAGAGATAGTAATTAGTTTTAGATAAGTACTCTGTTAACCTTTAGAAACCATTTTTTTGAAAATAAATACTTTATTATTATATTATATTATTATTATATTAATCAGGTGAGCAGCAGCGCCTCCTGCAGAAACCGGAAGGCCCAATAGTTAATAATAATATTCCAAAAAGGGCTGTTGTGTGAGGAGGGAATCTATGAGAAAACAGATAGAGTGTATAATCCATGATCCTCCTCCTCCGACTAGGTGGGATGACGGCCTGTGAAAGACTGCGCAGGTAGATGCTGGATGCAGCAAGCTGAAGACAGGGCGCTATGGCGCTCATTGGGGAGGCCTATGTCCAGCAGTGGACTGCTATAGGCTGATGATGATGATGAGATGATACTTAAAAATCTCTAACTGGAATCAGAAAATTACATAGGTAGGTACTGAATTTAAAATGTTATGCATTGCCTGTACAAAGTCAATGAGCAGTACCTAGCTAGGCCATCGGATCAGTGACAGTGAGCCCTTTACAAAGTCGTTACTTTCTTTACACATAAAGCCGATTACTGACCAGTGTTACTAGGCGTTATGTACATACCCTTCGCAGCGAGTATGATACGCCGTATGCTAAAATCTGTATCGTTGCTCGCTTCGAGCGCCTTCTTTCCCTATACTAACTGCACGAACCCTCGCTGTGTAACACGTTACATTACGCCCCGTAAAGTTCCGATTACATCTACCGGCACAGTCCGTGTCAGAACCCGCAGAGTAAACATTAATTCGACCGGTGTCTGTCATCGTACGCACTATGTAGATATAAACACGTTTATACACTCTGTACAGTATAATGCTTTTTTTTCTACCAAGGCACGTGTCTGGCATGCTCAATGTCTGTAGATATAAAAGACCCTTAAGGGTTCGGTGACCCTCGCTTGCAAAAATCGCTCCGAATAATCGCTGTCCCTGTTTAACCCTTGCGCCGCGCCTCATGCGTGCGCGATAGCAATATTAGCCGTTCAAAATTTGGTTTGTTCCGTAATACTAAAAATTATGACTGAAAACTTTTTTAATTCTTCACAAACTATTGTTATTCTGTAACTATATATAAATAAAACGTAAGATACTGATGTTGTTAATAGGAAACAAATAGCAAGAAAACTTGTCCATTTTCGCATAAAAATGTGCAAAATGCGATTGGCTTTCATTTAATTTTAGGTAAGTATTTTGAAAAAAAAATATTTAGGAACCTAGATAAATACTATTCAAATACAAATAATACAATATTATAGTGGAAATATGCTTGAATTGGAAATCATTTTGGTATTACGTTTGTATGAAGAATTCGTCCCTCCGGAGGCCCCTTAACACCGGTCAGTACTGGCGCACATAATAATATTGGATGGAAGGCTTTATTTGCCAAAATCGAGAGAGAAGATTGAATAAACAAGATTTTTGTTTGCTGAAACTAATGCATTTACTACGAATTGTGTAAGTATTTGTTCAGCAGGTCTATTCAGATGTATTCGTGAGTGTATCACTTATTTTATTTTGGCACGCATTGTTTTTTATTCGTTATTAAAATCTAGCTAATGAGCGATGACAAAAGTTATGTGTTTTACCCTAAACACATGTATACACTAAAGAATGCAATGAATTGATCTTTGTTTATTATACCAAGCTCAGGGATTGTTATTTAGTATAGAACAGACAATAATGACTTCGCATCGTCATACATTGCGTATTTTATTAAGTTGAAAAAAATAATTTCAAATAATTTACGCATTCGATGACAAAGTGACGTAATTGTAATTGTCTAGGTGTAAGGTGGTAAGTAATGTAATTTTTCTCCATTCCACGGAGAAAAATTACATTACTTACCACCTTACACCTAGACAATTATCGCCTTGCTTTCCCTACAGGTAATTAAATTACATCTAATTATTATTATTCGTTTATTTCAGATCATCATAAAATCCATATAAAATTAAAACACACACAACTTAAAAAATAAACAAAAAATTAAACATTCATAGATTATAAGTTACACAATAATACATCATAAAAGGAATTAAACAAAATGTCATATTAATCTAAAAAATCATTATTTAAATAAGAAACCAGAAACCAAGCTTCTTAGATAGAACCAAGTTAAAATGCTCAAACACAAGAGAGTATCTGTACACATAACACAAAACACAGAAATTCAAACATGAATTCTAACAAACATTTTGACGGAGAGCTAACAGGCCTATTTCCGGTACCTGCCAGTCACATGAGATCTCATTTTGCTAGGTACCTACCTACTTATGACACCTAACCTAGAAAGCTGTAGGTGTGAGTAGATAGATATATTTGTCGGTCTATTATCATAAATTGTAACGCATGAGCTTTATCTTAACAGTGTAGGTTGTTTATATGTAAATGGTATTGGTCCCGGGAATTCCTGGTTCTCGGAATTTCCCCGGTATTCCCGAAGTTTTAATAATGAATAATGTTATAGTAATCATTTATTATTATCAATAATTTGTTAGTACATATCAAGGAATTATGGCGTAAGGACTTTTTCATACATCAAAACAATTATGAATGATTAAACCAGTTCATATTTAAAGTTTGGAAATGGATGTTGGAAATTGTTGATTTCCCGGGTCTCAAATTGAAAATTGTGATTGTTGAAAATGAATCATATTTGCTATTTTAAAATTTAATTTGTACGGTTTTTACCTTCCTGATTGGACAGGTCGATAACGAACCACTATCTGTTGTATTATTCTCATTAGTTTTCTTTACAGTTCCTAAGGCAACAGTCAGTTTTGGTTTGGACTCATAAAAATGTATAAGTTGACTCAAGATCTATCATAATCTCCGTCTGTCTAGAACCTCGCCCATGTTTTTTGAATTCAAGTTCAATGCATATTTGAGAGATTGGCCTCTGCTATGCATACCTACTGTGTCAATTTCTAGACTAATATAATAATGTAAATGCAGGAGTACGTGCCAATTCAAAGCACCCCGGCTAGTCTGCTGCGTCTAATAGGGCTGTCACTTAATTCGAATCCTAGGTTAGGTAATTTTCATGGAACGTTCCATGAAAAGTTATCGTGATATTGTAAAAATAAACTTGTAAAGTCATCAAATTGCATGAAATAGTGAGACCACGTTGAAGTACTCGATGCAACGATTGTGGTCACTGGACGAAAAAGAAGCAGGTATTCGGAGTTACGACCGAGAATTGGTAGCAGTTTCCACGACTAGGGCAGAGTAAAGGGGTGATTTGCAAAATTTATCAAATAATAAATTTAAACAAATTGTCAAACATATCCTTTGTAAAAAGGCATATCTACTACAAAATATCAGATTATCAAGACGATAAAAAAGCTTGGCATGAGTTTTGCTCTTTTGCTTTGTCTAAATGTAATAAAGCAATTTGATATTTGAATGTTAACTATCCATTACCGTGGCTCAATTCATCTTCAGACAGATGCCGATGTGAATTTTAATTCACAGAACCGTACACTACGGTTACAGTGTTGGGTTTTTATGATCATTGCACTGACCTCGAAAATGATTAAACACCTAGGTATTGTAAACAGACATTTTACCTAGATTTTAATTATATAATTGGTAATTTTTTGTGAACTGTGTTTTATAAATATTTGTTTTTATTACTGTACTGTATAATTGTTTTTATGTGAATATCTGAAGTTGCAAATAAAGACTTTATCTATCTATCTATTGTATCTTTTCAATGTTAAGTTTCGGGGCAGTGGTCCAACTGCTCTGTCCAATTAGTTGCACTACGGGCCTTTACTAGGGGCCGTGGTCCAACTATCTTTGCAGTTGGACCACGGCACCGTAGTTGAGTTCCCAGGTCCAATTAAAACAATTTCAAATAATACAACAGCAATTGTAACCACAGCGCCTTTTTTATTAAATAACTAGCTGCGCCCCGCGGCTTCGCCCCCGTGGAAATCGATTTGTCAAATGGTTTTTTTTAATATCCTATGTTAGACTCCTGGTTCTAACCTACCTTCTCACCAATTTTCAGTCAAATCGGTCCAGCCGTTCTCGAGTTATAAGTGTTGTAACAAACACGACTTTCTTTTATATATATATATAGATTACAACGTTTTTGATACAGAACTTAAAGTAGAAAGTATTTATTTTTGAAATGACTTACGAAAATAAATATATTATAAAATTGAAAAGACGGGATGACCTGCTAAAGACTGCAGGTAGATGCTGGATGTGTCAAGCTGAAGACAGGGCGCTATGACGCTCATTTAGGGATGCCTATGTCCAGCAGTGGACTAACATAGGTTGAAGATGATGAAAATTGAAAAGATACAATAAAAATCCTTCTATAGTGTGGTATATATAATAATAAAAGGATAAATTTATTCAAATTGCGATCCCATTTCGTATACAGATTGATTTCGTATTCTATACGTGTTGGCGTTTTAAATATGCATTGACTATTCGTATCTAGATAACTCAGGGCCAGTATTTCGTCGATGGTCGGTTATTTTATCTATATCGTTGAATTGGTTATCGAAATTTCTACATATTGAGCACACAATACTTTATTGTACCCCAGATAAAGATCATCGCAAAAAAGATATTACATGCAAAAAGTACTAACAATTCGTGGCCTTGTAGAAAGAAAGAAAGAAGAAGCTTATCTTGACTTGACGACCGATGTGGCGCGGTGGGCGAAGGTCCGCCTGCGACGCAGGAGGTTCTGGGCTCGATTCCCGCCTCGGAACAAATGCGTGTACGATCTGCAGATATTTGTTTCGGATGTTCTGGTCGTTTTCTATGTATAATAAAAAATATCTATCTATGTAATATATTGTATTATGTATATCAGTTATCTAGTACCCATAACACAAGCTCTGCTTACCATGGGGCTAGATAATGCTGTGTGAATTGTCCAGCAGTATTTATTTATTTATTTATCGCTTAGAAGCGATGCAAGCGATCTCTTCTAGGAAACCTTTGGATGGAAAGTATACGTGAGAGATTGAATAAATAGTGGTAAAATCGAAATATCAACTGAATATTTATTAATCAGTTTATGTAAAAAAAAAAATATCAGGTTTTCATTTTCTCAAAAAAAAAAGATGAAAATATCAGTTTAACTTACTATTATTGTTTCTTATTTCACCTCCATTATTATCTTAAACGTGTAAATTAATACACCGATTAAAAGTAAAACGCAATCAAAAAACTCATTAACGCCTCCCACGATTTACAAGACCGAAATAGGAGCGATCCCATACTCGTGAAATAAAAGCTTAAGGTCTGTTGCTTACTGTATGCAGCGATAAAGCGATGAGTGAATATTTTTAAACTAAAGCAACCTGAACACATATTTATAAGCAGGCATATACAGGGTGGCACATTTAGAGCGGTCAGTATGGGAAAGTCTAAAACTATAAGACATACGAAGATCTCTTCTGAGGTACAATGTCATCGATTTTAGTAAAAAGAAAAACTGCATTCATACATTTTTAAAAAACCTGTACTCAGCTCGGGAATCGAACCCGGACGTTTTGAAAATTAAAACTAACACTATTTATATTTAAATATTGTTACTATGAAACATGATGTTCAAAATGAATAAAATGCACTGTTTTGTTTGCATATCCTTTAATTTATTATAGTAAATTTTCGAAATGACCACCATTTTTTTCAATACAAAATTCAACACGTTTAGGTAACAATCTTACTATTGCGTTTTGTATCTTCAGGTGGTGAATTTGCATTAAAATTGACTCTAACGCTGCTTTTAGGTCTTCAATGGTATCGTAGCTTGTTTTGTACACTTCATCCTTAACGTAACCCCACAAGAAATAGTCTAGTGGGGTTAAATCGGGTGACCTCGCGGGCCATTTGATAGGGCCGTCCGTACCAATCCATTTTTGAGCAAAGTTCTCATTTAAAAATTCTCTAGCTATGTGACTATTGTGAGCCGGTGCTCCGTCCTGTTGAATTTTTTTTAAATTCTTTTACTTCTGCTGGCATTTCTCCTAGGACCTCTAAAAGATCTACTAAGATTGCAAGGTACTTAAATCTGTCCAAACGTCCATCATAAATCTTAAGCATGAGAACCTTATTATGAAGTAGGCCAAACCAGCAGTTGAATGAGAATCTAATTTGACGACGTCCTTCGTGCACTCGTATGTTTGTACGAGTAACAAGTTGTGACATCAGCAAAGAGTTATAAACAACCATAGAGACAATTTTACGCACCTAAGCGAGTTGAATGTTGTATTGAAAAAGATGGTGGTCATTTCGAAAACTTAGGTACTAAAATAAACTAAAGGATATAAAAACAATACATTTTATTCATTTTACACATCATGTTTCACAGTAACATTTACTGCTTATAACCTACACAATCGATATCTAAATATAAATAGTGTTAGTTTTATTTTTCATAACGTCCGGGTTCGATTCCCGAGCTGAGTATAAGTTTTGTTAAAATGTATGAATGCAGTTTTTATTTTTACTAAAATCGATGACATGGTTCCTATGAAGAGATCTTCGTATGTCTTATAGTTTCAGACTCACCCATACTGACCGCTCTAAATGTGCCACCCTGTATAATAAATAAATAAAATAGCCTTTATTGCTGAACTAATTTTTATAATGTTTTACAGTTTTCTTACAAATATGCTTACTTTATAACAGTTACTTATCTTTTTACATAAATTAAGTATCGGTAAACGGTCGTTTCTGCATTTCAGCTTATCTTTCGACATAGGCCTCCTCTAAAGATTTCCACTCTATTCTATCTTTCGCTATGCGGGTCCATATTGGATCCGCCACTTTTCTAATGTCGTCCTCCCATCTTCTAGTCTGTCTGTAGTAGGCATATATAGTCAAGGGTAATTTAATTATCTCGCCATGAAAGTGTGTAAACCTGTGTTGAAACGTCGAGAAAAATAGGTTATTGATCGCAATATACCCTTTAAATAAATATTATTAGGCGAAAAACGACCGTATTATTCTATTTAGATAGGTATATTGTATCCCGAGATATTTCCAACCCTAGGATTGGTATCCCGGGGAGGAGAAGGCAACAAGAGCTTCTTTTTATTAAGAAAAGCGCAAGCGGGGAACAGTAGCTAGAGTCTCTGCAAAAAGCGTCTTACCAATTGAGAGAGCGCGTGTGCCAATGTACTACTTTTGTTGCGTTAATATGTTAGTTCACCGTTTCGCCATGAGACTTCTCTTTTTGCACAGACTCTAGTTAACACTTTGACTGCGGTTTTTTTTTCGACGACTGCGATCTTTTTTTTAACCTAAAAAATTCGTGCTGCCGCTCTACACAGCGGTTGTGTTGCGCCGAACATGCGTTTCGTTCGAAAAATATTACGGCTGTGCTGAGTCACAAAGATCTGTATTTTCTCAGCCGCTGCGCTAGTGTGGATTTACGCATATTAGTCACTTGTAGAAAACACATACCGTGTGATTTCAGCAGTCAAAGTGTTAACAAATACACTAACCTATAGTGGAGAGCTACCCTTACGGCCCACAAGCCCGCGGCAACAATAAGCCGACGCGGGTTGAATTTATTTACAGCGCGCTGCTCAAATTGTGGAGCAATACGCGATGTAGTCACACCTGAATACATTTCAAGATATTATTTGATTGAGCTGGTAATATGCTATTGGCTTATTAACACAAAGAGCTCGTTCCCACTTGTCTATCGGGTCCAGATTTTAATCGTGGCAGAACATTTTATATGAAGCTATTCACACGTTGGAAACCGATTTAGTGTCGGCGCCGACTAGTTTCATATAAAATGTTTCATCCGATTAAAACCCGGACCCGACAGACGACAAGTGAGAACGAGCTGTAAGAGCGACCGACATGCCCATAACGCAAAATGTATTTGAGCAGGGGGCACCCGGCACCCCTACGCTAAAGCTGCCCTACTAGCCCCATGGTAAGCAGAGCTTGTGTTATGGGTACTAGAATACTGATATACATAATACAATACATAGATAGATATTTTTATTATACATAGAAAACGACCAGAACACCCGGAACAAATATCTGCAGATGGTACACACAATTGTTCCGAGGCGGGAATCGAACCCGCAACCTTCTGCGTCGCAGGCGGACCTTCGCCCACCGCGCCACATCGGTCGTCGCATTGAAGATTTAAAAAATTATAGAAGTACTATCTACTAGGTTAGGTACCTACTACTTCTAAGGTACAGATTGACCGATTTGGATTTCGTACTATTCTTTGAAAAGATTTACAGTCAGCTGAGAACAGTCTCTATAAAGTAAAAATTAGACCGAGAGCAAATAATAATAGGTGTATACAAAAACCTCTTTCATTAAACACAAACGTGATGTTGACAAAAAAAATCGACAAATGTGTCTCGATTTCCTATTCGTATATATGTGCACTTGTGTATGTCAAAGCACTGTAGTTATATGCTTGTCAACTCACACATACATAGATTCGTTATTGATTACAAAAATAAGAAAATTGTTGAATGACACTATCTCTAGCTGTGCAGCAAGTTTACGCTTCGGCAGCAGTGTGTTCTTCCTCTATGCCTACTATACGATTTAAAAACATTTCATGTATCTAATTTTAATAAATTTTACTTGTTTTTAACGTTAGTGTAGTTAGATTATATTATAAAATAAACAGAGGTTAGAACAATGTTGCGTTTGTTCGAAAACATCTTTGCCTAGTGTTCCCCTAACCTAATGAATGAAATACCAGCGCTATCCGCCGTCGGTACGCCATCTGTATTAATAACGGATCTATTGATAAGCGAGCAATTACGAAAATGGGATCCTACTAATAAATAATACTTAGATCTCGTTATCTGGATCAAAGGTCAATGGTTTGCCATTGTTTGTTTTGAGAGTAGGCTTATGTCTCGAGTTCAGTTGATTAGGGAATCAGCAGACCGGATTAGGTAGGACATCTTGGGCTCCAGACAACGTTCCAAGCGATTAGCGAAAGCGCTAGTAGAAAAGTCCAAAAATGTATGGATTTGACATAATGCCTTAGATATGTGACGTGATCTGTTTCCAACGTCAATATTATTGGGCACACAAATTACACTTTTGACAAGCGAAAGCGATATTAGAAATTGAATTAATTGTTAAATTGTATTTATGTACCTACGTTTAGTTCCTTGACAATGCCCTTATACAGCAGCATTAATTTAAATCATGATTTTAATGTAAATTTAAAATTAATCTTCTTCCTGACATTATTTCATAATATTTTCTTTGTATATTATTTAATTTTGTACAATATTTTTAGTATAATTTGACAATGCCCTTAAACAGCAGAATACTTTGATATTTTATCTAATTTATTATTTCTTTTAACTAATTGATTACCTGTTTTATTGTGACAAATTATTATAAATAAATTCATTTTAATTTTTTAAGAAGACATGTCTGTCTGCTTTTCTTTGCACAATGCCCTATGGTGTTTCCTTTGTCAAAAGTTAGTGTGTTATCTATATATATGTATATAAAAGAAAGTCGTGTTTGTTACAACACTTATAACTCGAGAACGGCTGAACCGATTTAGCTGAAAATTGGTGGGGAGGTAGCTTAGAACCAGGAGTCTAACATAGGATACTTTTTATAATTTAAATCATTTGACACATAGATTTGGACGGGGGCGAAGCCACGGGGCGCAGCTAGTATATTATAAAAATGTCATTTATCTTTTAAAATGTATATTATTTAACGACATCAAGTGTAACATGTGTACCTACGGTGGAAATAAATTAACTGATAAATCGCTTCATAGCGAATGCCGGTTGGCTAGGTGTCGGGATTGTCAAGGCGTTGGAATCAAATCCGCGAACTCAGCCTGGGGATGTCGTAAGATCCCCACGTGAGGTTAAAAAATTATCTATACCTTACTTATTCATCCTTTTACATTTCCAATTCAATAATAAGTTCATAGTGTCAATAATAAGTTCGTAGTGTCGACAGTTTATGCTGAAATTAATTAACGTGTGGATTAATTAATTATTTCAGATTAATATATGTAAAATATGCATAATTTAATCATTCATTGAACGCAATGAGCCGCTGAACTAATACATTAACTTGTCAATGACCAGGCATAAAATAAGGTTTTAGTTAATTTTTGTTTCTTCAAATTAACTTATACAGAAACGCACGACAAAGCTGTTTCAGCTGGCAAGTCATCGCGTGGGACGTTTTAGAGTAAGCATGTACATATGTACTAACTTATAACCCGTTGACTGCAAATAAATAGTTTTGATTTGATTTGAGAGAAACTATAACTAAAGTAATGTGACTAGTCATGAGTGTAGTCTATGAACTATTCAAATATAGGTAGGTACATAGTAAAACTTAGGGCATTACAATGGTTATTAGCTTATACAAAATAAATAAAATACTATATTATACTATACTAGAATAGAATACATTACTATACTAGCCATTCTGATATTCGTATTGAACGGTATTCTCAGAACATGTATGGTGTGCTTACCTATTGCTATTTCCATCTTTGTGTGACCCTTGTTTGCAAATAAATAATTTTAATTTCTTATGTATTCCAGCTGCTGAACTTCGGCATCGGGTTCACGAGCATGGTGGGGTGCTATTTTTACAGGGTGGAAATAAACAATAAGCTCTGAAGGGTACCACTGATTTAAAAAAACATTTGCTGATTCAGTTTCCAGCTGAGGCAATTGAAATTTAGAAAATATTTGAATGCAGTGTTGGATGTTTCTTTTTAATAATAAAGCAATATTGGAATCCTGTTTTTTTCCATTGATGAAACTCCTGCGTCGCAGGCGGACCTTCGCCCTGCACCGCGGCACTGCGGGGTCGTCAAGTAACGAATAGACATCATTTTACAAACAAACAATGTACGAAGCCGTAGGCAGAAACTAGCAAAAAAATTAAAATTAAACAACCCACGGCCATGGCCACATCAAAGCCTTAGATTTAGACGTAGGTAAATCATCTTGTAAATAAAGCAAGCCCGGCAACTGCAACTGAAGCCGCGGGCAAAGGAACAAAAGCGAACGTCGGCTGTGCTTTATTGTTTGCTCCACAATAAAACCGCCTTTCATATCAAACGGCTTGAATAAAAAGAAGCCGAAGTTTTTTCCCCATTGTAATACCGTTGGGCAATGAAAAAGCGCGGTGGCGCACTTTTGTGGTGGGCAATATTTGATTCGATAGTTCGATACGCAATATCTTAGGTACAAATCTTTTTTTGAAGTGAAAACTTCATTAGGCGCGTTGAACACTTTTTGGTAAACAAAAATCATGGAACTCGCGTCATCGTCACCGAACGCTTACCTAACTGTGTAGGTATATTATGTCTATTTTTTGGGTGAAGCGTGAAACTCGCGTCATTTCACCTATTTGTCACCGCACACTTCCCAGTATAAATAATATATTAAATTACTTAGTTTTCACTTCTTTCGGCAGTCCCCAAAGACTGCTCCGCATATTTTATTTATTTTTGTGTGCGAATTTATTAGTAAAAATTACCCGCGGCATTCGCCCACACAGTTAGAGATAGTTAATTGTTTAGGTACCCTAAACAATCAAGTTGTAGAAATAAGGTTAGTAAGAGTCCTATCTAATTATACGACATTTACAAATAACCTAAAAGCTTCATATACCTACATTCACATAATAAACTTCTCCGGCGACTTAGGTGCCTTACGTCGCTAAACGCTCACTCGGGGCTCTAATGTACCTGAACTTCAGAACACGGCCGTACCGCATGATAGTAAGTAGACGGCTAGGTAAATTTTTTGCTTCGATGAAAGCTCAAGGACATGAAGGACAGGAAACATCTCGCTCCGGCACCGGCTAGGTATAAGGCGCCAAGGATGCAGAGCGGCTGGTTGCGAACATTCTAGAATGCAACGCTCTTACCCGCTAGAGACTCCCTGTATGCTCTAGCTAGGCGCTAAGCCGCCTTTCAGTGCGTATACCTAGTGTACGAGTTTAGGTACACCCTAAGGTTGCCTGGAAGAGATCGCTCTCAGCTACAAGGCCGCCCTTTATACTTCCCTTATTCTTAGTATTTATTTCTGTATTGTTTCATGTTTTGTGTGGTATTTATTTATTTATTTTGTTTATTTGGAAGACAGACAGTACATAGACATTATAAAGAGTTACAATAAGGATTTACATAGACCAGTGCAGTCTCCACTATATTAACACATAAAACTAGTGAACAGATAAATAGAGTTTTGACATAATTTAAACTAAGTCAGCTATTGGCGGCAGCATTGGCAGCAATGCTTCTACGAAATGAGACAAGGGTTGAGTTGGAAATATCAATTTCATTGAAATATTTATCTATATATATAAAAGAAAGTCGTGTTTGTTACAACACTTATAACTCAAGAACGGCTGAACCGATTTGACTGAAAATTGGTGAGAAGGTAGGTTAGAACCAGGAGTCTAACATAGGATATTAAAAAAAAACCATTTGACAAATCGATTTCCACGAGGGCGAAGCCGCGGGGCGCAGCTAGTTATATATAAAAGAAAGTCGTGTTTGTTACAACACTTATAACTCGAGAACGGCTGGACCGATTTAGCTGAAAATTGGTGGAGAGGTAGCTTAGAACCAGGAGTCTAACATACTTTTTATCATTTAAACCATTTGACACATAGATTTCCACGGGGGCGAAGCCGCGGGGCGCAGCTAGTTTATTATAAAACCACAACCAAAGTTATCGACTTAGCTCTGAGAATTAGCAAGCTGAAGTGGCTGTGGGCCGGCCATATCTCGCGAAGAACCGACGGCCGCTGGGCAAACGTGTTCTTGAGTGGAGACCACGACTCGGTAAACGTAGTGTAGGACGCCCTCCGACCAGGTGGGATGACGACCTGCGAAAGACTGCAAGTAGATGCTGGATGCGTCAAGCTGAAGATAGGGCGCTAGGGCGCCCATTGGGGGAGGCCTATGTCCAGCAGTGGACTAATATAGGCTGATGATGATGATGATGATGATGATGATGATGATTTATTATAATGTATAATAAAGTGTTTTATATCTTATATGTATCTAACACGGAAAGAAAAGATTACCTGCACAAATTCGAAACTAGAAATAAAACAGTCCAAATCTTTCCTCTTAAAATAAATAACGAAAAAGTATTTTCGTGTTTATTCCGTTTGAAAGCTCCGACTGTGACAGACAAAGATGGATGAATAGCGTCACAGAGTTTTAGGCTTTTGTTACGTGTACGAGACCCTAAAGAGACCCAGCTTGAATGCGACATGTTTTAAATGATGTATGTATGTATACAATATACATATACATAGATATACAGTAAAGGAAGCTCTCACGTTTAAAAAAGTTTTTGACGATTTCTGACTTATTCAGTATTCATATACCTCAGTTAGTCCAATAGATTTTTATGAGTATACTAAACTGGATCAATTGGCATCGCAAAAAGTTTTTTGTAACATGCCCAATTGCACAATTTGCACATATCAAAAGTCTGCCGCCTGTATGCTACATTAGACAGGGAATGTTAAGCATAATTATAACAATTGACGACCGATGTGGCGCGGTGGGCGAAGGTCCGCCTGCGACGCAGGAGGTTGCGGGTTCGATTCCCGCCTCGGAACAATTGTGTGCACGATCTGCAGATATTTGTTCCGGGTGTTCTGGTCGTTTTCTATGTATAATAAAAAATATCTATCTATGTAATGTATTGTATTATATATATCAGTTATCTAGTACCCATAACACAAGCTTCTGCTTAGCTTGGGGCTAGGTAATGTTGTGTGAATTGTCCAGCATTATTTATTTATTATTTATTTATTAATTGTTTCAAGATTAATATTTGATACACAATCATCAAAGGAACATGCTCATTTTAAATTTATTAAGAGAATAAACCTTTCATTTTAGGCGTTATATCCCAAGACATTCAAAATGTTTTGATAAGCCTCTACGTTGGGGCATTTACTTTTTCGGGTTCTGTAAGTCAAAAAAAGAAACGTTTTTTTAACACTTTGAGTGCTGAAATCACACGGTATGTGTTTTCTACAAGTGACTAATATGCGTAAATACACACTAGCGCAGCGACTGAGAAAATACAGATATTTGTGACTCAGCACAGCGTACAGCGTAATATTTTTCGAACGAAACGCATGTGCGGCGCAACACAACCGCTGTGTAGAGCGGCAGCACAAATTTTTTTAGGTGAAAAAAAAGATCTCAGTCGTCGAAAAAAAATCACAGTCAAAGTGTTAAACGTTTATATTATGCGTATTAAATAATAATAAAAATAAATAAATAATGTTAGAAAATCCACACTGGTATCATCTATCACCAAGTTAAACTGATTATGTTATGGGTTCTAAGGTTTTCATAGAAACAAAGCGTGGGAAGCCGCGGGCAGAAACCAGTTTAAAATAATTATTTAAACTAGTATCTTAGTGCTAACTATTGTACCAATATCTATGTACTTACCTACCCTGAAATTTCAAATCTCTGCGATTAGTGATTTGAACTATTTTCTATGAATAAGGATAAAAAGGTTTTAATTAATATACATTTATTTATTCAAATTTTGAACATTTAACGGAAATCAACCTCATTGTTGGAAATATTAAAAAAATTATTCTTATCTACATGCTTTTAAAATCCAGAGGTGAAAAATACACCAAGGGACATCAAGGTTATTCCATTTTTTTAATTGGATGGAGCAAAGGTAAATTAACAAGGGTATCATGATATTTTGACTGACTTTGATGCTACCGCCAGCCATGATCAAATAGAAATGCAGAACCCTTAAATATTCTAAGAACTCTGCACCCTTTAAAGAATCTCAAAACTGTTACAATTTATTTTTTGCTCCTGAACTCGGTTCGCATCGTCTCTTCTATTTATCCAAGCACCATATTCAATTGCGCGGAGACTCTGTAATTCGCCTTGTACTTCTTGCAATGCTCCAGAAAGACCGGCAGGCTGATTATGTAAAAGCAACAGCAACAGCGACGCGACCGCGACCGCAATTTTAGCAAGCAATTTTTAGTTCACCGATTGTCCGGCAGAGGGAAACCTAGTGCTCGATTGCTGGGTGACGTAGTACCTGGTGTCATGTTAGTACAAAATTGGCTTTTGACAGCACTGATTGCTTAATTTTCGCCTGTCGCAAACCGGTCGCAGTTACATAATCAGGGGGCGGGTGTAGGTATTTTAGAAGGGAATGGTCTAATGTTGGGAACATGTGGTGTAGACAGTGGTCTCCGAAGAAGGTCATGAATGTGACGACATTGTTGTTGATGTCTTTTCTGTCGAGCAGGGCTTCTACTTGATGTAAGCCCCAATCTGGGTTAGCACTCCTGAAAATAGAAATACGTATATTATTCTGGTTTTTACCAATGCAGTCAGGAATGTAACGAGTTCTTGAGAGGAGACCACGACTCGGTAAAGGTAGTGTATGACACCCTCCGACCAGGTGGGAGGACGACCTGCGAAAGACTGCAGGTAGATGCTGGATGCGCCAAGCTGAAGATAGGGCGCTATGGCGTTCATTAGGGAAGGCCTATGTCCAGCAGTGGACTGATATAGGCTGATGATTATGAGTCACATAATTATCTCAATCGAGCTTCATCAGGATCATCTTATCGGCCCACACACGTCCACGGCTGGACATGCCTGCCTCATACGACGACGCCACTAGCGGTCCTGAGATTCATCATCTCCCTGCGGCACTTACTGGATGGTTAGCTCAATCGAAGTTATATTGGTATGTTTATGTGCATTACTATATAATATGTGCATTACTATATTCAATAAGTTACCAGAATCTATTAAAGACCTCAATGGTAATTTATTTAAACAAAAATTAAATAAGTGGCTCCTTGACCAATGTTTCTACAGTGTAAATGAATTTATTAATCTTAAGTAGAGAATTTATTATGTTTTGACGATTGTGAATTAATTTTAAAGTTTACTATTTATTGATTGTACCTATTTATTTATTTTCATTGATTATTTTAATTATTGATTAATTTAACGACCTTAACACACGCTTTAATATTTGCACACCTGCTTGCGGGTTGAGCACATTTGACTCCACTCTAGTTATAAGACCTGACATGTACCTGTAATAATGTGTTCTGCAAATTAATTATTTGATTGATTGATTAATTGATTTATAATCAGCTGACTACACAAGTGTTTTCGATAAATCTTTTAAAACTATCATGGTTCTTAACAGTAACTTAATTAACTAAAACTGGATATATATCATATCTGATCATAGATAAAAAAAATAACACATCTAGGTAAATACCCCGTTATTAATGGCAACTTTTTTTGCAAATCTTATAAAAGTAATCAACATATTTTGATCAAGAAAACGGCTTTTTGTTCTAATATATAAAAGGACTGAAGGTAGATGTATATATATAGCACATAAAATTTTCATTAAATCAACAATAATACGAGATACCTTTTTTGTGAAAAAGAAGATGAAAGAATATATTCAGCACAAAAAGCAAGATTTTAGCAAGAAAAATTTAATGTTTTTAACAAGAGTCATAATTTATCATCCTTTCTAAGATATACATAATGTATAATAATGTATATGTTGCTTTTTACGCCTTTGTATTAAGATAGGTACTCACACAGGTTCGTCGCCATCTTTAATGACATCTGGATGATGATGAGCAGCATTCACAGCAATGAGGAAGAAGACGAGGCTACCAGTGCAGTTAATCCAAAGCCAAGTGCTCAGGACTTGCCACCAGGCGGAGCCACTTGCAAGGCCCATCCATATAGGCAAGAGAAGACCCAGGGTGTCATGCCAGCGGTAGTGTTCCTTGGGAAACCCTGGGCGTAGAAATATTAACAGGAATCTGGAATGAAGATTTAGGTTTATGGTTTATTAGACGACCGATGTGGCGCGGTGGGCGAAGGTCCGCTTGCGACGCAGGAGGTTGCGGGTTCGATTCCCGCCTCGGAACAATTGTGTGTACGATCTTTGTTCCGGGTGTTCTGGTCGTTTTCTATATATAATAAAAAAATATCTATCTATGTAATGTATTGTATTATGTATATAGTCATCTAGTACCCATAACACAAGCTCTGCTTACCATGGCGCTAGATAATGCTGTGTGAATTGTCCAGCATGATTTATTTTATTTATTTAATGAAAACAGCCTGGATAGGCGATCACGAATATAAACCATGGTAAACATAAAATGTTCCTACTTATTTAGGATTTTATAACGAATAGTGTTTAACAGTCAGACCCTTAAAGACATCGCCTATCTCATTCGTTAATACATCTTACGTCGATGCTCAAAGGTTTTGAGAAAGCTACAGCATTTCATTCAATAATTAAATGTCTTATTTACGTCAGTTAGGGCATAGAAAGTAATTATTTAATTTTAAGGTGAAATACCTATAGATTGTTTAAAACAAACAGTCTGCAGTTAGCTAACTTATTTGTTTAAATTGTATATACTAGTTCTATTTTGTTTTAATAAATTGATTGTAATTTTCTTTGTATTTCTTGAGTTGGGGTCCAGAACATCCTTTCGGCTAAGTACACTACGCATGTTACGTGGCAACCTGTACCTACTTATAAGTACAGACAAAACATTCGAATAACTTTTTAAGTAGTTCGTAAACTAAGTTTGTTGAAGTTATGTACGTACGACAGAAAATCCCAAAAAGCTAGGTACAAAATATTTTTAAACTAACGCGATCTGAACACATAATAATACTGATCTGAGCACTAATACCTACTTAATACCGGACGACCGATGTGGCGCGGTGGGCGAAGGTCCGCCTGCGACGCAGGGGTTGCGGGTTCGATTCCCGCCTCGGAACAATAAATTGTGTGTACGATCTGCAGATATTTGTTCCGGGTGTTCCGGTCGTTTTCTATGTATAATAAAAAAATATCTATCTATCTATGTAATGTATTGTATTACAACTCGGTCACAATATCTGTGCACCTTGAGCCAAACATTTTGTATGGCTCAAGGTGCACAGATATTGTGACCGAGTTGTATGTATATCAGTTATCTTATCTAGTATCCATAACACAAGCTCTGCTTACCATGGGGCTAGATAATGCTGTGTGAATTGTCCAGCATTATTTATTATTATTTATTTAATAAAAGCGATAAATACCCGTTGTATAAGTGGTTATAATTAAGCTAGGTAACTTGCCTCTTCGCAAAAGTCACTAAAAAGATAAACGGGAAGAAGAACCACTCCGTTATAAATCCTAATTTGGCGTGAACTGGTTTATCCGTGCGCGGGTTGTAGTACAGAACTGGTTCTAGTCAGCTGATCTCCAGATCCATCAGGGTGTTTGTGTAGAGATGGTGGGATAGCACGTGGGTCACGCGAAAATCTCTGGAACATAAACCAATTATTCTAAGTCTAGTGTTTGAAACCGCACGCGTTGTATCTTTGGAAACGTTTGTGTCTGACATTGTATCTTGTACTAAAGTCATTTGAAACGGGATATTTACCATGATTTGATTTTTGAGTTTTCCAATATTTCAGTTATTCCGTGATCATGGCGCATAAAATGTGCCGAAATATTGGAAAACTCAAAAATCAAATCATGGTAAATATCCCGTTTTAAATGACTTTAGTGTTAGTAACCATGATAGTTTCAGAAGTTTTATTGTATCTTGTATACGTTACCTAGATATTAAGACCTACAAATGTACATAATGATGCCATAAATAAATATGAACGTTTTAAGGGCATTTCTATATATGGAAACAGATTGATCCTTGATCCATAAGGTAAATAGGATCAAGCATCAATCAGCATGGTCAGATCGACGAGCATTGTTACCCACTTTATTTATCCTAAATGTATATGGTGAAAAATATGATTTAGTATTAAATATGGTTTAGTAGATAGATAGATAGATAACACTTTATTACCACACAAAACAGAAAATAATAGAGAGATAAAAACTTAGAATAAATGTATAAATTAAAGGTATAACTTATCGCTGAGAGCGATCTCTTCCAGGTTTAGTTAGGATATATACAATTCGTCACTGCAAAAAGTATTCGAATTGGTCAGAACGCAAAAACATTAATCTATATTATGTAACATTTTGTATTGAGTACCTCTGTGGCGCGAAACGAGGACCGCCTGCGACACAGGAGGTTGCGGGTTCGAGTCCCGCCTCGGGACAAATGTTCGTTTCCTATGTATAATTAAAAATACACTATCTATCTAATGTATTGTATGATGATGATGATTAGATTGATGATCTAGTATCAACCCATAACACATTCTGCTTAGCTTGAGGTGCGGTGTGTATTGTCTAGGTTCAATTTTTATTTTATGTATTTAGCTGCAAATAATCTCAACAAATCCCAATAACAAAAACTGAAATCACATGTCGTTTACCCCCATGATAAACTTCTTTGTTTGTTTATTCTATGCCTGTATTTTGTACCTGTGTCCTAAATAAATGTTTTTCTATTCTACTCTGTTCTATTCTATTCTACATGCTTGGAGTCGAGATACCTAGTTGATAACAATATTTATTGAGAAGAGGCTCTCCAACCACGAGTACTTTACTGTGATAAAAAATCAACAAGTTCATCTAAGGTTACGCCCAGTTCATTAAAAACCGCGGGATGGTTTATCTTTTTTGCAGATAATGAAAAACAGATTTAAGTGTTCATAAATAACATAATCTCTGCTTAACTTGGGATAGATAAATAAATATAATAATGCTGGACTATCCACACAGCATCATCAAGCCGCAAGCTAAGCAGAGCTTGTGTTATGGGTACTAGATAACTGATATACATAATACAATACATTACATGGATAGATCCACATAGATGATTTATTTATTTAATTTATATACGTGCTTTAACCTTCTCATAGAAAAATATCATCATCATTAACAGCTTATATTAGTCCACTGCTGGACATAGGCCTCCCTAATGAGCGCCATAGCGCCCTGACTTCAGCTTGACGCATCCAGCATCTACCTTCAGTCTTTCGCAAGTCGTCATCCCACCTGGTCGGAGGGCATCCTACACTACGTTTACTGAATCGTGGTCTCCATTCAAGAACACGTTTGCCCCAGCAGCGGCCGTCGGTTCTTCGCGAGATATGGCCGGCCCACTGCCACTTCAGCTTGCTCATTTTTAGAGCTTAAAAAATATAATAAGCAAGCTAGCTTTTCTTTGGATGTCTTACCTATATGACCACATGCTCATGTTGAACAAGTACATTCTCCAATTAGTTTTCCTATGAATAAAATTGTGGCAAGTCACAGTCAAGAAAGCCAGATTCAAAGAAGCGTAGATGTTATGAGGTTAGATTTGACTTGGCCAGTTTTTATCAGAATTAAAACGTTGAATAACTTTATAAAATGACTGATGTAATGAAAACTGGCCAAGTCAAATCTAACCTACATATATTTGACTTGACACTCATTTAGATCTCCATTCTTTTTGCCGCGAAGCCCACAGCCAATCATAATTTTTGTATTGAACTTGGCTCTCCTTTTTTACTTTTATGTTTTTGGTGGGATATATAATATTTTTGAAACCAGCACGACAGAGCACAGCTGATCAAAAGGGATAAAAACAACCCATCCGCTATTCTGTCTGCTCTTTTAGATGCATCTTTTGGTATCTTTTTTATTTCTTCGTAAGCAGCTTTTTTAAAGGTTTTATAGAAGCCGTCTTCTTTGAATGTGAATGGGGAATTCCTGTTTTCGCATCTCTAATGTAAAACTTGCTCAGCATTTTCTCGGCGGTAGGGCTTAAGTGGTGCGATTCAAATGCTTCCGTTATATCTGTGCCCTGAAATTCAAAATGGGTGAATTTATTTAGCTGAATAGGCTGAATAACCAAGGAGGTGCACGTTTGATTTTATAATTAACTCAAACTAATTAAACTGGTAGGATATGAAAATGAGCAAATCTTTATTAACAAACAAATGACCTAAAAAAGGAAAGAATAGAAACAAATTATTATATTTTCATCATCAGCCTATAGCGGTCCACTGCTGGACATAGGCCTCCCCCAATGAGCGCCAAAGCGCCCTGTCTTCAGCTTACCGCATCCAGCATCTACCTGCAGTCTTTCGCAGGTCGTCATCTCACTTGGTCGGAGGGCGTCCTACACACATTATATTTTGTGTAGTATAAATTACAATCTTCATTTTACAGAAGTAACAAAATGATATTGCTTATTTTAACAAATTTTGTTATACTCTTTTCAAATTTTTATTTAGAAACTTTAGCATTTAACCAAAGAACTTACTTCAACACACTCGAAAAACCTAAACTCAAAAGTTTTTTGTGTATTTTTAAAAGGCTGTGTTTGCAATGATCGAGACGGGCAATCGCGGGGCGAATTTTGTCTGTTTTCAAAGAAAACCCCGATGAAACCGGCTTCTACTGATCACCGAAAACCCAACATTTATGAAACGTCAATCATTCAAATAAAACAAAATACAAAACAAGGGTCCTTAAACCTACCTACCTTACTCAGCTCATTCCATTCTTCGCCTCCTGGGTGTCTCTTTGAGAAACTGCTAAGGTCGTACAATTTGTCATGTACCCTCCAAAGCCCTTCTGCACCATCGTCCATTGCCTTCCCCTCAAGCCACTGTATCGGGTCCCGCAAACCATTATCCCTCAGTGATGGATATTTTAACTGAGGGAAACTGACATGTGTTTTCTTTTCCGATGCTCTTATTTGGGCCGATTGTGCCCAATCTGAATTCGGTGGCATTTTTATTGTACCTCTGTTTTTGTTCCCTGTTTTTATCAGGGTTGTTTAAATCGAAAAGTATAATGTAAGAGGAAGCCTGTCTCTTATGAGGATAAGACTTGTGTGAGATATCAGTGCGCACTAAGCTGCACTATAATAAACGATTACTTAATTGATAGAGTTCATAGAGTTATCAATGCGTTTATGATGTTAGGAATATGTCTGTTTTACATATAATCGCTTGTAAGCCGTTAGTTTGATGTTCTATTAGACCTTTGGCATATAAATGATGTGCATACTACAAATTGATGACAATCAAGGATTAATATATCATTTATTTCGTTTGACTTATGCATTAACCCTTAACATGATGAGATTAAATCATGCAATTTACCTCATGGAGCTCCTAAATGGAACTACCGACTTAAAAATTACAGATTTTTCAAAATAATAGCAATATTTGTACTTGAAAGTGGTTTATTGACAACATTATTGTAAGAGGTTTCTTTGTCACATTTCGTTTAGTCATGGTACCGTCATCACATCAGACTTAGAAACATTAAAAAAAAGAAACAAACACAAAAATGTACCAACAAAAATGAGTGTCAACTTCTGGCTAATAACTAAAACATAACCAAACAATTGTAAAGTTTATTTTCTACTAAAAAAACCTTGCAGCGCTGCTGTCTTCGCTCTTCGTCATTGGAATCTTCGTTATTGTCTCTGAGCCAGTTAAGAACTATAGTTTTAGCATTTTGTTGAAGTGCCCGTGTCAAGACTGTCTGTTTGAAGTCATTTTTTAGTCTAAAACACAAAAAACACTGAAGTTAGACACAACATAAATGTACATATTCACACATTTGTAATATAAATAGCCCAATGGAGTCCAACAGGCTCCATGAATCCATTTACTCAACAATATACGCGGCACTAGTGCACGTTCTCTTTACCCAACGTCTGATACGCTTCTGCAGGAAGGAAGGCACAACTGGTACAAGATACTGAGACGCGCAAAAAGAAAACCGCGATATTTAAGTTTTTAACCTAATTTTAATCTTTGCGTGGAGTCTCTGGGACCTAAAAGGTAAATTAGGGGTTAAAAGCTTTGAATATGCAATTTCAGCACTACCTTATAAATAAATAATGCAGGACAATTCACACTACATCAAGCTAAGCAGAGCTTGTGTTAAGGATACGAGATGACTGATAAACTTAATACAAATATTGCAAAGATAGATATATTTTTTTACATAATATAGAAAATATCCAAAACGCCTGGGATAACTGCATCGATTGCACGGAGCGTACATTAATTTCTTCCAAGGCGGGAATCGAACCCGCAACCTCCTGCGTCGCAGGCGGACCTTCGCCCGCCGCGTCTCATCGATCACCAATCAAGTTATGTTTTGATAACCTTTGGCTAAGTATGTAGATGGAATATTCTAAAAGTAAGTATCAGTCGAGAAGGCATATAGGCATAAGCGTGTAACATAATAAATAATTATTAATGTTCTAGGTTCTGCCCGCGGCTTCGCGCGCGTTGTTTCTATGGAAACGTTTTAAGGTATTGCTATCCCATGGAAACTGATTTATAGGATATAAAGTAGCCTATAGGCTACTTTATATTACATATATCTTTTATTTCAGGCCTGGAACTACTTGAATGCAAAATTTCAGGCCGAACCATTCAGTAGTTTTTGCGTTGAAGAGTACCAAACATACAAACTTTCGCGTTTGTAATATTAGTAGGATTATCTACCTACCTTTAAATTAGGTTTTCTGGAGGACCGATAAGGCCGCTTGGTCCTTTAGAGGTTAATTTTAACTAGGATGTCTTATTAGTAAGATTGTACTAAGTACGTACATACCTAATTAATTACGAATATTGATTCCAAGCTAAAATACAAGAACAGATGAATATTAAAATCAAAATGACAAAGCAAAAGTGCATTTACGTATTTCAATCAATATCTAAACAACAAGACCAAAAAGGTCAAAGCTACTGATAGCTTGTTCGCAAATAGGTAAATATGGTTATGTTATAGTATCAATATTATTTATTTACTTACTGATATCCCGAATATACATATAATTTGGCGACGCTCATTTATTTTAATCGTTAGTTCACTTTCAAACTTAACAGTCTCGTATTTGGAGTGTCTCATAATGGCTCCAAAAGAAAAGTATATAGAAATAGCTCATCAAAGAGCAGCTGAAAAGAAGACCCATGTGAGTTTCCCTCAGCTTAAATACCCCTCGTTGAGAGATGAAGGACTAAAGGACCCTGTACAATGGTTGACGGGGAAGGCCATGGATGATGGAGCGGAGGGATTGTGGAGAGTGTACGATGGACTTTATGACCTGAACGACTTTATTCAGAGGCATCCTGGTGGGGCGGAATGGCTAGAACTTTCTAAGGTATGTACCAAGCTTTTTTTAGTTAAACTATTGTAATAAAATAACATTTGATAATTTTAAAATTACGCGATCAGAACTCATTATTACAAGTACTATTTTAACGGGTATTTAAAAGAGGTAAATAAACGCGATAAGTACCCGTTAAAATAGTACTTGTAAAAATAACAATTGTTTGCAGTTTTATCAGCATCTAAAACTAATGTTTGAACCGCTTCGCACGAATTTTTCCTGGATTTAACAATGTATTCAATAGAACGATAAACTTAGATGGGTTTCTCGACTACAATGAAATTATTAAACTGGGAAAATAGCTTTGTAAGACACGATGCCCTAATTTTATTGTTTCATTGATCTTTTCAGGGAACAGACATCACAGAAGCGTTTGAAGCCCATCATTTAAACACGACTAGCAAGAAAATGTTAGATAAATTTTACATTAGGGATGCTCAAACTCCAAGAAATTCCCCATTCACATTCAAAGAAGATGGGTTCTACAAAACTCTTCAAAGATCGGTGATTGAAGAACTAAAGAAAATACCAGATCATGTTCCGAAACGTGCCGATAGGATCATAGATGGACTGCTCCTTACTTTACTTATATCTTCAGCAACATCCGTGTATTCAACACATTATTGGACGTCAACGATAGCTTACTTGGTAGCCTCTTTATCGTTGTGTTGGGTTATTATTGCCTCTCATAACTATATCCATAGGAAGACTAATTGGAGGATGTATCTTTTCAGTTTGGCTGGTTGGTCTTACAGGTAATTAATATTTATTGGAAACCAATATTATTGGAAATTTTAACGGTTTTTGTATGTGTGATGGTACATTTTATAGTCCCAAAGACTTTGCTCGTAGGTTCTTTTAGAAAGTCATATAAATTTCTAAACTGAGATACATAATGAATCTCTAAATAATCTCTAGAGTTCTTTAATATCATTATTTTTACATAATGTTTTTTTTTTCAGAGATTTCCGCATATCGCACGTTCTTTCACATCACCTTTACCCTAACACGCTGATGGACTTGGAAGTAAGCGCTTTTGAGCCGATTGTCTTCTGGAACCCGAGAAAACAGCCCTTTCTTGCTAATTTTGCGATTTTGATAGAACAAGTTCTGTTCCCGTTCGTGTTCCTGATGAATTTTGGCAAAAAGTAATTATTCTACCCTTAGATCATCTTATCTTAAGAAATTGTCGTTTCTCCTACAACAATGTCCAGTAATCCCGTTCTGTTTTGGGCTGCAGGTGCTTTTATTGTAATTCATAATAATATCAAAATGAAAAGCAAACCCAAAAAAAAATTACATCATTTTTTTCCTTTTCAGGTTCCTCATAAACTTCATTCGCAAAGACTTCTTCAAGAACCACTACCGTTGGCATGACGGTCTCATCCTACTCATTCCTACTTGGATGTGGATTGTCAGTGGAAACTCTTTATACAACGTCCTTGTGATGTGGCTTTGGATCGTCTGCACTGCCAGTTATTGTTTCTTTACCATTGGATCCAACGCTGCTCATCATCACCCAGACATTTTTAAGGATGGTGATGAAGTCAGGTAATGATAGTTATTTTTTCATTAGGATTTATTTATGACTTGTAGTGCTATGTTGTTCTGTATTGAATCGTAATGGATCAATAAAAAAAAATATTTCGTAAGTACAGTACTTAATGGAAAAAGTGAAATTTTAGACTTGAGCACATCGACCTTTGTTGGTAAACTTAAAACAAATCTCGTGTCCATAAATTCACTGAAGCCTCTTTTATTCTGTATCAACCGCCTTCCAAAATGATTTAGAGGGAACAAAACAAAAATGTCCCTTCCATATCAGGCACTAAATCACTTGATCACGCAAAGCACAGACTTTTAGGAATTACGGCTTTGTCGTAAAACCGCCTAGAGTTTATTGATGCTGTACTGAAGATAGCTAGAAGCTTTACATCTGATGTATGGTGTTGTTTATCTTTTCGATATGTAAACTCGCGATTGCGAAAATATGTGAAGCTTTAAACGGACCGAGGTTGTAATTTTAGTATAGCTCAATAATTTTTAATTGTTTGATTTAATGAAATCAGTTTGGTTAAGATATGATTCTCCAACTGAGATATTTAGCGATGTTGATAGCCCGTGCACCACCTGACTTGTGTACCAGCCATAGCATAAGGGCTGGTACACAAGTCTGGTGGTGTTGTCAGTTGGAGAATCATATCATAACCAAACTAAAAAAAAATTTTCGTAATTGAAGTTGATGTACGAGATCTTTAGCGATGTTGATAACCCGTGCACCACCTGACTTGTGTACCAGCCGTGCCATAAGAATCAGCCCCATTTTCACGGACACGAGAGGGGTCTCATGTCCGTGAAAATGGGGAACCGGAACAGCTTCCTTCTAAATATATATTTTTTAACCACTGCGGTCACCGATCGTCCTGCCAAGCATTGTGGTGATTATGGCAAAACCTATTTTAATTACCTAAAATAAATCATCTCTTACAGAAGCGAAACCGTGGACTGGGGAGTTCACGAGCTAGCAGCCGTCATGGATCGCCAGGACATCAACATGAGCCTCTTCACTGTCATGACCTTCTTTGGAGACCACGCGTTACACCATCTCTTCCCCACCTTAGACCACGCTGTTCTACCGTACCTGTATCCGGTGCTCTTGAAACATTGCGAGGAGTTCAAAGCTAACTTCAAGACGACAACGCAATTAGAACTACTCATTGGTCAGATTAAAATGACGCTGAAGACCGACCCGAACGTTTTGAATGATGCGAAGCAAGATTAGAAAAAACAAGGATTAATAATAAAAATTAATATTATTTCAATTTTATTAGTTTTTTATTTCTGCTTATCTTATGATTTGTTGAGAGACACTGCGTCATAGTTAGGTACTCGTATATTGATAAAATCTACTTAAAATTTACAAAGTCTAAAAAATTTAAATTTTTTAGACTTTGTGAATTCATTCTTTGAATTCAATCAGTCATCTTGTTTTTTATAGTGATATAACTTGCTGCTCTGATAAGAACTTGCTCTCACAGTTATCATCTGACCTTCGGACCTTCTCCGATTGGTTATGCTTTAATTATTGTTATGATTAAAATATACATAACAAATATATAATGAACTTTGTAAATTCCGTGATAGTGAGGTATCAAATAATAATTTACATGGGCTAATCTGAATGGATTTTGTAAAGGCACAGAACAACTTATATAGAAATACAATTTATTGTTTATATCAATTTACGAGTACATGTCTAGTTTTCATAATTATAATCGATTATATTGCTCAAAGTATAGGCTCGTGCGTGATGTCTACAGGAAATGGATACTTTACCCAGCTTTGGGATTATCCTGCTAACAACAATACAAAAAAATACCACATAAACAAAATTTTGAAAAACTAATTTTAATATATCCAAATCATGGACATGCACAATCCAAACTAAGGACTTTAAGACTGAAATAAGTTAGGACTTATTTCATTTGAGTTTCATGATTTAAACACGTGATTTAAACCATGAAACTACTTAATAACTAGGTATTCTGCTGCGGCTTATTTCATTTCAAAGCTACAACTTCTCAGTGTTCATTATTACCGCTGCTAGACTGCTACAGTGCAAATAAAACAGTGAAACAATGACAGCAAAACTGCTGTTACCTTTGTTGAGGAGTTGTTATATTAGATTAATAATTTCGTGTTGGCGCGAGATTTAAATTTGTTTGCGGTTTATATTTTTCTGCGTTCTACAAAGAATAAAATTATCAGAAAACTAATTTTTCCGCAAAATAATTTCTAAAAAACTAAGTTATATTATTAAAAGACAAAAAATATCGTCAAGCTAATTGAATTAGCGAACGTTGGGTTTCCCGGATGAAACGTTTCATCCAACACAAACTATTTTCATAGTTACCCCACTTGCATTCATAATAAAGGTATACCTTATTGAAGCTGTCCTTCTGCGTTGCTTCCACCACCCTGATCCAGTTTGGTCCAGTGATGAAGATGCTCCAGCAAGTTAATGAGCCGTCCGCTGCAACCTCGGCCTAAGTACGAGCCATCTACGTAATTCAAGGGACTTAATATTTACACTGACATCAAGGATTAAGGAAGCGAGATCGGGTTGTACAGTACAAACAGGGCTCCTACCTGATTCGTTTTCGAGACATAAGAGTAGATTTTGCTCGAAAAGGAATAAGAAACGATTTTCTTTTTTCGAGTAGATAAGCAGTATTAAGCGTTTTGTTTCCAGTGGGAAAAGAACGAAGTTAAACCTATCCTACCTAACCGTGCCGACAAGATGTCAAAACTCTGCCGACTGTTTCTTTTTATATTATGTACCACATTGATGCGCCCCGCGCGTGGAAATCTATATGTTTATAAATCTCTAAATTAAATAGATTTATAACAGATACTAGTATCTATTAAAAAAAAAACGTCAAAGTCCGCAGCGTAGTTTTAGAGAACTAAGCATATTCTTTAATTCTTTAATTTTTTATTGTACACATACAAAACTTAAAAATAACTTAATTAAAAAAGATATGTACATAGGCGAGCTTAACCCTGAGTTAGAGTTTTCTTCCAGCAAACCTTAGGTTTACAGGAGTGGCGATGGAAAAGATATAGGAAGTGTACAAGAGACAAATAAGACTAATAATACAATACGGAATGAGATTATGAATATGAATAATAGTTCAATAAACCTAATAAATACATAGGGACAGACAGAAAGCGGGAAGCGATTTTGTTTTATGTAGTAATAAGTTTGCGCTTTGCACGTGTTTTTCAGGTCATAAAGTAGCTTATGTATGTTTCCAGGTCTAAAACGTATATAATGTAGTCAGGCAAAATCTCACTACGTTTACTAACATCCGAACATTTAAACTTTTGCATTTTTATTTTAGTGTGATAGGGTTCCAAACAGAATATGTAAGCTCTTTCTGAAATCCTGAAAAAAATCAAACAGCAAAACTCATTGGAGCAGTGCACGCTAGTAAAGTGATATAAGGTGATATTGCATGTGAGCCTGCTTTTGCAATTTATTGGCTGGAGCTTGTATTGCAGGTCTTATTTCAGGAGCGTTTCGGAATGAAATCGTAGAAGCTTTAGGCATCGCCTTTGTTTATGTTTTAATTTTTCACCTTTATTATTCGCAATGGGAATGAAACTCGCTGCCTGCTTCTGTTTTTTGGCCAGTTACAACCTGGGTCTCTTAAGGCAAGAGTGAATATGTGTCTTCTAGACCTTCGTCATACACCGTCACCAGCCACATCTTCACTTTCCATCAGGTGAGATTGCGGTCAAACTAATGTATATCGAGATTTTAAAAAAAAATACTTTCTAACTTGATGATGACCACCTTGCATAGCCTAGCACATTGCAGAGCGAAGTTGCTGATTGTGTCTTCTCCCTTAATGTGGAACTTACTGCTTTTGTATGAATTACGGTCTACTTCCCCGCTCCGCTTCCTCTCCTCACCCCGTTGTTCGGTTTTGATTGTATTTTAAAAAATGCCCGTTCACTGAAGAGGAGCGGATTTCTTATGGAATTCATTAATGGCATAACTCCGCTCCACTCCTCTCCGCGTCAAAAGACAGGCAGCCTAGCAGTAGGTAATGTAACACAACGGTAAGTGGTATAACCAGAATCGCTTCGTTAATCTCTGAAATAAACAGGTAAATACTTAGCTAAAATACATATAGGTACTTAAGTTCAATTGAGTCGTGTGAACACGCTTTTATATCACTTAGGCTTCAAAGAAACTCTTTCAATAGCAGCGCTCGCTACACACCCTAAAGAAATGTCGCGACGATGAAGAACATTTCTAAAGCTTGTACAAATGGTACTCACATTATTTTGTTAACTTATTGAACAAAACGTAGGTATACGATTGTTATTTTATTATTCAACACTTAATGCGAAGGTTTGTATGGATGGATTAAGCTTTCGCACTCGATTTTGCTCAAATGCGACTCGTTTGGCGCGGATACCTAGGTGCGCGATGTTGCATTATATTTCATATAGTTACAGATAAAGAAAATACTATGACTGCGGCAAGACATTTTGTTTGTTTCTTAATATATAGTAGATATATAATAAACTAGTGGCAAGTCCCGGCTTCGCCTGAGTGGTCATTTGTTTCATTGTTTTTTTTTTAATTTTCTCTTTTTTTTCGTAAGAGCCATCCTCGTACTTAAAGGGATATTCTAAAAAAAGAATTAGCGAAATCGGTTGAGCTGCTCTCGAGATTTGCGCTTAGCAACACATTCAGCGATTCATTTTTATATCATAGATCAAGCTGAAGTTTTGCATAGATACCCATGGCCTAGGTCCAGTTTTACATACTAAATATACCTACATCTACATCTTATCTTTGTTGCTCCTTCACACGCAAACAGCTGAACGTTATTTCAATGTTGTTACCAGGATAGCTTACATACATTTGCCGATATTGCTACACAGGCTACTTGATCCCGGAAAAGTGCAGTATTCCCGTGGAAATCTACTTTTTCACCGTAGAACGCGGCGCAGTTGGAATCTACACAACACCTAAAGCTTCGCACTCCGAAGTCTTTGGATTGCGTTTCACATGTCGAGGGACAAATATTTTAGAGACAGGAATATTTTATGCATAAGAGCAGAGAAGTATTCATCGTATAGGAGTGCCGTTAACTTGATTCATGAAAATGTAGCTGTGTCGTTGAGAATGCAGAATAAATATCTCTGGGTCTAGGGTAAAGTAGGGGTAGTCAGTGCAGTTTCGAATGGCAATTTAGCCTAAACTCCCTGCATTAGGTTTATTATACTTTTGACAGCTCGAATGACATTGTGTTACTCATGTGCTAATGCTTTGCCGATTAATCGTTTGCTTTATGACTTTGTAGGACAATCGTTTTTGATCATGAAGAAGTTGGAATTGATTTTGCTATTTTTGTTCGACAAATTGTATTATTGTAGAGACATATTCATTCATCTAAATGATTTAATGTTAAGAATCCGGACATTCACTAGACTATAATATGATGTTTCAAAAAAAAACAAAAAGTAAAAACCGATTTCAATTTTTCTGAATAAATTTTATTTGCTGGTACCGGAACATGGATGACACGACTAAAACAGAAATTCGTGTGCACTAGTTAGGACCGTTGCCATGGAAACTATTAGTTTCATTATTCTGAAATTATGTGATGATGTTTTACTAAAACATACTTATCACTACTGCAGCGACTATCCCTGATTTACCCTAGCTAGTAGATAGCCTTTAAAAGTATTTTGTTCCACTACGAACTACGAGTAGTTTCGAGAGATTCTCATAATTGATACTAGACTAAATCGTTTCCAAGGAAGCAAAGGAAGTCTACTTGAATGAAGTTTCTGTTAGGTTAGGTTAGGTTGTTTCAGAACTAAAGAAAAGGGTTCCACTGAAAACTCACTCTTTGATTCCATGGACCCGTAAAAGATATATCTAATGTCTTCGCGTAACTTAAACTGTTGAAGAACTATACCTACATTTGATGAGAACCTGCGGTGCGAAACACCGCTACACGGATCTATCTTCATAATATATAAACATGCTATTGCTAACTAATATATTAATATATTCATACATCAAAATCAAAGATGAGTTTGAGGTATGAATATATTCGTTACCTATTAATAAAGTTAGCCTTCATGTATAATGAAGACATTATCCATGTAGGCAATAAAGTCACTCTGAAAAGTGATTGGGCTTCTTGTGTGTTAGATAAATAGATAGAAAATACTTTATTATACCACACAAAACAATACAGGAATAAACAATAGAATAAAGGGCGGCCTTATCGCTGAGAGCGCTCTTCCAGGTAACAGGTGTGTTGTGCGGTGTACAGCTCCAACGTTCAAAATTCGCTACAGTATACGACCCTTCAAATATTATAAAATACACGGTAGCTTTCACGCTACCGCGAGCACACCACACCCTAAAAGCTTTTGTCCAACACTCACTGTTATTTCTCGAGATGTTCTCTTCGTTCTCATTCACAATGCATATTTCATTTCAGTGCCTGCAGCTGTAAATACACTTTACTGTTTAGAGTTGCTCGTCTAGATATAAAAGGTGTTTTTTTATAAATAAATAGGTAGGTATTTTAGCGCTGCATGCAGGTAGGGGATAATGATTTGGCACAGTGCCCAGTTTTACATCAGATAGGAACTGTCTTTTAAATGTGACTTTTAATATTTTAGTAGTGAGTAAATGGACGTTAAACGGCGCGGCGCTGCGTGTTCCGGAGAAGGTGGAAAAATAAACTTACTAGGAATTTAAGTAGGTAGGTCTGCAGACCTACCTAAAAGTACAGGTTATCAGTACAGTTGAAAAGTACTGATTTTCTTAGTTACAACTAAGAAAATCTGTACTTTACACCTATTATTTTATACAACCCATAACATTGTGTACTAAGCCGAAAGGACTTACAATGTACACAATATTCAACGTGATTGGACCCGTGAGGTCAACTTTTTTTCTATGGTTTTTTAATTTCGAATATAAAAAAAACCAGAATCGAAAATTGGACTTACCTCGCCCCATTTTGTAAATATTTTGCCAATAAACACCATAGGTGGTGTTCTGTTCCTAACAGTAGCTGTTATTTTCAACTGCTTAGTTTCTCGAAAGATACAAGGTTGCAAGAACGCGATAATGTGCCAAAGTAAAACCTAAAAGTGTACTCGTAAATAAATAATTTCACATTGGAAGTGTGTTTGTTTTCGCAGACGGCACGTCTCTGTTTATTCCACGTTCGAAGGTTATATTTCAATTTCTTTCAGGGCTTGGAAAACAGCAATTACCTAGCTAGATACAGTGGTGGCTTAGTCGTCTGGGTAAGTACCCGGGGAGGTTTTATACCAAGCACCCCCCAAAAAAGGAAACAAAAATACTGAACCGCCTTGGGGCTGGTTGATATTCTCGACACTCAACCCTAAAAATTATGGGCGAGCGAAGCAAGTAAGGCGAGCGGAGCGAGCTTATTAGTTGCTGGTTGAGCACTCACAGTCATACACACCATATGAATACCTATCAATGCTTAAAAAATACAGTCCAGACGGACAAACAAACAGAGCGGAGCTTTAATGTCCTCTAAAATCCTTTGTTCCATCAAAACTTATTAATTTTCTGTGGTATAGGTACGTTAAGATGTGCCTTCGCTATTCGGACTCATGTATCATGTGCTGCAGTGTCTATCTTTCTATCCATTTAATATTAGAGCCTTGGCACCCCATATGGAACCCCAAAAAAGTTCACTACTACTGGTCCAAAAGCAGTTTCCTTCCGAAAAACCCCAAAAAACGGACAGGACTTATAGGAAACCGATGATAAAATATTTCTTTCATGGCAATATAATTGAATTTTATTGAAAGAGTAGGCCGGAATATTTCTGAGTAAAATTGACGAGGGCCAGCCATAAATCAAGTCGTTCAGTCAATTGGGTGGGGAAGTGTTTTTTGAGAACTTGAATTTATCGGGAGAAAATCGTAGGATTTGGAGCTCTTATTGCAGAGTTCTAATTTGTTTCTATTCTTTAATTGTAATTTTGTTTGTTACTAAAGAGTGAGTGTGAGTGAGTCTGTTTGAGTTTTCGTCAATGAGTATTACGACTCTTATTTTTTTCTTTTATAAGAACCTTCTCCTGACAATAACATACACAACAAAAAAATAATTAGCGAAATCGGTCCAGCCGTTCACGCGTGATGCCGTGACCAAGGGAAATAGGGATTCATTTTTAAACAGGGTGTGTCAAGACCGAAAACAAAGGGGGGTGGTGCAGCACCCCAAAACAAAACCAATAAAAAAAATATAAGTATAGATTATTGACCGCCTAAAAAATATCAACATTTCAGCCTTCTTTTTTTGTAGATCCGGTTGAGTTTTGTTGAACAATTTCAGCCAGCTTTTTCTCTCTTATAAATATAGATTAATAGAATTTTCTTTTATTCTAATCAGTTACATATTCCAATTCCTGATTTTATATTATTTATTTATTGTATAATTTAATTGAAATTTATAATTTTTCTTATTCAAATCTATTAGTTAATGGAATGATAACATCTAATATACTCAAGTATATGTTAAGGTATGTATTTTTTGACGTGTATCATTACACGTCAAAAAGTACATACCTTAACATATATTTACTTTACCGAAACGAACTATGAACTTATATCTGTCTACTAACTGATTATAATGTAGCAATTAATTTATTAGCTGCCTAATAATTTCAATGACATCTTACCAACTTACGAACAAAGGTACGAAAAAGCATAACTCTATAACACGTCCTTATTATACGCAATTTACCCAAAACGCCATTTCGGAAACGTTTCGGCGATTACAAACGACGTTCATTTAAATGTAGGCCGTCTAATTGAGGGCGTTGATGGCATAGTAAGAGGGATGGCGAAGATTTTAGGAAACAAATTTGGGATTTCAGTAATTTTATGGTGAAAGTCATTTTATAAAATGGCATAGAAACCGAGACGGTGATGAAAAAGCAACTTCGGCGACCATTTTGAGCGTTGTCAGAAACTTTTGAGAAGTAACCTAATTGTTAGCCTTCCTTCCTCAACTGAAAAATAGGACTGACGACCACTGTGGCGCGGTGGGCGAAGGTCCGCATGCGACGCAGGAGGTTACGGGTTCGATTCCCACCACGGGACAATTGTATGTACATCATCATCATCATCATCATCAGCCTATAGCAGTCCACTGCTGGACATAAGCCTCCCCCAATGAGCGCCATACCAGCGCCCTGTCTTCAGCTTGCCGCATCCAGCATCTACCTGCAGTCTATTGTATGTAAGATCTGCAGATACTTGTTCCGGGTGTTCTGGTCGTTTTCAATGTATAATAAAATATATCTAGCTATGTAATCTTAAAATTGTATTAAGTATATCAGTCATCTAGTAGCCAAAACACAAGCTCTGCTTAGCTTGGGGCTAGATTATGCTGTGTGGAATGTCCATCGTTATTTATATATTTAAGACTAAATTAATATTTTTAGAAATCAGACAAAAGATCGTACAAAAAACGACTTACCACGTTGACATTCAAAAAACTCTGCTCTGTCACTTACTATATACCTAATACGTATATAATATTCAAAGAAAGATCCTGAGTTGTTGACAAACACATTTTATCCCTATTTGCCCCGTACAAGTTAAGTATAAACAGTATAGGTAAGCATGGTCCTACAGCATCTCAAATTCCATCCAAACTGACCAGAATGACGTTGTTTGACGCTCCGCTCCTCGAATTACAAGGAAAGTTTCCCTTTGAGGCTGTGGCCTGCAGCGCACTATACTGATTACAGCACAGACTGCCCGGATGTTATTTATTTAGCTTCCTTTAATAAGTTTCTTAATAAAACGAGGTAAACATAACTGCTAGATTGCTAGAGTCTGGATATAGTTTAAATTATGTTCTTAATGTATTTTCTAAATCATCATCATCATCATCAGCCTATGTTATAGGACTGCCCTTATGAGCGCCATAGTGCTCAAGTGAACCATTTCTTGAGTGGAGACCACGATTCGGTAAACGTAGTTTAGGACGCTCTCCGGCCAGGTGGGTTGACCTGCGAAAGACTAGAGAGATGCCGGATGCGTCAAGCTGAAGACAGCTGTCTTCAGTTGTCTTGTGTTCATCCTATGCTACATTTACTGAATCGTGATTTCCACTCAAAAAAATGGTTTACCTGGCGAAACCGGGGGCAGAAGCTAGTTTTTTATAAAGTTGGACATAACTCAGCGTGCCAAAACTATGACAGGTAATTATATATTCATTACATACAATATATGTCATATAAAAGGGAAAAACGAATGTATTCCTGTTGTATGCCTTTCTATTGAAAATATAACATATACATTACGCCGCAGCTGGGTCCCAAAATCCAGGTCGTAAAAAGTTTTTAGGAGCTGAAAAGCCTATTTATTGTATTGACTATATGTGACCGTACTAACTTTTGATACAGGCAAATCAAGCAATGCTGGGTAGGTATTCAGAGGCGTATACATGTGACACAGTCTCATCGGTTGTTCTCTTATTATTCTGTGCACATCGAGTCATTTTGTTTACTTTACTAAAGTTGACGTTATGGCAGGAACATACCGCTAAAGCTGTTTCCAATAATAAGGTTTAACAAAACCCCGCGTCGTGTTGAAGCTTGCATGGTCATTCTTTTGTTTTTACAAATCGATTAAGTAATTTGAAAAGTTTGTCTAAGAATTTAATACAGGAGGCTAATTTTTTAGGAGTCGGTGAATGTGAGCGGGACATTTTATGTTTAACCCATAAACAAACTTGAACTAGGTACTACCTACTTATTTTTTTTAATTAAGATTTCGACGTCTTTGTCTTAACCTTTTCCATGCACCATACAATACTGTTCTTTTCCGCCTCGGAACAATTGTGTGTACGATCTGCAGATAATTGTTCCGGGTGTTCTGGTGGTTTTCTATGTATAATAAAAAATATCTATCTATGTAATGTATTGTATTATGTTTATCAGTTATCTGGTACCCATAACACAAGCTCTGCTTACCATGGGGCTAGATAATGCTGTGTGAATTGTCCAGCATTATTTATTTTATTTATTTATTTTTCTGCCGATACCTAATATAAGCTGTTTTTTTTAAATATCGCTGTAATCGTTTTTTTTTGTATAGTTTACGCAGAGATACGAAATGGCCCGGTTGGTGGAAGTGGTGTTGTCGCATCTCTACCTAAACTTTACAAAGTAAAACTATTTCAGAGGCATTAAAAAAGCTTACAAAAAGGTATCAATAAATGCCCAATTACTCATTATCTAGTAAAGCAAGTATAACTGCGATAGTTTTCTTTCTTATTTCGTTTCATTTCCTACTAGCTACTTTACCAGATTTTCAAATAACCGAGAAGCTGGCAAAGGGTACATGACTACCAAAAAATAATTTCTACTTTAAACGAACTAACATTAAACATTCAGTTACTGACGCGAAGGACGAACATTGTTTTAAGTTAAATTAGTAATGTACGAGTCTACTGTACCTACTTAACCAGGTAGATGCATATTTGTAATTTATCGAAATGTTATAATAATAGAGACTAATGAGGCTTACGGACTGTAATGTTGGTAGGTAGGAGGAGTAATTAATACGACTGTAGTAGGTTGAATACTGAACATTTATTGAGTTTAAACATGCCTTTATATACTAAAATTCTATCTCTAATTTGAATTTATTAATTCCTTATTTTTGTAACATAAAATGATATTCTATTTTCTCATCTCAAGATTCTCCGTAAGTAATCCGATATGTTTGACATTTAATAAAATATAATTCTATTTTTCCTTATCTCTAAAGTAGGTCATTGAGTGACGTGGTACATTAGGTATGTACCTACACTACACCTTTCCCGTTTTTTTTTTTTTTACTTAATCTTAAGGTTATACAATTCAAATCTAAATATTGTAATAATATTTGCAAGTACAATTCTATGTTTACAAATAAATGATCATTGTAATCTGATCTTACAATGTTCGCTTTTAGTAAGTAAGCATAATATTATCTTAATGTTCGGAAGATGGAGATCCTTATTAGGAATTCGGTATTTGCTGACTATGATGGTTTCCTATTACTTGTGCACAATTTTTTTGACAATTTTATAATGTCGCTATCCATACCTGTCCAATAGTAGTAACGCTGTTGGTCATTCTCCGAATGCCTGCATGGCCACTCGTTGGCAATAAATGGAAGTCATTTAATATTACTCGTTGATCATCTTTATTATTTATTTTCTTGACACCTTTTATTATACACAATCGGGTTCCGGACCCTGTGCCATATTTATTTATATATTGAGCTAGTTCTATTATGATACTAGCGGTGTCATCATTATGGAGTATGCAAATCTCCTTTATATCTTGTGTGATGCAAAACGTATCTAATTCTCTCGCGAGGAAAGCTCGTTTCGTACACGATCGAGAACTAGGTTTGACACACAATTTTAATAAAGATGGTGAGTATATTATAAAATCATTGATTCATTTACCTGCTTTTGCTCTTCTATTCGTTTTCTTTGTGCTCTTGTCATTACTACCAAAGCTGTTACCAAGTATGTCAATGTTAGTTCTTTTTGCACTGGGTCTTCTTGAGTTTCCTTCCTGCTCCGTTTTGAGCTATGATGATCTCTTCTTTTTTGTCCTCGTTTTTCGATGATTGTCTATCCATGTCTTGATGTGCGTTGGTCCGACGTCTCGTTGGTCAGCGTCAGAGGTTGGATTCGGCCTCTTGGTCCATGGCCGGATGGTGTGCGTTGGTCCGTCGTCTCGTTGGTCAGCGTCAGAGGTTGGATTCGGCCTCTTAGTCCATGGCCGGATGGTGTGCGTTGAGCTCACGTCGCTCCGCCATGGTGTCGCTGCCGTTCAGGACTATGACTTGGAATCCAAAGGGCCCAGCACTGCCTTAAAGCAGTGGACTGGCAGGGTCGCCATGTAATGGCGGTAATTAGGAGGAGTAATTAATACGACTGTAGTAGGTTGAATACTGAACATTTATTGATTTAAAACATGCCTTTATATACTAAAATTCTATCTCTAATTTGAATTTATTAATTCCTTATTTTTGTAACATAAAATGATATTCTATTTTCTCATCTCAAGATTCTCCGTAAGTAATCCGATATGTTTGACATTTAATAAAATATAATTCTATTTTTCCTTATCTCTAAAGTAGGTCATTGAGTGACGTGGTACATTAGGTATGTACCTACACTACAGGACAAACGGAATAACCAGATAAGTTAGCTTTTAGATTAACAAATAATCACTGTTAAACATAAATAAACGAAAAAAAACTAAATAAATAAGAAATATGATTTGAAATAAATAAGAAATAATTCGTAAAGGATCTCTAAATCGTACGAACGATACTTCACGATCCAATGCAGGTTCGTCGGACAGTAATAATTGTCCAAATAGGCGTTATTGTGGTCATTTGACAGGTGTAGTGTAGATAGGGTGAATACAACCCTCTGATTGAAATTGATTCAATCTCTGCTATTGTCATTATGAATCGGACTCGGTTTGCCACCAGACTAATTGCACTTAGCAATTAATCTAATAATACCATTCATTGATACAATATTGTCAGATATCAATATTGGTTTTAGTGACTATACTATCGGGATTGCGTATGGTGATAATTTCCCAGTATTGCAATCACTGATTTTGACTTTTCAGTAACAGAGACAATTGACTTTTCAGTCTAACTTACTAATAATACTTTGTTATACTTTGTTACTTATTTATTTCTAGTACTTTTTGTTCATGCGTCCTATACAATGTTTGGGTATGTTGAGGCAATGTATGTGTGCTAGTGAGGAATTTTGTTACACCTTCAAGCTGAAGATGTCTCTGAATACTGATGCTGTTAGCAATTGATTTACTACGGAATATCTAGTCAAATATTGAAAATTATTTCATTGATACAAATCATCGCGTCAAATTGTAGAACCACGAGGAAATTCAAATCCTCACACAAATTAAGTGAAAAATTTATATAAAATTACTTCTTGATAATTTGGTAACTTTTATAGATTTCTTTCATTTTGCATTATCGTCACAAAACAGAATATTTATCCTATATTACCTAATATTCATGCCATCTTTTTTAAGCACCTAGGTATATCTTGCTAAAATAGATGTACGGTTGAGGTTACTATATCTCACTGCTCACTGTATCGAGTGAACTGAATAGGCTGACTCCCACAAATTGGCTGTGGTCTCTATTCAAGGGCGATAGATGCGACAGATACGTACCTATCGTACTGATGAGGCAAGTGTCAATATCATGTCATCAGTGCAATCGGTTTGGCGATAATATCGTCTTTTTTATACTTTTTAGGGTTCCGTACTGTACCCAAAGGGTAAAACGCAGCCCTATTACTAAGACTCCGCTATCTGTCGTCCGGTCCGACCGTCCGTCACCAGGCTGTAGCTCAGGAACCGTGATAGATAGACAGTTGATTTTTTTACAGATGCTGTATTTCTGTTGCTTTTATAACAGCAAATATAAAAGTATACAATAAAATTAATATTTAAGGGGGCTCCCATACAACGTGCATTCAACAAACGTGACTTTTCGTGGAACCCTTCGTGCGCGAGTCCCACTCACACTTGGCCGGTTTTATTTAATCTAGTAAGTACTTAGAATCAAGGAAATCTGTAATTTTTATTTGCTTTTTCCATGGAATTTGGTACAGCGCCTCTATTGTGATGACGAAAACAAACATGAATCCCGTACAAAAATGACACGTCTCGAAACTATGGTCAAATTATACTTGGGCTCTGAAAATGGTTAGTTCTAAAAGTTCTGTGTGCATGCATTTCTTAAATGTTAATACTACCGGATAATATAGTTATTGGAAATCTATAAATACAAAATTCTGGTCAAAACTTTCTTATCTTTCTCAAAATCTAACAACTTACAGATAAGCAAATCATATGTACTAGACACATAAGTTATGAACATACTAGTGGTTTCTTCTCACTTCACTTTTTATTAGACCGAGAAGGTAGCCTCCTAAAACATAATAGACATGATAAGTATTACCATACTAAATTGCTTGTTCTATTTCTCCACGCCTGCTAAAAAAATCCGTGCAATAACGAATACACCTGCTGCGTTATTATCAGGCGCTGCTTCGGTTTTAATTATTTTCTATATTGCACAGACCCATTGTGGTTACAAAGCACATCCAGGTTTTGGTTAAAAGTTTGTCGTCAGCTGTTAATGTTATCAGTTAATATTTTTTTCTATACATTTTATAATAGCTAATATAAAAAAATCGTCTCTCAGTATTTGAATAAAAAAAAACAAACTCCTCCGAAAAGGCTTGACCGATTATTTTAAAATGTTGTGTATATTCACATTCAGTATGTCTGAGAATAGGACGTAAACTGTTTTTCATGCCCCTCATATTTCTAAAATTTCCACGCGGGCGAAGACTCAGGGCGCAGATAGTTTGTTGATAACAGACCACTGGCTGTTAGTCGGTATCAGTTATCACCAACTACCAATAGCTCCAGTCTAGTCTAGTCCACTGAGGTTGGAAAATGCTAAAAGGAGAGGCCTATATAGATAGTTTTATGGCCGAGAGAGTTGTCGATACGGGTGAGTAAAGACAAGTGATATCTACTGCGGAGAATAGCTTGAATAAACGCGATGATCGTTTACTATATTGCTATCATATTAGTATCGTTGACTGTATGCGTTCACTGTATTTCAGCGGTTCACTACGCAACGGGAGTGTTTCAAGAGGAAGGTTTATTAACTAATTTGAATATAGATTTCCACGAGGTCGACGCCGCGGGGCGAAGCTAGTAATTCTTATAAAAAATTGTATGGAAAAATAATAAATTATTAAAATAAATAATATTATAACATTTATTATAATAAAATGTTGATGTGAATCACTAATTATTGGTAAAATTACCAAAAAAACTATAAAATAATTTATAAGAAACTCCTGTAAACCCTTGTGTGTGTGTATAGGTATTTGTATTTACTTATATACATAAGTAACAAAAGAATACACAACGAAGTTGAAAAACATTTTGTAATAACTAAGAATATTCTTATCAATAAAGAACTGAACTGAACTTTGTAAAAGGAAACATTCAGAATATTCTTACCTATATGTCGAACATAATAGTATTATTATGTTCGACATATAGGTAAGAATATTCTTATCAATAAAGAACTGAACTGAACTTTGTAAAAGGAAACATTCAGAATATTCTTACCTATATGTCGAACATAATAGTATTATTATGTTCGACATATAGGTAAGAATATTCTTATCAATAAAGAACTGAACTGAACTTTGTAAAAGGAAACATTCAGAATATTCTTACCTATATGTCGAACATAATAGTATTATTATGTTCGACATATAGGTAAGAATATTCTTATCAATAAAGAACTGAACTGAACTTTGTAAAAGGAAACATTCAGAATATTCTTACCTATATGTCGAACATAATAGTATTATTATGTTCGACATATAGGTAAGAATATTCTTATCAATAAAGAACTGAACTGAACTTTGTAAAAGGAAACATTCACAAAATGTACATGGGAACCTAAAATCCAAATATTGTAGTTATTACAAAATGTTTTTCAACTTCTATACAAGTCATATACATGTACATGTACAAGTCTACCTATTAATCACCCTAAACCTGTTTCACCGGTAAAAGTACCATATCTACTCTACCAGTTATTTTGACAACTAGAATGATGCAATCAGCATTTGAGCAATTTACAATGCCAAAGGTACCTATGTGATGAATTCTAACGATAAATCAAGACCTCATTTTAGAAGGTTGCTGTAATAGTTTTTATTAAAAGCTGGTTGTATTAAAGATTTTACCATCGAATTTTCTTTTATTAATTATTTTTTTTTTTGAATAATTTTATTATTTTACGACTAGTTGTATTGCGTATTATAATTTTACTGCAAATTTAATTTAATTTAATTACGTACTTAGGTACTTTGACAAATTCAAAAGTTATTTGGATTTTAGTAAATTTTTGGCTAAAATCAGATTTCATCCTTAATTTCGCAATTGCCGTCAAAATATTGGGTCTGCGACCGTCTTTTTTTCTGAAACAATATGAATAGTGGGCCAGTATAAAAATTCAAATTTAATACTACCTATTCAACCAATCACAGCGGTGCAAGATAACGCAGTCTTCATTCCAAAATTCAAATTCAGAATAGGTTAAATCGATAGGTACTGAGGTCCCCCACCCCCCATCCACCGATGATCCAACCCTCATGTTACACCCTGTATAAACCGATGACAATGCAACTAGGTCCTATTTGTTCCAAACACCGATGGATCATTCTGATAACAATATCGCTTTGGTTATGGCACAGAATAGCGTCATATTTCAAGCAGAAGATATATGGCGACATCTGCTGACAACTATATGTAACGACGGATAGGAATTGGCTGGCTTTGGGCCACGTTCTATATTGTCTCGTCTAGCATCCGTTTAAGCGCAGATTAGTTGGTTATAACTTGACAGCTTTTATTGCTATTTGATTGTTAAATTCAACATTGTGATTTAAGGTATCAGGGAAACATGTCTATCTCTGTCCAATTTTTTGTAAGGTAGTTTGTTTCGCGACGGCGGTAATTTAAATTTTTTTTTCCGCCGACGACGACTGGTTTAGGACCACTTTGTAAATCACAGCGAATTTTTTGAGCTTTTTATATCAGAAAGCCCAAAAAACTCATCAACTCACCTTACGGTATTTTTTTTCCTTTAATGTAATTTTACATAGTTAATTAAGAATTAGCAAGCTGAAGTGGCAGTGGGCCGGCCATATTTCGCGAAGAACCGACGCCCGCTGGGGCAAACGTGTTCTTGAGTGGAGACCGCGACTCGGTAAACGTAGTGTTGTACGCCCTCCGACCAAGTGGGATGACGACTTGCGAAAGACTGCAGATGCTGGATAGATGCTGGATGCGGCAAGCTGAAGACAGGGCGCTATGACGCTCATTGGGGGAAGCCTATGTCCAGCAGTGGACTGATATAGGCTGATGATGAATGTAATTTTACATAGTTAGGTACATATAGACGCAAGTTTATCGTTGGATGACTCTACCTAAAATAACTCGCTGGCTTGTTCAGACTTCGATATTATGTCGAATTTACCTATTATCATAATATGATATCTACCACCATCATTTATCTTCTATAATATAAAAATGATTCGTTGAATGTGTTGCTAAGCGCAAATCTCGAGAGCAGCTGATCCGATTTCGCTAATTCTTTTTTTTAGAATATTTCTTGAAGTACGAGGATGGTTCTTAAGCAGAGAAAAAAGAGAAAATTTCACTAAAAATTAATTGGCTAAAACAAATGACCACCCGGGCGAAGCCGGGACGGGCCGCTAGTGTATTAATATAAATGCTGGTTGATTCACACAACATTATCTAGCCCCAAAGTAAGAACATTCATTGGTATTCAAATAAAAATATATTCTCTTCTATTATATTCTATTCTAATGAAACACCTTTATTAAACCGATCGCGGATTAAACCAAGAAAATACCATTTCATAGCAAACTGCGAATACGGAGAGCAAAAATTAAAGTGGAAGATTTGAATGTAAAATTACGAAATCTGTCCAACTTCAGCCAGTAACGAGGAGTACGAAATCAGCCAGACTTGCCTTAGCTGCAACTTCAGAAGTTTCCAGAACATTTAACGGATGGACATTAATGTTATTTGAGAAATCTTTAAGAAGTATATTTCTTAAAGATTTAAGAAGTATAGTATATTTCTATTGTATTTCTTTATCATACATAGTATAAAACAAAGTCGCTTCCCGACGTCTGTCTGTCCCTTTTCAAAACCTTCAAGCCTGATTTTAAAACTTTTCATTTCATTTCCCTATGTATGCTTAGATCTTTAAAACTAAGCAACGGATTTTGATGAGGTTTTTTTTAATAGATAGAGTGATTCAAATGGAAGGTTTGCAAACCACATGGATTTCCACGCGGACGAAGCCGCGGGGCGCAGCTAGTAGTATATAATCTCTCTACTTATATAATCAAGACGTCATGTCATAATTATAAATAAATGTAATATGCTGGATTGGTGTGTTATGGGTACTAGATGACTGATATGATAATACTTATTACAATATGTAAGTACATGGCACATATTATTTGACGACCGATGTGGCGCGGTGGGGGAAGGTCCGCCTGCGACGCAGGAGTTTGCGGGTTCGATTCCCGCCTCGGAACAATTGTGTGTACGATCTGCAGATTGTTCCGGGTGTTCTGGTTGTTTTCTATGTATAATAAAATATATCTATCTATGTAATGTATTGTATTATGTATATCAGTTATCTAGTACCCATAACACAAGCTCTGCTTACCATTGGGCTAGATAATGCTGTGTGAATTGTCCAGCATTATTTATTATAAAGAAATATTTTAGTATATTAACTATACTAAGAAAATACCCAAAGCCCTTCAAATATTTTCAGATCGTCTATACCCAATTCGGGAATCGAACTCGCAACCTTCTGCGTCGCAGGCGGACCTTCGTCCGCCGCGCCACAACAGTCGTCATTACCTCCATAATTTTAACAGCATTACAGAATTCTTTCCTGAGATCTGCTCGTACAGAATTTCAATCTAAAGTAGGTACCTACCTTATCTCTAAAAGCATATAAGTACCTCAATTACATAATTACGATTTTCAAACAACTAACCTCTAGTTAAAACATTGCAAAACTGAAAAGAAAGGGCCATGGCCCATAACTGAAATAATACCGAGAGCGCTTCCTCTAATAAAGAACGAGTTTTCAAAATGCAATTTAGCTGGATAAGCAGGGGCCAATTTCGCACAACTGCGATATTTATTAAAAACATTTTCGATATAGATGGTCCAAGACTAAAAATATATCTATTCAGGACGAAGTTATAGATCAACAAGAAACTTTTGTTCAACCGTCATAATTAATAAATTAATGTTTTATTCAGTAGTAAATTGGACATAGGCCTCCCCCAATGAGCGCCATAGCGCCCTGTCTTCAGCTTGACTCATCCAGCATCTACCTGCAATCTTTCGCAGGTCTCGCCGGAGGGCGACAAAATTTTTGCCGAGTCGCGGTTAAAGGTACATGGTAATAGCGTGTACATTTCATCAAAGTTGAAAATATCGTTCTAGTAGGTTTTATGTAAATACTTGTAATAGGTGATTTCGCACTTCTAAGTTTTAAATTAAGTATGTTTTGAAAGGCTATTAAAAAATTAAAGCTATCAAAAATCTAATTATTAATAATTATTTAAAGTTACTTATACAAATCAACGGATGAAAAACATTTTCGATATAGAAGATTAATGATAAATGGACTAACAAAGGCTGATGATAATGACATATAGACATAAAGAATAAAAGAATAAAGAATTTATTTATAGCCACACACCAAAATAAACAATTACAAAAAAAAAGGAAAACACATTAAAAATACAAAACAACTTAAGTAGTAGGGATTTAAACTTTATATAATGTAGCGTGGTAGTAGAGTCCCAAGTATAAGAATAACTGGTCTTTCCCTATGTGCGCGGCTAATAAGGTCCAATCTCAGCTTGTTGTCATTATCGACAGAGGACGATAGTGACACTGGTTTTCAGGCTGGACCTTAAATTGGGGTGACGTCGTGTCTCGAGTAACGGTCCACAGATTAAACATAACAAAGTTTTACATTCATATGTAGGTATAAGTAAGAATAAAAACCAAGAGTATAATAGATACAGACGAATATTGACGAACTTATCAGACGAAAGTAGTTATTATTATGTATGCTTTTGATTCACTAACCTATTTTAGTTTTAATTTATTATATTTAGATTAAGTATTGTAGCTATAAGTATTAATTCATACACAATATAAATTGTTTCTGAATAAATGAACTGAACCGCAGGCTGATTATGTAAAAGCAACAGCAACAGCGACGCGACCGCGACCGCAATTTTAGCAAGCAATTTTTAGTTCACCGATTGTCCGGCAGAGGGAAACCTAGTGCTCGATTGCTGGGTGACGTAGTACCTGGTGTCATGTTAGTACAAAATTGGCTTTTGACAGCACTGATTGCTTAATTTTCGCCTGTCGCAAACCGGTCGCAGTTACATAATCAGGGGGCAGAAGTACAAATAGATTCGACATCAAACTCGAAGCCACAAGAATACCCACCCAAGTCGCAAGGTGAAATGAGAAAAAATAATGGGAGAAATATGCAATTATCCCTTTTTCATTGCCCCTGCGACGGCCCCGGTAAAGGTGCGTTAAACGGAGAGCCTAATGTTACTGCTTGCGTACGATGATTATTACTTCACTTCAAAGGTTAAATCGATCTGCAGAATTATACTGACTTACTGATTTTCCATTTATGTTATTATGGACGGCCCTGAGTGAAGACCGTCCTTTTTCTCTCTTCTCTGGGCTTCTCAGGTAGCCCGCCGATTCAGGAGATGCCGTGGCAAGGAGTTCCGCCGCCAGATGGAGATCAGGGGATGAAGGGAAACACTTCTCACTTGGTATTCCGATTTATTGCACTTCTTACTTATCTCGAACATTGGAACTGGACTGTGTATAGCACGCATATACACATACGCATATACACAGTCCAGTTGCCTTGTACCGGGTAGAGGACGGCTTATTTTCCTCTACGCGGCCTCTTAATTTTTACTATGCTGGGCTCGGTTTTCTGCCTATTATTTATTTATTTACATGCCTATCCCTATAATTTACCTTCTATTTTATTCTTTAAGACTTTAACTATCTATACAAATAATCTTCTTAAACCTATAAGTCTTAATTCTAGCGTGATAGGCGTTTTATTCTCGAGAAATTTTCTTATATACAAGCGTTGTCTACATATGTAGTTCAATTAAGACGACCGGTTGACGAATAGATTACCATTTTGATGCGTCATGGTATCTTCGCCAATGTTCATACGTACGACGAAGCCTAATAAAAGATTCTAGCACTTAAAATATAAACCATCAAATTCAAATTCCTTGATTTCTTTAGGTTTCCAAAATAAGCAAGACAAGTCAAATTTTATACCATAAGTTTTTTTTAAATTAAATTTAATTACCTATTTTTAATCTAAAAGGCATCAAAATACTCCATAAAGATCTACCAGTTGTGAGCTTAATAAGCAATACTGCATTCACTTCTTACATATTGTATAATCCTATGGGGGAAAAGTACAGATGCAGAGAATACTAACTGAAAAGTATGACACTGCATGAAGGAATCCTTACAGGTACGGGCTGGGGCGAATAAATCTTACATTCCCTCATTATCGCGCTTGTGATGTTGGCGAAATTTCACGGGAGATTATAAAATATGGGCCGGCATTTTTTATAGCTGGCCTTTGTGGAACGTGAGCGAGGACGTTTGTTATTCAAAAAATGGTTACCGAGGGGAATCCAAGCATATACCTACTTACCTACAACGTTTGTTTGAGAAGTGTATATGCCTACCTATTTAAGTAGGTACAGGGTATGGATAAAATTGTATAACAATATATATTTTTTTTAATTGTTATTAATGCTTTTGTTAGGTTGCACACCTAATAAAACCATTATCGGACGTAGTAATCTGTGTGTTTAAATTCTGTGTTATACTGATAGATAAGTGCCGGTTAGGACACTAAGTATTTTCTTAATCTTTTTTGTGATTTTTGATTACGTACTGTTAATTTCAACTTACATAAGCAAATCTACTACTTATGTACTAGACACATAAGTTATGAATATACAAGTGGTTTCTTCTCACTTCTTCCACTGGTGGACAAAAAATTTAAGTGAACTATAAAATAATTTTAATTGATAATAATGAATAATAATAAATATGACCTGTCTAAGTGTTTATTTGTAAGCTTAAAGAAATAAAAACTTTTCATTTTATTTTTTTCCGTTTGCAGTAATATTACAGCTATCTATGATTGATTACTTACCTACAATATACTTTTAAAACAAAATATGTGGCAATTAGCGGTCTTTGTCTTTGTGGGTCAAGTAATGACTTCATATTTAAGTTGTTGCAATAAAAATAAATCTATCTATCTATCTATCTGGGTACCTACACATTTACATGAAAACACACATTCAAGGTTAACCAATAATTTATTTTCCCCAAACAATCCCAGTATTAAAACATGGCTTCCGCACCTTCGCAACTTATCCGTGAAATGTGCCAAATGTTCTGTGAAATAATCTCACAGGTTTGTTACTTGTGTGGAAACAGATGTGACCATTAGTGGGCAGGTAGGTATATATCTAATGGAAACGTCTTTTTGACAAGAATCCTATACCTTAACAGGAGGGTGTAGTTATGGCGACTCGTCCACTGACAAGCGAGATGTCCCCCGCTGTTTTGGCTTTAATATCTGAAGGACCTAATTCACAAGGCCTACTTTTATAACTGTAAGTAAGTAATCACACTATAACACTTAAAAGTAAGCTAATTATAATTGTCAAACTTCATCATCATCATCATCATCGGCCTATAGCAGTGTACTGCTATAGGCCGATGGCCGATGCTGGACATAGGCCTCCCCCAATGAGCGCCATAGCGCCTTGTATTCAGCTTGCCGCATCCAGCATCTACCTGCAGTCTTTCGCAGGTCGTTATCCCACCTGGCCGGAGAGCGTCCTACACTACATCTACCGAGTCGTGGTCTTAAATCCTAACATAGGTTTAACTAGACATTAGGGTTCTCTTAACAATACTAAAATAAAATTAATGCTAGCATCGGAAATTAGCGCGTGCTATTTACCTATAGCATTACAATAATTAATATAAACAAACATTGTTTCTCTTGCCCATTTAACCAGGAATAACAACCCAAAGAATATTAATCCCTTAAAGGTCAGGCAAAATATTGAGTTCAACCCTTGGCTAAGCAAACATTTGCGGAGAGATGGATAAAATAATTTTAGCAATGTACAAGCGTAGAAAGCCGTCGTTTAGATTTGTCAATTACACTATGTTATATAATACTACGCCACTAATGACGGCATCATCATAAGTCTATGTTAGTCCACAGCTGGACATAGGCATCCCCCTAATGAGCACCATAGCGTCTGCCCTGTCCCAATAACCCTGTCTTCAGCTTGCCGCATCCAGTATCTCCCTGCAGTCTCTTACAGGTCGTCATCCCACCTGGCCTGTCCTACACTACGTTTACCGAGTCGTGATCTCCACTCAAGAGTACGTTTACCCCAGCGGTTGTCAATTCTCCGCGAGATATGGACGGCTTTACCCACTTTAAAATACATTATAAAGAAGAAGAAACACCCAGAATACTTGGAACAAATATCTGCAGATCGTACAAACATGTTTTCCCGAGGCGGGAATCGAATTGTCCCGAGACGGGAATCGTACCTGTAACTTCCTTCCTCGCAGGAGAATCTTCGCCTGTAGCCTGCCTGTAGCGCCAACGGATGTTAAATTAGCATTCAACTAGAAGGCTGTGAACTTTACTCAACTATTCGAAATTAGGGAACCACACAGGGTAGTACGTTGAAAACTTAAATTGGGAAGTTGTAGCTGACGTTTCTGTGGCTGCATTCACAGCTGTGCTGGGACAGTTTGAAATTAAGACGAGTCTACACAAGTTGGGTGCAGGAATTTTGGGCTCCGCAAATTTTCTAGGGAAGAAGTGAGATGGGTGCAAAAGCCACTTCGCTTTTGCACCCATCTCAATTTCGGCGAGGCACAGCTTACGTCTCCCGACCTACGACCTGACGACCTCTGTGGAGGGGTATACAAAAGTCCGCCTGCGACACAAGAGGTTGCGGGCTCGATTCCTGCCTCGGGACAAATGTTTGTACGATCTGCAGATCTTTGTTCCGGGTGTTCTAATCGTTTTCTATATATGATTAAAAATAGCTATCTATGTATTGTATTAAGTATATCAGTTATCTAGTACACAGTACACAAGCTCTGCTTATCTTGGGGCTAGGTAATTCTGTGTGAGTTGTCCAGCATTATTTATATATTTTATTTATTTATATAACTCCGCTTCGATCGCGCCATCAAAAATAGCATCATCTCTGCTCGATTGTCTCCAGAAATTCTCGACGAATTGTGTTCGACGAATTGTGTTCGACGAATTGTTCTCGGCGAATTTTCCGCGTGTCGTACGGGAGTCCAGGCCAACATTGCTAACTAAGTTTTACGTAGAACCATAGTACCATAAAGATATTCTGTGTTAGAACGCACCGACAATAGTATGTAAGTAATTTGTTGTTGTGCATAGCTTTACTTAAATATTGACATGTATTGAATCATATTATATTTAGACTTAAATAGGCAAATAACCATGTATTAGACATATAAGAGATGAACATGCTAGTGGTTTCTTTTTTACTTCTTCCACTAGTGGACAAAAAATTGAAGTGAACAGTAAAATAATTTTAATTAGTAATAATTTAATGTATAAAATATGACTTGTCTAAGTGCTTATTTTGTAAGCCTAAAGAAATAAATGATTTATGACTTTTGACTTTTTTAACCTAAAATTTCTCAATATTATCACAATAGAATACTCAAGCAAAATGCGTCATCAATTTCAATATCATAAGCTTCCAAAAAATAATAAATACGATTACTAGAATCAGGATTTGAACACTGCCCGATAACATTGTTAATTGTAATAAAAGAACGTGAAAGACAATCGATTGTTATTTCGTGGGATTGTTATTGTTCAAACATTGTTAAAGAATTTACTGTTCTTGTAATCTGCTTCCTTATTGTATTCCGATCTCATATTTTTTACTGTGGTAGGTTTGAACCCTAGACTTGATGAATGTTGTAATTGATATTGAACCCGGTTTGAACACAATTGTCAATCGTTTTCTACCTTTTGGATTTCAATGACAGTTATGCCGTCGGCTAGGCGAATAAAATTGTTTTATAAAGATAGGAGGGTATATAATGTTTTTCAAATTACACCTGTAAAAAAAAATATATTGCAAAGAAAGTAAAAAAAACTAATTTTTTACTTTTTTTTTAAAAACACTACCTTAGATGCGCGTACATCTACGCAGGTAATCAATCCAACGTTCAATACACGTTTCATATTTCTTTATTTTGTCTTTTATACTACCCACTCTTATAAGGTGCCAACCGTAGTGGGGCAGGGTCCATCTACATTTTTGGCTAGTGTAGTATAACCGCCCCACTAAAATTAGTAAGTGGGGCAGATTATATAGATAGAAAGCGACAAATAAAAAATTACCAATGACTCATCTCATCGTTAATTATTGTATTTCTTTATCGTAGCTGTATGAATTGTCCCGAATTATTTATTTCATAATTTGTGTAGAGCCCTATTAGAGCAGATAATACCTACCAAAATTACTAAATCAACTTTCAGAATGCCAAAAGGTAAACCAGAACAATCCTATTAGGTAACAATTCTACCACATTCCAACACAATCAAAACTTGTCTGCGGCGCACGCTGAGGTACATTACATAGTAACAAAGCCAAACTCCCAGTACTGAAAACCATACTCACTCATGTTATTATACAGTTTTCAAGCTTATTTGATTTTTTCGTTATGAAAATAATGTTTTATTACATTGTCTATCATCAATCATCATCATCATCAGCCTATAGCAGGCCACTGCTGGACATAGGCCTCTCCCAATGAGCGCCATAGCGCCCTGTCTTCAGCTTGCCGCATCCAGCATCTACCTGCAGTCTTTCGCAGGTCGTCATCCCCTGGTCGGAGGGCGTCCTACACTACGTTTACAGAGTCGATCGAGTTTACATTGTCTAATTGTCTATACTTCTATACTAATATTATAAAGAGTAAAGGTTTGATTTCTTGTTTGTTTGTATTGAATTGGCTCCGAAACTACTGAACCGATATGAAAAATTATTTCACCGTTGGGAAGCTACAATATCCCCGGTGACATAGGCTATATAATATTTTCAAAAAGTTAGGGATCCTTACTAAAACTCCAATAATGTAACCGAAGGTGTAAAAAAATCACATAATAAAGTGAAAATCGAGTTTAACGCGGGTGAAACCGCGGGGAACAGCTAGTTTAAGATAAACACTAAATTTGACGGCATTGTAGCAGCGGTCGCAGCGTGTCGATGGATGGAGGCGACTATGGTCAGGTCGATTACGCTAAAATCTCCCATTCCCATTGAATAGGCCATCCGGGGAGAATGGTCATAAACGATTTCGGTTTTACGATTTAATTTATTTATTATTATAATTTTTAGCCATTATGGAAAGGTCCTCCAGGTAAAAGGAGCAGAGGAAGACCGCTGACACGTTGGGACGAGGAGATTGTAAGGACAGCCGGCTCAAACTGGAAACAGACCGCACAGGACAGAGACACATGGGCATCTTTGGAGGAGGCCTTCACCCAATAAGGGGTTCCTACAGATATTATTGTATGAAACTAAATTACACGTTAGATTAATTAAGTTATATAAACAACTAGTTTAAAAAAACTCTAAAAAACAATGTAAACTTAGTAATTTGTTGGAAATAAAAGGCTTTTTTATTTTTATTTATTTATTTTTAGCCATTATTGTCCCACGAAATTTATTTATTTTATATTGCTATGGAAAGAGCTATGCTCGGAGTTTCTCTGAAGGATAGGATTCGCAACGAATACATCCGACAGAGAACCAAGGTTATCGACATAGCTCAAAGAATTAGCAAGCTGAAGTGGCAGTGGGCCGGCCATATCTCGCGAAGAACCGACGGCCGCTGGGGCAAACGTGTTCTTGAGTGGAGACCACGACTCGGTAAACGTAGTGTAGGACGCCCTCCGACCAGGTGGGATGACGACTTGCGAAAGACTGCAGGTAGATGCTGGATGCGGCAGGCTGAGGACAGGGCGCTATGGCGCTCATTGGGGGAGGCCTATGTCCAGCAGTGGACTGATATAGGCTGATGATGATAATGATTATTGTCCCACTGCTGGGAAAAGGCCTCGATTTTCTCCTTCCATTCCTCGCGATCCAACGCTGCAACAGGCCATGATGGAAGATGTGCCTTCCACGTCGCCTCTTAGTGTTGGGTGGTTGCCATTATGCTACTAAAACAATTCTTACAACTTTCTGGCTTTAAAAAGCTTTAAATAATTTTTGTATTGTATTGTATGTACATACAATACAAAAATTATTCTTTTTAGTTTAGATCACGTATGTACGTGATCTAAACTAAAGGTCGTAGCACAAACTTACCTATTGTTAAGAATTATGACACGCTACTGCATACCATTAGCTACTCTAGTTAACAAGTAAGACTGGATTCGCAATGTTACTGCGAGTTCAAACAAAGCGAAACTATTTACATTTACTTTTTACGCAATAAGTTAATGTGTATTTAAATAATTTCATTAGCTTATTGTTTGTTGTTTTAAACCAGATTTTTGTATTAACGTTTACTTTGTCAATAGATTAATTAAATTGACGTCATCCTGATTAGGCTATGTATCTAATGCCTTCGTACGTAGGTACTGTTTAATAACATAGTAATAGACCTGTACCTAGGTATAAGTAAGAAAAATATCTAAAAGATGAAGAAAAGCGAATCAGTTAACGTAGTGTAGGGTGCCCTCCGGCCAGGTGGGATGACGACTTGCAAAAGACTGCATGCAGATGCTGGATGCGGCAAGCTGAAGACAGGGTGTCATGGCGCTCATTAAGGGAGGCCTATGTCCAGCAGTGGACTATTATAATACATAGGTTGATTATGATATTTTGGTAAGTAAAGAAATCGTGAGCTTAACTTAACGCGTTCGCCGCGAAGCTTCAACGATGCGACACGAAAGGGGAAAGGGGGTTATCGTCAGAGCTGTCGTACATGGTCGTGTGCATCATCGATGGCAGTCAAAGTGTTAAAGATAATAGAGTTATCTATCACTACATAGTATAAAACAAAGTCGCTTTCCGCTGTCTGTTTGTCCCTATTAACATCAAGTAGATTAATAAATTGTCAGTTTATGTCACGTACGAAATTAACGGTAGCTTGAGTTTTGATGGAAGGTGCTATACCGAGTGATGTCACACAGTGAAAGTACCGCATTCCATACATTTTACTCTGATGACAAGATAAGTAGGTACTTATTTCATGGAAGGACCAACGACAAGGTCTCAATATTTAGTCTTTAGATTTGGTAAATGATTTAGTAAATACATTGAGGAAACATGCCCTTATTTTGGATAGTGTATTTCAGCATGTTTTCTGTCTAAATATAAGTTTACTATACCTGCGTAGGTAAGTACTTATAAAATGGGATTGAGGATGACGTCATCTCTCAAGCTGTGTTGCAAAGGTCGAATCCGATCTGTAGTAGTTCAGTTGTAGTAATTTCAAAAACTACTATTATTTATTATAAAAGCTTAATAAAAATTGGAAAAGGTTTTTTTTTTATTCTCAATATTACAAATGGCTTTGTCGCACACGCGATTATGTCGCCCTTTGGAAAAGGTTCCAAACAAAAAAAATTGGGAGTTAACAAAAGTACCAGAAAATCTCTTCTATTTCCATAGGATTTTTAATGAGAAAAATTTATGGGAAACTCAGTTATCCAATAATGCAATGTTGATAGATACATAGGTGTACCTGGTAACACCGAGGGTGGTGAGTATTTTCTTTTTTCCCATCTTTGTTTTCAATCATGCTTATGTATATATTTATTTTTAAACAGGTTACTGTTCTCTCCTTGTTTTCTCAACACTGAGGCTTTTTGTATATGATTAATAGTATATTATTACTAGTTCACATTATTTATTTAAATTCTCGTTATATAATAAATTTCTTACTATAGAAATAACGATAAAATATTATGAAACTATTCTACATTAAAAAATATAATGAAACGGTAAATCACCGACCGCGAAGCTAGGCTCAAGCGCTGCAGATGCAGACTAGAACGGAGAGGAACTTCCTGACGATACGTGCCAAGTCCAGGAGTACCGCCTTTTGGAGCTGGCCCTTGATCTAACTTCTTATTATTATTAATACATCGTTTTTTATGTATTTATTGGGTTTGGGCGCATAAGGTCCCATTCGCAGAATGCCCCTTAGTCCCATTCCCAAAAGGTGGGTTATATTTGTTTTAGAAAGAAAGAAAATGTATTAAATTAACAATGAAGTATAGCTTGCAACTATCCTGCTAATATTATAAACGCGTAAGTCTGTAAGTATGGATGGATGGATGTTTGTTACTCTTTCACGTAAAAACTACTGAATGGATTATAATGAAACTTTACAATAATTTAGCTTATACATCAGAATAACACATCATCAGCAGCAGACCAGGAATAGGTTTTGAATTAGCTATTTCAGTTTTCAAAAACTTTATTTCTTTAGGTTTTCAAAATAAGCACTTGTTTACTGTTCACTTAACTTTTTGTCCAGTAATGGGAGAAGTGAAAAATAAACCACTCGAATACTAAACATAGAAACATCCTAGAAACAGGCCGCTTACAAAACAAACCCTGACTTGTTGGGAACGAGATGGCTAAGTGACGCTTAGCCATATAGTTAAACGTCGAACGTTCAAGAATCGGTACAGGCAGCTTGACACACAATGTCTTTCCTTGCCTGTTTTAAATCAAACCAGTCACTCTACTGTTACTCGTCTCTACATAGCAACGTGGTCCTCATAATAATGGGCAGCATACCAAAAAGGTAGGAACAACGGCATTTGTCACCTTTGTTCAAGTCTGGCATTATGTATACGTGTGAAGTGGCAGTGGGCCGGCCATATCTCCAACCGCTGGGGTAAACGTGTTCTTGAGTGGAGACCGCGACTCAGCAAATGTAGTGTAGGACGCCCTCTGGCCAGGTGGGGTGAGGATCTGCGAAAGAGAAGGTGGATGCTGGATACGGTAATGGCGTTTATTATGAGGCCTATATCCAGCAGTGGACTAATATTGAGTGATGACGATTGTGATGAACTATCAAAAACTAGGTATCTAGGTACTTGATGATATCATTAGATGATGAAGATGGTGAAAGATATAGATAGGCTATAAACTGGATATATAAATTCTACTTACATCCACCCAATAGCCTATGTCCTATAGCTGTGCCTATACTAGTCCACTTGACATACAATGCTTGCTAATTCTTATAGCGTAGTATTTAGGTAACATTACTTAATACTTTGACAGCGGTTTTTTTTCGACGACTGCGATCTTTTTTTTTACCTAAAAAATTCGTGCTGCCACTCTACACAGCGGTTGTGTTGCGCCGCACATGCGTTTCGTTCGAAAAATATTACAGCTCTGCTGAGTCACAAAGATCTGTATTTTCTCAGCCGCTGTGCTAGTGTGGATTTACGCATATTAGTCACTTGTAGAAAACTCATACCGTGCGTTTTCAGCACTCAAAGTGTTAATATTCTAGAAGGTATCGGATAAATTTGAAGAAACTATTAACAACTGGTGCAATACGATATTTATGACAGAGATTATTTTAATACCTCAACGATAATGACCGTGAAAATAAAAATCTCTTACATAATGACAGAAATATGCTCTCTCAGCGAAATACTTGTTGGTACGAAGTTGTTTTCAGCTGACACGGATAATTGTGCGAAGCATTTTGTATCTTAGGAACTTCTAATTTATCCCCTGAAACGCTTGTGCTATACTAGTTGCCGTTATACTTTTGATTCTACAATTTATCATCTTACCTATTTTCTGACCGACTCTTGTATCAGTCAACCTGTTCCAATACAAAAGCAACAGGTAAGGCCCCAGGAAGTCCTTTGAATACATCAAAAATATCAATATTCTCAGTGGCACACAGAGGCTTTCTTTGCGTGTGTGCGGCTTCTCATACCTGCGCTCGCGCAGCCGCCGCCGCCCCGTTACCGTCTCGAAGAAAGCCTCAGTGCTGACTTGGCGGCCGACGCGATCACACCGGCCTGCCTACGATGTGGACCTTGTGACTCCAGTGTTGTGAATTTAGTGTTGAAGCACAGTGCCCGTGCGTTAACCCCAACCCTGATAGTGCATAACCGGATTGTGTACTCAGAACGCCCCGCGGCGTGGAAAAGGTGGGTTTTAGTTATCTAGTGTGTTAATTTAAGGTAATGTGAAAGTTGTGGCGGCTTGAGGAGTCGGTTGACACACTTTTGGTTCAGGTGTGGTGGCTGGCAGGTGGGCGCGCCGTCTCTGCCATACGTGAACGACCAAAATTCCGATCGAGAGAACCGCTTTCGGTGGAACTTTCTTCCGTGTTGGAGAAATGCACACATTCGAATTTGGTTCTGAGATCTGACACCTTAGTCATTGTAAAATTATCTTCAATGTGGCAATGTCTAAGGCTTAGAATTGTTTGTTAACAATTCTTTAAGAAATAATAGTGTTTTATTGAACGCAGTGTTAAAGCAAAGACTTCAACGCGCTCTACTGAGCTGTAATTTGTATTCTGTGGCCATACGAGCCAATGAATATCGAAGTCGCCCGTTAAAATTGCTATTACAGTTCAATGCTATTATCAATGCTTTTATCCTTATTTTTACAGCTTTATTAAAATCAATTAAGTTTATTTTGCTGTGACTCAGACACTTCTCTCTGAGTCACAGCTAAATAAACTTAATTTTAGTTTAAATTTTGCTCAATACAGACAAGCTCTACATTTATATTGATAAACTATATTAAAGTACTCGAAACTTAACAATCTGCTAGAATAAGATGCTGGCATTTTATGTATGTGTATTATAAGTATCATCATTATGATCATTGCAACCTGTCATAGATCCATTTCTGAACCCTAGACGGTCTCGAGCCCTCGACATCCAATCACGACTTGCTTGCCCTAAATAAAGGTAGTCCTATGCAAACTGTATAAACGTATAGTAGAGACATATTGTATGCCATAAACTAAGAACATTTCACTAGATAGCCCTAAAGGAAACCGCGTAGGTAAACATTCCCATAAAAAGGAGGGTATAGCCGAGTACGGCGGCAAGTGCTGAGGTTCGACCGGTTTCCCCTCCCCCCTCAGCGAGTCGTGCTTGACTGCATCCCTTGAATCTGCATTTTAATAAATTAACGCCTTGTTTCTGATACAATAATCCTGTTTGTTCTTGATAAGCATCCATCTCGTTTGGAGAGGAACTGAGTTCTATGATTTTCTGTTTGTCAAAGAAGACAAACTGAAGTTAACCACATTAAAGAACGTGAGTGACATAACGATTGTCAGCTTACGGGATCCAGATGAGTTTTAGTATGTATGATTGCCTTCACCTTAAAGCTTTAGATATTGTTAAATTCATTCATGATTTTTATGTACGACTTCTAGTACCAATATTAGAAAACACAATAAATCTGTTTCCCATTAGGTAACTTTGCGAGCTACTATTGCTACTATCGCTAGTGCACAAAAAATTCACCGCAAAAATAACTTAAACTGTGTCTTTATTGGTTCATATTTAACGGTTTCGCTAAGAAATCCTACTTGTGAAAATCAAGAATATTGTATAATAACATATAATATCTACCTAATTTTAGGACCAACATTGTTATCCCACTTTGTCATGTATTTTGAAAATTAATGTTATTTTCTTATTTTTAAACATGAAGCAATTGTCCGAAATTATACCAGCCTCCATGAAGGTGCCTTTCTTTCTACCTAATCCATCAAAAGAAAAAAGTTAATTTCACGGCATATAATAGGATTTCTCTTTCTAAGAAAGGATCAAACAAGGAAGGCATCAGGTAGCGTACCATAGTTATGAATTCTTTAGTAAATTTACGTGCGTCAAAATAAAATGATTCGAAATGAAAAGTTAAATATCCAAAACGTGGGAATTTCTGGAAACAATGCAACGAAAAGTATGTAGGTACGTACAACAGTCATAATAAAACATAATTCTGAAGAGTCGATAATACCGGAAAGAAATGTCTGATCGACAATGAATACCAGACACCAGACAATGAAGTTATGTATAGTAAAGTACATATTAAATAATCTGTGGTATCACGTATGAAACATGTGCAAAATCATTTAAAATTAAATGATAAATAGTCACGTCAAAGCATTCTTTCAAGTGCTAACAAGAAATTTTATAGATGAGGCCGATAAATCCGAGATTGGAAGAGATAAGGAAAAATTGAGTATATTTTGGCCCATTCATTTATTTATTTATGATACAAAATCCATAGCCCTTAATTAATAGAAACATGTCAAATATCAAAACTCACAAACATTTAGTATACCTGATTCTGCAGGGAGATGCTGGATGCGTCAAGCTGAAGACAGGGCGCTCAGTAGGGGAGGCCTCTGTCCAGAGATGACGATGACATAATATGTATCCAATAATTTTGTCTAAAACTAGCTAGTTTTACCATCTGTACCTATTGTAGCAGAAACAAAAACCTACGGATAAGGCTTAGGTACTTACTTGCCTTATTCAAATGTTTTTGTTTGCCAACCTCTAAAAACTCGGAAGAGAACATGTATACAATTTATTAGAAACCTATGTATTTTCCGATACCTATTATACTATACATCAAACTAGTTTTTGCCTGCGGCATCACAAACGTTGTGTCTCAGGTACCGTTTAAAAGTTATTTCTATCCTATGGAAACAGTTTTATTGGATAAAAGTTTAATGATAAGTTGTTTGATAACAGGATTAGAGCTTTATTTGTGCAAAATTTCAGCCCGATCCGTTTATTAGTTTTGGTGTGAAGAAGTTACAAACATCCATCCATTTAAATATTTTATAAATAAAAATCAATTGCTGTTCGTTAGTCTCGATAAAATTCGAGAACGGCTGGGCTGATTTTTGTTTCGAAATGTTTGTCGTAGTCCAGGGAGGTTTAAACGGTGATTGCGCAGGCATTTCCACGCGGGCGAAGCCGCGGGGCGCAGCTAGTCTAAAATAAATGAAATAAACTTTCGCATTTATTATATTAGTGAGATTCAGAAATACAAAAACCGCTGCTACCTCCAAGCTGACTGTAAACTTTATTCAGCTGTAGCAGATTGAAATAATAACAGTTTTTATTATTATTGTTATTATTTTTCGTTTATTTTAGATTACATTAAATCCATATAAAAATTAAAAACACACAAAACTTAAAAATAAACATAAAAATTTAAAATTCATAGATTAGATATAGATTATTAAGTTATACAATATAAATCATAAAAGGAATAGAACAAAATGTCATACTAAATTTAAAATTGAACTAAAATTATATAATAAAAAAGAAATTATAAGAATTTTATTTTAAGAAATTTTAGAGCATCACATTCGAATAGAATAAGCAGATAGGTATATAATTATGCTAGGTACCGAATGTAATGGAGAAAGTGTTTGACGAAACGGATTATTACCAGATATTTTCACCACATCTGCATAGCAAATGTTTGCCCGTATAGAGAGTTGTAGTTAGGAAGTTAATTGCGTAACGAATGATACAAATTATTACAATATACATCCGCTATCTGTGCTGAGTGTATAATTTAACGGGTGATTTAATTTTAAATTCTTAAGTTATCTTGAGCAACGTCAATTTTCTTAATTAATTCAAAACGATTTAACATTTCAATGAGGTTTTATTACCTTAATACTTTGACTGCGATTTTTTTTCGACGACTGCGTTCTTTTTTTAACCTAAATGTTCGTGCTGCCGCTCTACACAGCGCGGTTGTGTTGCGCCGCACATGCGTTTCGTTCGAAAAATATTACGGCTGTGCTGAGTCACAAAGATCTGTTTTTTCTCAGCCGCTGCGCTAGTGTGGATTTACGCAATTTGTCACTTGTAGAAAACACATACCATGTGATTTCAGCACTCAAAGTGTTAAATAAATATTGCTGGACAATCCACACAGCATTATCAAGCCACAAGTTAAGCAAAGCTTGTGTTAAAGGTACTAGACAACTTTATACATAATACAATAAACTTCATAGATAGATATTTTTTTATCTTAGATAGAAAACAACCAGAACATTCGGAACAACGATATGCAGAACGTACAAATATTTTTCTTGAGGCGGGAATCCAACCCGCCCCGGAATGGACCTTCGCCCACCGCGCCACAGCGATCGTCTCTGCCAGATCAAGCCCAATAGCCTATGTCTGCCAGATCAAGCCAGATCAAGCCAGATCAAGCCCAATAGCCTATGTAATATGCTCTGCCAGATCAAGCCCAATAGCCTATGTAATATGATATTTGCCAGAATCAGAATATTTTTATTGTAAATTGTAAACTTGTAAATTTCACAATTGTATGTTACCTACATAAGAGATGATTCTCTTTGCTTCTTGTTACATCACTGTCATTGAATTGCGAATTCAGTAAAATTCCTCAATACTCCCACGCCTAAATTACCTCACATTATTTACCGACGTTTAATTTACGTGTATTTATTTCACTGCAATTTCTTATGTAACTTGCTCATCTGTAGGTATCTTCTTCTATGGATTATCCCTCATCACTTGTTATAAGTTTTGAGGCAATGTAGTTAGAGTTGATTTTCAATTGGTTGTATATATGGATGGTTCTCAGCAACGGTTACTGGTCCGTTATCGGCAAGCGGGTCAGGCGCGTGCGCTTGCACACACTTTCAACATTAGTATACGACCTGAAATACGCATACCGACGGAACTGCGAATACGGACAAATGTCGATTTCTGATACAATCAATCGGTGCATTTTGGTTGGTATATCAATTATAAGAATCGATTTCTGTATTTTGTACCTGTGTCCAAATAAATGTTTTTTTTTTCTATTCTATTCTATTTCTTATACAATCAATCGGTTCATTTTGGTTCGTACACATAGTAGGTAGGTACCTATATCAATAAGAAACCAAATAATAACTTATTCATGTTTCGTTCTAGTGAAGAGAAGGTATATATCCAAACTACATGAAAATATAAAAGAATATGAAGTAAAAACGGATACGATCTAGCCGGCCATTCACAAATCAAAAATAGCGTGCTACAAAAAAATTCAAATAAACACGTGTAAACTGAAAGAAACGCCAATGCAATATCTAAAGAAATAAGCCTTGACGAATTAAAAGTGTGCTTTTTGTTGATCAAGTTTTTTTGCCGCACCTAAATGTATTACTAAATTCGAGCGCATAATCACAAGGTCCTGTGGCGCAACGGATAACGCGTCTGACTACGGATCAGAAGATTCCAGGTTCGAATCCTGGCAGGATCGAAACTTTTTGTTCGCCTAATATTTTTGCTCTCAAAATAAATTTCGAGGAAAGTTTACTTCGTACCTCTAGTTACAGTAAGTGCCGCACATATTGTAACAACGTTAAGATCGTATCAAAGGTAATCTAATCCGAGCTTCGTTCAAAATAACCCGAGCATTGCTGAACCATTTGAAGTGAGCAAGCCTGGCTTTCTGCACTATTTACAGTACAAAGACGGCTAATGAATTCGATTATCCAGAGAGAATCCGCTCTTCCGCACCGACTTCCGACGATTCTACAAACGTTGCGTCGTCGGAATATGGGAAATAGTCAGACCATTTCCCATGTCAGGTAGGTAACTCTAGCACCACGTAACAAAGTTCAAATTTCAACGGTTAAACGTAGACATTTAGGAGTAAAATGGATGATGTAGCGCGACAGTTTTACGAGGAATTCACAAGCCATTGAGCAAAATGCTTTTGTGGTAGCGTAGGTGGATGTTTAATGAAAAAAGGAATAATTTTGTAAAAAGCAGTCAATGGACCAAATTCTTTGGTATAATTGTATTTCTTTACCAATACCGTAAACAAATCTATTGTACCTATATAATCCTACTAATATTATAAACGCGAAAGTTTGAATGTATGGATGTTTGTTACTCTTTCACGCAAAAGCTACTAAACGGATCGAGCTGAAATTTTATAAATATATTTAATAAAACATGTTCCCATGGGTCAGAAAAAAATCTTAAAACGTTTCCATAGAAACAACGCGTGCAAAGCCGCGGGCTACTAGTAATTGTAAAATAATTATAATGGTCTGTCTTATTTTATAACCTAAAATTCTGAGTGTTCATGGACCACGTGTCTTAAAATCCATATTGTCTAGTATATTCACCTTAAACTGGTCACCAGTGACCGGCCACCATTGGTCCACTCCACATACAAACTTGTTAATTTGCATACATTTGTGTGTAACGGTCAGACCTGTCGGTGGCCTACGGTCGAGATGTCATCCACTGTTTGAAGTAAGATTGAACTGATGGACAAATTTGCTTGAACCTTTGATCATTTTGAGGCAAAAATTCAAAAAACCTGATTAGAACATAAATGGAAATAAGTACATCTTGTAACTGAGCCAAATTTTGTCATTTAAACTACGTACTCGTATATTTGTAAATCGTTATATCTTAAAAATTTAAAAGTTATATCGCATCGAAGATAAAATTCAAAATTGATCATCGCTTTCTACGCAATTAAAATTCGGTGATGTAGGTATTCTTCTATCATTCTTCTTCCTGATCTTCTATCTTGATAACGATGAATACGAGAATTAATCCAGAATTTGATTGCTTTTGCCATACCCTCAAACAGAGGTTGCATTTCGCTTGCGCGTCCCTAGGGGAACATCCATATGTAGCAAATCTGAATATTGCACCAAATTGCGCTTTGTGTTATGAGATGGAGTTTACTTAGAACTTACATTTTCAGAGATCAACGGTATTGCTTAACGTTATATTGTTGCAGTTCTCTAATTGATGTTCTTTGAACAATATTCTGCGTTCAAAAAAGATTTTTTGCAATAAATATTTGCACTAAAGTCATTTATAACGGGATATATGACATGATTCATTAGATTTTTGAGTTTTCCCATATTTCGGCACATGCGCCATGATCACGGAATATCTAAAAATAACTTGAGTTATTTTTTTGGGATATTTACCGTGATTTGATTGATCAAATCACGGTAAATATCCCGTTATATATAAATTCTGTGTTAATACCTAACCATGATAGTCTCAGAAACGTTTCGCAGTTCATAAGTGGCTATTTTTTGAGACTGTAAGATATTTCATTAGCTCTTATTACTTACACTCCACACCAGTTGTGTAGGGGTTTTTGTTGTGCTTCGAACTCATCATCGTTAACCCACTAACTTTTTGTATTTAAAAACTAGTTTGTTCCAAGGAAGTATAGGTCAAGCAGACGTTGGTATTAAACGTATCTAGAAGCAATTTAAGACACGTAGAGCCAGATCTCCCTTCACAAAATGACCTTGAACGAACGCAAGGCTTGTCGGCCTCAGGAATGCGACCACGGTTCTTTGTTGACGAAGCTTATAGATAAATTCCTTGATAAAATGTTGTCCCCAATATTACGGAAGTCTTCTCTAGAGAGAGACAAGGATAATCGGATAATTTATTGGAATATGACTCAGGCTTTTGTCCTAAGTTCCGCATGCGACAGCTTTCCCTATTAGAACTTATCGCCGACTTCATTTCATGTTCCATAGATAGAAAGCAACAAATATGAAACAGATAAACATTGTATCAATAATTTGACAAATTATACGTCACATACCTGGCCCATTCACAAATATTTTTTTAGTAAACTACAAAAAATATATTCCTCATTAGTAACCTTTCCAAATCCCCTAAATATATACCCTATACATTAGGTTTGAGTAGGAGTATACCTACCCATAAACTCAATCCAAAAACAATTTGAGTCTAAAGCTGGCCTCAAACAGGAATGCTGTATTGCCAAATGAACCGGTCAGATGGGATTTGAAGTAAAGCCTCTTAATTTGACAACAATGCGCGCCAAATTGTAGGCTCCATTCAAATGTTGCAATTTCGATTTCAATTTCAAAGCAGCCCTATCGTATTTACATACAGTATTCGACAGTACATTCTGTATTATTTTGTATTTGAAAATATTTTTCAGCCACACAAACTCATCGAACCATTTTAATAACTTACCATTTTAGAAGCACTCTAGGAAATTGATTGAGGACATCCGGATCGCGCTGAGAATACTAAACAGTTTTCTAACCATAACTGAATGGGGCCTAGCCACATTAACTATCCATATAATGTTAATGTAAAACGGGACGCATTGAAAAGAGTCTCTAAAGAAGAAAGATACTAAAGCTCTGTCGAAAGCTTAACGTGTACAAAGACAACAAGTTCCAAGTGTCGAAATATTCACTATTATGTACCTCTACAAAGTGATTACACAATACAACTAAAGCTATTTTCATTGTGCCCAGATGTATAGGTCCAGGTATGCAGCATTGGCGTAGCGTAGGCAAGCAATCAAAATACCGTCGCCAAGGCAATATTGCAATAAGTTATTCCGTAGCATGTGCCCACAACCAGTAACGTTGAATAATAGCAGGCACCGCAATCTTAATAGAATGGAATCCTGGGACAGACCAACAACACAGATTAAAGAAAATTATTTGACCTTTTTACGACAGCTGGATTCTAGCCAAATATATTGCAAGCATTTCGTATTCACTGACAAATTTCAACAAACATTTAACTTTATGTGGGTGAAGTTGGCAGACGCGTAGTATTGCGTTTTTAGTTTGGAAGCGTTTATTATTTTATTATTAGAGCTTAATGATGACATGAATTGGACATTGTTGTCAGATATAACTAGGTTCAAAGAACTTTATACTCATACACACACATGGTTTACTTAAAATGATATAAATGAGAAACAAATTAATTTAGTTTTACAATATTTACCAGGTGGGATGACGACCTGCGAAAGACTGCAGGTAGATGCTGGATGCGGCAAGCTGAAGACAAGGCGCTATGGCGCTCATTGGGGGAGGCCTATGTCCAGCAGTGAACTGCTAAAGGCTGATGATGTTACAATATTTAAAGAAACTTCTTCTGATACCTAAAATTCAATTATAACTAAATATTATGTAATAATAATAAATACCAAACATTACCTAATTAATTATGAAGTAGGTATGCACATATTTTGGTCGTGAGAGCGTCCGTCTGCATCTTGTAGCAGAGAGCAGACAGACATTGTCGTTATTGGAGTATGAAATAGTTTATTGATCCCGTTTGAAACTGTAGCGTATAACCGATTCCTTAGACTTGAACTCAAGGTCATCTGTGCAGGCTTACAGTTTCCGATTCTCTACGACCGTGATTGAGTACGAACAATACAGAAAAAGGAAAACATATAAAAAACTTCTGTTGAACGGTTGTTTCGAAATGTATCGTGAAATCAGAGTGATTGAACCGGTCATCCGTCTTCGAGCAATATTCGATGCAATCAAGTTCCTGCCTTGTTCCTGGGTAGGATAGATACCTACTTGTTTCACCTTTTTATAAATTGCCGGTGGCGTTTGATAAATACCTAACTCGTACTGTTTAAGGTACGAGTATATCTGAGTTATGTTAAAGTTTATATCCCTACGACTTGTTCTGTATTTTTGTTTGTTTTTCTTTTTTTGTAACTCTGTATAACACTATGTGTGGCTGGCTATCAATAAATTATTTTATTCTTTTTATATCTTGCGGTACCTAGCCTACCTATATTATTTTCGCATAATTGTGGTTGGGGACACCTTAGCGTTGCTAACACGATTATCTGCACCAGTGAACAAAACTTCATTCTCTATAAGTAATTCAATACGCCATATTCTAGCACCAAAAAGTTGTAATCAGGTCACACAAGTTATTAAAATCTAAAATACGCGTGTGACCACAAACAAATCGGAAAACCATTACCCTGCTCACGTAATGTTTCGTGTTGTGCTGATTTCGTAAGATATTAGAACGACAACACTCACGCACATACATACATAGATTAACTGATATCTATCTACTACTCGTACCTTTGGAGATAAACAACGAGAAAAACCAGTGTAAATAATAAAAAGATGAATCAACCGGTAAACTACTCTCTAGAAATCTTTATTCATGATAATCTTCAAAATCACAAACCTAACTTTCAAGACATCATCGCCGCTAAGCCGAATAACAAGTTCTTTTTCTTTAGCCAAACCTTCTCGAAACACAAGCCAAGTTAAGCCAAAGAGATGTAAAAGCAAATATTATCACGTATGTAATCGATGGCCACTCCTTGCGAATACGTGACTTCCATCCTTTTAGCTTGTTTTGCTATTTCTATTTTCCTATTAGGATTAGGCGAGTTGGATTATTTGTATTGTATGAGCAGCTAGGTACATATCAGTAAGAATTTTAGAAAAGCTATAGGTATTGACATATGAATAAAATTGACTGAGGGAATTGCAGTCACGTGCCAATTCACTTATTTACAGTATTAACAAACCGTTTCTTTTCACACCAATACACTATCAAACATATTGTTTATTCTTTGTGTTTTATTTCGTCTCAGGCCGTTGTTGTATCCAATAACCTTCAGCCTTCCAACGATCACTTTAGCAATATTTCTGTCACGACTCTTCAATTATTTATCAACAGTTTATGGCATACCTACGCTTGGTAATTACAAAAAGCTACCCAAGAACAAGATAAATATTTTTACACACCGATGGGCACTATTTTATCCTACCTAGGTACATGACTCAGTGGCCTGTAGGTAATAAGTATTAACACTTTGAGTGCTGAAATCACACGGTATGTGTTTTCTACAAGTGACTAATATGCGTAAATCCACACTAGCGCAGCGGCTGAGAAAATACAGATCTTTGTGACTCAGCACAGCCGTAATATTTTTCGAACGAAACGCATGTGCGGCGCAATACAACCGCTGTGTAGAGCGACAGCACGAATTTTTTAGGTTAAAAAAAGATCGCAGTTGTCGAAATAAAATCGCAGTCAAAGTGTTAAACCTAGCTATTGAATATTTGAAAAATAATGCAGGTAAACCTGTTTCCAATATAGGTAGGAATATATGTAATATGAACATTGTATGGTTATAAACATTTTATAAAAATTGCAGGCCCGCCCTACTACAATACTATTACTGCTATTACAATGTATGTTTACCTATAATAATATGTCTTTGTTTAATTAATTAATGTACTTAACTGGTGAGTATATAAAGTAATCAATAAATTGGATATTGAAACTACTAAGCGGGAGAAAATATTGAACTGGAACTGTAGGTTCTATTCATTACAATACAAAAATTATTTACTGTGCATCATAATCAAATCATTACAAAAATACATATGCGACAAGTACAATGGGTGGCCTTATCGTTTAGAAGCGATTTCTTCCAGGCAACCTTTTAAAACCTTTTCAATATTTTCTACTTCAATCATTGCCAATGAATGATATTTTCAGAAACTGCGATATGTGCTTGAATTATTGAAGTTTGTTAGCATCTTTATGTAGGGATGCTGCTCTTCTATAAATCTTCAATATATTTTTTGTAAAGTAATCCTTCCTGTCTTATGTTTTTTGCATACTGTGTAGGGGATATCCCTTTAGGAAAGATGCATTGTTATCAAATTTACAATGAAATTTTAACCAAAATAAATATTGATTTACTTGCCTACTTTACCACCGTGAGATTATTCTATAAGTATCAAGCAGATTTTAAGCCTCCGACAACACAAATCAATTAATCACAAGTGGTAACTGGCAACCCTACAAGTTCTGAGCGATCGTGTCTAGAATTCACCTCACCCTGTGCACCTTTGCCCCTCTCGGAATCCATAAGGCCTGATGTACACGATCAACTTGCTGGCTCTTTGCCAGAGCACTATGCATAAACCTCAACTAAACCTCTAAAGTTTGTTAATATTACAAGCCAAAAAGGTAAACATAACAGACCATATACATAGATATATAAGTCATTTATAACGGGATATTTAAATACGTTATCATAAATCAAATCAAAATCTACTAAATATCCCGTTAGAAATGACTTTTGAAGTGGCAGTGCCCGGCCATATCTCGCGAAGAACCGACGGCCGCTGGGGCAAACGTGTTCTTGAGTGGAGACCACGACTCGGTAAACGTAGTGTAGGACGCCCTCCAACCAGGTGGGAAGACGACCTGCGAAAGACTGCAGGTAGATGATGGATGCGGCAAGCTGAAGACACGGCGCTATGGCGCTCATTGGGGGAGGCCTATGTCCAGCCGTGGACTGCTATAGGCTGATGATGATGATGAAATGTCTTTTGTATACGTTTGTAACTATGATGGTTTCAAAAGTTTTATCAGATAGATACATATATCTGCCAGAACCGCATTACGTAATCCCTTTGTGAAACTAAACAATTGTACCTATGTACATAATTAGATTAAAATATTGTAATAAAGAAGCAAAATAATAATATAAGGTGATGAAAATTCTCGTATTAATAAATGTGCCTATTGCTAGAATGAAAAAAAAAATTAGAATTTATATTAACATTATTAGAGTCGATAGATAAAACATGGTCACAAAACAAAAAGAGTGTATTTTTTTTTTTTTTTTTTTTTTTTAGCTTTGGGGTGGCTTTCGTATCACTGCGGCCATGATAGGCCTATTGTGATCGCCACTTTTACATCAGTCCCGAAGCCGTGGCGTTCATAGTTCGCCACTAACCCTTGCAGCTGCTAGGAACTGTAGGATTTTCTTCGGGGTGATGTCTTTCAGCTCGTCTGGGCTATGAGTAAAAGAGTGTAACTGTAATCTAGGCTTCCTAAATATAGAGATTGAAAATCGTGCGCGAAGGCCTAAATCCACGCTCGATCAAAGACATTGTATTCTCCACAATACAGTGTTGAAACTTTCGCAAAGTTCTCTTAGAGCTGCCGCCGTAGTCTCGGTAAATCGTTCTTTCATTTCACTCAGCACAATACAACAGTTTTGTGTTCGATAATACGATGCAAATACAAATCCATACACAAATAATAGTGAACAAACATAGTGACAAAACTTTAATATTCATTACATAACGGCTATTATTTAGTAAAATTGACCCTCATCTTCAGTTTTCCAAGAATTATATTTAAGGGTCCGGCGACCCACGCTTGCAAAAATCGCTCCGAATATCGCTGTCCCTGTTTAACCCTTGCGCCGCGCCTCATGCGTGCGCGATAGCAATATTAGCAGTTCAAAATTTGGTTTGTTCCGTAATACCAAAAATTATGACTGAAAACTTTTTTAATTCTTCACAACGTATTGTTATTCTGTAACTAGACAATATAAGCTATGTTCCTTAATAAATAAAACGTAAGATACTGATGTTTTTAATACGAAACAAATAGCAAGAAAACTTGTCCATTTTCGCATAAAAATGTGCAAAATGCGATTGGCTTTCATTTAATTTTAGGTAAGTATTTTGAAAAAATATATATTTAGGAACCTAGATAAATACTATTCAAATACAAATAATACAATATTATAGTGGAAATATGCTTGAATTGGAAATCATTTTGGTATTACGTTTGTATGAAGAATTCGTCCCTCCGGAGGCCTCTTAAGGCTGTGTATTTAGCTAAAAATGTTTGGATGGTAGATGGATTTTATACAAAAAATTCAAAGCTATGTACATTAAGGCACGTAAAGCAAACTCTGTTTATCGCCGGTGCGGTCTAGACACGAAATTTGCTAGAACCTGAGTATAAAACGCTGTGGTTAGGTGGAAAGCGCTCTAACGTAAACAATATTGCTGTAAACAAAACGTGTCAAATCAGCGTCAACGATGAACATTGAACAAAGATTTTGCGAACACACCCGGAAGATTCTCGCAAGGTCGGACGTTTCGATAATTCAGCAAGTTTATGCAAACTGTTCATAAAATTGATGAATATCATTAAATTGATGATATATTTATAGTATACGAGGTATAGTTTTCCATAGTGATGCTTTAATAAATAATAATAATAATAAATAATGCTGGACAATCCACACAGCATTATCTAGCCCTATGGTAAGCAAAGCTTGTGTTATGGGTACTAGATAACTGATATACATAATACAATACATTACATATATAGATATTTTTTATTATACATAGAAAACGACCAGAACATCCGGAACAAATATCTGCAGGTCGTACACACAATTGTTCAGAGGCGGGAATCCAACCCGCAACCTCCTGCGACGCAGGCGGACCTTCGCCAATCGCGCCACATCGGTCGTCTATAAACAAAACATCGCTTTAAACAAAACATATATTTTTAAACATGATGAACATCGCAGCAATAAATAAAAATTGAGGACACAAAAAGATCCACAAAAGCTCAGCCGCGTATTTTAAACCTTGAACTTTTGCCTTACGGATCTCGCCGCCTAGTTTCGAAACCTCAATCCTTCTTGAGATATTCAGCACGGTAGGTTCTTATTAAACATTCGAATAAAAAGGCAATTTAAAGGTTTGATTATGCAAACTGGTCAAGTTTAAAATTATTGATAATGAACTCTGAGGCCGAATTTGCATTTGAAAAGGTTTATGAGATTTGGGGAATGTGGACAACAATGCTACTTAGGTATTTATGTTAGATAGGGCTAGCAATAGTTCAATAAAACAAAATATGACGTGACGATTAGGTACAGCTATTTCCAATAATGTTATTCTATATCCACAGCAGACAATAAAACTTCAAGGATACCTACTAACTGATAGTGTGACTCATAAGTTGCGGCACGGTGCATTCATAATAATATTTACCACGACTGTATGACAGACATTTGATGCAAATATATTATGGAAATAAATATACGTAATAGCTGCTTACTTTTTATAAAATCGATTCTAATGCCACGTTCTCTCTCTCTCTCTGTCTGTTCCATAATAATTAAAAAATATTTATTTTCCTCAACTGGTTTTCTTAGTGTAGGTAAGGTAGTTGTTACAGTAGGTATGTTTATGCTAAAAAGGCTAGTAAACCTGTATTCAGAGAGGCTGGAGCTTGCTATAGGTTTCAGAGAAACCTTTATTGCAAGTTTCCAGGTTTCCGCCTTCCATGGAAGGTAACCTCCGATATGATCCCGATATTTTGTAGATTTCTGTAGAAAACTTTAAAGAATACAAAACACAGTATTCACAAGAGCGTACAAATTACAAATAGAAGAACGTTTAATAAAATACGCAGAGTGTTCACACTTGTAAGGCGGAAGTACCAAATCAAACAGTGGTAAAACGTGAAAGCGCAAATCCTTTCAGTGGCTCCACGAAACACTGGGCATCGTCGGGCTGTCTCGTTAGCACCATTCACCCTCTCTACTAGCACTCGAGAATCACGAGATGATGTTGTAAACAGTAGGTATTCTTACTACAATAACACTTAAAAACTATTGAATACATTAGCGAAGACACAGATTGGATACCCACAGTACTGAAAGGAATTAAAAAGGCTGTATTTTTTACTCGGCGATTTAGAAAGATACTAAGATACTGGCTGTTGATACATATTGTGTGGTGCTTACAGCTCTGTAGAATACAGGCGTTTTTGTGTTGCTCGTTCGACTGCTGGCTTTATTTTCGCCACCCAACTAGGTTTGCTTACTCGGATGAACTGTGTAAAGGCTATCCCTCTTGTCAGTACTCCATTCACATTGACACATTTCCTTTTTACATTGCTTTGGCTGTTGGGTTTTGTTTTTTCACGTTTAAATAAAAAATAACCTATACAATACAAGATTTTGTTCTACAAGCTGTGTTAGTACCCATATAAGACCGATGAAGTAATTCTCAAACGATTGAGCTGAAATTTGATATTCTTATGTAAGTTTGGACTTCGGTAACAATGCAGTATAATGTCACCATGAAGCTGCTTTGATGATGGAAATAGTTGCCATAAGAACTCCTAATCTAACGACCCGTCGAGTTCGGGTTCGATTTTCATTCCCAAGCACTTTGTCCTGGATGTTATCTAAGCTTGTTATGAAAACTTTTTTTTTTTTTTAAATCGTATACATATGAAAGTCAAATGCCTACAATGTATTCAATCCATATAAGGATCTAAATTAAGTATTTTTTCATTTTGCTCTGAAATATTTGGGTCCGTACAACAACCAATCACATTTGAATTTTGAAAACCGACAACAAAAGGTTCCAAACAATACGGAAGTGCACAATGAAATATGGCCATAAACAATGAATAGCTATGGATTACGAATATAGACACTTATGGCCAGTTTACATTATTCCAGTCCAGCGATCCAGTCCAGTACTGGATTGCTTACTGGAAAAATGTAAACCGGCACTGGAATGAACTGAATCCAGTAAGCATTCCAGTCCAGTAACTGGATTCGCGGTCTACTTTTGAATCCAGTGCGATAAATCCAGTGCAACTGGAATAATGTAGACGGCCAATCCTAAAAAAAAGAAACTGATCTCTTCTTCAAATCATTGTCACCGTAGTGTTCACACTTCAACGGCTTCTAAATAACTGGAATAATGTAGACGTTACAGATCCAGTCCAGCACTGGACTGGAATCTCGCTAGATCACTGGACTGGAATAATGTAAACCGAGCATTAATGTAAATTCTATATCGTCCGAAAGTCCGAACATTCATGAATACTTCCGACATGTAATGGATGATAGATTCCCGAACAGAAAGGACAACGTTGATTGATTGATGCGAGTGATCCATCGAGAGCACTCGATGATCCATTAATTCATTTTGATAATCTCGCAACATCGACGTAACTGGTCAGCGGCTTTAGGAAACAAATAAATATTGAATTTGTTTTGAATAAATACGAGCTTATAATTTTATTCATTGTATATATCAATTTTATTGTTTATTTTTATTTTGCTTTATTCGGAAGACAAACAGTTTTACACACTTAACAGATAACTTAACACTATGATTGCTGAAATCACACGGTATGTGTTTTCTACAAGTGACTAATGCGTAAATCCACATTAGCGCAGCGGCTGAGAAAATACAGATCTGTGTGACTCAGCACAGCCGTAATATTTTTCGAACGAAACGCATGTGCGGCGCAACACAACCGCTATGTAGAGCGGCAGCACGAATTTTATAGGTTAAAAAAAAGATCGCAGTCGTCGAAAAAAAATCGCAGTCAAAGTGTTAACTAATAACTTTATAACCATTTATGAGTCCTCGCATGAAGTAGCTAAAGGATTGCTTGCTTGCAGAGTAAGTGTATCCAGAATGTGGGTACAGTTCCTATATTAAAGGAATCCATCCATACTTACATCTCATTTATTTTTATAAATGCATGAGTTTAGATGTTAAGATGGATGAATAGATGTTTGTTAGTTCTTCACGCCAAAACTACTGAAAGGATTAAATGCTGAAATATTGCATTGATTTAAGCTTGGAATCAAATATCTAAAGGCTATTTTTGTATCCCATAAATGAGTTCCCATGGGATATAAATTTTTCATTGACGACCGATGTGGCGCGGTGGGTGAAGGTCCGCCTGCGACGCAGGAGGTTGCGGGTTCGATTCCCGCCTCGGAACAATTGTGTGTACGATCTGCATATATTTGTAACGGGTGTTCTGGTTGTTTTCTATGTATAATAAAAGATATCTATCTATGTAATGTATTGTATTATGTATATCAGTTATCTAGTACCCATAACACAAGCTCTGCTTACCATGGGGCTAGATAATGCTGTGTGAATTGTCCAGCATTATTTTTAAAAATAATATAAATATAATAAAATAAATGACCTTAAAACATTTTCATAGAAAAAACTTGTGCGAAGCCGCGGGCAGAAACTAGTAACGAATTTCAATGCAGCTAAAAAAAATGCCCTAGCTGGGACCCTGTTTGTATATAAATAAATCACAGCAGGTAAGCTTCTCGTTTTTCATTGCCCATATTTTGAAGAATCATCCTCTTTTTTATTTGTTAGCCTTGTAGAAAATTACGTGTAGGTACCCAACCGTATCCGCCTTATTTTAATAAAACATGTTCTAAACAGGTGATATCCAGTATATTTTCTATGAAGCCTGTTTTAATATATTTGAATAATTGATTTATGTAGGCAATAGCAGATTTAGACGACCGGTCAACGGAACCAAAGCTCATCCAGCCTAAATACCGTGGAGCCAATGCATTATCATATACATTTATATTTGGGAAACCCAAAAGGCATTCACAACAATCACATAGAGGTTCTCAGGCAGGTAAGCTGTCCTAAGCATTAGGGTAGATTCACGGTCACAAAAGGATCGAGTAAATCAGACCTAGCAGGTAGAATTTTTACAATATCATTTGAATGACTAGTGCGAGAGACAACCATTCATTTCATTGAGGTTTCGGCATGGTAAAAGGTAAATTTCGGTGAAATTTCTTGTCACGGCCTGTTGTAAATCAAGCTTGGAAACTCGAACCTGTTTGGCAAAAGAGTTTGGCTTTGGACAGCTTTCGGAATAATTTCAGAATTATTATATCACTCGATCGTAGGTACATAGATGTGAATGTCGTAATATTACCTACATTACAATAAGTACATGTAGGCGTAGTAGAATGCGGCGAAGTAAATAAAATAGAAAGATGCAATTTCATACAAAATACAATAATTAAACAGTAATAAAAAAAAATAAAAACAAACAATAATAAAACACAGTTCACAAAAAAATAAGTAAATAAATAATGAAGTACTTCGTAACTTCAGGATTTTTGTTTACTACTATGATTTTTTAATTCTCTTTTATTTCGTTCCTGTAACAGAATAGTAAATAAAAAACCAAATACCTATTCGATGAATAATGTAACTGGAAGGAAGAGGTTGCGGGTTCGATACCTTTGGGAGAAGCTATAAATTATAATGTACATATATTGTCTATGATGCTCGTCTAACTAAGCTCCAGATGTGCCTAGTTATTTTTTTTTAATTTACAACCGCTCTGCATGTCCAAAGAGTGTCCGTTATAGCTGACACACAGACACGAACATCAATCAACATCTGCTGAGTTTTTGCGAAGTGAGCAGAATCCCGTTCCACGATAACAGTGTTCAGTAGATTATGGACCAGTATTAAGAGAAACGGAAAGTCTTCAAATTACTTTGGGTATCGTATCCCGAAAATCTCATCTTCCCTGTTGGGTAATGGCGTTACGTAAAAGGGAATATGTTTTAATTTCTTGTTAACACTTTGACTGCTGAAATCACACGGTATGTGTTTTCTACAAGTGACTAATATGCGTAAATCCACACTAGCGCAGCGGCTGAGAAAATACAGATCTTTGTGACTCAGCACAGCCGTAATATTTTTCGAACGAAACGCATGTGCGGCGCAACACAACCGCTGTGTAGAGCGGCAGCACGAATTTTTTAGGGTAAAAAAAAGACCGCAGTCGTCGAAAAAAAATCGCAGTCAAAGTGTTAATAAACAACGTGTACAGATAAAAATTACTATCGGTATAAAGTAAGTGAACTTCGTGTGCGCAATCGTCGTATCGGCAGGCCCGTTAGCAGAAGCATTGGTGCGGAATTGTGGGGTGTCAGTGTCAGTTGAGTCGTAGAGACTTGTGATATTCCGTCAAGAAAATTGTCTCTATGATGACTTTCAGTGAACCAAGGAATAGCTTTCTTGGACTTTATATTTAAAAGTTCTTAATAGGAAGTTCTATGTTCTAAATCAGAAACAGGTAGATAGACACTTTGGAGTTCACCGATGGCAAATTACAAATAGAGGCTGGAACTCAATTGAGTAAATCTTTGTTTTTATTGCAGAAGGGTTTAATGGAAACATTTCTTCGAAAGTGATTAAACGAACCATCTATCTAGTAAAGGTCTAAACAAGACGGATGCAAGCTTATAGAAAAGACTGAAAAGACCTTATTCATAAGTTGACGTAGCCTGCAGTTAGTACAAGCTACGTTATGAATAAGGTAGTTTTTTTTGTATATATAGTAATATAGACTTATAACAGCACATATATTATAACAAACTATGTCAACCACCTCACACCTTAAGCAGGCTACTAGAACTATTTTAAAGTAATAAACTCTTGTTAATATCCCAAGCGGAGGCAGTTAGCAAGTGCCGGTTCTAGAACAAACTAAGTTGCTTAATAGCTAAACCTGTTAGTCACTTGAACGAGCGACAGGATTTAGATCGAGATTGGCGGTTACAATTTAAGGTTATCTTTCTTTTGGTATGAATTTTTGAATGGCAACATATACATATAATAATAACAACTATATAGGAAACAAGGCGACCAAAATCAGGCTAACATTCAAGAAGACTAATATGTAATAAAATTACCTAATACATACCATAGGTAGGTACTTTATAAACCGGTTACTAAAAGTTAATATAGAATCCATATTTTATTCTAAGAAAATGTCTATAAACATGAAAGCTTTCTAAGCATATAAATACAAAAACAAACTAGAGAGGACGTATAGACATAAGGTACCTACTTAGCAATAAAATATGACGCTAATAACGGATATTGTGCCCTTGAAAGGACAATTTCCGATTCCATGATAAGTGCATACCTGAGTAAAATGCAAATAATCAATCGTTATAAATGGTAGAAAGCGCCAAGAGATTAACCAACATTGATATTCTATGAGGAGAGTACAGAAGCCACAACACTTATTATGTGTCATTCAACCTCATCGAGCCGTCACGTTTTCACTTTTGCCATAAAACATTTTCCGCAAACTCACGAGCAAACTCCTTGTGATCACAAAATGGCGTCGGTAAAAACGCGCGAAACGCGAGCTGATGCATCCGCGAATGTTGCGTTTGAATAACAATGCGGAATACGTTATCTTGTTTTTCTCCGGCTCGGCTGGTAACCGATTTATTTCACTGCTCTATTTTTATTTGATTTTGTTGTTAGAAAACTAACAGTAGACACCAATAAAAACAAGCTCTATAAAAGTAGAGCTTAGTATTTGGTGACTGAGATTGATAACCAAATGAAAATTTAACACGTCAGTTGGTAAAATACGAAAACATTAAATCTGTATTTTGCATCTGATATGACCGACTGAATAGAGTACTAGACCATAATTTACTAATTTCACAAGGAGAGCCAAAGACAGAGCTCAATGATAGGATAGCGTCGACGTACGTAGGTACGTACAGCAATGTATAGCACAATACGTTGATTAGGAACATTGAAAAAATCTGAAGTAGTGCAGCAAAAATCTAATAAAAACCGAGTAGAAGTTACAAATCTATAGCACATGGAGCGTGCCGCAATATCCCGAGCAGCGAGTTCCAAAAACATTTCTCAACTTTGCCGCACGCCAGCTATATTACAATGCCAATGTTACAAGGAAAAGTGCCAACATAAACGAAACGCGAACTCGCACTTTCGTGAATTGCAACAAATACCAACTTACCCCGTTATCCTATTTCTTAGAGTAGCCGATTGGCTGATTGTTATTAGTATCATGTAGAGTCGCCAAAAGCTAAATGCGTAAACTAACGGCTTCGGTTCATTGAACGGTAAGTGCTGCCGCTAATAATAATGGACACCTGCTTTAAAGGGGAGTTTCTGTGCCAAATACGGGGCAAGCAACTATAGAAATGCAGGTAGCGTAGCTTTTAAAAGGTTTCGAAATAGAATCAATAGCACCTGAATTTATGATTTAGTTTCAGAGTAATTTCCTTTCACGTCCTGATGACCCCGTTCTAAAAGAAAAATCTTTTTGAAATACGATATTGTGAGTCATTGCTTCGTCATACTACTTTTACGTTTCTGAGAAGGTATAACTAACTGTAGATATATGACAAATTCATTCAAATTTCTGCGTGGCAATACCATGCAGAAAATGAGTATAGAAACGCGAAAACAAACTATGTTTTTTGTGGGTAATATATGTTTTAGTTGCCTTTACCGACAGGCTTGGTTTCCACATAATTATGATAAGCGACATTTGTGGCTAATAAACACTAACTTTTACTTTTCGTGACTCAACAAGATAAACTGAAATAGTGGCGGTTCAACATTTTTTACGCAAGACACCCCAGGAGGTTGTAAAATGTACTTTATGGTCAGTTTCTCCGGTGATCATGAGTTTGCCCGTACCATTGATGCGGGTAACAGGTGGAATAATACGGGTATAATGTCTTAACTTGCCCCATTTGCAGGGAAACTTTATCACCCGCGATGGATATAATACGTCTGCCTCTTCATGCTTTCTTTCATGTTTTACTCCTTTAGTCAAAGGTTACCACACGTTATCCACACGAGCAAAAACATTAACCTTTTACAAATGGCCCTTTCTGATTGTTAAAATAAAGAAATAAAGAAAGCCCTTATGTAAACTAAAAATACTTTTACATGATCATACCTCGTCGAACTCGTTTGCACTGTCGACTTCCTATTTTCTAACGAGATTTTTTACAAAAACGAGAAGCGAGCGCGTGGCCTTCTTTCGCACTGTGGAAAAATACGAGTTACAATACTATGTAGCACGGGAGTTAATGTAGGTGTTACATAGAAAGGGCAATGGACTCCAGCTGGCTTACACAAATTACCTTCCTAGGACGCTCGACTATTATTTGAGTCAATAACCACGCTTACTCACGGATGAAATAATCTAAGAATAGAATAGAATAGAACATATTTATTTGCGTTTCTTATAAAATAATACAAATTAAGAACTTATAATAAAGGTTGAAGGTTTTAAGGTTTTCTCAATGACAGTCTTATCCACATTGATTCATCGGAAGCAATAATGTTTCAAGCTACAAACTTGAAATCGAATTGGATTGCGAACTGCGATACTTTCGCACTAACTTTGTCGTCGGCTTGTTACAACGTTAGCGCTGCAATGCCGTGGTCCATAGTACAATCGTAACCAGTGTTTCTTTAATGTCTGTCAAACACAAAAATAAATTACAAGTACCCCCTTATTTTTATAGATAGATAGAAAGAAAGAAAGAAAATACATTTATTGATTCACAAATAGATACAGCATGTTACTAAATAATAATAATCTATAAGTAAACAAGAACATAAAGAAATAAATAAAATTAACTACGTATGTATTATATAAAAGCAACAAGCGACTCTACAAAGCGAACCAATAGGTCCTGTCTCAGCATAATGTTGCTTCTCCATAAGAAGTAGAGCTACGCTGGTTTTCTGACAGAACCATTGGCGCGCATAGATAGACAGAGAACACTGTATTATACCACACAAATGAGAAAAAATACTTAGAATAGAGGAAGTATAGAGTACGGCCTTATCACCGAGTTCGATCTCTTCCGAGCAACCTATAATGGATTGGCCATGAATAGACGGTGGCACTATAGATATTTAGATTTAAAAAGAAAACAAATACCTTCTTTATAAACATTATCATAAACCACAGACATAAAACAAGGCTATCAAACTTTTTAGTAGGTTATTTAAAGTATTTATCAGACACAATATCTTCATGCCTTGTCAACTAAGGCTAATAGATTTGATACAATTCAATTGATGCGAAAAATCAAACAGTGATCAACAAGACGCAGGTTAATTTGTCTTCATAAAACTGAAGCAACTGTAGTTGGTTATAATTCATGTTTAACACCTGCTGGAATCACTTTCCACGACCAAATTAAAGCCGCACTGAACGGTCCCATACATGAATGGAAAGCAGGGGTTTTAGAGTAATGGCACCGGATACTGACGCGTTTCTGAAGCTCTATGACGGCCACGACTACTCTGTCTCGAGTGTAGCGACTAAGAAAGAAAGAAGAATCGCTTTTAACCCGATGATTTCACCGGAAACATATGAAAGTGTAAGAACAATACAACGCGCGTCAATGACTTTCCCGCGGTTCACTAATCACCAACCAGTCACCAAATGTATAGCTACAGACAAGATAATTGTCTGCAACGCTACTCGGTACGAGCGAAAACGACACACTGACCGACAAAGTCCTTTTAGCTATCTCGTCTACTGGAACCTACTTAGTGACCGATGAGCTCTCTCATTTTAATTACACTGTTCTAACTTCTTTTTTATTTCCACCTGTATAAAGTTCTTGTTTGTTTGACTTAGTATATAATATCATACATATCCCGTTATTTAACTTTTGTGTTAATAACATTGTTAGTTCTGACTTCGTATTTGTTTGATGCATTGCAATAAGACCTCGACTGGTCAAGGATTTTCGTTTGATTTAATCCCAATCGTGCCTAAAAGGGTTTCACCTTTTAGAAGGCCAGCACGACTTACGGACATGTAAAGGCAGTGACAATTTGTTGGTTGAACTAATTTCAAATCAAATAACTTATCGAGTTCTTTGTCGACTGTTAAGTTGATTTTTCTTTTTATTTCGACAATGATGAATGAATTTACAACAAAAATGCGCGGTTCGTCGCCCGATTGTATAACCATTGTCAGTGGACAGTGACCAAACCACTCTCGCCAAAACTATGAAAGATTTTACTCGAGATAATTTATCTCTTTCACTGTGATATGAATACGTCATCATAAATGACGTGTCCATTGCCACATGAGACAGTTATACAGAAATAACTGTAAATTCATTGGCTTACTGTTTTTAATAATTTTACAGTTCATTTTACTAAACTGGATTTCTAATGCATGAAAATAAAGATGAAATTCAAGATTTTATTGTTTGACGTGCATGATCTTGATCATAGTATGATCGAACCCTGTAAAATTAAACTTCAACAAGCTTTCAAATATAAGGAGTGCATCAGACTATTTGAATTCGTTTTTACAACGAAAATTGTGCTTAAATTGCACCGTAAAGCCGAAACCGTAAAATCAACCAACAACCAACTGAAATCTAAAAGAGAAATGGCAAGGGGTCTCCTGTTGTCGTATCTTCGGACAACTTGACAGTGTCCAGTGATAGGTAGAGACTACAGGCATTCCGTTCTTGGTGTCACGTCCTCGTACGTGTATAGAGTCCGGCGACGTATCACGTACGGACTTTCCACCGCTACACAAACAGAGAAACAAATGAGTCGTCGGCTCAGGGTTTTATTCGTGTACAACTCCTACGCTTTTTCCTCTAAAATGTGTTGTTTTGTAGACCTACCTTTGTGGTTTTCGTTTAACGAATCCCATCTCTTTTACGTTTCATGCTTTTTCGGGTAGGCTTTGAAATAAGAATGAGTCAAATGCGCCAGACCAAAACCAACTAGCATCAGAATCTGGCAACATTATTGTATATATACTTGTCTATCATAAGTTCAAGCAGCAAAAAACTAAAAGAGAAATGCAAATAACTGATTCTAATCAATACTTACGACCTAGATTCCAGCAGTTATCTCCGTATTTAAGGCTGGCGTAATCATAGTCACCGCTTCCGCCATCTTTCTTACGTTCCGTTACGTGCACACGAAGTGATTCTATGTATAAACTGATCAAGTGATCAGTCATATCGAGTTATTGCTTTGTTGATTATTGTCGGCTATAACAACCATTAAGATTTCGTAACACTCGATGCTAATAAAACGTTTAGGTCCATAGCTGATTTGCTATAATAAATTTAATTCTCATTGAAAAATATTTTCGCTGTGTCGCGTTAAAAACAAATGAATGTAGTGCCTATGTGGCTTAAGTAAGCTAGATGATATGATGCTACTACCATGTACAAAAATTAAACCCAATATTACGAAAATGACAATGTCACACTTACGTAAAACGAGGCGGATAATTTCGCTTGCAAACGATAAAATCTTCATTGTACGTACGAGCTCTGCTTCTCGTTGCATAAGAAATACCTACAGGCATGTCTAGAGGTAGTAAATACGAAAGGATATAAATTAGATTTCAGAAGAATGCTGGTAATGAAGCTGAGCAAATAGTACATACCTAAACAAAACACGACGCCTTGAGTGTTTTATAAACAGAAATCCATAGGTGTTAATGGAATTATTTCCTATAGCAATTCCTGCGTTGCCACTATTTTTTTTCGATATTACATAACTTTTATTGCACAGATTCATAATTCAACGCTCATTTCACTTCCATTGCTAGTAAAATATATCCTTATAATTTAATTCTATTTACAACTGACTTTTTTATTATCTTTACAGGTAATTGCCATTTGCAAGGAATCGGAGGAAAGGAACAGGAAACGATAAAAGAAAAAACAGCTGAGCTGGTATCGTTACGCAAAACACTTTACCGTGTTTCTTTATTTATACATATTTCATTCGAGAACAAAGTTATAAGGATATCGTTTTACATATTTTTGTGCATCACGCGTTGCTTTGCTACTGTTCTCAGATGTTCGGTTCATATGTTCATATTAAATATGTAGGTTTATTTCAACACTTTGACTGCTGAAATCACACGGTATGTGTTTTCTACAAGTGACTAATATGCGTAAATCCACACTAGCGCAGCGGCTGAGAAAATACAGATCTGTGTGACTCAGCACAGCCGTAATATTTTTCGAACGAAACGCATGTGCGGCGCAACACAACCGCTGTGTATATAGAGCGGTAGCACGAATTTTTTAGGTTAAAAAAAAGATCGCAGTCGTCGAAAAAAAAATCGCAGTCAAAGTGTTAAGTTTAATATTAAGTGGTAGTTAGTAGCGTGTTGGCGCATCTTATGAATGTTTGTTTTTAGTTAGTGTATTTTAAGTTTTTTTTTATTTCTTTGTCGCTTTGGTGTCCAACTGTTAGGCATTGTAAATATTTTATCAATAAATAAATAAAAATAAAATATTTAAAGTCAACTAACTTTAAACGTAACTTATAGGTGGACTAATAAAAGCCACGACGTCCGGTTTGCTTTCCAGGAGTTTAACAAATACAATACAAATACGCAGATATTGCACATCAAGAAGAAAAAAAAACGGTAAAGAACAAACAAACAAAGATGCACAATGGGCGGATTATAATCTTGTCCTTTAAACTATTAGAAACTAGAATGGCTTTAACAAAAACTACAGTTATGTAAGTAGCAATTCTGACACCGATTCCAGAGGCCGAAGAGCACTTAGCACGTACAAACACACAGTGCAAAGAAAAAGCGAGACCCTCTCACTTTCTTCGAATCATATCAAATTCTGACCCATGTGAAAGTAACTGGAATACCGCCCATTATTTATTGCTTAGTTAGATATATCTGATAGTTATCGAATTGTCAATTAACTTTCGTAAGTTCCAGCTATTGAACATTGCTTGGATATTATTCTTATTGCTTACGAAGTCGACGTAGAAAAACATTGCGTAATTTTCGTAGAAATGTTCGATGATTATAACCTTGGTAAAGATTATTTATCTATCGCGTACCTAGTGATTTTATTTCTCTACGGCTTAATCGCGTTGCACGTTATGAAACACAAAATAATGAAACATAAAGTAACAAACAAATCGCGAAAGTTTAAAAAGTTCAATGAGCTGGTTATTCGTAAGTCTGCCATTTCAGTGCCAGAAATTTCACTGCGTTGGAGACAATACCTATGACAATAGAGGCTACATAACCTTCATCTTAATATAGACGAAGTAATATGATGCCTTGAATCGTCATCACCATCATAACGACTCGGTAAACGTAGGACGCCCTCCGACCAGATGGGATGACGACTTGCGAAAGACTGCAGGTAGATGCTGGATGCGTCAAGCCGAAGACAGGGCGCTATAGCGCTCATTGGGGAGGCCTATATCCAGCAGTGGACTAATATAGGCTGATGATGATGATGATGATAACCTTTATCTTAATATAGAATATAGACGAACGACAATACTGGTTTACTGATATAACCAGTAATGTAAGGAGTCTATTGACAAACACTTGGACACTTGTCTCGATCAAGATTATGTTAATTGCCGTTTAGATGTCGAAACACTAATCTAATCTAATAGTTGTGATGCAAACGGAGAGCCTGCTCTTTAATCAGTAGTATTTAATCACATAATTATCACTAATCAGTTACCCTAGATTTGTATTAGTCTATATTAGTATGGATGTTTGTTACTCTTTCACGTAAAAACTACTGAATGGATTTTAAAGAAACTTTACAATAATATAGTTTATACATCAGAATAACACATAGGCTACAATTTATAAAGATATATTGTATATTATTCAAAATATCTATCACCACGCGTGTGAAACCGCGGGGCGCAGCTAGTTACACTATATTATAAATGCGAAAGTTTGGATGTTTAGATGGATGGATGGTATATTTGTTTACTTCTTCTAGTCATAACAGGGAGTTTTAGGCCTTAATCAGATCCCATGGGATATAAACAACTTTATAACGTTTCTATAGAAACAGTGCGTGCGAAGCTGCAGGCAGAAACTAGTTTACTTATAAAAATTACAACTATATATTTTTACTGTTTACCCAGTCCTATTAAAATATTTGACATTAACAATTCAGTTAGGTGTAGTTACGGGACTTAATCGGACACAATTCTAGTAGTAAGAGTCGACCCTTTTCGTCGGATCTTCGACTAGTCGTGTAACCTACCAGGGGAAGGGCAGCAGTTTCTTTCTGTGTATTTAACCTCCACTGCGATCACCTAGCCGCCAAATAACGCAACCCCCCATGTTTTTATTTTATTTATTGTTTATATGTATGTATGTAAGGGACAGGTTTTTTCATAGCAGATATAGTGTTATTGAGGTAGTTAATTTGAGAGATTCGCAGTTAATTGGCGGCAAGCGACTTTTTTATTTTCGTACACACTTAATAGAAACCATCACTCTGTTATTCAAGCCATTAGCCGTTAGAAAGCAAAACAAACTGTGTGAGAGGAATAAAATTACCGAAGCATCGCACAGTCAATATAAATAGCTAATTAAATAACCGAAAACAATTGAATAAATTCTGCATTCGACATTTCATTTCCGTGCCGAAAAATTTCCAACGGAAATTCTGCTTGTGACGGTAGTTTGCAGAAGTCTTGAGTTGTATTTCTATACTAATATTATAAAGAGGAAAGATTTGATTTTTTGTTTGTTTGTAATGAATAGGATTCGAAACTACTGGACTGATTTGAAAAATTATGTCACCGGCATGCTAGCAACACTATCCCCGGTGAACATTAGGCTATATATATTTTTTTTTAAAGTTAGGGATCCGTACTAAAACCGAGTGACGCCGGGAAAGTCCGCTAGTCATTTTATAAACAGCATCTGCAAATTACATTGTCCTAGAATATTTTGTTGATGATTATGAGTACGGAGAACTTAAAATGAAATGGTCAGAAAAAAATTTAAGACCAATATTAAATATCAAAGTAATAGTATAAAGCTATTATATTGGCTATGCAATGTTTTATAAAGTACCTATAAAAACTAATACATAATTAATAATAACATTAGACATAAAAATAAATAAATAATTACAACGCGGAAAAGCCACCTAACACGTCATTTCATGTAATTTTTCATTCAAGTATCTATTATGAGTTGATATATGACGACCTCTGTGGCGCAGTGGGTGAAGGTCCACCTATTACACAGACGATTGCAAGTTCGATTCCCGCTTCGGGAAAAATGTTTGTAAGATCTGCAGATATTTGTTCTGGGTGCTCTGGTGGTTTTTCTATTTAGAATAAAAAATATCTATCTATGTATGTATTATGCTATGTATATCACTTATAATGACACAAGCTCTCTTTCTTTCTTTCTTAGCATGGGACTAGATAATGCTGTGTGAATTGACCAACATTATTTATTTATTATTGATTAAAACATTTTGTATTTGTATCATACCTATTTGTAACAACATAACCGAATAAATGATTCAAATGTTTTGTATGTCATTGAATTAATATTCCATCGACATCCAGGACAGATTTGATGACATTCCCGTTGTGGTGATCCTCATTCATATAACGGGTACTCGAAACGGTAACCCGCTTTGTTTATAACCGCAGAAATAGTATCGGATGGCGGTAGACCAATATTCGATTGGATAAGCACTAGCCACTGAATAATAAAAAATAGCTATTGAAATAACGTAAAAATTTAAAATGCATGAAACTACATGGGCGATCATGTAGTTTCATTGCAATAGGTTCTCGTAATGAGCGCAGATAAAGTATGCGGTCTGTTTACTTGGCTAAAAACTCTGCGGACCAATGATGGTCGGCGGACTCTGGTGGTCTCTGGAAGCACCTAAAGTGTTCGCAAAGGACTCGAACTGCAGCTCCATTTTTATCTACTTCAAAATGTCTAAGTCAACACGTCGGTCGATGTTTTTTTTAGGGGCTTATGTAATTTAAATAAATATTTTAATTACTTTCAATTTAGTTATTTTGATTACTGGAGTTGGAGATGAAACTCAATGTGATGGAACATTGATTTTGATCTCCAACCGCGATAAAAAAGATTCGGATCGCTTCGCTCGCCGAAAAAAATTTTATGCCAGGATAGTCCCCATTTAGGGTCACCGCAACAAATTGCACAGAAATCATTATCATCAATAACAAAATACATAATTTTTCGTGGCTCGCTCCACTCTTTATAAAAGTTTATGCGTTTGTAGAAGTTTGAGGGCGGCCCTCCAAAAGAATTTCGGGCTACGGCTTTGTCGTAGGTATCCAAGAAGTTAGAAGTCCGCAACCTATAGCTAGCATCTATATGTGCATAGTTTCTGCTTGAAATAATAATTTAAACGTTTGGGAAACATACCATCTGGACCTAACTAGCTAGCTTCAGAGTCACTCACGTGAACATAATGGCTGTCCTCGAGGGGACATTTCAACACAGCAGTGTTCATTGTATAATTGTACCTACCCTGAGCTTAGAACAATGCCATATAGAAGAACATTTAATCATACAAGGAGCCCGTTGTATTATGAAAAATGATGTCGTAAATTTTAGTGCCTACTTTTGTTAGTAAATGAAACGTGAATTAGTAAGTTACATTTTTGGAAAAAAAATATGTATCTGACATAAAGTTGAAGACTTTAACAAAAGTAAAAGTATTCCAATGTAAAAATATAAGAATTTTTACAATTAAGATGTAGGTTATATCAGGTATAATAGGTAACTTCTTGTCTTAAATAATCGCTCGAGAGTCTTAAACTGAACGCGCCCTGATTCTACTGATTCTCGGCGCGCTCGGCGCGGTGCACAATGTTAGGTACATAGTACCATCCTACTAATATTATAAACTCGAAAGTTTGTATGTATGGATGTTTATACCCCTTTCACGCAAAGAGCATCAAAACGGATCGGGCTGAACTGCTTTGCATTCAGGTAGTTCCAAGCCCGCAATAAAACATAGGCTAATTTTTATACCACTAACCAGTTCCCATGGGATAGAAGTAACCTTAAAACGTTTACATTAGACAACGCGTGCGAAACCGCGGGCAGAAACTAGTAAATAAATAATAATGTACGATAATGAAGCTTCGTACTCGCATCAACCAGTTAGCATTTGGTTCAATGGATAGAACGTCGACATAGCTGTGAAGTATACATTCAAACTCGTTAAAAGATAAAACCGCCCTGCAGAATCGGCTGGCGATGTCACCAATTGAATTTCAAGCTTCTATCTACTAGATCCCCGCAATCTTCCAGTGAGCTATTAGCAGTGCGACTGGTCGGTTCTATTAATAGATCTAATAGGATTAGAACTGAGACTGGGGCTCGAGTTGAACTGGTTACGGTCCTGACTGACCGCAGGTTAGGTAACTTTGTTTTCTGTAGCTATTTAGAGTTTAAAGCGATTTTGATGAGTTTATTCTAGAATTCAAGATATTTTTGGTAAACAAATGCATGTACATATGAAAATTTTACTCAAACTGATAACAATAACAAAAAAAACAAGGTAACAGCAATTTTAAGACTTAAAACAAAAACTTAATAGCGCATAGTTGCACAAACGCAGCAAAAATGATGCAAATTCAAGTTTAAAAACAAATTAAAATATTTTTTTTTAGGTTTAAACAAAAATACATAAAGAATAAAAATAGAAAAGAGTATGGTACCCACAGATGGTACCCAATAGTAATCCAGCAAGATCGTTGAAGAAGTCCTAACAAAAGCAATTCACTTAAAAATATATATTTCATCCAAATATTTTCTCATAACAGCAAAGATCCCTTCCACACAATCACAGAGACAAGAATCTTTTATATCTAACTTAAATACCAAAGTGTAGGCATTCCATTCCACGAATTGTCGCGTTGGAAACCCGTTCTCTGAATAATGTTTGCGCATTAAATCTAATGTTGGAGATGTTTCTAAAAAACGTTTGGAAGTCACATGGCTCGCCTCGGAATAATGCGCGTTTGAGTATGGAAATGAGAAACGAGCTATTTTAAATATGTCTCAACTTTGCTATTCAAAGCCCATTTCTAACGGGTATAAATAAGTGTAATATAGAACAAACTCCAAACGAACGCTACTGTTAAGGTACTGACTGGCGTTACGGGGCGTAATGTAACGTGATAAGCTTGTCGCATACCTCACGTGCTTTTAAACATACAGACATATACATCTGAATGGTAAAATTCAGATATATTTTATATTAAAAAAGTTTAAAGCCCATATTTGAACGAACATTTATGTGTCGGGCGGTATTGGATTAATGTGCGCAGAAACACAGCGAGCGTTTGTGTAGTCAGTACGCGAAATAAGTCGCTCGCAACGAGCAACGAAACGGACTTTAGCACACGGTGGCGTAACATAAAATGCTCGCTGCGAATTTCACGTTACGCCCCGTAACACAACACAGTTCAGTACGCAGCTTAAAAGTTCAAATAACACGGTTTTAATTCCCCGCAAATACTTTACTTATTTGCATAACCGAGTTAATAGAAGCGTGAGAGGCTATTTCGAAAAACACCTGTTATTATTTTTTTATCATAAAAATAAGCAGGCCAAAGCTAGGCTCCCATAATGACAAACAATGGTCAATTAAGTAGAGCGTCTCGACTCTCGACCTGTTTGTAACCAACGTGAGAAAAAGTCCGAATTACAACACCTACTTTTAAGACTTGAGTTTTCGTAGGTCTACATATGTATGTACATACTGCTAGAAGATGCTTATCTTTATTCGGAGCGTTGAATGAACAGAATCCAGGCTTCACGCCAATCTTCCACTGAGAAAGGGAATAAACCTTGATGAATGTGTCAATGATCAAAGATTTTAAGATGATTGATGTTTATTCTAAGAGGTAAGAATAAAGATGAGGTAAGAAGAGAAAATAAATTCTTTTGAACCCATAGATAGATAGAAATCACTCTATTATACCACACAAAACAGAAATAAATGCTTAGAATAAAGATAGGGCTTATTCGTCAACTCGCGGGCGTGAAAATCCAAATCACCCGCGAGTTGGCACCTTCCAATCTTATCTATTTTTTCTGTCGTCAACTCGCGTGCACATCATAAACGGGGCTTTGTACAGTCAGATGAATAAACGAAAACTGCCAAGACAAGACAAGAAATATAAAAGGCGGCCTTATCGATATCTATCTCAAATTATCATTAGTATTTATTCGATTTTGCTGATAATTTGTTTTACACTGCTGAGCCTTGGGGAAATATATGAATGGCATAACCGCTTTGCGCGCCGATGATGAGTGAAGACGTTGTCGTGTGTGACTCCTGAACATCCAACAATCCAGCTGGCCAGAGACCTAATGTCCTGGTTTGTCTGTCTTATGGCGTGAAATAGTCTTATGGTGGTATTTTCTTCCCCGAAATTAGCAGAACAGTTCGTATTTGCCATTATTTAATTTCTACGAAAAAATTAACTATCTACCTAAAAATTAACTATATACCGCCAGAAAATGATCTAAAGATTGTTTAATATCGCACGGTATTACTAGCTTCTGCCGGCGACTTCACTCGCGTTTTCGGAAAAAAAGAAGCCTATGTCGATGAGATAAGTAGGTAGTCATATATTACCTTGTAATTTGTATAATCTATTCAGGTGTGAAAAGGTAAAATACGAGTACATAAAGAGAGGCATGTTACTTTCACATTTGTAGTAATGAGTATGAATTTGGTATGGAGCCCGGGTGAAAATATTAAGCAAAATCCTTTTATTAGTGGTTAATATAATCTTCTTTTAACAATAATAATTTTCACAGACCCTAAAGCACCCCAGAGAGACAGAGTATTGCATAATTTTGAACGTCGCGTTGCAAATGTATCGAAACTGATTCGCTCGCAGTAGAAAACTCGTCTTTAAAAGAACCCCAAACGAGACAATTCAAATACAGACTGGGGCTCTTTTACGTTGCCCTTTTACCGTGTCCTAAGGTCTAATTGGTAGCTAATTTTAAGCAGACTCTAAACGAGTTTTCGGGCTTAGAAACGTTTGCTCAGCGAATGCTGACTCAAGGGTTCACGTTTGTTGAAACTTGGCTGAGAGAGCTGCTTTCTGTAATTTGGTAGGCACTTAAAAATGTCAGCTGATCTTTGTGAAAAATAACAATTTACGTTGAATATAAGAGAGTGTATTTAATAACTATTAGGTATTAAATAACTCTGGCTTTGTTAAACACTCTTTACTCATCATAGGTAATTTTCTTAGTTAGGGATCTTACCTACAACACAAGCACTACTCGTAAGTCTTCTCGAAAAATTGTTTTAGATGTTGCCTTTTCTGATTTAATTATAATTGAAAATGTATTTATTTCAGACAAAACATCAATTTTGTTAGTAACACCTATCAAAGAAAATTAAAATTTATAATTTATAATTAATTTTTAATTCGAACAGAAATACGAATTAAAAATGCATTAAAATTTAACAGCTACTGTGAAAACTGGTAAATTAAAACCAACAACGGCGATCGAAGTAAACATCGCTTCGTTAGCTCATACTACTTCATTACGATTAATACGTTCGTTTAAACCGTCCTCTTTACCCATAAAAGCCGTAATCCCGCGAATGCATGCGTGAAATTCGAATAAAACCGCAAACTTTCAGCAAATAACACCGATCTGGGTTCTAATTAAAATCAGCAATGATACTGCGGGGACAATGGTGTGCCCGCATTCGTAATCCCACTATCGCGATGTCACGTCACTGCTGAAGTCACACAGATAAAAACAATGCTTCCAATGGTTCTATTGGCTCTTCTATCCCGGCTTATCTCTTATCTGTTACGGCTGGATTTGTACAAATATAGCCTTAATTATCGGCTATTCTAAGGGTCTTTATCGCGCTCACCTTTATATATCCCTATTTTAGAACGCGTTGAGCTCACGGTCTATTGAGTATGTAAGAGATGTCGGTCCATTGAGTATTAAGCAGATAGGTACTTAATGCTGGTAGGTCTCTGTTTCTACGTTAATGGTGTTTATGGTGGTCAACAGTGATGTTGAATTATTTATTTAAAGAAAAGGAAACCCGCAATTTCTTTTAAAACTACTAAAATTACTGGCTAGCATTCTTTTCTACAAATATATTTCCTAAATAATTTAGAAAATGTCTACTAAAAACATTGGGAAATAGTTTTATAGGTACTTTGATATAATGCGTATTAGGACCTATAAAATGTTTCTTCCCTATACAAAGATACTATTTTCTTTGAAGTCACCCTTGTCACTATTTGCCCTCAGGAGGTTTCTAACTAGAATTTGGCGACTTTTATATTTTCGCCCTCTTTATTTGAACCTTTACTTTGTTACTGACCTCAACAGTCTTAAAAATGCCACCAACATCGCTAAAATAAGAGAAAACACGTGTTTTCTTCCCATTTCTTGAACTAACGAGGTGTCAGTATTTTTATCATTCTTCTGCACTCTCTGGGTGTAGTTGCTTCAAAATACAATTTTAAAGTGATTTTTCTTAAATATTTTGTTGAAGTAGGTTAGGTAGGTACCCAATTTTTGTTATGTTACTTTCTTAAATAACAGTAATTACTATTCAGTAAATTGTTGAACAAAGGCCTCCCCCAATGAGCGCCATAGCGCCCAATTCTCAGCTTGACGCACCAGCATCTCAGGCCTATTTAGAATACCGTTTAATAAATATTACCTAATCAAAGTAATAACCAATTGCAGCGAAAAGTTTATAGCTTACAAAAAAACCTGATTTAAAACGTGAAAAGAAGATTTATGTGCATTTTAAAGTACAGCGAAACTGTAATTGTAAACTTCCTGAAACCAGCCACCTTCTGAAACAGCGGTGAATTAACATCCCTTCTTGCAAAATGAAGAGGCAAACCACGGAAATTAGTTATTGCATTTCGTAATTACCTCTATCGCATAACACCAATAATTATGTAGGTACAAGTAATTGGTACCAATTAGCTTATTGTATTAAACTTGAATTGCTGGTACACGCGATCGTGGAGGGTTGTTTAGTTGGCTTATATACGAATCGTAACATTTTCTTTTTGACGACAACCGATGAGGCGCAGCGGGCGCAGGTCCGCCTGTGACGCAAGAGGTTGCGGGTTCGATTCCCGCCTTGGAACAAACATTTGTGCAGAAACGAATCCACATGAAAAACACAGCAACACGTTATGTATTTCTATTTTTGTATTGAAGTAGGCTATACCGTACCGTCATAATGCAACCCTAAGGCGTTGATGATGCTATAGGCATTGCGATTCAATAAATGTATTTAACCTCTGATCTCATCAGTCAGCTATTATGAGCAACGAAACCGGACTTGATTGTGATGATGTCAGTGCAGTTGTAGGCTAGTCGAAAATATTGGTCGTCTCTAACCAGTTTCGCAAGAGGCTGGAAAAAAACCCTTCTCCCTGTATACAATAACTAGCTTCTGCCTGCGGCTTCGCATGCATTTTTTGGGACTAAAGTATCCTATATATTGTTCCAGATACAGATCTGTTGGCGTTGTCTTTGATCAAATATCTTCGCAACGGCAAATTTTTCGCTTTTAATATCTGAACGATAAATTAATTACAGGGGTAATTAAACATTACTATTTCTGAATGAACTCTACTTACTTACCTAAGTTTTAATTTAATTGAATTTAAACAAAACACGCTATGGATACCATTGGCTACGACGGGTACCACTGAATAATTTGTAAAAAGTTTTTTAGGTATGAAGAAGGTAGAAGGTAGAAAATGCCTCGGCAGGTAAAAAAAAATTTATCTTAGTGTAATAAGATTTTAAATAAATAGAATGTGCTGTACGGTAGCGGTGTTGAATTAATGGGCGCAAAGCTTACCCTACTGCCACAAAGTAGCACTAACACATTATCGTACTGGTGGGTTCATACACCATCTTAACTTGTTATTACGACATAATCATGTACGTTAAGCTACACGTGCACTTAACTCCACGTACTAATCATACAAACCGTTAAAGGAGCCGCGGTAAAGGCGTTGAACCACTAGAGCACAACATCCTACTAAGATAAGTAGGATAAGAATAATTAGCTGATAGAGCAGTTATCTGTAGGTAACTTGGTTACGAATCCTTAAAGAAACTATAAAATACATTGTTATTATCAAAAGACGAGAGAAGCTTTTCTAGTTTGTTACCAAATAAGCATTGTACAGGCAATAACTAGAACAAATGATAAATTCAGGTCTATAAAAATTCAGACCCGCTGAAAAAATCGTAAAAAGCGAGACTTTTTTATAATATTTTTTTTGCCAAATGAGAGGGCGAAGGCCTATAAAATGCAGATAAGAACCAGATAGGAAACCAAACGAATATTTTGATACATTGTCATCATTTATTAAAATATCTTTAACTGGTACTTGCAGGAAGTAAAGAGTGACTGCCAACCACATATAAAAAAACTCCACGCATCGCGGGTAAAAACTGAATAGTCTAGAAAAGTGGTCTAACCCCCAACAGCAAAGAAAATGGCAGAGAAAATAAAATGAGCCTTATCTTTAGCCTCTTATAAAGTGGCATTATTTCGATACGGTAAATAAATCGTGAAATAAAGTATTAGAGCACCATTTCTCTCGATTTTATGACGGAAACATAAAAATAATTCTGCACTTTCTAGTAAGTTAATCGTTTGTTTAATTTTAACGTAATAACACTTAAACGCTAGTTTTAGTAATGACTAACTGGCTGGTGTTTGCCAAAATATAATCAGACAATTTGGGCAGCTTTGCCGGTTAACTTTGACGTCCAGAAATGTATGAAAACTTATATCTAAAGCTTCAAAATAACTGTTTAAAATTTCACCATTTGTTGGCGTAATAGGGTCTTTTGTTTATTGTTTTGTTTTCTTATAAATACTATTAGGTACTTTTTTCAATTCGCATTCGTTGTCAGTTGTAACTTAAGAGATCTCTAAGGTAAATTATTTCTATGTTTGGTCTCTCTCTACTTAAGTTAACGACTATTTTCACATAGACAATAGACACTGGCAAAGTCATGGCAGCACAGTCCCAACGAGCCAAGAAATAAGAAGTTGAAGTTGAATTCGAGTCTTCGTTCAATAGTTAAAGCCTCTTTTACCAGCTGGTAAGTTATGTCGTCTTGTTCTCAAAGAATTCATTACCTTAGAGATCACCAAAGGGCAACCGACACCAATGCGAATTGAAAAAAGTAAACTACAAAAATGTAGGACCTATATTAATAAATTAAATCCATTAACCGACGAAACGAAAAACAAAAGAGGACGAGGTTCTACGTTTGTTCGACTGTTTTTTTTTGTATGCTCGTTGATTTCTCTGTCAATTAAATCGTCTATAATGGACCGCTTTGAAATATTATTTATCTGTTGTACTAAGATCATTCTCCCAAAGTGGATCTTGGGATCAAATTTTATTGCCGAGGGATATTATAATCATTGTTCCGAGAACTTAAAAAACTGTGTACCTATCTATGCTAAGGAATTTGAAGTCGGTCGGTCGGTCGAACAATCAAATTATTGCGAACACAAACCAACTATCAGTTCATATGCTACGAACAAAAACAAACTATGCATAGTATTTTTCCTCATTCTTTAACCTAAAAAACCATAAATATTTCCTGCATATACATAATTGTACCTACAGAGAAAATCTTTTATCTATTTCTTTAATGTGCCAAGTCTGTTCCTGACTTAGTCTCACAATTATTATATATTCCTTCGTACCCAATTAGTTTAACTTTGACACTCTAATAGGCCATTCGAAAGATACTACTTGTCACCTATCGCCCTTGTACCACTTTTGGCCCGTGAATAGAATTAGCAGCAGTTATATTCGCACGATGTATGCCACAATAGTCATAGATAAAATCGCAAGACTGTGCTGTCTTGGGCATTCATGTTGGGTATTTTAATTGGATTAGATTACTTACCTGTATACTTAAACACGAATCTGATTGTAGTTTAACTGTTTCAGGGGCTAGGGTTGCATTTTTAACTGACTTTGAAATAAGGAGGATGTTCCATGTCCGCCCGGAATGTATGTTCGTCATATGATCAGAGTGCGGGACAGCCCCAACAGCATTCTACAAACTGTAGCGGGCAGGATTAAATAAAATAAATAAATAATGCTGGACAATTCACACAGTATCATCTAGCCCCAAGCTAAGCAGAGCTTGTGTTATGGGTACTAGATAACTGAAATACATAATACAATACATTACACAGATAGATATTTTTTAATATGCATAGAAAACGACCAGAACACCCAGAACAAATATCTGCAGATCGTACACACAATTGTTCCGAGGCGGGAATCGAACCCGCAACCTCCTGCGTCGCAGGCGGACCTTCGCCCACCGCGTCACATCGATCGTCTACTAATATTATAACACATATTATGTTAATTGCATCGGGACAATTATGTGTACGATCTACAGAAATGTTTCGGGTGTTTCGGTAGTTTTCTATGTATAATAAAAATATAAACATATATATAAGTAATGTATTGTATTAAGTATATCAGTCATCTAGTACCTACCCATAACACAAGCTCTGCTTAGCTTGAGACTAGATGATGCTGTGTGAATTGGCCAGCATTATTTGTTCAATTGATTTAATTATTTCGATTTAATTAATTGCCATCACTTAATATAAAGTCTACAATATGATCGAAATCGAATATTTTTGGGTATAATTCAAATTGGAAATGCATTCTGCACTGTATTGGTATAAGCGTGTATAATGAATTAATTACTGCAGCAATACATTTTGGATGATATCAGAAATCCAGATTCGGTAAACTTAATTAATCCATCACAATTAACAAATGGAATTCAATATTATGAATTCTGGGCGTTTTCTATGTATAATAAAAAATATCTATCTACATATGTAATATATAGTATTATGTATATCAGTTATCTAGACCTATAACACAAGCTCTGCTTACCATGGGGCTAGATAATGCTGTGTGAATTGACCAGCATTATTTATTTATTTATTTATTGAGGAATAACAACCGACTACATTAAACTTATTATACATTTGTGTTAGTACTTTACAATGTAAAGTTGAGCGATATTCAAAATGTAGCCCACAACGCTATCCACATATAAGTTACATACATAGAATATAAAAAACATGCAACTAGGATGCCTAACTAGTTAGGCTCCTCTTAAACAACAAAGTAAAGCAAATAAACTAGAATTCTATAAAACCATTTGTAAATTTACAAATTATTTCTAAAGAATAAATAATAATAAATTATATAATAATAACAAAAAGTACAAATAGCGATAAGTTATGTTGGGTTATTAGTGAAGTTTACTCGGCAAAGTAGACTGAATAACCACTTTTTAAATTTATATAAATTGCATAATAATTATGTCTATATCTACGAAGTTATTATTAAAAGACTCAACGTACGAATGCGTAGTAAATTATTCAGCTTTCATCTCGTCCTCATCGTCATGCTAAATTTTAAAAGCTGGTGCGTTTGTCTTTTGTTTTTCATACAATTAGCCACCATGATGTCACACATCTGTCGATAATGGAGGCCTACTCTAGTTCTTTTTATCTGAAGTTGCAAAATATGTCAAATTTCACCGTGTAGATGTCTCTCGTTTACTTACGGCGGCTGGGCGCTAAGGTACTCACAATGAGGCCGTTTTCGGATGAATTTTATGACTTTCTAATACATTTTTACATAATTTATAACTATTATATTTATATATAATTTTTAACGTTAATTAACTCAAAGAATAACAAATATTTTCTTAATTATGACATCATACAGAAGAAACACAGAGAAATAATACAGCTGCTATTCCATTTCTTATTTTAAAGAAGTCTACATTGTCAACTTAACGCAAGGACTGGCCAATTTCAAAGACGAACGAAATTAGGTACCTACCTACCTTAAAAACATGATTTTCTTTTACAGAAACCTACAGAAACATATTATAAAAAAGCCTGAAAAACCGAAATTGTAATGTTTAGTGTCCGTACAAACAAACATACAGTCTTCACTACAAAACGCGCCACAGTACAAATAACTTCTAAGAACCCCAAGGGACGCAAGCTCCAGCTATTGCCAAGCTATTGTTTAATGTTCGTACGCCTGTCCACAAAGAACTAGCTCAACAATGTTACTTGGAATGGTCATTATTTAATTACTGTATCCCCCAGGGAGCTCTGGAAGCACGCTCTCTTAAAACTCTCTTGCAGTAAGAGACTGTTGTTCAAGTTTTAATACTGTTTTCTTATTTGCTGAAGTTTATTGGCTTGAGTGCAATGGGTATTTTCTAACGCGGCGACATGGTGCGATTTTTCGTGGACATAATACAAGCATCTATTAGCCTAAAGAGCTTGTATTATAGGTAGTAGAAGACTGATATACTTAATACAATTCATTATATTACATAGATAGGTAGATATTTTTTATTATGTCAATGAAATTTTTCAATTTTTATAGATAGATATAAAAATTGAAAAATTTCATGTCAAATGTCAAAAATGTCAATGAAATTTTTCAATTTTTATAGATAGATATAAAAATTGAAAAATTGAGAATACAAATTTGTTACATTTTGTTTATAGCATCTTAAATCCTAACATAGGTTTATCTAAACACTAGAGTTGTCTTAACAATAATAAGGTTAACATTTAAAATTAATGCCATTATTTTTATTTTATTTTAGTTTAAATGGTACACATTTAATAATGGTATTCCTTTAGTCGGCTCATACGGCATCAACGTGCTGAGGAGGTCGATTCTTACACTGCGGCGCCGGCAAAGCAAAGGCATTAACAAATTAGTTAATCCTTATGAATTAGCATTAGTGCCTCCTTGTACATCTCTTGTCTCACCGTAATTGAACAATCAGGACTAAGATGTCTAAGAGCAGTTTAGATGGCGCGATAGGCAGTGAAATTAATAGTGATTGTCGGTTAATTAATGAATAGCATTTCACTGCTTGAATAATTCAATGTATCAAGCACTTTGTATGATCAAGTAAATTGAAAATTACCATAAACTTATTATATAATATCAAATATGAAAGTGCTTTATTTCCTCTAGACATTAGAGGTATCTTGAACACGTCACAAAATTTAAATAACATAAGTATAACTAGGAAAGAAAGTGATCATACTTCCCCCGCCGTGTCTGTTTGTCTGTACATGATAAATTCAAAAACAACCGAAGTGATTTTTTGGATACTATACGGCTTCAACCTTTGGACGAAGTGATTCATTATGAAGTTTTAGAAAGCAAAACTCATAGAGGTTTTGTGTAAAATACGAGGCTGGAATATGACGTGATTAGATAATTATTGAAGATGATGATAGTAATTGAAAATGAAAATGATTTCATACAGGACTCATGGGCTTATGCACTATATTATCAAAAACTAGAATTATTGGCCTTGATAAACATATTAAATTGCTCCGCGCGAAGCCTCAACGGGTCACAAATTAAATAAAATTGTAAATTTTACACATGAGCAATGAACATCATCAGCCCCGTCCGTAGTTAAACAGAGACTGTTTTACTGGTACCTGATGAAAAATAATAACAATAATAATGATCCAAATGGCGGTACTCCTGGACTCGGCACACTCAGGAAGTTCCTCTCTCTGCAGCCCTAGTCACCGGCCGCTAGAGCCTAGCTTCGCGGTCGGTGATCTACCGTTTTGATAATGTATTTTACTGTAGAATTGTTTCATAATATTTTATTGTATTTTCTATAGTAAAGAGATATTTTTTTAAATAATAATAATGCTGGACCATTCACACTACATTATTTAAGCCTTAAGCTAAGCAGTTATGGGTTATGGGAACCAGATAACTGACAACATGATACAAAACTGCAGACTTGAGCTATTACAAGCAATCTACAGGTTTTCCTTTGTTTTTTATTTGTTCTAAAAATGCAATGTGTGAAACACCACACACTTTCTCTTATCTTAGTACACTAAGTATAAGCGATACGCTCAAAATACCAAATACCAGCTGTACACTATAGTGCTGATAATTTTATTTCTAGAGCAAAATCGCTCTTCTACATTGTAGTACAATTTGTACGTGCGAAATGCTTTTCCATGCTCCATCTTCAAATTGCAGTAAACTCTTGAAATAAACCCGGTTAAGCCTTACTTCTATTACCGAGCACTTGGCTACAATGTTATTAAGCTTTTCAATATAACGTTGTAAAATTTCAAGGGAACTGTAGGTACAAGCTTCGTCGGGTTTTCAAGTTATTCAGTCTCCTACCGATATCGAGCTAAACTAACACAATTTTATGCAACCACGGTCTTGTGAACTCGATTTAGGCATGCCCCTTACTTCTAACGTGATAAAGCCAGCTAAAAAGATGCCAGGTATTCCAATAATAATAATAAATAAATAAATAATAAATAATGCTGGACAATTCACACAGCATTATCTAGCCCCATAGTATTCCAAGATTCATTCCAAGATAGATTATTATGAGTTTGAACACATTAAATGAGCCTACACTTTAAATTTAGGAAGGTAAATTATTGTAACGCTATGCGCTTTCACATAGTTTTTTAGATCCCTTAGTCGCCGCTCTAGATACCGACGGGTAGAGTAGTGTAGTGTGAAATCTAAGCCGACACCAAATGAAGAAATTATTCTTCCTTCTTCTTATATAAAAGCAAAACTAACTGTGATGTTGTGTTGTTCCAGATTCAGGATGTTGATAAGGTGTCCGGCGGCACTTTGTGTCGTCGTGTTCCTGCTTGCTGCAACACCCACGCACTCAGAGGTATGTTTGTAATAGTTAGGTACCATACCACCTATTGTAACAATTTTACATAGATAGATAGAAAACTTTTTATTATACTACACAAAGCAGGAAACAATACAGAAATAAACACTTACCAATAGAAGAAGTATAAAGGGCGGCCTTAGACGCCAGCGCCACCTGTAATACAGAATGAAAAACATGTTTGTTCTACACCAGATGAGGTACATAAGACCGATCTTCCACCCCCTCAGCCCACTGTTAACTTCAGAGCAGAGCCATTCATAAATGAAGTTCAAATCAAGCTCCTCTAAAGAGTACTTTATCGAATTAAGGGGAAACCTAATACCCACCTTAACCAATTTAAGAATTAAGACCTGCTTTTTTCACATACCTTGATGCGCAAAACGTAGTTCTCGCAGTGTTAGTGAATTACCAATAGTTATTCTGTATAACTATATGGAATAACTACTAACTACTAACAATAGTTATTCCGTATAACTATACGGATTTTTTTTTTTTTTACTGTAAAGTGTTTTTTTACTGTGTTGTGTGTCAGTAAAAAAAATTTATCTAAGAAAACGCTGTCTCCTGCAAAGAATGGCCTCGATGGTTATGCTTGATCGAAGTAGCAAAAAAATACTAAAAAATATATTTGAAAATATGTTTGTTTCGTTTTAAGCTTTCCTTAATTACTTAACCATTTACGTAATCATCGCTGCGACTAAAGACAGTTTACCTGTTGATTTTTGTGTCATTGACTTCACAAAGATTGTTTATTTTATCTATCGACCGCGAGAATCAATCAAAATCCAATTAATACTTATAGCGTAAAAAGTAACAGTTGACCTCAATTAAGTTCATACAACTTAATCGTGACTTCGCTGGATAATCCATTTGATTCAAATGACCTTCAAAATTAATGACAATAATTTGTAACCTAACATTTTTTTAACATTTATTAAAAAAAATATTTATTTTATTTTCAAATTTTTGGGAAAACTAAGCCTTAAAAATAGTTATTTTCTTAGTACATGCCGGTAAATACCAGCGCAAATTAATAATAAACAAGATTTTATTACTATATAATGAGGAGATGAATTGATATTATCCTAAGTTTTGAATGGTCAACATCAAACAGTGAAGTTACGTTTGTATGGGAAGATGAGCGAATTTTTTAACCTTTCCGGAGGAATAGCAGCTTCTACAATGTATTTTTAGCAACTCTACGTTTTCACTTTGGACGTGTCATCATTATCATCAGCCTATAACAGTCCACTGCTGGACATAGGCCTCCCCCAATGAGTGCCACAGTGCCCTGTCTTCAGCTTGCCGCATCCAGCATCTACCTGCAGTCTTTCGCAGGTCGTCATCCCACGGTCGGAGGGCGTCACACGTAGACGACCGACGCGACGGCTTGGACGTATGCGTGCTGATAATTGTAAGGCTATTTCTCAAAAGAAGAATGAAATGATGACGACATTGAAATTAAGAAATCTATCTCTGTATGTAACGGATATGTCTTTCATATTGTATGGAAAACAAACAAGGCACAGTTGCCCAATACATAATGTATTGTTTGGTTATCGACTTTTACTAATTACGATCAGCAGTTCCGAATTCGGAACAAAAGGTCAAACAATGGTTTAATTTAAGGAGGCTACACACCAAAGTTTAAAAAAAATCGTAGTAGCAGCCCGGAGTAAAGAAGATGGCAGCTAAAGACTGCCGGAGATCATAGGCGCACTGATCAGCATAGGTAATAATGTGCATTCAAATATGAGCTTTAAGTCGTAACATTTAGATGCATAGCATATTGACGGCATCAGATAACAGACCGCTCGGGGACGTTTGAAGCCTGTTTGAAGATGGCTTGGGAAACGATATGATGGACCTTTCCAACATCTCGTCTCCCAAGCCAACCTAATCTCTTTTAAAGATATGGGGTGTTAGGGGTAACCAAAGCCAAAGGGTTGTATTGCCGGGTTCGTAAACATTGTCGGCGGCATGAAAGTGACAACTTTTGACAAGTCGTGGAGAGTTATTGACATGTCGCCGTGCAAATGTCGCAAGAAGTCAGCGGACAGTGTCGGCGACATGGTTCTCTATCATAATGTTGCCGACATCAACCCTCCGCCGCCAGCTGTTGCCAACATTGCCGATTTCTGTGTGTAGACTCCCTTACCTACAGTTCACAACAGATTTATGTTACAGTTTCTAGTGAACTTGTTTATTCAGTGGATTTCCAATAATGAAAGCTTAAATGTCGTATTATTGTTTGATGTTTTAATCTGAATTGTACTTAATTAAATGAAAGTAAGTTGTAGTTTTTTATTTTAAATTAATAAATTGCTCATTTCATTGCCCTTGCCTGAGCAATGAAATGGGGTCCCACCGCTGAACTGACCCCAAAACTCTTCCATGTGAATTTTGTTAGGCCAGTAAAACAGAAACCTAACTTAGTCATGCATACAAGACTCTTTAAAATAATTAAATCTTTCAATTCAAATCAATACGTGTATGCGTCATTTGAAGTCATCGATAAGAATTAGGTTATTAAAATAATAACACACAGAATTATAAAAAGATGAAAACTCGAAAAGACACAAAATCTTTGCAAAAAATATAATTTTTCTTCCAAAATTAGCCTCACAACTGACACTACAGAAAAATCATGCTAAATCATCATCATCATCATCATCAACCTATAGCAGTCCACTGCTGGACATAGGCCTCCCTCAATGAGCGCCATAGCGCCCTGCCTTCAGCTTGCCGCATCCAGCATCTATCAACAGTCTTTCGCAGGTCGTCATCCCACCTGGTCGGAGCTAAAAAAAAAAAGATAAACACACATTTTCCCATAACATAACTTAACATAAGCCTCGTAACGAGAAGGTAACAGTTATGTAACTGAGTCTACTTCGTCGAAACTAATTACATTCTATGTTGGCGGTTGTACGTAATCGATTACGACTTGAGTAGGGGAGCGGGGGGCTAGTTGTAACAATTTTTAGTTTTTTTGATGGGGAAGTCAAGATAACAAATATTCTAATAATTAAGTTATTTTATAGTAAAGGAAAAATATCCATTTATCCATAAGAATGATAATTGGGTTGGATTACATAATGATTACTTCAAAAAAAAATATATTGCAAACATAGTCGCTTGTTACAACATACCCCGTTCTTGGGGCAAGTTGTAACTGGTGTGGGGCAAATAGTAACAACATAATTAAAACAACATATTTATAGAATTTCAGGCATTTATTGTTTGGTAAACAGCTTCTGGGGTCCTCAGTGATAGCCTTGGATTCCGTTCCAATTTTCTCCTCTTCCTCTGGTGTAAATACTAATCTTGGTTTGGTGTATCCAACAGAAAGAGGCTCGCCCTTTTCTTTTTACTTAATGTATCTATATAGTGTATCTATATATATACACATGACAAAGGTCAAATATTTTTGCAGCAAGCCGAATTTTGGTACCATTTTCGGAAACTTCCCTTGCAGATTGTTCGTAAACCTCTTTCGACTTAGCAGCCCTTCCCGATACTCGCTTGTAATTTCTCATCCTAAAACACAGAAAAAAAAGTTCTGCAATATGTAGGGATTTTGCCCAGCTGTGGGATATTGTATAATTAGGTATTTAAAAAACTATTTTAAATGTGAATAACGACAAGCATAGGTACACACTTACGTTTAAAAACATGAAGGGGCAAGTTGTAACATGTTACAACGTGCCCCGAGATGTCGTTACAACTTGCCTCATGGCAATATTTTGGACATTTTTGTTTATTGAAAAAAATGGTATAATTTATCCAAAAGAAAATACTAACTTAAGATAGCTTAATATTTTGACTACATAAATCAATGGAAACTCACTTCAAAAAAACAATGCAGTAACCTAGAATCAAACTTTACGAACTTAAGTTTTTTACGTTACCTGGCAAAAATGGAGCACCTACACACGACCACTCACTGCGCACTCCCGCACGATACTGACTGTGTTCACGTCGTAGGCCACCGTATAAGGACTTGATTAGCGCAAATTCCAACACAAAATATTCGATACCTGCTGAGTAATTAAGCTGTTAATACTTGCCCCCGTTACAACAAGCCCCCCGCTCCCCTACGCGCCTCCGGGTGTACCTGTTGATGGTAGATCTTCTATTTTAATAATAACTGTCACCATAATCACCATCGCAACAACCCGATCAAGCCAACAAATCACTTTTACCTGATTGCTCAGCAGGAAGGAAATTAATATAAAAATAATAATAATAATGTTGGACAACACAGCTTCATCTAGCCCCAAGCTAAGCAGAGCTTGTATGATGGGGACCTACTAGATGACTGATATAAAACATTTACAAAGCAACATTACCTATTTATTTATATATGATACTTACCAGAATATTCGTACTTGGACGTTACACATTCAAATAAAATTGAAAGAAAGAGAAAAATAATTATAAGTAAATTTTTGCACATGGCACATTACGTAACGTACCTAGTACTTACATATAAAACTTATCCTAACATAAAGGAATCATTCATACCAATTAAGACAATGTAATCATTTTCATGCTGACTCTACATTTTCATGCTGACTCTACATTTTCATACAAAATATGCTGATCCAGTTAGCGAGTCGAGCTCGTGGCATTCACATTGCATTAATAGATGCACATTATTTTATATAGCGTGTTGCATGCTATCATTATCGAAGCAAATAGGTTTATGTGACACTGACCGATTTTATAAATTAGAACGGTATGGTGATGATTATGTAACTCGCGACCGGTTTGCGACAGGCGTAAATTAAGCAATCAGTGCTGTCAAACGTCAATTTTGTATTAGTTTGACACCAGCTACAACGTCAAAATTGGTCAAAATTGACGTTTGACAGCACTGATTGCTTAATTTACGCCTGTCGCAAACCGGTCGAGGGGTACATAATCACCATACGGGTATATATCTATGCTGTCCACGGATTTGGCTTATCCATAGCGTTGTAGTGTAATTTTACTAAAGCATACTTATGAATAAATAAATAAATAATGCTGAACAATCCACGCAGCATCATCTAGCCCCAAGCTAAGCAGAGCATGTGTTATGGGTACTAGATAACTGATATACTTAATACAATTCATTACATACATAGATATTTTTTATATAGGAAACAACCAGAGCACCCGGAACAGAGATCTGCAGATCATACAAACATTTGCCCCCAGGAGGGAATCGAACCCGCAACCTCTTGTGTCGCAGGCGGACATTCGCCCACCGCGCCACAGATGTCGTCAAAAATGCCGGTCTTGACGATATAAGCGATCTATTCCGTACCCCTAATAAGAAAAATTTACGAATAATAACTATAAAACAATAAAATGCGAAAGACTGCAGGCAGATGCTGGATGCGGCAAGCTGAAGACAGGGCGGTTTGGCGCTCATTGGGGGAGGCCTATGTCCAGCAGTGGACTGCTTTAGGCTAATGATGATGATGATAGCAATAAAATGAACAAAAACCGCTTATCCATAGTGGTCACGGGTGGCATACGTCCTCGGAATACTTTCCCGGGTTTGGCAAGCAGCGCAGTTCCATTCCGAGCGGCGACCACAACCAGAAATAATTCAACTACCTAGTCTACTTGGGTAAACAACATTGGAACATTGGTATTTAGTATGAACCTACAACAATATTATATATATTTAAACTAAGATTAAACTAAAATGTATTTTATTTTGTTTATCTTTTAGTTTTAGTGTGACAGTCTATCTTATTTAGCTTTGTCTTTTAATGTACCTATGTTTGTCTTTTTGTGTGTGCTAATAAAAGCTTTCTATTCTATTCTATTCAAACAACAAAACAACATATTTATAGATTACTAGCTGCGCCCCGCGGTTTCACACGCGCGATGATAAATATTTTCGATAATATACAATATATCTTTATGAATTGCCTATGTGTTATTCTGATTATGTAAGCTATATTATAGTGATCTTTCTTCAAAACCCATTCAGTCGTTTTTGCGTGAAAGAGCAACAAACATACACCCTCCCAAACTTTCGTGTTTATCTAGCGTTAATCCTACTAATATTTAGAAGGATTTATCGGGTATTTATCACGTACCTTTTGTTTTGATTTTCGTTGCGCTTCCATCGCGTTACAGCGACGGTGGTCACGGGGCGACTGAATTCAATATGTTAACTAATCAATGATATTGATTTAATTCAAATTCAATATTATTTTAACTTGAAAAAAATCGTCTTGTAATGTGCGAAGTATTAGAAAACATTAAAAAAGCGGTCATGCCGTTCTCAAGTTATACGTGACCAGGAGAAATTAGTATTAATTTTTATTTATATAGATAACTGATATCTTAGTACCCAAAATAACACAAGCTCTGCTTACCTAGGGGCTAGATAACGCTGAATTGTCCAGCATTATTAAAGATTTCGGGTGGCCCGCACGCGGACCAGATCCGCTTGCCGGTGGAAACCCGCATGACTAGAAAAGAGCCCTTAAATGACGTCACATGCCAATTTCAGGGCAAGCTGTTCCCATTCCCTCTTCCGGCAACGCGTGGTCGCAACCAACCGAATAGCGTCTGTTATTAACAACTAGCTAACTCATACGGCTTTGCTAGATATATACGTATAATAATAATTTTACTATTAATATTATGTCTCTCATTTACCATGATCTCGGGCCATAAAGTGACCCGGTCCTTTGGAAGGCTTGCGTGGGGCCGAAGCCAACAGCACAGAGGCCCTTTGAGAAGTTAATCTAAAGGCGATGGCTCCACATAGCGGGTATCATCCTCGTGCACAATATGATACACCCAAAGATGGTATCCGCCAGGTGTAGAGACTATTGCAAAGAAAAATTAAAGAAATAAAACCAGGCTATTGTGATGGATGGATGGACTGGGTAATCGGGCTATAGAGGAGATTGCGGACGACTGCCATAAACAAGTCAATCATAATGTTGAGACGGTGGCTTGCCGAATGCTGGATGGGTTCCTTAAAAAGCCGGAGTAAATTACCAGAGAGGAACAACATCGGCGCAAACGACTGAGGGGTGTCGAGAGGTGCGGCCCCGATTTCACCATCACGAAGACTACTCGTGAGCGGGTTTAATATTATTATTAAGCATTAGGTACACATTGGAAACCTATCTTTATTATGTTAACAAATCACGAAAGTAAATATTTTGTTCATTATTAATAAAGTATTATTTTGTTTCAGGGAAACCTGTTCACATGTCCAAACGGTGAGTAAAAATTCAGTCAAGCTTCGGCGGAGACACCATAGCTGAAAAACTTATCTTCAAATCTTCGCTGAGGACATCTCCGCACATCTCAGGTTTGGTAAAACTATCGTTATGCTGCCTTAGGGTCCAAAAAATCACCAATTTCAAAGTCAGATTATGCTATCGCATTTTAATACAAGGTCTTTTATAAATCGTACCATCGAATTAAACTCAGTAGTTCGTTAATGAAGATGAATATTACTCAATAACAAATACCAACGGGCTAGCAGATGTAGCAATTTCTTATGATTTTGTAGACAAAAAAAATAACAATCGGAGAATAGCAACAAAGAAGAACTTGCATTTACTATATTTACAAGTGAAACAATTAAGGTAACATCAGACTATTGCAAGCAATCTGCACGTAGCTCAAATGATCCACAATACCTACTTCGGAAGCGTCCTTAAGACGCTGCTGGCTGCATTGCTCCGCCGTATGACAACGCTGATGCGCTGCGCCAGATACTCACCAGCTCGAAAGTCACGTGTCGCGGCGTAATTTGGTTTACTTACCATAATATTTCGATGACATTACGGGACCTTATTAATCTTAGCTTACCAACACAATTCTCTGCAAATAAATTCTTTGTTTTTTGCCATGCAAATAATTTTGCCCTATGAGGATCGAAACCGCAACCTCCTGTTTCGCTGGCGGGCTACTACGCCACTGAGGTCGGCATTGGAAGTCTAGTCGTGAGTTAATTTCGCATGCTCGATTTCTAATGGCCTTGCATATCCGTTTGACTAAATAGCATCGTTGGAGGAAAGACGATTCGATGGCAAATGAGTACATAAATACGAATAAGAATGGGTAGAATTAGAAATGCAACAAATGCTATGTTTTATTCGATGTATCGTGACTTCGCATAATACATCGCATTCGTTGCAAAGATGTGTTGGAACAAAACCTATCTATTTGTAACAACTGTTGATAGAGACCTACTAAATCTGTATTTAGGTAAATATCACGCATGTTTGAGATTAGCAAAGGACCATGATAAGCCTTGTCAATATTAATTACTCCAAAAAAAGAAAAGCAAATACGACGCAAATAATCTTTAACATTATCCCATAAAAAATTATAACATATAAAATATGAAATGCCGCCGAATTTTAACTTTGTGAATATTTACTTGATGCAGTCAGAATTTCCGTGCACGGGGCGAGCCAGTTGGATTAACTCCATTGAACACTCTCCTCTGTATTCTATTTATTAAGGTTGCTTTTTGAATAAAGCAAGCCATCAAAAGTTCCTGATGTGCCCCGGCACAGCAATACGTCAGTAAACATTGTGTGGTCATCACATCTGCTACAAATTATGGCAAAATTCCGAATATTCATGGAAAATTATTTTTCGATAGCTATTAAAACAAAGGCGAGCGATTCAGTCGACACTTTAGGTTTGATTGAGGTGATTATCCGTAACGAATAATAATATCGTCGTTTGCCGAACTCATTCGGGTCAAGGTGGTGTGACTCTACGTAGGTATTTTATCTATGGTATTACCTACATATTTTTATTTTTTATTATGATAGACAATTCACATTGCTTCAGCAGAGCTTGTGTTGGTTTTACTAGATGACTGATAGACTTAATACGATATATTTTATACATAGATATTTTTTATTATACAAAGAAAATACCTAGAACACTAGGGACAAATATTTGTCAGATCGTACAAACATTATTCCCAAGGCGGGAATCGAACCCAGAACCTCCTGCGTCGCAGGCGGACTTTCGCCCACCACGCCGCACAATGACTAAAATTTTGTTAGATACTTTTACTTACATACAGCACAATAGAAGATTAGGAGGCAACATCAACTTCAATTAAATACATCTTGGTATCCGCCCGTAAAGAAACAATTATTCTAAAACCCGCAAACAGAAGTGACGTGAGGTGGTCCTGTAACGAATTGGATGAGACCTTTAATTTTCATCAGCCACGTAATTAACGGGGAAATAGCTTCAACCCAGCTGGCGACACTCGACGTGAAACTAGTGAGTAGGTACTGTAGTGTAGACTAGTGTGCACACTCTGGGTAATTTAGTTCAGTTGAGCTCTGTTGTGACAATGCAGCTTAACACTTCGAGTGCTGAAATCACACCGTATGTGTTTTCTACAAGTGGCTAATATGCTTAAATCCACTCTAGCGCAGCGGCTAAGAAAATACAGATCTATGTGACTCAGCACAGCCGTAATGTTTTTCGAACGAAACGCATGTGCGGCGCAACACAACCGCTGTGTAGAGCGGCAGCACGAATGACGCGCGTAAAACGCCCTATCTGGACAGGCTCAAAAAAAGATCGCAGTCGTCGAAAAAAGTTCGCAGTCAAAGTGTTAACTTCCGGAATAACCGCTTCTTTTTAAACGAAGATACGAAAAACAAAAGAGGAGGAGTTTCTGTTTTTTGTATGTTCCGAGTTCCGAAACATTTTCATCAATTATCGGCGGGTTTGGAAAATTATTTCGCTATTGTACGGAGATCCCATAATGTTTTGGCCCGAAAACTGAAAAACTATCTCGGCGATTTATCATTCATTACATATCTGTGACGCTGATACAGAATTCAAATACAAAGAGGCAAATACATGCACTTAGGGTACTTATACAAGTAAGTACAGTGAAAAACATCCCTGTGATTATAATACACAGCGAAATATTGAGAAAAACAGGAACACATTCACGTAAGCCTGTGTAAAATCTCATCGGCTTTGTAAAAGCACTCTAATATTATAGTGGCTCATAAACTGAGTCAACACAAGTCTTGTGCAACAAACGGGCTCAGAGCAACAGTCACCTGAGACAGGATGTAAGAAATACCAAGAATATGTTATTTTTAACATGATTTCGTAGATTTGCAACAGCGGAAACTATAATGCATAATTTAGATTCGATATAATATATCGAATCTAAATTATGCATTATCGATATAATAGTCTCACTAATTCATATATTATATGAATTAGTGAGACTATTATATCGATAATTTATAAATGTGGATCGGAAGTTTGTTTGGTTAAGTGAGTTACGAAATTGTTTATAATATTGATAGTAGTTTAGTAATTGGTCGATGAATGATGATTATTTTCCAAATAATTGGTTGACGAGAGTTTTTTTTCTAAAAAATGAGTTATTTTGATTTTAACAAAAACAATATTTAACTAACACAATGCTTATTACAAACCAGCAAAGTTTCCACCAGACATAAACCTAACCTTGTGCGATGCGTGGTGACGATGACATAAGTTTGCATATAAAAACGAAAAATCTCTAAAACCGAAAAAACCAATACCAATAATATTATAAATATTCAAAATTCTTTATTTGTAAAGGCTTACAAAATAAGCACTTGTACAAAATATAATAATAACTGAAACGAATATCAAACTGACTGTACCTCGCGTACAACCGCGAGCAAAAGCTGATACGAGTAATGTTATTCCTGAGATCTAAACCAGTTCGTTAGTTGTCCCAACGAAGCTGTCTGCCAATCCAAACAGAGATCGAGTCAATCCGTCTTCCACCGCACCCCAAGACGACTGAACACTTAATACGCAAACATGCGGAGATTGCCTTTAATTACTGAGCTTGCAAGTCTGCACTCATCGTAAGGGTGGTGGGTGTTTTATGTGAGATAATCGGAAGATCAACAGCCCCGCCGAATAATTTGGCTTGACAAAACTTGTACGTTTCGGACACAAAATTACACTTTTAAATTTTGATAAATTATTGACTGACGTTTCGGACAACATCAACATTTTGAAGCTTTGTACAATCAGTAACTTTGACGAGTAAATGTTGTTGCAGGTATCGCTACCTCAAAGCACAAAAATGATGGCTTTAACTCATAACATTTAGATGCATTTCATATTATTACAAGTAAAAAGTATTTTAACGGGTATTCATCGGGTTTATTTACCTTTTTTCCCGACGTAGGTAAATAAACGCGAGAAATAAAAAAAACCCATTAAAATATTAACTTGTAATTATGTGTTCTATAAGTTTAAAAGCGTTTCATATTGACTACATCAGATGACACGCTCGCCGAAACTAGTGGGAAGTCTGTGACCGTTGAATGTACCTAAAGATAGTTTTATGTCATATTTGAATGTACATTTTGTTAGGTAGCAACGTTGAATTACTGTGTGTAAAGCTATATTGCAAAAAAAATCGGACAAAAACGTCTCAACTATTAAAACGTAATCATCCAATGTATATTTCAGAGTAGGTTGACGAACACCTACCTATTCAGTATTTCGTACACTTCAATTCAATTCATTTATTATTGAATTGAAGTGTACTAACTACTACAGTAAAGTAGAGTTCGTATACTGGTTAACTAGCAATCATAACTTTTGTCGAACATTCTTTCTATCACCAAATTGACAATAGATTTGATAATTAATTAGTAATGATCATTTTTATAGACTATGGATGGTCAGGGAACGAGCCAACCCGGTTGAAAGTCTGTTAAAACCTTTACCTTATAAGCCTAGGTATACTTTTGTCTTATTCCGTCTCTCAACAGGGAAAGGGCCTTCCCCAAATCTTTCCACTTCATGCGATCTTGTACGATTTCGTACCAATCATTATACTTCCTTTAGTAATCCTTATTAAACAATCTATTCAAACGAGTCTTCTAAATATAGTTTTAATCTTTCAAAGTAGAATGTGGGCTGTGCATAATTGCAAAAGCCACAAGCAATATATTTCAAAGAATAAATACACCAGCCAGGTAAGGTGCTTATGCAAAACGTAACTTAACTAAACATGAAAATGGCCTGTTAGCTTGAAGCAGCTGACTGTAGTTAAGCCGCTTATGAGTGGATGCCAGAAGCCCCCAGGGTTATAATTTAGAAGTAACAGGGGATCACATACGGGCAATTGTTTGGCAACACGTTTAACCCTAGGTCACTAAACATATTTTCGACTTACACAGTCACTACACATTAGTCGTTCTGACTAAGAAAATTAAACGCCAATATTTTACTGCGGAAGTAATGCGTAAGCATAGGGTACTAAAACACTAAATTAGGAAGGTACTGAGCGTGGCAGGGTATGGTAGTGCCGGGAACATACCTCAACAGCTAATGCGCGGGAACCGTGTCGCCTGTGAGACTAATGTTTAGTGATCTAGGGTTAAGCTGTATCTCTCCGGGACGCTATCATCACCAAGTTTATAAATAGCGGTCCATACCTTAGGCAAAGTTATAAAAAAAATTATAATTAAGTAAACCAACTACGGGTCGAACAAGGTAGGTAAATTTTACGTAAATACGTGTGTATTTATGTAATTTTATTTTTTATTTTTTTCTTAAATGTATGTATGTGCATGCTTTTTTGCATACATTTAAGAGTTATGCAATATTTATGCATTCATATGTATATAACGTTTAAATCTCTCAACTCAAATTCGAAACACTTTTCGTGATCATCGGTCTACCTTCCGCGATTAAATATAAAGACAAAGACATTAAATACAAAGATTTATAATAATATAATAATAATGCTGGACAATTCACACAGCATTATCTAGCCCCATGGTAAGCAGAGCTTGTGTTATGGATACTAGATAACTGATATACATAATACAGTATACATTACATAGATAGTTTCTTTTTTATTATACATAGAAAACGACCAGAACACCCAGAACAATTATCTACAGATCGTACACACAATTGTTCCGAGGCGGGAATCGAACCCGCAATCTCCTGCGTCGCAGGCGGACCTTCGCCCACCGCGCCACATCGGTCGTCTAAAGATGCTGAGATATAATAAAAAGAAACTATTAGGTAGGTGTAGCTTGTGTCTGTTTTCCACCACAAAAAGCTCTAAATTCCACTAAAACTTCATTTTTTTTTATTGTACGTTTTGGAATTCAGAACGGAAGCCTTAAATGCGGATTTCTAGGCTGCATCAGATTTATCCCCAGCAACTATTCGGCCACAAAATAGCTGTAAATCCCTCGTCCATGTAACTCTTAGGAGTGGTTGCAACGCAGAGCATAATGTGTCTCTACTCCACACCTCTCTGCAGTCAGCTTGTTTCCACTGACGCTCCGAACTTTTAACTTAGGGACGGTACATATCTGACAGAAAATGCGTCGCGTAATATCGGTTGCGTTACGCGAGAACAGGCAAATCTAATAAAACATTTAACACTCAACCGATGGTTCGTTAGTGCGTCGAGAGTCTATTACGTTTCCATCAACGCATAGTCTGTCGTGACAACGTGACGCGATACGTGTATTTTGTATGATGCATTCAGACTATGGCCTATGTCCAGCAGTGGACTGATATAGGCTGATGATGATGGTGATGATAGATAGATAGATAAAACCTTTATTTGGTACTAAATAAAAAAAAGTGATGATGATTCAAACTCGGCGTAACATCAGCGGAGATCGTTTGTGTAGAGGCCGTTCGAACTGACTACGCGTAATGTGGTAGGTCTAATTTGACCGAATAGACGCGACCGATGATACGCTCGACGCATTTTCCATCAGATATGTACCCACCCTTAGAATTTCACATTGTGTGCATAACTGAAGCTTGCCTAATTTGAGCTTGACGCGGAAAAATGCTTTTATTGCGTAATAATGGTAATCTAGGTTGGTTCTAGAATCAGGGTCGAGTTTTATAACACTATAGCGTCCCGTCTACCTCTATACTGTAAAGGTAAAGGCTAGAAGTCTACGAAGCTTTAATTAAATGTTACTCAGGTTAGTTAGATAGTGATATATTTTACATAGAAACATAGGAAATAAAGAAATAAATAATGTAGGACAATCCATTCATCTAGCCCAAGCTAAGCTTGTGTTATGGGTACTAGAGTACTATAATGCAATACAATACATAGATAGATATTTTTAATAATACATAGCAAATATCAAGAACACCCGGAAAAATATTTGCATATATTTTCCCAAGGTGGGAATCGAACCCGTAACCTCCTGCGTCGCAGGCGGATCTTCGCCCGCTGCGCTACATGTCGTCATCTACATACAAGGTATCTAAGCAACAAAGAAACCAAGTTTCAATTTGTTTCATTAGTATATATTATGCTAGTTTTGTGTAAAAACGACGGCCGACGACGGCTGCTGGGGCAAACGTGTTCTTGAGTGGAGACCACGACTCGGTAAACGTAGTGTAGGACGCCCTCCGACCAGACGAAGGACCTGCGAAGGACTGCAGGTAGATGCTGGATGCGGCAAGCTGAAGACAGGGCGCTATGGCGCTCATTGAGAGAGGTCTATGTCCAGCAGTGGACTGCTATAGGCTGATGATGATGATGATGATGTGTAAAAACACAAAAATGACGTGCAAGATCTTTGGGAAATCCAATGAGGCTGGCACATTTTTTGTTTATAAATTTCCTGTTCCGCGGGATTGAGTTTGACTTCCTACCCTCTTTGTAAAATCATCGAGTCCTCCTTAGATCTGACATCCCATTAGATAAACATGAGCCGATCTATTCAGAGCAAAACGAGGCGTCTGAATTTATATTGAAATCGAAATAGAACGTACAGTCCACTACAAAAATTTTGAATTTGTTTATTTATTTATGTATAAACAGGACAGCGGGGAGCGACTTTGTTTTATAGTACAACTCGGTCACAATATCTGTGCACCTTGAGCCAAACATTTTGTATGGCTCAAGGTGCACAGATATTGTGACCGAGTTGTATGTAGTGATTATACTTTATATTAGTGACTGTACCAATAGCAACCCTCATGTGCGTGGTTATGACACGTGGCAATGAATCTCGAAGTACGACCCAGTCGGCTGGTTTGAGCGAATGTGAAAGAGGGACTGCGTGACTGAGCAGTTAGGTATCGGTCACGCATGCATGCGTATCAATGTATTGCTAGATACCTTGTGCTTCTCTATTAAAAGGTTACCTGATAAACGAGATAATTACTTCGTTATTCAAGAAGTCTTTGGAGACCGCGTTCGCATCCTCTGAAGTTTTCAAAGATAGGTCATGAGAATTAAATGAAAGGACGTTAGGATTTGTGCCTTTGTGGATATGTACATCTAAGGTAGATAAAAATACATGCAAGCTAAATAAACAAACTATTTTTTTTAATGAATACATAGAAGTAGAATGGCTAGGTGGCCAGACACCAATCAGATAAATATAGGATAGTTTATTATTTTTATTAATAACAAAATGTGTGCATTTAAGGTAAAGCTTATAAGAGCCTGCCTTGTATTAACATGGCTTGGAATGCCGTGCCCTCTATAAAAAATACAATACATACGTAAAGATGGCACTTTAAAGTAAATTAGTAGTACAATAGAGCAACATCCTACAACAAATCCTACTTATATGCTCCCACGCCCAACAGTCAAATGATCTCTACCTCGTCAGCTATCAACTATGCTTTAACCGTGTGGGATGAACGACCTTCTAGATTATGCAACTGAAAACAAAAAGGGGAATGATAATTAATTGCGCATTTGTTGACCTTTTCTATTGCATGTCTGCCTCCACGCAATCGAGCCGCAAGAATTGATATTTTACACGCAGGTACTGACTGCTTAGTGCGTGTTTGTGTGTTTATGTGATTGCTTAAATATGACATTTCGGAATCAGCACACGACTTGATCGAGAACGCAGGTTCAATCAGCATTAAAAAACACGTTTGCTCAAATGAGGCTTCCTAACTTCCTAACATTTTCAGCAATAGTGTAAAAACTACTGCATGCATCATCGAATACCAATACCTAGTGTTTACAACCATATAAATCTTTAAAAAAAACTACTTTGAAGTTTTTTTTAACCAGTCAGGACAATATTTGTAAGAATGCTATGAAAATAATAAAGACACGAGGTGTTACCATCTATGCAACGGAAAAATATGTCATATAATTTATTAGTCATCGACTTTGACATTTTGTTGGACCAAGCAGGAGAGGATTAATTTGTGAAGAATGATATGAAAATAATACTCTCGATTTTTTTTTTCTTTGGGTCCCTTGGGTGTCACTTCGGCCATAATAGGGCTATTGTAATCACCACCTTATACGTTCAGCCCTGAAGCTGCGGCTTTCATAATTCGCCACTAACCCCTGTCTATAACCCCAAAGAAAAACCTACAGTTCCTAGAACTGTAGGATTTTCTTTGGGGTTATAAGACTTGCAGTATTACTATTTATGAAACGGATAACTATGACATATGAATAAGTCATTGAATGTAGCATCACAATGCTAAGCCACGTTCGAGTAAGTTAAAGGAATAACATAGCTAATGGATACCTGTTAGACAACTTTGAACGTAGCAGAAAGTTTTCAATGTAGAACTAAAACAGCACAACAAGCGTGCATTCAGTAAAAGCTTTCATATTGTAATCAACGAAAAAGTTACAGCTTGTAGTTTTATTCAGTTGAAATTAGATTCGTTTTAAGCAAACCAACTAATTTGCTACACAAAGTTTACAATAAAGTTTTACATTTAAACAATGAGGGTTTTTTTGAAAATTCTGTCTGAAAATTCTCTTGCGGAATAAAGTAGAAGTAAAAACAATGTCTTTGAGCCTTGCCTTGAATGATTCATGGAATATTTTAAAGAGGCTTAGGCAGCAAAACAGCTGATGAGTTCAGGACCTTTTTATATTTAGAAATCGGATAAAAACCTCAAAGTTTCGCATAATGCCATCTTCACCATAATGGGGATAATAAAACTTGAGGATTTCTAAAAATATTGTGGAAATAGGTCACAATGGACGAGGCGCCATTTGGTCGACGAGTAGAATAGGCCAATCGAATTATAATGTAGGTCCAACAATTGGTATTTTATTTTATACGGAGAGATACCAATATGGAGTCGAATGTGATCGTAAAACGAAATAGATTGATAATAAGGGCTGAGGACAACTTTCTTTGAACTTTTCTTCGAGATATTTGGAAGTTAGAAGCTAAAAGTTTTTAACAAGCATCAACCTCTCAAATTAATACAAAACGTTTAAGAAGTAAAACCATTATGTACTTATCTATTTATTTAATTGAATTGATTATGATGTTTCCAAATTAAATTTTTCATATATTTTGATACCATGAGATTTTTACCTACTGGGTACTACTTTTTATTTTCTAAATATTTATGATGCCCCTTCCCATAGATAAAAGATTGACCACTCTGATACACCCTGTATACAAAACAATACCTATATCAGGCTCTATCTGAGAGACTTACACATAATTATGGTAGATAACGCCAATTTGCCGAAATCTTAAAAAAATACTCCTAGATTTGCGCTGTGGTATAATCGGGCATGTCCCAAAATCTTTCAATGATTTTAGGCCGCCGCTCGTAGGTATTAAAACAAAATTAGATCTCCGAGATCACATTATAATAGCATACTTTATGAATCCGTTTTTCAGACTTAGAGCACATTAAAATAATGTGGGTTCTCATCCACTTCATTGGTTTAATACTGGAATTAATGGCATGGATAATGTTAATATACAAAATCGTTGGCTGACTTTCAAAAAGAAAATGGACTGTCTAGTTGTAACGACTGTGATGAAAAATGTGTTCGCTATAGATGTAAAAAAGATTAATGATTTTATTCTTCACATAGGTAGATGCCATGACATAAACATGGTACTCATGGCTTTTCCATATCAAAACATAATGTTGAGTAGAGTAACCATTTATTGCTTGAAATACAATATAGATTAGATATAGTATATAGTTGGTACCCATCGGCTCCCTGCGACCGCATCGATGTTGTCGGTCCATCAGGTGGATGGTCTCCCAACAATCCAATTGCATTGCATCGCGGCTGCCACTCGAGAACAATACAATACCATACAAATACGCTTTATTGCACATCAAACACAGAAAAAAAACAGTAAAGAACAAAGATACAGATGCACAATGGGCGGCCTTATCGCTAAGAGAGATTTCTTTCAGGCAAGAGGAGCGAAAACCTTTACTCCCCAGCGGTTATCAGTTCTGCGAGCTATATGACCTGCCTACTGCCACTTCAGCTTGATTGATGGATGAAGCGGCTCGGTACCGCAAGTCCATAAACAAGGCACAATATTAATCAATTTTGGTCAGTTTCCAGTCGATAATGTTAAGATCAGAAGTCATAGGCATTTACAAGTCTACAGCAAACACATTTTACTAACGACCTAGGTTTAATTAATGGTGTTATAATACCTATAGAGGCGCTAAGAAGGGTTTCATTTAATCCAGATAATTGTTAGGGTTATCGAAAGCCTGCGCCATACAAACGATTTTATAATTTCGGTACAGAGACATTATAGAAGTTGGTATAGAAATAGGCACCAAAAGATTAAACCTGTTTTTTATGGAAGATGTTTACAAACAAAACATATTTTCTGAAGAAACGCTACATTCGTTAGCTTTCTGTGAATGAATAATTTAACCTGAAATAAATTTTAGCAGCTTTTATCTCATTAAATTATTTAATAAATTATTTGCTCTGGAATTAAGGTTCTTAATGAAAAATGTTACGCTTATTTAAACTAAGTATTGTAGACTTTGCAAATGAGCTCACTATAATATACGTATTTAAATATTTTGATTCATAAATTATATTTCTCAATTTATTGCGAATGATACCATACTAAATAACCCGTAGAAAAGGCGCCCTTTTACCTAAACCAACAAAGGAGTAAATTTATCAAAAGCCTGGCAAATGAGTTGAAATTCGGTTCTTATCAAAATTTATTCTGTTTCGACCACAGTACTATATCGAGATATATTTCTGTGCTTTCAACTGATGAAATCATCTTTTGTGATAGAACGGTTAACTTAGGATATAGAAATCGAAAAGCAATTCAGCTTGAGGGAGGACATTGAATGTATGTATATTAAAGACGAGGAAAAAGATACCCTGAATTATTAATATAAATAGTCTGCTTATTTCCTATTTAAATGGGTTAAAAGCTTTAACACTTTGACTGCTGAAATCACACGGTATGTGTTTTCTACAAGTGACTAATATGCGTAAATCCACACTAGCGCAGCGGCTGAGAAAATACAGATCTGTTTGACTCAGCACAGCCGTAATATTTTTCGAACGAAATGCATGTGCGGCGCAACACAACCGCTATATAGAGCGGCAGCACGAATTTTTTAGGTTAAAAAAAAGATCGCAGCCGTCGAAAAAAAATCGCAGTCAAAGTGTTAAGCCTTCATCCTGATTTGACAAGATATCAAGTATGAATGACTAAATCTCGATATGAACACATAGCGTTAGGAGTAAATAGCTATTCGACTAAATAAGCATACGACCTGTTATCAGATTGACCTTATAGTGTATCATTAAAGTCATTTAAAACGGGATATTTACCATACGTAACGGTATAGGTAACGTTCGTAGCAAAAGACAAAAAATGAGGGTAGATCGGTAAGTCTGCCCATAAAAACTAACTCGCCAGTGCCTTCAGTTATTCCGTGATCATGGCGCACGAAACTGTGCCGAAATATTGGATAACTCAAAAATCTAATCATGGTAAATATTCCCGTTTTAAATGACTTTAGTGTTAATAACCATGATAGTTTTAGTTTTATATTTTCTTCTCTCTCGTGTTCCAATCCACATCTCGATATTATCAGTTCCAGCCCCTACACAACACCGTTAGTGGCCTAGTAGCTGCTAATCAGACATAATAACTAGCTTAGACCACCGCTAGCGATAACTGGACTAAATACATCTGAATACCCATCTGTTGCATAGTTTGCTTGTTAAAACGATCAATTGACTGTAATTTAGATAGTCACTTACAAGGTCTTCCTGTTTCATTTAATGATTACTAGCGACCCTCCCCGGCTTCGCACGGGTGAAATTATATGTATTATATACATATTATAAACCTTCCTCTTGTATCACTTTGTCTATTAAAAAAACCGCATCAAAATCCGTTGCGTAGTTTTAAAGATCTAAGCATACATAGAGACAGACAGACAGCGGGAAGCGACTTTGTTTTATACTATGTAGTGATGATGTCCTAGTAGATTTAGACTGGTCATATTAAAATGGACAAGTGCGTACGCAAAGTGCAAACACAGGCACACTCTCAATATTTTTACTCTGATGATTCTTTGGGAAGGCAATCACACCGGAACAGCTTTTGCTTTTTGCTGTCTTTCTGCATCGATCAGAATTGTATAGATTAGTGGAGGTACCTACCTGTAGATTGTTTACAACAGTCTGCAGTTAACTCAATTGTTCTGATATGCTACTATTATTTGATTGTAACTTTCTTACTTGTTAATAAAGTGTATCAAAAATGCTTTATTTTAGTCACTGTCACTTAGAAAAGCCAATTCTTAAAATTACATTGATTAGAGGTAAAAAAGCCTAGAGCTTGTGTTCTAATTTAGGCAAACAAGCTGGTTTTCAGAGGTAAGTTATGTAAAATGAAATAATCTAGCGTCTGCCTGTACAAAAAATTTGACTAATAATGTTCAAAAAATATTCGTCTCGCTCAACAATAGAGATAAAATAATTTTGGGAAGCCCATTGTTAGTCATAACGAGAAAAAACTGTTTTGTCTGGTTTGTTCATAATTTTGTTATTATAGTGACCTTTATAAAGCTTCCTTATTTACAACGGAAAATGTTTTAATTCCTAGTTCAAAACCAGTTTTTCAATTCAGCTGTATGAACTGGACTGAAGATATATCAAGATAATCACCTGGATCCTATTTTACATTGAAATTAGAAGAACAACATAGTGTGTGAGAAGACCCTGATATCTCCATGGCTTCCTATGACTTAATATATTTATATTAACACTTCGAGTGCTGAAATCACACCGTATGTGTTTTCTACAAGTGACTAATATGCGTAAATCCACACTAGCGCAGCGGCTAAGAAAATACAGATCTGTGTGACTCAGCTGTAATATTTTTCGAACGAAACGCATGTGCGGCGCAACACAACCGCTGTGTAGAGCGGCAGCACGAATGGCTTAGGTTAAAAAAAAATCGCAGTCGTCGAAAAAAGTCCGAAGTCAAAGTGTTAAGTCCTAGGGAGCCATTGAGACGTCAACGTCGTCGGTAACGATCGATCTACTTTTCATATAGATTTAGGGCCTCCAGACTGGCCCATAACTACTACTGGTTTCTTTTTCACTTCTTCCACTAGTGGACAAAAAATTTAAGTGAATAGTAAAACAATCTTATTTGATAATAATTTATAGTATATTTGACTTGTCTAAATGCTTACTTTGTAAGCCTAAAGATATAAAATATTTTGAATTCGAATTTTAACATCAAAGGACCGATAATGATTGAAGGGGTTTTCCCTTTGCTCTGCAGTACAGCAATGAAGACAAAAACGAAAAAATAAAAGATTAGGGCATCAGATACTACAATTAAGATATAATACTACACATAAGCCCCAAGAATGAAGCCGTGACGGCCCCATCACACCATTTAGTTTACTCTGAACTTGCCAACACATTTGGAGCATCGCAATCTGGGTCAGTTGGTAAGGCGGCTGAACCAGTCATAACACTTCTGCTCAATTACGTTGGTTAAACTGTCACTGTCACTGATAAACTTAACCAGCGTATAAAGTTTCTATAAAAAAATATTTCAGCCAGTTTTCACCAGTTGATTCATAGAAAAACACATTTTGGTATCTATATAAAATAAATACATGAGACACAATCAATCAAATTAAAATAAAAAAATTACATAATATATATATATATTCTATGTAATCGGCATGGATATAGGTATATTTTGATAGCATTACCATGTTACATTACACCTAATTAAGTGAGAACTACAAGGAAAATTCAAATTAAATCAGGGAGGCTTTATATACTCCTGAAGTTCTCATTAGGTAATACTTGTGGAGTAACGAATATTTATGTACTGGCAGAGAACGTTTAATATGATAGGTGGCAAAATACTAGCGTCAAAGCCTTATCGTCAATCGAGCGTCAAAGCCAGCCTTGAAGTTCATTCGTAATGAGTGAAAGGCTCCGGAACACAGAACGTGACTCACAGATGTGTTTAATATGCGAGTATGTGATGTAGGTGTGCTTGTATATCACGTGAAGGAACAGACTGTCCAACTTTATTGCTTTGTCCCATATTTAGGGTTTCTCTCAAGTTTCTTATACTTGTCGTGACTGATGAAAACGTCATATACGGTTTGGGTTTGTGGCGAGATCAAGACTTTTTTTACATGTCACTTATTATCCGCTTTACTTTTTAATATTGTTTCTTTAGTACAAGCAAATCTTATAAATTAACTGCTGACCCGATGACTGCAATTTCTTACGCGTGTACTTTAGGAATACTTCAAAAATTTTTGTTTTCATGTCTATCGTCGACTAAATTAGACTATCATCGCCAAAGTTTTGTCTTCTCTGTTACCAATTTTCAAGACGTTTCACGTTTCAATGTTAAATCCATACGGAATGCACACACAGAAATCGAGATTTAACACGTCAGTTTAAGAAAAAAAATCTATAATAGAGTAGTAGGTAATTATTTATATTTTCTTAATAGATGTACATATCTCCACTATGAGTCAAATGTCAATAGACGTAACCAAGTGTGTCTTGTTCACCAATCAATAAGTGTAAATTGTATGATTTTATATTTTACGAACTTCAAGGCATATATCTTTTCTTTTGAAGTTACAAATTGCGAAGGTGTTATGTTAAAGATAGGTTATATTTTATCCTATTAACACGTTTGAAATGAAATGCTGCATTTGCATATACTTGTAGAGATACTACTTTTCAACAGTGATGAATAAAAACACAGGTTAGAATCTACTTAGGTACTTCGAACAAAGAAAGTGTAGCAAGAATTTGCGGTTCTCGTTAATCGGAAATTCCGTTAGTGTCCTTTGTTCTTCTGATACCCAAAGCCTAGAAAAAGGCTTTATCGTGTATTCCGGAATGTCGTAAAAACGAAGCACCCAGGTCATTCGCCACTTTTAGTGGCCACATTGTAATGATTTATACGCGCAACCTTTTAGCCATCGACATGTCTAAAAATGCACGAAAGCTTTTTGCGGTTCGCTCGTTTGAGAAATTCTAATACTTAAGTTCCTTATTATACTTTTTACAATTCACCTCGACTCATGTTCTGGTATGGACACCGTATCTCGGCAAATGTAGTGTAGGACGCCCACAGGCCAGGTGGGATGACGATCTGCGTTAGACTACAGGGCCTGTCGGATTTGGCAAGCTAAAGATAGGACGCTATGACGCGCATAAGGGAAGGCCTATGTTCAGCAGTGGACTAACTAATGATAAAAACTACAACACTTAGAACTCTGGCGCCGCTGAAAACCAGCGCTGCATTGACACCCGTGTCAATGGAGCATGTAGTTGTAGGTAATGCTGAGCCGGTAGTCTATTTGTGTTTATCGTTCGAGCTTTATGATGTTATTATATTTTGAAAGGCAAATAAACATTTTCGATTCCATTCAATATAACACAAATACAAAAAAACGATCTCTTTACGAGTTCAAACAAAAGCTAGGTAGGTATCTACACAATATTTCAGTAACCTACCTCGCTTCCATTTCGCTTAGAGAAAACAAATAACCTTATGAAATATAACTAAAGTTATATCGAAACCCGATATATTTTTGTAGAGCTAGACGTGATAAAAATCGAATCAATTTTCTTACCATTTAGAAAATCTATGAAATATCCATCAAACCCAATCATGCGAAATTCTGGAGACGCTCTCGTAAGATTGGTAACTGATAAATCGCAAATATCCTTAATGTGCGTCATATTTATCGATATCTGATTCCATTTCTAAAACTCGAGTTATTAGGATTTGGAGCGTCGGGAAACTTTCTTAGACGGATATTATGTTCGGTATCGGAGAACGGGAAAATACCGATCAATGATTGAGAATTCCTTTTACTGCCAGCAGATTCTGAGAATTGACACAGTATATTGAGCTTAGGTACCTACTAGCCTACCTTGTTTACTGCCAAGCTTCTGAGATTCTGCTGGTGTGCGTTGGCGGCAGTCAAAGTGTGAACTGAGAAACATCACGTTCTTATAAGCAGATTAAAATTATTCTACAATACAAAGGAAAATCTAACGTTCATTAGGCTTCAAGAAAATAATAATATACCCCAATTAATTACGTCGCGGTTTTCGACTACTCAATCGGCTCTAACTACGAGTACCTAGTACATTGTACACACCAACAAAGCTTTCGTAGTTATGTAGGGTAGACTGGGTACGGTCGGTTGTGCCTATTTTCATTTGATCGTCCATAATTTTGTTACTAAAAAGTAAAAGAAAATAAAAAAATGGACGCTAAGTAAATTATGTTAAAGCTACATAAGTATTTTGTTTATATTAGTTAGCTAATAAGTACATTTAGTTTTAGCTTGTATAACAAATTATGTTTGTTTATGTTAGAATTGTTTGTTAGAATATCACGAGACATCCTAGAATATCTAGTAGAGTCTGTAGTCATCCGGAGCTCTATTTCTATCTGGTAGTCTTAGGGTCAATCCACATCTGACGGATAATGATTCGAGCGTGCACCATCGATCGCGTCTATTCGGTCAAATCAGACCTAATAGACGCGATCGATGATATGTAACACAACGATCTCTGCTGATGTTACGCTGAATGCATGAATCAAAGTACATGTGGCGCGATACGTACGTTACGTCGACCGACTATGCGTTGACGGAAACGTAGGTAACAGACGCTGTACGATCGATGCATTAACGCATTATCGTTTGAGTGTGAAAGGTTGAATGTTTTATTATGTATTTGCCTGTTCTGGCGTAACGCGACGCATTTTCCGTCAGATATGTACAGACCCTTAGTGGATAGGTGCCTACAATGGTAAGTCAATCTCCGGAGTCGACAACGCTCGTGAGCCTTGAATCTTGATCCTTGACAACTCGTCGACAATTGAGTGGCGCACACCGTGTCGTGTCAATGCAAGTGGGCGACATTGCTCCCTATTCGGGTCGCTCAGGGGTGGCACACAAATGGAAATTATTTTTGGCAGATTAAATAGTAAACTCCATGTTTTGAGGTTTTGACGTTTCTTTTGTGTGGTTGTATGCCTATTTAATTCGTGAATTTAATGGAATATTTTTAATAGAATTCATGTCTAGACAAAAACAGCCGTTGGCAAATACCCTTGTGGAGCTAATAATAATAATAATAAGCCCCTCAAAGCCCAACCCCACGTCCGTGCTGACCATCTATGCCACGTGAGGGGCGGACACTTGCAACGAAATGACTTAGCGAGTGACAAAAAAGGGTACTGGCAAACCCGTCATGATGGAGAGTAAGAATAAAAATGTACGTATATGGTCGCTTCCCGGGGGCGATCGCCGGGGCACGTCTGGAGCCGATGCTGGACGTCACAGCATGCAAGCCATCGGTGGCGAGGGTAATGGGCGGCCCTCTGCCGGGGAACCCGAACAATGTGAGCCCAACAGGAGGTACAACCTACGACCACGGAAAAATTCAAGCCGGAGAACAACTCGAGCCGGTACAGGTCTCAGCAGTACGAGTACCGCTGACGTGAGAGCATCGCGACTGGCCTCCATTGAGGACCGAGGCCAGAGTCGGCCTGATTGGGCTGAAAAGGAACCGGAAGCCCAATCTAACACCTCCTCACCAAAATCTCTTTTCTCTTCCATTCCTTCTTCTCCACCTTCTTATCTAAACTTTCCTTTACGAACCTTCCCAATTTCACCTATATCACACTATTCGTCTGAACTAGCCGAAGGTGTTGTGCAGGTGACCTCGGTCGATAATCCTGCACCCACTGAGGCTAATCAACGTGCGCGCAAAAAATGGACAGAAGAGATGAATACTTTTATCCTGCGTACATACCTAATAATTACTAACTTGGAGACAACCAATACCAGAACATATCTAACAGAGTTACATTCGAGATTTATAGAAAAGTTCCCGGATATGCAAGCGAGCAAGCAAAGAGTAGGCGACCAACGTAGGGCAATAGTACGGAGTAACTTGTTAAACCCTACTCGCATTCGTGAAATAACTTCTGAAGTTATCTCTTATTTGCAACAACCCCAAGAACAGACACAACCAACTAGGTCACAGGCAACGCACGCGTCACAACGTTTACACTGGACACTAGAACAAAATGAAAGCATAATAAGAGGATATTATAGAATCACACAATTAGAAGTTAACAAAACTGCTTATAGAAAACCGTTACATCAATATTTTATTACTATTTTCCCTCACCTTTCACACATAAGTGAACAACGAGTTGCAGACCAGAGGAGAGCTATCATAGCTAATAAATATATCGATGATGAAAGGCTTAATCACATTCGCCAGGAGGTAGCTATTGAACTAGGTACAGAAGCAATCCCAACAGATGTAAATCAACACGATCATACACCACAAAATGACTTTAACGATACTCTTTTGGACAATGCGACCGACAACACTGTAACCAACGATCCGCATGCATTTAGTTCACTTCCACAAACTTGTACATCTGACCAAGATAGGAATCCAGAGGTAGATTTAGTTTTTGCTGAAGCTATGGAATACTTCTCCAGCAGCAAACCAGAAGATAGGCCATTTATTCCTAAGCAAAAGCCTTCTAAGAAATTCGGTATGTTAGTTAGTTACCTAAATAAGATCATTTTGCCGGAAAATGTCACTATTGACACTGATTTCGAAGCATTACAAACTGCAATTTACTGTGTGGCGTGGACGGCAGCCAAATTAAACGGCACCAAACTCAAAATTCCACCCGAAGAATCGAGAACTCCACAAAACGGAAACCGCGTACCTAACTGGCAGAAACGCCTCGAAAGAAAATCAGACGACCTAAGAAAAAAGATAGGACGGCTAACACAATACAAAAACGGTAACAGAAGTAGGACCCTCACAAAACAAGTAGACGGAATATTAAAGCAGTACAAAACGCACACAACACACGAATCACCAAATACGGACATAAGTCACTATCTGGACACCCTGAAACAAAGGCTGAGTGTAGTTAGTAGCCGTCTCGCTCGATACAAAGCGTGTTCGTTTAGGAAGACACAGAACTCAATTTTTTTGAACAATGAGAGAAAATTTTACCAGTCTTTAGCACATGCCACTACTAATAATACAACACCAACAGGCATCAATCCAAACCAGGCAAACATAAACTCAGCAGAGCTGCATCATTTTTGGTCACGGATTTGGGAACAGCCTGCTGAATTTAATGAAGCAGCTGAATGGATACACGATGAATATGCACGATACTCGGAGCTCACACCTATGGAGTTTGAACATATCCCCGTAGACGTATTTAAACAAGTTTTACATTCAACACATAATTGGAAGGCCCCAGGTTCTGATCATATTCATTCCTACTGGTACAAAAAGCTCACATACATACATCCATACCTATATAACCATATCAATAACTTTTTATTAAACCCTGAAATCATGCCAAAATATGTCACAACAGGAATTACCTACATGATATCAAAAGATCCCGAAGATATAGAAAACCCAGCAAAATATAGACCCATCACATGTCTTCAAACTATATATAAAATCATTACTGGGTGTATATCTCAACTTATTTACAGACACATCAACGTTAATAACATATTAGCAGAACAACAAAAAGGCTGCAGAAAGTTTAGCCAGGGATGTAAGGAACAACTTACCATAGACTCGGTTATCCTACAACGTACACAAAAGTTAAAATCAGATCTTTTTAGCACTTACATTGATTACAAAAAAGCCTATGATTCAGTCCCACACTCTTGGCTCATTAAAATCCTGGAGATTTATAAAATAGACTCAACTCTTGTCTCGTTTCTGCGTAGTTCGATGGCCCAGTGGGCTACTCAATTACAGGTAAGAACTATGGATAGGGAAGCGGTAACCCCACCTATTGCTATAAAACGCGGTATATTTCAGGGAGATGCGCTTAGTCCACTTTGGTTCTGTCTTGCCTTAAATCCCTTGTCTAATCACCTTAACTCGTTAAGAATAGGATACTGCCTTGAAAATGCAACTAACAGACAGACCGATTCAGTTGTTATGTTGAATCATTTGCTATATATGGATGACATAAAAATTTATGCATCCACCGAAGAAGATCTCAGGTACCTAATACACGCAACAGAACAATTTTCAAACGACATTTCAATGGAGTTCGGAATAGATAAATGTAAAATTAACTCCATAACATCGGGACAGCAGTATCACCATTCATACCAACTACGATCCGGCGAAGTAATTAATCATCTGAATGAAAATGAAGCGTATAAGTACTTGGGATACCACCAATCTAAGCAAATTCATTTTAAGGAAATTAAAGCTAAACTTAAACAAAACTTTAAACATAGATTAAATTCCATTTTAAAATCTCAACTCTACTCAAAAAATTGCACGAAAGCCATAAACTCTTACGCTATCCCAATACTCACCTACTCTTTTGGAATAATAAACTGGTCCAAAACAGAATTAAAAAATCTGCAACGAATTATTAATGTAACCATGACCAAATACCGAAAACATCATCCACGCGCATGTGTCCAACGCCAAATGCTGCCACGAGTGGAAGGGGGTAGGGGCATTGTTAACATTTTTAATCTGCACAATAGACAAATAGGTACACTCCGAGCATTTTTCCACACTAAAGTAGATACATCAGCCCTTCATAAATCAATCGTTGAACTAGATAATAAACTCACCCCACTTAATTTACATGACCGGGATAAACAAAGAAATGAGGAGCTCACAGATAGGCAGACATTAGTTTCCGAATGGACCCTGAAGTCTCTACACGGGAGACATCGCAATGATTTGAGCCAGCCTACCGTCGACATGCAGGCGTCGAACGAATGGCTCAACCGTGGTGAACTATTCCCAGAGACTGAAGGGTTCATGATTGCCATCCAAGACCAAGTTATAGAGACCCGCAATTATCAAAAACATATCATGAAACTACCTAATCTTACTACTGACTTATGTAGACGCTGTAATAGTTCTTCAGAGACTATCCAACATATCACAGGGGCATGTAAATCTATTGCGCAAACTGACTACAAGTATAGGCATGATCAGGTCGCCAATATCATACACCAACGGTTGGCGACAAAGTACCATCTAATTGAAACACCGGCAAGACCGCCACCTTACTATAAATATGTCCCTGATACTGTACTAGATAGTCCCACACATAAACTCTACTTTGACAGAGCTATCCTCACTGATAAAACCACACATTTCAATAGACCCGACATAACACTCATTGACAAAACCAACAAAACAGCACATCTCATCGACATTGCCGTTCCCAACACTCACAACCTACAGAGAACTATTGCGGAGAAATTATCCAAATATATTGACCTTAAAAACGAAATAACCCGTATGTGGCATCTGCAAAAAGTAACAATAGTCCCAATAGTCATATCGACAACGGGTGTCATCCCAAAACAACTCTTTCAATCCCTAGAATTTTTAGACATACCGAAGCACACATACGTCCTTCTCCAAAAAGCAGTAATTTTAAATACTTGCAGAATCGTGAGGAAGTTTTTGCAAAGCGAACTCCCAAGCGCAGAACGCTCCACTGAAACGCACTTGGCTTAGGCCCGTGCGTTTTGGATAGCACCGGTTACCGAAACCGAGTAGATAAAAATCTAAAACTTAAATAATAATAATAATAAAAGTTTTATTTCTCAAATAAATAGGCTTACAAAGTACATTAAATTCTAGGTTAAGTAGGAGGTAATTCAGTATGTACTTTACATACTTGCATAGTATGTACTTTAAAACAAAAACCTTAGGGGACGAATAGATTGACTCCTTGCTCTAACTAAGTTTTCACTTGTTTATAGACACAAGGGCTCATTCTCTCGGCTCAGTCAGGATTTCAAGTGCACATAATTATTTACGGAGATATTTTAGTAGATATTATTATACAGATAAGACAACAAAAGTATACAAAATAAACAAAGTAAAATGCTCCATGCATTCCTTATGATCTAAATGTTATTTACAAGACTAATAATTACATAATAATGACTTAAAACTAGATAATTGCCCATTACTAATCTACGATTGAACCGTTAACAGATCCTCTGTTTGCTCATAGTCCAAACCCAGCAAATACAGTTTTAGTTTTGTTTTAGATTCTAAATAAGTTAGATCTTGAAGGGCTATTTTCCTGTTCAACTGATTGTATAAGTACGGTGCCAAGAATTGTGTATGACGATGCGCAAAGGAAGTTTTGCACGTTTTTGTTGTGAAGACTTTGTTTTTCCGTCTCTTTCCGAAAACATCTATGTCTGGTGGTTTAGAGTGTTGTCTGAGGGCAATTTGTTGTATAAATAGTTTCCTGACAGAGAGAACATTACAGTCATTGTAGAGTTCGGTGGTTGGGTATCTGAATGGCTTGGTATAAGCCACTTTAAGTACTGCTCGCTGCGCTCTCTCTAGTGGAAGCATGTGAGTCTTTGCGGCCCCACCCCAAGACCTTAAACAATACAGCATTAGACTTTGACATAGAGCATAGTACGTGGTCTTAAGTTGTGAGTCAGTTGCGGCATGTCTGATATTTTTGAATACAGCGATTAGCTTGCGTACTCTTGCTGTTATTGAGCTAATATGCGATTCATATGACATGTGCTGATCTATTGTGATGCCTAGGTACCTAATAACTCTACTTCTTTCAATTGTTGGGCAGTCACAAATTAATGAAGGTACTTGAAGGTAATTAAAAAGATATATTAATATTTTACGAAACTTCTTCTATTACGAGTATGTGAGTACCTCTTACGATTTATTTTGATGAATGAACAAAGTGTTCATTCATCAAAATAAATTTTTTATTAAATTTTTTATTTAATTGAACTAAAAATGTACATAAGTAAATAAATAAAATGTTATGTATATATAAACATAGTACAAAAGGCGGCCTTTTCGCTCAGAGTAATTCGTCCCAGGCAACCTTGATGGCATTTCTGAAGCGTTTGATAATAAATAACATAGTTATGTTTAAAATAAAACGATAACTTTTTGATGTTGTTTCTTGATGATAAATATTCTTTAGAAATATAAGTTAATATTGAAATTGCTGACATTCTTTGACTGTCGTGCTTTATTTGAATCAGAATCAGCAATATATTAATTATTAACTGTTAATTTTGTGTAGTTTTCGTACCTGCCTATATAAAATAATACAAAACTGTTAGAGGAGGCATATTTCCCAGTTGAAAGTCAGGCACAGAAAATTTGCCGATAACCAAAGCCGTACGATGCCAGCCTGCGGGATAATACTTAGATATGATTTTAACATTCGATATGGATTCAAGTTCAATGTAGGCCATCTCGAATGCGACATTAAACTTAGAATACGGGAACAGTCGACATGATCTCGTTCTGTTAAAGCTATCAACCCATGACCGTCGACATGGGAAGTGCAGGCTTCGTATGAAGATCTATTACCGTGCGTCTAGTCTACCGTGATGGTATCAAGCTTTATTTGATGTGCACTTCAATGCAATGCTGGTTCGCTATATCCATGGAAATTCGATCTTGCTTGAGGTAGTACTGACTTCTGGGGACATATAGATATGCCTGTAGGTATGCCTTCAGGGGTAAAGTTTAGTGTTATCGGAAATTTCATAGTTTTGAACAGGCCTTAAAATCAAATTTATTAAAGACATTTGAAAGACGGACTGTGTAAGTTAACATACACAGTCTGTCCATACAACGGGACATTTTATGCATCATACAGAAAAACACACAAAAAACATTAAAATCGGTACTCTAAACAAATTGAACTCCAGTGCTGCATGAAGGGAGAGGCTGTGTTCAGGCCTTCTTGTAATAAGTATAATACCTACAAAAGGCAAAAATTTTCACGGTCTATCAGGAGGATTAATTTAATCAAAGTCTTGAAAATGGCAACACTGGCTTAAAACCTACTCAGTGAACTTTCCGTAAAGAGGACGTAACCTACTTACTGCAACCAGCCTACAATCCAGTTTCGAAATCTGAAATTAGCTTCGAACCTAGATTTAGCCTACAGAGCGAGAATAACAGTGATAATCTATGACTCTCTGATGTGAGTTATTAGTGTTCTGTGAATAGAATTCCAAATTTGAATTCCACGCGGGTAAATCAGCTACGTTCACGTCGTTTCTCATGACATTTAGGCGGATGAGTGTGTTTGGTTTAAACTGTGGTTGAAACAATGGGATTTCGCAGTGCGAAATGTAAGTCTCAACAGAGCATGTAGCTAATTTTAATACACTCGTTTGTCCGCTTGCATATGCACATAGGTAGGAAGTATATATTACATATTTGAATGTATTATTGTCTGGCAGCTAAACGCATGTGTTAGAGTTTTACGTACGAGTGATGCACGAGTTGTTACTGCACTCATTCCTATTCATAGCTTAAGTTTGATAGTTTTATAGAAGATGTCCCTAGGCATCTTGAGTCCAAAGTCAAAACTTTGGAACTAAGTTTTGACTTTGGACTCAAGATGCCAGACGTACCTATACCTAGCAAAAGGGGTTGTTAGTCAGCAAGAAATGAGGGTACAGTAATAAGTCCATAGTGGCTCTACTTTATTTGAAGTCTATCTGGTTAAAGTGTGTGTGCTGTGTTTTTTTTTATATATTATAAATAACCAGTTGCGCCCTGCGGTTTCGCCCGCGTAGAAATTGTTTATAAACTTTCCTGTTAAATCACTCTATCTATCAAAAAAGACCGCATAAAAATCCGTTGCATAGTTTTAAAGAGAAATCATGCATCATGAGTACATAGGGACAGACAGACAGCGGCAAGCCACTTTGTTTTTTATTATTATATTATGATTTTTATCGTCATTACGGCATTTTATCGTCTACGGAGTTGAAGGCTGTTCCAACCACACCACCAAGAGGACTTAGCCAGGACGGAAAAAAGTATAGCTAGATAATAGCTAAAGACAGGACCAATCGGAGTCTAAGTGCGGAAATAGGAGTACATATACCATAATAGCTAAATAACTTCTAATTTTGTCGGACACTTCGCAAGCAAAGTCATGAAAGTCAGCCGTGTACAAGTAAAGTGGGTTACATTGCATCGCCGGCAGCGGAGCGCGTCGCAGTCTTCACTATAGCTCGTCAAATTCGCACGCTCTATTTGTTTCAATTTGCGTTTTTATGCAGAAGGTTATTACACTTGTCTTCATGACATGTGGACGGCAATGCTGATCGGAAGGAAGTCGTTTGATTTATTACAAGTTTCAGCACACGTTTTTCAGAAAAGTAACCTAGGAAAATAAAAAAGGACATAGACCTCCCCCAATGAGCGCCATAGCGCCCTGTCTTCAGCTTGACGCATCTAGCATCTACCTACAGTCTTTTGCAGGTCGTCATCCCACCTGGTCGGAGGGCGTCCTACACTACGTTTACCGAATCGTGGTCTCCACTCAAGAACACGTTTGCCCCAACGGCCGTCGGTTAAGCTTAAGTCGGCTAAGGATTGTCGAGTCCTTCACCCGATTTGGTACATGGAAGTCGATTCAATAACTTCCACAAGAAAGCACGTAAATATTTCCATATCTAAACAAACAATTGCTTGTGCCAAAAGTTTACCTAATTAAGACAGAGGTTGAAAGGATTCCCGAGTGAGGAAGGTGCTGCAAATCTTGCGTATGATATTTCGAATTCTCCAACACGACTTTGCTCTGAGTTGGGTACTTCTTGACAGACGATTAGTCCCAACGATTACAACTCTCCATAAGTAGAATCTACCAAAGGTAAGCATCTGGCACAATAAACCCATTTCACAATAGATACCTCCGAAGCCTAGCTAAGAAATCTATCATATTTAGGTATATGTATACCTAACTGTGTAAGTATAATATAAGTAGTTTAGTATTATTATGAGTAGTATATTTTATTATGTTTGTAAGTTCCGTAATCTAGCACTAGGTACCTACCAAATTTTTGTCCACACTACCCAAAGTTTAGCAGGTAGAGAATGCTATCTAGCATTATGCTCGCTTATGTACAAATTTTGTACAATAAAGTATATTCTGTCTATCTTCTATCTATAATTTAAGCCCATCTATTCAACCCAGAAATAGCAGGTCGTTTCGAGCAAACCAAGGTGAGTGGTGAGGAACTGTTCCATTCATCCGGAATTCACAAAGCTTGACATGTGACAAGTGGTCCTACGTTTGCTGCCAGTCAGTATACCTTACCTTTGTTCCAATTCAGACACAAATCAGGTCGCCGTCAACTTTAGAACAAAACGAGATAGTAATCATGATGTTCTCCTTGTCGAATTTTCGCCTACGGCAGCGGCCAGTGTCAACATATTATAGTGCCTAAGTGTGTGCGTAAACACATATGCAATATCCATGCCCTTACTCTACTAATTCGATGGGACGGCAGACCGAAACAACCGGTTAGTAGTTAGGGGCAGGACCAACGGCCAAACGTTAATCGAGATAGTGCGACAGCTACAGAACGAGAGACTTTTTACTCTATCTTCTGCGGAACTACCAATCTAATTGGATATTTGAGCAAGGAAGGTTGCTATTTGGTTCCTATAATATATCGTAATTAGTCAGTCAAAAGATGTTGCCCTTTTACTGATTGTAGTACAACATTTAACTGTAGTCCACTTGTAGAAATTGTGTAATTCAAAGTCAACCTGTTTTCTACGTGACTGTTACCATAGTTTGGACATTTCTACCGTCTACCTTTATGTTTGGACGTTGAGTTGTGACTGTGCACACGTTTGCACCCTCAGAAATTCTTGTGCATTCCACAGCATACTCAATAAATTCGGTACGTTTTCAAAAAGTGCAACTCGTCGTACATTCAATTATTAACGTAGTGATTTTTCATTTCTAAAACTCTACCAAATTTGAAGCACATGTCGACTAGACCTCATGAGTATTTTCTCTAAGGCATGCTTGCTCAACATTTGCTCAACACTCATAGGTACCTAAGCTCAGTTACTTAACACGCGTTGGTAATTAATAAGGCGCCTGGCAAATTCACTCGTTACCTACGTTAAGCACAGTTTCATGTCCTTTAAAGTTAAGAGTAAAGTTCTTAACTTAAGAGCGAACTTTAGGGACGTGTCAGTTCACCATTGCTAGTAAAGTTTGATTCACAAATATGTTTGTAACTTGAGAGTTACTTCTAGTTAATTAGAAGGCTGACTCGTGGCCACATTTATCATGCTCTAAGTGGGGTTAAAAGTTTAAAGATACATAATGTTTTTTGAAAATTATCTCCATAGTATTTTTATGCGGCAAGCTGAAGACAGGGCGCTATGGCGCTCACTGGGCCTATGTTCTGACTGATATAGGCTGATGATGATGATAAGTATTTTTTTTGAATAGGTTTTTAGCCTATTTTATTGATGTCGTTAACTTATACATCCGTCATGTCCGTTAAAATATTATCTATGCTCCACTAAAGAGTAAATGAGCAAATTTATAGGAACCATGAAAATTCACCAAAGCGCAAAACAGTTTGGTGACTTTATCAGCTAAACAGTTTGTGTTTCGCAAGCTAAACAATAACCAAGGGCCGCTTTCACCTCTAACCCTTCTTTGAAAGACTACGGTGAAAGTTATTTAAACAGTATTTTCGTACCTTCATGGCTACTCCCTAGTTTACACACATCTTATTCGTCTCTGCATGAACTTGGTAATTTCAAAAGCTAACAAATAACTCGTATAAGTGCTCATTTCTGTTTTGTATAACTTTTCCTTTTACTACGCTCTTGTATAATGTTATTTACATAAATATTCGTGAGTCTCGAATATTTAATGAACGCATACAATATCATAGCAGTTATTATGTTATGATATCTCGAGTTTATTTACGAATAAGTCTGAGTTGCAATTTTCTTTGTTCGCAGGATGGGAGCTAAGAGGTTTACACTGCTACAAATTCTTCAACATCAGACATTCATGGGAAAAGGCAGCAGAATTATGTCGAAGGTAAGTTTTATATGCACATCGTTGCTTTATTAGCCATTCATAGTTATATTATAATTTCGAAAGTTACTCTGTCTGTTACCTTTTTACACCTTTACGGCTGAACGGATTTTAATGAAATTTAACAGGGAGGTAAGAAAATCCAGGAGTACTTTAAAAGCGCATGCGCAGCCGAGGGCAGAAGCTAGTATTTATACAGCGTACCTAATACGCGTGAAGCTAACCAGCAGAATAAGGGGGAGTTAGATTCAGTTGTAATTGTTTTGATCATTTGAAGGTATTTAAAAACACTTAAATCCGCATCCCATTTAAAAATGTAACTTTAAAATTCCAGGTACGGGAGCGAACTTATGGTAGTCGATACCTACTCAGAAAACAACATGACCGCCAGTATGGTACCATCTAGTCCAAGCAATAACCATTACTGGCTCGGTCTTGCAACTGTCGACGATCTGAGAACCAACACTCTGGAGTCAGCCGCTGGGACCCTTGTATCACAGTACGCTGGCTTCTGGGACCTCAGGCAACCGAACCCAAAGGAAGGAGAATGCGTAGATGTTCATGTTACCTCTGACAGTCAATCCTGGGAGCTTACAACATGCGAAACTCTACTGCCTTTCATGTGCAGAGCAAACGCCTGCCCCGCTGGTAAGAATCGCAAATTCATTACCCGTGAAACGGATATACCAATTTCAATGCTAAGATCACGACGAACAATGCTTAACCATTTCTTTTCTTTTAGGAACCTTCCATTGTTCAAACGGAAAATGCATCAATTCGGCCTTCAAATGCGACAAGCAAGATGATTGCGGAGATTCTTCCGACGAAATGGACTGCGCTTCCGAATGCCACTTCTACATGGCTAGCAGCGGAGATGTCGTAGAAAGCCCCAGCTATCCTCACAAATACCCTCCCTTCAGTGAATGCAAGTGGACCCTCGAAGGACCACAAGGTCAAAACATTGTCTTACAGTTCCAAGACTTTGAAACTGAAAAGACTTTCGATACTGTCCAGATTTTAGTTGGAGGTCGATCCGAAGACAAATCTGTGAATCTAGCGACTCTTTCGGGAAAACAAGACTTATCCAACAAACTCTATGTATCTGCATCTAATTTTATGATTATAAAATTCAGTACCGACGGATCTGTTGAACGAAAGGGATTCCGCGCTGCGTGGAAAACCGAATCTTCGAACTGTGGTGGAATTCTTCATGCCACTCCGCAAGGTCAAGTATTGACTTCACCTGGCTACCCGAATGGCTACCCTGGTGGCTTGGAATGCATGTATATTATTGAAGCCCAGCCTGGAAGAATAGTCTCTCTTGAAATCGAAGATCTAGAATTGGGCATGAACAGAGACTATATCGTTATCAAAGACGGTAACACTCCAAACAGTCCAGTGCTAGCAAGGCTTACTGGACCAGGCGACGAAAATGAAAAAGTGGTGATTTCTACAACGAACCATCTCTACATGTACTTCCGTACTAGTCTTGGGGATTCTAAGAAGGGATTCAACATGAGATACTCGCAAGGATGTAGAGCTACGATAATTGCTTCAAACGGTACATTCAATTCGCCAGCTTATGGACTTTCGAACTATCCTAACAACCAGGAATGCTTGTATAGAATTAAAAATCCCAACGGAGGTCCTCTCTCTCTCAAGTTTGACGAATTCAGCATTCACCCAAGTGACGTCGTGCAAGTTTTTGATGGAGCGAGCACAACTGGACTTAGACTTCATTCAGAAAATGGATTTACAGTTAAACCTAGAATCACTCTAACAGCCTCCAGCGGTGAGATGCTGATCCGATTCGTTTCTGACGCACTTCATAACGGAGAGGGCTGGAAGGCAACGTTCTCGGCAGGTAAGATAAATTAATGATGACTGAATATTTATTAATTAATAAATAAATAAAATTTATTTCTGTAACAGTTTAACAATAATTTAAACATTACTAACAAACATCAGTTAAATCACCACAAACATTTTAAACGTTTCAGATTGCCCGCCATTGAACTCCGGATTAGGTGCCCTAGCTTCAAACAGAGATACTGCCTTTGGTACAGTTAGTACTTTCTCTTGCCCTATTGGTCAAGAATTCGCAACTGGAAAATCCCGAATCACGACAACCTGTTTAGAAGGAGGCAACTGGTCAACGACTTACATCCCTAGCTGCCAAGAAGTTTACTGTGGGCCAGTTCCTCAAATAGACAACGGATTCTCAATTGGTTCAACAAACGTGACTTATCGCGGAGTGGCGAACTACCAATGCTATGCTGGGTTTGCTTTCCCAACTGGGCAACCTATCGAGAAAATATCTTGCTTATCAGATGGTCGATGGGAAAGGACACCGACTTGCCTGGGTAAGCAAGAATTACTTGACATTCATTCTATTTAGATGTCCCACATTATGAGCAATGTTTGTTTATAGACCTGTTTTATTCATTCCATAGCCTCGCAGTGTGTAGCCCTGGCAGATGTTCCTCATGCAAACGTGACGATTCTGAACGGCGGAGGAAGAAGCTACGGTACCATTGTCCGTTATGAATGTGAACCCGGCTACGTCAGAGCTGGCCAGCCCGTACTTCTTTGCATGAGCAACGGAACCTGGTCTGGTGATGTACCTACTTGCACCAAAGCGTTATGTCCCATTTTCCCGGAAATAAAGAACGGGTTTATTGTTGACCAGACAAGAGTTTACATGTACGGAGATGAGGCTCGCGTTCAATGTTTCAAGGGTAAGTTTTTTTCACAAATAAAAAAATTATGTCTTACTTTTTAGAGTAAAAATAATAAGTAATTTATACCAATCTTGTTATGCAGGATACAAGCTCAATGGACCCAGCGTTCTGCGATGTGGAACTAATCAAGAATTCGACCCAGCACCAACTTGCGAAGATGTCAACGAATGTGTCAGCAGCCAATGCGATGGTGCTTCAACTGATTGCAAAAACACTCAAGGAGGATTCTTCTGTCCTTGCAAGCCTGGTTTCTCGCCCAACATGGACTGCAGGCCGGTCGGCGACTTAGGGTTGATCAATGGTGCAATCCCCGACGAATCGATCACAACATCCACTCCTGAGCCTGGATATCACAAAGGAGTAAGTTTCCTATAGTTTCAGTAAAAAATTACCTACGCACGACAATGGCTTTCTAACTTTTTTTTCTAAATTTCAGATGGTACGCCTCAACAACGGTGGAGGATGGTGTGGAAACAACTTAGAAGCCGGAGCTAACTGGATCCTTGTAGACCTCAGAGCACCAACTATCATCAGAGGATTTAGAACAATGAGTGTGATGCGAGCTGACGGCAATATTGCGTTCACTTCAGCAATAAGAATTCAATACACAAACGAATTGACCGACGCTTTCAAAGATTACACCAACCCTGATGGTACAGCTGTTGAATTCCGTATCTTAGAACCTACTCTATCTGTGCTGAACTTACCGATGCCGATTGAAGCGCAATACGTGCGGTTCAAGGTTCAGGATTACGTGGGGGCACCTTGTTTGAAGTTGGAAATTATGGGCTGCGCTAGATTGGACTGCGCTGACATCAACGAGTGCGGTGACAACAATGGTGGCTGCGAACAGAAATGTCTGAACACGTAAGTTTTCGTCTACAATATTATAAAATACTACGAATACTACGTTAAAATTTGTTTGTAATATACATATATGTAATATAATATGTATAAAAGTAAAAAACTTAGTGCTTTATTTATAAGGTCTAATAAATAAAGGACTCTTGGATAAGTCAGAATTTACAAATCACATGAGTAAAAGTAGAATATAATGTTCAATTTGCTCTTGGATTGTAATTTTCTGTGTTAATAAATTACCTATACAATGAAAAAAAAAAGGAAATAAACACTCCAATTATAAAAAAATATCTCTGAGTGACAGTTTTATCAGTTTTAGATAAAACTTATATCCCCAAGCCCTAGTAAATACATTCTAAGCATGTATTATTTTCTTTTGTGTATATAATAAAGTATTTTCTATCTATCTATCTAGGAAGGTACCTATTCCCGAAGTAACCGATTAAGCCAACCTTCGAATATGGTGTTGCAATTACTATTTATGTTTTCAGACCTGGCAACTTCTCTTGTGCCTGCAACATTGGCTACGAGCTTTACTCTCTGAACGGTACTGCTGGCTTCTCCATCGAATCATCGGAAACTGGCAACCGAGACGGTGACACCTACCAGAAGAACAAGTCTTGCGTGCCAGTTATGTGCCCGCGTCTCGCTTCACCTGAGAATGGAAAACTGCTATCAACCAAGAATGATTACCATTTCGGAGATATTGTCCAGTTCCAATGTGACTTCGGATTCGTAATGTCTGGTTTTTCATCTTTGCTTTGTACATCAAGTGGTACTTGGAACGGAACTGCTCCTGAATGTCAATGTAAGTTTTAACCTTTTTAAGAAAGATCTAATTTAGAATGAACTGTAGGTACAATCAATGGATTGAGGAAACTCAGGACCGCTATTTGTGGGCATACTTATGTCTAGCAATGGACGTTTGATGCTTCAAACAGCGCTATGCTGATAACGATGAGGATTCACTGAAAGCATTCACTGTTTTGAGTTGTCAAAATTGTAGTTCATATTTAAGTTTAACGCATTCACTGCGGTGCTACAGCAGCAATAGGAAGAAAAAGTCGTCCATATGCGTCAGTGGCAATAAAATGTTAGTTTAACCCGCAGAATTGCCAATTTTTACGCCAGGGGGATAGCCATGATTGTTTCAAAAGATATCTAATCAAATCATGACAATATATAAATCTATTCTGTCTTTCAGATGCTCGCTGTGTCACATTGTCTGATGATAAAAATGACGGTCTCCGAGTAATCAGAGATGACCCCGAGAGTGTGTTGGTCCCGTATAGAGACAATGTCACTATCACATGTACATCCTCTGGAAGGCAGTTGAGGAATACTGTGACGTCGGGATTCAGACAATGTGTCTATGATCCTAAGCCGGTGAGTGATGTAGTTTAAGTACTAGACCCGATTTCCATGATACCAGAGTATTGAATAAGGAACAGAATATTTAAGGGCTGGAGTAGCCGTAGTAAGTACCTATTCCTGTTTGTATGAATGCTAGGACACTGTGTCCGATTCAAACCCGAGTTATGGGCCAGCAGCGTTCGAATGAAATATTTGGATTAGATATATTATTGGTACTTACTTACTTATGTAATATACGAAGACAGCCCGAGATTTTTTAGACTCTAGAACCGTATTATGACGAATTCGGATTGGGTGCAGTGCGCCAAAACAGTATCAGAGTTCAATCCGAGTTTTTTATTAGTATACGAATTTTCACGGATTCGAATCGGATGTAATTGCTCTAATATTTCTCTATGTCAGTTTCAATGATTAGCTATGTGTTTAATATGTGCAGATTATTAAAATGTAATTAAATAATCTGTTTTCTAGGGTCTGCCCGATTACTGGTTTTCTGGCGCTCAACCTCAATGCCCGAGAAGAGACTGCGGTGTCCCAATGCCAACTCCAGGCGCTGAATACGGTCAATATCAAGACACAAGATATCAAAGCTCTTTCTTCTTTGGGTGCCAAAACACCTTCAGACTTGCTGGAGAAACGAGCAAGCACGACAACGTCGTAAGATGCCAAGGAAACGGAATTTGGGACTTCGGTGACTTGAGGTGCGAAGGACCAGTATGCGAAGACCCCGGCAGACCAGCTGACGGATACCAGATTGCACGAAGCTATGAGCAAAGCTCAGAGGTCCTGTTCGGATGTTCGAAACCCGGCTACATCCTCATCAACCCAAGACCGATCACATGTATGCGTGAGCCTGAATGTAAGGTTATCAAACCTTTAGGTTTGGCATCAGGAAGGATCCCTGATTCTGCTATCAATGCCACGTCTGAAAGACCCAACTACGAAGCTAAGAACATCAGACTCAATTCAGTCACTGGTTGGTGTGGTAAACAAGAAGCTTTCACGTACGTTAGCGTCGATCTCGGCAAAGTTTACAGAGTAAAAGCCATCCTTGTAAAGGGTGTGGTTACGTCTGATATTGTGGGTCGCCCCACTGAAATCAGATTCTTCTACAAACAAGCTGAAAACGAGAACTATGTGGTTTACTTCCCTAACTTTAACCTCACAATGAGAGACCCTGGAAACTACGGTGAATTGGCTATGATAACTTTGCCTAAATACGTACAAGCTAGATTCGTGATTTTGGGTATTGTCAGCTTTATGGATAATGCCTGCTTGAAGTTTGAGCTCATGGGATGCGATGAGCCAGCAACTGAGCCCTTACTGGGTTATGACTATGGATATTCTCCTTGCGTTGATAACGAGCCACCAGTCTTCCAAAACTGTCCTCAGCAACCAATCATAGTCGGTACGGACGTAAACGGTGGTCTTCTACCCGTAAACTTCACTGAGCCAACAGCTGTAGACAACTCTGGCGCCATTGCACGTCTAGAAGTCACCCCACAACATTTCAAAACTCCCCTACAAGTATTCCACAACATGGTTGTTCGTTACGTTGCATTCGATTTCGATGGCAACGTAGCAATTTGCGAAGTCAACATCACCGTTCCTGATTATACCCCACCGAAACTAAGCTGCCCTCAAAGCTACGTCATCGAGCTTGTAGACAAACAGGACAGCTACGCTGTAAACTTTAACGACACACGCAGAAGGATAAACGCGACCGATGCATCAGGAGAAGTTGTCCTGAAGTTCGTTCCTGAAAGAGCAGTTATCCCAATCAGAGGCTATGAAAACGTCACCGTCATCGCAACAGACAAGTTCGGCAACAAGGCTCAGTGTCACTTCCAAGTGTCCGTTCAAGCTACGCCGTGTGTGGATTGGGAATTGATGCCACCTTCCAATGGTGCTTTGAACTGCCTGCCTGGAGACAGAGGCATTCAATGTATCGCGACTTGCAGTCCAGGCTACAGATTCACAGACGGAGAGCCAGTTAAAACCTTTATCTGTGAAAACAAGCGTCAATGGGTACCGACAGCTGTTGTTCCTGATTGTGTTTCTGAAAGTAAGTTTTCTATGCTACTAATATTATCAAGCCAAAGGTTGTGAAATGTGAACATGTTTGTTACCTTAAATCTCCAAAACTACTTTTAATTATCATGAAACATGGCGTCCATTTAGAACATAATTAGGCTTCAAAATGAGGCTCGTTTTTATCCTTAAATAATGCGTGCGAAGCTGTGACCAAAGCTAGCTACTAAATAAAACTTAAATCAATTCAGTATATAACACAGTACAACAATAATAGTAGATATTGTTCTTGACACCTCTTTTCTATTCCAGATACTCAGCAAGCAGCTTATCATGTAGTAGCCAGCGTTCAGTACCGTGCTCTAGGCGCAGTGTCAAACGCCTGCCTGCCCCAATACAAGGACCTACTGGCACAATACGACAACGTTCTCAACGAGAGGCTATCGCAACGTTGCTCAGCTGTGAACGTCAACATCAACGTTACTTTCGTCAAGGCAATGCCAAGTCTTCTCGATGAAAATGTCGTGAAGATGGACTTTGTTTTGGCAATCACTCCAGCTATCAAACAGACTCAGCTGTACGATCTTTGTGGCTCGACGTTGAACCTGATATTCGATCTATCTGTACCATATGCCAGCGCTCTCATTGAGCCAGTCCTGAACGTGTCTTCTATTGGAAACCAGTGCCCGCCACTAAGAGCAATCAGGAGTTCGATTTCAAGAGGATTTACTTGCAGTGTTGGTGAAGTACTGAATATGGATACTAGCGATGTCCCGAGATGCTGTAAGTATATTCAACAATCCTACACTCCAGCCAAATTCAAAGTGAATCCCCCACCATACTAAAAAAAATATTCGCATGCTTGGCGTTGAGTTTTACACATATTTATTGAAGTAAAGATCTAAAATCGACAAGCAATGTAGTTCCGTATACAACTACACTGCAACATAGATGAAGTTAGGGCAGTTTGTTTACTAACATTTCACATCGAACTTGGCTAAAGTATAATTTTGAACCATTTTACATAATTGAATACCCTCATTTAATTGTAATTGTAAAAAAATATTATTTTTATCATTCTAGATTATTTTAGCTCCGCTAAATTTATTTATAAGTTGGGTATATAATATTTCGATTACTATTTATACATAAATATTTTGTTTTATTTTAGTGCACTGCCCAGCTGGAACTTTTGCTGGCGAAAAACAGAAATCCTGTACCATGTGCCCGCGAGGATATTTCCAGAACCAGGCGCGACAGGGATCCTGCCTCAAATGTCCATCAGGCACCTTCACAAGGGAAGAGGGATCTAAGGACATCACCGATTGCGTACCCGTTTGTGGCTACGGAACTTACTCACCAACTGGATTAGTTCCTTGCTTGGAATGCCCCAGAAACAGTTACACTGGCGAGCCTCCTGTCGGTGGATTCAAAGACTGCCAAGCTTGCCCCGTCAACACCTACACATACCAACCAGCCGCTCCCGGACGGGACAAGTGCAGAGCTAAATGCTCCGCCGGTACCTACTCCCCAACGGGTTTAGCTCCATGCTCACAGTGCCCAAGAAACTTCTATCAGAACGTCATTGGACAAGCGAACTGCGCTGAATGTCCGACAAATATGAAGACCGTAGGAACTGGTGCTACAGGACTTGAGGAGTGTATTCCAGTGGAATGTTCTAACAGCGCTTGTCAACACGGCGGTCTTTGTGTCCCTAAAGGGCACGGAGTCCAATGCTACTGCCCAGCTGGTTTCTCAGGCCGAAGATGTGAAGTCGATATCGACGAATGCGCTAGTCAACCTTGTTACAACGGAGGTACTTGTACCGATCTACCTCAAGGGTACAGATGTTCATGCCCAACTGGATATGGTGGTATCAACTGCCAAGAAGAAAGGTCTGACTGCAGAAACGATACCTGCCCTGAAAGAGCTATGTGCAAAGATGAGCCAGGATTCAATAACTACACGTGCTTGTGCAGATCTGGATATACCGGCGTTGATTGTGATATTACGGTATGTATTTTGATAGAAAGACAGATTATTTACTTTATTACTAACTACATTGCACCATCAAAACTTATAATAAACTAGTTTTTGCCCGCGGCTATACTATGAAACCACGTTTACCCACGGAAACGGGATAAAAAGTATCCTATGTCCTTCTCCTGGTTCTAAGCTACCTCCCTATCTTTTTCTCTTGTTCATGCCTCTCTTGAAAAATTTTTGGTGTGCAATTTTACATATGGCTGTTGTTTTTTACAGATTGATCCATGCACAGCAAACGGAAACCCTTGTACGAACGGAGCCTCCTGCATTGCACTACAACAAGGCCGCTACAAGTGCGAATGTCTACCAGGCTGGGAAGGACAGCTCTGTGAAATCAACACCGATGATTGTATCGAGAAGCCATGTCTACTTGGAGCAGTATGCACAGATCTAGTCAATGACTTTAGCTGTGCTTGCCCACCCGGCTTCAAAGGAAAGCGTTGTCACGAGAAGATCGACCTTTGCTCAAATGATCCCTGCAAACATGGAATTTGTGTCGACAAGCTCTTCGTTCACCAATGCGTTTGCGACCCCGGCTGGTCCGGACCATCATGCGACATTAATATCAACGAATGTGTCATTTCACCATGTGAAAACGACGGACAATGTATCGACAGCATTGATGATTTCACTTGCAACTGCGAGGCTGGTTACACTGGCAAGAGATGCCAACATACGATCGACGACTGCGCTTCAAATCCGTGCCAGAACGGTGCCTCTTGTGTAGACCAGATCGACGGATTTGTTTGTAGATGCCGACCTGGGTTCATTGGACTACAATGTGAGACAGCAATAGACGAATGCTTAACTGAGCCATGCAATCCCGCTGGAACGGACAGATGCGTAGACCTTGATAACAAATTCCAATGCGTATGCCGTGAAGGTTTTACAGGAGAAATGTGTGAAACTAACATCGATGACTGTTCTTCGAACCCTTGCTTCAATGGTGGTTCATGTAAAGACGGAATTGGTGAATACAAATGTGCTTGTCAGCCGGGATGGACTGGACATCGTTGTGAAAGGGACATCGGTAATTGCATGAACCTACCGTGCCAGAATAACGCCAAATGTATTGATCTCTTCCAAGACTTTTTCTGCGTGTAAGTATGGTATATTTTCATAGATTTTTTTATCGTTATCGCGTACGATTTTTGTATAATAATAATCTTATATGTTTCAGCTGTCCAAGCGGTACCGATGGCAAGCAATGTGAGACGGCCCCAGAAAGATGCATAGGAAGCCCTTGCATGCACGGTGGTAAATGCCAAGACTTCGGATCTGGTCTGAACTGCACTTGCTCCGCTGACTACACCGGTATCGGATGTCAGTACGAATTTGACGCTTGCGAGGCTGGACTGTGCCAGAATGGTGCCACTTGCATCGATCAAGGCGAAGACTACACTTGCAAATGCGCTCCTGGCTTCAAGGGAAAGAACTGTGATGAAGACATTATTGATTGCAAGGAGAACTCTTGCCCTCCATCAGCGACTTGCATCGACCTTCCAGGAAGATTCTACTGTCAGTGTCCGTTTAACCTTACTGGCGATGACTGCAGAAAAAGTAAGAACATTTTTAATCCTTTATTTTTTATTTATACTACGAAGGTGCCAAACAAGCATGCGACCGAAAAGGCGCTACTGGTATTGATATGGGACAGCTCCTCTAGATAATTTGCAACAGTCTGCAGTTAGTTTAACTGTTTCAAAATATGTAAATACTATTTCTAATATGTTTCTAGTGTTAATTGTAATTACGTATTCTTTGTTAATCAGAAGAGATAGGTGTACCATTCCCGGTGTCTTATTCTGTATTTGTTTTACAGCAATCAGCGTAGACTACGATCTATACTTCAGCGATCCTCTCCGCTCGAGCGCAGCTCAAGTTGTACCATTTGACACTGGCTCCGCTGACAGTTTGACCATCGCTTTATGGGTTCAGTACACTCAGCAAGACGAAGGTGGCGTGTTCTTCACAGCTTACAGTGTCAGGTATGAAACTAAGTTATAATTAACCCGAAAATACGTTAGTATTCGTTGACTTAGCAATCTAGTGTATAACAGAAGACGCTCTATTTTTTTAATACCAAGACAAAAACCTCGAGTTACTTACCGACATGTTTCCGTTCTTCGTTTGTTTGTTTTATCTTTTTTCTACCTGTGTCGGAAATAAATGTATATTCTATTCTATTTTAATCAATAATTTTTTGATTTATTTCCAGCAATTCCCACATCGCACTCAACCGAAGACAAATCATCCAAATGCACTCAAACGGCGTCCAAGTATCTTTATTCCCTGAACTTCAAGATGTTTATTTAAGTTTCGGCGAATTCGCTACAGTTAACGATGGCCAGTGGCACCACGTAGCTCTGGTCTGGGATGGAAACAACGGTGGTGAACTTACGCTTATTACTGAAGGTTTGATTGCCAGCAAGATTGACGGCTACGGCAGTGGACGAGCTCTACCTCAATAGTAAGTATAACCCGACACATTCAAGGTTCAATGTTAAATCTGAAATTTATCAAAAACATTAACATAATATTTAAAAATTTTACAGTGTTTGGGTAACATTAGGCAAACCGCAATCTGATAACCCGAAGGCTTACACAGAATCAGGCTTCCAAGGCCACCTTACCAAAGTACAAATATGGAACCGTGCTCTTGACGTCACCAACGATATCCAGAAACAAGTCCGAGACTGCAGAACAGAGCCTGTCCTGTACAACTCTTTAGCGCTCACGTGGGCTGGCTACGAAGATATCCTCGGAGGAGTCGAAAGAATAGTTCCGTCACATTGCGGACAGCGAGTATGTCCCAACGGATACACAGGATCTAAATGCCAGCAATTGCAAGTCGACAAGGAGCCGCCAAGAGTTGACCGTTGCCCTGGCGATCTGTGGGTGATTGCTAAGAACGGTTCTTCACTAGTCAGTTGGGACGCGCCAGTATTCAGCGACAATGTTGGAGTTGCTAAAGTGGTGGAGAAGTCTGGACATAAGCCAGGCCAGAATCTGGCTTGGGGAGCGTACGACATCGCTTACATCGCATACGATGCTGCTGGAAACGCAGCTACTTGTACTTTCAAAGTAACTGTACTATGTAAGTAACAAGATCAGCAATATTCATTTTGCAAGTGCTTTTGGCGACCTCTGTGGCGCGGTGGGCGAATGTCCGCCTGCGACGCAGGAGGTTGCGGGTTCGGTTCCCGCCTCGGAACAATTGTGTGTACGATCTGCAGATATTTATTCTGGTCGTTATCTATGTATAATAAAAAATATCTATCTATGTAATGTATTGTATAGTATATCAGTTATCTAGTACCCATAACATAAGCTCTGCTTACCTTGGGGCTAGATGATGCTGTGTAGATTGTCCATCAATTTTTATTTATTTATAATAACAAAATCATCATTAATATCTTCGATGTTCTAACGAATCTGTTTTTCTTCTAGCTGAATTCTGCCCACCGTTAGCCGACCCTCTTGGTGGTTACCAATCTTGCCGCGACTGGGGCGCAGGTGGTCAGTTCAAGGTCTGCGAGATCGCTTGTCGCGACGGCCTCCGATTCTCACAGGATGTGCCACCGTTCTACACTTGCGGAGCCGAAGGGTTCTGGAGACCGACTACTGATCCAACGCTGCCTTTGGTTTATCCTGCTTGCTCACGTAAGAACCTCATTTTCAGTCACTGTTGTACCTACTACGTATTGGTAATCAAAAATTGTTCAGAATAACTCATATTTTTATTTAGTTTTTTATAATTTAGTTTTTTATAATTTACTTTTTTAAATTAATTAACACTTTGAGTGCTGAAATCACACGGTATGTGTTTTCTACAAATGACTAATATGCGTAAATCCAAACTAGCGCAGCGGCTGAGGAAATACAGATCTTTGTGACTCAGCACAGCCGTAATATTTTTCGAACGAAACGCATGTGCGGCGCAACACAACCGCTGTGTAGAGCGGCAGCACGAATTTTTGAGGTTAAAAAAAAGATCGCAGTCGTCGAAAAAAAATCGCAGTAAAAGTGTTAAGTGTTTGCTTCACATAAAACTGCTTAAACATGCTGTGTACACAGATTTAGGGATACAGTCTAGATTTAATTATTGTGTGTTTCTATTTGTATAATATTTGATTGTATTCTGTTTTGTGTGCCCAATAAATAAGTAAATTATTAAAATTTGTTACAGCGGCTTCCCCTGCCCAGAGAGTGTTCAAGGTGTCAATGCTGTTCCCAAGCTCAGTGCTCTGTAACGACGCTGGTCAAGGCGTGCTTCGACAGAAGGTCAGGACTGCCATAAACCAACTCAACCGGGACTGGAACTTCTGCTCTTACGCTATAGATGGTATGTACTTATATTAACCTGATCAATTGAAACTTAAAACTTTTGAAACTTTATTTTACACCAAATACAAATCATTATAAAAGACATTACATGCGACAGGAACAATAGGCGGCCTTATCGCTTAGAAGCGATCTCTTCCAGGAAACGTTTGTGATGGAAAGAATTATGTGAATTTAAGAAGGGCAGGGGGTGTACTAAATTTAAAGCTAGAATAAATATGAAAATAACATGAATATTTAAAGAAACTATCATAATTATAAACACTAAAGTCACTTTCACAGGATATTTACAGTAATTTGATTTTTGAGTTTTCCAATATTTCGGCACAGTTTCATGCGCCATGATAACCATGATTTGGAAGAACGGTTATTCCAAATCATGGTAAATATTCCGTTATAAGTGACTTCAATTGAAACTTATTGCAGTTCTCTCTCCTCAAAGCATCGGTGTTGACTATTTCTTTTTATAGGTACTCGGGAGTGCAAGGAGTTAGATATCAACGTGAAATGTGACCACCGAGCCAACGTCAGACAAACTAGACAAGTTTCTACCCCTCCTACAGCCCCTGCCGAAGATACGTACGTTCTCGACGCGATCATTCCTGTTGAAGAGTGAGTAAAACAATTTATTATCCTCTTCAAGAAATCCAATTATTATAAATGAGGCTGTTGTTGATGACGAGTGTAGACTTGGTGTTGGCGTAGCACAGAAACAGAGAGCTATACTTGTCTGTAGAGCACATTCAGTTACTGTATACTTGTAAAGCAATGCCGCACTATCGTACCCAAAATATATTTTCCTCGTAGCACTATTACTTTTATGAACTTGGCATGTCCTTCACATCTGCATGTTTTATGGCACTTAGGACACGCAGCAGTAGGGAGGGACGACAGGCGGGAGATACGTACAACGTTGAGATCGCTTTCCCGGCAGTCAAGTAAGTCTGCATGCTTTCAAGTGGCACTTTAGCACTATTATGTAAAATTCTACCTGAGCTTTGTGAGATTCTGATTTAATAAGGTGCTTTGCATATCCTATCCTTCCCGTGACTTTGTATTTGCGCTGTAAATTAAATGTAGTGTAGATCGGGATTATGGATATGGTAATTGTAGAATCTTTATGATTCCGCCCGAAATCTGGTGTTCGCTTGGATTTCGGCAGCAACCTTTGCTTTAACGCGTTGATAAACCGGCCAGAGATGAAACATACATATTTTTCCAGCGACCCGGTAATCAATAACGCTAACAACGAAAGGTCGACCGTTCAGAGATTACTGGAGAAGCTAATCCTCGAGGACGAACAATTCGACGTACGAAGCATCCTTCCGAACACTGTCCCGGATCCTGCTAGTTTGGAACTGGTTTCTGACTATGCTTGTCCGATGGGACAGGTTGTACAAGCACCTGATTGTGGTAAGATACGTGTTACCTTCAATAGTAAGATAGTTAAATAGCCTCTCCGATGATATTCCAATGAGAACTCCTGTTACCTTAGAACTTAATAGATGATGCGGATCTGTCGCAAGACTAGGATATCATGTCAAATTATGCACAGCATCGTCGGTGCATTCATTGACACCTCTTACATCAATTATCCTTTTGAGCTTAGTCCAATTATTGCCTCATGTGTTTTCTTTATAAAAAAATCTATTTCTATAACGGCAAATACGGAACATTTTTGTGGGCAGCTCTGTCCTGAATATTTTTAAAACTATGTTACAGAAGCTGCCTTCTGTAGCTTCTTTCCCATTACATATTAAGTACATAACCTACACTATATGTCATTACATTACGTTCCTTCCATAGTTTGATTAAACTTATATTTACTTCTATTAATTATTCAGTATATATTATACAGTAAGCTAAATAACTATTCTCATGTAAGTGACTGTGTCTTTTTTGAGAATATCTTTAAACTCTGTAGTAGAAATATTCCCACAAATCCATGTCTAGATAGGTATTGTTCCTTCTATCCTTTGTGACATGATACATTCTCATGCATTCATGACTATTCCAGTGGCGTGCGCTGTCGGAACCTTCCTGGACGTAGCCAGTGACTCCTGCAAGCCTTGCCCGGCCGGTTCATACCAGTCGGAAGCGGGTCAACTGCAATGTACGGCCTGCCCTGCGATAGCTGGACAGAATGGTGTCACGCAAGCAACGGGTGCTAGAAGCGCTGCGGATTGTAAAGGTAACCGACAACGCTTTTATTCTATGAACCAACCTGCTCACTTGAGAACTTTTCATAATTAATTGTGCCTCATCTGAATTACGGAATATAGTATATTAATTCCGAAAGGAGACCAGCTGATGAGATTCATTTAGTTTTTGACTTAAAATGATTCTTTATATCAATCTTTACATTCATAGGTATGTTTTATGTATCTTCGCCGCACTTAACAGTTACCTACTTACGAGTATGTCTCTGAAAGGATACCTACGACGGCAATATCTGACAAACGTGGTTATTAACACTAACATTGATGGATATTTAACACTCCCACTAATGTTTACAATCGTCAGGATTACGGAAACCCTTGCAATCTGATCTGATAGATGTCTGGTTCACCATCTCAGTTATATTAAATCACAATATTTTTTCCAGAAAAATGCGCCGCCGGTAAATACTACGACGCCGAAGCGGAACTATGCCGTCCTTGCGGACACGGTTCATACCAGCCGCGTGAGGGCGCATTCACGTGCATGGCATGTCCGAGGGGGCAGACCACGCGCGCTACGGAGGCCGTGTCGGCTGCTGAATGCAGGGATGACTGTCCTTCAGGTAATGCAACCGTTTCAACCTAATTCAAGAGGGCATTAGATAGATCACGGCGCGCTGAGGAGAGCACATTTTCAAAAAGGGATGGGGGGGGGGGTGGCATAGAGCAGAACCGAGCCCGTCAATGAAGTCTGTAATGTGCATGCCCCAGAAGGGAGGTTCGGGACAAAGTAGGATTTGTAGAAACTGGAGTCACCCGAGTGACTCTTTTCTCACAATTTCTGTTAGTGTAAACGCAAGGTTAGCAGGACCATGGAAAGGTTGAAATTTTAACCAAATTCGGACCGGTGAATGAAGATCTCAAGGGCAACCTTGGGCGATCCAGTAGGCTTCAAAACTGTGTTCTAGTGCGTTAGTTGCGTGTTGTTGCGGTTGTGATCCTTGTGTCGAATCGATTCAATGGCCGAATTTGAATATGTTATGATTATTCCATCAGGAGAACAACTAAGCAGTGACGGCGGCTGCGAGCCCTGCCCTCAAGGCACGTACCGGGCCAACGGCGCCGGAGCGTCGTGCGCGCCCTGCCCGCCCGGGACCACCACCCCGCAAGCCGGGGCTGCGTCCGCGGACCAATGCTCGCTGCCAGTTTGTAAACCGGGTAAGTTAGAACTACATAAGGGATGTATAATAAATGACAGTGGTGCCGCCAGCTTGGAATTTACGCCACCTCAACTCTTCCCGCGGGTGCCGTAAGAAACGATCAATTTAGTTAAGTAGGTACGTATATCTCATTCACTGCCATGACTCAGGTCCAGCTGGCCCTGGTGGAAGTCGGCCATGTGTGTCGGTAGCAATTACAGTGTTAAGCGATATCTGCCGAGATGCAGGCAGCAGCGCCCCCTCCAGAAAAGATCGACCACCGAACTGCGATTCTCAAAACGCATGCCCAAGGCCCATCTGTGGGTTATGGCACACCTACCCCTTATTATATGACTAAGAGCCAGTAAGGCGCTTGGCACGGTAGATCTATCTAGCAGTGAACAAGTTTGAGTGCCATGTAATTTTCAGACTAATCCTAATCAGTTGCGAACCCTGATTAGGAAAATGACCTGGCCGTGTTGCCTTGCACATCTAAAACGTGTTCTATTTATTGTTACAGGTTCCTACCTCAACGTAACTCTGAACACGTGCATCCAGTGCAGAAAGGGCACGTACCAATCGGAAGGTCAACAGACCGTCTGTATCCCTTGCCCGATCAACACCAGTACTAGAGGACCGGGCTCCGTAAGTTTATCAGAAAACACTTTATGTATTTATTATACTATATACTAAATTCTGTCCGCAGCTTTGCACACGTTTTTCCGGGATTGTAGGAAGCCTATGGATACGTTTTAACAAGGCAACAAAGATCGTATTATTGTTCGTCGATTGACGTCGGTTGTTTATATCCCTGGAATCTAATTTACGGGATAAAAATACCTATTTCTTATTCCAGGTCTAGAACTATATCTAGACAAAATTTCAGATCACTCCGTTCATAAGTTTTGGTGTGAAGTAACACAACATCCATGCAAACTTTCCATTTTAAATTAATCTTTGTTACCATGTTGTTTACTTGCTTTTTGTACGATTTGGCCTACTTATTTTACTAATAAATATAATCTAATGTGCTTTAGATTATATTTATAAGTAAAATAAGTATACTACGTAGACTTACTAGACTACAGGAGTAGGAGCCGAATCCTTGTCTTTTAAATCTCCTTCACTATTAACCTGTTTTCGCAGATCTCGGAAACGGAATGCACGAACCCATGTGAGATGAGCGGCCCTGAAATGCACTGCGACGTGAACGCGTACTGCCTCCTCATTCCGGAGACCAGCGACTTCAAGTGCCAGTGCAAGCCAGGGTTCAACGGCACCGGAAAAGTTTGTATAGGTGAGTCTCCGTAGCAAACAATATTACCGTGGCGTGTAGAGCTGTCGCTCAGAACTTAAGATCCGGGAGCCAGTGACAGATTTTCATTACCAAGTCCCTCCCAAGTAAAACTTCGTAGTATGCATTAGGGATTAATATTATGAATACTCGTGACCGTCAGCTGCGACTCCGTGGGTGGGTTGGGCAGTGACAGGGATGACGACATTATTCCCATCGAATAAGGTTTAAATCAGAATTATGGAATATGCGAATTTTAATTTCTTATTTCAATTTGATCTTTGTTTCTTCCAGATGTATGCCTCAACTTCTGCGACAACAGCGGCGAATGCGTCAAGGACAGTCGAGGCGAGCCCTCGTGTCGCTGCACCGGTTCGTTCACCGGCCGGCAGTGCAAAGAGAAGAGCGAATTCGCATACATAGCGAGCGGAGTGGCGGGCGGCGTCATCTTTATTATATTCTTGGTGCTGCTTGTATGGATGATATGCGCAAGGTAAGATAGAAAAAAGACAAGTAAATAAATTTATTGGTCTGTGTGTGGGTAAATGTGTTATTTTGTGGAGACCGCGACTCGGCCTGCATTACACTGCATTAGCCTACCTAGGATGACGAATTGCGAAAGACTGCAGACAGATGCTGGATGCGGCGAGCTGCAGACAGCTATGGCGCTCATTAGGGGAGGCCTAATGTCTAGCAGTGGACTACAAGGTTGATGATGATAACGAAATAATAATAATAAAATAAATATAATATATGTATAAGAAAAAACATATAACAATGTAACAGCAATACCTAAATAAATAATTCACATAGTAGGTACCATAAGTCTCGTACCAATTCTTGAATCAAGCAAGTTTTTTATTTTTGTCTCTTATATTTTTGTACGTACGTACTTGTTCGTTACAAAGAACATTTTCTATATCAACTTTCAATTCTTCACAGATCAACAAAGAAGAAGGAACCAAAGAAGACATTAACACCAGCGATCGACCAAAACGGATCCCAAGTGAACTTCTACTACGGCGCGCATACACCATACGCAGAATCAATAGCACCATCGCACCATTCAACCTACGCGCATTACTACGACGACGAAGAGGACGGCTGGGAAATGCCTAACTTCTACAATGAAACGTACATGAAGGAAAGTCTTCACAACGGAATGAACGGGAAGATGAACAGCTTGGCACGATCAAACGCGAGCATATACGGCACGAAGGAGGATCTATATGATAGATTGAAGAGGCATGCGTATCCCGGTAAGAAAGGTTGGTATTGCAAGCACTTTTAAGCACGCTCATGTATTTGCAGCTAGCACGGTTAGGGCTTTAGTGCATGCTCAATTACTATTGCTAGATCGGGATGAGAAACAACCCCATTAATTTTTTGAGCTCTAAAATGTAGATAGATAGATAACACTTTATTACACCACACAAAACAGAAAATAATACAGAGATAAAAACATAGAATAATGGTATAAAGGGCGGCCTTATCGCTGAGAGCGATATCTTCCAGGCAACCTTGGGATGGACTGGACATTAACGAACTATATAGACGGTGGAACTTTAATAAATAATTGGTAACGAATACACTAAATACCTACATTACAAACATTAAAATAAACTTACATAGACATAAGATAAGGTATCAATATTTCATATGGATAAATAATGCTGAAAATGTACTTAAATTTGTAGGCACCAAATTTCCGCATTATCATTTTTCACTAGCATACTAGGTTGGGACAAAACTGCCTGAAATGCATTGCTCTGTATTGCGTTATTCAGTTTTTTTAAACAAAATATATAAAAGCCTAGTGAATACTAAACAATTATTACGTATTCATCAATCCATATAGATTATTTTCCAAATTTTTTCAATCGATAGGTACAGAATTAGGTAAGATAAAAATTTCCACGTGATGAAGAGCGCAAACGTAAAAATTCCACTGTGTTTACAAATAACAGTGCACGCAATAAACATCTGATAATGAACCTTGTTGTTTTACAGATAAGAGCGACAGTGACAGTGAGGGGCAGTAAGCGTAAGGACTACGTTATGTTAATTCTGGTCAACTTTACATAATACTTACTATACTAGTATAAAACGCGGGCCAAATATATTTGCGGGTATGAACTTAGCTAGGCCTAACCTACGACTAAATTCACGCTCGTGATATACCTGGCGACCCGATGCCTTCTACAAAAACGACAATATCTTGTTAGATTAAAAGGCCATCGGGAAAATAATGATGTACTATATTATTTGTATTCACTAGCTTTATTCTTAGATTAACAAGTTGTTAATTAACACACTCACTGTTTGACATAACAGCTCTCACCAAAAATATGGACGAAGTTAAGTTCTAACTTAGTTTTTTTAGCAGAACCCGGCAGAAAATGAGAATTGTGTAAAGAAAATAACCTTTAATGGACCTTTATTGAATACCTGTACTAGAGCCATTCTCAAGATCCAATGTATGAAAACAACTCACAACAAAAAAATCTAACTTCCCTTTCTTGCGTCGAGTTTGAAACATAATAAAATTGTCAGCATTATGAATTGTACTGTAGGAAAGTGTTTAAATCATCGTAAAAAGTGTAAATTTTGACAAAAAATCAACAACAATAATTTGATTGTACTTCTTTCTTATATTTCTTTACGATTAAGGGGTATTTATTGGAAAATATGCTGCTTGCAGCTTGCGCACACCACAACAACTAGTCATCTCGTGTAAAGCTGAATCACTTGGTTAAGAGATTTAATATGGGAGGTTGTTTACAAACATTGTAAGTAGAGTTTGGTCAAAGTATACATTATCAGTTTTTAAACAGTGGCTGTGTTGATATTCCTTATTGAATCAGGAAAAGTGCTCAAGTATTTTAAGGCGAACCCGCCATATCGAAAAGACGGACCAAAACTGAACATTCCAGAGGTAGAAATTTCATGTAAATAAATACTTGTAAAAATTATAATTGAACCTTTCATAGTGTTAGTATTAATCGCTCCAAGTTTTTATAGTAATTTATATACCGAATTAGATTTTGTATAGATTAGTTTTTGATTAATTCTAACACTACGAATACAGTTATTTTAAGTTGAGTTAAAAGTCGGTTATGTTTTGTAACTATAAGAAACAGGACTGTCTTTAAGTTTAAATGCAGATATTCTGTAAGTAGCGTATTAAGATTGAATGTGTGTATGAATGGATGAAATTTGTATGTTTTTTTTTTATATTTTTATGAATGCAGTACTTTATAGCTGATACTCGAATCTCCATCCCTTAAAGGTATCATATTTATGAATTTAAAACATATTTGAATGACTTTGCACTATTAACAAATGGTAGATTAATTTAAGTGTAAAATACTCAAATAACTGAGTGGTCTAATATTCCATCACAAAATGTATTACCACATTAGTTAGAAAAGTAATATTTTTTTACAAAATTTAATGAAATATACTTTATACATATTTATACAGCTATTTTATTTAATTCCAACCCTATCGCCCATAATTAAAATAAATCAGAAACATAAGGCACCAATCATTATAAAGATAAATAAATAAATAATGCTGGACAATCTACACAACATCATCTAGCTTGGGGCTAAGCAGATAAATTAAATAAGATTAAAGATTCAATGTTTGTAACTTTGTTGTTAGCTACACTTACAGGGAAAACATGAGTTTATCCAATCCTGCTCAAATCGGGTTCAAGCCCCGTCGAAATTGAAAGTTTTTGTGATATTATTTTATACCTTTGAAATTGCCCCGAGTGCAAGAGCATACGCACTATGATAATAAAAACATATGAAAGATTGTCAAATAAATAAATTATAAATAATGCTGGACAATTCACACAGCATTATCTAGCCCCATGGTAAGCAGAGCTTGTGTTATGGGTACTAGACAACTGATATACATAATACAATATATTACATAGATAGATATTTGTATTATACATAGAAAACGACCAGAACACTCGGAACAAATATCTGCAGATCGTACACACAATTGTTCAGAGGCGGGAATCGAACCCGCAACCTCCTGCGTCGCAGGCGGACCTTCGCCCACCGCGCCACATCGGTCGTCTAATTACTCACCGTGAAATTACTCACCGGATTACATACCATGTTTGTGTGAACTAATATAATGCAAGTGATAACAGGACTTACAGCATATCATCAGCTATTTACCCCAGTCACCCCGCTGATAAGCACCACCCATTTTACTTGAGGTCAAGACTCTAGACTGTATGATTCAATATCGTTATCTATTGTTACTTCGTAGACGTTTCAATACTTTTTTTACTGTCCCGTATACACATTTTAAATTAATGATTATTATACTCGAGTTTACTTACAATCTAGCTACAGAACCTTCCTAACTACCGGGTTTGGTCGTCAAACTAGGCCTAGATCTAAGTATTCCCGTGGTAAAAAGCTCGAATCACATGAAATTCAACATTTTTTCTTTGTTTCCTTTAAAAAACTTTAACGAGAAACAAAATGAAAAAAGTAATGAAAGTGCACTGTATAAACTGCTTGAGATATCAGGAACTATGCGATCTATTGAAATTACTTACATTATGTTTTAATTCATAGATTATTAATCACTATTTGGTTCCTGAACCAGACAGTCCTTCAGAAGTTGTATATATTTCTTGTAAATAAGCAAAATTTAATTTTTCCGGCGACCAATGACGTACCAATAACGTATCCTCTCTCCCGCTCTTATGACTGCGAAATCCTATGCCTATCCTTTTTACAATTGCACGCATTGCGCCCTCTTAAAACTAAAAAGGGCCTAAGGATTTGATAAAATGACCTAAAAACTAATATAAAAACGCCGATTTCAGTAATTTTTGGACCTACACAGTATAAAATAATCTGAATCGAACTGGATAAAACCAGATCCAACAATTTGAACCTAACCACCATCGGGAATCACCAAGCCAAACGAATCATTGCTATAAAAATACAGTTTATTTCATATGCCACATAAATCAACGCTGCACTAATACGAATCAATACTTAAACGTACGAAGTTAAGGTTTAAAATAGAATGGAATGAATTTACTTGGAATGCTTCTTGTAGAAATCAGTCATGTATTTGGCTAACGCCTCTACTTCTTCGAGAGTGACCGCGTTGTAGGGCGAAGCTCTGATACCGCCGACATCCCTGGAAAATAGAAAGTGTTGGTATTAGAATAAGGTTTATAATTAAATATCAATACAACATCAATATTCTTACTAATATTATAAACGCGGAAGTTTATATGTACTTCTGTATGATTTCACGCAAAAACTACAGAACGGATCGGGCTGAAATTTTGCATACAGGTAGTTTCAGGCCCAGAATAAAAGACAGGCTACTTTTTATCCCAAAAATTTGTTCCCACGGGATAAACCATAAATCGCAACACACGCAATAACTAACGGAGATGGCTGAAACGTTGCATACATGTAGTTACAGGCCCGTTTATTCAAATAAAATAAATAACCTCGAAACGTTTCCATAGAAACAACGCGTGCGAAGCCGCGGCCAGAAACTAGTTAACTAAAAAATGAAACTAGGCGTAACAATTACCTTACGGTAAGTATATATATACTAGATAATAGGCGTAAAAATAACAAATTACCTTACTTACCCACTAGATAAGCAAGTAGTGTATATCAGAAACAGATAGCATAGCAAGGTGATGATAAGGTGATAAGCTAAGTTACATCATCTGTATTCCACTCGTTGCTATGTACAATTATTAAGATACTATTGTTTCTGTCAAAAAGTGTTACTATTGTTGTTGACAAAAGTGGTGTAGATATATCGACCAAAAGGTGCAAACGCACTGAGCAGAACTGCATTGCAGCGGAACTGCGCGACTCGGCAAACGTAGTGTAGTGTCCCACACTACGTTTGCCGAGTCGCGGATTTACGTGGACTGCTGAACATGATTTTCGCAAACAAGAGGATTTTTGGCTCCCTCCGGCCAGGTGGGATGACGGCCGCAAGCTGTCAGCTTGCGCATCTAGCATCTGCCTGATTAACAGGGCGCTATGGCGCTCATTAGGGGAGGTCTATGTCCAGCAGTGGACTATTATAATTATGTGTAGTGATAAAATACCTGTGTCCCTTCAGCTGGATCAAGCCCAGAGCCTCGGCTCCCTTCAGGAACTCCTTCTCCAGCGCCTCATCCCCAGGGTTGCCGATCCTGAAGGGAATGTTCATCTTGCTGCGGACGTTTGAAGCGACCGGCGCGTAGTAGAATCCTTTGGAAAGAATTAAATTAATTTAACTTATAGCATCATATTCATATTTATTTTATTGCATCATTGTGTACATTTACAGGTCATAGTATCTAGGTAATGTATAAGAAACACAATGGTACCCAAGCAGGGTGTGGCAATATGTACTGTGAATGGAACTGAGCCGGGTTTCTAAAAAACTCTGTTTATTAAGTTATATAAGACAGAGATTCATCATCTGTTCATAATATTTTACTGCTAGACATAAGCCTCCCCTTTTGACGGTGTGATTTATATATTAAGTAACAGTATTACTCTTGAGCAGGCGGATGAAACGCCCCTCCATCTGCTAAGCGAGTGTGGAGCACTGATGCACAAACGTAGCATCCATCTGGGCAAGCATCTGCATAGCCCAGACGAGCTGCAAGACATCACCCCGAAGAAAATCCTACAGCTGCAAGGGTTAGTGGCCAACTATGAACGCCACGGCTTCGGGGCTGAAATGTAAAAGTGGCGATCACAATATCATGGCCGCCGTGGTACTATAAGCCACCCCAAGCAAATAAAAAAAATCAAAAAAACAGTATTACTCGTAACATTTCAACAGCACATCCTTGCCTCGGAAAGTACGTAAAGCCGTTGGTCTTGCGCCTGACCTCTCCCCGGTCGTTTCGGACTGCCATCCCATCGGATTATGAGAGAATAGAGAGTGCACCCGTGTTTGCGCACACTTGTGCACTATAATATGTCCTACGCACCTAACAATTCTCTGCTGAGACTCTAATTCAATTTTTTTTTTTAACGTTGTAACGTAACTGGTTAAATACCTACCTACTTTAATAATTAATTAATTAGTATTTTTATGTACTCCAAATCGATTATTTATAATCCACTAAACCCTTTAGTCATTCGTCACGGCACTAATTGGACGCAGGTGTACTCGCCAATACGCTGCTTGCTACGACGTTGGTTGACGGAGGATTGTCGATGGTATAATATTTTTAGTATACAATATAAATAAATAAAATAAATAAAATTTATTTATTATATAATGCTATATAATATTATATAATCGTATATTAGATAATGCTGTGTGAATTGTCCAGCATTATTTAATAATGCTGGACAATTCACACAGCATTATCTAATATACGACATACCTTTGGACTGTTCAATAATGTTGTAGATAAGCGATGATTTCTTGGTGGCAAGTTTTTCCATCACGTCGAGGCCGCCTTTCCTTACGATCCATTGGAGGACTCTGCCCATTATGTAGATGCTGGAATAAATATGGGATTTTGAATAGGACATCCCCAATCACCATTGGTGGTTGAGAGTTAAATTTCAGAATTTATGTTGGCTAATATATAACTGCTGGATAAAGGAATAATGTATCAGGCTAATAATCGATTACATAAAATTTTCGTGTCACAGTGTTTATCACAAAACTCTTTCGAAACGGCTTGACCGATTCTTATGAAATAATTTGTGTATATTCCGTAGGTCTGAGAATAGGACGGTAACTAATTTTAAACCGGTCATATTTTTCAAATTTCCTCACGGGCGAAGCCGGGATGGGCCGTTAGTTATATAAACATATGTATATCTAACTGTACTCCGGCAAGTTTTTTATACATAGAAGGCAAAACAACATGTTTGGATTTTTGGCTAGAACATTATCGACCTGCATCGTTGCATTGATAAGCAGATACCTATATTATTTGTCTTTATCCGAAACTAGCTGTTCCCCGCGGTTTCACCCGCGTTAAACTCGAATTTCACTTTATTAGGTGATTTTTTTACACATTGGGTTACATTATTGGAGTTTTAGTAAGGATCCCTAACATTTTGAAAATATAATATAGCCTATGTTCACCGGGGATAGTGTAGCTTCCCAACGGTGAAAGAATTTTTCAAATCGGTCCAGTAGTTTCGGAGCCTATTCAATACAAAGAAACAAACAAAAAATCAAACATTCCTCTTTATAATATTAAGTATAGATAGTATATGAGACAAACAAATGACAAATGGTGTAACAACGTTTATAAATACATAAGTTGATTCAGATGATTTTTATCTCTTTGTGGGAAGGTATAAAATTCATTTTCTAGATTAGATAAATAATCAATTTTAGGCGAAAACATACGTAAACCATAGGCTTCCTCCAGATCTAACGATAGTTGACGTCTAGCGTCTACGTATATATCATAGACAACTTACGCGAACATTGGAGGTGTATTCTGAATGGAGTCTGCTTTGTTATTCGCGGACCATTCCAAAAGTGATGGGCATATCGGCATGGCGTAGTTCAGGAGATCTTCTCTCACAATCACCAAGGCTACTCCGGATGTACCGATGTTCTTCTGAGCTCCGGCGTAGATTACCCCAAACTGTAAAAGCCATTGTAATTAATTTGAGCATGAGCACAGAGATGTTTGTTATTCTTTCACGCAAAAATTACTGAACGGATCGGGCTGAAATTTTGCATACAGGTAGCCCAGAAACGGACATAGCCTAATATCAAACACAAAGCCGCGTGCTAATTCTATATATTTAATGATTAAAAATAAGAAAGAAAGCAATCAACATTTAAATAAATAAATGATATTATCAGCTTAACACGTCAACGCATTTGTTTTTAGCCATAAGCTCTTTATCTGGATATTTTGCTATAGTCCATCAATAGTTTAAACAAGATATGAGGTTACTAAACTGAGATAGCATTACAAACAAATAGATACTTTGAAACAGCTCAAGAGCCCTAGGGTTAGACGTGTGGCTCCAAACGCGTAGAGCCCATGATCAGCTGACTACAATCTTCAAAGTGTTTCGTGGTATTATTGACGCGCCTGATTTGGTGAATGAGTCACTTCGACTCTATGTACCCGAAAACTACCTGCGGGGCAGGAAACATAGGCTCTTTGCTCCGCCTCCCTGCCGCACGGTCGCGCGCGCCCGCTCTCCCATACCTAGGACCCTCGAAACCCTAAACAGACTCCTGGTGGCCTTTCCGGATACCGACATTTTTGCAGACGAGTGGAGAAGTCTGATGCTTACATGTTTAGCTTTTTGTGAATGTAATTTTTGATAATGTTTACTTATTATATAATTTTGTTTACCTATTTTTGACTCAGCTATATTTAATTTCTAATTTTATAATTCATAATTAATTATTGTTTGTGAATCAGATAATTTAGTTTTTATACTTTTTATGTTGACTATAATAACTTGAAACTATAGTAGATTATTTCCTATGATAACTTCAGATTGATTATTATTTGATTGTATAACTATATTGTGTTCTAACCTTAATCTAACTATATTTTAGATTAACAGTCTGTAATTAGTATAATTGGCCTATGGCCGTTCTGATTACGTAAATAAATAAATAAATAAATAAAATAATTTGCACCACCCCAAATCTTCCTGCGGGTGTCGTAAGAGGTATATGTGTAGATATTTTGTAATAAGCCTTTTTACAAAGGATTTGTTTGTCAATTTGTTTAAATTTTTTTATTGATAATTTTTGCAATTCACTTGGAGTTTTTTTGACACAAACACACAGATAACGGAAATCAAGGTCAAAGCCTCACTCTAGTTTTAAAGAGATTTGCAGGAGGCAGACGCGCATAGATCACTGCTGCTTCCGAGCTTGATGTTCTAAGTTACTTTTCTTACTTACCTTGGAAACATCGACTTTCTTGGACATGATGTTTGACGACATGTCTGCGACCAGCGGTACTCCTTTAGTGTCCGGGATGAAGTCGAACTCGACACCTGCATAGATCATTAAAATATTATAATAAATAGTTGCGCCCCGCGGCTTCGACCTCGTGGAAATCTATGTGTCAAATAGTTTAAAGATCTGAGCATACATAGGGACAGACAGACAGCGGGAAGCGACTTTGTTTTATACTATGAAGAGATAGTGATGCTGGAGAAAAACAGCTAACATGGAAATCGGTCGCAGGGAGTTGATGAGTGGAGATGACTCAGGAACGCTATTATTTTATGCAGATGTTGTGGAGGAGATGATCAAGCAGTTGACGTGTGAGAGCTGTTATCAGAAAGAAAGTTCCAAGGTTGGTACCATTCAAATATCAATCACTCTCTCTGTGCCAATAGCAAGCACTATCTAGTCTAGATAGTAGAAATTCTTAGAGTTTCTTTCATGTATGGATGATTATGATTATGCACTAATACCATTGGCAGAGTAATGATTGATTAGCAGAATTCAGCCTCAGATTCTAAAGTTCTATCTTCTCTAAGGCACTATTAACTAAGTTAAGTAACTTAATATTAATAAATTGGTTGATGTCTCTATGCAGTCTAGTATCTATCTATCTATCTAGTAGGTATCTTTTCTGTAAGGGTAACTCTCTTGTATAGTTAAAAATATAGAAATAATATTTACAATAAAGAAAAACATCGACTGTGAATCAACAAACAAGAAACTACACTGTCATAGTCTGTCTGTTGTTAACCACAGACTTTTAATGTGACGTCATTCATAGGTTCAGCCTGAACACCAGTGTTGTTACCTCTGTCCTTGGGCTGGACCTAATTAGCGCGCACTGAGGACAGGCTACGTTCTTTATACTTATTTTCTATTGTTTATCTTTTAGTTTTAGTGTTTTATCTTATTTAGCTTAATGTGTTTTTTTAAGGTATGTTTGTCTTGTTTGTGTGTACTAATAAAAGTTTTCTATTCTATTCTATTCTATTCTATCTATCCTAAGGGCTATAAAAATAATCTTACCATGAATAGTCTCATTTGTGCAGATATACACATAGGAAGCATTGGGGTCTAGGTTCCACTCTGACTGGCGAGGAATGCCTTCGTATTTAGCGGTGGGCGGTAGGACCATATTGACCTTGCCATATTTCTTAGCTTCTTTAGCTGCTTTTGCTGACCATGCACCTGAAAGAAATGGTTTTTTCTGTTATTTAAATTCCATGGACGGAGACGGCTAATTATTGTGATCTCTCGAGAGAGTTGGGGGGGTCTTTGCCCAGTGGAATTTCCATGGTAATAATAACAATAAGTACATGTTTAAGATAGTAAATTAAAGCCTCAACTTTAAACTCTTTATTATTTGATTGCCAGAGGGTGGATACCTCCCTTATTGTCTATCCAGCACTCTTGGATTGGATGTCATTAAATTCCCTTTAAATCTCAAATTTTTTGTAGGTTTTGGGCACTAACTATTTCCAAAAAAAAGTATTGTGAGGTTTATCCTTGAATCTAGTCTTTCGAAAAAGTAAAGGTGGTTTCTCTGTTCTATACTATACTAAGATATGGACTTAAGTTCCTCTGCAATACAAATTTTAAAATTAATGTTTAAAAGTGGTTCTTGCTGAATTATATTTTGGTAACCTACTGTTCATAAATTGAAGTGCCCTGAATGAGCCATAAAATAACTACGGTCATATCCATTGTGACAATTGAATCTATTAATAAGTCATCAAATTGTTTATTCCTGTGTTTAGCACTGTTTACGCCTTTTTGAGACATTGACTTCTCAATATGTCTTTTCTACCAGTGTTGAGTAATGAAAAATAATCTGAATTATCAATTTATGCAGATAGTTTGATATTTTCACCAGAGCCTAGTTGATTATCCAGCAGGGTTTACACAGATAACATTTTATGTTTAAGTATCTCTCTGAAACCAAACTAATCTTATTCTTTCTGACTTGTTTCTGACCCTGATTCTTGTAAGGATACTTGGAAAACCCTTAGAAGATAGGTTTAGCAAGCGGCGGCAGTGTAATACAAAATTAAGGAATCGCATAAACAGAACACTTTTCTTTACCAGTCACTACGTAGTCAGCGGTCCCTGTTCTGGAGATCAGGTTTAGAGGGACAGCGGCGAATTCCCCGAGTCCACCGCCAGCTAAGAATAAGATTTTGTAGTTGACGGGAACATCTCTGAAAAGAAATCATTTTTTTTACTCCTGAGAGACAACAAAAAAATACGAAAATGACCAAAACAAAACAAAGGATGAATGAAATTAATGAATGAAAAAAGAATGAAATAAAAATACAAAAAAGATTAGGGATGGAAGGGATGCACGTAGGGATGGGCAAAGGGGCGGGTGTTATTGAACGAGATAATGTAGCGGGTTTTGGATTGGGATGGGAGAACGACATATAGTTTTTTGAATATCGAAAAACTTAATTGCAGGTCTTAATAATAGTTTTAGATTATGCTAGTGTACTACGTTAAATAGAAGAAGATAGTAGGTATTCTATATAATGGTATTTAATAAGAAAATTGTAATAACAGCTAATTTTAAGCTGATTAGTAAATACTTTCTACTATTTCCAATTTAAGAACTTGGTAATAATGTGTAGGTAGGTAGGTACTTACAGTAATTGTCTTACTACATTTTGAACTTCTTTATTTAGGTTCATATAGCTCGGGGTTCTGTGACTTGTTTCCAATAAACTAATGCCAGTGCCTTCAAAATTCGTGAGCTCATTTCTGATTATTTCATAAACCTAAAAAAAAAGAAATTTACGAAATATAACATCAAACGCCTATAATTAAGTGACCTTTCTACCACATAAATAAAAGCATGACCTAAAACCAGTTACCTACCAAAGCCTAGAACCAGAGTTAGAGGTCTCTCATTTAAATAAATATAGGTCTCGAAATAAGTTAACTTCAAACTAATCCTACATTCTATTGTATCTAAGAGATTTGTGATAACAAGAATAAGTTTAAATAAACTTACTTCTTCTGGTAATTTAGCTGGTCCAGCACCGAAGTTGTAAACTTTTGCCATTATTTTATTAAAACTTTATTATAATTTATAACACAAGCACTCGCTTTCGAATAACGACTGTTACTAATTTCAGACGGCTGCTGGTGGTGGCGGCGTTGATTTTGTAATGTGAAACTAAAATTATGTGTGAACGACACGATACGCTGCGCAGTGTCACAATTATAACAATAAGGCACTTAAGACTTTGTATGATCGTTATGACGATTATCAGTTAAATAGTGCTGGGGTTATCACGCCAAGTTAACATAAAATGTTGTATCGACGTAACATAGCCTCAGGTCTTCGGTATCTTCAGTCGCCCAGTGCGCCAACAAGGTTCCATTGTCTCAATTAGATGTTCGTTTTTTTAAGAGACTATTTACCTATTTATTTTGCACTAACGCATCAACAGTTGTGCGTGACCTTACCAATTTATAGATAGTTACAGAAAACGCTTTGATTTGATTTGATTTCAAACACATTAAAATATATTGAGTTGACAAGACCTTCTGCTCTTAATCTGTATAATTCGTTTATATATAATATAAGAGAAGAAGAGAATAATTATAATGGTCGTGGTGTAGTCTAAGAAAATGTAGTGGCCCGCTCCACTTACCGTTATCGGTGATATTTTTGCTATTTGCCAAGTACAAGTTACCTACTCTATAATCTGACAAATCCGCAGCCAGCCTTTTGAGCGTGGATGGAGTTATAATTATAACAAACACACACGCATACAAACATAAACCTTTACCTTTTTATATGGTGCTTACGCTTTCTCTTTTTGGGTTTTCTTTTTTCTGAAATATAACAAACCGAATATTTTGGTATAATGATTTGCTTTCGGTCGGAGGAGCTTTGTCATTTTGACTGCCGGCAACACTGGTTTTTGGTATTTCTTTCGTTCACTTATTCACTCACTCTCTACACTTTGCTTTTTTTTTGATTGATTGATTGATGATGACTGACATTGATGTTGGACATGTTGGTTGGTTGGGTGGGTTGACGTCGTCGATGGAAGGAAATTCGAGTAGTGGTTTTATTTTCTTTCCGATGAACCAAATCTCAAAACACTATAGTTTTTATTTACATAGCTAATGCGCAATACCTCCTTGGCGATCGCCCAATTGAATAGACTGATAGACAGACACGTAAACATGGTACGTCTTTGCGCAGTAAAGCCACAGTGAAGCAAGTTTATTCCTTTTTGAAGTGATTTTAATTTTTGTGTTTTTATAGCAGAGCTCAAGTGGATGTGCTTCAAAGTGTAACCCTTGCTTCAACTGGGATGTGAGGCAATACACTACCTCCCCATTCAAAATGAGATATGCTATCCTTGTGCTGAATCGGCCACTTACACAGAATCTGAACTTTATCAAGAACATGTGGAATACTGGTGATTATTTTTGATTGTCTGTATTTATAGCACCACCACCGTTAGCCGTGGCGGGCGGCCGCAGCGTAAGAATCGACCCCTCAACTCACGCCCATGGAGATTTTAAGTGTTTATTATAGCTAGCCTAGCCTAACTCTTAAATCTCTCTCTTTGGTGGCTATCACGATAGGCCTATCATGGTCCCAATGACACCCAAGCCACACAAAGGAAAAACAAAAAAAACTCTTTAAATAACCTACAATACAAAATCAGTTTGAGAGCACACCCCTTCAATCTAAAGGTAAGTATCATGAGAATTGTGATGGAAGACATATCTATCTTTAAGTGCTACCATTGTTCTAATTTTAATCTTTCATAATTTTCAGCTGCAGTAAGGGTAACAGTAGACGGTGGAACAAATCGTTGGGATACATACATAAGTACTTTTTCGGAAGAAGTTCAAAAGTCACTGAAGAATCCCGATCTGATTACAGGAGACTTTGACTCAATCAGAAATGACATAATGGAGAAATACAAAAAGAAAGGTTGTAAGGTGATTCTACTAACTATAATAACTAGTCATATATCCTAATTGTTATGAATAATATGTATATTACAAACCATTCCTAACCGATTATGCGAGGAAAGATATAATCTTTCCTAATTTTCTCTCATAATTGATATGAAATAACACGAGTCTGTACAAATGCATCTCTGATATCTCGAAGGTAAAATGGGCTGGCATGTAGTTGAAAATGGTGATAATTATGTTAAAATAAATGTTATATTTTTTAGGTTATAAACACTCCAGATCAGAATTACACAGACTTCACAAAAGCTTTGATGGAACTTGACAATCATTGTCAGCAAAATAAACTTGAGGTCTGTTAAAGAATATCATTTACTAGGTAGTTTCTGCCCACAACCTGTACCTGTTGTTTCTATAGAAACATTTTAAGGTTATTTCTTTCCCAAGGGAATTTATTTATGAGATAAAAAGTATCCTATGTTTTATTCTGGGCCTAATACTGCATGCATTTAGCCCAATCTGTTCAATAGTTTTGACATGAAGAAGTAACAAACATCCATTCATACATCTAAACATTCAAACTTTATTTATAATATTAGTGTGATTATTAAGATTTATTACTGGCAAAACTTACTGAGTTAACTAAATCATATACATAATGCTATTGATAAGGACCACATGAGTGAAAGTGTTAGCTCTGTCAGTGTCATTATATACCCTAGACTAGAAGTTACACCAATATTACAAATGAGAAAGTTTGGATGGATGTATGTTTGATACCTACTTCTACAAGCCTAAAGTACTAAATGGATCAGGCAAAAAGGTTGCCTATATGTAGATCTAGTCTAGACTATGAATAACACAATTCCGTCTAAATCAGTTCCCATGAAATAACCTTTGATTGTTGCCATATAAGAGCGCGAAGCCACAAGCTGAGACTCGTCTGATATGAAATGTTTTTATTTGTTGCTACAGGTGGATACTTTCATAGCCCTATCGCAAAGTTCCGGCCGCTTAGACCAAGTGTTAGGCAATATACAAACTCTTTTCCTTGTAAAAGACAAGGGTATTATCAGTCCTAATATTAATGTCTTCATGATAACCGATGATGCAATATCATGGCTGCTAAAGCCTGGACACCATATAATAGACGTGCCACAAGAAATAACCTCTCTAAAGAAAAGTTGGTGTTCTCTGGTTCCTATCGGAGAGACATGTAATAGCGTCACAACTGTTGGATTAAAATGGGATTTAGGTATGAAAATATGTTCTGTTATGTACATTAAATCAAACTAGGATATCTTTTATGTGGAGATTAAGTTTAATTTGAAGACCTAAACCAAAAGTACCTATGTATTTGTTAAAATGCTGAAATCCTAAATAAAATAAATCCTTATTTAACTAGAAATTAACTAGCTGCGCTCCGCGGCTCCGCCCGCATGGAAATCTATGTGTCAAATGGTTTACCTTCCTACTGAATCATCTATTAAAAAAAACCGCAATGAAATCCATTGCGTAGTTTTAAAGATCTAAGCATATAATAGGGACAGACAGACAGCGGAAAGCGACTTTGTTTTATACTTGTGTTTTGATGTATACGTATTTATGTCGTACGAAAAGCAGCATCTAATTTTGGCAAATTTTATTTTTCAGATAATAGCGAACTGAAATTCGGGAATATAGTCAGTACTTCTAATACTTTTGAAGGATTGGGAAAAGTAATTATAAATTGCAGCCATACTTTACTATGGACTATGAAATTTTTAAACTTATCAGAACCACCTAAGCTTGGGAATGGAACTCCAAATATAACTACCTAATCGTTTTTATTTTTGGACAAAACACCAACATTTACATTCATAGAAGAAAAACCATCTAAGTATGTCATAAGACTTATTGTGAAGAATTAAGTGTTACCTTTATTAACAAATAAAGTTACAATCAAACAATAGAAACAAATAAAAACTAGTATTTACAATTGAGCTAACTGCAGATCATTGCAAATAATCCACAGGTAGCTCAACTAGTCCATACCAATAAGTGCAATATACTATGTAGTAGACATTAAATTGGTGCTTAGGAGAATGAAACATTGTATGTGCTGTACTTAATTTACTAATAAAAAGGTACTTTTGTTAGTAAAAAATATAATTATATAACATACCTTTCTTGTGCAAAAGGGAATATACGCCTTTTTCAAACAACAAACATTTTTGTTGTAATACATTCAACTACATTCATATCATCGAAGAAAAGCACAGAAACCTGATATATATTTGAAAGCTATCATTCACATTTATACAATTTAAACAAACAAGATCAATGTTTGTTCAAATTCTATTATAATTAAAATCTTTTGCTGCACATGTGACAATGCATTGTTGAAGTTTGTTTTTTAGTTTTTAGTGATAGATAACCAATGATATTAGTGATAACTTTCAGTTTTGTCATAAATGTCTATGTTAATATAAAATATGTTGGATTCTAAATCAGAGTACTTATGTATATGTAATCATAAGACCAGTGGTGTGATGTTCATTGAAAGATAATTTGGTAGCTCAGTTAACTTTTACGTTATAATTATAAGTGTGTAACTATTTAATGTAATTGCCTGATTATATTTTCGAGGAACAAGGCCTTTGATAGTTGTTGATAGTTAATCTTTAACCTTATATGGTCATAAAACGGGTTTTATGAAATAGGTCTAATTGGTTGTATGGTGTAGGTAGGGTCGATGATCTAGGTAATTTATAGCCAAAGTGTATAAGCTTAGCAGATTTACCCACTTGCATAAAATATTGTGTTACCAAACATTTAATATACCTATCGATAACATTTAAAAACATGTGGTACATCACTATTTAGTTATTATTGCAGATTTGTTTGTATGGATTTTTTTATTTTATGTAAACACAATTAGATTTATAGAAGGATAGTGAAACATATTTACCTACTAAAAGTACTGCTAATTTATTCCAAACTAGCTGCGCCCCGCGGTTGCACCCGCGTGGTGATAGATATTTTAGATAATATACTATATGTATATGTATCTTTATGAATTGTAGCCTATGAGTTATTCTGATATGTAAGCTATATTATTGTGAAGTTTCATTGAAGTTCAATTCAAATCCATTCAGTAGTTTTTACGTGAAAGAGTAACAAACATCAATCCATCCATCCATTCCATACTGACAATCTTTGACGTTTATAATAATAATAGGATAAAACTTTGGCATGGCATTCAGCTTGGCGTAATTTTAAGAAAAAATATGCTAAATCTTGAGTTACCCTGGTTTATATTTCTCTTTTATCGAATGGGTATTTGTGTTTTGATTCAAATAAATAATAAAACAATATATTTGATTATTACTTATTCTATTATTTATGTAAACTTCTATATATTATTCATTTTGTAAAGCTAGATATGATTACAATAATGAAATCTATGAAAATGTAGGTCAAATACTATTTATAAACAGGCAGCTGTCCGTTTATAAAGTAAGTTACGTGTACGAAAAATTTGCTCATAGCGTATCCATAACTTTCCTTGATCGTCTACGACTGACTGTCACAGTCTGTCACAACATCGTCCGTCAGCTGTTTTTTATTTTGTTTGACTTTGACGGTGTTTACTTACACCGTGCGTGTTTTTGTGATTCACGTTCGTTGAGCGTTGAGGAAGTAAAATAGAAAAAAAATATTTCCTCGAAAAACATTAGGTACCTATATACCTGAACTGCGCTTCATGTCTCTGAGGATTTTACTACGAACCCGTAAGTAGATGAGTCAACGTAGTCAACGAATAACCGAATGTTCAAGACTGGAACATTCGGTTATTCGTTGACTACGTTGGACAATAATAATAATACGGTAACAATTAAGTAACTGGAACTTCCAGTTACTTAATTGTTACCTATCTATCTGCGGAATGCTTCAGTCCTCCTTTTCAAAATAATACGTGCTTATTAATACTTTTCAGCCCCTTCCGCTTTCAAAAGAACAATGTCTTTATCAGCCGGTGCAGTGGAAAGCGTAATTAAAAGCAAATTAACCAATCAACTGACCGCAAAACATCTGGATGTGATCAATGAATCCTACATGCACAATGTTCCTAAAGGAGCTGAAACACACTTCAAGGTGGTGGTAGTCTCGGACAAGTTTGACGGATTGCCTTTGATAAAGGTGCATATTCTCCTTTTCTACTAGCTTTACTCCTTGCCCTGTTTGTGTGGGACAAATCTTGCACAGACACATGGATATCTCATCTGAATTTTGCGCCATTTTTTTATTCTTAACTGAATAGGCTAAAATTTGGCATACATAACTGCCCAATAGTGCAGAGAAGCTGTATGTTCAGTGGCAATGTGATGTTATGCTACCATCAAGCTGGTCTGATGATTGAGATAGTTGGCCATAGGAACTCCTAAATGAAAAAACTACTTAACCCCATTGAGTTTGAGTTTGGTTTCATTGGATTTGTCTTCCCAATAGTACAATAGAGGTGAAACAACATTGCAGGTATTGCAAGGCTGAAGAAGAGGGTTTGATTGAAATAACAAGAACTAGGTACTTTAATATATTAGATCATACATTTTGATGGTCAACAATACCCAAGCCTATCTGGTGATCCTAAGCAGCATTCACAGCCCAGCCTCGGCAGTGACTTACCTCGAGGCACGTCACTGTCACTCACCTGAACTTAGGTAGTGGACAAAGGCTTAAAAGGTCCTAAAGCCTCAATTCACCACCTTCATGTACAGAAGCAATATGTAACCCTAATTGTTTTTTTTCAGAGGCATCGCTTAGTAAATGACATTTTGAAAGAGGAACTGCAGAGTGGTGTCCACGCTCTGTCCATAATAGCTAAGACTCCTGCCCAATGGGATGCCAGTGATAAAGTGGTCGAAAGCAGCCCTACATGTCGCGGTGGTTTTGGAAAGTAACATTAGCTTAACAATATTAGTGCTATTTATACTAAATTATGAGATATTTTTAGTTAGATTAGAGTGCTATGCAGAAAGCAACTTTAAATGAAGAAATGGTCAACTTTTTCATATTTCGTATTACATAGGTACTTCTTCGTAAACTACAAAACAAGCAACTAGGTGTTTACAGCTAGTTGCCTGTTGCCGCAATAGGTAGTTGCTCTGTCCGCATAGTGCTCATTAGCTGTGGCTCTCATGTTATTTAATTTTATTAAAAGTTCAAACTACATTTTTGTAGATTATTTTTTACCTACTTTCTATCCTTAGCTATAGTATTATCGCGTACGTATTACCAGTTTTCCGGCCACGAGTCTCAAACAGGCAAATAAGAACAAACACAGAAATAATGTAAAAAAATTATTTCTTAGAAATAACTACTCTACTCATTCACACAAACTTACAATTTATATTTAATTGGACTGTTACATGATAGTATATTGGATTTACTGGATATAATATTATTTCTTCTCATTTGTTTCACACCGCACTCATTATCATAAGCGCGGCTAACAATATCAGAGGTTGAAGTTGTCCAAACGCAGCTTGCCCTCATTCTCAGTCAAGTAGAGAAGGTCCGCCATGGTTTGCTCGGCGATTGCCTCCTCTGCTTTTTCTGACATCTGTGGACAATAAGATGCAGGTTAAATAGGTTAAATATTTATAGAAGACTAGCTGCGCCCCGCGGTTTCGCCCGCGTGGTGATAGATATTTTGGATAATATACAATATATCTTTATAAATTGTAGCCTATGTGTTATTCTGATGTATAAGCTATATTATTGTAAAGTTTCATTAAAATCCATTCAGTAGTTTTTACGTGAAAGAGTAACAAACATCCATCCATCCATCCATACTTACAAACTTTCGCGTTTATAATATTAGTAGGATAATCAGCCTATACAACTCCAGCGCTGGACATATCCAGCGCTGGAGTTGTATAGGCTGATGTGCTGAAGATCGCAAGGCGAGGGCATTGAACGGATATTCCTTCGCTGCCGATCTTACGGCGGAACGAAAGCACATTTATTTCATCTATAGTTCTTTATATGTTTGGCGTGTCCTCTACACGCCAAACATATAAATAACTATAGATAAATATAAAATCCTTTCAGTAGGAACGGATTGGGCTGAAATTTTGGGCCTGGAATACTTGACTTTTTACCCTATAAAATCAGTTCCCTTGGGATAGGAATAACCCTAAAACGTTTCCATAGAAAGGCTTGCGAAGCCGCGGATAAAACACAAAAAACAAATCTGTGGATGTGGTTATTCATTACAGATGAATTAAAATGTATAAATAAGAATATGAATAAAATAGTGAAGCAATTAATATTAGTTTAGCAAAATAGGGTCCCCGTTTCTCTTACCGGTCTAAACTTGAACTCCGTCGACGGCGGACACTTGAAGTTAGGTCCGAAGTTAACACTAACAGTAACATTCTTATGCAGCGACACAGTGGGGTAGTAACACCCCTGGTAGATATCCGTGAACGCCTCTCCTTGACACTCTCCGTTCTTGAAGAAGTATATCTTGCTGCCTGATAACGGCTTGAGGTTGTTCAGAGATTCTTGGATGTTGTCTTTGTCTTCGTAGTAGAGGTGGCTCTTGAATTTGACTAGAGGCTGGAAAGGAGAATTTCTAATTTAAAATACGAATGCTGTTGTATTTATTTAGTCTCTTTAGGCTATTGTGGGTTGGTTGAAATAAAAGTATGTTTGCAATATAACGAATAAGAAATTTCAATTTACGACAATCTATAATCCTTTATTAGGATTTGTGTGATCGAGGCGGAGGGTTGAGAAGTCACTGGGTTAACTCGGCTTAGCTACTCAATAATGCTGAATCGCCGAAACGCATTTGCGCCGCGTACTGTAAGCTAAACTGTGTCACTACACTTTTATAAGACCCTAAATAGTAAATCAAGCAGCGCATGTATTTGTAGATTGCGACAGCGTAGCTATACAAAGACCGCAACACCTTGCGACACCGAGGACGCCTAGGGATCAGCGAGCTGCTGGCCTTCCTGGAGGACATCGGGCGGTTAGACTGGGAGTTCGTTGAATATTTTGCAGCGGTGTTGGATATGTGAACGTCAACTTTAAATATACTACTCTTGATTTTGATGAAACAACAGAACTAGCATACCCTATCCTTGTATGTGTTGGGCGTGTGCTTGGTGGAGCCGCTCTCCGGCATGAGGATGAGGAAGCCCAGCGTGTCGCCCTCGCCGTAGCCGGGGCTGTAGTGCTTGCCGCGCGACTCGTGGAACCTGAGGGAGTTATTGCAGCTATTACTCCGGATATGATGTTTTTTTTATGTAAAATAAAGAAATAATGCTGGACAATCCACACAGCATTATCTAGCCCCAAGCTTAGCAGAGCTTGTGTCACAAGATCGCACGAGGTGGAAAGATTTGGGGAGGCTTTTGCTCTGCAAAGGGAGAGTAGGCTAAGAAAAAATTAAAAATATGTACGCACTAGCCATCGCACTCGGGGTAATCTCTAAATCGCAGAAGTCCGAAACAATTTTTGGTTTTATTCATCTGTGATCAGTTTTCAAACTCGATAGGATAACATGCTGGCATTACTAAGCAATAAATCTTATGTTATCATCAGCCTATGTTAGTCTACTGCTGAACATAGGCCTCCCCCAATGAGTGGACTAACATAGGCTGATATGATGACGATGATGATTTCTTATTTGGCAAACACGGTTTCTGTAGTAAGTTCTAGAATCCAATACATTTTTTGTAAACAAAGAGTAATAGTTTACCTGGTCCCCTTCCGGCTGCGCCAGGAGTATCCGAACTTGTCGTATCCGAGCGGCGCCTGCAGGTTGGCGTAGCTGCGGCCCCAGCCGAGCCGCGTCGCCGCGCCTTCGGGCATCTCTTCTACCGTCGCCTCCCAGTACCAACAGCCGCGGAATACGCCTGCTTACACAATATAAATGTTATAAAGGAGGGAGGGTAATGAAATTATATTTCACTTCTGATTAAGTAATAATAATAATTCCTTATTCTAATATAATTAGGCACACTTTCCGAATGGGATGGGGCTTGTGCTATTTTGTTACTATTAAATTGTTTATTCTACAGCACCTCGCTGGGGTGGAGCAGCCCGGCAGTGAAGTCTGTGATGTGATGTGGCATACCCCAAAAGGGTGACTCTAGAAAATGAATACAAAGGTGAACTTAACCCTAAAAAGAGTTAAGTACTAAGTTTGCTGGAAGAGAACTCTTTTTAGAGTTAAGTTCACTTTTGTATTAATTTTCTAAAATAGGTTTTGTAAATAGTTTATCGTGCAAAAAGTATAAATAAATAGGATACTTTTAATCATTTAAACCATTTGACACATAGATTTCGACGGGGGCGAAACCGCGGGACGGAGCTGGTAGTTTCCAATATGAAAGTGCAATAGAGTATTCTCTATCTAGATGGTTACCGTGTGTGGCGCGCAGCATGCAGTACCCGCGCTCGCCAGTGACCGCCAGCCGGTCCTCGTTGACGCGCAGCTGCGGCGCGCGGTCGTGCAGCGCGAGCAGCACGCCCGCCGGACACATCGGACGGTACAACCAGCCCGGAATCGGCTTGCCGCTCCATTCGTTGCTCTCGTCGAATTCCTACAACAGATAAAGCTTTTATATTTATATGAAACCACTATTTACACACAATAAGTTATAGTTACAGTAACTACGGCTGTAACATGAACATAAATTAGTGTCAAGCTGAAATAAATGAATAGAAATACCTGTCTGCAGGGAGCATGTGGGTCCGGCTCGGCCAGTATATACCGATATCCGTCCTTGTTGAAGGGATGCTCCGTTGGGTATCCGTGTGAGGGTAGTTTGAGCGCCGCTAGCTCTGAGGTCCGGCCCTTCTTGCCGACCGGCGCGCCGGCGTCGGCGGCGCCGCCCACCGCCGGCCGCCGCTTGCCTTGGCGCCCCTTTACGTTGCCCGCCAGTGGTACTGAAACAAATAAATGAATAATGCTGGACAATTCACACAGCATCATCTAGCCCCAAGTTAAGCAGAGCTTGTGTTGTGTTGTGGGTGACTGATACCTATACTTAGTACAATAACATTACATAGATACAATCGGTGTATAATAGAATATTATACACCCGGAATAAATATCTGCAGATCGTCCCGAGGTGGGAATCGAACCCACAACCTCCTGCGTCGCAGGCGGACCTTCGCCCAGCGCGCCACAGAGGTCGTAATAAATGTGTAAATTCAATTTATTCACCACTAGCTGTTTCCTGCGGTTTCACGGTTCATAATATAGCCTATCACCGTCACCCGGGGATAGTGTTACTTCCCAACGGTGAAATAAATTTTCAAATCGGTCCAGTAGTTTCGTATTCAATACAAACAAACAAAAAATCAAATCTTTCCTCTTTATAATATTAGTATAGATTAATATCACTGATATTGGCATGTCAATTAAATGCTACAGTACAATGAATAATCTTTAAAAAAAAATCTATGTATCTTCGCATGGTGAATTTATTATGACTTTTCATATTACCTATGTTGGGCGGAAATAGAATCTTGAATAACAGATATAGTGAAGTACCTATTACCTAGTAGTACTTTCATATTAGCATTTGGACAATACATTACGTTAATGTACATAATAATGTACAATAAACATTAGGTACACGTGCAGTTACGTGTTACGTAGTGTGTGGTTTTGTGGAGATTCTATTCTATGACTATGTATACAGGGACGTCTCGAAACTCCCTACTGCGTCAAAAATGACACATGAAGAATTAAACCCGTCTAATCTAATTAATAATTAAAGTACGAGTATAGTGAGCCCGTAACCGCTATTTCAAGCTGACGTACCACAGATGTTTTTTCCCTGATTGATTAATAAATAAAAACCAATGTGTATGACACAACTGGGAAGTTCCTGACCCTTCTTATAAAGTTTATGTTACACAAGTTTCATAACAGTACACTTAGGAAAGTCGCGCTCTACACTCGGTTTTCACATTCCGTCCAGATGTCCGAAAACATTGAATACTCGCCCATGCTCGAAGTGGATGAAGTCGATGGCAACACAATAGGGGTAACCCTCGATGTAAGCGCAAGAACAGTGAAAAGCAAAGTAGCAAACGCGAAGAAACCGATAGCCGAGGCCATCATTGAAGTGGGCTTCGGCAAATCTTCCACAACGATAAAGAACATGATGGGTTTGGAGTACGAGCAAATGCGATGTGGAGCTGAACCAGACCTTGAACAACTGACGCTCACTTTTATATCAGAAGATCTGAAATCTTCCTTCAAGATCGGAGGACTGACTGAACTTCTCCCGAAGGCTCTAGGGTACAGGAACGACCAGCCGCTCGTCATCTTCATGCACGGGTTTACCGATGACCCCAATTTATGCAATTTTACCTTAGTGAATGAGGCTTTCCAAAGTAAAGGTCAACACAACATTCTGGCATTAGATGCGAGTCCACTTATCCGCCACTTGTATCTACGCTCCAGCACCTACGTGCGCTTTATCGGAGAGAAGCTGGGAGAGGCACTTGCTGCTCTCGCCAAATCTGGGCTAGATCGGAGTAGCATCTATTTAGTTGGCCACAGTTTGGGTTCTCACATAGCTGGGTTTGCAGGGAAGACCTTCAACTCGCTGACTGGAACTATGGTTGGTCGTATCTCTGGGCTGGACCCTGCCGGACCTTGCTTCAGCCACCTCGATGCTACAATGAGGCTCGCGGCCACAGATGCTGAGTTCGTCGATGTGATACACACTAACGCAGGAGTTTACGGGCTTTCATCGCCCGTTGGTCACGTGGACTTTTTCCCAAACGGCGGCGAGCAGCAACCGAACTGCTTATTCGAGTTCCAGTCCCACAGCCGCGTGGTGGAGTTATTTGCAGAGTCTGTGAGGAACCCGAAAGCTTTCCCGTCCAGGGCTTGCAGTGATTGGAATGAGTTTGTGAAGAGAGAATGCACATTTGATTTGCTAGAGGATTGTGACCTCGTTTACATGGGTTATGGATGCAAAAAGGGGAGCAGAGGACGGTATTACCTCTGCACTGGTGAAGAACAACCTTATGGACTCGGCAAGGAAGGTTTGAGGTGCAGTGAAGGAATCATCAGGCGTTTCTTGGATGAACTTAATAAAGCTATTAATTCATCGTCGACTGATGGAAGTTGCAAGTGACGGGCTGTTAAGTAAAAAGCATCCTAGCAGAATGCGCTACTACGTAATACCACCGTTATCTTAAGCTCTATACTCCAGCCAAATTTAATGGAAAAGTATGGAAATAAATAGCCTATAGTTCAGCTAAAATTAAAATTGAAAAATAATTTTCAGACTTACTCAACTTACATTCCTAAATCTTTGTTTCAATGAATACCTAATGCTCAATGCATCAATTATAAATATCTGACACTTAACGCCAAGAATGTGAAGCTAAGTTTTTTTTTTTTGTTCTTCTGGCTTGTTTACAAACATTTCACATCGAATTCGGCTGGAGTATTAAACGAAGCTGTGATCCGGCTTAGAATTTGAAAGGATGCTATAGCCAGAAGGGGACTAGCATACGCTGTACTAGGTATGTAGTATTTAGGTAGGTAGTTAAATTAGTTATCATTTAAAGCGTGTATTATAGTAATTTTAGTAATAATGACCAAATACTAATACTTTACATAGGTATTTAATTAGCTGTCTTATGGCAGCGAGTTTTATTTAAGACGCTAATAAAATATAAAAACGAAATTGTAACCACCTGATAATTTTGTTTCCGTTTTACAGACGTTCCCAAATCATTAGCCTGCAAATTCAATAAATAAATCAAACCACGAAAGACAGATTCCGATACGACCTCGCTAAGTAAATAACAAATACAATACATATATTTTCTAGGTAAGAGATGTGGGTGCTTGACTTACAGCAAATGACTAATTCAACACTGACTAATCTGACTTGTTAATTAAACGACATTACTATCAAATAACATATTTTAATTAAAAAAGTTGTATTCCTCACCGAATTTCCAACTCTGCCACCTAAACCAGTACCGTGTGTCAAGTCAACTGATAGAAAAGAAAAACTAATCACTGAGGTCACGCAGTAAACGACTATGTTCACTTAGCCACTAGCCACCACTTCAACTTCAGAGCTAAGAATTATATCGATTTTATAAAAATAGACTGGCTGGTCTCACGCTCCACTTTACCGAGTATAGGGTTTATTTACGGTGTAAGAATTATGGCACCTAATGCTTATGTCATAAGGAAAACATAACATTATGAAAGCAACAGTAATAGTGGTATCTCATGTATGTATTTATCAATTACGGACAGTTGAATTTGTGCCTGTTTAACATTGAGATAGAACAGATTATTCTTTAATTATTTCTAGATGTATAACATCGAGTGCTAGGAAAGTCTATGTAGAATAAACTACCTTTTTCCTTCGTAAATCTATCGACATGAGATAGGTATATACATATATAATACACTGAAGCATTACTAGTTTCTGCCTGCTGCAGAGATCGTTAGCCCGGATGTTTTGCATTACAGTGGGCTGATACAAATTGGTCACCACAATCCAACAATGCTGAAACAATCAACTTAACCCAATGAGAATATTACATCATTGACTTCACCGTACATGTGTACTGTGACCGTACTTTAAAAGATGGAACCTATAAAGCTAAGGTCTGGGTTAAAGATAGAGTGGAGTAAATTAAATAAAGTAAAATAAAACTCACAGTCCATCCCACGAAAGTTTTCGACGTAGTTAACGTAAGCAAATATGATACGTGTTTAGTGGCCTGTGTAGATAAGATAAAAACGACTTCCTTCGAATCAGTATGACTATCGACGTCGCCCGCTCGGAACGTAAACAATTCTAGATTTGCATAAAAATGTTAAGTAGACCGTGTGTTATATAAGCATTGTTCAGTTCTCTCAAGCCAATTATGATTGCGATTTGGATATGCGTATACAATCGCAATTTGTTTTATTATCTGAGCATTTTTCAGGAGACTTGTAGACACTTAGATTATTTATGGAGAGAGATATTGTTATAGGTAAGTAAGGAAATTCGCTTACCAGCCATAAACGCCAAGGTGATGTGTTCGAATATAAAATCAATAGAGAAATCGCGCGGCGCGTGTTTACACTCGACAATCACGCACACAATGACACATTGCCTGTAACGTGAGCAAGTGTGGGTAAGCTGGTAGTTTACAATCAACTGTGACAGAGTAATGTTATTGTTCAGGCGACATTGTCTAGAATTTTTATCGCATGCACTGCGGATGCCATATTACGGAGCTGGCGAGCCGCCAAATGCCTTATAGGCTCCATATGCCTGATATAGAAAGGTACCTACCTATAACAATAATAGGGTATAAGTATAATAAATGTTTTATGTATGTTAGGTGTACTAAGGCCCTTATTATGAACTAGTTTCTGTCCGGGGTTTCGCAAGCATTGTTTCTATGAAAACGTTTTAAGGTTATTTCCATCCCATGGGAACATGATGGATGGAATGATGAATGGATATTTATGGGATAAAAGTAGCCTGTTTTATTCCAAGCTCAGAGCTACATCTATGCAATCCATTCAGTAGTCTGAAGGAGTATCAACTATCCATCCATCTTAACATACAAATTTTAGAATTTATAATATTATGGAGTGATGTGATGACAACTCGGTCAAAGATCGATGCTGAGTGACGTTTATGCCATAGAAAGCGTTACTCAAGCATAGATCGACTGAGCAAGCTTTCATAATTGGTACGAGTCGAAATTTCGTACCTACATTTACTGACTGGACGATATTATTGATATCCTGAAATATTGTTAAAATTGATGAGACGGGGGAAGGCAAGAGCTTGGAAGCCGCCTATAGTAGGGGGACGTCGATATGCTTACGTATAAAAAGGTTGGTATGATCCTATTGATCCTCCTACATATGTATATAACTCAAACAGAAGCTTAGATAAATAATAATCAGAGCCTCGGTACCTCACGGACCTAGGGTCTCGACTTCAAGGGGAGCAAATGCATAGGCTTTGTTTGTCTCTGTAAGACCTGCATATTGAGAATATTGCGCCTCTTGAGATTTTCGGCCAAATCTGCCGCCGCACCTCACGGATGTCCTCGAAAGATCACCAACATCATTTATTATTTTATTTTATAATTTCAGGAAAACTAACAGCTAGGTAACTAAATACAAAACGTTAGTTACACACTATGTCCAGCTTAACGATCAGCACATCTTTGTTAACAAACAATTTATACTTATCGCCGTGAATTAAATTAGCATGCACTTGAATATTGGTTTGTAGAAAGAAGCTTAAAACTGACATGCGAAATTCGTACAATATTGTGAATAACTGTGGAAATGCTGACGTTGCAAATAAATACTGAAGTATTTATTTGCAAATATTTTTTACAACGTCAATTGAATACATCTTCTGTTTTGTTTGTCTGTATCAGACAACTGTTAAATTGTGCCGTTCGGGAATCGAACCCGCAACCCCTGCGTCGCCAGTAGACCTTCGTCAACTGCGCCAAGCAGGCCGGCCGTCTTAATGTAAAAAAAAACAGGAAGTAAACTGCACTTACAACAAGTCTTTTAAATCGGGATAATTACCATGATGTAAAATCTAAAATCTCGTTTTAAATGACTTTTGTGTGCCATGCATGATAGTTTCAAAAGTTTAGCACTTACTAGTCGCAATGCCCATATCAGTGACCTTCAGCTGTCCCTGCTTGATCATGTTCTCATAGTTAGGCTTGATAGCCGTCAGCTCCAGGTTGTACAGCCCAAACATTGGCCCCAGCGTCGCGTCCTCTTCGTATGTGAACAGGACTTGGATGTCCTTGATCAGGGCCCGTTGTACCGTAGCGTACCAGGACTGGGTTACTCTGAGGACAAGAACACAATCATCAAAATTGAATTCATTTTTTTTATTTCTTTAGGCCTTTATGGTTACAAAATAAGCACTTGGACAAGTCAAATGTTATACTATTAAATATATATATAAATTATTATTCACTTCAATTTTTTGTCCACTAGTGGAAGAAGTGAAAAAGCAACCACTGCGACTTCGAAAAAGTATACAGTTCTATGTTTGGCTGTACATATAAGAAAGAAAATGAATTCATTTGAAACACATAACACGAAAAATCTATAGGACGCCAATGACGCCATTCATCACGCTATATTTCTAAAAATTACCAAACAAATAGAATACAATAACTACGTAAGATTACAAAATTCACCTGTAATCTTTCTGCTCCTTGAAACAACAAAGAATGACAGCGTCATCTTTTCCAAATTAACGCCATAAAACGAACTTGTTTTCTTTTCGTCCAGCACTAACTAAATAAGTCTAAAGAGGTCTTATGCAAACGACAAAAGAGTATAGAGCGTTGAGTATTCAAATAAAAAGGACGTAAAGACGTCCACCTGAAGCGATGGGTGAACGGGCTACACTTGGCCCAAACTAGAGCAGGACCGAGGCGAATGGTATAAACATAAAGGCATATGCCCAGCAGTGGGTCCACAAGGGTTGATGATGGTGGAAGTAAAGAGTGATGTTAAAAACTTTAGTACAAAGCTATGGTAAGTTTAAAAATAAAGTTTAAAAACCAATTTCATCAAAACTAAAAGCGAGTGCATTGGTGACATGTGCATTAGTGACGAGTGCATTAGTCGTCGTGCTTAATTGCTTATGCCTCTAAAAAGCCCTTAGAATCCCTTCGTATTAAGTAGAATAGATAGACACCACAAGGCACTACCAAAATATTTTTATCACGCGACGACGACTCCGACTTCGAGAAAATAATTACTTACATACCGCTAATGTTTACCCCGTGGATTACGCTATAGGTCTGACATTTTGTAATCATTAAATAAGTCGTTATTGAATATATCCTAGTTAATATCATAATGTTAATACTGTTTGTAGTTCTGTTAAATCAAATCAAACATCAAATAAATAGGTAGTTCAAAGGATTTGAACAAATATTTTTAACTTTAATTTACGATAAAGACCTCTGTGGCGCCGTGGTCGAAGGTCCACCTGCAACGCAGGAGGTTGCGGGTTCGATTCCCGCCTTTGGACAATTATGTGTATAATCTTCATATATTGGTTCCGGGAGTTCTAGTCATTATCTATGTAGAGGTATAATAAAAGATATCTATCAATGTAATGTACTGTATTAAGTATATCAGTCATCTAGCATCCATAACACAAGCTCTGCTTAGCTTGGGGCTAAATGATGCTGTGTAGATTTGTCTGTCCATTCATTGTCCAGCATTATTTATTTCTTTTTATTTGATTTCTCTTACCTTCTAGGCATAGTAGTCATGGCCTCCCAGTACTGATCAATGTAAGGTATGATCTCCCGATCCTTACTAAACAGCGCTTTGCTGTTGCTGTTCTTTAAACTGTCCTGCCTGAGGTTGGCGATCGCTGTCAGACACATTTGGGGGAATGCTGGAAGCAAAGAATAAACGTAAAAACAAAGCAGTAAAGGTAACCCTAAGGATTGCTGGAAAAACTTTTTGTCAGTGTTAAGTTGCATAGGTAGATATCCTATTTAATTGAGTTATTTTTATGTAATTATGTGAAGTACAATATACAAATAAAGAATTAAAAGGTTTAAGACTAATTTCTGCCTACAGCTTTGTATGTCTACTTCCAGGTAGAAAGTAGTTTTGGAAATAAATTTACAAAATAAATGGTTATATTAAATAGCGGACTGACATCCATTTATAGAGCCAAAATGGACGGACTATCCATCCATTTTGGCCATATAGATGGATAATATGTCCTCTTTATGTACATCATTTACCTAAAACAGTCACACAACATAGTGGAAACTGTCTTTCAATTTACAAGATTATTTTGCATCTTTTTCTAGAATTATTTAAAACGGGATATTTACCATGATTTGATTTTTGATTTATCCAATATTCTCAAAAATCAAATCATGGTAAATATCCCGTTTTAAATGACTTTAGTGTTAATAACCATGATAGTTTCAAAAGTTTTATCTTTTTCTAGCTTTGCAAACATAAAGTAGGTAGCAATATTTAAGGTTGTTTGCATATAAAAAGCAACATAAGTTAATCTCCTAACACAAGCTCTGCTTAGTTTAGGACTAGATAATGCTGTGAATAGTCCAGCATTATTTATTTATCTAAGTTCAGATTTAGAATATACTTTACTCACGAGCTTGATTCTTCTTGAAGGTCTCCAGGCCAGTCGGTGAGCAGTTCTTACAAATGAATAGATAGTTGGTCATAAACGGCACTAGTTTGCCAAGCTGATAGCCAATACAGGACTCATGAAACCATCGATTACAGGAGGCACATAGTAACTCTGCAATGTTGAGATTGCGATCCTTACCACTGAAAAAAAACATTGGACTATAATCTATGAAATCAAATTCATCTTGTAATAAAACTACCAACTAACAGAGGAATACACAACATAAAATCGATGGCATAACTGACTGACTAATGTAATGCAAGCAAGTAGTGTAGGTGAATAATAAGTGTGTATGCTTTTGTTTTCATTAATATTGTAGACAAAACAAAAGAGTATTATGTCAATTTTGCTGCCAAAATCGGGAGTTACTATTTGGTACTTACCAGTAGCAAGCTCCTTGAGATTCGGCTGATTTATTCATCTTGTCCGACGACTTTTGAGATTCAGACATGGTAAAGGAGGCGTCGAACTCAACAGATTTCTTTATTGTTTCGCCGGCAGACATTCTCGATTGAACAACATTAGTACAACCATAGAACAACAAAGTCAACAAAACATAATAAGTGGAGCGGAGTGGCCGTCTGACACTTTTGTTGTGTTTATTGAATAAAACATCAAACAAGAAAGATACTACAACCAACCGACACAGAGCAAAGTTTAACCTGTCAGCCAGCAAACGCAAAGTAGAAATTTCATTTTAAAAATATTATCAAAAATCTAAATGTACGGCAAGACAAGAATTCTAAAAAAAATGGCGAGAGCGAGAGAGTGTGAATAGCAGACTAGAAAACCGGCCAAGTGCGAGTCACTCGCGCATGAAAGGTTTCGTTCCGTACTATAAAAACGTCGCGAACCCAACGGATCCCCTTTCAATATTTATTTTATTCTATGTTGTTATAGCGGCAACAGAAATACATCATTTGTAAAAATTCAAAATCAACCGTCTTAACCATCACGGTTCATGAGATACAGCCTGGTGACAGACGGACGACGACAACACGGTCAGACAGCAGCGTAGTCTTAGTAATAGGGTCCTGTTTTACCCTTTGGGTACTGAACCCTAAAAAAGCAGACAGATCGGGTGGACCCTAGAGAGACGGACGAACGTTTTTTGTGTCGTTCACAATTTGTCGAGATGCATCTAGTGTCACTGTCAAACATGTCGAACAAAAAATAATTTACGATTTTGCTTGCAATGGCAGCACTGCTTTGCTTAGTAACGTTAACGTACCTACTAACAAAAACAAACAAGAAGTCAAACGGAAAATAAATTGAATTGAAACGAACATTCAAAAAGAACAACAGACAGGTGTTCGTATTCTATTACATTTTATACAATATACGTACTTGTAATTGATTCACGCTCATCATGGATTCAATTACAAGTACAGACGACTTGTCCTGTTACGCCGACCTAAAACATTCTCAAGATAACATTCTCTTGGATATCATCAGAGAACTTTGCGCCGAAGACAAGCTCAAATCTAAGCTGAAGGGAAAAGTGAGCAGGATCATCTCTGATTGTGACCTCACGCATCACACAAGCCTTCACAAGTTGAGCACTGCCGATGATACGACATCTTCTCTGCTGGGTAATTATCTACAGTCAACTTATTATTGTCGGACCACCTTCGTCTTTCATCACATACCCACTGCTGAGTATAGGCCTCCGGAAGTTTATGCCACCACGATCTTCTCGAAGCCGCCTCCATTCACGTCCCGCGATACGACATATTTTATTATTACACCCTTGGTTTTAATAAAACAGTAATTTCTATTCCATTGAGTACATTTTTGTCTCCCCAGGCTTCATGCACAAAACTTCAGCGGAGCTCACATTCGACGAGCAAGCGGAGCTCAACCAATCCATAATCCTAAAAATCCAAACCAAAATTCCAACTCTAAACAATGAGCTTGAGAACGTAAAACAGCTTTCGAACGCCAAACAGTCAAATAACGACAAAATAAGGGAGCTTCAAACAAGTATTGATGATAAGTTGAGTACTTTGGAGGAACAAGAGAATGAGAAAGTGGAGCTGATGATGCAGTGGCTGACCCATCGAGTCACCGATGTAGATGGATTTACTACTAACTCTACTGAGCTGCTATCACTCAGGACAAGGATTTTGGAACTCAAATCAAAGTAAGTTTTCAGTGTCCCAAGTAGAATGGAATTAAATATAACTGGCAATAACTACATGCTTAGCCTGTTTGGCTAAAGAACGTGAAACATTAAGGTGAAGTTGTGAGCAAACTGAAATTATTGAACAGGAGAAAATTGATATTAAGTGTAGAATTATTATTTTAAAATGGAACTAAAGGAATATTTTGCCCCGTAGTAGAACTTAACAAGCAATAATAATTTTTCATAACCATTTACAAATTTATATAATATACTTTCTATAACCAATAAATTACCTTCCAGGATCCTCTACCTCCAAATTCTGCAGAACATCTTCACGGAAACCAACCAGTCCATCCGAGCTTACAGCGAAATCCACAAAGACTTGAAGGACAGCATCAAAGAAACAGAACAACGGATCAAAACCTTTAGAGAGATTATCAACGGTGATCTGAATTGATGGTGATGGATGGATGGATGCAAGAAGTATGTATGAATTAGTTTTAGAGGTTTTAGAGGTTTTTTCTCTTGCTTAGGTTTTGTTGTAGTACATAATTATGTATATGTTTCATGTAACTGGTTGCGCAAGGCTTGTGTGCTATGTCAAAATGCAGCCAGCAAAGAAAGTTCATCATCATTATCAACCTATATTAGTCCACTGCTGGACATAGGCCTCCCCCAATGAGCGCCACAGCGCCCTGTCCAACAGAAAGTTGCTCAACACAAATTTATATAATTTTTTTATACAGTTCCAATGGTATTTCACGCCATAAGTTTTATTTTAGGTCCAAGATTTAATTCACTTTTCTATTGTTACTAATATTGTCTACCACATACTCCATAAATTATTTTAGAAATCATTTTGTATTATTGACGTTCTTTGCTGACTATACATACAAAATTCATTTATTATGTAAAATGGGGAAGTGGAGACTCCATTCTCAAACCTTCATTTGAGTTTTATGCTCTGCATTAGGAACCTACTTTTACTTTTAAGATTGTTATATTTTTTGATTATGATTATGATTTGTCGTGGTAGATTAAGTTCAGGACGACTTGAAGTAATCCTAAATTTTACAAGTTTGATGATAATAAACATATATTTTTTATATCTCAGTGTTTAACTTTCCAATAAATTTGCTCATACATGAGTCAGAGTATATGACTTTGATCCTGATTAAAAAGTTCAAGGTTCTCTGTACTCTGAACAAGATACGCGGTTATTGACGATGAGTTATTAGAGTCCATAACAAAAAATAAAACAATTAGCGAGATAAAACACGGGACTGAAAAACGTGACGTAGTAGAATGGCTAGCTATTTCGTCTACTCTAACTATGTCTACTATCTACTTTGTCTTGTGACTTACTTGTTTCTGGACTGGTTTTCGCAACTTTTGCCTGCCCTTTTTGCGTGTCGGGGTGCTGCTAGTCTAAGCACCCGATGTCCTCCGGGAAGGCCAGCAGCTCGCTGACGCCGGTGCATGCCTCCCTAGGCGTCCTCGGTGTTCCAAGGTGATGCAGTCTTTGAGAAGCCACGCTGTCGCAATCTACAAGTACATGCGCTGCCGTCTCCTCTGCATTCATGCACCCTCTGCAAAGGGGGCTGTCCGTGATACCCATATTAGCAGCAGTCTATCTATAATATGGGTTAACTAAAAAACAATTATGCATCGACATAGCCTTGGTACCTCTCAACTCTCAAGGCATACATCTGACTGAAAGTTTAGCCTGCCTTCAAAGAGTAGAAAAAAATTGTTGACACAAAGAGGAATTGATTAAAAATATTTTGAAACCCGTTCTTTCTGGATTTGGGAGATGAGACAAAGCATAAAAACTCAAACAATACCTACAAAACAAAGGAAACAGATGACGCGAGAAACAGTGCACAGTCACACAGTTATTAATAATACAAACCAGAGTTTCTCAACCTGGGTATATTAATATTTAAAGCCGATCGACCGCGTTGCGTCGTCGTCGTCGTCGTCGCCGCGTGTTATACTTGGCGCAAGACTCGAGTAGGCATTTATTAATGTTCTACGTTCAACAAGGAATAAAATAAAACAAACGAAAATATAAAACACCACAAAAAACTCGGTCTAACGCTAAGCGAACCTTTAAATTCGACATAACTTGCATCCTAAGCCAATAGTTAAATCCGTGCATTGGCATAATAAAATACAAGCAAATATGTGCGTACGGTCTAAAAGAATAGACCTTTGAATTCAAATTACATGCAAAACTATAAAAAAAATTCTTAGGTATAAGTAAATTCCAATAGTCGATGTGCGGCGTATATTATTGTTAAGTAAACACACTGTTTGAGAACCTCTGTGCCAAGCATGACTCTAATCAGAGTAATCAGGCAACCACCGGCATGGTCTCAGTCAGAGTATAATTCTCGTCCTCAGATGACGGTAGTTGCTGTTTTCGTGAACACAGTGCGAACGTGTAGTAAACAATGTTTGATATCATTTTAAAAGTCTTTAGGTGAGTCCTATAATATTTTTCATAAGATTTAACCTAGTTTTAATCTTCAATTGTTTTTTAGATTTAATTTGGATTTGACGTAGTTTAAAAGCAATTTAATTTGATTTTAATCTATGTTTACTAATATTTTAAAGACGTAAAGTGGGTTTCAATGTGGTATTTTTTTGTTATGGGTAGATAATTTCCGAAACCACAAGGCCGATTTTAAAAATTCTTTCAATTAAAGAAATTTCCCTGCTTGCTGACTACGCTTTGTTACCTTAATCACGTGAATAAAGCTACAGAAGCTTATCGCTCGTCTTATTAATATGTAGGTATGTATATAGTAGGTACTGCTACTGGTATAGTACATAAGGGTACATAATGGTGCTACGCGTGTTTTTAATCTTAATGTAAGGTTAGTAGCTTTAATCTGTTTACCTACCCACTTCATCACTACATCATTTTATCGTTGCAGTTTATAGGTAAATAGCAAGTTAGATATAAACAGTTCATGTGCTCGTGGGTATTTATCACACTAATATTTTTCCAATCGTATGCGTTTGACGACCGTTGTGGAGCGGTGGGCGAAGGTCTGCTTGAGACGCAGGAGGTTGCGGGTTCGATTCCCGCCTCGGAACAATTGTGTGTACGATCTGCATATATTTGTTCCGGGTGTTCTGGTCGTTTTCTATATATAATAAAAAATATCTATCTATGTAATGTATTGTATTATGTATATCAGTTATCTAGTACCCATAACACAAGCTCTGCTTACCATGGGGCTAGATAATGCTGTGTGAATTGTCCAGCAATATTTAATATTTATATTTATATCCACTATAGTAATTTACCCCACACACAAAGGTTGCCTGGAAGAGAACGCTTCTAAGCGATAGGGCCGCCCATTGTACTTGTATCATGTGATGTGTTTTATGATGATCTGTATGTAACTGGTGTACAATAAAGTATTTTTGTATTGTAATTTTATTTATATGTAGGTACGAGTAGGTATAGGTACTATGTCCTCAATCAATTATGTATTACATAGTTTCCTTAATTGAGTGTATTAAACAAATCACGATGATTGAAATGAGCAATTTTATTGCAGTCTATTGATTAAAGTAACATAGTGGCCTACGCAGAATAATCAGAATAATCAATTTATTGGTAAAAAACGAATATTACAAGTCACATAATAATTATAAATTAAAGTTAATTAAATAATTAGACAATAATCAAATAACTAATAATTAGATTATAATAAATGTATTATAACTAACTAATAATACTCAAGATATTATATAATTTTTCGCACATAATCGTCAATACTGTAGAACGCCTTCTCGACGAGCCACGATTTAAGTCTTTGTTTAAAGGAAGACAGACTCGGTGCTGTGACTACCTGATCTGGTAGGTTGTTATACAACGCGGGTCCCAGCACGTGCGTGAGTCTGTCCGACTTCGCCAGTCTGTGTGATACCGCAGATAGCTTGTCAGCTCCACGAGTGTTGTAGCATCGCGTGTGGTTATCTCCACGCGTCTTGAACCGCTCCAGGTTTTGCCTAACATGCATCACTATCTGGAGGATGACAATGGAAGGCAACGTAAGGATCTGGAGCGATACAAAGAACTGCCGCGCCGGCGTGTCCCACGCTACTTTTGCGATCGCTCTCACAGCACGTTTTTGCATGCGGAAGACGCGCTCTCGATCAGCAGCGCGCCCCCACAGCTCTGCGCCGTACTGGAGCAGCGAGTGGACCAGTCGCAAAATAACAAGAGCGGACCACGTCGGCGGACACCACGCGCGATAGCCTGCGGAGAGCGAAGCATGCACTACCCAGCCTGGCACACAGGCTGTTATGCACATATGCACATATGTAGTTTCCAAGCACATATCCCTAACGCCTATGGCGTAAGTGGTCTAATCTAAGATGATCGGTAGGTAATTGGAAAATTTTTACAAACAAGTGAACCGAAGAAGATCATTTTCAAACCAAAACCAGCTTTGATTTATTTTACTAACATAGTTTTAGATTGGTGTTCACCAAAAGATAAATCGGACAGTCGCTTGGTCGGTTAACTTTGACGTTAAATGTATAAAAATTGTGACAAAAACTGATAGATATCTAATAATATATTTTTAATTTTTTTTAAAGTCTTTGTCGTACCCCGGGCTACTTTACTAGATAAGTTTGTAGAAGTAGGTCTGGATATAATTTTCTGTCAAGTCCATAGTTAATTTCCCTTGCTATCAAATGATACGAGTTTCTTATGAAACGCTGATAACAAATGCAAGCCGTCCCTAATGCGATTAGGATAGGCTTTTTACGTACAATAACGATGTATGTATATGCTCAGGTACCTCAGATTATAGAATATCATGTCTATGGAATTTTACAGATTAACTTAATATTGTTGATTCCACCTACCTGCTTGCTTGCTTTAGAACCTGCTACTTATTTGACGGAGGTTAAAAATGATTCAACAGTGTTTTTATCAGCTATTGAAGTTTATAATATAGAAAAAAACTTGGCCCGTTATAGATGACCTTCTGAGTAGGTATATATATTTGCCTATCGGTTTAGTATGATGACGACTGTCTGTTTGTTTATTAGATGGTACTAAATAATAAATTATACAAAATAGCCAAATGTTTTGATAAGTAAGACGATCTCTATAGCGCGGTAGGCGAAGGTGACTGCGACGCATGAGGTTGCGGGTCCGATTCCCGCTTCGGGACAAATGTTTGTACGATCTGTAGATTTTTGTTCAGGGTGTTCTGGTCGTTTTCTATGTGTAATAAAATATATCTATCTATATAATGTATATTAGTTTATTATCTAGTACCTACCCATAACACAAGCTCTGCTTGCCTTGGTGCTAGATAATGCTGTGTGAATTGTCCGGCATTATTAAGTAAATAATTAGTTAGAATACCTCATTAGTCCATGTTAAAAATAATGTGGTAAGTGCCCGTATAAAGCGTAGATACTCATATTGTCACAGACAGAGACAATGTTGTGCTGTACCTATGCAATGATGCAGCTACAAAAATAACCGAAATAATTTTTCAAATCGGGCTAGTATATTCTTCCTAGTCATAAAGAAACAAACAAATGAAGCTAAAAAACTACGTTTAAAGAAAAATAAGTGTAGATAAGTTTGTATAGATGAACCGAGAGGTGAGTATATCTGGTACGTAGCACATCAGCATTGCCCTACAGCGCCAGCGGGGCAATGCAGCCGTCGTCGTCGTCTTGGGGACGGTTCCGACTGGTATTGATATAGAACAGTTCAGCTACCTGTAGATGTTTGCAACAGTCGGCACTGTGCAAACATCTACAGGTGTGTGTGGTTGAAACAATAATCACTACATAGTAATATAGTATAATACAAAGTCGCTTCCCGCTGTCTGTCTGTCCCTATATAATATATGCTTAGATCTTTAAAACTGCGCAACGGATTTTGATGCGGTTTTTTTGAAATAGATAAATTTATTCAAGAGGAAGGTTTATAAACCATTTGAAACATTGATCTCCATGCGGGCGAAGCCGCGGAGCGCAGCTAGTGAAATATATATTGTTATATAAAGAATTTAGGATTTCATCTTTTTTAAAGTCAATTTTAGACCTACTGGTTTTCTTCATGTAAATAAAAAATCCTCTGTATTCCAGCCAGATCTCCACCGCCCTAGGCGTAGAATGGGCCCCTCTTCACGTGCCTATGCAACGCCGCCTCCAGACCCTCGCGGCTGTCGTATGGATGAGCATAGCACTCGCGGGTGAAGGAGCCTGCATATACCTCTACATACAGCTGCTTTACTCCAAGTACTGGTACTTGGGGCTGTTGTACGGGTACTGGATGTTGAATGATGTGTTCACGCCTAATCAAGGGGGGAGGAAGTAAGTTATGCTACGAGTACAATAGACAGGCAAATTCTTGCCAGATTTGCGATATCGCATGTCATCTACAAGTTGACAAAACGGATGACGGTCTCTGCGTCGACTCAATTCTAGAAGCTGTCGAGAGACAGCTGAGAAACGAGATGCGAGAAGTCGAGGATCTACTTTTTGTCGCTGAGCCACAGGAGTAAGTAAGATTTACTCGTATGCATCGTCTGACCTCATTGTACCTGCTCTATTACTACGCAGAAAAAACTCGCTGCAACCTTTTTTGTGGGTACTGAGTAGGTACGTATGTAAGTACTATCTTCGTAGTGCCTAATCTTATCCATCAGCTTAATCGGTTATTGATGTACCTATTTTATTTTATTTTATTTTATTTTGCTTTATTCGGAAGACAAACAGTTTTACACACTTAACAGAATACTTAAATAAAAACTCATAACCATTTATGTGTCCTCGCATATAGTAGCTAAGGGATTGCTTGCTTGCAGAGGACAAATGAAAATTAAGAAATAGCTTAATCTTATAACTTACACTGAATTAAAATAAAAAAAATAAATAGAACTAACAATAGACAATAAAAATATATGAATATGCAAGTATGGGTTGTCAATCGCTTCGTTATTATCATTGAAATAGATTCTAAAAAAATATTCTGAAAATTGGAACAAAATCAATAAGACTTTAAAAAATTATAAATATATAAATTCAAAAAGTTTTCGTAGTTTTTATAAAATTCCAATTTACTTGTTTCAGGTTTGAATGGATCAGAAACTGGTCGATGTGGCGGTTCTACAGCGCTTACTTCCCAATGCAACTCGTAAAGACAACCGAATTGGACGCGTCAAAGAACTATCTATTCGCCTGTTACCCCCACGGTTTACTCTCCCAAGGAGCCTTATGTTCCTTCGCCACAAACGCTCTAGACTTCAAGAGCAAATTCCCGGGAATCAACACGAATTTTGCGACCCTAGGCGGACATTTCTTGGTGCCGTTCTTCAGGGATTTCATCCTATCTCTTGGCATGAGGTCGTGTGATGAAGGTAGCTTGCTCTACTTCCTAGATGCTAAGAAGTTCAAGGGAAATAGTCTGGTGCTGATGATTGGCGGCGCCGCTGAAGCTTTGGATTCGCATCCCGGACAGTATAAAGTGATACTTAGTAGACGGAAGGGATTTATTCGTGTGGCGATGAAGTCTGGGTAAGAATTAAATTTTGCTTTTCGCTTATTTATTGCAACTAATATATTTTTGGAGTTTACTCATCAACACGAAATCATCCTCCGAAAGGTTACATTTTTGGTATGATACAGTCATCACTATTATTTTTTCAACGAAGCTGAGGCAGGACCTTTTTGTTTCACATCACACGGTGGCGACACTTTGTCAGAATTAACTATACTTTTATATTTTAAGGTTTTTCTAATAATGTGTTTTTCTTTCTTCACGCCTTGTAGATAATGGATCGTGTTGAATCATATTTGATCATAAACGTTTTTTCATGAATGTCGTCACATTTGAGTCGCATGTTAGTAGTGGCTTATTTAACATAAACAACAAATAGGTGATACTGACTGATACATACCTAATTATGTGATTAGTAGATATTTGTTGCAACATTTTCATAGATATATTAGGTAGGGACCTATGCCAAACGAATTCTTTTCTGTGAGAATAACTCCAGTTTTCATCAATTTTTCAGGGCATCCCTCGTCCCAGTCTTTTCATTCGGCGAGACGGATATCTTCAAGCCCTTCGAGAACCCTGAAGACAGTCTGCTGAGGAGGTTCCAAGAGAAAGTCAAGAAGATGACGGGAGTCTCGCCCATGTTTCCGTTGGGAAGGGGGATCTTCCAGTATTCGTTCGGAGTGCTGCCGTTTAGAAGCCCTATTACTACCGTTGGTGAGTTCAAGATTTGGTTGGTAACTAATTGTCATACCATACCACTATTTACTTTACTACATAGTATAAAACAAAGTCGCTTCCCGCTGTCTGTCTGTCCCTAGGTATGCTTAGATCTTTAAAACTATGCAACGGATTTTGATGCGGTTTATTAAATAGGTATAGTGATTCTTGAGGAAGGTTTATAAACCATTTGGCACATAGATTTCCACGCGTGGAAGTCGCGGGACGCAGCTAGTGTATTATTATAGTTTGTAAAGCTAGGACTAAATTTACTTTATCTAATACTAGCTTACGTATACACTGTAACTAGATGTTTTATTAAATTCAATAAAAAATTAATAAAAAAAAAATCTAAATCGAAGTATGTCCAGTCAGTGTATACTTCGCTTCTATGACAATTTTTTATCTATATATATACAAAACAGACGACAATCCTACTAGTACAAATGGTCGAGTCAAATACGTAACCATTTGTAGGTACCAAATATATTAAATATATTACGTTCTTTGTGAACGAAGATAAAAGATGGCGCTAGTTTCGCCTTCATAGCCATAATATGGTATCACACAATTACCTTTGATAAAAGCGATTGCTTATGATTTTATGTAAGGCACTAATTTGCTAATACAATTTCAGTTGGCGCTCCAATGGAAGTAAAGAAGAATCTAGAACCAACTCAAGAAGAAATCGACGCAGTTCATGCTCAATTCACTGAACGTCTGAAAGAGCTCTTCGAGACTGAGAAAAAGAACTATTTGAAGAACTATGAAGATATTCGTTTAGATATCATATAAATTCGGTTTTACATCGATGTTTTAAGAGGTTGAGGTACGACACGTGAGTATTTGTATAACGGGTGTGATTTCCTGTTTTTCGTAGTTATTTTTTAGAAAATAGCTAATGAGATTAATGCATTATACCGTCACAAATTATTATTTATATAGTCTTTGATTATTAATATGTCTAGATAGAGCGTCGCGCAAAGCAACAATAAAAATGTGGCCAACATTTGTATGACCTGTATTGCCACGTTATTTGGCACCGACTATTAGCGGACGCAACAGCTAGGTTTTAAACTCGCGCTACACATTATTTTGATATAATGATACTGGTTGTAAACTCCCTTTAGAAATAGTGATTATTTACCATAGCGTCAAGTGTCCACAAAACGTGCTCAGAGATAAAATTTATTTTAGCAAGCGCATTTTTAAGTTCTAGAAGCCATCAGTTGGACGCTATTTTTTCTACTCTTTTACGGCATTGACAGTGTATCTACTGTACATATTAATAATCAAAGTTATGGCTTTGTAAAATGTAGATTTTTTTGTTAGAAGCCTATTTTCCTTTTTTCAGTAGGTACCTACGTAATATTGATCCAGTAATTTTTGTAATTTTGTATTTAAAATAGGACCGAATAAGCATTCGGAGTCCGTAATAAAATTAGACTGATTAATTTTATACCGTATGATAATAATTGCTATGGTTTTTTATATAATTAAATTTTATATAATAAACCTAAATATATGTATTATTTCATATTTTTTATTGGTTAGTCAGAGCACGAGGCTAGCATAGAAAATGAAACGACACGATTATTTTACTATTTTTATTTATTTACATTTTATATACAACGTTAACATTTAACACGCCTGTCTTAGCGTTTCAACTCTGATTGAGCATATTTTAGCGGCATATTATGTGCTAAAATGGCTTGGGTACCCTAATATCGAACCCAAACTTACCATAGGGTTATGTATTATTTTGGTACAATTTTATAGATGCCTACTAAAAGTCTCATTATATTGAAGGTTTAAAATACACAAAATAAACGAGCGGGAATGATACAGAATATTTCGGGCGTGTTGATACGTTACAAAAGGTTTGCTTCCGACGGGACTTGAACCCGCCACCCTGCACCGTCCTGATAGACCCGTCGGAAACAAAGTTCAAATGTTCGAAGAAATTTACTTATTGATGGAGTTTTTTCACAAAGTGACTAAACTATATAGTTCGAAGAAATCAGGTATCTATTTCAAAATTCCATCAAATTCAGGATTTCATCGTTCAAGCAAAGATTGATGAATAATGGGTATTAATAAGTATGTCATTAAAGATAGGGACATGCTTTTATGCGAAAGGAATTTTGATAGTTATAATTTGGGGAAAACTTATAGATATACATAGGTAATATATGTATATCAGTACGATAGATCTAACATTTGTAACGTAGCAAGCACGGGCGTCAGTCCAGATCCCGCCTCAACCATTCACTCGATACTCGAGCTCCAGAACAAAACCACTCGAAATATACACGAAACGTAACATTAAACATAACACACGCATCTTGACAATCACTAAAAACGAAAATAGCACCGGTATCAAGATATAGTTCACGAGGTGACACATAATTTATTTTCACGGTGGCTATAAGAGTTATTTTAAAACAGCTGAATTTGAATTTATAAACTTCATCGAGTAATAATGTTCAAGAGCTCTTAGATTTTAAAACAAACTTAACAAAGGCTCAACATTACCTAAAGGCTATAGACATAATTAAAATAAAACGAGACAGGTGTAAAAATCTCGATTCGACATGTATTTGGTTACACTGGAAAAAAGGCTTAACTAAAGCCGTGTACGGATCTATAGAAAACTTATTACAGTCTTAACGAAGGTAATAATAAATTTAAAATGCCATAGAAAACTTACATTGAGAGAACTGAGTAACATTTCCTAAAGTATATCGAATTAACTAAAACGTTCTATTGTCAATCCAGTGTTCGATGCCGCTTAGGGGCTAGTCGTCTAAAATAAGTTTGATCCCAAGAACGTTAAATTACGTCTAAGATAGTCCACCGGCATCTGAAGATGCCATTGATGGATCAAATGTCAAAGCCGTTTGATGCCTCGGAGGGCTGTCACAATCATAGAAAAGTCAATGTCATTTGCGGAGTGGGTCACTCTCACGCTTGCTTAGGGTGCGGCGCCGGCGCAGGCGGGGCGGGCTTGAAACACTGCATTAAGAACGCTGTATACATTATAAACGCTATTGAGAGCGCTATTAACGCGTACATGAATATATTCAGCTCCGGTTGCCTGAATCTGTTTTTTCGAAGCCACTCCAACACTTCTTCTTCCGACATAAGGTCACCTGGAACAAACGTTGTATGACTACCCTCATAACCTTCAACTCTGATATCTGTGATCGATTTAAGCTTACCTCGGTAGATGCTGGGGAATCGTTTCCTAAAGTAGACTATAGCAGGCAGTTTAGTGACTCCCCATTTGCGAGCGTATCGCGGATCTTCCATCTTCACAAATGTAATGTCCAAGTTATCAGTTTCACTGTCGATGTTCTCCAATTTTTCCAAGACGGCGCGACTTTCCGGCGATTTCTCATCTGGAATACAATCAATGTCAACATCAAGCTCAATGACTAGGTCAAAAAGTTTGCAAGAAGAAAGAAACTCACAGAAATAAACAGCCAAGAATTCATTTTCCTCTAAAAGCTTGTCCAGCATCTTTCGGTTAACCTCCTCAATTTCGTTTTTAATTTCAAAAACGTCCTGAGAAGTCAGCCACTGGAGCACCCTGTCCACTTGATGGAGGTCCCCGTCGTAAAGCATCGGTGATTGTTTGCGGAAGTACACTAGAGACGGTATGTTGACGATGTTGTAGTTAGATGCTGCCTCGGGACTTGCTATTTTGACGAAATCTATACCAAACTGATCAACCTCGCCGTCGATTTCTTCCAAGGATTCGAGGATTTCTTCACATTCTTGACAATCTTCATCGTCATCTGCAAATTATTCAATACATTATAATTTTCGTCAACCACAAACATGTTTTAATTATTTTTGAACGAGTTTTTGTAGCGCTACTTACAGAAAAACACAACTAGTAAATGTGACTCGTGTAACAGTCTTTCCAACATTCTCTCGTTGACTGATTCAATTTCATCAGCGAGTTCTCGGTTATCATCGTCGATAAGCCATTCCAAGATCGAGTCTTCGTTTTGCAAATCACCTTCGAATAGTAGAGGATTGCCGTTTCTATAATTTAAAACTTTATTACAACCACGCTTACTTTGAATTTTTGCCTTCGTTTTAAATTCTAATATTTTACCTGAAGTATACTAGAGCGGGGAAAGTCTTGATGGAATATCTTTTAGCTAGTTGCGGATCCTGAATCTTGACCATGTGGATTCCGTAGACATCACATTCATCGTCAATCTTTTCTAACTCCTCCAGGATGTGGTCACAAATGTGGCAGTTAAGTTTATCTAAAACATTGTCATATTATTTACAATCGAGTCAGTCGGAGAAGTTTAGAAAGAGATTTAATAATAGATCTACCCTATTATAATATTATAGATATACTTACAGAAGTAAACAGCCAAATACTGCGTTTCTTCTACCATCTTTTCCAACATTACTCTAGTAATTAATTCAATTCGGTCTTCTGTTTTCTGCGTGATCAGCCATTGCAATACTTCCTCTTCCTCCGCTAGCGATCCTTCGTATACATTAGGCACGTTAGTTTCGAAATACACTAGCACAGGAAAGTCTGTGACTCCGTACGACTCGGCAATAGTGAAGTCCTGGGTTTTGACAAACTTTATTCCATGTCTATCGCAGTCGTCGTCAATATTCTCAAGCTCTTCTAAGATACCGATGCATTGCTCGCAGTCCGGACCATCTGGAATGTCAACATCTGTTGCCAATTATGGTGTAACCACGATCTGTGAGCAATCCTCAATGGTCGACAAACTGTCTACGTTGGTGTCTACTCGTGGTGTATTCTATAGGATACAAAAGTGCACAGGGAATAAAATACATTAATACTACTCAATTTCCATTCGAGGTAATGCCAAATACGTAAACACTAAACGACATTTGAAAATTATATAATGGAGATTCTTGAGTCATGCTACATGCCATGTTGCAGGATTTAACAATACTGATTCAAACGCAAGGGAACAAACTCCAAATGTGTTTTATAATTCTCAACAGGTATGGATGTACCATCTGGTTCCGCTTCTTCGTCCTCTGGAGGCTTGTCCTTCTTTTTGCCTGACTTTCTCGCTGCTTTTGCATTGCAAATATCGCACAAAGTTTTGTTCCCTGTTTCCGTTAAAAGCAATTTCATGTTAATATTGTTAAATTATTTGCTTTGATTCAGAATAATGTTCAACCTTTGTATTTTGTATTGTCTGTACAATGTAGTTAGTTGTGTCATGTAAAGTGTATATAATTTTTAACAAAGTTTCCATAGCAACTTACAGAAGTAAACAGCTAAAGAAGAGGACTCCTCGATGAGATCTAAAAGATCTTGACCTTCCAAAGCTTCGATGACGTCACCGGCTGGATTCTTCTGAACTAACAGCCAACTCAACAGCTGATGCTCATCGTATAAATCACCTGTAAGTGCAGTTTTGTTTATAGATTTGACTGCTTTATGCCATATTACATGGTTTAGGTCTATACGTTACCGGCATAAATCACTGGATCCTTAGAGCCGAGTTTGAAGAATAGGACAGCTGGTAGTGCAAACACCCCATATTCTTTAGCCATCTGTCGATCGTCTATTTTTACAAAGTTGATTCCAGCACCGTCCGCATCGTCGTCTATGTGCTCAATTTCCGCCAGCACTCTGGGGCATTGTTTGCAGTCATTACTGTCTAAAACATTTATATGTGCAATACAGTTGATTTTAAAATATAAATAACGATTTGCTAGTAAAATCATCAACCATATCAAAATTGAAATGAAAATGTACTCACAAAAGAACACGGCTACATAGTCCGATGTCTGTCGTATCTTCTGAAACATTTTTCTGTTAACCTTCTCTATGTGATCTGTTAGTTCCATATTCTCTGGGTTAGTCAGCCAGTCCAATATCTCTTCCTCGTCGTCAATGTCACCATCATAGTTAATGTATTTGGTTTTACGGAAATATGTGATTCCTGGTGGGTTTCTGAATCCGTATTTCTTAGCCATCAGGCGATCGCTGCATTTGACTACTTTTATACCGTATTCAGATGCCTCGTCATCAATCAATTCAACGTGTCTGAGAATCTTTGGACTGTCTGGATCTTCTTCTTTATCTGAAAAACAATTTGTTTATCTAAACCTGATCAACTTGTGGAACTTAATGTCATTTTATACAAATATATTGCAATATGTACTTACAGAATACAACTGCCAAAAATTCCTTCGTCTCAATGTATTTGAACAATTTGTCTCTATCTATTTCTTCTATACTTTCGTCGTTTTTCTGATCGACCATCCATTCCAAGACTTCGGATTCATCCAATAGATTCCCTAAAATATTTTCACAGTTTACTTCATGCTGAAAACCCTATACAACATTGAATAAGAAACCACATCCATATAATTGATTTGGAAACTCACCAGTTTACATCCAATAAGGCATGCTCGGATACAACTACTAAACCATGCTGACATCATTCGTATGAAATGAGTAATGACAAATTTTTAATAGAAAATTATTTATTTAACAAAAAGGTTGTTTCAGCGCCGACTCAACGATTTAACGTAACAATATTTTAAACATACATGCTATTTTTCTGCCAAACATCACAACTAACATCTTGACAAAGTCTCACAACGCCAGCACTGTCACGAGATAAAGAAACGTTTTGGATGACCAGAAGCTTAAAACAATGTGTACAGGTAACAATATTGAGCAGACACTTGTAGTCATCCAAAACTGACTAACTCCAATCGAATTATGTACTGCAGATATTACAATGAAGATATTTATTGCACTACGATCCGGCACTGAGTTAATTGAAACATGGTGTTGGTATAAAATATTAACAACTATGGTTTTAATTCTAAAATTTAAAGTAACAAGTTAATGAAATGTCGCATTACAAAATAATGAGATTCCATGAAGACTAGAAAACTATATGAACATGAAATCCTTACAGCAAATTATAAGTCTTTCAAGATGGCACGGCAAAATATAAAAAGAAATGCCTTCGAGTTGTTATGTTACATCTCATTTCACTTTAATTTCTAAATATTGGAATCAATTTACAATCAATATAAAGATTTGTACACCTGCTATATCACTATACACCCCAATATTTAGTCTCCACATGATCTTCACTGTAGCACAAGAATGTACTTTGAAAAGATGAATATGCGTGGACTGTGTTCGCTCGTTTAACGACGCGCAGGTTGACAGTAACGAACAGTAAGTATGTACGATGCGAATACAGCCCACGTGCAACATGTTACAACATTCAACCCTGTTAAGTACTTGCGGGATCAAGGGACACGAGGTTATTGAAAAGCTAGCAATGTTAATGGGCAATGACAAACTGATGCAACGTTAGGTTGATTTTCTCTAGGAGACTACTACAGCTGAGGTGAGAAAGGCTAAGAGTCTACATAAATAACAATCGTGTCCGCTTGACGCCTCGCGTGCACGCCCCCGCCCTGCGCCGACATCGGGGATGCCGACGCAGGTTTATACTTCTAGAATAGTTACAGTTTACCACCACCAAATGTTTTCAGAATCGACTGAACCTTTTTTCCCCTTGGCCGGTTTGTCCGGCTTAGCCAACGCCTTGTTTTTGCCCTTGGTTGATTTCTCTGAACTTTTAGACTTGTCCTTTTCGATGGTCTTGGACGGCATCTTGGTCGGAGTCGCTTTGGCTACTTTTGTCGGACTTTGGACTTTAGTAGGACAGCACTGGTAGGGTTCATAAGTCATTTTTGGGACCGCCGGTTTCGCCCCCAATCCAATGTAGAAGCAGCGATCGCCTGCAGTCAGTAAAAATTTGAGGTTTACAACCCGTATATACGGTATAGAAAAGAAAGTTAACTGCGAGTTAATACTGTGCAAGGTTTGGAAGCGCCTATTGTTAAGCGCTAGTTGTAGAATGAACAATGTTAGTAAGTTTAAGAGTTGAAAACATTGAATCTGTAAGCGCTCGCGAATGACTGCAGGCGACAGCTAGGCTAGGCTAGAGTAGGGGACCCATGCGGGGCCGAGACCATGCAGATGTGGGAGTGCCTCCGTGCTCCGTGCGAGACAGGGACCTATCTACTCATTTACCTGAGAACATTCGTTTTATTTTACCAAAAAAACTATCGTCTTCGTTATTGTTATCATCTCGGTTGGGACTCCGTACTTTTGTACCTACTTTCGCTTTAGGCCATTTTCTTCTCTTCACATCGTCGTCGTCATCTTCATCATCTTCTTCACTATCGTTGTTGTCATCATCGTCGTCTTCATCATCATCACTATCTTTTTCGTCATCGTCGTCGTCGTGGTCGTCGTCATCGTCGTCGTCGTCGTCATCGTCTTCATCATCGTCGTCGTCGTCGTGGTCGTCGTCATCGTCGTGGTCGTCGTCATCATCATCGTCGTCACCTTCGTCGTCATCATCATCGTCGTCATCATCATCGTCGTCATCGTTATCATCATCGTCGTCATCGTTATCATCATCGTCAATTAGCTTTCTTGATCTGCTAGTCAATTTAGAATTTTGAGTTTTTACAATATTGTGTTTCTTAGGACTATATCTACTGATTGGGCTTTTTTTTGTGTTAGGAATGTTTTTAATATATTTAATCTTTGACCTAACTTTTTCATCATCATCATCATCGTCGTCGTCATGGTCTACTTTTTTCGTGATTTTATTGCTTGGAAAACGTACTTTTAGTTTACTTTGTGTTTTACTTGTATCTAGTCGGCTGCTGGGGCTTTTTAAACGAACAATATTTTGAAATTTACTAGATTTCTTTAGTCCTTCACTGTCATCATCATCAGCATCGTTATCCTCGTCGTCGTCGTCGTCGTCATCGTCGTCGTCATCGTCATCGTCATCGTCATCGTCGTCGTCGTTGTCATCGTCGTCATCATCGTCATCTTCGTCGTCGTCATCGTCATCTTCGTCAACATCATCCTCAACTTTATCGTCGTCGTCATTATCACTGTCGTTATCATCATCATCGTCAGGTACATTCTTCTGTTTTCCTTGCCCTCCTTGCTTATTTTTTGCAACATCGCCCGGAAATCTTATCTTCAAGGTCCCCATCTTCTTCCACTGTGCAGACTTAGCTTTTTGTGCATCTCCTGTATCTGATTTCTTAGCAGCGAACCCTGAGGCTTTTTTATCACTATCTGCATTGGCCTTTGATTTAATATTAGCTTTATTTTTGCGGTGGCTATCTTCACCTGCAGGCATTAGTAACTGTCATGCAAAATGACATAGCTCAAACTTTGAGAATTTAATGCGTAAAGAAGTGTACGGCTTCGCAGTAAGAATAAGAATTAAGAATGATGTCATGCACGTATAATTTGTAAAAATAGTACATTAATAACTTATTTTTGACCTTAAATAAATATATAAATTTCATCATATTATATGGATGTGGATTCTTACTTTTTTGATCTACAAGCCACTGGAGGACCTTATTTTCGTTCTTTAAATCACCTATAAACAGGATACACAGTTATTTACACAACTTCGAATCATTCGATTCATAATTTTGACTACGATCGTAATACACTTTAGCTTAAATATTTCAGCTCTAAAAATCATATGACTTACCATCGTACATTATCGGCACTCCGGTCTCGTAATAAACCAATGCTGGGAAACTGAATATTCCGATATCTGAAGCCAGTTTTGAGTCCTTTGACTTGACAAACTGAATTCCTTGTTTGTCGGTGTCATCGTCAATGGTTTCTAATTCTTCAAGAATATCGTCACAAGTATCACAATTTTCACTGTCTGTAAACAAAAGTAAAACATTACCGTCAGTGTCCTAAAAGTCGCGACCTTGTATTCAATCGACGAGCGACGTGGCGCAGCGGACAAAGGTCCGTTTGCAACGCAGAAGGTTGCGGGTTCGATTGCCGTCTTGGGAAAAATGTATACGTACAATCTGCATAAATTTGTTTGGGGTGTTCTGGGTATTTCTATGTATACCTAATATAAAAATCTATCAATGTAATGTATTGATTAAGACAATACATTACATTGATAGATTTTTATCAGTCATCTAGTACCCATAACACGAGCTCTGCTTAGCTTGGGGGTAGATGATGCTGTGTGGATGGGTCCAGCATTATTTATTTCTATATTTATTTAAATCTTTTGGAAATATACTCACAGAAGAAAACAGCCAAATGTTCCACATCGTTGATCAAATCCTTTAACGTCTTCCTATCAACGCTCTCAATAACATCGGGCTGGGAATCATGAAGCTCCAAAACCCATTTGAGAATAGCCTCTTCATGCATCAGATCTCCTTCGTAGATAGTTCTGAACTTGTGCCTGTAGAAGGCTAAAGCTGGTAGGTCGTTCAGATCATATTCCTTGTCAATGCCATCGTCTGAGGTTTTCACGAAATCGATATCCTTTTCTTCGCATTCATCGTCGATATTCTCAAGCTCGCTGAGGATTTTCTGGGATTTCTTGTCTCCTTCTTTGTCTGACACAAAAAATATGAGGCTATAATGTATATTTTGACAAGCTCTGATGATCCAGTAGTAATAGTAAAATAAACGAGTATAATTTTACTAGGTTTGGTTAGGTTGAATGATTTTTGAATAGTTATATTATAAAGAGGAAAGATTTGATTTTTGTTTGTTTGCTTTGAATAGACTCCGAAACTACTCGGCTGATTATAAAACTTATTTCACCGTTGTTGCGAAGCTACACTATCCCCGGGTGACATAGGCTATACATATTATATTTTAGAAATGTGAAATTCGAATTTAACGCGGGTGAAAAACGCGGGAAACAGCTGGAACACAATCATATTGATTTCATAAATACTTTTGAAAACAATCGGAACCAAAATTAGGCTGACCTCAGTGAATAAGTACCTAAATTCTGCAGCTTAATAATCTTTAAAACTTTTGAAACTATCATGGTAAATATCCCGTTTTAAATTACTTAAGTGTTAATAATCTTTGTTTTGAAGAAAGGTCACGTAATGTATACTTACAGAAGAACACAACGACATGGTCGTTTTCCTCCAGTATCTTCTCCAGCATCTTGGAGTTGACCTCCTCGATCTTGCCGGGGATCTCGAGTGTGTTCTCATCCGTCAACCACGAGAGCACTTCATCTTCATCCTCGATGTCGCCTGTTATTCAATTATCATTAAATCTTTTTCGGTTTAAATTATATTTAGCATCTATGTTTAAAAAGTTGTTTTTGCTTTGAAGTAATCTTTTGAGATAAAACCACAGTAAATTGTGGTTTGCATGATTGTTCTACCGTTCACGATCATTTAATATTTATGTGACATACTATACTATTTAAGGACAATATTGTTTACTATATTGCTTACCTTTTACCTTGACTTGTAACTTTGCGTTATTAATAAAGAATTGTATTGTATTATAATGTTCCAATCATTGAATTGGTTATTCATGTGTTTTCATTCCTCTCATACACATTAGGTTGTTTAACAAGGCCAGACATCTATCTAACCAGCTACGATCAAGCTTTATTTTTAATTACCGACGGCGCATTGACCGAAGTAGATACTGGGTTGGCATCAGATATTAGAGATAGCTAGTCCTAGTCTAAACGGTAAGCGTTTCAGTCTATGAAACTGAATAAAGCTCTTGTCGGTTAATTAACTATAATAAATTAGCTAGTTCTTACCCTTGTAGATCAAAGGATCTTTATTTCTGAAGAACACAAGCGTAGGGAAAGTCTTGATTCCGTATTTCTTGGCGAGCGAGATATCCTCAGTGGTGACGAAAATGATTCCCGTCTCGTCAAGTTCGTCATCAATGTTCTCCAGTTCGTCCAGAATGTTGTCGCATTCTTCCCCTTCTTCGCAATTGCCACCTGACAGTTGTACGTATGTTATTAATTTGTCTACACGTTCTCTGACTTTAATTCTCATATTCTGCATAGTAATGAAGACAGGTAGCATTTATGTTTACTATTCAAATAATGTGGTTGGGCCAATATATCGCACCCCTAGATCTATACATACTCCGTGAACTTAAAATACCTCCTTTTTGAGTTGACGGAGTTTTGACCTAGGGGCACGATATATTTTCATTTCTTCTATTTTCCAAGTATTTGCTACCAGCAGAGTAATTTCTATGCACCTATTTATGAGTGTTCACTCACTAAGACTAAATTTGCCGCTCAGTAGCTGAATGTTACGAAAATGAACTAAAAAGCTGTGAAATTTGTTGAAAAGTACTCACACTTCCGAGTGCTTATAAATAGACTACTTGACAAGAATACTTACTGAAATAAACCACAACATATTCGTGCTCCTCAATCAAATCCTTTAGAATCTCATCAGTAACTTCTTCAATAGTCGCACTGTTCTTCTGTTCAATCAGCCATTCCAATACTTCGTCTTCATTCATAAGGTCGCCCTCGTATATAGCAGGAATATTTTCTTCAAAGTACACTAGTGTTGGGAGATGGTCGATGCCGTATTCTTTAGCTTCAGCCTCGTTGTCCATTCGGACGATGACGATTCCTTCCTTTTCTAGTTCGTCATCGATATTTTCGAGCTCGTTTAGAATGCGGATGTCTTGTTTATCGTCTTTGTCATCTGAAAAAATAAGGTAATGCTATTAGCATATATCAGTTCACCGTTAGTATTAAAAGTTTTACCAAAAGTTAAGAATTAATAGAAAACAAGGGAAATGTATAGGTGCTAAGTTTAGGTACGTATCATTAAGTTCAACTACTCACAGAATATAACAGCTAAATATGGGGTACTCTCGATAAGCTTGTCCATCATTTCATCAGTAACCTCAGGAATTTCACTGTGCCGTTTTTGATGTAGCAGCCATCCCAAAAGTTCTTCCTCCTTCATCAAATCTCCTTCGTACATATGAGGGATTCCCTTTTCGAAGAACACCATAGTTGGGATTGTCTCGATACCGTATTCCTTAGCTTCCTTATCATCGTCGATTTTGACGAAAGCGATATCGTTTTGGTCACACTCATCGTCAATGTTTTCTAACTCAGTAAGAATCTTTTGACTCTTCTTTTGGTCCTTGTCGTCTGAAATAAATTTGGAGAACTGTATTTCATTTTTTTGCCAGTTCTTGACAGTGTACGAACTTGTGTAATGACTAACGGTAATGGGTAACAAATTTTGGATTAAAAAGTTGGTATTTATTCAAATGCGGTTTAAATTTCAAGCCTTTTAACAATGACATGGCATCTGAAACATGATTGCCAATGAAAGTTTAAAGGATTTGGGACATATAAGAGTAATTATTGTTTTGTGAATATCTATGCTATAATTATGAGGATAAATAAAAGGAATATATATAATAATAACTTACAGAATAGTACAGCGACATAATGCATTTTCTCAATAATCAGGTCAAGCATTTCATCAGTGATGTCCTCGATCTCATCGCTCTCAGTCTGATGCCTCAGCCAAGCCAGGACCTTTTCCTCTTCCTCCAAGTTTCCTTCATACAAAGTCGGGATGCCCTTTTCAAAGTACAGTAGTGTGGGGACTTTTTCAATGCCGTATTCCTTGGCTTCTTCATCGTTGTCTATTTTGACAAAGGCTATGCCTAGTTGGTCGCATTCATCGTCAATGTTCTCCAGTTCGTTCAGTACTTTCTGTGATTTACGGTCGTTGTTGTCATCTGTGGGGGAAATAATAAGTTTAACTCAAGGTCAAACAGGTCGTTTATCTTCCCAAACGAGGAGGGGTAACTACACTGTTTGATGTTGACCATCCAAAACTAAGGATAATATTTTAACATATTTTTGTATACACCCAAAACTGTAAAAAAGTATTCATTTGTAAAATTACAAGCTTCTAAACTTTCGCATTTCAACACTGATTGAACACTGAGAAGCTTTGGGCAAAAATTATTAATATACTAGATAAGATAATTATCTTATCTACATAATCTACTACAGAGAAAGAAAACTCTAAAATAAAGATCGACATACATAGTTAAGTGATTGAAAAATAATTATTTTGATTATGTTTTTTTTATTATCAATATTTACAATAGATTTCTATAATAACCATTGTGCTATATATAGGGCTCTACACATTTTTTAGGCAATTGTTTTATGTATGAATCATTGTGCATTTCATCCCAGCGCACCCATGTCAGGTGAGATAGCATACATTTAGGCCTCGTATACCGACGAGATCGCGCCGTCGTCGTCGACTAGTGTATCCTTAATACTCGTAGTCGCTATTCACTTTTTCTTCTTGATTTGATTTATGAATGACATAACGTTTGCTATATACGTTAGACTGTTTTTTTTATATGTTGAAAAGTAACCATTGCATAATCTTTAGTTTAAGTAGGTACTAAATAGATCTGGAAAAAACTTTTGAAACCATCATGGTTATGCATTAACACTAAAGTCATTTAAAACGGGATATTTACCATGTTATTCCGTGATCATGGCGCATGAAACTGTGTACTGAAATATTGGATAACTCAAAAATCAAATCATGGTAAATATCCCGTTTTAAATGACTAGATCTGGATAGTCAGTGAGATGCTTACAGAACAGTACGGCGACAGTTTTGCCGTCCTTGATGAGTCTGTCCAACATTTCATCCGTAACATCTTCGATTTCGTCCTTTTCCAGCTGACCAACCAACCACTCAAGAATCTCTTCCTCATTCTCCAAGTCACCTAGAAATTCGTAAAATAATAAGAAAATGTAGGTACGCTAAAACTACAAATAGAATTTGCTTTAAACCAGAGAAACAAAACATGGCAGAACTGAAATAATTTAGGTAGGTACCTAATAGTTTTCAAAGTCGTATAAAGTTGAAAATACAGTTTGTAAACAAAACAATGTGCGGAACGAATTTCTGTAAACTGTAAAATGTGCACGAACAAAACATCTGAGCTTCAGGCTTTTCTCTGTGCTATTTTTCATTGAATTCCTCGTTAACTACAACACAATTTCTCAAGGCCAATAAAATGATAAAAAACCTAGAGAAATAAGCGTCTAGCTTTATGTTAAGAAAATCTAAGGTTTTCTAGAAGAAAACTCTTACTCAGGGTTAAGCTCGCCTCTGTACATACCTTTTTTAATTTAAGTTATTTTTAAGTTTTGTGTGTACAAAAAATAATTACAGAATTATAGAAAGAAATGCCATAGTCATGAACTTTACAGTTTTAGGTAAATCTATGCACAAATCCAAGATATTGATCAGTATTCCTAAAATAGTTAATTATAGGTGTTTAAAGTTTTCTACATATACCCGACATCAAATCACGGTTGAGACACACACTAATTGAAGGCTCAGCGAAACAATGTAAAAATTAAATCAATTCGAAGAAGCTGCAAGTCTAGTCAATATTAATAAGTGAAGTCAATAATAAAAATTTAGTAAATATAATAATTTTCTCACCGTCATAAACATTAGGAATCTGCTTCTCGAAGTAGACGATGGCAGGCACGCTGTCGATGCCGAAGGACTTGGCCGCCTTCGTGTCGTCGATCTTGACGAACTGAATGCCGTGGCGGTCGCAGTCATCGTCTATCTTCTCGAGCTCAGCTAGGACGACCATGGACTCATCGTCGCCGTGATCGTCTGAAGCATAAAGGACGTTAATTCACGAAGGCGAGTTTGTGTTGTTGAGCGTAGAATAAGATATGATTGAAATTAGTGATTGGAAAAAACATAAATGAATAATGCTGGACAATCCCTACAGCATCATCTAGCACCAAGCTATGCATTATGCATATAGCAGAGCTAAAAATTTTTTTTACGGGGCAATGCGTCCCTGTTTACATGTATAATACTTAGACAATTAAGTGTTTTGCGTAAGTGCTAGTTTTGGATTCCTTGTCCCCTTTAAAATAAATTTTAACTCTGGTAATTGTCTAGTAAGCTAGTTTCAAGTAGTAATTTTATAAATCAACCTTATCTGATTTTAAAATACTTTAAAATAGGTACCTATAAAGTAAAAATAACTAGGTAAGCAAGGAAAATCTTCTTTAAGCGAAATTAAATCTGAAACTTTATCAAATGCATCATAAGATACCAAGACGAGGTCATCGGTTCCAATAACTGCTCACCTTGGCTATTATTTTCTTAGTCTAGTAATAACATAATGGATCTAAAATAGATTCATCAAACAAATGCATGAAGAGTTACATATATAAACTATTTCATAGCTATATAGCAAGTTTTCATGTATTAAATGGAATAGAAAGAAATAGTTTACTGATTAATCATTTGTTTTGTTTTTATAGATTTTACATAAGTAAAATGAAAATTATTTATGAAATATAGAAAGAACAATCTAATAATGAAGTTGAAACTTACAGAACAGTACGACTAAGTTGTCGATGTTTCCAATGAGAGTGTTCAAGGTCTTAGCCGTGACGTCTTCAATGACGTCGTCTTCATCCCCTGTGGATTTGTTTGCGATCAGCCATTCAAGGACATCTTCTTCCCTGCTCAGTTCTCCTGAAAATGCAGAAAGTTAAATTATACGAGAAGCCAGAAATCGAAAACGGTACGTGAGGAATCTGAAATTATTTTGCAATTGGATTTTATGAATTGGATTGACTAAGAATTGGATCAGAATAAAATAATCACAATTCTTCGAAATATTCAGAGCTTTATGTAGGTGGGTCTACTGCAGTGTTGTCATATGTATTAATGATGCTAAAAGACAAAACCGAAGACAAACATAACGATTAATCTACGAGAGATTTATATGATGAAAAACGCAAATACAATATTTTCTGGGCACATTTGAAAATACTTTATGTAGTTCACGAAGTATTTTAATGTGTACAAGGCAACATCGTAAACGGCCTCGCAATAGAGCGCAACATCAGCTGTAGGCATCTTATCTGTCTACGCTCAGCAACCGATTTATAAATAAATGGAAAGCTTCAGCCAACAGTGCCCTCATTACATCTACAATTACGCTCACAATGAAATAATCAAACATAGCATCAATCACTGGATCTGGTTACGTAAAACGGCTGACCATAAAAAATGAGTCATTTATACCTTCATAGATAATGGGTATCTGATGCCTGTAGTACACCAGTCTTGGCAGTTCTCCAAGACTGTACTCTTCGGCGAGCTCCTCGTCGTGAATCTTCACGAACCCAATGCCGAGCTGGTCCGCCTCGTCGTCAATGTTTTCCAACTCCTGAAGAGCCTTCGCACATTTCTTACACTCCGGTTTATCTGGAACATTCACGCGATCTCTCAATACTCCAAATACACGATTCTACTATAAGAACATGCCTAAGGCATGCCTCATAGGATGAAGCGGTGCAGTTAAGTGCGTCTATTTGGTTCAAAAGAAAATTAATGTGTGCGAGTGTAAGCGTGTATCGTGCGTGCAATGGTTGTTTTATCTTGGATATTATTGTACTGTGTGGATCGAGTACCTAAATCACTGGAATCTAATTTGGGGATCATTAGAATCTACCAAACCGTGTCAAACCAGCAGTGCTGGCAACTCGCGTGGTGCAGTGGAGTTATTGATGTACCGCAGTATTTGTCTCAGATGTAGGTAAATAGACCAAACAACCTTCACTTGACGGGCGATTCCCCGAAATATTTAGGTCAAGGTCATCGTAAACTCGAAGACATACTTTCCTTCTTTGATTTAATTGTGGTTTTTAGAGCATAAAAAGACAATAGAGTCGAATCAGATTGTTTAGTTCTTTTCGTAGCTGTTAAGCAGAGAGAATGGACGGTTGACGTGGAGAGTAGTGACACGTCGGTCCGTCAATCCGAGCTTGCTGGCGGGCCGCAAATAGCTCAGCCGAAATAGCTCGCCTCACGTCCCGATAATGCAAACGTGCTTTTGATTTTAGCTTTACCGTATACCAGACATAATAATGCTGGTTTACAAACACTTGTGATAGAAAAGGATGAAATTGATAGAGGCAATGTTAAAAGAGATGAGAATATGAATTAAGGAGATTTAATGAGATGATTAGGACATGAGATAGGTTAAAGATTGAAAGTCGGATAGTGAGTCATGTCCATGTCGCTAAGGGACTCGTTGTACTCGAGCCAAGTGTTTAATTAGTCTTGTTCATCATTGATTGTTGTTTAGAAACTGAAACCATATTCGAAATAGGTAGGTATTCTAGATTTTCCATCACTCTCCCCTTGTTGCCAAATTGGACAACCTATAAATACGAAAGCGATGAGTAAGCATACTTTATCTCTGAAACATAAAAATACTAATCTACAAGCGAGAAGAACCACAGCCGAACAATTAGGGCACGCCATCTGAGAATCTTACTTACTGTTTGACGGGCCGCAACTTTTGTGATCGGGACCTACGTCAGAAACACTATCAAAACACACGCACAAATAACATACACCCCTCAAATCTAGACGAATACGATGGTAGCGATAACGACTGATAGATCTACATAGAATTTACAGTTTATTTGTTAGTTGAAGAATGTATCGAACTTTACCGTTAGATTACTGACGAAGAACAAACCCCTATGAAACCTCACACAGGTACTTACAGAAGAGAACTGCTACATAGTTTGTATCCTCAATGATTTTCGAAAGGATCTTTTGGTTCACCTCTTCTATCCTGTCAGGGAGGTCCATTGCTTCTAAACTCGTCAAGAAATCCAGGACGCTCTCCTCGTCCATGAGATCTCCTACAATTATCAGACAAAATGGTTTAGATTTTCGAAACGGGTAAAGCCGTGGTACTATAGAGTTATAATGCGGCACGGACTTTTCTCATGAACTTTACAAACACAGAGAGATCAATCCCCGTCCAATACAAAGTATTAATGTGGCATGGTAAGAGTAGTATAAAATACGGTGCATCAGTTATGACGCACGATGCACTGCGATTTACGATGGTCTTAAATCAATAGTAAAATCTAAAAACACCATATGAGGCCTTTCAGATTAATTCGAGGGAGGACGGAGTCAAAACTGCTATACTGCACAGAGATGTCCTCCTCATCATCATCATCAGCCTATGATAGTCCACTGCTGGACATAGGCCTCCCCCAATGAGCGCCATAGCGCCCTGTCTTCAGCTTGACGCATCCTTCCGAGATGTCCTCAATAGTGCTGAATTAATTATTAGGTAGGTGTTGAACCTAGCAAGAATTTCAAATGATATATATCATGATATACCTCGGGTGTATCCTTCATACGAGTAGAAAGATCTTCATATTCACATTCTGAGTATAGATCACAAAGATTTCTTTCACATGCATCCTTGCGAGTTCGTTCTCAAAATTATTTATGTGATCATCTTGAAAATCTCTATGTTTATAGATTCTTATGCATATTTGGATATAAAGCAATCCTGAACTCTGACTATTGTCGTTTGGATACAGTATAGATACTAACCGTCGTAAATAATCGGTTCCTTCTCACGGAAGTACGTGAGGGCGGGGAATTTCGTGATGCCATACTGCTTCGCGAGCCGCTTGTCGTTGATCTTAACAAAGTCTACTCCGAACGTGTCGGTATCGTCATCTATCTTCTCTAGCTCTTCTAGGACTTTGTCGCATGTTACACAGCTTCTCGCATCTGTTGGAGAAAATATTCGATTAATGGTTTAAAATAAAACACTCATTACTCCATTCGGTTTTAATTTCAGTGTTTTTAATAAAAAGACTCGAGTGTTTGTTGATTAAATAAAACGTACATATTGTACCTATACATCTATCAAACATCCTTAATTTTATACCACCGAAGGGATTTCAGTCTTTTTTTTTTGGTCAAGGTTGCCTCTTTCATAAGAATAATTATACCCGCAAAGCTGGGCAGACATCATAATATTACGTAGGTATTACTGGAAAACATTTGTATCATTCTACCTACGTTTTTCGGTAACAGGATAGTTCCACAAATAAACCACAATAATACAATACGTTTATGAACCTACGCTGCCGCCTGCCGCGCCAATGAGACATGCTAACAAAACATACGAGAATTAACATTAAAACAGTGACAAGGCAACTAACAAAAACATTATTCGGGACATGACATCAGCTTTTGGCAGAAATCAAAGCAAAATAAACAAAATGAATGAACCTACACTTCAGAGAAGATTTCAAAGAGAAGGAAGGCAAAGAAAATAAAACTGGCAGTGCATCGTAAAATAAAGATGAAATTCCATCCCATATTCAAGGGCAAGGGCCCATCGCATTACGATGCTATAAACTTGGTAAGGTGCTTCCGAAATAGAATAAGATAAGCGTAACTATACCTAAGTATTGGCAACATATTGCATAGAATCACTGCTCTACCATAAAGTTTTAAAGCATCAACAGATGCTTGTGGTTTGTTGTAGCCTTTTAATATGTCATCAACATACGCCACAACATACGCTTACTAAATAAACTCGTCTATCTAACATCAGGAGGGGTCGCGACGTCAGCCAACGCATGTATTTACGATCCTAGTCCCACGTATGCTTTAGTTGTTCCTTCGCTTTTATTTTAATAGCACCAACCGTTTTGTGCTGCTTGAATTTAACAGACGCGATTTTATCTTCCACGTTCGCTCTTAATAATAATAACTTTATTTTTAACTGTTTAATGTTGTTTCATATTATTTTTCAGAGAGCTTGATGTAATTTAATTGTTTTTGTAGGATTTTCTTGTACGATTGACTTCTAATTTTCGTCATGTGTGTTCACTCGGTAAACATAGTGTAGGACGCCCTCCGACCAGGTGGGATGACGACCTGCTAAAGACAGGTACCTAGATGTTGGATGCGTCAAGCTGAAGACAGGGCGCTGTGGCGCTCATTGGGGGAGGCCTACGTCCAGCAGTGAACCAATATAGGCTGATGATGATGTGTGTCTACCTCGAGGTACGAACATAAATACTAACAACGCGTTAGTTAGCACTTATGTAGATAAAGAAAAAATCAATGTTGGTTGCAATTTGAATAATTCTGCAATGTAATAATGCAGAATCATTCCAATTCAGACTATTCTGATACAAAGTTCACTAGAAATAGTTGCATTAGCTTAAACCACGTGGATGTTTTGAACATCAGCCACGTAGTGACTTCTATTTTCAGCGTCAGTAGGTGTTGGGTGTTAATGAATCCCGTAAAAAATACACAGATCTGAGTCGATTCGCATGCTATTGCAGATACAGTGGAACGTCGTAAAGTTCTTAAAGAATTGTTCGTATAAACAAATACAGAGATCAGTGCTTATAGCCCGTCTCCAGTAGATTTATGTTGTACGCAACGCACGCAGAGCACATTGGAAATGAAACATCGATTTTACTGACACAAACAAATAAATGGCTGTTTGCCGTGAAACGTTTATTTTTATTGCTGGTGGTTTGCATTGAGCTATTTAATGTCCTGGCAATAATCTCTTCTCGGTTTCTGTTTCTTTATTCACAATGACTCTACATTTGTATAGACACAGCAAACCTTCGATTTCCATCCCATCAAACCTTCAAGATTCATCCCTCGACTATTTTATCTGTACTATCTGTATTCAATTTTTTCATTATCTACAAAAAAATAAACAATCCCGCCGTCCTTAAACTTAAATTAACTTTCTTGTTGTTGATTTTTAAACACAATATAAATTACTTGCCGATTTGAGATCCTTTCTTTTATGAATATTGTTAACAGTTTTTGTTATTGTCATTTGTTGACATAATTTGTAGCTCAAAGACATATAGATTATAGATACTAAAAAACTCTGTTTACCTTCTGTTTAAATTCCGATTATCATTTAGATTTTCCTCGATCATCTAAGTAGCAAAGTTGATGTATAAAGATCTGAATTGAAGATTTATTGTAAGAAAAAGGTACTTGATACTCAGTACAATTATTGTTGATATCACATTGGCTTAATAGGTAGGTGATTAAGTATATGCAACTATCACATCATAGATTATGATCATAAATCATAATTTCTGAAGTCCCAACTAACATTGTAGGAAACATAAAATATGAATTCTATAAATTTTATTATAACATGAATGACGTGAATAGCGACCCTGTGCGTATATCCACGTATATCTCTTGTTATTTTAAGATTACTCTGATTCATATGGAAAAAACGACCGCGTCAGAAAACTAAATAGAGTCGACGACACGAAATATTTAACTTGTCGGCCTGAAAAATTTTAATGTTTTTTTTATCAGATTGCTATTTCTTATCCGAAACCATAGAATGAAAATACGATTGCAATGCAAATAGCAGTCAAAAACATGAATTTTAAGCCGACAAGTTAAATAATTTGGTGTCGTTTAGGCTACATTTAGTTTTCTGACGCGGTCGTTTTTCCATATGAATCAAGAGTCTCTAGTATCTTAAAATATTATTTATGACGAAAAGTGTCTGTGTTTACTCAATAATGAATTATTCATTTTAACTTACAATATAAGTGATTCTAATTAGCACTCTCCCACTGCAAGTACATTCACAATTTAAGTATATTTATTGTGTCCACGAGAGCAACTGCCGACAAACTATTGTTTTAAACCTGTAATGTACTTTTAAATGCAAATAAATAAATACAATACAAAAGAGTTTCCCACCTTCCATGCACGGGTCTACGACAAGATCGAGCAATGAGTGAACGTAAATTACGCGTGGTGTCACAAGTTATGTTTGTATTTTATTTTTATTGCGTACCTTTAGTTTTATTTTCCCCTAAGTTTCCATCGCGTTACAGCGATCGTGGTCACAGGGCGACTATATGTACTCGTAGTTACAGCCCAGAATTGACGGCAGTATCCACCACTACCCTCAATTCGTCTTCAGAATCAGGAATGTCCGCAGTACGGACACACTATACTGACCATGTCCGACTGCAGTACAGCAGAATCACGACGCACACACTTATTAAGCACAGGATGCTACAAGGATCTTTAAGTTAACAAATCGCGAAGTTTTTTTTTATATTTTGAGTTGTCTCTATGACTATTATTTAATTAATGTGGTAATGAAATAATAGCCCTACTGCAATCTAAAAACCTTGATTCTACCGTTCTTCTTGAGTCTAAATTGTTATCAATTATTTATCCTACACAGCACTCATTTGGTAATCGAGTAGGTAGGCTTTATTAAGTACAGTTAAAGCTCTTTTTTCGCGGGGTATATGTACAGAAACCGTGAATATGGAATGGTAATTTGCATAGAATTATGGGGAGATGTTCCTAGAACCCAAAATATCTATTATGATAATGTATAGAATTCCACATTTTGTCTTCGGATTTCCTAACAGTTGATGTACTAACTAAATAAACATTAAAAGAGTTGACGGACAAGCATATGTAAATGAATGTATTTTGTTTAGTAATGAGAAGGTGTGAAAGTTTTAAATTAAAACCTCAAAATATGTATGGAAAGATTCACAAAGGACAATATGTATGTATGTATACATTTGCACCGCACTAAGAGATTTCATTTGATTTGTTTGAATTTGGTAAAACCTTCACCTTTTTAAGCTAACAGAGCTATTATCACTAGCTTTCGATTACGCGACCAATAAAGTGCGTGCTTTGAGCATGGAGTTTGCAAACATATTTTATCGTAGAGCTTAGTAGCACTTACTACGAGATGCTACGCTGAAGAGAGCAAATAACATACAAAAGATTTAAACGCGCATCACCTTTTTACAACATACAACATTCTTCTTATGTCTGATACTAGAAGTTTACAAAAGATTTAAACGCGCATCACCTTTTAACAACAACCTAAATTCCTATAAGTAATAGTGATAATGATAAGTTCTTCCTTTTTACTTTGTAAGTAAAAAGTGACTTTCAAAGACCTCCTGACAACCAAATCAAAGGTAAAATGCCAAAATGTGTCATTTTGATACGATACCATTAGTATGGTGAAGCGATTCATCATTATCAGCCTATGTTAGTCTACTGCTGGACATGGCCTCCACCAATGAACGCCACAGCGCCCTGTCTTCAGCTGAAGCAATTAATTGAGGGGAATTAGGGCTCTGGACCTGTGAAGGTTAGAAAAATACTTCAGTGCGCATGATTAAAAAGAACAAACAAACTATAACTCCTAATTTGTATTAATTGTTATGGGACAACAAGTACGATTTAAAAGAAAAATAATATAGAGATGAAGCTAAGAAGAGCAAAGATACCTATACCTACCGAATCCAACAGAAAGGTATAATCTAAGCTGCATAATATAGGAATAAAGGTGCCTACTTCTACAAGTATACCTACATCATATTATGTAGGAAAATACCTACGTAGTTACGGCTAGTGTATACAATGGCTTTTTAATTAAAATGACATAGATAAAGACCTAGCCGCAATTAATTTTTGTGTAGAATGTCGCAAATTTCATTAATCCAGTAAACGATAGCAGAAATGAATTTGGACGAGATCCAATTCAAACATTGTGACCGAGAATTTTAGTAATTATTTCATTTATCTAGCACTTAGGTACTAGGCAACCAACAAATATTCTTGTCGCTATTTGTGTAAGGGGTCTAATGAACGCGGTATAAGGACCAACACCACCCAACCTTGAAATGTTACATGCGAAACTTTAGCTTCTTAGCTAGGCATTGTTGTTATTGTTAATAACACAAAAATCTCGCTCTTTAATGGGGTCAAAAGAAAAGTGAATCAGATTCGAACTACCTATTTAATTAACTGATCAACTCAATCTTTGGCATTGAGTCCAATTCATCAAGAAGAAGAATGGCTATGTTACAGACTTTGACAATGATAGATTGCGTGCATGCGAGAAGAGTGATTGCACCTTCAGGCTGTCTGACGAGACACCGAGACCAGACATAGCAACCTCTGCAAATCTGTCAACGTTATTAATGAACGCTCCAAGATCAACTCATGGCGTTCTCTCGCGTCTGGCGCGACACCTTCACCGCCAGCACAGCTAAAATATACAGATGCAAAAGTAACGTATCAACAAACAGATAGCATCGACACTTGGCGACAAAAGAAAATATTCGGAATGCCGATGGCACGTAATGAAAGTCTATTTCAGCGGTACAAGCTACGGCACAGGGGCAGCGGACGGCGAGCGTAGGCGCCTCGACCTTGGGACGGCAGCGGCAGCGGTGGAACGGAGGAAAGCGAGACTCGGTACCATTTTAGGCCGCGGCGACGGGCGCGCCAGTCGCCGCGGGGTCGAGTTTTATTGTCTCCGTGGCCCGATTGCATAACCCGGGCCGAGCCTCGAAATATCGGAGCGGAGCCGGCGTCCCCTCCGGCCGGCCGAAGATCATTAACTCGAGGATAACCCATTTGGACGGGCGCCGTAGTCTCCGCGTTTCGACACGGTGGCCGCGCGCGGGGGCGCTGCGCTGGCGGCGCGCCAGCTAGCCCCGCGCCACACTTACACCAGTACACCGCCACGAAGTCCTTCTCGTCCAGCACCCGCTCCAGCTGCTTGGAGGTGACTTCCTCTATCTGCGGCTCGTGCTGCTTGGCCGCGGCCGGGGACTTGCGCGCCTGAGCTCCGCTGAGAGCCAAGAGCGCCACGAGCGCCAGCAGCCACCGAGCCATTCCGAAGGCGCGCGCTCACTGAGCGCCGCCGCCGCGCGCCCGCGCCGCCCGCCCACCGCTGTCCGCCGAGCGCATGCGCGCCGCCCAACGTTTGTTTACATCGCCACGCAAGCATCGCCCGACATCTAGCGAACGCGACATCACATCGAAATACGATTCGACGAGGGTTATCTAGCGGAGGATTTTACAAGACCTTGACTCTTGACGGCAGCGACCGGCGAGGCGGGGCGGCGCGGGCGGCAGTTAATAATTAAAACCGTTGAGGCAATAAATCGATTACTTAAGTCTCATTAGATTTCTACCTACCTCTTATCAAATTAGCACGCTACTGTTCGGTTTTACTGGCATGTGTATTTCCAGCTTTACAGACAGAAGATAGAATACGTTTACTTTTTTAACTAGTAGGTATATGGTTATTATTCAACTATAACTAGGTACATAACCATACTAGGTACCTACGTACTTATCCATATAGGTACATATAGTAGTATAGGCGGTAGTTTGATATGGATGGATGGATGGAAAAGATAGATAGGTACCTAGATAGACAGACACTTCTCTTTCTAGGGACAGACAGCTCTTTATTGTACCTACCACTTAAGTATAGATAAAATACACTACTCAACAAAGTCTAGGGAACAAGCAATAATACTTCAACTTTTGTGTGAAAACTCGTAAAAAAGTACTGGTTACTAAAATTTATAAATTAAGGCTGGAAGAGGAATAAATCATTTGTTCGAAATTCAAAAAAATTAAAACAAAAGTGCGAAAGCTTTTCAAAATAAGAAGGAAAAACCGAACTTGGTCGCAGAGTAAGGGGTCTGCTAGCATAAAGTTGTTGTGATTTTTGTCATGTATCGATTTTTTTTCTTGTGAAAAACCATTACTGCCAACTTTTTCGATATTTTTGAAACTCTAAGCGTTATGTCACGTCGTCATTTAACGCGGGAAGAGATGCTTAGGGCTGTGGGTATGTTGGAAGCTAGACGCAGTCAACGCGGTATCGCGCCTGCTGTTCTCACACAGCCAAGCGTAATTTTCCGATTATGGGCACGCTACAGGGCTACAGGAGATGTAGCCGAACGTCACCGAGGAAGATAGAGGGTCACTACCCAGAGACAAGATCGATTTCTGCAAAATGCTGCAAGAAGGCAGCCGCAGATTACAGCTCGCCAGTTGGTAGGAAGACTCCAGCCCCAGCACCAAGTGGTTATCAGTGACCAAACTGCCAGGAGATGATTACATGAAGTCAATCTCCGCGCTCGCAGACCATTAAGAGTTCCAGCTTTGCGACGTGGAAATCGAGGGCGTCGTTTATTGTGGGCTAATGCACATTTGCGATGGACCGACAATCAGTGGGCACGTGTTCTCTTTTCCGATGAGTCTCGCTTCGGATTTCATCCTGATTCAAGGAGAGTGCGTATTTGGCGTGTTCCTGGTCGCCAAAGTAGACTCCGAAATCCTCAGGAAGTTCATCCTTATCAAGGCGGAAAGATCATGGTGTGGGCTGGAATTCGCCTGGGTGGGAGAACTGATCTCGTTCGCATACGAGGCAATTTGAACTCAGAGCAATACATTGAACAGGTAGTGCATCCTATGGTCATCCCCCACCACCAGCAGTTTGGCCAAGATTTCGTGTTCATGCAGGATAATGCACGCCCACACACCGCAAGCCAGGTGATGAATGTGTTCAGCGAGCACAATATCACGGTATTAGAGTGGCCTGCTCAGTCCGCCGATCTCAATCCAATTGAGCATGCATGGGATTTACTCGGAAGAAGAGCTTTCAGTGATTTTCCTCAAAATTTGAACATGGGAGAAGAACTTTTTTCACATCTCTCCAGAATATGGAGCCTTATTCTACAGGCGACAATTGATAACTTGATACTCAGCATGCCACGCCGATGTAGAGCCGTGGCTAATGCCCTGGGAGGTCCAACGGATTATTAAACAGCTGCAAATAATGTTTTTTCATTTAATTTCCACGTAAGCGTCATATGTTTTTGTAATTTGAAGAATTTTTTTTTTTGGTTTAGGCACTATTTTAGTTTTTTTAATTAAACCTTAATTTTTTACATGAACGCTTTTTATTTAATTGCATAACTGAAATCAAGAATAAATTTCGCTTCTTTTGATGTATAACATCTGGGACAAAAAAAAAGTTGAATTAAAAGTATACACTAAAATATCCTTGTTCCCTAGACTTTGTTGAGTAGTGTACCTACCGTAGGTACTTTTATATTATAAGAAACCTTGCGATGGAAAGAACCTGTCGTCGTGTGAATATTTTTCTTATAAAGAAGAAATTCTGATATTAGGTACTAGTCGGTAGGTGTTATCGAAATAAAGCGGCACAATGCGTAATTCTTGTATCCATATAATTATAGTTGATAATTGGTTGGTGGTAGTCATAAGGTTTTTTAACGAGGTGCAAACATTCTACAATCGAATGTAGGTGTGTTTTATTCTTTATTTACCCAGGTCTGAGCCCAGGTAGATACCTACATATGTTTGTCTATTTCTTCGTAATAATATGGACCAATTTGGATAATTATTTTGGTTTTATCCTTTGTTTTATCCTCTTTACATCTGTACCTACCTACTCAGTGATTCCAAGGTAGTCTCTTATAGAATCCCGACGGATTAGTATTTAGCCTGCAAAACATAAAAATATTTATAGCTAAGAAATTCAAAGTCAGCTTTTAGTTATTTAGAAACAATTAAATTAATTGTACTCACGTGTTTTGTTTGTTTATGTACTCAACTAATACATGTGTTTATTTTAAATTTGCCGCCATTGTGACCACCTGTCTGGTCTGACGTCCCATTTATGATCGCCATTGATTCTGAACGAAACTTTCGAAGTCACTGATGGTACTAGTGATGTCTTTTTAAATAGCGTCACCTAATCATTTTAATAATTATGTGAGTTATACTCCGTCTACGCGTTTATATTGACCATATCGGTTTGATTGGGTTGGATAACGTGACGTTGTGTACCACGACGACGACGACGACTTGTAAGCCTCGCATACTTGTACACATCTGTTGGGTCATTTATTAACGCAGTCACATTTCCTGGCTTATTATTTATTCGTAGCCTTCTTTACAAATAGGTAAGAACATTGTGAATAATTAATATAGCTAAGGTGTATGTAGATATGTACGTGTGGTAACACGTACATACATATTCATTACGAAAAGAAGAGACATAATGGTACTCATACTCGACTGAATTGATTTTGGTATTATGTATTATAAAAACATAAAATAAATACACACTATAAAAAAACTATTACACGCATCACTAGTACACACTACACAGTAACGTCAAATTGACATGCAGCCAATGACGGACAGATTTTAGTCCGCTATCCAATCAGATAGTAGCAACTTCACGTACGTGGTAGGGGCGACAGCTGACTGGTTGATACGGAGTGAATTTCTGAACGAAAGGGAATGGAAATGTCATCGATTATTTTCTTTTCACAAAGTTTAGTTTGAAGAAGTTTGCAGCGAACGTGTTGCTAAAACATTTTTTTTTGTCTCGTGGCTACTTACCGGCAGTCACTTAAAATAAGTTATATTGGTGTTGTGAAGTGCATTAAATACAATGGATATTATTTACTAAGTTATGCAGCAATACGTGACTGAAAGGATCAAAGTTTTGGTGAGTTGAAACAACTTTAGAAGTTTTACCTGAATACGGCACAGGTTTGCATTGTTTGATTTGATTTAGGTAGATGGTAATCTTATCATAAGACTTTGGCTGCGTGCGACACAATGGAATTACTTGTAGTTGACCCAAAATTCCTCAGTTTTACTCAATCTGCTTAAGTTTTAAAACTTGTTTTTAAAATTGCCGATAATCGTAGCAACAAGGTAGCAACTAATTACGTCCATAATTGATCACCTAAACCTTGGATATTATTGATTTATGATCGCATGACATGAGTCAGTATTCAACATAGTACCTATATCTTTAGTATCTACAAATCTGCTACCACAAATTCTTATTTTTCTAGTCTACTTATAAAATGTGCCTATTATTAAAATATAATAATTTTATACTAGTGAAATAGGCGATGATGGTTGTGCTTGGGCGAAGCTTAGATTTTAGAATGATGTAAAAAAAGAGAGTAATTTGCAGGCATAGTTATGAATCTGGAATAACATACATAAATGCTCAGCTGCAGAAAGTAGCTAGTCTTCAATACTCCTCAGCCTTAACAATAGGTACAACTTACAGTACTATATATAATAAACTACTATAAACCTTATTTGTGTTGTAAGCACCAACGTTTCATCCCTCAAGGATGGTTCGGGCTGCAACTCTAAGCTGACATTTCAGTCCTTATAAAAAAGCCTTAGAGCATGGTGTTAAAGTTACTATTCATTAATTGATCTCAGTTGAAAGATATCCACTGCAGAGCTCTAGCAAGATGAAAGTTAATAACTTCATTTGAATATTGCAGGCCAGGGCTTGCTAACGTATGCAATTGGTGAGTCAAAGCTGTGATAACAGCAGATAAAAGCAGTGATAACTGATATACATAATACAATACAATACATTACATAGATAGATATTTTTTATTATACATAGAAAACAACCAGAACACCCGAAACAAATATCTGCAGATCGTACACACATTTGTTCCGAGGCGGGAATCGAACCCCCAACCTCCTGCGTCGCAGGTGGACCTTTGCCCACCGCGCCACATCGGTCGTCAATGTGATGAGTAGTAATATCCCCTTGTTTAACAACCAACACCAATAAATGCCAGAACAACCAGACCTTTTCGTATTCCACCAATTTCCTGCAACCTAGGTGACATTAATACCTATAAATATGAAAATGAAAAGTTTTTTTATTGCTTTAGGCTTACAATATAGATATACAGATAGAATCAACTACAGCCTAAGAGAAACAATATAATTTAGTTATAAGTATTGATACAACGGGTATTTATCGCGTTTATTTACCTATTTTCCCGATAAATACCCGTTGTATCAATACTTATACATATATAATTATGTGTTCAGATCGCGTAAGTTTAAAAATATTTATTAATATAATTTAAGAAATAAGTACATACTTTAGCATTCCTTGTTACATTTTAAATCTTTTTAGCATTTATTATTATTTAAAACAAACTAATGTTAAACTAAGTAATAGTTTAACCCTAGTTTCTGCCCACGGCGTCACACGCGTAGTGTCTATGGAAACGTTTAAAGGCTATTTCTATCCCATGGGAACTATTTAATGGGATAAAAAGTAGGCTATATTTGATTTTACGCTTAGAGCTTCATTTGATATAATATATAAAATTTCAACCTGATCCGTTCAGTAGTTTTGGCTTGAAGAAGTCACAAACATCCACCTATCTATAACATCCAAACTTTCGCATGTATAATATCAGCAGATTAGTCAAGGTTTTTTTAAGTCCAAATGTTTTAAAATTACTTTTATAAAAATAATGGTTACGACATCACCACAATAATTAAGCAGATTATAGGGCCGAAACCTTCACTATCAAAGATCCTATCAGAGATATTATCAATTTAGGATTGTGATAGCTGCTATTGTTTTTAGCAAGCCACCGGTTATTCTATTGTTCTTTCAACAATAACTCGGTAAAAATTGCACATTTGTGCTTGGAACAAGGTTTTATTGCAAATTATTTCTGTGTAATTTGATATTGGGTCTAGCAAGATCCCATCCTTTGGTAAAATTATGTGGTTAACTGTTTACTCTATTGGTTCATAATTCTGGAGTTAACCCACTGCTGGGTATAGGCCTCTCGAAGGTGCCATCCACTACGGTCCTGTTCTATTCTAACCAGGCCCATTTGAAGTCCCCTGTACCTACAGGGAACATCAAATGGACATGGTTAGAATGGACTATGTCGTCAACCAAACTTGCAACTCTATTGGGTAAATACCAAATAAAATAATAGATCATCGCCATAAATGTAAATGAAAGAAAGCATAATACAAATATCAATTTTAGGTAGGTATTTAAACCTACGTAAAAAGATAAGGAAACTTTCAAAATTATAAATATTTAGTTTTGCCCGCAACTTCGCACACGTTTTTTTGGTAAAAACAAATAGGCTTTCTATGCTATGTTCTAAATGTAAGCCAAATTTAATCTTGTTCTATTAAGTTAAAAAACACATTTCACAAGAGACCTCTGTGGCGCGGTGGGCGAAGGTCCTCCTGCGACACACATAATTAAAAATATATATCTATGTAATGTAGGTATTGTATTAATTATATCAGTTTTCTAGTACTCATAACACAAGCTCTGCTTACCTTGGGGCTGGATAATGCTGTGTGAATTGTCCAGCATTATTTATTTATTTACTTTTAGCTTCATAATATCAGTATAGAAAAGATTCAAGCGGAAAATCTAGCGAAGATTGGAAACATCTGCAAAAATGATCGCGGGAATTGTAACTTAAGGGTCCGGCGACCCTCGCTTGCAAAAATCGCTCCGAATATCGCTGTCCCTGTTTAACCCTTGCGCCGCGCCCCATGCGTGCGCGATAGCAATATTAGCCGTTCAAAATTTGGTTTGTTCCGTAATACCAAAAATGATGACTGAAAACTTTTTTATTCTTCACAAAGTATTATTATTCTGTAACTAGACAATATAAGCTATGTTCCTTAATAAATAAAACGTAAGATATTTATGTTTTTAATACGAAACAAATAGCAAGAAAACTTGTCCATTTTCGCATAAAAATGTGCAAAATGAGATTGGCTTTCATTTCATTTTAGGTAAGTATTTTGAAAAAAAAACTATTTGGGAACCTAGATAAATACTATTTTAATACAAATAATGCAATATTATAGTGGAAATATGCTGGAATTAGAAATCATTTTGGTATTATGTTTGTATGAAGAATTAGTCCCTCTTGAGGCCTCTTAATGGTTTTCTTTATACAATACGTATTCGTTGACGTTAACATGTTTTAAAAACTTTATTAACAAAGAAAGTTACAATCAAATAATAGAAACAAATTAGAAGTAGTATTTACAATTTGAAACAATTCAGTTAACTGCTATCAATACCAAACAGAAGCATCTCCAAGATGCTGGCTGAAATAATTAAATGATTGGCTGGGTTATTCTAGGCTGGGTCTTATGTCCTCTGAGTACACCACTGTCTACTTTTGTAGACTGGTGTACTTTTGTAGACTTGCTTGTACTTTATCTAATGTAGGTATCTAATCTCTTTGGCAAACACTCGACTCATGCCTTCTTTCCATAAAGCATTGCAAGTAAATAGTAAAAAAAAAACATTTATGGTTTTCGAAAACAATACCTTCTCAATATAACAATATCCGTAAGATATTGTGTGTCTTATCAGTTTGATCTTATCCCCTGATAATTTTACGAAAATGTTCCGTAATGGCTCACTGTGACCACGTGTTCTTATTAGGTAGCATATACTTGGCAGTGTCCGGTAACAACTATCGTTTTCCTGGTGAAATTGAATCTAATTAGAGATTCTTAATGGAAAAATTAATTCAAAATATCAAGTGGTTTAGCCATCCGAACAGAATACCGTCATCAATTTGCAATCGTAAAATTATTAATCGTTTCTAAGGGTAATATGGCACCGCACTGATAAAATACCCAATATACGTTCGTAAAGTGAGCGATTACCGATATCGAAGCATATCGAGTCGATAATGTAAGGACGCTTATCGTAAGGAGTCAGTGACTACGTGTCCGCAGACTTGTCAACACAGAACATGGCCGAATACCGCGCAGGGAAAGCCGGCATCAACGCCGAGGCTCAGGCCAGGATCAACAGCAAGTACAACGACGACATTGCTACGGAGACGCTCGAATGGATCCGCAAACTGACCGGTGAGCCCGCCAACACCGCCGGAACGACAGATAACCTCTACGAGGTTCTCAAGGACGGCACTCTTCTCTGCAAACTGGTGAATGCCATCCAGGAAGGCTCTGTCAAGAAGATCAACCAGTCGACTATGGCTTTCAAATGCATGGAGAACATCAATGCATTCCTGGAAGCGGCTAAGAAACTCGGCGTTCCGCCACAAGAGACTTTCCAGACAATCGACTTGTGGGAGAAGCAGAACCTTTATTCCGTGGTGATCTGTCTTCAGTCTTTGGGCAGGAAGGCCGGGAACTACGGCAAGCCGACGCTCGGACCGAAAGAGGCGGACAAGAATGTTCGAGATTTCACGGAGGAGCAGCTAAACGCCGGACAACATGTCATCTCTCTGCAGTACGGAACCAACAAGGGCCAGCAGAGTGGCATCTCTTTTGGCGGAAGACGCCAGATTTGATTATTTTTAATGCTTTAGTTACGTATTAAATACCTTTGTATGTTTTATAAATCGTGGTTTTCATTCAGCACCTTTAGCCGAAGCAGTTTTAGGCGTGCCCTTATTAAGTAGCTATTAGAAACTGAAGCAAAATCATTACTATCGTGTGATAAGATAAGGATTACAAACGTCCTTTCATGTACGCTTATGCACTTGCTAAACACTCGTGTTCAAGGTACTCTTATACTTGCATTGTAATGTAACACATAGTGCACTTTTAGAACTTATTATACATATAGCTTTATGTAGTCAAAAACAGATACCACGGTGTCAGAACCATAAAATATTATTAAAAACAGCTGCTATTTAAAACAAATCAGCTCTGTTCCGCAATCTTATCATGTCCTTGATTTAATCTCGTATTTGGGTCCAAATTAAACAGGTATTTAATTCAAAATAACTTTGCGACATTCTAGAAGTATACAAACTCGAAGGTCCTCCACAAAATGCATTTGCATCTTTGTCTTAAGTCACATTAGAGTTTAGTTGAGGGCAGTAAGACATTGAACTTTCTTCCATCTCCCTAATTACAATCATAATACTTCTGAATGTTCAGGTAACCTTTCTGAAATGTCGAGGAGCCAATATCCCCTTGGTGAACGCCGCAGAATTCTGCGTCATTGTGGGATATTGATCCAACGCCTACCACAGAAACCGTTTCTATAGAGCCCTTGGAAAACGCAAATGGGTTTTGCAGGCATATTTATCGTGCTTCTTATTAGTTCTTTCTATAGGTACCTTACCTTCTTAATCTAAATTGGCATTAACCAAATGCCTTTTGTAATTCCAAGAATTGCATAAAATACATACCTAGGTTTGGTCCAAATGATAATAAATAAAAAACATGCTAGACAATCCACACATCATCTAGCCACAAAGTAAAAAGAGCTTTGTTTTGCATACATAATTAATAGATAACTGATACTCGATAAATTATAGGTAAATAAATATTTTTGTAAATAGATATTTTTTATTTAACATAGAACACCCGGAACAAATATCTGCAGATCGTACAAATATTTGTCCCGAGGCAGACGTTGTGTGTGATAAATTTTTGGAGCGAAGCGAAACATTCGTTTCGCTTTGAAAAAATCGATATAGGTAATCACTATATACTCGTTACATTCCATAGTTTTATGATTATAAGTAGTAGGTAGGTAGGTCGTCGTCATAGAGTGAGTAATAGTAATGTCATAGCTTGACTTTGTTTACACATTCTGTTGCTTATGAAGGTTTTCCAAGTGAGAATTTTCTTGTAAATATTATTCAACTCTTCGAATCTTCAATTTAACTTTGCGTCATATCATAACACCTGATACCTAGACAGACTTTCATAAGGATAATACGATTCCGTATTTCTGAGGATATGATCAACTACAGGCAATAACATTGCCATTCAGGTAACGCACCTGAATCCTGAATTTACCTGTTTACGTCCATTTACTATTTCCACGGCGCCTTATCCCTAATAGATGACGTCATTCGAATTAATACACCCAGCATGGTATCGTATCGTCACGGTAATGTCAACTCCCCAGCGCCAGCCGGATGGCTCGGTCATGCGCCGATGGTCTCGGAAACGCGGATATCCGACCCCTAGCAATATCCACATTCAAAATAACCCACATCTACTATACAATGACTAAGTGCAAAAGGAACTTTAAATGTATCTGTCAATGGAAGCGTCCTTGGCTGCGATTCTGATCACACTGACAATGACCCCTAGTTCAAAACACTACCTAGTACATTGCTACACACATTAGTTTCACCTCGCTTTGTTTACAAATTTGTATATTCCCTGTGAAAGTGGCAATGCTCGCTTATAGGTTGTATGTAGCGTTACTCATAATTGGATTTTCCTGCCGTTTGTTACTTTGTAGTTGTGGTTGGTACATGGTACGTCATTGTACGAGCACCTGCCTTTGAAACAGTTGCATGAACTCTTTATTCGAAGGTATTACCTAGTAGCCAGTCTATAATTGAAAGCTGTATTGTTTGATGATTGAGGAAAGAGCGAAATTGCTATCTCATAGTAAATCACAAATAAAGAAGACAGTAATACTTTCCCCTTCATTTCATAACGAACAACATAATAGCTCATCACAAAGCAAACAGTGAAAGCTTTTAGCCATGTGCATACATCTACCTGATCCATAATGATGTAGCAATATTGCAATAGCCTTATGATTTAGAAAGTTCTGAGACAAATACGCAGGCTGAAACGTAATTCCGAGGTCCCGCGTTATACGATATCGATCGTTGTTGCAAGGCTTCGTTGCGCTACAGTGGCTCCACCTGAACCTCGGGTCCCGTTATTGGTTTGGAGATTATCTGGCTCTAACGGGATGACGTCCGCAGTAAGAAACGCAACGTAACGCACTTGGTTCCGTTGCACCTGATTACTTCAGACTTTCAAATCGCCTCATCAAACTGGACATGTTTGGGTGGAGATTTCTCTACTAACTTTAAATTTTTTGCTCAATTTAAAACTAGAACATAATCAAGAACCGGAAGGTTGACAATACGTTCTCATCATCATTATCATTCATTAATTTTGGGCTGATTCGTAATGTTCATCCACCATGGGAAAACTGACACCCAACTCTCAGGTTTTCGCGCACTATAGAAAGTTGCAATTTCTCTTCCTCCTAGCTAATCGTGGTACACATTTGTCAGGAATCGTGCCGTTATGTTAGAGCACAGTACACGCTAGAAGATAAGTGGCCGAGATTAGTTTGCCTCATTTCTCAGTTAGTGTTTCCGTTTGTAACGTGTTTTGTGTCTCTTGCTCAATACCGAGCATGCAAACATGAAGCCCTGTTGGATTAGAGGGAGGTAATCTAAAGGTCATATGTATTTGTGTAGTCGCAACCTAATCATTTGTTTAAAATGTATTTATTTCTTTATCACCATCATTAGCCTGTACAAGTCCACTGCTTTGAAATAAAAATTTTAAACCTTTATTTTCACATTCCACGGCTGAGTTCTCCCATTTTTTTGCCTCTATCTATAAAAATGATATTTCATGCCCTAAGTCTAACCGCTGCCCCAGTCAGTCCTTTTAATCGTTAGGTACTCTACTTACATCCCAGTGCGTCGTTCAGTTTTTCAATTAGCATATCGTGCGTCAAAGTTTCAGCGTATGTACTCTGTACCTAAAGGGGACGAGGTATCAATTGATATGGCCATGCATATGCCCCGCGACGATTTATTCGTTAACCTGCATCATATTGATTCAGCTTGACCTTAATCATTTACATCTGCATTTTTAATTGCCAATAGATTTTCATTGCCAGCATGTCATGGTAATTAAGATGATTAAAGAATTAATAGAATTTGTGTGTTGTATAAGTTATTGATAACCGTCATAACCATCACCTAAGAAGACTGCTTCTAATTTTCAACACTCTGTAAAGTATACTACCTGTTCAATGTCCATTCCAGTTAAGTTACCCATCACTTCTGTGCCAGGGACGGCCACTACATACTGTTTTTTTTCTTCACAATTTTATTGGGCAGCTCAGTGTTTCATGTTGCGTGTTGCTTAGCATCATCATCTTGTATCGTTTATGTTCTATCGTACTCGTAGATCACGTTTACATAATTTTTCTGCGTTACATAACACTTTCCCTGGAAGTAATTCATCCACTTGATGCTACTTCTGGTTTGGTCGTCTGTTTTAAGTCTTCCTGATACATCTGACAAAATAAAGTAGAGCTTCAAATTCGAAATTCTTCCATCTGACTATGTAGGTATCTCATGTCAACAAATAAAACGATGCCAAAGAGGTAAAACTGCAGAGAAAAACACAGTTCCCGTTACTCAAATTATGGTTCCATACTAAAAGTACATAACAGCTCTGAAGATGCAGTGAGCTCCATAGCGCTACATTTACCGGTTCAGAAGACATGATTCGAGCATGACCAACTTATGCTTAAAACCAGTTATTTAAAGACAAACAAAACCTCCGTGGGTCAGCCTTGGCATTGAGATCGTTATGACTAATAAACCTTTCTTTAGCTTACTCAAAGTTACGTCAAATTATGGTCAGAGCCAGTCGCGTGTTAGGAATAGCTAAACGGGTTTCGTAATGCTTCACATACATTAGTAACGATATAGTTTTGTTACCTCATACGGTGGCATGTTTAATGGCTGTTTCCGAGATTAGTTAAAATGCTCTCCGTTTGCCATTTTCAATATTGCTTCACGTCGTTGCTTCGTCATGTGACATTAGGTATTAGTTGTTTTTATAAAACCTGTTTCAGTGGAATAGTAATAACCTACATGAGTAATATCTCAGTGTGATGTCCATTCTTAGCTAGGAATGATACAACCGGATACTTTACGAGGTTCTAGATAGGTTTTTAATATACGACACTTACACCAATTGTCTGTGCGTAGCGAACATTGCCTCCCAGTCCAGTCCCAGTCTCAGGTTTATCTTGATCAAACAAATGTTCATGTTCAGATATTTTTATCGTTTAAGCGTTTAGCATTGTAATCTTCCACCAGGTCATCTGAAATTGCTATAAAGACTTGCAACAACAAATGGCTAGGTAACTAGTTATAAATATACGCCTTTGTCTCCGAACTGTGAGTAATACGTGGAAACTTATCTATTAGAATTTTCATTGTTTAAGCCTTGCAAGTGATAAGATAAGATTTTGTGATTGTAACTCGGTATCTGGGGTAATCATTTCAATTGAAACTACATTTACAATACAAGAGTTGGAGCTGTAGCCGATGTAAACGCTATTTTTATTGTGTCAAAGTCTTTTATTTACCTCCTTACTATAATAATGCGAGATCTCTGATTACTATAATAATGCGTGCGGTGCGGATATACTAATGCCATGCCAATGCCATAAGCGGCGTGCAAATAGCTCGACCCCGGGGGTCGCTCTACCTAAAGCCAATTTAAATTTGCTCTGAAGACTCACTGTTCTCTGACTCATCCTGTCAACAATTTTAACTCTCATACCATGTTAGTAACTTAAACTTGGTATGCTAGCCGTTTTGCTTTGTTTAAAATTTTAGGTTTTTACTAAATAACAAATATAAAACTGCCATATTTTGGTATCCCAGTCCCAATTTGGATATTTTGGCGTCACTCTATTTTGTAAACATCTAAGGACTATTTTCTTGACTTTGTGTGCTCTGCTTATAAAGTACCTACATCGATATTTTGTATTCAAACATCTGTGCAAGCGTTTGTAGTATTATTTATTATATATCGTAATCAAGTACGATATAATATTTTATTATAAACTCTTAATAACGACAAAAAGTAAATTTTATAGCTTCGAACAAAGCTAGATTTCGTAACATCGTAGCGTGCGAAACTGCTATTCATTTACAATTTATTGCACTCAACGATTTGTTTGAAATCCAGGTTTATATCATCATTGGCCTATAAAAGCTTCACGGCTTAGTAAATAACGACTTACTTGCCTAAACACTTTTTTTTGCTTCATTTTTACTTAAATGTCACGATCAAACGGAAATTTAGGAAGGTGCGGTCAATTATACGAAAATAGCACAAAAGAAAGTAGCGCGGTCTAATGTTATGTTACCAGCAACATCGTACCTCTGCTTTCTTCAAGAACCTTTCCTTCAGGCTCTATCTCTGACACCTAAGGTCGTGATTCCGTTAGCAAAGGTTCTATTGAGGTCTAACAATGTGGACAATATTTCATTGTCCATGATGTAAAGATGTCTCAGGTCATTGGCATGATTGATGGGCTGTGTGGGTTCTGTGAAAACACCGTGCCTTTCTTTCAAGGCTTTGATCTAACCTCTATAGGTACTTTAGTGCGTGACATTATTAGGACACAGAGGTTTCTGGTATATGATTTATACAGGGTGTCCGCTGGCAGATTTTACACTTTGAACTGAGCTCACGGCGTGTGGGAAGGCGGCAGCGGGGAGAGCGGGGCATCTCTCGACGCGGGAGTGCTGCGGGTTATTTAGTAGCCATGAGTTAGTGGACGGGCGCGCACCGCGCTTTTGCAGTTGAGGCGTATTTTGCGAACAATAATTCGATCAATGCAGCAAGGCGTCGGTTTTGTTCTAACTTTGATATCCGACGATTGAAGGATGGCCCGTCAAACCAATTGATATGGGCGTGGGTACAGAAGTTTAGAGAAACCGGATCAGTCGGAAATGAACCTCGGCCTGGACCTTCAACGACTGTAACTACTCCTGAAAACGTAGAACTTGTGAGAAGGGAAATCTTACAAAATCCGCGTAAGTCTGTACGAAAGATTGCAGCATCAACAGGTGTGAAAAAGACTTCAGTTCACAAAATTATCCGAAAAAAATTGAAGTTCCATCCATACAAGCTCCAAATCATCCAGCAATTGAAAGAAGATGACTACATAAAAAGGCTGAATTATGCTAGAGTCGTTCTGGAACGATTTTCTACCCCTACGCGTTTATGTAACATTTTTTTTAGCGACGAGGCGCATTTTCACATTGGGGGGTACGTTAACAAACAGAATATGCGTTATTGGAGTGCGAGCAACCCAAAAGAAGTCCATGAAAAGCCTCTCCACAGCCCGAAGACTACAGTTTGGTGCGCCGTTTCTGGAAATGGCATAATTGGACCTTATTTTTTTGGCAGAGGTGAAACAGTCAACGCACAACGGTACCGCGCGATGCTGGACATTTTTTTTATTCCGGAGCTGCATCGTCATGTTGGTTACAATAACAGAACACATTTTCAGCAGGATGGAGCCACGGCACACACTGCTAGGGACTCAATGGCTAAAGTGCGAGAGCTTTTTCCTGGAAAATTGATAAGTCGCTTCGGCGACATAGCCTGGCCGCCTAGATCACCCGATCTGACCCCTTGTGATTTTTTCTTATGGGGATATCTCAAATCTCGTGTATACACTAATTCACCATCAACAATAGAGGCCCTACAAGAAAATATCCGACGAGAGATCGCAGCTATCAGTCCAGAACTTTGCAAGCGAGTTTTCGCCAACATGAGGGAAAGATTGCAAGAATGTTTGCGGCTTGAAGGACGCCATTTGAGTGGAGTGATTTTTAAAAACTAAAATCCGCATTATTATTATGTAAGATAACAAATAAATAACTTTGATTGTACTCATATTTTTATTTTATTTTATTTTTTGAAGTATAAAATCTGCCGGCGGACACCCTGTATTATATTTCGTATTTAGTGACCGAATCATTAATTTTCAATTATCAACCAGTTAGAGGTAGTTGCAGAATTAAGAAAATAATTCTGATTTGTGGCTTTTAGTTTCTCTTAGACTGTCCTAGAGTCTTGCAATATTATCTACCCATCTCGTCACATGATCATCATTTATTTCCACAAGATATCAGCTTACAGATAATTAGTGATGATACCTCGATATTATGCTATGCAGCTCATTAAATCGGATATCAAGGCCAGGTAGATAATTGGCCAGCACAACACACGCAACATTTAGTTCACTTGATTGCATTCGGGTCATTGTTGGAGAATAATGAACTACGTTCTCACCTAAAACTGTTTTGCTCATTGTTAAAGCTGTGACCTGTGGCCTTATGTATTCGAATACAATTCTGTTCACAATGCCTGTGTCTGAATTTATTTGTAAACTAAAGAATGTGCTGATAAGTCTATTTATTCTTGAAAAAATTACCGGGGAAAATGATTAAAGATAGCAAAATAAAAAGTGTCTAGGTCTAGCTAGTACAAGTGTCGGTAGCTTGGTAGGAAACTAGGTACTTCTCTTGTACTTTTTGTTCATATGAGTTCATACAATAAGTTTTCCTAGAAAACCCTAGCTACCAACTTAAGCGGATCCGAAATATTACAGAGAATAGAATAAAGATAGTACAGAGACTTCTTCATAAATTGGCACTCATTGAAAGACAGGGAACTGCGTTGTGAATTATTCACTCACGTTTACAATTACCCTTTGTCCGTCAAGTTAGTGGCTCATCCCTTGGACTTGTAAATATTGAATCAATTTGTCTTAAAGCGACTACCTTTCTGAGAATCCTTTCGCTTCAAGTGGACATTCATTTAATTAATTGTGACTCAGTCGCATTTGACGCTGCGACTCATATAAGTGCAAGTTCTTTCTTACACAGTTGTCGCCTTGTTTCTGCTGAAGTATTTGGCAGTATAAAGAAATAAAGATGGTATCTTTTCCTGTAATGTTTTTTTATTCATTGTTCTCGTTTCTTAGAATTTATCTAATAAATTACCAAATATCATAATGTACATATTATATACTTAGATTGTTATCCCTCATCATCTTAACCTGTTATTAACTGACACCCACGTACTACATTAATATTCATCCAACATGCAATTACTTAATTCAGAATTGATATTTTATCTAATATAGTTCCACGATAAACCATTTGTTGATTTGATTAGATTACACACCTTATTGTTCTACGAAATCAGTTTAATATCGTTCGCCGATTCGGTTTTGATATTTCCAATCGTATTTTTGTGTAATTATGTTATTAATTGACACCAATATTGTTTACTCAAGTGGAAAATTGTGAAATTATTTTGACGTTATCGAAAAATACTCATGGTTTTGTGCTGAGTAATCTTTCATGCTGCATGGTATGGAGTATTTACTTCGTACTTTATTTGTAAAAATTATGTCGGGATAGTGGTTACTTTAAATTTATGTTGCAATACCCTTGCATGGGTGCATGTTGGACTTATATATGTCGGAGATCGAGCCGCCGCGTTGATTCATTTGTGGTCCGGTCCGGTCTCCAACGCCATCTGTTAGCGAATTAAGGAGTGTGTAGTTTGTAAGAAACGTCAAGTAGACAAATGTCATTGTCACTTGAGTGATAGTAGTAGGAAACGTCGAGTAGACAACTGTCATTGTCTCTTGGGCATGGTCGAGACAGAGTGTCAGAGAGGTTAGGTCGGACGGTGAGGCACGTTGACTTTGTTGGCGACTTCCGAGCAGAGCACTGGTCCCGTCTGGCCTCTGTCTTGAACTTGCCGCGTTTCACTATTAGCGGTATTGTACGTAGCGAAGTGATCAATCAATAAACATCTGGACTACACATACGTTGCATTTCCTTATTGTGAACTTCGAGGCATGTCTGACGCTCCGAACGGCAGGTCTCGGGACCCTTCCCCGTCATCAGAAGTGGGATGCAACCCGGATCACCCACGTGAACGCGATTCTATCGGTGAGCAACATAACCTACAAACACGTGGTTTGAATATTGAAAAAGATGAAGAAAAATGGCGCCATCTTTTTGAACAGCAAAATCGAAATTTCATGGCATTGGTGCAAGCTATAAAACTACCCGCATCTTCGAGCTCGATTCGCTTTCCTGATTTTGACCCGGAGAAAAAGGACAACGATGCCCATGCTTGGATTACGACCGCCGACATGTGTGTGGCTGATGAACACCGCCAAGGACCATCGCTGATGATCGCTTTAAGCCACGCACTTAAGGGCGAAGCATCTTCGTGGCTGTCTTCAATATCATATCCTGGTATGACGTGGGGCGATTTTAAGGAACTATTTGTGGCAAGGTATGACTGTCCTGAAACTGCTGCTTCTTTTCTTATCAACATGCATGATAAGCAACCAAAGGATAATGAATGCCTAGCTTCTTACGCTGCTACCCTGATGACATCGTTAATGGCAAGATGGAATGGGATGACTACAGAACAGATAGCGATTGCCACTGTCTTAGCTCATATCTCAAAGCAAGAGCCGCGAGTTCAGAGATTAGCCATAACAACTGACATCAAGACACGCAATCACCTACAAAAGGAACTGAAGGCTGTTTCGTTCTTGAAAAGAACTTATCCGTTGAGCAAAGATCCGAATGGACCTGACGCCAAAAGGAACCGTCCTAGTGGATCAACGGCGACTATCAAGTGCTTCAATTGTGGGAAATCAGGCCACAAATCATTTCAATGCCGCAGCAAAGGAGATTGGAAGACGCAAGATGACCGCAAACCTTCTGCTTCGAGCAACCAGTCCACAGCGAGACCTGACCGCATCACCTGCTTCAGCTGCCGAGAACAAGGCCACTACGCATCCGACTGCCCGCAGCGGAAGACCAAGGACGGCGCTGGTACTGCTGGAGCTGGTCCAGCCAAGGAGAAACGAGTGGACGTGTGCATTGTTAATGCGCCTTCGGGTTCTCTGCGTCACTCTGGTGAGTCGTTTCCTTTCACATACGATTCCGGTGCAGAGTGCTCATTAGTTAAAGAATCTGTTGCTTGTAAGTTTAGTGGTAAGCGTTTGTACGATAATGTAACTATGACAGGTATAGGGCAAACGAATGTAGTCTCGACGATGCAGATTTTGACTCATGTAGAGATTGACGATATAACCTTGGAGGTACTTCTTCATGTGTTACCTGACTATTGTTTGCGACACAGTATCATGATTGGACGTGAAGTTTTGGCTATTGGTTTGACTGTACACATGACAGTAGACAAAATTAGGTTTGAGAAAATAAATGTTGTGGAATCATGCGATATACTGTCGAACGTGGGCATTGATCTTGACTTTATAGATACCGATGTTACTCCTGAATACAGATCTAGTTTGTTAAACATTTTGGAACGATTTAAGACTAGTTTCGTTACCGGTGTGCCTACTTCACCCGCTGATACCGAACCGATGCAGATACGTCTTAAGGACCCACATAAGACGGTAAGTCGACGTCCATACAGGTTAACTCAAGATGAACGTCAAGTAGTTAGGAATAAGATCGACGACCTACTGAAGGCTAAGGTAATTAGGCCTAGTTCTTCTCCATTCGCGAGTCCGATACTCCTCGTGAAGAAGAAAGACGGATCGGACAGAATGTGTGTTGATTACAGGGAGTTGAACGACAACACCATTGCTGATCGTTTTCCGTTGCCACTCATATCAGATCAGATTGCTAGGCTGCATGGAGGGCATTTTTTCACGATATTAGATTTAGCATCGGGATTTCACCAAATCCCCATTGAGCCGGAATCTATAGAGCGCACAGGATTCGTAACAATGGAAGGTCAGTATGAGTATGTTACCATGCCGTTTGGATTAAAAAACGCGCCATCGGTGTTTCAGCGAGCTCTCATACGTGCTTTGGGTGACCTCGTAAACAGGTACGTTGTAGTGTACATGGATGACGTGTTAATTGTGGCTAGTGACATCGAAGAAGCTCTCGAAAGACTTCTAGTAGTACTCGGGGTCCTCTCAGAAAAAGGATTTTCACTAAATCCCAAAAAGTGCGCTTTCCTGAAGGAAAAGGTAGAGTATCTGGGCTTCGAAGTTCAGCAAGGTCAAATTCATCCCAACCCACGAAAGATAGTAGCGCTTACTGCTCTACCGCCACCCAACACAGTTACTCAGCTGCGACAATTCATTGGACTGGCATCGTACTTTCGCCAATTTGTTCCTAAATTTTCGCAGATTTTAGCACCTCTGTATGCCTTGACATCTGGAAACGGTAAAATAAAATGGGAGCCGCAACACGAGGTAATAAGACAACAAGTCATCTCTATTTTAACGAGCGAACCGATATTGACGATTTACGATCCCAGTCTAGTGACGGAGCTACATACGGACGCCAGCTCGATTGGATACGGAGCAGTTCTGGTTCAACGCAAAAATGGTAATTCGCATGTAGTTGCCTATTACAGCAAGCGTACGACAGCTGCAGAGTCCAAGTACCACTCGTACGAGTTAGAGACTCTTGCCGTGGTGAACGCTGTCAAACACTTCCGGCAGTATTTACATGGACGTAAGTTTGATGTAATAACCGACTGCAATTCACTTCAATCAACGCGTAAAAAGCTTGACCTCACCCCACGTGTTCACAGGTGGTGGGCGTTCCTACAAGGATTCGATTTTGATATTGTTCATCGCAGTGGTAAACGCATGGCACATGCCGATTTCTTTTCAAGGAATCCCTTGCCGGTTGAAAGTGAAGAATTTGGTCCAAGCGTTTCTTTTAAAAAAGTAGAGTCAAAGCAGGTAAACTTGGCGGAAATTACCAGTAGCTGGTTGATAGCGGAGCAGCAAAGAGATGGAGAAATTTCCAAACTGATGTCCGACATGAAGGAAGGTAATGTTCCAGCCGAGGTATCTAAGACCTACGAACTCCGCTCTGGCATACTTCATCGAAAAATCCAAAGACACGGTAAAACTCGTTGTTTACCGATAATTCCTAGGTCATTCCGCTGGTCAATTATAAACAGTGTTCACGAAGGTTTGCAGCACTTAGGATGGGAAAAGACACTTGAAAAGGTTTATGACTTGTACTGGTTCGAAAATATGTCCAAATATGTTAGGAAATTCACCGAGAACTGTGTCACATGCAACATCTCCAAAACACGTTCAGGTAAGGTACAGGCCGAACTGCACCCGATCCCGAAAATAGCAATTCCGTGGCACACTGTACACGTTGACGCAACAGGTAAACTTAGTGGTAAAAACGACAAGAAGGAATACGTCTTCGTCCTCATAGATGCCTTCACCAAGTATGTGTTACTTCATCATACTCTACACATTGATACAGCTAGCAGCATCAAAGCTCTTAAGGCTAGTGTTGCTCTATTTGGAGCGCCGAGTCGCCTGATCGCTGACCAGGGTCGATGTTTTGCCAGTAAGGAATTCAAAGACTACTGTGAGTCCGTTAACGTCAAGTTACATTTAATCGCAACAGGTAGCTCGCGAGCGAACGGCCAAGTTGAACGGGTCATGAGTACGTTGAAGAACATGCTGACAGCCGTCGAGACCAGTTCACGTTCATGGCAGGATGCTCTACCGGATGTCCAGCTTGCCCTCAATTGTACCATAAATAGAGTCACGAAAGCTAGCCCACTGGAACTACTTATTGGTAAGGTTGCAAGGCCACTAGATATTTTACTCGTTGGAGATGAAGAACCCCAAGCTGACATTGAGCAGGTAAGAGCCCAAGCTGCAGAGAACATGGAGAAAAGCGCTTCATATGATAAGGTACATTTTGACAAAACCAAAGCTAAAATAAAACCATTCTCTGTTGGTGATTTTGTTTTACTACAAAATGAGGAACGTAACCAAACTAAGCTTGATCCGAAGTTTAGAGGTCCTTTCAGGGTAACAGAGGTACTTGACGGTAATCGTTATGTGCTTAAAGCCTTAAACTCCAATAGGACTTACAAGTACGCACACGATAGACTGAGACTAATGCCCACGAACGAGGTTGTTGACGAGGATGACTTGTTGATCTTAGGTAGTGCTGACCGAGATAAGTGCGAAGGTGATGGGGATGGACCATCACGTAGTTTACGGACACCAGATAGAGGTGTCGCTGAGTCACTGGATGGAAGTGACTAGATGATGAGGAAATCGGGAACGATATGGAAGTTTCCAAGAGTCGCTTGTGGAAGTGACTAGGTGATGTGGATATCGGAAACGAGATGGAAGTTTCTAAGAGTCACTAGATGGAAGTGACTAGATGATGTGGTAATCGGAAGCTGGATGGAAGCTTCCAAGAGTCACTAGATGGAAGTGACTAGATCAACTTGACGTGAATGAGATTATTGATTTGATGGTGACTTTAGATTATGTACAGGCTTCTTTAAAATTTAATTAAGTACTTTGTTTATGATGATTGTTTATTCCGTTTTAATGAAAAACATTGCTTGTTACTTTTGTTATTTTCATTGTAGATTTATTACGTTCTGTGCGATTTGTTTTCATTAAAGAAAGTCCAAACCGATAATGGAAGTTTTTACTTAAGGTCAGGAACGGCCGAACGAATGACATTTTACTCTGCGGAATTCTCTTTCTTTCCAGAAACCCCACGCGAGGACGCGTGAGTTGTCAAGATGGCCGTGTCGGAGATCGAGCCGCCGCGTTGATTCATTTGTGGTCCGGTCCGGTCTCCAACGCCATCTGTTAGCGAATTAAGGAGTGTGTAGTTTGTAAGAAACGTCAAGTAGACAAATGTCATTGTCACTTGAGTGATAGTAGTAGGAAACGTCGAGTAGACAACTGTCATTGTCTCTTGGGCATGGTCGAGACAGAGTGTCAGAGAGGTTAGGTCGGACGGTGAGGCACGTTGACTTTGTTGGCGACTTCCGAGCAGAGCACTGGTCCCGTCTGGCCTCTGTCTTGAACTTGCCGCGTTTCACTATTAGCGGTATTGTACGTAGCGAAGTGATCAATCAATAAACATCTGGACTACACATACGTTGCATTTCCTTATTGTGAACTTCGAGGCATGTCTGACGCTCCGAACGGCAGGTCTCGGGACCCTTCCCCGTCATATATATATTTTTTAAGAACTTTTGTACACATGTAAGCAATTAACCATTGAGTATTGAGTAGGGATTCATTGTTTATTTCAGAATATCTATTGTCAGTCTACTCTGTCCTGTGTTTCGCACGTCTTCCAATATGTACGCCCTTCCACATCATATTATTCAGTTATCTCATTACATTACTAACAATTGCAAAAATATTCTCGTAATATCATAAGCATCATAGTTTAGATGACTGCGATTATAATTATGTGACTGGGACTGGCAATGCGACATGATGATAACATCTGTCTATTGTCTCAGCACCTCCGAGAATTAAGCTCGAACTTGATAATCTGTCTTTGTAACCTTGGAGAACAGAAGGTCATGTGAAATTTTAATAAACGAATTAACAAGGTTGTTGTTTCCATATCTAACCTCTGTCTGGTCATTGACTTTCTTAGTTTATCATTTTGTTTGTTCTAAATGCCTGTCTTGAATATTGCTTTCATTCTCAAGTATCAACACAAACGATACTACTATTATAGTTTATAGATTTGTACCGACAAAATACCGTTACACGATTACTCACTATTTCAAAGTATCGGATGTTTCGTTAGTGAGTATGTTGTTTTGCTTATTCGTTTGTGTTTACGGTATTTTTTGCGGCCGCACGCTTTCATACATTTTCTCGTTGGTTTCCTCTCGCTGAGCTGCGTAATTTGCATTCATTTATTTACGCCACTCCAGTTGTTTGTGTTCGACCATTCATACGTTTTGCGCTTTCGTTTTATGTACTGTCAATTTTGTTGATCCATTCAGATGTCACTTCTTCTCTACAATTTTCGTGTTCTTTGTTGTGCGCTCGGTAGATCTGACTTGTGATACACACAATGATTTGATACGTCTAACTTTAAAGTGAGTAAAATAATATCTACTTGGTCCTGGGAAAAACCAGGACCAAGAAATTAACGAATTTCTTGAAGCCCATTAAATAACCTGATCCTAGAACTGTTCCGATCGTTATTATGATGCAATAGTTCCATTTACCAAGCACAATTAAAATCAAGTTTTTGCGTAACCTTGCTTTTTCTGTGGTTTTCTAGGCGAAACAACTTCACGGTACGTGACAATAGTTTACTGGGCAATTTATCTTTTGCATCTATTTAACTTTCACTGTTTTTATAAGGTTGTTTTTATGGAATTAAGAAATTATTGCTTTTTAGAAATTATTCAAATAAGTTACTTTTCCTCTGGCTTTTGAAATTTAGATACTTTCAAATGGTGGTTAACCTCTCGTCCATTATTTCAGTAGCTGATTAAGATTCCTATTTTCATGTCATTAAATTCTAGCGCCTGTGTCTTTGCACGCATTTTTCGGAAAAAAAATCCTATTATGTTACTCTAAGTGCAAAATTTCAGTTCGATGCATATAGTAACGTTGTTTTTGGCGAAAAATCTTCACAATGGCACGATCATCTTTCTAATATTAGTAGGATAAGATAATGGGATTTCGTATTTATAACAAGTACATATTTTACTTATTTCTCTTCAGTACTCAAATATAGTTTTACGAGTGTTGTAAAACCGTAGGTACAAGTTTATCCTCTGATCAATCAAGGAAGTGTTTGTTGTTACTTCGTGTGTATTCATCAGATACTCATGAATTCATTGTATTAAGTCAATGCTTCCACTTGTTATTATCATTTTTTGCTTCCGCCAATTCATCTCCGGAACGACCAGAATGTTATGTTTTATTGTTACGCAAAGATGAAAGTGTTACAGTATGCTTGTTGGCATGAAAGTGAGTTAATTACATACAGACATACATAAATACCGTTTAAAATTATTAAGTTGCCGTAATATGTTAAATTCTAGGATCATGTTTGCGACGCTCTTTGCTTAAGTCATCAGCTGTTCAGAATCGAGGTTTTTAACACCTTTATTCAAATAATAATAGATTGCTCTTCTTTGGCAATGACGTTACGTACCTTACTTAAAAAATGGGTTTAGAACACCTCATTTCAGCATATTCAATTTCTACCTCTGAATTTCCTTGTTCCTTAGAAGTTTCGTAGACCATATAGATTTCATTACGTTGGCAATGACAACTTTTTGCCTATCCATGTTATAGAGTTCTTATGGGCTATTTCATTTTTATGGTGAGGGTGCAGCGATGGTACTGTTTTATTATTCTCGTCTCCCATCCTGTCTGAAATCCTTATAAATATGCATATGTGTTATGTCTGTCTGTTATTATAATTGCTTTAACATCGCAGCTGTGTTAATGGCTATGCGGAAGTATTGTGGCTCTGTGACGTGCGGTAATTATGCAAAATATCTTAATTTGGATCACATTATTGCAACCTGTCTCTATAAGGTGGTTCTTTGGTGACTTAGTTCAAGTTTCTGATGTAAGTAACATGTTTGTTGTAAATAAGAAAATAAAGATCTTAGAACCGAATTATGACATTTCACATACCTTTTTGTGTTCGCGTATTCGTCTTTTTTGCCTATATATGTATACGTTGATGTGAAGTTACTCTATTTGAAAATACCTATTCGGCTATTTTTCACAAATAATACGAATACGCAAATACATGAACTTTCGTATTCGCTGGATTGTCGGTTTTTGATCACAGATCAAATAATTTATTATCTAAAATTATCTTGAATATTCGGCATACCTATTCGTTTATCACGATGTACGGACGGTGTGTTCGAGTTATTCGGACTTTTGCACTATAAGTTAATAGTTGAATAAAAATAGTAAAAAACGCAAGTACCAACGACGTGAAAATAAGTTTAATCATTGACAACAGCCAATTAAGACGCTGCGACCGCCGCCCAAAACTATGTTGGAAATGTAATGCAAGGTTTTATTTACTTTCATTCTGATGCGTCAGCTAATTAATTATATTTGGCATTTACATGTTTTTCGTCACACATTCCCTCTACTTGAAATTCAGCTAGGAGGACATCATCATCATAGTTGTTTTGTACTTTTGTTTTCCCCTATTTTGTCATATCAACGCATCAGCGCGTCTATCGACCACAGTAGCACCGCATTGCCCCGTTCAAGTAGGTAGCTACTCAAGCTAGGGCGGTGTTCCCCGATGAGCTTGTGGTTTCTGCAATTCACTCGGAATTTCCGATAGCCAAGTGGAATCCTGTCGTAAAATTATATGGCTTCGTGGTAATAAGATATGAGAAACTACGATTTCCTGCAAGAAATTGTAGAGAAACCTAATTTATGAGCTATTTGGTTTTAATTGAGAGTGAAAATGTAATACTAAGAAGTACGTAGACGTTGATCTTATAGATAATCTCGTATAAATTCAATTTATTAAAAATAGAATCACGCAACTGCAAGTCCAGATGGAGGTTCCCTTTCCTAGTAAAATGCTTAGTAGTTCCGAAATGTGTGTATTTGGTCCAAATTTTAAAAAATCCTGTTTTCAAATTCGCAACGATGACTGAACTGAACAAGCTGCAGGAATATCGAATTGCTTTTGCTTATACCAACTCCGACTGTTATATGAAAGACAATTACCTTTAAACTTTACGCCTTCACTTTTTGTCTTACAATTATTTATAAGATATTGTGAAAACGTTAAGGTGCAACGTAACGACCGAATTGTCGTTCGTGAGCTAATAAAGGACGTAAAACTATTTATCTGGTCGCAAAATTAATTGTACGCAGAAATTAAAGATACCATCAAAAAATTTAAACAATTTGAAAGTAGTATTTAACTGCAGGCTGGAAAATAATCTACAGAAATGACATAATTTATTTTTAGCATTTCACTGGAATTTATTTCAAGCTCGGTCCCCTAGAGTTGTTCCACCATAAATATTCATTCTGTTCTATTATTTATGGAATTGAAATACTAATCTTTTGTTTCTTCCACAGTAAACCATGACGATCGACAAGCAGCTGGTATGGGTGCGGGACGGCGGCGAGGGGTTCATCCTCGCGCGTCTGCACGAGCTGATGGGGGAAGAAGTAGACGTCTTTCCTCTGGACAACAAGCATCCGAGGCGGGTCTGCAGCTTCGAGGACATATTCCCTGCAGGAGACCCGGCTAAGGATGTTGATGATAACTGTAAGTTAAAATCTTTGCTATTGCAATAGGCACAGGAGCTGATGGGCGAAGGAGTAGACGTCTTTCCTCTGGACAACAACCATCCGAGGCGGGTTTGCAGCTTCGAGGACATATTCCCTGCAGGAGACCCGGCTAAGGATGTTGATGATAACTGTAAGTTAAAATCTTTGCTATTGCAATAGGCACACGAGCTGATGGGCGAAGGAGTAGACGTCTTTCCTCTGGACAACAACCATCCGAGGCGGGTTTGCAGCTTCGAGGACATATTCCCTGCAGGAGACCCGGCTAAGGATGTTGATGATAACTGTAAGTTAAAATCTTTGCTATTGCAATAGGCACACGAGCTGATGGGCGAAGGAGTAGACGTCTTTCCTCTGGACAACAACCATCCGAGGCGGGTTTGCAGCTTCGAGGACATATTCCCTGCAGGAGACCCGGCTAAGGATGTTGATGATAACTGTAAGTTAAAATCTTTGCTATTGCAATAGGCACACGAGCTGATGGGGGAAGGAGTAGACGTCTTTCCTCTGGATAACAACCATCCGAGGCGGGTCTGCAGCTTCGAGGACATATTCCCTGCAGGAGACCCAGCTAATGATGTTGATGATAACTGTAAGTTGACGCCCATGCTCTTGCAACAGGTACACGAGCTAATACTGGTAGAGGCAAATGTCTTTTCGTTGCATAACAAGCATCCGAGGCCGGTCTACAGCTTTAAGGACATTTTCCCTGTAGGAGATAGTCAGATAGTCAATTTATGGGTAAAGTAGATATTATTTACAAGTCGAGATCCGGTCAAGGAGTAAGTAGGTAAGTCAGTCCTTAGAGGTTTACGAGCAATCCAGAAATCAATCAATTATATTTTACGTGCTTCAGCCCGCGGGCGCGGCTTCTATATCTGGGTACAACATCATCAACGTCAATCACTATCATAGGATACTATTGATGTTGTACCCAGATATAGAAGCCGCACTTTTGTTAATTAAAGTAAGAGTAGGTATAGATAGACCTACTCTTACTTTAATTAACAAAAGTAACTCTGTCTGTTATCTTTCCATGGATTAACGACGCGGCGGAAGTTTATGAATGGACGAAGGATTTTAGTAAAATTAAGAACATTTCGCTAGTTTTAACCCTGAAAATGCGCGCTAAGCCTTGGGTCTGAGCTAGTGTATAACACTAACTCAGATCAGATAAAAATGTATTCAGTAAGGGAATGTCGGATATTGTTATTTAGTTCAGTCTAGCATCCATAAAACCCATTTTTAACAGTTGAAGGCTATTAAATCCCTTATCCTATTTCTGTAGCTAATTATGTGATTTCATTCCAGGTGAGCTCATGTTCCTGAACGAAGCGACTCTACTGGATAACATCCTGACACGATACAAGAAGAACAAGATTTACGTAAGTACTTAACCTGGTTACCTAATCTGTAACCCGGTGTAGAAGGAAAGACAGAAAGAAAATAAATGATTTCTTTTTCTTTTTTTATTCTAATTTAATTAGGGACTTTGAGTCTAACAGTGACTAAGTCAGTCCCATAGGATATCTTAAAACTAGTTAATCAATATTTACAAGTATCTTATTATGTGGACTCATATAGAGTAAACGCTTGTTTTTGTGTGGTCTTTAGGCACTTTACTACTAACTTGGTAGTTAAAAAACTACCCAGTTACACTTATTTAGCTAATTATGTAGTATGTTTAATCAATAGAAAGTTGAGCTCTCAGTTTTAAATGTTCATTTTTCAACACTTTTTCACCTACCCTCAGTTACCGTATGGCACACAAACTGCCGAAGAGCCTGTATATATATCTATCTATCTATCTAAGTAGAGTGTTAGTAATATAAATATTTATTCGGTGGTAGAGTTTACAAACCAATAAGCGGTACATATACCGCTTTGGCCTTATTTTTCAAAGAACAACAGATTTATATATAATATAAATAAATGAAAACTATAATTTAATACAATATTAACTGCATTAAAACGCACACAACAATCGACATTATCTTGAAAATCTGATAAAATACATGATTGTCGCCGGCGATTTCAATGGGCTATTGAATTTATTACACAAAGTAATAAGCCGTAATGTAAAGCCATATCAATGAAGTAGGTACTATATTTGATGTTTGGTACAAGAAATTGAAAAGAAAAACTATAGCACATTTTACACTATGAGTTATATTTTAGCATCCCATTTCCAAAGAATCAAATTGAAATTTGACTGATCTAAGGCCTGTATGTATATGCAAGCTTGCTCTGTCGATCGATCTATCATCATCAATGGTCTTCAACGTTTCGTATTTCGAGCGAAGTGCGGTTAGAATCGAACTTAGGTTCTTCAGTAACGCTTTTCTATGACATAAACATCACTCAAGCATAGATCTATCACTGAGCAAGCTTTTATAATACGGGCCTAAGTGCAAGCAAAGCAAGTTAAATTTCAATTTTGTTTTTACAAGATATGCTTTGTAAGCCTAAAGAAATAATTTTTGACCTATGATTCCTGAAATGAATATAAATATAGTCTAAGATCCCTTGAAGAACGACCTTCACCGAGATGCTTATTTGATGAAACGTATTTTATATTAAATTTAATATATTTATAAATACATTGCATATCGGTTGCCCAACAATATGATTAATTAAAAATTTAAAAAATTTAAAATTTGGACCACCTTCACCGGTTTCCTTATTAGATAAATTCTATACCAATCGAAAGTACGAAGCCCATAGAATATGGAAACGTTCGTTTCCCTATTCTTTTCCAGTCACAAGTCTCGGGTTGCCAGCTCTAAACAGGTCAATCGATAGAGCATTTTGCACCGGTCTGCTTATTGAAAATTACATAAAAATAAAGATTATTTCATTATGAACACAATGGTGTTGGTTTGGTTGCGAAAAATCAGTCACGAAGTGAAATATTGCCAAGTTAAACCTTCATAAAACCGCGCGAATCGGCTTCACTACTACCAAGCACGCTGGGCATGAGTGCGTGTCTACTGGCCGCATACGTACACGGCGCGCGGCGCACAGTGGTGTATTTGATCTCAAAACATGGACAAAAATATTTTACTTGTTATTTTACTATTAATGGCTTATTAAGCAATATACTAGTTAGAATTTCGAGAAAAACATGGAAATGGCCAATTTTGGTGGCCATTTCTATGTTGGTGGTGCTGTTGTATGAAAGTTTAATTAAAAAGTCGCGTGTTACTCTGATTATGCTATTAAAACATTACTATATTTTATCAAAATAAGGAATAATTAGTATTAAAAACCGATTATATGTATATATTGTACATACCTTGTTCTTAAAGAACCATGATATTTTTTTCCCCAAAAACACTTCGCTCATTCAAAATATCACACAACGTGATGAAAAAATACGTTGCCGAGAACTGAGACGCGCCGAAATGCTAAGTTCCGACTGACACTACCTACGTTGAGCACGTCAACCATTTGTGGATAATAAATCCGGATTGCGATGCAGAATTTATGTACCTGATTGGGGATATCCTTTACCTTTGTAATTATAAACAATAGTAAATTTGATTTTAGGCCAGATTTTGAGATCAAATACACCACTGTGCAGCGAGACAGGTTAAAACCAGTTTACGCGGGCTCAGCCGTGGACAAACTCAGGGGTGGCGCAGTGCGATGGGAATGCGACGCACGTTGTTTGTGTTTGTTTTGTTAGCTGCAAGTTATAATATTTTAATGTGCAATATTATTATGTAATAATGGTTGTTTATTGTACTGTGTGTATGAATAATATGAGAAAAACCAAAATATATCATACTTTAACTATCCCAAGGAGTACGATATAGGTAAGTAAATATTTGATTATTACCTTTTCAAGTAAGTAGGTACCTTTATCTTATTGTAGAAGATTCGCGAATATTTCGATCTTGAAATAAATATTGTCAATGTTGGCAATGAAATACTTAAGCGTACTTACATTAAATATTGTAAATTTTATATGCCTTGTGAGTGTTTCCCGTTAGATTATCTACTTGAAAAAACTTTATGTTAGATTCAGAATTTATCACACCATTAAAAGAAACATTAAATTATTAAAAAACAAAAATTATTAGAGTAAGTAATTTGTTAAGTATTACCTATTACTGAACAATACTGAATAATAAACTATTTAACAAATGTTTTGTTTAGTATGTCTTCACCTATTGTGACAACCCTACCAAAGTAGGTAACAATTTTGCGTGTCTTAGGAAGCTTTGTCTGATATTGCTGAGAGTGAATATGTGCGACTGAGAGGTCCCAACCAACCATCCTATGCGATAGAAAAGGACACAGCATAGCAGCTGTTTGAAGTCCGTCCATTTAAAGAAAGAGAGAGCGTATGCTATTTGTTCTTGAGAATGAAAAGGTTAGCGATAGACTCGAGTTTGCCGTGCATCATTTTGGAGTAGATTGTCGCTATAGTTGCAATTGAACAAACGTGGTACTATTTATTGTTGAAAAAAATGTCAAAAAAGTGTTGGGACACTTGACTTTATACACAAAAATTGTTGGATGATTGGAAAATTTAGAAGGTTAAATTATGTACCTAAGTAGGTACTAGGTACTGTACTGATGGAATCCTTCATTTAGCTTTTCATACACGCACTGGACTTCTTGTTCTAACTGTGATGAATTAATAGAATAGGTGTTTGTTTTTTCTCCATAAAGGTTACTTACCTGAATATTATAATATTACTTATAATAAATTTAGTATGAACATTGAACATACCTACCTACCGTCTTTTATTTGTAGTTGGTTCCTACCTACCTACACATGTCATGTTTTTTTTATAATATTATAGAACTAATACCTAGAGTAGGGAATAAGTTTACCTGTGCTATTTATGTAAGTATATTATGTACCTACGTACAATCAATAATATTATCCAAACAACGCAAACCTATGGGATGAACAGGAAATAGGATGTAATAGGAATTTGTTGAATCAGGATTTGGTTTATAACAGCATTTTTATGAAATGGGAAAAGCATTTGGTTGTAAATAAAATTGTGTGTAATGAACCAGATCGATGAATCCACGCTCCTGCATAGCGCGACCTCACTAACTATGTATATAAAAACCTAACTACTATTTTTATACTGTATTTACACTCCAGTCCAGTAGTCGACACGTACTATGTGATATTCTGTGGCGCGCGCGATACAAAAAACGAGCAATATTTCACTTTTCAAAATTCGGTACCGGACTTCGTGACTGATTTTTCGCAACCAAACCAACACCATTGTTTTCATAATGAAATAATCTTAATTTTCATGTAATTTTCATTCAATAAGCAGACCGGTGCAAAATGCTCTATCGATTGACCTGTTTAGAGCTGGCAAACCGAGACTTGTGACTGGAAAAGAATAGGGAAACGAACGTTTCCATATTCTATGGGCTTCGTACTTTCGATTGGTATAGAATTTATCTAATAAGCAAACCGGTGAAGGTGGTCCACATTTTTATTTTTTTAAATTTTTTATTAATCATATCCTTGACTAAAATTTGTTGGGCAACCGATATGCAATGTATTTATAAATATATTAAATTTAATATAAAATACGTTTCATCAAATAAGCATCTCGGTGAAGGTCGTTCTTCAAGGGCTCCTATACTAATAGAGATCATGTAAATTTCATTCGATAGAGAAATAGATCCGTACGCGGCGCGGGCGCGCATATCCGCGTGACACGTAGACTAAGAATACTCTGTTTCGGCGTGACAGGATAAAAGCCCTTATGTCACTGTCAACGTGTGTACAGAAACGAATTAGAAACTCCGGGTTCTTACGAGGAGGCGGGCCTACCTGTAAAAATAACAGGAAGTAAAAACATACCTATTTCGTTTACTTTCAGACGTACGTAGCAAACATTCTCCTCGCCGTGAATCCGTACGAAGACATCAAGGATATGTACTCGTCTGCAACCATCAAGAAGTACCAGGGAAAGTCTCTCGGCGAGCTGCCGCCTCATGTATTTGCTATCGGTAGGTTTTTGATAGGAACAACCAGACCTAAGGGTCGTATCTGATGGAGACAAATATCTAATATCTTCCTAGCACCCCCGTTACCGTGGCCGCTACCATGGCCAGGAATAGCGAGGCCGCCAGGAACTAAGGGCTATCTCTTGGCTGATCTCATCATGGGGGTGTTAATGCCCATAATCCCCACGCTGGGCATGCGGGTTGGGGATCGTAGTGAGTACACAATGCATGAAACCCTGTTAAACAATTTTCTTGGTTAAATATTTTTAAACTTACGCTATCTGAACAAATAATTGTAGCATAATTAAGGTGCTAATTACAAAATATGAAGCGACCTGCAGAAGTAAAATACTGAGATAGAGAGTAAAATAAACTAGATGTATGTAAATATATTCGAGAAAATCAATTACTTGTATTTCTACTCTTAATATAGTGATTGTTTCATCATTTCAGCCGACAAATCATTCCGCGACATGAAATCCCTCAAGCAGTCCCAGTCCATCATCGTGTCTGGCGAGTCCGGCGCGGGGAAGACAGAGTCCACCAAATACATACTGAAATACCTCTGCGACCTGTGGGCCAAGGGCGCAGGGCCTATCGAGCAGAAGATTCTGGATGGTAAGTGATACTTTACACTAAGCCAAAGTCCGGAGCCACTACCGCTGGTAGTGGTAACGTTTGTAGCAAAAGACAAAAAATGAGGCTAGATCGTTATGTCTGCCCATAAAAACTTAGTCGCAGTGCCTTCAGTTATTCCGTGATCATGGCGCATGAAACTGTGCCGAAATATTGGATAACTCAAAAATCAAATCATGGTAAATATCCCGTTATAAGGTGACTTTTGTGTTAATAACCATGATAGTTTCAAAAGTTTTGAATGTAATATGGATAAGGAAGACTACCAGAAGAATTGAAGGATTTGAATTATAAATAAAATAAATAAATAAATAATGCTTATCTAGCCCCATGGTAAGCAGAGCTTGTGTTATGGGTACTAGATAACTGATATACATAATACAATATATTACATAGATAGATATTTTTTATTATACAATAGAAAATGACCAGAACACCCGGAACAAATATCTGCAGATCGTACACACAATTGTTCCGAAGCGGGAATCGAACCCTGCGTCGCAGGCGGACCTTCGCCCACCGCGCCACATCGGTCGTGAATGGAAACTTGATTAAGAAAAAGTTAGATATTTGGTTACTTGCAAATTGTTTTTATAATGTAAAAGAATACTTAAATTTTAAGAAAATGAATTATGTAGCGATGTTGTTTATACTTAATAAAGACATGTTTAATATTTGAACACCTGCTTGCGGGTCGAATACATTGACATTACATAGCTTTAAGATCTTGACATGTAATTATTGCATTCTGCAAAAAATTGATTGATTGATTGATTGTAGATTGAAGAGGCAAAATTATACGCATTTTAGTGAAAATAATATATTTTTATAGAAAATTGTAATAAGAGCTTCAATAACAATAGTACAAAAGAAATGTTGTCAATATACGAATCATTGATTTAGATTAACTTCTCAAAGGGCCTCTGTGCTGTTGGTTTCGGCCCCACGCAAACCTTCCAAAGGACCGGGTCACTTTATGGCCCGAGATCATGGCAAATGAGAGGCATTGAGTGGAATAACTATTTCGTGGCATTTGGTGTGGCAGTCGTTGGTACTTCGTCGTAGTAGGAGTTCACAATTACAGCGAAATAAAAAAACACTGAAATAGAAAGAAACGAATTTTACGAAAACTAATTTAATTTGAAAACCATAAATCTGTTTGTATTTTATTACTTGTGAGGGCACGCTGTACAAAGTGGATTTTTGAGAAGGGAGTGGATGGCAAATCAGAAACCATGATAGTTGGAGAAAAGTAGTGAAAGGAGTGAGATGAGCTCAATTTATGAAACAATAAATACTGCTTAATATATTTTTGAGAAGGGAGTGGATGGCAAATCAGAAACCATGATAGTTGGAGAAAAGTAGTGAAAGGAGTCATGAGCTCAATTTATGAAACAATAAATACTGCTTAATATATTTTTGAGAAGGGAGTGGATGGCAAATCAGAAACCATGATAGTTGGAGAAAAGTAGTGAAAGGAGTCATGAGCTCAATTTATGAAACAATAAATACTGCTTAATATATTTTTGAGAAGGGAGTGGATGGCAAATCAGAAACCATGATAGTTGGAGAAAAGTAGTGAAAGGAGTCATGAGCTCAATTTATGAAACAATAAATACTGCTTAATATATTTTTGAGAAGGGAGTGGATGGCAAATCAGAAACCATGATAGTTGGAGAAAAGTAGTGAAAGGAGTCATGAGCTCAATTTATGAAACAATAAATACTGCTTAATATATTTTTTTCGGAATATATCATTCAAGTTTACATAATTATTTTACACACAAATGCGACCGTCTTCAAGTGCTGCGCCATTTTGTTACAGTGTTGTCTTAGTCCTTGTTAATGAAAAATCATGAAATTCATTTGTGATAGTTTTTTTTTATTTAGGATAAACTCTATTAAAATACAGGTACAATAATTATCATCCTGTATAAAAACTGTTCCCAATTAAGCAATTATTATACTAAAAAAAAACTACGTACATTATCCCTGAAGGACAAACATCTACAATAATCTAAATTTTATCTAAGTAGGTATACTTAAAATATCATGGACTCAAAAACCGAAGTTCGTACTCGGTTTTTGAGTACATGGTATTATGATTATTGATTACTAGCTGTTCCTCGCGGTTAAATTTTGACGCGCCTAGAAATGTGAAATTCGAAAACGTTAAATTCGAATTTCATATTTCTACGAGGTAAAGAGAATATAAAAAATATAGCCTTTGTCACCCGGGGATAGTGTAGCTTCCCAACGGTTAAAGAATTTTTAAAATCGGTCCTTTAGTTTCGGAGCCTATTCAAAACAAACAAACAAAAAATCAAATCTTCCTCTGTGTTATATTAGTATAGATATAGATTGGGACTAATGAACATTTGAAAACTATCCTCTGCCCGCGGTTTCGCCCACAACCACGTGGATAAGTCCCAGAAATTTCTACTTTATGAAAAAACTTACATACCTATAAACGACAGTATTCCAGTCGTTGCATTGTGTGTTGATGTTTCATCTGTTCCACATTCGTCGTGAACAAAAACAACCACCACATTTATAAGAAAATAAATCAAATATGCAGGGAGCGTTGCCAAAACTACGTATATGTACCATTTGAGTATATGAGCTTTATTCTGAAAAATATACAACAAATCAGTTCGTTAATAGTCTTAAATACGTCTCTTGTCCGTTATGCAACGTTGGCTATATTAAAATGTTTTTAAACTTGCGCGATCAGAACACATAAGTACTATTTTAACTGGTATGAACTTTATCGTGTGTATTTACCTATTTTTCCTGACGTTTCAACAGGTTTACACACTGTCGTAGTGAAAAATAGGTAAATACACGCGATAAATGCCGTTAAAATAGTACTTGGTTTTATTTGTTTCCTTTCTTGTATTTTGTGTTTATCATAGTGTGCAATATATATATTGTTTTGTATTGTCTCTTTTATAAGGACCCTCTTTATTTTACCCGACTACCAATGTAGGGGGGTATGTTAAACGATTTTACTAATTTAGGAATAACTAGCAGACCTTCCCGGCTTCGCACGGTTTTAGTACGGATCCCTAATTTTCTTGAAAATATAATAATGTATAGCCTAAGTTCACCGGGGATAGTGTAGCATCCCAACGGTGAAAGAATTTTTCAAATCGGTCCGGTAGTTTCGGAGCCTATTCATTACAAACAAACAAAAAATCAAACCTGTCCTCTTTATAATATTAGTATAGATGAGTGATATAGAAATTGGCTATGTTTTATCACGGACAAAGCCGCGAGCAGAAACTAGTTTTGGAATAAAAACGCACTTCAGAAACAACTCACGGAAAACACTCCGTACAGCAATGCGATACTAGCGAGGAATATTGCTAAACTAACAATAAACACTATTGCTATACCGCACTTTACTATAAATAATTCCGAATTGCGTTCACATTCACCTTCGTAGTGGGATGATGGATATATAGAAATCTGAAATAAAAGATAAAATATGTATTTAGGTAATAGAAGCGTTTTACCTGAAATAAAACGCATATTAAAATACTTACCTCACTGGAAGCTTTTATAATGAGAGGGCACATCCGTTTCCGTCGAATTTGACTACTTTTTACCAGTAACATTGGTAGTACATCCGGTCTGAAGGGCGACACCTAGCGGCCGCGCGCCATTTTTTAGTTTACGTAAAATGGACAGCGCCATATTTTCTTATTGGCTAAATTTCACCAGGCAGAATTAAAAGCAAAGCTTCCAGTGAGGTAAGTATTTTAATATGCGTTTTATTTCAGGTAAAACGCTTCTATTAAATTACTAGACCGTCACTGGAAGCTTTTATAATGAGATCTGTTTGTTTTCGCCTGGTGTCGCCACTTGTATAGTTTGAGGGAATAGCGCCAATGTGATAAGATATTACATTATCAAACAACAGAATGTCAAACAAATAAGTTTTTAGAAAAAGCACTTTATGTTCTCTAACTTTTGTTGAACTATTAGTATGACACTCTTTATGTAAACAAGAATCGTTTTGTTCAAACTTTATAAAAATATATTTTATATAATTATGACTTGTAAGCTCCGAACAGCTTAAATAGACACAAATTAATATTTCAGCGGACATAAATTTAGTGTTTAACATTTATTATTTCTCGCTATAAAATTGACGGCCCGTCAATCCCTCATCCTAAGATATCGCTCCTGATACCAGCTTATTTAAAAATAGGATTTTGAACCACCCTGCAACGACAGTAGGTACATGAAGCTGGCTTTGCCGCTCTTAGGCTTAGTATTTCTGACACAGCTATATACATAATTAATTCATAACACTTTATTCCATTTAACCTCTGTCATAATTGGAACCAAGTCCAAGAACCAAAGTATGCTCTTACCCGAACAGAGCAAGATAAATATCACGGTATGACGAGATATTTAAAAAATATATATGTATATATATATTGTACAAAATATTTGTATTATATAGATTATATTTGGTTTACTCGCATCTCAAAGACGAGGTTTAAATTATCTATAGGTTTTTCAAAGCAAGTGCTTCAGAAAATGATTAAGTAAAATAAGAGCACTCTAATAGCTAGAAGTGTCTACGTTACATAACGTTAAAAACAGATGTATGTACTGCATGTTTATTTATGTTTCAAATATAAATCTGTTTAAGACAGGGCCAATGATGCACCTGCACGGTTTTTGTATCGACATCATTAGCATCAGCATTAGACCATGAAGTCGAACGTTTACAAGCTAACTCATTACTCACATAATAATTATATAGCAAGTATAAGACGACAAATTGTCAAGTGTTCCATATTATACTTGTTACAGTTTTCAAATACTTGTTACAGTTTCTCAGCGCTAATGGAGCCGCTAGCACTCTGGCTTCGAAGTCCGCGCGTCAATACTTTTTTCTGTCGAGGAAATACTCATCACGTACTTATTATATTCCTTGATTCAGATAATTCGATAATATAGGGATAAGAAATGGTAGTAGAAATACCTATGCTATTGGGCGATTCCAAGAACACTGAATGCGTCGTAATACTTCATTTTTCAGATCTCGCGCGGTCTTCGAGAAAAATAGATGAATAACATCAGAGTATGAGAGCTCCCTGCTTTGCAAAGTTTACAAACGTTGACAGTAGATGCCACTGGGAGTAAAAGATAATGAGACAAGGTTGCTTACTCTTTTGCAGAGGAACTAATACCGTATGATTGTCACACTGAGCTGTGAGCTGCGCGTGTTGTATTTCTATGCCTGGCTTAGAAGTATATACATATAATATTTTATTCTTAATTATAGCGGAGGAGTAACTTTTATCGTGAGCAAGTGCTCACGATTCTTGCCTTGTACTCCTTATAAACATGATGTATGAAGCATCTATTACCAGAATTTGTTTAAAGTGCATTATGCTTATCAAACTGTTTATTTTGTAAATTAAGTTTAAAGTAGGTAGGTCTACCATAAACTTTTCAGCGACGAATTGTCAACTGTCGATGTTAAAACCTGTGACAGCAGCCAGCAACGACAAACCATATGAATTTTAGAAGGCCACTATTTTTTCCTATTTTTAGTTAGATTTGTAGAAAACGAAATTAAAAACGTCTGAGCGAATACGATTTATTTTCTGACGATAATAATAGTATAAAACTATGGCATGGATTTTGACTGCCCCAGGGCTTCCACAATAAAACAACCTTAATTATCTCTATCTGCAGTTTGGGAACCGGATTCTCGAGATTTAACTTCCCACCTAGGTACGTAAGTATTTATATCTAATAACCATGATAGTTTCAAAAGTTTTAATGTAGGTGTTTGGATCAAGATTGTGCTCGCGAAGCACTTGTTTATTTGTTTATTTATTTCCACCGTAGGTACACAATGTTACACTTGATGTCGTTAAATACTATTTTAAAAGACAAATTACATTTTTATTATAACACACACTAACTTTTGACAAAGGAAACACCATAGGACATTGTGCAAAAAAAAAAAAAAGCAGACAGACATGCCTTCTTTAAAAAATTAAAATAAATTATGGTATCAGTTAAATGGAATAATAAATTAGATAAAATGTCAAAGTAATCTGCTGTATAAGGGCATTGTCAAACTATACTAATGATATTGTACAAAAGTAGATAATATACAAGTAAAATACAATGAAATAATGTCAGGAAGATTTAAATTAATGCTGCTGTATAGGGGCATTGTCAAGGAACTAAACATAAATACAATTATACAATGAAATAGGTACACAGTCAATTAAAAAATAATAATAAATAATACTACATCAGGGAATAAGTCGAGATTGCTAGGATTCTCATATTCCAGTTTTGGGGCAGTATTTGGGCCACCCTATTCCTTTTGATAAAAGGATTTTGCTGTTGGGTATGAATACTATAAAGTTATTCTGAAGTGTAGCCTAGTGAAAACTCTAACAACTCTAGGCGCAGAAAGCGGCCGTCATAATTACTGGTGTAGAATAAGGCTGCGAAAGGACTTGCATAACCAGACTTGTGGTTGCAGAAAGTTTAGGAAGCATCAAGTGAAAAGGTTTAGTCATAAATAACATGCTCGCTTCAATACTATAATATATACTCCGCGGTTAAAAATGGGATGGATGGACCGATCCGTCAGATAATGGAACTAAAACCTTATATAAGATATAAAACTCTGGTAGCTGGAGCTACTTTTAAAAAACCTTATTTTACTATGCTGAATTATTTCAGACCTTTTCAATGATATCGCAAGGGTTTGCGAACTAACAAATGTGCTGGACTCATTGATTAGTGTCTACTAGAAGTATTAGAGCGTCCTATAAATAAAAATAAAATAAAAAAAATAAAATCTCTTTATTTCGGATATCCATGGATCCATATCTGTAAGTATTAGTAAACACACAAAAATATAATTATAGAGGGTTAGTAGGATCTTAAATTAAATTATAATATAATTAATTAAGTTATAATATAACATAAGCATGTCTCTTTCCCAGAGTGATCCCTATAAGAAAGATATACTTGCCGGGATCACTCTGCGAACGAGACATGCCCACAGCGGGGATGAGTATCTATCCGCTATGGTTTTCAGGATGCTGTTGTGGCTGTCCCGCACTCTGCGAATCAGGGATGCAGTTTTTTTGCGAAAGATGGCTTCAAAGCCATCTGTTTGATACTCTGCAAACATCCCCGATGCACTGCAGAAGCGGGGCAACCCCAACATCATCCTGAAAATATTATTATATTGGATACGTAGGGTCGCTAATGAGTTTTTGGTGTGACTAACCCACAAGCTTCCCGTGTACAGGTTTTGGCAGTAGGCTTTGAAAAGAGTTACCTTTACTTGCTCTGTACATCGGGAAAACCTGCGGGCCAGCATATTACCTCTAACTGCCAGCGCCCTACGTTCCCTTTCAATATCAGCATCGTCTTTAAGATTGTCGGAAATGATATGTCCAAGATATTTAAATTTATTAACTTTTTTAACGTTCATTCCATTTAGGTAATATTATAGGTGTTCTTATCTGGACCATTTCCGGCAGACTCAAAGACCATGTATTCTGTTTTTTTGACATTTTATATCAGCCCATGGTCAACAGCGTATTGCTCACAGACTCCCAGCAGTTCCTGTAGGCCACCCACCGTGGGGCAGAGCAGCACCATGTCGTCCGCGTAGCTAATAGTATTTATGCTTTCGCCATCTATCCGACATCCGACATGCATGCTGCTCAGCCTCACGATGAGGTCATTAACGTATATATTGAAGAGCAGTGGAGACGTCAGCCCCCCTTGTCTCACGCCGCTCTCCAGCACATACGCCTCAGATAGTGAGTCAGCCCACTTCACAAAATTGGTCTGGTTGGAATACCAATACCTTAACATATTAAGTATTTCCGTCGGCACACCCCTGTCTCTCAACTTTCTCCAAAGTACGTCATATGACACTAAGTCAAAGGCCTTGGATAGGTCAAGAAAACAGGCATGGACTGACGTCTTTCGATTTGTATAGTACTGAACAGTATGTTTAAGACTTACTATAGCGCTTTCTGTAGACAGTCCGGATCGAAATCCGAACTGCGCGTCATGTAGGTGTGCAAATTCTTCTAAGTAAGTGTTAAGCACACTGTCCAGGACCTTGGAATATATTGAATAGTCGTCGCTAACGAGATAGGACGGTAATTCCCCTTATCCGAGATATCCCCCGTCCTGTCCTTCACAATGGGCACTACGATGGTTTTCATTATGTCATGAGGTAAATGGGAATGACTAATGCACATTGAGAAGAACAGAGCCAAGACCCTCGGAAGGTGAACACCGGCATGTCTCAGATGCTCTACACTGATACCATCATGCCCGGGAGATTTGCCGCCGCTCATTTTCCGTAGGGCTCTTCGTACCTGCTTTGCAGTAATACAAATAAGTTGCCTCTCTCCCTGACATTCTGGATCATTCGAGTCTAGAGGTGCAGACGATGGACCTAGAGCAGAATGTACCTGAAAATGATCCCTAAATACATTGAAAATCTGCTCCGGTTCACTTTTTCCATCCACACTCACAGGGAGGCCAGGCTTAACATCAAACTTCCCCGTTGACTTCCAAAACTTACTAAAATCTTTGGCAACTCTATGTTTAGCTAAGATGTCCATTCTAAGTTGGTCCTGATTATATTGTTGGTCCTATACCCCTTCAAGTGTTGATTGGACTCCATGAGCTCTCTTTCACAAGTACCCCATCTGTTGAGTGGACTCCTGGAGTCCAATGTAGGTTGTGACGTATTTAGTGAACGTTTGTCGTCGTTTTCATATTCCTATACTGCTCTAAATTGCACAAAGTGTAGGGACCAAGACAAGGATGGCAATCCGACCAAAGTCCATTCACTGAAACGCACCTTCAACAATTGGTGGATTTTTCAAAAGTCGCCTTTCATTCTCGCAAGCGCGCCCGTTTTGTGAAGTTCGGTTTGGCTGTTTTTTTGTGAAAAGAAGTTGTGTTGTGATTGTTTTTCGACATTAAAACATGAGTGGGTAAGTAATAAATAGTTTTTAGTTCATAGATTGTGTATTTGATACAGATTTTAGACCTAAATAGTTTTTTCAACAAACATCGTTTGGCATTTTGCGGCGTCTTGTCGGCGTCATGCCCATACATTTTCGTTTGTTACTAATACAAAATACAAAAGTTATCGCAAACTGTTGTTATCACGCATATTGTTATGTATCTTTTTATTGTTACTAAGCTTATAATTTAACAAATACCACGGAGTCCTTGCGTAATATTGAAATAAAAATACCGCTCATCCCAAACAGAGCTCAATGAGCTCTCTCAACAAACAGGGGAATTGGGTTCAATGACACTCAACCGCCATTTTTTGTGAGCTTTGTTCGGATGTTGAATATTATGGATAAGACTAGCGTATATTCAATTTTAATATTTTTGATAACATATTTTTTTTGGAGATGTGCTTTTCATTCTTTTTTCTTTCTTTTGTAAGTTTTGTTATGATGAAAGATCAGTACGCGGATAAGAGTGCCTATATTAATATTTTTGGTAACGGTTTTTTAATGTTTTTGTTGCGTTTTCCTTTTTTTGCATAATTATTTAATTAATTATTTTTGGTCACGGTTTTTTAATATTGTAATTTTGTAGTTTATTTTCATTTCATGTACAAATTTAAATGCGACACTATTGGTCTTATCCATTCTATGATATCATGCTACTGTCCGTCCTTGTCTGTTGAGAGAGCTCTAGGAGTCCAATTTCTTAGAGAAATAGTTCCTTTTGGTTTTTGATTTTAGAAATATTTTACTAGGGCAATATGTCTTTTTATTGCTTTTTATGCTTATAGATTTGTAAATATCAACTCATTGTAGAATAATAGTTAAAATAAATTCAACAGTATTTATCCTGTGATCCAAACTTGGAGTGGATCTTTTCTGCGCCTTTTTTCAAGTGTTTTGTTTATTGTTCGATTTCTCGTAAACTAAACACTTCTAACAGTTGAAACTCTGTCTGTAACAAGTACGTGAACCAAACTATAATTTAAGATAATAAGCTAAGCCAATTGACCTAAAGTATTCTCAGAATTTAGGATGAAACAGATGCTGTTTTGTACCCGGCGCTCGGACCGCTCGGAATAAAACATGTTTTTGTAAGCCTTGTTTCGTGAAAAAAATGTATGGGAAGGTGTTTTTTTTATTATTTGTGAATGTGTATAATATATTATTGTATGTGAAATAAAAACTTTATGTACGAATAATTGGTTTTTTAAATTAAATACCACGACTTTTTTTGAATAAACTGGAATAAATTCGCTCATTCTGATTTCAAATTAGAATTTTTAATACATTGCAAGGTAATACAGGACCCAAACATTATTGATGTAATAGCTTATTTCATAGCGATTCCGATGATATAAGATAAACATACTAGCTTCCTACAAAAATGTAGAGATATCGTCATTTGAATCACATGCGCCGTTCTCGCGTGGGACCACCCAGAATTGCCTCCACAGATGTGCGATTTTATGCAAAATGGCCGCCACAGTTGAAGGGATACTATTGTTTAGTGTTTACTAGGAGCATTGAATCGTACTGTACGATTGTTTAGTGTCTACTAGGAGTATTGGAGCATCCTATACTATTGTTTAGTGTTTACTAGGAGCGTTGGAGCGTCCTGTACCATTGTTTGGTGTCTCATAGGAGCATTGGAGCGTCCTGTAACATTGTTACTGTCTACTAGGAGCATTGGAGCGTACTGTACCATTTTTAGTGTTTACTAGGAGCATTGGAGCGTCCTGTATCACGTCTTTGGCCGAGCTACGAGCCTCGGCCATGAAAGAAACCTCGCGAGTTCGCTGGTTCTTATTTTGGCTACTCCTAAGCTGACCTTAGTGGAGGTTATTATGGTCCCGCGAGGGTGTTATTGTTGGCATTGAAAGGAACCTTGAGGTCCTATTTGTGTGCCATAGCTCTGCCCCCGCGAGGGGCGGCTAAAACCTTGATTAGGTTTTCTGACCTTTAATTTATAAGTAGGTATTTGTAACGAAATAGCAAATGAATGTATATCTTAGGCATACATATTTTGCCTTGATTCCGGAAGGGGGCCTCGAGCTCCACGCGATGGACCTACTGGTGTGTGCAAGCTCATCCCTGCGAGAAGCCGTAAGAACCTTGATTAGGTTTTACCTGTACAAAAAGGTTTTACTTAATACCACCCAGCTTTCTACATCAAATAATCCAAATCAGTAACTTATATTTCTTAAGGCTTACAATTTTAGTATCATTTAATCGATACTAGTAAAAAAAAAAAATAATGAATTTATTATAAAACAGCAAAGTGTTTATTGATCAATTGATTTTTCAAAACGGAATAGCCGAGATTGAAACAAATAAATAATTTAATATTAGGGGGTATGCTATTAAGTGAAGTTTTGAAAGTGTCGTGCTTGTCTAGTTATTATTTCTCAGCTCATTTATTACTTTGTACAATAATTTCGTCTCAATGGCCACACACTAATGTAAAAGCTCTGAAGAGACTTATTGAAGGTCATCTAAGGCCATCAAGTTACTAAAATTAACGCTCAGGTCTTTTTAACTCTGGAAAAAAGGTCACGAAATCAAAATGATAATAATGGCAGTATAGGATTTATCTGCGTGAGCCAAATTACGTAACGTAAGGTGTCATACATTTTCACCTCTTCGTTTGAACTAAAGTCTATGAAATCTGGAGTGTAGTTGAAGGTATCTTATCTATGACCTAGGGGTGCTACCTAAGCACTGAATCTCACCCAGCTATCTCGTAAAGCTATCTCTTGTTCATGGAACCAGTGGGTCCTTCAGCTTTGTTTCGATGTTGAAAGTAAATTCAGGTTACTAAAAGTAAAGTAAAGTAAAAAATCATTTATTTCTTTAGGCTTACAAAATAAGCACTTAGACAAGTCATATTTTATACATTAAATTATTATCAAATAAAATTATTTTACTGTTCACTTCAACTGACCTTGTCAAGACAATCGGTCAGTGACGTCTTTCTGTTCATATAAGCGCTACAAACGTCAGAACAGATAGACAGAGATAGGTACCTTAGCATCATGGCAAGCAGTTTCAAAATGACCCGATCGGGCAATGAAAATAGTTATAAAACTTTGGATATTCTCAACGAATTTGCTAACTGTGGGATCAGGACGCAGAGTGCGTTTTGCACTGAGGCGGCTGTTTTGGTGGTGGCGCAGGGCGCTCAGTCCATTCACAGCATTTGTATTTCATTTAAATTATAAACTAATTTTAGAAGGTAGACAGAAAAATACATTTTACCAAATAATTTCTTAATTTATTTCAAAGTACTGAAAATACCGGACCTGAACCGATAGATATAAATGTACTAATTTTAAAATACGATATTCAAACTGTAACCGAACTCAGCGGGAACATTTGAATTTGAACTGAAAATCTAAATAAACCGAATATAAAACGGTTAACTATAAAAGTAAATGATCAGGTATTTTCTTGTAAAATACGAGATCCGAGCTGGAAAGAACCGAAATTACCGAATACGAAACGGTTCATTATTAAAATAATTTATCAGGTATTTACTTTTAAAATCCAAAACCGATTACAAAACGGTCAATTATAAAAATAAATGATCAGGAATTTTCTTTTAACATACGAGATCCGAAATGGAAATAACCGAATATACGAACCACAAACCGGTAATATATAAAATAAATGATCAGGTATTTTAAAATACGAGATCCGAACGGAAAAATCCGTTAAATTTTTACCCGTTACGATTAAGATTAAAAATGTAGACCACGTGCTTTCTTAAAAACCACGTGCATTGGTCTTTGCCCTGCAGAGGGACAATTATTGTTTAAATAAAAATAAAAAATGGGTCCTTATGTTATATCTAAAATAAAAAGATAATTTACGAACACGGTCGATAAAAAAAAAATTTTTACGATATTTCATGTGCAAGAAAACAAGTATGTTCAAAAACTTACAGTTTTTTCTGCGATCCACTATTCACTTTAGGGTATACCTTTAGTATAATTATTACTGCACGTGTAGCGCAACTGTAACAGAGCCAGAGCTGCTGCGGACCAGTTGCTTCGACGGAGAACGAAACGCCAATGAGAAAATATGGCGCTGTCCATTTTACGTAAACTAAAAAATGGCGCGCGGCCGCTAGGTGTCGCCCTTCAGACCGGATGTACTACCAATGTTACTGGTAAAAAGTAGTCAAATTCGACGGAAACGGATGTGCCCTCTCATTATAAAAGCTTCCAGTGACGGTCTAGTAATTTAATACTCGTTGAGTTATAACATTAGTCCCAGAAATATCGACGGCAGCAAAGTAGATACGGACATCTAAATCCTACTAACACTATAAACGACGTAAGTATGGATGGATGGATGTTTGTTACTCTTTCACGTAAAACTACTGAATGGATTTTAATGAAACTTCACAATAATATAGCTTACATATCAGAATAACACATAGGCTACAATTCATAAAGATATACAGGGTTATTGGTAATTCGACGTATTCGCGTTAGGAGGTGATAGGGGTGACTATTTGCGATAATTTTCATCCCCATGTGCATCATGCAAAAGTAAACCATTTTTAAGTTATCATGATTTTTAGCTTTTTTCAAAATAAGTCAAAAGCGCAACATCAAAAATTTATTTAAAAAAAAAACTGTCTATATGAAACTATTTTTTTCTTCTGATTTCTAAAAACGAATAAACACTGGTTATTTATCAATATTAAAACAACAATTATCGCTCTAAAATTAAAAATGCGAGATAAAAAACCATATTATTTCATTATTCATTGAGATTTTTTTCCTCTAAAATGCCTTAAAAACTAAAAAAATCGTTATGAAACTTGGCTTGCAGATTATTTTAAAAACATAACCGTTTTTTTAGCTCTCCAACAATGCATAACAACTATGAACTTATTTCAAAGAAACTGAAAAAAACATCATTACAAAGGAAGCAGGCGGAAATTCGTGTACGAACTAAACCTAAGGTCGTTCTTTAAAATTTCTATAAAACTAACTTAAAACAATACCCAATGTAAATAAAACGAAAAATAGATATTTAAAATAAAATTTTGCAATAGTTAAGTAGTAACAAGAATAAAGAAAATTAATAACAAGTAAAAATCAAGACATTTTGTAATTTAGCCTAATTAAAGTTAAGTAAAGTAAGTAGAAAAATACATATGTTTTTAAAATAAAATTTAGCAATAGTTAAGTAGTAACAAGAATAATTATATACATATATATATATTTTATATTAAGGGATTCCCATAAAACAAACGTGATTTTAATTGTTCGTTGTTGCTCGATATTGATAACGGTTACAGGTCATCGACTACGTACCCTAGACACCTAATACAGGGCGAACGATTTAAGACACCACATAAGATAAAGAGATCTTATAAAAATCCACGCCCACTAACGTTCGATCAGTAACGACCAGACCAGTGACCCGTGATAATCTCTGCGCTCGCTTACTCAATGGCTCCTGACGGAGCTCAACTTAATTTGGTTGACGGTTGAGGTCAACTGTCGAGGTCAACTGTGCATCTCTTTCTTTCATAACCAATTCTGTATTTGCTTTCCTTTTTTCTCTGAGAAGGCGGCGTAAATAGTGCTGTGCCGTAGGCGACATTAAGATGTCGATGGTCGTAGGAAAGATTATGATGAATTATGTAAAAGTCGATTAAAATAATATTTAACGTTACATTGCTACATGGTATTATCTAAAATGTAAGGTACCTAAATGTTAATTCTAATATTTATTTATTTTTCATATAATATTATTCTATTCTACTATAGTATAAAGCTAGATTACCATTGATACTTATTTTTAGTATTATTATACATTATATTATACATTATACATACTATACAGGGTTATTGGTAATTTGACGTATTCCCGTTAGGAGGTGATAGGGGTGACTATTTGCGATAATTTTCATCCCCATGTGCTTCGTGCAAAAGTGAACCATTATTAAGTTATCATGATTTTTAGCTTTTTTCAAAATAAGTCAAAAGTGCAACATCAAAAATGTATTTAAAAAAAACTGTCTATTTAAATCTATTTTTTTCTTCTGATTTATAGAAACGAATAAACACTGGTTATTTATCAATATTAAAACAACAATTATCGCTCCAAATTTAAAAATGCGAGATGAAAAACGATATTATTTCATTATTCATTGAGTTTTTTTTCCACTAAAATGCCTTAAAAACTAAAAAAAACGTTATGAAACTTGACTTGCAGAATATTTTAAAAACATAACGGTTTTCTCAGCTCTCCAATAATGAATAACAACTATGAACTTATTTCAAAGAAACTGAAAAAAACATCGTTACAAAGGAAGCAGGCGGAAATTCGTATACGAACTAAACCTAAGGTCGTTCTATAAAATTTCTATAAAACTGACTTAAAACAATACCCAATGTTAATAAAACTAAAAATACATATTTAAAATAAAATTTAGCAATAGTTATAATAGTTAAGTAGTAACAACAATAAACAAAATTAATAATAAATAACAATCAAGACATTTTGTAATTTAGCCTCATAAAAGTTAAGTAAAGTAGAAAGATACATATTTAAAATAAAATTTGGAACAGTAAAGTAGTAACAACAATAAACAAAATTAATAATAAGTAATAATCAAGACATTTTGTAATTTAGCCTAATTAAAGTTCTTGACTTCCCCTATTGCGTTCGCAAAGTAGCATTATATTATTTTTCTGAGTTGTGACTTATGTAACTACCGAAGTAGTCAAATTTCGCATCGCATATGATGCGTTTATAATTTTTGTTTTGTGTTCTTCCGCGGAATAACTCAAAACAAGAATTATAAACGCCCCCTATTGCGTTTCACTTCGAGCAAGAAACTTTAATTAGGCTAAATTACAAAATGTCCTATTTGTTACTTATTATTAATTTTGTTTAATGTTGTTACTACTTAACTGTTCTAAATTTTATTTTAAATATGTATTTTTAGTTTTATTAACATTGGGTATTGTTTTAAGTTAGTTTTATAGAAATTTTATAGAATGACCTTAGGTTTAGTTCGTATACGAATTTCCGCCTGCTTCCTTTGTAACGATGTTTTTTTCAGTTTCTTTGAAATAAGTTCATAGTTGTTATTCATTATTGGAGAGCTGAGAAAACCGTTATGTTTTTAAAATAATCTGCAAGCCAAGTTTCATAACGGTTTTTTTAGTTTTTAAGGCATTTTAGTGGAAAAAAATCTCAATGAATAATGAAATAATATCGTTTTTCATCTCGCATTTTTAAATTTGGAGCGATAATTGTTGTTTTAATATTGATAAATAACCAGTGTTTATTCGTTTCTATAAATCAGAAGAAAAAAATAGATTTAAATAGACAGTTTTTTTAAATACATTTTTGATGTTGCACTTTTGACTTATTTTGAAAAAAGCTAAAAATCATGATAACTTAAAAATGGTTCACTTTTGCACGAAGCACATGGGGATGAAAATTATCGCAAATAGTCACCCCTATCACCTCCTAACGGGAATACGTCAAATTACCAATAACCCTGTATAAAGCTAGATTACCACTGACTGACTGATTTTCGCCTTGATGGTGGATGGGAAGGTATGTTTTTTTTTACAGATTCGTATAGGGGAGGTAAAAGTCTCCTAGGGAAAATTCCGACTTTTTGACATTTGCCCCCCCAAGACCGCCCCCAGTGGGGGGGCTCCTACATGGAGCCATATTGCTTAATTCTTTATAGAGGTTGTATAGAGGGGGACAAGTGATTTTGAATGCATAGAAAATGTTGCCCCCCCAGGACCCCCCTTTTGAGTGTGCTACCAGATACCGTCGCGACAAATGGTTTTGAATAAGAAGAATTTTTTCCCACTTTTGCCCCCCAGACCCCCTTTTTTTTTAGGAAAAACCGAAAATTGGCCTATTTTAGACCTTTTTTTTCGATTGGAGCATCGCAGCGAGCGAAGCGACCGCGGGGAACCCCCCGACAACCCCCCCAAGACCCCTCACTTATAATCCGTGGGAGCATTGCGGCGAGCGAAGCGAGCCGTGCCGTGACCCCCATAAGCCCCCAGCCCCCTTGTAGCCCCTCTACCAAAAAATCGGATATGGGTATCGTTTTTGACTAACTTCAAGATGCGACCGCGGGGAAGTCGGGGGCTTGTCGTCGGGGGGTCGTCGGGTGTCGTCGGGGGTCGTCGGGGTCACAAGACCCTCTTACCTAAAACTCGGAGGAGCATTGCGGTGAGCGAAGCGAGCCTTGCCGCCACCCCCCCAATGACCCCCTAAGACCCCCCCTCCTACATAGAGCCATATTGCAGAATTTTTTTATGGTTACTAGATGACTGATCAACTTAATACAATACAACACATTAGTTACATAGATAGATATTTTTTATTATACATACATAGAAAATACCCAAAACACCCGAAAAAAATAGGTACTTTCAGATCGTAGAAATATTTGACCCCAGGCGGGAATCGAACCCACAACCTCCTGCGTCGCAGGCAGCCCTCGCCCGCCGCGCCACATCGGTCGTCAAATCGTCAAAGTAAATATACCTTGTTGCAAGTATCGATTGCTTTCATAGTACTTACCCCATCACTATCATCGGTCATGATTTGTCGTAACCTTGAACGGACCAATGAGCACTCACTTCCCCGCGCCCGCTCACCTCAGTTGGTTGACAGACTTATTTGCACAGTGAATAAATAGGTATTAGGCGTCTATTATACGTAGTCGATGTTACAGGTAAACGCTTGTTAAAATGTTTTATATTCACTTAAAAAAAAAAATTAAAGGGGGCTTCCATATAACAGCATGTCTGTTATATGGAAGCCCCCTTTAATAATTTTTTTTATACCTTTTTTTATAGAAAATGGTACGGAACCCTTCATACGCGAGTCCGACTCGCACTTGACCGGTTTTTGCATAATCTGTTGCACCGAAGATTATGATCATATAAAATAATAATATTGCGTGAAACTTTTCACATAGGATCGTCTAGCCTCAACATAAAGAGAGCTTGTCATAGGGACCAGATGCCTGAAATACTTAACGAAAGTAACTAACGGTATGTTACCTTTCACTTAACGGCTGAAAATCTTAATCAAATTTTGTAGGGAGGTTAATGGTATCCCGGGGATGGGCATAGGCCAACTAAAAAGCAACAGCTTGTGACTACATAAACGAAAATATATACCGATACCCACCCAGCCTATCGCTACAAAGTCGCTTCCCGCTGCTGTCTGTCTGTCCCTATGTATGCTTACATCTTTAAAACAACGCAACGGATTGCGGATGTGGTTTTTTTAATAGATAGAGAGATCCAAGAGGAAGTTTTATAAACCATTTGACACATAGATAAATGGAACCGGCACTACTTACTAAATCTAGTAGTCCCACAAATCCGATTAATATAGTTCCTGTCCTGAGACTGCAGCAAAAACATTTTGCTTGCGTTGGTATACGTTTGACTGCCGGCATAACAATGAATTGAAAATATATGAGAAAAGTAGATTTATGTTTTATCCACTGCAAAATAAAGATAAAAAAAGAGAATTCAATGTAATTTTACAATAACTACGTCCAATAGCTAGGTAGTAAATACTTTATATTATCTTTGATAAATGACTTCAGTTATATTATATAGTATTCTCTTTGAATGACTCTACTCTGCCAGTAGTAATATCTCTTTGGTTTCCCGTATAACCAAAGAGTATAACTGCCGACCGTGGGCAATGGAAATCCCCCAATCCAATATAACCCGAGACCCCGAGAGGTGGTGAGTATCTGGCGCAGTGCATCAGCATTGCCATACAGCGGGGCAATGCAGCCAGCGTCTAGGCGACGCGCGCCGACTGTCATTGATCGATCACTTGAGCTACCTGTAGATCTTTTGCAATTGTAAGATAGTTGCAATAGCCTGCAGTTACATCGATTGTTTCAATTGTAAATACTAGTTCTAATTTGTTTCTATTATTTGATAGTAACTTTCTTTGTTACTAAATGTACCTTACCTCGTCCCACAATTTAAGATAATCTTTTTGTCCTCAGCAAATCCAATCCTGGAAGCGTTCGGCAACGCAAAAACAACACGCAATAATAACAGTTCGCGATTCGGCAAGTTCATGGAAGTTCACTTCAGCAACAAGTACCAAGTCGTCGGCGGACACATCTCGCACTATCTTCTAGAAAAGTCTAGAATTTGCACGCAGAGCGCGGAAGAGAGGAACTATCATGTGTTTTATCTGCTGTGTGCTGGAGCTTCGCAGGAGTTGAGGACGACGCTGGGTATTACCAAGCCTGATGATTATTTGGTAAGTTTCAAGAACCTACTAAAAGTCTAGAAGGCACAGCTCAAATAAAAGAAACTAGCACTCGAAGCCAACTGATCGATCAACATACCAAGCCAGAATGTAATGGAGTAGTAGTTGTAAATACCAATAGGTCTGCTTCGGCCATAAAGTCGGTCGTCGGCAGTGACTAGGCCTACACATGCAAATTAACAAAGAAATCAGTTATGTACGTAACTAAAGTAAATAAAAGGCGGTAACATAAAACTAATATGTCTATTTATTTATTTTATAATGGGTCTTCCATAAGCATTTCTTCGACGTTATATGTACCAAATTGTCGAACTCAATATTCCGCGGAAGAACCCCGTCATACGAGTGTATATCCAGAATATTTAATATATATCCTCGTTTCCAGTACCTGAAAAACGGCTGCACCCAATACTTCACGAATCCTGAGTCTGAGCGGAAAATCAGCGCAAACAGGAAGAGCAAGCAGCAACAAGCCAAGGGAGGCCTCAGGGATCCTATACTCGACGATGTGGAGGACTTTGAAAGGCTTCATCAGGTATGCTGGTTGTCCTCCACACTAAGCACAATAAACTTTCATAATTTTATTTTGACGGTTTTAAAGAAATCGGAGAGAATAGGACCTTGTTCGATACATTGATCACGGAAGTATAAATAAAATAAATAATGCTGGACAATTCACACAGCATTATTTAGCCCCATGGTAAGCAGAGCTTGTGTTATGGGTACTAGATAACTGATATACATAATACAATACATTACATAGATAGTTTTTTGTTTATTATACATAGAAAACGACCAGATCACCCGGAACAATTATCTGCAGATCGTACACACAATTGTTCCGAGGCGGGAATCGAACCCGCAACCTCCTGTCGCAGGCGAACCTTCGCCCACTGCGCCACATCGGTCGGCGTATATTAGCAACATCAACAGTTTGGCCTAAGTACATAACCGTGCCGCGAGCGCAGACCGGGCGCCTACAGAGGTCAGTGCATCACGAGCAGCCATTCAAACCGCACTCATTACCATCATATTAGTCGTAGTTTTATATAGAATAGCTCTTGTTCCTATATTTGACTATTACATTAGCATCCCGGGAAGAGCTAGTCGCGATTCCTACAGACCTAAAGAGTTGAATTCATTTTGCATTGAAAGTCTGCATCCATTTCATTGGTCAACACGACCAGCTAAAGTTTTGACAGCATCAAATTCTTTCCAGGCTCTATCCCGCGTCGGTCTATCCGAACAGGAGAAGATATCCGTGTACTCCGTAGTAGCTGCGGTTCTCCACCTCGGTAACGTGCAGTTCGAAGACGATGGCGGCCCACGGGGCGGCTGCTCCGTGTCTTCAGCGACTGAACCCGCCCTGGCCAATGCGGCCAGGCTGCTGGGAGTGGACGCAGGGGAGCTGAGGATGGCGCTCGTCTCCCGGCTGATGCAGAGCTCCCGGGGAGGCATCAAGGGCACTGCCATCATGTGAGTAGAACCCACCCTATGAAAATCAATATTTTTATTAAATTATATAAATAAAATAAAAATATTCTATAATCAATCTTTGAAACTAAAGAATTTAAAGATATTCAATGAAAATATTAACAAATATGGCAAGTGCGTCAGTCGTAAAAAACAAATATGTTATGATTTCAGCAGCCAACGTGCTAAGCCTAATCCTATTTACTTTCTCTCACCTAAAACCCTCATCTTTCAGCGATAAGGCCGCCTATTGTACTGTGTAATATTTAGATATAAGGTGTTTTTTTGTTGTTTTAAATGCAATAATTGTTCATTCATTAATTATTTCAGGGTGCCATTGAAGACCTACGAAGCCAACAATGCCCGCGACGCGCTCGCGAAAGCGGTCTACAGTCGACTATTCGACTACATAGTGCATCGCATCAACGCGTCCATTCCCTTCCAGGCTTCCGCTTACTATATCGGCGTGCTGGATATCGCTGGATTCGGTATATACCTTCATCATCAAAATCAATATAGTAGTCCTCAGCTGGACATAGGCCTCCCATAATAAGAACCAAAGCGCCCTGTCTTTAGCTAGATATTAGGTATTTTTACGATCATAGTAGGTACGTAAATACTTTACACAGCATAGTATGTAGATACCTTACACTGTATTATATGTTTTAATTCAATCTTTAAGTCATTTTTAATCAATTAATATTCTATATAATATATAATAATTTCAGACCATTCAGGTTCAGGTTCAGGTGGGGGTACTCCATTTTCCGCATTTGGACTCCAGTTGGTCCTTTATGCGTAGAGTTTGCTAGCATAGCCAGCCTAGCTCCGTCCAGAAGCGCAGAATCTTCCTGGGGTCTTCACAGGCTTCGCGGAGCGACCTCGGCAAGTTGAGGATTTCTATACGTTGTGCTAGTACTCCCTCGCATTCCAGGATTACGTGGGAGGCTGTTTCGTCGTTGCTGAGGCATCCTCTACAGAGAGGGCTATCCGTCGCTCCGATGGTGAATAAGTGTTAGTTTGGACAGTGTCCTGTTAGTGTTCCCACAAGGACACGTAGGTCCTATCTATTTAGATTTAGTAGGCGTTTTGTTAGCTTTGGTGATGTTGATGGGAGTGCCGTCCTTGCTTGTCTGCAATTGATTTGGCTAGTCCATCGTTTGTTATGTGTATTTCTAGTTCTGAGCTTGGTCCATGTCTGGAGCAGAGAAAATGGCAGGGGTAGGAATGGCGGTGGTCCTTCTATGGTTGTCGCCGATCCTCTCCGTGCCAGTTCGTCCGCAGCATCATTTCCTAGCGATCCACTATGTCCTTTGATCCATTGTAGGATGATCCGGTTTTCAGTGGATATCCTTTCCAGAGCAGAGTGACATTCGTAAACGAGCTTGGAGCTACAGCTGTTTCCTTCCAAGGCTCTGAGTATGGCTGCGCTGTCAGAGAGGATGCGTACACGTTGGTCTTTGATTCCTCTCTTCTGTACGGCTGTCGCTGCCTGTGTTATTGCTACGCATTCGCATTGGAATATAGAGCTATGCGTTCCTAGCGTTATTGATATGTTAATGTTGAGGTCCAGTGAGTGAACCCCGGCACCCGTACCGGTTTCGGTTTTGGAGCCGTCTGTGTAAATTCTGACTTCGTGGGTACCTGATTCATCTTTTTGGTCCTCGTATAGTTGTATTTGGTAGTGTTTGTTTAGTATTGGCTTGTTGGCCATTCTGTCACTAGGGGCCTCTGTGAGTGGTTCATATGTTATGGCCCTGTCCATGATCTGCGCATGAGGACTACTTGTGACTCCCCAGAGGCCTGTGTTGTGTAGTCTTAGAGCCGACATCGTGGCTTCTTGTTGTATGTAGAGGTCTAAAGGTGCTACATCTAGAATTATATCTAGGGCAGCGCCTGGTGTGGATCTCATGCATCCTGTTATCGCGGAGCATGCCATTCTTTGAAAGCGTTGTAGTTTAGTTACCACGGTGCTCAGTTCCGTTCTAGTCCACCAAACTATCGCTCCGTAGGTTAATGTTGGTCTGATGATAGCAGTGTAGAGCCACTTGGATATTTTCGGTGAAAGTCCCCAAGTTTTCCCTAGCATTCTGCTGCATTGGTAGAGAGTAGCGGTCGCACGCTGGAGTTTGTAGTCAAGATGTTTGTTCCATAGCAGTTTGCTATCTAGTATGACCCCTAGGTACTTGACTTCTGTTTTTAGCGTTATATTTGTGTTGAATAGTTTTGGGATTTTTATATTACCCAGTTGTCGTTTGTTTGTGAACATGATCAGTTCCGTTTTTGTTGGGTTTACTGTCAGTTCGTGATCGTTGCACCATGTTTCAATGGTTTTGAAGGCGATTTTCATCAGGTCGCATAGTGTGTGCTCAAAACAGCCGGTCGCGAGGATCGCGAGGTCATCCGCGTATCCTACCGTGACCAGACCATGACCGTTGAGCTTACGAATTAGCTCGTCTACAACTATGTTCCATAACAAGGGCGAAAGGACGCCCCCCTGGGGGCAGCCTCTGGCGACTACACCTCTTGTGGTTTCGTTGATTTTGACTTGTATGGCTCTGTGTTGGAGCATGTTGTTTATCCACTCGGCCAGCGTCGGCGCTACACCATATCTGGTAAGGGCTCTGTATATGCTGGTGAAGTTGGTCTTGTCAAAAGCTCCTTCAATGTCTATAAAGGCAGCCAGTGTAGGTTGTTTTGATGATAATCCACCTCCTATCCGTGAGACTACGCTATGTAAGGCGGATTCTGTTGATTTGCCTTTGCTGTAGGCATGTTGTTGAGAGTGTAGAGGGTTGTGGTAGAGTGTGGTGTCTCTTATTTCTCTGTCACAAAGCCTTTCTAGTGTTTTTAGGAGGAATGATGTCAGGCTTATAGGTCTGAAAGATTTCGGTTGGGTGTAGTCACTCCTTCCTGGTTTAGGTATGAATACTACCTTCACTTCCCTCCATATGTGAGGTATATATCTATGGGCAATGCATGCCCTGAATATCTTCACTAGGTGGTCTGCTAGTAAGCCACTGCACCAGCTGAGCATACCTGGAAAGATCCCGTCCAGTCCTGGTGCTTTGAAGGGAAGGAAGCTGTTGATTGCCCAGATTACCTTTTCACGGTTTATCATATTCTGGGCTGTTATCCAGTCTTGGTCGGTGGACGTGCGCTCTGATATCTCCTCCCATGTGTTGGTGTCTGTGACAAGACAGCCTGGGAAGTGTGTATTCAGAAGCACTTCGCTGGTTTCAGCGTCTGATTTGGTGTAGGTATTGTCAGGTTTGATGAGGCACCCAAGCGTGCTTTCTGGCACGTTTGCCAGTATAGTTCTTATACGGGAGGCCTGATTGTTGTTTTCAATGTTGGTGCAGAACCTTTCCCAACATTCGGTTTTTCTAAGGCGAATTTGCTTTTTGTAGGTTCTTTTCGCATTGTAATAGTTCACCCATGCTTCGTCTTGTCTAGTGTTTATGGCTCTGTTGAACAGTTTCCTTACTTTGCGACGCAGTCTTTGCAGTTCAGGACCCCACCATCGTCTGTTTGTCCCCTGTTTAGGTATGACTAGAGGGCAGGATTGTTCATAGCTGTTGGTAAGAATATATGTTAGTTGATTTGTGTAGTGGTCTATTTCCGCTACTGTTATGTTATCAGGTATGTTAGGCTTGTCTGTAATTCCTAATTTGACTGATTGGAAGAATTTAGTCCTATCAGTTTTACGTGGGACACGCCTAGGTTGTGGGCTGGGTAGTGACAGTTCCAGAACATACCTTATCCATCTGTGATCTGAGCATGAGGCCTCGTTAGAGACATGCCAGTCTTTGATGAATTCGGAAATGTCTGGGGTCGTTAGTGTTAGGTCTATTATTGTTTGGGCTCTGGATGTTACAAAAGTGGGTTCAGAGCCCCTGTTTTGAAGGAGAAGGTTAGTAGAGATAAAATAGGTTACCAGTTCTTCTCCTCGGTCATTGCACCTGGCGCTATTCCATAGCGTGTGGTGTGCGTTGGAGTCGGTGCCGATGATGAGCTCGAGTTTCTCCCTCTCGCAGTACGATCAGGGACACCAGCTCTGGTGTGGGTGTTGTTTCGTCGATTGGTTGGTAGGCTGATGCTAGGACTATCTGTGTTAGCGACTTGTTGGTGGGAGATAGATATAGCCTAGCAGCTGTTAGGTCTCTGGACCAGAGTTCGGTTATTAGTAGTGTTTTCGCACTTCGCGGAACAACTATGCATGTTCTGAGGTTGCTTACAGTTGTGTTTGCGAGGAGCTTGCTACCCGGTAGCTTTAGGCCGCAAATCTGGCCTTTCCTGATCCACGGTTCTTGGATAAGGGCCACGGTGTTGGGGTTTTCCTCCAGCATTCTTCGTATGGACGCGCTAGCTGTAAGGCTGTGCTGGAGGTTTGCTTGGATGAAAGGAGTGGCGGGGAGTGGTGGATCAGGAAGTGGTTTGTGTGTTGGTTTAGGAGCGCTTGATAGGAGAGGAGCCGGTGTCGCTCTCGCTAACATCGCTCCCCTCCGTATCGAGAAAGCGCTCCTCAGATAGTGGGGATGGTGGATCCTGGACATCCATCAGGTCCAGCCCTTGGGATGAATGCGGGGCTGGAGAAGAGTCCGCTGCGTACCCCGAACTGGGGCCAGGCTGCGGATCGTGGTCAGCCTTGGATCCTGTAGGGGAACCAGGCTCTGGACCAGGGTTGGGTCCAGGATTGTTTGCTGAGGCGTCGTTGTTCTCGTCCTTGGGTTCATCTTTTTGGATGATCTTAAGGTAGATTTTCCCAAGGAGCCAGTACAGGCGCCGATAGTGTTGTCGTGCTTTTTCAACCTCAGACTCGGGAACGAGGAGAAGCAGGTATGTGCCGGGACCACCCTTATCATCCCGCCTCTCCGTTCGGATTGGGTTCCACGAGTCGATGTTGACGTGTGGGTTATAGCCCGCCAGAATCGTGCGGATCTGATCGGTTCTCATTGGCATGCTTGCTGGTGTCGGAACGAACAGACCACACATGATTCTTCGCTCGAGCTCAGACTGTTTCTTGACCACAAGCTTGGTCTCGGCGATGGGCGATTTAAGGTTTTATACGTTTGTGCGGAGCCACGCTAGCGAGTTGTCGTCGAGGCACCAGAATTTAAGGACGCCATTGCTATAATGCGCACGGCCACGGAACCGGACCTTAGAGGTATCAGGTCGAGTGGCTGGATCCAGCATCTTCAGCGCGACCGTCACCTCTAGTTTTTCACGTATTTCCGTGGCCTGCTCCTCCGTTAAGTCCTGGCACGGCTCAACTGTTATGGCTACGCAGAGGTCGTGCGACCTGAAGGCTTCTGCGTAGCTCGTTGGTTCGGGCTTGTTTCCCATATCCGACCTTTGGCGCTTACTATCACCATAAGGTGTAGTAGTGTCGTCGGGTCTGGGACGTTTGACGCTCTGAGGTTGAGCCGGTGGGGGCTTGTTTCAGACCATTTAACCATCAAATATTATTTTAATTGTTTAAATCTAATTAAGTAACGAGCTGTTGAATCTAGCTTTAAATATTTAATTAACTTATTTTTACGGGACCAATCTTAAAATTATTGTTACTGCTCTGTTGGACATTAGCGGAATTGTGTCAATTCAGACGCCAGAGCCATCTAACAAGAAGTTGAAGTAGATTGCCCTGTTATTAAGGAAATAAATATTATGGGATTCATTAGAGCCGTTTGGCATTCCTCGTTGTGCATAACTGGAAATTAAAATTACTCAATAAATTCGTATAATCCCTTACAGAATACTTCCAAATGAACAGTTTCGAGCAGTTCTGCATTAACTACTGCAATGAGAAGCTGCAGCAGTTCTTCAACGAGCGCATCCTCAAGAACGAGCAGGAGTTGTACAAGCGGGAGGGGTTGAACGTGCCCGAGATCAGATTCGTCGACAACCAGGATTGTATCGGTGAGCGATTCTCCACTTTATTATCACTACATAGTAGAAATCAAAGTCGCTTCCCGCTGTCTGTCTGTCCCTACTCCCTATGTATGCTTAGATCTTTAAACTACGCCACGGATTTTGATACAGTTTTTTAATAGAGTGATTCAAGGGGAAGGTTGATAAAGTACTAGCTGCACCCCGCGGCTTCACCAGCGTGGACATTATTGCGCAATTTTTCCATGTTTTCTCACCGTTTAAACCTTCCCTGGACTACGACAAACATTTCAAAACCAAAATCAGCTAAATCGGCTCAGCCGTTCTCGAGTTTTAGCGAGACTAATGAACAGCAATAGATTTTTATATATAAAGATTTGACACATAGATTACCACGCGGGCGAAGTATTTATATATTGTATTATGTATATCAGTCATCTAGTACCCATAACACAAACTCTGCTTAGCTTGGGGGCTAGAAAATACTGTGTGAATTGTCCAGCATTATTTATTATTAATTTCACAGATTTGATCGAGAGCAAAAACCACGGTATCTTCCATTACTTAGATGAAGAATCGAAGCTTCCCAAACCTGAGTTCGGTCACTTCACTCATTCTGTGCACAAACAACTAGGAACTAATAATAACAGGTAATTAGCATGCCATTATGTAAGTTATCATTAGACTAAAGTAATGAATAGTTTAATGACAAGAGGCTATAGACACCACTTGCCTCAGTATTACTCAGAGTGTTGGTCCAATGTACATATCTCTACAAAAGTCATTTATAACGGGATATACAACAACCTACCGGATCAGGTAGTCTCAGCACCTAGTCTCATGCGGAGACTTTCATCGTGGCTCGTCGAGAAGGTGTTCTTGATTTTTTTATTATTATTTATTACTAGCTGCGCCCCGCGGTTCCACCCGCGTGGTGATAGATATTTCGGATAATATACAATATATCTTTATGAATTGTATGCCTATGTGTTGTTCTGATTATTGTGAAGTTTCATCAAATCCATGCAGTAGTTTTTGCGTGAAAGAGCAACAAACATCCTCACAAATTCTCGCGTTTTATAATATTAGTAGGATTTTGATGTAAGAATTATTTTCTGACTTGTAATATTTTTTGTTACCAATGAATTGATTATTCTGATTATTTACCACCTGATATAAAGTTGTGATATTGGTTACTCATTGTAACATAAAATGCCAAGACCCGCGCGCTCCTTTTTGCAGGATGAGGTATTAAAGTTCATATCTGTGTTGTAGATTGCAAGTGCCTCGTACGTCCCGCTTGAAAGCGCATCGCACACTGCGTGATGATGAAGGGTTCTTGTTGAGACATTTCGCTGGAGCCGTCTGTTATAATACGGTAAGATAACAATTACAAGTAAAACAACTTTATTTCTATAGGCTTATGAAATAAGCACTTAGACAAGTAGAAGAATAGAATAGAAAAAACATTTATTTAGACACAGGCATGCATAAACAAACGGCAAATAAAATCGTTTATCATGAGGGTAAGTGATAACACAAAATAAAATATTAAGGAAATAAGACTAGTCAAGTCAAATGTTATAACATAAATTTGTTTTACAGCAAATTTGTTCTACATATATTACCTAACTCTATTGTATCTACATCGTGTTTGACGAGTCATAGTCCCTTAAGTTAATTTAAGTTACATTGTGATTTTATTATGTGTATGAAGTATGACAATAAATTATCTGAATCTGAATCTAAATTATTATCAAATAAGAACTTATTTCTTGTGTTTTTGATTTTCTGCCGTAACTTAATCTAACATAACTTTTAAATAAATAAGTAAATAATTCGGGACGATACACACAGTATTATCTAGCTCCAAGCTGAGCACAGCTTCTGTTATGGGTACTAGATATCTCATAAACTTAATACAATACACTAAATATATAGATATTTTTTATTTTACATTGAAAACATCCAGAACACCCGTACAAATATCTGCAGAACAAACAAAGATTTGTCCCGAAACGGAAATCAAACCTCCTGTGTCGCAGCGGCCTGCGCTCACCGCATTAGTTATCATTAACTGTCAGTTATCTGGTACCAATAACACAAGCTCTGCTAAGCTTGGGGCTAGATAATGCTTGTGAATTTGTGGATTGTCCAGCATTATTTATTACTAGCGGACTGTCCGGCTTCGCACGGTTTTAGTACGGATCCCTAACTTTTTTGAAAATATTATGTAGCCTATGTACACCGGGGATAGTGTAGCTTCTCAACGGTGAAAGAATTCAAATCGGTCCAGTAGTTTCGGAGCCTATTCATTACAAACAAACAAACAAAAAATCAAACCTTACCTCTTTATAATGTTAGTATAGATTATTTTATTTATTTATTGCCTTCGCCGCCGCCCGCCATGCATATATTCATAATCACTAAGTTTTAATTAAATTTCCAGAATCAATTCATAGAAAAGAACAACGACGCTCTCCACGCATCTCTAGAGTTCCTCGTGCAAGAGTCCAACAGTTCTCTAGTACAGCAGCTGTTCGAAACCAGCGACAACAACAATGCTAAAGGGAAACTGAACTTTATCTCTGTGGGCGCTAAGTTCCAGAGTCAACTGTCGCAGCTCATGGATAAGTTGAAGGAGAATGTAAGTATTTTGTGATCATTTCTTTAATATGCAATTTAGAAGTAAAAATAAATAGATTTTTATTTTGCCAAGACAGAGGCGAAAAGATTACAATATACTCGTATAAATGAACAGAGAAACTGACAAAATCGGTCGCCATAATTAAAAATTTTGTTGATGTGATTGTGGTACTATGTATGCATGTGTAAGTGATCAAATAAATAAATTATTATTTATTCCTTCCTCAGGGAACAAACTTCGTCCGCTGCATCAAACCCAACTCCCGCATGATCGGCCGCGCGGTCGAGGGCTCGCTAGTACTGACCCAGCTGCAGTGCAGCGGCACCACAGCTGTTCTGGAGCTGATGGAGCATGGGTACCCTTCGCGAGCACCCTTCAACGATCTACACAACATGTACAAGAGCTATCTACCGCCCAAACTGCAGGCGTTGAGCCCTAAAGTGTTCTGTGAGGTATTGTTATTACATAGTACAAAACAAAGTCGCTTCCCGCTGTCTGTCTCTATACCCATACTACAATTGTCCCAAGCTAACAAAGTCGCTTCCCGCTGTCTGTCTCTATACCCATACTACAATTGTCCCAAGCTAACAAAGTCGCTTCCCGCTGTCTGTCTCTATACCCATACTACAATTGTCCCAAGCTAACAAAGTCGCTTCCCGCTGTCTGTCTCTATACCCATACTACAATTGTCCCAAGCTAACAAAGTCGCTTCCCGCTGTCTGTCTCTATACCCATACTACAATTGTCCCAAGCTAACAAAGTCGCTTCCCGCTGTCTGTCTCTATACCCATACTACAATTGTCCCAAGCTAACAAAGTCGCTTCCCGCTGTCTGTCTCTATACCCATACTACAATTGTCCCAAGCTAACAAAGTCGCTTCCCGCTGTCTGTCTCTATACCCATACTACAATTGTCCCAAGCTTATATTAATATAATTTTTAAGACATGAATTTGAAACTTTCAATATAATAATTATTTATTTCGAAGTACGTAAGAAATTAAATTAACTTTAGCATTCATTTGTTTGTCTTTAGCATCAAAAGAATCGAGTTACTATCATCAATTACACAACCTGCCACTTATAGACGATCATTGGCCACATTAATCATTCGTTCTACTTTCAATAGTCTACTATTGAGTAGGTATGAGGAATCGCGTAGGTTACTAGGGTTTTAGGTAAAGTAATTAAGAATTTAATTAGGCGACAAAAATATTAAGTAGTCGGCGATTACAGTGTGTGTGTTACATTACAATACGATACAAAAATTTGATACTTACACCAGATACAGATCATTACAAAAAAGACATTACATTCGACACGTACAATGAGCTAAATACACTGAAGTGTGTCTACTTACAAACAAAACATGTAACGATTTATTCACTTTGTCCACAGGCAATAGTCCACAGTCTAGGCCTCTCCGACAAAGACTACAAGTTCGGTGTGACGCGTGTGTTCTTCCGCCCGGGGAAGTACTCGGAATTCGACACCATGATGAAGTCAGACCCTGAGAACTTGAAGTCTATCGTGGATGCGGTTCTATCCTGGCTGGTCAAGTCTAGGTGGAGGAAGAGTATATTTGCTGTACTGTCTATTATCAAATGTGAGTAGAAAAGAGAAGCGAAGGTCCGCCTGCGACGCAGGAGGTTGCTTTCCCGCCTCGGAACAATTGTGTGTACGATCTGCAATAACACAAGCTTTGCTTACCATGGGGCTAGATAATGCTGTGTGAATTGTCCAGCATTATTTATTTATTATAACATCATCTATTCCCATTACAGTAAAGAACAAAATCCAGTACCGCCGCGAATGCCTAATAACCATCCAGAAGACAGTCCGTGGCTACCTCGTCCGCAAGAAGCACAAGCCTCGGTACAAAGCCATCACCAAGATCACAGCATTGCAGAACAATTTGAAGCAAATGGACAGTGTGACGTCGCAACTGAAGACGGAGAAGGGAAATGCGCAGAAGAATATAGAGAACTTGAGGACCTCGATCAAGGCAGCTTGTGATACTATTAAGGTGAGTGAGTGAATGAAACTTAAAGGAATGAAATAATGAACTAAATAACGTCGGCAACATAAAAGGTCTGATTGCTCTAAGGCAGGAAAAATCCTGTCACAGCACTAGGGCCGAAGCTTGCTAACCAATCGCTTTACTATATCAATCGTTTCGTCCATGGATGAAAGAAACTCGATTTTGTGTGCGGTGCTATTTGCACGGAGATTGATAAAATGGTTTCTACCTTGACACTTTTAACATGCGTCCCTCTATCAGTAGTTTTATTCTTTTTGATGAATACACGTTATACATTGCCAAAATGTTCAATTTCGGGACGATGCCATTATTATGATGAAGCGAAAAATTTTGTGGAATTCGCCCCCTGTTCTTCCGCTGCTTCCAGTTTTGATGTTCTTTGTTAATGGCAATATGTGGTCAGACACATTTCATCAAGTAATAGAAAATAATAGTTCATTATCTGAGTTATCAAATGATAAAGATTGTTTGGTATTTTCACCAAAGCTTAGTTCGTTATCTACCACGTGCAGGTTAGGTTGGCTTTTTTGTTCTTTGGTAGATGTTGTAGTCCCCCTTAAACCCCCTTCCAGTTATGAGCCTAGTGAAAAAAATAATGATAAATTTCTACAAAAACTATAGAAAATCAGATGACTGACCTGAAGGAATGAATGAGTGAACGATAAGAATGAGTAGTAATGAGACATGAGTGCATTGAATAATGAATGATCTTAATATTTACGTTAAATGATAGTAGAACAATCTAGATGTTTTAATTTACAGAAAAACCAGAACATAAACGCAGCTGAGATAGACAAACTATATTCAAAACTGACGAAGGATATCGAAGCGCAAATGGCTGCTCTACAGAAATACATGGTTGAACAGAAGAACAAGTAAGTTCGGTTCTAAATAGATGTACACTTTTATTTATTCAAGTTTAGTAGTCTTTTCTTTGTAGTCAATAGTCCTTCATTTAATTACAATCTCACCTACTGGAAAATGAAGAGTGTAGTCTCTTATAGTGACCTATAATTGTAAATTTATCTATCTGTCTGTTAGTTACATTTTCACGGCTAAACTGCTAAACAATCTAGCTAAATAAATTAAACTTAGACATATTAAAACACCCCTAAGGTAAGATGCAGTAATTCTGATGCCTACTTATCGATAAGACCTGATATTTTTATGAATACCTACAACTTTTTAAAGTTTAAATCTATCGCATAACAGCGATCAGCAATAAAGAATTTATAAAAAGAATAAAATGTAATATCCTATAGAATAAATAGATTGATATTTGATATAATTATGTATCTAAGTGCTTTATTTACTTTAGACCTTACAGGACTCTTGGACACGTCACAAAATTACATAAGTAAAACTAGGAAATTAATAGATAACTTTGATTTTTTGTTCACTTCAATCTTTTGAAGCGAAAAACCTTTACCTTGTTAGCTTACGAGTTGGAGCAAAGCTCGTTCCAAGCTTTTTTATCGTCTACATTTCCGATATTTTGTAATAAGCCTTTTTACAAAGGTCTATTAATATCATTGTTTTAGGGAAGAACAGGAAAGACTGGCTAAGATCGAGGCTGAGATGCGCGCCGCCGAGGAATCCAAACGTAAGGAGATGCAGAGGATCCAGCAAGAGGAAGAGCATCGGAGACTGTAAGTTAATTGCAACTCTATTCCTCTAGTAATAAAGAACTACAACCCGGGTCCTTCCAAGAGTGAAAAGGTCTTCTATTCTAGATACATCGTCGGTGTTTGAGACCTACACCGACTTTCAGTACTAAATTGGAGTTTGAAGGAAACACCTTGAACTCTCGGAATAGACTGAATATAATTTTTCTTTACCAACTATTAGCCCTAGACCGCGCTTTCTCGTCAGCGCGATCTAGAGGTCATCTCGTTTTACTAGCGACATCTAGTTAAGTTTTTCTGAACTAATATAGATCACTTCGCTACTAGACTAAACAGTTGCCTAAGTGAGGTTGTGGCCAAACAAAGGTATATATGTATAAAACATAGCTGGCCAAGATCGCAACTGAGACCGTGGAATTCAAACATATGAAGATGAAGAGGAGTAACACTCCGGCCTCTGAATTACAATGAAAACGAAAAGGAGAACACAATATTAATAAAAAAAATTAAAAACTTGTTAAGTACAATTGTATATTCGTTGTAATTAATTCACGAGAACTCCGTTTATTTTCACAATTTTAAATTAATGCATTTCGAAACATTTTCAACATAATCTTTTGTCTTATCCACAGGAAAGCAGAGATGGAGACGCGTCGCAAAGCAGAGGAAATAGAGAGACTAAGGCTTGAAGAACAAGATCGCATCGCGGCGCAGAGCTTACAGGCGCAGATGGAGGAGGCGGCCAAGGCGGACCTCGAGAATAGAGAGAGGTTACTCATATTTATATTATTTATTTTCGGAAAACTCACGGCGACGCCATCTTGCAAGCGAGGGGTTCCACGAATTCTTTGAATTTCTAAAAATAGAACGCAAGAAGGCTAGCGTTTACACTGACCGGCGCGGTTTTGTTTTGATGTATTTCTATTGCCGTTATAACGACAACTACTAAAAAACAGAGTAAAATACATAGTAACTGGGGCTCACATAGAAAAACTTAATTATTCTGCTCAGGTTTTTGCTCGATATTGATAACGGCAACAGGTAGACTCTTGAAATATTCACAGAATATTTAGTTATATTATATTCACTTTAAAAATAAATAATTAAAATAAAACGAATTTAAGAGGGGCTCTCATACAACAGACATGATTTTTATGCCGTTTTTGTAGATGGTACAGATCTCTTCGTGCGCGAGTCCGAGTCGCACTTGGCCGGTTTTATATTTATAAATTTTAAGACTGGTCGTTGCCGGAATTCGGCTATGAGAACATCATCACCAGTCTCAAAGTTTAATCTGAATTGAAATGGAATTTCAAACTTTAATATGAATTTGAATGGAATTTCGTTTCAGATTGGAACAAGAGAGACGGGACCACGAAATGGCCGTGAGGCTGGCGAAAGAGACAAACGGACACGTCGAAGGTTCGCCGCCGCAACTTAGAAGGTACATACACCCAATTACCGCTTTATATTTACTTCATTTATTATTTTATTTAAAACTTTATAGCACTTACTTAGTGCAAAGGGTGGCTTAATGCCGCGGCATGTTCTACCTGCCGTCCTTAAACAAAAAAATTACAGATGCTTAGAATAACTCCTAAGTATCCTACAGTAAGACCCTTCTAGGGATCCAAGAATTCTAGGCAAGGTTTTGTCTAGGCATGAATGGAGAAAATTGTCGTGCAATGCGTTATTTATTGGAAGATAGACAAAAAAATATTAAAAAAAAAACAAATAAGTGACATCTCGGGGTCTTGCCGCTGTTAAACGATCAATATCAGACAACCTTGATTGAATGCGAGCGTTGGATTGTATATAAGAACTATTGATACAAAAATTATTTTATTTTACGCATTGTTTGACAGTTTTTTACTATTCTGTCTCAAAAATCGTCTACGATTTTCAGACTAGTAATTTTAAAATTGAGGATGATTATCCGCAGTGAAATATACCGCGTCTATTTCCTCCTTCTGAAATCACTCGGTATTGCGATATCTCTTCTTGTACATAAAGCTTAGCACAGGATGATTCTACGTACTGTAAAATACGATATATTTACATTTCAGCTCTGTTTGCGAAATAGGAACAGACTATCGTAACCTACCTCTTATGATAGGAGTATCTATATATATTCAGCAATAATGTGGCGTATTCCAAACAAGAAAAACTGTGGTAATTTAGGCCTCAAAAAATTACAATCAACGCCGTGGGTTATTAGGCGGTACCGAAACGAAATGGCACCGACCCGGTGAGGAAGGGGTCTAACCCGATAGATGACCCATGGCGTTGAGTGTAATTTTATTATTCCAGGATGTCAATGTGTCAAAAATGTAGCTGTCAAATTCAAAATTTGATGTTAACGGTTATATCTGTGATCAAAGAGAATACAATAACTACTCTGTGATTACGATGCACCATCTAGTAATTATGTTGTTGAAAAAATTATTTTATGGAAACGCCTCATTATCTCTTTGAATCTCTATTTCCTATTCGAAGCCGGATTTCCTGTTTCAAGATTTCGGCTGTGGTTATAGGAATCTATAGTAATATGTACGTATGTTCGCACAGTTTTCCTACAATGGAGTCGATGAATGGCGAGAATAAATTGAACAGGTACAAAGCATGCTCTCTATGGCTTGAGCTCACTAACTGTGCTAACCTTACGCTTTCCTTCTTGCACGGAACGAGGAACTTTATATACATATTATATCTATTGTATTAACGTTGGAAACAATAATGTATCAGGTTGACTATTTTGATTTGCCCTTTCGTTTATATTATATTTCGCCTTCTCTCGTCTTTAAACGAATAGCTCAGAAGATTTTTTTCTTATTTTGACTTAGAGTTTCATAATACTGGCGATATGCAGGGGATTTCAAAGCGAGGCGTGCGATTACGCCGAATGCGATATTCGTTTTGAACACTGGCGTCAACGGCGTGCTCGCTGCGCAATCGCATCGCTTTGAAATCGCTTGCAAATCGCCAGTGCGATAAGACTGTTACGACGACTCTTAGCTATTGCTTAAAGTTGAGAGAGGTAGTTAGATGAACAAGGAAGCGGCTGAACAAAGATTTGCACTATACGACATATTAGATAAACACCTACTTACTTATACGATGTTTAAAATTGTTGCGGCAAATTTTGTTTCCAACGTTTGTAAATTGATTAAGGGCTGGCGATTTGCAAGCGATTTTAAAACGAGATGATTATGCAGTGAGCTCGCAACTAATGCGCGCCGAAATCGCCGCGAAGGCAACGCAGGCGCGCAGCGACAAGTCTCTGTCATGTTTCCTTCAAAATCGCGGCGAGCTCGCTGCGCACTAGTCTCGCTTTAGGATCGCTCGCAAATCGCCAGTATGATAGCCCTCTTACCTACTTATTTTCTTTTCTAGGGATGTAGTCTAACTTTTGCATGAGAATGTAGATTCCGCACTCACCTTAGTTTAACTATATATATATATAGTATAACTATATTATGTTTCAGGGATCTATAGTTATTTTAATAACACAGTATCTACAATATTAGGTATGTCGAGATACTGTGTTATTCATAAAAATATGTTATCTACATAAAACTTAACCAATTGACTTACAACTTTTCAATAATTGTGATTTTCTCCAACCTTTTTTTAAGTCTATACTCTGATTTAGAATCCCATATATTTTATGTCAACAAAGAAAATGAATGAAAACTTCACCAACAAACAAATTTCAACAACGTATAATCTCACAAGTGAAGCATAAAACGATAAAATTTTAAATTGAAAACGAACAAGATATCAGTCAAACGATAAAAGAAAGCTTTCCTAACCTACATTGTTTTGAACTTTTGTGCTTTGTTTCGATGATACCAATGTCGTAACTATTCTCCACAAATATTCCTTTGGTTCTGTAACCCCTACAAAAAATATCCAGGATTCTTTAATCGGAATATAGAGACAAATAACATGTACCTAATTTCAAATTTCTAAACTGAAACAATTATTATTTCTACGCATAACATACCGTTAAACACTATTTTTTCTATTTTATGTTCACTATGTTACTTCCGAAGGATTTTGTTACAAGATATAAAAACTTTTTAACCTTATATATATTCAAAAATAGGTCAGAACGCATAACATACCGTTTAACTCAATTCTTGCTATTTTATGTTCACTTTGTCACTTCTAAAATATTTTGTTATGAGATATAAAAACTTTTTAACCTTATATAAACATTCAAAAATAGGTCAGAACGCATAACATACCGTTAAACTCAATTCTTGCTATTTTATGTTCACTTTGTCACTTCTAAAATATTTTGTTATGAGATATAAAAACTTTTTAACCTTATATAAACATTCAAAAATAGGTCAGAACGCATAACATACCGTTAAACTCAATTCTTGCTATTTTATGTTCACTTTGTCACTTCTAAAGGATTTTGTTATGAGATATAAAAACTTTTTAACCTTATATAAACAATCAAAAATAGGTCAGAACGCATAATAAACATATCGTTAAACTCAATTCCTTCTATTTTATGTTCTCTATGTCACTTCTGAAGGATTTTGTTATGTGATATAAAAACTTTTTAACCTTAAACAAATGTTCTAAAATAGGTCAGAACGCGTGAGGATGCAGCAAGCTATGGCCGGCAAACAAAAGTACGACTTGTCTAAGTGGAAGTATTCAGAGCTCAGGGATACTATCAACACTTCCTGTGATATAGAGCTTCTTGAGGTAAGAACATTCTGTACAAGAAAATGGAAAATAAATAATGCTGGACACTCCACACAGCATCATCTAGCCTCAAGCTAAGCAGAGCTTGTGTTATGGGTAGTAAATGACTGATATACATTAGGTACATATTTAGATATTTTTTATTATACATAGAGACCACCAGAACACGGAACAAATATCTGCAGATCGTACACACAATTGTTTCGAATCGAACCCGCAACCTCCTGCGTCGCAGGCGGACCTTGGCCCGCCGCGCCACGGAGGTCGTCGATTGCAGGCACCCTGATTTAGACTTAGATCTATTCTGTACGAGCGTAAATTCAGCTAGACAGCGACTGACCAGAGGTTACTTTAATAGTATATATAATATATACATAAAGTTAATATGTACATTAACTTTATGTATATAGTTTATTCCTTAGTGCTTATGTGTAAGCTTATTAAACATTTTCATTTTCCTTATCTTTTTTATTCCATGTCGTTCGAGCTGTTGTTTATTTGTGTTCAAATATTGTAAAATTGTTACTATATGTGAAATTTTTAATTGGCTTTCAGGCGTGTCGTCACGAGTTCCACCGTCGCCTGAAGGTGTACCACGCGTGGAAGGCAAAGAACGCGCGCAAGACCACCATGGCGGAGCAGGAACGCGCCCCGCAGTCTATCATGGATGCTGGTATATTATTACTACTTAACTTTACTTGCTGGTATATCCAACAGCCTGATGTGTTCCATTCAATCATCTGAAGCCGGGCACTGACTGCCGGCGTTACGGGGCGTAATGTAACGTGTTACTCAGCGAGCGTTCGTGCAGTCAGTAGTTTATTATTCTTTTTATATTAGGGAAACCATCAGCACACTTCTAAAATAGGTAATACGATAGACATTTTCAGGCCATTTACAGACATTTACTGATTTATTATTACATAACGGTGCATGGCAATCAAATGCAACTAACTATAAACCTCAATCTAACACATTTGATTAGTTAAAATTATCCTTTACTGCGAAAGACTTCAGGTAGATGCTGAATGGGACAAGCTGAAGACAGGGCGCTGTGGTGCTCATTAGGGGAGGCCTATGTCCAGCTGTGGACTATCATAGGCTGCTGATGATGGACCTATTATAATGCATTACACGATATAGAGCAAACTAAAACTATAAAAGATCTCTCGCGATCACAGCACGCTAGCAAGAAGCAACGAAACGAATATTAGATAATTACGATATAAATTTATGTTATCCTTAGTTTTGGATGGTCAACATCAAACAGTATAGTAGTTACCCTGCCGCAATTCCACCTAAGGTGGATTTTTTGTATCCACCTTAGGTGGAATTGCGGCAGGGTACTATAATATTATAAACGCGAAAGTTTGTGAGGATGTATGTATGTTTTTGGTTGCTCTTTCACCCAAAAACTACTGAATGGATTTTAATTAAACATTTAAATAATATAGCTTACATATCAGAATAACACATAGGCTACAATTCATAAAGAAATATTGTATATTATCCAAAATATTTATCATCATGCGGGTGAAACCGCGGGGCGCAGCTAGTATATGTATATATTGAAAACGTTGGTTGAACGAGCAAACACTCATTTGACCTAGTCTAATTTTGTATTAATCTTTTTCCAGCAAAAACCCCCCGCCTCCCGCAAAAAGGCGACATCCTCGGCGCTCGGCACCGCTACTTCCGCATTCCGTTCGTGCGCCCCTCGCCCACCGGCGGGACGGCGGAGGGCGAGCGGCGCGGCTGGTGGTACGCACACTTCGACGGACAGTACGTCGCTAGGCAGATGGAGCTACATCCAGACAAGACGCCTGTCTTACTGCAAGCAGGTCAGTTAACATCACCTATATGCAACAACTCTTCACTTTGTTATCAAATAAGAAAGTGAAGTGGAATTATAATTTAATAATCGTAGTTTTTTTTTCATTTTCATAGATAAAAGTTGCCTTTTTTCATATCTCTATATTATGCCTAGCTAATACCAACCTTATCCTCCACAGGCGTAGACGACATGCAAATGTGCGAGCTCAGCCTAGAAGAGACGGGACTGACGCGCAAGCGCGGTGCAGAGATCCTTGAGCACGAGTTTGAGCGCGAGTGGACGCGCCACGCCGGGCAGCCTTACCGCCCGCCGGAGCTCAGGAAACGTTAGGTTAGTTCATACGTTAGATGACAGAGAACCAAAGTTATCGACATAGCTCTGAGAATTAGCAAGCTGAAGTGGCAGTGGGCCAGCCATATTTTGCAAAGAACCGACAACCGCTGGGGCAAACGTGCTCTTGAGTGGAGACCATGAATCAGTAAACGTAGTGTAGGCACAGCTACAGCATCGTCATCCCTCCGACCAGGTGGGATGACGATGCTGTAGACTGTATGTATGTTTTTTATGTATGTTCGTCGATTTCTCAGTCAATTATGGACCGATTTAAATAATTTTTTTGCAGTTATTATAAAAGAGGATCCTAAGATAGATGGTCCGATTAAATGATCTGTATTTTCATTTGTCCCGCAAAACATAAAATAATATAAAACTAAATTTTATTTAAAATTTAACTAAGAGATTTGAAGTAACCATTTCGTTTTTTCAAAACAATCAAGTTAGTTACAAATTCGCTCCTGGAAAATGCACCCAAATAACAGTCTCAGTACAGCATAGATTAAAACCGGGTATCGACTACGCGCTCCTGGCGCGTGTGGAATCTGTTCAAGTGTTTGATCGTTCAACATGCAGGCCAGTCCTAAACGAACGGAACGCAACAAACAAATAAAATACTATTGCGTCCGTCTCAACTGGCGCGCTCTCCACGACTGAGTTACCTTTGATACGCGGTTAAAAACCGACACCATATGGAACGGCCCGCTCCACGTTCGTGCGCGGTGCGTTCAAACGAAAACATTGGCGCGTTCCAATATCGTATCCATTTCGCGCGGCCGGAACGCGCGCCAATGTTCGTTCTCTTGGAGCGCGAAGTCGGTACGTGGCTTAAGATAAACTGACTCATGCATGAGTCTTGATATTGAATGATTCAATGAACTGTACCTAAAGAAAAGAAATGTACCTAAATACCTAATTTCATTTCCAGATTCCAGATAAACATTCCAAGAGAACCTAGATTATAGAAGAGTCGCTGGATGACCACACGAAATCGCAATCGAAATTGTATTCTATTTATACAGCCTTAAGATAATTAATTGATGCTGCTTTTCGACGTGCCTTCATCGGTTCCTAGGTATTTTAGTGCAATATGAGGGCCACCGGTAAATATATCACTATGAATTTATATTGTAAGTTATATTAAAGTATTTTCAAACTTATTTCAATGTAGTTTAGTCACAAGAATAGCACCTTTATTGTAAGATAAACTTACTGAAAATAAACAAATTAAGGTATATTTTTTTTAAGGTTAAACGAGTCGCTCATTTTCCCTTACAAACTTGGAAGGGTAACTACTACACTGTTTGATGTTGACCATCCAAAACTAAGGATAATATCAATTTATCTTGTGTTTGTATACACCTAGAACCATAAAAAAGTATACACTTGAAAAATGCAAGCTTCTAAACTTTCGTATTCTATTTCAACACTGATTTTAGTCCATTCCGACAAAGTTTATTTCCTAACTACATAAATAATAAAATATTGATTTACCAAAAAACATGCGAAATCATTTAAAATACAGTAGCAGTGGAACTCAAACTAAGCAAGAATGCTTGTATCTTGAGGTCCATGATTGCGTTTGACTTTGACATAGATTTAAGAGGATGTGCAGATACAGTATGTGCTAAATTTACAAAAAAGAATACAACTAACATACTAAATGGTTTCTATAAAGACCCTTGTGATTTTTTTTACGCGGAGGTTTAAGTAATGTATCATTGTGCATTTCATCCTAGCAAGCGGGTAACGCGAAGCGTCCGGTGAGATAGCATACATTTAGGTCTCGTCTACCAATGAGGTCGCGTCGTTGACTCGTTTAACCTTAAAGTAATTGCTTTTTTATATCTTAGCGTATCTAAATCAAGTTATTGATGTAATCAAGTTATATCACACTGTGTCTTAGCAGATATAGAATTGCAACATATTTGTAATATTTTATAGTTATTAATTGTATTTGTACAAGCAAATAGTCAGTATTAGTGGGTTGTACAGACTACAGTAGGTGTCTAACGCAAATGTTTTATGTGTATCTAGAGATATTTATTAAAAATATATAGTAATCAATCTAGAAAAATGCAATTTTGTGATAGCATATAACATTGTCATGGTAATAAAGAGCCTATAGTTACATCGAAATGTTTTAAAAATGCGATTGAACATGCGAGTTTATTAAACATGTACACTTCAAGGAGATAATCGAACGATTACTTATGGCGGGATGATACACACGTCGAGGGATAATGATGATGATGATTCTTTGTTAATGGCAATTGTGTCTGGGCGACACTTTTCTGCCAGTGTCAAGTAATGGAAAATAATTGTAAAATCAATGAGTTTTTAAATTATGAACATGGTTTGGTATTTTCACCAGAGCTTAGTTCGTTATCTAGCAGGATGTGTACCACGTGCAGGTTAGGTAGGTTGGCTTGGGAGACGAGATGTTGGAGTCCCCCTTACTCCCCATGTCCCGCTATTACGTTTTAATTGAATTTTTAGATAAAAGTTTTCAAACATTAGGTGTCAAAGTTAATTGCTCGATTTTCTTTGGAATAGTCGTGTAGTTAAATGTATTTATGAAAGCATTCCTACTTGTGAGATTTTAGGTATTTTTACAGTATTTCAACATTCCGTACCTATTATGTATTTTGTATAAGAGTACAATGAATTTATAAAAACTCTAATCAGTGCCTTAACACATTATAAAACGTGACCATAACAATTTTTTGTAATATTTATGCTTTACCAAAATAAATGAGTTGTTTGAATTTGGTTGTTTCATTAAAGCCCGACAGTGACTGAGTGTGTGACAGTTGTCGAGTGCGACAACTGCCGACATATTGCTGCGACAAATTGCTTTGTGGCAGCACAAGCAGAGTCGTTTTGTTACAATAAAATAAATGGATTTTTTGTTTGTGATGTAAATTTAACAGCTTTTTACTTATAACGAAATGTGAATTATTTTTTCTGATAATTATAATCATAGGTATGTTACGTAGTAAGTAGGTCTTATAAAAACTATAACATTTATGTGACTAAAGCATTACGCTACTTTTTAAAAAAATAATAGCTACCTGCTTGATATGTGATCTGTACAAAATTTTATGAAAATTATCGGCATTTTTTTTTCATCAGTTGGCATCCCTCACTTATGAGTCATAAGTGAGGGATGCCAACTGATGCCAGCTGTTAAATAAGAGATGAACATGCTAGTGGTTTCTTTTTCACTTCTTCCACTAGTGGACAAAAAATTTAAGTGAACAGTAAAATAATTTTATTTGATAATAATTTAATGTATAAAATATGACTTGTCTAAGTGCTTATTTTGTAAGCCTAAAGAAATACCTAAATGATTTTTGTTTTTTGACTTTTGCCAATTTTAAAACCCCGTTTAAACCTTCGCGGTACTCGCTATACAAAACGGTTGCGGTATTGCGGATTTGCTGGGGTAGGTGAAGTATTTAAGTTATCTTTCGTTTTCTAGCGCTTCCACTCTAGGCAGCGAATAGTCACATATGTATATTTATTTACTTCTTAAAATATTAATAAATCACTGGTGAGAAACAAAATAAGTTTATTATCTATTGTTAGTAGTTTGGTACGAGCTAATAATCAAAATTATGTGGGTCGATAGCAATAAGAACAGAGCAAAATCAAGGTATAGTCACTTAGTCTAGACTAGAATAGCCTAAACCTATCGCTTAGGTACTGAATTTCATTTCCAAATATATTTATGCGTATGCATTATTCATCTGTTTGTCGCATATTTCTTTCATTATTCATTAGATAAATGTAAAGAATTTCTGTATGACCGGATGCTGACTCATAATAAAAACGTCACTAGTCAAAATACCCAAACATGATAGAAAAGGAATGTTCTAAATAAAAGTACTATCTATCATCTCAAACTGATAAATCTAGAACTCGTTCACAAAAAGCTGATAGAGAAATAGCTAGAATTCGTGTTATTTGGAATGGCCATCAATCTATATATATGAAAGAAAGTCGTGTTTGTTACAAGTTGTAACAAACACGACTTTCTTTCATATATATAGATTGATGGGTTATGACATTGCTGTTCAATGGCGGACTCACTTGTGATTCCTTCCGTAGGACTCCATCTGGAATACATAGATTTAGTAATATTCCAGATGGAGTCCTACGGAATCACAAGTGAGTCCGCCATTGAACAGCAATGGCGGACTTGTCATAAGTGAGGGATGCCAACTGATGAAAAAAAATGCCGATAATTTTCATAAAATTTTGTACAGATCACATATCAAGCAGGTAGCTATTATTTTTTTAAAAAGTAGCTTAATGCTTTAGTCACATAAATGTTATAGTTTTTATAAGACCTACTTACTACGTAACATACTAATTCACATTTCGTTATAAGTAAAAAGCTGTTAAATTTACATCACAAACAAAAAATCTATTTATTTTATTGTAACAATAAGACTCTGCGGTTCACTTCACAAAATTTTATTTGCATTTGAAATAACTTGTCCCCCTTGTCCCTCATAAAAAAATTAAGAAATATGGCTCTGCGTAGGAGCTCGCCCACTGGGGGAGGTCTTGGGGGGGCAAATGTCAAAAAGTCGGAATTTTCCCTAGAAGACTTTTAACTCCCCTATACGATGCCGTGATCGAGGAAGATGGAAGGAGCTGGAGGAGGCTTTCACCGCTGAAAGCGGTACTCACATATGTATAGACAGAGATAATATATAGATTAGTATTTAAGTTAAGTGTGAGAAATAAAAGCTGTTTTATTTATTTATTATTTTATTTATACGATGCCGTAAAACAAAACATACTTGCCCATCCACCATCAAGGAGAACAATTATGTCAGTCAGTGAATCAGTAGTACCTAATCTAGCTTCATACTATAGTAGGATGAAAAGATAAAGTAATATCTAATTAAATTCTTATCTATACAAAGAAGGCTACCTTATTCCAATTTTAAGGATATTATAATATACAAGGATTCAAACATTTTTAATAAACTCCCACATTATTCGGAAATTTAGAAGTTTACGTGCTGGTAACACCGGCAAGATTTGTGTTTTTGTTGTAATTTTCTGTTGATAGTTATTTGTGTTCAATCGAAGAAATAAGTGGATGTAATTCGAAATTTACGTGTGAAATGTGATTCTGTGTTTATTATTTACTAAATTAGTGTGATTTCGGCAACATCTGACCACATAAGAAGACATTTTTCATTTTTCGATCTATGTCACTCTGTTCTCTGTTGGTGTCTAAAGAGGTACCTAATGGCGGACGAGTAGTCTATAAACCGACAATGTCAAAATCTGTACCACAGTGAGTACTTCATTCTTAGGTTGACTGATACTCCATCTAAGTGGAATATTAGGTACTAAATCTATGGATGTAATGTACAAAAAGACGGACACTGGCAAAATTGCGTCAATCCAGACGCAGAGCCATCTAGGAAGAAAGAAGTTGAATGTACAAAAAAAAAGATTGTTTAGTTTAGTGTAAACAAAGTTGAGTAAAAAAGCACGCAGTAAATCAGCTATTTTTCTACAATTTAAATAAGCCGATAAAACTATTCTACTGCGTTTAAAACACACCATAGTTTGGTACCTAGGTGTACCCTATACAAACATTTAAAACATGCATCACTGGGGACGCTCGCTGCTGCCGTTAATGGTATTATTTTCATTACTTCCAGAAGGACTTGGTTTTCCTTACGATGGTAAGTAAAAATACCTGTAGTAGTCTATGATATCCTATGCGTTGATAACGTAGGTATCATACCCCAAATCGATATTGCTGCAATGTTTCTTCCAATATTTTAGTGCACTGGCTGGGAGGTCCTACCACCATAGAAAGGGATGTGCCGACGACGTCATTAAAACGGCCAGTAGATATCTACTGCTACACAGGGACCTCGAAGAATTTATTTGCTTTGTGGCAGACTGTAAAAGTAAGTTTAAATTAACTTTCTCACTGGCACTTACTGTTTTTTTTTGTTTACATTCTGGCATCCTTAAAACTTGGGTTTGATATGTCTCAAGCTAAGCTATCTTATTAATTTACCTATTCAGTGTAATGTAATGTCCTGTTTTTACATTTGATGTAAGGTGTTAGTCCATTTTATTGTATTTCAAGACACTACATAACCTATTCGCTTGTTTAAATTTACTTACTTGTGGATTTTTTATTTAAGGCTTGTAATATATTTTGATTACATTATGATTTCTGTTCCCAGTTCCACATAAAAATAAAAAACAATGAGTTCAGGCAGTACATGGGAGAAGACCCGGAAGAGGTGTTCAAAGAATACACAGAGGATAGCTATGGCTGGTCGGTTGTGAACCCATTCATGAAGAAGACGCCTAAGTCTGCGTCTCTCAACTTGTTTAGTCCTACTTGCATGGCTATCAATACTAAGGAGAGGCATACTGTTGATTTGCAAGTGCAGAGTAAGTTTTATAAGTGTATAGGACAGGCCACACAATAGGAATATCTATTTCTCTCCTTTAGTCAAGGTTCATATTAGTATGTCATCAGTTACCTAACAAAATAGTCCAATGCTGAGCCTCAGCTTAGTAACTTAATTGATTGACTTTGAAATGCATAATAAATTAAATAAACATTCTAATTTATATAAGTTTGTTTACTCACTGCTGGAATAGATTGAAGTGAAGAGAATTCTTAAACACTGTATTCCTTAATTGTATTGAGTTTAATTTGACTTGTACCTCTTACACAAGCTCCGCTCAGCTTGGGGATGGATGATGCTGTGTTAATTGACCAGCATTATTTATTTGTTATTGTGTGAAAATGGTGGTGTGTGCTACTTATTTATGTGCTTATTTTGTCAGTAAATAAATAAACATGACATAATTTTGAAAGTACACTCCTACTCTTAGTTATAAGTATTGATACAACGGGTATTTATCGCGTTTATTTACCTATTTTTCCTGACATTTCAACAGGTTTACACACTGTTGTGGTCAATACTTATAATTATATGTTTAGATCGCGTAAGTTTAAAATTATTTACTCTTAGTTAGTAACTCAACTGTACTAAATTCTGAATTCTGTATCTGGTATACATTAAAGTATTATTGTATTGTATTGACGAAGGAATTTATCCTTCGTCGGCCGCGGCGCCTCATGCAATTAGTGCTCCACTGGGTAAAATTAAACCATGTGCTTGCTTAAGAGGTCTTTCTATTGATTTCATTATATTTGTTTTTTGTTCCCCAGGAGTTGACCTATGGCGTGTGATGCTCATGTTCCTGGGTATCGCAGTCATCTTCTCATCACGCACCCTGAGTGGAAACCCTCTGTTCTTCTACCTATGTGGAATACTCGTCGGGGTGTTTGCTTCCTTTATGGTTCTGGTCTACTATATCAGCAAGCTGTTACCAAAGGTAAGTTTCTTCTTTTATTTTATGTGTGGTTTGATTGTTGTAATTTTTTCGAGGTCTGGAGAGTTATCTATATTAAGTTCTCGGCTTGACGTAAAGGGACACGACATAAAGGGAACCATTCGTTAGGAATAGTTACTTGATGATCTAATCTGATGATATAATTGAGATAGGTTCATCGCCCACGGGTTTCTTACCAACACAATGCCCTGAGCAGTTACATTCTGTTCCATTCCATCTTCAATCACAAAAACATCTAGATTTCAGGTCGACGCAAAAAAATCCTTCTCCGTAAATATGAGCATACTTATACTAGAAATGTGAGCTCTTATTTGGTTTAGTTCTTGAAACGAACCCAACGTAAACACGTGTCATAATGCCGTAATGTGATGATTCAAAGTTGCAATAATAGCTAGGTGTATAGCCTGAAGCGATACTTATGCAGTTGATGCCCAACATGCTGTGTTTAGGCGTTAAAGGCGTTATAGTGGAAGCTTAAAGTGACCTTTTAACTTCCAGAAAACTCTAACCTACGGCGTCCTAATCGGCGGGTGGACGGTCGGCGTGTACCTAGTCCAACAGATGTGGGAGAACATACGCAACATCATCACGTCCTACCAGACCTACGCTTTCTGGTACACCCTGGTCGTGGCCTTCGTCAGCTTTCTGGTCTGCTACAGGATAGGCCCGCCCAGGAATGAGAGGAGCAAGAACCTTGTGATGTTCACTTTGCAGGTGAGTTTATTTATTTATTCAAATTATTACAACTATTTTTACAGGTATTACCTAAAAGAATAGTATAGTCAACATTATTATTTCTTCGTAGAGTCAACATAATATTAAATCACTAGCAACAAATTTAATAAAACTAATAATCCAATCCAATCAAAAATCAATGAGCAAAAATAATCCAATAAGCAAAATACAATAAAATACAATCACAAATGTCCTCAAGAAAAATAATCCAATACATCAGCGAGCAAAATAAATTTAATTGTCAGTAGCATACTAAAAATATTACTATCATGTTCATAATAAATAAATAATTCTATTTACAAGTACTATTTTAACAGGTATTTATTTTCCCGACGTTTAAATCAAGTAAGTTTAAAAATAAATAATTCTAGAAAATCCACTCAGCAATTCTTAGCCCCAAGCTAAGCAGAGCTTGTGTTATTACTAGATAACTGATAGATAAATAAATACATAAATATTCTATTATGTTACATAGAAAACGACTAGAACACCCTTAACAAATATCTGCAGATTGTACAAACATTTGTCCCGAGGCGGGAATCGAACCCGCAACCTCCTGCGTCGCAGGTGGACCTTCGCCCACCGCGCCACAGACTATCAAAATAATATTAATTTTATATTTTGAAGACCACATATTAATATTTACGTTTCTCGCAGAGCATAGGAGTGCTGATGATATTCTTCAGCAGTCAATACCAGGAAGCGTCAGCCACCATCGTGGTTCTGTCACTGATAGCCAAGTACTTCCCGCAGTCGCTCGCACATAAAATCAATGGATACTGGTTAGTATAGTATTGTATTGTATTTATTTATTCCATGAAGATACATTGGTACACTTGGAAATGTCAAATTTGATACATATTTTATGTTACAGACTAAAACGTAAAGTGTAAGTTAATAATAAGTAAAATTGGTACAAGCAGAGTACATACAATGATTAGGTAGGTATAACAGTGAGATCATCAGCAAAAGCTTCGTCAAGTATATAATATGATTTCTCAATTAACATTTTTTTGATTGCAATACTATAATTATTTATATTATCTAAATTCCAAATGTCATGTTCTAGTTTGTTATATAGTTTAACATCTACACATATAAAGCTTTTACCCACTTTTGCAAGTCTATGAGTTTGTGTAATTAATGTGTAATTAAGTAATGGCATTTCTAGTTCTGGTGTTATAGCCATGAGTGTCTCCATTTGAGTTTTGAATTGAATTCATCAATGTAAATCACATACATTAAATTTTGATAAATATATTCGCTAGTCATTGTCTTAATTCCTAATTCTCAAAATTTTTCACAAAACATTCAGTTTAGGAGATCTGTAAACTACCATGACAATTATTTAATTTGTTTAATTTTTTTTTAAAGATATTTATTTTCTCATTTACAACATACATGTTACTTACATGAGAAACTTAAGCTAAGTATTAATATTATGTTATTTTTCCGTCTTTTTATGTTTAGTCCAGTAGCGTTACACCCTCAAGTATATATCTGCAATTTGGTTTTAAACACGCCAGACGTTCCAGCACCTTTAACGTCTTCAGGTAGCCTGTTATAGAACTGGGCCCCTTCGAAAGTAATCGTCTTTTTAACCTGTTGAGTTCTTATCGTAGGCAAAACAAGATGGTCAGTTCTTCGTCTACTGTATTTACTGTGTATTTGGCTCTTTTTGATGAAAGTGATATTTGTATGAATAGTTATATAAAATATAAAATTAGTAAGTTTACTGATGTGGTATCCATAATAAGATCCCGATGTATCGGTCTTGGCATGAATTTGGATAAAACCAAAGTCATGATCAATGGTCACATTGATCCAAGGCCGGTGGTCGTACATGGTCACCTTCTCGAAACTGTTTCCGAGTACACTTACCTTGGGCAGATTCTGCAGTTGGGTAAAAACAGTTTCGAGAAGGAGGCCAAACGGAGGATCCAGCTGGGCTGGGCAGCATTTGGGAAACTACGTCAAGTCTTCACGTCATCCATACCGCAATGCTTGAAAACGAAAGTTTTCAATCAGTGCGTCCTACCCGTTATGACCTACGGAGCTGAGACGTGGACACTCACGATAGGGCTGGTCCACCAGTTCAAAGTCGCTCAGCGAGCTATGGAAAGAGCTATGCTCGGAGTTTCTCTAAAGGATAGGATTTGTAACGAATACATCCGACAGAGAACCAAGGTTATCGACATAGCTCAAAGAATTAGCAAGCTGAAGTGGCAGTGGGCCGGCCATATCTCGCGAAGAACCGACGGCCGATGGGGCAAACGTGTTCTTGAGTGGAGACCACGACTCGGCAAACGTAGTGTAGGATGCCCTCCGACCAGGTGGGATGACGACCTGCGAAAGACTGCAGGTAGATGCTGGATGCGGCAAGCTGAAGACAGGGCGCTATGGCGCTAATTGGGGGAGGCCTATGTCCAGCAGTGGACTGCTATAGGCTGATGATGATGATGATGATCCATAATAATAAGAAACATTTCGCCCAGGCGACGCAGGTTCCCGCCGAAGATCCAGCTCCTCACCAGCGAGGAGTACTACGAGCAAGGTGCCAGAGAGACTAAGACTGCGCTGGAGAACTTACGCAAGCACTGCGCCAGCCCCGACTGTGCCCAGTGGAGTATTATGTTGAAGCTTAATGATTCTAAACGGTAAGTAACCCAGACTCCACCAAGCTGAAATGAGATGAAAGAAAAAGAAAGAAAGAAAGATATTTTATTTTTAACTACAATCAATCACACATACAAGATCTTAAAACGAATTATAAAAGTACATTTGGTAGCTATACTATGCGGATTGTAGCTAAAAAAATTAGGAAATGGCTCAGCATGAATGCTACGGGTACTGGTAGAACCAATACACGCAGCGCTGATCTTCCGCCGATTCCTACAATCAGTAGCAGGTAGAGGTAGTAGATGTGTTTTAAACAATAGAATAACAACAAATAACCAATAGAACGTCGTTATTCACACATCTCGTCTCCGCTTAGCTTTAGTGGAGACTACTAAGCGGAGAATGCTGGACAATCTACACAGCATCATTAAGCCCTAAGCAAAGCCAAAGCTTTTGTTATGGGTACTAGATGACTGATATACATAATACAATACGTTACATAGATAAATATTTTTTATCTACGTAACGTACACATAGAAAACAAATATCTGCAGATCGTACAACCTTGTTCCGAGGCGGGAATCGAACCCGCAACCTCGCATCGCAGGTGGACCTTCGCCCACCGCGCCACAGTATATATATATTTGTTTGTGAATAAAACAAAAAAGATCGAAGCATCAAATTAAATCAGGCTTTTGATATGGTGTGTGCTCATCGGTGTTCTTGTCCGTTAGGTCCGCAAGTTGCTTAGATCGCAGTCCAAAACAAAATCACTCGCACCGAAGAACGAATAACGGGTGCGTATTTGAGAAAACATTTGAAAAACCTACGTACAGCCGAGCATAGAGCCGCCTTCGTTCTTCGAAGTCAATACAGGGTCTGCTAAGTCAAAATAACTACTTAATTTCTTTAAAAAATTAATAGAAAATAACTTTAAAATATCGTGTGTAAGGCTAGTACTAGGAAACGCTACTACAATATGTAAAATCGCATCGAATAAAGCTGTGATACATAACAAATTCCATTTCTCCTTGCAGATTCGCAAGTTTCGTCGAAGGGAACTCCCACCTCAGCGACGATGAAGTGATGAACTACGAATCCTACGCATTCTCGCCGGAGCGCAGTCGAAAGGGACCCGTCAGTAACTCCACCAGCAACTATATGGAGATCTCCGAAGATGACTCCGACTCTGATTATTGACACGTTGACTGCCCAGCCTCGGAAGCCTCAGTATTGATACTTGTTCGAAAACTAGCACATGAGCAGTGTTTTTTTACTGGAAAAGTAAAATACCCATAGATAGATAACATTAGGGTCGATACATATCTGACGGAAAATGCGTCGAACGTATTATCGGTCTATTTGGTCAAATTGGACCTGCCACATTACGCGTCTATAGTCAGTTCGAACGGCCTGTACACAAACGATCTCCGCTGATGTTACGCCTATTCTGAATGTATAATACAATATACACGTATCGCGTCACGTTACGTCGACCGACTTACGCATTGACGGAAACGTAACAGACGCTGTACGCTCGACGCACTAACGCATCATCGGTTGAGTGTGAAAGGTTAAATGTTTTATTACATATTTGCCTGTACTGGCGTAACGCGACGCATTTTCCGTCAGATATGTACCGACCCTTAGTAGGCACGGGGACCGTTCTAGACATTGAGTATAGTTTTGAAGTTGAAGGAATGATTTTCAAATAATGTTTGCATTCGATGACAAAGTGACGTAGTTATTCTATCCTACCCTAGATAACAATCCCCGTGCTTGCCCTCCACATGGTATTATCAGTGGGATTCAGTGGAACTTCTCTTCTGCCGATCATGCGTTTAGACCTTGTCCAGAAGGGGCGAATTCGCCGCGAATCGTTTCGTACGAATTTATACGTATGCGCGCGTTTTTAACACGAGTCGAGAGTACCTACTACGATACTAGAGCATTGTTGTGTCCAGTTTACGCGAACTTCAGAGCGATTGCACGTATCAAGGGACAGAAATAGAGCGCCAAAGTTTTGATATGGAATTCGCACGTTGTTCCGCTCCTCCTGGAAGCAACATTAGCGCATAGTACGCGCGAGCGAATGGCGGCGAATACGCCATTTCTGGACAAGCTCTAGCAATCTAAATGTTGCTCTTACCGCTTCTTATACTATAATACATAACAAGACTTGACCTTCGTCAAGTCTTGTTATGTATTCAGTATAAAATTAAATCGACTCTTTGCCTTTCGTAGTACCTACTTTGATGTTCTATTCAGTTACTTTAGCGGTCAACATGAAATGTGACGAATGATATGCATGCTAGACATGCGCAATTTTAAAATATGTGTTTTTTGTGTTCGCGATGTTATTTTATGAATTAGTCTGTTAGTTAGTTACCTAATTAATGAAAACTGAGATCTATGTTTACGTAATATTGTGTTTAGTCAGTTCTTTTAGGCCATACACGAAAGTGTTCGTCTGATTCTCACGAAACTGATGCCACCAACATCTTTCGTAGATAGGTATTTACAGGCCAATGTATATTATATTCATTTACATAATCAATAATTATTAATTTCTCCATCAGTATTTCTATGCGGCAGTTTTGTAAACACTATATATGGTAGGCCTTTGTATGCCAGCCTAGCATAGCGATTTTTGTCTCGGCGAGAATCGAGAAAATGTTATACATGCGTAAATAACTGAAATTGAAGGAATTAATTTGCAGTTCAAGATCTATTTTCAAAGCACTGAGTCCATGTATTTTGCGCATTCGATTCGATGTAATTCATCTATTTTTGTTATTATATTGTGTAAGCACTCAACTCTGTAAATTCATGTAATTATGTAAATCACAAAACAAACTTCTTGGATGAGACTTGTTTGGGAGGAAAGGTTGCGGGTTCAAGTCCTGTTCAAGTCGAAACATTTTTGAAATATTATTTAATTTCTTAAAAGTTGTTGTGTTAGAGATCTGCTAAATTTATTTGGTGGATGCTTATCTTTTAGGATATTTTTATCTCATTTAAATTACCAAGTTATTAATGTGATTAACGTGACTGAATAGTGTGTAATTTGTAAATAATAAACTTGACATGTTAGTTATAAATTTTATTAATAATTTAGCATTATATAATTTTTCCAATTGATTTCAGCTTTTTATTTTATTATAATTAATAAAACCATTTCAAGTCTATTGAAGAAGAATAGCATACTTTGTTCCGAAAATATTATACATTTTTCTATTTAGTAATTTTAGCCAGTGGCGCCAACTTACTAAAAATACTTAGGTTACAAAACAACTGAACACGTACTAGATTTTTCAATATATGTATACTCCTTAAAACGGGGTAAAATAAGGAATGTCAATTATGAAATGTTGAGATTCATAGTTTGGCTCAGTATTAAAAATATTAAAATGACTATATTTTTAATGCGCTAGCAATATAGGCTTGTAACTTAGTGAGCGAGAAAATAAAAAAAAGTAAAATCAATAATTAATTACGTGTTCCAGGAAGTTTGAATAGTGTAGAACCTTATATAATCTTACAATAGAAGTCCACGTCGATGCAATCACAATTGGGTAAGCTATAATCATTGTACAAGCAAAACTAGTTCCTTGTATCAAATTGTTATTTTCACTAAGTGCACTTATTAATAGCTCATTGATTATACAATTCTCAATACTTGTATGCAAAGTCACATTCTGTTATAAAAAAAACAATATTTGTATGCAAAGTTACATGTATAAAATGTTAATACAAAAATGTACTATTTTACTAACAATATTGTATACATCATAAATGTAGTTTCCTTTCGTAAGTCTATCCCAATCAAAAAGTAAGACATCACCCATAATGGGCAGGTTAAAAATCATATAAATTAGGCATTATAACTAGATTATAACACAAAATCAATATACCTATACTCCAGCCTTTTTCATGATTGTCGACAATCACTCTTTTATTGTATTCTTGGCGTAGAGTTTGAGGAATATTCGTCAGCTCTAAACATTCTAGGAAATATATCAAATATACAAGTAATTCTAACGAAAAATCTACGAGAAAATTATTACAACACCCACATAGATAATAACTTTGCAGAATATTTCATGCGTTTCGATGACGACCTGCGAAGGACTGCAGGCAGATGCTGCAAGCTGAAGACAGGGCGTTATTCTGTTGTATTTATTTATTTCAGATAATAAAATCCATAGCATAGAATAACATTTAAATAAAATAGCATTAAATAAAAGATAAAAATGTGATTAAAATTAAATTACTTTATCAATTTAGCTATGGCTATCATTACGGCCTATGTCATAGGCTGACGATGATTGTATCTAAACCTTGGCTGGAGTATGATACGCTTCATTAGTAGCACACAATCATACATTAAAGCTTAAAGTTAGTGGGTTATGGCATGGCAGTCATTAATCACGCGGCGCGGCTCGCTTTCTTGCTCTTATCGAGGTTCTGCGGCGGCGGCGGCGGCTTCGCTGACATGTGGCGGCTGTAGATTCTGGAAATTACAAAATATAATTATGATTTATACGGTTTTTTTAATATTTTTCTCTCTTAGGGATGGTATAAAAGAGAATACAGGTAGACATGAGCGACGTGGAACGTGAAAGTAAGTTGCTGCGCCCTTACAGGGAACATGTACCTACCTCTAAGCTAATAACATCTAAGATAAAATTATATGACAATGTATCATCATCATCGTCATCAGCCTGTGATAGTCCACTGCTGGACATAGGCCTCCCCAATGAGCGCCATAGCGCCCTGTCTTGAGCTTGACGCATCCAGCATCTACCTGCAGTCTTTCGCAGGTCATTCTACTACCTGGTCGGAGGGCGTCATACACTAACGAGTCGTGGTCTCCACTCAAGAACACGATTGCCCTACGGACGTCTGTTCTTAAATTATGTGACAATGTATGCAATAAATAAATAAGTATTAAAGAGCCTTACACTTTGTACGTCTCAGACTTCAAATAGTCCAGCACATGGGACGGGCCCAGCTTGATCTGGTCTTCTATCGGCGGGATCCAGAAGCTACCCTCCAGGCGGAACACTGACTTGTTGCTGGCGAGGTCCAATGAACCTGGATATAATAATAATAAATGACATTTTAATTCGTTAAGGTAGAGGTAGGTACATTAAATAAAATGTTTATTGAAATTAAATGTAAATATAGATGTCTATAACACAGGATTTACAAGCCTAGCGTAGATATCTAAGGCTAGCCAATTCAATCAATGTATCCATAGATTTATTGACTTATTGGTCAACTCAGCCCGCGGGCCGAAAAGTCCACTAAGTACTGAAATTGTTAAATTTAAAAAAAAATATTGCATGAGGCCTCATTTGACTCGCTAGATCGAACTTGCTCTTGAATACCCTACGGCACGCATGGCTGTAGAGTTGGCTCACCACTGTGTTATAACTTATATGTATATGTGTAGGAGGGCTTAGGTTAATATTATAACAAGTTGTATTTGTATACTATGTAAAGATAAGGAACTTACCAATCTCCGGCGGCAGCACGACCAGCCTGTTCCCCTGCAGATGGAGCTCCCGCAGCCGCGCCAGCTGCCCCAGCTCGCGCGGTACCTCGATCAGGTCGTTTTCGCGTACTGACAGCTGGAAACATTTACAAATTATTATTTACAAGCTGTTCCCCACGTTAAATTCACATTTCTAGGGGGATAAAGACAATATAATTTTAGCCTATGTCACCCGGGGATGGTGTAGCTTCCCAATGATGAAAGAATTTTTCAAATCGGTCCAACAAACAACCTTTCCTCTTTATAATAAAGTGAATGATAGACTAGCCGCTTCACCTGCGTGGAAATCTATGTGTCAAATGTTTTGTTCGTTTTGAAACATTCCTCTAGAATCAATCCATCTAAAAAAAGTATCAAAATCGGTTGCATAGTTTTAAAGATCTGAGCATACATAGCAGACAGACAGCGGGAAGCGACTTTGTTTTATTCTATGTAGTGATGGCACAGAGTAAAGGCCTGAGCGCATAAATCTAACACCAACACAACAACACTAAGAAAAGCATTCAAAAATGGCTTATACTCATTATCTTTAGATTCTACTTCGAACAAAAAAAAGAGTACTCATCAAAACACTGTCTAAACTCTTAAATTATTTTATGAGGCTCAAGGTGGAGGAGGCCTGTGCCCACTAGTGGACCAAAAAGACAGAGATATTCACGCCGACGTCCGCGTAATCATAAAAAGCGTGTTATTAATTTGGTCTTTCTTTATTAATTTGATGTATGGTAGTTTTAAGGTATACATATATTACTATGGACGTTGAATAAGTTAAATAAGATCTCTTACTTTTCTATGGTCTGAAATAAATGATTTATGATTATTATTATTTTCCTGTTTCCTCCTAATTCTAATATGGCATCTGAATGATGTTACTCACAATTTGCAAGTTCTTCAAGTTTCCAATTTCAGGTGGTAGGAATTCAAAATCATTGTCTCCCATGTACAAGGCGCGAAGGCTCTCTAAAAAAGAAATTACATTTTAAAACATACATAAATAAGATATGTTAATATCTTATTTATGTATGTTTTAAAACGTTGTATGAAAATATATATAACACTAGATGCGTCCCACAGCTTCGGCCGCGTGGAAATCTATATGTCCAATGGTTTATAAACCTTCCTCTCTTCACTCTATCTATTTAAAAAAATTGCATCAAAATCCGTTGTGTAGTTATAAAGAAGATGGGACAGACAGTGGGAGGCAACTATGTTTTATAATATGTAATGATATGGTAACTTAACTATATCATAATCATCAGCCTATCTTAGTCCACTGCTGGACATAGGCCTCCCCCAATGAGCGCCACAGCGCCCTGTCACAGTACACATATAGAACAGTATGGAAACTAAGCCTAGTTGATGAAATAAATACCTACGCTCCATTATAGCACTAGGGTTGTCACTTTTCTTGTTTTTGATATATATTTTTTATTAAGACGATTTTTTTCTGTACTGATCAATAAATGGAATTGAAATAACTAGCTTACAAATGTGGTCTGGTATAATATAATAATATCTTCGTCTGGTCGAAGCGACGCGTGATCCGAGATCTGACGAGTATGTTGCGCAGCGCATCAGCCAGCATTGCCATACAGCGTGGCAATGCAACCAGCGTCTTGGGCACGCTTCCGACTGGTATTGATATGGGTCAATTGAGCTACCTGTAGATTGTTTACAATAGTCTGCAGTTAGGTCAATTGTCTAACTAGTTAAATTTTCTTTGTTAGTAAAGTATTTGCTTACAAATACAATTTAAATAGGTAATCTCATGGCGTCGCGTGTGAGCCGCGGTTGGACGTAAACGTTTCGTGAGCTCGTCGGAGCGGGCGCACGCAGACATTGTAGCGCAGGCAGCGCGCGCGCAACGCTCATGAGCGGCTGCGAACCGTACCGCGTTTCAAAATCCGAGTTGATAATTTATAGCAGCCGCCATCTTGGATTCACTTTTTGACAGCAGTATCGGCTTCAGCACCCTCGAAAACCATGAAAATGACACCCATGACGGAAAAATATATAATTTATAGCAGCCGCCATCTTGGATTCACATTTTGACAGTAGTATCGGCTTCAGAACCCGCGAAAACTATGAAAATGACACCCATGACGGAAAAATTGAAAATTTATGGCAGCCGCCATCTTGGATTCATATTTTGACAGCAGTATCGGCTTCAGCACCCTCGAAAACCATGAAAATGACACCCATGACGGAAAAAATGATAATTTATAGCAGCCGCCATCTTGGATTCATATTTTGACAGCAGTATCGGCTTCAGCACCCTCGAAAACCATGAAAATGACACCCATGACGGAAAAAATTATAATTTATAGCAGCCGCCATCTTGGATTCACTTTTTGACAGCAGTATCGGCTTCAGCACCCTCGAAAACCATGAAAATGACACCCATGACGGAAAAAATGATAATTTATAGCAGCCGCCATCTTGGATTCACATTTTGACAGCAGTATCGGCTTCAGCACCCTCGAAAACCATGAAAATGACACCCATGACGGAAAAAATGATAATTTATAGCAGCCGCCATCTTGGATTCACATTTTGACAGAAGTATCGGCTTCAGCACCCTCGAAAACCATAAAAACGATACCCATGATGCAAAATTTCATAATTGATTGCAGCCGCCATCTTATATTTAAATTTTGAAAGTCTACAATCTAGTTTAAACAATGATGTTATATTTACTAAAAAATCAGTGCCGCGAGGTTGCCGCTTTGCCACCTACACGAACGAGACAAGAAATGCGTGCGTTGCGTTTATGAGTGACAGAGATAAGGACATATTATGCCGTGCGGCGGCGCGCGGCGTCTCGTCTGTTCGAACTAAAATCACTGTTGCCGCTTTGCGTTGTCTGCTCAAACAGTGCTAGGTAGGTATTAGGCTACTTTAATAAATTATCGCCAAGTTATTATTTCTTTACAATGAGTATGACGTCTCTATTTGTAAAATCTCATTAAATAAATAAATAAATAATGCTGCTAAAAATTCACACAGCATTATCTAGCCCCATGGTAAGCAGAGCTTGTGTTATGGGTACTAGATAACTGATATACATAATACAATATATTACATAGATAGATATTTTTTTATTATACATAGAAAACGACCAGAACATCCGGAACAAATATCTGCAGATCGTACACACAATTGTTCCGAGGCGGGAATCGAACCCGCAACCTCCTGCGTCGCAGGCGCACCTTCGCCCACCGCGCCACATCGGTCGTCAATTGACTTTAAAAATCCTCAAAACCGCAGCCATTCTTGATTTACATATAAGTTCACGGATTCATTATGTATGATCGATCACACGGACTCATTATTCTATAACAATCATAATAATAAATTATTCTTACCTTTCAAAATCAGCAGGAAGTTTAAAAAACGACAGCTCCGCTTTTGATGAAGCCGAGTTCATACAGCCGTATGCAACGCAATATCTGTAGCGGGTCATTTTTCACTTTCACGCGACCGCACGCCTAGACGCGACAACCGCTACCTGAGCATCCCCGAGAATCACCCAGAAGCCGTGTCGATGTGCATGTTTGTGTGAGTGTGCCGTTTCGAGTGTTTGTTCCTAGTTTCCGTACTGTATATACTTATACTGAGGCCCTGTCTTCAGCTTGACGCATCCAGCTTCTACCTGCAGTCTTTCGCAGGTCGACATCCAACTTGGTCGGAAGGCGTCCTACACTACGTTTACCGAGTCGTGGTTTCCACTCAAGAACATGTTTACCCCACTTAAGAAACTATGTGATCCATGTGAAATTGCCACAAAATTGCATTTTATTCTAGGTCTAGCTAGATCTAGAAAAAAACAAAGGGTACTTTTTATTCCATAAATCAGTTCCTACAGGATAACCGTCAAAGATTTCCCAAAAAAAAAATGTGTGTGCAGCCAAAGGCAGTATCTTGTATTACATACACCCTACCATACACCACATACCCATGATAAAGAAGTTTCCAGGTAAGTTCTTCTCGCTAAGATTATTGTATGTCAAGTCCAAAATCTCCAGCACAGGGAACACGCCAAACCCTCGTGGAAGATTGTAAAGTCGGTTAAGCGAGACATTGAGGATTCTGAGCTTCGGGAGTGAAGAAAGGCTGACGGGCAGTTCTTGGATATGGTTATTGGCCAAGTTCAGGATCTCCAAGTTAACAAGGTTGGCCAGTGCCGCTGGGACTGTTGTTATCTTGTTGTGGCTAAGAGATAGCCGGGTTATGTTGGCAAGACTGACTGAAAAATGGTATTATAATATTAAAATAAACTTAATGAATATAGGAACATATAGGTACATATAAGATATAACATTGCTTATTTTATTCAAGGATAAAAACAGTTTATTTTAAGGATAACTCAGTTAAAACCGGGTTAAAAGTATGACATCATTTGTAAAATTAGAAATTGTAATTCAGTCTTATTTAGAAGGCTGATTAGCCTAACTTATAAGGCCAGCAGCCATAAATAACAAGTTGATATCTCGAGTTTATACTCCTTGTTTAAAATTAATTTTTAGTCAAACAATAGGTACATTGTAGGTACTTAAATAATTTTTTGAAACAAATTATTTTTTGAAACATATGAATGAAAACTTTCATCATAACATAAAACAAATTTAAATTCCGAGATCATTGCAACTGGCCGAACAATAACAAACATGAAAAAAGAAAACATTATGAACGCACTGGAACGAGTCTCTTCCAAACAGGTTACACAAGTTCCATAAAAGAACAAAACAAGTAAATTGTGGGGATACTTACAAAGAGATGGTATTTCATCGAGGCTGGAAATCCCTTTATCCACCAAATCAATTTCTGGATTGCCGATTTCCTTGGCTTCTTCTATAACTTTCTTAGCTTTCGACATTTTGCCAGTGTTTGGAATACAGGAAACTGGAGGTTGATGACTCATTTCAACAGCTGTTTGCCTCCTCCTCCGCCCAATAGTTATGTTCCAAGTTACATCTTGCTACTCTGTAGGTCTTATTCAAGCATAAAAACAGCCCGTTGTTTCACATTATCAACCTCTGTTCTCCGTGGTAAGAAAGTCGCCAACACTGTCCAGGCCACCCCGAGGCAATTTTTTATGCTCATTGCTCATCTTTTATGCTGTCCAGCCATCCATGGCATCCATGCCATGCCCATGCATGCATGCATGCAAGATGCAACAAAAGAAGGTTGTGTAAGGGTTGTACATTATGCCAAAAGTCTGCTGCGATCTTGAACAAACCATTGTTGTCAGTTTAACAGTCGATCAAAGTGACATCAAATTTAAAAGTTTGGCAAAAACAAAAAAAAATGGTGCGTTCAATAACTTGGGATTTATTCACGTCAGCTTGAAAATAAACGAGGAGTGGACGGAGTCTGAAATTTCAGAACGTACCTTATAAGGATGAGCAAATTAAAAAAATATCGATATAAATCGTATCGAAAATTATTTTGATCGATATTTGTATCGTAAAAAAATCTATGTATCAATTTTTGTAACCCTTGTACTTCTCATTTTATTGGTTTCAGGCAGGTCTTTCCAGCTGAAGCCTTTTGGATGATACCTAGCTAGTAAATTTGGCAAATATTTTAACCAATTTACAAAAAGAACCGCCGCGACAATATATCGAATATTGTTATAATGAGAATTAAAATATATATCGTACCTTTATAAATAATATCAAATAATTTCTGAACAAATATCGATATTTTAATGTATCGATATTTGTTTTAACTAGTACGTTACTAGCTTAGCTTAGCGCACGAAACGAAATTGAATGAATAGAAGAATAGACTTTGTAGATTGGACTGAGTTGAGTTGAGTTGAAGAATTTAAATAATTTGGTTGATTTAATAAAATTAAATGCGCGACGATGAATTAAAGTTCAGCCCTCCCTTTGTTTTGTTTATGCGTATCTAAATTTACTCAGAACTCTGGCTTGAGAGCGTGCTTTTGTACTGCTCTGCTATCACTATCACAAGACAACATTAATTGAAGAAATTTGTGATAAGACAATAATCGTCTAAGCGCTCTAAGTACAGCGTTCCTATTGTTTGTTCCTTCGTCCCTTTAAAACCAGCAGTAAGTACTTTGTTTCTTTGTCAAGTTTGTCAAGTGTCTTTATTTATTCTTGTGGTAGGAAAGTGTTGTTGTGGAGTTTTTCCACATATTATTACTGTCCAAGAAAATATAATATGCTAAAACTTGGAGTTATTGAACTTCAACACATTCATTTTCAAAGATTCATATGGAAATTATCATAATTTATTCTGTTTATTTCTGTGCTTGCAAGGAATGTTTAATCTACACATTTTCTTGGGTGAGTGATGATTTGTTAGCATCATTCAGAAACAGGAGTAGGTCAAACTTAATTGAGGTATACATGACTCAAGGGTGAGCTAATTAGTGTTACCAAATAACAATGGAAATTTTGCCTTATTTATTACCTAATAAACAAAGAGTGCTCGTAAAAATAATGTGTATAATAAATAATAGTAGCATAGTTTTAAAGACTATCTGTGTTGAAAAATAACAAATAGGTACTATTGTAGGTATATGTAAAATTATAAGGCATTAAAAGGCAAACCTTTTTCAGAAATGAGTGAGAAGCCTCAGCCACTCAAGGCCATCAACAGGCTGTTTGAAGGCCGAGAGCCCTGGCAAATAGTCGGTATCACCGCTTCTTCAGTGCTGGCACTGGTCTGGGCCAATAACCTTTATAATGGAAGAGAAAGTGAGTGAAAATAATCTACCGTTTTTCTTTGTATCTGCAAGCCTCAATGTCCATAAAGGACCAACTGGAGTCCAAATGCGGAAACAGGAGTAACTTCACCTTCACCTTTTAACCTTAATCCTCATGTCCTATCATAACATAACATAAGCTTTGCTTACCTCATCATCATCAGCCTATGTTAGTCAACTGCTGGACATAGGCCTCCCTTAATGAGCGCCACGGCGCCCTGTCTTCAGCTTCTACCTGCAGTCTTTCACAGGTCATCGCCCGTCCTACACTATGTCTGCTTACCTTGGTGCTAGATAATGCTGTGTGAATTGACTGGTATTATTTATTTGAGAAAGTAAATGTGTTCTATTAATAAATAAGTATGCATTGTCCTTGCCTTTCATAAAGACTAAACAAACTCAATATATTAACAATAAAATGACCATGGACTATGTATTTTTAACACATATTTTCTGTGATTAATACCTATTTATGTGTGTATGTAGGTGTAAAGACTTCTAAAACAGCACTCAAATTATTATTGCTCATTAAACACATTTTTGAGCTATTAACATCTGATAAAACAGCTTAAATCTTTTACTGAGATTGTTAAACTGTACTTGTAATCTAACATATGTACTTGTTAGATTACAAGTTATACCTATTTAGTTACACTAGATATGGAAGTCTTAAAAATAAGTCTGACGTAAACAAATATAGTTTCAGGCATTACATATCTGTACTTACTATGATTACAGATAACATCTTATCAAACGTGGTAACTGAGTACAAATAGGTACTTATAACGAAGAAGGATTATCCATTTTTATGATAACAGGAATTACGCAAATTTAATTAATTAATATCTAAATGATATTATATTTATGCAGTCGTCTAGCACCCATAAAACAAACTCTGCTTAGCTTGGGGCTAGATGATAACTGAACAATAATAAAAATGCTTGACAATCCACACAGAGGATTGTCAAGCATTTTTATTATTGTTAGTGCTGACCACAGGCCCTTATCAGGGCAATGAGGTTACATTGGTAACTGTAATGCCTCCCGACTGCATCAATTGTTTGTTTGTTAAATGACATGGAAGTCTTATTGGTTTGGTACTTCCCCAAAATTACGTCGGCATTATCCCTGTTGGCCAACTATTAATGTGTTTATTAGCTAAGCTTCTGCCCACAACTTCGCATGCGTTTTTCAAGAAAAATATAAATAATAATATAATGTACTACCTATAATTAAGAATGCAATAAATGAAATATAGATATTAAATAGTAACCTAAATGCTAATGCAGGTCTAGACCTACATACAAGTATGCTAAATTTGTTAGAGTGATTCATCAGTAGTTTTGGCGTGAAGAGGAAACAAGCATACAAACTTTAGCATTTATAATATTGGTTTGATTGTGCATAGAAAAAACCCAGAACGCTTGGAATATATACCTGCCGAACACTACAATCATTTGTCCCGAGGCTGTAATCGAGCCCGTTCAAACGCCATAAGAATATGAATAAAGTAATTATTCCTTTCAGCGGTAACCGTCCGTCTTCGCAAAGAGTTCTACCGTTGGCTGCGCCGAGTGCCGCTCGTCCGGCGTAAGATCGACGAGAAGATGGCGGAGATACAGAACGACTTCAAGAACGACGTTTTTAAACGAGTGTCAGGAGTCACGATGCGAAGACATCTACCTGAAGATGGGTTGTCAGCGGAGCAAGTGGCTGAAGAGGTCAAGGATCATGTTAACCTGGGTAAGAAGCTATACTCAATACTCAATATATTTATTGTTGTCGTCACATTGGCTTAATTAGTAGGTTCTTATGTATAGATTAGTATCACAATGTGAACCCTATTGGGCGTGAACAACAAGGGGAAGGCAGACCGAGGTTGTTTTTGGTAAATACAAATATGTAGGTACTAAGGTAAGTAGTACCTTCTTTTTTATTAATGATTATATTTTATTTTCCTTATCATAATGTTAGTTTTATTTATTTAAAATTCATTTATATCATAATAGCATTTGTCAATTCATATTTTTTTTTTTTTATGAATGATGCACATTCTATGTCTTTTATTGCTAAATTTTAATGCCTTTAAGCTATTAAAATTACAGCATTTTTCCGTAGGTTGATTCAACTGCCGCCTGAGACACACGCCACGTAACGTACCTAACCTACCTATGCGACGTAATGAAGGAAACGTCGTATAGCGTGACGTACGATAAGCGTGTCTCTAGGGCCTAGTGTTTTTTTTTAACTTTTGTGTTGTCATACAAATTCAAGCGTCCAATTCTCACAATGCATCGCGTTCTACGTTGCGTTGTGACTAAGTCTGTTTCTACCTTTGTAAATTATAAATCATTTTTTTTCTGGAATATCGATACAACCTTATTCTAACTCATCAGATCATGCAAAATTATTAGGTACTACCTACTTACGTATTATATTGTTATGTTATTAAAAAGTCCTGTAATTTAAATATTATTTCATGTCATATAAACATTTTTCGGTAAACCATTTTAATATTATACTGTTCATAACAATTATTCTATACGGACGCGGACGTAATGCAATAGCGATGCAGTTGACCTCTACAGAGTGCATTTAGTGCAATACCATATCGGCTGTAGGCGCGCTGTCGGGTTCTATGACATTGCAATGAGTAATTGATTGAAATGCCTCTTTGTGTAGCGTTACGAACGCTACTGAGGCATTTCAATCAATTACTACTGAGTCAAAAGGGGTCAATAAAAGAAACATACATATATCCCTACAAAATAAAGAAAGACGACAGATAACGTTACCTCGGTTTTCAACTGACTTGATGTTTATGTGGTATAATATATTTTATAGCCAAGTAGTTTATATTTTACGCCTCATACGACTTAGAAAGAAGTAACATATTAGAATTGCAAAATTCTTCACCATGCTGTGAAGTGAAGAAGCTCTGCTAACCTTGAGGCTATATGATGCTGTTTGAATTGTCCAGCATTATTTTATTTTATTTTATAATTCAGGCGTGTACGACTGGAAAAGCGGAATGATCTCCGGCGCAGTATACCATGTATCAGAAGAAATAACGAAGGTCGCGTGCGATGCGTACTCCCTGACTGCCTACACCAACCCGCTGCATGCCGATGTCTTCCCGGGACTCAACAAGATGGAGGCCGAGATCGTACGGATGGCGGCCAACCTGTTCCATGGGGACGATGACTGCTGTGGCACGGTGAGTAGCATCTACAGTAATTTACTACTAAATAAAACTTTTGAGACACGAAAAAGTCATTTATAATGGTTGTCAACAATTTGAAGAGCTCTGTGGCGCGAGCGTGGCGCGAAAGTAAAAAAAAGTAACTAAACTTAACAAATTCAACATCAGTTGTATCAAATGTCAGATATCTTAATAATACTAGTTTAGCGTAGTTAGCATAATTAAGTTATTTTACAAATTTGCACCGTTGCTTTGTTCTAATATGACTACTGATTGATCTGATTATATTTTTTTCGTTTTAAGCACTTTCTGCCTGAGATACAGGTTTATTCAGGCGAATTTATTATTTTAGACCTTAAGAACATAAGATAATTGACTCATGTAATCCATTTATTCCTTAAGTTGTTGTGAATAATATTATTTATTTATTTATTATCGAAGTGCTATATTTCCTATAGACCTTGCACGACTCTTGGAAACGTTACAACATTAAAATGAAATAAGTAAAACTAGGAAATTATCACTTTCAGGTGACAACAGGCGGCACCGAATCAATCCTGATGGCGTGCAAAGCGTTCCGAGACTACGGGTACGAGCGAGGCATCACCAACCCTCAGATAATAGTGCCGTCGACTGTCCACTCGGCGTTCGACAAGGCGGCGCAGTACCTCGGGCTCTCGGTGCTGACTGTACCTGTCGATGTGAACACTATGACAGTCGATGTGAGGAAGGTTCGAGCGGCTATCAGTCGGAGGACTATTCTGGTAAGAATATCTCTTTTTTTTAATAATAAATAAATAATGCTGGACTAATCACACATCTAGCCCCAAGGTAAGCAGAGCTTGTGTTATGGGTACTAGATAACTGATATACATAATACAATACATTATATAGAAAGATATTTTTTATTTTACATAGAAAACGACCAGAACACAGTGACGGGAATCGAATCCGCAACCTCCTGCGTCGCAGGCGGACCTTCACCCACTGCGCCACAGAGGTCGTCAAATCTTTTAGGATCATGATTACTATTGTAGGGCTACTATACCACCTTCCTGTAGAATGACTTTATAATACGATACTTTACACAGCCTAAGGATAAATTTAAAGCCCTTAAACAGCTGCTGTACATTCAAATTGCTGTACAAAGTCTGCTTATGCAGCTTATGTGCTAGTTGGGGAAGACATATTGTGTTTCATAATATTACAAGGTTAGATGGGCCAATGACGACATAGCAAATTTTCTCATAAAGGTCTAGATTTTCGAGGCTTTCGTTATATTTTGCTTCTATTTGGCTAGCCCCATCGTCAATCAGCAACGAAAGTCTTAGTATATAACTAAACACAAAATAACTCAAATAACTCCGTAACTTCAAGGTTTTATTATAATATGTTAAAATTTAGTAACATATAATAAAAAAACCTTGAAGTTACGGAGTTATTTGAGTTATTTTGTGTTTAGTTATATTTGTCTCGTAACTAGGTTGTCGAGTTTATTCTTGAAGGCGTTTGATGTGGCTTATATAATGAAAAATATATCTAACTATTTATTTTCTATTTCCTTTCAGATAGTAGGCTCAGCTCCCAACTTCCCTTATGGTACAATGGACGACATCGCAGCCCTGTCAGAGCTAGCGCTGGAATACAACGTTCCGTTACACGTGGACGCCTGCCTCGGTGGGTTCGTGGCTGCCTTCATGCCGGCTGCGGGGCATCACATACCTCCGTTTGACTTCCAACTGCCCGGTGTCTGCAGTATATCAGCTGATACACACAAGGTGAGAACCACATCAACTTCCCTTACGGTAAAATGGACGACATCGCAGCCCTGTCAAAGCTAGCGTTGGAATACAACGTTCCGTTACACGTGCACGCCTGCCTCGGCGGGTTCGTGGCTGCCTTCATGCCGGCTGCGGGGCATCACATAGCCCCCTTTGACTTCCAACTGCCCGGTGTCTGCAGTATATCAGCTAATACACACAAGGTGAGAACAATACTCAATGTTTTATGTACATACGTACAACAGTGTACAAATAGGTCTCAAAATAATACAAAAAAAAAAAAGTAAGTTAAATCGTAGGTTAAATGCTATATACAGTTAATAATATACTTCATTTACCTATTCAATTTAAAGTTAAAATTACAAACCAATTCTATTATATCTAATCACTTCTAAATACCTACTAAAACACTGCCTGTGTGTTCTTGCCATTTCCAAACATGCCATTTTAAGACCAGCGCTTAGCCAGCATTAAGCTGGCTACAATCAGAAAATCTAATTTCTTCAACTGAGATTATGTTGGTTTATAAATTTGACTTTTCAAGTGTAATCGGAAAATGAATAATTCCAATAATCTATACACGTATTTGTTTTTATTGTTTCAGTACGGCTTCGCTCCAAAAGGCACGTCAGTGATCCTGTACCGCAAGCCGGAGTACAGACACTGCCAGTACACGGTCACCACGGAATGGCCGGGCGGCGTCTACGGATCCCCCACCGTCAATGGTAAGACATGTTCATACTTTTTACTCGATGTTCATTACCTCGATGTTTCTACCTCGACGGTACTTTTCGTCATCGGTCGTTACCTCGAAAGATCAACAAAACCAAAGTAAATTTAAATTATTATTGAATGGTGTTAATATATTGTATTTATGGTGCGAACTAGAGTACGAGACCCCTTTTTAACAAGCGTGTACACTAGTAACTTAAGGTTTTAGATTACGATTAGACTGTTATAGTGCGTCACCAGAGGGCTGATTACCCATTGTGATGCTTTTTCGTTCTTTAAGAAAATATAAGCAAAAAAAAAATATCAACTTCGACGAGACTCGAACTCGCAACCATCCCCAAACACGATACCACGACGAGGAGTCGAAAAACCCTACGACTTCCTAAGTCCTAAGTTTCTGTGAATTAATAATAATAACATTTTGTGTAGTAACTTTGTATGAAAATCATAAAAAACAAAGTCATGGTTTATATAAGTTTCTGTTCTCCTAGTTCTGTCTGTATACTTGAAACTTGTGTGAACTTGTGCGATTACGCAGACGTTCACCTCTTGAAAACTGCGCTTTGATTTGTACAACAAGAGCAAATATATTATTAGTGATAATACCCAAACTGAACCCAAGCTAGCGAAGCAATCTAGCTAAACAAGATAGGGATTTACAGGCACGAGTATAAAAAAGAATTTTGCACGGCAAAAGTCCAAGTAATTTAACATCATTCTCGCAACAACTACGCCATTTTCGTTCGGTAAAGTAAGTTCTAACTAAATCCACGGTATATTCTGCCACATCAGAAAACGCCTTCAAGAATAAACTCTACAACTTGTTACGAGACAAAAATAACAAACTAAAAAAAGTAACGCAATGAATAAATTGAACACTGTGATTACTGTGTGTGTTAGACACACGCTGCTCGTCTATTAACAACAATTAATAAATATTTCCAGGCAGCAGAGCAGGCGGTCTTATCGCTGCGTGCTGGGCCACCATGATGTTCGTCGGAAAGAATAAATACGTGCAGATGACCAAGGAGATATTGGACACTACCAAATACATTGAGAAAGAGTAAGCTTTAATGTTTTAACCTGTAACTAGCCCTGTTTTATTTTATGCATATATTAATTGTAAATAACACTATTACTGTTAAGACAAACAACCCAAAGACAACTAGAGCAAACAGTTCATTCAGTGACCGACCAATCGCCATTCGCTCCAGCCTTCTGACCATTCATTCACTCACCCAGGGCAGGCCGGCCCGCCATTCATTTTAGCAAGCAGCAAAAATAATTCATCCTTAATGTATCGGTGAACATCGTAAAATATAATTGAAGAAACTTCCGTATTACTATATACTATATATATATATATATACAGCAAACCATATAGAAACCTTATGCAGTCTACGAATTGTGAGGTATTCTCAACAATTACAGACAAAAAAACGCATAACACAAAATCACCAATAAAATGTTGATATTTCCTTTATTCAACTTAATAAGATAAATAAATAATTTTATTCAAAACAACTTAGGACTAAATGGATTACATGAGTCAATTATCTTAATGTTCTTAAGGTCCAAAATAATACATTTGCCTGAACGCGGTTAAGTAAAACTGTTTCTCAGGCAGACAGTGCTTAAAACGAAAAAAATATAATCAGATCAATCAGTATTCACAAAAACTTGTAAAATAATTAAAGTATGCTAACTAAGCTAGTGCTAACTGAGCTAGTTTCTCTGAAGGATAGGATACGAAACGAATGCATCCGACAGAGAACCAAGGTTATCGACGTAGCTCAAAGAATTAGCAAGCTGAAGTGGCAGTGGGCCGGCCATATCTCGCGAAGAACCGACGGCCGCTGGGGCAAACGTGTTCTTGAGTGGATACCACGACTCGGTAAACGTCGTGTAGGACGTCTTCCGACCAGGTGGGATGACGATCTGCGAAAGACTGCAGGTAGATGCTGGATGCGGCAAGCTTAAGACAGGGCGCTATGGCGCTCATTGGGGAGGCCTATGTCCAGCAGTGGACTGCTATAGGCTGATGATGATGAACTAAGCTAAACTATTCTTAGGTACAAAATGATTAGCCTACTTCAACAAGGCCAATGTCTTTTCTGTGTGCGATAAAATAGGTGGCGGCGCTAGTGTGCCTCGGGGCATTAAAGGTTACTTCTGTTATTCCATACAAGCATTAGCCCGCGGCTTCACAGCTGATAGATACTCTTTCATATTTATTTTTTTATGTAATCAGAACGGCCCTAGACCATAATACTTATTACAGAAGGTAAATATATATTAATATTATAAATATATAATTATAGTAAATATATATAAATATAAAATATAGTTAGATTGGGTGTGAACAGCATGTTATAAATAGTTATAAAGTCAAATAATCAATCAATCAAAGCTGTCATAAGAAACTTCAAATTACTAAACAGTCAACATAAAATTAAGAATTAAATATAAGTCAAAAATAAATTTATAAAGATTAAAGATTAGAACATAATTAATATTATTCTTCAAGTGAAAGAAAGAAAATATATTTATTGATTCACTGTAGGTACAACTTGTTACTATAAATAAATAAATAAATAATGCTGGACAATTCACACAGCATCATCTAGCCCCAAGCTAAGCAGAGCTTGTGTTATGGGTACTAGATGACTGATATACATAATACAATACATTACATAGATAGATATTTTTTATTATACATAGAAAACGACCAGAATACCCGGAACAAATATCTGCAGATCGTACACACAATTGTTCCGAGGCGGGAATCGAACCCGCAACCTCCTGCGTCGCAGGCGGACCTTCGCCCACCGCGCCACATCGGTCGTCGTCATTACTACATAGTTCTTATAAAATAATAAGTAATAAAATAAAAAATTAACGACTTAATTATAAAGAACAAGCGACTCTAAAAAGCGAACCGATTGGTCCTGTCTCAGCATAATGTTGCTCTACTTCTCCACAAGTGCTCACCAAGTACTTGTTGCAGGCTACGTCGAATCCCCGGTATTACTATCTTCGGCAAGCCCGCCACAACCGTCATCGGCTTCGGCTCCGACCAGTTCGATATCTTCAAGATGGGAGAGCTGCTGCACAAGGAGGGATGGTCGCTGAATGCCCTGCAGTTTCCTTCTGGGTGAGTCTTGCTAACTTGTCTATCCTTACGGCTTGAGGCTGACCATATATTGGATACAGTCGCGTATCTCTCTCCGCTCGTCGAGCAACATTTTTTCAATAAACAGTTGTTATTAAAACTCGTTTATTTCGAGGCTATTTAATTAACATAACATTGTCGTTGACACTGGCTCTTATTCTCGAAGTTGTTCTTGTTTCCCTGGCAGCCTCCGTAGATAAACGTCTCGCAGGCTTCAGTCGTGTCGTTGTAGTACCAGCGTTGGATGGCGGCGCGACACGGGCCACGGTCTTGGGGCAGGCAGCAATCTGCAAACATATCGTCAATTACAATTCAATACTCTTTATTACCAACTAGCTGTTCCCCGCGGGTTCACCTGCGTTAAACTCGCATTTCACTTCATTAGGTTTTTTTTACACCTTGGGTTACATTTTTGGACTTTTAGTAAGGATTCCTAACTTTTATGAAAATATAATATAGCCCATGTTCACCGGGGATAGTGTAGCTTGCGTAAATTAAGCAATCATTGCTGTCAAACGCCAACTTTGACCAATTTTGACGTTGTAGCTGGTGTCAAACTAATACAAATTTCACATAGCGCCTATATAACACATTTAGAAACAGCCACCAAACTTGCACGATTTGCAAAGGTAGAACACGTGTATCGGCTGTCATAAAATAAAGATTTACCATAGTTTCGGTTCCGAAATTGCAATAACCTAATAAATAAAAAGAAAATAATCAAAAATGAATTGAAGAAAACTACAATGTGTAAAGTACCGTTTTTAGTTTCGTTATAGGCTGCCACCATCGCAACAAACAAAAGAACCAATACCTTCATGATTACAACGAGAAAGTGCTCCCAAAAAACAAGAGCCTATTAGTTTTATATAGAGCCTACCATTATTTGATTATTCAGCAATTTGAATAACCGGTTAGTTAATGTATTTATCGTGTATATCCACGTATTATTAGCAACGAAAAGACGTAGTTACAGGTAATAAAACGTCTGAATTTATTATATAGAATCGTATTTTTTATATTTTGTTTTGTATGAAAATGCTGTAAATTGTTAATGCGCTCTAGTGCATACAGCGCATTTACAATTTTCAGCATTTAAAAGTAACATTGTGTGTCAGTCATATACGATCAAACTAAGTCAGGATATGATATGATATGAGGGTCATCAACCTGTATCAATTTGACCCCATGATGTGTCCTTTAATTTTTGTGTTCAAAATATGTTTCGTCTTAAAATCACAAATAAATGAATGAGTTTGCAAAGTCAAAAACTTTTCTTATAAATAATTTGTTTGTTTATTTGTAACCGAAACAGATTTAAAATTCCTTGCCTTTACACTGTTTTTCTTTTAAGTTTTGCGAGACAATTTCTAATCCCACTAGAATATAATTTTATGGGATCGTTCTTAAGTATAAAATACATTTAAAAAAAAAACATACACATACACAATAAAACTTGTAATTTTGACGCGGTTAAGGAACTAAGCTGTGCTTTTGTTTTTATTTTTTGATTCCGCTCAAAACAAAGCTAGGGTAGACAGTAGGGTAGGTCGTTGAGCGACTTTAAACTTAATTATAAGTATTAATACAACGGGTATTTATCGCGTTTATTTACCTATTTTTCCCGACGTTTCAACAGTTTTACACTTTGTCGTGGTCACGGGATGACTGGAGTACTGGAGTTACCGCCTCTGAGAAGCGGGGGCAGGTTTATTTGCAACTACCCTCACTTGGTTTTCGATACTAGTACCGTGACCACGTGTAAACCTGTTGAATCGTCGGGAAAAATAGGTAAATAAACGAGATAAATACCCGTTGTATCAATACTTATAATTATGTGTTCAGATCGCGTAAGTTTAAAAATATTTACGACTTTAAACTGGTAGACCAGCCCTACTGTGAGTGTCCACGTGTCAGCTCCGTAGGTCATCACGGGAAGGACGCACTGATTGCCAACTTTAGTTTTCAAGCATTGCGGTATGGATAACGAGAAGACTCGACGAAGTTTCCTGAATGCTGCCCAGCTTAGTCGAATCCTGCTCTTGGCCTCCTTCTCAAAATTGTTTATTACCTAACTCGTTGATGTAACAATAAGTAAGGATTAAAATTTCAGGGGTTATTCAGACTCGGTCACGGAACCACAGAAAATACGAAAAACACCCTACTCTTAGACTTAAAAAATCTTGAAAAAATAAACAAAAATGACGCATGACAAGACCGAGTTTTAATGAATGTATTTGTCCCGACTCTACTTTTCACATCGATTGCGAGCGAACTGTCAAAATTCCTTTAGTAATATAATCCACACGTTTCTTAACTTATCCACTTCATTCATAAAATCTGTCGTTAGTTAATTTCATGTGATTTCGACGGCAACAGATTCAGAAATATCTGTTTTCCTTTGTGTTCCATTTGAATACTATGATCTTAATTTTAGCTTGATGACAGATGTTTCGAATACGTATTATGTTGATGACTGATTAAAAATATTGTTTCGTTATAATCTCGTTTATTTCTACAAACACTTTTGTTCACACTGGCACCTCAGCTGAAAGTTGTTCTGGTTGCCTTCGCAACCTCCGTATGTAAACTGCTGGCACGCATCATTCGTGCTGTTGTAGTACCAACGGCGGAAGGCGGCCTTACACGGACCTGCCTCCATGGGCTGGCAGCAAATGTCTGGAATTTAGGTTTAAATTTGTATTTATTAAATGTATAAAAACCTGAAGAAATAGACGAATTTTGCACAAGTTTTCAATGAACTTTAAGGGTAATAGGTGAGCCAAAAATATCTTACCTTTATTATCCCCGCAGCGTTTTTGACAGTCGCATTTGGTCAGGAAGTTGTTCGCGTTTCCATCACATCCTCCGTAGGTGAATTTCTCGCACGCCCAATTTTTGACGTTGTAGTACCAACGGTTTATGAGTGCTTCGCACTTGCCGGTTTCAGCTGGTAGGCAGCAAATATCTGTACAATTAAAATATGCATCACTACATAGTGTAAAACAAAGTCGCTTCCCGCTGTCTGTCTGTATGTCTGTCTGATGTATGCATAGATCTTTAAAACTACGCAACGGATTTTGATGCGGTTTATTGAATAGATAGAGTGATTCAAGAGAAAGGTTTATAATTTATAGATTATATCGTAAATCGTGCGAAGCCGGGGTGGGTCTCTAGTAATATATATACATATATATATATGAAGTAGCGAGAAGGCGGCACATTAGAGCAAATTTTGATATGTAAAATATTCAGAACATAACATAAAAAAGTGTCTGGTCAATCATGTATAACTGCTGAAAACTGCATTAAAATCAGTGGTGTTTAAAAGATACAAGCGAACAGACAGCGGAATCGACTTCATTTTATACTATGTAAAGATGTATCGGTCAGCAAATAAACGTGGTTTTACATTGATTATCTTATTAAATTTTATGTTTAGTACATAAACTAAATTACCTTCTTCTTCATATATTTGATATGTGGCTGACACCATCGCAACAAACAAAAGAACCAAACCCCTCTTCATGCTTACAACAAGAAAGTGCACGTGAAATGCAACAGCCTTTTATTTTACAATTTATTTGTTTATTCAGCAATTTGAACAACCTGTTTGTAAATGTATTTAAAGTGAATATAAAGTTTTATTAACAACGACAAATCGTGTACTGAAACTTTTTAATTGAATCGTGTTTTTATATTGTCTGCTGCACTAGAGCGCTTATGCATACAAATTTTCAGCATTCAGAAGTACATACGGGGTGTGCCAGTCATACATGATCCAACTAAGGTCAGGTTTTTTTTTATTCTACAGTCAACAGAAATTCGTTTGACCACTTTCTTGCACCGCCACAAAATGGCGAGTCGGATTTTAAATTTGTGAATCTTACTTGATCTGAATAGATAATATTAGAGTTATAAGAGTCATCCCGTGACCATGACAGTGTGTAAATAAAACATTAAAATTATCGTTTGTTTAAATAGCTCGTTTATTTTTACAAACACTTGTGTTCACACTCGCTCCTCCGCTTAAAGTTGTTCTGGTTGCCTTCGCAGCCTCCGTATGTAAACACCTGGCACGCATCATTCGTGCTGTTGTAGTACCAACGGCGGAAGGCCGCGAGGCATGGACCTTCCTTCCTGGGCTGGCAGCAAATGTCTGAAATTTAGGTTTAGATATTTTATTATCAAATTAGCTGTTGCCCGCGGTTTCACCCGCGTTAAATTCGAATTTCACATTTCTAAAATATAATATAACCTATGTTCACCGGGGATAGTGTAGCTTCCCAACAGTGAAATAATTTTCAAATCGGTGCAGTAGACTCGGAGCGTCTTCAATACAAACTGTTTACTTTCATAGAATGATAAAGGCTTCAGTAGTTTTGTTTGTTATGTTATATTTTCATTTTGTTAAACTCAACTTTAGAAAGTACTTTGTTGTTCATACCTACAATAGGACTGACTTAATAATTTATATAGAACAAAAGTCAAATTAATCTGTATTAATGTATATAAAAAAATGATTAAAACGTGAAGAAATAGACAAATTGGGCCCAAGTTTTCAATGAAAATTAAAGGATTAATAGAGAATAGGTCACGATAGGGCTGGTCCACCAGAAAGAGCTATGCTCGGAGTTTCCGTTATCGACAAAGCTCTAAGAATTAGCAAGCTGAAGTGGCAGTCGGCCGGTCATATCTCGCGAAGAACCGACGGCCGCTGGGGCAAACGTGTTCTTGAGTGGAGACCACGACTCGGTAAACGTAGTGTAGGACGCCTTCCAACCAAGTGGGATGACGACATGCGAAAGACTGCAGGTACTCGTAGATGCTGGATGCGGTAAGCTGAAGACAGGGCGCTATGGCGCTCATTGGCGGAGGCCTATGTCCAGCAGTGGACTGCGACTGCGCTACTGATATGCTGATGATGATGGTGATGAGAGAATAGGTGAGTCAAAAATATTTTTGACAGTCGCATTTGGTCAGGAAGTTGTTCGCGTTTCCATCACATCCTCCGTAGGTGAATTTCTCGCACGCCCAATTTTTGACGTTGTAGTACCAACGGGTTATGGCCGCTCTGCACTTGCCGGTTTCAGCTGGTAGGCAGCAAATATCTGTACAATTAAATGCATCACTGCATAGTATAAAACAAAGTTGCTTCCCGCTATGTATGGTTAGATCTTCAAAACTACGCAACGGATTGTGATGCGGTTTTTTAACACTTTGATTGCTGAAATCACACGGTATGTGTTTTCTACAAGTGACTAATGTGCGTAAATCCACACTAGCGCAGCGGCTGAGAAAATACAGATCTGTGTGACTCAGCACAGCCGTAATATTATTCGAACGAAACGCATGTGCGGCGCAACACAACCGCTGTGTAGAGCGGCAGCACGAATGGCTTAGGTTAAAAAAAAGATCGCAGTCGTAAAAAAAATCGCAGTCAAAGTGTTAAATATTTTTTTATTAAATAGAGGTGATTCAAGAGGAAGGTTTATATGTATATTAAAAAAACTGCATTTAAATCAGTTGAGTAGTTTACAAGATACAAGCGAACAGACAGCGGAATCGCATTTTATACTATGTCAACAAATAAACGTGTTTTTACAATGATTATTTTACTTATTAAATTAATTTTTTATTGCCTAAACTAAATTACCTTCTTCTTCATGTATTTGATATGTGGCTGCCACCATCGCAACAAACAAAAGAACCAAACCCCTCTTCATGCTTACAAAAAGAAAGTGCACGTGAAATGCAACAGCCTTTTATTTTACAATTTATTTGTTTATTCAGCAATTTGAACAACCTGTTTGTAAATGTATTTAAAGTGAATATAAAGTTTTATTAAGAACGACAAATCGTGTACTGAAACTTTTTAATTGCATCGTGTTTTTATATTGTCTGCTGCACTAGAGCGCTTATGCACACAAATTTTCAGCATTCAGAAGTACATACGGGGTGTGCCAGTCATACATGATCCAACTATGGTCAGTTTTTTTTTATTTTACAGTCAATAGGAATTCTTTTGACCACTTTCTTACGCCGCCACAAAAATGCGTGTCGGATTTTTAAAAAATTTTAAATATGTGTTTGTTACACGATCTGAAGACATAATATTAGACTTATAAGTGTCATCCCGTGACTACGAGAGTGTAAATCTGTTAAAACGTCGAGAAGAATAGGTAAATAAACGCGTTAACATAATACCCGTTAAACAGTACTTTTCTGTATTTTTATTTTCAACATTCGGTGTTATTGTGGTCTTAATCCACATATTTTGTGGCACCTTGTATCATAAAAGGATAACAACCGTATGCATTAACAAAGCTGAATAGAACTACAATGAACGTCACGATAAACAAAACATCATTTGATGAACTAAATAAACATTTAGTACTGTTTTGTTATCGTCCTTTGCCCATGAGCACAATAGACATTTTATTATTTGCGTTTTTATTTACCATAAAATAAAAATAAACACGCATACTTCGCCGTACTGCTATGATAGGTATATGAATGAAAAGAAAACAAGAAATAATACTTATTTGTTTAAAAAGTGGGCAAATCGATTATTTGTTAACAATAGTTAATTGTTCAACAAGTGGACAAAACGATTTTATGTTGAACATGCCGATATTAAATTCTGAGCTACCAAAGCAGTCTAGAGTCACGAGCATAGCGAGTGGCTCTAAATTAGACTGCTGGCGAGGGATTTAAAAGCCACGAAACTAAAAACATTTGCTCTCGAGTTAAACATGCAACATTTCACCTCGACTAATTTAAGAGAAAATATCTCGCACAGGACTCTGACAGCGCAATCTTTAAATAATTTCCTAAACATGGATTAGGTCCATTTTCCTAAACAAAATTTTTCGACTTTATATGGGAGTTGAACCTCTGTGAGCTACACTCATTGTAGTTTCTCGAAAGGCAGGAGGTTGGAAAATGTGCAACCTTTATAGAAAAAAATAATTTCGTTCGTTCGCGGTATGAAAGAGGGGTTGCAGTTTGCACTTACATTTCTAACCCTCCATGGTGGCTTACCAAAATGAGTATCTGACATTCGACCTCTTTTATATTATTTTTTACTAAATATGTTCTTTATAATTTTTTAAATATTTTTATACGTAGAAAAGACCCACAACATCCGGAAATAATATCTGCAGATATTTGTTCTGAGGCGGGAATCGAAGGGGCTATAATATGTCTTATGAACAAGTAAAAATAGAACCAAACTATTGTGGTGTGGTGTGTGGCGCGTCAGAAGTATATCAGTTTCATATAATTAGTATGGTTATAGACACGACATCACAACAGAGCAATAATTGTGGAGATAATGGGTTTACCTTAATAGCGTGTTCTAGTAACGTACGAGTTAGTCCCCAAAACAAACACTACATAAGTCATCCTTTATGGATTAGTTCCTAGCTATTGATGATTTATATCTAATTGTGAACCCTATCCCGTTGTGCACAGGATCCACATTTGCGTGACGCACGCGCACACGCAGCCCGGCATCGCTGACAAGTTTATAGAAGACGTGCGAAAAGCGGCTAGAATCTGTCTGGAGACGTCGACGGGACCTGTGCAGGGCAAGGTATTGTAGAAATTATTGATACGAGGGTTAGGTTTAGTTCAGAGTTAAACTAAAGAGGTATTTATAATTATAATCGATGTAATTTATTTCAATATTAGGTATCTATCTTCCATCATGGCCTGTTGCAGTGTTGGATCGCGAGGAGTGGAAGGAAAAAAGGGATGCCTTTGCCCAGCAGTGAGACAATAATGGCTAAAAAAAAAAAAACAATTTTCTATTTCTACATCTGTCTGAAGTCTAAAGTCATCGACTGGACCTGTATATGCAAATTTCAAAATTTCAGCCCTATCCGTTCAGTAGTTTTGGCGTAACAAACATCCAAACTCTCGCATTTATAATATCAGTGTGTAACAAACTGTCTTGTTCACAGATGGCGATATACGGCGTGGCACAAGGCATCTCGGACCGAAGCCTCGTCTCGGACATCACCAAGTATTTCATCGACTCCATGTACTACCTGCCGAAGCCAGAAGATCATAAGGATTAAATCGACTGCGGGAAATTTCGCTCGACGTTCTGCCGGGCAGTTTATATGTACCATAAACCCAATATAATAAAGAGTGCTCCTGTTTGCGCACATATGTATTTGTGCACTTAAAATGTGTACGTGTGTGTACGTAATGAGCAACGAAAGTATGAAATTCAGCTAGGGGACGCTGTAGATAGCGTCCCGTCGGTCTGAACAGGCCTTTATAGGCTTTGAAATGAAAGGCATAGTTATTTTATTGAAAATAATAAATAATCTTAACAACGTAATTAAGTATTATTTAATAATACTTAATTACGTTGTTAAGATTATTGTTCGGGTATTTATTCGAGGCGTGACCACGATCGCTGCAACGCGATGGAAACTTAAACGGTAAGGTTTAACGGTACGTGATTAATACAAAAAATCTTTAAAATGCTATGAAATCACCAAAATTTAATAATTTTTATGAAATTTTCTATTTTATCGTAGAGCTTTATTTATTTTGTATTTATCCAAATATAATTTGGTATTGTATTATGCATTTATTGAATGGCTGGGCCATGTAGTTGGTTAATTAGTTATAAATTAACCTGTGGTTTTGGTTTTATAAGCGAGTACATTTTTGGTTAAAAGTCTCATTTAAAAATAACAGATGGTCTCACTAAGTATGCACGTGTTTTATGCAATTGTTATAAATATTAAAAAACATTGTTATACACAAAACATTAACATTCTTATGTACATACAATATAATTAAGATAATCTTGTGTACTTCTACCAACTAGATCACAATTTTATAAGTACTTAATCCTATGAATTATTATTAGTACTTATAACTGGTAATCGAATTTCTAAGTATAAAACACACGTTTAAATACATAATTGTTGTAAATATATTAAGAAAACAAATTATTATATAGAATGCAATCAAGAAATCTAACTTTTATGAATACAATATTTTACATTTTCTGTCATACAACGGGACAATGTAGCTAGCGTCTTGAGGACGCTTCCGACTGATATTGGTAAGGATCAGTTGAGCTATCTGTAGATTGTTTGCGAGTCTACTAGTTAGCGCAATTGTTTCAACTGTAAATACTAGTTATATTAATTTGTTTACTATTTGAATTTAGTTTTCTTATTTGAACATACTAGTGGTTTCTTCTCACTTCCACTGGTGGACAAAAAATTGATGTGAACTATAAAATAATTTAATTGATAATAATGAAAAGTATAAAACATGACCTGTCTAAGTGCTTATTTGTAAGCTTAAAGAAATAAAAACTTTTCATTTTCATTTAATAAATGGAATACTTTTATGTACTTATCTACCTACTAAATCACAATTTTGTAAGTACTATCCAATAAAGTAGGTAAGTATATTATGTGTACTTAACTTTGGTTTTTATTTAGCTACTAATACAACTCATACTCGCGTTATATCTGTATATTTGTAATTAACATTCTGAATAAAGTATGTATGTTGTAAAAAAACTATTTTCTTTTTGTGAACTTACTTATCGGACTGCTAAATACCTCCTTACCTTGTTGCACACGTGTTCTTGAGTGGAGACCGCGACACGGCAAACGTAGTGCGCACATCGGCCAGGTGGGATGACGACCTGCGAAAGTCTGCAGGCAGATGCTGGATGCGGACAAGCGGAAGTCAGGCGCTATGGCGCTCATTAGGGAAGGCCTATGTCCAGCAGCGGATTATTTGTAGATTTTTGACGACTGATGTGGCGCGGTGGGCGAAGGTCCGCCTGCGACGCAGAAGGTTGCGGGTTCGATTCCCGCCTCGGGACAATTGTGTGTACGATCTGCAGATATTTGTTCCGGGTGTTCTGGTCGTTTTCTATGTATAATAAAAAATATATATCTATGTAATGTATTGTATTATGTATATCAGTTATCTAGTACCCATAACACATGCTCTGCTTACCATGGGGCTAGATAATGCTGTGTGAATTGTCCAGCATTATTTATTTATTTTATTTATTATAGGTTGATGATGATGATGATTTTTTTCAGACATGCAACTGTAAATTTTCGGTACTAGGTGTAATATTAAACTACCTACCGAAAAATGAAAACCCCTTTTGGATTATATCGGCAGAGCGTTGAAAAACAACAAATAAACGAAAACACTGCCAAAGGAGGCCAATTGGTTTAATGAGATAAGAGGAAAAGATCCAGTTATATTGTATTTCCGAAGAATATTAATAATTAGTCGGTGGATATGGTTTTACTCTTTAGTCGATGGTCTTTTAGTAAGTCAAAAAATACTTTGTCAAAATATCATTTTCATTTGCGCCAAAATTCCTATGACGATCAACATACAGTTTTATTCACGGAAAATGTACAAAAGTGTTTGTGTTCCTTGAAAATGCAATGTGTAGGTTTTTTTGTGTGTTTGTGCGTTATTGGTCCCAGCGCCGGCACCAGGGTCAACTATTGCGGGGCTAAAATGTGTGGGAATACGAACTTGCATACATTCTGCATGTATCAGGTACATTTTTCAGCCGTTTTATACCCGACTACCAACATACATAGGACAGCATAAACAACATATACACACATAGGAGGGATCTTGATGTCTAATAAATAAATATCTATAATCCATCCAGCATCATCTAGCTCCAAGCTAAGCAGAGCTTGTGATATGGGTACTAGTACTAGATGACTGATATAGGTACCTACTTAATATAATAGAATAGCATAGCTAGATATAAATAATGGATAACACCAGTGATCCACTTTCTCCCTTGCTTGACCATAGTGCTTTGAATAATGTCTTTTAGTTGATGAAGACCAACCTAGTTAGACAAGATACATTTATATGGTATAATCCATATAAATGTATATAGTATATTATTAACATTATGTGATCTTGTATGTGTTTTTAATTGTATCCTCTGTTGGTAGTGCTCCATAAATAAATAAATATATACCTTTATGTTCCTATTACCTTTAGTAGGTACCTAATTGATCTTGTAAAAATCAAACTTTCACCTAAGTCTATTCCAATAACGAATGCCTAGATTATGATATTCGCTTATTTTATTACGACTATGTCTTTTTCGATTGTCATCTTCTAGTAGGTAAAACCTGTTGAAACGTTGTGAAAAATAGGTAAATAAACGCGATAAATACCCGTCAAATATTGGTACTAATAATTAGGTATATTGGTAGGTTAGAAAGCCACGGTACCTGCTACCTACCTGCTAGGTACCGTGGCTTTAAGTGTTACCTACACTTAAAGCCACGGTACCTAGCAGGTACCTATTGTTTCAAAATAAACTGAGTGAATACTTACCCCCGAATATTAAAACGCAACTCAGATTTAAGCCCGTCTCAAGTGACGATTTTCTGACAGATTTACATTGAAAACTGTTGAAAAATTGCCGTCCATAAATCTGAGATGCGTTTCTGTAGGTATTTGGGCGTAACCTACTTAAATAATTCGTCCTTCCAGCCCCTTTCAAATGTTACCTAAGTAATACTACTGCATACTTACTGCATTTATTGTTGATAATCCATCCTATTTATTTAAAAACTTTATTGCACTACAAAGGCTACAAAGGGTGGGCTCAATGCCGAGGCATTTTCTACCTGACGACCAGGAAACACATGATAGTCAGATATTCATTTTATTGGTAAAAGAAAATATTTACAAGTCGCATAGTATGTTTTATATAAGAGGGCCTATAACGCACAAATCTAAAAAGCTCAAAATGCTTCAATGATAACCCGCAGCCAAAGCCAGGAGACGACTGCAGCGGCTACATCGAGGCGCCTCTGTCGAAGGTCGAGAAATCTCTGATCCTTAGCCGCTTCAACCGGCGGAGAAACGAGGCCGCTATTGGCATGCTGAGAGGCATGCCCAGTGCTGGGAATATGCTGAAATTGGTAACATAGAATATATCATACCCAAGAGTCTTCAAAAGTAAGACTTTTCGCCATTTTATAAAATAAGCATAATAAGTGCCCACGACGACAAACAAAGTAAAACTATGACATGATTCGTAAAAATAGAAATTAAATTGTAGTTAGAAGGCCAGCAGCCATAACAAGTTGATGCCTAGAGTTTATACTCCTAAATTATAATATGTTAGTATGTGCGTACGCGTTGTTTGCGGAGTAGCTGCGGTGCGTCCTTTCGGGTTGCAAATGTTGCAATGCAGTGGACCGTGAATGCGTTAACGTGCGTCATGTATGCACCGTATCAAGGGCCTGCAGATGGAACATGAAAGTGTCAAAGAAGCTTCTTAAGGGACTCGTCGTTAATCGATGCAAATGTGATGATGCTTAAAATAGGAGAAAACGCAGAAACGACCCGAAAGAGCTTATTACAGCTCAGGTGGTTATATATTTTATTTATTAATGTTGTAGGAGTCGGCGCGCATCACGTCATGAAAAACCTGCGCAGTAGTGCACAGGCCTATTCTCACACAGTCTACCTTACAGGTCTACCTGTGTAGTTATGCCTGCGCAGGAAGACCGTACGTGTGCGAGAATAGACCTGCACAAGTTACGCCCTCTTTCCTATTGCAGCTGAAATAAATTGTATTTGTGTCCAGCGTTGGATAGAAGAGCTGGCGAAAGAGGCCCAGCTGTGGGCCAACCAGTGCCGCCCGCCTAGCAGCTCGGAGGAGCGGGACCAGTGCCGAGACCTCTGTAAATAATAATAATAATTCATTTAGCTCAAGCAACATTAGTATAGTACATGATGGAAAATACTTAAAAACTACCGCCTATATAAAATATAGGTATACCTTAATCTAACATACATAAAATAAACCTATATACCCACGTCATGTATGTAAATATAACTACCAAACTCTTTAGCGAGTCTAGCTGCTAAATAACCACATATCACTCAAGGGCGGATCCAGGGGGTGGGTCATGGGGGTCATGACCCCCCCCTGGGCTGGGTCCACCGTGGACCACTATTTAAAATTGTTAAACATAGGTAATGGTTTTAAGTAAGGATATATCCCCCCAAAATCTTAGTTTAGGTATAAAAATCACTAGAAAATGCCCGAAACCTTAAATAAATTTTAATTTTAGACTCTATTCTACCTAACATGTAACTTAACAATATGGTTAACCGCGTATACACTGCCGTAAAAAAAATCGGGGCTCGCTCCGCTCGCCGATATTACTCGTGTTTTGGCCGTTTTGTTATGTTGCGTATCAGTTCTGCAAAAGCAACGGCACCTATTTTGCTACAGTCCTTTCTTATCAACTCAATTACGACAACATATAGCGCAAAATCTGATTTTTTTATGTCCTTTGATGGCACATAAAAGTCTAAGGAGACAACAAATTTTTCGCGATTAGTTCCACAAACCAATAACAATTGTTCCTTCTGGCTATAGAAAAAAGCGAAAAACTTTAAAAAATAACACAAAATTCTAACGAAAACCACAAAAAATTTGCGGCTCGCTCCGCTCGCCGACAATTTCTTCTGCTTCTTGAGTAGTCAAGTGCTCACATTAAGATTTGCTCGCCCGCCGCGCCGCTTAATCTACCCATTATCTATCAATACCAAGTCCTTACATCCTATATTTTCAGGGTTCGCTTTGTTCGCTGTTCTTACTTTTGTCATAGCCATAGGTAGTATCGTAATTTTGCTTACTTCACCTCCCCCCCCAAAGACTTGGGCTGGGACCACGCCTGCCTGGACCTAACTTCAATCGGAACGGAACGACTAACTTACTTCATTTCATTCAACTGCTAATCTCGTATTAGATAACATAGTATTATGTTAAAAAAAACTTTAAAATTCCAATATAATTGTAATGTACTTTACCATAGATTAGTAGAGAAAGGGTTTCCAAAGTAATGGAATTTAGTTGCCGTTTCTACCCGTTTTTGTCAGACTATACATACATTAATAAAATACCTACTTTTTACTTTTATGTATGATTATAAAAATTAAATTATAACTTCTTGTGACTTGACCACGACTATGTGACCCCCCCCTGGCACCAAAGCTGGATCCGCCCTTGATATCACTTTACAGTACGGTACTTGACTTTTTCAACGCACTGTGGTTGCTCCCTGAGCACCTAACTGGTAGCCTTTCTGAGCCCTGAGTTTAGTTAGTACAATAGTATTGACGACGAGACTTTTCGTTATTGTATGGGAACCTTAGTACATAGTTTCACGTCGCTGTGCCTTGTGCTGTACGATATCACTATCGACTTACCGAATTCAAGACTCAAGTCTAACTTACCCTTTATTTATAGAATTTATTTTTAAATATAAGTACCAGTGTCAAAAGCAGAAATTGTTTTTGTAAATGAACCAATTTATTGCCTTAAATTTTTATGACCCATATTATTGAGGAAACACTTCCAAAAACATTAGACTTTCTTCAAGCTAAGGTCCTATTTCAATAATAGTACTTAAATGTTTTAGTTTTAGTGAATCTGTATTTGTTTCAGTCTCAATGTCAGTAGGCCAATGCGTGGCGTCAGTGGTGGGCGAAGCCCCGGGGCTTCGCGCCGAGTCGATGGTTGACATGTGGTATATGCAGCGATTGTTATACAAGGGAAACGTCACCACCTATGTACCGTAAGTTTTAGAGATCATGCTCCCGATCATTTCTATGGAAAGATGCAATGTTCGTGCTATAATGTACATACATCTTTACATTATAGCTGCTGTGTGTGAAGCCCTTTAGCGTTCTACCGCACCAGGGTTCGGACGTCGTTAACAATGTATTATTTACCTTACTGTATTTTCTGTATAGTACGGCAGCTCAGGAACTCACTTGGTGACTGTTTGGAAACTTCGTCTGCCATACAATAGTTTATTTATTGATTTTAAGGAATGCCTATAGCTTAAATACATGTAAAATAAGTAACATTAACCTAGCAATAGAAAAGCTAATAAATGGCCGTCACGGCTAAATGAAAGTGTGAATATATAATATATTAAATGCGCTATGCAATCAGATGAAAAGATAAAATTTAATTAACAATCGTTGAAATTATGTTGGTATGTTAGTTTGGATATGTCGCCAGCGACGTCGACGTGGCGTTCCGGTGAAATAGGACCCTTCCTTACTTTCACGAGAGAAGCGGGTGCGCGTTGAAATCTTTTGTGGGCAGCGCGGGTCCAGCGTAGCATCGTAGCAGGCACTACGAAGCTTTACGATATAATATTCTGACCTTTGGAGTGGTACGGGAGAGGTTTAGAGGGAGAAGAGGAATGTCAGAGGAAAGTAGGCAAACTCCCTTAGACAGTGGTGAAATTCGCGAAGACAATTACGTCGAGAGATATTCAGATTTATTGAAAAATGTCCAAATGCGATTGTGATCAACCATTTTAGTACCTACTGCTTGGATTAAGCTCCTAAAATATATTTTATAGCATCCACCACAGTCTTGCGATATCTGCATCTTTTAAGGCCCCAAGATTTTTAAAATAATATGTATATACTTCCACTTACTAGGACTTAAATTTCATTAAATGGTAATTTGAACTTCGTACTTGTTTTCAGCCCTGTGAGTGGCAAACAGTTCTATGCAGATTTCGGGCAGATGATGTGGTCGAAGAGCTTCATGGTGGGCTGCGGAAGGAGTCGCTTCATGGTATGTAGATTGATGGTAGAAACGAATACATCCGACAGAGAACCAAAGTTATCGATATAGCTTTAAGAATTAGCAGGCTGAAGTGGCAGTGGGCCGGCCATATCTCGCGAAGAACCGACGGCCGCTGGGGCAAACGTGTTTTTGAGTGGAGACCACGACTTGGTAAAGGTAGTGTAGGACGCCCTCCGATCAGGTGGGATGACGACCTGCGAAAGATTGCAGGTAGATGCTGGATGCGTCAAGCTGAAGACAAGGCGCTATGGCGCACATTGGGGGAGGCCTATGTCCAGCAGTAGACTAATATAGGCTGATGATGATGATGATGATTGTTGGTTCCAAATCCCTCCCTAGGTACCTTGGCAAGGCAGACTGCGTTCCGTGGAGCGTCTAGTGTGCAACCTGTCCCCCGCGGGGCCGGCGCCCTACCGCGCGATATGGAGCCCCGCCGCGCCCGCCTCCGCGTGCCCTGCGCGCGCGCGTCCTGACGACGTCTACCCTGGACTCTGTAACTACCGTTAGTGTACACACTTTACCGTTAGCTCATTATGCCATAGTACATATGCCCGTTAACACTTTACCGTTAGATCATTGTGTTGTAGTACACATGCCCGTTAGTGTACACACTATACCGTTAGCTCATAGTGCCGTACATATGCAGATGCTACTTTGGAAACTCAAAAAGAATTAACGGTAGTTACCGGGTCCAAGCTAGACTTCACTAGCCAGTGCTTATATCAGTGTGCATCTGCATATTATGTTATAAAACGGGATAGGTATCTATTTACCATGATTCGATGGTGGTAGTGGTAATGTTCATAGTAGTAGTAGTAGTTTAAAAGATAAAAGATTAGGGTAGATCGGTATGTCTGCCCATAAAAACTTACTCGCAGTGCCTTCAGTTATTCCGTGATCATGGCATGAAACATATCCCGTTTTAAATGATATATGCAGATATAGGGACTGGCTGATAAAGTCTTGCTTGGACCCGGTAACTACCGTTAATTCTTCACTTCCGCAGTACTTCTTAGCGTCTTTACACTTGCACAAGGCTCGCCACGTCTACATACCAACACTACACGCCGATCTTGGATTGCGCCTAACCTAGCGATGCGCCCGGATCATATCGACCTGACCTTGGCAGTGAAAGTGTTAAATAGCAACCATTTGACACGGCACTGGCAGAAGAATCAAATAAATAAAAAAAAAACAATCAAAACGGCAAATGGCAATCCTTCAAAAGCAAACTAAAATTCTGGCTCATTGAGCAATGTCACGATAAATTTAGTGAACTATTTGACATTTGACATTTTATAATTTATTATTTTTATTTTTAATTATGAATTTATTATGATATATGTACTCTTATTATCTACCGATAATTGATCATTTAATTAGAATTTAGAAAATGACATGTAACATTATAAACATTGTTAGTAAATAATCTGAATCTGAAGACGTCTACCCTGGTTTTAGTTATTAGTGCACTCACAGTATCGTTACCTACACTAGCCCAGAATAGAAACAAAGGTGACAGAAGGTCCATTGCTCTGGATATTCTTTAATGGTGCACAGAGACTCCACTGCAGGGTAAATACCTACCCTATCATTAAGAGGGAAGAAAGAAATTAGAAGAAGTTGATACTGGATAGTTACAAAAGTACAATACAAAAATGCTTTATTCTACACCAGATGCAGATCATTACAATAATGTAGACAGTTTTGAAAATAATTTTGTTTTGGTTTTCACTTAAAATGTAATATTTACCACAGCTATTTTAGTTTTTGGAGTTTCTTAATATTTCAGCACGATTGAATAAACCATTGGTCAAGGATTTAGTAATGGTAAATATCTCGTTATAAGAGAAATGGCTTGCTTCTTACAGGTCTGATTTTATAATTTAAATATAGATTTAAATTATAAGACACCACAGTAAATAGATTTCATTTATTCTTACTGTATAATTCATTTATTAAGACGTAATAAACATAGTCTCATATATTATAATCAATCGAATTTAGCTAAAACTAAATGCATAACTTTCTAACATAAGCTTCGCCTAAACTCATAAACTGAACATGAACTCAATAATTACAACTCCTTTCATAAGCAAGCCAACGCCACGAAAGGGACGCAAGAAATTTAAACAACAAATGCACAAGACCGGCTAAAGTGCATTAGATATAATTGAACACGCAACACGCCAACAAGCTCAAAACCAATTCGCTAATTGCAGATTCCGATATAAAGGCGACGGACGTTTTGAATAACACAATGACAATAGAAGAACACGTTATCCTGAACACAGTTTTTGAAACAGAAAAAAATGAATCAAACGGTCTTAACGATATTGGAAGTCTAGACGAGTTGTATTTAACCAATTTAGCAATAGTTACTATGGAAGACTTTGAAAATTCTACTTCAGCAAGTATACAAAGTATACACAAACGAGATATCCCTGTGTTAAATACAGAAAATATTTTTGTAAATGAACCAATTTATGCCACTACTCCTAAGAAGAAAGTTAGTTATATCGGAAGACCAAAGACGTATAACTTGGCTGAGTTGAATGAAATCGATGATGACCAAAATATATATGACAGTAAGTTGATTATCAATGAAACGAAATATGTAGTAAAAACACTTGCATAAAGTAATCGAATATCATATGTTGCAGATCAATCAGAGAATGAGATCGATGAAGATGTTCCAAAGAATTTTAACGTTGCCTACGGTGACTATAACATTATATCAACTCAGGAGAATGAAACGAACTTCAGCAAGGTACCGAGTGAACAATCTCTATTGAAGACAAGCACTGAGTTCACAGTTGTAAATAATCCTAGTCTTAGTAATGAAGAAACCGCAGACGAAATAGAAGACATAATAACTGAGGCAACAGATATAAAGTTAACGCAAAGTGTTTTGAAGATAACAATGGATGATATGAATGAAACTTTAACTACAAATGAGAAAAGTGTAGAAGATTACCTGAATGATCGTAAGTTGTATTAAGGCATCATCGATTTTAAAGTCGGAGAGTTTGGACATAAAGAAAAATATCAAGTATTAAGCAATTAAAAACGGAATCTTGATTCAAAATCACTATAAATTCATAACTTTGAAGAAAGCAGAGTGGACTATGGACGCATTAAGGTGGAGGACACAGCTTCGAGTGCATATTTTGATGACAGTATCGAGACGTGATTGTGAAGTCCCATATTTGTGTGGGATACAATGCGTAGTTTCCTGTCCGCACGATAGAGGCTTTGTACCAAAAACTATGGACAATTTAGACGTCACGATCATTTTTTCATACTATCGTCAAATGAACTCGGGGCTGAACTGACCCAACAGCAGCAAACAGGCCGTGATAACAATGAACTTTTTTATTGGACATTAGAACAATTTTATTGATATAATATCTATCTATACAGAATATAAATACATAATGATCGCCATTATGATCTTTGTGTAAAGACTAAATAATTATAATTAAAGTAACGGAATCTTCTCTTACAGCCGAAACTGTACGCCAACTACAACAAGCAATAGACCAAGCAGAGCATAAACTGCAGGAAAAGAAAAACAAAAAGGTAATTTTGTGAATAACGGGTTTAACGTGAAATGCTGATGGAATGGATGAGATGGATTTGAGCACATGTTCTGTTTATTAGATAGCTAACCTCCGAATACTCAAACGTGAATAGAGAATTTTCATTTAAAACTGTCAAAAAACTACTACTTGAGACGTGCTTAATTAAATCTGAGATGTGTTTAAGAATTTGCACAAGTCATGAAGAGGGGAAGTAGGGCTTTTACCCTTATGTGGAACAGCGGTGGCTAATAATAAAGGGTTGTACGCCCAAAAGTCGAGGTCGATAAAGGCACCGACCCCTAGCATAAACAACTACGCAAGATTTTGTCTGGGTCAAAATAATGAAAAAGACATACATGTATGCCAGGTTAGGGACTGGTAAGGTAGACCGGTAGGATCAAAATTCTATCAAAAGATTTCTGTTGTCAAGGAACTAGCTTTAAACTTTCCAGCGTGGGCATCTGATTGGTGACGTTTTATTTTAACATTAGCTGCGCCCCGAGGCTTCACTCGCGTGGAAATCTATGTGTCAAATTACTATTTATTCGTAGTGTCAAATAGTTTATAAGCCTTCCTCTTGAATCACTCTATCTAATTAAAAAAACCGCATCAAACTCCGTTACGTAGTTTTATAGATCTAAGCATACATAGGGACAGACAGACAGACAGCAGGAAGCAACTTTGTTTTATACGTATTATGTAGTAATAAAAGAGGCCAGTAATGCTAAATTCGCTCTTTCAAAACATAAATACTTTGATTTAGGTCCGTCGAGAGCTAAGAGAACTGCCCATGTACCCGGACGCCTCCAGCGAGAGCAGTCTTAGCACTCTCGACGACTCTCTACCAGACAACAGGACCAACGACGGACCTCTCCTCAAGATGATGGTCAAGTATATGCCTAGTTTCAAACATTACGAAGGGATTTTAGGCGGGGCAAGTTCGGCTAGTAGTTTGGGCTCTACAGTTTTGGTGATTTTGTGTTTGTGTAGCTTTATTTGACTGTGTAAGTTTTGTATTGTTTGTATTGAACATTGATTTTGGATAATTGTTTTATTTTTTCTTTGTGTTTAATTCACTTGAGAAAACGAATAGGAAGATGTAAGTATAGAGAAAATAAGGTATGGGTCTGGTAGTATGGTCCGGAGCGGCAGGCGGGCAAAATACAGTATACTCGTACATAGGATGTATTGACGGACGACCTCAGTGGCGCAGCGGAGGTCCTGCGACGCCAGAAGCAACCTCGTGCGTTTGGTTCCCTCCCCAGGATATATGTTTGTACCATCTGCAGATATCTGTTGCTGGTAACTTGGTTGCTTTCTATGTTTAATTACTTACGTTGTAATTAAATTGAGATATATTTTTTATACAATTTTTATTTAAGAAAAAATATATCGGTCGCAATACCAAACACTCTGTTTACCTTTATATAATGTTTTACAATTTGCGCGCCCTTTTGCGCCCTTACGCGCCCATTTGCATTCTATGTTAGGTGAGATAGCATACATTTAGGCCTAACCTACCGATGTGTTTGCGCCGTCGACTAATGTACCCTTAAGATGAACGGTCAAACAACCAACGAGTAACGCCTACGCGACTAATTTATCTGTTATTTCTTTGTTCATCTTTTTTATTGTGAGAAATTTGTTGATTTTCGACCAGTCACGCAATGATAAAGTTGACGCAGGTGAGTCATAATGTTAATGTTGTTCCTACGCGGGGTTGGTAATTATGTCCAGTCAGTTTAATACGGTCACTAACTGGACGATTCCATGGCCTGGTTTTACCACAAGTTAGGTACACGTGGAGTAGTTCCAGTCAATTTTCTAGAAACCTGGTTATGAACGTTAATTATTAATATAGGACAGAGCTTTTCAATTACGAGGAGAACACCTGGATTGTTAATACACTAAAAGGATTTCTCAACATTGGAAAACTGAATTCTTTCTGTCAACGAACTGCGAACCCTAACTCACATGTCCAGCATAATTTTATGGATAAAACCTAATATATAATAAAAGTCAGTAAAGGCGCTTATCAAAGGGAGGCCTGCGTCCAGCAGTGGACCATTATAGGCTGCAGTTTTAAATGTACGATAAAATATTTTAATTAATTGTGATATCGAGGCGCCAAAAGTCAGCAACTCCAATAGGAACTACAGAATTGCAACTTTCAATTTAAAGTACAAAATTTCAGTCACACCCCATTGGAGCAGGACAATTAATTCATGAACCCGACATTGACTCGGTCAACGTCCTTAAACGGGACTCCATTGCATTTCCAGTCCTAATCTTAGTGCAATAAAGCTTATTTTCCCCATATTTCAACATACGCAAAAACTTTGAAGATACATCCATCGATGGTATTCACAGTCTTAGTACTTTTGTAATAAAGTTGATTATAGTTTTTTATGTGCCGTTAAGGCGGTTTCTTACCGGGAGCATTTGCTTGTATTGAAACAGCTACGGTTCGAGCATTGCTTTAATTAGGGAGTTAAAACGTAACCTTAATTATGAATTGTAAATTATGTAATTAGTAAATAATAAACAATGCAGTACAGTTCGCACAGCATTTTCTAGCCCCATGCTAAGCCAGAGCTTGTGTTATGGGTACTAGATAATTGATATACATAATACAATAGATTACATAGATAGATATTTTTTATGATACATGGAAAACGTTCAGAATACCTGAGACAAATATCTGCATATTGTACAAATATTTGTCCCTAGGTGGGAATCGAACCCGCAATCTCGTCAACCGCGCCACATCGGACGTCAAAATATGTTTTGACTACAGCAATCGATGAAGGTAGTATTGTAACATTATCCTCAGAAACGAATCTTCGAATGTTACATTACAGGCGAATGCCCGTCATGGAGACCATTATTGCAACGTAGAGATCTAAACACACAATTTATGTTGTTCGGTACGAGTCAGAAGACGACATAAAAAGCCATTATAACAACTTTTATAACATGTATTTCATGCACTAAATGAATTTGATTTGTATTGGAATTGTGTGTTCAAGCTATTAATCTCGAAACACACGTTTATGCTCACATTCGTGCAGTTTCACATTACAGACGAATACGTCTGGTGAGCGCCCACCTTTAGAGTAAGTACGTATAATGGTCGCATGCATTGGAGGGCAGTCAAGTCGCGGCGGTCAGTCGTAGCGGGCGGCTCGTGGCGCTACGGCGTAGAGGTGCTACAGCGTAGATGTGCTACGGTTTTGACGCGTAGCGGTTTTCGAATTTTTGGTAGGTCAAGATAGGAACGATTTTTTAGCTGATTTTATTCAGTTTTTACTGAGTCTAGTTAACTTATATCCAGAAATATATTGTTTAAGTGAGGTTGAGGGAATTGTTGTTGTCGATATTACTGCGGTACTTGGGTATTTTGCCGCTAGACGAGTTCATATAACCTGTGGTCAATTCATGTCTTCATTATTTATTCCTGAAACTCTGACTGGATTGTTTAGTAAATAATATTTTTTGTAATTATTAACTCATTTATTTCGGATTTAAAATCAAACATAAAAAATAATGTAAATGTCACAGTAACATCGGATTAATTAAATGTTAGATTATAATATAAAAATGCAAGGTTATTCAGTTAATATATTTTTTCTTAGAATTTAATTATTTTTATCGAGTTTTATGTGATACAAAAATTCAACTCGATATAGGTCAGATCAAAACTACATATATTGGTGCATTGAAAATATTTTTAAACACAAGAACTTGTACTTTAAAGTATTAACCCCTTAGCACATCGCCCCCCAAGGCCACCATGACGAATGACAAGCCCCCAGAAGAAGTCCCCCGCTGCTCGTGGAGTCAGCGGCCGGATGACTTGAAGATCGAGATAGGCTTCGGGGTCCCCCTTGGGGCCATGAGCGCGCATCCTGTGTTTAAATCCGCGTGGGACATGGCCTGGTGAGTTTTAAGATGGAATTAGGAAAGAAGCCAAATATTGCATCGCAAGGACTATAATTTGTTTCTTTGTACACTTCCTCTATCTGTTCTATCGCTTCTCCTATAAACCTAAGGTTTGGTGTAAGAAAACTCTTTGTTAGGGTTAAGCTATGTACATATCTTTTTTAGTTAAGTTATTTTTAAGTTTTTTGTGTACAATAGAGAATCAAAAGAATTACAAGGCCTTGAAAATTTTCATTCCATTTGAAAAAAGTTGTGTTTTTATATCCAACTTTTTTACCATTTATAGATAAGTAGTTATTGTTATTGTACGGTTATTAGCCGTACAATAATTTGATCAAGTTTCGAAAAAATTAATTGTATAAACTTTTACATAATCTGTCAATCCATCGGAAAGGGCTGTTAAAAACATTGTATCTGGGAATTATTTATAACAAATAAATCGATAAACATCGACCACCCTTTATCATAATTGCAAATTAGTTTCGGAAACCAACATTCCTTGAACCTTATGCTTCGATATTTTAATGCGATAAACACTCATTTCTTGCAATAGTTGCATTTATTAAACAAACATCGAAAAATATATTGTAAGAAAGTTTAGACTCCACTTGGCGCGAACGGAAAAACGCATGATTCAATCCAGCTATAAACACTGCCCTTGAGCCTTACGAGAGTTGCACGCATTGATACAGAACTCTTGCTATTAGGTCATGGCTCCTTAACTAAGTCAAAAATAAGCCCTACTAAGAACCAGGGCTTATTCAAGGTCCTGCTTTCCTGCTCACCTGACCAAGAACTTTTTACAAGCATTATTGGACAAATTTGTATGTAAGTAGCGCAGGACTGAAGAGATCTCAAGTCATGCGCTCAAAGGCTCAAGAGCTTGGAAGCCTATGGTTAGGCGGCTCAGGATATACCTGAGTTGGGTTGCAGATGGTGATGATTAGGCGGTCATTGGCTTTTATATACCTAAGAGAATCAGTGTGAAATGTCTGATTTCGGCAACATTTCGTTATTGCAAAAAAGTTAACTAATTGCTCACAGCGCAAAAATCAATAAAAAAAATTTTCAATCAGCCTCACCGTTTTGAAATGTGTGAAGCTTTACAAGTTGCAAGTTGTTGCACTAAAATGCACTTTAGGACACTCTAGTTGATGAACATACTCAGTCTGCTAGGCGCTCTTTTAGTATAAGATACATAGAATGCTTTACAGATATAGATAGATAGTTATTATTATATTTACTCTTATTGCGAGTCAACGCCCTTGTGACAATGCTTGTACCCAAAAGCAGGTCAACCTACAGAAATAAGACCAAAAGTGAACTATAAAAACTGTTCCTTATGAACAGCATTTACATTAGTAATGTGCGTGATATTCCGCCGTCGAGTGAAATATTCAATGCCACGATTGTTTCGAAGGGCAAGCCCGTGTACGAAGGGTTTCACTATTTTTACTTATGCCCATATTGCAAAATTTTACCTTTTCATTCTGTTACAGTACATTTTTATTGACTACACATTAAAAAATGTCTATACTGTATCTACTTTGGATGCGTCATGCTGAAGACAGGGCGCTGCTGTGGCGCTCATTGGGGGAGGCCTATGTCCGTCCAGCAGTGGACTTACATAGGCTGATGATGATGATGTAGCTACTTTACATTTTTACTGATATTTTTGCTAGCGGAACAATTTTTGGGCGCTTTTGTTAGAAACATATCTACATGATTATTTTAACTTACCCTTTTTGAATTTTTACCAAACTAGCTTCACTCGTATCCTATCTTTTTGTTCTAACTAAAAATTATTTTAGTAACCTACATGGGTATGTATCTTCTTGGTAGATCTATAATTATTATATTAATCAACCACAGCTATGTAGGTCCTCCACGCCCTCATAACCCTAAGTTTATGATTGATACCTTCCCGTAATTATAACACATAGGAACTATGACTGACCTCCTTTGATAGCGGGTATCTGATAAAGAACATGGAATGTTACATCTACCATCAACATCCATTACATTATCATCTACCTAGTCGTAGGGCTAATATATTAATAATAAGGGTAATAAATAATAATATTATTTTTAGATTCTGTATTAGGGTGCGTTCCCACTGTGTCCGCGAGTTCCTTTTTGTGCAACTAAGATTGCTCAACTGTTATTCAATTTGAGCAATTGGGCTTCGCTATCGTAACCGTAAATAATCGTTGGATGACTACCGTCTCCATATTTTCCCCATTATTACGACTGTTGGTCGTAATTCTGTCCTCGCGATTTTTATCGCTGAACGAGGTAACTAGTCGTTCCATCGTGGTTCCATCATTGGATCGTGACGACATTTTACGTTTCACGGCAGTTGCCTTGTCGTATGCACATCACAACGACGATGGCACAATATTTGTCGTGACGTTTTTTATCTTTTCACTACTGTCGTGCTAGCTGTTTTTTATATCACGACAATCTATATCAACAACAAGTCGTGTACGACAGTTAATCGTGTCGTCCATGTTTTAAACTGTTTGCCTTTCTGTCGCCGCGACACAGTGGAAACGCGCCCTTTGGAACTTTTTTGTTATTTTTCTAAGTCTCGCTGTGAAACCGTTTTCCATCATAAATTTAGGTAAGTATCCATCCTTCAGTTCATGACCAGATCAACCACTGCTGAGCATAAGTAGGTTTTCTTCCATCTTGTGCCATTCTGAACGGACTAGGGCCCATTATTCCGTAGGTATAACATATAGGATTTTTTAAAATTTAGCTTTTAATATGCATAAAAGTAGTTGTATCTAGGGTAGATCGGTATGTCTGCCAATCAAATCATATCCGCAGTGCCTTCAGTTATTCCTTGATCATGGCGCATGAAACTGCCGAAATATTGGACAACTCAATAAATCATGGTCCCGTTATAAGTGACTTTTGTGTAAAATTTAATTGTCTAAACAGCAATCATCAATCAGTATTAGCCTCAAATAAAGTCAAAAAGAAAATGGCTAGAAATAAACACAATCCTTGCTATTATTTATTAGCAGAGCTCTAGAGCTCTGCTTCGTTATTTACTAACCTAATCTAATAGCTAGAAAGTAAATAACGTTAATGGTGACCAATGGTGACTAATGGTCGCTCGGTACACAGGTAGTGGTCGTCTAGACTGGACGGGTGATATGTAGTTAGGTACAAACCAAACACCGTTCGTTAGAGCGACGTGTCGCAGTGTTTGTACCACAAAACAAAAGAATAGGTTAAAGTGTATTTACGTTTTTTGTGGCGCAATGGTACTTTCATGTCTTTTTCATTTACTTTTATGGCATATTATTTTTAGAAAAAAAAAACATGCGGGGCAGGCTTTGGGGACAGTCGATAGAAGTGAAAACTAAGTAATTTTATATTTTATTTATACTGGGAAGCGTGCGGTGACGATGAAGCGCATTACACGCTTTTTGTTCATCCAAAAAGTCTCCTCGATTCCCGCCTTGGGACAAATTTTTGTATGATCAACAAGCATTTGTTCCGGGTGTTCTAGGTACATATTTTCTATGTAATGTAAAAAAAATATAACCAAAACCAGTTCAAGTTAGAGCCATATCAGACGGTGTCCAAGAGTCCTGTAAGGTCTAAAGAAAATAAAGCACCTTGATATTTGACTGGCGGTTTGCGAGCGATTTCAAAGAGGCTGCTTTGAAATCACTAGCAAATCGCAAGGTTCTTAAACGTTCACCGTGAGCACAGAGGCAAAATGGTCATCATCTCTTTTATTCGTTAATTTTCAATCATAACGGGTATCCGTTATGATTGCCCACGCCATCGTTTGGATTTGGAACATCTGTAGGCGTGATTCCACGTTTAGCGCCAATTTGCAAAGATTATCCACTTAGCCTTGTCATGTGTGAAATGATCCATCTTTTGGACACTAGGTATTTTTGTTCGGTGATAAACACAATAGAAATAAATTAGGTTGTTGCGTAGAACCGAAGTTGCAGAGAACGTACCTTCCCATTGACAGTTACTTCCTTTCTAGGGTTTGACCATCAAAACCTTTAAAGAACATTCAACCTTAACTTTTGCACCCTTGATTTTGATCATTAACTATGACCACCTTGTACAAAATCCTCAGGTTCAATAACATGTATGTATGTTATTAGGTTACCAATAAAATTACTGTTAAAAAGTCGTATGTCCTACAAAAAATCTTTATCATAGCCTACGGCCTACAAGGTATCTATACAGTCTCAATAAGTATCTTCGTATTGATTCCATACATGAATGAAGTCCGGTTAATGACCCGATAGGGTAGTTGACTAGTCGTCGACCTTTGGCACACTTTTGGAGGGAACCAGCAGCCGTCAAGCACACCCTCTTTCCGTCAATGGGCAAACAACTCGGAGTATTTCCTTCGAAGGTAAACGGAAAGAAGCTTATACGATGCCTTGCAATTTGTTTGTAGGCAAACATTGTTCGTTGAACTTTTTGAATTTGAAAGAGACTATTCTGCAATAAGGTTTGATTTGAAAAGTTCTTATATGTCCCTACGTTGAGTTTTCAGAGAAGAGGTCTCATGCACATTAAAAAGTTTTATGGAAATAATTCTACTGAAAGTATATTTTTCTTTTTTCCGAAAGTAGACCAGTCAAGCACCTTCAAATAGCTTTCAAATATACAATAACTACACTCATGTCTCCACAGTATGGTAAATTAATGATTGTGTCTTAAGGACCAGACATAAAGGTCATTTTGTTTTTAGTAAGCCGACCTCTTTCGTTAGTTTAACGTGCACGCACCTCCTTGTTGCCAGTTTCCGCAAAACAAGTTGTCATAGCAACCGTCGCAAACAAAACTGTCAAGCAAGACTACACTGTCGTCAATTTAGATTTGCAAAATAATGTCACATTTTATAAAAGAAATAAAAGAAATTATGATATCCTGACCCCATAAAATTCTAAATTACGTATTTTATACCACATGTTACTACGGTTTGTCAGAAGGATGGACTTCAGCTTCGGTGATTCGCTGATTCCCAACGTGGGAGGGCTGACAAAGTATTTCCGAAATGACTTTGGGTACGTTGGGTTCTGATGATTTTCAAAATATATTACACTAGCTGCGCCCCGCGGTTTCACCCGCGTGGTGATAGATATTTTGGATAATATATGTACAATATATCTTTATGCATTGTAGCATATGTCTTATTCTGATATATAAGCTATATTATTGTGAAGTTTAATCTAAATCTATTCAGTAGTTTTTGCGTGAAAGAGCAACAAACATCCATCCATACTTACAAACTTTCGCGTTTATAATATGAGTAGGATTACCTAGCATCATTTTCCGCTATGTTTTAGCAGTGCTCAGGTTGCCGTGTTCACGGATTCTTTAGATTTCACAACTTTGGTGATACTACTCCTCAAATAAGTTTGAGTTTTAGTTGATGTACGCAGGAAGCAATAGAGTTCTTTAAGTGCATAATAAGAACCTACTTTCCTCGAGACGGCATTGGGGTAGTTGAACTTAAAATAGTACATATAAGCGCGTCATTGGTTTTTATCATATGCGCGGGCCAAAGCCCACAATACCCTCGCATTATCCAAACTAATATTATTAAAGCAAAAATTATGTCTGTCTGTCTGTTAAATTTTCACGCCTATACGGTTGAACGTATTTAATAAAATTTGGCGGAGGTAACCCTCAGACAAACATAGGCTACTTTCACCTTGACTGGTCATCTGTCGTCAATGCACGGCGAGTCTGTGTAACAAGTCTCTTAAATATCCTCAAGGGTTCTTTTGTCTGTACAATTGACCTTCATCTGACCTGATCATCTTTATGACCTTTATCTCCGTCGCCATCTTAATTAAAACATCCGAGACGTGCATTCTGTCACCATTATTTTGAGATCGTATTAATTGAGGTCAGTTCCAGCATTAAAGTTAACTTTGGTCTAAGGACAAGGCGTTAATCATGCTAAAATGCGCCTTGACACGCGTTATTCACACTAAAATTAGCGTAATAACGCTGATATCGCGCGTTACGTTATGTGTTACATAGCGAGGTAGGAGGGCCTTGCTGAGCTTCGGCTACTAGTATGTTGTCATCTAGAACCCGTAACAAAAACTCTGCTTAGCTTGGTGCTAGATGATGCTGTGTGGATTGTCCAGCATTATTTTATTTATTTTCGAGCCCTTCCTCCGGCTTCAATCATATGGCGAAGATGATGTATACTATGCACCCATGCGACTTCCTGCCCATGATATACATACTTCAATATAAAAAGTTGCAACTAAAAACACTTCAACTTTGAACTTCAGCTATTTTAGCCACCGAGTTTAACCATACCTAATTATTTACAAATAATATATAATTTTCCAGCCCCACTACCGGCTTCCACCACATGGCGAAGATGATGGACCGCATGATGATGGACACTATGCGCCCCTGCGGCTTCGCCCACATGACCTCGCGGTTCAATCATAACCAAGGCGAGAACGCGTCCGGTCCTCCGCCTCCTCCCAGAGACGGTCTCAGGAATGAGAGGAGTGATGCGAGGAGGGAGCGAGCTAGGGCCTCCGATGTACACTCTATCAACGGGACCAGGCATCCTCCCACACAAGGTATTGGAACTAAAAAGGTTGTTTGTGAATTATCTGCTTAAGGGTCCGTACCGCATATCTGATGCAACATGCGTTGCGTAGTATCGGTTGCGTTAAGCCAGAACAGGCAAAAATATAATTAATCATTCAACCTATGATGCGTTAGTGCGTCGAGTGTATAGTCGGTTGACGTAGAGTATCGCGCCACGTGTATTTTGATTGATGCATTCAGACTAGGCGTATCATCGGCGGAGATCATTTGTGTACAGGCCGTTCGAACTGATTAGACGCGTAGTGTGAAAGGTCTGATTTGTCCGAATAGACGCGACCGATGATACGCTCGACGCATCATCCGTCAGATGTGGATCGACCCTAAATCTAATAACAATTTACCCGACGCCTGACCCTGACACCACAAAGTTGACAAAAAATCACCAAGATATGTTTTTTTAAACATGCCAACGCTTAGGATTTTATTCAGATCGATACACGACCTAATTAAAATCCTAAGTGTTGGCTGGAATTGAGGCCGTCTCTTCTCGTTTCTCAGTTTTTTCGTCGTTTTCACTTCTTAAATGCACTCTTTTTTGTTCCAATTTTTTGCTTTGGTCATTTCCTATTCCCAAAACTGTCCCTGAAAATTTCAATTTACAAGCTAATTCTGCTTGCCTAGATATAGACGATAGATTAATTTGTTTGTTATAACTAAAATTAACCTTTCTTTAATTTTAGTTGTAAGGCCGACACAAGCGACCGTCTTTACAAAACAGCCGCTCGACCATGTCAAACAACAGTCAGACCCCACTACTGAGAAATGGGCGACCTCACTACGGCGTAGGCACCCTGATCTACAACCAACACTTCCCTCAATATTCACTAGAAAGACCTCATCTACCTCCTCTTCAGTAGGCCATGGAACCGGCAGTGGACGTAAAGCGCGCTCAATGGAAAGAGCTCCGCGCGCCCGTATGAGGCACCTGGTTCCCATCAAACCAGGCTCGAGGAATACGGATATCCCCGCAGAAGGCAACACTGATCTTACCATGTCTAACGATGTGGACGAAAGGATCTTCGATTCAACAGGCTATGAGATCCATCTCGTAGAGACGTTGGAAAGAGATATATTGCAGAGGAACCCTGATGTTCGCTGGAAAGATGTTATTGGCTTGGAAAATGCGAAAACGGTACTTCAGGAAGCAATGGTACTACCACTTGTTATGCCTGACTATTTTAAAGTGAGTCTTTGTTATCGTCTTCAACGTTTTATGCATTCACATTAGTGCCTGTCATGTCGTTGTTAGCGTCATTTACATTTTCTCCTATGTACTCGTATCATCAATAAATGCGCGTTTTATATAGTATCATAATCCCATTGGTACCTATTATATTCATCTGTCAAGGTAATCAATTATTCCGTCTTCCGTTCTATTCTTCATTTCACTAACTAGATACACAACCCTTTACTAGGATTTGCGACCGCAATTCGACCTTGTCTCCTTCCACATTTATGATTAATTAAAACTACAAAATAAACCCTCAGAGCTTCGTCTAGTCTGACCATAGCCTCGTAGTTTGTGGGCAACTTGCGTGAGATTACCATCAACTCGTATTTCTTTGTTGCCCCTTCAAGCCTCGTAATGATTTTCTCAAATTGCACGTGTATTTTTTGTGAAGAAAGTGGGTCAACTTATGGCTTTCTACATTAATGTTATTACTGTAATTGCTTCGACTGACCCTAACGATGGCCGTATCACGAAGGCAAGAACTGGTATAAAAGATTAGCATTTGTGTTTGGTTTTGCATGCAGATAATCGTGTCGTGCTTGATGACATTAAATGTATTTAGTTGGAATTTCATTGATGTTACATGGGCAATTAATCACGCAGATCATAGCCCAATCTATTTGCTGAACATGTTTGATTAGTAGTTCAGTCAGTTAAGCAGGGTTTTTGGTTGATTAACTTGTTTGTTAAGGTCCGGTTTTGACGTCTGTTAAACTTAATTTATCTTCAAACGGATGAACGTGCGATATGCGCTTGAACGGAGTTTATCTTATGTTGATCGCAGACAATTGCAATGGTGAAAATAAACTTAAGTCTGTATTCTTACAAATTTTCTAGAGGTGGATAGTTTGTGAAATATTTGATGGCTTATCTATATAATTATCAAAATTACTGTCACTGAGAAGCTGGAACACAACCTATTTATTTAGAAAAAATATAGTTATTTCAATTAAGTACAATACATCTATTGAGTTCTAGTTGCCAAGCTGCCAAGCTGCCAAGCACAATTATTGATTTGAGATAGGATCAAAAATAGATTAATTCGATTAAGTACATTAAAAAAATAAATAAAATTGATTCAATACATTATTTATTTCCTGAAACCCAGGGTATTCGAAGACCCTGGAAAGGCGTTCTCCTAACAGGCCCGCCTGGCACCGGTAAGACATTGCTGGCGAGGGCAGTGGCTACAGAGTGTCGGACGACATTCTTTAACGTGTCCTCTGCAACCCTTACATCCAAATATAGAGGAGACTCGGAGAAACTCGTCCGGCTGCTGTTCGATATGGTAAGTGTTTTCAGATGATGCGGAGCTTTTTTATCTAAATCTTGCAAAAATAAATAATAATGAATAAATAATGGTGGACAATCCACACAGCATCATCTAGCTCTAAGTTAAGCACACAGTCACTCCTCTACGCAATTGGATAGGTTTGGATTGCTCGCCCTTTCCGAAGGAGGGATGTGATTCTATTAGTATTAAACTCGACTCATCAAGATATGTCGAGACCAGAATTTATTTGTATAACAATCATCTACAAGTTCTTACACTCCAAGAGCTTTATGCGACTTTTTAAGTATTCGACAAAGCGCGCAGCTTACCGTCTGTATTCAAAATACAGAATACATATCATTTATGTGCACTATGGGACACTGGTCGGCTATGGGTCAGTATTATGATGTCCCCAACTTCCCAGGCATCTTTCTACGCGCCCAGCACGATATTCCTAGACGAAGTGGATTCGCTTTGCGCGGTGCGCGGCGCGGACTCCGAACACGAGGCCTCACGGCGGTTCAAAGCCGAGCTGCTGATACAGATGGACGGACTTGCTGCCGTTTTGTAAGTCTAATTCAATTAATTTATTTCAGCTTCACAATAATGTAGGTACATGTTACAGCCATAGTTACGAGAAGGAACTTACATAATTTAAAAATAAAAACATTGTAAGCGGAGGGGACACATCACAGCCTGTGTTTACAGACGTCAGATTATGTGTGTGCGTCTTCGTAAAAGCGCCTTCCAGCTATTATCACTTCAGCTACTGATACCGCCCCTCACGCGTCGCATCAGGGACGCTGTTCTGTGGCGGATGATTGCGAAAAAGTCTACAACGCGGGACTCTCTAAACATATCGGACGCGCTACAGAAGCGGGGTAGTCCCAGTAGCACTCTGAATGCGTTATTATACGGCGCAGGGCATTCCTGCTTTTCTGCGTGTTAATTTTTATTTATGTCGCTGTTTGTACTTAGATATCTATACCTAGTTTTAATTGAAAATTTTAATTCGTTTATGTATAATATTCTAATGTCAGTAACTATACCTACACGAAACGGTCATAACTCTAAAAGTTAGAAACACTACTATTTTTTTATACGCAGGTAAATAAAACAAACATAAGGATCGTTTTGTGATTCAATCAAATTATTATCTATTGTGTTCCCTATTTATTACTACTGACCAAACCAGAGCCTATCAGTTAGCAATGTCTAGACTAGACTATAAGTTACTACTTGACGAAGCAGCTACCATATATGTATCTCTATCTTATTCAATCCGTTACCTTTCTCTTTCCAGTAACCATGATAAAGTGGTGATGGTTCTGGCTGCTACCAATCATCCGTGGGATATCGACGAGGCTTTCCGGAGACGATTTGAGAAGCGGATCTACATCGGTTTACCGGACGGTAAGGCATGATACTTTTATTTTTAAAGTCGCAACGCAACGTCAAGGGCCTTTGTTTTGTTAGTAAGTTTTATGTCAATGCCAAGGCTTGGCCTCTCCAGATTTGAGGACCCATAACTTGGTACTAGGTGTAGATGATTCTTTGTTAATGGCGATTGTGTCTGGTTGAACGCTTTTCTGCCAGTGTCAAGTAATGCAAAGTAAATTGTATAATAAAAGAGTTATCAAATTATGAAGATTGTTTGATATTTTCACCAGAGCCTAGTTCGTTATCTAGCAGGATGTACCACGTGCGGGTTAGGTTGACTTGGGAGAGATGTTAGAGTCCCCTTTACACCCCACCAGGTGTACGGCTTACAGCTAAATACTAAATCGTTTGAATTTATGTATTACGTTCTAGTAAGTGTTCCTAGGCTATGTATGTAGGTACTACTTGCACTTTAAAATCACATATAAAACGTGTCCTCGGTTCAAAATATTTCAGAAGCAACTCGGATCCGCCTCCTGAAGCTGTGTCTCCGCGACGTAGTGCTGTCAGAAGACGTGAAGCTAGCGGAACTGGCTGGAAGGCTAGAGGGCTACAGCGGTTCAGACATCTGTAATATGTGCAGGTTTGTGCTGAAGTGCTACATATTTATACCGATGCATCCCAGTGCGGTAGGGCTCTTTTTCTTATATTGTGTCAAATAACCTAGGTACCTACTTATTTAATATCATACCTCCTCAGAGACGCCGCAATGATGACGATGCGCACTATGGTCGCCGGCAAATCTCCCTCCGAGATCCGAACCCTGAAGCGATCTGAGCTGGAGGCGCCCGTGTCCGCCAGCGACCTGGACGCGGCCGTAGTGAAGACGAGGCAGACCGTCAGCAAAGAGGATGTCGATAAGTACAACAAGTATGTATATACAAGATATCTGGTCACCGGTGTCGGAGACTTGGGGGGTCCAAGTCTCCGACACAGCTGACCAGACATCTTACTGCAAATTTAATCGATAAATCACTATCCGTATTTTTTTTCTCTCCATGGTAATATGGCAGCTATTTTGTTTTCTTTTGCCGTATATACAAGGTGTTATGACTTATGACCTACGGAGCTGAGTGGACACTCACGATAGGGCTGGTCCACCAGTTCAAAGTCGCTCAGCGTGCTATGGAAAGAGCTATGCTCGAAGTTTCTCTGAAAGATAGGATTCGCAACGAATACATCCGACAGAGAACCAAAGTTATCGACATAGCTCTGAGAATTAGCAAGCTGAAGTGGCAATGGGCCGGCCATATCTCGCGAAGAACCGACGGCCGCTGGGGCAAACGTGTTCTTGAGTGGAGACCATGATTCGGTAAGTAGTGTAGGACACCCTCCGACCAGGTGGGATTACGACCTGCGAAAGACTGCAGGTAGATGCTGGATGCGTCAAGCTGAAGACAGGGCGCTATGGCGCTCATTGGGGGAGGCCTATGTCCAGCAGTGGACTAATATACGCTGATGATGATGATGATGATAAGGTGTCTGGACACCGGTGTCGGAGACCTGGGGGGTAAATACGGTAAATTTAATTGACAAATCACTATCCATATTTTTTTCTCTCCGTGATAAAATGGCAGCCATTTTGTTTTCTTTTGCCTCGACGACCATGGGTAGCTATAGCTTAATCAGTACAATCACCCGTATTTCGAGGCAAAACAAAAAAATGGCTGCCATTTCATCATTGATAGAGAGAAAAAATAGGAATAGTGATTTATCGATCAAATTTACCGTATTTACGATAGGTACCCAAAGTCTCCGACACTGGTGACCAGACACATTGTATTATATAGGCCTCCTCATCGATTTCGCTGACAGTGACCCTAGACATCATGGATTCCTCTTTCTATAAAGAGCCCTAATACGAGTCGCTAGACCGATCTAGGTCTTGAATACCCTACGACATGTATGGCCGTAGAGTTGGCCGATGATTGTTTTATGTGTAGGAGGGCTTAGGTACTCTCTTTTCGTATCTGGCGTTTTGCGTCTCGACAGAAGTGTCTACAGGCGTTGGAGGCAAAGGTAGTGTAGAACGCCCTCCAGCCAGGTGGGATGACGACCTGCGAAGAACAGCAGGCAGATGCTTGATGCGGCAAGCTGAAGATAGGGCGCTTTGGCGCAAAATATTGCAAGATAAAAATAAATATATTGATAATTATCGAGTGTGTAGCATGTGCCAATGTTTTATTTAAATATTTCGTTCCAGTTGGATGAACAAGCACGGGTGCTCCTAGCGCAGGGCCACAGCGCTTCAGGCGCTGCTCCAGAGATTAAAGGCATCCAGAGTGTAAACTCTAACGTTGGACTCGGGGCGAAATTCAAAAGTGAAGGACTAATGTTTGAATTATTGAGTGGAACTGTTGAAACTATAGTGGTAAATTGCTTTCATTGAGAGGGATTTTGACATTTCTGAAAAGTGCACGGACCTATTGTAGAGCTGTTTCGGTTTGAAGGTGAAATTTAAGTATAAATTTTTATTCAAGGTTCCTTCAAAAGTGAAGGACAAATGTTTGAACTATTGAGTGGAACTTTTGAAACTATAGTGGTAAATATCCTGCTGAACTTGATTTCATTGAGGGAGAGACATTTCTGAAAAGTTCAAGGACCTATAATCTTAGAGCTGTTTCGGTTTAATGGTAAAAATTAAGTATTCATTTTTATTCAAGGTTAAGATTGGAAAATGTTTAGATGTAAACTGAAAAGATTGACGAGTTGATTTGCATTGGTTTGTTTTATTGCTTTTTGGACGGTGATTTTACTTTGTTGCCATTTGCATCTGGGCAGTGCTTTTAGGATTAAGTCGTAGGACTTTTTAATACTTTTATAAGATTTTCATTAATAAAACTTTTTATAGATTTGTATTCGTTGGTAATGTATGAATTAAATTGTTTGGTTCATCGTTATCCTTCAAGAATTATGAGGAAACTTTGTCTATTTATATTCCAATATATATATAGGTATTCTTATTAAAATTATATTCGTCTTTTTCTATCGTCGCGGAAGATATAACTTATTTATTTTAGCTTATGAGAATTAAGTGAAATTAGAAAAATATTAGTGTGATCGAAAAAAAAATCTTGTTCGAGTTTGTGTTTGAAGAAATAAAAAAAGTAGGTTTTTGTATTATTAACAATTAAAATACATACTAAGGTATATATAATATTGCAAAGAAAAATAAGAAAAAAAACAATACAATTTTATACTTTATTGAGGAATGGTGTAAAACTAGTGTTTTTTTTATATAAACATAAAGTTTGATAAATTTGGTGTTGTATATGTAATGACGTACCTACGTGATGTTGTTAATGTAGAATACACTTATTAAAATAAAGGATATGGCTTCATTATAATTACAGTTTTATTTCACACAAACTTTGATATGTTCTTAGAATAAGGCCACGGTTTGGTCCGTTCATTTAACATATTTATAGCGACAAACGATATATAAAATGATAACGGCGGTGAATTCATGTAATCTATATTTATTTTTTACCTCCATTGTCCCACTGCAAGGCAAATCCATTCCTTTTACCCCGTTTTTTCTCCCTTCATGGCTTATAATAATATAAATCTGTATTACAATCTTTAACAATAAAAATTACATGCAAATAAACTCTTTCAAAATATTCATGCTTAAAGTTTAAAAAAACGTTGGAACAATCCTTAGTTTTACTTCAAATACTTGTGATATAATTTCAAGGCACTATTTTATATTAGTTAACTTACTATTATATTAATATTAAAGTAATAAATTTAAATAAAATAATAATAACTCTTTGGCTAGAATTTAATGACTTATTTAAAACGACTATAACTTTCACATGCGTCTAAATATTGTTCGTTCTATATTTCTACTCATTTTAATATTTGACAAGCGTACTAGTCATTGTGCACTTTGACAATAACTATAGGTTCTAAGATAGTAGCTTAGGTTGAAATACATAAGTGCACTTACATTTGGTCTACTTTCAAAATCTGTCGTAAATATAAAATAATTAACATAGTTCAGCGTCTTTATTGATGTACTTATAAATGAACATTTTACATGTATACAAGTTATTTAAATTTTATTTAATCTCACATTTTCACCTTACATTACCTTGTACTTTTGTAGTTGGCCCTCTCGCAATTTAATTCTTTACTGATTCAATTTTAACAATGGTTTTATTAGTCATTTAACTTGGGATAATGTTTCACAAGAGCAAAAAACAGCAGTTTTGTATTAGTATTCTGAGAACCAAGAAATGCCAAGACGTTATGTAAACATTTACGAACAAAAACTAACATATCACTAAATAATACATCACTCCATATTGTCGAATTCTTATTAAAAGTTACTACATCTAGTCCCTAAAAGAATCAAGTGATTTTTTTGTCTTATAAACTTATTAGCTAAATGTTGTTCACTATTTCTTGGGACCTGTCAAGTCAGTGAGCAATCTCCTGTCATTCTGTTGGCGCACCGTTTATTGGTTCTGCCTTCTCATCTTCCAACTCCTGTTCCAAGATGGCGGCGAAGGAAAATGGCGCGAACGCGTATCCTTGGCCTTCGTAGAACTTGCTCATGAATTCCACCCTGGTTTTAACAATGAGATTAGTATGTATATTAAATAATAATGCATGCTTACATATTTTATAATTATTTACTATTAAATTAATTTCGTAGTATTTGCTTCATATACATAGAACTGCTTTGAACATGTTGTGTAGGTACACATACATATTTACGGATACAGTCTAGTTTTGATTATTGCTGTTCTATATGTATATTATTTGTTTTGTGTGCCAAATAAATAAATATACTTATTCATTCAGATCGGATTCAAATTGAGCCGGACAGAATAAAATATGACTTCATTTTCATTACATTCTATACGATTTTGTATAAGAAGTTTCAATAATAAAATAACTCATGGTTCCATGGTGAAGACGGGATTAGTCAAAATATAATAACATTATTTTAGATATCGTTTTAAATTTTGAAGTCTGTTAATTAGTCCTTTTGCTGTATTTGATAGTTGAGAGACCGAAACCAAAGAATTTGTAAAGATCTGCTTCTCTCGCTAGCCTTATTTAAGAGACTTGCCATCTAAAGTCAAGAACGAAAAGTTGTAATATTCCTTTTTTACAAGAATTTGCATAGGCGATCAAAATAATTTATAAAATACTAGCTGCACCCCGCGGCTTCGCCCGCATGGAAATCTATGTGTCAAATGGTTTTTAAACCTTCCTCTTGAATCACGCTATCTATTAATAAGAACTTCATCTAAATCCGTTGCGTAGTTTTAAAGATCTAAGCATACATAGGGATAGACAGATAGCGGGAAGCGACTTAGTTTTATACTATGTAGTGATTTCAAATATTACTTACCAATGCAATCTCAGCGTATGCAAGAACGCTGACAACCCCTCCATAAGCACCAATATCGCTAGCGTGAAGAACGCCCACGCCGCGAACACTCCATACATCATCACTGAGTTGAGGAAGGAGAAACTTGTCCCCATCCCCATTGTGAGCACGCGCTGCCACAGCACAGCCGATAGTTCTGGAAATAACGATACAATCTATTCATCTCGTTACGACGACACAAGCTCTTCTTACTAGGTATGACGTTATTGACATTTTTAGGGTTCCTTACCCAAAGGGTAAAACCCTGGGACCCTATTATACTACGACCGCTGTCCGTCTGTCCTTCTGTCCCCAGGCTCATGAACCGTCATAGTAAGGCAGTTGAAATTTTCACAGATTATGTAGGACCTATTTCTGTTGCCGCTATAACAACAAATACTAAAAAACAGTATACAACAAATATTTAAGGGACTCCTAAACAACAAACGTGATTTATTTGCTCGTTTTTGTTCGATATTGAGATAACTGCAACAGGGACTTCAGAAATAAATGGTTACATTAAAAGTCTTAGTAGTAGGGTCCCGTTTTACCCTTTGGGTATGAAACCAAAAAAATCGTAATAAAAAGCGTAACTAAATGCAATTGAAGAAATAAATTTTGATAATTTTACAAGTTCTATGACGATGAGACTTAATTTTTCTCTGGTCTTCCCTACGCAATAATCCCTATTGTAGTAGCAGTTGTCTTACGAGCATGAGCCAGCGACAACGCCCAAAGTCGCAGATAAGAAGCTGTATGCGATACGGTTCCCAGCACGTATTCTATCGTGTGGATGGCTTGCGTGATCAGGACCTCGCCCATGCCTTCTCCGTGAGGATCCTTTTCTACCTCGCCGCTTTCAACTCCTTGCTGATATTGCTGAAACAAACGACAATAAGTTAGTAAGTGTACGATATTTGTGTGATAAACATAACTTTGTGTGTTAATGTACCTAACCTATGCTCGAATGGCCAATCAGACAGAAGGAACTGTTACTTTGTGGGTACCTACCCACAAAGTAACAGTTCCTCCTGTCTGGTTTGGTCGATTTGAATGACAGAAATCAAAAATATCACCTTGATGATGATTCTTTGTTATTATAATATTAGTGTGATAAACGAATATCATTTGTACACTCTGAAAAAATGTAATCGTTTTTTTTGTATCTTAAATCCTCCTCATCATTATCACCATAAACCTGAGTTCGCCCACTGCTAGAACATTTTTCTCTTCTACCAGTCTCCTCTGCCCTGTGGATCTCTTAAGTACTTACCTCATAAAAGATTATTTGTGTTTAAATTATTTATAGCTTGGATAAATAAATCCACAAAATATCTTTCTGGGATACTGTTCTCACCTTTTGCTTCTTAGCTGCTATCATCTGGTACACCGGTTTCCCAAACAGCATTACCGGTATGCAAATAAAAGCGAACCCTATAAACGTCTTCTGGAGTTGCTCCTGCCCTGGATACATGTACTTGAGGCAGGGTGGTTTGTCTTCCGCTTTCTTGAACAGCATCATGTTGATGAAGATAATGAGGACAGATGGAGCGCAGGACGTCCCGTGTGCTGCGTCTAACAGAGGAAACAGAGAACTTTTTACTTTAAAATAATCTTCATTAGTCTTATTTTAAAACTTTAACATGGAATAGTAAGTATTCAATGAGCATTAGTCGCATGTTGTATCAATAGTTTCTATTAAGAGCAGAACAGTATTGTAAAATCAATTAATATGCCATAGTATTATAATTTAACAAGTGTAATTGGTTCTAATATAAACGTGCTTTGTTCATCTTATACAATGAAATGAAATTTTTATTTTTTGCATAGAAACACGGACAAAATAATTCCAAAACGAATAATTTTCCTAAATTTAACTTTAGGTACTTACTAAATCTATTTATACATTAATTGAATTAGCTAGCCTTAGATATATACGCTAGGATTGCAAAACCTGTGTTCCAGACATCTACCGCTATACCTACCTCACAATATATTCCCTGCTGTTGCTCGATTAGTGAAATTGTATCTTGCCAGTTGACAATATAGCTTTGTAAAGCTTACCTAGCGCATCGGCTGAATACATTGTCCATTTCATGAACATTAGTATACAGAGATACCAAAACAGAAGCAACAAGAACACAATCTGAGGTATGTACTGCAGGAAGATCATCTCAGGTTTTCTGAAGTAACTGCAAAGGAAATTACACGTTAGTGGTGTAGTTTACAGGATGGTAAAATAATTATTTTGAACTACAAATCTGATTTCTATGAATCCAGTAATTACTTGAAGTTTACCACACTCATTGTCACCCCGAAAGCCATGTGGATCACGCCGAATATTATTGAGAGCTTCATTTTGAATGAGTTTAGGAAAATGATATTGTTTGTTGCGAACTGAAACATATAAAAATAAATTTGAAGCGTAGGTTTCTGGATCGTAGTCAGCATTTATGGCTCTCTAGTTTCTTTTAGCATTTACTAGTTGCGCCCCGCGGCTTCGCCCTCGTGGAAATCTATGTTTTAAATTGTTTATAAACCTTCCTCTTAAATAACATAGTATATAGGTAGGTGTACTAACAAATATGGTGAACAACCGAAATAAATGATTTATTTATTTAAATCATCTCTATCTATTAAAAAAACCGCATCAAAATCCGTTGCGTAGTTTTAAAGATCTAAGCATACATAGGGACAGACAGACAGCGGGAAGCGATTTTGTTTTATACTATGTAGTGATTTCATCAATAGATATAGTAATTTTTAATTTTAATTAATTTAAAACACCGTACCTGCCAAGCAGGGTCCATCCCAAACGGATAAGGAGTTCCAGTATAAGCTGTTTTCGGATCCAACTGCAAAGATTTATGATTCCGCAGCGTCTCATTATCATACACATTGAACCAACTGCTCCCAAATATATTGAAGGACTTCGAAAACATGTCGTTGTAAATAAATCCGGTGTAAATCGAGAATATCCCCATGAGCAATATAATGTAGCGGCCGCCAAAGAAGATGTTCCAGATTTCGTTGTCGGTTTTAATCTTGGTGAATTTCTTTTCGAATATGACTAGGATGGCGGCGAATATTGTCATGATGAGCCCGTGGCCGACGTCTCCGAACATCACGGCGAAGAGGAAAGGGAATGTAATAATCGTGTACAGAGCTGGAAAACAAACATACATATGTAGGCTATTAGTATAAAACTATAGTTTTATACTAATAGCCAAAATAAAAAAATAAAAAAAAATAAAAAAATGCAATTTTTTTATTTTGCACGCCTCGACAAGGTAGGAATGTATTGCAAATACCATTTTTATTAAGAGCTTTTGTACCTACATTCCAGCGAATAAATAATTTGATTTGAGTATATATGACGTATTATATATTTTCCTTTATATTTAAATGAATCTAATTCACTTTAAATGTTTGTTTGTTTTATTTACGAAAAACAATATCAAAATTAGCAAACTTTAAATTAAAGCACAAAATATATTGATATAGACTTTTTTTTTCAGGATCGATGAATCTTTCTATGTAGGTTACACTTGTTTTTACAACAACCTGTATATAAACATACCTGGGTTAACTTCTCTATAACTGGCAATTCCATAGGAATCAATGAGGTTCTGGAAACCCCGCGTGAACTTGTTGGTTCTATTGAAGGTCGGTGGAACCTCCCTGGTGGGTACGCAGTGCAGGAACGAGGGGATTAGGCTTCCAGTGGCTTTCTGAAACATAAAAGCAAATAACATATAGGCTTTTGATACTAAAGTGACAATAAAGCAAATAACCCTGATCATTAGCAACAGAAACAACTATATTGTTCCGTTTTGTAAATGTTCACTACAATTTTTTTGTTTTATTACACGAACTCCCTGTAAAATAAACATGTGTTCTTGCTGGTCGGCAGGTAGAAAATGCCTAGGCATTAAGCCCACTCTTTGTACCATATGTAGTGCAATAAAGTTTTAAATAAAACACTATACTATAAACTCCTAGGCGAATCTTCGGTCACGGCAACCAGTCTCACCAGAAACTAGCCTGGTGCGCAGTATGTGCACAAACACATGTGCATTGTGCACTCTATTCCCTCACCATCTCATAATTCGATGGGTCGGTAGACCGACACGACTGGGGAGAAGTCAGACGTAGGACCAACGGCTTTGCATGCTTTCCGATGTTCGAGGGTATAACACTGCTAACATTCTAACTCCGGACTATTACTGTGAATTTTCCTTGCAAGAAAAATCCCAATATCAAACTTTGAACCGACCCAGGAGTTCACCTTCCTGGGTTGAAAGTGGCTCCCCATTATTAGCGGTTGAACAAGCGACTGCTAGACCAACGAGGAAGTCCAGTTCCTACATAAGCTACTAATGTTGATGTGCAATATTAATCGTCAACAGCCTTTGTTGAATTTGAGATAACTTTCACCACACTTTTAAGTACTTAGCTGTGTCTTCCCATCACATCCAACATCCATTCATAGAAAGAAACTTCCATGATCCATCCAACACGCTCGCTTACAAAGCGCTATTTTAATGTGCTATGAACCGAAGCATTAGAATGAATGAATGTACACTTTATTGTACTTAAAACATAACAAAATAAAACCTTATATCTAAATTTTAAACATGAACAGTACAATAGGCGGCCTTATTGCTGACAGCGATTTATCCCAGGCAACCTTGTGATGGGTTAAAAGATAGAAGTCTACTAAATGTTGGTAGAGCACAAACAGTAAAGGAAAAGTATCTTACCACACCATCATCCAACACCTTCTGCACAATAGGCATATCATCCTTTGGCACCCAGCACTCTGCGATTAGGCACTTCTTCACGATGTCCTTGCTGAACATGTTGAGGGTGTGGTAAATAGCCTTTTCTTTCCGCACCACCATCATCCAAGTGCTGATGTCGCGCGCTATGTTTCGAAGGACAAGGCTTCTATGCTGCTCTGTTTGATCTAGGACCTGAAACAATGTAGGGAAAATAATTAGTTGAAAATTCTGCACAACGCTGTGAAGATAGTTGTGAGTTCGAACATTATAATGTACGTATAACGAGCTAGGCTCTGGTGAAAATATCAAACCATCTAATTTGATTAACTCATTCATTTTACAATTATTTTCCATTACTTGACACTGGCAGAAAAGCGTCCAACTAGACACAGTTGCGATTAACAAAGAATTATCATCATCATTATGTATGTACCTACTTAAGGGAAGAACCTGTTCGCATGTAATACAGCTACATTGTAGCTACTACAGGAGACAGTGTTCCATCTTCATTGTTACACATATTTTGAAAATGAACGTTTTGTATTTTTGTTATGGATGAGTGCACCGATATAATTCTCTAACTTCTCGCCATCATTTTTAACTTCAATCGTTCTGTTCTATTTTAGACATTCATTGATCGTCTATTATCTTTCTGTCTGTGGTAAGAAGTAGTCTAGTATTGTTTTGGGTTAAATCATCGTACCTACTTGGCAAGCAGGTTCTTGATTAGGTAAAGATGTGAAGGATGCTACTACTTAGCCTTTAATATAATCTTAGTCACAATAAATTTATAATATAATAACTTTATTGCACTACAAAGGGTGGGCTTAATGCCGAGGCATTTTAAACCAGCAAAACACATGTTTGTACAAAGGATTGGTTGGCGAGCTAACATTACATTGTTTCAGAAATATACGTTTTATGATAAAATAACGATCAAACGACTAATTACGTTACTTACAATTTCTAAATCCTTGATCCTGGCATCCACACCAGACAACATCTCCTGTTGCTCCTTGTACGTGGCAGGACAGGGGTACAAGGTGGCCTGGAACCCATGGCACACCTTCTTGACTCGAAGTTTGATCTGTTCACCGTGGAAGAACACCACGAACACTGTCTTTTGTAGCTCGTGACCCTGGAAAATATGTAAATATAAACCCATGAAGCGATCTTGTAGTAATTCTACTTGTTCGCTAGAAAGGTGTTTAGTTCTTCGTAAATGAACGTATACGGTCGGTAACGGTCTCGGTAAATATAGTGTAGGACGCCCTCCAACCAGGTGGGATGATGACCTGCGAAAGACTGCAGCTAGACGCATCCAGCATCTACCTGCAGTCTTTCGGAGGTCATCATCCCCAACCTTCTCTAATGAGCGCCATATGGCGCTCATTAGAGAAGGTCTATGTCCAGCTGTGAACAAACATAGGCTGATGATGATGAATGAACAAGCAGGTGGTCTACCGGATATTAGATGATAAATCCACGTACCTACTTACATCTTAGTTTTAACCAATCACTCTTCAATCTAAGTTCTAAGTTTATTACGAGGTATAAGTAGAAGTGAAGACATAATAATTACAGTGACCTGAAACTAAACTGCTACTAAAAGAAAAAATATATATTTTGACATTAATACAGATTTTTAAACGCCCTCTCTATGCAAAATATAAAAATGAATAATTCAGTGAACTGCAAAGGACAAAGCTCCCTGTGTACTGTACTGTGAATACAGAAATATTTAATGAGCGAACACATTTCTTGAGTAGCATGGCATAATTCAGTTCTTTTCATAGCTTTCTGTAACTATTTAGTTTAGACCTTGGTCAGGTAAACAATTTTAAATGCTTCACGATCGAATGTACATAGTTTGGTTAAAATAGCCTTTATTTAGGTATCGTTTGAGTAAATAATTAAAATAAAATCTTTAACTCTAATACTATACAAGGAGTGACTCATTTTGAAGAGCTAAATATTGTACTAAGCATTGATGATGTCTTAAAGTCATACAAGGCGACTGTGTGACTGGACAGACTTGATAAAAAAAATATAATACATAGAGATAACATTATATTATATAAAATTGTGTTTTTTATTGGTTTAACACAATGGGTTTCTAAAGTAGGCAGGTAACATGTAGAAAAATCAATTTAATTAATGGGGTAACGACCGTACTGAAGCCCGCATTTATTAACCAGCCTGTAGAAAGCACTATGCGGCAGGTAACCCTAGTTACAGCGCTCATTATAGTACTTACAGAAGGCAAATTGAGCTAATTATTAGTGCAGCTTAACTTAGCAACGTTAAACCAAGAAAAACGTTTTATGTGATGTAAGCTGATCACATATATTAAAAAGGTCTATAAAGGTCAAGGTCTCGTAACATGCGAATATCAGAGAGACTAGACTGATAACAGTGGGGTAGATAGGGACTACTTTCTGTATTAACACAATGTAATAAATAATAATTACGACATTACAAATGATGACGTCGATACTGATGATGATAGCAATAAGGTAGAATATTCTAAAAATGAATCTTACTACATTGCTACAACTATTCATCTTCACCCATAAACTATGACTAAACAACTCTAGCGGCGGAATCATGTAACTAAATGAGACACTTTTTGACCGGTATAGCCGTTGACCGGATGTATGCAAATCTTTATAATGCAAGTTATGACGTCAGATAGACTCAATAAAAGAAGTCGTAATATAACGAATCCCATCTATTTTGTTATAACTGCCTGACAACTCAATAAATACCTCGAATTCTTCCAAGCTGCTCTGAATCATTGAAACATTCGAGCATTTGGCTATTAGTCAAAAAACTAAACGTGCTCACAATAAATAAACACAAAAATAAAGTTCTCAATAGGTTGGCGCTATCGAAAAGAATGTAAAAAAATCAATGAAATAAAATGAGCTGCAGAATGACTAACAACAACGGCACTTAAAAAACTGGCACAGTAAAAATATCACAATTTCATGCAAATCCCAGTCTAGACTGGATTGACTGGCTAGTCTAGACTAAATAGTGGGTTTATTTAATATTGCTATTGGAGACAATGTTAATAACTATTATAACAATGACCGCCATAATCATGATGACGATACGCTGATGGAAACATTTCAAATGACGAAACGATGAAAATGAAATCAAAGAAGAAATTTCCTTACCGTTATGGGATCTAACAGAGGCTTCTCAATTTGAGCCTGCTTGAAGAATATGTTGCCATGTGATATCCGCCACAACATCTTCTCGAAGCATGGAACTCTAGAAGTTGCTACCACTCCTGCTATGAAACCAAGATGGCCGATCACTGAAATCAAAGAGGTTTTAATGGAGCACCATTTTTATTACAAGCCAGCTCGAAATTGAGCCTCATTGGTGTTTAAAATGGTCTGGAGGTAATACCGAGGTGTCTTATAGGTGCTGTTTATTTTTGTACATAGTGCTGGTGCCATAGAGAAATTGGTGGGAAATTGGAACTAACTGACCTGGTGATTTTTTTCCATTCTCGATTTGATATGCTTGGAAATTAAAGAGGAATCTTAATGATATTTCAGGGTAACCACCATCATCAACAAACTTAAATACTACTACTTACTTTCAATGGGCTACATACAATTTGATATAATTAGCATCTCTCTCAATGTTTACATAATAAAAGTAAGACATAAAAAGTTACACCTATTTTAAAACTTTTTAAAACTTGGAAAAGTCTATCTAAACTTACATGTCAGAATTTAAAAACTGATAATATGCTGAATCTAAAAACATTAATATGATACTAGCTGCGCCCCACGGCTTCGCCCGTCCCCTATGTGTCAAATATGTAGTTTATAAAAATTCAGGGATAAGGAATCTATAAAAAAACCGCATCAAAATCCGTTGCGTAGTTTTAAAGATCTAAGCATACATAGGGACAAACAGACAGCGGAAAGCGACTTTGTTTTGTTCTATGTCGTGATGATACATTCTTTATTTCCAGACACGAGACCCTTATAGGTATAATACAATTCTCCTTCTCTTACCAGCTTCGTTATTATAGATCTGTACTGAAGCGGAGATCTTCCTGGCCGCGCTGTGGTCCTGGAAGAACGTCTGCATCTTCTCTATGAGCAGCTTCAGCTCGATCAGAGAGAGGTAGTCGCTCTTCAGGTTGTGTGCGTTGCGAGTTATCTCTTGGATCTCACCTTCTATGTAGTCGATTCTTTCCTGGAACATTTATAAATCTTCCTCTTGAATTACTCTATCTATTTAAAAAAAATCGTATCACAATCCATTGCGTAGTTATAAGATCTAAGCATACCTATACATAGGGACAGACAGACAACGGGAAGCGACTTTGATTTATACTATGTAGTGAAGTATAAGTCCTTGGCTGTCTGTCGTTCTATTCCCCTAATCTCACCTCTAGTATATTGATCTCCCTGGGACTCAGTATCCTCCTGGCCAGCTTTGGTGGAGGAGGTGGCTCAGGCAGTTCTCCCCAGACCCACCGCAGCTTGCGCTCCATTTCACTGCATCTTCGTACCTCGCTCACGTACCGGCGTTGGAAGTCGTTCACGTGCGGGTTTAGCTGAAAAAAAAAACACTCAATTTAAAACTCGTCTTAGAAGCCAACTTTTCTATACTGTCTATATTGTTCCTTCATGTCCTGTCCATCCTGAGGTTGCCTGGAAGAGATCGATCTCAGCGATGAGGCCGCCCTTTATACTTCCTTTATTCTAATGTTTATTTCTTTATGGTTTTGTGTTTTCTGTGGTATAATAAAGTGTTTTCTATCTATCGTTTTCAAAGTTGTCCCTAAAAATAGTCAACCTTACATTATTAACTACATACATATTTAACATTTCAGAATTTATACTGGTGTGTGCACGCCTTTACTTTGCTCTGTACAGTATTTTTGCTAACTACCGACATAACTTTGATTATTTCTTCGTAAGGAACTACTTAGATGATAAGATTATTTTGTTTCTCACCAGTGATTATTTATCTTTTGTACAAGTAAATAATCCTAAACCTTAAAAAGACAATAATAATAATGGTTTGATAAATTCATTCGAAATTTCCAGAAAAGCAAATGGGTTGATAAATTATTCTTGAACTTGTTCCATGAAAAGAGCAACGTTTCTTCCATTCATGAATGATGGATGAATCACCACTAGCGCTATACAAGGCTTTGGTCAAGGGCGAACGTTTTTTCATCAATAGTTTAGTTTCGCGCGCAGTAATCGAGTAGACAGGTATACCTACCTATACAATACAGGTTACTAGTAGTAGTAACGAATGAGATTAAACAAAAAAAATTTTTTTTTATTTATTTGCAAACGTACCTCTATTTTGACGGGCACATCCTATTATTGTTCTGTGGGCACATCCAATGCAATAGAGTACCATATTATTATTTAATATTAAAATTAGAAATCATTATATAATATTACAGAAAAACAACACAAAAAATCACAGAGTCAACCTTAATTAATTTACATTAAAATATAGTTTCTATCAATAATAATCCACTTGTAATCATCATCATCAGTCTATGTTAGTCCACTGCTGGACATAGGCCTCCCCAATGAGCACCATAGCGCCCTGTCTTGAGCTTGACGCTTCCTTGCAGTCTTTTGCCGGTCCTCATAGTTGCAGGGCGTCCTACACTACGTTTGTCGAGTCGTGGTCTCCACCCAAAAACACGTTAACCCCAGCGGTGGTCGGTGTGATGCAAGTGACTAACTGTTACAAATTGTTATGATAAATTATCTCTACTCAAAAGACCACAAATCGTGGTAAATCTCCCGTTCAACTTGCCTATACTAAATACGAAACGTTTATTTCAATAATATGTGTAACTATAGTTTGCATCATAACTCGATTTACGAGTTGTTTCTGCCAGCCATTGTCAATGATAGTAATTTAGGAGCTCTCTAGAGACTGGCCGATGTCCGTGACCTTTTTATTTACGTTGCAGACGTCACTGTAATATAACAAAGTAGATTAAAGCCAATATCCGAATTGGCCATGCGTTTTATATCTGCCGCGCCCTCTCCTAGAAATTGGGTAAGATGTTGATAGTTCTAAATATCTATGTTTATTGAGTACGTATTTGTTAGCTTAGTCTTCTCTGAAGATAACCTTAACTAACGTTTCATATAAAATAATACAAATTAAGAACTAATAATAATAAAGATAACGAATTAGGAACTAATAAAAGAATTTAAATACGAGAACACAGAAAGGCTACCGGCACAGCATTGTAAAAAATAAATAAATAAAATAAAATAAAATTTATTTCTGTAACAGTTTCACAAAAAAATTTACACCGCGTATTGGAGACCTTCATTTAAGTATAAGTACTTGTGTTAGAAGGTCTCGCTCTTCTATAATAGACATTACATAATACATGACAGACTTAGTGCTCATTTAATGTACAGAAACAAAATTAAGATTCTGCATCTAATTGCAATCCAGCTTAGAATCTAATTAAATCTAGTTTTAACAAAGAATTTACTTTATTATGATATATATGTACGTGTGTAATATTGCAATATTAGAAAATGTATTTCGATTAAATGCTACATTGACACAAGAGCCAATGCAGCTTGTTACTTTTGTACCCTCTTTAAATAATTAAGTTGGCTTATTGCTATAAATCCTTCACTATAATTTATTTATTTAAAATGTAATGCTCAACTAAATCTTACATGTAGTCATATTAAGATAAAATGTTTCTATAAATGGTTCAATAACCAAAAGTATGTAATATACGTAATTCTTAACTCCCTAGTATAAAAGTTTGAAAAAGCGCATTGCTTATAAACGATTGTAAATTTAAGTTAATATTATCTAGGAAAAATGTACACTGGATATGTATTACTATTATATTTTGTTATGTTTATAAATAAAGATATTTAAAAATTGAATTGAATTGAATGCAGCGCTGGTTTTCAGCGGCGCCAGAGTGCCGAGTGCAGCACTAAACACAACACAAATCACCAATAATAACAATTTAACACGCAAATCACAAATTAAAATACAAACAAGATAATGATAAGAGTAGGGATCTATACATATATTTGCTATTGAAACGTAAAAATATACTGCATACTGTGCATCATCATCATCAGCCTATATTAGTCCACTGCTGAACATAGGCCTCCCCCAATGAGCGCCATAGCGCCCTGTCTTCAGCTTGACGCATCCAGCATCTACCTGTAGTCTTTCGCAGGTCGTCATCCCACCTGGTCGGAGAGCGTCCTACACTACGTTTACCGAGTCGTGGTCTCCACTCAAGAACACGCCCCAGCGGCCGTCGGTTCTTCGCGAGATATGGCCGGCCCACTGCCACTTCAGCTTGCTAATTCTCAGAGCTATGTCGATAACTTTGGTTCTCTGTCGGATGTATTCGTTACGAATTCTATCCTTTAGAGAGACTCCGAGCATAGCTCTTTCCATAGCTCGCTGAGCGACTTTGAACTGGTGGACCAGCCCTATCGTGAGTGTCCACGTCTCAGCTCCGTAGGTCATAACGGGTAGGACGCACTGGTTGAAAACTTTAGTTTTCAAGCATTGCGGTATGGATGAAGAGAAGACTCTACGTAGCATACTGTGCATTCAACCGTAATCAGTATAAAAAATTCCCAGTCGAACTGCAAAGCTAATTCGGAAAATACGATACCTGTTCCGCGTTGAGTGAATGCCCGCTTGCGACGCAGGAGGTTGCGGGTTCGATTCCCTCCTCGGGACAAATGTTTGTACGATCTGCAGATGTTTGTTACGGGTGTTCCGGTCGTTTTTCTATGTAAGTATAACAATAATATCTACATATGTGTTATGTATTGTATTATGATCTAGTAACCATAACACAAGCTCTGCTTAGCTTGGGGCTAGATAATGCTGTGTGAATTGTCCAGCATTATTATTATTTATTTAATTTCTTAGCTTCACCTTCTGAAATACTAACTTCCTCCTAAAAACTAAGTTCACCCTTTCTGCTTTATCTTACACGAAATAACTCGAGCTTTAATTTTAGAAGAACAAAGACGCAGGCGGTAACTAGTTACTATGGCATATGCTTCAGTTTTATCGGTCATTTTGTTTTATGACATAATATCTATTTGTTATACGATCGAAAGTTTTACGCTTCTTCATATTATGAGCCGCGTAGGCTATGTAGGTTATGAAGGATTGAAGTTTGTGCATATTGGGTTACTCTACTGCCATACCTACGTGCCTACGTGCTGTAGGGTATTCGAGACCAAGTTCGGTCTAGCGAGCCATATTAGAGCTCGTGATAGAAGAATCAGTGATATCTAGGGTCGCCGTCATCGAAATCGATGGGGAGGCCTATATATACATATATTATATACATTGGGTTACATTTATTAATTTACAGTATCGTGAGATTTTTACAGTTTAGTTAATAAGGTATCGTCAAAGCTATTTTATAGATCGGCTATTTATGCATCCTTCAAAAATTAGTTTTTGGTTTAATTGTAGGATGACGTCTGTCCGTCTGTCAATTCTTTTTCTTTTTTGTCAACATTTTTTATAGAAATTTGTATGAGCACGATGTTATCAACCTCAACCATGGATAATATTGCGTTTTCCCCATTTTCTATATTGTATAATAATATTTTATTATTATATTTATTTTTCTGTATATTTTAACGCTTTTGCCACGCTTTAGGCATAGCTTTTAGGTCTTACCAATACCTTAAACAATTTCATCTAACCCAAGGCAAAAAAGACAGGCATTATCGCATAGGAGCGCGGTAAGTAAATAAATGAAGTCATAACACTAATTGTGGATTGCAAGACTGCACCTAAAGACACGTAAAAGTAAACACGATTAGTAATTAAGTAACGTGCTGATAAGAAATATGTTTTCAATAGATATTAGATAATTTGAAGTGGGATAAGGGAATCCATATCCACTTAGATTTGTAAACAAATTCCACTCTATATTTGTTCCTAATCTTTCTGAATCACTGTTAGGAATTCCAACAATGAAGAAATTACCAAGGTTTCTCCTGAAAGTTCTTGATCTTCTCGTCTGTGACTTCGTTCGTCTTTTGATGCGTGGGAGAAGTCGCAAGATGTTATAGGCACGTTATAGGCTGGCTGCATACACACGTTTTCCGTATTCGATTTCCGAATTAGTTTTCCGTATTTGGACATCCGAATGCATGGATTCAATATAAAATACATTAACTGCCGACTTGTCAAAAGCATTCGATAGCGTAAACCATAAAATATTAATCAAGAAAATACATCACTACGGAATAAGGGACACCTCTCTAGATCATCTAGCACTTTGATGTTTTCCTGGATGGAGTTGTTTAATTATTAATGTTATTCCTGTACTGTGAATAAATGTCATTGAGGTCTCAAGCTCAGCGCACATTAATCCTTTACCACGCAGCATAAAAATGTGCATTTAAATATGTGCCTAAACTCGTAATATTAAGATACATTTTACAGTCACTAATATTTGCTTCAAACGAGTCCGCGACCTGTCTCTCAGAAGCTAACAACATAAAATACATATATCAAAATGTTTCGAATGAAAGCCTTTAGTTGAATGCACATTTTGTTCTGCAGCACTATTTTTCAGGTGTTCGACAAAGAAAGCTTTGGCGTGGTAATCGTTCAAAATATATCGCAAACTTTCACATGTATAATAATTAGTGTCATGTGATAAATTTCGATACTGCTAATGAGCAAGCTCCAACCAAAGGTTGGGCATATTTCGTGAGGGGAATTTTGCAGATTTTTTATCATGGGAAGCCATTAACCTTAATTTGGATAGCCAAAATCACGAACTGGAGGTAAATCGATACCGAGGGGCACGAAATGGACACCGGAGTCACGGAACAGAGCTTCGTAGCTCGCTAAATATTACAATTAGGTCGTCACTTTTCTGGAAAATATGGTATCAATGTGGCTAAGGCTACGAAGAAAAAAACTACTCTAAGTAGTAGTTTTTTTATAGTTGTACTATTTGAAAGTCTTTAAAGAACTCAGTGGCACAACACATATTAGAAAGAGGGAAGAGAGCTGCTATCCAGCGGACATTACAGATAAGCAAATCAAATGTACTAGACACATATGTAAGTTATGAACATACTAGTGGTTTCTTCTCACTTCTTCCACTGGTGGACAAAAAATTGAAGTGAACTATAAAATATGACGTGTCTAAATGCTTATTTGTAAGTTTAAAGAAATAAAAACTTTTCATTTTCATTCTCGTAATAAAAATAAATATTATATACTTATTCAATTACATAATAAAAGTTTACATGAAAGTAGGTAACAGTGGATGGAATCAAGCTGACGATTACTTGTGATAGGTATAACAGATATATATATATATATATAAAATAAGATATATTATTGGTTCCCAGGCTCTAAAAGTCTTCAGTGCTTTTTCTGTTAATGACGGTTTTAGGCTGTGCCCAGAAAAAAAGAAATCGCTCACAGCGATAAGGCCGCCCATTGTGCATCTGTATCTTTGTTTGTTTGTTCTTTACTGTTTTTTTTCTGTGTTTGATGTGCAATAATGTTGTATTGTATTGTATTGAACCGGAGACTGACTTGACATTCGTATCGGTAGAAACGCTGATCGAATGCACGCTGTGCACATTCGATCGGCGTATCTACCGAGTATCTGTGACCTTAGAAATCAATACAAGGCAATATGTACAAAATACAAATACAAAAATCCTCGCGCTGCGTACGCAGCGATACCGATACGGCGGACGCACAGCTTAAAAATAACATCCTATACAAAAGAAAGAGAATAGGTTCTACTAAGCAAGACACATCGAATAATATTGTCTCTAATGGTTATATACGGCCAGACTGACAGACTGTATAAATAGAATTAAAGACCAAATTATGATTCAAACAGTAGTTTTTGTACCTTCACATACACAATTATATAGTATTACAATATGTGTAGCTTTCCCCTATTTTTCGTGTCTAAGTCTCGTAAATGCAATTTGACCTAGTTGCCTACCGAAGTTTTGCGATTGGAAAACTGAACTCCCCTATTTTGTTTCCTTGCCTTTGTATGAAAGGTTATAAAGAATAGAACCCTTATATCTTCAAAAGCTAATGGAAAGCCTTTACAGCAACTAAACTAAACAATTTAAAGAACACTACCAGCCATTAATCATCAGCCTATGTACTACATAGGCCTCCTTTAATGAGCGCCCTGTCTTCAGCTTGACGCATCCAGCATCTGCCTGCAGTCTTTCGCAGGTCGTCATCCCATCTGGCCGGAGGGCGCTACGTTTGCCGAGTCGTGGTCTTCACTCAAGAACTACATAGTATAAAACAAGGTCGCTTCCCGCTGTCTGTCTGTCCTTATGTATGCTTAGATCTTTGAAACTACGCAACGGATTTTGATGCGGTTTTTTTAAATAGATATAATGATTAAAGAGGAAGGTTAGGAGTATTTCACACATAAATTTCCACGCGGGCGAAGCCGCGGGGCGCAGCAAGTACTCTATAAAAATAGTTACAGAGACCTTGAAAGCCAAAGCTATTACTTTAAACGGCATATTTTTGGACAAACCGGTAGCATGTCATGTCAGGTGAGTGAGTCACACCCATGAAATCGGGTTAAAGTAGGGTGCGTTACGCATACACTAAAGAAAATATGGAAATCCCCATGAGTTGCCCGCCCTACCCCGTAAATGTAAGTAAAGTATTTGTTGAATTAGTTATCCTCATCGCTTTGGATTGTCCCACTACAGGGCAAAGGCCTTTTCTTAACAAAAAAGAAAAATATATGATTTCTAAACGCTGTGTTCTAATCGAAACAGCGTAACTGGACGTAACTCAGATAAAAATAATTTGATTCAAATTTATATACACTCACTGTTGCAGTACGGCGCCGAGCTCTTCGGACGCGCTGCCGAAAGGGAACGCGTCTTCAGAATGCAAAAAAGAGCCGTACGGACTATAGTACGTGTGTCGCAGAGAACATCTGTGAGACCATACTTTATTCAGCTACACATCATGACCTTCCCATCGATGGTCATTTACCAGGTAGCAGTGCATGTCCGTCGAAACATCTCTTCGTTTTCGAAACAGGCGGAGATGCACTGCTACAACACTCGCAATGCCGCGGTCGGCTGGCTGGTGCCTGCGGCAAGACGACTGGCCAAATCAGACACGTTGATGCACGTAATGGGACCAGCTACCTACAATAAGCTGCCAGACAAGGTTAGGGACGCATCGAGTATAGATAATTTCAAATTAAAACTAAAAAACTGGCTCATAGAGAAGGCGTTCTATACCTACGACGAGTTTTTAAACTATGCTTAATATTAGAATAATATTATTTTTGAAATTTTACTATAATTAGATATTATAATTTTATTTTAGAAATGATTGATTTTATGACTAATATAGGCTGATGATGATGATGAGGGGGTGTACTAAATATAAAGCTGGGATAAATGTGAAAATTGTAGTATATATAAATATATTAAAGATAAATAAATGTTACAACTAATATTAATACTATACTATCCATAGTTTTTTTAATGCGAAAGTAACTTTGTTACAGTTTCAAACTAAAGGGCCGAATGAGTCGAGTTAGAATAGAAGAAAGAAGGAAATATATCATTTATTATGATAACATTGATAGCACATACTTTTTGTCTCTAAAACTATTCTTAAATGACTGATTCAGGGGATGAAAAATCAGAGCAACGCTAGTACGAAGATAGCAGTAACTACTAGTAGATACCAGTTGAATGTAGAATAATAGACTTAGATATACATTTTACTGTGCTACATTAGTTGGTTTGGTCCACTTTCGCGGTTAAATCACTCCACCGTATCGAAATTTGGCAAAAGATGTAATTTACGACACGGAGAAGGGAACACCACGTTTCTGATACTACGGTCTTAATAGCCAATATCCTACTAATATTATAAACGCGAAAGTTTGTAAGTATGGATGGATGGATGTTTGTTACTCTTTCACGTAAAAACTACAGAATGAATTTTATTGAAACTTTACAATAATATAGCTTATACATCAGAATAATACATAGGCTACAAATTATAAAGATACATATATTGTATATTATCCAAAATATCTATCACTATGCGGGTGAAACCGCGGAGCACAGCTAGTATAAATATAAAATACTCCTGTGGGATACGTATGTATCCCATAAACGAACAGTGTAAATACTAAAACTTTTGAAACTATCATGGTTATTAATACTAAAGTCATTTAAAACGGGATATTTACCATGATTTGATTTTTGAGTTATCCAATATTTCGGCACAGTCACGGAGTTACTCCGTGATCATGGCGCATGCAACTGTGCATTAAAAACGTCAGTTGCATGCGCCATGATCACGGAGTAACTCCGAAAATCAAATCATGGTAAATATCCCGTTTTAAATGACTTTAGTAGTGTAAATACTATATACACATACATACAGAGTATATGTTTATAGGTATTTTAAGTAGGTTTTTAGTTTAAAATTAAAACAAACGAATTATATTCTCCCTCTCAGCGATAAGGTCGCCTTTTTGACTTCCTCTATTATAACTATTTATTTCTGTATTGTTTTCTGTTTGTGTTGTATTATAAAGTGTTTTCTATGTAACTATTTCATTTATTGTATTCTTCAGATTATAGTTGTTTCGAGGCTTGTCTAGTATAGGTCTAGTACATAAGTCTACTATATCGTAAATATATATATTTATATATAGGCATATGGTATGGTATATGTACAATACAATACAAAAATTCTTTATTGTACACCAGATACAGATAATTAATAAAAGACTTTAATGTGACAAGTACAATGGGCGGCCTTATCGCTTAGAAGCATGTATATAGTCTATAAACCTTGATATCCTGCCTGCCGCAGGTCCCCGCTCCCCAGTTTCAAACATTTATTTCAAATACTCTGACGCGATTGGACATAATAGCAGTAAAAGTCACGTGCACTTGAACTGGATGGGAATTTAGGTGGTGGATGACATCATTCATTCTAGCACATATCCTGTTTTCAGTGCCATGTTTATTATTAATACCCGAGAATTAATTGGATTATTCGGGAACATACTTACGGTTGTTTCACTGCTACAAAGGTGCTATTTTCCTTGTGAGACTAGCTCAGCCTTACCACGCTATTTAGAGTCTGTGCAAAGAGAGGTATCGTGGCGAAACGGTGTACTAACTTATCTATAACAAAAGTAGTACATTGGCACACGCGCGCCCTCACTTCCTAAGAGACTTCTCTTTTTGCACATAACTCTAACACTCTTTCTTTTTGACGACCGAGTGGCGCGGTGGGCGAAGGTCCGCCTGCGACGAAGGATTCGATTCCCGCCTCGGAACAATTGTGTGTACGATCTGCAGATATTTGTTCCGGGTGTTCTAGTCGTTTTCTATGTATAATAAAATATATCTATCTATGTAATGAATTGTATTATGTATATCAGTTATCTAGTACCCATAACACAAGCTTTGCTTACCATGGGGCTAGATAATGCTGTGTGGATTGTCCAGCATTATTTATTTTATTTACTCTCAACCCATAAAGTAACGCGCGTTATCAGCGTTATTACGCGAATTTTAGCGCGGATAACGCGTGTCAATACGCATTTTAACATGAATTGGCGTTACTTTAAGTGTTAAATAGCGTGGTAGCCTTGCAGAAGAAGATTAAGTTTTGTTTCTATGGACGAAATAATCTAAAAACAAAGACAAAAGCAATTGCCAGATGATAAAAAATGTCTACGTTTGAAACTGATTACAATGTAGTCTGAACGTACCGATACGATCGATTATCAAAAGTAATATTAAGTTAGTAGTTATAAAGAAGTAGTTATTAACAAAATACGAGATCGAAAAATCATTGTATTCGGCCAGAAAGTCTAGTATAGCTACGAAGCAGTTAGAGCTCCTAGCAAGACAAGACAACACACAAACTAGCTCTATTGCTACTCCCATTAGGTCCTAACTTTCAATTCCAACTGGGGTGTGACCCCGACTTCGTAGGAGCCGGAGTTATTTATAGATCCTTAGCGCGCATCCTTTAGTTAGATCATCTTCAACTTTGAGCTCAGGAATTATTGTTCAGGGTTTTGTTGCGTGAATACTACAACGGAATATAAGATCCAAACGAAATAATGTCTTCTATAAGGTAATGCTGCTGCAAGCTGAAGACAGGGCGCTATGGCGCTCATTGGGGGAGGCCTATGTCCAGCAGTGGACTGCTATAGGCTGATGATGATGATGATAGGGTAATTAGAACAAACTTATTTGTATTAAAATTACTTAGATACCTTTTAGGTAATAGTTCTATGGAGGCAGCATTGAAAACAGATTTTATAGCCCGGCCATAAGCAAGCGCAGTTCAGGTTGAGCTGTAATGACTGGTCAGGCTACACGTGCAAGTAAGCTCGTGCAAACTGGACTGCGCAAGGACTAAATTGTCAGTACGGAGAGGTTATAATAATGTTTTTTAACTCGAAACGGATAAAGTTAATATAACTTTATCCGAAAATAATATAATAATAATAATATAATAATAATCAGGTTATAATAATCTATTTTAGGTGATATCGCCAAAACACAAGATATTTTTTCTTAGGAGCTTTATTTTATTGTTTGCTGATAAAAAGCAACATAAAAACAAGCGTCGCTTGTTAATTATATGTGATATACGTACATATTAATTTAAAATTATAAATAGAATAATCTCATTTTAATTCATAAAACTATTTTTTTCATAAGTACGGCTTGTAGTCAGTAACCAAATGTTTTATTTAGTAATTATGTATATTATTCAAATCCAAGGTTTTAATCTCTAAAAAATTTATCTGTAGTTCTACGCTTCGAATTTTAAAATCGTATAGAGGTTTAACTCCACAAAACTTTTACCCAGTGTGGTTTAATTCCAGTACTTACAGCAACACATCCAGCATTATGAATGGCGCGCGAGTTATATTGTTTTTAATTGAAACGTCAATGAGCACGTACTCGTACCTTCATCCTGCTATCATGTGATTGTCCCGTGCCTGTTACAGATCTATGTCCCTGTGGTTTTGTATGACGACTTGAATCGGACTTCTTGTTTTCTCGTATTTGATCTTTCTTGTATCAGAATTCGGGTCATGTGTCAAAGTTATATTAACTTTATCCGTTTCGAGTTAAAAATCTTATTGGTTTTTCAAATTTTATTATTTACCGCTATTATTATTATTCCCAAGTTCAACTTCTTGCTTGATGGCTCTGCGTCTGGCTTGACTCAATTCTGCCAATGTAATTCCGCCTCCAATTCATGATTATGAAATTTCTACGAACTGGACACTGTCAGAAAAGTAGCAAGCCAGACACATTGCCAAATAAAAGAAGTCAAGAGAACTCTATCCGTAGGTTTTTGTCTATTATTCTGTTTTTCAGGATTCCGTGCCTAAAGAGACAGGTCATAAAACAGAATCCTTTTACTAAACCGTTGTCTGTCTGTCCGTCTCTAGCACTGTATCTCTTAAAACGTAAAAGGAAGACAGTTTCAATTAAAAAAACAGAGTTGTTATTAATTTTATACATAATAGCAAAAATATATTTACCATGACATGTGTAGTTTTGAGTTTTTGAGATGTTTATGGAATAACAGACTATGACTTTGTGTCTCTACTAGAGACAGAATGCTTGGGTAGAGTTTTCGTATCAATCAAAAGCGTAGGTTCAAATGAAACGAATAGTTTCCCATTAGTCCGCTCAGGAAACATGGTTAATGTTGCTCGGTAATAAATCCAACCTACTACTTCGATTCTTAAAATATTTATATCAATGCGCCTCTCGCTTTCTATCTACATATACATATCTCTATATTTATTTGTGCTGCGGCCCTCTTGTGAAAAAACATTTACAGCGGCGTTGATAACTTTATGAACTGAACTAGCTTTCGACTAGATTTTCTCAATTTACTGTAAGTTTACTATTTTGTAGTAGAATATGTATATCTACTTATTAATTATCAGCTTAAATATTATACATATAGGGCACATAGGGCACAAAAAGCCTCCTTTAATCGACGCCAGAAAAAAGCGGTCATGAGCAAAATGCATCCACCGACTTTCCCAAACAAATATTTGACGACCGATGTGGCGCGGTGGGCGAAGGTCCGCCTGCGACGCAGGAGGTTGTGGATTCGATTCCCGCCTCGGAACAAATGTTTGTACGATCTGCAGATATTTGTTCCGGGTGTTCTGGTTGTTTTCTATGTATAATAAAAATATCTATCTATGTAATGTATTGTATTATGTATATCAGTTATCTAGTACCCATAACACAAGCTCTGCTTACCATGGGGCTAGATAATGCTGTGTGAATTGTTGCATTATTTATTTATTTCAAAGAAAATAATGATTTCCTGCTTATTATTATAAAATAATTATTATAGCTATACAGATAATAATAATAGTTAGATGATGGGTGTGATGTATGTACCTTAGATATATATATCTAAGGTACAATTAGAGTTGATAGCATATACCAAGGTGACAATAACAATTTTAATGTACATTTAATATACCTTCCCAAACTAGAATCATCAATAGACGATTGAAGGGAGCCGCAGCCAGAAATAACAAATGGTTGATCTGTGCTATTGAAATGAGCTAAGACCGCCCTGAGACGATTAACGGCCGCTATATAACTCGGTATAGAGTTATCACTGACGATTATGAATCTAATCCTATAGACAGTTATTACAAAACGTGTTTCGTATCTTGGAAAAACGGTAGTTTTTGTGAACGATGAATATACAAGTGCGTTCAATAAGTTCTGACAAATTATATGTCGGTACCTACCTACCAACATAATGAAACGATAAATAAATGAAAAATGAATTTTTATATACGTTGTCTAGTATCTAGATGTGGGGACAATGCAAGTTTTATAAATGCGACTTTGTAAAGCCCTTAATTTGCTGTAACATGATTGTTTTTGCTTTTTATATTTATACTAGCTAAAAAAATTAGCTAAAAACCGTAACATAGTTTTAAAGATCATACATAGATCTACATACGATGATATATCTTTAAAACGTTACGAATTTTGATGCGGTTTTTTATTAGATAGAATGATTCAAGAGGAATGTTTATAAATCATTTAACACATATTTCCACGTGGGCGAAGCCGCAGGGCGCAGCTAGTATAAATATATACAGCAAAACCAATCATAGATATAAGAATAAGAATTGTTTTATTTGGCCAAAAAAAACAGGCTACACAATTAAAGCAATAAACACACATAAAAAAAACACAGTATAAAACAAAACAAATAAAAAAGCCTACAGAAAAACAAAAAATATAATAATACATGGCTACCGTGCTAGCCTGCTGGCCAAAAAGGGTCAAACTCAGATATGTCATAGATAGACAAACAGCGGGACGCAACTTTGTTTTTTACTATGTAGGTAGGTAATGATTTAAAGATTCCATTTCAACATTCTGGCTACCTTGACATAATAGTATCTACGAGTATATGTATTACGTAAGATATGCAGTAGGTGCCCTGGATTTACAAGGGGACAAAAATTGGGCCATCGACCGGTGTGTCCACCACATTAACTTGACGAGTACGAGTTGTGACGATATTAAAGGTAGGTTCTTATACGATAATCGTAGATATATGCGATACAAGTCCTGTGGCTGACACATTTACTCTCATTAAGATCTTCAGTTTCAGTTATTTTATTAATATCGCTTATATCTTACATGTCATGTTCTTCATTCCTATTAAATTATCAATAACGTCTTGGTTAAAATAATTATTTTGAAGATCATATTAAATATGTTATATTATGTCAAGCTCTTCATTCTTATTAAATTATCAATAACGTCTTGGTTAAAATAATTATTTTGAAGAAAATATTAAATATGTTATATTATGTCATGTTCTTCAATCCTATTAAATTATCAATAACGTCTTGATTTTGAATATCATAATAAATTGATTCGTCGTTGATAGTGACAATGATCAATAAGCCAGAATTGAAGTTTGCTTTTGAAGGATTGCGTTGAGGAAGCACTGACAACCGTAGAAAATATTTATAATATTACGTTTAATATTCATTTATTCTCAAAAAGACAATTTAAAGTCACTTACATGAGAACAGGATTCTTAGGTTAAGGTTATACATAGGTTGTGGTCATTCAATAGCTGGCTCATTGAATGTGTTCACTTAATAAGAAGTGACTTATCATTTATGATATGTTGAGCTAATTTATCTTCTTAAAATCGGATTCATTCTTCGTTATAATTATAGGTAGAAATACTTTGTTATTTTTAAATTTAATTGTACCTAATCGTGTTAAATTTTATTGTAACGCTAACTCCTTAAATTTATTATGTTTCTTGCAACGTTGTTCATCACGCCGTTTACCACCTGTTTCTTTTCAATATAGTGATTTGTATTTACGTCGTTAATGGCTAAGCTGTGAACTAAACAGTTAGCATTCAGTTATTTATATGACTAGCGGACCTTCCCGGCTTCGCACGGTTTTAGTACGGATCCCTAACTTTTTTGATAATATAATATAGCCTATGTTCACCGGGGATAGTGTAGCTTCCCAACGGTGAAAGAATTTTTCAAATCGGTCCAGTAGTTTCGGAGCCTATTCATTACAAACAAACAAACAAAAAATCAAACCTTTCCTCTTTATAATATTAGTATAGACTAGGCCGATATGTTCACTAACAATAGATTTCACAGCTGTGGGATTCTTAGCTTGTAAACGTGACTAAATGTAATTATCTAGCTATAAGTAGATAAACTGTTTTATTTTGTTCTCTTTCTTATTTTGTATTGTTCTTTAATGTATTGGAAACAATATTATTTGTTTTGTCTTTAAATTTTAAATTTCTACGTATAATAATAAAAATATAATGTAGTTAAAGCGACGTGTTATTTATGAAATGTACGAAATAAAGGATTATTTATTATTATTAAAATCTTCAATGTACAACAAGTTAGCTGACTGTCAAGATTGTCGAAGATTTGGACTACTGCAATACAGAACACCCCACCAAGATAAAAATGTACATTCATATATGGGCAAATTCGTAACATTTGGATGCATTCTAGAATGACGGCTTAAATAAGAACACAGTCACTTGAAGCTTGTGATAACCAATTAAGTCACTGTAAAATGTATCTAAACCTGACGAGTTTAAAGCTTATATTTGAATGTTCATTGTTGTGCAGTAGGGTAGCCGTAGATGTGCTGGATATATGAGCTAATTCCTTAGCCTGTCAGTTGATTATTTATTTATTAATTTTACGAAAACTAACGGTTAAACATAACAAAACAAAATACGTATAAATTAAGGACAGCCACAGATAGTATTGAAGATAAATAAATGGTGGACAAACAAATTAGATTCATGTGACATACGACATAAAGAAGATATTAGAAGTTATTGTTTATTACTGTATTGTTTTCTGTTTTGTGTGGTATAATAAAGTGTTTTCTATGTATCTTCATTTGTTTTGTTTTTAATAAAGGGTGGTACTTGCATCTCTGAACTGTGCGATGCCCGCCTCGCCCAGTTCAAACATAGAGACGTAGGCCGCCTCTGGCTGCACAAACAGTTGGCAGAGGATTATCACCTCGCTCCGAAACATCGCCCCCATCCTTGCTACCTTATATACTTACATCTCTGAACTGTGCGATGCCCGCCTCGCCCAGTTCAAACATGGAGACGTAGGCCGCCTCTGGCTGCACGAACAGTTGGCAGAGGATCATCTCCTCGCTCCGGAACATCGCCCCCATGCTTGCTACCTTATATACTTACATCTCTAAACTGTGCGATGCCCACCTCGCCCAGTTCAAACATGGAGACGTAGGCCGCCTCTGGCTGCACGAACAGTTGGCAGAGGATCATCTCCTCGCTCCGGAACATCGCCCCCATGCTTGCTACCTTATATACTTACATCTCTAAACTGTGCGATGCCCGCCTCGCCCAGTTCAAACATGGAGACGTAGGCCGCCTCTGGCTGCACGAACAGTTGGCAGAGGATCATCTCCTCGCTCCGGAACATCGCCCCCATGCTTGCTACCTTATATACTCTGCAACAGAAGACAGTTGTTATTATCATCGTTAATTATTTCTCATTTGTTTTTTTATTTGAGTATTTGAACAGGGTCCAAACTTTCCTTATGTTGGGACTCTGTTGAATGACTGTTGAACTCTAGATTGTTACAAGTAACATTTTGATTTTATTTTATCCTTGACAACCTGCGCCCCGCGGCTTCGCCTTCGTGGAAATCTATGCATCAAATGGTTTATAAAACTTTCTCTTGAATCACTCTATCTATTAAAAAAACAGCATCAAAATCCGTTGCGTAGTTTTAAAGATCTAAGCTTAAATAGGGACAGACAGACAGCGGGAAGCGGGACTTTGTTTTATACTATGTTGTGATTATGCCCAGTCCCATCAGAGCAAAGAGAAGAAAACTGTGTCAAAACAACGGATGAACTGAAATTTTGTATGTTGAACATGTAGTTCTAGACCTCGCTTAACATATACTTTTTAATCCGGAAAAATGCTTGCAAAGCCGCGAACGGATGTCAGTGTACATTGACTAGTATATTTAGATACATTTGTATGTCAGACTTTTACCGCTTAGCCTAATAACCTCACGTATTTCTGGATGATAATGGCAATAAACCGTAAAGAGTTGCAAGCCGGGACTCAATGCCGTCTGGACACTTGCAGCGTGACAAGCGTAGGTGTCGTGTCGTCTAGTTAAGAAACGATTGTGAAATTAACCGCATTCATACTGTGTATAATAACTACATTACGAGATGCGAAAGTATCTGTTTGTCTCATCGTCTCCTAAATAATAAATAAATAATGCTGGACAACCTACACAGCGTCATATAGCTCCAAGCTAGGCAGAGCTTGTGTTATGTGTACTTTAGACTGATATACTTACATGACACAGGTGGTATTTTAAAGTTTTTGATTCTTAAATCTGATAATTGCCTGCTTTTATAATCCTTTCTTTCCACTTCGCTCTATCAAATGCAAAGTCTTCTGAAATACTACGAGCTGGGAGTAGATTTGTAGAAAGTTTGTTGGTATGACATCTGTCCACTTTTTTGACGAATAATATTTTGTTTCGAAGCTGCAAGCACGATTTAGTTATGAATAACAAGCTGAGACAGATCCACAACAGCACGTGGCACATTTACTGAAACTGTGTCTAGGTTGATGACAAAATAGATCAAATAACTACCTGTTGTTTTTTTGTGAAATAATCATATTTAAATTTAACGAAATGTGTCATCTTTCTATCAGATAGTGTCTGTCTATTTATACATTCCACATCGTGGTCTATACTAGTCTGTAGTCTTATTACTGCAGTTTAAAAAATATACGTCACTAAACTTTTCCATCGTAATTTTTAATTTAACTTTACACTGGATTATCTTTATTAATACCATGAGCTCAGTTTACAGCGTGTCACCATGTCTTCATGTCCGCAGAGCTATTAGAGTTAATTGAGACGTATGAACTTCAGTGGCAATGATGTCATTTTTTCAATTGCAAATAGCTTTAGAAAAAGGATACAGTTTAGGCTACTATTTTTTGCAAGTTAATTGGCTAGACAAATTTCAATTGGCGTGGATATCTCAAAACACACCGTCCTAAATTCTTCTGTAGCCACTTGGAGACATAAGAAGAACAATAATTAATGACCCACTGCTAATGATACTGTCATTTGGTAAAGTCACATTCATCATCATCATCGTCCACTGCTGGACGTAGGCCTCCCCTAACGAGCGCTATAGAGTCATATCTCCAAGAAACATTCATGGTCACTCCAATCCACCAAAGCGAGAAGAGAGAATAGATAGAGGATGCGTAGAAAGATCCAATACATTATGTATGTATAGTAAAAAATAGATTGATCGATGATTCGTGCAATTAATGTAGTCCTGTGAAAATATGTTTCGCTCTGTTCTATCTCGATGGCAGCTAAACTTTGTAAGTAATAGTCGATGATCCAAAAATAAAAGAAAAAATTTTACCCGTAGAAGGTAGCCCTTGAGCTACTTCTAAACTGGGTATCTACGTCGGAATAATGACTCCCTTTACTCCCTTTAGTACCTCAGCTATACTATAATGTTTCCTTAGTATCAAGGTAAGCCTAATTTAATCTTAAGGCTAGATGATTGTCCAGCAATATATATTTATTTATTTCCTAACTTGAAAAGAAGCAAGTGATTAATATGTTCTCCGATACCTACATTACTGCGTCCGTCAAACCCAAGACAGGCGGTTATAAAGCCTTACGTGCCTTTTACTTCACCGCGCCCTTTCTTATGACCTATCATACTACAGACAGATGATCGATACTGCTCCCTAAGAATAAGTTTAAACCACTTAAAGTAATTTAGGATGTGGGAAAGATTTACTACAGTAGTTGTAAATGTTTCCGCCATATTATGTATTAAAATTCATTGTGTGTGAAAACTTATATTAAATTAAACTAAAAAATATCATTTTTTATTTACTTTGGATACCTATCATATAAAATACAATTATTTAAATAATACTAACCGCCTGAATTATATATAGTTTAACTAACACGACTTTCTTTTATAATATAAATAATCACAAGATATAAATTTAAAAAGTTACTCTAATAAAAGTATTTAGATCTTCATTCTTGTCTCAGTTCTTGTTTAGCAAGATAGTTGAATAAAGGCTATTATTATTATTTTCTCTTTTGGAACTCTATCCACGTCAATCTCGGAGGAGGGCGTTGTCACCTGCGACACAGTTTACAAAATTCTGCAGATGTCACCATTTTTCATTTTTAACTATTAGCAGCTGTAAGAAAGCATTATTTTTGTTCCACAATAAATAATTAAAAAAAAATATGCTGGACAATTCACACAGCATCATCTAGCCCCAAGCTAAGCTGAGCTTGTGTTATGGGTACTAGATGACTGATATACATAATACAATACATTACATAGATAGATATTTTTTATTATTCATAGAAAACGACCACACAATTTTTCTGAGGCGGGAATCGAACCCGCAACCTCCTGCGTCGCAGGCAGACCTTCGCCCACCGCACCACATCGGTCGTCAATTCTATAATAGACGATTATTTGCTTCTAGACGGATCTAGGCTGGCTATTACTACCAAAACAACGCATAATGTACCAAATCCAGTACAAATCCAGAAAGGACTAAATACTATTGCAAATGATGACACTACTAAAGCTTTACAACTATGGTAGTGTCAACAAACAATACTAATAAAAGGTCATACAATTCAAAAAATGTTGGGTATTTTTTGTGTGACACTCGTACTACGATAACCTTTTATCTGGCATATTTATCTATCAGTGACATTAGTGACAATCATTGTGAGATAAACAAAGACAACAATTGGGAAGGGATTAATGTCCTCTGCTACCTACCTATGTACGGTTCTAGAAATTTATTTTTCTCAAAAGAATATACATTCACTTATAGAGAAATATAGGATTATCTTAAGTAAATATGCAGAGCGGACTTATGTTACTAACAGTTGGAGATGTTTTCGTAGGTACGTGACTTACTTACTGCTTGCAACACAAAAACTCTATACTATGTACTATAATGTATATATAGATAGATAGACAATACTTTTATTGCACACTTAAAAATAAAACAAACAAGGAAAAAAAAAATACAAGATATGTGACAATTTGGCGGTCTTATCGCTCAAGAGCGATCTCTACCAGACAACCGTGGATGGATAGGATCGTTGGATTGACAAAAGGGATCTGTGTGCGTTATTATGTAGTAATTGCAACATGAAATTTCATATTATGTTACATACAAATACCTATCTACTGTAAATACATAGATATTATATCTATACCTATGTAAAACTATATCATAACTTTTATGGAAATATTCCAGATTCAATTTGTGTACAAAAAAAAAAAAGCGGGTAGACCGGAGTATTTTTTCATCGCTTTAACTAAATGTAAGTTTTAACTAAATGCAATGTAAGTTGCTTGTTAGCAGCGGTATGTATGACTTATATAAGTTCTTATTTTGTAAGCCTAAAGAAATAATATATTGAGTTTGATTTGGACCTACAATACTGCGTCTGTCAACTCAACACATAGGCTTTTAATATGTCTTAGGTACTTTTGACTTTACCGCACCCTTTCTCATTACGATGACCTATCTTGCCACAGATGACCTATCTTGCCACGATAATTATGTATATTTGTATGCCCTAGATTTAAGAAAATCATGTATGGTGTGCTTACCTATTGCTATTTCCATATTTGTATGACCCATGTTTGCAAATAAATAAGTTTGAATTTTTATTTGAAGGTAAAAACAACTAAAAGCACCTAGGCAGGAGGGAAAAGATATTTCTCATAGTTCGAGACATTTTGTAATTATTATTGAACGTGCAATTGTGTCAAAATAATAGGAAATTTATCATCCTCACCATTTTAATCAATATTTTTTTTTTGTGTTTTCATACTGCACTCAAAAACTCAAACAACAGAAGGTTTTTAAACAAAATACAGTTACGATTTAGTTATGTCTGTTCTAAATTGCTACCCCCTTTTATTCATAACTTTAATACTAAAAAAAATCAAACAATTCAAAAAGCGTTGAGTCTATTTTTGTAACACTTAATAGGTATGTGGCGTACCTACGCGCCACTCGATACCGATCCGAAATATACTATACGATACCTACGATAACCTTTTAACTGGAAAATTTATCAGTGACATTAGTGACAATGATTGTGAGATAAACAGAGAAAACAATTGGGAGGGATAATGATAAGGACATACCAATGTGCTACCAAGCACAAGAAGGTATCAGCTGATGCTAAATCATCATCATCATTATGAACCACATCATCAGCTTTTACCAGTTCACAGCTGGACAGTGGACTTAGGCCTCTAATAATAAGCGCCTAGCCTTTCACAGAGGTGTCCTACACTACGTGTTGAGTCGCTGAAAATTTTGCACACATAAAGGCCTGGCCTGGCCACATAAAGGCCAATAACATACAGAATACTTTTTCAACTCTGTGATCTCGTAGCTCAGTACGGGAATGTTCTAATCGCAGCCATCTAGTACCCATAACACAAACTTTGCTTAGCTTGAGGCTAGATGATGCTGTGTGCATTGTCCAGCATTTGTCCACACGCTTTATATATTATATCTATATAGTATTTTCCACCTTTATGGCTTGCGAGGTTTAAGTTTTTGATCTCATCATCTTGGCTTTATTCAAGTTTATCTCCAGAATAATCTGGCGATGACGACCTGCGAAAGACTGCAGGGAGATGCTAGATCTAACCTAGGCTGACGATGATTGTCAATTCTTTCTCAAAAATATGCTATGTTATGACGAAATATCGCAATTAGAAAAAGTATAATTTAGGTGTTAAATCTTTGTGTTACAGAACGTCACGGGCTAGCTACTCTGAGGGTATCTGAGGCTAGGCTAGCTTTCTGGCGATAGCAACTGATGACAGTGAAATAAGACTCAGACTGCACATTGTCTGCTAAAGAAAAGCATTGTGTTTTGTCCAATTATCTGAGGAATGCCAACGTTAAATTCACACTCGCCCGGCTCCCGTGCGGTCTTGAATCGAACAGCTAGGCATTGTATTTTTGTATCTGGACATCTTCCAAATAGTACTCTCGTCTTATCAAAAGTATGGTCTGGTTATGCTATAGTACCAACGCATTGATATATACCATTAAAATATGGGTGGGAAATGTATGTCTATTTATATGGATGTTATTTTTGTCTGTTGTCTACTAGCTGATAATGAGCCCCAGTTTCTACTGACAAACAATATTGGGTCAATTTTGGGCGGTTATTATTTTCTTATACATAAATATAAATCTGTTCTGTAAATGGGCAATAGTTATGTTATTTTTTTGAGTTTATGTTTTTGCAAGGTTGTGCTGTTTGTACTTTAGGTGTATTTGAGAAGGTTAAACAAAAATTCCAGGTACCTATTGCATGATAAGTGATATACAAATTAGCAAAAATTAAAAAAAAAAAGGTTTAAAAAACAAAAGAAGGTACCTAGCGACTCTAATGATAATTGAACTTTATACATTTTGCTAAGGTGTATGATCCTAACAAAACAATTTCCGAAAGTCCTGTTGGGTACCAAATACCCTGTTACTAATTAAAATAGATTAATTATTTCTAGCTTTGTATAGCTAGAAATAACTATAGCTCCCAATTTAGAACAATAACGATCAAGATATTCCTATTACAAACTAACATTCAATTATCAAGTCCCATAAATTCGACAACCAACGTTCGGAAATCAAAAATTGAAAAAGGTTCGATACTCACATTTCTTTTTAAAAATCCAATAAGGTCACTTCATATTTTGATATCACACACTGTTTGTTTGTTTGTTATGTTGGTACACCGGGTGACGGGCGGCGAGCCCGAACGGTAGCGGAGCACTGCAGACCTACCCATTGCTTCACCCCCACAGACTATCTACCACTTACTATAGCACAGTTCACAGAATAACTATTAGTTAGTTACTGAACGACATAGTTTAGCGAACAGTTACTATGGCTATAAAAAATAGGTGAACACAGATTAGGTGGTTGTTTGTAAGCAATTGTCAAAGGAACATAGAATTTGTCACTTGGGACGTTGAGTAAAGGGCGACATTCACTAAAGCCTTTTCATGTTCATAGGTAGAAACTTTTGGTAAACCATTTCTGTTAAAAATTTACTTTTTTATAAGTAAGTGTATTTTCAAACCTAAAGACTAAATATTCAATAATAATCGAATAAGATGTCGGTCGCCATTTAATTCTGTAATATCGAAGTGAAGCCTATTAAAATCTCTTTAGTATTTTTTTTATTTCTAAACTCGGACGCCATTAATTATATTTTATGTATTATTTAATTGCTTTTCGGTTCAAAGTTCTTTGTGTAAACTTTGTTAGTTAAACAACTCGTAAAATTATTATCGTTAGAACGCGTTAGAGACGTTTGGTTTTAATTTTATGGCCAAAGCAAAACCAATTAAGAACTTTGAAATTACTAAAGGTTACTTATACTAAAGGTTACTTATAAAAAAGCGATTACGTTTTTTTTGAGCTCATGCCATTTGAAAAGAAAGTTAAGGTATTGGTAACCCTCTAAAAGGTAAACACGCACCTGTCCACGCCGCAGGAGCCGCACTCTTGAGTGGAGACCGCGACTCGGCAAACGTAGTGTAGGATGTCCCCCGGCCAGGTGGGATTACGACCTGCGAAAGACTGCAGGTAGATCCTGGATGCGACAAGCTGAAGATAGGGCGCTATGGTGCTCATTAGGGGAGGCCTATGTCCTGCTGGACTATTATAGGTTGATAATGATGATGAGACATAAGTAATACCAATATTATCATTTAAATAGGTATTCATTACCTGTTTCAGTTTTGAATTACCTGATTAAAGCGGAACATATAGCAAAACAGTCGTTTAGCTTCGTCGCTTTAGTAGACCCCACACCCAGTAGCTGTTAAGTGCTCGTCCAATCAACTAAATAAAATTGGTGTGTCCGTTTGCACTGTGATCCCGGCGCGTTTTATTGCCCATTACGTACCTACTTGTACTCCTCTATGTTCCTGGACTGGGTTCTAGACGCACTTGCCTAGACTTGATTTGACTTCTATGATATAGGCAAAATTTGTCTGGACTCTAGTTTGCTATTAGCCAGACACATTTTGAATAATTACGAGTTTTAATAAAATAAATAAAGCCATAATTTGATTTTTGAGTTATCCAATATCACGGAGTAACTACGTGATGTTTGATTCTAGGCTTACTAAACATAATATGTAATAGGTACGTGTCACACGTCGTCGACAAACGCGCTGGTAAATATATTTATTTTATGTAAGTATGTATACTAAGGTATCTATTATATTTTATATGGGCCGTAGTTTTTAAGTATTTTCCATCCTCTACTAGTACAGTCTGGACTAGACTAATGTTGCCTAAATGAATTATTATTTCACTTCATTTATATAAATTCTTGTAAAAAATATAATACATTTTTATTATATAAACATAAAACTATTCTACAGTAAAAAATATATCAAAACGTTAGATCACCGACCACGAAGCTAGGCTCAAGCGGCCGGTTTTAGCGTGAAGAAGTAACAAACATCCATCCATCCATCCATTCAAACTTTTAAAGTTTTTTCACTCACTTTTATAATTATTCGTGTAAAGTGTTTTATATATGAGCTAGTCTAAGTGCGTGTGTATAGCCGCGAGCTGAAACTTTTTATAATGGAAATAAAAGACTAGGCAGTACTAGTATGTGCTAAGCAGTCCTTATCTACTTAACATACCGCAGTAGTCATGATTAGTGGCGCTTAGCACGAGACTGTAAGCGGTCGCGACCCCGCACGCCGCCCTAGCTGAAGAGAAGGCGAGTCTGATTGAACCTCGTCCTTTACAACCTCCATCGATCCTCATCCTTTGAACCTCATCCTTTTATTTTTTTAAGTGGACTCAACAATGCCATCTATGACGTGACTACTTTTACCGTCCTTACGAATTATCTAAATCTACTTCTATAAACAAATAACTGATCTATAAAATGTATTCTTCATTTTACAATAACTTGTGTAGTTTTATAGAAATAGCAAATATTTACTTGCGTTTCATATAAAAAATATAATAAATCACTGGTGAATAACATTTTAAAAAGTAGGGGGCTTCAGACCCCACGGAAGAGAAAGCAGAGTCAGCGTTTTTTCTATTATGGAGAAGTCTCAGTAGTAGTTGAATCTCTTTCTTCCATGGGAATGGTAATGCGTTAAAAAAGCGAGCGTGATTTTTTTCCCTCGCGCAAAAGTATCTGCTTTGAGTTTCATGCCCACAAGCTTGTTAAAAGATGCAGATTGCAAAAAGCCTACATAATTAGGAATACTTAAAAAAAAACGAGAAAAACCGCATTGAAAAGAGAAAAGTGGAGGAAATTGCATCATTGCACCGACTGGGCTATTAATCTTTGAGAACAAATCGACAAGACCGCAAATGGTTTATAATAATAATAGGTACAAATCATTTTAATCTATTGAGTTGATTTATATTTTAGGACGTTACAAACTACGGTTGGAGTTAGTAATAAATATAAACAAAATGAAAATTATGTTTATAGAGATTTCTCAAAACACCAAATTCCAGTGTTGCAATCTTGACATTTTAATAAGTAAAAAAAAATCAGAGCTACTTCAATAATAGCTGTTTAAAAATAGCTTAATCAGGCGTGTCAGGAATAGACCTATCGAAGCACGTCACAGCACCTTTGCCATTATAAGCTGATCTCTCGCGGCATATGACGTTTCCTCGAAAAGTTCGAACTGCTGAAGAGGTATGGGGAGGGTGGAAGATCAGGATATGCTGGTAATTATTATGAGAATATGGGTCGGGTCAGCGATGCCAATGACTGAGCTGAGGTAAGTATAATTAGTTTAGCTGACATAAGAATGTAGTTATGCAGTTATGAAAATATCGAGTTATTTACTCGAAAAGTTTAATCAATGATAAAACATTGTAAGCAGGGTAAAGAAACTAAATTAAAAATAACAAATCTACCGAATATATATATAAATAATGTGACCCACCAAAACGGTCAGAGTCAAAGCTAAATGACAACTTTATATAACTTTGTATGTACCGTATACGATAGAGTATAATCATCAGAGAGTATCAATTCATTCAATTCGTTTATTGCAGCTTAAAATATAAAGTTACCTACATAGTTCAGCCATAGATTAAATATATAATGACAAAAATAAATGAAATATTGTTTACAGTTGTAAAATATCTTATGTCCCCGTAATTTCTGACAGAAACACCTTTTGCGGCCTATATTTGATGGAAGATAGGATTTCTTTAGTATTGCCAGGAATCTTCAGCAATTTTAAGAAACAATAAAATCGGTAAATGCAATTTATTCTTTTTTTCATTATCACATTTATCACTAATATAAAAAAAAAAAAATATCAGAAATTATCTGAATTAAGTGACTTATGTTATTGGTTAATGGTTAGTATAAATCGTAATAGTTGCCTAATAAATAAATTCATTTATTGATAACGCACTCTATTTTTATATGTAGTCTTAAGTCCTTGTTAAAGGAGTAAGTTTCGTGAGGTCCATCGCGAGGATGAAATAATCGTTCTCTTTGTCAATGACCTAGTTTTGTCCAGGATTATCTAGCTGGATATGGACTGTTACAGCCTCATTTCTGGTATTAACCATACTTGCTCCCTATTCGTCGGTACGTTTACCGGAAGTTATTATAACTTTGTTTCGTGCCTTTATTGGTTATTGTTATAGTTTTAGCTAATTGTTACCGCTTTAAAAAAGAGCGGGAAGAAAAACTTATCGGAGCGCCCTCTTTGTTTAAATCAATGAACTGTTGGAAAAGCCAAGGGCAATGTTTCTGAATATTCCTGCGTACGCAATGGCCGTAATGATGTCTACCTTTTACTTTCTGCTGTAATCTTAATCTAGTTTGAGATGTTTTCACTAGATGGCGCTGTAGAAAAATGATACCTAGTCACAGATTGAGCCATTGTCAGTATTGTTTGTATCATAGATAATTTTTACTGACTCTTAATTACTTGTAATAGGTCGGTGATAGGTATAAAATTGGAGCAAAAATATTTTTTTATGGAAGGTAATGAATGCCTAACTTTTTTTATTTATTCAGCTGCTTCAGATGAAATTTTTTAAAAGATAATTAAATAATTTAGAGATCTCAATAACGCAGAGGGTCACATTGACGTCCTTGGGTACGGACAGAGGACGTGCACTAGCTTTTCGATTTATATATAAAAAAAAAGACTTGGTGTTAACAAAACGCCAAGTCCAAGTCGGACTCGCGCACCGAGGAGGGTTCCGTAAAATTATAAAACCTTCTTGCCATCTATGATTCTATGTTAACGGGAAGTATCCTATAAGTTTTTGGTCCATGTCGAGAAAATTGATTGCATTGACATACCTAGAAGTTTAATTTATATCACGGCTGCAAGAAGTTACGGAAGTATTTGATGTTAAATACCTCCTAAGAAAAGAGGGTTAACAGACGGACAGACGGAGAACCAAATGATCCGATAAGGTTCCTTTTTTACTTTTGAGGTACGGAACCCTAAAAACTAATTCATACTCCTTGCGGTGTCTTTATTGTCATGCAATTCCAGTCCATTTGTCCCACAAAGAACGTCCAGTCCATGAGTCGTAACAAACTAGCTCGCCACAAAAACGTGCTAAAAACTAATCGACTGTAAATATTTCTCACTAGTAAAGAGCGTGGAAAACTTGGGGAGGCGAGATTGCCCGTAAGGCTTGGTTTACGCGAGTATAGTTGCGCAACAAATTCTAAACCAACAAAGCGAAAGTGATGAATTTTTCATCCGGTAATTATAGAGTTTCGTGGGAAAATCGATAAATATAAGAAACTATCGATAGCTTAAAGTTCCTTGGTTTTTTCCCATACAACCGGCCGGCCAGAGAAATTAATCCTAAACTTGTGCGAGATGTTGAGAATATCGTCTGTAAAAATGTATCTAGTAGGTTCCTCAGAGCAACGATAGGTAGGTACCTACTGTCATTTTACTTTATTCTTGTTCTGAAGGTACCAACTCAGTAGGTAGTACAATACAATTACTCTTTATAGCAGACCAAATAAGTACCTACACTACAGGAAAAAAATACAGAATAATATGTTAGCTAACATTAGTAGAACAGAACAGACAACACACCTAGTACCGACCTAGAGAGTAACTCACACAGACTGTACTGTTCTATGTATAATAACCACTATTCTGTCAAATCTCCTCGTGGATCCTGGTCCTTAGGGTAGAATCCCCATCCCGTCGGGTTGAGAAGCTGGGCCGCAGTCGCGACGCAACCACCGCGCAACCTCGACGCGCTATTCCATTTCCAAATTTAAAAAAAGATCTCCCGTCTTCCCGCCATAAAAAACGTCATCGCCATGCAAGACAATTAGAAGACAATGGAGTATACGTCACAATTAGGTAGGTTATTAGTTTTTTATTGTTATTGTTTAGTTGTTAGTTAGTCGCTGTTATGTGTTGGCGTGTAAACAAGTGAGCGGTCTTGTCTTGGAAGGTCGGGGTGAGTGAGATAAATTGATGGATTTTCTTATGATAAGAAAGTTCTTATAGGAAATCCTTGCTATTTTTAATGCCCTAGGCCGGCTATGTTCGGCTGAATATATTTTTTTTTTGTATTGGTATGTTTGTGTCGATTTTTCCGTTGTTTATGGACCGGTTTGGATGATTTGTTTTCAGTTGTATAGAGGATGATCCCGAGGTGTTCCCATAAAAGTTTTATTCCCGAGGGATTCGTTGTTATCCCGCAAAACTTTATAAATATTTTAAACGAAGGTTAAAAGTGGGGTTTTCGTTTTTTCAAAGGAATAAAATTATTATTATTAACAACGATGGCCCTATGACACTCGTATAAAGTTAGGGGATGTTTTCCGTTGAAAATTGTAACGGAAACTGTAGTGATTGAAAATTATTGTTCGCAAATGTCGTGTTGGGTATGTTAGATACCTATTATACATACTATACCTATGGTTGCGGGTTCGATTCCCGCCTCGGAACAAATGTGTGTACGATCTGCAGATATTTGTTCCGGGTGTTCTAGTCGTTTTCTATGTATAATAAAAATATCTATCAATGCAATGTATTGTATTATGTATATCAGTTATCTAGTACCCATAACACAAGCTCAGCTTACCATGGGGCTGGATAATGCTGTGTGAATTGTCCAGCATTATTTATTTATTTATTTATGAAATGTTTTCGATGGCAAAGTAAGGGGTTGGAAGATTGTTGTATGGAGGGTGGCCTCAACATCGGCTAGAACACTGTTTTAGATATTCACTGATGAAGTGATGAATACAACTTTATTGCTCTGATGATTTTTTTCTTATGTGAACATCTAAGAAATCTGACGCGTTAGTACCTACATTATGTTCAACTAGAAAACGAACAATCTAACAACGTAAAGGTTTCTTGTTCGCTTCTTTACCTTAAAGATACAAGTCAACAAAAAATCAAATTCATCACTTTATTTCATAGTTTTACTTATTTAAATTTTGTGACGTGTTCAAGAGTCCTGTAACGTGTAAAGGTAATAAAGAACTTTAATGTTTGATGTTTGTTATAGAATAAAAAATTATAAATATAAATTAAAACTATAAATTATAAAAAATTATAACAATTTATTTTAATATCATTGTGTGCCACGATTTTAAAATAAAAACAATGTCGTAGCAATTTTTGGAGTCAAAACATTCAAACTCTTTTCGATGCATTTAAAAATTAATGTTTGTAGAACTTAGGAACATTAATTAGGAACTTAAATGACAGATAAACTTAACTGTCATTTAAGTTCCTTCTCACATCTTAGTCTGCTTATTTGGGGCTAGACTTAGCTGTTGTTATTTTTCTTGGTATTAAAGATTTATGTATCGGTTATTTATCGCATACTTTTAATCTTCAATATGTTAACAAATCGAAAGTTTAAAAAGTTTGACCTTGATATTTATAAACTTCTTTATAATAAAACTCTGCGTGTTAAAAATAAAATACAGTGCAAGCTGTGTCCATCGTACAACCCTTTGCTTGAGGGTTAAAATAAATCAACTTCACTTACGGCCTTTAACGTAAGATCAAAGTGTAGAAAAATCCAACAAAATAAAAAGATTCTGCCGAAAAACAATAATTTTGTCTAAGCACACACACATGTATCTACCCAATTATACTTGTAGTTTACGTACCTACATAATGTATTTCGTTTTAAATCCAAAAATTATCAGCCCATACTAACTGTCAAGCAAACGTTTCAATTTTTAACGAATAACCCATAATCTCTGCTGGTTCTTTTTATTACTTTTACCATAGGGCCCGTTTGAACCCTTTGTAAGTCTCACGTACTGTGAATAGCGTGTACGGCCCTTTATCGTATAACAATAGAAGGGAATAATAGCCCATGAAGGGGCCAAAGCATGGGGATGTCCCCTAAGGGTGATAGTTGATACAATTTATTTGTCTTTCTTATCGAAGCGGCGAAATTAGCTAGAGTATCAGAGATTTAATTTTGTTGAGATAGGTCAGTGAACTGCACAGATTTGGGTTATTTAAAAATCGTTGCAACCTTAATTGTTGTGTATTCATGAGAATAATTATTAAGATTCCAACGATTTTTACATTATTGATCTATCGGGATACCTCATGGCGCTCTTATTCGACGACCTCTGTGGCGCGGAGGGCGAAGGATCGCTTGCGACGCAGAAGGTCGCGGAAGCGATTCCCGCCTCGGGACAAATGTGTGTACGATCTACAGATCTGTTGTTTCGGGTGTTCTGGTCGTTTTCTATGTATAATAAAAATATCTATCTCTGTAATATATCGTACTATGCCTCAAGCTCTGCTTAGCTTAGGGCTAGATATTGCTGTGTGAATTATCCAGCATTATTTATTTTTTTATTTTCCAATGAGGATGTTCTAGAAATTGACCTTAATTCATTAATAAAATTTATACTGATATCCACCGTGTTTTGTTACCTTAATTATTAGCAAAAAAAAAACAAAAGACAACACGGTCGCCATTTTATCCAAGTCAATTTTTATATTCTTGAAACGTTACTTGATAAAACTGTTCAAGTGCTTTTATTATCAGGGCCATATTAGATACTCCAGGGAGGGCTAGGTATAATAATACTACAATTCCACCACCCATATTTATGACCCGGGGGTGCGTTAATAACAAGAGACAGCATTTTATGGGGCATGACGTCAGCTGTCAAGTTGTTTTAATCTAGGTTGTCGCTGCAGGGGATAGATACAAGAGTTTTCTGACCGTTAATATGCGTGCAGCGGGCAAGCGTGATTAGTGCCGAAATACAAAGATGTTCCTCTTTGTATTTCGGCACTAAAAAATCATAGACAAAAGAAGATCTTTGTTTTTTTTTAAGTTGTTTAGGTTGTGTTTTTGTAATATTTTCTTGTCTCTTTATGTTTTATTTCGTGTTTTTTTAATTAATTACCAACATAAAACATGTTAAAAAAGCCTAATAATAACACTAAGAAAACAATTAATGTTTTTTATACGTGTTGTTGGCGATAAAGACATAAAATAAATCATAAATAAATACCTACGTAAACAAAATGCAAATACAAATTATTCAAAATTCAATAGATTGTTTCCTGGGATATCTTATTCCAGGAATAAATACAGGAAGACGCAGGCAACACCTGACCTGGTTAATCGTATCTGATAGCTAAGTTTGTGTCAGACCTACGAAGGTTAGTCGGTAAGTCGGTGAGTACGAAATTTGCGATTCAATGAAGTCCAGCGAGAATAGGTCCAGAGAGGCAATTGTATCGACTACACAGGATGCTGGAGACGCGAGCATCCTCTACAGATTATACGCTAGGTGTACATGTACCTAGGTTTATCATCATCATCCTCACTCTTCCTGAACTGAAAGACTCATGTCGTAACACAACGCGTGCGAAGCTGCGGGTAGAAACTAGTTTAATATAAAAACTAGCATCATAGAAATAATTTGATAGGTTCGGAAACTTAATACCTGTTTGATTTGCTGATAATTTGAGGGTACCTTTACACTGCCGATCTCTCATAGTTTCGGATCTAGCCATCCACTCCCATCTTAAAAAGTCATCCTATTTGGGGGGCTAGATAAAGCTGTGTGAATTGTCCAGCATTATTTATTAATTATTTATTTTAAATATTATTCTGATACTTACGTAAAAGTTGTCTGTAAGATAACATGTAGTGAGTTTTTCAATTGTCAAACACATCCTTTGTAAAAAGGCTAATTACAAAATATCAGATTATCTAGACGATACGAAATTTCTAACAAGGTAAAAGATCAAATTAGTGACTCTATTTTCTAGTTTAACTTATGCAATAGACAAGCAAATCAAACGTATTAGACACATAAGATGAGCATACTAGTGGTTTCTTTTTCATTTCTTCCACTAGGAGACAAAAAATTGAAGTGAACATTAAAATATTGTTATTTGCTCATTGGGGGAGGCCTATGTCCAGCAGTGGACTGCTATAGGCTGATGATGATGATGATTTGATAATAATGAATAATATAGAATATGACTTGTCTAAGTGCTAATATGATTTGTAAGCCTAAAGAAATAAACTTTTTTGAATTTTGAGTTATAATTTCCTGAATGCAGACTTCACAAACAGCTAGTAAAGTTGAATGCGAGCAAATACCAGAAACCGAAGCAAAACTAATGTTATAAGCTAGAACAAGAACATGCGGATTAAAACTTTCTCGGAAACGTCAAAAGTTATAACAAGTTTGTGAGGTGCCTTGTTACGAAGTTCGAAAGAACAATGTAGTTGGTTGTTAGCTTTAGTCTTCTTTAGTATTCATAGATTCATAGCTTTGTCTGATTGTTCATGGAAATATATTCTACTCATATAATAGACGCGAAAGTTTTTATTGGATGATATTTCTTAGGTACTCGTTCACGCAAAAACTAATGAACAGATCGGGCTGAAATTTTGCGTACAGGTAGTTCCAAGCCCGGAATAAAACATAGGCTGATAATCCCATAAATAAATTCCCATGCGATATAAATAGACATAAGACTTTTTCATAGAAGCAACGCGTGCGAAACTGCGGGTAGAAACTATAGTATAATATAAAAACTAGCATGATAGTTTGAAATAACTTGATAGTTTTGGAAAAACTCAAAACCGACTTCAAATCTCTTATTTTTTTTTTTTTTTTACGTTGTGTGGGATAAATTAAAAATTCGTGTTATTTTTAAGCTTTTTTTATGTAACAATATCTTTAAGTCGGTAAAAAATAAAAAATAAAAAAAAAAATCGTCCCTCGGGAATAAAAATTTTATGGGACCATCTCGAAATCTAATCCTGTATAAAACTATAATCCGTCCATAAATGAAGGCGAATTCGAAAGAAATCGAAAAGAACTTAGAAAATCGACCTTTTTGAAGTCAGATAAAAACAAAGGGAAAGAGGCTATTACTTACTGCAAAAGATTACTATGATAAGATTCGGAAGTCCCCACGGAGAGATACAGATAAGATACAAGCTGTAGTAATTTGATTCGGAGCTTTTAGTTTAGAATAAGTTATAGTTTAGCTTTAGAAATGAGATAGGGGAAGGATCATTAGGATCTAGGATTATTTCTAAAGTCGTTTAAAACGGAATATTTACCATGATTTGATATTTGAGTTTTCCAATATTTCGGCACAGTTACATGCGCCATGATCACGGAATAACTGAAATGCAACTGTGCCGAAATATTGGAAAACTCAAAAATCAAATCATGGTAAATATCTTGTTTTAAATGACTTTAGTGTTGATAACCATGTTAGTTTCAAAAGTTTTACAAGTATTATTTGTTTGCAGTATTTATTTTTCATGGGGACTCGCATAATAATGACCACCATGAAATATAATATTAATGGTATAGGTATCTTTTAACCGACTTCGTAAAATGGAGAAGGTTTTATAAAGAAAAAATCATGTGTAATGGTAATGGTAATGAAGGTAACAAATCTTATATAGGAAATAAAATTTTTGACCCTTTACGGTATGCAAAATAAGTAGAGAGATGGCATCTAATATTAAAAACGTACAATTTATCATTCAAATCTTCTAGACTATAAAGAACACTCAGAGATTATTAATATTATAATGGTTCGTAGAAAATGGTTTACGTTTTGCGGCAAATTACTTTTCCAATAGCTTCGTTATTGAAAACAGATTTTTTTTAAAAACCAATGAAAATAAAAACTGTATCTCGCGCCAACTGGAAACGACCAACCTAAACAAATACTAAATTAAACATTCATGTGTTACTTTTCGCGGGCAATTTTACATTGGACGTGGACATATTTAATTTCCGATATTAAATTTACTTGGCGGCATAAAATATGAAGATACGACTCTAATATTTCTTTTCAAGCATAACATTTTCAAAATATAATTTTTTAAAATGTTATGCTAAATAGGTAAGCCTATTTACAATAAAAAAAAATAAAAAAAATTCATATTAAAGGTAAAGATTACCTAGAACACCCACCCCATAATAAATTATCTAGAACACCCAGAACAAATATTTACAAATAGTACAATAATTTGTCCCAAGGCGGAAACGAACACTTCCTGTGTCGAAGGCGGACCTTCGCCCGCTGCATCACATAGTCGGGAATGAAGAATAGAACCTAAATATACGAGTACAGGATGGTTTTTTGAGAAGGGGCGGTGATGACCAAGCACTAAACCATGAGAGTTAGAGAAAAGTCTTGAAAATAGTCATGCCCCCAATTTAAAAGAAAACAATAACTGCATATTTAGTTTTTTTTTAATATTTTCCTTTTGACGGAAATCGACCTGATTTGTTTTTAAAAAAAATTACACTGTTTATTTTTGTGGTTTTGGACTTGGCCATCAACGCCCTTCTCAAAAAGTCAACCTGTATAGCGACAACTATATTTTTTCTATATTCTATATTTATATATATATTACTTGTAAAAATAAGCACAAACGTAAAGTAAGCCGTCTTGGTAAATATACATATTTTATGTATCATGCAGAGATTCTTATTTATGTCTGTACTTGAGGGATCAAACACGGATCAAAGCTGTTCTCGGTGAAGGCAAACTCGCTGCTCGAACACTACGACATGTGATTTTATGCAGATAGACCAAGAGATTATTTATAAAATTGTATGTATGTATCTAAATTCAATTTTATTTAAATGATGACTAGATTATTGTTGCCACGCTTGTCTGGTAGAGATCGCTCTTGAGCGATAAGACCCCCAAATTGTCACATGTTTTGTATTTTATTCTGTCTTGTTTGTTTTATTTTTAAGTGTGCTATAAAAGAATTTTCTATCAATCTATTATCAGAGGTAGTCTTTGATAGATCTTTGGAATTAATAAATGAATGAACACTTTATTGCAACAAAAAAAATAACAAAATAAAAATCTTATATCTAGATATCAATAAAAAGTACAATAGGCGGCCTTATCGCTGATAGCGATTTCTCCCAGGCAAGTCTTTTGTAATGAAAAAAGAAAGTTGGTTTTCATAACACAAACTGTGATTAGCTTAGGTCTGCTGTGTCGAGCATTATTATTATTATTTGATCAGTTATCTTTCTTTATGTTCTTATTTATATTATAATAATAAGTAGTAACAAGTTGTCAATATTACTACAGTGAATCAATTTTTTTTTTCTATATGCATCGGAAACTCTGTCTACTATCTGCCGCCGCGTTGTTTGCCATAGTGTCATTCGAAAATAGAATCTATCTCATCTTCTGTATTCTTTGAATCTTCTTTCTACTTAGAGAAGAGTCAAAAGAATTACTTTCCACAGACTTTACAACTTAGTGGGTTGTTGGGTTCGATTCTCACCTTGGGACAAATGTTTGTACAATCTGCAAATATCTGTTCCGAGTATTTTCTATGTATAATTAATAATATACTGCGCACATGGCTAGTCCTTTTATACGCTGCCCCGTAGCCGAAATTCGGCTAAGAAGACATTATCAGCAACATCTACTGTTGTCGATGTCTTCCTAGTATGATGTTTACATTGATTCTTATTGTCTGCTATGCCACGTATAAATAATTAAATTAATAATGCTGGACAATTCACACAGCATTATCTAGCCCCATGGTAAGCAGAGCTTGTGTTATGGGTACTAGATACTGATATACATAATACAATATATTACATAGATAGATATTTTTTATTATATATAGAAAACGACCAGAACACCCGCAACAAATATCTGCAGATCGTACACACAATTGTTCCGAGGCGGGAATCGAACCCGCAACCTTCTGTGTCGCAGGCGGACCTTCGCCCACCGCGCCACATCGGTCTTTACGTATGTTCCTAGTCTAAAATTTGTGCAAACCAAACATTCTTCGAGCGTGATCTCGGTTTGCAAAAGTTATTGTTATTCCTGTTTTAATGAGCAGACTGGCCGACCGTTTGCCGTCTATGTTTGCACAGACTTTACGATTTGCTGCTAAATCAGCTTCGGGTTTGTTTGGTATTTCGGATTTGGTTGAACTAAGGTTAAACTCACAATCAGCAGTTTACTTTGACTAAGCTATTTCTTTGGTTATAATATCGCATGTCATTACTTCATTCGCAATTTTCTGTTTAGTATTTATCACTACATAGTAAAAAAAAAAATTCGCTTCCCGCTGTCTGTCTGTCCCTATGTATGTGATCTTAAAACTACGCAACGGATTTTATTGCGGTTTTTTTTAAATAAATAGAGTGATTCAAGAGGAAGGTTTATAAACCATTTGATATACATATATACGCGGGTGAAGCCGCGGACGCGGCTGGTTTTTGTATAAAGTCTTACTTGTTACTTGTTTCTGGACTGGTTTCCGCAACTTGGCCGCCGGTGGGCCTTTTTTGCGTGTCGGGTGGGGGGGCTGCTAGTCTAACCACCCGACGTCCTCCAGGAAGGCCAGCAGCTCGCTGATGCCGGTGCATGCCTCCCTAGGCGTCCTCGGTGTCCCAAGGTGATGCAGTCTTTGAGAAGCCACGCTGTCGCAATCTACAAGCACATGCGCTGCCGTCTCCTCTGCATTCATGCACCCTCTGCAAAGGGGGCTGTCCGTGATACCCAAATTAAAAAGGTGTTTGTTTAGCATGCAGTGTCCCGTGACAATACCGACGACTTTCCGGAGTTTGTCACGTTTGAGATTGAGGAGTTTTCGGGAGTACCGTGGGTTTAAAACCGGGAATGCCTCCTTCGACTGCCTGCAATCTGGAATACTTGCCCAGTATAAAGTCTTACAATTTACTTGATAATAATATGTGCACCTATAAAAAAATGCAACATAGTGTTTGAGTTAAAAAACTTAAAAATAAATGAAATGAAATCATTTGATTACATTATCTTTTCATCGTTTATATGTTACTTTTAAGGCTAACACTGAGGAATGTAACATTACAAGCTAACATTTGTAGAGCTAAAATATTTTTAAGTATTTTCGATAATGTATCGTATTTTAAAATAAATGTAATGTGTCGGGAATCTGCGATTAACATGAAGCTACTTTTAATATTGCTTTTCATCACACACCAATAAACAATATAAATTGGCTGGCGCTATGAAAATCTGGACTGCAATCTCATATTGCGGTAAAAACCAATTACGAATTGAATTGTCTATAATTATTTTGGTAGCTTTGATCATTGGTTCTTTATACGAATAATAATTAACTTTCCGTGAAAGCTATTACCACATTGTTTGACGAAATTATTCAAATAAAATGCCTACCTAATTCTAAAGTATTTTTCGAGATTTTTCCTGAATTCATTTGTTAAAAACATATAAGTACTATTAAAAAATATTTATTACGAAATAAAATGTTATTAATAAGAAAAACACAATAAAATAATAAAACAATTACAACTAATAACTTTATTATTAAACAAAATATTAGAACATTACAATTGAAGAAAATAAACAAATCAACGATCATCGGGAATAATTTGATTAAAGATATTTATTTTTTATTTGCCAAAGACATCTGTTTGTAAGGTTACAAGTAATATATGTACATTTCGTGGTTCAACATGCTTGACCGTTAGTTAGTATGCAAAAATATTTGAGAGAATGAAATGCACTAATTTAACACGAATAAAAATTTATCATTAAAAAAAAATACGTCAATATTATATATAATTATAATGTTACATTTACAAATTAACAACATTTTTAACATTTCTTTCTAAAGAGTACACCATTTCTACAAGAATTACCTCAACCAACATTGTTAAATTGAAATGCTCACCATGTTTCACTTGCAATGCAACCGAAAGTAAACCCGCTCTCCTACTATATTTCCTCCTTTTCACATAGCCTTTTTTTGTTCTTTTAAACTGTCTTTTGAAATTTAAGTCTATCTTCGACCTTACTACTATGCGATTACGTCACATTCTTTGAATACGGTTTCAAAGGAATCCAGGTGCTCGTTAAGTTTTCAAGTGACTCGTGTGCTGTAAAAGTCTCTTGAATATTGTACGAGGTGTGTGGCTCGTAGCTTTGACGATTTACGAGAAACGGGTGCAGAGTTTAGGTACATATGCCTTGTGTTTGTGTTAACATTGTGCCAGCGTTGTACCAACCACGCTAAAATATTTATACCACTAACTATTTCAAAGCTGATTATTTGCTACTGATATACTAGATACTGCATTATCAATATTAAAATCCAACATATTGTTTTAATAAACTCAGTCTTTACGACACAGGGTATCCTAGTGTAGAGATCAAAATGAGATCACTATAATATTTAGTCCTAGTATAATTAGTAAAATATCAATAATCTTAAGTTGATGTGATTGTGTTTCTATGTATGTATGTATTTTTGATCAAATAAATTATTATTATTATAAAACGAGTTAATTAACATAATTATTATAATGATGTTATTTTAATCTATACTAATATTATACAAAGGTAACGTTTGTGAGGTTGTAGGGGGTAGTAACTCTGGATCTATCGAACCGATTTTGAAAATTCTTTTACCAATAGAGAGTAACGTTATTTGTGAGTATATTAACACGAAAAATTAAGACTTTTTCGTGGGAGCCGGATTAGTAATGTAAGTCGGAGAAAAATGTCATGCATAACGATATATATACATTTATCTATATACAAAGATACATTTACTCTACGTTCATCGAAAAATGCTTATGAAACAAATGGGGCGAAGCCGGGAAGGGCTGCTAGTATATTATATATAATATATAATCACGGTAAACCAAATACATAAAACCGGGAGGTTCAATCATATTAACTTGTGATCATGTTGTTTATCTCGCTACACGGCCGTCCAAACTTTCGCATTCCCAACTTTGCTGCAAACCTAATAATGATAATCCAAAACATTGTTATCTCAGTAAACCATATTTCCAACAAACCGCATTAGGGAACCAATTTAAAGTTCAGCTACTGATGCATCATTCTAGTTGGTCCAAACTAGTTAGCCTAGTTTATTATTTGTTCATCTACTTTGTTCAGCGGTAAGCATAAACTTCATATTATATATTTCATTGCATCATTGTGCACATTTGTAGGTCGTAGTATATCAGTCATGTTTATGAGACACAATCATGGTACTCAAGCAGGGCTAAGCAGGTTGACTGATTGGATCACTAATTTAGTCACTAGCCACACGATATAAGAGTTATGTTATAACATCGAAGCGTTCAGGATATATCAAATTATTATTATTTTTTAAATTTTCATAATGATATTGGCTTCTGAGTCATCGTATTTTGTTTATGGACCATCGTTTTAACAAATGAAAATCAAAAAGAGGTCCTCATTTCAGCTATATGTATTTTAGTATAATAGGTTTCGGAACCGATCGTTCTTATTTTAAATTTAGATTGACAAACAATTGAACAGTAGATACGGTTCAGTTGACAATAAGATTTGATCTACAGGTAGAATGCAAACCGTTATCCAGTTTCAAAACTTTCAGTTCGTGTCTAAAGCTTAGTGCTTGCAAGTGAAACATGGTGAGCATTTCAATTTAACAATGTTGGTTGAGCTTTAGACACGAACTGATCCTTACTTTCCGCGTAAAGGATCAAATAATATCTGTATAACCAAAATATCAAAAATTTGGAACATGAAACATATTCGGGAAAATGCAGTTAAAATAAATAATTATTGCTGGACAATTCACACAGTATTATCTAGCCTCATTGTAAGCAGAGCTTGTGTTATGGGTACTATAGACTGATATACATAATACAATACATTACATAGATAAATATTTTTTTATTATAAATAGAAACGGAACATGATTAAGGCTAATATGAATAATTAAATAAGCAAGCAATGCACATAGCTGACTCAATTTCTCATATATATTCAACAGCCTGCAGCGTCTAAACAAGGCGGTGTAGTTAAACTTTGACCCAGTTGCAATCAGCCGTGGGATCTGGTAGCTCTGTACACAGTACAAGTTTCATCTATGCAGCGGAGTAATTGTTTATGGTTTGGTGCAAGACAAAAGCTTATAGCGTAGGATTATCTCAACACAGCATTAATTGTAGTTAATAAGAGAAGGTGAAGTAAAAGGAGAAATAAGGTCCTAGTCCTAAGCCAAAACAGATGCGTAAGTTGAAATGTTATCACCAATAACTATTATGATCTATGTAAAATCTATATAAGACATATTGTAAAGGTAGCAGTAAAAATAATATATGTACGTAAATGGTACCCATTGAAAAAACTGATGAGAGGCTACTGAGGCCAGTGATAAAGAGGTCGCCAAACGCAAGATGGGTCTAAAGCTTAGTAGTAGGTAGAAATGGTTACATACGAAAAGCTAAAGACCTAGAAGTTAGGCAACTAGGTTACCAAACGAAGCCAATGAGGATACCATAGCCTGTGAATGTTTACGATGAAAGAGCTGGCGTAGCCTGTTGGTTTCAGATTATTCATTTGATAACTTCCATGCCTACTTTCAATGATTGTGATGTGCGTATGGATTTTTTTCTCAACTTTTTTTTTTTTCATCCTTCCTTTATAATCAGGGAAATTGTGACGCCCTATCTCTTGCACCACAAATTATCTTTCTCTGATTACTTATACAGATTTCAATCAAAGTCCAACAACGATTATTGTGTCGAAAGAGGGCGCCTGTGATCACACTTTTGAAATTTGAGCTCAAACGCTTTTTCATATGAACTTTATTATCCCGCATGGTTATTGTAATAAATATTATTGATGGGACAACATTAGACATTCTTGAACTCCTTGTTTAGTTTTATTGGATGGGGGTTCAATAAACTGTATGTATGGAGAAAGATAATAAAGACACTTAGATTTCTGATTTTATTAAAAAAAATACTTTGTAATAATTGTTTATTGAGACGCACAAAACATAATAATAATAACTTGAAATATAATAATTATGTGTTAAAACCTTGATCATTTCAAAAATAATGTGTTTTCATTTCTTATAAATAATATCTTTATAAGTTTTCGCACTTATGCATAAAGTCCTTTTCTCAAAAACCACTCGTCCTTAAGAGATTTCCGGCGTCTCTGTCTTTAGCTGTGTTCATCCAGTGTTTGCCAGCCACTTGAATTAAGTCATCTGCTCACCGACCAGTTGGTCTGCCTCTGTTTCTGTTGGCTGTTGCATCCTAAATATACATATGTAGCAGATATATTCTACGGAGGAAACACAATCGGAAGATAACTATGTAATACAAAAAAATTGTTCATGTTTATATTTGATTCAAGGTCCCAATTTTGATTGTTGAGTTAGCTAAGAAAAACTTTATATAAAGTTAATGTTGTCAAATTAAGTTTATGTTTTGGATTATTTTAGATAAAGGAATTGATAAAGGACGTGCCCGGCATTGATGAGATTAAATTAACGATTAAGTAAGATCTGCACACTTTGAAATAGAAATTGAAATGCTTGTGGTTTTTGCAGGTAGAATCAACGGTGATGCTATGACCCAAGCCCACGAGCCTCTGAACATCATGGACAACACCCAAGACTACTCCACCAGGACAAAACGAGGGATCTTCCTATCCAAGTGTCTGGCTTCTGTGATCCTGGTCGTCTTCGCCCTGTCACTCGTCACCGTTTCACTTCTAGTCTACAACTACGCAGCGTGCCCCATACAAGACCAGTTGGCTAACGTAACCAAATACGAACTCTGCCACTGTGACCATGATCAAGCAAAGCTCTTAGTACTACCACTCACAACAGAGAGCAGTAAACATGTTGTACCTTTAGAAACAACAACAGTTGCCAGTGAAGTGAAATCTGTTGAACTAAGGCTACCTACTACTGTGAAACCAGAGAAGTATTATATAAGCATAGTGCCATATATTTTTGAAGGTAACTTCACTTTTGATGGTGAGGTCAGTATAGTGTTGGATGTAGTGAATACCACAAAAGAGATTACATTTCATGGAGTCGAATTAGATTTGCAAGAAGTGAGGTTGTTTGACAAAGATGACGGAATGGAAATCACCATTTTAAGGAGAATAGAAGAACCGGCAATGAATTTTTACACTTTGATGCTGGATATGAAACTAGAACCTAGAAAGAAATATGTTCTAAATATTACTTACACTGGACTACTAAACGATAACTTGCACGGATTCTATAGAAGCTCATATGAAGAAAATAGAGTCAAAAGGTAAACAAATTAACAAGAATAGGTAAAAAAACACAATATAAATATCAAAAACTATAGAAACCGGAAGATCAAATAAGGAACGGTAAGATCATTAGGATGTTGTTAATCAAACTAAAGTGGCCGTTGACTAAGCTGACTTTAATCCTGTAAATTAAACCCTTGACACGGAAGCACCAGTTTATACAGGTATGGTACTAATGATTTAGAAGGATCTCAATCTGCTACATCTTAAAAAAGTATTTAAAATAACATGGAAAAATATTGTAAGTCTGTATCTATAAATCCCGCCCGATGTCTGAAAGTAATCCCTTGTCAATAAATTCACAAAACTTTTCGGAAGTTTCCACTTTCCCCAAAGAAAGATTTACATTGACTTCGCAGATACGCGTTGACTTCTCAAGGTCGATCCTCGATTGTGTTTACTCCTTTGACAACTGGCGTCTATACTGTGTCTCCAAGGTCAGCCATCGACCTTGTTACTGTCTCTTGGGACGGAAATTTATTTCACATTTTAATGGATTCTGGGAAATGGGTCATCAAAACAACCGTATTGAAGAAGTTACTTTAGCTTGGAGACCAAAACGGCTTTTACGATTTCGAAAAGTACCTTATATTGTTATTAGTCATGTTTAATCCTATTATAAATCACACGTTTTATGAGAAAACGTGTGACTTTTCACAACAAAACATAGGTACAATTTTTCTCTGCGAATCATGGAATAAATACATTGAATCGATATATTTTATGTTAGGTACCGACGTGCCGGTTTTACATAGTACCTTTTGTAGTAGCATATGAATCCCAGGTGTTATAATAACACTCTTCTAATAAAATTCAGAGCTGACTAACAATGAGCAATAACATTTGACGAGAGAAAAGGTTTATTATGTTGTGCGGATCCTTGCAAACCGCACGAAGGCTTGTTGCATACAGATAGTCGATAATTGAGTTCCTCGTATCGTAACAAAGGTTTTTATATATTGTTTTGGTGTTTTAAAAACATCTGCTTCTACTTTTTTATACGCTTTAGTATTTGATACCTATATGGCTTGAACATTACTAGGACCATGTTTTTATTAATTATGGGCTTTCAATCTTTTCATTAATTCTGCTTAACAATAAGTACTTATTTTATTTTTTTGGGAAAACTAACAGCTAGGTAACTAAATACTAAATACAGTGTGTAACTAACGGCTAATTATAAGTTTCCACAGATATAGTTATCACTACATATGTAGTATAAAACAAAGTCACTTCCCGCTGTCTGTCCATATGTATGCTTAGATCTTTAAAACCACGCAACGGATTGTGATGCGGTTTTTTTTTATAGATAGAGTGATTCAAGAGGATGGTTTATAAACCATTTGACACATAGATTTCCTCGCGGGCGAATGTATAAAAAGTCTCTGATGTTTTTACAGATGGATCGCAGTGACGCAGTTCCAGGCAATGGACGCCCGGCGTGCATTCCCTTGCTGGGACGAACCAGCTCTGAAAGCACGCTTTACCATCAGCATTGCTAGACCTTTTAATATGTCCAGCTTGTCCAATATGAACCGTGTGAGCACCGAGCGTCAGTGAGTATGAGCATTTACGTTGAATTTTGAGATCCTTAATCGTGTTCTTAATTATTATATTGCCAATTAAATCAAGTAAACGTTGGGTTAATTATTCTGTAAATGTATTAGATGAAGTAAAAGAAATAAACTGTTGGATATTTGAAACTATTTGATGTTTACAAGATTTTAAATCTTATGTTTGCAGCAAAACTCTAAATAAATACGTTTGGGACCACTACGCGGAATCATTACCAATGTCGACCTATCTAGTAGCCTTCACAATCACAGACTTCCACAACATGTCGACGAATAACTTTTCTGTCTGGGCGAGAAAGGAAGCTCTACCTTCAGCAGCTTTTGCTTTGGACATTGGACCGAAGATTTTGAAGTTCTTGGAAGACTATTATAAGATCAAGTTCCCTTTGCCGAAGATTGATATGATAGCGCTGCCGGATTTCAAGAATGGTGCCATGGAGAACTGGGGACTGCTTACCTACAGGTAAGTTTTTATTTGTTTCTGTTTTAGTGTCTTTTATTTTTCTATATCTATATAATTGCATTTGGCTAGTTTATTTCGATTTATTTGTCTTCTTTAGGGATTTATGTGACCAAATTATCCTTGCGTAGGTGCCTACTAAAAATTAAAATAATGCTATGTTTTGTACTTTGACTCGCTATTCTAAATGTTCTGGTTTTATTACAAATTTTTGGAAGTTTTCGTCATTTTATCTATCAGGAATCTAAGAGTATACACTAACAATGAAGCATTGTAGATAAACAAGCTATGTAACAGTGAATCAGTGTGTTCAACAACTTTCCATAACATAAACTCACCGAAGAGAGTTTACAACTCGAGATAGATGTAACGTTTCATTAACACCCTGCTCAACTGCTCATCCATCATTTATATCAACCCCAGCGGTAACTATGTTGGGGGTACTCGTATGTTCAAACTGCGGTGTTCGTGACTAATTTTAATTAAATTTGCTGAGAGTTGACAATTGTTTGGGTTTCTGTTCGGTTCGTTTAATTTTATATCATTGGTTTTGTAAATTGGATTCTTAGTTCAGAAATAATTGGTTTTCTGTTTTCATTTAATGTCAATTATTGCTATGTGATGCATGAATTAATTTGTGAAGTCAAAATCTTGCAAATTTAATGAAAAGAATAAAGCAATAACTTTATTTCCCTAGACTTACAAAATAAGCACTTAGACAGGTTTTAGATAAGGCTACTGCCTCGACATAGAATATGGAATTAAACGAATTCTTAAAACAAAATTTAGGATTAGAAGCTTTAAGACTACATCTTGATTTGACTAGTTATGACTAAATCGTTTTCTGACTAAATCTCTAATGACCACATCACGTTAGAACTACCTACATAGCGTTAGGACTAGATCGCCATAATGCCTGCTATCCTAAGCTTTAACAACGCCTTTTGCAGAGAAATAGCAATGCTGTACGAGGCAGGAGTCTCAGCGACATTCGACAAGGTGCATGTCGCGCAAGTGGTGGCTCACGAGATCGCGCACCAGTGGTTCGGCAACTTGGTGACGCCGGCGTGGTGGCGCGACTTGTGGCTCAACGAGGGGTTTGCGACTTATGTGGAATATGTCGCTGTTGATGCTGTAAGTTGTATTATTAAAGCAATCTTTTACATGAGATCCAAATCTGAGGGCTTACCTATCAGCACTCATGCGTCTACCGAATAACGTAGGTTGCTTGAGATATTTCCATATCGTTATACTCTGCACCTAAGCTAGACTTAGCATTTAACTTTTACTAACCTTTCCGTTATAAAGATGTATTTATTATTTACCTTACGAGCATAGCACAGATTGTAAACATAATAAACCATAATACGTTATGTTTTGAGCATCTATTTTGTAAAACTTCGAATATATAGTCGGTTTGGACAATAGTGAGCGTGCGCTGAATGACTTCCATTTTTCCAAAATAATTAAGAGTTTATAGAGTTTTACTTGTCCTGTCCTACAGTAAAGCTATCTATTATCAAAGATTATTATTTTTCATTTATTATGTGTATAAGATGACATATAGCAAATTATTTGACCAAATACTCGTACCTTCCAGGTGAAAAAGTCGTGGAACATCACAGAGATCTGCATCCTAGACCAGGTGCACAACGTATTCCAGTTGGATGCTCTGAACTCCTCTCATCAGCTCTCTGTCGACGTCAGTGCCTCTGAGGAAACTGATGCCATCTTTGACAAGATATCTTATGGCAAAGGTAAGATTTTTAACAATAGTGAGATCTATTTATCCTGCTATAGCATACAATATATACCAAAAACTACTTATTTATTAACAAACCACCAGAAGATGCAGAGATAGGTAGACTTTGTCCTACATAAGAAACCGAAAGGAAAAAACTCAATACTAAATTGTCCGAATTTTCAAATAAATATTATACTAATATATTATATTAATATTTACCTGAAAACCTTAAATGGTTAATTATGACTAGCATCAAATATCAAAGCGCTTTATTTCCTTTATACTATAAATTAATCAAGGAATCTTGGACACGTCATGAATTTCAAATTGCGTTAGTAAATTTAGGAAATAGAGTGATCTTTTTGATTTTTAGTTCACTGAGTGTAGTGTAGCTTTTGAGGTATAGTATAGAAGCGAACCAGAAGCCTTGTAAGATTGTTAGTTTTCAAGTTGGAGCAAATCTCGTCCCAAGCTTTTTTATCGTCTAGCTAGATAATGTGATATTTCTTAATAAACCTTTTTACAATGGATATGTTTGACAATGTGTTTGAAATAATTAAATTCAAACATCATCTACATCATCATAATTCATCTGTTACAGGGTCAGCCCTTCTAAGAATGCTGAACCACATCCTGACCGACTCAGTGTTCAACTCCGGAGTCACAAACTACCTGAACTCCAAGATGTATGGGAACGCAGAACAGAAGGACCTATGGAGTGCCCTGACAATCGCAGCCAGAAAGAAAGGAGACTTTGATGCTAACGTGGCTGTGGTTATGGACTCTTGGACTCTACAGACTGGGTTTCCTGTTCTGACTGTTTCTAGGAACTATAAGGATGGATCTGTTACTTTCAGTCAGGTACGAGTATCATTGTTTCTAACTAGCTTTTACTTGCAGCTTTGCACGCCTTTTTTAGTACAAAAGTATCCTATAGCTTTTGGTCTTATTCTAGTTCTAGGAAGTTAGGTAATAATGCCTATGTTAGTTTCTACCTGGTCCATTAGTATAGTTCAAAAATCCACGCAAACTTTTTCTCCTTTAAAATATTATTATGATAATCTACAAAACTAAAACATGTTAAATAACTATGATTTATATCATAATCTGGACGCACCTTAAAAATATGAACATTTCTGAGTGGGGCTTTCATTAAAAACATTTGTTTCGTTTTCTTTTCACTAGATGGCATTACTAGTATTGAATTCAGAGTTACCTGAGTATTAGTATTGATAAATACGATATAATCTGGATTAAGATTATCAAGCCTAAATAATATTATTTATCAGCAAGACGCCATTTTGGTAATTACCTTTATCAATCCGAATAATTACATTGTAAAGTAAAAATCTAAATCGTAAACTAATTCTATTGAGGTCTTTATGATAATGATAGGAATGCGTATATTTCAGACAAACAAGTATAATATTGCGATGATAATAAAAATTGAAACAATTAATCGTAATTGTGTGTACGATATGCAGATATTTGTTCCGGGTGTTCTGGTTGTTTTCAATGTATAATAAAAAAATATCTATCTATGTAATGTATTGTATTATGTATATCAGTTATCTAGTACCCATAACACAAGCTCTGCTTACCATGGGGCTAGATAATAATATCTGATGGTTTAGTTTCGTGCTATTCGAGACATTCATAATTATTACTGGTCGTTATGTCAACTCACCCTGTTTAATCGTCAGTTTGTCAATGATGACCAATTGACACTAAAAATATTATGAATGAGGTTACTACTATGCCAAGAAGTGATTTGAACCAATAGTCGGATAGATATATTTCATGAATCGATCCACTTCATCTTTACCTTTGGATCTATGATATTGCTCGTTTCTGCCGCACTAGTTTATGGGGAAAAGTAGCCTGCGTAGGTACTATTCCACGTCTAGATCTACAACTATTAAACATTTCAGCTCGATTAGTTCAGTCTCAGACGTGAAGAAGTAACAAAAATACATACATCCTTTTATCCATCCAATCTTTCTCATCACATCACTTGTCTGGTGTCTGGTTATATGTTATATTAACCTTACATTAATGATTATTATTAAATAACTACGATAGTTTTTATCGTTTACGAATAAAAATATAAATTCCAGGAGCGATTTGTCTTGATAAACGACACAGACTCAGCCAAGAACTCGCCAGTCTGGTGGATCCCGGTGTCGTATACCACGGCGTCTGTGATGAACTTCGAGTCGACACAGCCTCGGCTGTGGGTGACGGAGCCCAAGGTAGCAGGGAATGTGACGGTGAGGGCAAACGACTGGTTCCTGGCGAATATACAGCAGACAGGTGAACACATTTTTTATTAATGTCAAGGGGGTAACAAAGTTTTTTAGAGACCGTGACTCGGTAAACGTAGGACGCACTCCGACCAGGTGGGATGAAAACCCTTATACAAATAAAATATGTTCTATAACATAATGCCCTAAAGCGTCTCGATTCTGTATGAAAATAACGATTGTTTTGATGATTTATTCTAAAGTGGATATCTCAGAAACCTGACGCTAAGGTCTATTCATGGTATCGGACATATGTATTTTGTTGGCATAAGTGTCATCTTTCCAAAAGTTGAAAGTTATATAACGCAAATTAAAAAAAGAACCAATTGATCAATCATCGTCATCAACCTATAATACAGTCCATCGCTGAACATAGGTCTCCCCTAACGAGCGCCATAGCACATAGCGCGAGTGGTGGATTTTAATGCTATAATCTTCAAAACCCAGATCAAGAAGGTTGGCTTTGGCAAAGCGAGGTTTATAAAAAAACGTTATGATGATATCCTCTTTGTCGAATTTCGGTCCTGCGACCGGTGACAGCCGAAAACGACACCAACCATAAAGCGAACTCAAAATTTAAAAATAATAATAGTCATGTTGTCTAATCCTACAGATAAAGGTAATCTTATCAAAGTTAATGATCTGCAAAATCTCCTAAATTACTGATGAAGTAATTATTCTCGATATTATCCCTAATTACTGTTAGGCCCTATGTCTGTATTATCAAAATTGCTACGTGACATTATTGTGGTCACGCGCTAAATTGACGTCAACATTGGAATGGATTACAAAATATTACGTAACTAATAAAAAAATTGGCCTAGATTAGGTAGGAGTATTTATCTCAATATCAATCAATATCTACGCTGGGTTCGAAAAAAGCAACCCAAAGTTATGAATTCTCAATCAATTGATTTAGCAACCGTAACTTCACGACATAGTATTCGTATAAAACAAGGTCGCTTCCCGCTGTCTGTCTGTCCCTATACATGCTTAGATCTTTAAAACGACGCAACGGATTTTGATGCGGTTTAATAGATAGAGTAATTCAATAGGAACGTTTATAAACTATTTGGCACATAGATTTCCACGCGACTGAAGCCGCGGGGCGCAGCTAGTACCTGATATCCAAAAAGATCTGAGTTCAAGTTTAAAAAGATATTGTTGCGTATTTGTAGGAAGTTCTAAGTTATCATTTCAAGACCTACCCGCTGATTCATGAATAAAGCAGTCAGATTCGATCCGCAACTTGTGTTTCCTCTAAATATCTCTCTGGTATGACAATTTTCAGGATTCTACCGAGTAAACTACGATCAGAGAAACTGGAGGCTACTGATCAAAGTTCTGAAAGACCCCAACCAGTTCCAAGAGATCCATGTCATCAACCGAGCGCAGATGATAGATGATGCTATGAACTTAGCCCTTACAGGACGGCTGGACTATAGGATTGCTTTAGATGTGACCAGTTATTTAGCCCATGAGAGGAGTTACGTGCCTTGGAAGGCTGGGCTTTCTGCTTTGGGGTATATTGATACGATGCTGTCGAAGGGTGCGCATTATTTGGAGTATGGGGTGAGTCAAATAGCCTACTTCAATCTTTTTGTTTTTTACTTCCACACTTAGTACCTATTGTTACGCTCTGCTTGGGTACCATTGAGTTTCTTATGATACTATGACCTACTAATGTACAGAATGATGCAATCAATTAATATGAATATGAATAATTGTCTCTTTCTTAGAACTTTATGATTGTTTTTAGAACTTTCGCCCGGACTTTTATCTTTTATTGATATGTATAATAAGTTCTAGAAAAATTGTGAGAGTTATTAAATTTGTCAACAGATGTCGCTAGCAGTGAAAAATTAAACGATTCACACATTATCAAGTTTAAATCAAATCGATAGATGTCGCCATTAGTCCATTACTAAAAAATATTTTTTTATCTTTTTACACAGTTAAATCCTATCAGGAACTATTATTATAAAGAAAAAAAATATGTAACCTGTCTATTTTTTTCTTTTCTGAACGCTGATATTTAAATATGTTAAAGTTTTATTTTTTGTAAGCTTTTTGGTAACTATTTTTTTTGTATTTGTATTTTATTTGTAAACAACGCTAAGAGGCGACGTTGAAGGCCCAGGATGAGATGGTGTGACGAGCTCGAGGCACATCTTCCATCATGGCCTGTTGTAGCGTTGGATCGCGAGGAGTGGAAGGAGAAAAGGGAGGCCTTTGCCCAGCAGTGGGACAATAGTAGCTAAATTTTTTTTTGTATTGTATTGTAATATATTCTACGATTCTTCCAGCGTTACGTTCTCCGCCTTCTGAAGGGAGCGGTGAAGGAGGTTGGATGGGAGATATCCGCGAACGAGACCGTCATCCGAGCGCAGCAACGTGTAGACCTCCTTGCTTCAGCCTGCCATTTCGAACACGTCGACTGTCTTGAGAACGCAGTCCGGATGTACACTAACTGGATGATCGCACCTAACCCGGATGCTAATAATGAGTAAGATATTAAATTATATAGAAATCGAAATATAAAATGTTTATTTTGTTTGTTTATTGACAAACTCTGTGGGCGAAGGTCTGCCTGTGACGTAGGAGGTTGCGGGTTCGATTCCCGCCTCGGGACAATTGTATCTACGATCTGCAAATTTTTTCCGGGTGTTCTGGTAATATAATTAATAGTACTAGTCTATCTGTCACTTAGACTATCTGTCTAAGTGACAGACGGACCGACTCTCTCGTCATAAGAAGCTTATGTATAACAAAAGATACCACATATTTTGTTATACAAAAGCTTCATAAGAACCCTTGCCAAAGAAAAGAAGTCAAGTCATATGAACCCAATTATAATGGTGTTTAAAATATTTCAGGATCGACGTAGACGTCCGCGGTATAGTGTACTGCGTCGGCGTGCGCGCAGGCGGCCTGCGAGAGTGGCAGTTCGCGCACGCGCGTCTCAGGAACGCCTCGCCCTCGGAGCGGCATCGGCTGCTGTCAGTACTGGGCTGTACCACCGCGCCGCATCTGTTGCACAGGTTGGTTCTTGTGTGGAGATCGCGACTCGGCAAACGTAGTGTCGGACGCCCTCCAGCCAGGTGGGATGACGACTTGCGAAAGACTGCAGGCAGATGCTGGATGCGGCAAGCTGAACACAGGGCGCTATGACGCTCATTGGGGGAGGCCTATGACTATTAGGTTGATGATGATGATGATGATATAGAAAACACTTTATTGACGAACTCTGTGCGGTGGGTGAAGGTTCGCCTGCGACGCAGGAGATTGCGGGTCCGATTCCCGAATCTTGACAATTTAACTGGACAAGTCCGTACGATCTGCAGATGTTGCGGGTATTCTGGTCGTCATCTATGTATAATAAAAAAATATCTATCTCAGAAATTTATTGTATTAAGCATTTCTCGAAGTTTTTCTTCGATTTCTGTGAATCGTGACTGGAGTGACTATAGCTATTGTACATTCAAGGTTCATCGGTATGAACACAGAAAATAACAAACAAATAATAGTCAGGGACAGGGACGACTAACTACTCGTACCTACCTGTAATAGTATGCATATAACAATACTATATAAACGAATGAGATATATATATATAGTATTTACAATTGAAACGATTTAGCCAACTGCATACTGTTGCAAACAAACGGTTCATATAGGTAAATTCCCTTTGTTAATAAACTGTACTTTTTCATCAGATATCTGGAGCAATCACTCCGCAACGACAGCGGTATCCGCAAGCAAGACATCGTGCGAGTGTTCTCAGCCGTCGCCGGCACGTCTATCGGACAGCCTATCGCTTTCAACTTCCTGCGCGCCAACTGGAGCAGGCTGAGGAACTTGTAAGTAAACATCTAATACTATAATACTCAATAATTAACAAAGCAAGACATCGTGCGAGTCTTCTCAGCCATCGCCGGCACGTCTATCGGACAGCTCATCGCATTCAACTTCCTTTACGTTTACCGCGAGTCGTGGTCTCCACTCAAGAATACGTTTACCCCAGCGGTTGTCGGTTCTTCGCGAGATATGGCCGGCACACTGCCATTTCAGCTTGCCAATAATAAATTAGTAGTCCTAATAATAGAGAGAGAGAGACGTTTTTAATCCAATTATAATTAAAATACTAGAACTTTGTGATACATCGTCCGCTACATCTCCACTTTCCATCAAGTGAGATTGTGGTCAAACGAAGGTCTGTTGATAATTTAAACACTACAAGCTGAAGAAAGGGCGCTATGGCGCTCATTGGGGGATGCCTATGTCCAGCAGTGGACTATCATAGGCTGATGATGATGATGATGACAATTTAAAACGTTTGTTTTCGTTTTCCTATAGGCTAAGAAATGAGTGCAACATCGTTGTTAATGACTAATGTTTGAAGATAGCGTTGATCAATCTTTAGAATTAATTTTAGTGATTAATTTATGATGCATCAAGACCATTTAATGATTCATTCGATATTGTCAAAAACAACATTCTTTAAGTGACGCATGGAAAGTACTTGTCCGTGTGGAAATGAGATCATAATTTGTTATAGAAAAGGGAATTCTTGGTTATCTATATAGTGATTATCGTAATTGATATTGGTGGACGAAAGATAATGAATTTGGTGAACTTAGTTCGTGCCAAAGTACAATTATTACTTCGTTTTCGTCTAGCGCAAACATTGTTCTATGTTAAAAATAGGACAACCATTTTATTTAAATTTACGATAACCATGATTGTTAACGTAGAAAAATATTGTCATAGAATTGTTTGCTTTATACCAATGTGCAAATATAATTGTATGGCTCACTGAGTACCCATTTTATTTTGTTAATTTATTTGGGAAAAATATATTTATTATGAACTAGACACAAACAATACCTAAAAACAGCAAAGTTTCTACCAATAACTGACACATTAATAGAGACAGACAATTCAGAGCTCAATATAAAAAAATAAATAAAAATAAAAAGTATTTATTTCAAGCATTTACACTCGTATTAGAAAATAAACAAGAGAATCTTAAAAACTAAAAGGATAGCTGGGCAGGTGGCGTTCACAACAGTGCCTGGTGTACGGGCAGTCCACCCTCCCAGCTATCATTGCGAGAACGGTATTGGAGCTGGCCTGCAACCTGCGCACCAGGGATTAATAATATTAATAATAAAAATAAATAAATAAAATAAAAATAAAAACAGCTTTATTGTTCCAAAACACTAATTTTAACAGTATTAATATAAGAACTTAAGTATAACTACTATTCCTTTTTACATAAACAAACTTTCTAAATTACTTATATACTAACTTATTTACTTAGGTAGTGTTAGGACCGCCTGGAGCGGTGAAAGCCTCCTCCAAGGTACTCGGTTTTTAGCTTTCTCTGTTGTTTCATATGTTTTCTTGTATTTTTATTTCTAATATACTAAAAACTATAAAGTTAACCATTTGTACATTTTCTGTTTTTAACGCCTTTTTTTTTTTTTTTCGCCGTAATAGCATACGTAGCACCTCTATCTTCGATATGGTATCCTTTTCTTCTTATCTCTGAAATCCATTAAATGTTGAAATATGGGTGTAAATAATATTAATATGATACTAAAAATAATTACATATGTATAACAAAGTACAATTACTCTAACAAAACAAGATGGGAAGGAAAAAAAAATGCATATAAACATGAAGCTAAAAGTCAAAACAAATACAGAGGAACAACACTGATTGATAATATGGTTGGTAATGTAAATGAAAGTCAGATATAAAAACCTACTTAATGTCGTCAATGAAAATATCTATCTATGTAATGTATTGTATTATCTATATCAGTTATCTAGTACCCATAACACAAGCTCTGCTTACCATGGGGCTAGATAATGCTGTGTGAATTGTCCAGCATTATTTATTATTATTTAAAATTCAATTATGTTCTGCCATGTTTATGGCATGCAACATTTTAAATTAAAACACTATAATACAATTAAAATAAAATAACTAATTAAATAATAATATTAAGTTATAGTATTAATTCTATATTTTCATTGTGTTGATCTTTCAATTTTCTTTGTATGTTGTGGCCTTGGTACTAGAATATTTTTATGCATTTTTTTTTGTTATTTTTTTCAGTGTGGGATCACTCTCTACTTTGAACTTGCTGTTGAAAGTGGTGACGAGAAGAATGAATCAACAACATGAATACGATGAGGTAAATTAAATCGTATCCCAAAAAGCTATGAACTATGTATTTGTGCCCATCGCTTTGATCCGCGCTTATAATCCTTTTAGCATTGAAAAGAACCAAACCATCACCTGTCAAATTTTTATAAGACACTTAGCTTTTTGATTTTGAAAAGGTCGCAAACAAACAAACTTGCAGATAGGGTGAAATGATCTGCGCGAATCTCAGTCTTTGGCGGATTCGATTCCCGTAAAATAAGAGTAAGATTATTTCTTTAATTATTTATTGTACACACAATAATACATAAAAATAACTTAAAATAAATAGGATATGTACATAGGCGACTTTAACTCTGACAACGAGTTTTCTTCCAGATAAACCTTAGGGATTATAGGAGAGGCGATGGAACAGATTGCTTTGCCGGTTCATTTCCGTGAATTAATAAAATACTTATTTCAATTTTGAGTATTATTAAAGTAGGTATTTCAGTTGTCTGATCCAAAAGCTCCGCTTATTGCGGTTCTAGACGATACTGTATATAAAAATGCAATGCAACTCTATTTTCTAAAACTAAACACAAACTTTTGCTTACAGCTATCAAGGTTCGTGCAGGAATCTTGCTCAGACTTCGGTCGCCCAGTCCAGCAAGTCCTAGAGACCGTGGCTGCCAACGTTCAATGGAGAGATCGGAACTACCAACCGATCATCGAGTGGCTGTTGGAACAAGATACCTCCACCAGCAGTACTTATAGCTTATATCCTAGGGATTAAGGTTCACTTTGATATAACTTTGTATAATTTTAAGTATATACTATTTAACGGGTATTTATCATATTTATTCGACTAGTATCTGACTAGTCATAATAATGCAAATAAAACAAATATATATACTTAAATATAATTCAAACATGATGCCTCTACACACACCTATAAATCAGTAGGGATTTTATTACAATTTTAAGATTAAACACAATTTTGTTTCGGATATACTGTAACTATTCAAGTTACCATTCAATGACCGGTTTGTAGGCGAAAATGTGTTAAATTGTAGGTAATTTTACACATTTTTATTTATTTTAGCATAAATAGTAAGAAACCATGTATATGTACATTATTTCGTAAGATATATACTGCAATATGCATATAAAGCTTAGTAAATAAATATTGTAAATACATAATTTTGTAAAGATACAGGATGTGTTGTTACCGGTATCAGACACTTTGGGGGGAGGGGGAATTAATTACTATCTCTATTTTTTCACCCTCCAATGGCAGCTATTATTATTTTTTACCTGCGTTTGAACTAATTAAGCGAATACTGCTCATGTAGAGGTTCTAAAAAAAACGAAAGAGGTCTCATTTAATAGCAAATAATGTAGAAAATAAACTAATAACTTCTTAAATATGAATAAGTTAGGCCTAAAATGGCTGCCATTGAAATATAAAGCGAGAAAAAAAATAGTAATTTGTTGATAAAGTTTACCGCGTCCAAAGTCTTCGACACCAGTGATCAGACAACCTGTATGTAATCTCACTTTTGTCATAATTAAGTTAATGAAAGATAATGCTTACATTATCTATCTAAAATAAAAATCTCAGGTTTTGATTCAAACATTTTGTTTTATTTTCTTTTATAGAAAATATATAATGTTTATTTGCGTTTTAAACTAAAAAATAATACAAATTAGGAACGAATAAAAAGAAATTAACACCGAGAAAACAAATAGGCTACAGGCTCAGCATGAAATGAACGGCACGACAAATCTATTGACACGGGTGCCAATGCAGCGCTGGTTTTCAGCGGCACCATTACACGTGAAAAGCTATGTTCTTAGGAGTTCAAAACTTAGGCGCTTGCTCATAAATTAACGAATTAGCAATGTTTGTCAAAATTAAAAAAAATGTTTGCAAGCTTTTGTCAGATAAAAATAAAATACTAAATAATTAATGTTGGATAATCCACAGCATCATCTAGCTCCAAGCTAAGCAGAGCTTGTGTTATGGGTACCTACTAGATGACTGATTTATACAATACAATACATATATAGTTTTTTTATTATACATAGAAAATACCCAGAACACCCGCAACGAATAATGGTAGATCGTACAAAAATTTGTCCCAAAGCGGCGATCGAACCCGCAACCTCCTGGGTTCAGGCGGACCTTCGCCTGCTGCGCCACTTCGGTCTACCACAATAGTAATCGAAGAAAAACTCCTAGATACTAGACTAACTACTGATAACCTCTTAGCAGAGTTTCGACCAAGGCTTCCAGCCCAAACGGAAGACGTGCTGGGCCCAGGACATTATTATTGTGCACAAGTGTGTGCGCACGCAAACACAGATACACTCTATTCCCTTATTCTCATAATCGAATGGGATGGCAGACTGACACGACCGAGGAAAAGGCAAGAGCGTAGCTGATGATGATGAAAAATAATTATAGGCGCCCGAGCTATTAAATGTAGGTACCTAAAGATAGTTATCACTGAAAAGCAATTATGTACTTGCTATCAAATTATTTAACAGTAGATATGGTTCAAAAGAACTGGTAAATAAATTGTGTACGAGTGTAAAAGTGACGAGTGTAAAAGTGTCTATCATACGAGTTTCAAGGCCAAAATACTTGATTTTACTGGAATAATGATAAGGTTGTGGAAGCTTTACTTATTGCGGGCTAGATGGCGTTGCTTGGTATATTTACGCCCAAATACTGAAACGCAAAAAGTCAAGAATTAGCAAGCTGAAGTGGCAGTGGGCCGGCCATATTTCGCGAAGAACCGACGGCCGCTGGGGCAAACGTGTTCTTGAGTGGAGACCGCGACTCGGTAAACGTAGTGTAGGATGCCCTCCGACCAGGTGGGATGACGACTTGCGAAAGACTGCAGGTAGATGCTGGATGCGGCAAGCTGAAGACAGGTCGCTATGGCGCTCATTGGGGGAGGCCTATGTCCAGCAGTGGACTAATATAGGCTGATGATGATGATGATGACTGAAACGCATCTCAGATTTAAGCACGTCTCAAGTATGTAGTAATTTTTTGTCAGTTTTCAATAAAAATCTGTCAGAAAATCATCACTCGAGTGGGCTTAATTCTGAGTTGCGTTTCAGTATTGGGGGTGATTGTCATGATATGTTATTATTTGCAATATTACGAGTAGTAGAAGATGAAAATATTTCCTGTTGAATCCGTTTTGCCAACTTGCTGGTTTTGGTGTTTTTGAATCTAAAAAGGCTGCGGACACCAAATCCTCATACAAACGTAGTTTTCGTTAATTAATTTGGAAACTACATCCCCGGTTTCAATGACATTTGGTATACATAATTGGATAAAGAATTGCTTTATTGCAAATAAATTTTAGTTTTTCACGAAACTAAAATTTTCCATAGTTTTAGATATAAAGTCAAAGTTTTAAGGTTATTATTATCATTCCATAGGAACTGTTTTATGGAATTAAAAGTAGCCTATATTTTATTCTAGGCCTACTTATACAAAATTTCAGAGAGTAGTTAGGGAGTAGAGTTAGAACTAGTATTTACAATTGAGCTAACTGCAGACTGTTGCAAACAATCTATAGGTAGCTCAACCGATCAATATCAATACCAGTTGGAAGTGTCCCCTAGATGCTGGCTGCATTGCCCCCCTGTACGGCAAACGCAGATATTTTTTTTTAAACTGGAGAGCCTCGGTACCCCACGTACCTTAGGGTCGAGACCTACATATAAAAAAAAAACTTTCTTATTTCGGGTACAGGCAGGTTTCCTTTCTTTTCTTTTTGGTACTGTCCACGATCCTATCCATCCATGGTTGTCTGGTAGAGATCGCTCTTGAGCGATAAGACCGCCAATTGTATCTAGTTTTTTAAGTTTTTATTTTACATTGTCATTTTATACTTAGTGTGCAATAAAGAATTATCTATGCTGTATAGTTCAGCAACGGCAGAGGGCAACTTTTAAAATGTCGCATCCCTTATAGATGGCCCACTCGCACGCTCACTCCGTTCGTTCTCACCAGTTCGATTGATTAGTTCGATCGACGAACTTATGAGATTCTTTACAAACGACCCACTCGTGCCACGGGAAATCATATTTCCCGTGAAACTACTGGCTACAGTGTAGTGTCACTGGAAATTAACTTTTACCCGTAGCACTACCAGTAGTGTCACGGGAAAGTAAAATTTCCCTTGACTCTACTAGTAGTGCCAAGCGGTAGTGCCTAAGAAAAGAAAGGGCAGGTTTCACTAGAAACACACACAGCTTTATATTTGATGGCAAGTATATTTCAGTCGACATGAAACAGCAACATATACGTACGGGCCGGCCGCAGAGATTTGAGAGATGTTCGTAGATTTCTCCGTGGTTCTCCGTGTTCTAGTAATAATGTAAACGTGATAAATACTCGTTGTATCAATACTTATAATTATTATGTGTTCAGATCGCGTATGTTAAGTAAAAAGTATCGTAAAAAGTTAATAAAAAACATAAACTTCGACGCCTGTTCCCGCTATCAGCAGAAATATTTATAAAAAGCTGTATTTACAAACATAATTCCACTCTGTGAGATTGGTTTGAACATGGAGATTTATGATCCTTATTAGGAGCTTTTTTCTATAAAGTCATATTGTAAAGGTCGGTAGGAGTTAAAACACCCATTAATAAAGTATAACGACAATCAGATGATCACAGACCAATTATATCATGATTAGATGAACGACAAGATTCATTGCAAGTTTGAGTTTTACCTAATAAGATTCATATGTTTATTTTCAGAGTAAAATATAAGGATGTACATAATACGCAAAAGAAAGAGAAGAAGAAAGAAAGAAGAGAAGAAGTTCTTCCAAGATAAGAGTGGAATAGCTATAGAGGACACGATGAAGGTTCATACTGAGGATAGAACAGTCATTATATTCGAAGATTTTATTGGTCATAAATTCTGCAAGTTCATCATTTCCAACACTCTTATCATATTGATAAAAATTTCGACTGATTAAAGGATTTGCGATAATGATTCTGATACATTATCTAGTGATTAAATCTAATAGGGTATATTTCAATAATTTGATTACAATAATCCACTTGCGGTGCGGCATTCCGCGATAGTGGATCCGCTTTTACAATTCAAGGTAAGTTTTTCAACATATTTTAGTAGTAGCTTAAGAACCGGAATATGATAGGAGAGAAATAAAAAAACAGCTGATTAGAGTCTGTGCAAAAGAGAAGTCTCTTAGGAAGTGAGGGCGCGCGTGTGCCAATACGCTACTTTTGTTGCGTTAATATGTTAGTACTCATTTCGCTACGAGACTTCTCTTTTTGCACAGACCCAATTATAAACTTGAGCTGTTTGCATAAGCTCAAGTTTGTAATCTTGATATAGTTATTATTCGTCGATTCCTCAGATACAATATTTGATAGCATATACAAGTGTGAGCGAGTCAAAGCTCACGATGACTTGATAAACATGTACCTAAACTAAAAGTTATAATTATAAAAGCTTTATAAAACTTTACGAATCTGCAGTTAAAGAAAAACTTTATTATCTTTGAATTATTTTTACTAAACTATCTATACGTTTTTTCTTATGCTACCAAAATGTCTAAGCTTTGAAGAGCTTTCTAAGCTATGAAATGCCTTTTAATGATTACTGCACTGACCACTCCATCTAAATCGAAATAATAAGTCGTTGAGATGTGAATATGTTATAATTACAACATATGGGTCCTTAATTTTGTATTACCTATGTGCCTGAAATAAACGAGTATTATTATTTCTCATATCTGTTAAGACAATGATCTAAGTCTTGAAGTGCTTTAACCTAATTTAATTGTCTAGCTTTAAGCTCAAGTCTCTCTGTAACTTACTTTATTTTATTTATGTAAGTTGTGGAGTTACTTCAGATGTTATTGTTTTGTTATTGGTTTCGTTTCTTCGTTTGTATTCTTTAAACGATGTTTTTAGTTTATCAGATCAAACAGTTCTTCTAATAATTTTTAAGTTATCATGGCTAAAACGAAAATTGTGTAAGGTATCGATAATTTGATTTAGTTTCAAAACTTATCTGGCCTTTTTATCTTCATGCCGATAATACTTACATTATTTAACAAACTGTATCAAGTTAATAAATCGATAGCGAAGGCTTATGATAAAAGAATGACGTTTTGCCGTAAAATGTAACTAAATGTGGCATTGATATCATAAAAACGGTAGAGATGTTGCAAAAGAGGTAGAGATGACGAATGTTCCAACTACATATGTATGCTTACATAATACTCTAAAAGTATACTGATAAGTACCAGTAAAAACCAAAGTGGTAACTTATTATATTAGAATGCGACCCCTAAAAGGGACGTTAATTGGAGTACAAAAGAAAACAATTCAATAGGCGGTTTTACCCATCGATAAATTTTCAAGATTCCGTCCAGATATTATTTTTATTTAGAAAAGGGTGCACTTGACAATGCAGTCACTGAGAAATAATTATATTGACTTATAGATGGCGACGATGAAGCTCGTCGTGCTCGCAGCAGTATGCGTATGCGCATTCGCATCCATGCCCTTCGAGGACCCGAAGGTTCCGCCCACCAGGAACACCATCTTCGCTGACGAGAAGTTCCAAGGTGGCGTCTTCGAAAACCTCGACGCTATAGAAGCTCTGTCCCGGAACACAGATGCCTCAGCCCGCTTCCGTCTCCCTAACACCACTAGACCTGATCACTATAACATCCTTTGGCAAATCAGTATTACCGATCTCCATATGACCGGTACCGTAGGAATAACGTTCCACGCTACTCAGTCTGAAGTGGATGAGATCGTACTCCATGCCGCTCAAATGGAGATTACTAGTCTTTCTCTCGCGCAAGGAACTACGGCCGTTCCGGTTCAACCTTTTGTAATGGAGACCGAGACTCATTTCCTGAAGGTCCGTCCAGTGACCGGCACTCTTCAGTACAATCCGACCACTCCTGTGTACTACACCCTGTCTATTGAGTTCAATGCACCCCTAAGAACCGACATGTACGGAATCTACCAGAGTTGGTACAGGAACAATCCTGCCAATGCTAACGAACAACCGAGGTATGCTGTTTTGTCTTCCTAAATACATTTTATTTTATTGAAGACATCATAACCGTCCTTGATATCTAATAAAAATGCTCGTTTGTTTTAGTTTTATGGCTTCAACTCAGTTCCAAGCCACTTCAGCTCGCTTCGCGTTCCCTTGCTACGACGAACCTTCCTTCAAGGCTACCTTCGACATCGTTATCAGACGCCCGACTGCTTTCAGCAGTTGGTCTTGCACCAGACGCAATGATACCAGAGCATCTACTATTGTGTAAGTCTACGTTATATTCCAGAAGTTCTAAAGACTTATCCATGTACATATATGTTTACATAATTTTGTTGCGGTACTAGGCTTTAATCGAATAAATTTATTAGCATGCTCTTGTATAAAACCAAATGTATATTATTTCAAAATACATTAACAATGTTTATGGAATATATGTATGTGGAATGTGGCTATAATACTTATTATAATTTTCAGTGGTTTTGAAGAAGATGTGTTCGGAACGACACCTGTCATGTCGACCTATCTCCTGGCGCTTATTGTCGCTGAATACCAACCCTTAACTGTAAATAACCAAAACAATGAATTGATATACGAAGTCATTGCCCGACCAGGTGCTATTACCAGCGGACAGGGTGTCTATGCTTTAGATGTTGGTCAAAAGCTTTTAGCAGAAATGAACGATCACACTGCTAAGAACTTTTATGGTGTGAATTCCAATCTGAAGATGACTCAGGCTGCTATCCCCGACTTCTCGGCTGGTGCTATGGAAAACTGGGGTCTTCTTACTTACAGGTAATAAACAATTTTATAAAAAATAAAACAACTAGTTTGAGGGTAGATGGTGCTGTGTCAACAGCATCATCTAGCCTCAAACTAGGCAGAGCTTGACTTACATAATGGGTACTAGATAAAAACGAATAAGGATGATAATTGTAATTTTATTTATTTCAGGGAGGCATACCTCATGTACGATGAACAGCACACTAACAGCAACACCAAGCAGCTTATTGCTTACATCCTGTCTCACGAGATTGCTCACATGTGGTTCGGAAACCTGGTTACTTGCGACTGGTGGGACGTCTTGTGGTTGAACGAAGGCTTTGCTAGATACTACCAGTATTTCTTGACTGACTGGGTGATTATTTAATACATATTTTGACTTTTTTCTTATTTGAATGTATCTACGAGTATATCTGTTATTCTACAATTATTTTTACCTTTAGATCAGTTGAGCTTTCTCTAGATTGTTTGCTACAGACTGTTGTTAGATTAACTATTTCAAGTGTTCAAATACTTCTTCTAATTTATTTATTTGATTGTTCTATTTGTTGCATATAGTCGAGAATAGTGTGATTCAAAGCAATATTTGAAGTTGTATCCTGTAAAGTATCCTCTCTCAAAAGGTTGAAGACTACATGGGCTTTGAAACCCGTTTTATCGTCGAGCAAGTACACACCAGTCTCCTCAGTGACTCCGCCAACAACCCTCATCCACTCTCAACCATCAACATCGGAAGTCCTGCTGCAGTCAGCGCCATGTTCTCTACTCTCTCCTACAACAAGGGTGCTGCTATTATCAGACAGACTGAGCATCTCCTCGGATTTGATGTCCACAGAGAAGGATTGAGGAACTATCTTAACAACAAGTAAATATATTCTACTATTGATACAGAAATTGAATAACAAATCGTATAAGTATTTATACGATTTGTGCATGTCCATAGCATTATCAGTAGAAAAGTTGTAAATTTCCTTTGTTATTCTACATATTATGACGACCGATGTGGCGCGGCGGGCGAAGGTCCACCTGCGACGCAGGAGGTTGCGGGTTCGATTCCAGCCTCGGAACAATTGTGTGTACGATCTGCAGATATTTGTTCCGGGTGTTCTGGTCGTTTTCTATGTATAATAAAAAAAATATCTATCTATGTAATGTATTGTATTATGTATATCAGTTATCTAGTACCCATAACACAAGCTCTGCTTACCATGGGGCTAGATAATGCTATGTGAATTGTCCAGCATTATTTATTATTATTTATTTATAACAACGACAGACAGTCGCACATATTTATTTAATTCACAGTTCCATATCTACAAAACAACGTTCTCTTTAGTGTTCACTTAGTGACTCCACATCCGATGTCTATAAGTGTTTATTGCTTTTCCAGGGAATTCGAAACCGCTCTACCCATCGATCTTTTCGAGGAGCTCCAAAACGTTGCTGTCCTCCGCGGTGCCATTTCTGAATATGGATCTGATTTCTCTGTGATCGACTACTACAACTCCTGGACCGAGCAGCCTGGTCACCCCGTTCTGAATGTGCAAGTCAACCACCAAACTGGAGAGATGACCATCTACCAGGTAAACACATGGACAACAATATTTTCATACAGGTTTAACTTCTTATTTAGCATTATAATCAGTCTTTTTGATCCTCTAATCGTGTTAAGCAACTAAAAGTTTTTCTGTAACTTCTGTTTTATTTTGCAGCGCCGTTTTAACATCAACACAGGCTACTCGCTGACCAATAACAACAACTACATCGTACCTATCAACTTCGCCACCGCTAGCAACCCTGACTTCAACAACACCAAGCCAACTCACATCCTCAGGAAATCAATCACCAGCATCCCTCGAGGCACCCAGGGAGATGAGTGGGTTATCTTGAACATACAACAGACCGGTCAGTTGCATAATATTCTTTATTAACAACTCTGTACATAGTTCTAATATGTTTGATTGTAATTTTCTTGGTTAATGAGAGCTCTTAGCTAATTGTACTTCATAATCCATGGTTTTTGGTCTAATATAGAGGAATATTGTCACAGTATCAAGGAATATTGTCAGTAACGTTGTTTTAAAATAACTAGATCAAATCATTATTGGAGGGGCTTGATATCCTGTGTTATTTGTCTAGCTCATTATTTATTCATTAAAAATACTGCTGATTTAAAATAAATTTGATTTTATAGGCTTCTACCGCGTGAATTATGATGACTACACCTGGGACCTAATCCTTATGGCTTTGAGAGGACCGGCCAGAACTCAGATCGATGAATACAATAGAGCACAGGTATTTCTTGACCAACAATGAAATTTTTAAGTACTAGATTTAGGCGTTGCTTTGTGGAATCCATGGAAAACTATAAGGATGAAAAGACTAAGTAACAATACCGCGCTAAACTTTCTGTGATTAGATCCGATGCAGTTAATCAGTAATATTTATTTACATAAGACATGTTACATAATACATTGGTGGAATAAAACAGTAGAGCTGCATATCTCGCCCACGTGAACCACGCAGGCACGTGAATATAAAAATCAATAAAATAAAATTAAATGTCGTTAATAAAATAAACGCAAATAAATAATTTGTAGTTGGTGGGGTTTTCTCCTACAAAGTAGTTTGCACAAAGAATTAATGAATGACACAATATATCAAAATATAAGAAACAATATCAAAGTTTGTCATCAACTTTAGTTTTTCTACGAGACATCATTAGGACACCACAATACTTGACTTTGACACTGATCACACCACACACACCAAGCAACAACGACAGAGTCCCTATCTTACAATTATTTTGAGTATAAGATTATTCTACAACTTCAGTTTTATCTGTTAGATTGTCAATGACGTCTTCTCCTTCGCGCGCTCTGGGCTGATGACCTACCAGAGAGCATTCCAACTGCTGTCTTGGCTTGAGTTCGAGACTGACTACGCTCCGTGGGTGGCTGCCATCACTGGCTTCAATTGGGTCAGGAATAGGTTGGCCCACAACGCGGTTCAACTGGAAGAGCTTTCTGTGAGTACCTACCTTTTTATGTTGGCCGGTTTTGTCCTACTGTAGGATAAATGTATACAAATTTATCATGCTTGTATTCGTGAGAATATCATGAGTTTGTTTAAAATTACTGTGACATTGCAGTCATATGGCATTTTAAAATGTTATAATTAATCAAAGTTACAGTTATTAGGCGTGTTAATATAACAGAAAAACAAAGTTTACTTTGCAATAGTTGTAATTGTTTTTTTCTGTTATAGTTCCGTATTTAAAATTCGTAAATAAACATGAAAAAAATTTTTGCAATTAAAAACTTCTCAATACAGATTTGCAATATCTTTTTACCTTTGTTTCAAGTTCAGCTTTTTGTTTTTATTTATTTACCAACCTAAAATAATTTACAAAAAAGCTTACTAATATCACTAAGAAAACCACAAAGGTTTGTATAGGAGTGTTATTAGCGAGTCAGCTGAGTAACTAATCACATAGCTTTGACAAAATTATGCTAAGCTTATTTTCTAAGTAAGGGTGATGTTATCATCATCATCATCATCAGCCTATAGCAGTCCACTGCTGGACATAGTCCTAGCTGAAGACAGGGTGCTATGGCGCTCATTAGGGAATGAGCGCCATAGCGCCCTGTCTTCAGCTTACCGCATCCAGCATCTGCCTGCAGTCCTTCGCAGGTCATCATCCCACCTGGTCGGAGGGCGTCCTACACTACGTAGTGTGAGTCTTTTAGTGCTATTATCACTAAGTCTTAAATTTTATGTTTTCTACAGCAATTGATCCGTAGCTGGTCGGCCCTTGCAATTGGTCAGCTGACCTACCTTCCGACCGCCAACGAAGACTTCATGGTCTCATACCTACGCTACCAACTGGCTACCCACCTCTGCGCCATCAACACCCGTACTTGTCGCGACAGCGCTAACGTTCAGTTCAGAGGTTTAATTGACCAGAACATAGAGTGAGTACCTTGTATATAATATATTATAACTATCTGCGCCTCGAAGCTTCGCCCGCGTGGAAATCTATGTGTCAAATGGTTTATAAACGTTCCTCTTGAGTCACTCCATCTATTAAAGAAATAGCGTCAAAATCAGTTGCGTTGTTTTAACGATCTAAGTCATCATACATAGGGACAGACAGACAGCGGGAGGTGACTTTGTTTTATACTATGTGATTTATATGATGATTACTAAGTCATTTGACTTACGCAACGCTTGTCCTGTACGGTAACTTGTGTTCTTAATAATATAGATAGATAGATAGAAAACATTTTATCATACCACACAAAAGAGAAAACAATACAGGAATAAACAATAGAAAAAAGGAAGTATAACGGGCGGCCTTATCGCCAAGAGTGATCTCTTCCAGGCAACTGGACATGAAGATTATAGGCAGTGGCACTTTAATAAATAGATAGATAGATAGACAATACTTTTATTGCACACTTAAAACAAACAATGTAAAAAAAAAAAAAAAAAAAAAAATAATAGTATATGTATAGATAAAAAAGAAAACAAATACTGACACTTCATACCTTACTACATTAATAAATAAGTGTGATTAGTCCAGCATTATTTATTTATTTATTGGTTTCTAGAGTACCTGTGGACAGCCGCAACTGGGTGTACTGTAACGGACTGCGCGAGGGTACGGAGGCTGACTTCACCGCCATGTGGAACAGGTTCCTGACTCACAACGTGTACACTGAGAAGATTCTACTCCTCTCTTCTCTCGGCTGCACTCCTCACCAGAACTCTTTGACCACGTATGTATTTACTTGCTGCGCCCCGCGGTATCACCCGCGTGGTGATAGATATTTTGGATAATATACTATATATCATTATGAATTGTAGCCTATGTGTTATTCTGATATGTAAGCTATATTATTGTGAAGCTTCATCAGAATCCATTCGTAGTTTTTGCGTAAAAGAGCAACAAACATACTTACATACACATAATACCTCACAAACTTTCGCGTTTATAATATTAGTAGGATAATTAATTGTTTTGTTTCAGTTTCCTCAACGCTATCGTTCAGGAGAACTACATCATCCGCCCGCAAGACTACACCAGCGCCTTCAACGGTGCAGTCTCTGGCAACGAGGCCAACACTAACATCGTCTTCCAGTACATCCAGAATAATCTAGCTACAGTCTCTAATGCGTAAGTCTTTCCTGAGTTGGTACAGAAACAAAAATAGTCGGTCTTAGGTCGGTGCATCCCTATTAAGTAACATTTTATAAGAGTATAACGCGTCCACTTGACTCCACATTATAAAACATCATCAGCCTATGATAGTCTACTGCTAGACATAGACCTCCCCCAATGAGTGCCATAGCGTCTTCAGCTTGATGCAACCAGCATCAAACCTTCGCAGGTCGTCATCCCACCTGGCCCGAGGGCGTCCTAAGCAAAACATGTTAAATATACATATATTTATAATTAATTTTGTTTTTTAATCTGGACGCTACTATATACGAAATTTCCCTTGACGTCTATGTTTGCCATCGTTTCATGTCACTTTGGCATCAAACCGACTTACAGTTGTTCGTTCGATGATGATCATCTTTATTTTAATTAAACAATCAATGGTCAGATCTCTTGTTAACGTCATTTCGGCAAGATGAACTATTTGTTAGATTTGATCATTGACTTTTTTATCAGCATACAAAAACTTATTAAACTTATCCAGTGTTTTCTTTCAATCAAGGTATTTGACCTTGGTTGAAAGAAAACACTGGAAACAGAATACGAACGAAGCAAGCTGTTTGAATACACATAAAGGTATATGTTGATGTATTGTGTTTATTTTCAGGTTTGGTTCTCCTATCACTCCTCTGTCATACGTCTCAGCCAGATTGAGAACTCAAGCAGATATCCTTGCGGTAAGTTGTAATCAAGTCATAATATATTTCCATATAACCAATATACTTTTATAATCATATTAGAAGATTTGTGCACGGCAAGTAAATTTTTATAAACAGAGTTTTACACGATCTACATATAAAATTAATTTTAACATTGCAAACATTCAACAGTCAAAACATTTACTGTTGAATGTAGAGTCCGCGCCACCACTGAAGTCGATAGACACGGCGCTGCTTTCGCAGAACAAAATGCTGTTGTTTAGTTCCCGCTTTTGCCGTAAGACTTCAGTGGTGGCAAGCACTCTATGTATATATGTACATATATACCTTAACCCATTGCAGCATTTTTTTATTTCAATAGAAGAATGAATAACGGAGGATTCAAAATTAGTCGTTAAAATCATTATGTTGACCTTATTTTTTATCTTCCAGTTCCAAACATGGGCCAACAACACCGCCGCCGCATTGGGAACTTCTTACACATCCGTCTACAACGGTGCCCAGAACTCTATCGACAACTTGGACTGGGCCAGCGAGACTGAGAGCGACTTTGCAGCTTTCTTCCAAAACGGCCCCGCACCCGTCGTTTTGACCACTGCTGCCCCAGTCGTGCCCATTCAGGTCACCACGTTACCTACACCTGTTCTGAACGAGCCCGTCACTCCGGACCTTCAGCTACCAGCAACCGATGCTGCCGTCACCACTTACTTATCAATGCTTATCATCGCATTGGCTGTTATTGTTAACGTTATTGTTTAATTAGTTGTTATTTAAGGTGCTGTATGAAATATAGCAGATATAATAGAGCCAGTTTTAAGTCTCCAAGTGCCTTTATCCACCGATCCGATGTAAATAGGCCTTAATTTATTGAATAAAAATTAATTTGTAGACTGTGTATTTTGATTCCTGCCATTAATAGCTAAATAAATAATAAATATGAAATAAATTAGTATTTTGTGCATGTGGCCCATGAGTGTCCTGACTTTCTTGCAAAATTATACACTTTGTGGTCAGTTTTGTTGCTCATATTAATAATATGAGCTGATCGAATAAAATTTCATTTATTTTGATTTATTATATATATTGTTGAATTTTCGATTTAGGCCATGATAGCCATTTTCCCATGTTACCAAGATTCGTTCTTCGCCATTAATTTTTTACCCAACAAAGAGGCTTTATGATTACTAAACTTTTGCACTCCCAAACAATATAAGCATCGGATTTATTTATTAGGATTGAGGGTACCTTGCAAAAACATTTAAACTTAAACCAGTAGAAGAATGTTCCATTCTATAAGTTTTACTTTATACCTACTTTGGTACCAAATATGTTAAAACCGAAACTTAATTTAGTCGATTAGCTAGTTTTTATCACACAACTACAATATCTGCGATAATTTCGCTTACAACATTATCTTAATCATTCCGAATTTCATAGTTATAATGATGTAGGTATTGATATTGGCCAGATAAGAAAATGTGTTTAGTGATATATTCAACGTCGGGTCACCTTTTCTTTTAATCTAGTGAACAACCAGCTCGACGATGGTAAGTAGTTTTATAATCTTCAATATGAAATAGCTACACACAAACAATGAAACAAACGTAAATTAAGTGACCGACCTACGTCATTCTTGAATTCAATACAGTTTTTGAAATACACAAATTACATAATGGTTATTTCCAGGCTGGTCGGTGGTTGAACCTCATTTTGGGGGTAGCCCTTATCCAGGGCATATTTACCCTGACTCCTATACCTCAAGACCTGGAGGAGGAATGGGAATCGTTCTACCAGCGGATTGAAGACACAGACTTCCGCCTCCCTACCAACACAAGGCCAAGGCACTACGAGGTCACCCTGGTGCCATACTTCGACAACCCCCCCACTGGAGTCTCACCCTTCACCTTCACGGGAGAAGTGAACATCTATTTATCAGCAACGGAGCAGAATGTGAACGAAATAGTCCTCCACTGCAATGACATGACTATTGAATTCCTCAGCGTCACATACATGTATGATCAGACAACCGTGATTATGCATCGACCTAACCAAGTGTGGACCTGTGACCCAAATACTAACTTCATGAGGGTGGCTGTTGATACTTTGAACATTAACCAGGTGTATACTCTAACGGCCAGGTTTTCAGGAAATCTTCAGGATAATATGAGAGGTTTTTACAAGAGTTGGTACCGAGATAGCAGCAATAACATCAGGTAAGCAAAACAAATTGCAATACGCCGCTAGAAACACATTTGAAATACGTATACATTATGTACATTTTGGTTTATGTATCATCTTGAGATCATAAATTTTAAGATATAGTTGTAATGTTCAATATTGTATTTTTTTACTTGTAATAATGACCAGAACCGTGCTGTCTGAAAAGTCTTGTGTCGAATGTGTCGTAGGCTTTAATATCCACTATGAGTCACTGAGCCACTGATGTAAGCGCTTATAACATTGAGTTAGCTACCGATTCGATTTATTTTAGGTGGATGGGCACCACTCAGTTCCAGCCTGGTCACGCTCGCTCAGCCTTCCCTTGCTATGACGAGCCTGGATTCAAAGCCACCTTCGATATTTCCATCTCCAGGGAGGTGGGCTTCAGTCCTACCATTTCCAACATGCCCATCGCCAACACAAGCACGTAAGTTATTTATAGCTGTGGCTGTTGTTTGTGTTTGTTTCTTTTACTGCATTTCATCTCAAAAGAATAGTAACAATGCATGTAAAAGTAAAAGTGTACTTACAACTTTTGACGAAATTTCGCGTTTAAATTTTGTTGTTGTGATCAAAATGTTAATAAATGCGTTTCGTTGTATAGGGTCGTCAATGGTCGTATCACCGAGACCTTCTACACAACTCCAAAGACCTCCACCTACCTCCTGGCTTTCATTGTATCCTACTACAGTTTAGTGTCTACTAATAACAACGCCGAAAGGCCTTTTGATATTTATGCGAGAGACAACATCGGTACTGATGGGGACTGGTCTTTGGATGTTGGAGAACGACTTCTGTCTACCATGGAAGCTTACACTGGCATACCTTACTATACCATGGCTCCTAACATGAACATGAAACAAGCTGCTATCCCTGATTTCTCTGCTGGTGCTATGGAAAACTGGGGACTCTTGACTTACAGGTACTCAATATTAGTTTATATTTATACTTTGTGAAGTAGTTATATTTATTGTCTTTTTAATATAAGCTTCTACAAGACTAGACTAGAAACTGATCAGCTATGAGTACGACATGGCATTATCATAATTAAATAGTGCTACTATTTTTGTTAATAACTATTCCTTCAAACTTTATTGTAGTTTATATTTAATCTTGCAGAGAAGCCCTGATCCTATACGACCCTCTAAATTCAAACCATTTCTACAAGCAGCGAGTAGCCAACATTGTGTCTCATGAGATCGCTCACATGTGGTTCGGAAACCTTGTCACTTGTGCGTGGTGGGACAACCTTTGGCTAAATGAGGGCTTTGCCAGATTCTACCAATACTATTTGACTAACATGGTAAGAGCTTAAACATATATCAAACAAAGACATAATGTTTGATACAGGGAGTGCACTCAGAGCTTGCACGTTTTTCTTTTGTTGTTCGCATACTGTGCCGCCGGTTTAGTGACGTGAGCGTTACTCATTTCATGAAGAAAATAAAAGACGATCGTGCTAGCTTTAACTAACCGAGCTATGTATAATCAAAATTGATCGTATGACGCCGCATTCTAGATTCAAATGCATCGACGGATTATCATGTTGTGTTTTGTTTATGCTGTGTTTTGTTTTGTCTTGATGGTTCCAAATACAAGTCAAATCAACCCAATTAAAATAAAAACAACTAGTTTTTAGTACAAAATCTGGTTTGTTCGTTCAAATGACCAATACACACTTCATAAACACTTTTAACTCAGGTGGAGCCTACCCTCGGCTTCCCAACCCGCTTCATCGTGGAACAGCTCCAAGTAGCGATGGTGTCAGACTCCATCGACTCTGCCCATCCCCTGACCGATCCAACAGTAACAGACCCTGTGTCCGTCAGTGCTCACTTCTCCACCATCACCTATGCAAGAGGAGCCGCTGTGCTGCGGATGACACAGCATCTGCTGGGCGATGATACCTTCCAGAAGGCATTGAGAAACTACCTGAAATCAAGGTTGGTATAAATCACTACATCGTATTAAATAAAGTCGCTTATCGCGGTCTGTCCGTCGCTGTGTATGCTTAGATCTTTAAAACTACGCAGCGGATTTTGATGCGGTTTTTTATAGATAGAGTGATTCAAGAGGAAGGTTAAAGTCAAAGTCGATATATAATTCTTTCGCCGAACATAAACCAGCAGATACGTATTTGAACTATAGACTTTCACCCTTTTGCATTCGTTTGGTAATAAGTATGAAATATACAGAGATGTTTTAACCCTGAAGATTATCGACAACAGCTGACAATGGTGATAATGATGAGTTCATAAATTTTGATGCGATCATCAATATCTACCAAAGTTAATTAGAGATCAAACTTCAAAGTGCTCTATTTCCTTTAGACTCTTGAACAAGTCATAAATTTCAAATTACTAAGTACAACTTGTAAATAAAGTAATCACTTTGATTTTTAGTTCACTTCAATCTTTTTAAGGTAAAGTAAAGAACCGAAAAAGAAACCTTTAGTTTGTTAGAATGTTCCTAGTGATCAAGAAACTAAACCTGTAACTATTTCATTTCATCAGAGAATACGACGTTGCCGAGCCTGTCCATCTCTTCAATGCCTTTGAGGAAGCGGCCATTGAAGACGGTGCTCTTGTTGGCTACAACGGCATCACCATCCAAAAGTACTTTGAGACCTGGTCTTTGAAACCTGGTCACCCGCTGCTGACCGTTACCGTTAACCAGCAAACTGGACGTATGACTGTTACTCAGGTAAACTATTTACAACCTCTATTATCATCACTAGTACAAAACAAAGTCGCTTCCGGCTGTCTGTCTGTCCCTATGTATACTTAGGTCTTTAACACTTTGACTGCTGAAATCACACGGTATGTGTTTTCTACAAGTGACTAATATGCGTAAATCCACACTAGCGCAGCGGCTGAGAAAATACAGATCTTTGTGACTCAGCACAGCCGTAATATTTTTCGAACGAAACGCATGTGCGGCGCAACACAACCGCTGTGTAGAGCGGCAGCACGAATTTTTTAGGTTAAAAAAACATCGCAGTCGTCGAAAAAAAAACCGCAGTCAAAGTGTTAAAACTACACAACGGATTTTGATGCAGTTTTTAATAGATAGACTGATTCAAGAGGAACGTTTATACGTACCTATAATTATAATACATGCATTTGCACACGCGTGAAGCTGGGGCGGGTCGCTAGTCAGAAATGAATGATTCTTGTATACTTCAGAACATGTTATCCTCTTTGTACATTCAATAGTAGATTGTCACTTTACTTTTCACTTCGATTGCGCAAAAATTAAATAATGTTAAAAATGAAATGTGCAGTTCGAGCGATATTGCATGTTTTTACGTGGTTTGAAGGGAACACAGATTTAAAATTATTTCGTTTCAAAAATAAATTTAATTAAACTGTATGTTATTTGTTTAAGGAAGCCCAAAAATGATTTAAGAGGAATGCCTTGTACTGGCTGATGATTTCTAACAATATTTAAAAAGAAAAAATATTTTTTTAAGCAAGAGAAGTCAAACGTAATTTGTTCTGCTAGTATAAATTTTTTTTTTTTTATCATTATGAATGCAGGTGAATTAACTACGAGCCTAGTTTGATTTGTTTTTTCTTTTTATAATAGACTAGCTGCTCCCCGCGGTTTCACCCGCGTGGTGATAGATATTACAAAAGATCTTTATGAATTAGCCTATGTGTTATTCTAATATGTAATCTACATTTTTGTGAAGTTTCATCAAAATCCATTCAGTAGTTTTCGCGTGAAAGAGCAACAAATATCGTCACAAACTTTCGCGTTTATAATATTAGTAGTATTCGCTACCTTGGGGTAGAAAGGTCGTAAAAACCAAAACCCTACTTTACAGGACGAGCAAAAAACAAAATTTTAAAAACATTTTGGCTAACAATTTTTTTGTTCTTGTAGGTATATTGACCCTATTTCGTGAGATTTATTAGTTTTTTATGTTCTTTGCAATGGAAAACCTTATTTTATTGTCAGTTTCTTAATTTAGAAGTTAGAGTGGATTTACGACCAAGATTTTTTTTCAAAATGGTTTTTACATCCTATAATTATTTGAGTTGTTACATTGTAATGAGTCGTAACTAGATGTAAGTCGTTTTGATTGGGCTTAAAAACTACTTACATAAAATAATGAAAGTCGTAAAATCAATACCTTTCGAATGGTGGGAGTCGTAACTATGGTAACTGAAGTAATTTTACATACCTTACTATAAACTTGGGTAACAAAAACCATTATAACCACTTTACCTACCAGTACCTATGTGTGAACTAATTACAATTTTAATCAGATGAAACAAAATGTAGTCAATATTTGAAATGAGGCATTTATTCAAAATAATGCACAAAATAAGACATTTTGTATTGATCAATCAAATTGTTTTTATTCAAAAAAACGTACACAAAACGTTAATGACACGACTCAGTGGAACATAGGTAATATAATAATACCTGTAAAAATACGTTCGTATTTCTCAAATATTTTATTCTATTTGAAGCATATTGGTACCTAGCTATAAAAAAGAGTGTATTAATACTATTCTAACAACTATCATTGAGATCAAAATTGGTTACATAACTTTCGCAATATCAATTCTAGTATGGAACTTGGTTCGCTATTTGTATCGTCATCATTATCGCGAATTCTTCTTCTACCCTTTCCTTTCAATCTTCCTGTTCCTCTCCCTCTCCCCTTTCCCTTTTTAATTTTTGTAGATTCTTCATAAAGATTGATTGTTTCTTCGGGTGCGTCTTCACACATTGAGTACTTAATTCCTACTTTATTTTCACTTCTTTTTTTAAATGTCGCAATCCTGATGTGTTGGAATTTAAGTTTATTTTAGAGTATCTTTTGTGAATGTTTTGAATGCAAGTTCTTCCCAGGTAATCAAGTCTTCATGCTCCAAAATATTGACTTGGTAGGGTCGAGGACGTTTTCGTGCAGAGGAAATATAAGGTAGCCATTGTGGAGGGCTCCATACTGTGAGCTTTTGTACTTCCTTTTCAATTGTTGCATGCATAAAATCTACGGGCAAGGAGCACGAAGCTGAGGCCTGAGGATCTTCGGAAGCAGCAGGTGAGTAGGTCGTTGCCAAGCACGGGGTTTCATCAGGATGCAGGGAGCACGAAGCTGAGGCCTGAGGATCTTCGGAAGCAGCAGGTGAGTAGGTCGTTGCCAAGCACGGGGTTTCATCAGGATGCAGGGAGCACGAAGCTGAGGGCTGAGGATCTTCGGAAGCAGCAGGTGAGTAAGTCGTCGTCAAGCACGGGGTTTTATCAGGATGCAGGGAGCACGAAGCTGAGGGCTCAGGATCTTCGGAAGCAGCAGGTGAGGAGGTCGTCGTCAAGCACGGGGTTTCATCAGGATGCAGGGAGCACGAAGCTGAGGGCTGAGGATCTTCGGAAGCAGCAGGTGAGTAGGTCGTCGTCAAGCACGGGGTTTCATCAGGATGCAGGGAGCACGAAGCTGAGGGTTGAGGATCTTCGGAAGCAGCAGGTGAGTAGGTCGTCGTCAAGCACGGGGTTTCATCAGGATGCAGGGAGTACGAAGCTGAGGGCTGAGGATCTTCCGAAGCAGCAGGTGAGGAGGTCGTCGTCAAGCACGGGGTTTCATCAGGATGCAGGGAGCACGAAGCTGAGGGCTGAGGATCTTCGGAAGCAGCAGGTGAGTAGGTCGTCGTCAAGCACGGGGTTTCATCAGGATGTAGGGAGCACAAAGCTGAGGCCTGAGGATCTTCGGAAGCAGCAGGTGAGTAGGTCGTCGTCAAGCACGGGGTTTCATCAGGATGCAGGGAGCACGAAGCTGAGGCCTGAGGATCTTCGGAAGCAGCAGGTGAGTAATTCCCGTGTTTTATTACTTCGATAGAAATAATATTAACTTGACTTTGCTTCTTTGCATCAGTACTTTTTAATGGACTGTTCGAAACTCCAACATAGTGTCCAAAGAAAGACATATTAGATCGGGGTACAGATATTGTAGAAGTATTGAAATCAGTTTCGCTGCTGCTATTATTAGTACTTATTATGATATTTTCTTTTCTTACTTTTTTTCTTTTTAGTGGGCTTTCTGAATCACTGTCTTCTATGATGACTGTGTGCTCTGATTTTCATCATTGCTATTTTTATCAATACTTTTGTATCTGCTTATCTCACCTTGTCGTTCGTGGTTCAATTTGTAAGTAAAAAATATACCTAATCTTAATAATTGTAATAGAGTGTGCTTTTGTCATTCATGGTATCCACTGCAGATACTTCCTCTAACAGGAGTGAGAGAGTGTTGGGAAAGAGAGTCGGAGTATCCCGGTTACGATCCCAGTAGGTTCCAACTAAATTATTTCAATTTATTTATCTGAATATTAGGAAAATGAAGTATCACTTGAAAACACTTTTCATTTGAAGGCAAAAAGTGAGTAAGAAGTAAAAGCCTTGAAAAATAGTAAACTGGGTCGTATAAGCCACTTATACCGTCAAAGCCAAAGAAAATATTGAAAGCAAAATGGGTGTATAAACCATGTATTTCGGCTGGTGTTCGTTACGACCACGACTATTTGGGTACATTATTCAATAAAATTACCTATTCAAATTATTATACTTACACATATTTTTACTAGACAGGTGCTATAATATTGATAAAACTTTCAGTAACTGAACTAATTATCTGTAAAGCCAAAAACTTTTCTAACCCAGCAACAGTGGCTATAATTGGAACTAAATGTCGCCGTTATTGAAATAACTGTCATCTTATTTTAACACTAAATTCAATAATTTTACCAGCTATATAAGTTAGTACACATCGGTACTTAATAATTAATACTTATTACTACTATTATACTATTAAAAACAGGAAAGCACTAAGGGTGCTAAAGTAAAATATGTAGGTATAACGTAGCTTACCTTTCTGGCGTTCGGTTGCGTAGTTTTAATAGTGATTGAAGTACTCTTCTTCTTTTGAGTAATGAATCCAGGTTAAATAACTATGACAATTCGTCGTCAGTGTAGGTATTTCTGCTATGATCAGCAATTCTCGGCGTGGCGTTTGGTTTCAAACGTATTTTTTCAAAGGGAGTAAGTACTTTCAATAAATTTGTAAAAAAAATTATTATGATGTAAAAGCCAATTTGCCTTTCACGAAAGTGTTCTGGATGGGTGTGTATGACTTTACCGTCAGTTGCTCTTCTTGAGCTTAGGGTGTAAAAACCAAATTGTACTAAACGTATGGAGGTAAAAGGCTGTAAAACGAAATCATACTGAACTTTGGTTTTTACAACCAAGCGCAATTTATTACTTTGGTAGTACACCATACTTGACTCAAATCTACTATCTTTTACAACCTGAACTAGTAGCAATAATATTTTCTTTGGTTCTTACATCATAAGTTCCAACAAAAACTCTGCTTAGACGTTGAAATCGTCTGGGCTGTAAAAACCATTTTTATGCGAATTGGAATGCGTCACATAGACTAATCGATAGAGCGGAAAATTCTGAATAAGACTGCATTCATAACTCATTTTGGGCAAAATGGTTTATACGACCTCTCTACCCCAAGGTGTCGATATCTATAATAAATAGTAAATCTGTTGTTTTCGAACAGTCTCGCTGGGAGCGCACTACCGGAGTCTCCAACGACCCCAGCCTGTACGAGATCCCGATCACATGGACCAGGGCAGGGGATGTGAACTTTGACGACTTGAAGCCAGCTCGCGTCATGACCTCACAGATGGAGACCATCGAACGTGGTACCATTGGCAACGAGTGGGTGGTCTTCAATAAACAAGAATCCGGTAAGTTAATATGTGGTGTATGATGTGGCATGACCGACGGCCGCTGGGGCAAATGTGTTCTTGAGTGGAGACGACGACTCGGTAAACGTAGTGTAGGACGCCCTCCGACCAGGTGGGATGACGACCTGCGAAGGACTGCAGGTAGATGCTGGATGCGGCAAGCTGAAGACAGGGTGCTATGGCGCTCATTGATGGATGATGATGATGATGTAGCGTGTACATACATGACATGATAATGTGTGGATTGTCCAGCATTATTAATAAAGTTAAACTAGCACATAATTTGAGAATCATTAACTTTGGTAATGCTTAATTCTTGGTGTGTTATTTGGTACCAATATTACCATAAGGACACTTTAAAATAAGAAACGCCAAAGTTGTTGTGTTTCTCGATGTCTCACATTTTTTGCCTTTTGTTTATTAAAAAACATTATATTAATTATTTCATTGAACATGAAGATTTCTCTCTTTATCTTGTTGGTCGTGTTAGATAAGTGGTAGAGAAATTGGAGATGACGTCAGATTTCAGATTTATTAATTTACACTTTGACTGCTCAAATCACACGGTATGTGTTTTCTACAAGTGACTAATATGCGTAAATCCACACTAGCGCAGCGGCTGAGAAAATACAGATCTTTGTGACTCAGCAGAGCTGTAATATTTTTCGAACGAAACGCATGTGCGGCGCAACACAACCGCTGTGTAGAGCGGCAGCACGAATTTTTTAGGTTAAAAAAAAGATCGTAGTCGTCGAAAAAAAACCGCAGTCAAAGTGCAAGCATTTCCTTACATTTCATAACATTGGTAAGTTCACTTTTTCGTACAGATCATATTTGATCAAATGTTATCTAAGCTATTTTAATAAAAATATTAAATTTCAACCCTAATAAATAAACATATGTAGGTATAAAAAACAAGCTGCGCCCCGCGGCTTCTAAAATCTTCTAAATCTATGTGTCAAATGGTTTATGAACCTTCCGCTTGAATTATTCTATCGATTTAAAAAAAGCATTTAAATCCGTTGCGAAGTTTTAAAGATCTAAGCATACATAGGGACAGACAGACTTTGTAGTATACTATGTATACTATTATCATGTCAGAACGCAAGTTATTAGGATCATTTCATGTCATAAAATTTTTCAAGTAAAATTTACTGATAATTATAATTTTTATCGTTTTTTAGTATTATTCCTACAAAATGTAATGATAACGAATAATCTTTTGATAAACATCTACCTAATTTATTTACCTGTTAAATGTGACCTTGTGTTTTTCATGCCTATTTTTTTGGTTGCCACAATTGTCTTGGTTACCACTGCGCGTAAGTATTTTTCAAATGTTCGTGGGGGTCTCCCCATAATAAACAATACTCAAGGTGAATGCTGTCTAGCATTCACCTTGAGTATTGTTTATTATAAGACAGTAACCCATACCGCAATGATTGAAAACTAAAGTTTTTAATCAACGCGTCAAACCCGTTATGGCCTTCGGAGCTACAACGTGCACACTCACGGTAGGATTGGTCCATCATCAGTTTAAAGTCGTTCAGCGAGCTATGGAAAGAGCCTATGCTCAGAGTTTCTCTGAAGGATATGATTCGTAACGAATACATTCGACAAAGAACCAAAGTTATCGACGTAGCTCTAAGAATTAGCAAGTTGAAGTGGCAGTGGGTCGGCCATATCTCGCGAAGAACCGACAACCGCTTGGGTAAACGTGATCTTGAGTAAAGAGCACGACTCGGTAAGCGTTTTGTAGGACGATATGAGATGCCGACCTGCGAAAGAGTGCGTCAAGTTGAAGTCGGGGCGCTATGGCGCTCAATAGGGGAGGCCTATGTCCAGCAGTGAACTAACATAGGTTGATGATGATGGCGATGATTAGACAGTTTTCGATAAAGGCTATCTAATAAGTATTAAAACGCATAAAGATAAATGTTTTTTCTATTTCGTTATTGACACACTGCTGTTGTTTCCAGGATTCTACCGGGTCAACTACGACCCCACGAATTGGAATCTCCTCACCAGAGTATTGAGGACCAACAAAAACTTGATCCACGAGTACAACAGAGCTCAGGTAAATCTGAAATCCGTCATCTGCCGACTTGCAACCTTGCCACCTTATTTATAGAAAGAAAGAAATAAATTTCATCTATTCCCTATGAAGTAGGTATAGGTACAACTTGTTACTATTATAAAATAAATAAAAATATAACGAAATAAAAAAAATATAATTCTACGAACTAACTAGTTATTTTTTATAGAAAAAGATATATATAGTATGTATTAGTTTTATTATTTGTTTTTTTTCTATAATTTTATACATTATGCTTATTAAAGGGAGGCCTGCATCCAGCAGTGGATCAGTATAGGTTGTAGATATGATGCAGTTTTCACTTTTTCCAGATTGTAGATGACCTGTTCGCCTTCGCTCGCGCAAATGTCCTGCCTTATAACAGAGTATTCAACATCCTTTCCTTCCTTCAATATGAAGACGACTACGCTCCCTGGATCGCCGCCATCACTGGCTTCAACTTCGCCAAAAGACGACTGGCTCATGATGATACTCAGCGTGCTGAGCTTAATGTAAGATAAGTAAAGAGAACTTTAGATGTAGTTTCTTATTAATATTCTTGTTTGTAATTAGTTCAAGTCTCGATTTCAAAAAGATAACTTCTATAATCGAATACTTCTATTATTATATATTGGGGACGGTGACCTCTAATGGGTTAAATATCGACAAACAAGTTCGTGAGATCTGATACCTACTTTAATTTAAAAATATCTTATAATTAATATCTAATAAAATCGTGTATATTAGTTTTACATACATCTAAACGAAAAATAATATAAATGAATTACTCATTAGTACTACACGTAGTTTTACAAAGCTAGCTATCTAAACTACAACTTAGCTTCATAAGCTACAACAAAATCCGATCTCTCGTCCGATATTAATATACTAGACGCATAATAAAATGTAACACTTGTCTTGATAAAGCAAACGTGTGTTTAGAATTCAAAATTGATATTGGAACTGTTTTCAATAGTAAGTCGGAAAGGACATACATCCAGCACCATTACTGCACGGCTCAACATTATGCATAATGTCTCATCTTGAGACACATTTTAGCTAGCTTCTGACAAGTGGAAAACAAATTGTCTGCTAACTGATGCCGTCGATAAAAATCAATCGAATATTTCGAATCAACGAATGTTTTGCGGTATTCGCGTGGTCCTCTGCGACAAGCTTTATCCTTTTTCTATCAAGTCCCAAGTAAAAATAGTTGTTATGTTTAAAAAAAATCTACCTGTTAAAATAACTCTTATAATTAATAAATATTCTTTTTTTATATTTACGCATTAAGGCACAAATCGTTGTAATAATAATATATAATTTATCGAAGTCTGTGAAGGAGGCACTGGTAACTAGTAACACAGGTTTTGAAACCTATCAGTGGCACCAGTCTCTCACAAACATCCGTATTTACTACACTACACCTTGTTAAACCAATTATTATTTACTGTAAGATGACATTTCTGTGAAGAGAAAATGATTTATTTATTATCAATATTACTTTAGGACCTCATCAAAGACCTCAGTCAAGGGGTGGTCGCCCACCTCGGCTTCAGCGAGCCTGACGGTGAAGACTACATGAAGAGTCTGCAGCGCATGTATGTGATGAGCTTCCTCTGCAACGTCGGCCACGAGGGCTGTGTCGCCGCTGCTAGCGAGAGCTTCGCTTCCTGGAAGAATGGCGGATTGTGAGTTTTAGAAACAAAGATTTTTTTAACCGAATTCATAAAAGGAGGCCTTTTTAAACTAAGTTTTAAACCCATTTTCATTATGAAGGAATATGAAGTCAATTTTAGTTAGTCTAATTATATCAATTTCTAAAAAAGAAGCATGTTCTTTGTTTGTTTTTATGGAGGTAGTTAACTGAGTTTGTTCATTCTATCACCTAACCAGTTATTCTCCGTCAATAAGGTGTTTTTTAAAAAGAAAAAAAAACTCTTGTTTATGAGTTGTTTTTAAAAAACCTCTATTTACTTACGAGCTTAATGAAGGATGCTTTCACGGAAGGTCGAACAGGGGAACAACACTTTTGATAAACAAGCTGGTCGAACTATTTCTAATTTTAACATAAAGATAAGGCCTCGTTGTGGAACGATTTTAATGATTCTTTGTTTTTGTCTAGAAAATAACCTGAGATTACTATTTGTCCAGCAAGACTTTGAGACTGTTTATAAAATCACTTATATAGTTGTAATGTCAATTAAGATTAAATCCCCGTGGGAGGGAATCATCATCATCATCAGCCTATAGCAGTCCACTGCTGGATATAGGCCTCCCCCAATGAGTGCCATAGCGTCCTGTCTTCAGCTTGCCGCATCCAGCATCTACCTGCAGTCTTTCGCAGGTCGTCATCCCACCTACACTACGTTTACCGAGTCGTGGTCTCCACTCAAGAACACGTTTGCCCCAGCGGCCGTCGGTGGGAGGGAATATCTGAACTTAATATCCAGAAATTAATTTAATGTTACCTAAATAAAAGGATTTTGGATTACTTACCTAATTGTATAAAAATGTAAAAGAAATCAAATGTAACTGTAAAGAAAATGAGTTAATGGATCACGATTCAAATCGTTCGATAAATGGTTCTTTGACCACAATTTTTGACGTTACGAAATTGTTCTACTATACTGTCTTTTCCACCACCAGTATCAAAGCCAACCTGCGTCCATGGGTGTACTGCGCAGGTCTCCGCGCCGGTGATGCTTCAGACTTCGACTACTTCTGGAACAGATACCTCAACGAGGACCTGGCTTCCGAGCAGGTGGTGCTCATCCAGGCTGCTGGTTGCACTACTGACACTGCTAGCTTGGGCAGGTATGGAAGATTTTCAAACATTTCTAAGAACTTTTTCGATCCATTTGCATAGTATAGTAATTCCTATGTATTGGTTATTTACCAATTATTTTGCATACATTATTCTGTTCACTTCAATTTTTTGTCCACTAGCGGAAGAAGTGATAAGGACACTTTCGCGATCCGTTTGCATATTAAAGTAATGCCTATCCATTACTTATTATCAAAAGATCTGTCGTGTATGGATCTACTAATAACCCTGTGAGAACTAAGAACTTGTACAGAGTGTCACATAATTGCTTGGGCACGTATGGAAAATCTGTTAATTATTTCTAGGATATTTCGCGATCCGTTTGCATAGTAGAAGTAATTCCTATGTATTGGTTATTTTCTAAAAGATCTATCGTGTGTGGATCTACTACATTATCCCGTGAGAACAAAGAACTTATATAGAGTGACACATAATATATGTAGTAAGTCGAAAGGCCCTCGGATTTAGGACCCCGAGAGGATCAACTTGTGAAAAACTATTTTTTGAAAGTCTAATTTATTTTTTGGATATAGTTAAATCAAATTTTGTTCATATAATTTTTGTTCTCCACGCACCCTTGAATAACGTTTCATTATAAAAATTATTTGCTTGATTATTTAGCAAAACCGTTGTTTGAGTTCGAGAAATAAGAGATCACAATTTTAAAAAATTAGAACTACGTAGTATATAAAATTGAAACAGTTGAAGTAACTGCAGACTGTTGCAAACAATCTAGAGGCACGCAACAGATCCATATCAATACCAATCCGCCTGTATGGCAAAGTTGAGGAGCTGCGCCAGATATTAAGTATATAAGTTTTAACCTAACCTTACAGATTCTGGGAGGCTATCACGAACGGAGACGAGAACATCCTCATCAGAGCCCAGGACCTGAGCGTGGCTCTGTCCTCTGCCATCACCAGCAACGAAGAGAACACCTTGAAATCATTAGAGTGGCTGAAGGTTAACCTTGAAAGGACTCGTAGCACGTAAGTTATTTTATTTTATTTTGCTTTATTCGGAAGACAAACAATTAACAGATCATCATCATCATCAGCCTATAGCAGTCCACTGCTGGACGTAGGCCTCCCCTAATGAGCGCTATAGCGCCCTGTCTTCTGCTTGCCGCATCCAGCATCTGCCTCCAGTCCTTCGCATGTCGTCATCCCACCTGGCACTTAACAGATAGACTTAAATAATAACTTATAACCATATATATACATATATGTCCTCGCATGTAGAAGCTATAGGATTGCTATCATTAAGGGGCCTCCGGAGGGACGAATTCTTCATACAAACGTAATACCAAAATGATTTCCAATTCAAGCATATTTCCACTAAAATATATAATTTGTATTTGAATAGTATTTATCTAGGTTTCTAAATTGTTTTTTTTTTTCAAAATACTTACCTAAAATTAAATGAAAGCCAATCGCATTTTGCACATTTTTATGCGAAAATGGACAAGTTTTCTTGCTATTTGTTTCGTATTAAAAACATCAATATCTTACATTTTATTAATTAAGGAACATAGCTTATATTGTCTAGTTACAGAATAACAATACTTTGTGCAGAATACAAAAAGTTTTCATTCATAACTTTCGGAACAAACCACATTTTGAACGGCTAATATTGCTATCGCGCACGCATGGGGCGCGGCGCGAGGGTTAAACAGGGACAGCGATATTCGGAGAGATTTTTGCAAGCGAGGGTCGCCGGACCCTTAAGCCCGTCAATTTCGAATCCTATAGCTAGACGTATATTTCGTAGGTCATCATCATTATCTAGAAGGCTTATGTCAAGCAGTGGACTAAAAGCCTAAATATAAGCCTTCTCTTGAGTGCCCTAGCGCCCTGTATTCAGCAATTCAATTCAATTAACCCATGAATTCAAAATATTTCTAGAATGTCATTATTCCTTTAATGCCAAAACAACAATGTCAAATTAAAAAAATGTATAATAATTATATGAAAAATTTCAAAAATATTCAGGCTGATTTTCGCATCCTGAATATTCGCTTCTTGTATCATACCTATTACCTATTCCTAATTATAAGTATTGTCGATAGAAAATTGTCAATAATACATCATCAGCCTATATTAAGTCCACTGCTGGACATAGGCCTCCCCCAATGAGCGTCATAGCACCCTGCCTTCAGCTTGACGCATCCAGCATCTACCTGCAGTATTTCGCAGGTCGTCATCCCACCTGGTCGGAGGGCGTCCTACACTACGTTTACCGAGTCGTGGTCTCCACTCAAGAACACGTTTGCCCCAGCGGCCGTAGTCGGTTCTTCGCGAGATATGGCCGGCCCACTGCCACTTCAGCTAATTCTCAGAGCTATGTCGATAACTTTGATTCTCTGTCGGATGTATTCGTTGCAATAATACATGTTCAATAAATACTATTTCATTATTTTCTAGAATTGGCCTCTCGTCACCCCTGAACAGCATCTGCAACCGCCTGCTCAACGAGCAACAGATTACTGAGGTGAGATTATGTTTATGTTCTACTACCAATGTTCTTTGAACAGCTCATTTAAAGGCTGTTGATAAGAGGGCTGTTATTATAAGTAGGTAAACTTCCTCATACTTATTAGCGTTCTAAATATCACAAAAGTTTAGTCTTATTCCAAGTAAGGTAGATCATAAAAAAATGAAAAATGGGTTAGTTACCCAATTGTGTTAACAATTTATTGCGTTAAGGCGAAACGAGTTCGTCTTTTCGAGACAAGGACAAATGAACGCCGCGCGGGGAAGGCGAGAAAGGGAGGCAAGAGCGGCAGAATGATCGGCCCGTGCGCAATTTCACTGCTTTTTATTTTTTAATTTGTTATTGCTCTAAAATAATACTGTTTCTCAAAAAACTAAAACCACAATTGTCTAAACTAAAACCATAATTTATTAGGGAACACGTAGAAGACATTTTATTACAATAATATTAAATAACTAGCAAAAAAAACTGGTTTTCCCGTAGAGATATCTCTGTAAAAATGAATATTTAGAGGAAATTTTACCATTTTTTTCTACCGAGTCAAGTTTAGTCAATCGTATTTCGACTCCCATAACATACTAACTAATATCCTAAACTTTTGATCCTCATCAAAATATATTCGAAAAATAGGTGTTTTGTTCCTTAAAATTGATTTTCCGTTAAGTCAAAACGTGGATTTTGGGACTCATTTCACCTTAAGGGTACCAGAGTACATGACTGATTTACATACATGCTGTGTGTATTGTATAGTCCAATTTTTTTTCTTTTTTTTTTAAATTTTATGTTATAGTTACTAGAGTAATACGAAGATGATATACATACTCGTATATATTTTATATTATAAATATACGACCAGAACACCCGAAACAAATATCTGCAATGCACAAACATTTGTCCCGAAATCCGGAATCGAACCAACGGGCGGACCTTCGCCCACCGCGCCACAGAGGTCGTCAAATATGCAGTGACATCTCATATAAAAAGTGTGTACTACACACAGTGTGTATAATGTGCATAAGCCCCCTGCATAACCAAGCCTCTAACTAGCCCTACTTAAATAAGTGCCGTATTACTTACTTATTATTTTATGACGAGTATTACTTAGTCTTATAAAACTCAATTTGTTTTAGGTGACAACTTGGCTCAACGAGAACAGAGAACTTCTAGGAGAAAGTGTCTACGCTGGAGCAATGAACAACATCGAAGTGGCTCGCAACAACCGCGTCTGGTACGAGCAGAGGAACGGCGAGTTCTCAGCTTACTTCGAAGCTGGGTACATCGAGGCTGAAATTATCGAGGTCGAGGTTGATCCCCAGCCTGAGCCTGAGCCCGAACCTGAGCCTGAACCCGAACCGAGTCCAGAAACACCACCGGAACCCGTACCGGAACCAGATGTGGAGGACTCTGCTAACATAGCAGCTTTGAGCGTCATCACCCTTATTGCTATGCTCACTGTCAACCTCCTTGCGTAATTTGATATGCAGCTTTTTTTTATTTATAACCAGCTGCGCCCCGCGTGGTAGTCTATGTGCCAAATGATTTATGAACCTTCCTCTTGAATCATATTTATTAAAAAAACCGCATCCAAATCCGTTGCGTAGTTCTAACATACATAGGGACAGGCAGCAGGCGGGAAGGGACTTTGTTTTATACTATGTACATAGTTTTATACGTGTTTAAGTTAGAATTGTACAAGATAAATCATGTTTTTTGGACTTTATGCGCCGAACATAGTCCGAAGATTTAATGCGACCTTCAGTTGACAGTGATTTGTGTGAATTCCATTAAACACATAATTTCTTATGAATGTAAATAAATAATTATTATAGTAATATAATTCGAACAAATACATTTTTATTATTGTTTATTATAAGATGTGTTTTATTTTGAGTATGTCTTACGTTTAGCTTTGGAACGCAACAGAAATCTAGGTAGGTACTAGTTTAGTAGTGGTGGTAGGTACATGTGATATGTTTTCATATGCTTTATAAGAAAAAAATTTATAGCAGAGGACCAAGCCTATATGAATAAACCAATCAATAGAAAGATAATGGATGTAATTGACTCATTTATTATTGAGTCAGATTATTGAATGTTGAGTCAATAAACAATTCTCAATTTTTATTAGTCAGACTCAACTCAGATCGAGCTTTATTTATAGGGGACTTAAAACTAAATTTAAACGAAATTTTAAGTCTATGATTATAACCTAACATTGCTATAAGTACTTTATTCCAACACTCAATTAGAAGAGGGCCTTAACAAAATAAATTAGATACTAGGTTCACTTAGAGCTACTGGCGCATATCGTGCGATGCCTGTGTCCAGTTGAGGACTTGTATAGGAAAAATTATTACGTTCTCCAAATTATAACAGACAGATAGGTACTTAATCTTTTGAAATTATCACGGTTAATAACACTAAAGTCATTTAAAACGGATATTTACCATGATTTGATATTTAGACAGTTACTGTATATAAAATACAAAAATATTTGAGTTAGAAGCTCTAAGACTACATATTGTTTTGACTAGATAGCTGTTAGGACTAAATCGCTTTCTGATGTTTTATTGTACACCATATTATGCAGAATCAGTTTGTAGACAGTATTACTAATCTTCTTAATGATATAAATACTACTTCTTCTGACCGCCAGTTTTTCCTGTTTAATGTGTTCCTTCTGGGATCGCCTACCGCGGATTTGATTTGGTTGGTCCATCTCATACCGCGTGGTCTAGTCCCTTCTCCTTTTCCCTACACGACTACTAATGAAAATGAAAATGAAAAGTTTTTATTTCTTTAAGCTTACAAATAAGCACTTAGACAGGTCATATTTTATGCTATTCATTATTATCAATTAAAATATTTTATAGTTCACTTACATTTTTTGTCCACCAGTGGAAGAAGTGAGAAGAAACCACTAGTATGTTCATAACTTATGTGTCTAGTACATTTGTTTTGCTTATCTGTAAGTTGGTAGATTTTGAGTTGGAGCAAAACTCGTTCAAAGCTTTTTTATCTTCTAGGTAATCTGCTATTTTGTAATAAGCTTTTTTACAAAGAATATGTTTCACAATTTTTTAAATTTATTTATTTTTGCAACTCACTTGGAGTTTTGTTGTAGAAGCGTATACATTGCCCTTTAAAAGATATAATGCTTATAATAATACAATAGTAGAGAAGGTTCTGGAAGCGTTCAAAAAGCGAATTCTGATTAGTCATATTAGAGTTATATGCTGTCCCTAACTGTACGAAATAGACCTGAAGTGGCTTGTGATGAAGAAAATCATTGTCCCTTCTCATTCCGACATACTAATACCAATCGATGGTACATAGCTTGCAATTACTGATAAATAATTTGGTTGAACTGTTTGATAAAATATAATCTACTTTAGGTACGAAAGATAAGGATAAATAAATTAGAGATAAATATAAAATATGGTTTGTAAAGCCTTCTAGTTGGATTCCTGGCGTGGCAGGAAACACAATGGGTAAGTTAGTTGTTTTCAATGATAATTATTCGACCTTGATCAAGAAAGATTTTGGAATTAGGGTTTAAGAAAATCTTAGTGTTCCGTAAATGTGAAAGTAGAACATTGCTGGTTCAATGAGTATTTCTCGGACCCAAAAGATATATGTATGTGAAGGAATTGGTTACATAACCTTCGTATTCAAATATTCCAAAGAACATAGCAAATTCATAAAAATTATGAATATTTTATAAAACGGATATCAATACATAGACACTAATTTATTTGCTGCTGCAGTACAAAACAAAAACAAAGTACTAATACAGAGCACATCATTAATATACTTTAGCTTATGATGACTTAGCTCCGTGAGTGCCGACGCAAATACTTTTGTTTGGAGCGGGTAGTACTCTCGTCTGGCAGTGAAAGCAATCAAAGAAAAAACAATTAACAAGCAATTATGACTGTTCTATTAAAGAAAGGGGTTACCCTTTCTCTAATAGAACAGCCATAACCAAAGCCCTAGTCTAAGAGAAAGATAGGTTACAGAGCATCACGTATACTTCGAACTAACAATTGTATACCAAAACCTTTTTAACAACTTCAAACTCTAATCTCTTATCCACAGGGTTCAAAACAATGCTCCCACTCTTCCTAATCATCGGGGCAGCCGTGGCTGTACCTGATGAGTTTCGTTCCAACTTCGAGTTCATGGACCGGAGCACCAACCTCGACGAGCCCAACTACCGTCTTCGGGATAATATCCAGCCCACTGACTTGACGGTCAACCTTGATGTACAATTGGAGGCAGCAACATTTACTGGTCTCGTCAGCATCTCTGTTGATGTAAGTTATATTCAAATAAGTTAATTTTCTTTATTTACTACTAGCTGCGCTGTTTATAAACCTTCCTCTTGAATCACTCTATCTATTAAAAAAACCGCATCAAAATCCGTGGCTTGGTTTTAAAGATCTAAGCATACAAAGGGGCAGACAGATTGATTTATACTTCATTTAAAAAATATCTAGGCTAAAAGAGAAAGAAACTATCAATCGTCAAAGACCAAAAATTAAATGATGTCATTGATAAATATGATCAACTAACCTTAATGGAGGTTATTAAAAAAATATCAATGATATAAAGAGAAATTAAATGCCCCTCCGCACATGCACCTTCAAGGTTATCCACACATTATGGGACACCCTGTATATTATTGTTTATTTAAAAAATATTGGTTGTATGTCACAATATTTACATGCTGACTGTACATGGAACTGCCGATGGCAAATCACCACGCGAAAAACAATATTTTATTTGACGATGGCGAATCAGAACTCAAAGTATGGAACTAAAAAGTAGCAGAAAAAAGGGTCCGATGGCGAATCGCCACTAACTCGTTTCAAAGGGTGAGCCTAGAGATTTATTAAATTTGAAAAATAATTTACCAATTGCACTTTTACACCGAATTGTACCAATCGTCTCTCAGATCTTTATCGAATTATATTACTACATGGTTTTAATCTTTGTGATAAAAAAAATGTTGCGATATAGGTAATGTACTCGTATACCTAAAGATCGATAATGTGCTATTTATCTTTTTAATTGATAAAGTTTTAGGCACATGCCTGACTAATCCTGAATGATGTCATCAATTAATAATTATGTCGACTCATCAAGCTTAGAACTTTCTTATTATCTCTGTAGTCTACAGCAAATTGAAAGCTTAACTCTCTAGAGCCTACTAAGACTAATCTAGTAAACTTCTTCTTATTATTCCTACCCAATAAGAATAGCTTATGTTTTGACCAGAAGAGCCAATTCAACTCTGATATAAATTTCCTTCTATAATTCAAATTGTTGCCTGTAATTGAATATTTTTTAAGCCTAAAGAAATAAATGCTATTGATTTTAACTTTGATAGCATGAACTTACCTAACATGATCTGTAGACAAATATATTTTGAAAAAAAAATCCTTTGAACATTTCCAAACAAATAATAACACATTTTTAAAGAGATTCATAGTAATAAACGCTATGCTTGTGTCTTGAATGTCAGGAAAGCACTTGATAAATAAATAATAATGAATATACAAATATTCATTAATTTTGGACAATTCACACGCAAGCATCATCTAGACTCAAGCTTAGCAGAGCTTGTTTTATGGGTATTAAAAGAACTTGTTAAATAAACGTTAGGAAAAAATATATTTTAGTAAAATTTTGTTATCGTTTAATTTTAATGAGGCTCCTCATATTAAAATCTTTGTCGTCTTTATACAAAGCTAAATCTTTGATTCCAGATTCTAGAAGCCGACCTCACAGAGATCGTCCTACACCAGAAGGTGGAACGCATCAACGCCGTCCACCTGGTCACCTACGACGGCGTCCCTGTACCCCTTCGTTTCCCTGACCCCTTCTCTACAGATGATTACTTCGAGTTGCTGAAGATCCACATCGATCAGCCTATCCCTGCTGGCAAATACAACATTTCTGTCGCCTACAATGGCAAGATTAACGAGAACCCTGTTGATAGGGGCTTTTACAGAGGCTACTATTATTATGGTGATGAATTGAGGTAAGGTGTAATGCTTGTAATATATTCAATAAGGGATGTATCGAATTGCATTCAAAATTGCATTCAATCAAAGTGCGTTTAGTATCCAATGTACTATTATAGTAATACATTTTATTATAATTACATACATGTCAAACCAAAAAATGACATTGTAATTTACCTTTTAACAATTTAGTGATTGAAAATGCAAACTCTCTCAAGTTTTAAATGTTTAATAATTGTTTGTGTTTTATAATAATCAAATAATAATAATAAAAATCTTTATTTATTCAGTAAATTCTATTTATTCACCATTATTATTAAAAACATTTTTACATAGAGGATCATACGAGTAGTGTATATTGAAACGGTGACACTACCGAAGTTTTACAAACTGTATCTGTAAATATTTGCATTTTTAACACGGCTCTTTGTTTACTACTGCATTTATTTTTGCAGATATTATGCCACCACCCAGTTCCAGCCTTACCATGCCAGGAAAGCATTCCCCTGCTTCGACGAGCCCCAGTTCAAATCTGTATTCGTGATCTCCATCACTCGTGACACCTCTCTCAGCCAATCATACTCCAACATGGCCATCGCCGAAACTGTTGTGTAAGTATTTTAAGCGATTTTAAATCTGGAATCGAAATGTTATAAATTTTTTACCGGTCTCATATATTTTAAATCAATATGCTGCGTTTACTCCAAGCTTGAATTGCAAAACACCTAATGGTTCAGTTACTTATTGATCGAGTTTTGATAAGTTTTGACTCGTTTGAATTATATTATAAGCCAGTAAATCTATTATCATAAACGTAGTTTGTGTTCAGAATCTGGGCAAATTTTTAGACCTACTTCTATAGAAACACTATTGATTCATTTGGATGTTGTTATATTCTTATAAATTGTTGTTTTTTAAATTTTTGTTGTATTATTTATTAGGTCTGGCACGCGCGTCACGGAGACTTTCTACCCGACTCCCATCATCTCAGCTTACCTCGTCGCTTTCCACGTCAGTGACTTCGTTGAAACTACAAACACCAGCTTGGCAGCCAGACCCTTTGGCATCATCTCCCGTCGGGTAAATATTGATAGTGAAAGTGGTTTGAAAACCATCACTTTAGTTACTTAGGTATTTTTATATTACCAAAATAGTATGTTCTAAGTAAGCTAAAAGTATACATAAATATGAAAAGCTCATATTTATCAATCAAAAAAGTTTATCAGTTTTTAAATATACTGACATATACAATGTATGTATGTATATATAAATACAAAAGATCTCAGATAGCAAATGTTTGTTGACACTCTGTTTTTCGCAGGGTGTGGTTGACCAGCACGAATATGCTGCCGACATCGGTTTGAAGATCACCACTGAGCTGGATGACTACTTAGCCATCAATTACCACGAGATGGGACAGGGTATCCTCATGAAGAATGACCACATCGCTCTGCCTGACTTCCCCTCTGGTGCTATGGAGAACTGGGGAATGGTCAACTACAGGTAAAACTCTGAACCTCACTTTAATAGTCTCACGTATATTGACCGTAATATCACCAATGCTCGCTATGACCTGGAATGACTGAACATGGGGACAGACCAGTATCTTTTTTAAAGTGTTTTGTTTTTTAAACACCATTGTGTTTAAGTTAAACGATAGATGACAAATAGATAGACAAAGCGATAACAGCGTGTATTTCCATATAAAACCCAATGCCTTTAGTAAACAGACAGTTCCAATAAGTATAATAAAATTAAAATTTATAAGAGTTAGTTAGCTGTAAAAGGGCCTAGTGTTTATAAAATTAATAATTATTCAAATAAATATAGCTACCATCGCCCCGATAGTCGTTTCGGTTAACGGCGTAATAGCGGAGAGCCTCGATCAACATCTGAAGAGACTCTAGCTAAGAAGTTGGATCAAGGGCCAGATCCAGAAGGTGGTACTCTTGGTCTCGGCACGTATCGTCAGGAAGTTCCTTTCTCTGCAGCCCTAGTCACCGGCCGCTTGAGCCTAGCTTCGCGGTCGGTGATCTACCGTTATGATATATTTTTTACTGTAGAATAGTTTTATAATATTTTATTGTATTTTCTATAGTAAAAAATGTATTTGATACGAGAATTTTAAATAAATGATTAAAATAATATCTTTCCAGAGAGGCTTACCTCCTGTACGACGCCGCCAACACCAACCTGAACAATAAGATCTTCATCGCCACCATCATGGCGCACGAGCTCGGACACAAGTGGTTCGGAAACCTGGTCACCTGCTTCTGGTGGTCTAATTTATGGCTGAATGAATCCTTTGCTAGCTTCTTCGAATATTTCGGCGCTCACTGGGTAAGTAAGAATTTGTCATAATATAGCAATGATTTACATAATGGGACTTAACTTGAATGAACTTTATGTCCATCCAAAGGTTGCCTGGCAGAGATCGCTCATAGCGATAAGGCCACCCATTCTCAGTATTTGTGTTTTTCCTGTCTTGTGTATCTGTTTTTATTTGATGTACAATAAAGAGTAATTGTATTGTCAGTGCAATACATTTATTGACAAGAAAAAAATATTGCACTGATATAAAAAACTATAAATACAGGTTCTGGAGACACCTTTCAAGCAAAATTTGCTTGTGTTAGGAGACTCCGCTCATACCATTAATATATAAACAATAACGAAGTATTTGCGTAACTAGGTATACAAAATTTTAACTTAAAATTAAAATAATAACAGCAAATTTAATGATTTATAAAAAGCTCAAGCAACCGATAACAATCGCAGGTAACAAATTGTCAGTTTTCTCTGGACCACTTAAGCTAGTACAAGATGTCAAAAGCAACAAAGACCCGGAGGTATCGAGGTTGTCTATCCTCGGCCATCATATGCTCAGGATGATATTGACATTTATTTTAGCAGAAATCTAAGTAATAATTGTTTTAGGCTGATCCTTCTCTGGAACTCGCCGACCAGTTTGTCGTCGACTACGTCCACTCAGCCCTGAATGCAGACGCCGCTGTCGGAGCCACGCCCATGAACTGGACCGGAGTCGTCGATAACGACTCAGTGACGGCTCACTTCAGCACCACCAGCTATGCCAAGGGAGCTTCAGTGCTGAGGATGTTGGAGCACTTTGTCGGCTACAGGAATTTCAGAAACGCACTCAGATACTATTTGAGAGACAAGTAAGTTTATTTAACTACAATATCATACATAGTATAAAACAGTCGCTTCCCGCGGTCTGTCTGTCCCTATGTATGCCTCTTTGGGTAGTCGTAGGCAAAATGAGTTCTTATGAGTCTTTATTTCGTCTATTATAGTTTGGTACTGAAATGGTCGGATTTATTATTTAAAGAAATGTAGATATTTGCATTCTTACATTATGGTCATTTATTTCAGTTCTTACGAACTTGGAACACCCGAAAAGCTGTACGATGCCTTCAGACAGGCCACCTCTGAAGACTTGGAGTTCACACGAAGATATCCTGATGTTGAGATTGGAGCTCTCTTCGACTCCTGGGTCCAAAATGGAGGCTCTCCCGTTGTCAATGTTGATGTTAACATGGGGACTGGCGTTATTTCTTTGTCACAGGTATGTTAAGAACTAGAATAGAATAGAAAATACATTTATTTGGACACAGGTTCAAAATACATGCATATAATGAACTAACGGAAAACAAAGGAGTTAATCATTAACTCCTTTGTTTTTGAAGGATAGGATTCGTAACGAATACATCCGACAGAGAGCCAAAGTTATCGACATAGCTCAAAGAATTAGCAAGCTGAAGTGGCAGTGGGCCGGCCATATCTCGCGAAGAACCGACGGCCGCTGGGGCAAACATGTTCTTGAGTGGAGACCACGACTCGGTAAACGTAGTGTAGGACGCCCTCCGACCAGGTGGGATGACGACCTGCGAAAGACTGCAGGTGCTGGATGCGTCAAGCTGAAGACGGGGCGCTATGGCGCTCATTGGGGGAGGCCCATGTCCAGCAGTGGACTAATATAGGCTGATGATGACGATGACAATTAATAATTAACTAGGTTTCTATTTTCAAGACATAGTCACTACACAGTAGATTAATTGTAATAACGATTATTATTAACGTTATTAATTTATTTATTTTTTACATTCGATTTTAACGTCTTGCTAATTAGGTTGTAGTTCTTCTGCCATTTTAAAGTTTTTTACTTATTTAAAACTTGATTGCACTACAACTGGTACAAAGGGTGGGCTTAGTCGAGGCATTTTCTTCCTGCCGACTAGCAAAAACACATGTATGTGAGGGTTGGCGTACTAACATTACATAGTTGAAGTATTATTAACTAAATCTCTGATTTTTATAGGAACGTTTCCTACTCACCACCCCCGCGACTCCACTTGCCGCTCAGCAATGGCAGATTCCCATCACTTGGACCCACAGCGGTAACCTCGACTTCACCAACCTCACGGCGTCATTGATCCTCACGGAGCCCACCACCATCCAAAACGTCGCTGGACATAACTTTGTTATCTTGAACAAGGCTCAGTCTGGTAATAATAACATTTATTTTCTGTTTTATGACTAGTAACAAAATTATATTTACAAAGATTGCTCTACATCGAATAATCAATGATTGACTCATTATAGATAAATAAATAATGCTGGACAATACACACAGCATTATCGAGCCAAAAGATAAAAGTTTAAATTTGACAAGTAAAGATTTACTTGTTTTATTTTGTTTTTATTATTGAGTAGTACTTTTCTTTGTTTTTAAAGTGTAGTTTTATATGGATGTTAACATTTTTGTATATGAACAGTTTTTTTTCTAAAATGCTTACAACCTTCTTAAGTCAAGCTTGAATTTCACAGGTCTGTACCGCGTCAACTACGATGACCACAACTGGGAAATGATCGCTGCTTTCCTCCGTGGTAGCAACAGGGAACAGATTCACAAGCTCAACAGGGCTCAGGTATTTATACTTTATACTTAAGCTCAATTTATTGAACCTTTACACTTGATATTTGTTCAAATGTTGTGTATCTTAAAAATAAGTTTTCTTCTACTTGTTATATGTAAGCCGAGTCAAGCAAACGTATTTTTTTAGCGATTTGACTGTCTGTGTTCAAACCCAGGCTTACGTTGTCTCGGCTTTTCTTTGTTCCTGTTTTTTTTTATTTCCATATCAAAAACTACATTACAGTTATATCGATTCTGCTAAACTGTGCAACAGTTTGTCGGCAGTCTAAAACTACATTACAGTTATATCGTCAAAAAGTTTGTGGCGATACAACTGTAATGTAGACAGTTGTATCGCCAAAAACTGTTAAATTGCGTCTTTCTAATCATCTTTTTATATAGATTGTCAACGATGTCCTGCACTTCCTCCGCGCTGACAAGATCAGTTCCGAGCGAGCTTTCGACGTTCTTTCCTTCCTCGAGTATGAGACCGACTACTACGTGTGGGCTGGAGCTCTCGGACAGCTTGACTGGTTTAGGCGCCGCCAGGAACATTTGTCAACCGCACACGCTCAATTCGATGTAAGACTGTGTTCTATTGCAATATTTTTATTTTATCAATTTGGTGCATGTGTACCTACTGCAAATCTACAACGCATACTTAAATTTGTGAGAATCTGCCATTTTATAATGAGTAAAAAAACGTTTCAAGAGAACGCCTATTCAGCACTAAAGTAATTTAAAACGGGATATTTACCAAGATTTGAACTTTTAACCATGACTGTTTCAAAAGGCCTATTTATCATTCACCCTCTCGCAGGTTACACGTATGTTTCACAACACTATGTTTTTAATTATTGCAAGTAACTTTTGTATTAATATCTTATAAACCATATCTGTTATTTTTAACACATTAACTTTCCTTTCTCTAACAGGCCTACCTGCTGTCTCTCCTCGAAGGCGTGATCAACAACCTTGGGTACAACGAGCGCGCCACGGACTCCACCTCCACTATCCTGAACAGGATTCAGATCCTCAACCTGGCTTGCAACCTCGGCCACGCTGGATGTGTCAGCGACAGTCTGGACAAGTGGAGGGCTCACAGAGCCAACGAGGATCAACTGTAAGTTATCTATCTAAAGTTTATATCATCATCATTAGCCTAAATTAGCTCACAGCTGGATATAGGCGTCTTACAATGAGAGTCATAGCGCCTTGTCTTCAGCTTGCCGCTTCCAGGACTTGTGCAGTCTTCGCGTTGGTACTGTAGAATAGAGAGGAAAAATAAAATATGACATTGTATAAGAAATGTAATGTCTTGATCCAAAATTACAGTATGCCATTGCATAAGATATGTAATGTCATGACCTGGATATGTGCTCGCTGGTCATGACAGTCATGATCCAATCAACAATCCTATCCGTTCTAAGTAGTGTCAAAAAAATCTAAATTTAAAATTCAAAATATTTTATTTCTATAGGCTTACAAAATAATTGCTCAGAGAAGTCAAATATTATACCATAAATTATTATCAAATAAGAAATAAGGTGTTTTTGATATACTGTTCACTTCAATTTTTTGTTCACAAGTCGAAGAAGCTGCTAATTGTTAAGCAGTATTTTGTGTTTGTTTTCTTTTAAACTGTTGTTTGTATTGAGTGTGTATTTCCCATTTTTTCAGTGTTCCCGTCAACCTGCGTCGCCACGTCTACTGCGTCGGTATCCGCGAGGGCGACGAAACTGACTACAACTTCCTCTATGCCAAGTACAACGCTTCTCAGAACACCGCTGACATGGTCATCATCCTCCGCGCTCTTGGCTGCACCAAGGACCAGGATCTGCTCAACCAGTGAGTGGTTTTTGTCATCACATATATTGTGCATCTGTAGCTGCCCTTCGTTTCTTATGTTTTAGAAGTGTGAAGATGACGAAGAACAAGAGAGCATGTTCGCGTTATTCTGCTTGATGCTGATGCAATGCTCGACAGCAAAATGTAATAAGTTTATCAGATATAACACAAGCTCTGCTTAGCTTAGGGCTAGATGTAGCTGTGTGAATCATCAAGCATTCATATTATGATGACTACTCTATTGTATTAGGTCGTACCTGTTAAAATAGATGTAATTGTTTGGAATAAATACTAAAAATATAAATTATTTAATATTATCATAATATTTTCCAGCTACCTGTCTCAGTCGATGTACAACGACCGTGTCCGTATCCACGATAAGACCAACGCCTTCTCGTATGCCCTTCAAGGCAATGCTGAGAACGTTCCTATCGTCCTGGACTTCCTATACGCTAACTACGAGGAGATCAGAGATTTGTAAGTTTTCATCTTTTTCCATAAAATTCACTTATATTTAATTCACCTTTTCCCCGGGATACCATCTACCCCCTCGTCAAATTACATTAAGTTCTCTTGAACTGTTTAGGCGTGACAAGGTAACAGGAAGACCGACAACAAAACTTCCGCTTTTAATAATTATAATGTTGGTTATGGCTTGTACACAAAAAAATATTAAAACTTTGAAACTATTTTGGTTATTAACACAAAATTCACTCATAACGTGATATTTAGCTAATATTTAAGCAGAAGTCATTATCTCTATTTGCCTTTTCACGCCTTTTCATGCCTAAACAAATCAACAGAACTTAATGGAATTTAATAAGGTAGTAAGTGGTATCCCGGGGAGGGACAAAGGTTGATTTTTACCCGGGAAAAACTGTGAAAACTTGTATTTTTGTTAATATTTAGATGTCTCCCCACAAAGTAATTATATTTAATTGCTTTGTGCGGAGATATCTAGAGATGTCGACAAAAAACACACAGAAAATGAAGAAACAACCGCAGACCTGGAATCCAACTTTTATTGGACATTATTTTGTTTCCTATTGAAGCAAAGAAGCAACAAAAACCAAAATTATTATTGATCGTTTTTTTATGAATCTTAATGAAAACTAAATTATATGCCCTTTTGTTTTTTTCTTCAGCTATGGTGGACCCGCTCGCCTGAATATCGCTATCAATGCTGTTGCCGCTTACTTGACTGATTTCACACACATAACTGCGGTAAGTGTCTTGAAGATACAACAAACTAACACACTCATGAATTTAGATAATATCTTTAATGTTCATATAAGCAAAATGCTGCTCTTAGGCTCGATCTGACGCGGACCATTTTTTCAATTCAGATTATAAGCCCTCATGTTCTATATTTAGTTTTTTTCGTTTTTAAGCACTTAAGTGTGTCGAAATGAATGTTGTTCTCATCTAGATTCATAGTTCATTAGACATTTGAAACATACATTTATATATTATTTTATCGATTAGTCCATCTATTGCTCACAAAGGATTTATAGAGCAATAAATATCCATGTTTACTATGGGTATAATTTATTCTAGCTCTACCCTTGGTACACCCCCTGCCTTTCTTTAATTCACACAATTCTTTCCATCCAAAGGTTGCCTGGAAGAGTTCGCTTCTAAGCGATAAGGCCGCCCATTGTACTTGTCACATGTAATATCTTTCATAATGTTCTGTATCTGGTGTACAATAAAGTATTTTTGTATTGTATTGTATTGTATACTCCAACATGCTCTATAATGTTAATATGATGTGTTGAAAACTACTAAGGGTATTTGAATAGAAATGGGAAATATTATTTGGATAATGTAGTTGAAATACACGGATACCTATTACTCCCAGGAGAAATACTTTAGGTGCAATAGATGGACTATCTGTATGTTATTCAGTCTATTTATCTAGGTAACTTAATACAAAACATAGTATTTATTTATATAAAAAATAAATAACAGCTAGGTAACTAAATACAAAACATCGTGTATTAAACATAAGTATTGTATTTTATAGATTTTTGATTATTGTTAGGTACTTGTTTTAATGGACTTTTCGATACTTACAGTTCCGAGACTGGGCTTACGCCAACCAGGTCGCCCTGGGCACTTCCTTCCCTAGTGCTGCCGGTGTCGTCAACGCCGCCATGAGTAACCTCGAGTGGGGTAACCGCCTCGCCCCAGGTGTCTTTGAATATGTCAGCCAGAGAAGTTCTGCAGCAACTGTGACTGCTCCAATTGCCATGCTCTTCGCAACTTTTGCGTCGCGCTTCTTGCACTAGTTCATTTATATCTAAGCTTAAATGTATGCTGTTTGAGTTCTATAGCGATTTTTGTATAGTTGTATGTACATTTGAACAGTTTGTACTTTGTACCCACCTCTTGTTGTTAAATATATAATAAATAAATAATGGTGGTCCATTCACATTGCAATATGTAGCCCCAAGCTAAGCAGAGCTGTGTTATGGGCGCTAGATAACTACAATACATTACATCGATAGATATTTTTTTATTATACATCGATAATATCTAGAACAAATATCTGCAGATACTACAAATATACTGTCCTGAGGCGGGAATTGAACCCGTAATCTACTCGCATCGCGGACATTAGCCCGCCGCACCACAGAGGTCGGAATCATCGTCCAGAGGATACGTACTTTTACTTCTTTTCGTACTTTGTTACGTGGTACTAATTTATTATTATGTTAATAACTATTTTTAATAAACTTTAATAAATAAGATATTATATTTTTTATTCCCTGTCCCAAACCACTGAAGGTAAAAACTAAAAAGAAAAACATACCTGACCACAAGACGATTTGAACGGTTGAACTTGGATTGGGATTCTACTAGGCCACTGCATCCACTGTCAGGCCCACTGCAAGGTAAAGGCCTCCCTTTCCTCCTTCTATTTTCCTCTATTAATAGGTAGACATGGCCACTCGCTTAAATCGATTTTGGTCTCAAAAAAACTTAACTTCAGTCAGTGGTCCACTATGTAAGAGTAAACAAAAATTGTATAAACTGTATAGTAGCGCGGCTGGCGAAGCGCGTAAGCTACCTAATCTTAGTATCATTACTGTTACAAAAACAAAAAGAGGGTATTCCGAAATGCTTCGTTTGCCAGAGATAGAAAACACCGAGGCTGCTACTTCTTTCTACTATTGTTACCTTTGTATCATGTGCTGCAGTGTCAAATAAATTTATTTATTTATTTATTAAATGCATTATCTATCTATCTAACATCATCATTGCAAGGTTTTGAGGGTATTCGGCCCCTCGCCCCACATGCCTCCCAAAGGACCAGGTCACCATGGCCCGAAATTATGGAAATGATAAACACATTATAATAATGCTGGGCCCACACACATCATAAATAAATAAATAAATAATGTTGGACAATCCACACAGCATACTCTAGCCCCAAGCTAAGCAGAGCTTGTGTTACGGGTACGATGACTGATATACAACAAACAAAAAGCCATTTCGGGTGTTGCAATGAGAAATGACCAGATAACACTTATGTACATATATAAATGCAACTTCACTTCTTCACGCCAAGACTACTGAATGGATCGGACTGAAATTTAGCGTACATGTCCTCGTAGTTCTAGGCTTGGAATGAAATATAGGGTAATTTTTATCCCACAGTTCAGTTCAGTTCAGTTATTTATTGATAAGAATATTCTTATAGGTCAAACATAATAATACAAGTAACAAAAAAATACACAACGAATTACAAATCATACACACAGGAGTTTACAGGGGTTTCTTATAAATAATTTTATAATTCTTTTTTTGGTAATTTTACCAATACATAATTAATTATTCATATCAACATTTTATTATAATAAATATTATAAATAGGTACTTATTATAAGTGTGGATCAGCGACATTGGCGTCATCTACATTGGCGACATCCACAAATCAGTTAATTAGGATATAAATAGCCTTAAAATTATTAATTAGAAACAACGCGTGTCTCTAGCCGTTGAAAAAATCCTACTTTATAAAATAATAATAGAATTAAATGGTAAGAAGGGATCAAACTAAAGTCCCACCTTCTATCTTCAACTGTTTAAAATTTTCCATTCATTCTCCTTTTTCTTATTCAGATTCTTATTCCTGCTCCAACAGTGATCAGATTTTATCGAAATTTTATTTCTGTGGTACCTTCTTATTGTATTCAGTTATTCTTATTTGTTTTTTTTTCTTTTAGGTTAGTTTTAATTTAAGTAGTTTTGTATTGTATGCAATGTATTAAGTTTTAATTCTTTGTTTTTTACTTCTCTGTTACTGTTTGTGCTCTACCTACTTTTGTATAATATATCTTTTTCTCCATCCCTGGTTGCCTGGAAGAAATCGCTTTAAGCGATAAGGCCGTCTATTGTACTGTTATTATGTAAGATTTAGATATAAGGTGTTATTTTGGGTACAATAAAGTGTTCATTCATTCATTCATTCATTCAAATGAAGGTTATAAACTCCCATTCCAGTCTGAATTGACCCTTTATATGCTTCTGAACACTTTAGGTAGGTACACATTTGAATTAGTGTCGCACCTACCACAATTTTATCAAAAAACAACTGAAACCCTACATTTATGCGATAATACAAATTAACTGATATTATATCATGATTTATCGGACATTATTATTACATTTTATAGTCTTAGATAAAAACAATAATTACTTGAGTAGTGCCTATAAAAATATTCATTAAAGTCATACAACAAGGCGAGGACATTTTTGTTATCACGTAAGTATTTATTGCTAAATAATATTTCTTATGTTCTATGTATTTACTTCTGTTATATACAAGTAAAGTAAATAGCGTACCGTAACACAAGAAAATATTTAATTCGAAACAATAATAGCACATTATATTTTCCACTCACAAAAGGTCTTACAAAAATTTGCGTACATATAGTCATTATCGACGACCGATGTGGCGCGGTGGGCGAAGGTCCGCCTGCGACGCAGGAGGTTGCGGGTTCGATTCCCGCCTCGGAACAATTGTGTGTACGATCTGCAGATATTTGTTCCGGGTGTTCTGGTCGTTTTCTATGTATAATAAAAAATATCTATCTATGTAATATATAGTATTATGTATATCAGTTATCTAGTACCCATAACACAAGCTCTGCTTACCATGGGGCTAGATAATGCTGTGTGAATTGTCCAGCATTATTTATTATTTATTTATTTATTATGACATCATATCTATAGACATTATTGGCCTGTTTTGTGAGGGATTGCTGCTTGAGGTAGGTTAATACCATTTGTATTAAAATAATAACCTTTCCACTCAGTGCGGTCACGCGCGATCTCCCACCTATCTCTGAGGAAGGCGTTAAGGTCGTCTCGCTGCTTTCTTGGCCAATCTTGCCCGTGGCTAATTAATTGGAAAGATTTGGGGAAGGCCTTTGCCCAGCAGTGGGACGAATCAGGCTAAATAAATAATAATAACCTTAATTCGATTTTCCAGAAATGTCCTTCAAACTTGTATTGAGCTTTATGCTCTTGGCTGTGGCACTAGCAAATGACGACCTCCCACTATGGACCAAAGAGTTCGAGCCAATATCTGATGGACCTACAAGAGACTCACGTGAAACTGTGTATAGACTACCGGAAAATGTATTCCCTATAGAATACGATATCTATATAGATCTTTACTTTGACGAGAGGACCGAAAAGCCTTATAGTTTTGAAGGCAGGGAATATATTATAATACAGGTGGGTAAAATAACTCAACCTAAAACAAATATTATTTTTTATGAAATCGCAGTAAAATTTTGGTTGTACATAGCAGCAGGATTGTAATGTGTCCGAGATGGGCTGCAGACTGCAACCGTGTAGGCGACATAACGGCTAGCGGCTGTGGTTCACCAGTGCTGTGCTGCCTGCAACACTGGCGCTGCAGTCTGCGGTCGTTGCGTGCCGCGGCCGCAGGTCGCAATGTTGCTGTACTGACAAGTAGTGTCGCTTGCAGCCTGCGGTCCATATTGGAATTGCACTTTAAATAAAAATTTAATAGATAGGGGTCTGGCATATAATACGTAACTAGAACTTACCTGGAAATATGCCAGATACATATCATTCGGGTAGTATCTAATAATTGTTAAACCATTCCTCAGGCAAGAGAAGAAAATGTTAGAGAAGTGGTTCTACATGCCAATGTTGAAAGCATCAATGACTTTTCATTGATTAATACGGACACAAATATACCTGTGCATGTCAACAACCAAGAGCCTTACACACTAGAGCGTCAGTATCATTTCTTGAAAATCAACCTGGCCCAATCATTGGATGTTGGTACTAACTATACACTGTTCCTTGATTACTCAAACTCAATGAATGAGGGTCCTATGAAGAGAGGTATTTGGCGAGGATGGTACAAGGATGCTGATGGTTTGGAAAAGTAAGTCAGTTTACCTTAAAACTTTTTAAATTCTTTATATTGGTTCTAGAATCTCAGTCTTTCCACGTAGTTAATGCTATTTGGTAAAGAGGTTTCATTCCATAAAAATCACACGATTCACTGAATCTCTTAAAACTTCTTTAATTTTTTTAAAATGGTTCAATAAATAAGCTAAATTACTAACGTAAGAACGTACAACATTTTAGGAATTAAAAATGCACATTTAGTTAGTCTAGTTTTTTTAGTCCACCTATTGTACTTGTCACATAATAGAATACCTTCCGAGTTATTAATAAATTGCTCCGCCCTTACAGGGTACATGACATACCTACCTACTTAAAAAAAAATGTTTTTTTTTTGTAATGATATGCATCTGGTTGTACAGTAAAGCATTTTTGTATTGTATTGTATTAAAAACTTATTTATATTAACAAACAATTTGATTTCAGAATTTACGCGGCCACTCATTTCCAACCGTACAACGCCAGACAAGCCTTCCCGTGCTGGGACGAGCCCCTGTTCAAATCTGTTTTCAAACTGCATTTGAGCAGGCCTAGGAGTTACGCAGGCACCTTCTCTAATACTGGTTCACGTGGTGTCACAGATCTGTGGGTACATTACTTTCAAACTATTTAAGAAAACTAATTATCACGTAAGCGTTGACTTGTGATAAGTGCTTACTTTGTTAGCCTCAAGAAATAAAACATTTTAAATTTGTACTTACCGTCAATTTATGTACTTAATAACTAGCACGATTACATTAGAACCGACGACCGATGTGGCGCGGTGGGCGAAGGTCCGCCTGCGACGCAGGAGGTTGCGGGTTCGATTCCCGCCTCGGAACAATTGTGTGTACGATCTGCAGATATTTGTTCCGGGTGTTCTGGTCGTTTTCTATGTATGTATAATGAAAAATATCTATCTATGTAATATATTGTATTATGTATATCAGTTATCTAGTACCCATAACACAAGCTCTGCTTACCATGGGGCTAGATAATGCTGTGTGAATTGTCCAGCATTATTTATTTATTTTATTTTATTTATTAGAAGCAACCTATACATTACAACAAATTGGATATGAAATTATTGTAAACAAACCACAGCATGCAATTAAAATTCATATGCTTGGCGTTGAGTTTCACGATAATTGGTAGAATCATTTATTGAAATAAAGATCTGAAATCGATAAAATTATGAAAGTTGCGTAAAAAGTAAATTTTAGGTTTAAGTATGGGCGGTTTGTACAAATATATCACATTGAATATAGCTGATAAAAAGTAAATATTCCATATACCTATATCAAACCTTAGATCTCTTCGATCACCTTCAATTATTAAAATTGTTTTATATTTCTCATCATAGTATTTTTTTATATCTTCAGCGACTCAGACCGTAGCGTGGAAGAATTCAACCCAACGCCTAGAATGTCATCTTACCTTGTGACATTCCTCGTGAGTGAGTCATTCACAGTCATCGCTTCAGACACTACCTTCACTCCGCCTATCAGGATCATTGGGAGATCCAACACTGTCAATCTTGGAGACCACGCGTTGAAACTGGCGGTGGGAATGACCAAGCATTTTGATGAGTATTTCCAAATACCGTATTCATCACTTGATCCAAATCTATTGAATGATCACATTTCTTCCCCTGACTGGGCTTCTGCTGGTACTGAAAATTGGGGAATGGTGAGCTACAGGTAATATTTCCTATATTATTTTTTGTGACGATTAGTAGGCAACGCACGCCTTAAAAGCTGTTTAAATACGCTTCGCTTCTGGTCTCGCTGTTCCCTAAAAAGTTTTGTCCTTTTTTCAAGAATCTCTCTTCTTCTCAATCTAAATCAATCTTTATCACAGCAGTAACAAAACTAAACTAGTTCCTTAATTACCCAACACCATAAAGACTACATAACTACTTACGGCTTATTCGTCAACTCGCGGGCGTGAAAATCAAAATCACCCGCGAGTTGGCACCTTCCAATTTTACCTATTTTTTCTGTCGTCAACTCCGCGTGCACATCATAAACGGTGCTTTGTAAAAAAAATTATTAGCAAATTTAATTGATGTGATTCTTTTGAATAGCACATTTTTATGATTTTTCAGAGAGTTGAACCTTATTGTTGACCCTCGCGAGACCATAATGTCGGTCGAGCATTACGCTACCACCTTGGTCTCTCACGAGCTCGCCCACAAGTGGTTCGGGAACCTTATCACTTGTTTCTGGTGGAGTAACACTTGGATCAACGAGGGCTTTGCCAGTTACTTTGGTTATATCAGCGGTCATGCTGTGAGTTTTAGCTATTACTTATTTGATTCATGAAAAACATTATGGACAATCCACACATCACCATCTAGTCCCAAGCTAAGCAGAGCTTGTGTTATGGGTACTAGATGATCTATATACTTAATACGATACATTACATGGATAGATATTTTTATTATACATAGATAACAACCAAAACACCCGGAACAAATGTCTGCAGATCGTACACCGAATTTTTCCGAGGCGGGAATCGAACCCTCTACTTCCAGCGTCGCAGGCGGACCTTCGCCCAACGTGCCACAGAGGTCGTCATTATTAATAATAGTACGTACCTACCTAATTTTGTTTGATGTGTCTGTAAAAAAAACATTAACTGTAACGGTAAATTCCAGGCGTTCCCTGAATACGAGCTAGATGAGCACTTCAACAACCGCTACCTCCAGACTTCCCTCGCCTTCGACTCCGGGGTCGGGACAGTCCCCATGAACCACGAGGTCAATACCCCCGCCCAGGTCACTGGCCACTTCGGAACTATCAGTTATTCTAAAGGCGCTGCTTTCTTGAGGATGACTGCTGATATCATTACGGATGACACTTTTAGGAAGGCATGCCAGTACTTTTTGTTGGAAAAGTAAGACTGAATGACAATTTAACTGGAATAATCTAAGTTTCCTTTGAATATTATTAAACTAGAAAATTAAAGACAAAGGCGAGCTTAATCCTCAGAAAAGTTCTCTTCCAGCGAGAGATTGGGAGAGAGAGACAAACTTATAGAAGTACATGTGAATTAATAGAGGATGTAAGATTAAATTTTATCATACTTTCCCATACCGATTCAAAGATTTTCACAAAAATCTTTGTAAATTAAATCATAGCGTTTATTTGTAGTTAAACATAAATAAAATGTACAAACAGAAAAAAATCCACTTACAGAAAATACGACATACAACGAAAATATAATATTATTAAACTTGGTTTTAACTACAAAATGGTCCCAACTCAGCATATGTAGGTGTTAGTAAAAACACCTGCGCTGGTTTTCTGCTGGGGCCTGTGGGGCCGAGGAAAACAAATTAAATTTTATAAAAGCGAAGTGTTACGTTACATACAAAACAAGTACATACAAAAATTAATTAATGAAATAAATAAAAAAGTAACTAAAGAGGAATTTAACAAACTAAAAGCTTTATAAAAAAACATCATCTATGTACTAAAAATGTATGAGAAATTATAAAATAACTGATTCTATACATATATATATATATATGTCTTTAACTTTAATTTAAAAGTAAACAGACATTTCAGGTTCATTGTAGCACGTGCTGCTACGACATACCAGCGTAGCATACAAATGACTTAAACGCGCACACACTTTTCTGCTTCACTTAATTTCTTTTAGCTTCGAAACAAGATGGCCTAACGAGTTGAAGTTTTCAGTATGATATAGGTATGAGTATTTTTAACTTTCAAATTACTGACTTTTCTCACTTTTCCCTTAAAAATTCCATGTTTCAGTGAATTCGAGCCTACCGACCAATACGATTTGTACAACGCTTTCAAAAAAGCCATAGAAGACGATGACAATATCCCTTTCGATTTCAACTTTGAAGAATACTACCGCATCTGGGTGAACGAGCCCGGGTATCCTTTGTTGGAAGTTGAAGTAGATCATACTACTGGGGACATCCACCTGAAACAGGTAAGACTTTAAACATATTTGCCATAATTTACACTATTTATTGATTTGAGTTCTTTCCTACAGTGACAATAATATTGCAGGTTTCTACTTCGCACGAGTTGTTTCTATGGAAACGTTTTAACACTTTGACTGCGATTTTTTTTCGACGACTGCGATCATTTATTTTAATCTAAAAAATTCGTGCTGCCGCTCTACACAGCGGTTGTGTTGCACCGCACATGCGTTTCGTTCGAAAAATATTACGGCTGTGCTGAGTCACAAAGATCTGTATTTTCTCAGCCGCTGCGCTAGTGTAGATTTACGCATATTAGTCCCTTGTAGAAAACACATACCGTGTGATTTCAGCAGTCAAAGTGTTAAGGTTATTTCTATTCCATGGGAACTGATTTATGGGATAAAAGTAGCCTATGTTTTATTCCGTACCTGGAACCACCTGTACGCATACTCTACTACTACTACAAATATTATATCTGTACTTTATACTATCACTAGCTATGCCCCGCGGGTTCAACCGCATGGAAATCTATCTGTCAAATGTTTTATAAACCTTCCTATTCACATCACTCTATCTATTAAAACCGCATCAAAATCCGTTGCGTAGTTTAGAAGATCTAAGCATACATAGGGACAGACAGACAGCGGGAAGCGACTTTGTCTTATACTATGTAGTGAAGTGTATTATATATTTTCAGTCACGTTACTTCCTCAGCGCTGCTGCCGTTCCTACCGGTCAAATCTACCCCATCCCGATAACATACTCGACCAGTTCCAATAGAAACTTCGACAGCATCAGACCTTCTTTCATGCTCGAAACTGAAACAGCTGATTTGACAAACGTCGCTGCTGACCAGTGGGTCATTTTCAATAACCAACAACGTGGTTCGTATTTAAATAATTTATACCTTCGTAGCTTGGGGTTAGATGATGCTGTCTAGATTGTCCTATATTTAATATCTTATACGCTACTTAGAAAAATACGTTGTTATGCAAAATTCATATGCTTGAACTGAAAAAGTTGTTACTGTGTGGATTGTCCGAAATTACTTATTTATTTATTTTAGAACTGTTTATATATATAAATAGTCGATACGCTATTAGGCCTTATGGCAATCTAGTCCAAACCCTATGTAGTCCCAACGCGATGTTTCATATCGAGATTCAGTCGGAAAGCGATTTAGTCATAAATTATATCCAGTCAAATCAAGATGTAAGCTTCTATCCCTTTTGTTTTATAGTGTTTTTTGTTGTTTGATTTATCATTAGTTCTGGTCTAATTACAGGGCACTACAGAGTAAACTACGACGAGCATACTTGGAAACTCATCTCTGCAGCCTTATTGGAGACTCCTACACCAATTCCTTTCCTCAACAGAGCTCAGGTAATCTTAATTTAAGCATCTACCCTCATTTGAGGTTGATTACAGTTGTTTAAGTTCTATCGCCCTCCAGCCAGGTGAAGACCTTCGAAAGACTGCAGGCAGATGTTGGATATGGCAAGCTGAAGACAGGGTGTTATGGCGCCCATTAGGAGAGGCCTATGTTCAGCAGTGGACTTACATATGCCCGGACGTTTACCGGGTCGTGGTCTCCACTCAAGAATACGTTTACCCCAGCGGTTGTCGGGTCGGTCCTTTGCGAGATAAAACCGTCCCACTGCCACTTCAGCTTGCTAATTCTTAGAGCTATATATCGATAACTTTGGTTCACTGACGTATGTCTTTGTTACGAATCCTATCCTACAGAGAAACCCCGAGAGATCCGCTGTAACATATTCTTTTATTTATAATTTTTGACTTGGTCGACCGAGCCACACTATGTTTTTGTCATAGTTCATTTATTTATTTGTGATACACAGGTATTACAGAGCTGTTCAGACTTCGAATTAAGAGCACTGTAATCTGCCATTAGGCGTACATATATATGTCATACAGCGGTCCCGTGCTTAGACTAGTCCGGTATTTTCCTTTCACAGGCAGTGAAAGACAAATATCAGACTAGGCTCGATGATACTATCCAGAGAGGCCCGCTACCGCCCTACGCTGCTGTATTTCAACCGTAGGCACTGGTATGTGCAGTAGGCAACAATCTAACAAGAACGAACACAACATTTGTTGTGTCCTTGCAGAGTTTTTATGGATTGGGTACATCCACTAAGATTCTATACCTAAGAACTACATATGACTTGTCTAAGTGCATATTTTGTAAGCCTATGGAATTAATGATTTTGACTTGACGTGGCTTAATAATAAATGAGTTCAATCCAACGATCCTATCTATGTGGATAGGTTGTCTGGTAGAGATTGAGACCGCTCTTGAGTGATAATACCGGCAAATTGTCACATATCTTGTATTATTATTTTTTATCTTGTTTGTTTTATTTTTAAGTGTGCAATTAAAGTATTGTCTATCTATCTATTCATCTAATGATATCAATATTCCTCATTTAAGTTATTCTTCTTAGATAGTTGACGACGTGTTTGCCTTCATGCGGTCTGGCCATCTGAACCACACTGCTGGTTTCGAGATTCTTCAGTTCCTGCGTTCAGAGAGTAACTTCCACGTGTGGGACGCTGCTATCACCGGCTACACGTGGCTCAGGAACCGGCTCAGGCATCTACCTGAGAGCCAAGCTCAATTTGACGTAAGTAATATTTTTTAAATTGAGAATGATAAAGCATTTGGCGACGTCTGTGCGCCACAGAAGTCGCCAAATGCTTTATCATTGAAGGGCAGGTGAAAGTCCGCAAGCGACGCAGGAGGTTGCGATCTTTTTAAATTGAGATAAAGCATTTGAGGACCTCTGTGGTGTTTGTTCAGTTATGCCTCGTGACAAATGTTTATGCAGTCTGCAGATGTTCTGGGTGTTCTAGTCGTTTTCTGTGTAGGTATAATAAAAAATATTTCTCTTTGTATTGTATTGTATTGTGTTTGCCGTTTTTTTGTTGACTGAAGAAAAGTGTGTCTTATCCGTTGTTTATACGACTACGAATTTTTTTATCAATTATTTACTGTGTCTATCATTTCACAGGTTCACATCCTCAGCCAATTGGAACACGTTATTAACGAGGTAGGCTTCGATGTGGACGAACAAGAGACGCCCACAGAAAGCCTGGCGCGGCAAGCAGTCCTTCACTTCGCATGCACCCTAGGACATGATAGGTGTACACAAGAGTCTCTCACTAGGTTTACGGCTATGAAGGATGGTGAATGGTAAGATTTTATACCGTCTATTAGTATTTGCATTAGAAGTTATTTTGATTTTTTTTAAAAAAGTTTGTGAAAATCTTGGGCCGTCCCGGCATTGCCCGGGTGGACATCTGTTTCACAAACATTTTGCGATGAGTGTATCGTTTTGCACGGAAAAGTCCTTTTTTGTCGGATTTTTCGAAGATGCCTACGATATTCAAAAATATTCCAAATATTCTCATGATACTCAAAAATAACGTGGCTTTCTATTGTTAAAATAATTTTCAAAATTGGTTCAGTACATCATGCACAAACTTTACCTCTTTATAATATTAGTATAGATACGTAATAAAAAAAAAAATATAATCTAACCAGCGCACTAAGATTCCGATCTCTTTAATAATTATAACAATCATTCATTTCAGGCAACATTAGTCTAGTACAGGATGGAAATTATTTAAAAACTACAGCCGAAAGACGGATGGAAATTACTTAGATATAACTTAATCTTATCCCCTCATGTTTCCAGGATTAACCCTCGTATCCGGCGGAACGTCTACGTCACCGGTATAAGGGAAGGCGATCGCTCCGACTTTGAGTTCCTGTTGGATAGATTCAGGGGGTCCAATTTCGCGAACGATCAGCTCGAGATGCTGAGGGGCTTAGGAGCGGCGAGGGATCCTGAGCTATTGTTAAAGTGAGTAAAGAATATAAACAAATGAAAAAGTATTTGTAATGATGATGAACAAAAAATAATGGCTAACTGAAGACCATATCAAGAGAGTCTCCGAGACACTGGCTACATTGCCTCGCTTGTAAATATTTGTTTTTGTTTCTATTCTTTAACAGTACCTATCGAATTTTCATTGATAATAAAATTGTATGAGAAAAATTATCCGTAATCCTAGCCTGCCTGGCATAGTTTGATGGCATAGGTCGATTTCTAAATTTAAGTTATTATTTTCATATTAATCGAAGGCTTGACTCCTTTTCTCTAACTTTCGTTGATTTGGCCTTCACCGGCTTCTCAAAAACTACCCTATTTATACGTATTATTTCCTGACAGTTACCTGGATGTAACCCTGAACAAGGAAGTGAGGTCGCACGACAAAGTGAACGCGTTCAACTATGCTCTCCTCGGCAACCCTGAGAACGCGATTACAGTTCTGCAGTTCGTAAAGAATAAGATCAACGAAATCAGAGTGGCGTAAGTTATTATATAATATATAAATTTGTTGAGCTTTTAAATAAATAAATAATGCTGGACAATTCACACAGCATTATCTAGCCCCATGGTAAGCAACGCTTGTGTTATGGGTACTAGATAACTGATATACATAATACAATACATTACATAGATAGATATTTTTTATTATACATAGAAAACGACCAGAACACCCGAAACAAATATCTGCAGATCGTACACACATTTGTTCCGAGGCGGGAATCGAACCCGCAACCTCCTGCGTCGCAGGCGGACCTTCGCCCACCGCGCCACATCGGTCGTAAATTAGTCTATGGAAGAACATCAAATTTATTTTCAAAATAAGTATGGGCGGTGAACATTGATGTGATTATGTAGGAACAGCGGCTCTAGCCAACCGGTATTCGCTATGAAGCGATTCGATTTATACAATCTCCATCGCTCAAATAATGGCGAACTTCAATTGCCTTGTCGATTACGTCACATATGTATGTGAAATATAAAACATATGTCAAATACATTTTTGGACTTTTTTACACGCGCTTTTGCTGATCGATTGTTACATTGTCCCCGATAATGCATCAGGTGCATTATCACATCAGGAAACAGCCTTTATTAGTCCACTGCCTTTCCTAATGGTGGTTTATTGGCTCCTATCATTTGTGGGAAATAATGACACACAGCTAAATTTAAAATCAACGTGTTTCAGGTACGTGGAAGATGCCCCGCCTAACCCAGTACACACAGCCTTGTCAAACCTCGCCACGTATCTAGATGAACCTGGACTAGTTGAGGTAACGAGGCTAGAGTCGTAGGAAGTCCTAAAGATGTTCGACTCGTCGGACACTTGATCTTGTGGCTCTGTTGGTTAGAGCATCCCTGTAATAAATAGAAGGTCAAAGGCGATTTTTTTTGGGTTCAATTTAATTTCTTAGTTGAGGTAAATAAACCAAATTTCTTTGACTAGATTTATAAACAGACGAGGCATTTATATTAATTTTTTACGGTCGGATTTGGAGTAACTTTTTGTTTTCGATGATGACGCAAGGAGATACGATTGTGAAAACTTGTCTACTGCTACTAAAATCAAGACAATTACATATGAAGCCCCACCTTTGGCAAACGCTAGGCACTAGCCAAGGTTAAAGATGATGAGCATGGAAGGAAGGGCTCGAATATTTGTTGATACCTCCAAACAGAAATTGAAACTGTTTAGCTATCTTAATCGTCGTCACTATGCCCGAGTCCACCAACTGGATTTTAGCCGCCTCCAAATTACCAACATAACTATTTATTACTTGACTTGACTTCTTTGTTATTTTTATTAGTTGATAGGATAGAATTAGCCCTTTTGTAGAATGGCTAGGCGGATTACAAAATCTTTTATCGCATTACATCGGGGTCTTTTTGACCCAACAAAACAAATCTTTGAACAAAACCTTTTATTTTTTTACCCTTACGTCTTTATATGCGGGTTCAAATCCCGTCTACCTAACGGTTTTTCAGGAAAATACAAATTCTTACGATTAATTCTATATGTTTTACGTCCACAGTATGAAGAATGGCTAAGCACCCAGACAAACCTACCACAGTACAACACAGCTGTGAACGCCATTGCTTCAGCTCGCACCAACATGGCGTGGGGAACTGCCAATGCTGATAGCATCGTATCAGCTGTGACTTCTGAAACAGGAGGCACTACTGCAGTTGTTACATCTGTTAGTCTAATTACAGCTATGATGTTAGTGGTTTTGGGGGCATAATAGACTTAGACGAGGCGGGTAGATCGATTCAATGCAATTCTTTTATTTCTGGAACAATTTACATTGTGCCGGAAATTTTTACATAGGATCATATGTTATTCATAAGTAAAGTGTAAGACTAGAGCGACAATTGGTACAAAATAGATACTAAACAGAAAAATAATATATACAAAACCATCATCATCAAATTAAAAAAATATATGATCGAGAAAATTACTGTTTTTTGTGACGTAGTCTTAGCACGAGCTTATGCTAGTCTCTTTCCACGCATCTCTTCTTAACACTTTGACTGCGATCTTTTTTTTAACCTAAAAAATATGTGCTGCCGCTCTACACAGCGGTTGTGTTGCGCCGCACATGCGTTTCGTTCGAAAAATATTACGGCTGTGCTGAGTCACAAAGATCTGTATTTTCTTAGCCGCTGCGCTAGTGTGGATTTACACATATTAGTCACTTGTAGAAAACACATACCGTGTGATTTCAGCAGTCAAAGTGTTAACACTTACATGCAGTGACCAGATATCGCCTGAAGAGCCTGAAGACTATAATATATATTATGTATTTTATTTTATTTATTTTGTTTTATTTTGAAGACATACAGTTTTACAAACTTAACAGATAACTTAAATAAAGAACCTATAACCATTTATGTGTCCTCGCATATAGTAGCTAAGGAATTGCTTGCTTGCAGAGGATAAATGAAAATGAAATAACTTAGTCTTATAACTTCGACATAGGTACATTGAATAAAAAATAAATAGAACTAACAATAAAAATAATATATACAGAAACTAATATATAGTAAAAAACAAAAAAGCAGAATTTACAAAGAAAATGATACATAATCCTAATAACTTACTTCCTTTTAACTTAACTTATGTATGCCAGTAACCAACCATATTGTTATTACTAACTACATCATTTTATATTATTAAATATATTAAAAAAAAATTTTTGTTCAATAAAAAGTTTATAAAATTATACGTGTATTTCAATTGACTTCAAGTATTTATTTATTTTATTACTGTCCTATTCCACTCTTAAGTAGCTTAAGTAGGTACTGTTCCACTCTAATATACTGATCAAATCCATTGACGGATTACCTACTATGGAACACGACGTGTAATCAAATCCATTGATGGATAAGTGGGGTGCATAATCTGGAATCCAATTCATTCCTGACTGATAGTGGAAAAATATGGCTAAACAAATCCATGAATTATGATATCAAGGTAATAATGTTGATCCGTAGGTTTTCTCGGTGTACAGAAAAGTAAAAATAACACTTTTTCAAGCATACAGCAGACTTTATGTATCATTTAAATTCAACATTATTATATTTTACTTAGGTATATAGTTTATATCTACTTGTACTTATCTAACTGCTTTACATATTATATATTTTAATAATATAGATATACATATATTCATCTATTTTTTAAAATTACCTGTTTTGCTATCTTATATTCATTTAGAAACTTGGGCGTGGGTACTATAATATAGTGAAAAGTATCTGCTATATTATTATTTACTTATCATGCATAAAGTAATTATATAACATAGGATAATATAATATTTTATATACCTACTTTTATAGTTCAAAAGAAAGCCCAATGGTCGACTATAGAGCTCTTTAAGTTTCGGGTTCCTATGAACGTACGTATGTTAGTCAATCTCATTATCAAATAACTTATCAAGGATCATTTATGATTAATGGGTAAAATACCCAGTTATCATTATCAATGATAATAAAAGATTGTTAATCCTGATAATGATTAACAGTTAAGATACTTTTAATGTATGTACATGTAGCAAGATAATTTATTTTACATGGTCATCTATCGATGTAAGTTGTGGGATATTAAAATTTATTATACTGAGTATTTCATTAAAAAATATTAGATTATTGCTACCTACAAAACGTTTTTGAATGTAACTTTTGGTCTGGCTGGAAATCAGTTCGTTTGTTTCTCTAGCAAAATATTACGCTGAGCCAAAGCCTTTTTGACTGCAGTACATACAGACATCTAACCCATATTTAAATTTTTATCATTGTTTGCGTTTCTTTTTTTAGTTAACTGTGTTTCATGTTTATCATTTGTTTATCTGTACTGTATAATAGTTGTATTTTGTATGTGTGTGAATAAAGAATTTGTTAATATAGAATTTATCTATCTGTCATCTAACTTCATCCGAGTAAACTTATAAATTAAAATTTCAGCACCATGGCTAGGTTAATTCCACTATCCGTCCTGGCAGGACTTTTGACACTGGTGGCATCTGACCTGCCAGTTCTAGATATCAGCGAGCTCAGTGAAACCGTAACCAGGAATGACGTAGATGCAGCTATCTATCGCATCCCGGATGATATTGACCCAAGCCACTTCGAGGTTGAAGTAACTCCTTACTTTGAAGACGCACCGGTTGGCAAAGAAAATTTTACCTTTGATGGTATTGTGACTATCATATTTAAGGTAAGAATAAGGTTATATTGCATGTTTATGAATAACAATAGATACAGTTTGAAGCGAATTTTGGTGCGTTTTTTTTAGATAGCTCACCTTCCCTTTGAATCACTTTCAAGAGGAAGGTTTATAAACCATTTGACTCATAGATTTCCACGCGGGTGAAGCCGCGGGGCCCAGCTAGTGTTCTTATAATCTAAAGTTAACTATCAGAAAACCCAAATAAATCTATTCAACTCAAACTTGCTATGCATACATTTTCAGGCCAAGAAAGACAACCTGAACGAAATCATCCTTCACGAAAACGTAAGAGATGTACTAGACATATCTCTGACCGATACCGAAAACGTCCCTGTTCGTGTGAACGAGACCAACCCCATTGAAAGGATTCGAGAATACACGTTCTTGAAGATCAACTTGGCTGATGGAGTAACTCTGGAGAATGAAAAGGAGTATATACTGAGAATAAATTACATTGGTAATATAAATGAGACACCGCTACAAAGAGGCGTGTTTAGAGGAAGCTACAAGGATGAAAATGGAGATCGCCAGTAAGTTTAATAATATTTATCCAGAATCTAGCAATCAAGAAGAAAATCATTTAAGGAAAGAATAAACCTGCAAAAAATGATAATAGTACCTAATGTTAGTAGGTAGGTACTATATAGTTATTCTGTAATATATAACTAAGTATTTAATTATATTTAACTGGTAAATCATAAAAAAAACTTATATCTCAAGCGTATCAAGCAAATAATCAAACATGAATATCCCGTTTTAAATCATGATAGTTTGAAAAGTTTTAACCTTCATACTGTTTCTTTTCATATATTCCAGTCAAGTTTGGTGTGAATTTTTTTAATGACTTTGGAGTATGTATCAAGGTTACACAACATGGCTATGACAACCTATGTGGCGCGGTGGGCGAAGGTCTGCCTGCGACGCAGGAGGTTGCGGGATTCGATTCCCGCCTCGTGACAATTGTGTTTACGATCTGCAGATGTTTGTTCCGGGTGTTCGGGGTCGTTATCTACATATATATAATAAAAAATATCTATCTATGTAAGGTGTATCAGTCGTCTAGTACCCATAACACAAGCTCTGCTTAGCTTGGGGCTAGATGATGCTGTGTGGATTGTCCGACATTATCTTCTATAATATAAAAATGAATCGCTGAATGTGTTGCTAAGCGCAAATCTCTCGAGCAGCTGAAGCGATTTCGCAAATTATTTTTTTTTAATTTTCCTTAAAGTACGAGGCTGGTTCTTACGGAGAGAAAAAAGAGATTTTTTTAAAAATCGTTGAAACAAATGACCGCCCTGGTGAAGCCGGGACGGGCCGCTAGTTTATTTTATTTATATTTATTTATTTATTCTTTCCAGCTGGTACGCCGCCACCCATTTGCAGCCAGTCAACTCCCGCCAAGCCTTCCCGTGTTTGGACGAGCCTGGCTTCAAGTCCACCTTCGACATTATCGTCAATCGCCAAGCGCACTTCAAGGAAACCTATTCAAACATGCCTATCAAAGTGACCACACGGTGAGTAGACCGGTTCAAACGACACTATCGCGCTTCATTGAACGATCCATATAGAATACTGTGGACTGGACCACGGACTTCTATAAGGATCGTTCGTCATATTCAACCTATAATAGTCTACTGCTGGATATAGGCCTCCCCTAATGAGCGCCATAGCGCCCTTTCTTCAGCTTACCGCAGCCAGCATCGGCCTGCAGTCTTTCGCAGGTCGTCATCCTGCGTCGCCGGAGGGCGTCCTACACTGTTAATAGGATATTAAAATATGCAGATAAAACTAATACCTACCTAACCTACAATTGCAAAGATTAGGTTGTTAATATCGGTACCTCATTTTATGTGTGTGTGCGTGCAGGTTTTATTTTTTGAAAAAGGTAAATGGGACCCTACTGATCCTACCCGCATTTTCAATTAATGCGCAATTTCATTGTCGTTTTTTTTAAATAAACGATTTGTTTCAGTGACACCGCTGTTGACCGTGTGAGAGAAGTCTTCCACACGACCCCCAGGATGTCTGCATACCTGGTGACCTTCCACATAAGCGAGGAGTTTGATATCATTGCTGACAACAACCACCCTGAGAAGTCTTATCGTATTCTTGCGAGACCTCAGGCACGCGGTGAGTATTTTAATCTAACGGAGTCTACACCCTGAAGTTGGCAACACAGTCTGGCGGTTTGGTTTAAGTTGTATGTGAATATTGTAGAGTATTTCGTCAACTCCTGGTTATCGCTCCTGTACTCTGGGAAATAAGGTCTTCTTGTTCACCACTGTGACCACTAAACGATGGAAAGATTGCCAGTTCGATTTCGCTGGCAGTCTTATTTTTTTTATTATTATCGTTGTACGGTATTTTTATAAAAACTTTTGACTTAAACTCTGTGTTTAATGACATCTTTGATCGTTTTTAATCGATTTTAAATAAAGGATGTTCGGCTGTATGCATGTCAATGTATGGTCGCCGATTTCTCCGTCGTTGATGGACCGATCTGGATGATTATTTTGCAGTTATATAGAAAATACTCTCAAAGTGGTCCCATATATACAAGCATATGTATTTTTACAGTTTAAAATTAGGAGACTCGAAGCCGATCTTTCAAAAATAAACAAATTATAATTACTGTGCTTAATATCACGCTGTGTGAATTGTCCAACTTTATTAATTAATTAATTTATCTATAAACTTTTCAAACAGGACAAGGTGAATACGCCTTAGAGATCGGTCTCCCCATCACTGATTGGCTATCGGAATACCTCGGGATTGACTACTACAACATGGCAGACAACATCAAGAACGACCAGATCGCATCTCCTTACTGGGCGTCCGGTGCTACCGAGAACTGGGGACTTGTCACTTACAGGTGAGATCTGGGATTTATAGAAATAAGATAATTATGGAAAACTCATTATGTTATTACTAGTGTTTTTAAGTTAGGTAGTTTCAATCATAGAAGATTGACTCATAAAATATTTTGAGAACTACTTATTACTACTTAGTAGGTATACGTATATTACGCAAGAGAAGCTCAACAACTCTACTGATTTTTATTTAGAAACAACAATAGCACCATGAAATCTCGTGTACTGGTTAATTTTGTTCCCGAAGTTAAGTTAGGTTGACCTGCGGGCCTAGACAATGCAACAATAGATTAGCAAAGGCGCTGGTAGAAAAGTCCAAAAAGTATGGATTTGACATGTGCCTTAAATAATTATAAACTTGATCTGTTTTCAACGTAAAGATTATTGATAGACAATGTACACGACAACATCGAACTATTACTCCATACAAATGCCTAGTTATCGTTTGAGCCATGACGACTGTAGAAATTGAATCGCTTCTTAGCGTTTGCTAGGCCCGCTGAGCAGGAAACTAAATAAACTATCTATCCAACTAATTTTTTTTCTAGGGAGTTACGTCTACTCTACGAAGAGGGAGAAACCAACGCAGTAGACAAACAGAGCATCGGCACGATCACAGCGCACGAGCTCGCCCACAAGTGGTTCGGAAACCTGATCACCTGCAGATGGTGGGACAATGTCTGGATTAACGAGGGCTTTGCCAGTTACTTCGAGTACTTTGCTATGGATGGAGTAAGTTTCATTTCACCTGGCTTGTTTTAAATCCTATCTAATAGTGTTTGTTTATTTTTGTCCTTCCTTCACGCCCAAACTAAGCAACTACTCGACTTGATTTTTGGAATAGAGTTAGTTGAAAAGATGAAAAAAAAACATAAGCTTTTTAGTATGGTAAAGCATCAAATTCCCATGGGAGATTTACGGGAATATTTGTATTTTTATATCGTCCTTCCTTCATGATCTAACAAAGCTACCAAGTACAAATCGACTTCATTTTTGGCAGCTTGATCATTAAATGTTTGTCTATCTTAAACTTAAAATGCTATCTTTCCCAGGTTTACAGAGACCTCGAGCTAGAAGACCAGTTCGCCATCATGTATGTCCAAAGCGCTCTATCAGCCGACTCGGCCATTAACACCCGCGCCCTGCAACACGACGTCAACAGCCCAGCCCAGGTCACAGGCCACTTCAGCGGCATCAGCTACTCGAAGGGAGCTGCCTTCCTGCTAATGCTGAAGCATTTGGTTGGAGAGGAAACTTTTAAGAAAGCGTTGAATCTGTTCTTGACGGAGATGTAAGAGTACACTACATAGTATAAAACAAATTCGCTTCCTGCTGTCTCTCTGTCCCTATGTATGCTTAGATCTTTAAAACTACGCAACGGATTAAGATGTGGTTTTTTAATAGATAGAGTGATTCAAGAGAAAGGTTTATAAACCATTTGACACACAAATTTCCACGCGGGCGAAGCCCCGCGGCTTCGCCCACGTTCTATTTTGATGAACATATTTTGGTTTGGTATTTTTGAGCGTACATTAATTGTTGTATTATTGTTAACAGGGAATACGAGCACGCGTACCCCGAAGATCTGTTCCGTGCCTTCACCAGAGCTGTGGAAGACGATTCAGTCGAGATCGGCACGGACATCGCTGATCTTATGAACTACTGGGTGTACCAGCCTGGCTACCCCATACTGGATGTCAAAGTTGACACGAGCTCTGGTCGTATCAATCTAGAACAGGTAATAATTATTATTTTTATTAGTTTACGAAGTGTGTTAGTTAAGTTTGATAGTTTTCTCTAGTTTTGGTTCTGTACAATATTAGCACGATTTAATTTTGGGACGATGACATAATTGTATATTTTTTCATCATATCAGCCCATATACTTTCACTGCTGGACATAGGCCTCCCACACCATGGCACTATGAGCGGTCTCGAGCCGCCTCCATCCATCGACTCCCTGCGTCCGCTACGATATAACGGTCCATTGGTTGGTCTCCTAACATCCTTCAGTTCCATGTTCAAAAATAAATTAAAATGAGATGTATGTTCATTGTACATGGAATACCAAAAACGCCTTATGCCCGCTAAGCTACGCTATAATAACACATTTTTAGCAAGATAAGTGAAATAAATTATAACGGTTCATAAAGATTATAGAAATATTTTAAGCGAATGACGTATCAGTACCTATTTAATTCATATTTATTTGTGCATAGTTCGAGCTATGGCTAGGTTTTACTAAATTTTACTTGCTGTAGGAATCGCGGAATAGCTCTTCCCGGGATGCTGATGTAAAAGTCAGGTATAAAATAAAGCTGTATTGGTTTGAATGGCTGCTGGTGATGAACTGACCTCTGTAGGCGATCCGCGCTCTCAGCACGAGTTACTTACTTAGATCGAGCTCCTGGTGCTGCTAATATTCCTTCGTGATCGATGTCTCGAATACTTCCTTCAATGATTTTAAAGTATTTTCTTACCTTGTAGGAACGTTTCTACATCAGTACATCTGCTCCAGAGTCCAGCCAGGTCTGGCCCCTACCCTTGACCTACACCACTGGTAACAACCCTGACTGGGATAACCTTACCCCCGTCAAAGTCATGACTGAGAATACTGACAGTATCCAAGATGAGGTGGGGAACAACTGGGTCATTTTTAACTTACAGCAAAAGGGTAAGTTCTTTTTATCCTGTGATTTACTTTGTCCGGTTCATATAACGTTTATGTCATTTCATTTATGTATATTTGCAATAAGGTTTATTCTCGCTTTTCTTCTGCCGAATGATCGTAAGACAAGACACTATAAGCGGAGTTGCTTTTGTCCGAGTTCAAAGCCCTTGCAAATCAAGGCACCATAAAAATAATATACGACTTAGCTTTAAGCTAAACATGCAGCTGTCCGCGCCTCAGGAGCCGCACTCGATTTTACTGTAATACGGCGCGTTCGGCGCGGATAGGTGCGCGATGTTGCATACTATTTCATATAAAGATTTAGTAAATGCGACGACTGCGGCGAGTGCAACTCTTGCAGCGCGGACAAGTGCGCCTTCAGCTTAGATGTCATTTAAATTGTAGGTAGGTACTGACACTTGTTTTATTTGTTTTCTAGGTATTTACCGTGTTAACTACGATGATCTTAATTGGCAAAGGCTTGCACTTGCTCTCCGTAGCAACTACTCCGCTATTCACCACGTCAACAGAGCGCAGGTTTGTCGTCAATTACATAATAATAAATAATGCTGGACAATCCACACAGCATCATCTAGCCTAAGCCTAAGCTAAGCAGAGCTTGTATTATGGGTACTTGATGACTGATATACATTATACAATACTTGACATTAATTTATATAGATAACGACCAGAACACCCGGAACAATTATCTGCAGATTATAATTTACATTAATATCTATAGAAATATATAACACAACACACAACAAAAAGGGTTCTGCGCATAGAAGTAGATATAATTGTGAAGTCATGCGGGTGAGCGATCTATTCGACATTTAGACCTCAAATAATCCCATACTCTAGTTATATATTTTGCAGTTTTTAAGTGCAAAATTAAAATGTTTTATTCTTGCAGATAGTCGATGATGTGTTCGCCCTCATGCGTTCGGAAAAGTTAGGATTCGAAGCTGGATTCCAAGTGCTGGAGTTCCTGAAGCAAGACACCAGCTACTACTCCTGGTACCCAGCTATCACTGGCTTCACCTGGCTAAGGAACAGGTTCCTACACTTACCTCAAGTTCTGGCTGAATTTGATGTAAGTATTGTTTTTCTGAACTGTTGAGGTATCTACGAGTATAATTTCATCTAGCCCTAAGCTAAGCCAAAGCTTGTGTTACTAGATGACTAATACGAGTTTATATAATACAATACATTAAATAGATTTATATTTTTATTATACATAGAAAACGATCAGAGCACATGGAACAAATTTCTGCAGATCGTACAAACATTTGTCCCGTCGAACTCGCAACCTCCAGAGTCGCAGGCGGACCTTCACCCACCACGCCACAGAGGTCGTCAAAGCCTTTCATTAATTTCCTTAACTAGTTGTATGTAGTAAATATAAACAAAAAACTTTTTTTCTTTACAGTCAATCCTCTTCGGATTCCTAGACGCCGTCATTGAAGACCTCGGCTACGACGTTCCGGCTGAAGATGAACCTGTCACCAGGACCCTGCATCGGTTCTACACCCTTACCTTCGCCTGTAACATTGGACATCAAGGCTGTATTACCAACGCTGTGGAAAAATTCACGAGTTTCACGACTGATGATGCTCCGTAAGTATCCACTTTTATCGTGGAGGTTTTTAAGTAAACTTTACAACAGTTCAATACAATTATTATTAAAGTGCCAACGTCTATATTGTTCGTTCATGTCCAGTCCATCCCAAGGTTGCTTGGAAGAGATCGCTCTTAGCGATAAGGCCGCCCATTGTGCATCTGTATCTTTGTTTGTTTGTTCTTTACTGTTTTTTTTCATATTTGTATTGTATAAGTTTGGTATACTAACACAGTTACGACTTACATCGCGTGACAGAACCTATTTGCGCATGTAAAAGATAACTTATTGCCTATCTAATCATGCAAAGTAAAATGGCTCAATAAAATCTGAAGGAAATTGACCAAACCTTTCAGTAAATAGTTTAGGTACTTTCTTATATTATGACAAGTAAAACTTGTAATCAAGGTAAACTTTGCTAAAAGAGGGGCCTATTTTTAAAACATGCGGCTCGTATTTAAGAATGAGTAATGATTTTATTATATTTAGCAAAAAACTGAGAAGAAAGACCGTATTTTATTTAAAGGTTTACTTATAATTTTAATAATAATACTGGGCAATTCATTTTATTTTCAATATATCTATCTCTTTCCAGCGTCAACCCTAACCTGAGACGGCACGTGTTCTGCGAAGGTCTCCGCAACGGAGGTTACGACGAGTGGAGCTTCCTCAAGCAGCGTTGGGAGAGATCCAACAACCAGGCCGCTGAGGTGGCCATGCTGAGGTCACTCGGGTGCACGACCAATGACCAGGCTAGACAAGAGTTAGTTTCATTTGTGTAGTTTTGTTGCCTTCTAGACAAGAGTTAGTTTCATTTTTGTAGTTTTGTTGCCTTGTAGATAAGAGTTAGTTTCATTTGTGTAGTTTTGTTGCCTACTAGACAAGAGTTAGTTTCATTTGTGTAGTTTTGTTGCCTTGTAGACAAGAGTTAGTTTTATTTTTGTAGTTTTGTTGCCTTGTAGATAAGAGTTAGTTTTATTTGTGTAGTTTTGTTGCCTACTAGGGCATAGACATTACAACACATTTTTCGGTATGGCAGAGTAGAACATGCTGATAGCAAAGAATAAAATAGTGTTTTGTTGACTAATTTTATAACTACGTATACATACTATACTAAAAACATAACTAATATCTATCATTAATAAGAAGGTACTTATTGTATTAATTAATAACTAAGTACATTCTCAGGCAATGTGAGTAAGCTCAGCATAATGCCGACAATCTTAAAAAGCACGTTTAGTGCTGTTTTTCAGCTTACCCCTAACCAACCAAAAGCGAATTAGTTTTAGGCGATTCGCTTTTTGTCGCCGTAGATAATTTCAACCTACTTACATGCACAAGATCCTACATCATCTCTGTGGCCGTTCTTGTAAGGTTTTCATTAATTTCAAAAGTAGATTATGCTCTAATACTGAGATTGATGAATTGATAATATTTTCAGATACCTATCCATGATTCTAGACGACGACGCGGTTAAGGCACAAGACAGACTGAACGCCTTCACTTTCTTGATGATGGGAGATCGCTCCAACGCTCAAGTTGTTCTCGACTACTTGAAGGAAAACGCTGATGATATAAGAAAAGGGTGAGATAAATATACATTTATCTATATACTTGAGCAATCAAACAGTGATTTGTTTTTCTGCTATGGAAGCCAGTTATAATGAAACAAAACACTACTCAGAAATGATTATCAGGTATGCTTTTAATGAGTGCGATTGTTTTGTGGTTGGTGAGTGGTTTTTGAGTACTGATAAAGAATTTCTTCGTAAGTTTCTCACCTAAGCTAAGCAATTCTATACGCTGTGTTCGATTAGTTTCGCCGCTTACCAATGTGTAGCTTCGCTCTAGAACAACTCTAGAAGAAAGGCAGCCATATTCTCTAACAAGGATTCACAGAAAGTTAATTAATGTCTAACTACCTATACCTAATGTTTATCTTTTCCAGAGTGGTTCTTCAGTCTTGGTTCGATAGTTTGATTACCGGCGTCGCTGGATACTTAGACGTCGAGGGTCTTCAAGATGTAAGTTACAACAAACGAATGTAGCTATTTTATCATCCATAACCTACAAGAATTTTAAATATTGTGGTGTCGCTCATTTTGTCTTTTATAATTTTATGTTTCTTTAAAGTCTTTTTGATTATATTTTGAAGTAATACCGTTATTAACCTCTGCTTGCTTAGTTAACCAGTTGAACCAGTTCCTTTTTATTTCGACTGTTTGAATGCAGTTTGTCTTCTTTGAACTTACCTCGGTAGCTCATTTACCACTTTATTGTTATACAGATGGAATCCTGGCTGAATGCCAACAGCGCAACCTTCCCCGAGTATCAGCTAGGTGTCAACAGCGTGGCCTCGGCCCGCGCCAGCCAGGCGTGGGGCACTGAGAGGGCCAACCAGATCCTGAGAGCTGCTAGAGGCTCCGCCGCCACACTCCTTCCTACCCTCACTATGTTGTTCGCAGCTGTGGTGTCTGTACTGTTGAAGTAGTATTGAGTCAAACAGTCTCAAGTAGAAGTTTATACTTAGAGCGAGGAGTCAATGTCCAACTATGTATAAGTTTTAATACGAAGTAGTTTGTGCAGCACTAAATCGACAAAGAAATAAAAAAGGTTAAATTTAAAATATAACTAATAACTAAAATTCATCAAAATACACCGAATCTACACTCTCATATACTTTGTTTCACTGACCTTTAATTACTAAGAAGTTTGAAAGAAACAGATTTCATGTTGTAAATTGGGACCTAGCAATTTTTGCCTTGATAAGTTATGTATTTGTACTTCGGAACCATAGGTTTACGATACGTTTAATTATCACAAGGACTTATTGTCAAGAAGTAAAGATAGGTGGTTACGTTATTTCAGCTGTAGATACATGAATAGGTTTCTTGAACGTATTATTTACAAACGGATTCAAATTTATGATGTGTTAGATATTATTCATAAAGATTTACAAAGATAAAGTTCCGCTAAACAGACCGGGTTTAGCAAGAAACCTATTCATAAAGAATTTTCTTGGATAAAATCACAATATTTTATAGAATTAACCTATATAAATGAAGATAATTTAATGAAATAAGAAAACAAATTAACTCCATAAATTAGTAAAGAGAGCCTGGCTGCCTTTACTGCCACTTTTCGATGTTGTTTTTTTAAAACAACATCCAAAAAACGGGAGCATTTTATGGCGATGAAATTTTTTTAAATAATTTATTTTACTGCTATCACAACGGAATAAAACTTAGCTTCACCACGCTTACAAATAAGAAGAAATAGTTTATCACAGGTAATCTCAATAGGCATACCTTACCTACTGATAACATGTAATACCTATCTACTTAAGATGAGCGTTATCAGGGTGATAGTAGGAATCATAATTTTAGAGACAATGCAGTTTGGACGGTGAATTGGTAAAGTGAAGACGCTTCGGTAAGTAAAAATAATTATCAAGACGATAATTTGACGACCGATGTGGCGCGGTGGGCGAAGGTCCGCCTGCGACGCAGGAGGTTGCGGGTTCGATTCCCGCCTTGGAACAATAGTGTGTACGATCTGCAGATATTTGTTCTCTATCTATGTAATGTATTGTATTATGTATATCAATTATCTAGTACCCCTAACACGAGCTCTGCTTACCATGGGGCTGGATAATGCTGTGTGAATTGTCCAGCATTAATTTTTTTTTATTTAAGAGTCCTGTAAAGTCCAAAGGAAATAAAGCACTTTGATATTTGAAATACCTTAATTGGTAATTAAATACCTGATTTTTTTAATGTGTTATGTGTTATTCATTTCTGTTCAACAAATTATAAAAAAATGTCGACTGTTTTGGCAATTCTAGTTATGTACTACTTTTCAGTACCATCTGTACTGAAAAAAAATGGTCTTTATAATTTTATTTATTAATATTACCTACTAATTATTTTACCTAAGCTGCTTGTTTTCATAAAACTTTTTTTTCTAATTATTTTTATTACAATAATTACCTCTTCTTTTATCACAAGCAACACAAGCACTGCTTAGCTTGGAGCTAAATGATCCTCTGTGAATAGTCCATCATTATTATTTGTGTTTATAAAATAATTTTATTTTCTACAGCCATGTCTCGCTTCCTACTATTGGCCCTAATAAGCCAACTCAGCTTGGTCTTCAGCGACACCAACTACAGGCTCAACACTCCGCTCAGGCCCAAAGCTTACTTCCTCGCCATCACTCCTTACTTCGACACCAAAGACACTAGCGCCTTCACTTTCCTCGGAGAGGTTGAAATCACCTTCACCACGACCGCCGTCACCAAACAGATCAAAATCCATTCCCAAGACCTCGTCTTCAGTGCCAATAACATTGAGGTTGTCAACGGCTTGACTCTCGTCCCCCTGAATGTAACCAACCCTCTGATATTCGATACAAAATATACTTTCGCGTATATAAATCTCCAAGATGATCTGCAAGTAGGAGTCGAGTATAACTTGCTGATAACGTATCGCGGGCCGATAAGAGAAGATCTCAATGGATTCTACAGGAATTATTATATTGAGAACGGAGTTAAGAAGTAAGTACAGTTTACTAATAAGATATAGACATATATCATTTATTTGCTACTACATAATACATATGTACACCAAATATAAATTAACAATTTCGTAAAGATAAAATACTTAATCATTAATCTATATCTATACTAATATTATAAAGAGGAAAGGTTTGATGTTTTGTTTGTTTGTTTGTAATGATTAGGCTCCGAAACTACTGGACCGATTCGAAAAATTCTTTCACCGTTGGGAAGCTACACTATCCCCGGTGAACATAAGCTATTATATTTTCAAAAAAGTTAGGGATCCGTACTAAAACCATGCGAAGCCGGGAAGGTCCACTAGTAACACAACAAAGTACTTGGTGGTACAATCAGTTGAAAAAATATTTTACTAAAATACTTTCGTAGTTTGACGAATTCATTGTGAAAAGTGTGTTAACTCGAATCTTATGTTGGAAGAACACCAACGATTCATCCCATAAAAAAGACTTCATCAGGATGAGGGCGGTTCTTTTATCAAAAAATAAGGGATGACACACTGGTGTTTTTCCAACACAAAGCAGGTTCTTAATTTATTTGTTTTATGAGATGGAAGTCTTAAGTGATAAAAATAATATATCTATGACTTTCAGATTTGATACCAGTCAGGTTTAAGTTTTTGCAACCCTTAGACAAACATTAAAATTAATATTTTGATCAATTTGGTTTTGACCAATCCTTAAAAACATTAAAATTAATATTTTGATCATTTACATTTTTGCCGATCCTTGGAAAAATATTATAACTAACATTTTTATCATTTTTGTCATCATAACGAGCAAGCCATAGCAAGTATCTCTTCAGAATTAATTCCCTTCATGATTTCTTTGCATCCGGGAAAAAACCTTAGAAGTAAATCTTCATTTAGCCTTGAAATAGGTTTAAGTACCTACTCATCGAGTGGGAATTTACCACATACTTGTAGCGTCAACTTTGAATAGGTCCATATGAAAATTATCATTTATAAGTACTATGTACTTGTATTACAATCATGTTACAAACACCATTGAAAGATAGCATTGTAGTTAACTGCTCACTAAGCCTGTAATCAAGAAATTGAACATACATTCTGAAGTATTTTTCAATGACTCAGTCAATGACCTAAATGAATTAACTTGTAATACCTAATCATTTGGGTAATACCTGAGATAGGACCGACGACCTGGTCTGAAGGTCTTGGGAAATCGGTAGATGTGGGCAGCGCAAAAAAAAGAATAAAAGAATTTATTTATAGCCACACACACAGAACATGTTAAACAGAGTTACAAAAAGGAAAAGACACATAAATACAGAAAAAACATAAGTAGTAGAGTCCCAAGAGTAAGGAAAAACCTTTCCCTATGTGCGCGGCTAATAAGGTCCCGTCTCAGCTTGTCAAAAAAACAAAAACTAGTCATTGTGGAGTTCTTTAGAGAAAGGTTTTATTCTCGGTAAAAAAAACTTACAACATTTTTACACCTATAGAGGATCATAGATAGCTATTATATTAAAACGATGACGCTGCTTAAGCTTTAAAAACAGTGTGGTAATGTCAACGCCCAACTCCTAGATGTATAAATAATTACATATAAATAAATAAATTTATTTAAAAATATCTTAGGACTAAAGAGTAACAAAAAAGTACATTACTTAAATTCTGATGGAAATAACGTGTGCCTGAACTAGGTGAAAACCCGTTTTTCAGGCTGAAAGTGTGCTAATAACAAATAAAATAAATAAATAGAACTTGCTTATTATACAAACCAACGAACATGCATACTTTACGATATTAACTTATAAAATATATGTGTGGTCTCCCGAGACACCAGTCTCTTAAGAGTCTGGGCAGAAGGAGACCCAGTGTTTAGATGTGCAAAGCCACGGGCACCAGATACATAGTTAGTTATCCAAAAATATACGTGTTCTTTTTCACTTAAAAAGTGGACAACAAATTTTAGTGAAGAGAAAATCAAAAGTCTATGTTATCTAATATATGAAATATTAGATAACAATGTTATATAAATTTGACTGAAATTTGTTTAAAATTTAACTTGTCAGTAAACTTATTTTGTAAGCCGAAATGACTCATCATCAGCCTATAGCAGTCCACTGCTGGACATAGGCCTCCTCCAATGAGCGCCATAGCGATTTCTTATTCCTATGTAGTACTTAACCTATTTCCAATATTTACAAAGTAATAAAAAACCAATCAATCCACATGTCGGACACTGACAGTTCACCTAATTTCAGATGGCTGGGCGCCACTCAAATGGAGCCTACACACGCGAGAAAGGTGTTCCCTTGCTTCGACGAGCCAGAGTATAAGGCTACTTTCTCACTGAGCATTGACCGGCCTGGGAGTTACAGCGATTCGTTGGCTAATACTAAGCTTCAGACTTCAGTGCAGTTGTAAGTATGGCGAATTGGTCTCAGTGATTCAAACTTTTCGAATCATGATGCTCTTTGCTCTTTGCATGACCACGTGTATACCTGTCTACTTAGTTATTATAATTATCTTGAAATGAGTTGGACCCATCTCACTAGCTGGTCTGGCCTCAGTACCAGACCTGATGAGAATCATTAATTCTGAGGTCATCTTAGTCTGCCGCCTCGTTTACTATGATATTTCTAATGGTATTTTGCACTTCCGATAGGAATTATTACATTTCAAATGCTCTCCCAATTATATTATCGTTACTGATTATAGGTGAAATGTATATGCTTTATAAATAAATAAATAATGCTGGACAATCCACACAGCATCATCTAACGCCAAGTTAAGCAGAGCTTGTGTTGTGGGTACTAGTGGCGATATACATTATACAATACATTATACATAGATATTTTTTATTATACATAGAAAACGACCAGAATACCCGAAACAAATATCTGCAGTGCCTACAGACATTTGTCCCGAGGCGGGAATCGAACCCGCAACGTCCTCCGTCGCAGGTGGATCTTCGCCCACCGCGCCACTGAGGTCATTTTTAAATGTGTTTTAGGTCCGATGGCTACGTCAGAGAAATATTCTACCCAACTCCTATCATGTCAACGTACCTAGTCGCATTCTTAGTATCTGAGTTCCAAGGTATCACTAACAATGAGAAAAACGAGTTCGGTATCTACACGCGACCAGAAGCTCTGAACCAGACGAGCTATGCTATGAACTTCGGAATTGATGTTGTGAAAGCTTTGGGAGACTACTTCGGGATTGACTATTACTCCACTGATGAAAATCTCAAGCTGGATCATGTCGCGCTGCCGGATTTTAGAGCGGGGGCTATGGAGAACTGGGGCCTTATCAAATATAGGTTTGATAATTTTGAACTTTTATGGAGAAATTCTTACTCATTTGCGTTTTCTTACATAGGTAAGAAGGTGCTATGTATTATCATTCTGCATCATTGATAGCAATGATGCAGAATGATACGACATATCACAAGAAGCCCAATAGAACTGCCAAGTAGAAACAAAATACGGCACGCATAATGCGATTGTCTTTTTTGTCGGTCATGATAATCCACTTTAAACTTATTTATATCCTCAAGATAGAAGTTAAATATCAGTAAAGCGATATTTTGGCTTACAACAACTTATGCTAAAGATAAATCTAAGTTCATAACCAAAGTAGAAACCAAAGTTATAGCTGCAAGAAAATGTGTTACTTATACCAATGTTTTCAGAGAATCCCTTCTTCTCTACGTCCCTGAGGATTCCACCCCTTACTACAAGTACCGCGTCGCTCAGATAGTGGCTCACGAGACCACTCATATGTGGTTTGGAAACCTGGTAACCTGTCATTGGTGGAGCAACACTTGGCTGAATGAAGGATTCGCTAACTACTTCCAGGATTATATTACAGCAACGGTAGGCAATCAGATATAATAATAGCAATATATAGTTATAAAAATATTTAGTTATAATTTACTTCTAAGTACCAGAGGCTAGTTTAAAATATTGTAAAACAGATAAATTTTTTCATATGTATCATTATTAGTGAACCATGTGTTTGTATGAGAATAAAGTTCTTTAAACCTAATAATTAGGCTATGGAGTCCGCAATGCCTTCAAGTTTGGTATCAGCAAATTGACGTCCATTACCTACCCTGTAGAATAAATTGCTGCAAAACCATTTTAGTAACAATTAATCCTAAACTGTTTGTCCCTGTACCGGTGGCGATTGCTAAAAGGTTTTTAGCAGTAGTTATTTCTAATAGCAAATACAAAACAATCATAATAAAAATGTAATTTTCTTCGAATTTCATGATAATCCAGGCAGAACTGTAGTTCTGGAACTTTCAGCCCGATCTATTTAGTAGTTTTGGATTAAAGACGCAACAAACATCCAAACCTTCGCTTTTATAATATTAGTGTGCTCTGTATCGAATGGAAGTCTCCATAAAATATGTTTATTCATTTATTACCTTATTTCTAACCAAATTACTTCACAGGTCGATCCATCGGTAGCCTCCGCCAACGCCCTAGTAACCGGCTCAGTTTACGCCGCTTACGACGCGGACAGTTCATCATCATCACCAGCCATCACCAACGAAGACGTCAACTCTCCTGCTGAGATCAGCGGACATTTCGGCACCATCACCTATCAGAAGGCGGGATCTGTTATTAGGATGATGCATCATTTGATTGGCGATGAAGGCTTTAGACATGGCTTGAATAACTATTTGGAAACAAAGTAAGTCTAATTAAGTTCCAGCAGCATTAAACAACTGCAGTACTAAATAGTGTAGGACGCCTTGAGGCTAGGTAGGGTGATAACCCGCGAAAGACTGCGGGCAGATGCTGGATGCGGCTAGCTGAAGACACCGCCATGGCGCTAATTAGGGGAGGTCCATGTCCAGCTGTGGACTAATATAGGCTGACGATGATGATGGTACCCATCATCATCATCTTCTTTTCTTCTCAACAAGATCGTTTAAGTATTTTGATTCTACTGATGAGTTTTTGAGGTTTGTTTAGGACAGGCAAAGGTAAAAGCAACAGATTCTGTGTTTTGCTTTTTGACAGAATTATCTCCAATTTACCAAAAAAAGAACCCTGAAAGTGAAATCATAGAGTCAGAGTGGTAGCATATGACTTAAATCTCATCAGCTTACTATATTAGAATAGTCTTAACACAATTATCTTAAAATGTAGAATTTCAATATTATATAGTACCTTCTTCGCTTCGCTTCGCTGGCGTGGAAATCTATGTGTCAAATGATTTATAAACCTGCATCCTGAATCACTCTATCTATTAAAAAAACCGCTTCAAAATCCGTTGCATAGTATTAAAGACTTGCGTTGCGTTGTCCTTGTCGCATGTAATGTCTTTTATATATATATATGTTCTGTATCTGGTGTACAATAAAGTATTTTTGTATTGTATTGTAAATATCTAAGCATACATATGGACAGATAGACAGCGGGAAGCGACTTTGTTTTATACTATGTAGTGATTCAGACAAATTGTTTCAGCAAATTAACCTCAGGCTACCCGGAAAAGCTGTACGCTGCACTAGAAGTCGGTGTTCAGAACACCAGCGCCTTGTCCACATACCCCAACACTGATATAACTGAAGTCATGAGCTCCTGGATCTCTCAGCCTGGACATCCTGTGCTTCATGTGGAAGTCGACTATACTACTGACAAAATTGTGCTGACACAGGTACGAGTATTTACTATAACTACGCCTAAGATTTGTTTTTATGGTAAAACTTTTCAAAAACTATCATGGTTATTAACATTAAGTCAAATTACGGGATATTTACCATGATTCGATTTTTGTATTTTTTTTCATGGCGCATGTAACTGCGCCGAAATATTGGATAACTCGAAAATCGAATCTTGTTTTTATAGTACCTAAAAAAAGTCAAAAACACAATATCTTATTTGATAATAATTTATAATATGATCTTTGCAGTGCCTATATATGTAGGTACTTGTGTAAATTCTTATAATGCAGGCCTAAAGAAAATCTTATTTCGTCTCCAGAAACGTTTCTACACAAACTCCAGCATATCATCCGATGAAACATACGACATTCCCATCACCTACGCCACAGGGGTGAATACTTCCTTCACCAACACAAAGCCTGCGTTTGTTATGAAGAACAAAACTCACGAGTTCTATATCGACGGGATTGGCTCGAGTCATACTTGGGTTATTTTCAACGTCCAAGAAACTGGTATGAGTCATAAATTACGAGTATTATTAACTCATTTATTTCGGATTTACAATAAGCATACAAAAATAATTATAAACATCACAGTAAAATCAGATTAAATTAAATATTAAATTTTTATTATAATAATAAAATATTAATTATAATAAATAATAATGATGAAATGTTATAAAACTTAAATATAAAAGAAAGTACCTACTAACCTAACAAGAATACATAATAATAAAAATGTCGCAACAATATCAAATTAAAGCCTCCCCACACTCGCGCGCGAATCGTGCGCGAAGCCACGAAACATCCGCGAACTATGATCGAATCCTATTCGCATATTCGTCGCGGCATAGTGTCGCGTTCGCGGCTCGTTCCGGTAGGTTGTTGGGTTTTTTCCCACAAAGAGTTTGTAAGGCGCGCGTGTGGTTTGCACGCCAGTGTGAAATCCTTAGGCTGGTTTTATAGTCACGCCGCCGCTGGACGCACCGCTGGGCAGCGCGCTGTTAACGTTTACTGATAAGCATTTACTGAACGGCGCTGCACAAGCGCGTAATAGATTTTGATGGTTTTACTAATTAAAAGAAGCTCTAAGATACCATAATGAAAACTAATTTGAACTACCTTGGTATCTATTTTCATTAAAACGTTACTAGAAGTCCTAAAAGGGTTGATATTGTGGGTATTAAAGAAAAGAAGCATAACTTACAACATGAATACTGTTTTATTCAATAATACAATCTGGTTGGAACATAAATTATGACGTGAAAGCAATATAGTTACTAGATCTCCTAATAGGGTTCCATTGTGGTTATTAAAGAAAAGAAGCGTTACTTAGAACATTAATACTCTTATATTCAATAATACAATCTGGTTGGACATCAATTATTACAGACAATTATTAACATTTTAAGGTTATGTTACACAAATTGCTAGTCACAAAATATGAACAATACTTAGCTTCTGTCTGGTTAGGCTGCCGATCCAAAAGTGGGTATTCTCCCCCTTTTGGGTCGTATATATAGGCTCTGACATCGTAAAATAATGCAGCCTGAGCGATGGCTCACACTGTCTTTGGCGCGAACAGTCGATACAACAATTTATTATGTTTCTTAATACTGAATAATACTTTCAGACCAAATCAATGATATTTAAAATTGTACAATTAATATTCCACTTATTTTAAATATAATACATTTTAATAATTAATAAATTATCGGCGCCGCGCCACTTATGAAAGTTATATGCTAATGATTTTATATACATTAAAATACCAATGAAATAGGTAATCTAAAATCTGAAAACGATTTAAGAGATACATTTCATATTTCTTAACCACAATATTCTATTATTAATCGTTATTGTGAAAGTTATGTGCTAATGATTTTATTACATTAAAATACCAATGAAATTGGTAATCTAAAACCTGAAAACTATTTTAGACATACTTTTCATATTTCTTTATCACAATTTTCTATATTAATCTGATACGCGCGACTTTCAAACGCAACTACTACCCCCATACAATTTTGAACGCGCGCGCTCTAACGGCGGCGGCGCGGCGGCGCTGCCGAAACGCGTAACAATAAAACAAACCTTAGCAGGTTCGTACCGCGATCCGCAACTCGACGTCGCGCGTGATTGTGAAGAGGCACCTTATACATTTGGAAATGATAGCCTTAGACTACTATCCAAATAAGGCGTTTTGAAGCGTGTGCTTTGGTAACAAGCGTTTTAAAACAATAATGTCCTCTACATACGTACACACCCAAAAGCGCGCTTCTGTATAATTGCATTATGTGAATCTTTAAACAAATAAATAATTTTGTATTTTTTTTTTGTAATATTCACGTCAGATTTTGGTCAAAAGCCCGTGGTGCGGGCGTAAGCACGGTTCAAAACGAATTTACTCTTCGTAGTTCTAGAACAATATTTAAATCATCATTATATGCATAGACTATATGTTTTAAAAAAGTTACTAAATTTTCAGGATTGTACAGAGTTAACTATGATGACAACAGTTGGACACATGTAGCAAGTGCTCTCAAGGGTCCGGATCGTGAGAAAATTCATCATTTGAACAGAGCAAAGGTATTGGGCTACTGTTGAAACAATAAGATTGATTGCTGCCTCGACTCTTGGTCCAGTGAATGCACTGGCTGCAAACTCAGGGCGGTGCGTCGAGAAAACAAAGGGCACGGGCTGCTAAGTTTTCCTTAAAAATAAATGCTGAGTGTTCAAATTGACGGTGGAGTCGCGGCGGAAAGGCAGAGATTTTAAAGAAAACTTAGATATGATGCGACGCTGACGTGTCCGCGCTTTGACGCCGCCGCCGCGCCGCCTCGGCTCTTGGTCGAGTGAGCGACGTGCCTTAGAATATGAAGAAGAATGATGAAGTCGCACAAAACTTAATGTAAAACTCTTTTTCAGATTGTGAACGACTTATTCGCGTTCATATACGCTGATCAGGCTGGTTTCAACATTTTGTATGACCTATTACAATTCATGGCATTTGAAACGGATTACTCAGTTTGGTATGCGGCTATACGAGGACTGAACAAACTGTGGAACTCCTACCAAGGGAGTGACGCTTTACCAGATGTTCAGGTGAGTTTTTATAAACAACATAAGATTAAGAAGACATTAACGTACACAAAGACGTTTTGACGCGCGTTATAAGAGCTATGGTATCAATGGATTGGATGAATCGATCCGCAATGCCAACATCTAATGATACACGCTCTGGCATATTATCTTGTAAACAACCATCGATAAACAAGCTGCAGAAACGGCGAATACCTCATACTTGTCACCCAGTACCGCTCTCAATTCAGTGTCTAGAAAAATATACATTTTACTATCTACTAGACACTCACATACATATTTCAGGCACATAGCAAAAGTGTGAAAGATATTGTAAATATTTCAGTATAACCCAGCATTAAGCCCTGAAACACCAAAGCTAAGTAAGCTAAAGAACTAGGTAGAAGAACAAAATTTCACACAGTATTGCTATTCTTCTTAATAATGATCCTTTACAGGCGTACGCACTAAAAATAGTTGAGAGCGGCATCAACAAAGTAGGATATGAGGTCAGAGCAAACGACGACTACGAGACTCTGAGGAACCGGATGCAGATCTTGGAGTTTGCCTGCAAATTGGGACACCAGGGCTGTATTGATCACATGGTGGAACTGTTCAGGCAGTTCAAGGATAATGATGTACCGTAAGTTGGAGGGTGAAGGTTACGAAAATGGGGTCGTAATCAAAATAAACTATTACACATTACCGCCGCAAGCTACTTGCAGCTTGCGCCTTAACGACTAGTTGAGTATAATTATATCATAGATATCATAGATCTAAGTAAAATTTGGGAGATATGGTATGTTCTCTCAGCGCTATCTCAAATGGCCTGTGTTATGTTTGCTACAACTAAGCGCAAAGAAATTAGTCATTATTTCCAATCTTTTGCAATATACATACACCTACTTAATGTACACCAAAGATGGAACGAAGACGAAGCTATACCGAACTGCAACCGAGATAAGAATACACGAAATACGAATGCCGGCGGCAACGGACCGACTACGACTGATGCACCCTGCACCTAATTTGTTGGCTCAATTAGGTTCCCAATACATGTGAATCGACGAGCTGCTTTTTTTCAGCTATGTAACTTAAAAATTATGATTATAAAAATATTTTTCTGTTAAAACAGGGTACAACCAAGCCTCAGGCCTGCAGTCTACTGCAACGGGCTGCGCCACGGGACTGGAGATGATTACGAATTCTTGTGGAGTAGGATGGAGAAGACCAACGTCGCCAGTGAGGCTAGGGTCATCGGGGAAGTGCTGGGGTGCACTTCGGATGAACAAAAATTGAGGAGGTAAGGACAGATAGTAAATTACTTCAAAACGGGATAGATTACGGATTTTTCACGGAACTAAGCCAGCACTAAACTGAGTTGAGTTGGAGCCTCTTTACAACAACTCTGTATTGTATATTGTATCTGTTTTATGAGTGTGTCTTTTGTTTATTTATGTTATTATAAATAAATGTCTTTCTATTCTAATATAATATTTCAAGACATAGATCTTTTTTTCTGTAAAGACCTAATTCTGAAATATTCTTTATTTTAATTAAATGATACTACCAATGTTATTATTATTATTATTTATTAAATTATTTATTATTATTATTATTTATTAAATTATTTATTATTATTATTATTTAATGATCATAACCAGGACAGTTTCAATAGAGATAAGACAAGTCATTTTAGTTTCTCCTGTTTTGTCTTTTTTATGTCTCTGTTTTGTGCTGCGATGTGTAAAGAAATAAATAAGGTCTTATCGTTTTCTTGTTCTACAATAATTATGATTTTGTTATTGTTATCCACCAGCTACCTAGTTTCCATGCAGAAAGAAGACAGCCCGATAAGAACCCAGGACCTGACAGTTCCTCTTTCGAGTGTCCTGTCGCACTACGACAATTTAGAGCTTGTCATGGGCGAGCTGAGAGGAAACTACAGTTATTGGAGTACCATGTAAGTTTTAGGAGGGTGACCTCATATTAATTTCTCCTCATATTATTATGCGATTACAAATATTCCCGCAATACTTAAAAAATTGTGTAAAATAGAAATTCCAAGATAGTTTTAGTTGTTTTTTTTTTTCAAAAGAACAAATTATTAGATAACTTAATAAACTTCGTGTATTGAACAAACTTTTGCCGTCCCACCGGCAATCTCTTCGCTCCCTTCAGTCTGTGGTTATTAAATTACTTCTTTGACTTCACTCTACAACAAAAGTTTGATTACTGTTTGCAGTTACCCATCAATGGACACAGTTCTCTCAACAGTCGCTTCTGCACTGCACACGGAAGCTGATTTTGTTGAAGTAAGTATTCCTATCGTCAAAACCTACCTAATGATTCGAATCGATGAGAAATGTTAACTTTAGACTATATCCCAACTTTTAAAGTTAACCAAAATATAAGAGTCCTAATACGATTTGCACAACATTAACAGAACTACTGGGGTAGCCTAAACAAAACAAAAAACCGTACCATTATCCATAAAAACGGGTAAAAACATTTCTGTTGTATGGGAGCCCCCTTATATATATTTTATTCTGTTTCTTATTATATAATAATAATAATAACGCTGGACAATTCACACAGCATTATCTAGCCCCATGGTAAGCAGAGCTTGTGTTATGGGTACTAGATAACTGATATACATAATACAATACATTACATAGATAGTTTTTTTTTATTATATAATATAGAAAACGGTCAGAACACCCGGAACAAATATCTGCAGATCGGTCGTCATATGTTGTTATAGCAACAAAAATACATCATCTGTGAAAATTTCAACAACCTAATTATCACGGTTCATGAGATTCAGCCTGGTGACAGACGGACAGACAGCGGAGTCTTAGTAATAGGTTCCTATATTAACCTTTGGGTACGGAACCCTAAAAACTCGGTATAGGTATGTCAGGTAGGTAGATTAATAATATAAATTAGTAGGTAGAGTAAGAGGCCCATTAATAGCAGACTCATTAGGACAAACTAAAGCTTGTGTACAATAGCAAAGGTTTGGCAAAATCACTGCGTAATGACTTAGAACGAGGTCATGTATGTGTCACCATAAACAAGGACCCTCCTATTTGTGTTGGGGGTTGAGGACAACCATACATGACCACTTTCATCCATGATATTACTGATACACGATACATGAATATTATTTGAATGACTAATGCTGGACAATTAAAGCATAATCCTCGGGTGAATATAATTAACACCAACCATATTTGGACGACCTGCGAGGCGAAGCCCCGCCTGCAACGCGAGGGTTTCGATTCCGGCCTTAGAATAAATGTTTTTACGTAATAAAAAATATTATTCTATGTAATCTATTGTATTAAGTATATCAGTATTCAAATACCCATAGCTCTGCTTAGCTTGGGACTAGATGATGCTGTGTGGATTGTCCAGCATTATTTGTTATTATTTATTATAAGATAGGTATCTTTATTATTAGATAAGTAGCTCGTTCCCGTGCAACAGTAGGTACTGTTGCACGGGTACGAGCTTGTATACGAGTACATATTCTCTTATCTAGTCTTTAGTTTTTCCATTGGCAAGGACTCCGTTGATCGGAGAGTCCATGTATGGCATCTTCTGTAGATTACCCTGGAGTGGAATGTTTGACAAACACTCATTCAGGCCGCCCTCTTAATTAGCACCGGGTATCTTTTGTTTTTGATCCGATAGTGTTTTATTGGCAATTAACATTTTTTAAATAGTTTATTCGCATTTCAACCCATTTTATGTTTATTTAATTTTGATTTTGGAAGAGGGAGAAATAGAAGAATTAGGGTTGTGAGAATGTATTAAATAAATCTGAAAATCGTTTTGCCTTGTATATTGAATAATTAATCATCTTAAAACTATAATATTATAATGAAATTTCACGCATCTTTTTATTTCCCGATCGTTCCTACCCATATAGTACAAGAGCAGAATATAAAAAAAACATATTTCAATGAAAGATGATACAGATTCTAAAAATGCTTTATTAATAGCTTACTATATTTTTTTAAATTATAATCAGAAACATATCGAATGTTTAAAAATAATTTAATTCTCATTCATTCATCCATTCTCATTTAACTCCGCAACATTTTGAGGAAATGCCCCACTGACAAATCACCATGTATTAGCTCAATTGGCACAGACTTGTGCAGTCTACCTTGATTGACTTATTGTTCCCTTTTCCAGTTCGAAGAGTTCCTATCATCCTGCACCGCATGTGCTGATGAAGCTAAAACTGCTGGTCGTTCCTCCATGGGCCTCGCGCGAGCCGCTCTAGACTGGGCAGAAGGTCACAAGGCAAACATTCTAGCCTATTTGAGGAGCAGTTCGGCGATCGCCACGCCATCTATGATACTAGTTGTGGCTCTGGCGGTGGCTTTAGAAACTTGTTTTATTTTTTGAGAGGTTTGATTTGATTGGTTAGATTTTTTGAAGCCTTCTTTTTGTGAATTGGTTTGTGAACTTTTTATAAAATGTTTTTTTTAAGTTATAAGAATAAGATTGTATAATAAATTATATTTTTATTTAAATAATGATAAATTGAAACGAAGAGATTCAATTCCACTATGATCGTAGCGATAAGCAAAATTAAATTTTATAATTATAAAAAAAAAACCTTCTAGAACTAGCTTATAAATTGTTTTATTCATGTTGGTTTTTTAAACATTATCTATGTAAGTCTGATGACAAAAATAAAAACGCAATGTTAACCAGGTCAAAATAGCTTAGTTAGTATTAAATAAATAATTACTTAAATGAATTTAACATTGTTTTTATTTATTTGTGGATCTGTAGGAAAGCTTTTGGAAGATTGCAAAAGATTTAGGATTACAACATTATTTTACAGCATTTTAGTTTTTGCCAGCATAATGATAAATGGACGCCCTCCGACTGGGATGACGACCTGCGAAAGACTGCAGGTAGATGCTGGATGCGTGAAGCCGAAGACAGGGCGCTATGGCGCTCATTGGGGGCCTATGTCCAGCAGTGGACTAATATAGGCTGATGATGATGATGATGCAAGCGGTATTGGATAAATGTGCGCAGAACTTTAGAAATATGTAGGAATGAATGAAGCGCATCTATAAATAACGTGTAAATAATTGGAGCATTGCGATTATTACAAGACAAGGTCAGGGACCAATGTCGTGGATGATGTCATACTGCAAATTTTATCGGTGAGATTCTATGAAACAACAAACCGATTCATTATTTTCTGAACAATTTTAATTGTATTATTTATTTAAAGCAGACGACATTGGCCTATCTTACCTCATCATCATTAGCCTGGGTTAATCCACTGCTAGACATACGCCTCCCTAATGAGCGCCATAGCGCCCTGTCTGTCATCTGCTTGATGCATCCAGCATCAACCTGCAGTCTTTAGCAGGTCGTCATCCCACCTGGTCGGAAGGCGTCCTACATTAAGTTTACCGAGTAGTGTAGCACGCCTTCCGGCCAGGTGGGATGACGACCTGCGAAGGACTGCAGGCAGATGCTGGATGCAGCACGCTGAAGACAGAGCGCTGTAGCGCTCATTAGGGGAGGCCTATGTCCAGCAGTGGATTAACACAGGGTGATGATGATGATTCGTTAGATAATGCGCTCAGCCCATACTAAGCATTCTAAGTCAATGGGTCGTAAAATGATGTAGCACCTAATAAAACACCAAGAGCTACATAAATAATAATTGTGTGATATAAAATTGTTAATTTATGTCATAGATGTATTGCGTAGGATTGGAATGGTCTTACAATACAATACAATACAAAAATTCTTTATTGTACACCATAATCAAATTAATCATTACAAAAATACATTAAATGCGACAGGTACAATGGGCGGCCTTATCGCTTAGAAGCGATCTCTTCCAGGCAACCTTTGGATGGAAAGAATTATATGAATTTAAGAAAAGGCATGGGGTGTACCACAGGTTATCTAAATAAGAATACTAAAAAAACAAATAATAAATATTACAAATTCCAAAATAAATAATACACTACTTAAATACATAAATAAATAAAAAGTAAGTACCAATATTCATTCTTTTGGCAGGAAAAACTCCTTGACGTGAGCTTTAAAAACAGGCAAGGATATAGTTTTTCTAATGGACTCTGGTAGTGCATTCCACAACCTTATGGCCTGGATGGAGAAGGATTTGTCGTAGAAACTGGTTTTATGAGGTGGCATATTCAAAACCAGATTTTCTGACGACCGGAGGACACGGGAAGGCTGGGAATGAGAATTGTGGAGGAATTTAAAACGCTCCTTTAAATAGAAGGGAGTGACAGGGTTAAAGAGAATGTTATGAAGAAGAGAAAGGATATGGGAATTCCGGCGAAGACGGACAGGAAGCCATTTTAGGTCTTTGTACATTCAGAGATTTAATATTAGTTGGATGTTTCCTTGCTCGAAGTATACCTACCTAATGACCTACCTAAGGCATGTTGAATTTGATTAGTGGTTTGAATTTAACAAAGAAAAATACAGGTAAGTTAAAATCATCGTCATCATTATAAGACCATCATACATGACCACAGGCGATTATTTATTGGTATGTGTATGCGATAGATGAATATGAATGAATATTTATTTATTTATTTTGGAACACCGAATATAGAATAATGTCTATAGAGTTTAAATTACAACAGAGAGCTAATAATAGGAAGGATTTAATATCAATACCGCCTTCATTTTAAATCCATGAATAAACTGAGTAAAACTTTAACTTGGAACGTGGTACTTATTTACAAAAAAGGATTGTATCTAGATTCGCGATGCAGAAAAAGAAGTAGGTAACTTTTTAAGTAGGTAGGTACGTACTTATCTAATTATTTTGAAAATATTTTGATAAGTACTTGTTTGGCCTTTGATGCATTGGAAAATGCTATGGCATCTAGACCCTGAGTACTCTGGATTACAGTTTTTTAATAATAATATTCGATAAATATCTAAATAGACATCGAATTTAAACAGTTTTGTACATAATTCTATTATTTTTCTCTTCTGGTATTTGATCAATGATTTGTCTCTTTTTGTAGTGGCATAATGCTGAGACGTAGGTCTCCATTATTATATTTTGTATCTGTGTTTTTACTTTGTTCATATAAATATGTCTCTTGTTATGTGTTAAGTATGTATGTCAAACTAATTTTATTTTCTCACTTCTTTCTTTCCCTTTTCTTTTAATCACAAAGGCTGTCTCTACAAAATATACATCATTATTGCGTCCATAAATCGCGTGGGTTTCAACTTGAACTTTCGATCGCGTAAATAATAGCCCTACGAACTACTTAGAGAAATTGTATGGAAGGTGTCTACCCACACACAGTACATGTTATGAAAGTTACTTATAAAGTAGAATAGAAACCAAAGACAAATGCAAAAATCAAAATAAAAGTAAAACTCTAGGTAAAAAGAAAAACTTTTGAATGCGTCTTTAGCCTGTTACCTAAGTTGTCTATTAGTCTTGTACTTAATTACTATTAGTTAGGTTCTAAACAGTTTTTAGTTAATATACGCTTGTAAGAATTTTACGTGTTAAATAAAGAACTTTTTAAAACAAAACAAAAAACCTACCTAGGTAAAATCTGTCACAAAATAACGCTCTTTAAAAAAAGGATCCTTTGATCAACCACATAAGCACCAAAGCTCTTTGAAATGTGACCGACTATTAAATTTTCATTTACGTAAAGTGCCCAATATAAACTGACCCTTGACCTTATATCGCGATTTATTTCGCTTTGGCTATCTTATAGTCAGCAAGGTGAGTAAGGGGTCTTGATAAACTGGCACAGTCTGGCGCCAATTCGATATGTCGAGTGGACACGGAGAACGTTTCCGCGCGCGTCCCGAGCGGACGTATTTCCCAACCGGTGATTGGCGGGAACGCGTTTGAAAATCGAACGACATATTTTTATGATGAAGTTTCAGTGAAAAAGTTTGAACATCAACATTAAAAATACTATTCTATTTTCGAAGTGACAGAAGTGAAAATGTTCGGGCTCTTTTTGTTTTTTCTGCTGACCGCAAGCATAAAAGGAGATCTTATTGAAGAGTGTATGAATTACACTATTTACCCGTTGCAATATGAACTGGAAATAACTCCGTACATGTTTACATCCAGTCCAAATTACCACTGTGATATCTCAATAGATGTCATAGCAAACGCTCCTGGTATACAAATAATAGAAATTGATGCAAAAGATTTGGTGATACGTGAAGGTTCTATCAAAGTTTTGTATGGGAATACTGATATAGTGAATGGAGCGAGGCCTTATGAATACGATCAGAGGAATGGAAAGATATACATACATCTGCGGGAGCCACTCAGAAGATATGATTCGAGGACGAATTCAGTGTACAAAATAATCATGTCTTTTGATAAATATGTGACGGAGGAAAGTCTTGGTTTGTTTTTGGTGAAATATTACGATGAAGAGAGCCGTAGACACAAGTAAGTACTTATTTGAAATCTTACTAATATTATGCGAAAGTTTGTATGGATGTTTGTTACTTTTTCACGCAAAAACTACTGAATGGATCGGGCTGAAATTTAGATACAGGATTTTGCATACAGAAAGTTCCAGGCTCAAGTTAAAACATAGGTTCTCATGGGATAGAAATAGCTTTAAAACGTTTCCATAGAAACGTGTTCTCGTGCGAAGCCGCGAGAAGTATCTAGTAGTTAATAAAGTATCACTTAAAATTTAATGGTGCTCAAGTAGAAAGGTTAACATAGGTCTGTGACATAAGGTAAAGGTCAGAAATAAGGACCATAATTAATTCTCCAACGAAATTTCGTGTTTCGTTTCGGCCAATCGGTGTTCTCTAATACACCAAATTAGAGTTCAAGTTAATGCACAAAAATAAACGAAACAAAACAATCAAAAAGTTAGAATTATAAAGCCATGTGGTTGAAAATTAAAGGATTTAATTTAATCTTTGACCTTTGGTTGCCTTGAAGAAATCGCGTCAAGCGATAAGGCCACCAATTCGTCTATGTTTTTACAAAATTGTTTTAGATATACGTTTTATGAATAAAGGATTTATCTATCTAATTAATAAATATTCCTACTTACTTTTTATTTATGCACTTGGAGGAGGAGGTACGTATAAATCATTTAGGTAGGTACCTGGACCTACAAAGGTATAAACTATTTTAATGGTTTAAGTTAGAAACCTCCATCAGTTTTATACAATTATCCTCAAATTCCCTACTATTTACAAAGTTTTTTGAGGTTATCTCTTGGAAATACAGACGGAGAATCGACAAACATAAAATAACATACAGCCGAATAAAAGGCGTTCCAGCGATCGTGTTTGGGACGCTCTTTGTTCTGTCTGGGGGACGACGCTGGGGAAAATAAAACCAAAGGTACGCGATGAATACCCGATAAATGAAGCGTCTACAACGAAGTAGTACCTCCTAAGAAATAAAACTGATTTCTATGTGGGATCCTATTATGGCGTCTGCAAGTTTTTGCCGCTGTATAATAGCTTCATATGGCAACAGCTATACATGGCCAGACGGCCTTCTCTCCCACGTGGATAAGCAAATAAACAAAATTCCTACAACACCTATTAAACGATTTATGATTGACAACTTTATAAAGTAAGATACTGTAGGTAGCCCTAAATTATAAGAAGCCCACGAAGTTGCCCTTGGTGGACACCAAACTCTATTTTCGCATATCTGCCTAATCTTTACAAAGGCATTAGAATAGCTTATATAGAAATCATATCAGAAACTACCCCATGATTTAAGTTAAAGTTTATCGTAATAATAAGATAAAATAGGTGCTATTATAATGGTGAAAAATGTAAGAGGATTTATTTATTTATTTACTAGTTTCTGTCCACGGCTACGCTCGCGTTATTTAAGGTTATTCATCCCATAGGAACTGATTTATAGAATAAAAAGTAACCTATGTTTTAATTTAGACCTAGAACTACCTGTATGCAAGTTTTTTTAAATTTCAGGCCGATCCGTTCGGAAGTTTAGTAACAAGCATCCAAACCAAATGTTGTATGTGCTACCAACCATGGTAATAATTAATTCAGGCAGCTGTTAATTCACTCTGAAATAACAATTATCTGCCAAATTAGCATAATAACTATGTCCTTTAAACGACAGTAACGACCTAGGCCATCCTGTGTTATTATTTAACCAAATTGCAGTTTAGTACGAGTATTTATGTTGACTACAACAATTGAGAAGTTAATTAGCTTAATAAATCGTCTTGTACACGGCTCATTAGCCACTTTAACTGGGACATATCGGTTACAGTGTTGCAAGGACGTCTCTGACAGTTTTGTGTTATGGCAACAATTTAATTGTATTGAGGACTTAAATGTAATTTGTTCGTCATGGGCAGAGTATCCCTCGTGGTTAGCTATATCAAAATCAAACCTTAACTTTTAAAATATTCACCAGCATTTATTATACAATATTAAAAAAGCATAAGCAGGCAATCCACACGGCATCATCAAGCCCCAAGCTAGGCAGAGCTTGTGTTATGGGTACTAGATAACTGATGTACATAATCCGAATGTATTCATTACATAGATATTTTATATTTTTTATTATATACATAGAAAATGACCAGAACACCCGAAAACAAAATCTGCAAAACGTACAAAAGTTTGTCACGAGGCTGGAATCGAATCTGCAACCTCCTGCGACGCAGGCGAATCTTCGCCTACCGCGCCACAGAGGTCGTCAAATGCAGATAGTTTGCTAAACAAAAAAGAATTTACAACTGAGCTTAGAGTCCTAATATGATTAGGACTCTAAGCTCAGTTGTAAATTCTACTTTATCTCGTAAAAATAAGACTCATGTCATAATGCCAAACCCACGTGCTAAATGGATCTGATACTAACAGAAACTGACCTTGCTCTCTGACTACAAACGCATGGTTCTACAAGGTTAGGCGCGCCAATTTATTTGCAAATTTTGCAACTTCCTAAGTGTTACCTGGTGAGAAAATTAGTGTGCTAGTATCAAAACCACTTGAATAGTTAGCCTTGGTGTGTCCCAGTTTTAATTAGAGTCCAGGCCACAAATAATGTTATTTTTAATCGATAGATTCATAAATTATCTGTCATCTTTTTTCAGATACATTTACACATCGCGTTTCTCCCCGAACAAGGCCAAATATGCCTTCCCGTGCTTCGATAACCCTCGCTTCGAAGCCGGCTTCAAGTTCAAGATCCTTCTGCCGCTGCGGGATATTCAGTACACCAACACAAGCCTGGTCATCTCTGAGATTCTTAGGAAAGAGAGGTAAGGGAGTAATCAGAATAGCTAGTGTGGGTGTTGACAATACCATTACAATAACTTTAAAACCAAAGTTATCGATATATACCGATGTCCAACCGTGGACTACTGTAGGCTGATGATGAACTTTGAAAAGAAAAAAATTGTTTACTACCGCTGATTAGGACGTCAACTTTATCAAAATTAAAATTAATCGCTAAATGACTAGAGTTAAACATAATAAGGAAACGTAATTTATACAAAACTAATTTAGCATTTCAGGACTCTTCGACGACCGGTTTATGTTTTTATGTAGTTTCTCAATTATTATTTTTGCTTTATTAAAGCAATAGTAAGTAACTCTATGTACAGTGCGCGTCAGATTTAGGTATCCCCCTTGTCTACAAAATATTTTCAATAACATCTATTTCCTTGTAAATTGTGACCAATTTTAACATGCAAAAACTAACCACGCCGCTCAGGATCGATCCTCCCCACTCATATCTCGGAAGACTCGAATTCTCGACACTAAACCAACTGAGCCATTTAGCTGTTCATTGCTGCATAGGTTATACAAGCTTCATCGAATCAAAGATAAATAACCTTTCCAGTAGAATGGCCTAGTAAGGTACAAACCTTATACTAGTATTATGTTCGACTGATGAAACAGGTTTGCCTTACAAGGTAACAAATTCTGTTCTCGTCATAATTAGTTTTTCTACGTTTCCTCGGATAACTTTCTCTGTGTAATCCTTATAAGGAGCAGAGATAAAATATAAATTGATATTGGAAACCTATTTTATCTGGTCTGCCGAATTAAACTTTTGCAACAAAGTTTATTTTTAAAATAAAGGTAGTAATTGTAATAACCTATACCTGCGTCTAATAAACGATTTTTTTTTTAAATATAGAATAAATATTTTTACGAAATTTTGGAGGAAAGCTAAGAAATTGTTTCTTTTATATATACTTAAGCGACTCACTCGCATTGGTATCTAGTCGGGTATCGGATATGTCCGCACAAAAATGCAATTAGTCAACTTCCTACTCCAGAGCGAAAATAGTCTATCTAGTGTTGCTATGATCTCACTATTCACCATTCCGTACACTTTACTAGGTTTACTAATTAGTACTTTCCGTTCTTGTGAAATACTCCGTGATTTCCTTCGCCACATATGGCTACTGCTGAGAATGGTGTCAATTATTGTGATCGATGTGTACATCGGCCACAATGTCTCATTCCCTGAAATGGATTTCTAGCATTACCTTTGTGGTTTTCATTGAACCAGTTAACCATTTTAGAATCTGTTGTGAAGGGAATAAGGTCACTTCGAACTTGACCCTGACCATATTAACGTTAGTTCAAAAATGGTCAAGTTTATTGTGATTTGATTTGTTTGGGTTTGCTCTACATTGAGTAATAACTAGATTCTTTCTTAAAACTTTGTTGTGTATATTGTTAAGTCAATCGCACTTATTATCTAGATTATCTTAATTCGTGTTACAGCCAGTGAAGCTATAGTTCCTAAAGTAACAGTCATATCATTGATTTCTTCTGTCAAGAATGGCAAAACGCTCTATTTATTCTTTTTACTAACTACAATTAGGTAAGCTTACTCGTGCCCGAATACTCAAATACAACTTACATTTGAGCACGCCTGAAGTCACGATTTTCTGATAGTTTTCAATTAAAATAATTTCAAAAATTGGTCATACGAAACGGGCTTAAAGCCAGGGGGTAAGTCCAGTCGACTCTACAAATTTGTAACTTTACCCTGATAAATCAGTGAATTTTGTCTGTTGTGTTTTGTTTAATTTCTATACAGTATTATTTTTGTACAAGATCTTTTATTTTTATTTTATTTATTAAACACACAAAACACATTACAATGCTATCTAAAAGAAGTTATAATCTACATTGTACCGTAAAAATATGCGTGTACAGCTAGTCGTTCTATTATGTAGATCTCGATCTTTATTCAAATTAAATTTTTCCTCTTCCAGCACCAAGAACTACGAGATCATCAACTTCAGGCCATCCCCTCAAGTATCCCTCCACCAGGTCGGCTTCCACGTCTCTTCATTCGCACACGACCAGCTCCAAGCCACGACCACCAACGATACCCTCTACATATGGGCACCGTCTTACGACCTACACCACTATAGTTTTATATTAAACTATGGAGTAAGGATAATAGACCTTATTCATGGGTTCTCTGGGACCAGAAGACCGCTGCTGAATGGACCGATCAATATAATAGCAGTTCCAGCTAAGTTGGATGGCTATGAGATATCTAGCTGGAATCTTCTGACAAACAGGTGAGTTGATTTTGATGTAATTTGAGCTGTCGTAGTTGTAGCTTTAAATATGGTTTCTATTACAGTAACTCTCTATATTATTATCTATTATCTATTCTCTTCATCTATACCGCAATGCTTGAAAACGAAAGTTTTCAACCAATGCGTCCTACCCGTTATGACCTACGGAGCTGAGACGTGGACACTCACGATAGGGCTAGTCCACCAGTTCAAAGTCGCTCAGCGAGCTATGGAAAGAGCTATGCTCGGAGTGTCTCTGAAGGATAGGATTCGCAACGAATACATCCGACAGAGAACCAAAGTTATCGACATAGCTCTGAGAATTAGCAAGCTGAAGTGGCAGTGGGCCGGCCATATCTCGCGAAGAACCGACGGCCGCTGGGGCAAACGTGTTTTTGAGTGGAGACCACGACTCGGTAAACGTAGTGTAGGACGCCCTCCGACCAGGTGGGATGACGACCTGCGAAAGACTGCAGGTAGATGCTGGATGAGTCAAGCCGAAGACAGGGCGCTATGGCGCTCATTGGGGGAGGCCTATGTCCAGCAGTGGACTAATATAGGCTGATGATGATGATGATGATTACAGTAACTGTCCTTGACTCACTTAAGTTACATAAGTGAGTGAAGGACAGCTACTGTAGTCGCAAACATGGAAACCTGCCATGTTAAGATACAGTCTGAAATCAACGCCACTACTAGCTTTGGCTTGTAGATCTTTTAATAGTATAAACTAACTTTTAGCATAAACTGAATTCCTTATAGAACTCAACACTTTTCTTTTCTCAATACATTTCAACATTCAATACCTACCGATACATTATCTTCCGAAGTGTGTGAAAAATACAAAAGCATTTTAAACTCAATCGTTGAAATTACAAAGCTTAAATTGTATTTATTCTTAGAAACCACTTAGGAGCTTGCATTATTGTAATGTGATCGACCTGCATACGAATGATTGATTTACATTTTCCTCATTACGATAGCGTTAGGTGCTTTATCTGGCCCTGTTTCCAACCACATGTTTTCAACCATATCTCAATATTTAATCGTAATAAGATTCAATTGTAGGTGCTTATTCCTAAAACTAATTGACAGAATATAAAATAATATATGCAATAATTATAAATATATTTTCACTATTTAATGCCATTCTGAGTAATAGTAATAAGATTTTTATTTTGTCAGAACAGAGACTCTTATAAGTTAAACTTAATCTAAGTTTAATTAACAGAAGACAGAAACTGACAAAATCGTCTCCACTCAGCATGTGCTATGGTAGAGCATTCGTACCATAGCGCTGGTCTTCCGTGGAGACCGTGGTGCGCAAAGAGTAGGCGTTTTGAGAATATATGTGAATTGTATTATCATTCATCATTTATGGAACTTGAAAAATTTTGTTTGTGTGGCTGTTACTCCTAAATTAGTTGTTAGGCTAGACTTTGTAAGTTCAGCATTTTCCCCAGTGCTCAACGAACTGCTCGCTATAACTAACTCTCGTTATCGAACAAATTTTTTCTCCACTGCTCAACTGAACAACAAGGTAGGTACTTAATAAATGCAATCTTCCATACCACTACAGTAATTTTATTTTCTTAATCTCCCGTGCTGACCTAAATTTGTATTGGCAGAGTTATTTGCGGAGCAAGGTCATGTTCCAATGCTAGGTGACTCTTTCGCGAGTCTGAGCATTTGAGCAAATTGGAAACAAACGTGAACCGATGACTAATAGGAAATGACTATTGGCTCTTAGCCATACTGTTACCTTTAAAGGTCTTCTTATGTTGTTCAAACAACAACCTCTGTGATTTCCGAAATACATTGCGTGTCAATTCAATAGTAGGTTTTACTTTTGTCTAGCATGTGCATCATTTTGCGTAATTTTCAGTTAAACTCGTTTATAAACGATATTTATTTGAAAGATAACCAGAGGTTTCTTATTAACAGATTTACTAATTGATAAATAACAGAAAGCTTAAGCAAAACTTTTCACGGGTGGATAATAGAATAATACAATAAAAAAGACAATGTACATAATGTCACTAAGTCTATGTACATACGATACGCTATATATCTTATCGCAGCTGTACAGCTAGCTATATATTTAATCAGGTATTTTTAAGGTACGTACATCAATTTACAAAACTGTTTAGGTACATATATATAGTTACGTAACATTATCATTTTCTCTCGCTCGCCACATCAAGAATTTTGTCGGTAGTTATAGTGGGTAGTTTTTTATTTTGATCATAAATGTAGATTATGGGCAAGAAATTTATTTATTCTGGTCCGGTTAGTTCGTTCCGTAGTTACGGAGGTTTTTTTATCAAAGATCTCCTCAATTTTTTAATTATCTATTGTGTATGAAAAACATGTTTAAAATTTTCAGTGCCTACAAACTATCCAATATAGACGGCCTCACCAGCATCCAACAGCTGGAAAGGATGAAGTTCGAGCTGGCGCAGCAGCTCAGCAGACTGTGGCTCGGCAACCCTGGGGAGACGCAGGTCACCAGGTGGAGAGAGGAGTGGTTCAAGGAGGGGATTGCTACTTATATGGCGTATTATCTACTTACGCAGGTAAGCTGGGAGAGTAAGAACCATGGATTAATGAATAACACATTATACAGAAATGGTAGCAGCTATATTTGTGCCTGAGCCATCACCAGACCAAAATACTTGCAGTAACAGCAGTTCTTACAGGGTCTTGTGATATGATGACGACCAGTAATTAGATATTGACAAAAATAGTCTAATTCAATCAGGCAAAAAACAAGAACGAGTGGATTCAAGTAAGAGGAATTAAGTAAGCAAAAAAATGCGAATGCAAGCTTTTAATGATCATAGTGAGCTACAGGCAGTCACATATACGCCAAGTCTTATCAATCGATTTAAAAACAATAAATATTTTTCCAGTACAACTATGGCTCCCAAGCCGTAGGCCCCAGATACCCCTTAGGCTACTACGGTCTCAAAATGAAGCACGCAGCAATGGTCAACGACTGGCACCACAGCACGCCCGCATTGATCACCTTCAACAACAGCTTAGCGATAAACATTCCTTCGAGGTACAAAGAGCTGGTGATGTCGAAGACGGGAGCCATCTGGTGGATGCTGGAGAACTGGCTGCCGGCGCATCGGCTGAAGCAGTCGTTTGTGAAACATGTTGATAAAATGTAAGTTTGATAGCAATAAGCTTTGCTGTGGTGCTGAAATCGCCCATTGTCCCACAGTGGGACACACGTTAGTTTTATATGTAGATAGATTGCCTCTGGACAAGTCTCTTATGGGTACCTTATCTACACAAGATGACGGCACGAACTCGTTGGTAGGCGAGGCCTAAAAGTATGCTATGTCACCTTGTACAATGCTTATTGCCTAGAAAGCCTGCATCCAGCACAAATGATTCATTCATAAAAATTTCTCATTTTTATGAATGAATCATTGTGCTGGATGCTATAATAGAAAAGGCACGAGGCACGAGGGCTATAATAGAAAAACCCTAACATTTTTATAACTAAACTACGTCGGAACGGGCTTTATTTTTGAGTTGAGAAAGAGAACTCAAAAATAAAGCCCATATATGGCGTATATAATTATTAACCCTAACGTTTGCTTGTACTTTTCAAATGCATACTTGTGTACGGTTTTAGGTGTAGGTATATAAAAATAGATAATGAGGAGATAAATTTATAATAATCTCAGTTTTGGATGGTCAACAGTGCAGTAGTTACCCTTCAATGTTTGTATGGGATGATGAGCGACTTGTTTGATCTCAATATAAAATATCTTTTTATTCTGAAATGTCTTATGAGTAATACTAACATTTCCAGGAGAGGCAAATACATCTCCGTATGGGACCTCATCAGAGCCATCGACAAAGACACCATCGAATGCACGTACCAGTTCTTCAATGGTTCCACTCCATCCAGGATCCTCAAGTCCTGGTTCCATCAGGCTGGGTACCCTGTAGTTACCGTCAATGTACTGAGAGACAGGAATCCTAATGCTATTCAGTTGAAGCAGGTAAGCGTTTTGTAATTATTTGAAATCATCATGTTTTAGAGTTTTGGAAACTACGACCTTCTGTAGTGTAGACTTATTATTCTAATAACATAGCTTGGTATGAAATTGTCTGAACTGTTGGTATCTAAGGCCGTGAATCTCACACATGAGTTTTGTGGCTTTCATCACATATGTCAGCTTCAGCTTGACGCATCCTGCATCTACCTGCAGTCTTTCGCAGGTCGTCATTCCACCTGGTCGGAGGGCATCCTACACTACGTTTACCGAGTCGTGGTCTCCACTCAAGAACACGTTTGCTCTAGCGGCCGTTGGTTTTTTTATATTTTTATTTTCTATATCCTTCACCTTGTCTTCTCCTTTCAGCGCCACTTCAGCTACAACCAATGGAGTCGCGAGCCCACCGACTACCTCATCCCGATCTCGTACCTCCTCCAAAGCAGCCAGAACTGCTTCAACTGCCACCAGCCTCGGTTCACCATCTCGGAGACTTACACCTTCAGTGAGAATCTCAACGGTGGCTGGATTGTGCTCAATAGGAATGCTTCTGGTAAGATCTAAAATGTTAAAGGCATTGAAAACGGGATATTTACCATGATTTAATTTTTGAGTTTTCCAATATTTCGGCACAGTTTCATGTGTAAAAAGTTAAATTTAGTGTTAATAACCATGATAGTTTCAAAAGTTTTATGTAAAATGTATTTTTATAGTTTAAATTTTGATCTGAATAAACTGATACGAGCTCTTATTATCTTTCTATCGAATCGCTGCTCTAAAAAAATTGAATTTTGTATCAAAGAGCAAGACTCTTGGGTTAAGGTCAAAAGGATATAACACTTTGATGAATAACGAAACCCAATCAAATCTTGGGTCATTTAATTTCATATCATTTATTCAGTTCCACCGTAGGTACACATGTTACACTTGATGTCGGTCAGTTGTACATAAAAATAATATAACAGGTACACACATAAAAATAATATAATAATGTAACAGGTCGTTATTGGGACCCTATTATCAAAACGCAAATCTGTTCCCACTTATCCGTTTTATTAATTGTTTACTTTTCTTGGAATATAATATAATATTCGCAAACATAATCACTACAATTCAAAAAAATTATCTACTCATTACAAAATTAGACAACAGACAATTTACACATTAGACTTCCTTGTTTAGTTTGTCTTGCTTGATAAATCATAATACATAGGTACATTGTGCGACACCGGTTTTCTTGTTCTTAAGTTATTTTCACTACCTTTACTAGCTACCTTTAATTTGCAATCTTTATCGTGGTTTCTACGGCGGATTATTCTACAAGCTAAAAATATTCCACCACCTTGAATCTAAAAAGTCCTTGGCAATACAATTCTCGTTACTATTTTAGTAGCGGCCCACGCGCAGTTTGTGTTTGTTTCAATAACAATATTAACGTTAACATTATAAATAATTGATGAGAAACATAACAAGAGTGTTTTTAATCTTTTATGAGTTGCATTTATGTTTATTTAGATCTTGTTTCTTTTTGCGCTGTTCTTTGGGTTACCTTGAAGAAGCGAAAAAAATATAGAAATAGGTTCGGAAAATCATCATCTACTTATCAGCCTAGGCTTGCCAACTACTGGGAATAGACCTACCTCATTTCTCTTCTGTCTAAAATTGTGTTCTGAGACTGAAGATATAATAAACAATTCACCTGGCGCCGTTAAAAACCAGCGCATTGCATTGGCACCCGTGTCAATGAAACATTTAATGCTGAGCCGGTAGAGGCCGGTAGCCTATTTATTATGTATTCTCGCCGTAAATTAGTTTTTATTAATTCCTAATTTGTTATGTTAATTATTTCCTAATTTGTATTCTTTTATATTTTGAAACACAAATAAACATTTTTATTTATATTTCATCAACTTCTTGCAAGCAGCGGCCAAAATCCAGTAACGAATTTGGGTATTTTCTACGCTCATAAGGTGACGATATTTTCATTGTTTCAGGATATTACCGAGTCAACTACGATGCGGACACATGGAAACTCATAGCTGTGTCTTTGAAGCAGGACCCAACATTAGTCGACGAAATGAATCGAGCACAGGTACCTAGCTTAAGCTTTCATAAGTAGCTCATAATTTATTTAGCTATATAAAAGTTATTGGGTAAATCTTCAGAACAGCAAAATAGTAAATCCATTATTGGCTAAAAATCTTTCTTCGTTTTCTAAAACAAAATATTTTATTATAACATTAAAGTTCATACCTTCAGACCTGAATCTGAGTACAGGCTAACGGGGAGCTTATCCGACCACGCCACCTAAAAATCTCAAACCTTTGTTGATCCCAAAGAAGTTTTTGATTAGTATAAGAAACAGTATCTACTGGCATCATAAAAGTTTTGGTGAAAAACTCTCATTTTCTCTAATTCTGACTTTTTTTGAAAATCTGTGAATGGGGATGATATTTTATTATTTAGATGGGAAGTTTCCTAAGACCATTTTTAAGTAGCTTCAATCAACATTTAAGGTATTTAGGCCTTTATTGCCGCGTCCAAAAATTTCACCCTACACACCTACAATATAGTGCACTTCTTTAGTTTCTTTAATAATATGTTTTATTTAAGATTAGAAAGCATTAAAGCATCTTCTTTTATTTTTGAAAACTAATTAGTATATATTTTTTCTAACCTATTCAATTTTCGAATTTCAGATTGTAAACGACGTATTTGCCCTGTACATGGCGGGAGACATAGACCGATTGTTGGCTGAAGAAATTCTCTCCTACCTGGATAACGAGCGCAGCCTCACTGTTTGGGAAGCGGCTGTAGACGGCTTCGGGATGCTGAGGATTGAGGGCAGCAAGACACATATGACGAAGAATTTGTATTGGGAATGGCAGGTAAGAAAAAAACAAGACCTATTCATTATTATGTCCAAATCGTGGTCTCCAGGAACACGTTTATCCCATTGATGGCCAGTTCTTCGCGAGATATGGCCGGCCCACTGCCACTTCAGCTTGCTAATTCTTAGAGCTATGTCGATAACTTTGGTTCTCTGTCGGATGTATTCGTCACGAATTAGATCGCTGAGCTGCTTTAAACTGGTAGACCAGTCTTATCGTGAGTGTCCACGTCTCAGCTCCGTAGGTCATAACGGGTAGGACGCACTGATTGAAAACGTTAGTTTTCAAGCAATCTGAGGTATATCAGGGTTAATATTTACCTAACTATGTAGGCTGAATTATAGGCTGATGAACTATGTAGGGGTTTTAACCATATGTGCCTATACACTCTTCTAACCTTTAGAGAGCACTTTTGCTTGCTGGCATAAAAATACATTGTGAAATCAGGATTATGATTTCTGTTGTATGTACTATAAAGCTTATTTTTAAATTTACAGGAGTTTATGGGTAAAAGAATAAAGAGAATCTTCAGCCTCCTAATAAAGAACACAGACAGAAGTGCCCAGACCAGATTGTTTAGAAGTAACATCATTCGTTTTGCCAGTGAGATCAACTATGAACCTTGTTTGAAATATCTGCGGGAAGTTTATCATGACTATGCGTTGGAGAGACCAGGGTAAGAATAAAAAAAAACACTTTTCTAGGTTGCCTGGGAGAAATCGCTGTCAGCGATAAGGCCGCCTATTCGGTTTAAGGTACTTTTAATGTGTAATTTTTAGACATAAGGTGTTATTTTATAGTTTTAAGTGCAATAAAGTTTTCATTCATTCTTATAACGAGATATTTACCATGAATTATTTTTAGTTTTCCAAAGTTTGGGCACAGTTTCATACACCATGATATCAAAATAAATGAGTTATTCCGTGATATTTGAAATATCCTGTTATAAGTGACTTTTGTCCCCCTGATAAAACCTTTGAAAATGATTATTTAAAAGTTTTATCAGGGTAAGAATGATGCAGTTTTAGCCGATATAATATCTCAGAACAAAAAACAACATAGCTAAAATTTAGCTTCTTGCTGTCTCTCTGTCCCTATGTATGCTTAGATCTTTAAAACTACGCAACGGATTAAGATGTGGTTTTTTAATAGATAGAGTGATTCAAGAGAAAGGTTTATAAACCATTTGACACATAAATTTCCACACGCTTCGCTAGCGGGGCTAGTATTAGGCTAGTAATAAGTAATTTTGATAAATTACTTTCAGTTTTGACCCTGATCTCCGAGAAGCTATGTTCTTTGTGGTTGAAAACAGCACACACTCAACCGCACTGAGAAAGCAACTGACTCCTATTGAAACGGAAGATATAATGGCGGCGGAGCACAGAGTGTGAGTGAATATTTTTAAACATCTAAATTACAATTGAACATCTTATAGTTGACTAATCATACATAAATAAATAATGTTGGACACTTCACACAGCATTATCTAGCCCCATGGTAAGCAGAGCTTGTGTTATGGGTACTAGATAACTGATATACATAATACAGAACACCCGGAACAAATATCTGCAGATCGTACACACAATTGTTCCGAGGCGGGAATCGAACCCGCAAACTCCTGCGTCGCAGGCGGACCTTCGCCCACCGCGCCACATCGGTCAATGTTGGATGGGACCATTGAAATATTACACTGTTCACAGAGCGAGTTATTAAACTTGAGTATACATTGATAACTTAAACCCTACAAAGCTCTTTACATATAATATTGAGAATTAAAAAAAAACTTTTAGTTAACATTTAGAAGGCAATATCCAGATACTATTAAGGTTATCTCAAATGCGTGGTTTTTTTAAATAATGGATTTTCAAACTGGTCGGCTGAAGGTTCGCTGCGGCGACATCTGTCGCCGCAGCAAGTGTAGGAATAGATGATAATATTTTGAAGAATATTACTTGTATCCCATATTTTTGTAAAAAATAATGTTTCTGTAGCTAGTAAATCTTTTGATTTCAGGCGAGAAAAGAATAGCTTCCTAATAAAATGTCCGTATGGAGAACCACGACCTCTACCGATTATAGCTACGAGTGAAAAGGTATTAATATTGTATATCACGAAGAACCGACAACTGCTGGGGGTAAACCTGTTCTGGCGGAAGACCGCGACTCGGTTAAAGTAGTAGGACGCCCTCCGGCCAGATGTGATGACGACCTGCGAAGGACTGCGGGCAGATGCTGGATGCGTGAAGCTGAAGACAGGGCGCTGGTGCTCATTAGGGGAGGCCTTTATTCAGCAGGGGACTATGTAGATTGATGATAATGTCTAGTAGTGACTTTTTGTTGGTGATGATGACGATAAAATTTTTAAGAGCCCTATTTTGGCGCAGGGTAGTTTTTTTTTTGGCATGGAGGTAGTTTTTTTTTCATTATTAATATCACCTATTTGTGTCCCTTACCCCCATGATAAACTACTTTATTTGCCGTTTGTTTATTCTATGCCTGTATTTTGTACCTGTGTCTAAATAAATATTTTTTCTATTCTATTCTATTCTAGTTTGTAATTATTTTCCTACATATAGGAAATAAATAATGAATTTACAATTTCAGTGGCTCGTCCAACACGATATAGTATTTTCTAGAATACTTATCGTATTTTTGTAGGTATCCAAGTAAATTATATAAATAATATATTTTTTTTGTTTTTGTTCTAGCCGGTCGTCGTAGAACCAGAGAAACTAAAAAAGCCCGAAGAAACGTCTTCTTCCACTAAAATAGTCGCTTCTTTAGTAACTGTACTTTTTTCATTGATTATACATTGAATAATTATTAACATTTGCAAGATCTGTTTAGTTCTAGTCATTGATATTATTGACAATTTATTAAGTTTTAAAACTTTTGATATTATCATGGTTATAAAACCTATATTCATTTAAAACGGGATATTTACCATGATTAGATTATTGAGTTATCCAATATTTCGGTGCAGTTTCATGCGCCATGATCACGGAGTAACTGAAGGCACTGCGAGTTAGTTTTTATGGGCAGACATAGCGATCTACCCTCATTTTTTGTCTTTTGTTACGAAAGTTACCCCTACATAACTCAAAAATCAAATCATGGTAAATATCCCGTTTTAAATCACTTTAGTAGTTAAGTTATGTAGTAAAAAATTGTGACCTTATTTGTGCCTTTTGTAGAAATTTATAACTAATTGAAAGCATTTAACATTTTTCTAATTGCATAAAATAATCGAATGAAAGACTTAAATTGTGTTTCTTAACTATTTATTTTATTTATAAGCTGAATTATCTACATAAAACAGCTTTTTAAATCAATTTACTTTAATGTAGTACCTATTTTTAGATATTATGATATACTTTCGATTAAATAATAAGCTATAATTATAATAAAATAATATAAGATAAAATATAACTATATTTGAAGCAAGAGGACGCATTTGCTTCAGATTTAGTATATTTTAACTATCGATTAATAATTTAAATAAATATAATAAAAATATGTTTCTTACTATACTTTTAAATTCCCACAACCCTTATATATTCTATATCTATAAAATACGAGTGAAAATGCAGTAAAAAATCTAATACTTATTACTTACTTCAAACATTTCTACAATAACATAAAACTTAAGTTTATTTTTATAATATTCATAGTAATTCTGTTAAATTATAACTTAGGTATCGATTCTGATTTATTTATAATTATTGTCTTAAGTCTAATTCACTTTGTGCAATTTTAATCACTTAAACCTATTTAATCTTGCATAAACATAGTTATTAATAATAATTTAAAACTAAATAAAAACATTCTTAATACACATCGTATGTAGCAAGAAGTTAACAATCAAAGATCGGACAACTGTCATTAAATTGACTGAATTTAAGCATTTAATCTTTGTAGTTGATGTAAATTCAGACATTTTAAATTCTATATTGTCGACACACCGAAACATCACATACTATCTGACAATAGTACTGAGTTTCAACACAAACACTCATTATAATTATCGTTTGCAATAATCTAGACTCCTTTAAATTAATATTTTAAATAATAATAAATAGGTATAATATACAGTAATCATAACTTAGGTACTAAATCCGATTTCGAAGTGTTTATTTTAAAATGCTTTCCCAATTTATATACCCAGCCACCAAACTTACATAATATTTCTTACGATACTTTATATATGCTTATTAATTAATCTAAATCTATTCCCGTCACCTTATTTTTAACTTAAAGTTTACCCATTTTGATACTACTATATTCACTTAAACATACTATAATTAAAATAAATTATATGTAGTTTGGATAACTCCTACACGTTTATCCCCTATGACACGACTGCTTGACAATACCAGGGTTATTCCAGTTTCCCCCCTGAAATCCCCCCTTAGGGAAAACTGGAATTATTATTTGTGGCATTCTAGTTTCTCCCATGAAGATCCACCTCGAGGGAAAAACTGGAATGATGATTTTACCCATTCCAGTTTTTCCCCTTGAAAATCCCCCATGTGGGAAAGCTGGGAATCGAACAAATATTCATTTCAGTCTTCCCCCTGAAATCCCCCCTCAAGGGGAAAACAGGAATTATTATTTTCCCCATTCTAGTTTTCCCTCTTGAAAAACCCCAAGGGGGAAAAACTGGAACGATTATACCAATAGTGCTTTGGAAGATACCAGAAGAATTAAGAATAATCAAGGTAGCTAATGGTAAAGCAGCGTTATTATACACGAAGCAGCCACCAGAACCGATGATACTATCACGGTGGTAGCATCATTCTCATCGATCCATTCGTAGACAGACTCGAAGAAGCTGTTCTCCCAGCTCTGGTTCTCCATCACCATTGCTGCTATGCGCTCTGCGGGCTCCTGAGAGTCGTCGAGTCTGTTGTTTTGTGCGTACACGAAAACGTTGAACTGGAATGTTAAGAAAACGGTTTGTTTATAATAATGGTCTCTCTGAAACTAAATTTTGGTAACGTTTTAAGTTTATTTGTATCCCATGGGAACTGAGATAAGGCATAAAAAGACTGTATAGACCTAGAACTATCTGTATGCAAATTTCAGCTCATTCTGTTCAGTAGTTTCGGAGTTAAGAAGTAAAAAACATCCATCTACATAATATTTTGGATATGGTTATGGTGTGTTGACTCTTGGGTCCGCATTTAGACTCGTTGGTCCATGGTGCGTGATTTGTTCTGCTAGTCGAACCAGCCTAACTCCGTCCATACAACAGAAACATCCATCTATTTAAACACCCAAGCTTACGCATCTATAATTATTAGTGTGACTTGTTTCACTTATTAGTTTTGATCTAACAATTCAATCTCCCAGTGGAGAGCCCAATAAGGGTTGTTTTAACTCTACATAGGGCTTGTACACAAAATTCCGATCGCCGTCAATTTAATAAAAATTTACGAGCAAAATCTTTTTCGATATTCGAGCTTGTAATACGCAACGCGCCGCCGATTCGCAGTTTTGTGTACAAGCCCTAAGGCAAGTTATAAATAAAATAAATAAATAATAAGTAATTGCATCTCCTTTTCTGTTCTTATCACAGGTTTTACTTCCTTTTTGATAGAAAAGCGCAAAAAAATATGTTAAAAAACTTACGTCATTAGACTGTGGGAAATCAGCCATATTTTCACCTAGTGCTAATATAGCTTCTTCTAGTTTTGCAGGACCGCCATACCTGAAAGCACATAGAAAATTGATGCAATATATACATAATAAAAAACTAAGTTTTGGTTGCTTGCGTATTCTTGAAATTATCCCAGATTCAAAATCACTATAGCTTTGACGTGCCAAACTTTACAAAGTTGAGACAGGGATTGAAATTGAGCCGTGATCAGTTCACACTCTCCTTCTCAGCATAATACTACGTCCACTGTTGATCGTGCGTCCCCAATCAAGGAGAATAGACTTGAATAAAGTTTTATTTAGTACACACAAAAGACTGAAAGAAGGTACAGCCAAAAAAACAAATAAAATAAACTGACATAATAAAATAAGTGCTATAAGACTAAATGAAAAACCAAAGAAGTGTAGAGCCTGATAAATAAAATTGGCCTTTCCCTAGTGCGTGGCTAAACAGTGAGGGTTTTGCCATAAACACCACGCATGGCAAGCGGATTTGTCATCATTGCAGAGGTCCTAATTGTACAAATTAGGAAGCTGCCCTTCCTCTAGTAGGTTCTCAGTCTAAGATATCCTCGGTTGGCGTTGGAGAGGTAAGGCAAAGTTGACACATACCTAGCTCTCATTTCCGTGACGCGCATGTTCAAGAACCCGAGTGCTACCCACGCGTTGCCGTAGCTGGAGGCGGCTGCGGCTTTGAAGATGGAGAGACCTTCCTCTGCAGTGAACGGGCTGTTTGTTGCTATGGTTTGCTCGAGCAGACTGGTAACACAAAAATTTAATTAATTATTGACATACTTAGGACCTATCACACAGCAACTTCTAGTCGTATACAGGGTTGTTTTTTTGGAAGGGTCAGAAAACTAAAACTTAACCGCAAAAAAAAAAAAAAAAAAACCGTTAAAGTACTACTTCCATAATGGTACGTCCTATCCAAAAAATCAACCGTGTATGTATATGTTTTGGTTCTAAGGGCTGGCTCAAAAGTAAACAGAGCATGTTGTTATAGGTACCTTACGATGACCTTGGGATACTAGGTACTTTAAAAATACCTCCGTAAATTCAAACATTTGATTCAATCTTTGAATTGTCACTTGCGGAACAAATTTAACACAAGTATGTACCTACTCGGAGTAATCTCTCTAAATCGAATAGAAGAAATTATTTAATGTTGTTGTATAATGCGATATTTTTTACTGTCATGCACTTTATAAGACTTGGTGGACTACTTAGTGGGTTATTCCCTCTCCTTGTCCTTCAAATACAATTTAATTACTTAGTTTATTATTACTTAATGTCGAATACACTGAATATAAATAATGATATGTAAATACTCACTTGAAAACATATCCTTCATCACTAGAACAGGCCAAGGACTCCAGGATAACCACTCGCTCGTACATGCTCGGCTCGATTCGCAGCCGCTCGTTCAAGGCTGCGATGATGTTGTCTCCGCCCTCTCTCACCATCGTACAGTACACCGCTGGTCTCAGGTCAGCTGGTATTTGTGGGTTCCTGTAAGGGGTAATGTTCAGTCAAATTCAGACTTATATTTCTAACCAGGTGCGCCCCACGGTGTGGAAATCTATGTGTCAATTCATTTATAAACATTCCACTTGAATCACTCTATCTATTTAAAAAAAGCATCAAAATCCGTTGCGTAGTTTAAGATCTAAGCATACATATGAACAGACAGACAGCGAGAAGCGACTTTGTTTGATACTATGTAGTGATATATTATTGCTTGACTTCTATATTTTTGCGATGTAACATAAAAGTAGTTAGTTTCGGAGGTCAAATCGCTTGTGACAATTGGTCCAACTCGGCGTGGACAAGTGTTTCAAATTGTGGTTTTAAGAAACGAATTGAAAAATCGATTGTATCGAGTGCTTTTTGAAATCAAAATCTGTTGCCGAAATTTTAAAATAAACGCTCATCTATTAAATCTACGGCCATCTTAAACTATAACCATTTTCTTAGCTCAGAGCTTGGCGTTTCATGTATATATGTCACTGTACAAAAAATGGCAGTTCTGCGGGTTAAATAGCTAGTATCTATTTAACCCGCAGAACTGCCATTTTAGACGAAAAAGCTAAATACTCACACTACATTATTATCCCAGAACCAGTCTACAGCCGCGGCGATGCAAGGCTGGTAGTTAGCCCTGCAGGCGTGGTCCATCACCATGCCTCTGGTCAAGGAAACCATGGCTGGCTCCGTCAGCGCCGGGTCTGGTGAGAAGCCGATCTCACGCTCGAACGCGCCGATTGTTCGGCGTACCATTCTCTGTTTGGCGCGACAAATATAACATAGGTATATATATACATATATCTATATTCACATTTTAACGTAGTGTAGGACGCCCTCCGACCAGATATGATGACGACCTGCGAAAGACTGCAGGTAGATTCTGGATGCTTCAAGCTGAAGACAGGGCGCTATGGCGCTCATTGGTGGAGGACTATGTCCAGCAGTGGACTATCATAGGCTGATGATAATGATGAAGCCTTTTTTTTCTCTTTTCGTATTATTTTTGGAAATAAGGATGCAGCAGTGCCGCAAATAGATCCATTTGAATCATACTTTTCGTCATCCCACCTGGTCGGAGGGCGTCCTACGTTTACCGAGTCGTGGTCTCCACTCAAGAACACGTTTGCCCCCGCGGCCGTCGGTTCTCCGCGAGATATGGCCGGCCCACTGCCACTTCAGCTTGCTAATTCTTTAAATAAGAATAATAGTTACCAAATAGATATCAGGATCCAAATCGTCATCTTCTTCGACTGCAGCAACAAGTCGCTTCCTCAAGAAGTCCATATTCCTGATGAAGGCTTTCCATGGTGCATACTCTGTCTCATGCTCCATCGCGAGGACCACTTGGAACGCAGTGTCATAGTCTATCCGTCCGGCTCGTGCCAAGTTCAGCGAATCATCGATGAGCTGGTGATTGGATAAAATGCAGTTAAATTTTTTATCAATTAATTTTTTTTTTTTATAACATCAGGTATTACTGCATGAACTTATAAGCTAGTGTAGTTAGTAATCCTAGCCTTAGAAACAATATTATTTCAAAAGTAATTAAGTATTTTACTTGACACAAAAACTTATGGTATGAAGATAATTTAAATAAACTGTGACGAATTCTATGAACTCTATGAACTGCAAATATGTACGTGAAATATTGTTATTAAAATCCTACGTAAGCTTTGGTGTGAGCTATTACGTTGTATGGCTTAACGTTAAAAAATTATTTCATCATTGTACAAAATGCAGTTAATAATATCCTAAGGCAAGTAAGGTAATACGGATGCATAGTGCTCGCGCAAAGTCCAGTATGCGAGCGGCGAGAAAAAAAACTTTTACTTAACAACTGGCTCTGAAACATAGTTGCCAAAGCAGCCGGAGCGAGAAAATGGTCACTATGTGTTTTTTCATTTCCACTCTCAGCAGACTATTTACGCAGTTGACTAGGTAATTCTCCTGCGAGAACAAGTTTCTTCATTCGATCCATATCTCCCTATTTAAACCAATTAGTTCAAGAATAAGTGCAGCACTAAGCAGTTTTACAGATAACTCTTTCTTTGGATTAAAAATTACAACAGCTGAAAATCAAAACGATTATTCCTTTTTACATCGTTTCCCGCTGTCTGTCTGTCCCTATGTATGCTTAGATCTTTAAAACTACACTGTGCATTTCGATGCGTTTTTTCATTAGATAGTGTGATTCAAGAAGAAGGTTTATAAACCATTTGACACATGAATTACTACGCGGGCGAAGCCGCGGGCTCAGCTAGAAATTTATATAGGCATGGAATATTCAAATATGAATATCCGAATATCCAAATATGAGCAATAAAAAACAAATTTACCGTAGCCCGGTTCAGCGGATGGATTTGCTCCCTACGATCTGGATCATTTAGTGCTTCAATGATTCGCTCCCACAACTCGTTATCATAGTTCACTCGATAGTATCCTGAAACGGCACAAATAGGTCAGCTGGAAATGCTTAGCGAAAACTAAAGAGGCCTAAGTAGGGCACGTAACTTGTTCACAAAGGTCTCGTTATACTCATTAGCGGAGTTTCAAATTTTACAGAAATGTTAATCTTTTTTTTCAGATTTTGTTTTGTTCTAGAATTTGTAAACTGATACATTTGGCTCCAATAGGTAAGCGTTCAATTACTATAATTGAAACTGCGTTTAAAGTGATTTGAAGATTTTTGTCGTAACAAATGCTACCTTCTGCTTTTACGCTGCTACGTTTTGTTTTTCAAAATAGCGGATGCAATTTTTGTTTTTGGAGAGGTACTTAAACAACTAAAACATGCCCTTAAGAGTACGACATCTACACGCTGTCGGCGTAATAAAAAAAAAAACGTGTTATTATTAATTTATATTTTATGCATGCTAGTTTTAAGATATACCGTAGAATAAGTTAATTAAGATCTGTTACTTTTCTATGTTCTGAAATAAATGATTATTATTATTAAGAGAGTATTAAGGATTTATTGTATTATGTAGCATAATGCCATAAAGCGTCAGGTTTCTAAGATATTCACAAATGAAAAAAATTATAATTAGAGCAATAGTTATTATAGTGTCATAGGATGTTAATTTGTATTTTTTCCTCTATCAACATATGTATATATGTATATTTCATTGCACATCGCGATTTTGAAAAAATAATACACCGAGGTAGGTTAGGCCACCCTTAGTACAAAAAAATCTACAAACTTTTTGCCCGTATCGTGCGTTCGAATGACGGCCAACTCAATTAAACCATCGTTTGTTTTGTTGGTTTCAAAACTCTGCAGGTCAAAGCTTATCAAGACTCGTCCAACATGGGCTATTATATCATAAGAATAGACAATAATATTACTATCTCTGTCTAGAGATAATAATCTTAATGTCTATGTCTAGAGAAAAATATTATTGTCTATGTCTAGAGACTATCTTAAGTTATTACCTTGTCCCTGTACATTGAATAGAACATAATCCCCTTCTTCCTCATCCAGGAACATGCTGAACGTCATGGTGCCATCCATCATGGTGATGGGGTAGATGTTGTCGAAGTTATGCTGAGTGCTCACTGAGTACGTGACAGGCAGTGGGAATATCAAGTGAGGTTGGGTTGAGAAGCCGAAACGTTCCTGCAAAAGGGTAAAAAATCAACGAGTTTAGTTCCATATTACTATAATAAATAAGTTTATTTCTATTGCTATCTTAGAATAGAATATAATAGGTACAGATATTTATTTAGCACACACAAAAGACTGCACGACAGAATAACAAAAGGAACTTTCACATAACTATCTTAATCCGTAAACTATAGATATTTTTCATATCCATATTCACAGATTAAATGAAAGTACAGTTAGGAAGTAAATTGACATTTCCTACAAAAACTTTTTTGTTACAAATGAGACCGTTTTCCTATAGTTCTGTAGTGTCCTGGTTAAGGCCCCGGCCCTTAACTGCCCCGTCAATAAACTTTAATGAAATTAATTAATAACTCAACATTACATATCCAATCACACGCCTTTTTCATATTTATATATTTATGAACCTTGTCTAATTATTTCACCATAGATTTCTCGTCGATTCTGAGAGTGTAATTTTGTTACCTGCGTAACAAGAACCCCGCCTTGCAACAACCTGACATCAATCAAAGGACACCCAATGTTCTGAGTCCACGGCTCAAGATATTCCTCTACATCGTCGATATTACCGTTGCTGGTCCATTCACTGTTGATGGCGTCAATGAAGATCGAAGAGTCGATGGTTTGTAATGCCCTGGTGAAATAAACCTTTATTTAGTCTTTGGATACCCTCGAGGCGCACTCATGTCGAAGAATATTTGCATACATATGTAGGCGCGTCGAGCCCAATTGGGTCGCACTGCCGAGATTTGATTATTTTTTATTTAAAAAGACAAGAAAAAAAATCACTCAGTCTTGCCATATTTAGAATTGAGACTGCAATGAAATTAATCTAAGAATAATCAGCCCGTTAATGTAGTTACTTAAGGATTTAGCTGACGTATTACTAACAAAGCACAAAATACGCTACGTTTTAAACTGTGGTACATTTGATGGCATAGTACATGGACATTGAGATTAACCTATGTTAGTAGGTACTTACATATAATCTTGAAAGTTATATAAAATACAGGAAACTATAATCTCTTTTACGAAAAAACGTCAAATATTATCGATCAAGAGCTATTTATCTCGACAAGTTTATCAGGAAAATCCTCTATATTTATCACAATACATGAGTTTCCTCTATTGGTAGTCACTAACGCTACATAGTATAAAACAAAGTCACTTCCCGCTGTCCTTCTGTCCCTTTGTATCCTTAGATCTTTAAAATTAAGCAAAGATTTTTTTTTTGTTTTTTTAAATAGATAGAATGATTCAAGAAAAAGATTTATAAACCATATGACACATAGATTTCAACGCGGGCAAAGCCGCTGGGTGCAGCTAATTCTAAATCAATGAATACGCACCTGCCAGTTACAAGCGCACGCCCTGCCAACTGTATGAAGTCTGTAGACTGGTCTCCAAGAATCAACCTCATCATTCTGAACAACGCCGGGGCTTTGTGGTTCAGGATGCCGTTGTGGTTGTCTCGTATGTCGGCTTCATCAAATATATCTGTTCCTGGTTCCATAACATGAGCGCTGCTAAATCCATCTCGGTACAAACTCTCCTGGATTACTTCAGTAACGAAGAGGGTATTGATGTCTAATAATGTGACGTCGAGGAAATCGCTGGATTGGAACTGAAATTTAAAAGAACTATTTTATATTTTTGTGTAACCAATCAATGTGTCTGGATTGTCAAGAATCAGAATCAATATTTTCTTCATATTTATTTAGAGTATTAAATGTAATTGTTAGGTTGTAGTTCGTTGAAGTGATTAACAGAAAATATTATAGATACTAATTCCTCTCATACCTGAATTAAGAAATGGCTTGCAATTTCATCGCATTGATGTTCGTTAATTCATGCTGCCATCGGAAACTGGGCATGTCACTATTAATTCAGTGAACTGTTTGACATATTATAAATAAATTTAATTTTTAATCAATTCGTTAGTATCTATAAAAAATCAATGTTTAAACCAAGAAGTTATTGATAATTAGAAATAAAAACATGACATGTAACATATAGACGTTATCAATAAAATAACTGAAACTGAAACTATATCCAACGAGGTCTTAAATAACTCACCCCTCGCAAAACGTCCCAGGCCGCGTAAGAGGCCAGTCCAGATACAACCCACTCATAGCGCCAGTTCTCGGCATAGATGACGTATCCGAACCATTGCTGCGACATTGCCTTTGCCATTTTCAACAGACCCAAGTACTGTTGTCTCACTGAACATGTGTTTTCCATCAGGATGTACGGTTCCCTGAAAAAAAGCCATTATATTCCATTTTACTTAAAGAACTGCATTTCAAATTTCACAATTTTCTGAACTGGCACCTTATTGTGAGGTGTATAGGTAATAATTTGGCGAATTTGGCGTTTAAAAGAAATTCCTAATTAGAGAAAATAGGTTTGGAAGGAACACTTTGATAGCGCAATCAAATTTTTCAAGTGGGAATTATCTAGTTCAAATTCGAGTCAAATTTAGTTTGATTTGGTGAGTGGTGGATAAATCATGCATGAAATGACAAATGAAAGGAGGCCTACTTTGAAACACGACATACGAAGTTTCAATTAACTGATCACACGAATCGAACAACCTTGCTACTGAACGTCCAAAAGTGCGTTGTTTTAGACGCGTCGAGTGAAATAAAAAAAGAATAAAGCCATTTTCTATTGTATTATTGTACATAAAAAAGTTTTGGGTATAGCAAGTTTGAGATTAAAATAAACAAAACTCACCAGATTGCAATCGTTGATAATCCGTACCAATCCACATCGATATCCGGCAACGCCAAAATGCTTAACTGTGGGCTCTGATTCAGCTGGATCTCGAAGTAAGGTTTGTTTGTCCACTCATTGAGGTTCGTAAAGTAGTAGTTAAAAGCTACAGAGGCCCTGGACTCTTGGTTCGCAACGCCAGGTCGGACGTAGAGAAGAACGTTACTAGTTGGAACGTTGACGTTGTTGAAGTTATGAGCAGCCATTGTCCAGCGTCCAGGTGGACCTTCAAGGGCTCTGAATTGAGTCCTGTAAAAGATTCACTCATTTTTTAGGCGACGTGTAGGCAATCATACAAAAATTTACGAACTCTGTGATGCGGTGGGTGAAGGTCCGCCTGCGACGCAGGAGGTTGCGGGTTCGATTCCTGCCTCGGGACAATTGTGTGTGTGATCTGCAGATTGAGAGTTCCGGATGTTCTAGTCGTTATCTATGTACCTATAATAAAAATATCTATCTAAGTAATCTATTGTATTAAGTAAATCAGTCAACTAGTACCCATAACACAAGCTCTGCTTAGCTTGAGGCTAAATGATGCTGAGCGGTGAGCGGATTGTCCAGCATATAAAAAAACGGAGTCATGAGATAACGTAATTTTCTTTGTACATACATACATGTTTGTTAAAATTTAATATTCTAACCGAGGATGCTACAAAATTTATTTGATTCACTTCACAAAAATTACGAAAAAAAGCTGAGATTATTTGGTGGCAATTGGTCATCCGTTTTTACTTACAGACTATTGTCTTCAAGTGCAGAGTTCGCAACGATGTTGTTATATTCGATGTTGTCAAATGTGAAACTGACGATGGCAGATTCAGTGGGCTCATCCATGCAAGGAAACACGCGCCTTGCGTTCGCAGGATGCAAATTCATGGCCAGGTAGTTGCTGAAAATTGAAAATATTATTCAGTATTTGAAAATACATATAGGTGATTTTTTTATAAACCTGCGTGAAAAAATGTTTAAATCAATCAATCTCAATGTCTAAAACACATCTGTTGTATCAGTAAGAAGTAAGAAATGGAAAATTAGTTACTTTTCTTCGAAAGTTCCTCGATATAATCCTAGTCCAGCGTTTAGCAGGCTACCAGTGTAAGTGATGACGAGGATGAAAGATGAAGCAACCTGCGGTGGTTGTATTTCCAACAATCCATCATCATGGTTGAAATCGGCCTGAATTACATTCGTTTCACTGAATACTCCTGCCATCACGGACTGAACAGTAATATCATCGTGCAAATGGAACACAATATCATCCTCTCTGGTCGCGAAAGTAAGTTGAACACTTATTACTGCTCTTCCAATAAATGAGTTTCCTGTTGGTGTAATTTGAATAGCATATTCTCTTACAGTTTGATCTGGTCTTACATTAGCTTGCCTTATAAGATTATTCTTAGTCGCATTCAGAATTATATCGATGTGCTCGCTATCGACCGAATCTGTTGAGTTTTCTACGATAGAAATACTTTGAGCAGTCAATAATTCCGTTGTTGGGTCCTCGGGTACTGAAATAACCGTTGTAGGTTCCTCCGATGCTGATATTTCTGTCGTTGTCGTTTCATGTTCTATAGTTGGTATACGACTCCTCATCAAGTGAACTATGGATGGAATTTCCGCATTTTGAAAAAAGGTATCTGAAGTTATAATTGTTGGTAATCTACTTTCGATCGGTAGTGATTTGGTAAACACATTCACTAATATTAAATAAGAGAAAATTACTAGCGTCCATTTGAACTTTGTCCTGGCCATTTTGTTGGCCTTTTCACATCACCCGGCCCACATGCGTAGCACTGCACTGTTTTTGAAGAAATGAGAGAAGAAAAAGATTATAGAAAGCAAATATCAGTTCATCGGATGAGATAAAAGATCGCGATGCGATACTGTCAGAAAAAGGTTTAAGGGAGATAACAATATCCGATAGGAATGTAGCTAGGTACTCAGCAGGCGTTTGTGATTATCACTAAACAGAAACGTGGGGAAAAATATACTTATTACCTATATATGTATTGCAATTTTTGAGCACGTAAAATTTTTCATCACCAACCATTCCATACGTTTTGCCTAATATCAGTTAGTCGGTAATCCAATTACATAGTTAACTTTCTCTTTTTTTCCTGGGTTTTGTGAACCTAACTAGCTTCTGCCCGCATGCGTTTATAGGGATATAACTAAGAGATTACTCAACTACGAATAGTTGACCAATTGTCTTCTGAGATAAAAACCATCTATTCCTAAAACATTTAACTGTTTTTCATTGCAAATCGGCTTTCATTATGATCCGTTCATCCTTTTAAGCGTGAAAATAAACACAGACAAAGGAACTTTTACCGTTATAATAGTAGTCGGATAAGTGATTTAGTTCAAAGCAAAATTAGGAAAAATCTTATATATATATATTTTTGATGTTTCTTTTAAAACGTAGATTAATGTCCTATTTGTTGGCTTTTTTTAATAGTCTAGAAAAGTAAAAACTTTTATAGACTATTAAAACTTTTTCCTGCACTGATTATATTAACTCTTGTAATGGTATTAACTTTGCATGATTTTATTTCATTCATTGTTTTTTAACTTTAATACGTTATCAATATTTAGCTGTCTTTGGTTTTTCCGGTGTAGATAAGATTGAAGACGATAGCATGTCCATTTCATACGTATGTCTTTGTTTGTACTATCGTAGGTACTATCTTATCTTAATATCTGGTCCAGGCACTTGATCAAGTTTGCTCCACCACCCTATGTCGGCTTTCCTACGTTGGTTGAAACAATAACTTCTATTATATATATTCTTCTATATTCAGTTATTGTTAAAGTATAAGTTGTATAAGTTTCTGCCTAACATTTTGATCTAATGAAGCCTGACCTTCATAAATAAAAATATAATCATAAAATAAATCAGTAGATACTTACTTTGATTCAAACTGTCCTTTGTAAAAACCTTGGCCCACGCCGGATAGAAAACCTTGATACTCAATTATAAACGTGTAAGTACTAGCGTCGATACCCGTTTCAATTTCCAATACGCCATTATTGTTGACTTCAAAATTTTCGACTGGAATTGCATTTGAACCACCAAAAAGTGAGTATTCTATTGAATAGATTTCCAAATCTCGAACGTGAAACTTGACAGATTTTTCTCTTGCCGTTATTATAACTACATGAGCTACCAGTCTTCCAACGAAGGTTCCGTTGTTATTTGGAGTAAGTGCAACCGTATATCTGGTCACATGCATGCCCGGTCTTATTTTGCTTCTTAAAGTTATATATGACTCATAATTAGCTTCACTATTTGTGTTAGATTCAGCCAAGTTATCTTTTTCATAAACATCAGCGAATTTTTTGTTAAAGTGTTCGTAATAATCCTTATAGTTGTGTTCTTTATTCAAAATATCTATTCCTGTTTTTCTTGTAGGTTTTTCTGAACTTTCGCTTGAAGATTCAGTGTTTGCTATGTCTTGAAATTTTAGTGCAAGATTTGCAAAAGCATCTAGGCTGTATTTGTCTGATCTATCGTAAGGTATGATTGGTAAACACAATGCAATTTTCAATATGCTTAGAGACACTACTAATAAACACCTTATTGAGCACATTTTGAATTTTATAAGTCACAATAATATGAAAATTGTGTTTTCTACGAATATTATCAGAACACTGCCAATACATTAGATTTATTTATCACAGTACATCCACGTTTCATGCTCACAATCAGGTTTTTACGATTGTAGAAATGATAATGTTCTTGTATAAAAAACTTATCCTTTATTAAAAAAAGCTATGATAGCTCTCAAAATATTCAAGGGGGTTAAATAAAATGAAATCATATTTGAAATATCTTTAGTTTAATTCCTCAAAAGTACCTATTTACAAACTCTTCTTACATGTCACCTGTTGTCTTAAGATTATATTTGATCCTTGCTTATAATATTAAATAGTGAATGTTATCTTGAGCAAAGCTAACCTAACTTTTTGTATGAGCATTTCAAAACCTACAGTTTTTCGTTTAGAATGCCGATGCTTTACTGATATTGTTATGATAAGATACATAGAACTGCACTAAACGATCATTCGTCAGTTACACGAGAATCGAATTATTATAACGTTAGTAGTTGAAGATCGAAACTAAAAATGACATGAGTACAATCAAACCAGCAGTCAGACCTCTGGCACTATTTTCTCCGTTATCTTCGCTGCCATCTTCATTACCATCTTCATCACTGTCTTCACCATTATTTTCATTATTGAAGTGTTCTGTCAGCCAGGATTCAACAGCAGGTACGTTCTCGTTGCTCCATGTGATAGATGCAGCGATGTTTTCTTTGATAGCAGCAATGGAGGCGAGTTCTCCAGCGGTGAAGATGGCTTGGTGCTGGGTTTCAAAGGCATCAATCTGTTGGGTTTTTTTTTATTAGGCACAGTGATTATATCTTGCCAAATAATGTATAAATATGTGCATTTTGTAAATACTGAGCAGACATATTACATACATAGTTTGAATGATCAAATTATAAAAAATAACGATTTCTTTCGTTATTTTTTATAATGCATGTTTTGCATAGAAATCGCTAAAAGCAGATAAGAGTGCAGGAACCCAAAATATTAAATTGCTGTTATTGTGTCTACTAATATTATAAACACGACAGTTTGTACCGTTTGTACACACCGTTGTACCGTGTTTGTGCGAAGACATCGCCTAAGCTACTAAATAGATCAAGCTGAAATTTTAGTGAAATTGTGTGCCTAGAATAACTTTTACTCTTACTTTTTACTCTTACTTTACTCTTCTTTTACTCTTAAATACCGAAACAAACGCTTGTGCAAGCTGGTATAAATATACGACTAAAGTTACCTTGTCTGAGTGTTCCTGTGTTGTTAGTCTTCTGGCGAATGCGTTCAGGATGTTTGTAGTTCCAGTGAGGCCTTGTACCCTGAAAATTAATAAAAAATATTGAGGTCTTTCCCAATATTACTAGCCACTCCAATATGAGTCAGTATTATAAATAGTCTAGATATTTTTTTTTAATTGCTTTATTTATATCAAGTTATTGTTACCTAGGTTGGATGTTGTGCCAATGACTGTGACAGAAGTCGAGTGCAGCTTCCATGTTCTCAGGACTAGAGTTGATGACAGAGACAATGATAGAGTGTCTATCCTGCTCACGCACATGAGAATCGTCGTTGATTACTTGATCCAGATAGCTATTGAAGAAAAAAAATATAAGTAAGGCCTAACAAATCTGTACGAAAATTATACAATTTTTAGTGAAGTAACAGAGAGCAACCTGTTCTAATAGCGCAGGAACACGGCACTGACCATCACACACGGCTTGATCTACACTAAATTAATTTAGACATGTCTATTAATAATAAAATATATATATATATATATCAATACATTTTATCAATTATATACTTTGAATTTAATTTAATTTAATACTCACAAAGTACGAAGATCAGCATTGGTATTGCATCCAAGAGAGGAGAGTAGGATAGACTGTTCGCTAGAGTCTGAGGTAGCGAGGTACCGACCCCAGAGGTAGTTGAAGTTCTCTTCGTCACCGCCGCGAAGGCCAGAGCAGAACACTGTGGTCTGGATGTCAGGGTTTAGTGCCTGGGCTAGGATTTCAAGAATTATTAATATAAAACAATAATACAAAAAAAAAACACTGAATATACTGGACAAAGTTGTAGTAAAATAGCCATGATAAATGTACAGTATGGGTATACAACCTACATTTTGACAACAGTCTATAATTTTGCTCTGATGGACCGAACTTAGAAAACAAACTAAAGGAGTTAGGAATACATTATTAGAAGGAATTTATTATAAGGGATATTCTCCTATTTAATGATTACATTATTACAACAATAAATTTAATTATAAGTACTATTTGACGGGTATTTATCGCATCCATTTATCTACACCCTATGGTACTTCAATGTGTTCAGATCCCATTAGTTTAAAAATATATATATAGATTATTTCCTATTGCTTATTTCAATGGCCACTTACTCGGGTTATTTCTGAACTCCTCGAGTTTCTCTTGCGCCTGGTTGATGCACTCCTGGTTGCCAAGACGGCAGTTGATGTCAAGGATGATGTTCCTATGGTAAGGAGTCACGTGTTCCTCGTTGGCCACAGCGTCGAAGCCAAGCTTGGTGAAGAGAGGGGCGCTGAGACTCAGGAGGTATTTCTAGAACGAAGAAACGTGGTTTGAGCAATACGAGAGAGAAAGGAATGAAAAGAATATGATAAGAAGACAATGACGACCGATGTGGCGCGGTGGGCGAAGGTCCGCCTGCGACGCAGGAGGTTGCGGGTTCGATTCCCGCCTCGGAACAATTGTATGTACGATCTGCAGATAATTGCTCCGGGTGTTCTGGTCGTTTTCTATGTATAATAAAAAATATCTATCTATGTAATATATTGTATTATGTATATCAGTTATCTAGTACCCATAACACAAGCTCTGCTTACCATGGGGCTAGATAATGCTGTGTGAATTGTTCAGCATTATTTATTTATTTATTTAATGATAAGTTTACCAACTGAACAAATAATTTGTACGTTGTCCGTTAGAAATAAATAAATCTAACCTAGGTTTATTTATTTTAAACGGACAACTTAGCAGTTCGTTCTACATACATGTGTCCTGTGTTTTCCAATTTTTCCGTTCGCACGAAAATGTTGAAACAAAAAATGCCCTGCTGTTCTATCCAAACCATGTTATATATAAATTGTTTTATTTTAATGAAGCAATTTAATTAATAATTGATGCTTACCGCAAACAGCTCGTGTGCAGGTAGCCCAGTCAAAGCAAGGTCCAGATAGCTGAACGCAGGGTTAGCAGCTGCCCATGGGATGTAGTCTTCTTCTTTGTCCAGGTAGAGGGAAATGTCGAATGGTAGGTCGTATGCCTGGAAAATAAAAGGCGAAGTTAATGCACCTATTTTATTTTCTTTGGGTGGCTTGGGCATCACTGCGGCCATGATAGGCCTATTGTGATCGCCAAAAATGTACAATAATGCACCTAATTATATGAACGTACGGTACGTTCATATAATGTCAAGTTATCACATCATTTTCTGTGAAGACCTTTTGATTGTACAAAGCTTACTAAGATTAGGCCAAAATGTAATAAATTTAGATAGATATATAGAAAACACTTTATTATACCACACAAAACAGAAAACAATACAGAATGAAACATTAGAATAAGTATAAAGGGCGGCCTTATCGCTGAGAGCGATCTCTTCCAGGCAACCTTAGGACGGACTGGATATGAAGGAATAATATAGACGGTGCACGTAAAATATTATCTATATATACTTGTTTACTGAATAAATCTTTCTCTCCGTTTGAGTGGAAACAGTAATCGCAACAAAAAATATACTGCTGCTATAAAAATGCTCACAAGTTTATTTCAATCACCATAAAGTACTTTGAAAAGTCGCTAGTCGTTAAAATCTTCCCCATTAAATCTAACTTAAAGCAAATCCCCAAGGAAACTAAACCAAACCCGATGAAATCAAGTGCAGCTCGTTCAGAAACCACATTTGCTTTCAGAGCACTCCGCAGTGTCATTAATATGTAAATTATAGGAATGCGCTTGGTCAGAGAAACTGAAGTTCTAAGTTGAAATTTTAAAGTCACATTTACTCTAGGTACGCTTCGGAAAGGCAAACAAATGAAGTATATAATCTTATCTCCAGCTTTAGAAGTATATTGTCTCTTTAATTTTTATGTATAGCCGTAGTGAATATAGAGGTACCTATAGTATATTCATTCTTTGGTGTCATAATAACTAGCGCCCCCTATCGAGTATCTGTTATGATCTCATACATCATCTCAAAAACTTGACCTACACATGAAACAACTCGATAAATGATTACACTGACCTCTAACTCTTACCACATGATAGCTCACTTTTAAAGGGAGAGTGAAATAATTTTCGATATCGCATATATCCTCAGTTTTGAAAAAACATTTCATATACACTAAAATAATATACGGAGATACGTAAGGTGTGCTTCTGTCCAATGTTTTCTTCAAAACAATCAATTACGAGTATCCCTTAGCGAAAAAAGAAAATCTGAAAAAAAGCTGAACACGGGTCCGATATTTCACTGAAAGTTTTGTGTGAAACTTTTTCTCTACGGATTTGAATTCCTCATTCGAATTCATAAGATACCCTAGCTACCTACCCGGCATTTTATATTATGAACAAGATACAATATTGGTACCCACTTCATTGTATATTTTTAGCCAATACAATTTTGCCCAACAGAATAAAATATCTGCCATAGAATATCTTGGAGATGATAGAGTCTAGAGTTGCCTAGTCCGTGTTATTTTAAAATCCAACGCGAAATTGGTTTTAAAATTCAAACATTTTTTAGAAACATTTCGCTAAAATTGTCGACTTGGCTACTTTTACTTTTTAGTGGTTTAACACAGGTTAGCGCGTCAGCTAGCTAACTGGGTTTTAATCTGGCTCAATTGAGACCACGGTTCGCCTGTTAGCTATCTGACGCAGAGAACTATAAAAAATTGTTAGGACAAGAAATATAGGCCTGTAAGAATAATGTAGGCAGGCCATTGGTGATACTACATTTGTGTACATACTACATAGAGCAAAACGAGCTCGTAACCTCAAAATACAAAACAGGTTGAGCTGAAATTTTGCAATACTGCAGCTCTGAACCCGGAAGTGGCCCAAAAAAACGCGAGCAAAGCCGCAGGCAAACGTTACAAATAAAACAACCATTTGTCTCGAGACGGAAATCGAATTCGTATTCTGCTGTGGTGAAATAAGTCATCGTTATTTTCGTTTGTCCAGTGCTTAAGCTCCGCGGTTCAAACGACTCGAATTCTCCTTGCGTATGAGAGCTATCCTCGCTCCAGGGATATTTCAAATTCACCGCCCAATACATTTTATCTGCACCGAGATAGCATTTGCATAGCGGAGATCGAACATTCAATATTCAGGGCTTTAGATGCCTTATCGCATCTATAGCATAACTACTTAGCAGTAATGTCGTTATGCTATTTACTTACGAGAAGTTTTCTTGTACACATATAGTACACCTTTGTATCATGAATATGTACTACAATACCTACAATAGCAAAAAACTTTATGTTTACACACCAGTTGTAGATCATAACGAAAAAGACACTACTACTACGACCAATACTACGACTATTAAAAATTAACTCCCATGTTCGGAACCGTGTCCGAATTCAATACTAAACATTTTTCCAGAGAGGCTAGATTGCTATTTGATCTTGACAACAGTGATGATGACTCAAGTGGAAACTTATCTTCATAAGTAGCAAAACGTAGGTAGGTAGTAAGTTAAGTAATGATTAAATATGTAACTAGTTAAGTAGTATAGTTCTTTAGATAATTTCTCTTATACTGTTTAATAAGCGTTATTTTTGTTTTGTTAACTTTTAAGTTTCTTCAGTTTTACTAAGTCAACCGACATAAACAATTGTTAAAAGGTTGTAAAATCTGAATAAAATAAAAAAAACCCGTATTCGGAACCGTGTCCGAATTCAATTCAAAGCAATTTTCGCTGCACATGTGAGATTATGCATTGTTGAATTATGTGTATTAGTTTATGTATTGATAAGTTTTCATTCATACATTATAATGTTGACATACTACGAGTATATCTTAAGCTGGCTTCCCACGGTCCGCGATTCTGCGGATCATCACGCACAGCCGACGATCACGGACGGCAACGCACGCAGACAGGGCTCTTCCCACGGTGCGTGCGGTCTGTGTACATCTTTTGATAACTTCATTTCAAAATGCAAAGTGAAAGAGAACGCGTTCACGCGAGTGAAACGAGGCGCCGCACCGCACCTTTGAAGTTACCGCCTCGCGACGGATACCGGCGCTCCGCCACAGACGTCCTCTGCGACCACGGACGAGACCCTTCCCACGGTGCGTGGTGCGGGCTGGTGCGCGTGCGTCCGCAATATCACGCACCGTGGGAAGCCGGTGTTAGATTCTAAATCGGCTTATAGCTACAGGTATAACACTGATGTGTCACTTTTACTTACCGATATTGCGCTGTGGAATCCAGTCCGTCAGCGGAACAGATAAAACAAATGAACGTTTATTATTTATTTGTGGGACATTGGGTATAACTCTATTCTCTAACCGACGAAATGAAAAACAAAAGAGGAGATGGTTCTATGTTCGGCTGTAATTTTATGTATAGTATCTTCGTTGATTTCTTCGTCAATTATGGATTTTGAAGCGCTATTGTATGGAAAATGATCCCGAAGCACGGTCAGCAGTGGGCGTTTGAGTAGGTACTCAGAAGTACCTACAATTACATACCGTAGTATAGGTATCCAACGGGTGCTTGTTTTTAAAAGTTAAATGTTTTGGCCCACCGCTATTTATTAATGCTAGACAATTCAACAAAACTTTTAGAATCTTTAAGCTGAATTAATTTAGTGTGTTGTTCTGAAACCCAAAGTAGTAAAGTGGACATTTTAAGCGGATTTTCTGAAATCCTATGATAACATGCACCTACGAAACGTAGGCTAGTAAAATAATCAGTGACGGGAGGTTAGCTACTCGTCACGTCAACTGAAGCTTACACCGAGCGAGACGCAACGCGACGCGTCGCTGCATGCACTGTAATATAACTTTATTTGACGACCGATGTGGCGCGGTGGGCGAAGGTCCGCCTGCGACTCAGGAGGTTGCGGGTTCGATTCCCGCCTCGGAACAAATGTGTGTACGATCTGCAGATATTTGTTTCGGTGTTCTGGTCGTTTTCTATGTAAGTATAATAAAAAATATCTATCTATGTAATGTATTGTATTATGTATATCAGTTATCTAGTACCCATAACACAAGCTCTGCTTACCATGGGGCTGGATAATGCTGTGTGTATTGTCCAGCATTATTTTCTTTATTTTTATTTTATTTAATACGCAATAAGGTACAATTTTAATTGACATAATAAGAAAGCTCCGCGAGGTGCCAAACTACCGCGCTTGTACCAATTTGTGTCATTTTGCGTACTAAATAAAGTTAAAATTTGAATTAAAGCGTCTTGACGTGAGCCCGTTACTTGTACATTATTATGTATATAAAAAAATTTAAAGACTTACGGTGGCGTTTTTCAAAGGATAATCAGGCAATTAGCAGTTTAATTGCTTAACTTTTACTTTTATTGTACAAAAACTTTTGTAAAAAAAGTGTTGCCAAGGTTTCACCTCGGAACGAAATCAGTTGAATCGCGCGAGCCTAAGTGAAAATTCTAAAATTTTCTTTCGCACTTGTAAGTTGAAACCGGTTTTAGGTGGCTCAGATTTTGTGAAGCATAAGACTAAGTATCATTCATTAGACACTTCCAAAAAATACGGCATATTTTCTCCAGGGACTGTCTTCCGCAAATTGCGTCAAGCTTTATTATCTTGCTCCACTCTAATTCCTGCGGTCACAATTGGCATTCCGTCTGCATTCTTTTCCAAGAAACAGAACAGTGGCAATTTCCTCGGAGTGTTTTCCATTTTATTTTTGCATATTTATGAAGGCAGGTGAGATGTGCTCGGTTTTAAAATTTTTTTGTGCGAGGGACGATATTCTATTTAGTTTTGACTCTGGCAACCTCAAAAAATGTTTAGGTTGATTTAAATCACACCGAATTTTAGTAAGATAAATAAATATAAAAAAATAATGCTGGACAATCCACACAGCAATATATATCCCGAAGCTAAGTAGAGCTTATGTTATGAGTACCAGATAACTGTGTGTGTGTGTGTAACGTGTTCTTGAGTGGAGACCACGACTCGGCAAACGTAGTGTAGGACGCTCTCCGACCAGGTGGGATGACGACCTGCGAAAGACTGCAGGTAGATGCTGGATGTGTCAAGCTGAAGACAGGGCTCTATGGCGCTAATTGGGGGAGGCCTATGTCCAGCTGTGGACTAATATAGGCTGATGATGATGATGATGATGACCAGATAACTGATACGTAAAACATTATCGGCAAATCGTAAAGACATTCGTGAGGCGAGAATCGAACCCGCAACCTCCTGTGTCGCAGGCGGGCCTTCGCCCACCGCGCCATAAAGGTCAATGTCTAAGATTTTGCTGTTTACCCTAGACTTTTACCTCCATATAATTCTCGGTTGTAAATTATGAAAAAAAACCTGGTTACGAGACTTGGCTGACGCATCAAGTGGTCAACCTTGTAGCTTGCTGCGCGATATGCTGTTACTACATAATTTGCATCACAGACACTCTTGGTATAAAGTGACCAAGTACTTATCACCTCCCGACTCTCCATCACACTTCTTTACAAGAGTTAGAACTCCTTCAAACTCACCAGTCGTCCATTCCTGGCCAGGTTGAAGGCGTCATCCAGGATCTGTGCGCGGTTCAGTACGTGGATCAGCTCGTGATTAGCCACCAGCACTCCCGCTAGGGCCTTCCAGTTCTCAGACTCGTAGTTGACGCGGTAGTAACCTGGATAAAATTGTAATAATATATCGAATATTGTCATTAATGTAAAGCGGGTTAACTACGGACCTTTCATCCTGGAAATGGTGAATGCGGTTCGAGTCGCTTACATTCTTAAAAGTCTGCTACTTTTTGACGATAAACCAACTTCCAGTATTTCAGGGATGCCGCAGTGATGCTAACTCCGACCCAGGTCTGTGGGCTGGTATCGGTAAAGTCTAAGTTAGTTGACAGCACCCAGTTGACAGGGATATACCAGCCGGCCAATAAGTAAACCTTCGTTTATTCCCGAGCACATCTGACCGTAACTGGCGACGTGGCTAGGACAGGAAAGAAGTAAGGGTGATTTCTTTTTCACTTCTTTCACTTTTTGTCTACTAGTAAAATGACTTGTCAAAGTGCTTATTTTCTAAGCCTAAAGAAATAAATGCTATTGACTTTGACTTAAGAAGTCTTACCAGTCTGCTGCTTGTTGACGATGAACCACTCAGCTTCCGGTAGATTAGGGATGTCGACAGCTGTTGCCGTGATGCCCACTCCGACCCAAGTCTGTGGGCTGGTGTCAGTGAAGTCTACGTCAGTTGACAGCACCCAGTTGACAGGGATGTGCCAGCGGTCGGTGGAACTGAGAGATGTGTCGGTGAGGTAGCGTTCCTGAAGATAACATGATAATTTATCATAGCGATTGGAAAATTGTATACTCGAGAAAAAAATATTGTGATGAAGATAATCGGGTAAATAAATAAGGCAATAAACACAAGGAATGTGGTCAATAATTGGTAACAATAAAACCGCATTGCTCGATAATAATATTTTATGTTCGTTGTAACACTTTGACCACCATCCTATGATATTTTGAATCTTTGGTTGCCTGGAAGAAATGCCTTTGGCCCTTGCTTGAACTTTACAGGAAAATTTGTTCGGGTGGAATTATGTCAACATTCTAATTTAAATTTCAACATCACCAAAATGCTAGAAGGGTTGGTTCTTTCGAATTAGACCAACCAAAAAATTAGGCTAATTTTAAAATAAACACGTATCCGATCCCAAAAGGTGTCGAAGGAATCAAGACTTTGAAAGCCTTCAGATTATCCAATAAAGAATCCATGTTATTATTTATCTTAAATGGTAAGGATCGGTACTGGCACAGGTACTGGGTAGCAGATACAAAATTCCTTTGTTGGAAAAAGTTCACGAGAAACAAAAGACGCTCAACTAATGAACTCTGTTATCAAGTTGTGCAAAGTTTACAAAAGGGTGTGTTATGAAATTCTATAGAACTTCAGACTGTAGTCAAACTTATAGAATTATTATCCATGCTCTTAAATGCGAACTTAACTGTTTTAAGACTTTAGTAGACTTCTACAATCTGGCATGTTCAAAGCTACTGGTATAAGCTATCCTTTAGGTGATGAAACTTCTACATATAATAGAATATAACAGGTTTTGCACAAACTGCCCAAGACTGACTGGCAGAGTATAAAGAGGATTGGAAAGAACAAAAGAAGGTCTAAAGTAGAATCATCTCAACAAAAGAAATTACCTGAACAATGTACAAAGAGTTTGCAGCTGGGGCCGTCCTCCTCACAGTGATGACGGGGAAACCTCCCTGATTGGTCCACCGGTCCAGGATAGTTGCTACTGGCCAGGGGATGGAGTGGCTGCTTGCATCCAGGGCTACTTGCAGGGCGCTGTACAGTTCAGCGGGGGTTGCTGCTCTGCGGGAGCTGGAAGATATGGGTTGGTACAATTATTATTGCGTCCGTCGACCACCATAAAGGTCAACCGAAATATAATTATGGGGAATTAAATCGTTTATAGTATGAACTAGTATCAATCACTGTTTATAAGAATATTATTTCTGGGGAAGGGGACGGAGACGGATAGCACTTCGTCCCCCCTTCTATCATTTAATGGGTTTCAGTACCATGGCTACCCCAAAGTATTATAAAAAGCCAGTAAATTACACTTTTGTTTTTACAGGGTTCAAACTACACAGTTTTCATCTTAGTTTGAAGACCAACGCTAAGGTACCAAGTAAACGTAACATAAGTAGTTATGTTCTACTATTCGTATTTCTTACTTGGCCTCGATGTAGTTGACCAGCCCCTGTCGGAAGACTGCTGGCGTTAGGAAGTGCTGCATCATGCGGATCACGGATCCAGCTGGAATAGATGATGAAATCAAACACTGGGACAAAAAGTTACGGTTATGTAACAGATACAAACGGTTGCGGTATTGCGGATTTGCTGGGGTAGGTGAAGTATTTAAGTTATCTTTCGTTTTCTAGCGCTTCCACTCTAGGCAGCGAATAGTCACTTATGTATATTTATTTATTTACTTCTCAAAATATTAATAAATCACTGGTGAGAAACAAAATAAGTTTATTATCTACTATTGTTAGTAGTTTGGTACGAGCTAATAATCAAAATTACGTGTGTCGATAGCAATAAGAACAGAGCAAAATCAAGGTATAGTCACTTAGTCTAGACTAGAATAGCCTTAACCTATCGCTTAGGTACTGAATTTCATTTCCAAATATATTTATGCGTATGCATTATTCATCTGTTTGTCGCATATTTCTTTCATTATTCATTACATAAATGTAAAGAATTTCAGTATGACCGGATGCTGACTCATAATAAAAACGTCACTAGTCAAAATACCCAAACATGATAGAAAAGGAATGTTCTGATAAAAGTACTATCTACCATCTCAAACTGATAAATCTAGAACTCGTTCACAAAAAGCTGATAGAGAAATAGCTAGAATTCGTGTTATTTGGAATGGCCATCAATCTATATATATAAAAGAAAGTCGTGTTTGTTACAACACTTATAACTCGAGAACGGCTGAACCGATTTGACTGAAAATTGGTGAGGAGGTAGCTTAGAACCAGGAGTCTAACATAGGATACTAGATATTCTTATCATTTAATGAAACCTTTTGACACATCGATTTCCACGGGGGCGAAGCCGTGGGGCGCAGCTAGTATACCTATAAAGTATTTAAGGTAGGCACACTCTTTTGGTACGGTGCTGTCGAATTTTTTATATAGACTGCCAGTATAATAGTTTTTTTTTGTTTTTTTTTTATAATGCTGGACAATTCACACAGCATTATCTAGCCCCATGGTAAGCAAAGCTTGTGTTATGGGTACTAGATAACTGATATACATAATACAATACATTACATAGATAGATATTTTTTATTATACATAGAAAACGACCAGAACACCCGAAACAAATATCTGCAGATCGTACACACATTTGTTCCGAGGCGGGAATCGAACCCGCAACCTCCTGCGTCGCAGGCGGACCTCCGCCCACCGCGCCACATCGGTCGTCAATAGTATACGTTTGCAGTGCTTACACAGCCAGCGTTCCATGTGTTATTTACGTATTCAGCTTACGTAAATAACACATGGAACGCTGGCTGTGTAAGCACTGCAAACGTATATGTATATATATATAAGTATTAAAAAATATACTAAAAAAATAAGAACTCAAACTTCAATTGAAACACTTCATTGTTGTGTTATTTACAATTGAAACTATAGACATACTATTAAACTCCCGATAAGAGTACGAAGATTGAATATGGGAGATTGTTTATTCATAGGTCTGGTCCATCAGTTTAAGGTCGCTCAGCGAGCTATGGAAAGAGCTATGCTCGGAGTTTCTCTGAAGGATAGGATTCGCAACGAATACATCCGACAGAAAACTAAAGTTATCGACATAGCTGTAAGAATTAGCAAGCTCAAGTGGCAGTGGGTCGGCCATATCTCGCGAAGAACCGACGGCCGCTGGGGCAAACGTGTTCTTGAGTGGAGACCACGACTCGGTAAACGTAGTGTAGGACGCCCTCCGACCAGGTGGGATGACGACCTGCGAAAGACTGCAGGTAGATGCTGGATGCGTCAAGCTGAAGACAGGGCGCTTTGGCGCTCATTGGGCTACTATGTCCAGAAGTGGACTATCATAGGCTGATGATGATGATGATATTTATTTATAAAAAAACAACAAAGAAAGAAAAAGACAGAACAACTGATCTGAATCTTTTTTTTAGAAAGTTTATTGTCTAAACTCTGCTTTAGAATACCTTACTAAAATAAAAAGGAACAATACCTGGCGATGTTATCGTTAATTTGCATTAATGGTTTCATCGACTATTTATTACGGCAATCAAGTTGAATAACTACTCAAACTAATTGGAGATTTTGCCGTAAATACTCTGAATTTATTCGACGCTTTATTTCTTCTAAGGCCGTTGAAATTTATTTACTGGAGAACTGGAAACACCCTGCGTTTTTACTTAGGAACTGTGATAGCACGTTCTAAGAACTTGAGAATTGAAAATATCTAGAGTGTAGGTAATAGTCTAGTCTAGAGTCTTGGACAATTTGTTTATTCTTTACTTTAGATACGATTTTTTTTCAACGGGCGATATTTTATGAAACTGACGCTTAGGATACCTTTGGTTTGTTTTATGAAACAGACGCTTAGGATACCTTTGGTTTGTTTTATGAAATAGACGCTTAGGATACCTTTGGTTTGTTTTATGAAACAGACGCTTAGGATACCTTTAGTTTGTTTTATGAAACAGACGCTTAGGATACCTTTGGTTTGTTTTATGAAACAGACGCTTAGGATACCTTTGGTTTGTTTTATGAAACAGACGCTTAGGATACCTTTGGTTTGTTTTATGAAACAGACGCTTAGGATACCTTTAGTTTGTTTTATGAAACAGACGCTTAGGATACCTTTGGTTTGTTTTATGAAACAGACGCTTAGGATACCTTTGGTTTGTTTTATGAAACAGACGCTTAGGATACCTTTGGTTTGTTTTATGAAATAAAAAAAAGAAAATTGTTGAGATTTTTTTGCAAATTATTTCAAACCTTGAAAATTTATCTTGGTGAGCGAGTGTTTGTGCATAAACTTGTGCACTACAATGTGTCCTAAGCACTTGGCTTGTCTCCTTTGAAAGTAATCGCCGTGGTCGAAATTACAATAAAAGTCAGTAGACTACTTTAAGGTTTTTGTTAATATGTATTAAGCTTACGCACTCGATAATTTCTTTTGGGATATTATACGAATTTCTTAGATTGTTTTACTCTGACTAATCGTATAAATAAATAGCGAAATAATATATATTTATACGATTAGCGAGAGTAAAAATGTAGCTTATGGGCAGTCATATAGTATAACGAAATAATAATATTTGACTGCCTTTAAGTAACTTCTGTGGTCAACAATATCTGTCTTCAGCTCTGCTTCTGTCATTATCATCATCATCAGCCTAATAATAGTCCACAGCTGGACTGGACATAGGCCTTCCCTAATGAGCGCCATAGTGCCCTGACTTTAGCTTGCCGCATCCAGCATCTGCCTGCACTCCTCGTTATCCCACCTGGCCGGAAGGCGTCCTACAGTACGTTTACCGAGTCGCGGTCTCTACTCAAGAACATTTTTACCCCAGCGCAGCGGCTTCTATGGTCTTCTGAATATGAAGAATTACTTACACTTCTGATAGGCAACCGCATTGAAAGTCCCCAGGATCTCAGAGGGGGTGTAGACCGCATGAGTCATCGGGTTCACGCTGAGCACCGCGTCGCTTTGGAACACGTTCTGCAGGGCTATCACGAACTGGTCCATCATGCGCCACTCAGGCAGGACCTGGAAGACAAAATAAAGATAAATATTGGGTATTATTACGGTTTTGATTCATTTTCTTACGTTCGTATTTTGTGTGCAATAGAAATAATAAATAAATAACGCTGGACAGTCCACACAGCATCACCTAGCCCCAAACTAAGCAGAGCTTGTGTTATGGACTGAATGATTATAGGTACTTAATACAATACATTACATAGATAGATATTTTTATTATACTTAGATAACGACCAGAACACCCGGAACAAATGTCTGCAGATCGTACACACAATTGTCCCGAGGCGGGAACCGAACCCGCAACCTCCTGCGTGGGGCGGACCTTCACCCGCGCCACAGAGGTCGTCTAAAAGAACTTTCTTTCTATCTAGCTATCTACCATCCCATTATTCTACAGTCAAAAGCCATTGTAAAATATCGGAATCCTTTATACAATACAATACAAAAATACTTTATTGTACACCAGATACAGAACATTATGAAAGATATTACATGTGACAAGTACAATGGGCGGCCTTATCGCTTAGAAGCGATCTCTTCCAGGCAACCTTTGGATGGAAAGAATTATGTGAATTAAAGAAAGGCAGGGGGTGTACCAAGGATAGAACTAGAATAAATATGAAAATAACATGAATATTTAAAAATAAATAAATGTTAAATGTATATATAAATATATATATGTATCTATAAAATATGTATAATTTACTACTTAATAATACTTAGTTAATAAGTAAATAATAAGTACCAATATTTACGATTCTGACAGGTAGAATTCCTTAACGCGAGCTTTAAAAACTGGTAATACAGTGCTTTTCTGATGGACTTTGGTAGTGCATTCCACAACCTTATGGCCTGGATGGAGAAGGACCTTTATGTACGTATTATTTATTTTAAAAGGCCTGGGTGATGCACATAGCCAAAAAAAGTTGGGTCAGCTCTCAGATTTATGGAACCTTGCCAACTTTCTTTCTTAGAATGTTTTAACTCTGACAAATAAATAGCGAACTACAATCAGAAGCCCAAAAACAAAACAACACAAAGCTTACCAAATCAGTAGCGTAGTTCTCGAAGAAGTTAGCGAACCCTTCATTCAGCCAGGTGTACGTCCAGGACACTGGGCTGACCTCGTTCCCGAACCACTGGTGCACATTCTCGTGGCAGATGATGCGGCCGATGTTCTGGCGCACTGAGGTTGTGGTCACGCCTTCTTGCACCAAGAGAGCTACCTCTCTGTAAGGAACGATGATATGTTAAATATGTGAGTTTTAGGATAACTCAAAAATTCAAAAATTTAAATCCAAAATTCAATGTATTTTATTTCTTTAGGCTTACATAATAAGCACTTAGATAAGTCATACTTCATACTATAATTTATTATCAAACAAGATTATTTTACTGTTCACTTAAATTTTTTGTCCACTAGTGGAAGAAGTTAAACAAATCTACTAGTATGTATGTTCATATATCTTATGTATCTAATACATGGTTATTTGCCTATGTAAGTGTAAAGCTCATAATAATAGCCCACCTCTGTTGGTAGTCGGGGTCTTGAGGACATTTGTATCCAACTATTTTCATATTCATATCATTTATGACGACCGATGTGGCGCGGTGGGCGAAGGTCCGCTTGCGACGCAGGTGGTTGCGGGTTCGATTCCCGCCTCGGAACAATTGTGTGTACGATCTGCATATATTTGTTCCGGGTGTTCTGGTCGTTTACTATATATAATAAAAAATATCTATCTATGTAATGTATTGTATTAGGTATGTATATCAGTTATCTAGTACCCATAACACAAGCTCTGCTTACCATGGGGCTAGATAATGCTGTGTGAATTGTCCAGCATTATTTATTTATTGTGATTTTATGCATACAGGTAGTTTCTTAGGTGTAGTCTTAGTGGGTAGGTACACAATGCATAAAACCCTGTCAGGGCACAACAACTTTTGGTTTCTTTCTTGTTAGATGTTAGTTAAATTATATACAATCATATTTAAAAAAATAATTAATATAGGAATGTCATTTTGAAATAAGTAGTAAAATAAAAAAAAATTGTATTGGATAGGAATAAGTTTTTAATGTTAATAAGTTTATTGATGATTGTATTATTTTATTTTGTTTATTATTTTGTATTGGATTATTGGTTTTATTGAATTAGTTTCTTGTGATTTATTATGTTGACTACACTATTGTATTAGGTTATACCTGTAAGAATAGATGTAATGCTTTTAATAAATAAATAAATAAAAAACAGTGACGCTACCACGTTGCATAAAATAATCATTCAAAAATGGGTTTAAACTCGCAATCTTTAAATACATTTTATTTATTTATTTATTTATTTTAAGCCATTATTGTCCCACTGCTGGGCAAAGGCCTCCCTTTTCTCCTTCCACTCCTCGCGATCCAACGCTGCAACAGGCCACGATGGACGATGTACCTCGAGATCGTCGCGCCATCTCATCCTGGGCCTTCCACGTCGCCTCTTAGCGTTGGGTGGGCTCCACTCTGTGGTGGTCTTTGCCCACAAGCCGCTGGACATACGGCAGACGTGTCCGGCCCAGTTCCACTTCAGGCTTCCGGCTGTCTGACCAACGTCAACGATGCGTGTTTTGGCGTAGTATGCTGTTCCGCACGCGGTCTGACAGCTTGACTCCTAAGATGCTACGCTCCATGGATCGTTGGCAGACCCCAAGGGCGGACTTTTGACGATCGGTTAGAGACCAAGTTTGAGCGCCATAGGTGAGGATGGGAAGAATGCGTACGTCCATGAGTTTCTTTTTAAGGGATAGAGGTAGTTTGCCCTTCATAAGTTCTTTCATTGACCAATAGCATCTCCAGGCGTTTTCTGTGCGTCTTTCGATCTCTTGGACTTGTCTCGCCTGGAGAGAGACTATTTGGCCAAGATAAAGGTACTCTTGGACGTACTCAATTCCCACACCGCCGACATCTATTTGGCGCTCAGTACTTAAATACATTTTACACTGACAAAATGCAAGCTTCAAGCGAGTGCTCGCGAACTGTCTGTTATCTGATGCCATCAATTTAAAATGCTTCAAAATATTGTAATATAGTCCATAATCGTGAGTACATTTTGTTTGTGCTGTGCGGCAGATCTGTGACAAACATTATTTGAAATCATGGTTGAAAGAGGTTTATCATGAGATCCCATTAGGAACCGTATAAGAAACGCTTTCTTTTTGGAACAGAGTAAAGTTTTGAATGATTCCGTACACTAAAAAGGGACCACCAGGAAAACCTACGCATTCCCCAACAAAAGATCGAGAATTGACTCGAAAAATTGGTGCTATACAACAATTTTCAATTAATAAGGATGACTTTTATTGGTTGATTGGTTTTCTTAATTGACTCGCTTATCGAAGCCAGCAAAATGCTCTACCGTTCGGTAGCAACAGTATCCTCATTGGATAGGTAGGTACTAAGTTTCGTTAGATTTTCGACGAATGTGTAATAAAATGGTTTTTGGATTTTAGATGATTGTGTTGTCTATTCGATTGTGCAAAAAATCGACTCGATTTATTTTGGTTGATGAGTACGTCTTAGACATCATTAAGTTAACCCACAAAAGAAACCGAGGTAGGCATAGGTACATCGTATCTTTTGGCAATTTTTTTTTACAATGCCTATTGCAGTACTCAATTTATTTTAGTTGATGAGGAAGTCCTAAACATTTTGAAGTTACCCCACAAAAACCGTATAGTGATTATGTAACTCGCGACCGGTTTGCGACAGGCGTAAATTAAGCAATCAGTGCTGTCAATCGCCAATTTTGACGTTGTAGCTGGTGTCAAACTAATACAACAATTGATGTTTTACAGCACTGATTGCTTAATTTACGCCTGTCGCAAACCGGTCGCGAGTTACATAATCACCCGGCCGAGATATACATATGTATATATGTACATAATATCGTATAGCTAAATTTATTTAAAAATACCATTGCAGTAAAAAATTGGCTTGGATTTATCTGTTACTCGTGAAACATGGATGTTAAATTTACGACGGATCCATTCGATAAGTACTCATAAACATGTTTATTTATGGCGTACTATAAATTCCACAGATAGCAGCCAGATGTAATATTTTTTTCAAGATTGAGCCTTTGTGTATATGAAAGTAGAAAGGCATGATTTTTCACTTCTACTTTGAACTATAGTGTTTATGAGGTTCAAAAGGCAGATGCTGGGTGCGTCAAGCTAAAGACAGGGCGTTACGGCGCTCATTGGGAGATGCCTATGTCCAGCAGTGGCCTAACATATACTTATGATGATAGATAAACATCTCACCTGTAAATAACCAATCCCCAGTTCTCCATAGCACCAGCAGCGAAGTCAGGCACAGCCACCTTATCCATCTTCGGGAACTCATAAGAGAATTGAGTATAGTCTTCTAAAGCTGCGAGGTTCTGCTGCCCGAATGTCAGGGCGAACTCAGCCTGGTCCTGAGTGCCAGGGCGAGAGTATACCCTGAATGGGAGGTGGTAGATAGGGTTTTGTTCGTTAGAGATGTATGCGAAGTTCGAGACTAGGTATGCGAGCAGGTAAGTTGACATCACTAGTGTGTCTTCGAATTCGTGCTTCACCCAACCGGCGAGGTCTTCTCTGGAAAGAAAATAACCATTATAAATATATTATATGTATGTATATTAAATTATGTATTTGTAGCATTTTTTATAATCTGTCTTTGAGTATTAATAAAGGGCAGTGAAATTACGCGCGGCCTGGCCATTCCGCGGTTCTCGCCTTCTTTATATTGTTCCTTCATGTCCAGTCCATCCTAAGGTTGCCTGGAAGAGATCGTTCTCAGCGATAAGGCCACCCTTTATACCTTTAATCTAAGTTTTTAATTCTAAATTGTTTTCTGTTTTGTGTGGTATAATAAAGAATTTTATACCTATCTATCTATCTTTTCTTACCTTCCCCGCCCAGCGTTCGCTCGTCCTTGTCTCGCAAAACCTATCCAACTGCGCTTTAAGCACAAAAACTATTTAGTTCGAGAGTAAACGCTGATCTAAATCAACACATACATTATGTAGTGTAATATAATAACTGAATAACTTACTTCAATGGATCAGATCTGATGACAGTGTTACTCCTGACGACGGAGTAGGCAGCGGGGGCGTAGATGGTGGTCCTAAAGATAGCCTTCTTGTCTGGTTCGTCGTAGCAAGGGAAGGCGCGACGGGCGAAGGTAGGCTGCAGCTGAGAGGTGATCAGACTCCTGAAGAAAAGATGGATTTAGCTTTATTTAATGAAAAGTCCTAACGTACAAGTACGTACATAAGTGTTAGAAATATTAATTTATCGTAACATCAAAAACGATCTATCTATGTCTCTGGTTCCGGTTCTGTATGAACTTCTTGTAATGTCTCTCAATTAACGGCCGCAGTCTGCTTTTACACAGAAATAAATCGTTTCATTAATAATAAAATGTCTTTACGAACAGGAAAAACCTAAAAGTCCCAAGAATTATTCGACTTTTATAAATCTGCATTGTGCTGCATTGATTGATTGTATAGTCCTGAAATTCCGTTTTTGGTGGTGCCGTAGTCTGTCTAGTTATTAGCTATCTTAGTTAAGTCTACTAAGGGCAAAGCACATGACTCTTGGTTTCTGGATACGAAATAGCTCATAAGCCCCAAGAGATAATGGAATGGTTTTCAGCAGCGGACGCATATCTCAAACAAATTAATCAACCGCATAAGAATAGAAGATTGTCATTGTATATTATTATGCCAATACCTTCATAACATCGACAGATGTAAGTGGCGCTATTTGTTTTCTAGTGAACCATTTACAGGTGATCAAAAAATGCTTACCTTGATACACCATTTTCTTCATACTTCGACAAGTAAACTCCGAACATATTTGCAGCAAAATTGGCGGTATAGTCAATAGTAACAGTGTAGGGCCTCAAAGGCACCAACGGCTCAGTAGTCGTGATCCTCAACAAATGGGTATCATCATTCGCCAAGCTAAAGCTTGAGTATAGATTGGTTTCAGGGTTCAAGTCTGTGATAATCTGGATAGAGTTAATCTGCATTTCCATAGCATGGAGAACTATTTCGCTAGCTTCACTTAAGGCGGAGATGCGAATAGCCACAGTTCCGAAAAAGTTGGCTTCATTATCAGGGTCTAGGAAGAGCTGCACATCGTAGAAGGTAGGGAAAGTATCGTCAGGTAAGACGTACTGTTCGGCGAGGGTGTTCCTGGTCAAGTTTCTTGTCTGGGGTTCCACAGGCACGCCCAGGGCAGTGCCTAGGATTGCTAGGGCTACTAGCAAATACATGGCTGGAACAAAATGAAAAATTATCAGTATTTATACAATGCAAACTGAGGAATCTATTGTTCTGTTCCCCTATATCCGCATTCTAGAATGACGTGCTACGATTTTTTAACTTGTGCTATGAACCGTTTAAATCTGTTTTAGAATAGAACTAGAAGGAGTGGCGGATTAGCACACGCTATTTAATTTTATAATGGCATATTTATAGGTTATAACTACATAGATACTCCTATAAAATATACTTAAAGCCTACCGGCCCCGAAGGTAAAATGTATATTAGCTTAAGCATTATTTAAAAAAAACTGTTTGTGTGTATCTCACTATAAGCGAACATTTTTTGTTTTATGAGAAATAAACATCTTTGAACCAAATTCTAAAAAATATTTTAACACTTTGAGTGCTGAAATCACACGGTATGTGTTTTCTACAAGTAACTAATATGCGTAAATCCACACTAGCGCAGCGGCTGAGAAAATACAGATCTTTGTGACTCAGCACAGCCGTAATATTTTTCGAACGAAACGCATGAGCGGCGCAACACAACCGCTGTGTAGAGCGGCAGCACGAATTTTTTAGTTTAAAAAAAAGATCGCAGTCGTCGAAAAAAAATAGCAGTCAAAGTGTTAAATTGAATATGCCAGAATACATCAAATAAGTTAGATTATATTGATGAGCAATATAAGACTTGTTATGACGTATCACACCGTCTGCATTGTAAATCGACTTGTTAAGTTTTGCTTTCTTCCTTAATCTTGCGCTATAATACATTGTCATTTCAAAAACAAATCCCGTCTACCTCATTACAAGCGTAAAGATTATCGATTTATCTAAATACTGCCCTTAGCTCCAGAGATTCTGAATATTTACTTGGCATTGCGGTGGTTTTAGAATTACCGTGTTCCGTTCTTGTCGGAAGCTTGAGAACGGAAATTGGGACCGGAATCTTCTCCTAAGAATAAAAACCACAGTCGGCCTTTTACCGAAGCATTGAAGGACTTTGAACGATATGAAATAAGAGCGTACAAAAGTAAATTTTGAACTGCGAAAATTTAATTCAAAGTACATATAATGGTCCTTCCACATTTCACATACCAAATGAGAGACACGGTTCATCCTAATATGCTGCTTTTAAATATAAGTACTATTTAACGGGTATTTATCGCGTTTATTTACCTATTTTTCGCGACATTTCTGCTTTTATCTTAAGAATTTGCAACTTAATTATAATGATATCTTTTGATGTAATAAATATATTTTTTATTTTAAATGGACTTGCCAGTAAAATAACTATAAATTAGCAATGCTAAAAATTCAATCAAGTACAAAGTTTTTCACTCTTGATTTGTCCATGTTAGTCGAGTAATCACGAAAGTAAGTATGAAGTATGCGCTATTATGTAAGTTTAAATTTACTTTTAAATACTATACTTTCTTTATTGATTGGAAAGTGTTTGACATATTCTGGACATACTGGGAAAATTCCACGTAGCATCATCCATCATATATCCAAATGTGAGCAGCTGCTTCTGTTATAGGTAGGTCAGTACCAGTTGACTTATATTTAATTTGATTGTTAGCGTCGAAATAGTCCGTAAGCTTAACGACGTAACTGGTTTAAACCAGATTTAGCGACCCCAGACTTACTTACCTACATAAAGATATACCCAAAAATATTCCAGCCCGTCCTAAGTACCTTTTATCAGCCTAAGATCCCCAGTCTCACGTAGATAACGCGATTGCGAAGCCCTTATCAGTATGTTTATCTCAATGATAAGATTATAGGAATCCACTTGACACGAGAAGAATTGCCCAATAAAGTATTGTAGAAATTGGAATATTGGGTTAAATATTTTGATACCTCTTTGTACCTATAGGTTTTGTTTTTCTGGTATCTAAAAATAAGTTAATTCTTCTTTTAATAATGATTTGAGTTGTGTGTAAAATAATATTGCATATATTTTATTATTTGAAATAAACAATGGGCTAAGTTTATAATGGCCGCAGTGACACCCAAGCCACCCAAAGACAAAAAATCTGAAATAAATTAATAATAATAATAATAATAAAATAAATATTGATAAGGCAAGAGTTTCCCCGCAGTAAGACTGCTAGCTATCTAATAAAAAAATACATAAGAAATTAGCCCCCTTAACACTTTGATTGCCCTTGATGCACCTGGCCTACTAGTATAAAACAAAGTCGCTTACCGCTGTCTGTCTATGTATGTTTAGATCTTTAAAACCACACAACGGATTTTGATGCGATTTTTTAAATAGATATAGTAATTCAAGAGGAAGTTTTATATGTTTATATATCGAAACTCGTACGAAGCCGGGGCGGATCGGTAGTATACTTCATAGTGGCCACGTGGCTGACTTACCTCTCATGGTTAAACTCTGACCATTTGAGAATATATACCAAGCCAAAGAAATACAGTTTGGCAATAGCACAATAAACAAAATTATGTGGGTAAAAGGCACTGAATAAAGAAGAGCGGGGTCAATAACCTCTTTGTTATTCACAGATTTTCCAATTAACTATTATTTCAAATCAAACCAAATCGTTTATTGCTTTAACTTAAATTAGGTAATTAATTTATTTCAGTGTAGTATGGGACCCTCTTTTAAGTAATGTAATACCTGTGTCTTTACTTAATTATCTTAAAGATAATTATGTTTAATATTTAATATATGTAGATAATTAAACATGTAACATTTACATAATAGTAAAACTTAGTTAAAGTAAATAAAGTTTATGTATTTGGAGAACAGAATATGAAATTCGGAATATAAAATTCTCACCTATGTATTTACTTGCACACCACTAAATATAAACTGGATTAATTTGGACTCTAATTCGATATACAACGATTATAGCTTATCTCAATTATAATTATTACTTATCTATATGATATATTATCGTTATATACATCCGGATAATGATATCTAATCAAACAGTCGCGTCATGGTTAAGTCAAATTGCTTACACTTGGAAAAGCGTGATGGGTGCATCATCGGTTTTCATCACAGTTTTTCTTAGTTAATTTTATTTGAACTTATTTAGGGGAGGCTTATGTCCAGTAGTGGAATAATATAGGCTGATGATCAATAAAATCCTTTTTTGGCTTCATTTGGTTTCTATATTTTTTTTTTGTTTTTTTTTTTGGCTGATTATGATAAACATAACTACAGGTAAGCACTTTAAACATTTTAGGGCGTATACAAACCGATTTCAAGTGAAATCAATTCAATTTATTTATTTAGAATGAACAAAGACATAATATCACTAAATACAACGGAACCCTGGAAAGCGCATAAGTTTAAACCTGTGTCGCACCTCGCAGCGCTCAAACTCAGGATAAGGTGAAGGCCGATTTCACCAAACAGAAAGTTTAATATCATGGTTTAATATTGCTTAATTTTTTTCGAATTTGAAATTAGAATCAGAAGATTGACGAGACATGTGGATGGCTATTTGTCATGACTAATATACATATATAGATAAACAAAAAACTATTTTATATCTATAAAAAAAGTTTATTTAGGTAGGTATGTTACATAGAATACAAACCTGCATCTTGTAAAAACAGTCTTCCAAAGTTGCGCCATTTTTATGATAGATCTTCTAGGTTTCTGAAACAATAGCTTACTATAATATACCTTTATAACTTTACCGATGATTTATAAATGCGAAAGTTTGCATGTTTGGATGGATGGATGATTGTTTGTTACTTCTTCACGCCAAAACTGCTGAATAGATCGGGCTGAATTTTGCATACAGGTACTAAGCCTGGAATCAAACATAGCCTACTTTGTATCCCATAAACAGTTCCCATGGGATAGAAGGTACCTTAAAACGTTCCGATAAATAAAGCGTGCGAAGATGTGGGCAGAAACTAGTTGTAATATAGGCTACTTCTAACCTAAGCTGTAACCCTGATTAGGTGAGGGAATTTGAATCACAATAGGCGATATTTTGTATGTATGTATCTATATGTGTATGTATGTGTGGATGACATTTTGTACGATGATAGTTTAAATCCTGGACTAAAATATAGGATACTTTTGATTACGGAGAAGTGCAATGTTCCCGTGGGATGATCAAATGAACTCAAATTGGTTTTTAAACGCGTGTAGCACCGGCGCAGCTTTATAGTCCAAATTGTGATTTCGTTAGTGAAATAAAGAAATAAATCGTTTGTACATAACTTGGAAATTATTTCAGGAATGTTTATTTTTATGACATCAATGAGTTTATGAATGTTAGTTACTAAATAATTTTTATTTTTTTTATTTTTTATTTAGCCTGTTTCGTCCCACTGCTGTAAATAATAATACCTAATTTAATTATTGCATGCACTCACGTCTCACCATATTCTTATATAGTGAGACATGAGTGCATTAATTAGAACTAAACCACCTTTATACCATGTGTGACGCAATAAATATATTTGAATTTGAATAGCGAGGCGGCCGGGAACGGAACATGGGTGTCATTTCTTGGCTGTTTTTATCATAGTGTGTTAATTCCCATAATCCCCACGCTGGGCATGCGGGGTGGGGATCCCAGTTCGTTGGTTGGGTTTTTCTCCAGGGAGCGCTGCCCGCCCCCTGGTGTATGTTCCTTAGTCGCCTCTTACGAAACCCACGGGAAGAATTAGGGTGCGATCAGGTGGGATGACGACCTGCGAAAGATTGTATGGAGATGCCCATTGGCGAAAGGCCTTTGTCCAGCTGTGGACTAACATAGGTTGATGATGAAGTATGTAGGTTTTCTATAAATTTTAAGCTTGTCATAGTCGACCCCTGTTCAATAAGCTACCCCCTTTTAATTTAATTAAGTAGGTACTCTTTAATGAATCTACACAATCGGAACACTCTGTATACAGACTGCACGAAAACTGATTACATTTCATAAATATCTTATCATTTAAATTAATGAGGCGTTTTGTAGATTAGTCACACATTATGAAATCGAAATCATCCATATTACCGCCATTTTGTTTGGCAACTTAACCTTGTAAAGGAGTCTGCACACCAAACTGATACTTCATTGATTTTTAAAGTTGATAGAATATATAACTTTTCTTTTCAAAAAAGATTAAACTAGCTTAGGTAATTAAATTTAGGTCCAAATCATGTTAGTAGCATCTTTACTGCACACCAAATAAAAACAGAATATGTTGTACAATGGGCGACCTTATCGCCTGAGCAAGCTCTGCCAGGCAACCTTTGATACCCAAAAAATACGTTAAGTTAAAAGTACGGTTGTTTTTACAGCAGGTCACAGCAGATATTTTCCCTACGACAACACGTATAAAACTGGTAAAGTTTCGGTCTCCCTTGTTTGACCGACTGGCCGGAAGAATTTGATTGACAATACCAACTGGAGCGTACCTTCCACCGCGTAAACCTTCGTTATACTCGCGAATGATGGCTAGATTTTAAAAATTATTGAAAATTTAAACAAAGCATATCGTTGTTGATATGACTAAGTAAGTATATTGGCCTGTTTCATCATTGTCATCATCATCATCATCAGTCTATAGCAGTCCACTGCTGGACATAGGCCTCCCCCAATGAGCGCCATAGCACCCTGTCTTCAGCTTGCCGCATCCAGCATCTACCTGCAGTCTTTCGCAGGTCGTCATCCCACCTGGTCGGAGGGCGTCCTACACTACGTTTACCGAGTCGCGGTCTCCACTCAAGAACACGTTTGCCCCAGCGGCCGTCGGTTCTTCGCGAGATATGGCCGGCCCACTGCCACTTCAGCTTGCTAATTCTTTGAGCTATGTCGATAACCTTGGTTCTCTGTCGGATGTATTCGTTACGAATCCTATCCTTGGCCTGCGTGTGTAGGATTTATCTCAGATATTTGCAGTCTCAGCGATCGAGGGAGTTTTTTTTTATAATAGCTCGAGCCTTGACGAGAGACTACCACGTGACCGAACAGTGGTGTTATTCATTTTATTTATTTAGCATAAAGCAAGGATAAATAACAAAGTTCTACGTATAAGTTAAAGTTATATTACATTTAAAGGAAATTATTGGCGGTCCGTGTAAGGAAGCCTATTCTATGGTACGATGACGCTGATCATTCTTTGGCAATGGCAATTGTGTCTGGTTGGACACACTTCTGCCAGTGTTAATGTAATGGACAATTATCACAAAGAATAATTTCCGGATTATTTTATTTTCTCGCAAACAAAGTAAAAACTAGTGTGTTGTACTCGGGCTAAAACCACGCATTATAAATAGGTCTTGTCACCCTCGTTCCCTTTGCTCGGCAGTGTAACAACCTCGTATACAATGGTATGGTTTAATCCCTTGTAAAAAATCTACTATTGCATACCACAAGAACATTTTGTTCGATGTAGTTCTTACATAAAACTCTGATAAATATCAAAATATTTCAAAACTCCATGAGACCTTCTTAAACTTCCCAGATATAAAACTCAAGTGTTATTCGACTTGCAGGATCAACTTAAACTTTACTCGATGTTGAACATGCACAGAAGCTCTGATAAGTCAGGATGAGAAGGTAATACTGGGAATAGATGTGAAATTCGTATGCAGAGGTGTTCCATACCCTAAGGGTAAAACGGGACACTATAACTAAGACTCCGCTGTCCGTCCATACGTCACCAGGCTGTATCTCATGAACCGTGATAGATAGTTCAAATGTTCACAGATTATGTATTTCTGTTGCCGCTATAACAATATATCCAAAAAAACAGAATAAAATAAATATTTAAGGGGGGCTCCCATACAACAGACATGATTTTTTTTGTAAATAATGGTGCTGGAACACTTCGTGCTCGAGTCGACTCTCACTTGGCCGATTTTATTTTAATGTTTTGATCTCTGCATGGTGCTATTACAAACTAAGCGTGCACATGTACGCGTCTACAGTGCGAACCGCGAACTTCATTTGTTGAGTGAAGCCACACGTTTTCATTGTCCATGACGCAAATGATGGGCAACTTGTCTTTACTGCGACGAATGGGCAGTGAATGCATTAGCCACGACTGACGCTCCCGCTTCGCGCCCGTGTCCCGCAGGTTTGACGAGCTCTAATCTGATTTTGTTTCAGGATTCGGGGGTATATGCAATGCAATTTAATATTTCTGGCAACCGTTACACATTTTGCAAGCTTTTAATGAAGAATAATTAGGTTGACGAACTCTGTGGCGCTGTTGAATTACGTTAAGTAAGCTAGATGATACTATGTAAATTGTCCAGCATTATTTATTTATTTATTATTACGGTTTAATAAAAGTTTCACATCTATCCAGCCGAGCTTGAATTCGCGTGCCTGTTGCGTCGCAGCCCCGTAGCGGTGCTACGGCGTAGCTCCGTAGCCAGTTATCTCGCTCAAGCCACCCTTTCCGCTCGCGTCGCGCTACCACTAACCTACTTCTCATACGTCACTTATTAAAACGAGTTCTTTTTAAATGAGGACTCTTTGGACAGTTATATTCTAAATAAAAACTTTTTAGTGGCCAGTTTTGTTCGAACGAGTTATTTTTTAATCAAGACTTCTTAGTGGCCAGTTTAAGTTATGAATGGTTTTGGAAGTTTCCCGTTGGTTAGGTAAGTTTTTGAATATGGTGCATTGTGGTTTGCTTATGTATGGTGCATGTAATTATATTTTTAATGTAATTAATTTCAAAACATAATTTTCTACTTATATCTTATTTCTGCTTTTAAAACTAATTTATCATAGCACTAGAGTTTTTCTTTTCAAAACGCACATTCTTTGCTAAATACGTAGGTAATAGTTATTTTTAGTCTACGCCGAATAATAGCATTGTTGTGACTAATGAGTTTGTATCAAATATTTGATAGGTACTAAATTGGTTTGATAAATATTTTGTTCGTTGTTTTACTAGTTATCATTTTAGATAATCAACAAGCATCCTGTCTTTGAATATTTTTAATTAATCGATAATATCGGTAGGTACATTCTATGCACTCAGAGTGGGGTATATTTTAATAAAAGTAGGTTATAAAATGATTTATGACTAAAAGGTAGGTAACAGGTCAAAAGGTAACAAATTGTAGTCTGTAGACTTCCAAAGTAAGCGTACATAAATTATTTTCTACACCTATAAATGTCTAGGTGATATTGGAATGCATTTCAAACATTAGTAGTTAACTTGCCCAATTTGATAAGCGAAACTCTTTTCTTTTCATAATTCATTAATTAAAATTAGAATCTGGCTATCTTAAAATCATCATTATCATCAGCCTATGTTAATCCGCTGCTCCTTAAAATACAATCTACAAAACAAATGAAGGTACATAAATTTTTGCATCTCCTAAATTATTTTTGTAGCAACGTTTTTCTAGCCTCATTCTAAAGCACAATAGAGCAAAAATGTATCTGCAGCGTGCAATGAAACAGTTATTAAGACTCGAACTTCGGGCTTTGTCTTTGTGCTTTCAAACTTAATTAAAAGCTACTACAATGCTTTATTCCACAAACTTCATTTATGAATGGTTCCTTTCAACGCGAGGCCAAATGAGAGTCGATTACGTAATTTGAACCTATTTTTGAATCTCCCTTTCTTATTTCGAAATGCTTTTTTGATAAAAAAGACTAGGTTAAAAATAAACATTATAAAAAGGAATATCTACTCTGTATAAAGAAATAATCAATGATCACATTCCTTATAAACTTCAATTCAGTAAGAGAAAGGCGTAATTTGGGGAGAGAAGTTTTATAACGAATGCAAAAAAAAACCTTTTGATTTACCATGATTTCATATTTAATTTTTTTTTAAACTTCAACTTCAAAAAAATCTAATTATGGTAAATATCCCTTATCAATTATTTATGTGTTAATAACCATGATAGATTCAAACGTAAAACAAAAACTCCACAAAAAGACAGTTGATATTAGGCATAAATATTTTGCATAGTAATATTTAGAACAATGCGCTGATTTTTAAATCTTGCTTAAAACATCATTAGATAAAATGCTGGTCTTGCAGTACTTTGTGGCAATTCACACTTTCCAAATGCAAAGAAATGTGTTTCAAAGACTATACAGTTTCTATCATGCGATCATTAAAATATTTTGCTGTACCTTACATGAAAAGTAATTTTGACAAGACCTGACAAGTAGGTATGTCTATGTCCAGCAGTGGACTAATATAGGCTGATGATGATGATGATGATGACAAGTAGGGAAAAATTACTACAACATGAAATGGGTAGGGAGAAAATGAGAACTGAATAGATGCACTTACGCCCGTTTTATGCTCTGTCATCGATCTATGCTTGAGTAACGCTTTTGGCATAGAAAATCGCTTATCAAGTATAAATCGATGACTGAGCAAGCTTTTTTAATACGGCCGGGTGATTATGTAACTCGCGACCGGTTTGCGACAGGCGTAAATTAAGCAATCAGTGCTGTCAAACGTCAATTTTCTATAAGTTTGACACCAACATCAAAATTAGTCAAAATTGGCGTTTAACAGCACTGATTGCTTAATTTACGCCTGTCGCAAACCGGTCGCGAGTTACATATCACCATACGGGCCTAAGAGACGTCATAAATAAGACGTAACTGATGAAATAGCTAAAGGTGTCTACTTATAGATAGATAGATAGATGAAACGTTTATTTGGTACTAATAACACACATACAATTAACATAGAGAGAAATACAATATTAAACTAAATTACGATAAAACAATTAATAAAACGAGCTATTAAAATGGCTACTAAAGTAATTACTGTAGGTAAATATGTATGAACTTATCGACGAATCCCAAAAAAAAACCTCACAAATAAAACGCTTCACAACAACATTTTACTTAGTTAAAAAAAAATATAGTGACTTGAACTTGGCGTCCTAAATGAGCGCCATAATTGTGTTGTTAGAAAAGATGTTAATAATATATCTACATTATTAAGACAGTTATCCGTATAATAATAATAAATAAATAATGCTGGACAATTCACACAGCATCATTTTAGCCCCATGGTAAGCAGAGCTTGTGTTATGGGTACTAGATAACTGATATACATAATACAATACATTACATAGATAGATATTTTTTTGATTATACATAGAAAACGACCATAATACATAATAACCGTATACTATAACGTTAACCGTATAATATATTATCTAATTTAATTTAGTTGACGATTTGGACATAATTTTCATTATACGACAAAGTTAAATGAAAAAACTTATAATTGTCCGATTTATCTTAAAAAGAACATTACCATAAGTCATTTCATTATTCCGCTAGGGTAGGTGTTTCATCGAATATAATGCCCAAAAAATGTAGTAGCAGCATTTTACTATCAGCACTGAAATAAAAGATATCCATTGATCAGGGAAGTCGATAACCTACTTCATTCTTATTATCACAGATAATTAATTAATTATCCTGAGTGATTCATATATCTGTGAGTGTGCACAATATTAATATTTTATTAGGCGAGTGACAAACTGTGACGTTATTAAATTATTAATGGCCAAGTACTTCGCCCGAAAACGATCACAAATATGAGATTTTAGTAGCAAATAAACTGGTTTATACCGGTTTCTTAGTACAAATTGTATTTTTATAATGATAAACTCAAAAAACAGCGGGTTTATGGCTGAAATCGGGTGGTAAAACTGAAGTATATGTCGATGAAAGTGGGGAAAAAGCCAAATGCTACAAAAGACACTCAGTAGAAGACAATGATGCAAGTCTGCCTTATGGTACCAGTAGCTATTTAAAACTTTAGCTGGAACGCTGGACACGGACTGCGCTTTCATGAAGCACTGGACGCGCACACATAGTGCCATGCTTGTGAATATTGTGTATCCCAATAATTTAAGATATTTAAGGACAAGTTTACCTTAATAACATTACCTAAAAGTCGCCTTAATACTCATGAGTGGTTAAAATCCTACTCCAGATCTTGATGAGTATCCGTCGAAGCGAAGCTACCCCAACTCAAAATGAGGCACATATTTGATGCACATTTTGCGAAGTTCAGCCTCATATCAACAGATAGCCCAGCTTCCAATATCCGCCCGAGCCGCTATATCTCGGTCGATCTATATATCTCGTGTCCAGAACGTCAATCACATGCCGCTAACCCAGTTAAGGTTTCAGCGTAATAAGGCTCTTTGGTTAAGTATTCTAAGGGTTGATTTCGTTTGACTGTTATAGATTTGGTTCGAGCAGCATTCAGTGATTGGGTTATATCATGCGAGAGGTCCACTCATATATTAATGTCCTGTAGGATTGAACCCTCAGTGGAAAAATCTTAATAGGTGACAATAAAAGATACTAACCCCCATATCTTTAGTCATTACCTCAAATAATTCTCCACTCAAACTTGTTCAAGGGCGTTTCGAGCATTCCTCCAAAACATGCTCGAGTTTGGTATGCTTAGTCGTTAATTTGGTTATATATCAACCTCTCTTATATACCTTCGCGATGGGTAATTGTAGGTTTCATCGTCGTAAATGTAATTGAGATAGTCTCCAAAATCCATTGTAAATAACAAAAAACTATTTCGAGGAGCATTCAAGGTAGGTAGCGAGGTACCTTGAGATGACAGTTCGTTATTCCACTCGTAAAAAATTCTCGAAGGCTGTTTCGAGTGATGGATTTTTTTACGATCAAGCATACCGAAACGCATTTGGAGGTTGAGTAGAGTTTGAATCGAAGTCGAGGTAATGACTAAAGATATGGGGGTTAGCCTCGCTTGCAACAAAACAATATTTTACTTAGGGTGTTATCAACAGTCAAATACTTCAACGATTATTATGAGATGAAACAAATTCTTGGACAAGTCGAAAATCGAAATAATGTGCAATAAAAGAAGCCGTGAAATAAAAGAAGTGAGAGTTCATGTTTTTAAAATTCACAAAAAGCAGCGTATATCTCAGACGTCAAAGGTTTTGAAAAGGTTCAACTAAAAATGCACTAAACGGTACCGAGTCGCTTTTCAAAGAACGCCCTGGTTTTTCTCAGATAGCTTTTTCTTCGTGTACCTGTTAGATATACACTGGGGACGTTTTCTTGAACAGAGTATAAGACATCATTTTATGGAAGAAGGGATTCATATTTGATTTGTTTATACTATGCTTGGTCTTTAACCGTTTCGTTTAGTTTGCTTGTGGTGTTATAGATATTCAGACAATTGCATTTCGAAGTTTTCGACAAAAAAATCATAATATTATGTGTGAAATTCTGATTCGTCGATGAAGCTACTGGTAGTCCAATTATCTTTCGCCATGAACACCATGAAAGTTAGATTTCGAAAAAAGTGCATTTACGTGTCTTCATCTCCTTTTAACAAACCAGAATGTAAACTACTATTCTGTTAAACTAGATTAGATAGTTTTCTTTAGTTTTTTCCATTCTGTTAAACTAGATTAAACTAACTAAAGAACTAGTTAAACTAGAGAAAAGAAGCATGTCTATCGTGCTACATATCTTATCCATATTTTGCTGGATGATTAAATATTTGAAAAGGAATGAGTGTGCAGGAAACCCTGCAAAAACAACGAATCTGTACGGTTATAGAAAGCTCTCGATTTAACTCAGAGTGATTTGGGTATAATTTAGAAAGTAGAACAGTGGGGTTTTTTACCCTTCTATTTGTTTGAATATATACATCCGTCTCGTTGGTGAAAGTAGCATTATAGGCATGGCAGCTTTTTACGATAAAATCTAAGACAATCGAAAAGATTTAACGCATTAAAAATCAAATAAGAGAAGTTTTATCTTATCTTCGAGTACTATCTAGAATAATACCGCGAGTTCTCTTGTGCTCAACTCAATAGTTTGTTTCCCATTACTCAACTCAGTTATTAAATTATCAATTAGTAAATTTAGAAAAATATGGGGCAGAAAATAACAGTTTACTTCATATGACAACACACGTCAAAAACACCTCTACATTCCAACAGAGCATTATCTCTCCAACGCCCTAAACTAAGCACAGCTTTTTATTAAGTCTTAGGTTCTTAGTCTTCTAAGGTATATATTACTATGGACCATAGAATGAGTTATATAAGATCTCTTACTTTCTATGGTCTGAAATAAATGATTATTATTATCCAAAACGGGTGCCTGCTACACTAGAATATACTGATTTCATGTGCAACCTTATTTCACCACAAAATAAGAAACATTTTCAAAGTTTATTGGATAGCAACAGAAGCCGAAAAGGATCGTAATAGTAAAGAAACCTATTTATCACTATAACAAGTCAATCTTTGATCAGGGCGAGGGCATAGTGAGGGTAGTCCATCCATCACAGGTGTACTTTCAGTGTTTACAAGTGTTTATTTACTTCCCGTGATAGGAATTTGGCTCTGCTAGTATATTCTGTGATAAATCGTTTGATGAGGATTCTCATATATCTATTCGCCGTAAAGGCACCCTTATAACAAAGATATCTATAAAAAAAACACATGGTTATCATGGTAATTCTGGTCCCTTTAATATGAAATTAGAAACCTATTTAATATCGTTCTGAATAAGCGTCTAAAGCTGTTAGACATGGAAGCGATATCGATCACTGACACAATGTTCGTTCAAGAATGTTAGCTATTAAGTAGTACAGGTACCTACTATGCAGACACGCTAGCTTTGGCGTGATAATGTTATCACAACCTTACATGATTTTTTGATTACCTGCAGTAACTATAGATACTGTAGGTAATAAAAAAACATGTAATTGAGTTACTTTATACTCCCGCTCTTGTTGCGTCTTCAAAAAGCATTGTATGCTTTGTTAATATTTATTTTCAAATATTTCGGCATTCCTTAATGCCGAAAAAATCATGAAATTTGCACATGACTAAATCAATGAGCTCAGAAGTCATCTCTAACTAGGTAAAGGTTTCTAGTTTGTTCTTCAAAAATTAAAAGTGAATAAAAATTCATAGTGATCCTTTATTTTCTAGTTTTACTTATGTCATTTGAATTTCGTGACGTATCAGGAGTCCTGTAAAGTATAAACGTAATAAAGCACTTTGATAGCTGACTTCTATATAAAATTATTTAAAAGTGTTTAATTATCATTGACCGCGTGCGGGACAGCATACTACGCTTCAAAACACGCATCGTAGACGTTGGTCAGACCGCCGGAAGTCTGAAGTAGAACTGGCCAGGACACATCTGGCGTATGTCTAGCAACTAGTGGGCAAAGACCACCACAGAGTGGAGCCCACCCAACGCCAAGAGGCGACGTGGAAGGCCCTGGATGAGATGGCGTGGCGAGCTCGAGGCACATCTTCCATCATGGCCTGTTACAGCGTTGGATCGCGAGGAGTAGGAGGAGAAAAGGGAGGCCTTTGCCCACAGTGGGACAGTAATAGCTCAAAATAAATAAATAATAATACATTATCATTGTGCTTTTAGAGTTAATGATTGCAATGCACATAAAAATGTCATACCTTATTCAAATACACCTGACTAGGTACTGAAATATCAGCCATTCATAAAATTCATAACCAATTACCTGAAATTACTCCGTAAATTTTACTCCCAGACTGTGCAAAGTATTAATTGTTTACGTTCCATTAACACTTGGGTATTCCACTATAAAATGCAAGCTTCAGCCTGAATGTCCACTGTATATTCATAAGTTTGTCTGTATGCAACTAGCAAACTTATTCTATTAAGCCAGAGAACCTGAGCCAGGCTTGTAACGGCACTCAGTTCCTAAACTTTCTCTGCATGGTACAGATGGATGTTTGTACTAGTGTTTGCAAGAACCGATGTATGGTGCGAAGCTTTCCAGCAGGACCGAGGAAGATTTCTTATTTTCTGTTTTCATTTTACAAAAATTCATGATAAATTTATCAAAGTTGATAATGCGTATCTCGCGAAGAACCGATGGCCACTGGATCAAACGTGTTCTTGAGTGGAGACCACGACTCGGTAAACGTAGTGGAGGACGCCCTCCGACCAGGTGGGATGACGACCTGCGAAAGACTGCAGGTTGTAGATGCTGGATGCGGCAAGCTGAAGACAGGGCGCTATGGCGCTCATTGGGGGAGGCCTATGTCCAGCTGTGGACTGCTATAAGCTGATGATGATGATAATGTAAGTGAATTTTTTCGTCGAGCGAAAGTCCGCCTGCGTCGCAGGAGGTTGCGGGTTCGATTCCGCCTTGGGACAAATGGTTGTACGATCTGCAAAATGTCTTCTGGGCGATCTAGGCAATCTCTATTTATAATAAAAAAAGATGTAATTCTTCAAGATCAGTCAACTAGTACCTTTAACACAACTTCTGCTTAGCTTGGTACTAGAAGATGCTATGTAGATTGTCCACATGCCATTATATGTATATTAATGCCAAATGCAATCTACATTATATTATTATCATTATCAATATTAAACAAAAATTATAGTTATTAAAAAAAGTGCGAACACAGACCTACACTAATGAGACTACGAAACATTCATTTATTAATGCGACTTAAATTATGTTAAACTTTGCTCCATCACAAGCGGAACAAAGTTTATAAACAGTTAACTTTGTTTAAGTTGAGGCAACTTTGATCTTCTGGAAAGGAAGCGTTCTGGGAATAGGCGTTTTGGGAACGGGACAACCTGAACGATGTCGGTAACTCAATCTTTGTGTTCTCGTGTGTGATTATGTATTAGAACTCAAACGATAGCAAGAATATTGTTTACAATAAACAGATAATTTGTGGTGTTTTAAAAAACTATAAAATGACTTCAAATTCCTAAAACTTTAAAATGTGTTTAAAAATTAGTTTTAAAAGAAGAATCATCGAAATCGTTGGGCGTGATATAATAATTTGTCCATTTGTCGCGCACATACTAAATGCCAATTTAAGATTTATTATGGTTTTCTCATGGATGCCATTTTCAGAACTGGACCAAATAGAAATGGAAAGCACCAGCTTTCAAATAAAAATGAATAGAATCTTCTAAGGTTCAAAGTTATGAAGCAACAAAAAAATTAAAAAAAAAACAGTTGAATTGAGAATCTATTTATTTCTAACCGACTTAAAAAAAGGAGGAGGCCTTTTTTTAAGTCCGTTAGAAATAAATAGAAATAACATTATATGAAAACATTATTTGAGTGCTCGCGGGTCACCGCACTCACCCTGAAAGCACACCAACGTTCCATAGGTTGGTGTTCTGCCTATACAAATGAGGTTCGTAGTGAACCCGCCTACATCCGTAATGAATTATATGAAAAACTGAAGACACTATATGCATACATAGGTACCGTACGCATGTTATCTTTTCAGTATTCGGAAGTCTACACACGAACAGAACGGCATGGTCATCGATATCATAAAGGGTAAGATGTCGATGGGCATGATGCAACATTTCAGTAGGCACTGAATATAGTTGCAAAAAATTACAAATAGAATTCATTTTAAACAATTCGACTAAAACATACCTACGAAACCAACATGGATAGGCCATGTCGGTTTCGTGTCATTTAAACGGAATATCGTTTTAGGCGAGTTTATAATAGTCCAATTATTTTTAGTCGAGTTCGTTTTTAGACGAATAATTTTAGTTGAATTTTAGCTAGTTTTTTCATCTTTTTTCGGCCCTAAAATGTAGTACTCCAATAAAATACATACTGTATACCACGCCCCTGCCGGATTTATTTATTTCAATCTATGAACCAAAGTCAAAGCTTTCTTACCCTCAACGATTCAAGCTTTATAGCACTGTAACATTAAATAAACCAGAATTACGAGTCCAAGTCGATCCAAACTTACGTTAAGATCCTCTCCCATTTTACTGTTGACCATAAAAATGTGGCCGACAGGTGTTCTCTGGAAAATGAATGTTTTTGTTCAGAATACTAAAGCAGTCTCTGGAAGGTTAACGTTTTGTAGTGAAGGTACAATCAGCGTCAAATTGATATGTGCGTCTAGAGCGGTCAGGGTGTTCAAAATCATCTTAGCAATTATGAGTTTGCATACTACCTTTGAGCTTGGTTTCTTGCTTAGATTATTTTGAATACCCTGACTGCTCATATAAATATGAAACAATAAGTTGTAAGATATTTTGAACACCTTGGGTGCTTACAACAATATGATGATTCGAACTGCGTATATTCAATTGCTTTCATGTTTTTCAGATAATTTTGACTACTCTAGACGCCCATATCAATTTGACGTACGTTCTCAAGTGTACCTTTTGCCTGAGGGATGGTCGCAGCTATTGTTTTTCTTGCTAATTACAGTCTAAGTATCTTTTAAGACAAAAGTAATTTGAAGTAATAATAGTAGAGTTGTGATTTTTTTAAGTTTAATATTAATTTATTCCCAAAAAGACAAACTATATAAAGTCACTTACATGAGAACAGGGTTCTTAGGTTAAATATAGATAGATACATAGGTTTTTTAATAAATGTATTATACTTGGTAGTATGTTTTTACTTGATGATATATGTATTTTAACTGGCGAGGTATGGTCTACTGAAGGTCTATCTATAAATAAATAAATAGATAATAAATAATGCTGGATTATTCACACAGCATCATCTAGCCCCAAGCTAAGCAGAACTTGTGTGATGGCTACTAGATGACTGATATACTTAATAAATAGATATTTTTTACTGTAATATATTAATAAATCTATCCGTGAAAACCTTCAAAAAGTTTTCTAGTATTCATGAGCTTTTTATTATGTTATTTATAAGCTTCTAGTTTTCCTTTAAATAAATATAAATATAAAAAATAAACTTACACCTGGAACAAATATTTGCAGATCGTACAATAATTTGTCCTAAGGCGGCTATCAAACTTGTAACTTGCGTAGCAGGCGGACCTTCGCCCGCCGCGCCACATCGTCTTAAGAGTAAAAACTCCTTTTTATCCTTGCAAAAGTCTATTCCTTCTATTCAAAACCATATCTGCAAAGACATAAGATCTACTTCTAGCTAGGTACTACTCATGGTACCTGCAGGTAACTACGGCGAACGGAATTGCATAGACCTCTGACAGACGAGCGACAATGAGGCGGTTTCTTTAGAATAAAAATAGATCCACTAGACCAGACTAAAAGAAGGCGCTTCGGCGTGATTGACATCTGAAAAGATGGCATTGGCCTTGAATATGACGCTGCCGGATTGTAGAATCAGTCCATTTGTAAGCTATGCCGATTTTAAAACAGCGCAAATGTTAGCCTATGCAGAAAGTAGGTATATAAAAAATATAAAATATACACGACTGTCGAAAGATCAACCTTCTACAACATGGCAAAATATTACTCAACCATCTCGTTTTTTTATAGAAGCAAGTTTTTAAAAAGCTTTATTTACCTTGATCAACGTCAGAACCTACCCATTACACAAATTCAAAAATTACCACGTTGACGGGACTTCCTAAAGTTTTACTTGCCCCATAGCTTTAGTACCTCCTACCTACATATCGTAAAAAATCTCTTCACTCGAACTAAACTTCAGCTCTCTCGTCTGTACCACTGTTCCTCTATCCAAACGCAAGCCTGATGAATCCAGACTGTTTGCGCAGACTATGTCCACACGCCTCTGTAAAGGCTATCGAGCGGCGAGCTTACATGGACACCTTATCTACAGTCCCACTGTGTTTAACCTGCGACTAAGTTCAGGGTGGGAACACCGTGTTTATGTATGTAGCTTTATAATGTATTCTCGTTGTCTGCAGCACCAAGAAACATCTTCATTGCATTTTTTTTTGTCTTTCGTCTGACTTTACATCTCATTTCAATATTTTTTGTGAACAGCAGACATATACATGTTTATTTGTAGGGATTTTTATGGAAATCTAGAAGAGGTAATTGATTAGAGAGAAGCTTTCTCAATGTTACTAGGTATTCCTACAAAATAATTACGTAATCTGCGAAAGAATGCATCATATCCAGATTCGGCACATGCGGTGCGACATGCCGCGACGCACGATCTACAACCGACCCTAAATGCCGCGCCCCAGTCTCGCCACCTGAAAGGATAACATCTAAAAATCAATTATGGACAGAATTTGAAGCGTTCCTTATTTGAACTAACCAAATTTTAGCCAGCATTAAGAGCAAAAACACAAATCTTTATAAACTTTCATCGCCCGTTCAGGATAATTATTTTTACATTATCTTTTACATTATTTCTATGCTGTAGCTACCGCGTCGCATAAATCAAACATACAACATGCGCATATGAGATTATGTTGACTGCCGTAATACAACGCTGCTCAGAGAAGTTTTAATGATGTCGTACAAAGTTTTAAGCTTAGGTTTTAAGCATGTTAATTTTTCCTTAATACATTATATTGATAGCCTTCGGATTGCTGTTTTATTTGTGTTTGTGTACTTTCCAGATTAAACACTGCTGAAGTCAAGAATCGTACGTTCCAATACCGTAACTAACTTCATTCGATAAGCAAGATCGTTGGTCCTGCGCCTGATATCTCCCCGGTCGTATCGGTCTGCCGTCCCATCAGATTATAAATTTGAAGGAATAAATAAATAATATACATAAAATAATGCAGGGAAATACACACAAGATCATCTAGCCCCAAGCTGAGCAGAGCATTATGGGTACTAGATGACTGATGTAAAATTTGAGGAAACTTTGCGTATATGTACATATATTGAAGCGTGATAACTGATAAGTGACGACCTGCCAAAGACTGCAGGCAGATACTGGATGCGTCAAGCTGAAGACAGGGTGCTATGGCACTCATTATAGGAGGCCTATGTCCAACGGTGGACTAACATAGGCTGATGATGAAGTGACCTACCTAGTCCGATGCGTTAAGCCTATAAAAATATAACTTCGTAAAGTTAGTATAATAATAGCATTATGTAGACAGAATGGTAGGATTATCCCGGGACGTTTCGTCAGCCCGTGACGAGAATATGGAGCATTTGTAACTTTGCGGTTGACGGGACTTTGATGCTTATTGACTTTGAAATATGAACCTTTTTTGAATAGCTGAGTGTCAGTTTGTAATTACTCATACTCATTAATTCGCCGTAGTACAAGGCACACTAGGATAGGTACGTCAAATTACAAAAATTTTAGTTGCAGTAAATGGTGACTAGATTATCTATACTAATATTATAAAGAGGAAAGGTTTGATTTTTTGTGTGTTTGTTTGTAATGAATAGCCTCCGAAAGTACTGGACCGATTTGAAAAATTATTTTACCGTTGGGAAGCTACACTATCCCCGGTGAACATAGGCTATATTATATTTTCAAAAAAGTTAGGGATCCGTACTAAAACCGTGCGAAGCCGGGACGGTCCGCTAATAATTCATAAAACAGACAACATAGGTAACAATTAATTAGGGATAATATTTAAATTGGAATATATAAAATATGTAGGTGAATTAGTAAATAGGTAAGCTGTAAGGGCATTGTTAAAGTCATGTTAGTAAAGATAATAATAACTAGATAAATTTAAAAAAACTATTAAATTAATATAGTGCTGTTGTAATAGGGCATGTCTGGCATAATTTATACTAAGCGAGACCACGATTCGGTAAACGTAGTGTAGGACGCCCTCCAACCAGGTGGGATGACGACCTGCGAAAGACTGCAGGTAGATGCTGGATGCGGCAAGCTGAAGACAGGGCGCTATGGCGCTCATTGGGGGAGGCCTATGTCCAGCGGTGGACTGCTATAGGCTGATGATGAATAATAAGTAGGTATTACAGTGTATCCAAACACTTATATAACTATATATATATACATATATATTATAACTATCATACACTATTTCGCAAGAGGAAAGGGGATATCTTTGCCAGAAGTCGCTTTAATTTTTTTTTAAACAATCAAATAATTTCTACTTACATTCATTTCACCTTATTTCGTGGTGTACAACAAAGATTTATGTATTTTACTTACGTTGCTGTACAGAAAAACAAAAAAGGCAAAGGCATAATAATCATTCAATTACCAAAAGCGTCACTTTAACTTTATAAACAATGGCGTCTGAAGCGCCAATGAAGATCCAAATGTAATTGAGCTCGATTAATAACTGCTGAGAGCCTTTGATTAGTCGAAATAGGTCAGTGAACAGAGATAATACGCAGGCTGCGCTATAGGCAGTGGCCTTTGAAGACTTGACGAATGGCGACAAAAATCCTGGTAAAATGAAGCTTTTGCAATATGTCTGAAGATTTACATGAGGATGAATGAATGAATGAACACTTTATTGCACTTAAAACTATAAAATAACACCTTATATCTTAATATTACACATTAAAAGTACAATAGGCGGACTTATCGCTGACAGCGATTACTCCCAGGCAACCTAGAACGAATTACGATGGTAATTTCATTAAATGAACGTTGCTTTTTTGATTTGTGAGATTTATGGATATAGCTTTAAAATATTTATTCAGAAAAACTGCACGCTTAAACGAATGTTGTAGACCTTTTTTGTATTTAATACTTTTCCACGGGTACTTACATAATTTTGTTTTGTTAAAAATGTGATTTGAGTCGCAAGAAAAGGTTGAGGCAAAGCCTAAGGAGCCAGGTGGAACAAACAAAGCTTGAAATATCGAAATTCGACCTGTATCTTTTAGGTTCCCGGTTTTATCAGCATTCCTAATTCAAACGGTTACTAATAGTCATAAATTCCATAAACTAAAGTTGACAGCTGCGTTTAACCCTGAAAAGCCCCGATAAGATCTACAAACAATCCAAAACGTAAACGAATCACGCGTTTGAAAGCTCATAATATTTTGATTGCTGATTCAGATCGATCAATTTTAATACGCCTGAGACCCGCAACCTTGTGTATATTTTCCGAAGGGTTGCTCAATAAAGTGTACCGTCCTTCGCGTTATTTTGAGACTACCTTCGGATCGTTTTGTCTATGCGTTCCAGTTTACTGAGGCCTTAGGCGCAAATCACTCGGAACGAGGGAGAAAACGAGGCGTAGAAACGAGAAATTTACTGTAGCTATTATAGGTAACTGTGGATAGTCTGCGATGCATGTTAAAAGATTGTATCAAAAACAACGCATACAAAAGGTAATTAACGCATTTTACTAAGCAGTAATATTGTAGATGCAAGATGATGGTTAAAGACACCAACGGAAAAGGTAGAGAAAATTCAATTGAATAACAAATTCAAACAGAATACGAAAATTTATTTTCGTTTTTAATTTATTTTGAAACTGTCATGGTTATTAACACAAAAGTTATTATAAAGGGATATTTACCATGATTTTTGGTTTTCCAATATTTTGCTACAGTTTCATGCGCCATGAACACAAAATATCTAAAGGCGAGTTAGTTTTTATTGGCAGACATACAGATCTACCATCAATACGTAAAGCCTCTTATATTTTTTCCTGGCATTTGTTTATATATCTTAGCTAAAATAATAAATAGGTTCTAGCCTACCTCAAGAAAACATACATTCAAAGTGAAAAAGAAAACCTCCTCATTTTTTGAAGTCGGACCAAAAAGTCTGGTAATACGTTCCATCTCCTTAAACCTCTTAATAGCTACCTTTACCATCAAACACTTTATTTCCACAAACTAAACCTCTAAATCTAATTTTCTGTTCGCAAAATCCACCCACGTAAGCTCATAACAGCTGAACGATCAAATGTCTTTGCAGGTGAAATAAGGCCGCGTGCACATGGACGGCGGGACCCTGGGCGGACGTTTACCGCCCGCCCTCAAGGTAAGCAATAATGAAAATTTTTATGTGATCAGGCTTAATTTTATTCGCATTATATATCTGCATTGAAGACATGATCCTTTTAAATCGATGGTATAGCGTAGAAATCGGTTGTAGTTGTATTATTTTGATTGTAAATCGGTAGTGAGAAGTTAGTTTGTAACGCCAAGAGGTTGCTTTGACGGAAGATGGTTGCTAGCATGCTAGTCATTCAAATTATGCTGAAGCCGAGCCATTTTGTTACTGGACTTACACACTTACACGTATCATCTCAGTTTAAGTTTATTATGTTCTGTGTAAGTTTTAATCAAATAAATTCATTCATTAAAAAAATATTAAAAGTCTTCAAAAATTGTTTGGCCAGATCGAATAGAGGGCGAGGCTTCTTATTGAATTCATAATATTGGCATGACATCTTGTCATATTATAGTGATATTGGGTATACCCCTCATAGACCGCGCTTTTTCTGACATGATATCTTAAGAGGCCTCCGGAGGAACGAATTCTTCATACAAACGTAATACCAAAATGATTTCCAATTCAAGCATATTTCCACTATAATATTGTATTATTTGTATTTGAATAGTATTTATCTAGGTTCCCAAATAGTTTTTTTTTTCTCAAAATACTTACCTAAAATTAAATGAAAGCCAATCGTATTTTGCACATTTTTATGCGAAAATGGACAAGTTTTCTTGCTATTTGTTTCGTATTAAAAACATCAGTATCTTACGTTTTATTTATTAAGGAACATAGCTTATATTGTCTACAGTACTTTGTGAAGAATTCAGTTCATTCAGTCAAAAGTTTTCAGTCATAATTTATGGTATTACGGAACAAACCAAATTTTGAACGGCTAATATTGCTATCGCGCACGCATGGGGCGCGGCGCAAGGGTTAAACAGGGACAGCGATATTCGGGGCGATTTTTGCAAGCGAGGGTCGCCGGATCCTTAACCTCTACGTAAAAAAATCTTGCGATTTAATAAGCTCTTATATGTATAGAGTCACTCAACGACCTATGGAAAGCGCTATGATCGAGGTCTCTCTCGTATTAGTAACGAAATAAGACAGAACCAAAGCTATCGACATAGCTCAAAGAATTAGCAAGCTGGCCAAGTGGGCTAAAATGTTCAGTAAGAGATTTTTGCACATACTGTGGGCATGATTACTATTGAAATACATAATTCTAATTTATTATTTATTTAAAGTTACCATCTATATACATACTTAAGTCTATATAGTATCCATGGTTGTCTGGTGGAGATCGCTCTTGAGCGATAAGACCGCCAATTGTAATTTTAATAACAAATTGTAATACCAAAATGATTTCCAATTGTAATTTATTTTTAAGTTTTTTCTGTACATAGTTTTCTATTTAAAATGCAATTAAGAATTTTCTATCTACATGTTAAGGTGTACCTACTACGAACAATTTGACGTGAAATGCTACTTTACCACTAAATAAAGCATTGGACCATGTGAGTCTGCGATAGACTCACGAGACATGACCACTTACTTTCAACCATCACTTTGTTGCAAAATATTTGAGGGCTTTCTATGAAACGTAGTATTCTATCAACATGAAAATTCAACAATAGCTTTATTGTTACAGCAGCCGTCACGGTAGGGACCGGACAATAAACCCGTGACAATGAACGTGACAGAGCAGAGCGACGTCAACCGCTCCACGCCCATCTACAGCATCGGAACCAGCTTTATTACGCAATGGTTAGTTACTGACTATGCTTGAGTGGGTAGTTTGCATGAATTGATAACGCAATAGTTACCCGTTAGTATGTAACTATGCCTGAGTAGTTTGCATGGGTTAATAACCTAATATATCCTAACTGCATTCACTGAGGGAGAAATTAAGGGATTCTGACAATCTCGAAACGATTTCAAACAATGAATTTGTATTTTTTTTTATTTACTAAGTGATAACCTTTTTTATTATTTATGTAATTAGAAATAACTGACATGTCCAAAAGCCCTGTAAGGTACTTCTAAAGGAAATAAAGCATTTATCTGAGCTTTTTATTTGAGTAAAAACTCAAATAATAAGAAATATTCAAAAACAAATGTTAATATTTTTATTTGTATGGCTTAACAAGACTTATTTCCCAGCTAAGAAACTAATATCGTAATATCAATCCTAACAATTTACATAGACATTATAATCCTAACAATTTCCATAGACATTTAATTTAACTCTCAACAGATTTTGGCTTCTCGGCTGTGTCAAAGCACAACTTGATGCTTATTGCTTGAAGGAAACACCAAACAATTACTCAGCGTCTCAGTTATCATCCAAATGTTTCCAATTATTTCACAGAGACATCAAAGACAGAGTTTCCTTACAAAATTTCCCTTGCGTCGTAGTAAAATAACTTATATTTTTTAGTGAACAATAGTTTAGCTCCGAGCGTGCCTGAGAATGGTCGTAGAACGTCCTATTCTAGAATTTTCTATGCTGGCTTGTAAATATTAAATTTTATGAGCGATACTTTGCAGTAAATTTCGGGTTTAACGTGAATTTAAAAATTTAACTTTGGAAAAATGTTGTGGCGAGGTTTCTATATTAACCTTTTACGGGCGGGTTTCTCGCTAAGTTTATTTGATGTGTCATAAAATAATTGTTTTTTTCTAGAGATTGTGTTGCCATAGTAACATAAAATATTCAATTTATAACGACCAGGTTAGGCTCAACGACGACTCACCAAATAAAAACCCTACCTGAAAAAATATACCAAAGAGTGCTATGCATTTCATTGAATTTCAACCACACGTGGTAGATACTTCCAAATTCTGTGGATTTTCATATCTACCTGCACACCTCATGTGAAAGCACTCTCCACTATTCCCTTGCTGAAACCATGCACGTGACCTCTAGGCAATAAAAATTCTACAATACAAACTTTGAGATGGGAATCTGGAATCGCATTTTTCATTGCAATTTAAAAGTAATTTCAATCGAAGATTTGTAGAATCCGATACATTATTGAAATGGGGTTTATGGAAAGGGAAATAAAATGGGCATATTATACCAGAATGGAAATAAATGTAACTAAGCTTATATTTATATATAGTTAGCCTTTGATGTTCAATATGAGTTTAATCAGTTCTGCTATAGCTAGAGAATCACCATCTTTATAACAAAAGTACAAAAATACCAATATAGTACAAGCGATCGTCAGACCTATTTATTATTTTTAGCAGAATTGTTTACAAAAATTATGGATTTTTGATTATTACCTAGACAATTATTTAACCTTGAAAATCTCATAATCAGCTGATGTTAGCTAGCATACGTCTACTCTTGAAGATGCCTTCCCAAACAAAGGTAACGCCGTAATCACTGCCTTTGGCATGTGGATTTTTGATCGCAGTGAAGGCGTTGAGTAATACTCAGTAAACAGCATCTGCACTTCTCCTGGTGGCTTTCCTAAATCAGCTCTTACGTCATCCACAGGCTGAGGTGGTGATTCAATTTTTACGCCACGACCGCCACGGCATTGAAAAAGATTATACGCAACAAAATGTTCAGTTTTTATCTCAAAAGTCTTGTCTTCTTAGTTTAAAGTATAATTCGTTTTGTTTTGTCTTTTATAGCTATAAAGGTTATTCAAAGGCTTTCGCATAATAATCCAGCAGATTGCAAATAAAAGTAAACTAAAATTGTTCATTTGTTCGTTTGCATCCACAAACGGCTTGGCAGTAAAAATAATGTTAGTTGTTTATCGCTCGTTAGGCGAGCGTAAGGAAATTGAATGTAAACAATTTGAATGTGCGGGAAATGCGCAACTTTTGAAAAGAAATAAACTGAAAATGTATGGACCAGTTACCGATGTTACATTTTTATAAGTTGTAGCTAATGTATTTTGGTGTACAGTATTTAAAATGGCAGATTATTTAAATATATGCTTATTTGATTATGTGTTGGAATGGCCATATGAACCAGAGAAGTATTTGTTTAGTTGGAAAATCAGAAAAAGATTTAGTTTTTTTTTCATTGAATCCAAAGTTTAACTGTCACTTTTAAATTTTGACTTATCAACACTTTTCATGCCCGGAGATGATTTATTTAACTAGATCTCACGTAAATATTGCTTTTGTCCACAAAGGCATGCCTGTATGGTGATTATGTTACTCGCGACTGGTTTGCGACAGGCGTAAATTAAGCAATCAGTGCTGTCAAACGCCAATTTTGACCAATTTTGACGTTGTAGCTGGTGTCAAACTAATACCAAATTGACGTTTGACAGCACTGATTGCTTAATTTACGCCTGTCGCAAACCGGTCGCGAGCTACATAATCACCATACCGATGTCATTTAAAAAATGCTTGACATATTTCGAACAAACGATGTTATTACATAACAAATTAAGGAAAAAAATCGTAAAATAGCCGAAAAGTTTTTCAGAACTATAAAAGCCGGCAAGCTTTTGTATAATCAAATCAAACGTGTTCTGGTATCAAAGGAGTTCTTGACAACAAAATACATTTATAGTTCAATTAATGAGAATAGTCCAGTCTTTCAAACAATGTTGTTGATTCTTTCTATTCAATTACAAAGTAAATCAAAACTTCGAAATACCCCCTCATCAATCTTTTAACTCGATTACTAAACAATGTGTTTTTACGAAAACAAATTACTGGTTTTTTTATTTGTTTGAGTCAAATTATTGTCTGAATTAGCTTGAGCACGATTTCGTTTTAATTTATTTTAATGATACCTACGAGGTGTGTGATATATAGGTAAGCGATTTTTAACATGCTCTATACCATGGTTACCCCTAATAAGGTGTTGTGTGTATGTTTTATTTGTTTCCATACTTTTATTTTAGCCACCACTACCTACGAATGAACTTGAATGACTTCGGTATTATTTATCAGCCGTGTGGTGCCGGTATAGAATTTGCACCACCCCAACTCTTCCCACTGACTGTTGTCGTAAGAGGCGACTAAGGTATATCCACCGGGGCGGGGGCGGGCAGCAGCGCCTCCAGAACAATCATTTATAGTAGAATATTTTCATACTAATGAATGTATTTTATATGGTAGAATTTATTTTATGATGAGATTTCATATTTATTTAGTGTTTAATAATAATAATCGCAGAAGTTCGAAACAATTTTTGATTTTGACAGTTTTCATTTAGCATGTCATTAGACTCGCGTTAGTTTTGCACCTTCTTCGCTGCGCGTGTGCAATTGATGCATTGCTGAGGTTTTTTAAATGGCTACTTTGCTGATAACGTTTTCTGTTAAAGTTATCAGTTTCTGTTAAGTTTTAAACACAAATGTTTATGCAACCACATAAAATTATTGGATATAAATTAAGCGTCTTTAAAAATGGAGTTTGAATTCCAATTTAGAAAAAAAAATGGGTGTAGAAGTCGTTTAAAACCCGACATCTAGTTTCGAAGGGTATTATTTAGTTGGATGCACTGGCGTCTATTATAATTAAATTTCGATACTAGAGACAATCGGAGTTCTTTAAATCGGCACTAAAATATCTGTCAGTGATTTCGTGTAGAAGTTTTCATACAATCTTTAATATACTAATACTGTTTACGCTGGCTAGACATCTCGTCTTATATGAGAATCAAGTATCGATATATAACTCCCCTGGTTCTCCCCAGGAAACTTCAAAAGATGAAGCAACGCACCTGCATCCCCACTGGAAACTACCAGGACTGCCAGGGAGGATACCTCGTCGCCAACGGCACCAATTACACTGACGTCTACTATCTCAACAGTACCCTCGAGAATCTCATCAACGGTAATGGTCTGGTGAGTCTCTTCATCATTGTCTTCTCTTCTTATTCTTCTGTCCTTCTCGTCCTTCTAGGTGGAACCGGCACGACATGTGTTTTTATTTACCGATTTTCTACCAGTCGGTATCTCCGTACTTGCAATAATACAATACAATACGCTTTATTGTAAATACACTGGTAAATACATCAAGACAGAAAATAACAAACAAACATTGAAACGGCACAATGGGCGGCCTTATTGCTAAGAGCGATTTCTTTCATTGAGTTGAATCCTTTGAATGAACACGTAACTATTTTTTATTTATTTATTTATTAATGTATTTACATTGGCAATACAGTGCAGCACCTAAGCGACAAAGATATATTATTATATAAAAACGTTACAAAACTCAAAACACTTATTAAAAACTAACATTAATAAAATTTCACCAACAAGCTAATAACTATAACTTAAAACAAAGCTTAAATAAACACTTTACAAAGTTATAGGTAGTATATATCCAAAAAATCTAAACCGCCAGCCCAGAATTTCGGCAGGGACATTATAATATAGAAGTAGGTAGGTATGGTAGTTCAAAGTCGCTCAGCGAGCTATGCTCAGAGTTTCTCTGAAGGATAGGATCCCACAGAGAACCAAGGGTATCGACAGAGCTCAAAGAATTAGCAAGCTGAAGTGGCAGTGGGCCGGCCATATCTCGCGAAGAACCGACGGCCCCTGGGGCAAACGTGTTCTTGAGTGGAGACCACGACTCGGTAAACGTAGTGTAGGACGCCCTCCGACCAGGTGGGATGACGACTTACGAAAGACTGCAGGTAGATGCTGGATGTGGCAAGCTGAAGACAGGGCGCAATGGCGCTCATTGGGGGAGGCCTATGTCCAGCAGTGGACTGATATAGGCTGATGATCATGATGAGGTATGGTATATAGACAACATTCTTAGCCACGTTATCTTTTATTATTTTATAATTTTTAGTATTTATTTCAAGTTCAAACAAATCAGGCGAATCGAATATAAGCCAAACGATAAATATATAAATTATCTCAACAAAAAAATACCGAGTACACAAATACTGCGCGGATTTTCAGATAGACCTAAATGTAGTAACAAAAAGGTCAACATCATTATCTAGAGCCTACATCATTATCTACACTACACTACACTGCCAATATCATAACCTGCTTATATCGTATGTAGTATCTTTGTGTACAAATACTTAAAGCGTACATTTATCGTTAGCTTCGACTTGCTATTACCAACAACTTTGGCATAAGTATAGAAATATTTAAGTAAGTTCTGTAATCTAGCACTATCTACTAAATTGTTGTCCACGCTACCCAAAGGTTAGTAGGTAGAGAATGCTATCTAGCATTATTATTTTGAAGACCTCTGCGGCGCAGTGGGCGAAGGTCGGCCTGCAACGCTGGAGGTTGCGGGTTCGATTCCCGCCTCGGGACAATTGTGTGTACGATCTGCAGATACATATTTGTTCTGGGTGTTCTGGTCGTTACCTATGTATAAAATATCTATCTATGTAATATATTGTATTATGTATATCAGTCATCTAGTACCGATAACACAAGCTCTGCCTTGCTTGAGGCTAGATGATGTTGTGTGTATTGTCCAGTATTATTATTTATTTATAATGCTCGATGAACAATTTTTGTGCAATAAAGTATTTTCTAGCGGCCCATCCCGGCTTCGCCCGGGTGGTCATTTGTTTCAGTAAATTAAAAAAAAAAAACTCTTTTTTTCTCTCCGTAAGAACCTCGTAATTCAAGGAATATTCTAAAAGAAGAATTAGCGAAATCGGTTCAGCTGCTCTCGAGATTTGCGCTTAGCAACACATTCATCGATTCATTTTTATATTATAGAAGATAATGCTCGCCTATGAACAACTTTTGTGCAATAAAGTATATTCTATCTATCTATCTATGTATATTGACGACCGATGTGGCGCGGTGGGCGAAGGTCCGCCTGCTACGCAGGAGGTTGCGGGTTCGTTTCCCGCCTCGGAACAAATGTGTGTACGATCTCATAATGCTGTGTGAATTGTCCAGCATTATTTATTTATTTATTTATTTATTCCAACGACTTCTAAAAAAAAATTAACGCCTTGTTTCGTTCGTGAAATCTGGCACAAGCTTTCATTTCGGTCCCCACCCCCTACCCTATATTTACCGTGTAAATGAGCACTCGGTAATAAGCAACCTGATTCTGTTTGTTCGCATCAGATACGAGCAACTGACTAAACATGATGTGATTGTTAAACACAACTCTCTTGTTTTGACTGTATTGACTACCGTGGATGAAATTATAATAAATAAATAAACAATGCTTAACAATTCACACAGCATTATCTAAGCAGAGCTGACAAAACAAAAATTACATTTAAAAATAAACAAATTAAAACTAGAACAAAAACACTATCATGGTTCAAAATTGTGCCAGATTTCACGAACGAAACAAAGTTTAAATATGCCAGCATTATTAATTTATTAATTTTAATCATTAATAAACTTTCATATTCATTAAAAGGAATTTTTTCATGTTAAATTTATACCGCACTGCACCAAATCCCTGTACATTTTATATAAGCGACCAAAAGACTGTTAAATGCAGTACAAACAATACAGAGTCAATATTTACCTGAGCTGCTAATAAAGTAAAATAGAAAAATTTAAATAAAGAAGCCTTTACAAAGACACCTCGATACAATAATTTAATTAAAACAACATTCAATATTTATTCCCAATAAAGTTCCTACCAGTTAGTAATATGATTTTAAGAATCGAGTAGTTAGTATATCAATTCGCATTGTATAACAAAAGAAGGTCGCTACGAATTCGCATCGCCTCGGTAACTATTCATAGCTTCGTTGAAAAACGAACAAAAGAGTTATTCACCTAAATTACCAGAAACCTACCTACATTACCTCTGAGAGCTTCGTACGTTTTATCCAAATTCCAAGTTATCTTGGACAGAAGCTTGCTCAATAATAACCGAGTACAAATCGAGGCGTCATAAAGATGTTCAGAGAAGGTGCGAAGGCATTGTTTTACGGACAGTAAATCGATTCTCACCATTATCGACTTGTGTCAGGGACAGGAATCGTAAACAGTTGCTTATTGAATGGAACGTTAGATTCATTATCAGTGGAAGTTTCAACGTTGGTTTGCTATAGACGGGCAGAATAGTTTCGAAATGTCAAAGAGATTATGCTGGAGCAATAAGTTTAAAGAGTTTTCAAAATTTTTTATGAAAATGAAAATGAAAATGAAAGTTTTTATTTCTTTAAGCTTACAAATCAGCACTTAGACAGGTCATATTTTATACTATTAAATTATTTTATAGTTCACTTAATTTTTTTGTCCACCAGTGGAAGAAGTGAGAAGAACCACTAGTATGTTCATAACTTATGTGTCTAGTACATATTTTGATTTGCTTATCTGTAAGTTGGTAGATTTTGAGTTGGAGCAAAACTCGTTCCAAGGTTTTTTATCTTCTAAGTAATCTGATATTTTGTAATAAGCTTTTTTACAAAGAATATGTTTCACAATTTTTTTAAAATTTATTTACTTATTGATAATTTTTGCAACTCACTTGGAGTTTTGTTGTAGAAGCGTATACATTGCCCTTTAAAAGATACATTTATCTTGTGTAGCCTAGTTGTGGGCACAGCGAGTTTATTCTTATTTCTAGTATTTACATTATGTATATCACTTTTTTTAGTGAACCGATTGATATTTTTATGAGTGTACAACAAGTTTTCATAAATATATTGACACGGTACTGTCATTATGTTTATTTCTTTGAATTTTTCACGTAGGGATTCTCTGGGACCCATATTATAGATCGCACGAACAGCCCTATGTTAAAATGTTTTGAATAAGTATTAAGGCGGTACCCCGAGGCACACTAGCGCCGCCACCTATTTTATTTTATTATTCGTTGAACAAAGGAAATATCAAAAATTTCAATGGACATTTTGTGAGTGCATTTGTGCTAGTGTACCGGAGTACCGCCACTATTTATGTGGGTGGTGTGTAGAAAGGCTAGACTTTCAGCGAAACTCTGCAAAACTACCGCGGTCTAGCAATAAATCTCGGCTGGCCTGAGGCTTACAAATACAGACCTCTAAAGAGAACATTAGCTATCTACGCAGTACATAACTAAACTGGAATAACTTGTACGAAAAACTTTTTGAATAGCCCTCTCACTGCAAATATTTGCCAGTGCTTATCCAGCAAAATGGGCGCGAGTTTTACTGCAGTTTTTTTGACGTCAGTATCCCTACCATATGAAAAATACCCCTACCATATGAAAAATGCGCTTATAATACAAATAAACACACTTCTTATACACGCGCTAGTATCTGTTTTTCACGCGTTTCACTTATGTGTCCCACACCGTAAATACAACAAAATGGCTTAGGCAGATTTGATGTAAGGTATCAAAATGCTTGTCCAATTGAGTGTTCGGGTGTGTTCTTAGCTTTATTTTGTAGGCCTTTGGCATCATTCAGCGAAAAAATTAATCTGAAGCAACAAAAAGTGAAAACGCGAGAGCCCAGTCGGTTTTTTAAAGTGCGAGGGCGAACTACGACGGCTTTCCGCTGCTGAATTTGTCTAAATATTCACGCTCATGGTGAAGCCATTCATTGCCATGGACATTCAAAGTAAATGGCAAAATAAATGGCTATTAGCTAAAATAAATAAATGAATAATAAATTGCGTTTAATTCTGTTCACTACAATGCATCATCAATGCGAAACCAAAAGATGTCGCTGTGAGACGAATCTATCCTTGCGCTTTTCTCGTGCTCAGATAAGAGTGTGTTCTACCGGCACGCTTCAGTAAAATGCGTATTAATAGGTTATTCAATTTAAACAGTATAAAAATACACGTACAAAACAATGCTAAAAATAACACAAACGGGTTTAAAACGGACTATGGTAGGGCCCGAGCAGCGGTGTTTTCAGTAAAAACCGTCGCTTACAGTTTTACGGAGCTGGCTCGGATGATTGATTTCCGCACCACTCACGCGACCAACGGCCAATGAGTTTTTTGCAGCTTATTTATAACTAGTTTCCGCCCGCGGCTTCACACGCGTTGTTTCTATGGAAACGTTTTAAGGTTATTTCTATCCCATGGGAAGTGATTAATGATATAAAAATGGGCCTATGTTTTATTCTGGACCTGGAACTACCTGTATGCAAAATTACATTTCAGCCCGATCCGTTCAGTAGTTTTTGCATACATCCATACATACAAACTTTTGCGTTTATAATACTAGTAGGATCTTCAAAACCATTCCTAGGAGCCATCAAATTCATTATCAAATTGTGTTATGGGTATGACTGATTTTCTTAATACAATAGATTGCATAGATAGATATTTTTGTATTATACATAACGACCAGAACACCCAGAACAATAATCTGCAGATCGTACACACGTTTGTTCCGAGGTGGGAATCGAACAACTTCCTGCGTCACAGGCGGACCTTCACCCACCGTGCCACAGAGGTCGATCTCTATTGTATCTATTGTAATTACTAATTCGAATCTTGTGAGTGAATCTATACTAACATTATAAAGAGGAAAACTTTTATTTTTTGTTTGTTTGTATTGAATAGGCTCCGAAATGAACGCGGGTGAAACCGCGGAAATCGGCTTGTCTGTTAAAACATAATTTTCTGTTCTACCAGCAACCAGTCCTGCCACCGTTCCCGCTCTGGCTGGCAGCGATCTTCGCAACTTGCCTCGTGCTGGTGATTCTGCTGACGGTCAGCGGTAATGTACTGGTACTGCTGGCCTTTCTGGTCGATCGGACGATACGCCAGCCCAGCAACTACTTCATCGCATCGCTGGCCGCCACTGATCTGTTGATAGGTGAGTCGCATCTGTGAAATAGCAAAAATATATGATAGTGACATGTCAGCTTGCTATTATTATATCAGCCAAGGATATCCCACTGTAGGGCAAAGGCAGCCTGAATAGTCACTACATAGTCTAAAACAAAGTCGCTTCCCGATGTCTGTCTGTCCCTATGTACATATGCTTAGATCTTTAAAATGCGACGGATTTTAATGCGATTTTTGTTAATAGATAGAGTGGTTTAAAAGGAACGTTTTTAACGTACTAGCGACCCCCCCTCCCCGATACACGAGTGTAAATGCATGTGCTATATAAACATTCACAACAATTAAAAAAAACTTATCAAAATCCGTTGCGTAGCTTTAAAGATCTAAGCATACACAGAGACAGACAGACAGCGGGAAGCGACTTTGTTTTATACTATGTATTGATTTGAGACAGATTTCCACGGGGCGCAGCTAGTATATTATAAAACAAACCAGTTAAGGCTTGCTTCTCGGTCAACATTGTGAATACTAAAATACAACTAAGTTGTCAGCAATATACATACATACTTTACCCTAAGGCCTAGGGCCTAGGCCGACCACTGATGAAACTTCAGATTATTGGTACAGTTATGATACTTATAGCTTTCTTTTGAATAATAATACCGTTCTGAAGAATTGCTGTGGTCAGATCAAAACGGACGGCTTGTGTTTTATGTTTATCATTAGAACGGTTTATTGTATCTGTGCGGGTAAAATAAGGGGGACAGCTCATTTTATGATACCCGTTACCAGTCTAAACTGGTTTTATGGCAGAACGGATAGCGAAGCTCTCAAACTTGCTCTGGCTTTGAATGCTGAGCTGAAACCTAGACTTACCATAAAGTTAAGGTAAAACTTGGAGTTGCTCTTGTTCCAGTTAGTTAATATACCTACTATAGGTTCCTACTAGTTATCAAGGTTTTAATCCAATCACTATTTTCTAAACACAAAAGCCTCTTCTAAGGTATCAAGTGCCCCAAATTTATCAGTATTTCCAATCCAATTAACGTAATGACTGGTATCTTCGACAAGGAATCGCTAACGATGCCTCTGACATTTCCAACAAAGCATAACAAAAGGTGTGATTATATTTTCTTTGTCGGCAGGTACCCTATCGCTTCCATTCTACACCGATTATGTCTTGAAAGGGTACTGGCATTTGGGGCCCCTACTGTGCGACCTTTGGCTCTCCGTCGACTACACGGTATGTCTCGTGTCACAGTACACTGTGCTACTCATCACTGTGGACAGGTTCTGTAGTGTTAAAATAGCAGCGAGGTATAGAGCCTGGCGGACTAAAAACCGTGTGATATGGATGGTGACAGTTACCTGGATAATACCTGCTTTACTCTTCTTCACTACGATATTCGGATGGGAACATTTTGTAGGTTACCGCGACTTGCAAGAGGGTGAATGCGCTGTGCAGTTTCTAAAGGATCCCATCTTCAATACGGCTCTTATTATTGGATATTATTGGACGACGCTTTTCGTGCTGATATTTTTATACGCTGGGATTTTTAAGACCGCTTACGATATGCAGAAGAAAAGTGAAGCCAAGCAAAGGAAAATGCGATCGATGGTTGCTCTGAGCGCTGGTGTCATGAGAGGCATGGCGGGAGGAGCTGCCGGTATGTCAGGATTATCGAAGGCGACGATCTCTACTGAAGATCAGTTGAAGGTTTCCGAGTCGGTACATAAAGACACAACATGTAAAGGCTCTCTTGCTGCGCCTCTGCTCAACCTTGGTGGTTCAACGGATTCCAACTCTAGCCAAAAATCATCAGCCCACAAAAGCAGCGCCACGGCCACTGGTACGTCAACAACAGCTGAATCAGATGGTGACAAGAAAGAAGATCAGGTTGAAGCAGAAAGGTCTAGTAGCCCAGCATTTGATTCAGATGAAGAGAGTACTGTTCAACCAAATAATAAAAAGCGACCATCTGTCGCTAATCTTGTAATGCAAACGGGAGCATTGCAACTTTTGAATAACATGCGCTTTAATGGCGGTATGTTGATGAAGCCTGATGGTAATCAATCTCCTTCAAAACATGACGCCGATAAGCCAAAGACATCTCTATCACAAATCTCAGAAAGGAGCCTGCTTGATGCAGACAATCCATCTTCGCAAAGCAACGAGCCTCCACTGTCTAACATCCCAATATCCTCAGCTAGTTTTATGTCACCCATTTCATCCGGTATAGCCACACCGTCTGACCAAAAAGAAGTATCGACAACTATTGCTCAAAGAATCATCCCGCCCCCATCAGAGTTTAGATGTAGCCCTGCTGTTTCGGAGAGTCCACCGTCACTATCAGAATCCTCAAGAGCTAGAACCGTAAGACTGGTAAAAGGAGACGGTTCATCTTACGACGTTCTTGTGGGTATGGATGGAGCAGATTTGAGGTATATGGACGAGAGTTCAGTCATTTTAGCGTCGCCTACTTATGAAAGCCCACCGTCTTCAGTAACGTTTGCTACCGCAACGGAACCGTCATCTCCGCCTAATTTAAACTCCGGAGCAGTTACTAATACTTCGTTACTGCAAGCAGCTCTTATAAGAGCGACGGCAGAAGCGAAAACTCCACAAACTAAAACTAGTTTCTCCCCACCGCCCCCGGTTAAAGTGAACACTGAAGTGAGCTTAACGTCTGGAGAGCGACCGAAGCCAGTAATCACTCTAGTATCGACGTCTTCCAACAACAATGAGAAAGCGGGCGAGGTTAAAGTGTCCCCATTGAAACTAAATCCAGCAATAAGCCCCGCGGTTGAAAACAGTGACGTATCGAGCACCGTCGTAACTGGGTCGGGCCGCGGCGACTCCAAGAAAGAGTTTGTAAAAAACATCGGGAAAAAACTGAAAGTTAAGCGCTCGAAGCGAGACGGCTTGTTCCCGAATATCGGTCGGCAAAAATCCAAGTCTGAGAACCGAGCGAGGAAGGCATTTAGAACTATCTCTTTTATCTTGGGAGCTTTTGTTGTATGTTGGACGCCTTATCACGTGCTTGCTTTGGTGGAGGGTTTCTGTACGGACCCACCGTGCATCAATAAGCATCTCTACATGTTCTCTTACTTCCTCTGCTACGCCAACAGTCCTATAAACCCGTTCTGCTACGCGTTGGCAAACCAGCAGTTCAAGAAGACTTTCACCCGCCTCTTACGGGGCGACTTCCACATCACCTAGTCCACGTTTACTATTTATAAATATTGAATGCGTAAGGGACGTTTGAATCAGTGAACCGCAATAATTTACGCGCACAATATTATGAACTTTACATAGGTTTAAGATACGACAATACGAGTACTTATAACTTTTTAGCTGAAGCTTTTGATGTATAGTGTTGATTGAAGTGTGTAGAGTTTACCTATTTATAGGTGATGTATGTAAATTGTATGGTTAACTCTTAGTAATGAATGTAAACTTATCAGAAAATATTTTTAATCGAATGTTCAGAACTGACAATAAATTGTTAGGTTTGTGTAAATAAAATAATATTAAATAAATAGATCTCATAAATGTTTAGTCGAAGTATATATCGATAGGAATATATTACTTTCGTTGATATACCGTCAAAGATGGTTAAAATAATACAAACATAATTAGAATAGTAGGTGTTTGATGTTATTTATAAATGAACAAGGTTAATTTGTGTATTGGATTTTGTTATCTCAAATACTTTATTTGACGTCGAGTTTATTATCTTGGTTTTAAATAAGTCCTCGTCACTTAAAGTATACCAAAATGCGCTTAAAAGCCTTTAGCGTCGAGCCCTAGCTAAAGGTTTTCAGCGATTTTATGGTGGTCAATTAGTTGTAACAAATACATGCTGTTATTCGTACGCTCATCATCCAAATATTAAACTTATGAATGATGATCAACCTCTCTCTTGTCATCATCAATACAGTAATGAAAATATATGAAATGAAATTAAAAAAAAAACAGAGAAGAGTAAGAGAAATAACTATTTGACAAGAGTTTCATCATTGATATATTTAATTCGTGTTCGTTTCAAAAAAATCATAATCTTCATCATTATCATTCAGGCCTAAAATAACGTAAGCTTTGGTTAAATCTTATATAATATCTTCATTTATGGCGAATTCTATAATTAAGTGGTCAAAATTAAATATTAGTATATAAGTTATACTTTTTTCTCATGATAAAAAATTGGATAGAAACTCTTCCAGCGCTTAGATGCGAAGAATAATAATATAAATACATTACAATTAATTTATTGTAAAAATATTACGAAACAAAAAGTCTTGTAATTTTGTAAAATTTTAATAGACTTGCAATATCTAGGTTTTTTTAAGATTTCGAGCTAAGCGTGAGTTACGCTAAGCTCTGTAACCTATTGAAAGACAAAAGTGAAATAATAATAGGTATGTTTATAAAGAATAAATGAAACTGGTAGTTAAATAATAAATAGCGAGTACAAAATATTCATTCTAGGCTAATATTAGAACATGCAATTTAATTGTTGCCATAATAAATATTACGTGTTAACTTTATTAAGAAAAAGAAATCGTTTTGGAATGTCTGTATTAGATATACGAGTAAATTAGTATTTTTATCCTATCCGCTTAGTTCTTCAATTTTGGTAGTTACCTAGTTCTACCTTTTAACATAATATCGTGTCTCATAATAGTAGGTAATTTTATTTAATTTCGTGTAATTTCGATTTTAATTATATTTTATTTTACAAGACATCATATATTATCAAGGTTAGTTTTCAAAACATTTCCGTTCTTTTACAATAGCAAATATAAGTTTTATCTTGAATCTTTATTTATTTTATTATTTATTATAAAAAAAAATACTAGAATAAGGCTCTCTATGAGAGTGTGATCGTTAGATGTACTCTTGCCTTAGTCCAGTGTCAATAATAATGTAATAAAATATAACAAAATGTGTAAATATGCTTTGTAATGTATGTTTAGTGAAAATGTTTACGTCAAACAAATTTTAAATGAATAAAATAGTGAATTTAAATTGGTGGTCTATATCATTGCTTTGACCCATGTCTAACTACTATCAATCAAAAATATATTTAGCAGAAATTAGGTAAGAGTAAAGTCAATAATAATTAATAAATCATTGAGGTATTAATTCTCTGGTTCAAATACCATTTCGAGAAAATGTTCATATCTAGCGAAAAATCCCTGTTTAGTCACTTGGTAAAAATAAATTGTATTGTATTGTATTTATTTAACTCAGATAATAAAATCCATAGTATACGTTCAATTAAACATTATAACATTAATTAAATCATAATAAAACATTCAGTTACAGTTCCAATGTTTCCTCTTTGCAGCAATAATATCTGATTATTTCTTCAATATCGAAGTTTAGCTTTTACTTTTATCCAGAGAAAAAAAGTAATTTGTCTCGGAAGGGCAGTGCCGTGACTGAAGCCATTACAGTAGTCGAAAACGAATTTAGCCGAAGGTCGATCTAACTTCGCCAATGTCAGAATAATAAGGCAAATCACAGAAACATGGCTTTTTATCCTAAAGAAATGAAAAAGAAGACAGTACAATATATAAATCATTACTCCAAGTTGCAAATCAAATGAGGCATACTTGATTAAGGCAGCAAATCACCTGATGATGTAGGTATGCTGCAGTGGCAATGTACCTAAAGGAGATTGGATATTAGTAGGTACTAGTACTTCACTTCTTCCACTGGTGGACAAAAAAAATTAAGTGAACAGTGAAACAGTAAAATAATCTTATTTGACAATAAATTATAGTATAACATTTGACCTGTCTAAGTGCTTTTTTGTAAGACTAAAGAAATACAATATTTTCACTTTGACTTTGATTCAAGATTCTTCATTGCGAGACATGCGAAGCTGGATGCGGAAAGCGCAAAATCGGTTCTTGTGGAGATTTTAAGGGGAAGCCTAAGTCCAGCAGTAGACGTGATGGGTTATGAACGAAATCAAAGAGTTTATTAGATGAAATCGGATAAAGTTTATTGTAATCGGTTCTGCACGTACAGCCATTAGGGAGCAAGAGAGAGAGCCTATCTAGACAGAGACGACAGTAGTCTAAGCTAATAGCACTGATAGCGTGATACTTCTCAAGCTGACTTTGACAATGACATAAGGTTATGTTTACCATTTCCAACAAGACGTTGATCGGCTTGTATGATGATAATGATGATGAGATAATACTTTATTATACTACAGAAAGACAAAAACTGTACGGAAATAATTGCTAAGAGTAGAAGAAGTACAAAGACGGCCTAATCGCTATAAGTGATATATTCCAGATAACATTGGCATGGATTGGACATGTAAGTACAGTAAAGAACTCGAAGGACTCGAAAAATAAAATAAAAGAAAACTTGTACCTAGGAGTACATGTACTCACACTACATACTACAATCCCTGTATAACCTACAAACATATAGAGCACAGGTCTTATTATTATTTGACCAGATAAATCCAGTTTTTGAACAGGCTCTTTCTTACAGCTGACAGCTTTATTTCGCTGAAGTAAATCTGAAAGAACTTTCAATAACCCGACGACAAGAATAATAATATGTATAATAGGTATATCCCGGGTAAAAGGGATGCCTGAATAGAAAAACTTGTGCAAGAAATATGTCACGTGTTAAATAAATGATCTTAATTCTCCTTCAGAGTGTTCAGAATGGACGCAGCTGTGCTCTAAGCATCAATTTACCATTGTCCGCTCAGAACTACGGGCATTTAGCTCCATCCGACATTCAGTCTGCTGATTTACATTTAGTGACTAAATTACTTATACTATTCCAAATTTCGTTGGTGGTTCGGTTGAAATTATGGCTGCGAATTAAAAAAAAACAGATTTTATTTTGTGTAAATTTTCTACGCTTCAAATTTAGATGGGCCATTCTCAGTGACAATTTTTGTCAGTGTCAATTTTTTTTAAATAAAAATTGCTATCATAACAGCTAGGATTATAGATTCTGATTATCTAGAATATAAAATAATATTTATATGAACCTAGTCTAGAACTAAGTCCTACGTCCTAAAAGGAACCTTCATGCAAAATTTCAGCCTCGTAGTTCTAGTAGTTTCTGAGATTTCTTGAAGAATCTGTCAGTCTTTCATAGGTATATAAAGAAGGGACCAAAAACGTGCCCAATGGTTCGTGCAATAAATAATGATACTTACAGCTATGGCGTCGCCCCGTTTCTTTTCAAACTTGGCTGACGCTCCAGCGCTCGTCTCAAATGCGTGAGTCACTCCCTTGATTTGACTAGATTTATGAGATGTCCAGGTCAAATACAGGTATCAACTTGTATTGTAGAATTGGAAGTATCCGGTCAGATGATAGAAAAGTTAATAAATTAGATAATGGTAGATGGCAAATTCATTTCACGTGAATCATAGAAAAGCTAAGTAATTTGAAAGCATTGTCCTCCACCTCAGGGTTCAAATCCTATTTGACAAAAAGATTTCATCTACATTATAAAGTTTTCTTTTTTATATCATAAAAATTTGAGACACTCAAATAAAGCATAATTTTTTTTGAAGAGTAAGTATTTATTGTTCCTTTGTAATTTTATTGTACTCAAAAGAGAAAAAACAACATTCTGGGAAATTATACATTTTGGGTTTTCATCATTATGAGAATTCAACATTTTGTTCTTAAAGGACAAATTCCAACAGTATTCATTTGACACTGTCATCGTATCGGAAGATATAAACAGTGTTCATGATGGACACGTCAAACAACACAAAGGTTTGTATTGCGCTCGCTACTTACAAGCCCATAGAGGAACGTACAATCACGTGGACAATACTGCGAGACAGGTATCAAGTTACAAGAGGAAGAGGTGGTATTTATTATATTTTGAAGAGAAAATTTGCACCTACATAACGTCCTTCCTTCAAAATTATGATCGTTAATATTAGTATCGTTAAAAAAAATGTATTTCGAATAACAAGATCCATATTTTGTTAGTAAAAATATTATAGAAAAAAAGACTTAAAATTAGGGTTAATAGGTACTACTCACATATATCTACATATATACAAATGAATCCCTATTTCCCTTGGTCACGGCATCACGCGTGAACGGCTGGACCGATTTCGCTAATTCTTTTTTGTTGTGTTGGTTATTGTCAGGAGAAGGTTCTTATGAAAGAAAAAATGAGGAAAATTAGAAAATTAAGAATACTTAACCACCATAATATTAAATTATTTCTAATGTAACCATAGTGCTTTTTCAATTCAAACTTTTTTGATGTAGGTAATTGTGGCGTTTGTCATAACATTGACAGAATGCGTGCTGCAAATATCGTCAAAGAGGATGTCATCATCATCATCATCAGTCTATATTAGTCCACTGCTGGACATAGGCCTCCCCCAATGAGCGCCATAGCGCCCTGTCTTCGGCTTGACGCATCCAGCATCTACCTGCAGTCTTTCGCAGGTCGTCATCCCACCTGGTCGGAGGGCGTCCTACACGGATACCTGTCTCTACGGGAAAGAGGATGTAACCAATTCGAAATCAATATTCATAGTTAAGACAGGACAACGTCTGTCGGGTCCACTTGTTAATTATAAAAAACAAAATCACAATATTACACCTATTACCTATTACGGCTGCTTATACAGTAGTACAGTATCCTAAATTGTGTGCCTCGAATAACATATCCTTTATCCGCGGCACACAACAACTTTCAAATTTCAGCCCGATCCATTCAGTACTCTTGGCGTTGTCTACAACGGCACAAATATTCGCCTGTATATTAGAATATAGGATACGTTTTCATTGTTTTTTCGACGAATATAAAGAACAAACGAGTAACTTTACAATTATTCTTATCATTACTCAGCAATGGTGGCACCTTCACCTAGACCAATGCTTGTTTGTTTTGTTTTTTGTTTGTTTTTAGGAATGTTTTGTATATACAATTTTATATTATGTTTTGAATTTTGAAGTACAAAACTTTTTTTTTATGTACCTACATTTTTATGTTATTTTATTTTTCTATTCTAGTGTGTTATTTCATTGTATCTTGTAGTTTTTAAGATGGTAAAATGTACTAGGCATAACGATTGGGAGTTATCTGTAATTTTATGTTCTTATGTAAATAAACAATTTGAATTTTGTTCATATTCAATACAAATTGTATCCAACTTGGATACAATTTGTAGAACAAGGGTCATTGAAAGCAGACAAACAATAAGATCGCTACAATGCTATCACGTTCGAAAGACCGATGTCATCGGACCCATAAGGGTGATGCATGAGGGACCTCACTACAATATCATTTGTTCTATCAGAAACTATGATTTTACATTTATGACTTCATCACCGGCACTTTTGAACATTGGCTATGCTATTATTTAATACGTAGTAGGTTGTCCTTATCGTTTTAAATTCCAATCCACAATTTTGTTTGAAGTGAAATATTTTTGGCCGCATTAAGCACTTTTTGTATGAACTAAAATCATGGAACTCGCGTCATCGTCCTCGAAGGCTTTCCTTACTATGTATAATTTGTATTGTTTTTGGGTCAGACAAACAATAAGATTGCTACAATGCTATCACGTGCACAGGTAACACCGTTGTTATCGGACACATAAGGATGATGCATGAGGGACCTCACAACAATATCATTTGTTCTATCTGAAACTATGATTTTACATTATGACTTGATTACAGGCACTTTTGAACATTGGCTATGCTATTATTTAATACGTAGTAGGTTGTCCTTATCGTTTTAAATTCCAATCCACAATTTTGTTTGAGTGAAATATTTTCGGCCGCATTGAGCACTTTTTGAATGAACTAAAATCATGGAACTCGCGTCATCGTCCTCGAAGGCTTTCCTTACTATGTATAATTTGTATTGTTTTTGGGTCAGACAAACAATAAGATTGCTACAATGCTATCAAGTGCACAGGTAACACCGTTGTCAACGGACACATAAGGATGATGCATGAGGGACCTCACAACAATATCATTTGTTCTATCTGAAACTATGATTTTACATTATGACTTGATTACAGGCACTTTTATACATTGGTTATTCATTTAATAGCTAGTAATGTTTCCTTATCTATCCAATCCACAACATTTTTGAAGTGAAAACTGCTTTAGGCTCTTTGAGCACTTTTTGGATGAACAAAAATCATGGAACTTGCGTCATCGTCAATAAACGCAAAACCTTAAAAAAATTGACTTGTCTTAGTGCTTACTTTGTTAGCCTATGGAAATAAAGGATTCTGAATGTTGAACAAAAAGCATAAACTCGCGTCATCGTCACCGCAATCTTCCCAGTATAAATAAAATACAATATAACTTAGTTTTCACTTCTATCGACAGTCCCCAATGACTGCCCCGCATGTTTTTTTCTGTCTCACCTCTGGTCACAGAATACGATACCGACCAGAGGTCTAGCGGAGATAATCAACGCGTTAGACCACGGTTACGTTTCGTTCCGTCGATTACCCAATAAATAAACCTACCGCTTACCTCGTTGCTTATTCTATGAAACAATTGTTGACAATCCAAATGGACACCAAAATGGAATTTGTTTTCTATTGAACCTTTTACAATTCATTAAGGCGGTACCCCGAGGCACACTAGTGCCGTCACGTATTTTATCTTATTATTATGTTGAACAAAGGAAAAATCAAAACTTTCATAGGGCATATAGGATATTTCCTTCGTGCAACATGTTCATAAGATAAAATAGATGGCGGTGCTAGATTGCCTCGAGGTACCTTAACATCTTTGGAGCAAACACGTGATTGATATAAGACTGATTCACCATAAATAGATGACATCCAAGTACAACGTAATTCGCAAGAGACTTTCAAACGTCACCGTTAAAAGGTGAACAAGGTATTGTGCTCTAATATGTATGCCAAGGTGTCAAGGGGAACTAACTTTAATGTAAAATCCAATAAATCATCGTCTTCATTTGTTATATTTTTGTCAATTTGCTTGCAAAATGCAATATCATCGACCTTATGTGAATTTTATTTATCTTTCCTGTTCTAAAAATTAAGCTAATCTCGAATGAAAAATGCATAACCGTTAGTAGTTTGATAAGCAAAAATATTGAGAACTTAAAATTTACTAAAACACAAGCTTTTATTTTGCGTTTTTTTTTTGTTTTAAAAGTCAAAACAGTCAAAAATCATTTATTATTTAGGCTTACAAAATAAGCACTTAGACAAGTCATATTTTATACATTAAATTATTATCAAATAAAATTATTTTACTGTTTTGTCGCATGTATTGTTCTTGAAACGAAACTATTCGATAATCATGCTCAAACATGCACTTGGCTCACTTTATTATTCGAATATAATAAGTGCGAAGCTTCAGGCAGTTGTATCCGTTATAATTATGAAGTTAATATTTCCCACTTCAAAAGACTACCAAGAAAACTATTCCCGGAAGGATAATTTATAACCAGTAAACTAGGTCGATAATAATATGTCGTTTCTCATCAGAACCAATAATTTATTAATGCAATCAGATATTCAATTAATTTCGCTTCCACATCGGTATCAGTTAGATCGCTATAATTGTGTTATTACCATGCAATGCCAAAATGGCAAAAGCAATTGTTAACAGTTTGTGGTTTGTTGTTAATTGCCAACAAATATAAAATTGTTTCATCTATCATTTATACACACTATAATATATATAGTGTGTATTAATGATAGATGAAACAAGTTTATATTCGTTATATATATAACGAAAATAAAACAACGAATATAAACTTGTTTCATCTATCATTAATACACACTATATATATTATAGTGTGTATAAATCGATGAAACAATTTTATATTTGTTATATATATAACGAAACTAAAACACTCAAACAAGATACGTTGCTGGTAAACCTTTAAACCTATAAACCTTTTTGTCTTCGCCTCCGACTAATTAAGTAGATCCTGATGAAAGGTACTTATAAAACAAAGGTATGTGAGATTGTGATATATTTGACCACATGCCACCATAAATCTATATAAATATAATTGAAATTAGATATATATTAATTTGTTTAGCGGATATTTTTATGTTACAAAATAGTACCTGATGAAGCTTATAGCTATACATCTTAAACAACAAAGATAGAAGCTTTATAGTTTAACTAGCTGCGCCCCGCGGTTTCACCTGCGTGGTGATAGATATTTTGGATAATATACAATATATCTTTGTAAATTGTAGCCTATGTGTTATTCTGGTATATAAGCAATATTATTGTAAAGTTTCAGTAAAATCGATTCAGTAGTTTTTACGTGAAAGAGTAACAAACATCCATCCATCCATCCATACTTACAAACTTTCGCGTTTATAATATTAGTAGGATACAATGCTTAGAGATTTAAAAAAAAAGGGCATTCAACTCTCCCGTACTTCCCCTACCTATACTAAATAATTTCCAACACTCATACATTAATGAAAAGAAGTACCAGGCGCACATAACCTACATGGAGTGTTCTCGTTTAGCAAGCGACGCGATATAAGCGTGCACTATAGTGTCCCAATAAGGCCAGATAATTACAAGGTTCTATTGTCTCGGCGACTTGCGTTCGCGTACACGCTCTGAAGAATTAATTTATCTTATGTGACTGGTACAGGACTGTCATTGTTGGAATTTATAGTGTTCTGCAAAGAGATTCCACTAAATAAATAGATATTAATAAATAATGCCGGACATTCCACACAGTATCATCTAGCCCCAAGGTAAGCAGAGCTTGTGTTATGGGTACTAGATGACTGATATACATAATACAATATATTACATATGTAGATAACTATTTTTATCATAGAAAACGACCATAACACCCGGAACAAATATCTGCAGATCGTAAGAAAATTTGTCCGAGGTGGGAATCGAAACCGCAACCTCCTGCGTCGCAGGCGGGCCTTCGCTCACCGCGCCACACAGGTCGTCACATATAAAATTAACATAGTTTTAGATGACCTCTGACTGAGTAGATGGCGGTGTTTGAGGGCAGTAGCAAACAGTGCATCAAAAGGTGAGCTTTTGCTAGCTCAGTAGCGTAAAGTAGTCCGAGGTTTAAGTGGCCTGCTAAAAATAATCATCATCATCATCAGCTTATGATAGTCCACGTCGTCATCCCACCTGGTCGGAGGGCGTCCTACACTACGTTTACCGAGTCGTGGTCTCCACTCAAGAACACGTTTGCCCCAGCGGCCGTCGGTTCTTCGCGACATATGGCCGGCCCACTGCCACTTCGGCTTGCTAATTCCCTGAGCTATGTCAATAACTTTGGTTTTCTGTCGGATGTATTACGAATCCTATCCTTCAGAGAAGCTCCGTAATAAAATATGTAGTTAAGTTATTTGAATGCATATTTTCGTTCCATGCGGTAGCGGTGCAGTATCAATAAGCTACAACCTTTACTCCGATATTCGAGGAAAACTGATATGAAGTGAGTCTACCAAGGGATTTGCGACTTTATGGGCTCGGGATAGAGTTAGGTTGGTATTGATGGTCCAATTAGCATATTGGCCTGGTTCTGCTATTGCCTGGATTCCTGAGCTGTAGGCGATGGGAAGCGTGAATGTGTGAATAAATCATTATAATTTTGCATGCCATTAGGTTCAGGCGTACTAAACTTTTGCTGGAGCGACCTATAAAATTACCAAAAGACTTTTATATAACATTAATATTATAAAACATGATAATAATGCATAACGCATAGTGTAAGTACCTACCTACTCACTTTTGTATTTTGTACAATGTTGGTATAAATAAATAAATAAATAATGCAGGACAATTCACACAGCATTATCTAGCCCCATGGTAAGCAGAGCTTGTGTTATTGGTACTAGATAACTGATATACATAATACAATACATTACATAGATAGATATTTTTTATTATACATAGAAAACGACCAGAACACCCGAAACAAATATCTGCAGATCGTACACACAATTGTTCCGAGGCGAGAATCGAACCCGCAACCTCCTGCGTCGCAGGCGGACCTTCGCCCACCGCGCCACATCGGTCGCCTTTGGTATCGAAGCATAGTAGGTATTCCAAAATGTATTATAATCACAGTTTCCATGAAAGTTTGTGAAAGCGTCCGTCCTCTGAAAAATTATCAGTTTTCCTTTATAAAAATCCATTTTTTTCCGCGTCGAATACATATTGAGGGGAATCGCCAGCAACATCGATTATGGTAATAATGCCATTAAATTGCAAATAAGTCGAGGTGGCCAATTTATAAACTGCAAGTTATGGTTCAGGGGTGCGAGTTTTTTAAATTGGCATGGTTTGACGTGACTGGCCGTTTATGAACTGATGCCTTCTTTCGCGACACATTTCTTTTTTTCTCGATATTATCAGAGGCACTCACTGTTCTTTGGTAGCATCCTGCAGGCAGAAGGAATTGTATAACAATGTCCGTGATTTTTACTTTACTTCATTACTGGTTTTTTCTTGTTCTTTAGTAGATTCATGTAGTTCATAGTAAGTTCATAGCTCATTTATTGATTATTTTTGGTCACATGTATGGCCATTGGCACTTGCTTTAATTGTTTTATTTAGCTTTAGTTTTATTCTATTGTTACTAAAGTTTTTGTTAGTGCACTTCCTTACCCTACCAGCAAACAGAAAATGTTTTGATACCCCGCGAAACAGGCCTAGCCTAGTGCGGGGGTCACTGTTAAGTGCAACACCTCAATCAATCAACTCTAAAATGTAAGAATATGTACATAAATTAAGTTAAGGTGTTATTATTTGTAAACTTTTGGTAAATAAATTTGGTGAATTTGTATTGTATTTGTATTTTGTATGAAGTTTGAAAAAAATATTTATTAGATTTTTTTATAACATAAGGGGCTTGATAGCCCGATATTAAATTTTATATACGCTTATAAGTATTTAATTAAATAAAAAAATTTCGATGCGGAGGGGGAAAAGCGAAACAAATAAAAAAAAACATGTTCATGAACATTTTCTAGTCATTTCCGTCATCCATCCATAGCCCTCCGGATTAAAAAAAAATTTGAACGTCTGGTCGTTGCAGCGCGAGACCCGAGAGCTGGGCGCAGCGCATCAGCATTGCCATACAGTGAGACAACGCAGCCAGCGTCTTGGGGACACTTCTGACTGGTACTGATATGGATCAGTTGAGCTACCTGTAATTTTTTTAAATCCCTCTGATCTGCAGGATTTGCAGGATACAAAAAATCTTAATCAGATTGATTTCGATGTGGGACTTAATGTATACTATAAAGTTTGACTAGTCTAAGTGCTTATTTTGTAAGCCTAAAGAAAATAAAATACTTTGAATTTGAATTTTTGTCAAGTTGCGACATTGATATTAATGTTGTAGACAGTCTATCTAGTACACTTGTTGGCTACCCGCTGACTTAAGTGTGTAGGTAGGTCCTTAGATATATATATTATATATATGTATAAAATATGACCTGTCTAAGTGCTTATTTGTAAGCTTAAAGAAATAAAAACTTTTCATTTTCATATCTTGTTTTGTTGAACCTTAAATCTATTGAAAACATAAAGAAAACTCTATAGTAAATCTGCGCTGACCGCTTAACTTCCCTTACTTTAAGAAATTACAAATTAAATCCAGAGTCAGCCCTCGGCGGAAGCTTTTAGCTTCGTATTGGATTTATTTTCCTAATCTCGAGTTACCAGTATAACAAGACGAATTTACGCTGTTTTTAGTAGCTCTGTTCAATCTTTCATTAGTATTCTGTTTTCCCTTCAAAGGCTTTTCTTATCGAGTTATTGTTGGGCCGCTTTTGTTTTTGTTGGGAGTTGGAAAGAAATGGCGATTTGGGGATACTGTTGGCCTTGAATTTGCGGTGGTTTTAACTTCTTATTTTATGACTCGCTGTGTCTTTAGTGCCACAACTCGGCCAGTGTCCATATTAGGCCGATGATGATGATGACTCCTTGTTAATGGCAATTTTGTCTGGTTGGACACTTTTCTGCCAGTGTCAAGTAATGGAAAATAGTCGTAAATTATCTGAGTTATCAAATTATGAACAGTTAATTGTTTGATGTTTTCACGTAGTTCGTTATTTAGTAGGGCACCACGTGCAGGCCAGGTTGGCTTGGGAGACGAGATGTTGGAGTCCCCCTTACACTCCCAATAGGGCTGTGTTTATGGTAGTGGCAGTAGCAGTGACAAACTAGATATTTGATAGTTTTGATCATAGCGGTCCATTATTTTGACAGTTCGACTTTCACAATAAAATGTTTACCTTCGCGCGCTATGATTCTTATAAAATCTAGATAGCGTGATAGTGCTCTCAGAAAGATTGATTCCTATTTTATTCCAAGCATTACAAATTCGTCGGGATTTCTGGAATCGGAATGGAATGCCCCAATCTGGAATGGAATACATGATTAATTTAAACAATAGGTACTGGTCCAATCTACACAACAATAGTACATTACTGACGAGGTCAGTAATAGGCGGGTTGCTGGCACCAATGTTAATGATAGGAGGTCTACTTTTAAAAACGAACGAAGTTGACGGATGACGTCGATTGCAAGGATCGAACCACCTTACCACCTGGCCGCATCAGTAACCGTGTTGGAAGCCCTCCGGTCAGGTAGGATAACGACCTGCGAAAGACGGCAGGGAGATGCTGGATGCGTCAAGCTGAAGATAGGGCGCTCATTATGGCAGGCCTATGACCAGCAGTGGACTAACATAGGCAACATAGTAGATTATGATGATGATGATGACAAAATCCCAGCCACAAAAAACCAAAGCACAGCGAACAAAATGAACAAAAACATTGCAAGTGGTGAACAAAAGCAATAGTTGTGGAACAAAGGGCGATGTCTGCTCGAGAGCGATGAATTAAATCCACTTTGCCAAATGATGGAGGCTAGATTGAACAATAAAGCGCTATAGAAGGGGAAAAATTGGTCTAGTTCAAGAAATTCTATCGAAAACAATAGAATTTATTTAATGGACCGATTATTTTTAATTTTTTTTTACGTAATTTAAACGTAACAAACATGAAAGGTAGATAGAAAACACTTTATTATTATACTACAGAAAACAGGAAACAATACAGAAATAAATATTTAGAAAAGAAGAAGTATAAAGAGCGGCCTTATCGCTAAGAGCCATGCAACATGCATACAATGACCCAAAGTTCTCGCGCAATTTCGCTCGGTAATAGCTTTAGTAGTTCAGTAGGTACTCAATGGTTATAATAATGAGTAACTATGAGTAGTTCTTTTGATAAACTCTGAACAAATGGTCCGGTAGCCTGGTACAAATTTGGTCAATTATTTCCTCCCGGGCAAAAATTCGTAAAACAGAAAACACTTCACAGAGTTCTGGAATATGCGAATTTTAATTTCTGATTTGAACCTTATTCCATGGTTATAATGTCGTCATCGCTGACGCTGCCCAACCCACCCACAAAATCGCAGCTGACGGTCACGAGTAATAATAATATTAATCCTTAATGCATATTACTAAGTTTTGCTTGGGGACTTGGTTATAAAAATCTGTCACTGGCTCCCAGACAAAAAGACTAGGTACTAACTGAAACTGATTTCCACAAGAGCTCCGAGATTTCTTGAATACGCCCGCTGTCACTAGCTTCAGCTGTGTTTCCATTTATCTGACTGGGTCGTTCCCGTTCCGCATGCTTTGTTAATGAACGTTGATTTTGTAGGTAATAAAAAAAAACAAAAGTTTCAGATTAAGATTAATGTTAAGCGATCTTGTAGTGGCGTTCACGGCATAGAACTTTAGGGTCATGTAGCTCCTGAGTCTAGCAGGTGTTCCGCTAACGCCGCCGACTTGTTCTATTGCCTATTTTTGCCTGTTTATATCTGTGTTTTTACCAGTTTGGCAAAGGCTATTTTTGTTTGCCCTATGTATGAGCGGCCACAGCTGCAGTCAATCTTGCAGACGCCTTGCATTTGTAGAGGTGGTCCTGTACTGAGAGGAAGGTCGGGTTCAAGTCCCCTCGAAATAGAATCACAGAGATTATCCCGAGTGCAAAGTCTTACAAACAATTATTATAATATTCTTGACATGTATTCTTTGGTATTCAATTTAACTTATTTAATCTGTTTTTTTTCTATGTGAATCTTTTATTTAATTTTTAAAGAAGGCATGTCTTTCTGCTTTTTTTAACGCTACCCTTATGTTGTTTCTTTTTTTATAGTATATAATAAAATTGTAATATAATTTTGAAGCTAGAATTTGACGAAATCAAGACTAGTGTAACATGTGTAACTACGGTGGAAATGAATAAACAATATATTAACAAAAACTTTAGGATGATCATTATGAGTAAAATAAAATATGGAAACTGAAGCTAAAAGACACGCCCAGCGGCCATTTCGTCATTTCATAACGTCTATTGTTCACCACTCGCCGCACCGCTCGCCGTCATTACTGAAAACGTTTTGTTTACGGTTTTCATTTCACTACTCCATTGCTTTTCATTTTAAAGCTGCTATCATTCTTTCATTTATTGAAGTTGTAACGTTCCGTTATAACGTTATTTTTTTTTATTTGGTGTATACAAAATGAAAACTATAAATTTCTTTAGCTGACAAATGAGTGAAAGAGTGCATGACAGAATTTAAACATAGGGATGTTAGGGGGGCTCCTACATCTCGTCTCCCAAGCCAACCTAACCTGCACGTGGTACATCCTGCTAGATAACGAACTAGGCTCTGGTGAAAATATCAATCCATCTTCATCATTTGATAACTACCTTAATTTTACAATTATTATTTTCATTACTTGACACTGGCAGAAAAGTGTCCAACCAAACACAGTTGCCATAAACAAAGAATCACCAACACACACATATCTTATTCAAACACATTATTATATAAGTAGACATTGTTACCTTTGATTAAAGATAATTGAGGTAAATTTAGTAACTACCCAACTATTAGTAAAATTGTATGTGGCAAAATTTGTATGTGTAAAGTTGTCTGTGTTTCTATGTAAGTCGATTCAACGAGATGAAATGTATCACATATGTACATTATACATAATGCGATAAATACCCGATAATAGTTATTCGTTCAACAGCTCTTGTGTTGAACAAATAACTATTTAAATGTCAACAATAGTTTTTTTGTTTAAGTTATGACATAGTTAATTATTCTGACTGGCTGAAAGTATTACGGACTGGCTGAAAGTATTAAAAAAATTATTTATTTGTTATTAGACTTACACAGAACATAATAAATAAATAATGCTGGACAATTCACACAGCATTATCTAGCCCCATGGTAAGCAGAGCTTGTGTTATGGGTACTAGATAACTGATATACATAATACTATATATTACATAGATAGATATTTTTTTATTATACATAGAAAACGACAAACAAATTCCGAGGCGGGAATCGAACCCGCAAGGTTCGATTCCCGCCTCGGAACAATTGTGTGTAAGTTCTGCAGATATTTGTTCCGGGTGTTCTGGTCGCCTCCTGCGTCGCAGGCGGACCTTGGCCCACCGCGTCACATCATCGGTCGTAAAAAACTTAAACTAAGAGGAAACGTGTTGGTAAGTGTAAGACCAGTAACAAAATGGCTTTATTAGCTTTATTTTATCAGGCCTGAATTAGTTAAAGTTAAAATAAATATTTTCGAATTATTATATAAACCATCGTGCCACAGAAGCATTGATTAAACTGTCAGATTTGAAGTGCTCGCGTGTTGAGCATTGTACACATAAAATTAAATTTTAATAAGTTAGCTTATAGCTTATTTTTCGTTGTAGAACAAGATTTGGTTTCTAGTTAAAAAAATCCAACTCTCGCCCAATAACGCAAGAAATAAAATTTCTCCCACGAATTAATTTTATTTAAAACTAGCTGCACCCCGCGGCTTCGCCCGCGTTGAACTTTCTGCGCAATTTTACCATGTTTTCTAACCGTTTAAACTTTCCCTGGACTACGACAAACATTTCAAAACCAAAATCAGCTAAATCGGCCCAGCCGTTCTCGAGTTTTAATCAGACTAACGAACAACAATTCATTTTTATTTATATAGATAGATATAATACCCTTGCGTAGTCGTAGGTAACTGATAGAAAATTTATCTTGTTTTTAAGAAGGTACCTAAAGCACCTTGTTTACATACTCTAGCCTCATGTGCCCGTCATTTCAGAGAAAGCCATACTTTTCAAACCAGATCACAGTACGGCATAAGGATGAATTATGTTTGGTCGTGGAGGATGCAAACCGTCCCGTTCGAGGCACGGATTCAAAAGATGACTGATATACATAATACAATATATTACAAAGATAGTCATAATTACTTTACATAGAAAACGAGCAGCACACCCAGAAAAAAATCTGCAGATCGTACAAACAATTAAAAAAAAAAAATTGTCCCGGGAATCGGAACCGCAAACTCCTACGTCGTAGGCGGATCTCGCCCATAGCGTAATAGAGATCGTCATCGATTGTTCCTATTTCACCTTTTATTCAATTCATATCTTATTCCCTTCAAAGTGCGAAGTTCTCTTGCACTTGCATATGAATTACAATGAAACTATTTGTTGCTATTAACAATTTGATGTTTGTTATAAAAACTGAAGCGTTAACTTCAGGTACATGCACATTTATTCAGTTTTACGCATCGAGTTAGAATATTAATATTCTAATAATATTCTAACTCGATGGTTTTACGGGACAAAAATAAGTCCCTCGAGAAAATGAAACTTTGATGGGAACGCCGCCTGATTTATTTCTATACAAATGAGATATTAATCAGTATCGAAGACAAACAAACATAAAACAAAGATACAGCTGAATTGAGAACCTTCTCGGTTTTTAAAATCGGTTGAAAAAAAGAATATTGACAGTGAAACTGCTGAGCCTGAACTCTCTTCATGAAAAAATACGACTTCTATTTCGATGATACCATAGTATATATCAAGGTAGGATGCTCATATTTCACGGGATGTGGCGAGCTCGTGCGTGAATATAGCAGGAAGATTTATGTCACTTTTCGACCTACCTGTAGCACTGTGACTGAATTCGCTCATTTTTTTTGCGATGATTACATTTTCGCGGTGAAAATCGAGAGAAAATGAAATCTACCTCTACATTGAACGGGATTTTTGATACGACTCTCGAACAATTTACTAACATTAAATTATTTTAGAAAAGAACTTAGATCTAGGTTACCTACGTATTCTACAAAGTATAGTAAGGTTTTAATTTCTAAAATCTAATAAAACATACCTAACAGTAGAATATTTATTCTAAAAAATTGACTACTAGCTTTAGGACTATATTTTAAGGGTGGCTATAAATACAACAAATACGAAAGGCATTTATTAATAGAACATGTAAATTAAACAGGTTACAACTAGCTGTGCGCTAGGTTCAGATCCTATATATTTATACCACCATATTATATTAGAGGATGACAAGACCGAATTATGAATGACGTTACGAATGCTACGCTATAATAAAAAAAATGAGCAAGAGAAGAAGAGAAGTGAAAATTACTTTATCTAACGTCTTTGTTATGTGTCGTGATAAGTGTTATGTATGGTTTGAAATAAATTTATTTGCGTTTTTTCTTTCTTCCTTTATGTATGTTTTGTTCTTGATTTAAATAAACGATATGAATACATATAGAGGCTGAATAAAGCATCTAGCCGAGTAGCGAACTATTCTTAAAGAAAAGACTGAAAAAAATGCTAAAACATTTCAGTTTTATTCACTTTTACGGGGCTTGAGTAAAGTAGCCTTCTATGAAATATTTTCATATAAATAAAACTTAAGAGATTCTTTATAGAAAATGCTTCTGCATTTTAAACATCGTTTATCTCCGCCACATAAATCGAGTAACACGAGGAACGAGATTCCGCGGGAACATTTTAAGGGGCTTCCTTTAGCGTAAGTGGCGCCTTCTTTGTATAAGCATTTCACACCCAATAATATTTTCTGGTGTGGCAGTGGGCCGGCCATATCTCGCGAAGAACCGACGGCCGCTAGAGCAAACGTGTTCTTGAGTGGAGACCACGACTCGGTAAACGTAGTGTAGGACGCCCTACGACTTTCTCTGTCGGATGTTTTCGTTACGAATCCTATCCTTGAGACAAACTCCGAGCATAGCTCTTTTATTTGTGTATTGTATTAAACAAGAGATTTAAATACAAATACACCTCGCTTCGAAAATCCAAGAAATTTAAAAACATGCTGAGTGCTGAGGGCGCCACTTGCGCTCAGACCTGCTCAGACGATGTAAACAGTTTTCCAATATTTTCCATCACGGAAGCTTGACAGATTACGTGTTTGTCACAGTGCAAAGTGAACAGAGATTCCATTAGCCCTTAACTGTGGGACCTGTGTGTTGCAAGTTCAGCCAGTTCCAAATTATTGTATCTTTTTAAATTACATTAATGTATATCACTAGCAAGAGCGGAGTCCCCAAACACAAGCAAATGTTTAGTTAAATGGACGCTTCCTAATCAATTTCTGTTGTAAAAAAGGTACGGCAATAAAAGTTTTTTTATTTAAAAAAAATTGAATTTGGCCTACAACAAGAGACCCCGGTCCTGAGCCGTCTCTCGCCAGTTAGGAGCTATGCTATTATATTATTGAAATAAGAAAGAAAGAAAATATTTTTATTTACCTTAAAAACTAGCATACACAACAAACTTAAAACTACGCAAATTAATACTATATATCTTACAAATTATTGTGCGTAGCAGAGTTCATGGAAAATATGGCCTTCACTCAGCATTGTGTAAATATAACATATTATAATGATTTATATATGACATATTATGTTTTCGTTAAACATAATATAGATATAAAATAGCATAGATTTTCATCACTCGTGACTGTATTTTTATTTGATAGGTTAATATAAGTTTTTTAAATATTTTATGATTGTGCCTTAAAGGTTAGAAATGTAGGTAAGGATTCTTTACTCCATCCACACTTTACCCAGGACTAAAATAACAAATTTATAAATAACATTGCTGTTCAATTATTTGCGCAGTCTTCTAATAGCACCGTATGTTACGGCCAAAAGTTATTTATTCGTTTCATGAACGCTGCGGAATTGAAAACACAGAGCAAAATGCCAGTTCGAACCAAATAACAAATGCAGTGAAACAGCATTGCTGACTGTCATAGAGCCAACATTGGTTTTGCAGAGTGCTTGTTTTGATTATGTTAGTTCTAAAAATACAAAGGTACAGTACAATCAGCATTAAGGTACAAGTCTGAGATGGACCGCAGACTCCAACAGAAGGTGACATTGCGGCTAGCGGCTGCGGTTGATCGCAGTGCTGTCTGCGGTCGCGGTTGCTTCTATTACCAAGCACGGTCGCGACACCACTGGTGCTGCAGTATGCGGTCGCTGCGCGCCGCGGACGCAGGCCGCTGTGTCGCCGCGCTTGGCTTTAGCTTTAGCTTCTTTAATCACTTTCATAGAGATGCATACGAATAGAAACATGAAGTGTCTTTGCGGTCTGCGGCCTGCGGTCCATCTTGGAATTGCAAATTTAAAATGAATCTCTGACAAAATCCCAGTTTACCTGAAAGTAAAGGTAACCTACCAACTTCTCCACACTGTCAGCAAGGTATCGACAAACTGCGGTTAACCTTATCGGGAGGAGATATTGGCCGTGTAAGTGCATACTTACAGCGACGCTTTGCTTTCGACAGCGGAGTAGACTTGTATAGACTGTTATTAACTGAAAATAAGATGGTAGATATGAGTGCTGATTGTAAATGACCTGCGAAATAATGATTTCATCATCATCATCATCAGCCTATATCAGTCCACTGCTGGACATAGGCCTGCCCCAATGAGCGCCATAGCGCCCTGTCTTCAGCTTGCCGCATCCAGCATCTACCTGCAGTCTTTCGCAGGTCGTCATCCCACCTGGTCGGAGTTCGTCCTACATTACGTTTACCGAGTCTCGGTCTCCACTCAAGAATACGTCACTCAAGAATAATGATTTGCTAACCAATTATTTTTATTTAAGCGGTCCATTATATTAAGAACAAAAATTTAAGATTGTATTTTTTTAGAAGTACTTTACTGAAGTGGTAAGATTTTTTAAAATAAAAGGAGATTTTTCACGTTTCCTATAGCATAAGTTTGTTGAGAAATACACAAATTAATAATATACAAAGATCCCTGCTTCCAAAAATAATAAAACATCCGGTAAATTTTGATTTTAACATAGATATCACACACAATGTTGTTATGAAACAGAGTGACTGGAGGTAAAAGCTCCACCGGTCCAAACTAAACCCAGGCAAATGCATTACTCCATCAACTGAAGCTTATTTCATACAACAGAATCATACGTTGACTGATGTAACTACGGCGTTTCCAGTAAAATAATAAACTGATGAGTGACAGAACGCAAGACCCCCGCTGATTGGCTGATTGGCTAGCCCCGCGCCGCCATCTTTGGCTGTCAATCATTAGTCACCCAAACAATAACAACAGGTTTATATTGCGCGTTTTCAAATTGTTTTAGTATTTTTAAGTAATTTGTGCTGTTATATCCATGACTAGGATTTTCATGATTTTCTGTTTACTATCCTATGATGACACATATAACCAAACAATACAGGGGAGATATAGGAACATTGGCTGAGGATCAAGAAACATACTCAGCTTGGATTTTCTTCATCCAATACAAAGAAACGATTCTAACCCAAAAATAAGTTGATCCTGGCATCAACTAAATTATCTGACCAATTAGATTCATTGGATGGAATTCAAGCTTAATCAATATTATTCTGTGTTGCCTAATATGCTAATTTCCCTGTAACTCCTCTAATTATGGATGCACTATTGCTTAAATATATATATACTTTTACCGTCCCAGTAAAAAACCACCGGGTACGATTGTATGAAAAGTGCAATGACCAGACAGCTCTTAAAATGTTTCCTGTCGCCAGAACTAGCTCAATTGCGCGCTTTGTCAACTACAACCGAGTTATAAACCCTTGTTATCGGATAGTTCGTATTATATTACCGGTGTGGCCGGGTTGGCATGTTTGCTACAAATAGCCAATTTTAGAGTGCCTGAGTCTCACTTACACTTATGAATACGCCAGTTAAAGGAAAGCATAGCTTTCCTTTAACTGGCTAGAATAGTGTGACGATTAAATCAAAACTTATTGATAAAATAACTTATTGATTAATAATAAATAACTTAGTGATTAATTATTTTTTGTAGACAATACCATACTACTCCTACTTCTATAGTTTTGCAACCTAAAGAGGATCTAGGCCTCCGACACTCTATGACTCCTCTAGGCATCTCTCCTAGCGATCTTCGCTAGTAACGAGTTTGCTAGGGTTACGTTTCACTTTGTCAACATACACATCGAAATAAATAAATCTTAAACTGTGTATATACACAGTTCAAGATTTCGATGGAAGGTACGAACATTTTCTCTCCCCGTATATATAAGACCCTGAAGCCTGCCTGATTGATAGGATTTTAAAAATAGCCTAAAATATTACCCAAGCTGGCAACACTCCATTACCCGGGCAGTCGCAGCTAATAGAGTAATGCACACTTACCGCGCTTCACAAACAAAATCTGCGGCCTTTTAATGAAATTGCGGGCTTCCGTGTGTTTACTAATTGAGGCTTAAAAGGTTTTGGTTTGTGTTCATGGTATCACTTTATATTTAGATCCTGTAGTATTCAGTAAAAAGCTAAAATAAACTTGATGGAACGTATGTATCTGTGATGTGATGATACTAACCTATTTCGTAGACACTCTACGACGCGTAGAGGCTCTACGTAAAATCGTAGAGGGTCTACGCGTTGTAGAAGGTCTACGAACGAACGTATTTCTAATTTTTGAACTTACAGATTTCTGGCAACAAAACGTAGAAAAAATGTATTAGAATGTTCTTTAATACGTTTCAAAAAAAAATTCAATCCCTATTAAAAAGTTGCTAACAAAAATTTATTTGCTAACTGAAAAATTAATTCACTTTCCCTTTGTTCGCAAAATGCCCTGAAATCATAATTTCGGTGTTGAATTATCATAATTATGGTAATTACTTAAACAACATAATTCCCTCATTTACCCGCTATGCACGTGCCCATATAACTCACAACTCGTTTTAGCTGAGTCTGGGTTATTGCGAAATTATGGTAATTAGTACCTACGTCTGAAGAAAGTTACTTCTCAGGCGAAATATGTCTTTTGTGGAACCTTCAGCAAGGTTATTGACTCACATGGTAGCTGGATAAAACATATTCTTTCGTAGGATAATACTTCTTTATCAATAGAAACATTTTTTAATGTTCAGCCGTTAATTTTACTATATTTCTACGATTCAAAACTTTAAGTAAGATTGGTACTTTGAGTTCAATGCGAGGTCTTAGATTTCGTTTCCTTTCAAATTTAGCGCCTTGCAAGACCTACCCTACCGAATAAATAAAACTACTTTTCATAGTATGACGGCGATCAAATAAATTGATACGAACTCGGTTATAGTTTTCCAAGGGGTTTGAGTGATTTGTTTTATTTAGCAGGGCAACTTTCAGATGTCAGCGATAGCCAGGATAACTTTTTTAATTTTTTACCGAGCAAACATAAACTAGTTTCTTAGGTCGTTGGCGTACAAACCCATCAAAACCTTTTGGTTTACTGATTCATGCGACAAAAGGTAAGTTTAATTAGTATACACAGCTCAACCCAGTTTTTCATACCACAAAGCTTACATTAGTCTGCAAACAGTTGCAAAAACTGCCTTTTACGTTTTATTTAACAAAGTTATCGTATCATATCAGATAAGTATAATTAAACTTACTTTATAACGAACATTCAGAAGATTTATTCAAACAATTTACAATTTCCATAACGCCGTCTGCAATAACTAGCTCGAGACAAATTGAGCTACAGTCAGCTCACTTCAGTCCAAGTTGACGCCAGTAACAAATTACAACATTTCAGATCCCTTAGTACTAGGGTTCGTACGAGCTGGGTTTTCGTTAACCATGATAAAAAAGCTTTGGACGAGTTTTGCACCAACTCAAAATTTAACAAGGTAAAGGATCAAAGTGATCACATTATTTTCTAGTTTAACTTATGCAAGAGATAAGCAAATCAAATGTATTAGACACAAGTTATATGAACATACTAGTGGTTTCTTTTTCACTTCTTCCACTGGCAAAATAATAGAGTCTTGCTTTAGCTTTCGTTGAGTGCACATCCTGCCGTGGTTCATTCGGATTATGGTAGTTGACGCGTCTAGATATAGTGGTATAGATTATTAGAGATATCACAATTACTGTTAATCAGAGTTTATAAAATAGAATAAAAGTATTGACGGGGTTATTCCTGGTTTTATTGATGTCTGAGCTACTCCCTCTACGACTCAAACTAAGTGCTAAGTGCTTATTTGTAAGCCTAAAGAAAATATATACATTTGAATTTTTAAGTTTGAATTTATTTCAATTTCATGACAAAAAGATTTCAAAAAACATACATTTGGCGTTTGCAGCGCCTCTGCCGGGTACAAAGTAACTAATTCACGTAGTTTGACAAGTTAAATATTTTCAGGCTCATAGGCCACTAGAATCATTGTTTTGTATGAACTTAATTTTAGTTATCGAATGGTTTTCAGTGATTTGACAGAGGCTATTTTCACTGAATATTGTAGTCTTATATGTCTCATGATTTTTTTAAGGTACGTATAGCAAAATAGAAGTTAAAGTCTATCGAGCTCTCGAATACTTTTTTGTAATCTGTATTGACTGGTGCTAAGCGGACAGTTACAAAGGGACTTCTATAGCATTCTTGTTTGAGATTATTAGAACGAAGCAAAATAATCACATCACACGAATATTATATATGCGTAAGTTTGGATGGAATGTATGGAATGATTTTTGTTACTTCTTTGCGCCAAAATTACTGAACTTATCTGGTAGATTTTTTTTCATATATGTGTGTTTTTTATATAGATTTGGTTTTAGTTCTGTAATAAAAATTAAATGCTGAATAACACAAATGCTTGTCTCAAAAAAACCGCGCGAAGCCGTAGGCAAAACCAACCATGTAGGAAATTAAAGCAAAGCTAATAATAACTCATCGAAAATTCTATAATAAGTGTGATTTGAGTCTATCAATTTTTGTGTATCCAATCAGGAGACAGTAATCACGCGACCTGCACGCCACAATCGATTATTCATTAGTATCAGCGGAGTGATTGCCGAGTCGAGATAAAGGTCAGGGTACGAGTAGCTCAGAATTAGCTATGGTAGCGCAAGGGCTGGGCCCTAAATAAATAATAATAATAATAATAAATAATGCTGGACAATCCACACAGCATTATCTAGCCCCATGGTAAGCAGAGCTTGTGTTATGGTTACTAGATAACTGATATACATAATACAATACATTACATATATAGATATTTTTGTATTATACATAGAAAACGACCAGAACACCCGGAACAAATATCTGCAGATCGTACACACAATTGTTCCGAGGTGGGAATCGAACCCGCAACCTACTGCGTCGCAGGCGGACCTTCGCCCACCGCGCCACATCGGTCACCAAATCAACTATTACATAGTGGATTTAGGGCGCTACACAAAAACAGTAGTATCTTTTTAACGTTGGTGTTCTTCCAATACAAATAATGTTCGTTAGCCCGGTAACATCAGTAATAAACAATCGTGTCATCTCAACTTCAACTTCTTCCTAGATGGCTCTGCGTCTGGACTGACGCCATTCTGCCAATGTCCGCCTCATGATAGCATCGCAAGCTTTCTTTATGGATAACAGAATGATTCAGAATGACTTGACTTGACTTCTTTGATTTGGCAATATGTATTCAGAATGATGATTGTGGCATTTTACCTTTGATGAAAGAAATTTCAGATGGAGGGACGCTCGCGTGTCAAAAGTTTCAAGGTTGAATCCATTCTAATCAATCTCTCTGTGCACGCATGATCTAGAATTTCTTTCATCTATGGACATCAAGAAAAAATCTAGTCTCTATGCCATAGAGACTAGATTTTTTCTTGATGTCCATTTTTTATGGCATATCGTTTCCATAGAGTCTATGGAAACGATATGCCATAAAAAATGTGGTAGAGTGACATAGTAGGCGTAACCAATAGTCGGCGTAAATTTTCTAATGATTTAGTTATGTTTTTCCGATTTTTATCGATAACTTTATGTAATATTTGCACATTTCGTTTGGTCAAGTTTCGAAAAAAAAACATTGTGTAGCAGTGAAATTTGTTTCAATAGTTTACTGCGTATGTTCTAATGCTTTTTATGATATATGATCAAATTCAACACAATACAGGAATTATCTAACAAAAGCTGTATACGATCAAGATTCCTTAGTTATTCATAAATATAAAGCCTTCAAAACAAAGGTAAAGAGGATATAGTGCAAAATACACTCCCGAGCTTTGAAAACATTTGCATTCAACTTTTACAGTCAGCTAAAATGCTCTGCCTATTTAATTATTCTCCAAACCAACCAAAACTCTATGTATAGACGGTAAGGATGAGAATTGAAAAGCAGTGGGGAAATCCGTACCCTATCGTATGTGACAATTTTGCTAGGATGTACAATACGTACGCCATTGATGGCATACTAACTTTTGCACACATGTAACTTGATGAAACTTATAATTTCACTCGGGAATTGTGCAGCTAAAGATATTAGTTTTTCTAATCGAACCAGTCTGAACCTGAAAACACGTTTTATCTCTATAATAATTGTATAACTGTACTTTACTTACTAAGAAGATAAAAGGTAAATGTTTTTAAAGCGACTTCTATCTTATCGAAAGGAAAAAGGTTTTTTTATCAGAAGTTGTGCAGTTAAAAGTTAGAAGGTAATTATCTCGAAGCTTTTTATCCACCTTCCGGATCAAATTTCCTTTTTGTTCAATATTCTCCGATCAACTTTTATCAGAATCTGTATTTTATAATTTGATCAGTAATTTTGTGATACAATTTTCTCTCGCCGTTTCTCAATCAAGTCATTTGAAATAAAAAAGCTTGAGACTTTGTTTCCGTCCGAATTTTCTGTTTCTCGATAGAAGATATGAACTGAAGGAAATGAAAGAAAGGTAAAGCGATTCTTGTGCATTTTTCTGTTCGATAATTGAAAAAAAAAACCTCTCTTGATTATAAACTTTTCGATAATTCCAAGAGTCTGTATGCCATAATCATTGTTGCCTCGAATTACCCACGGTGGGTGTATGCCTCTTTTTACTTTCACCACCCTCCGCTAAGTGCTACACGCATCTCAATTTTTCTCAACTCATCTTGCATGAGGAAGTCCTGGATAATGTTTAAAAAGTCTTAAAATGTATACCTTCTAATTTAAAATTGGCCTTCAAAATTATATAATCGATAATTCATACGTCTAGCAGAGCAAGGCGTTGAAGCATGCAAATTGTGTAGGTTGTAGGTACCTATCGAACCATTCAACGCGTTATGTGATAAGCTTATGATACTCATGACACCACTTAGTTCAATCACCGGGCATAGTTAAAGAAAAAAATTACCCTTAACGCCTGCTTGGTTGTTGAAAAAGTACATTAACTCAATACGGTGGTCTTAAGTTACACTTGAATCAGGGTTTCATAAAAACAAATGATTGGCAAAGTCATTTAAAACGGGATACTTACCACGATTCGATTTTTGATAATTTTTGCGTTCCATAATAATGAAACCGTAGTGATATGTCTGCCCATAAAAACTAACTCGCAGTGCCTTCAGTTATTCCGTGATCATGGCGCATAAAACTGTGCCGAAATATTGGAAAACTCAAAATCGAATCGTGGTAAATATACCGTTTTAAATGACTTTAGTATTAATAACCATGATTTTTAATTGTTTTATAATTGAGAAAAACGAAATCGTAATCGATTGCTTTGAATGTTCCAAAATGTTCGAATGGAACTCCTAACATCTCACTCAGTCAAAGCTGACTGTAAATTACCAATAAAAATAATAATTGACCTATTAGCCAGCTGCTGAGCGGAAGTATTTTTCATCAAGATAACGAAGGGAAGGGAAATTTCTCATCTCCGTCTAATGGTAGCCTAATGAGGCCAGGTATGTGACACAGAAAACATTGTAAGGCATGGAATGTACCGGGATATTAATATATTACGAACGCATTCTAGAATAGAGCTGGTAGGGAACTATCGGGACCGTCCTTTGTATAGTATAAAGGCTTAGAGAGTAAATCTAGATCGTGTTCATTTCAATATCGAATACTTTGCTGCAAATTTCTTTATATTTACATTGTTTTTTTTTTAAGTTTTGCGTGATAAAAACGGATCACAGGAATAAAACAATTATGGATCAATTTTGGGATCATTCTCTACACAATAGAAAATGAATAATCAAAAGCGATACATACCCGTTAAATTAAATACTAATAATAATTATCAAGGTCCATAATTGCCGGATAAATCGGCGAACATCTCGTACTACACCCACAAAGAACGTCCTTTTTTTGAAATCGGTTAATGACACTAGAGTTCTTATTATAATAGCCTATTGTATAAAAAAGCCTATTTGTATGGAGTAAAGATTTCTTTTGTAAATTATTACTACGTAAATTATCTTTTAGCCAAATGAGCCTCCAAATTATGACGGAAATTTTCCCAATTTATGTCGGCAGGAAAAATCAGGAGATGATGTAAAGTGTTATTTATGTTCGTTCATCTTATTTTCTGGTAAATTAAATAGGACTACAAAAACATTAAGTAAATCAGAATTTCAATCTTCTACTGCATCATGTTCTTCATAAGAGAAACATGCACGACTTATCTAAGTCATTGCATGTTTCGTTGAGGAGATGAACAGATATGCGTCTACGCCACCTTCTGCAAAAGACTGCAGGTAGATGCTGGATGAGCGGCAAGCTAAAGACATGGCGCTCATGGGTTAAGCGTCAGAAACCCTGGACCAACATAATAATAAATGTTTAGAAAATACCAAAAAACCTTTTTGCTACTATGATACCTTACTTCAAATATTTAGTACCTCGATTAAAAGCAAAAATACGTGTAAAGAAAGCGGCAAGATATTCTGATATTTACTTGTCTGGACAACATTTTTTTATTCATAATTCTAAACAACACAACGATTTTATGGGAGGCCTATGTTCAGCAGTGGACTAATATAGGGTGATGATGATGATAAAGTATGATCTTATGAAAACAAAGCGGGTTCTGTCTCTTTCATACAACTTTGAAGGTAGCTCATTTAATTCGAAAACTGGAGTAAAACGAAACGTTGGTATTTTATTTTTATATTCTGTCTGTTATAATAGCCGCTATCTCGGCGGTTATGATCGGAATTTACATTTAGATGGGCCGTTCCAACCATCTACGCTGGCTACCGAAATCCTTTTCACTCCAAATATTTACTTTTCTATCCCGTTACTGAATTTGAATTGGGTGAGTGTTGGAATCAACGCGGATTATGGCTGACTCGTATTTATAGATTTAGAATAATAGATTCGACGTTGCATTGAAAAAAAAAGGTTACCCTAGGTATTAGCCTAGTTTTGCTAAAGTAGCATTATTTATTTTCCAGTCATCTGGTATGTTTAACCGACGAAACGAAAGACAAAAGAGAAGCACCTTCTGCAGAACAATTTACTAGTGAACTGTGATACCCAGTCCGCATGCCCAGCGTGGGGATTATGGGCATTATAACCCCATGAGATAAAAATCAATAAGACGCTTATAAGGAGGACGTTCTCGGACGAAGCCGGAAGGTAAGGGCTTGGAAATTGATGACGTTAGTACCTATAGCAGCCGAGATGAACTTAAGGTTGGTCACGCCACAGCTTACTGAATATAACTTAAAAAACACACACTGAAACTCCGAATCAATTGTCGTTTTGGGCTTTGGAGGTATCGGCCAGGCCAGGACTAAGAGACTTTGAGGTGGGGAAGTTCATCGGGGCATCGAAAGAAGCCGGAAGGAATACTTGGAAATTGATCGTTGTTGTAGTTGGTCACGTTACTGAATATCACTTATACGGGCCTGCGTGGACCAATAAAGGCTGTTGAGGATAACACAACTGTATTTCAGTGCGTAATATTTATATTCCATGATCTCGGTGCACCGCACGCCTGCTCGTGTAATGCGATTGTTCCGAACTATGCAAGTCTGATAAGCCCCCTCTCTGCAAGTCTAATGTATTTAGACGATATGGATAGGCTAAAGAGATAAATGCGTCACATAGGTAATCTAGATACGTAGACCAAGACTAGGTCTGCTAAAGCACTTCTCACATTTCGAATGTACATACCTAGGTACATCCGAAATGTGTGGTGTTTTAGCGAAGCTACGTCTTGACTGTCAAATTAAAGAATACAGGATTAGAAGCTCCCTGTTGTTCGTGAGACGCTGAGAATAGGCAACGTATCACGTGAGCCGTTGGGAATACTTCTTGTGAGTCGTTGGAATAAAAAAAAAATACCCTTTTCACCGATTTTAAGGTACCTGCCTGCGCTAAAAAGAAATCGCATTCGGTTAATGCACGGGCCACAGTTATATAACTACTGCGTGTATTAAGTATCGTTTTTACAAAAGTTATTTATTTCCCTTGTATTTATGTTCCAAATAAAGATCATATTTTGTTTTTTTTTATTATTGCGACACGCTTCAGAATAAAAGTGGCCTTAGAACAAGCACTGTAGTGGTGCAGGTAGCCATTCAACAAACGAGCTGATAGAACGATTCGGAGGCGATTTATGTAAGCTGCAATCCAAGTTACCGAATCTTTTTTTCCAAGATTACCTCAAATAAGTCATTCAAATCTCTTACCTGTGCCCAGTAAGTGTTAAGAGTTCTTAGCACCAAAGCGCCTTTGTCGTGCGAGCCGTATATTTGCTACTTATCGCGAGGCCATTGTACTGAGTTCTTTTGTTGCAATTTGTATTTTACGTGCGAAGAAATTTACTATTTCGTTGCACCAATTTAACAAACACGTGAAAGTGTAAATTGTATTTATTATTTTGTTAATTGTATTTTATTAATAATAATAAAATAATACCTCACTAAAACATGAGTGCTTTCTCAAAAATAAATAAATAATACCGGAAATTTCACACAGCATTATCTAACCCCAAGGTACATACATGGGTACATACATAGATTTTTATTATTATACCTATAGAACGACCAGAATACTCTGAACAAATCTGTAGATCGTACAAACATTTGTCCTGAGGCGGGAATCGAACCTACAAACTCGTGCGTCGCAGGCGGACTGTCGCCCATGGCAGTTTTTTTTTACAAAAAAATACAAAATCGTTTATTTGAACAAGTAAACAGGTTACATGTTGAACGAGGAGACCACAAAAGTTAAAAACTGCGGTGTAGTCTCATAGTGGTCGTCAACATTAAAATAAATATGATTGGAATCGAATTTACCCCTTGAGTCCGGTTGATTTATTTACTGCCATACCTACAGATCGATTGAACAATTTGAAAGTTCTGTACGCCGAAACTCTTTCCCTGATGAGATTTTACTGAGTTTGCGTTTTGGGGTAGTTTTGGTTTGAACAAACCTACCTCAAACATCTACGGCCCAGTAATGGGAAAACTATTGGTTGCCGATAAGGTACTTTTCTCTAGGTAGCCCTAGGCAATAGAATAAATTCAGATGCCTATCAATATAATTACGAAAAGGTAGGTGGACCCTCTGGGAATTTCCGTAATTATCTGGTTCGGCTCATTGACTCTAGATATGATTAAACATGGTTATGTACTCAGGAGGAATAGACATTAATCTACCTTGATATAGGTATCAATTTATAGACATGGGACAAAATCTGCATACCTATAGGACACATAAATGTTTATAAGTTATTACCTATTTAAGTTATCTGTTAAGTGTGTAAAACTCTATGTTTTCCGAATAAAGCAAAATAAAATAAAAAATATATACCTAACTTTAAAAAAAAGTGTTATGGGTACTAGATGGCTGTACATTGTACTATAATACAATACATTACAAAGATAGATATTTCATTATATAAGTACATAAAAAACTACCAGAACATCCGGAACAAATATCTGCAGGTCGTACACACAATTGTCCCGAGGCGGGAATCGAACACGCAACAATGGTTTTTGTACCCACAAATGCTGATTTTCCAGTTCATCTGGCTACATCAGGATTTCTATAGACCAACTTGATACTACATAATAATGGCTAAAAAGCGCTTTGAATGACCGTTTGTCCCATATAGTCCCTACATATTTATATTATATGTATTATATGTATGTATTATATCCTTATATAATCCCAAAAATAAATAAATAATGCTGGACAATCCACACAGCATTATCTAGCTCCATGGTAAGCAAAGCTTGTGTTATGGGTACTAGATAACTGATATACATAATACAATACATTACATAGATAGATATTTTTTTATTATACATAGAAAACGACCAGAACACCCGGAACAAATATCTGCAGATCGTACACACAATTGTTCCGAGGCGGGAATCGAACCCGCAACCTCCTGCGTCGCGGGCGGACCCACCGCGCCACATCGGTCGTCAAAATCAAGGGTAAACGTGAAACTTTTTACAAAGAATGTGTATGAAGTAGTACAAGTAGAATACAAACATCTGCAGAAAAGAGAAGTTTGCAAAAGTGAACAAATTGAATTCGCAATACCCTAAAGTTTCGGTAGGTACCAACTGAGTTTCGTGACGCGACTCCAATAAGGAAGGAAACTAACTTGGCCCCAATTTTCGGTGGCCACTGAATGCCAATGAAGTGGTTATTGGTCATGACACTAATATTAGTTAGTAAGGAAGTAGGGGAAAGTAATACGACATGATTACCTAGGAGAATGGCTGTAACTCCTCAAATAATTATTGAAAACTATTTGAAAGAGTTTGTCTTTCAAATAGTTTTCAATAATTATTTGATTGAGGACCTTTGTTCCGTGGTGGGCTAAAGTCCCCCTGCGATGCAAGAGAGGCTGCGAGTTCGATTCCCGCCTCGGGACAATTGTGTGTAGGTACGATCTGCGGATATTTGTTCTGAATGTTTTGGTCGTTATCTATGTATAATAAAAAAATATATATATATGTAATCTACTGTTATAATTATATCAGTCATCTAGTACCCACAACACAAGCTCTGCTTAGCTTGGGGCTAATTCATGCTGTGTGAATTGTCCAGCTTTATTTTATATTATTTGTATCCAGTCGGAACTCAAGTCGCCCCCAAGACATTCTTAAGTTTTATTTAACACTTTGAGTGCTGAAATCTCACGGTATGTGTTTTCTACAAGTGACTAATATGCGTAAATCCACACTAGCGCAGCGGCTGAGAAAATACAGATCTTTGTGACTCAGCACAGCCGTAATATTTTTCGAACGAAACGCATGTGCGGCGCAACACAACCGCTGTGTAGAGCGGCAGCACGGATTTTTTAGGTTAAAAAAAAGATCGCAGTCGTCGAAAAAAAATCGCAGTCAAAATTTTAAAGCTAACTGCCGACAATTATTCCCAAATCGAAAATCCGCAAACACACTTTCCCACAATCTCAAACCAAATGACACATTTAGGTAATGAAATATACCCCATTTCCATTAGTATGATATATTTGAGGGCGACACGTAGCATATTTAAGCAAATTTGTTCGGGCTGGCTAAACCCGAGGGATAGGCGCTCGTCGAGTATCGGTTATGTAAGATGTATCCAATTTACTGAGCAAATTAAGTAGGTGCTTTCGTGCAAGTTGGTTGATTCAGCTGGTTAATTCAAATATATGACCACCTCTGTAGCACTGTGGGCGATGGACCACCTACGATGCAGGAGGTTGAAGGTTCGATTCCCGCCTCGGCACAATAAATAAATAATAAATATAAATGCTATTAAGAAAAATGTCTATCTATGTAATGTATTTTATTAAGTACATAATATGTATGTATATATCATCTAGTAGGTACCCATAACACAAGTTCTGCTTAGCTTGGGGCTTTTATTTATATTCATAAATATATAGAAAGTTTATCATTAGAATGAATGATATACTCACGAGTATATTGCATAGTTGTCATCATCAGCCTATGGTTAGTCCACTGCTGGACATAGGCCTCCCCTAATGAGCGCCATAGCGACCTGTCTTCAGCTTGACGCATCCAGCACCGCCCTGCAGTCTTTCTTAGGTCGTCATCCCTCCGGTCGGAGGCCGCCCTACACTACGTTTACCAAGTCATGGTCTCCACTCAAGAACACGTTTACCCCAGGCGGTTGCCGGTTCTTCGTGAGATATATCCGGCCCACTGCCACTTCAGCTTGCTAATTCTTAGAGCTATGTCTAGTCTAATATTTCATTGTATATTTTGTGTTTTAATTTATTAGACACACTATAAATCAATAATACCTGAATACATGGTAATAATTATTATTTCTATTAAAATATATATTCTAATTATTGAAATCGACACAGATGATGTATCTATTCCATGAGTAAGCTATTCCAAAGTAATTATTTGTCATGGATCACAGAATATCGTATCGACGTAATTTAGTCAATTGGAATACTAAGGTTGATTGGATCAGATATTGTCATTCCATACATAGGTATTGTTAATTAATATTACCTATAAAGAATATTTATTTCAATAATTTACAAGATAGCCTTATTTATCTATGCACTTTTTATTAACAGTTACTTATACCGCAACTGTAAATAAATCTTATTACTATGCAGTTAACACTTTGACTGCGATTTTTTGTCGACGACTGCGATCTTTTTTTTAACCTAAAAAATTCGTACTGCCGCTCTACACAGCGGTTGTGTTGCGCCGCACATGCGTTTCGTTCGAAAAATATTACTGCTGTGCTGAGTCACAAAGATCTGTATTTTCTCAGCCGCTGCGCTAGTGTGGATTAACGCATATTAGTCACTTGTAGAAAACACATACCGTGTGATTTCAGCAGTCAAAGTGTTAAGTAGATATACGAACTTGCTAAGGCTGTGCAGTACCTATGCAATCATGTATTCATGACAAATTTTATAAATTTATTAAGAGTCTTCCGGCTAACAACGAAAATATCTTAAACCAAGATCTCCAGTTTTTGTTATTTATGATTTAGAAGCACCGAACCGGATGTGATAATACAAAGTTCTGTTTCTAACTGAGCGGAAAGACTAATAGCCGGAAATAAGAACCTTGGTTACGGACTGAGCAAAGCCTTTTACATCTAAACTTAGGCTTTTATTTATAACAAGCGACCTGCCCCGGCTTCGCACGGGTGGAAATGCATGTATTATATACATACATTCTAGCTGCGCCCCGCTGTTTCACCCACGTGGTGATAGATATTTTGGATAATATACAATATATCTTTCTGAATTGCAGCCTATGTGATATGTAAGCTATATTATTGTGAAGTTTCATAAAAATCCATTCAGTAGTTTTTGCGTGAAAAAGCAACAAACATCCTCACAAACTTTGGCATTTATAATATTAGTTAGGATAAACCTTCTGCTTGACTCATTTTATGCATTAAAAAATCGCATCCAAATCCTTTGCATAGTTTTAAAAATCTAAGCATACATAGGGACAGACAGGCAGCGGGAAGCGACTTTGTTTTATACTATGTAGTGACGATCGTAGCTGCTTTTAGCGTCCAACGCGTGACATTTACCAGTTTTGACATTTTACACACACAGAGATCGACAAAGAGGTGGGTGAAATCGTTAAAATAGCCGAGAAAGAGATGATGAGGGTGGCACAGGACTGGTTAAAATCATCATCATCTTAAACAGCCACCAGTTCACTGATGGATGTAAACGGACCTGATTCGCTGGACAGAATGTTGAGGCAGCTGCGGGTGCTAAAGGACTAAGTAGATAGTAAGGTGTATAGGTATTACCGGTGGCACCGCATCCTTTTTCTCTTGTAGTAGGTAATGAATCTCTGTATTATAACCAACCGTTAACCAACCATTCCCTGTGAACCAGTGGCAGCCAAGTTCGTACGGGGAAGCAAGAAAAAATCTCAGTCATAGCAAAATTTGAACGCTATGGAAGTTTTAAATGAACACGTAAAATACAATCTAAAAGATAATACTTTGTTGCAAACCAAGTTTTTTCTATAACAATTTTCGTGTATTTACATTTATGTAACTTTTGCTTGAGGCACGTTATTTTGCTGCATTATTTTCACATTCTGAATGCTCTTTCACTGAGCTTTTAGTACGTAAAAAGTACACAGTAAATGAAATGCCCCCACCCAACTATTCCCAGAACTTCGAAGGCATTTCGAATGCTCTCAAACTTTATTTTCCGTATCAATTTTCACTGCAAAATCAGCTTACAGGGAAGTTTCCCTGCACAATTAGACTGCACAGAGTAAAGCCATCCTTATTCTAGGGTATGTAAGGTTGTTTTTAGCACAACAGTATTGGAAACGGAGCATCATGCCTTACGTGGAACATTATAGAAGCCAGAAGCTCTGTTTAGTTTCAATTTGTTAGCGGAACGTTTATTCGGTAAGATCTGATGGTAGTTAGGCATCTACGATTAGTTTTCTCGTAACTTTGGATGTATAGAAAAGAACGTGATAAAATTCAAAATCTAATAAATAAATAAATAATAAATAATGCTGGACAATTCACACAGCATTATCCAGCCCCAAGCTAAGCAGAAGCTTGTGTTATGGGTACTAGATAACTGATGTACATATACATTACATAGATAGATATTTTTTTATTATACATAGAAAACGACCAGAACAACCGGAACAAATATCTGCAGATCGTGCACACAATTGTTCCGAGGCGGGAAACGAACCCGCAACCTCCTGCGTCGCAGGCGGACCTTCGCCCACCGCGCCACATCGGTCGTCAAATCTAAGGTCATATCATACACAATTTAACGAGTCTAAAGATCTGTGTTAAACCTGTATTGTGAGAGGTTGAAACTTAGGTACTGTAAGTTTTAGAAAAACCTGAAACTGCAAGTCTCTGAGGCCCCACTCCACGGATGAAATTGACGAACATAAATAAAAAATACATACTACAGTCGAATACAACACTTTTAGTTTTTCATCGGCCGAAAAAAAACTTATCGTTCACCGTCTGTTATTTTTAATAGTGATTGTATTTTGTGACTCTTGGTTTCGAAGTGAAAAGTGATAGCTTCGAGTTTTTAATTACAAAGAAGTTTTAGGCTGACCCCAAAACTTCATATCCGTGGGACGAATGGGATATTAAGGCCGGCACGGACTTTTTTTGAGTTTTGAGTCGCATACAATGATTACTTTCGTCTGAACAGAAATGCTTCCACTCATCGTGTGGAAAAAACGGCAAAAATACGTAGTGGAAAATGGGTAAAAAGGATCATTTCCCATTTTGTTAAGTAGAAATTGCGGGAGTTTTGAAAAGTACCCATTTTGAAAAACTCCTGCAAAACTTTCCACTAACCTCCTATTTTCGAACCGAAATGAAGCTAGAAGCGACTCGTGTGAATTGTATTTTTCAAAGATTTTTTGATGTAGATAGTTCTCCATATTCTTGAGTGGAGACCACGACACGGTAAACGTAGTGTAGGACGGCCTCCGACCAGGTGGGATGACGACCTACGAAAGACTGCAGTTAGATACTGGATGCGTCAAGCCGAAGATAGAGCGCTATGGAACTCATTGGGGGAGGCCTATGTCCAGCAGTGGACTAATATAGGCTGATGATGATGATGATGAGATAGTTCTCAGGCCTTATAAAGGCCACTACTCAGTTCCACTTATATCAGTTTACATAACTATATTGTGCCTGTAACACATTCATAATAACATGTCACAGAGCCTCAAAAAGGTCTGCAACTGCCCACAAAGTTTGTTTGTTCAATGGCCTTTTCATATCATTTCCATAAGCCTTGAGTCTCCATTATTAAACTCTATTTTAGCTTTTCAATTGTAAATTATATGTTGTGTTTTTGTGGGGCAATTAATAGGAGGAAGCGATTTTGAATTTATATTAAAATGTATAGTAAATAACAATGTATAGTAAATCTGCCAAAAACATCAACCTGACAATATTATTATTGTTTATTTGGTCTATCTGTCAACATCTAATAATATATTTATATTGTCATTACAGTGCAGCTCCAAAAAGACAAAGAAATAAAAAAAGTTAAATATAAAATACACTAACTAAAAACTAACATTCATAGAAAACACCAACACGCTACTACACACTACATTCATAGAAAATACCAACGTCTAAGACTACGTGTGTAAGTTTACGTGTGATGGAGAGACGGACGAGACATAAAGACAGGCTCTATGTCCCAAAATGTAGAGTAGAACTTGCAAATAAGAATGCATATCATCAAGCAATAAGAATTTATAATAAGTTACCCAATGAATTTAAATCTATGCAATATAATTTATTTAAAATTAAGCTTAGAAAGTGGTTAATTGATAAATGTTTCTATGACATTAAAGAATATTTAAATTATAGGACTTTTTGATAAAATTGTAAAATTTTCTTTCTGACATTTTAGTTATCTACCTTTTATGATTATATATTTTTTTTGACATTACTTATAAAGCCTAAGAATATTGTAGATAATAAATTTGTAACAATTTTGCACGCCCTGACGAGGCAGAATGTATAGGAACCTTATTATTAAGAAGATCTATTGTACCTACATTCCTGCAAAAATAAATGATTTATGATTTACTACTTAATACTATGCTTAAAAGAAACAATTTTTACGAATTTCTATGTGTCCTATCCAAAAAATTTAAAACCGAACTGATTTTTGGCAAGGACATATAAAATATGTCAATGTCAACATCATCTGCACATAAAATATTAATAGCGCGAATTTAACAAAAAGAATAGAAATAAATCGGAACTACTTAATATTTACTGCAGACAGTTGCTAACGATAGAGTTAGCTCAATTGATCCATATCAATTCAAATTCAAATTGTTTATTTACATTAGACCATAACATTACAGATAACTCCAAATCGTTATGCCTAGTATCAATACCAATCTGGCGTGAAATCCAATCCAATTGCTCGAAACTTGGCCGAAAACTCGCGGCAAAAATGGTAGAAAATGGTAGAATCTACAAAAAAGCTCAGTCCTTTTCCCTTGTCCCACACGAGCAGGGAGTCGTTATCTCAATTGAGTTGGCACCGTGGCGAACAAAGGACCCGCTGAGACATTATACATATAACAGACACTACAGTTGGCGTACCTGCCTTTAATATCCGACGTAAGCGAGTCAAGAGCGGTAATGAAACTGAGACTTAGACTGCGTTTGTTTTGTTTATGATATAACTAGCTTCTGTCCGCTTCTTCGAACGCGTTTTTTGCAAAAAGTATCTTTCGACGGGACTCATTTTTCAAAAGTTTGAAATTGTTTAAAAACAACTTTATACTTTTGAACTTCAGCTAAAAACTTTATCAATACAAATTTCTCGGGAATCAATTTTATGGGACCATCTCGGGGTCTTTATACAAATGCTAAATAATTTATGAAATCGGTTCATTATATGCGGAGAAATTAACGAACTTACATACAACCGAACAAATAACCTCCTCCTGAAGTCGTTAAATAAAAAAACTATTATGTAGTTCCCAAGATGACATAAAATATGGTTTATAAACAAAACATGGTGGATGATGTCTCGTGGAGAGACGAAACTAGTTGATTAGTAGATTTTTCTAGATTTTTTGGTCGTTTCCCGTGGTAATGTATATTTTGCAATGGATTTCGGCAAAGTAACGCCTAAATCTATTATTTACAAAAACATGGTGGCGGTTTAGTTCCCTATTACTATATCCATTCTATAGAGCCCGTGTCAAGCTTGACAGCCATTGCATGAGTTATACAACAGCACACATCATAATCAGTCTGATTGGCATCTACCATGAACTATTAGTGACCTTTTCTACACCTAAGTCAAGTTCTCACTAGCTTAGCTTAGCTAGTTATTGTAAGCAGGCCAATACATTAGCCATATGCATATCGTACAAACATTTCTCATGAGGCGGGAATCGAACCCGCACCCTCCTGCATCGCAGGCGGACCTTCGCCCGCTGCGCCACAGAAGTCATCGGCCATATTTCCGTTGGGAGACAAAAGTTTCATCTCTAAGCATCATCAAGGTGACGTGGTTACCGCCAAGTACCTAAAACGCTTTTAGGCCAATCAATCACATTTATTTCTAGGTCTACACAACAAGTGTATTTCGCTCAGCTGAAGACAGGGCGCTATGGTGCTCATTAGGAGAGGCCTATGTCCAGCAGTGGACTAACATAGGCTGATGATGATGAAACAAGTATGTAGTTTGTCGATATCGTACGGCTTTCTGTAAAAACTATTTAAAGTATTCTTTATTGTAATCAATTTGTCAATATAATGAATTTTCATCTATCAAATCTTAAAAATTCCTAAGCTCTTTGATGACAGGAGCTTATGAATTTTTGAGAGAATATTGGTATAATTTTGTAACAGTAAAATGCGGTTACGATTAAGTGCTCGCTAGTGAGTACAACAGCTTTACAGGTTAAAGTTTAACCGGTCACGTCTTAGCCGCAATATGAAGCTATGCAGTGACCTTCACTGAACCTTGAGTGCCGCCCGTCATGCGATTGAGAGCTAGATGTGGGTATAGCAAGAAACTTTTCCGACTTTTCAAATAGCCGATTGATTGCTGAAACCTACTGGCAGGCAGTGCAAGTCCGGTCATTGCGCTGATCTTGGGAGAACTATGTCCAGCAGTCGACGTCTATCAGCCAAGATTATGTTCTTATATTGTTATTTATTAACCTATTTAAACGTTGTTTCAAAACAGAACAGAATATAAAAAATAGAAAGACACAATATTGTGATCTACATTGTAGGTATCTCAAAGTGTGTGTACACAGCATGATTTATACGAGTTACCTACAAGGTGAAAAGAAATTATACCTTAGATTTTTCAAGATTCACTGTTACTTATAACTATAACAGACTCTACAAATCGGTAAGATCTACTCTAGGGCAAGATGGTGACCGAGAGTGCAATGGGTAGCCTTTTTTACCGACGAAACGAAAAACAACAGAGGAGGAAATTCTGCATATGTTGGGCTGAATGCATTTTTGGTATATTCGTCGATTTCTCCGTCAATTATGAAAATATTTATAAAAAAAATCGCTTTATACATACATATATTTATCTCGAAGTAGCCCCATAATTTTTTTATTCCCGAGGGATGAGTCGAAAAAAAATTATATACGTTGTAAAAAGCTAAGGAATTTTAAGTCATCTTTTCGTATTTACAAAACGATCAAATTATTAAAATATTTTTTCCGGCTTTTATAAATAAAGACCAAAAACATACTAGAACAATTCTACTGTAGAGCGTATCGATTGAGTTTGACTCTGCGAAGACATGCAGCTTGATCAATTCGAGGAATCAAGTTGTCATGCAAACTGACAGCTTGCAATTCAACCAGGAACCTAGGGGTAATACCTAATTGGCCTATTTCTGCTAAACTAATCCTTTCACTGTGACAATGATATCGTCAAAGAATCACACGTTTAGTACAAAAATGTGTCATTCTGTGAAGATACATATCTATTCAATCTCAGACGTATGATTACTGATTGATTATTGAAAAAATAACATTTATTATTATAACCTTTTATACAGGATGATTTTGAATTCGTTGGCATCCTTTTAAACCAAGAAAGACACCACTAATGATACCTAACGCATTGGAGCTAATATTACGCCAATTAAAAATATAATTTATAAAAAAATAGAAAATCTTATCATAGGTAAAGGCTATTATTTCAAGTAAATACAAAAAATAATAAAAACGAAATATTCAAAAAATCGCGAGATATGGCCGGCCCACTATGACAAAAAACCCACTTTTTTTTAATAACGCTATGTTCTTATCAATGCAGATTCGTGGACATCGATTAGTTCAATGTTTTAGAAGTTGATGCGACTTGCCTGCATATTCACTTACCAACACATATCAAAGTACAACAACATAAGAAAGAGAAATACTAACAAGATAGAATTACGATAGAACGCTGCAAAATAGAAGAGATCTCTGTTCTTTGTCTCAAAGCAATTATTATCCTACGTTTCTTTATACGCCAAGCAATTTTATGAAGTGTCGCTACAACCAGCAATGTTCCGTTTACCGTCATACAAAGTGGATAAACGAGTGAACTTGTTTTTACAAATGACGACTCAGCGCTACCGAGCTCTTACCCGTGGATCTACCAAGTAAATTGTCTAAAGGGCTACCTCCATGCACGAGAGTATCGACGACGATAGTAGTTTTGTCATCATGCTTATTTAATAATTTTTCGTTTATTAAGGAGCAACCAGTTTACAATATTCTAAGGTTTTGTTATTTTGCCCTCGCACTTACACGCACGGTTAATCCCTAAAAAAATGAATAATATCATCAAAGCTACAAAATCAATTGACCGACGCGTCAAAATCTTTGGGACTTCCTACGACTCTAGCGACATTAGCTCCACATACAGGGGACACATACAATACAATAAAATACAACTACGCTTTACTGCACATCAAACACAGAAAAAAAGTAAAAAACAAAGATACAATTGCACAGTGGGCGGCCTTATAGCTCAGAGCGATTTCTTCCAGACAACCTTTAAATGGACACGTAGCTATAGTATAGGTATAGACGGTGTCATATTATAGACTAATGTAGTACCTATATAAATAGACATGTTGAATGTTGTACATTGAAGTTTTTCTAATCCTGCTCAAAGACTAAAGTAGGTAACATACAATTCGTGGTTCCGTTGGTTCGAGCGTCCCTGTACAGAGGGAAAAGTCGGGGTTCAAGTCCGTCAAAAATTCCGTCCGGAAATTTTTCATCTTCAGCTGCGCTTTTAATACTGCTAAGCGAAGCTTTACCGCGTGGCCGGGGACAGCGTGCGCCGCAGTTGGCCAGCGGTTTGACACTCAACGAGAGTGTCGCCTATGGAGATAACGCCTTAAGAAAGAAGTTAGCGCCACCCGCGGCTACCAATCAACTTTTTGTCCACATTGCGACATCACGTCCAACGGCAGAGTAATGAAATGAACTGCATTCGGTGAAATGGCGAAAAGAAATCACGATTTTGTACTTTTTGTTTTTGTTTTCCTACTCATGATGACTATCACTACATAGAATAAAACAAAGTCGCTTCCTGCTGTCTGTCTGTTCCTATGTATGCTTAGATCTTTAAAACTACGCAACGGGTTTTGATGCTATTTTTAAATAGATAAAGTGAGTAAGGTTCATAAGCCAAAATTTAACACATAGATTTCCACGCGGGCGAAGCCGTGGAGCGCAGCTAGTAATAATAAAAGCGCTTTTTTTGTCAAGAGCCAGCTTAAGGACAACGCACAAACATCCTACTGGATGACCGCACAGCACAAAAATAAGCATTGTAATTATGTACTTAAACTTATAGATACTTATCCCTTTCACTTTACAGTGGCTTACAAGCTTCAAGCAAGTGACCGCAAACTTTTCTTCTCTTTACCGACTTCAGGAGAAATTTCCATGATCTTTTTTATGTTTCTATATCGATTTCACCGTCAATTAGTGATCGATTTTTAAAATACTTCCGTTATTGTATAGGTTATTCGCTCGAATTGGTCCCACAAAATGATACTGAAAAAACACGTAATTATTTGCCAATTCTTCATAGATTTTATGATTCTTTCTTTATTGTATAGAGGTACAGCGATTTTATTAGACCCTCGAGAAATCGATATGTGCGCCCTAAACCGTATCTAAAGCATCGTCAATTTTTCTCGTCTCTAGTATAAACACGTGATAAGTTTCAAATCACTCGTAGCAAATGGTTTCCATGGTAACGGACGTAAACAAGAAGTCTTTTCATTCGTTGTTTTATCCATGTGTCATTCAAGACTCATGCATGACATCAAATTAAATTAGAATCGAATTTTAACAAGATGTCGCCATGTGAAACGTTACCAACCCATTTTCGCTAACACATCATTGCAGGTACATTTCAGGTCTTATAACTAGAGTGGTGTGAAATGTATTCAACCCGCAAGCAGGTGTCATCATCATCATCATCATCATCAGCCTATAGCAGTCCACTGCTGGACATAGGCCTCCCCAATGAGCGCCATAGCGCCCTGTCTTCAGCTTGCCGCATCCAGCATCTACCTCTACCTAGTCATCCCACCTGGTCGGAGGGCATCCTACACTACGCTTACCGAGTTGTAGTCTCCACTCAAGAACACGTTTGCCCAACGGCCGTCGGTTCTTGGCGAGATATGGCCGGCCCACTGCCACTTCAGCTTGCTAATTCTTAGAGCTATATCGAGAACTTTGGTTCTCTGTCCGATGTATTCGTTCGCAAGCAGGTGTGCAAATATTAAATCGCAGTGATTCAAGATAATGAAAATAATCAAGGCAATAATGCTTTCCAGCTCTGCGACCACCTTTATTCGACAATCAAGAGATTGGTAATGGATCTTTAGATTTTATGTAAAGAATCTGAAGGCTACTTGAGATATTCTAATGGAGGATATTGGCTAATGGCTAATGGACGTTCCGAATATTGTTTCATTTATTGTCTTTTCAGTATTCAATTTATCTCTGACTAGCTGCTCCCCGCGGCTTCGCCCCCGTGGAAATCTATGTATCAAATGATAAAAAGTATCCTATGTTAGACTCCTGGTTCTAAGCTACCTCTCCATCAATTTTCAGCTAAATCGATTCAGCCGTTCTCGAGTTATAAGTGTTGTAACAAACACGACTTTCTTTTATATATATAGATTTATATATTTTGTACCTAGAACACTGTTATGTCAATAAATACCTAGAAACTTTAAGAAAATTTTGACATTTTCATAAAATAACGTTTGTTTCTATTCGATGATGATGATATACTATATCATCATTGACGTTAGTAAATACCCGCTTGTTAATTTGAAGGTAGCGCTTAGAAGTTCAAGGTAGAAAATTCTAAAGTAGGAACCAGCAGGAACCAAATTACATTTTTTTACAAGATTCGACTCAAAACAAATAAAACGATGGATAGATTGTATAAGGAATCAAGGGAATCATTCTCTAGGGCGTATCCATTAGCTACTTTTCAACTACTTGCAAAGATGATAGATCAAAATGTTTTTTTCTGAATAATTTCGAAACTTCACACACAAACATGACACGTTATACACGTTATTATTTTACTATGTTTTAAAAAAATATCGTTATTTTACGAATTAACACATTATTATTATTTAGAATATAATGTAGACCATAAGTCAGTCACACAATCATTTACATCATGAAACGTCTTGAAAAACCTTTAGTTACCTTTAGTCACACAATAATTTTTATTATGGTGACTTGTCTTGAAAAGTAAGTAAGTGCTTTTTTAGTTGAAAACAAAATAAGTACGATCAAAAAAGTTTTTAGCAGATTCTAGTAGCAACTTTTTGTAACTCACACACGAGTTACAAAAAGCTTCTCAGACTGGTACTATTTTAACAAAGCCCTTCATTTCTCAGAAGCAAAACTTTCCAGCTATAAAGCCAATAAAAGTAAAGTAAAGTAAAAAATCATTTATTTCTTTAGGCTTACAAAATAAGCACTTAGACAAGTCATATTTATACATTAAATTATTATCAAAAATAAAATATTTTACTGTTCACTTCAATTTTTTGTCCACTAGTGGAAGAAGTGAAAAAGAAACCACTCGAATCTAAACCTTTTTTGACCAGTTCAAGTTACTGATTGATCGATTTGTGGCGAGAATCGGAGACCAAGCCATTTTCGTAGACCAACTTGATTTTTCTGCTGAAGTTCTTGAGATTTTTTTTTTTTTGTGATCAGGGTTTTGAAAGAAAAATAGCGGTTATGATATTGCAAAAAATAACATTACGTGCATTACGCAGGTACATTAAAAATAATAACATACGTAATACGTAGATAATAATACCTATTAGCATGTTGCGTAATACCATGAGAGTTTAAAAATGTAATGTTGATTTTTTTTTAATTTATTATTAGACGACCAATGTGGCACGGCGGGCGAAAGTCTGCGAAAGTCCTCCTACGACGCAGGAGGTTGTTGGTTCGATTTCCATCTTGGGACAAATATTTATAAGACCTGCAAATATTTATTCCGGGTGTTCAGGGTATTTTTTATGTATAACAAAAAATATCTACCTAGTTATGTAGGTATTGTATTGTATTATGTATATCAGGCATCTAGGTAGTACCCATAACAAGCTCTGCTTAGCTTGGGGCTAGATAATGCTGTGTCAATTGTCCAATATTATTATTTATTAAAATCATTATCTTAGTAAAAATCGAAATCATTCTTTACAACAAATACAAGCAAGCGCCCAAAAGCCCAACGAGCCTTATTTTAAAGCCAATTAACAACTTTTCAAAGTTTTTGGACAGCTTCAAAACCTACAGCTAACCTCATCTGAAACATGTTTACTTTCTTAAAATGTGTAAACATATTCATTGCCTTGTTTCAAGTTTCAAATCAGCTCCCGACAAGACAGGCCCGTCCATAAAATTATGCATGAATCCACAGAGTAAACATTTATTCATGGTTGTTAGCTTTTTCTTGTCCTGATTCATTACAGGCAACCATCTGTCACTGTCAAAAACACGGAACGAGTGAACGAGTGAAAAAAAATTGGGCACAGCCAAGAGGGAGTGGTTTTACCACACATTTGCAAATAATTGGGTAAGGTAAATAGTGATATAGGGCACCACTGTTTTATTATGATAAATAGGTATTAATATTAGCCTACAAGTTTCTGCCAGCAACTTCGGAACCGTTGTTTCTATGGAAACGTCCTACCTTAACTAGGCTACTTTTTACCCCATAAATCAGTTCCCATGGGAAAGAAATAACCCTTAAAAGTTTCCACATGACCAACGCGTGCAAAGTCTTTTATAGATATATATGTAAATAGGTCGATCAATCTTATAAAGCTGGTTTTTATTCTTTTATTGGTAGGCATTTCGCCCGTTTTAGAACTTTGCTTTGCTGGGCACTGCATCGCTCAATATTTCCAATCAGCCCCGGTCAAGTTCAAACAACTTGGGCTATAAATAAATGAGCAATAAAGCTAGCCTAGAGATGCCTGCAGACGACAGACAGATAGGTTTATCGATAATTAAGTTACTCTATAAATCGAATAACGACTAAGAGATTCAGAAATACTATCTATTTATAGTTTTATTGACGACGATCGAATCGGTATGAATATTTTAAACTTTTTTGCTTGTGTGTATTAATTTTTATATCCCGCGACTGGAAACTGGATGTCAATAGAGAAAATGGAAGACCTTTGCCCTTCTATGGTGCCCTCTATGAGCTAATAATAAATAATGCCGGACAATGCACACAGCATTATCTAGCCCAAAGGTAAGCTGAGCTTGGTACTAGATGACTGATATCAGGGCACGCGGCAGCGTGACCAAGCCAAGTTCAAGCAAAGGAACGCGCCGAGTGTATCATTACACGAACCACTTGGTGCTACTTTTGACCCTTCTATAACTCAAAACCTCTTTAACGTAAACACATAAAACTACGTCTGTTTAATTATATCCATAAGGACATGTAGGAGCCCAAATTTCAGGAAGCTAGCTCAAACGGCTACAAAGATATGAAGGTCAAAAAGTCGTAAAAATTCACACTGACTGACTGATAGTCGGTCAGAGAAAGTCAAATATAACCTACTTTAAGATCTCACATTTTTTAATAACAGCAATTTTTATAGGTATCCAATAAAGCAAAGAAATTTAGTTTAATACTTGTTCATAATGTTATTTTGTTCCTATAAATACATATTTTGATGGTGCATAGAACTTGGGACTCATTTAGATATCTATTCTTTTTGCGGCGAAGCCCACAGCCAAGCATAATTTTTGTATTGAACTTGGCTCTCCTTTTTTACATTTATGTTTTGGTGGGATACATAATACAATACATATATTAGTAACTGTCTCATGCTAATATTTATTATATAAGTACAATATGTATAGGTACTGTTAGTGTACCTTTAATACATAAATACATTTAAAAAAACTTTGTTTCTACGTCAGACATAGATCGATTGGTACAACCTACCTTCCTAAAGGGGAAAGCTAAAGGGTAATCTATTTTCATCTTATGGAGATCCAAATGGCAGCCCGTTCCCTTCCTTACCGTTCTATTCCTTGTTATTTTTAACCCTTTGAGGTAAAGGGTAGAGATAATCTGATTACCTTAACAGCTCCGACTAAGGTTTAGCGAACATTGTATGCTAAGGTACTTAAAGGAATGTCTTTATTATTTTAAGAGAATGGGCAAAGATTTTGCGGATATTGTCTTGAATGTTTTGAAAGTCTACAGAGTACGACGACCTCAGTGGCGCGGTGGGTGATTGTCCGCCTGCGACACAGGAGGTTGCGGGTTCGATGTTCCTAGGGACAATTGTGTGTACGATCTGCTCTGGGTGTTCTGGTCGTTTTGTGTATGCATAAAAAATGACTATCTATGTAATGTATTGTATTATGTACATCAGTCATTTTTGGCGCATTATATTCCGCGTACTGAATGAGTCATCATCATCATCATCAACCTAATGTTGGTCCACTGCTGTACATAGGCCTTCCCCAATGAGCGCTATAGCACCCTGTCTTCAGCTTGACGCATCCAGCATCTACCTGCAGTCTTTCGCAGGTCGTCATCCCACCGTCGGAGGGCGTCCATTAGTCATTAACGGCATAAATTGAAAAGACAATCGTGGAATAGCTTCTTTTCTACGTTAGTCAGAATGTTTTCCGACATGTTGCAAATGTCAAAGGAAAGTAATCATTCGCACGCCACTAACATCCGTTCATTTCTTCACATTCACACACAGTCTACACAACCGACACATGATAAAAACTCGATATTGTGAAACATATCCTTTGTGAACATGCGAACAGTAATCTAGAGGACGCATCACACCCGGGGGATATTACGATTTTTTCATTTTTTGTAACGGAATTTCATTTTTGCGGTTCTAATGTGTTTTGTGATCTTGCTTCATTGATTTTATCATTATACGTTTTTGCCAGGCCCTTAGGATTCCGTATCCAAAGGGTAAAACGGGACCCTATTACTAAGACTCCGCTGTCCGTCCGTCTGTCTGTCTGTCCCCAGGCTATGTCTCATGAACAGTTAGATATAGTTAGACAGTTGAAATATTCACAGATGATGTATTTCTACCTATATTTGTTTTCTTTTGGTGGCTTGGGTTTCACGGCGGCCATGATAGGCCTATTGTGATCGTCACTAATACGTTCAGTCCCGAAGCCGTAGCGTTCATAGTTCGCCACTAACCCTTGCAGCTAAGAACTGTAGGATATTCATCGGGGTGGTGTACCTATCTTAAAAAAGCAGCAAGTGACGCTGCGCAGAAACCCAATAGGTCCTGTCTCAGTATAATGTTGCTCTACTTCGCCACAAGCAGAATAAGCTAGGTCAATAGTAAAAAACCCAATCTGTAAACAAGATCGCCAATAATGTATCAAACCGTGGCAAACAACATTCCTCTGTCCTTAACCATGTATAAGACATATAAAAGATGAACATACTAGTGGTTTCTTTTTTACTTCTTCTACTAGTGGACAAAAAATTGAAGTGAACAGTAAAAATAATTTATTTGATAATAATTTATAGTATAAAATATGACTTGTCTAAGTGCTTATTTTGTAAGCTTAAAGAATAAATGACTTTCTAATTTAATAACTTTGACTTTGACTTCGATACTCCCAACGTATCACATCATTCGACGACCGATGTGGCGCGGTGGGCGAAGGTCCGCCTGCGACGCAGGAGGTTGCGGGTTCGATTCCCGCCTCGGAACAATTGTGTGTACGATCTGCAGATATTTGTTCCGGGTGTTCTGGTCGTTTTCTATGTATAATAAAAAATATCTATCTATGTAATATATTGTATTATGTATATCAGTTATCTAGTACCCATAACACAAGCTCTGCTTACCATGGGGCTAGATAATGCTGTGTGAATTGTCCAGCAATATTATTAAATTAAATCATTATTTTCACGTTTTTACCCGCAGTTTTCCGCGAAACTATCTCGAAAGAGCCAAACACCTCCAAGCTCGGTCGGCGTGAAATCAATAAGCAAATGTGGGTGCTCTGTTTGCCAATTAAAGCTGGCAAATATTTATATCAGTCACGTGGCAAAGGCGTCATGTGTAAGGCAGAATTTGGGGGTGTGTTAGGTGTCCCAGATTTGCACGATAGTTGGGGAGTTTTACTTTTTGGGTTAGTTTCTTTGGATAGGGTAGGACATCAATCATCATCATTAGCCTATAGTAGTCCACTGCTGGACGTAGGCCTCCCCTAATGAGCACCATTTAGCGCCCTGTATTCAGCATGCCGCATCCAGCATCTACCTGCAGTTCTTCGCAGGTCATCCCACCTGGCTGGAGGGCGTCCTACACTATATATACGTTTGTCGAGTCGCGGTCTTCACTCAAGAATACGTATAGGTAGAGTAGGTACATTTTTAAAAACGTAACGCGTCTATTTTTTTAAATTTTATTCGCTTGTTTACACATTCACTGCCCAGTCACTGCCCGGTGCGACTCGCAGAGGCGTGCCGCCGCGCCGCGCCGCTCCCGAGAGGACGACCTACGCACGTCGTCGTTAGGTCATGAAAAATTCGTACTTAGATATCTAAACAATCGGTTAGCAAGCGGGGCCAAAATCGCAATGAATGGCTCTTGAAAACTCTATATACATTCCTACAGTATGAATTCGTACTAATTACATAATATAGATAAAAACCATTAAGTAGTTTAATATCGATATCGTAGTGGCTTATATTAATCCAGTTAAACCATGCCGTTTAAACCGGCTACATTTATAGCTAAAAGCTAATAGGCTTTATCACGATGAGATAAGGTTGGTTTTCGGTCGGTTCGGCAGAAATTAGTTTCGGAACTATAATCAGGTTTACTAACCATATTCAATTAGCGACGCAACAGTCCCGTGAAAATGCTACATGAGACGAGGATGTACAGAGTTACGAAGAGACAGGTGATTATTAGGGGAGGCTTATGTCCAGCAGTGGACTAAAATAGGCTGATGATAAGGTGCACAGGTAAAGTCAGACGGTGACGGAAAAACAATTGATCCTTGAAACACTTGCTTGATTACTCACGTCGCTGTCCCACCGCTGGGCACTCTGTGTACGACTACACGGTGACGACCTCTGTAGCGCGGTAGGCGAAGCTCGCAACGCAGGAGGTTGCGAGTTCGATTCCTGCCTCGGGAATAATTTTGTGTACGATCTGCAGATTATTTGTTCAGGTAGTTGTATTATATGTATAATAAAAAATATATATCTATGAAGGTAATGTGTTGTATTAAGTATAACAGTCATCTAGTACCGATAACAGGTAACAAAACATAATATCAACGATTCTTGGCTATAAGTAGATATAATTCGAAAAGAAAGACAATCATTTCATAGTCTGAAATACCTACTTTATTCCAAAATGACTCCCTAACAGAAGATCTAGCCGTCCCAACTGAGTAATAGTTATGGTTCAGCCCCTAATCCAATCTCGAAATCTCATCCATCTCCCCCTGACGAGCGAACTAATACGAGCTTCATAAAAACTGACCCCAAATCTCCACACCTCATTAAAGGCGCGCGAACTCGTATCCATTTTGTAGATGACATCCTACCGTAATGAAATCTTCAGATACTGGCGAGATACAAAAAGAAACTCTATACCATATCTAGTTAGACTGTCACTCCTTTGTCAGCCTCAATTTCAGAGCAGACCACTGGGATATGTGTAGCGGCCAGTTTATGGAAAACCCTCGGGCTTCGTGCATTCGCATCGCTGGTTCATTCAATTGTAAGGACGAGGGGATGGTGGCAGGTCACGGTAAGTTGGTGGTGAGACCGCAGACCGGCCTGTCTAAACAGACGCCGTTTCGCAACACGTTAACTATTTTTTACGTTCCAGTTTTTGAGATATGCGTGAAAATTTGCAATGTTTGGAAAATAGACAATACTTTCATGCGGGAATTGTTTGTATTATTTTTTATCGCCGTCATGCGCAATGACAAAAACAGACCCCTCAAGTGTTACCATGTTCATTTTGTCTGTCTGTTCGTTGTTTGTACGGCCATTTTCCTAACTTTTATGATCAGTTCCAAACAGTTTTTAGGAGACATTTTTTCACGACGACAAAGTCAATTCGTGACATATTCATTTTAGCCATCTAGTACCCATAACACAAGCTCTGCTTAACTTGGGGCTAGATAATGCTGTGGATTGTCCAGTATTATTTATTTACTAATTATAATAATGAAAAGCTCAAAAACATTGAATTATGCTATTATTCTATTAATTTTCGATTTTTCATAAATCGAGGTCATGGCTCCTTTCACCAATTTTCTCTGACTCTCATAATTCCGGACTTGGCTATCCAGTACCATCTCAAAAGACCACCCTGTAGATTTACTAGGCTAACTAACTCCAATAAACATGAATTCTAAAATGTTCGTACCTGTCCTTCGCCCTGTATCGAATATTCGTAAATCAACAAAATGATTTTGTTCTCAAGGAATAATAAGCAAGTTCCCAGTGTACTTTCCTAAGCGGTGCCCAAGTATTTCTAATATCTAAGTTGAGAAGCTTCGGCCAAAGTTGCCGCGTAGGGTGGATTCGACCAAAGTAGTATAAATCTTATCCTGAGATTAAAATCGTAAATTACTCAGAGTTTCTAAACTTTGTATTTTACCAAATCTTAGAAGTTTTATCAAAACATGTGTTATGTAAGGTCGCAAGTAAATAAATTAATTTTATGAATCAACCTGCCAAGAATGTATATTTTTACATAATTTATTATTTTATTCCACGAATAACTGTCTAATCAGTGTCTAAGTAGGACTTTTAGAATAGTTAAATAATCGTGTCATCATCATACTATAATAATCCACTGCTGGGCAATGGCCTACCCTTACCTTCTTAATACATATAATACTAAAATACCTTCCATAGCGCTCTGTTAGCGCTCTGTCTGCTTGCCGTATGCAGCATCTGCCTGCAGTCTTTCGCAGGTCGTCATCTCACCTGTCCCGTTGTCCTTGATCACGTTTGCCGAGTCGCGGTATCCACTCAAGAACACGTTTACCCCAGCGGTTATCGGTTCTTCGTGATATATGGCCGGCTCACTGCCACTATATTAATATTCCTTTATCTACCTATTATTATCGATGCAATGAATTTAATGTGAAATAAGAAGTCCAAAGAGTAAAATTAAACTAGGGTTAACTGTTACTGTCGTTGTTAGCTACGGGGGTCATCGGGTGCGTCTTCAATGATGTAGATGTATTAAACTTGAGAAAAAACGTATATTCCTATATCTAGGTTACAGAGATGTGCTTTGTGTCGCAGTCGAAAGAATACAAAATAAAATATGGCGGATAGGCCGCATTCTCGAATCTGCTTGAGCGCGTCGAGCTTCTTCAGCCTACCGCTAGATGGCGTCATAACTTCGTTGAGTTGAATTTCGTGTATAACAGCGCGAACATACCGCCCGCCTTGGAAGCACCGGCTTCCAACGTTGGGATAGTCATGAATCACTGGCTGCTGCTGCTGTCTGCTGGATCTAGTGGCAGAGGGCAGATTTTGGAGAACGCCCTTCGTATTGTTCCAGTTGCCGTTCGTATCTCGGCAACTCGTGAGACACCGTCTGTGCCCGGAAACACCTTCGTGACGCGCCCCAGGCGCCATTTCATCGGAGGCAGGTTGTCTTCTTTAATTAGGACCAAGCTCTCTAAGCTTATGTCCTTCTGGTTGGACTTCCACTTCGTTCTCTGTTGAAGCTCTGAAATGTATTCCCTTGACCACCGCTTCCAGAAGTGCTGTCGTAGTTGCTCAATTCGATGATACCGGTTCAGCCTTGACATTGGGACATCCGTGAGGTCATCGTGTGCAGCTGGAGCAGTCAAAGGTCGGCCAATGAGGAAGTGACCAGGAGTCAATGGAGTGAAGTCGTCGGGATCTGGAGATAGAGGGGACATAGGGCGGGAATTGAGGACAGATTCTATTTGTGCTAAAACCGTACTCAATTCCTCATAAGTAAGTTTCGCGTTACCTACTACACGACGTAAATGATATTTACAAGACCTTATCCCACTCTCCCACAGGCCTCCAAAATGGGGTGAATATGGTGGAATAAAATTGAATTTAATTCCATCGTTAGCTGTGTAATCTATGATTTGTTTAGAATTTGTATCTAAAAAAGTATAGAATTCTTTTTCAGCTCCTACAAAATTTGTTCCGTTATCAGAATAAATAGAATCAGGTTTACCTCTTCTACTAATGAAACGTTTAAGTGCTAAAATAAAGTCATCAGTGGATAGACTGGAAACAAGTTCAAGATGTACCGCACGAGTTAGAAAACAGACGAACAGACATACATACGTTTTGCTAAGACGTGCTCCTCTGCCCCTTTTGTTAAGGACATAGAAAGTTCCTCCTAGATCCATACCTGTCCGACCAAAAGGAAATCCAGAATCCAATCGCGTAGAAGGTAAATTGCCCATTCTAGGCTGTAAAGTTTTACCTTTTACTCGCGCACAAGTAACACATTCACGCACAATTTTACGAACTAAGTTCCTAGCACCGACCGGCCACCAACATTCACGTAATGTTGACAAGAGTAGCTGCGGGCCACTATGAAGCAAACGTCTATGTTCGTATTGCACTATTAGCACTGTCAAATAATGTTTACTGCACAATAATAAGGGAGTTTCCTAGCCTACCACCGACTCTAATTAATTTATTTTCGTCTAAAAATATATTTAGACCAGAAATACGATTCGTATGTTTGCTATTTGTTTGTATAGGTATGTTATTAAGCAAACTACTGTACGCGTCCGGAAAGGAATGCATCTGAGCTAGCCTAACTAGCATCATTTGCGATGCATTGAGCTCGGTTACTGATAAGAAACCGGTTTCACGCTCCTCGCGCCTCGAGCGTATATTTGAAATGAATCGTAGTACATACGCACCTATACGCTTGAGTTTTATGAATGATGAGTATTTATTGAATTGTATAATGTCACTTGGACAGGAATTACATGTTAAATTAATAGATTGCAATTTTAATTCGGGAAGTTCGTTAAGATTAAATGATTCACTGTGTAATTTATTATTCGAAAAAATATGATTATTATTTTGTAAATAAGATGGACCGTTCCACCACAACGTATTATCGATTAAAGAATCAAGCGGCATACCTCGGGACAATAAATCGGCCGGGTTGTCTTTGCTACGAACATGTAGCCAGTCTGCGTCATTTGTTAACTCATTAATTTCTGAAACACGATTTTGTACAAATGTTTTTAACAAATGCGGAGACATGCGTAGCCAACCAATTACAATAGTTGAGTCTGTCCAAAAATATACACGAGTAAAAGTTAACCGTAATGAATCAACTATCTTTTTATAAAGCCTCGCTCCAACTAGAGCACTGGATAGTTCCAATTTTGGAATACTGAGCGATTTTAGTGGCGCAACTTTGCTTTTTGCGCACAACAACCTAACGGTAACCTGAAAATTATCACTATACGATCGTATATATGCGCAGCCGCCGTATGCGTTTTGAGAAGCATCTGTGAAAATATGAAGTTCCGTAAATTGAGCTTTATCGTCTATTGCGTGACGAGGTATGCGTAATTTATGTAAGCAACCTAACGTACTGATAAAGTTGTTCCATGTCAGCGCGAGGTCTTCCGAAACCATGGAATCCCAACCTATCTTATCGAGCCATAATTGTTGAATTAACATTTTTGCTATTATGACTACAGGAGAGAGTAGGCCTAGCGGGTCGTAAATCTGCGAAATTACCGATAACATAACTCGTTTTGTCATCTTCACATTTTTTGTATCGCAATCTATTTTTGTAGTGAAATGCAAGTAATCTTGAACGTTTTGCCAACCTATACCTAGCGTTTTGTTTTGTGTATGTTCACCGACAAAGGTATGAGCGTAAGATTCGTTAGTTACGTCAGCGTTGAATGTCCATTTACGTAGTGGAAAGCACCCTGACTGTAGGACTTGCGACGTCTTCTCGCATATAGCTAGCAGCTCGTTATAGTCATCGTGACCTGTACAAAGATCATCAACGAAGAAATCCTGACTAATGACCCTAGCTATGACGTCATCGCTACATTCCAACGCTAACTGACGTATACAACGCATGCTAAGATACGGCGCTGACGCAGTGCCGTAGCTTACTGTGTTTAAGGACCAGATACCTAAAGGGTCTGATGGTGTATCTCTCCACAGCAAAAGCTGGAGAGATCTTTGATCTGGCTGTACTAAAACTTGTCTAAACATTTTCTCAACGTCAGCGCAAGCTACGTACTTATACTGCCTAAAGCGTAACAGTATTGAAAAGATATCATTTTGTAGTGCTGGACCTGGATACTGTATATCGTTAAGCGATTTATTCGAAGTTGTCACAGCACTACCATCGAAAACAACGCGTAATTTAGTAGTAGAACTACTTTCCCTAAATACACCGTGATGCGGTAGGAAATAATTTGGTTCATCGACTTTGTCGATCCGACTCATATGGCCTAAAGCCGCGTACTCACTCATAAAGTCGGAGTACATTCGTTTATAGTCGGGTAAACGCTCTAATTTACGTTCTAACGACAAAAATCTATTTTTAGCTGAATTATATGAATCACCCAATGCTTCAGGTGATTCTTTCAGCGGGATGCGGACTGAGAATCTACCTCCTGATTCGCGTTTAGTTGTAGTTTTAAATAACTCCTCACAAAATTGCTCATCTTTTGAAAGAACGTTATCTACCTGCGGTACATTCTCTAACTCCCAGAAACGTTTAAGTTGTTCGTCTAAACCTAAGCCTAAGGTTTGATTGAAGTTGCAGTGAACTTTAGAATGGCTATCTAAGTTCTTAGAAACGTATAAAGGACCCGAAAGTAACCATCCTAGCTTCGAATTCTGAAGGAATGGTCCGTTTACCAATCGGATTCTAGTGCCGTCAAGTATTTCCCAAAACAAATCCGCACCTATCAATAAATCGATTTCCGAGGGGATATTGTAGGTAGGATCGGCTAGGTATACATTTTCCGGTATTCGTATAAGCTCGGTATCAATGCTTGTCGTGGGTAAACTGTTTGTTATACGCTGCAAGACAAAGCATTTAACCTTTGCACTGTAATCGTTTATTTTTGAACGCATAAAGAATTCGCATGAATGATTTGATTGTGTCACTGATTGCGCAACACCTGAAATCTGTATTGTGGACTGTAATAGAGGTGCATTGATTCGCTTTTGTAATTTATCTGAAATAAAGCAGTGTTGAGAACCATTGTCCAGAAGGGCTCTGGCTGTATGGAAACGATTATTACTATCTGCTACCTCAACTAAAGCCGTGCATAACAATACCGGTTGCAGTACATGTTGTGTTGAACTATCGCCGCCGTTGCGAGCGTATTTGCCTACACTATTGTGATATGTACCTACACTACCTACTGATAAGGAGTGCAACGCGGTCGATGGAGCGGTCTGAGACGAACTCTCAGCTGCTGACTCCTTGTTACCCGACTGTAGGTGCAAAAGTGAGTTATGTTTGTTTTGACATTGTTTGCATGGACCAAAAATACAATCGGAAAGTGAATGACCTGCACGCAAACAATTTCTACATAACTGCTTATTCTCAACTACCTTTAACCTATCCTTGATAGACATATTCAAGAATTTGAAACACGTATAAATCGCATGATCGCCGTTACATAATTGACAAGTAAAGCCTTTACGTTTAGGCTTACTTTTAGCTCCCGATTCGCTAGTTGACACATAGCTATGTGCAGACGCATTGTTATTTCTTGAATTAACCTTTGATTCATTTTGCGACTTTTGTAGCGGCTTATTTTGACTTGAGCTAATTGAATCTAACATGTCTGCTTTTTTCTTTAGAAATGAAAGAATATCGTCTAGTTTCAACCTTCTATCTGAACTGGCATGAATAGAACCTTTTTCTATTTCCCACTCTCGCTCAGTAGACGCATCTAACTTTGACTGTACTAGGTAAATAATAATAGTATCCCAGCTACTAGTAGGTTCGCCTAGCGAAGTAAGTGAGCGAATGTTTCGCAAAACGGTATCTATTAGCTTCCTAATCTGTGAAGATGATTCCTGTTTCAAAGACGACATTTGAAACAAAGCTTTCATGTGATTCTGAACTAAAAGCCTAGTATTGTGAAACCTATTTTCCAATAACTCCCATGCGTGAACGTAGTTCCTAGGCGTGAATTCGAAAGAACTTATAACTTCTAAGGCGGTACCAGAAAGTGAAGAACGCAAGTAATGGAACTTCTGGACTTCGTCTAGATCGGGACAGTTATGGATCATGGTAACGTATGCATGTTTGAACTCAAGCCAATCATCAAAGGGGTTCGAACATTTTTGTATGGAGCCTGGCATACCTACTCGTCCGCCATTTTGAAAAAAACGTGATTCGGCGGCCAGTGATGAAATGCATGTCAATCGACAGAGTAAATGATTACAAACAAAAAGTGTTCTATGATCAAATCTCCTAAGTGATACGGTTTTCGAGATATTTGAGTCAGAAAAAAAGAAAAAAAAAGTTATACGATTCGCTGCTTTTTTGAGTAATTTATATAATACTCCATCATTGCAACAACTTAAACAACCCAAAAGGGCTTTAGCAATGGTGCTAAGCAAACTGCACACAGGCGACTCTAACGACAGGTTGTCCTCTTTATTTCGGCTAAGCCCCGTACACTTTGGTCGTGTAATGAAAAAGGTGCGAACTCATTTATTGAATGAATTTGTTCCACTGCATCTGGGTCTTTCGCGTAATAGAGAAACTGAAGAATATCGGGAAGAATTACGTCAAAGAATTTTGTCTATACCGAATTTTTTATATGGAAGTCCTGAACAACCAAACCGCGTCATTTCTATTTGCGACGGAACTTATATATACGTTCAAAAAAGTTCTAATTATTTCTTTGAAAAAAAGACCTTCATAAATATCGGAATTTGTTGAAGATGTTTTTGATTGTGGCACCAGATGGATACGTCATAGAAGCATTTGGTCCTTATGGGGCCGATAATCTATTTATCGATATATATATATATAATATGATCGCGGTTTTCGGGACGTTATTGGAGCACTGGAAGCGTCAGGATATCGTGCTTTTATGCCCAAAACGAAAAGTAGACATGAGAGGCAACTGACTACCCAAGATGCCAATGAATCACGCAAGGTCACAATATATATATATGCCGGTGGGTAGTCGAGACGGTTAATGGGCACATTAAAATCAGTTTCGCCAATTAAGAAATCAATATCCAAATGTAGCTGCAAGAAAAATGTACGAAGATTTTCGTATTGCATGCGCTTTACTCAATGCTTTTGGTGCTCGAAACAACGATCACAACTTAGTGAAAGAAATTATGAACCAAATTAATTTAAAACAGAACGCCCCCAACACCTTAAGCGAAATAGTGATACAAAATAATTTAAATCACCACAGGGTTGATTTCCAAACAATGGAAGCAAATGTCGGGCTAGAAGATTTCCCTGTCTTAACCAAAGACGATCTTATAATAATGGCTTTAGGAACTTATCAAATCGCTCAAGCCAGGAGTTATTATGGCGAGCATATAAAAACAAATGATGCATATGTAGTGCAAGTATGTAGAGGAAATGATGCCAATCTGTTTCCAGATGACTCGTGGCTATTACGTGCCAAAATTCAATCGCGTTATTCGTGAAACCGTACGTATTTTGTGTGTATATTTTAATAAATAACCTCATGGAGGGCAGCAAAAAAGTCGCGTGATGGTATTGCTCGTGCATAGTGGGGAAAAGAACCCTGGGCTGTTGTTCTCATATCTATGTATATATATATGTGTGTAATATAGTTCACGGCATGGGCTCGACACCAGGAAACACTGCCTTCGTCACCAGCGGCATTTTTAGATTCAATAATTGTCAGACATGATATAGAGAATGAAGCGAATGACGAATTTTAAAACAAAAAAAGCCGCTGGTGGCAAACCAATCGTTGTAGATATCAATTTAAATTATGTACATACCTACTGCTATAATAATAAAAATGTGTTCAAGAAAAAGGTTGGATTTTATATTTGCCATACCCTACCTACCTATTAAATAAACATCATGTTAGAACATAGCTCAGGAACAGATTTTTTCTATAGTTTTTAGACCCAAATATCTCAGAAACCGTATCACTTAGGAGATTTAATCATAGAACACTTTTTGTTTGTAATCATTTACTCTGTCGATTGACATGCGTTTCATCACTGGCCGCCGAATCACGTTTTTTTCAAAATGGCGGACGAGTAGGTATGCCAACGATGTTCGATGCTCTTTCCCACTGAAGGTAGGTAATTTTATTTCTGGTAACGACCGGAAACCGCTATTTTTCGCAATATTCGTACAATTGTTTCCAGTTTCTACACTTTCGACTAAACTTTCAGCTATTGCTAAAGCATGAAAATATGAAGATTCAAACGTTTGAACATATTCATTGTTAGAATCGGCATCTGATTCAGAACTCAAAAAATCTACTTTACTTTGAAGTTCATTGAACTGTTTGAATTGATCTTGACATGCCTGCATTCTAAACTTTATTTCTTTTGCTTGTAGTTTAGAGGGACATGTATCTTTAAATGATTCTAGGTAATTCTGAAACTGAGTCAACCTACATTTAAGGTTACCACGTTGTCGTCTGAGTATAGAAAGTTCATCGTCAGAACGCTTATTCGGAGAAACTTGCGGTTTATTACTAGGAACACCTAATCTATTATCTTCATTACCCATTATGAAGGCCTATGTAAAGAATAAGATAAGGTACTCACGTTTTTAACTGCGCGGGAAATGTTACGGCCACGCGACACTTGGTATCTTTCTGTAATGCACAAACGACACAATTTTAGCACAAATGGGAACGTATGGAAGAAGTGGACGGGATCAATGACCTGACCGTTGTCTGGGGTGCTGGTTTCTTGTGATGTCTCGGGATGATGTCTTCGAACTTCTCACGAGCAGGCTGGAGATGGATTCTTCTCCCAGCAATCAATTCCGGTTCGTAGGGCCAATATGTTAGCTACGGGGGTCATCGGGTGCGTCTTCAATGATGTAGATGTATTAAACTTGAGAAAAAACGTATATTCCTATATCTAGGTTACAGAGATGTGCTTTGTGTCGCAGTCGAAAGAATACAAAATAAAATATGGCGGATAGGCCGCATTCTCGAATCTGCTTGAGCGCGTCGAGCTTCTTCAGCCTACCGCTAGATGGCGTCATAACTTCGTTGAGTTGAATTTCGTGTATAACAGCGCGAACAGTCGTATTTGGTGTAATCCACCCTTAGTGACGTCAACTAAGTATCGGTTGTATAAAATTGTGCTGATTGGTCCAATTCATTTGTAGGAGCGATTTAGAATTAAAGTGACCAAAGAACTAATGGCATTATTTCTTTGGTCATAAGTGATCAACACGACGACCGGTGTGGCGCGGCGGGCGAAGATCAGTCTGCGACGCAGGATATAGATAGATATATAGTTAAAATAAAGTCTATATTTGCAACTTCAAACACCCACATACAAAAAACAACAATTATAGAGTACACAAACCATAATAAAAACTAAAAATAATTAATCACAGTTCATTTAAAAAACCCACGATGGTAATTATACCATCGTATGTATCTGTTATATCAATTACCCTAATTTGATAATTCAAATTAGGGTAAAATGTCTGAATGTGCTACATACAGTACATCAAAAAGGCCTTCCGGGTGGTTGCGTGTTCGATTCCCGCCTTAGGACAAACGTTTGTACGATCTGCAAATATTTGTTCCAGGTGTTCTGTTTATTTACTATGTATATTAATAACCAATCAATCTATCTATGTATTAAGTATATCAGTCATCAAGTATCCATAATACAAACTCGGCTTAAAGCATTACATTATATATTTATTTGAAGTAATTGATCAATATTATTTAAGGTTATGGAATAAAATGCTGTTTTATTATTTATTTACAACCACGACCTGGTCTGCTGGGAGTGAACCTCTGAAAATAATCATAATATCATTAATTATATTATTCAACCTGATCTTATAACTTGCGCGAGCCACAGTTTTAATACTATTGTGACTCAGAAACCGCAGCCGCAGCCTCTAAAGCGATTCCATTTCGATGAACCAGCGGTTTGCTCCGCGGCACAAAGAAACTTCTCCGCTAGCTAGATACAATATTCATGAAACAAAATACTTTTGACTGCCATAAACTCTTGCATTTTTGCAACAAGCTTTTGTTGTAGAATCTACTTTTCAATTAAATAGAAACTTTAAGCTGAACATTTTTCTTTGAATGAATGAATGAACACTTCATTGTATTTGTTCCTCCTGCCTAATTATAGTGGACTGTATCTTGCTTGGGTAGGGTGCGGGCGAGAAATGAAAGAACTTCTTTACAACTTGAAAGGGCGCGGCAGAGGTACAAAGCTTCGATCCGTTACTTGTGAGAACGCGTGGCCGACTGACTGTACAAAGCTTCGGTCCGTTACTTGAGAACACGTGGCCGACCGAAGGTACAAGCTTCGGTCCGTTACTTGAACACGTGTTCGACAAATGTGTCGGTTTACAAATACTTCTTTGTCCCGCGCCGTTATGCACATTGAGCAAATTTTATTCATAAAGTGGTATACATACATAGCTATTGTTTCTTAATTTGTCTATCTTATACAAAGCTATAGGTTATAATACTATCTTAATACTATGTCGTGCACAGTATTGAAAACTATAAAATAACATATTATATCTAAATATTACACATTAAAAGGATTATTTAATATTAATAGTTTTTCTTATTGTTTAATTGTAGGTAAGTATTTATAATTTTTAATGATACTTGTAATTAACTAGTGTAATTGGTTATAATATAATCGTGCTAGTTAATAAGTAAATAAATAAATAATAAAAAATTGTTTTTACATTGCCCGGATTGATCCACAGCGTCAATGGCCAAAAGGAATGGAAAAAGACGCTTCTGCTCAATACATAGTATACTATATATACATTATAGTACTAAGGATTTCAAAGCATCCAAAGAGCTGATTAGATGAGGTAGATAGCAGAGTTCTAGAGCTTAAACAATTACTCCTCACGTGGAATTTCCTTCAGCATCGCGCGGAAACCACGAAGCGAGCAATTTCCGTTACTGTCGCAATTTTGATTATTGCTTCAAACAGGCACGTTGCATTGGTTGTTCTACTATGAAATGCTCTAAAGCCCTGATATACTACTACTAAACTACCCTGGAGCCAAGTTCTGCTAACTAATTACTTTACTTTAAATAATCAATACCTACATAATGAAATAATGAAAATATCCTAAGACTAAAGAATAACAAAATAGTCATCATCAGCCTATAGCAGTCTACTGCTGGACATAGGCCTCCCCCAATGAGCGCCATAACGCCCAACATACTTACTACACTACGATCCCCAAACATCGCATGCCCAGCATGGGGATTATGGGCATTCCCCCCATATGATTAGACACGCCAAAAAGTGGCCCCCAGTTCCCGGCCGCCTCGCTATTCCTGGCCATGGCAGCAGCCGCGGTAACTGCGGAGCTGGGGGTGCTAAGAATCCCCGGGCTACACTAGGCTGCCACTCAATAAAAACAAAATAGTACACTACTTAAATTCTGCTATGCCTGGACTAGGTGAAAACCTGTTTACTATGACTTACTATGACAGTGTTGACGTTGACGTTACAGAGTTGGCTATATGTAGGTGAAAGGAGCTATAGACAATACGTGAGGTGCTATTTGCACTGAGAGATTGATAAAATGTTTTCAACCTTGATACTGGGCACGCGTCCCTCCATCTGTAATTTCTTTCAACATCATCAGTCATGTTAGTCCACGGCTGGGCATAGGTAGTTTCTTTAATCAGAGGTAAAATGGCAAAATCTGTAATTATGAGGCGAACATAACAGCTTCACCATAACCTCAGTGGCGCGGTGGGCGAAAGTCCGCCTGCGACGCAGGAGGTTGCGGGTTCGATTCCCGCCTCGGAACAATTGTGTGTACGATCTGCAGATATTAATTCCGAGTGTTTTGGTTATCTAAGTATAATAAAAAATACCTATGTATCTATGTAATGTATTACCTAAGTATATCAGTCATCTAGTACCCCTATCATAAGCTCTACTTAGTTTGGCACTAGATGATGCTGTGTGGATTGTCCAGCAATATTTATATTTATGTATAAATCTGTGTACTATTTCAAAGTAGGCCCTCGAAAGCAATAGCGCCCTGATCGAGTCGGAAGCCGTCGCGGCCTCCGTCGGATCGACCTGTTGATTGCCCTCTAAGTGCGCCTCGAGTCTTGAGATGCCTTAATCACTTCTTCAAATGGCGTGTAGACGGGAGGGCAAATACATACAAGAAATTATCTAGAAATAGAAACGGTATTATGGTGGTTTTTGGTAGCACTTTTTTTGTTTTGTTCCTAAACGTTCGACGACCCCTGTGGCGCGGTGGGCGAAGGTCCCGCCTCGGGACAATTGTGTGTACGATCTGCAGATATTTTTTACGGGCTACATTTATTCGTAGGTTACGGGTGTTCATCTTTGGCGTATAATAAAGAATATATTATCTATGTAATGTATTAAATCAGTCATCTACGTATGTAGTAATCATAACACAAGCTCTGCTTAGCTAGGCGATGCTGTGTGGATTGTCCAGCAATATTTATTTATATAAAAGCAATTGTCGATACTAAGAAGTATTTTTAATGGAGCCGGACTTACAGCATACTCCGGACACTCGCCCATTTCTCTTTAGAAAGTCACGTTTATAGGCGCTTATGCGCAACTAAAAATATTGAATGTGAATATTTTCTAAGTCGTTGCTTTTTGTGTTTATTATGTGGAAACTTCTAATCGGCTTTAAGTTAAATATTATATGTATCTAATGTTTATATTCTGTCTAGCTGTACGTTCTTCGTAGATTGTAAAAATAAAATAATAAATAAATAAACTGTGTGTCTAGGTTCTTCATGAATTCATCCCATGAGTGAGACAGTTGCGAAATAACTCAAATACATTTTATTTTTTATTTTCCTGTCACAAAAGTTAAAATGAAACCCTAAACCAGAGAATTCGAATTTGATTATTTCACAACTATAGTCTATAGTTAAGTCACTGTGCTTGTTGCGTGACTGCCTACCGCGCTAATTACTTTAATTTTTAACCTTATTATTGTTTAGAGAACTCTAGTGTCTAGATAAACCTATGTTAGGATTTAAGATACTATAAACAAAATATAACAAATTTGTATCAATAAATAAATAGATCTATCTGTAAATATACGCAGATTCTGTTGCTGAAAACTACGGTCTATTGGGATCATTACACCACGATGCAGGCCCAGCCTAGTGTGGGATTCACGTTTGTAACTTAATTCGCTCTACTTAAAACATCATCATCATCAGCCTGTCTTAGTCCACTGCTGGACTTTTGCCTCCCTCAATGAGCACCACAGAGCCCTGTCTTCAGCTTGACGCATCCAGCATCTACCTGCAGTCTTTCGCAGGTAGATGCTTCACCTGGTCGGAGGGCGTCCTACTCTATGTTTACCGAGTCGCTTACTTAAACCATACTTCATCAAATTAATGAATGTCTATGTCTGTATTAGTAACTAGTACGTGTTTCAGGTAGTTGTGAACGAGCGAAATATGTATGTACTCGTTTGTATAAGAGATATACAAACAAACAAACATACATACAGGTGAAGCTAATAAAAGCATGGTAAAAAATACTACAAAGCCAGAATCCAGCTTTGTACAAAAAGCACAAACTCTTTGCAAAAGTATTTTTCTTGCTGTGCATTTTTAAAAAACTTCACTTTGAAAAATTAAATGTTAAACTTTAGAAAAGGTATTAAATTAAGGCACCGACTCCGTTTTCCTTAATTAAGTTTGAGAACTGGCTCTAGATAGCGGAGATTGTAAATTTTCATCGACCGGAAAATCTTCGGCAAGTGGCAGTTTCATAAACTAGTTTAGTTTAAATACTATGACTTTCTTTCTACTGGACACACGTTTGGACTGAGCTAAAACATTATCCTGCATTGCAAAATATATCTCTAGTCTATAAAGTACTTACCTTCGAACACTCATAAACAAATCAGATTAAAGCACGTCTCGAGCCGACTTATTAAGTTCAGTTTTAATGAAAAATTTCCAAAAATAAGTCAACTTGAGACAACAAATGTCCGTCAACGTGTTTAATTAATTAATTATTTATTTAAGAATTTTTTAGAATAAACATCGATTGTTGTTTGCACACAAAAATAAGGGAAATAGAAACAAAATGATTGCCACCAAAACTATTTCCTGTTATCAATCACTAGCTTCTAAAATTATGCCAATAAAAATTATCTATATTTGCAACCAAGTACAAGGAAAATAAGTCTTCTACGGCGGCAGTGAGCTGGCTATATCTCGTGAAGAACCGACAACCACTGGGCTGTGTTCTTAAGTGGAGACCGCGACTCGGAAACGTAGTGGCCAGGTAGGATTACGATCTGCGAAAGACTGCAGGCAGATATGCCAAGCTGGAGACAGGGCGCTCATTGAGGAAGGTCTATGTCCAGTTGTGGACTAACATAGGCTGATTATGATGATGATGAAGACTAGGTATACTTTTAATTCGTTTTTGAGTCCAAAACGTGTATATTCCCCTCGGGTTTAGTTACGGGCTAATGTTAAATGAACAGGGGATGAAACCCTTGTTTGTAGTTATCAGATCACATTCATTTTAATTGCATTTAAACTAGGTGTAAACTAGCTTTGGCCGCCGGCTATCCTCACATTAATTATAATAATCTAGCTGCGCCCCACGGGTTTAGCTTTTGTAACACATTGATAAACATATTAATTTTTTAATTGTCCAGAAACACTGCACTCTCTAGGTATCTAAACGATGTTTTTATTTATGGAATAAATCCTGGTACAGAATTTCATTCAATCAAGTTTCTTTTAGCGTGATTGAGTAGCAACATAAACACACAAATTTACAAACAAACTTTCATCTGGCTGCATTTACCCTAGCTAAACAGTAAGAGTGAATGTTTGAAAACTTTTAAAGGGAATATCACATTAAAACTGTCAAAGGCTGTACTCTCCGCTGTCCGCTGAAAACATGCCTTTTACCACGAAAAGGGCTGATACGATATTTTAAAACATTGTGTATGCATGGACTTATGCCAATCCGCGCCAACTGCTGTAAAGTAGCCGAAGAAGCCGAAGACAGGGTGCCATGGCGCTCATTGGGGGAGGCCTATGTCCACCAGTGGACTAATATAGGCTGATGATGATGATGATGACATGATGTTAACTGATTTAATAAATATAATAACTATTTATATATAGTTATACTTAACCACTAACACGACATTCAGCTTTAAAATATTCCAAAACGGCATATTCCTTTGTTCGACAACGGCATAGCGATAACTTTGTATGATATACGAATTTTTCAATACGTATAGCAAATGCATCAGAATCCGAGTAGCGAGTCGAATCAGTAATGCGAACAAATCCGAGCTACACGCTGCTTTCATGAAGTAGAAATGAAGCAGTAAGGGATCTCCGATAGTGTCTTCAGCTTGCCGCATCCAGCATTTACCTGCAGTCTTTCGCAGGTCGTTATCCCACCTGGTCGGAGGGCGTCCTACACTACGTTTACCGAGTCGTGGTCTCCACCCAAGAACACTGCCACTTCTTTAAGGGCAATAATCTTACGACAAAACATATATAAGCGAAATACATATTGGTTAGTAATTGATTCATTATTAAAATCGAAAAAAGTGTTATTTTCTCATGATCATCATCAGCCTATATTAGTCCACTGCTGGACATAGGCCTCCCCCAATGAGCGCCATAGCGCCCTGTCTTCAGCTTGACGCATCCAGCATCTACCTGCAGTCTTTCGCAGGTCGTCATCCCACCTGGTCGGAGGGCGTCCTACACTACGTTTACCGAGTCGTGGTCTCCACTCAAGAACACGTTTGCCCCCGCGGCCGTCGGTTCTTCGCGAGATATGGCCGGCCCACTGCCACTTCAGCTTGCTAATTCTCAGAGCTATGTCGATAACTTTGGTTCTCTGTCGGATGTATTCGTTGCGAATCCTATCCTTCAGAGAAACTCCGAGCATAAACTCCGAGTTATTTTCTAAACTTATAAAAAATAAATTGATATATGAAAATGATATATGAAAATGATATAAAATAAATAGATAACTTACTTGGTACAGTTAGTATAGATTTATTAAAATTAAGGATTTAAGCCCATATCCTAACATACAAGCGTCTCATAGCGCGTCCGATTTTAATGAAATTGAAATTTGGCATACATAATCGGATAAGAAATATAGCAATGTTTGCACCGTTTTAGTTTTGCAAAAACCTTAATCACTATTAAACGACAGCGAAACTTATAAATTCGCTTGAACATTATATACTCGTATCTTCTTCTTTGTCGTTGTTTTTATTGCTGAAGGTCGCGCCCGTCCTGGAAGTCTTTTACGGTGACGCTGATGAACCGCTTCCACACCACTCTGTCTCAGGGCTGCAGGCAAAGTGAGTCCCGTTAAAGCCTGAATTTGATCACACCAGCGGGTTGGTGACCGTCCTCTTGGTCTTTTTCCCTCTATCTTATATATATACTCGTATATATTTATACAATTGAAAGGAATAGTTCTAGGTGTTCGCACCGGCGCGGCGGCGTGGCGGCCTCCTCTCGTCTTCAACGAGTCTCTCTTCTAGATTACCCTAGGACCAATGATATTTTTCATTGCCTAGGACCAATAAAAGACAGTTGCAAAGCTGTTTTTGAATTACGTCGTCGTTGCCGAACGGAGTGGATTCCCATGTATCAAATCTATCGTATTTATTAATATGTCGATAAAAATGCTTTAAACCTTTGTTATAACTACTCGTAGTACACAGCTGTGAATAAAAAGAATTGGCTCAACAATTTTCTCTGTCGAACAACTCCGTTTATCAAGATAGATAGAAAACACTGTATTATAAAACAGAAAACAATACAGAAATTAATACTTGGGATAAAGTAATCTTTTCTGGGTAAATAAACCATATTCTCTCTCTCTCTCTCTCTCTCTCTCTCTATCTCTCATATTCATATTCATTTATTCCATAAAATAATATAGCGGAAACTTGAAAAAAAATTACATTATAGAAAAAAAAACAACATATATTAAATTATTGAATAAATTATCAGATAATGGTTAGGTTTCGTAGGGTTAGGTACAATTGAGATTCGATGAATAATTAAAGTTTATAATATATTATACATGTGTATAATCAAAGTCATAGTTCGTCAATGGAGTAGATACACTTTTCCAGAAGATAACATTTTAGTTTATTTGGGAGTGTTCTTTTATGTATAACTTCTTTTATTTCGAGCGGCAATTTATTAAAAATTCTAGTAGCTTGGTAACGTGTCGAGTGTCGCATAATATTCAGTGTAGGTAGCGGATATTTTATTTTTTATGTTTATATTTCTGCTATTGACACGCTCCCTATTTTCGTCTCACTCAAGCCATATTTACTTTATTTTGTAATATTTGTCTTAAACTTTATTTATTTCTGCATTATTTTCTGTTTTGTGTGGTACATGTAAGAAAGAGTTTTCTATCTGTCTATCTAATCTCCGTTCAGCCATACTACGCACCTTTTATGAGTGTGATGTATGTGAAGACTAGTCCAGTAGATGAACAAGCAGCTAAGCCCATTCTACATGTTACACGTACACTAGAGCTCCCTTTGGGGCGGACGATGAAAGTGTCCATTGGAGACGGATGCGTAACGAGCTCGCGGCGGATGGAGGGTTCTCCGGTATTCATGAGCTGAGGGCGAGCGGGGGAAGCCACGGGAGAGGGCGGGCTGAACTTTCATCATCATCAGCCTATGTTAGTCCACTGCTGGACATAGGCCTCCCTCAATAAGCGCCATAGCGCCCTGTGTACAGCTTGACGCATCCAGCATCTGCCCGCAGATGGCAGATCTTTACCATCTTACTATAGTGACCTAGAAGAGAATCAGCAATAGGTCAAAGTCAAAGTATATACCAATTGCACTAATCACTTCATAGTATAAAATAAAATCGCTGCCCGCTGTCTGTTTGTCCCTATGTATGCTTAGATCTTTAAAACTACGCAACGGATTAAGATGCGGGTTTTTAATAGATAGAGTGATTCAAGAGGAAGGTTTGTAAATCATTTAACACATAGGTTTCAACGCGGGCGAAGCCGCGGGGTGCAATAGTAAAAAAATAAATACCTATCACACTAATATTATAACTGCGAAAGTTTGGATGTATTGATGTTTACCTATTCACGCCAAAACTACTACCGAATTTCGCATAAATGAGTTCCCACGGGATAGAAATAACCTTAAAACGTTTCCATACAAACAACGCGTGGGCCTGAGGGTGTCTTACAACGTTTGCCGAGTCGCAGTCTACACTAGAACACGTTTACAGAATATTAGGACATGCTCTATACACTACCGTCAAGTTTCTCCGTACCGCTTGTTCCTTAATCCCCATGCTCTTACCTCTATCCCGACCCCGAGATGAACGGAATATGAACAGAATGCAATCTCTGCGCTCACCTCTCCAAAGATAAAAAGCTGCATTCGATATCACCGCTATTCCAACCTGCATAAAGTCCAAAATGAGCAGAAATATGCACTTTCTTTATCTGTTTGGGATTTAAAAATGTATGGTTTTGAGCTATCTAATGGTGCAGTGTACTTAGTGCTTCAGTTTTGTTTTATGCAGATAATTATGCCGTTTGCGGTGAAGGGGGAATTATTTATGCTCTGGCTTCGAAATGAAGAGAAAATCTTTGACTTTTTTATCCCCTACCTCTGTTATACAGGATCAGTACCTAGATTTTACTATGAAGGGTGTGCAATAGCGACTTCGGACCGAGAAAGAAGTGGGTGCTTGGACTTTTATGGGTTCTATTTGGGTTATATGGGTTCATAAATGAATGGATGATTATTTTTTTCTATAAAATTTTACCCCCTTTGACGTTAAAATTGGAATAGCAAAAATAAGTTTCATATAATTTAAAATTCCATTGTTCCTGGAATAGAAAAAATAAATCATTTCCCCCCAATATCCTACCTAAGGGGGAACCGTGGGGGAACTTTGTCTCTGGCGAAGATGCGTTTCGGTAAGAACAATCAGTTTTTTTTATCGACACCAGAGGTCAAATTGGTGTTTGTTCACTACCATATCGTAGTCCGTGTTTGCGCTAGACCGAATAAATATTTGAACTGTGCTGTGGTCTAACTCGTTCAACTGAATGGACATGGTAAAATAAAAACAATATCGAATTGTATCCTGTTGATTGATGTGGGATTCTATGTAGAACCAAAATGGATTGAGCGAAAGGATTGAAAAAGGCTCGTCAAATTGTGTGCAAACCTCTAGATTGATGAACTTTCGCCTTTGGATAGAAGACATTTGTTTTTTTTTTTCGAATTATTTGTTGTCAGCCATGGTAACTATTCCTGAACTACAGGATATTGATTTCATTGATAGGTTTAAAAAACTTTTCTCATTCAAACCATGATTCGCTTATAATGATACATGAGAAACAAATTAATCTAAATTCAACAATATTTAAACTAACCTCTGGTACTTAAAATTAAATAATAACTAAATATTATGTAATATTAAACATTACTTATTACAACCGTAGTACATTACAATTATGATCTGACCACCTCTTAAACTACATAAATCGATATTCTATATAGTCACTAACAGTTTAAAATAATATTAAACAAACCTATGGAGCGTAGATGAAGACACCTAGATTACATTCGGAATGCAGAATTGAGTTTTTCATCCACAAAGAAGTTCATAAGTTGAATGGATGCTATGCATGTTTATTCAAATGGAAATTCTGGAGGACTGCGCTTAGCTCTGTCGAGTTTGCCGGCTGAATACATTTAGGGTTCCTTGCAAGATGAGAAAATACAATATTATACAAAGTTACCTTTACTGCAACTATAATTTAGTTTGAGCTTCAAACTACTTGTTCTAGGCATGAGTAGATAAAAAAGACAAAAACATTTTGGTAAAAGTTTTTAAGGTGTACTAAAAAAGCGGAAGAATCGAAATGTGCTACTTGCCTACGTTTCAAGAAGCCCAGTAAGCTCATTACAGATGCAATATAAACTAGTATTAGACTAAAAACCCTAAGGCCTATATGTGCCGACACAGTAAACATAATAGATATTTCTATATATTATGTTATAAATAAATAATGCTGGACAATTCATACAGCATTATCTAGCCCCATGGTAAGCAGAGCTTGTGTTATGGGTACTAGATAACTGATATACATAATACAACACATTACATAGATAGATATTTTTTATTATACATAGAAAACGACCAGAACACCCGAAACAAATATCTCAGATCGTACACACATTTGTTCCGAGGCGGGAATCGAACCCACAACCTCCTCAGTCGCAGGCGGACCTTCGCCCACCGCGCCACATCGGTCGTCAAATCAATCAGCATCCATATTTACTCGTATTATAGGTACCTCTCAACTGTAACCTAGTTTCCCGTATTAGTATAGGTTATTTTGAAAATCTGCATGCCACTTTATCTTACTTTATTTATGTAAGTATACCAAGTATTCGTTGTAAGAAATTAGCCTGAGATTCAGGTTTTACCTAGTTTGGGCACACGTAATTTTTTGAATCTAAGTTATTCTTATATTTTTTTATAATTTATCTGGAGTAATTTTTGAAAAACTATTATTATTATTATTTAACTGTAGTATTCCGGAGAAGCTACTAAAAGACGATAAAACCGCTTCTTAAAAATCTATTTTCCTGTTGATTAGGCCAATATTTAAAACAAGAGCATTATCAGCATAACATACGAGTAGGTCATTTACTATCTAAACGCCCGCCCGTTTGTGTTATTAATGTTATTGGGGAAACTAAGAAACAAATACCATTTATCCTCATATTTTGAGAAGATTTATTTTTGGTAAACCAAATAAATCTTTCCCTAAACATCTGGTATAAATACTTTGCAATAAAAGCAAGACTCCATACCACACCTATGTATCTACTGTAGAAGACACTGCTTTTTTCAAAGATATCCTAAGAAAAAAACCCTTCGTCATGTTCAGGAAAGGTCTTCTAGTCTTCGTGTTGTTGGCTGCTGCGCTGGTGATCACAGCAGAGGCTAGTAACGGGGTGAGCCGGGTGAACCCATGTGATGAAGTGTGCTCCAGGTCGCATGCAGAAAGAGACTCTTGCTGCACAGCCCTTGGAAGAGTGTCGCACGCTTTCTGCGAGAATGGAGGAATGTTTTGTTATAACGATACGGTAGTTGATGAACTACCCTCGTTTATAAAGTTAGTTTGATTTTAAGAGATTTGTTTGTTTATTATGTGTTAATTTGGTAAGGGAAATCTATTTTATTTTTTATTGTGTTTCATTGACGATATAGAAATTTAATTATTTGTATATACCTGTTACATCCTGTAACATTATTTTTGTATATTCATGAAGGAATTCCCTTAACCATATTTATAAGTATTAATACAACGGGTATTTATCGCGTTTATTTACCTATTTTTCCCGACGTTTCAACAGGTTTACACACTGTCGTGGTCACGGGATGACTGATAAATAAACGCGATAAATACGATGACGGTAAATAAACGCGATAAATACCCGTTGTATTAATACTTATAAATATGTGTTCAGATCGCGTAAGTTTAAAAGTATTTATTCCCTTAACCAGTTTTAAAATAGGACTGAATTTACGCAATTAAGTAAAATAAAAATGTATTTAAACTCGCTGTATTATTATCATTGAATCTCCTTTTTGCATAATTTACTTTTATCTTGTAATTGCTTGTTGCGCGTGTGTGTTGAATAAAAATGAGTCTGCTACGTGAAACGTGAAAATAATTGTATGAACTTTATTCTACCTACATGTTTAAAGTACCTAGTCTCTCTACATTTAAGCGGAGACTTAAATCGTGTCTCGTCGAGAAGGCGTTCTACACTAGTGTAGACTGTAGAACATTATATGCAAAAAATTAAATAATATTTTATTTATTTATTACTTCGTTGTAAGAATTATTTTCTGACTGACTGATCTCGCGAAGAACCGACGGCCGCTGGGGCAAACGTGTTCTTGAGTGGAGACCACGACTCGGTAAACGTAGTGTAGGACACTTGCCGACCAGGTGGGATGACGACCTGCGAAAGACAGCAGGTAGATGCTGGATGCGTCTAGCTGAAGACAGGGCGCTATGGCGCTCATTGGAGGAGGCCTATGTCCAGCAGTGGACTGCTATAAGCTGATGATGTAAGAATTGTTTTCTGACTTGTAATGTTTTTTGTTACCAATAAATTGATTATGAGCAAGTGTCGTTCCACTATTTCAATTTAAATACTAGCTCTGATTGGTTTCCATTCTTCAATGCCGATGAGTTATTATGAATATCATAATTCAAAATTGCGATAAATTAATCAGTCGATACAAAATCATCGAAACAAGAATTCCTAAATCATATTGAAATTTAAAATTCAATCGCTTTCAAAAAGTTAGTAACTCTTTTAACATTATAAAAAGAAGCTCTATCAAAAGGTATCTATATAATACTAAAGTCATTTGAAACGGGATATTTATGTTTTTTTTATATATAACTCAAAAATCAAATCATGGTAAATATCCCGTTTTAAATTAACTTTAGTGTTAATAACCATGATAGTTTCTAAAGTTTTATCTATATAATAGCGAACCTTCCCGGCTTCGCACGGTTTTAGTACGAATCCCTAATTTTTTTGAAAATATTATTTAGCCTATGTTCACCGGGGATAGCGTAGCTTCCCAACGGTGAAAGAATTTTTCAAATCGGTCCAATAGTTTCGGAGCCATTACAAACAAATAAACATACAAACATTTCCTCTTTATAATATTAGTATAAATATAGATATAGAATAGCCTCTATTTACGCTTGGACGTTTTTATTTGTAACCTTATCGTCAGCTGGATTAAAAAATATAGGTAATTTTGAACGAAATCATTATCAGACCTCCTTGCAGACCTTTGTAATGAGGCCGACCCCCAATGTTTAAGCGGCCATTAAATCCAGGTGCACGCTGTAACTCTCAAAGTCAATTAAGAGTGTATACTACCTCAAACTGCTAATTTTCGACTCCGCCGGATGTCCATATCGTCTAAACTACTGAATATTTAACTTTGAAATTGATATATGGTAAAGTTCAGGACTTAATCTATCGATCATATGTTTCGAAAACACGATTCCATAAAATTTTCTCGATAGAAAAAAATCGCAGTTACCTCTAAATTTTTACTAAAACCTAAATTTCTCAATAAATACAGAAGTTCAGATCTTGACAATAAGCGTGGTAATAGAATTAAGTATAAATAAAAATGTTATATGTTTCGGTTTTTTCAAATAATGTCCTAATTAATAGGTAATAACCTAAAACTTGATTTTTGGACTTGCGTTGCAATGCCCTGTCCCGCTCTTATGAACGCAAAATCATATGTCTAGCCTTTTCACACAAAGTTGAGGTTGTATGGGCCCTTAAGCTCTGGAAAGCTGCAGATGAATCTCATCACGGTCCTTTGAGAGATCAATATTTGATCGAAGGAGATAATTCTATACATCGACCTTGCGATTATATGATTTTCGTACGGGCTTCTATCTGCGACTTTCTGTATCTTATGTTTAAGAGCGATAATATAAAAGATATTTATAAATATGAGGTATTATTTAGTGAGTGAGACACTCATAGTCTCATTTACTACTTCAGTTCAGTTGTTTATTGATATGAATTTCTTTAAGTTAAACAATATACATTGTTATAAAAATACATAACAAAATAGTGTAAGAACTAAGTACGGAATTCATTTTTCTTGGTAATTCTTCATAATCATCATCATCATCAGCATATAGCAGTCCACTGCTGGACATAGGCCTCCCCCAACGAGCGCCATAGCGCCCTGTCTTCAGCTTGCCGCATCCAGCATCTAACTGCAGTCTTTCGCAAGTCGTCATCCCACCTGGTCGGAGGGCGTCCTACACTACGTTTACCGAGTCGTGGTCTCCACTCAAGAACACGTTTGCCCCAGCGGCCGTCGTCGGTTCTTCGCAAGTTATGGTAATTTTACCAATAAATTATTATTTAATTATTTATAAGTATGGATCTGCGACATCGATCATCTTATATGTCATCGACGAACTCTTCTACAATATTGTAGGTATGTCCTGTCCACTAGGATTCTCTTGAGTGTGTTTATTAAGTTTTTAGAATCAAATTTATTCCTGAGTGATCCCACAATAAGGTGTTGTAGGGAAGCCCGTAGGGATTTCATTTTTATTATAAACATAGACGTTTTATTTTTATTTAGCCTGTTTCGTCCCACTGCTGGGCTAAGGCCTCCCCCAAACCTTTCCATTCAGTGCGGTCACGTGCGATCTCCCACCAATCTCCGAGGAAGGCGTTACGGTCGTCTCGCCAGCGCTTTCCTGGCCGACCTCGCCCGCGGCTTCCTTCCGGGTCCCAGGGTGTTGCAGCATTAGCCCACCTCTCGTGGTGCATTCGGCTAATGTGCCCCGCCCACTTCCATTTCATCGACAATTCCTGTCAAAGAGCGTAGCATATACCTTTTTCTTAGGTAAAATGTTAACCACGATCTAGCCTCGAGACATGCTCGTCAAATCCTCACCACATTCGTTTCGTATTTACGTACGTCCATCCTACATAACTGACACACCATTAATTTCATAAGCAAGCTGTCCGAAAGTATATTTCCTGGAGAAAATCCACACTAACGAATCCCCCTGAGGAAGAAACCCGTAACATTTTCCCCACAATCCCTGTGCAAATTGGAGGAAAGCGCACAGGAGCAGCCACGGGGCGGATATATCCAACTGTCAATATATCGTAAAGCGATTAGCATATCTACGGCCGTAAAGTGGAATACTAGGCTCCGTGCCAGAAAACTGTGGTATGCTATGGAGGTACTAGAAAACCTTCCAGCTTATTTATTTATTCCAACTGTAATCCAATGCAATAGAGTACCTTTTTATATTTCATATCAAAATTAGAAATCATTATAGGTACATTAAATCAGTAATTACCCCTTTGTTATACGTAAAATCTATTTAAGTTAGTTTATTTAGTTTGATTTTCTAATAAATATATATAATAATAGAAAATCAACGGCTTTAACTAACTTAAATTGATTTTACGTATAACAAAGAAACAATTACAGACAAATACACGTATGCTTAGATCTTTAAAACTACGCTACGGATTTTGATGCGGTTTTTTTTAATAGATAGAGTGATTCAAGAGGAAGGTTCATAAACTATTTGACACCTAGATTTCCACGCGGGGCGCAGCCAGTAATATCTATATATTCTACTAACATTATAAACGCGAAAGTTAGTAAGTATGGATGGATGGATGTTACTCTTTCACGTAAAAACTACTGAAAGGATTTTAACGAAACTTCACAATAATATAGCTTACATATCAGAATAACACATAGGCTACAGCCTATGTGTTCTGTTATGATATGTAATTCATAAAGATATATACATAGTATATTATCCAAAATATCTATCACCACGCGGGTGAAACCGCAGGGCGCAGCTAGTACACTGCCGGCCATAAGTTTGAGACCGCTTGTAAATTTTTTTATTGCCATCAAAATATTAAAAAAGTACACATGATAAAGTGCTAATTTGAACACCTGCGTATTCTATTATTATTAAAGTATTTCTAGAAGTCATTATTTTTGTATATTTTCAAGTAATCGTCCTAAAAAGGTCCATTATTTCAAAACATCAATAAGTGCTTTGCAATGAGCAGGTGGTAGAGTCAGTGTGATATTTGTATGACCTGCTCATTGCTAATAATTTTGGTTTTGTTTCGCGTTAACCGAAATTAAGGATTATTTTAGCTTCCTAAAACAGTTTTATTACCTGAGATTTCATGGATTTAATCTTACTTTATCTTAGTTAGTCTGAGCTCTTCGTTGTAACAGTGAAGAAATCTTAAAATGGGATAAATGCGCCAAATCAGCAGTGAAACTCGTTCTGCCATAGTTGTTTCACACGGCGAAGGCAAATCTGAACGTGCGATTGCCTCTCAACTTAAGTTGTCAAAGACTTTTGTTCATAACACAGTAACCCGATACAAAGAGACTAGCAGTAATCAAGATCGTTCGCGATCGGGAAGGCCGAGAGCTACCACTTCTAGCAAGGATAATTTCATCGTTGTTACCAGCAAGCGGAATAGACGCCTAACAGCACCAGAAATCCGCGCAGAAGTGAATAAATCCCATCTAAACCTGTGTCATTGACTACAGTAAAAAGACGATTGAGAGATGCTAAGTTATTTGGTCGCGTCGCCGTTCGAAAACCACCATTAGGACCACAAAACAAAAAGAAACGAATGTAGTGGCCTTTACCCATCGAGACTGGACTGAACAAGACTTTAAAAAAGTTCTTTGGACAGATGAATCCAAATTTGAAATATTTGGTACAAAACGACGAATTTTCGTAAAACGTAGCGCCGAAGAAAAGATGATGCCAGACTGTGTGGTGCCAACAGTCAAGCATGGTGGTGGTTCTATTATGGTCTGGGGATGCTTCTCGGACCATGGAATCGGAGATTTGGTACGAGTCGAAGGAATCATGAAAAAGGAGCATTATAAACGAATAATACAGCAAAATGCCATTCCGTCCGGTTGAAGATTAATTGGGAATGCTTTACAAGAAAGCTGGAACAATATTTCATAAGATACAATCGACAAATTTATTGTTCGTATGCTGATACTAGTGAAAAACGTTTTAAAATGCAAGTGAGGGTTTTTGACGAAAAATCTGTTTAAAATATGAACAGCTTTTTGAATGTTAATAGGTGATTTGTCTTGATTTTTTTTTTTGTTTTTTTTTAATGTCACATACATTAATGGTAAATGAGTATTTTAATAAATAATTAAACCTTTTGATTTGTCTTTTGAGTTATAATTTATTTTCCAACTTTCATGTAGGTGGTCTCAAACTTTTGGCCGGCAGTGTATATATATATTCGATATATACGATGCTGTCAATTAGTGTCAATACACTATTTAAAAAAAACACCAGTTCAAATCCGACACGCAAAGTCGTCTGGCGCGGCCGCTAATCCGCTGTGAATTCCATACAATCGAATGAAAGCAATTAAAACCTGAAAGAGTGGAACGGGATTTATTTGCGGGACGACGTCGCCCATTAAATCTGCAGTCTGCTGAATGTATTTTAGGATTTAAATGGCTGTTTTTTAGTGAAAATGCAAGCTTTTAAGTTCTGATTCTTTGTGAACTTTTGTGAGATTTTCTGGATTAAGCTAAGCTTGAATTTAATGATGTAGGTACCTACACAACATACACTCTACAGTTCTATCTATCAATGATAAACAATACATGGTATTGTTTATCTACTATTTTTAAGTCTATAGATATTATAGTAGCTGATGGTGTTCCGAAATAAATAAATAAAATAAATAAATAAACTTACTACTACTTGTTCACAATAGCGAGATTTCACCCAAACAAAATACGACTAAATGAGTATTGAGTCATTTTTAAAGTATTTATTAGAACCACGTTGTACAAAAGAAGTAGGTAAACGTGTTCACCACGACTCGGTAAATGTAGTGTAAAACGCCCTCCGGCCAGATGGGATGGGACGATGAGAAAACAGACCAGAATGTAGGGAGATGTACGCAATGAAATGTACGCTTAGTTGTTTTAAAAGGCTTAGCAAGATGACAGATGCTAGTTGACTAATAGCATAATGTCGTCACCTTACATTATTATCAACAACATGTATCCTAGATCTTATTCGTTGCAACTTGCAAGCTTGAAAACACTTCTCTCGACCGTCCTAACCTCCAGTTTTGCATAATTTAATATTTGCATAGCATCTTGGCCAGGAGAGCGGGGCATGGCTACATTTTATGCTGTATATTGGCTTACATACCCAGCTTGTGGTTAATATTCGAGGTAGCTGCAAATATGCAAACACAGATTGTGTTTTAGCGGAATCACTCGTTTAAAATTGTTGACATTAACTGTTGAATTTACTACCTTTAACATGTGCTGTGTGAATAGATAAATTATAAGCACTAATTCAACGCGTATATATCGTATATATTTACCTATTTTCCCGACGTTTCAACAGGTTTACAGACTGTCGTGGTCACGGGTTGACTGATGATAAATACCCGTTGTATGCTTATAATTATGTGTTCAGATCGCGTAAGTTTAAAAATATTTGTGTGAATAGAGTTTAGAAAGTTGAGTATTTCAGTCAGTTGATTGTTTGTTCACAAACAAACAGGTCAAACTGGCTCACACCGGCCAAACAAACGCCAACGAAGGATATTGCGTTGGCTAACGCACGCTCGTTGGCCTCGGTGGTGCATCCAAAATGCCCATTAGTTAATTGACGTTGATTTTAGTGGTCGAGCACCGTAACACTGGTCAATACCTACCCGGACTCAGAAAGGACCACAAAATTTCTTCAACTGACCGCCACCGCCGACCTTAAAGCATTTTATCATTATTTTTATTTAGCATAGCTTATACGTGGGTGGTCTGAAAAGTTTCCGACCTAACAAAGATATACAAGAACAAATGGGAGTTACTGGATATTTTTTCGGAATTTCTGAAACTTTGGTGAGTAACTGTTAACAAATAAACAACGAAATTCACTAGCTTTTATTTACGAGTTCTGCTATCTTCATGAGGTTGGAAACTTTTCAGACCACCCTAGTATACTATACAATATAAACCGATAAAGCTGACCTTGATGAAATTTCAGCTTATCACGAAACGTATGGTTCTACAATTTGAAAGCCTAAAAATACCCTCTAAATTTCAAAGCTACTTAACCGTTAACAAAATTGGTCGAAATCCTCGGTGCCCCAAATAAATTGATAAATAATTGTAGCGTCAGGCAACCGCCAATCTGGGGCAGTGATTACCATGTCAAAGGAAGGCCGGTGCAGGCCGCACCCAGTGCATACATGCCCTGATTTAGGCTTAAAGTTAGTGCTAAACCTAAGTACATATCTATTTTTAATTATTGGCAGATTCCCGCGACTTTGCGTACTTTTTCCGAGATAAAAAGCCCATTATTATGTTAAAAATATATGTTAAAGCCACTCAGGCCTAAAACTAAACATTCGTGTGAAGTGTCAGTCTGATCCGTTCAGTAGATACCAATAACGATCCATCCATACATCGATGTCTATTAGCTTGATGTATCGAACTTTGTTTGTATACAAATTACGAGCTACAATCGACGATGACCATAATCCAAACTATGCTCGTCGCAACACTCTAATTCACTCTATTCTCTCGTATTAGCACTCTAAGCACATATCATTACAAGCGCAGTTCGTATGTATTTAAAAAATCGAAATTTCATTTCATACATAACATTTATGAAAATAAGTAATCTCCTAGATATTGGCGCCAAAACTAGATCTCTTTTTCTGCTATCCCGCTATTTTCCTAATGATCTCACGGTTTTTTTATTGTGTCTCTTCGTTTTACCACAATCTCGTTTATTCACCGTAACGATGTGGCCGACGATTTAACACGTCTAGGAGACGCTTATTTTTAGTCTTAGTCAATCTTAATTACTTTAGTCTTGTAGAGACCCAGGTTTTAGTCAGGTTCAGCCGAAAAAACTATTCTGTTACCTATTATAACGCTTTTTTTAAATTAAAATGTCAGCACTTTGCGTGAATACGGTGTACCTAGTCGAGTTATTCCACATGGCTGAGTCACGAACACGAAACTTTTTCTTTTGTCGCATTTATTTTTTCAGAAACTCTTACAACAGCTTTGTTTTATTTGATGAAACTTTTTATTGTAATGTCTGTTATACTTTGGTTAACTTCTTCATTTGAGAACCTTAGAATTGTTATTTTTAATATTTAAGTCAGAAAAAATTGTTACGGCTGCGTTTAAGCGTAATTGATGGAAAGTACATTTTATATTTAAAACTAAATAAAACATTGGTTTTATAAAATATATTAATTACTTATAAAATTATAAATTACTCCAGTTAATCCTCTTACTGTGAATAAAAATACAAATCCTAATCTTCATAAAATTGAAGGAGTATATAAAATTTTAGTTGGTTTTATTTGCTTTTTTATCTGTAAATAAATAAATAATGCTGGACAATTCACACAGCATTATCTAGCCCCATGGTAAGCAAAGCTTGTGTTATGGGTACTAGATAACTGATATACATAATACAATACATTACATAGATAGATATTTTTATTATACAAAGAAAACGACCTGAACACCCGGAACAAACATCTGCAGATCGTACACACAATTGTTGCGAGGCGGGAATCGAAACCGCAACCTCTTGCGTCGCAGGCGGATCTTCGCCCACCGCGCCACAGAGGTCGTCATTGTAAGTACTTCTGTCGAGTAGCTAATCTGTCAAATCCAAGAATCTGCCCAATTCACGATCTATCGAGTAGCGAATCTGCCGAATTACGAATTTGTCCAATCTAGAATCTGTCCTACAAAAAAACAAAGGATTCATATTCATTTTTCAGACCTTTAAAACGATGCACTTTAGCTAACTGCATTTTTATGTGCCTGGAGCAGTTTTTATAGGAATTGATGCTAGCCAGGTGGCCTACTCAGAAAAAGAAATTAAGATTTTCCCATAACCGTCGCCCTACAAGCGTTAGGAAGACGGTTGGGCTGAACCTGTCCCAACCGTTCACAAAACATCCTGTGATTTTGGAGACCAAAAAATCATATGCATCACTACATAGTATAAAACAAAGTCGCTTCCCGCTGTATGTCTGTCCCTATGCTTAGATCTTTAAAACTACGCAACGGATTTTGAAGCGGTTTTTTAAAGATATAATGATTAAATGTGAGTGAAGGTTTATAATTATAAACCATTTAAACATACGAGTATATTTCCGCGCGGGCGAAGGCGCGGGGCGCAGCTATTTTATTTATCACAAAATCCATAGCAATAATCTCAATATTTTCCCCACACGGTCATTTTGATTTAGAGCCATGGCCGGAAATCACGCAGACTCCCGGAAATGGGTATCCTTTGTCAACAGAGTATTGCTCGAAGCACTTATACTAAGCCAGAATATACAACCTGCAGGAAACGAGCTTTATTGCTATCAAACCTTTTAAATTGATACCATAAATTAATAGAGACCTACCTGGTGGGTAGGTATCAAAAGAAGGTTCTTTTAATAGAAAAAATATAATAAATATATTTCAAACAATACAATATAACTTTATTGCACCATCAATACAAAAAAATAATAAAAATAACAAAGGATCTTAATACTAACTAAATCTAGTGGCACAATCGGCGGCCTTATCGCTAAAAGCGATTTCTTCCAGGCAACCTTTGGATGGATAGGATCGGTACGTATTAAAGCTGACGGTGGCGTAATTATTTAAGAAAATTATATATAAAATAATTAATATTTATCTTAAGAACGTACATACATATATAAAATAGAGCAAAAATACACAAAAAAATATAAATAACATAGAAAATAAAAATCAAGAAAACTTATCAAGAGTGGTCAGATAGTGTTGATGAACCATACTTTTGAAGATAGGAAGGGATTTCGCTTAACCGATAGAAACGGGAAGGGCGTTCCAGAGTCTAGCGGCCTGCAACGTGAAGAAGTCACCATAGAACTGGGAAGTGTGTGATGGGATTTTTCATAATTTATATTTCATTTATAGTCTTCAGCTTGACGCATCCAGCAGTCCGTACGTAGGTCATCATCCCACGTGGTCGAAGGGCGTCCTACTTACCGAGTCGTAGTCTCCACTCAAAACCACGTTTACCCCAGGCGGTTGTCGTTTCTTCGAGATATGCAACGTTCAAGTGCTATTTGTCATTTTTGTTACAGTGTTGTCTTCATATAGACAAAGACTTCTTTTTAATTCATCAGAATTAATTTGTATGTATCAAATACGCTACCTTCGGTTTCCTCGGCGCATCCGTTTAAAACAAGTGTTCATTCAGGGTGTATCAATCTTCGCGCGAGTAAATTTTTAATTAAAAAGTTCTCTCGTAAACGAATTTTATGAAAAACCTATCAAAGTTCATATCGTAAAAATGCAAGCTCATTTTATGGCTGGAGGGCTTACAGTCTTGGACAGAATCTCATCGTCGTACCTTACCAATTTGTAGTTTAACTTTTTGGCAATTACTTTGAAATAATTACTAGAAAATGCTGAAAAGACCAAATAATAGCTGCACCCCGCGGCTTCGCGCTCGTGGAAATCTATGTTTCAAATAGATTATAAACATTCCCCTTGAATCACTGTATCTATTAAAAAACACCGGATCAAAATCCGTTGCGTAGTTTTAAAGATCTAAGCATACATAGGGACAGACAGCGAGAAGCGGCTTTATACTATGTAGTGATAAATATAAGTCAAAAAATAAGGATGGGTATTGAAATGACAAACTCATGGCTTAGATCAATTGGCTCAAAGAAGCAAAGAGTGAAAAGATTACAAAATTCTGAATAGAGATGAAAAATAAAAAGGTTAAAGGAGTTCTCGGTCGAGCTCTTAGGCTGATGAAGGGATATTGTTTATTTACAAGTATGTAAGATTCGAAACGAATACATCCGACAGAGAACCAAAGTTATCGGCATAGCTCTAGAATTAGCAAGCTGAAGTGGCAGTGGGCCGGCCATATCTCGCAAAGAACCGACGACGGCGGCTGTTAAAAACGTGTTCTTGAGTGGAGACCACGACTCGGTAAACGTAGTGTAGGACGCCCTCCCACCAGGTGGGATGGCGACCTGCGAAAGACTGCAGGTAGATGCTGGATGCGTCTAGCTGAAGACAGGGCGCTATGGCGCTCATTGGGGGAGGCCTATGTCCAGCAGTGGACTATCATAGGCTGATGATGATGATGATGATGTATAGATAGAGTTGGCTTCGAGACTCATGGCGTCGTCGCGTCATTTGGAAGAGGCTTATGCGCGCATGAGCGGGTCATTTGAAGCGCATAACATAAAAGTAGCCCTAAAACGTTAATATTATTAATTAATTAATAATATTAAGGCTATATAGTCACGCCGCTGGGCAGTGCACTGTTATCGTTTACTGATAAGCGTTTACAGCGCTGCACAAACGCACGACTTTGAAACGCAACTACGACCCCTATACATCTCCGAACGCGCGCACTCCAGCGGCGCTGCCGAAACGCGTAACAGTAAAACCAACCTTAATATGTTCAGCAGTGGACGTGTACGCTCTGATGATGATGATGGCTATCGGGTATTGGAAACTCGCGCAAGTATGAAAAAAGCAAACAATGAAAAGGCCTAATATAAAACGCAAACCTTCCGGCTAAACGACCTTAGTTCAAATCTGAACCACCCACCGTGATTCCACCTTAAACAATCTTTAATTAAGCCCTTTGAAAACCGTTCAAGTCTCGAAGTAACTAATCCAACATTTATCATCTGAGAGAGCTAAATAAAATATCATGAAACAGTTGGAACAAGTTGCATTGCGGCTATGCTTCAACTTAAGGCCAAGAGTAGATGAACAGATTGTGCTTGAAAGATAAAATTACAATCAAATAATAAAAACAAATTACAACTAAGAAATTAAACAAAAAAGGGCGGGAGTTAAATCTTCTCCTCATTCAGACCTCGAGTGCAAGAGCTTACGCACTATAATAACAAAAAGTTTAAATTAAAACTATTATTTATAAATGAAATAATTGTAAATAGTCTTATTGCAATATATCTACAGGTATTTCAACTGATACATATCAAGACCAGTCGGAAGCGTCCCCAAGACGCTGGCATTGCATTGCATTGCCCCACATAATGGCAATGCTGATGCGCTCCGCGGGGCCCAATTCTTATGTTCCGTGTATTCTGCGTATTTTATATATATAATAAAAAAAATGTAATGTATTTTATAAAGTATATCAGTCATTTAGCATAACACAAGCTCTGCTTAGCTAGGGGCTAGATGATGATGTGTGAATAGTTCAGCATTATTTATTATTTACAGGTGGACGAGTAGTTTATGATTAAACACAAAAGTCCTATTACAAATGACTTTGAGTATATTATGGTCAATCAAATCTACTGGACCGTCTACACCCGGCCTTTTTCAGAAGCCCTATTCAGGGCTCTTTACATTTTATATCGAGACATGAGCGCAGCGTACGAACGCAATTAGCTCAGAGTAGGCTGCGGCAGCGCATCCTTAATGCACGGTGCACTTTGCAGATATAATATTAACATTACGTTTTCACATTTCATCTTGTGGCAGTATTTTCATTATTTTAATTTTATTATTATCAGCAAAAGCTGAGCTGGGACCATTTTGTAGTTAAAACTAAGTTTAATATTATATATTCGTTGTATGTCGTATTTTCTTTAGGTAGTAACGGTTTTTTCTTATGGTACATTTATGTTTAACTACAAATAAACGTTTTGATATGATTTGATTTATTTGTAAGACTAGAATCATCATTATCAACATCTAGTAGTCCACTGCTAGCTTCAGGTCGTCATCCCACCTGGCTAGAGGGCGTCCTACACTACGTTTGCCGCGGTCTCCACTCAAGAACACGTTTATCCGAGTGGTTGTCGGCTCATTGTGATATATGGCCGGCCTACTGCCACTTCAGCAAATGTCGATAGCTTAAAGTAATAGAATAAGACTAGAAAAATGTGTATAATTTTTTTTAAATCATGCTAAGGACATTAAAATTTGTTTTAATCGGTCGTGATATTTTGTTAGGGCACGGAGTACAATTAATGAATAGACTGTATTTAAAGGTCGGATTCAACCGACTTTGAAAAAGGAGGGGTATATGCTATGTTCGGCTGTATGTATATTTTTGTTCTAGCCGGTTTCGCAAAAAGGAGGAGTTTCTATGTTCGACTGTATTTTTAATTCATAACGGGATATCTACCAGCTATTCCGTGATGGACTGTGCCAAAATATTGTAAATATAAAGAAACTAAGTATGGTAAATATAAATTACTTTTATATTAATTACCATTATAGTTTTAAGAGTTCAATCAAATTATGTAAAGTCGTCGGCCACAGCTACCAGTCTCAACGGAAACAAGCCATGTGCGCATTGTGCGGAGAGTATTCATACAATACAACACAATTATTCTTTATTGCACGCCAAATAAAACAGATACACTAGAGAGGAAAAAGACAAATACTGAATGTGCTGCACAATGGGCGGCCTTATCGCTTAGAGCGATCTCTGCCAGGCAACTTGCATAGACAACACGTATAGACGGTGGCGTGTTATACAGAATAATATTTAATTGGGACATACTAACAAATATCTATTGGTAGCTATAAGTATAAATACAAACATAAATATATAATATAAATAAAAATACATATATAAATATATAATATAAGTATGATGTATATAAATTAACAGTTTGTTTCAATTTATATACTACTAGCTGCGCCCCGCGGCTTCGCCCCCGTTAAATCTATGTGTCAAGTCAATTGGTTAAAATGATAAAAAGTCCTATGTTAGACTCCTGGTTCTAAGCTACCTCTCCACCAATTTTCAGCTAAATCGGTTCAGCCGTTCTTGAGTTATAAGTGTTGTAACAAACACGACTTTCTTTTATATATATAGATATATACATCATACCGTTTGTTTCATAGTGCATACGTAATTTGTAAATACATAGGTTAAGCTACGTACAGGAACATCGTGCAGCGGAGCAAAAGGTAGCAGACCTACGCAATTACCCTGTGAAAGGCGCACGAACCGAAATACCGCCCGCCCTACATACCGCCCAGGTGGGCGCAGGGCGCAAGTCACAGGCATAGACTACAATTTAACCAACGGATACATTTATCATTAATTTGTAGATTTAATTTCATGTGACTTTCTAATTATTATGTATCTCTCGACAGGTGTAGATCGAGATACATAATAATACATTTGACTATTGCAAAGAAAAATGAAAGAAATAAAACCAGGCTATTGTGATGGATGGATGGACTGGGTAATCGGGCTATAGGGGAGATTGCGGACGTCTGCCATAAACAAGTCAATCATAATGTTAAGAGTGGCAGACGGTGGCTATAAAAAAATATATTATTATTATTAATGGATGGAGGCGGCTCAAGACCGCTATTCGAGGCGTCGTCGCGTCGGCCCCGGCCGTATGGGGGCCTACGTTCAGCAGTGGACATGACGTAATACGGGCTGATGATGATGTGAGAATAATATTAGAAAAACATATTGAATGATCGCTTATGCCCCACGCCACACCGCAGTGTTGCGCAGGCAGAGCTTCTAAAGGCCCATCTACATCGATTTTGTGCTGTGACATTGTTCGGGTGAGAGCATCGCTTAGCTTATCTTTGCAGTGGGGACACGCTTAAACGACCTCGTATCGTGTTATTGGCTATTTTGTTTTGCATTTTCTTGTGATTTACAACTGCTAAATATTCTACATTTTTATTATACGGCAACTTCACTTGTTGTTGTGTATTGTTATCAGAGTAAAGGTAGCCTATGTCCTTCCCCAGGGTCCAATATATCTTCTCACCCATCATTAAGCATCTACATGTTCAATCGTTGAAAAGGTAAGAAACCCGAAAGATGTTTTGAAAACTGCCAAAATCCGTTTCCACTCTCTCTCTCTGATAATAACACGCAATGGAAAAATAATTAAATCAAATGCAAAAACCAAACGCACGTAAAATCGTAAAACGTTTGAAACCCTCATTGTTATTTTCACAATAATAATTTATATATAAGGATATTTTTGGCGCATAAAACTGTGCTGAAATAAATGGAAAACTAAAAAATCTAATCATAGTAAATATCCCGTTATAAATGAGTTTTACGTTGAATTAGTTAACATTTTGTACAAAGAACAGTTCTCTTTCGTTCCTAATAAAACAACACAGGGAACTCTCGACGGCTAAGCAAGCAACAGTATTTACCTACCTCAGCTAGATGTGATGAGCATTGTAAAGGACATTGCACACACATCCCACACCCCTACTGCACAACACCAAATAGGCATTGAAATAAATAAATCATTTTGTTATCTTTAGGTACACGCACGATTTACAAATTGCGAAATTTTAAATAGTTTATCTTTGTTTACATTTTACTGTGGCAGTATAATATACGTACATAAATAGCAACAAGCGTGCAGTAAGCGAGCTTGCCGCAACGCAACCTAGCTACTTCTTGGTTGACGCCTTGCTTAGCGAAAACTTTATGTGAATGGCCCGCTGCTGTAGCTGCGTAGATGCTCGCTTAAAACTTGTTGTACGATATGGGTTTTTGCCAAGCATGCGTGGATAGCGAGACTACTGCTTGCTATCGCTGCGTAAACAAAGCGTGCGATCGACATGATTTAAGGCAGTTGCGCGTAGGTAGAGGCGAGCGTGCGGCCTACGTATGCGACAACCTTTAGGGACTTTGTTCATTTGTAGAGTCCCCAGTAGTAGACATTTCGAAAAGGGCAAATTTTATTTTTACAATTCATTTTAAAGAACCATTGTAAATTAATAAGAGCCTACCCAAACTATAATAATGGAAATATTGCTGAATACAACAACAATTCTGAAATTTTTCAGATTTTTGAAAATACAGCTGGAAATATCAGCTTCGGTTTCCAGCTCTACAAATGAAAACAAAATGAATGATGTAACTGAATTCAGTGCGGATCATAATTAAAAATTGCCTCTGGCTACATCTGTGCGAGTCAAATTTAATATTGACTTTATCGAATTCAAACAAAACTGGAAACGCTTTGTATTACCGATTACGTCCGTTTGGTTTGTTTTAGAGTGTTATCAGAACTTAATGCAGCGAGGTATGAACCAGGACATGAACTCGTACTGAGAGCTAAGGGTCAAACCCTTTACTAAAGATGCTGATTGAATTTAAACAGCTTTCAGGTTAAAGTGGAATGGTTACTAAGCACACTAAGTTTGAATGTTTAGATTGATGCATGGATGTTTGTTCACTTTCACAGTTTCTTCACTACTTTTTATCCTATAAATCAGTTCCCATAGGATAAAAATAACGTTAAAACGTTTCCATAGAAACAACACGTGCGAAGTCGCGGACTGAAACCAGTAGATATTAATGAGAAGTTTTCTAACTTTTCCCGAGACGTTTTTAAAAGGCACGCCTCAAGCGACACACTGGGAATAATGCCTTTGTACTATAGCAGAACAACATTGACAAGTCAGCGGTAGTACCTAAACGAAACACAAATATTGAACAGTAGAATTTCAATACATATAGAATAATATATAAAAAGAGCTTTATTGTTCCAAAACAATAATAACAATGCCTACTATTTTTTGACATAAAAAACTTTCTTAATTACTTACTAACTTATTTAGTTAGGTAGTGTTAGGACCGCCTAGAGCGGTGAAAACCTCCTCCAAGGAACTCTGTTTTTGGCTTTCTCTGTTGTTGCATATGTTTGAACCATTGAATGTTTTTTCTTGTATTTCTATTTCTAATAAGGCGACTATACGTTGTGCTAATACTCCCTCGCATTCCAGGATTACGTGGAGAAGCTGTTTCGTCGTTGCTGAGGCATCCTCTACAGAGAGGGCTATCCGTCGCTCCGATGGTGAATAAGTGTTTGTTTAGTGGACAGTGTCCTGTTAGTGTTCCCACAAGGACACGTAGGTCCAATCTATTCAGATTTAGTAGGCGTTTTGTTAGCTTCGGTGATGTTGATGGGTGCCGTCCTTGCTTGTCTGCAATTGATTTGGCTAGTCTATCGTTCGTTATGTGTATCTCTAGTTCTGAGCTTGGTCCATGTCTGGAGCAGAGAGAATGGCAGGGGTAGGAATGGCGGTGGTCCTTCTATGGTTGTCGCCGATCCTCTCCGTGCCAGTTCGTCCGCAGCATCATTTCCTAGCGATCCACTATGTCCTTTGATCCATTGTAGGATGATCCGGTTTTCAGTGGATATCCTTTCCAGAGCAGAGTGACATTCGTAAACGAGAGTAATAGCATAGCGTATAGTGACCTCTATCTTCGATATGGTTTCCTGGGTTTCCTGTTAGATATGTAAGTTTACCTATAGTAGCGTAGGTACGGTTGCACCGCACCTCGCATCAGTTCATTAAACCAGTGTGCAATAAGCCGTCTTTCCTTACGCATGTCCCGCAGTCCGTTCCCCGGTCGAATACAAAACATTCCTCTTAATTTTCTTCTTATCTCTGAAATCCATTAAATGTTGAATCATATTATTTCTGTAGATTTTTGTTTATATTGGAGGGTGGTGGTCATCCGGCAGGTCCCCACTGTGACCTGCCGGATTGGGGGAGGTACATACATACATATAGAATACAATAGAATAAAACATATATTTGGACACAGGTACAAAATACAGGTATAGAATAAACAAACGGAAAACAATGTTTATCATGGGGATAAGTGAAACAAAAGGGTGATTGATAACTACCTATAAAGATAGTCTTATCTTTTTAAAATAAGACTAAGTACCTTAAAATAAGGTAGTCTTATTTTCTTTATAGGTAGTCTTATTTTTTACTATCACACTATATAGCTATGATATATAGCTATGTATTCGTTACTCTGGGATCTCATTTGGCCTGGTAATCCCGATTGATGTCGGCGATTCGAAAGCTATCTAAAGTTGAATTATTTCCACAAAGGATTCATTCCAGGCATTTCGTTTGCTACGAATTAACTGTACCCAATGCCACTGAGTAAGCTCCAACTCCAACATCCGGTTTTCAGATCTAATAAGCATTTTACTGTAATTTTAAAACCCGGATGATTTCCTTTGTACTTTCATTATGTTAAATACTCGTATATAATACAGGTTTAAAAAAATTCACTAATGTCATCCACAGGCTGAGTTCGAACAACGCAGGAGTTGGCCATTATTTCACTTGATATTTACTATAGCATATACGAGTATTTATAGCATTCCGTTAAAATAACGTTTAGCCGCGATGAAATAACGTGGCTATAACTGTATTTTCTTAACGGTCTGAACGACACAACGAAATCATATCACAACTACGATAACTATGTTAGTTTTACTAAAAAACTATCGTATAGTTTGACGAATTTAGTACGGATATGAGCGTGTTAACTACGAACCTTTTTCCATTACTACGTTAAGATGAGACGTTGGTGTTCTTCCAACACAAATAAGGTTCGTAGTTAGCCCGCTTACATCCGTAATGGATTTTTCTACTTGTATTGTGTCTAGGTGACGCCGACGGATCCATCTGCTTCATGAAAAAATTAAACTAAACAAAATTACTAAACGCTGTTTAAAGTCTTCGCACATTGAAATGTCGAGTAAAATGAAATCCACAACAAATATAATTATAAAATAAATTCCATAGCTACCCGTTAAAAAGTAATAATAATAACAAATACACAACTCCAAGCAGTTTCATGATTTGAAAAGATTTCGAACAAAATCTCCGGTTTCATATAAAAACCCTGGCTCCATACAAAAACCGCAAGCACAGCAGAAAGTATCCTATTTCTCATTAAACGCCCCTGTGGTGGCAGTAGACAAAGTGCTAGGGGAAAAGTTACCGTTCCTCAATACCTACTGTGTATAATACTGTGTATTCCCGACAACCGTTGGGGTAAACGAGTTCTTGAGTGGAAACCGAGACTAGGCAAACGTAGTGTAGGACGCCCTCCGGCCAATTGGGATGACGACCTGCGAAGGACTGCAGGCAGATGCTGAATGCGGCAAGCTGAAGACAGGGCGCTATGGAGCTCATTAGGGGAGGCCTATGTCCAGCAGTGGACTACTACAGGCTGATGATGATGATAATACTGTCATCTATGATCCATACAACCACTCACAGATGACAAAATTAACACTATGGAAACCGTGGATTTTCAAGGCTAGCTTATAGTACTACTGACATGGAGGACGAAAAACGTGTGTAAACAAGGCCCTACCCTTATACCTTATAGGTAGGACTCGCGCATACAATAATTATGAACACTTCGACGTGCTTAGTTTTGTTAATATGGCTGCTGTGTGGAAGTTCTTGGTGTATGATAACTACCTGCTCTCCTCTCTTACGCATGTACCGTACTTATGGTCGGTTCATATCTGACGGAAAATGCGTCGCGTATTATCGGTCGCGTTATGCCAGAACAGGCAAATATATAATAAAACATTAAACCTTTCACACCGAACCGATGATGCGTTAGTGCGTCGAGCGTACAGCACCTGATCCGTTTCCGTCAACGCATAGTCGGTCGACGTAACGTATCGCGACACGTTTATTTTATTATGTATAATGCATTCAGACTAGGCGTAACATCAGCGGAGATCGTTTGTGTGCAGGCCGTTCGAACTGTTTGGACGCGTAATGTGGCAGGTCTAATTTGACCGAATAGACGCGACCGACAATACGCTCGACGCATTTTCCGTCAGATATGAACCGACCCTTGTGTTTGCAAGGTACCGTGTTTGTCAATCTTTTTCGCTTTCCTGTTACCCTTTCATTAAATTGGGTCAAAGCGAAATAGGGGTTATTTTTAAATCTAACTGATTGCTTTATAAGCTTTTTACTGGTAACAAAGTCGATTCAAACGATACGATGGAAACAAATTTTGCGTCGAAAAAATGCTTAATTATAAATTCCATGTTTAATGTTTATAAATGCTTTCAAAGTGTAGCTATCTGATTCCTGCTGATGTGTGCGAGTATGTGTTAAAGGGGTTTGAAGTGGGACCAAACAGCGATTATTTTTTTTCAATATATCAGTGCATCGAATATAGAAATATGTAGGATAGGAAGATGTTATATAAAACAACGTCGAGTCGTGTGAGATATTCACATAAATATGAAAATATTTATGGCTCTAATGAATTTATTTGATGATACATGTGCCTTTGTTACTTTTGCCCCCACTTTAAGACAAAATGTAGCGAGAATCTATGAGAGATCTATGAAGTTCCTCATTGTTGATAGATGAGTGAATAAAGATTGAATCATAGAGTAACTTTTTGTATACAGAATGAAGTATTACAAAGACTCAGTTATTTTTGAAAGAAAGAGTTGCAAATCTGACCACTCAAAAAATTTCGGCGCGTTTTGTACATCCCGACATTTTCCAAGATGATTTTTGCCGATTTTCATCGAGCCGACATAGTAAGGAAAAAGGTATTCTAGATGAATTTGCCGTGAAACAGTATTGAAAATGTAATAAAAATTACAGTTTACCACATTAACTCAATATGTAATTACACAGAAAAACGCATGAAATTCCGCAGGCAGAAGCAAGTAGCAAATTAAATTGAACAGCCTGGGGTCCAGAATCACCCCTTTTGGCGTACACCCATTCATCATCAGCCTGTCTTAGTCCACTGCTGGACATAGGCCTCCACTAATGAGCGCCATATCGCCCTGTCTTCAGCTTGACACATCCATCATCTTCCTACAGTACACGCAGGTAATGTAATCTCTTTCATTCGCGTTTTTCGCTACACACAATCCACGCAAACACTTGTCTACACCCAACAACCCCAACAACAGCTCGCTACAATCCGACAATGGCATATTGTTGACGGCGTAACGTCACAATAGACGGCTCCGGACGATTCATATCTACCCGCAGTTTGTTACGAACTGGAAACTGGAATGCTGGGATTTAATACTGATTGATATTTTTTTTAATATTTATAGCGTACCTATAGCTTTTGTAGAGCTTGGTAGAGGTGTATTTTGCATCATCATCACATCAGCCTATGTTAGTCCACAGCTGGGCATAGGTCTCCCCTAAAGAGCGCCGCGCCATAGCGCCCATTGGTGTATTATACATACACCAAGCCTTTTTCTTTCGCCACATTTCATTGTTCTTATGAGCTCTACAAAAAAAATTCATTTTTAGAAGTGAAAGAAAATAAGTGTGTGGGAAAAATCTAATCTCACACTTAGATCACTTTATTTCGGTGTCATTTTTAATTTAAAGAATGTGTACTTGTCAAGAAAATCGACGTTGAAGTAGATTTTTATGATATTATTAAATTCCTTAAGAGTTTTTGATTTTGATTAAACCATATGTATTGAGAAAGTTCTACATGTCCTATCAATGAAGTCTTAGCCACTTCTGATTCCAATTAATCCGTGTTCACCAGCCGAGCTGCCTGCATAGAGCCTTATTGCAAATCGATAGCAATAGCTGCTTGACAATTTTAGGTGTCAAAACTAACTCACAAAATCTGGTCTAATCCAACCTAAGTTGGAATACATTTATGCTTTTTGAATCGTTCAACAATAACCTAGGCAAGTAGTTTTAGTTTTAGATTTGACAAAAAACACCTAAATATTACCCTAAAGCTTAGCCAGCTCAAGCCGGTATGTTCGTTAGCCTTTATGGTAACAATAAACCATGATTGGTGATAATAGGTATAAGCCCTATCTACCTACTACTAAAACGGACTATTAAAACTGGTGCTTATGATGTAGTAACGAACATAAAATTAAATTGGTTTGTTAATGAAAACAGGATATTTCATGATTCATCACGACTTACAGACTAAATAAAGTATTAATTACTGATGAATTATTTACAAAAATATCATACTGATATAACGACGAATCACACGTTTTGCTATCCCCAATAAGATTACAGCCGCGTCCACACATATAGTTTCGCAGCTGTTGTTAAGCTGCTTCTGGCGCATGTTCGTACATTATTTTTGCAGCTAATAGGATCTCAAGTGTGACCTACATCTCAAGCCTCTAGGCGCTAGTACTAATTACCTGAGCTCCTCGCTATAGCTACCGCATATAGCTACCTTGCACAAATTATGTTCCGGTAACATAGGAAAATTAGGGTCGTATTCTGGAACGGAGATGGTTAATTCAGGAATTAGTTGGGAACGAAATCTTCACCGTCTTCGACGACCTTTGTGGCACAGCGAGATGCGATGCAGGAGGTAGCGGGTTCGATTCCCACCTCGGGGCCAATGTATATCTGCAGATATTTGATCTGGGTGTTTTGGGTGTTTTTGATGTAGATTAATTAATCTTTTTATTTTGTATGAATTGTAATAAGTACTTACATCAGTTATCTAGTACCCATAATACAAGCTCTGCTCAGCTAAATGAGATAAGTCAATTTGTCTAGCATTTTTTTTACTACCTTTTAATACTCTCTACAAACAAATTTTCAATGCCTATTGTTTATATTTATGTGGGTTTCGAAGAATTGAGATCATTTTGAACTTCAAAAATTACATCGGTTAAAATGGACGAAACAAAAAGTTACAATATTTTCCAAACTCATTCAAAAGCAGAGGTATCATAAACAAGCCTTAGAACTCCTTCATTTCCCCTCCAAGATCATTTACAAAACATACTCTCGGCAAGTATCCTATTACAGACGTTTGGCTCTATACCTGCCATTGCAGATATAATACCTACCGTAGGCATGCATATACTATACCTCTATATATACCTCTTTATATACCTCTGCCGTTACAGGGTTCATGAGGCTGGGCTGGTGCTTCGGCAAAGCGATTTGCTCTATCAAAGTACACTGCTCACTTATGAAAAAGTTGGTACGAACGAGTTCGAACGTGAGGGTTCCGTCCGTGTAAGGAGTATTTAATCCGGGTAGGGGTGTATCATTGTTTGTGTTTTTGGTCAAATTTGTTTTATTATTATTGGTATTAGTGTACGTATAATTGTTGTATTTTTTATGGTTGTGTATGTCTGCAGTTGCAAATAAATACTTTATCTATCTATCTTTGAGGTGTCTATGGAGTTTCCACGCTATAGTCGCCAACACACGGCGGGTTGTTGCGACGTTTCAGTTTTACCTGTGTTTGAAGTTGAAGAATGGGATTGAGAACAATCTGATCTCTTATGCTACACAACATAAGAGAGATTCTCAATCGTTTTATATTCTAAAAGTACGCATTTATAATAATATGAAGGCAGGTGACAGAGTTTTGTCAACGATTCGGTCGCCCGCCGCCCCGCCGTCGGTCGTGCCGCGTTCCGATGCAGTGCAGTTCCGCTCAGTGCAGTCGTACTTGTATACTGGTCTTATATGCATGATGGTAAAGCTTTGTTTGACACCAGTCCAACGCTAAAGGTGCTCGCAGCGTCGCTCGCTCCCGGCCGCTGCCGTCTCGCTTGAATGAATTCCTGGCTACGGCATTGATCACAAAAGGCAAAGGATACTAATCTAATCGATAAAACTAACCGTAGTATGGTGTGTGGCAAAGGTTACCCGTTTTCAGTAATCCGCATGGATCCCTAAATCCCTAAAGCAGTTCACCCTCGGAGGTAATTGCGGCGACATGAAATATGAGAGTAATTCGTCTTGTTCGCGCCGCCGACTCCGCTCGCTCTGCCGCCTTCGAGCGCTGCTATTTCCTAAATCTGATGCCTACTTGAGGTTTTCATACGGTTTGATTTTGTGGAGTGTATTTGTTTGTTTATTTTGCTGTGAGTTTGTTGAAAGCTGTGTTTTTGCCTTTGATTATTATGTCAAAAAAATACTCGGTACATAACTCAAGGCATGTTTTAATACTAGATTTCTTGTAAAATAGGTAATAAATAGGTAGGTCAAAGAGAAAAAAAAAAAAAAAAAAGATACTTAATGATTTTTATTTATATCCTCGTTTTTTCCTAGTACTTAATTCAAATATTTCCCCGCTCACATTAAGTTGGTTGCGTGAGGTAGGCAGTTCTTAAGTTCTTATAGGTAAGTGAAATTGTGAAAGGTTTTACTTAATTCCTAGACTAAGCTATACCTAGAACACTTTACCAAGTAGCTATGTAAAGATAAGTAGAAATGAAGGAGAGAAGATAACTTTTAACAATCTGATTGGTTCTAGCCCCCTTTTCGATGGATTCTATACTCGATGGATCTAACGGGAATCATCCATAAATAAGGATCCCATCTTATTAGCTTCTCAGATGAAAAGTGTCAAAACAAGACAAAAAGCTCAATTCGCTACCCAAAACCGAGTATTATAGCTAACAGGGAATATGAAATTGTTAAAATGATAGCGGCAGGCAGGGTAGGGATTTACAAAGCGAAATGTGAGCTTTGCGAAAATTGCCACGAATTACATTACATAAAAACGTGTAAATAATATTTTATTAAAGCTGTATGTATACGGTACGAAATAAATAAGATCAGGTTCCTATTAAAGGGTGTTTCTCAATGATGAGTTGTAGTAGAAGGGATACTTCTTGAGGTCCTTCACCGTAGGTTAAGGCCTTTTAATATTAGTTAATATTGGTTTAGGTTTGTGAATTATTTTTATCATACTATTATACAGATAAAAAAATACTTCAATGTACACCAGATGCAGATCATTACAAAAAAATAAAAAATAGGCAAGTGCGAGTCGGAGTCGCGCACGAAGGGTTCCGTAACATTATCTACAAAAACGAGCAAAAATAATCACGTTTGTTGTATGGGAGCCCCCTTAAATATTTATTTTATTCTGTTTTTTAGTATACTTATTGTTGTTATAGCGGCAACAGAAATACATCATCTGTGAAAACTATCAAGCTACCACGGTTCATGACATACAGCCTAGTGACAGACGGACAGCGGAGACCGCCAATTCTTATTTTATTTAAATAATTATTATAACAGTTTTTAATATAAGTGTACAATAAAGAATTTTCTATAACCTTATGATGCTATTGTTCTTGAAAACGTCAAAATAATTTCCGGTGTTTTTCGTAGGCTAAGCGTATCCCTTCTGAACGATTCACGTCATTGTCGATCTGAGATTGGAATTCCAACAACTCACAGGACGAAATAAATCAGCTACTAATTTACAAATACACGAGTGACACACGATTCAGTATCGCACGAGGAATAATGATAGCACTCCATCTATGCTCGTTATTCTCATCATAATCAGTGTATGTTAGTCCACCGCTGGACATAGGCCTCCTCTAATGAGTGCCATAGCGCCCTGTCTTCAGCTTGACGCATCCAGTATTTGTCTGAAGTCTTTTGCAGGTCGTTCTCCCACCACATCACTACAGACTAAAATACTGTCTTGAGGCTACCGTTGACCGGCCGACACTTTGAAAATTTGAATGATTAATGTTTGGCTGGTTGATAAGTTTTTACTTCTTTGATTGTGCATAGATGTAGTTCTAAAACTGGAATAACATAAAAGGGTCCTCTTATCCCGGAATATTATTTATTTGTTCATTCTTTACTTCTTACTCAGAAGTCGATTTGACAGGGGTACTTTATAGAATTTGGATATGGGCTTATAAAGCTCAACCCTGTCGAGGAAAACATTAATCTGTATTCGAGCCGCGGCACTTGAAGAGCTGGAAAATACTAATTTTGAGCCAAATCCATCGACAACTAACTTCAAATGGAAACTAGGAGCGGATGGGTCTCGAATTTTTACCCAATTATCGTGTGTCTAGGATATATCTCTCTCCAGATAGGTAGGATATAAATAAATAAATAATGGTGGACAATCCACACAGCATCTTTTAGCCCCAAGATAAGCAGAGATTGTGTTAAGGGTACTAGATGACTGATATACATAATATAATACATTATATAGATATATATTTTATTATATAGATATATATTTTATTATACTACATAAAAAACAATTCGAACACCCGAAACAAAAATCTGTTCATCGTACAGACATTTGTCCCGAGGCGGGAATCGAACCCGCGACTTCCTGCGTCGCAATAATTAATATGATAACAAATCACGAAATTTTAATAAGTTTTAAGAATTGAAGATTCGCTATTTCACACTTCCTTAAGTTTTTTCTTTCACCTACTTCCTTAATACTGTCGTAAAATAAACATATAAATGCCCCCGTCATCACTCGCAATATCACTTAGGTTTATTATTCATAGGCAAAAAGTGCCTTGATGAAAAATTCAATTTTCCACCTCATTATGGAAATGCCCTGAAAAAGGACTCCTATTCCTTAGTTCATAAAGAAGCTATTTAATTAAATTCTCGAGTAGCAGACACTCACTTTCAAATTGACCTGGTGAGGAAGTGCTTAGCATTATCTATGCTATGCATTGTCTTACGAATACTTTCATAGTTTTCGAGTCCTTCCTATCATCCATACCACAGTGCTTGCAAATGAAAGTCTTCAACCTACGGAGCTGAGACGTGGACACTATCGGTAGGGTTGGTACACTAGTTCAAAGTCGCTCAGCGTGCTATGAAAAGAGCTATGCTCGGGGCCTCTCCGAAAGGTAGAATTCGTAACGAAATTATCCAACAAAGAACCAAAGTTACCGACAGCACAAAGAATTAGCAAGCTGAAGTGGCAGTGGGCCGGCCATATCTCGCGAAGAACTGCCATCAGCTGGAGTAAACGTGTCCGCGACTCGGCAAACGTAGAGTAGGCCACCATCAAGCCATGTGGCTGTCTATGAATGAACGAATCAATGACTAAACACTTTATTGTACTAAAAATTTACATAAACAAAAATCTCATATCTTATATCCAAATAAAACATACTTAGTAAAGGCGGCATTATTGCTATTGCCTTATATTTGTAATATTGACCTTGTTTAATAAATATCCTGAGCGGTTTGTGGAAATACACAGCATTCTGATTTTGACTACGTTGTGGCATCAAAACGTTCAGAGTATTATCAAACATAAACCTCATGTTTTGTGCTAATATTGTTAAATAGTATGTACTGCAAGATTCTCGACCTTGATCTGAGCGACATAACGCTCTTACATTATATCAAACACCGCTACCGGAGAGGACAAAAATAACATTCAAATACATAATAAATACTTACTGCGTGCTATCTGTTATCTGATGCCATCGTCAATATAAAATGCATCATAATATTACTAGTTATAACCCATATTTGAAACCTCACCTTTGTTCTATGTGGTAGCGGTGCTGATGCGCCCTGTATCGGTTTTGACAGAATTTCAGAGCTCGCGAGCAGTCGTATGATTATCAATCGTATTCTTAGAGTCGCAGAGGAGAGAGTACATTATGTGCTGTGATTGACGGTATTGCTATAGGATTCTGGCTTAGAAGAATAGAGGAGGTTCTCCGCTGGGCTAGTTGTTTTTTTTTTTTTAAAGTAAAAAGTCTTTATTTTGAAACTTACTTAGGTGCTAGAACAAAAATATGAAGCGATGTTGTGTTGTGCCTTCTAACAGGCCAGCGCCCCGCATCGATTTTGACAGCACTAAAGAGCTCGGGAGCTATCTTATGATTATCAATCTTATTCTTAGAGTCATAGAGAAGGTTACAAGGTGTGCTGTGATTGACGGTACGTGCCACAAGATACTGGACTTTAAGCTTAGAAGAATAGAGGAGGTTCTCCGCTGGGCTGGTTGTGTTCTGCCTTCTGACAGGCCAGCGCCCCGCATCGGTTTCGACAGCACTTCAGGGCTCGGGGGCAGTCGGAGTCTCCGGTGCAGGTGTGGCTGCAGATCCAAGCACCACCAGGCTCGTCGGGACAGCTGCCTGGTTTCACTGGAATTAATAAATAAAATTAATAGAATAGAATCGAAAAACATTTATTTGGACACAGGTACAAAATACAGCCATAGAATAACAAGCGGCAAATAAAGTAGTTTATCATGGGGGTAAGGGAAACAAATAGGTGATATTAAGGAAATAAGTCTAACTCCATGACCCTGTGCCGATTAATAGATAGATAGATAACACTTTATAACACCACACAAAACAGAAAATAATACAGAGATAAAAACTTAGACTAAAGGTATAAAGGGCGGCCTTATCGCTGAGAGCGATCTCTTCCAGGCAACCTTGGGATGGACTGGACATGAACGAACAATAATAATAATTAATATTATTTAAACTTTATTACACTACAAAGGGTGGGGGGCTTAATACCGAGGCTTTTTCTACCTGCCGTTTTTAAACAGAGTGCTATTACTATGTATTATGAATTTTAAAACATGCGTTATTCTTAATCAATTATGCAGGTTATTTGCAATGGGAACTGATTTATGGGATATAAAGTATTTCAGCCCGATTCGTTCAGTAGCGTGAAAGAGTAACAAACATCCATACATACAAACTTTCGCGGTTAGAATATTGTATAGAAGGATTACATTCTATAAAGAATTATTTATGACTGATCCTATGTTGCCCGCACATGCTTTGGCTATCACAACTAGGAATAATCAAGAATAATCAACTTATTGGTAACAACGAATATAACAAGTCTCATAATAATTAGAAACATACCTAAGGTTACAAACCGCCTCTGCGTGACGGGATCCACGCATAAGGCCCCGCCACACTCCGTAGGACAGCACAACTTGTTTCCCTCGCACGGTGTGTCAGGTCCACAGGTGGGCGCACATTGGTCCACGGAGAGTGTGGGCGGGCAGGACCCGCTCAGTACTGCGGTGATGAGAGCTGACACTGAAAGAGAGGAATGGACCGTTTTAGATCATGAAACATATTCGACGTGATCAGAAGTAAGGGAAAGTAGGTCTTTATTCGAAGAAGACAGTTATATTTATTGTTTTTTTAAACAGTGCACTCCAGAACTAATTCGAATGCGTCATCGACTGACTAATAAACCGTGGTTTGTAAATTGCTGTAAATCAAAAACACAAAAGTCCATTTCTCGTGTCCTTGTTTTCGTAAATACAATACATGTCCACCTAGAAAACGTCAAATTATAAGTGTTAGTCAATATACCTGTGTTTTGATTAGACTCCATCTTAGAATGCGAAGGTAGAAATCATTTATAGGCAATTGCGTGCACTTCTATAATAAGCTTCAAAAGCAACTGAGGTCCCTATTCGTAAGTTTAACATAACAATTAACATAAAACTAAATCTATCAAGAAGGTTTTCTACTTCACAGATGATTAAATCAATGATGTTAATGCTTGACATTTGTAGCTCAATTCCGCACCGACAATATTATTATTAGCCCGGCACTCCCACTGCAGAGCAAAGTCCTCCCTCCCCTTCTTCCACTCATCTCGGTCCTCAGCAAGGAGAGCCCACTCTTTGTTGTATAGGCCGAGCTCATCCCGCCATCTCCGCCTAAGCCTTCCACGTGGCCGTCGCGTCGTCCGTCCGGGATAGTATGTTAGAAATTGTATGCTGTGTTTAGCTCCACATAAATATTGACATGGTATCTAAAATCGCATTAGGTATAATTACATTTCGATATAAAAAACTATAATGTATTAGAGACATAAGTGATATATTAATATACTAGTGAATAGAATAGAATAGAATAGAAAACTTTTATTAGCACACACAAAAAAGACAAACCTACATAAAAAAAACACATTAAGCTAAATAAGATATACCTAACACTAAAACTAAAAACTAAAATATAAAAATAGAAAATAAGTATAAAACTAATACTAAAACTAAAAGATAAACAATAGAAAATAAGTAAAAATAACGTAGCCTGTCCTTAGTGCGCGCTAATTAGGTCCAGCCTCAGCTTAATGTCGCTACTGCCCGAGGACTGTAACGACGCTGGTTTTCAGGTTTTCATTTTTTTTTGTGGTTTTTTTTTCACTTCTTCCACGTCAACAAAAAATGTAAGTGAAGCGAAAATCAAATAGATGTACATCTTCTAACTTGATAATAATTTAGAGGATAGAATTTCACTTATGTAAGTGCTTATTTTGGTTAGAAGCTTTGAGACTACATCTTAATTTGGTTAGATAGCAGTTATGACTAAATTGTAAGTTGTTGAAAATATGAATCTAAACTTAGAATAATCTAAATATCTTAGTGAGGCTGAAGATATTACCCCTCCCGCTGTCTGCATAAGACAAAATGCGGCAGACTTCTAAATAAACCTCTCACAACCCAAGACACCCATAAAATCACGTCCAAATTCCACTCAAATCCAAGCACAAGTGCACCCAATCGATATTACGAGTAAGCAGTTCGAAATTGCGGAGCCAAGTCCTCGATAGATGCCCATATTGTCCAATAGATTCTCTTGGGACCCGTACCGTTATTTGTCTTCTATGATAGCTATTTTGATAGAGTTATAAGCGTGAATATTGGTCTCTGGGATTTGTCAGGGGAAACCGAACTCTTTCTACTAAGACATAAAGATCAGTGACGCTTTGACCAATTCACTGCTGTGGGAATGTTGTGCTAACAAACAAAACTACACGTGACGTTTTGATGAAGAGCGGACGAATATATTCGACGATAAATCAACTTGATTGAGCAATGAACATGCATGTTAAAACACGCAGTTGGCGCAATTGCAAAACTAGGTCTACTAAAGCTTTTTAGGATCAATCGTTATACACAGGTAACAATTTAAAATGTAAAATTTACACGTGATATTATTATTGAGCTTGAAAAAACCAAAGATACTTCGAAAAATTTAAAATTAAATTACAGCTAGTATTTACAATTGAAACAATTCAGTTAACTGCAGACTGTTGCAAAAATCTACAGTATATCTAATAATGATAATGTTATAACGCTTACACGTCTGCAAAAGTCTTCGAACAACCAAACTTCTGTCATTGTAATAACTATACAAAGGCTATCAATAGAGATATCATAAACATCTGCCAAGAGTAACTTCAGCAGCAACACACAACATATCACTGGCTTTATCAAATTAACTTGTATACATCAAAACTTTAAGAAATATAGCAAATGTCTAACTTAACACCCCATATTCTGAAATCTAAGGTGTCTAAATCCAAATAACATAATCCAAACGTCCCAAATTATAATTGCCCCAAAACTGGGAACAATCATAAAGGATCATTAAATACACGAAACTCACCAATTAGAGCACAATACAGTGACATTTTGCTGGATTCAGCTTGATAATTTTCTCCGGCTCACAATAATGGAAACGTGAGATTCACTGGTAGAAAGTTCAATTTATTATTTCTTCTTTCGGCCTTTATTCCACTCTTGGCACAAACATAATTCAATATCGAACTGGCCGTTGATAGAATTCCACTTTCAAAATCTATAAAAATATACCTAGAGTATATGTAACAGAAAAAAACAAAAGAAAAACGATAGAACCAAGTAATTTTCTAGAAACAAGTGAATCGCAGATGTGCGGCATTTACTTGTGAGTTTTCACTTGAAAATAATAATACCTATCGTAGGAAAAAAATACTGGCACAAACAACGTCTTTCAGATACAGTTTCTAGATAGCAAAGATTCTTAGGATCACGCGACACACAGCTCTGAAGTGTGACTGACTTATTTTGAGAGAAGTTTCTTATAGTAGTAGTAGTAGTCAATACCTTAAAATAGGTATGAGCTAACAGGATAACTTGAGATAAATTACAAGAATTGGTATGTTTACTTTGCGGAATAAGCGAGTATCAAGCAAGGACATTTAAATAAGTGTTCGATGAATTATCGAGGATAAATTATAGTATTTATTGAAAACAATACAATAGTTACAATTATGTTCAAGTAAGTAAGTACTTACTTACCTACCTGTTGGCATTTTGGCATATTATCAACATCGTAACCGCCTATGCTAGCTACGAACAGCGTAGGTATAGCCATGCCAAGGCAGGTAGTATGCGTAGGGCTGCTATAAACGGCGTAAATCTTCTACGTGTAACGTGTAGCGCGCAATATAGTCATATTACCCATGCTATGTATAGCGTAGGCGTTCTATAATGATGTAAACGTCAAACTAAGGCGTGCTACGAACGGTGTAGCCATGCTACGTGCTGCGTAGGCCTGCTACAAACTGTGTAGCCATGCTACCGAACGGTATAGCCATGCTACGTATAGCGTAGACCTGCTACGAACGATGTAGACGTCATGCTATGTAGCCATGGTACGTGTAGCGTAGCCTTGCTACGGACGATGTAGACGTCATGCTACGTGCAGAATAGGCCTGCTACGAATGTAGCCTCGCTACTTTTGGCGTAGAAGATGCTATAATATATTGTAGGCGTGCTACATGCAGTAACAAACAGTGAAACAGTTTGGCTGCTACAAATAGTTTAGGGTAGTAAGAAGAACCCCTTCGAACGGTATAGCTATGTAATCTACAAGTCTACCTTTACTATGTTCTTATTATTCCTATTCTTGGATATTAAATTATATTCGATAAATGGATCTGTACCTAAGAACTTCCTCAAACGCTTAACAATTTGTATCAGGCTAAATACATGCTTGATGTGTATTCCACGTTTCAGTATTTGGCAAAAAGACACACACGATAACTTCAGGGCCAAGGTTAAATTACGATTATATAGTTTTTGTTGTTTCTGGCAACTAACTTTCAAGAATGAATGAATGAATGAACGAAATGTTCATTCAGTCTATACTGTAACTTAGACATAGATTTGTGAATATTTGATCCCAAGTTATCATTGTTAGCTACAGGTCATCGGGGCTTATCATTGGGCCTTGAATTTGAGTCTAGCAAGGCCACTACACTAAATGATTTGTCGCATTATGTAAATACTTGGGTTTGGGCATAAAAATAGGCAATAAATAAATGATAATTCACTTCTTATTAAGTGAATACATCAAATGAGTCAGGTATCCCTGTTCTCATTTAGGTGACTTTATACAATTTGTACAAAGTCACTTAAATGATCTGCGAAAGACTGCAGGTCGATGCTTAAAGCTGAAGACAGGGCGCTACGGCGCTCATTGGGGGAGGCCTATGTCCAGCAGTGGATTAATATTAGGCCTATAATGAAACATTTATTGATCACTAGCATCTTGCTTGCCGGCTCTGCACGCAATATTCCCTGTATAAAAGATATGCTTAGATATTATTAAATTCAGATTATTTTCAACACATCTGCCAAATTTCCATACGTTGATCAGTTTAGTAGTTGTAGAGATTTTTTTTGTGTTAACATCGCAAACTTACGTTCTTAAAATATTAGTAGGGTGGTTAAAAATGGAATCTCATGTCTCGTTAATCATTGATCAGAAGTCAAACAACATAAACCTATTTTTTTTTTTTTTTTCTAAAGCAGCATGGGTACTTAATAAATTTGGTGTCAAAGCACATGTTTATTTGTAAGAGCAACCACTAAGCTTTGCTATTCAATATTGTGCTCTAAGTAAATCAACATTGATAACCTATCAGTGGCAAACAATCTAAGTGATCACTTTGCCTAGTTTTACTTGTGTAATTTGAATTTTGTGCAGTGGTCAAGGGTCCTACAGTGCCCTAGGTCTAAAGGAAATAAAGCGCTATGATGTTTGATGTTTGAATACATTAAATACATTTTAAAAAACAAACTATTCTACGGACCGTAATTTCAGGGAAATATACTTCATCGTTCCAAAATGAAAACTCAGCTCAACTTCGAACGAAATTTTAGTTATCATTCGATCGTATTGCCTTCGAACCAAACGAAACAACATTTCGTAATGGAGTAGGCCTCCAGTATACGAGGAGCAAAAGACAATCGCGCCAGCTTTCAATAACTTACCTATAAGTAGCTCCTACATTAAACCAGGCTTATCTCTTTTTATAGATAACGTCGGAAATGTTCACAGGTGTGTGTGTTATAAATCGCTTTTAGGAACATTCCTCACGTTGACCATTCCAGATAATAAATTAACGTTTAGGGGTTTTTGAAAATGAAAAAGTATTTAAAAGGGCAACAATTGGAATTGTAACACTGGTGTGTGGTTAGTCGATGTTTTAATCGTTTAGGAAGTATCTTCGTGTATTTTTTGGTTCTTAGTTGTAGTAAATATCTTTATTAACAACTAGCTGCGCCCCGTGGCTTCGCCCCCGTCCAAATCTATGTGTCAAATTATTTAAATTATAAAAAGTATCCTATGTTAGACTCCTGGTTCTAAGCTACCTCTCCACCAATTTTCAGCTAAATCGGTTCAGCCGTTCTCGAGTTATAAGTGTTGTAACAAACACGACTTTCTTTTATATATATAGAAGATTACAATCAAATGTGCTAGCTGTCATCAAAAAATAGGAACATATTAGAACTTTTTTTTTATTTAGCCTGTTTCGTCCCACTGCTGGTCAAAGGCCTCTTAGAACTTTGTATTTAGAATTAAAACAATTTAGGTTAGTATTGAGCTAGATGTAGTCACATTTAAATTGTGTTTGTTGCGTGTGACTGAATAGGAATATTTCTTGTTTTTTATGCCATCTTTCCAGCGTCCAAACACCAACATAACAGATCTAGTTACCCATTTATTAACAGCAATCATATTATATGATCATTATTTAAAATAACTCCCACGAATACCAACCTAACAACCCGAACATGAACTCGTATCTCTAAAAACTTGGAAACCTGTTCGCTTCATCAAAGGTTCGTACACCGTACATATGTAGCATCTATCCTAGGAAATCTCCGGGACTCCACAAAGCCCGTATTAGAGGATTATCCCTTCTGAATGAGCATTGGACCTCAGACAACATGGTACTGACTAGAGTCCCTTTCAATAGACAAAATAGTTGGTTAGGAACTGCATTGCATGGCCTTATTATTATATTATTATTAATGAAATGAAATGAAAATATTTATTGAAAATGAAATACACAATAACAACGGTTAACCCAAGTTTATCAGTTTCACGTGGCATGGATCAGGAAAGGTTCGTCTTTGAGAAATTACAAATAGTTTAAATTCATTGTCTAGCTAGTCTATGAATTCGCTTCCAGAGTCTATGGTATAGCGAAGTATTTCTATTTATCTAGACTTTGCTCACCTCTTCCTAGATTGAGCTTCCTATTATTATAAGAAAACTTTTTAAATTGTACCTATAACAGTTTTGGATATTACGCAATACCTAGCTACCATACCACATTACTTACTACGTCTGGTTTAATGCTCTAAGCTTACTACTGAATATTTTCAGAACGATGTTGGGATTGCCGCGCTACTGTAGTGCATCAGAGATGTTTGCGGAGTGTCAAGTAGATGGGTTCGCAGCTTTTCACCGCAAAAAGAGAGTCCGGGATAGTACGAACAGCATCCAAAACGATTGCTGATAGGTCCTCCCTATGTGCTTATGTTTTCTGCGTAGGGTAATAAGGGTAATAGGTATAATATTTTTATATTTAGTGTGTAGTTTACTTAGGTACCTACTAACCTTCATTTATAAATCTATTTTATAATATTTTATCTAACAAAATATGGATTGAATTTTTCTTGTTATGCGAAATAAAATATTTGTATTACTGAGCTCTATGGACCAGATACATGTCATGTGTTTTTGCGTCAACAATGCCAATAGTACTGAACGGATCTGTCTTAAATTAATCCTAGAATACATATGCCAATAAATAAATAAATAAATATTGCTGGACAATTCACACAGCATTATCTAGCCCCATGGTAAGCAGAGCTTGTGTTATGGGTACTAGATACTGATATACATAATACAATATATTACATAGATAGATCTTTTTTATTATACATAGAAAACGACCAGAACACCCGGAACAAATATCTGCAGATCGTACACACAATTGTTCCGAGGCGGGAATCGAACCCGCGACCTCCTGCGTCGCAGGCGGACCTTTGCCCACCGCGCCACATCGGTCGTCAAATGGGCCAATGGGCCAGAAGCTGGTTTATATTAAGTTATGAACTTGATTTTAGCTACTATAAGATAGTTACCTACCGTATATCACAATACAATAGAATATGAACATTCTAAAACACAACCCACAATATACCTGCCTAACTACACCTAACCCTAACTACAATGAAGACATGATGTATGGAATCTCTACCCTCAGAATAGCTGGTCCCTTCCGGAATCCCTGCCCCGTAGCAACAAACACATTGAGATAATAACTTTACTGCTGTAACTACTTGGAACTTGGCAGAAAGGGACTGCATATAACTGGTCTCAAGATATGTTGGATTGTACCTACATTATAATTAAGCTAGTTGCAGACTGGTCCTAGGTATGCGACGCATTATGACATAATGAATGCTTGAATTTGTAGAGACACGCTTATCGTACGCTACGACATGCGCAATCCAACGTTTCCGACATTGCATGGCATACGTCGCGTGGCGTGGGCTTAGACTGTTTCTAACTTTAAGATTATTATTTATTTGACGACCTCTGTGGCGAAGGTCCGCCTGCGACGCAGGAGGTTGTGGGTTTGATTCCCACCTCGGGACCAATGTTTGTACGATCTTCAGATACGGGCGTTCTGGTCGTTTTCAATTAAATATACGTATATAATTAACACTTCTATATATGTTATGTATTGTATTATGTATATCAGGCATCTCCTATCCATAACACAAGCCCTTATAATAAATAAATAGCTCAGCAATCTATTTATTTATTATTTGCCAATTTTCTATAGAAACAGGTTGTGTTATCTAAACCCAATCAAACACATAAAAATTAAACATTTATTTTATTAGAATGTGTGTTAATAAATAAACCCTGCAAATATAAAATAGTGTATGCTCTTTAACATTTTTTTTCTTTTATTAGACCTTCATGTAACTATGATTTATACAATTTTACAGTAAAATTGTTCTTATACTTAAAATACAATTTCAATTTGATTACCGTGTTTTGATTCAGTTACTAGGTAAGGTACCTATTCAGATTACGTACAAAAATGTTATGAAATTAGTCTACTCATTGTTATTTGTCTCGAAAAATAAATGTAAAAAAACCCCATAGCAAGATGGTGTGTCTGTCTGTCTGTGACTTTGTAGCTCTCAAAGGTTTTTTTCTATTTTCATCTCTAGCCAACAAAAAATCCTAATACTGAAGCAAAACACTGCATCAAACATCGCAAACATTTTTTCAAACTCACTTTCTCCCAATAAATTTATCATCCTTCACGTTAGAGCTAGCTATATACCCATCCAACCAAGTTGATATAACGGGTATATTCTCATCGGACCACTTCGCTTCTTCTTTGATATTCTTCAAGTTCTTCTCGATGATATGTTCAGCGGAACCGAATTGACCTGCATGGGCTGAGTAGAAATTGGAGACGAGCTCTTGACCTTCAGCGGTTTTGAAGCCAGAAGTCGCAGAGGATATCAGGCTGTCCCATAGGTTGTGGTTGCTTCCATACCTGCGAAGGCTTATGATGATTAAACTAAACTTTGCAAGCGAGATATATAGGCCAGAAATAACATTATACACTAGTGAAACTCGATGAAAAATGTTTGTTAACAAACGTCCCATACTTAATAGAAAACTCACTCCGTTGCCGCGTTTATTTATAATCAATTTACGTCATTAATTACCTTCGTGTCGATTTGAGATTTTTTCTTAAAAAAAAGGTTGCTTACAATTATATCTGAAATCGACGCCAAGCAAGTCGTGAGTTTTAGTTATTAGTGTCGTGGTTTGGTTACAAATATAGAATATTTGTTCGCGAATTTTTGTTTTTACTATACCACACAGGTATAGTGAAAGTGTTTTCTATCTATCTTACTTACTTGTCCTTCAAAAACTGGAAGTTCTCATTCGCATGCGCCAGCAGGGTCGTATACCCATCAAAGTTAACCGACAGCATATTGAAGATCAAGAACAGGTCAGTCTCAGTGAAGTTCGCATTTCCCTCCATCAAGGTTATATTCAACAGCCTCTTGATCTTGGAACTGCTGATGGGGCAGCCAGCGAGGTTCTTCAGGAGGTAGGTCCGCTCGCTTTGCTTCCTGGAAGGTGGGAAGTTGATGACCCTTTGGAGGCCGAAGTCCCATTCCTTCGTGGTGCCGTATTTGAAGACGGGGCAGATGTGTTGGTTTGATACTCTGAGGAAGATACGTATGCCATGAATCGTTTTATATAGTAGGTTATTATATTAAAATACCAAAAATAAGAAGATTATATATATATTAGGTTTCACATACGAGTATATGTGTGTATATTACTTGTCAGATATTAGATTTCTAATAATGCCTTTGTACTAAAATTTTTGTTTAAGCCTCATTCAATCCAAATCTAATAACATTTTGATGTAGGTTTTATACGAACATGAAAGAAATCATTGTTTGCAAAGTATCCACATTACGTTCGCACCTACAACAATGGCGTGCTAATAATTTGAAAGCCATTGTTGTAAGGTGTGATGTTTGGAGAGGATAGTATAATAATTTTAAAAACCTTTCGCGATTTGTTAACATATTAGAAATTATATTATAAAAAATACATAATAAAAGTTCTGATTCTCAAGACGAATTAAGGGTAGTCGTGGATACTGCCGTCAATTCTCGGCAGTAACTCCGGGTACATCCAGTCGCCCCGTTACCAAAAAAAAGGACTGGATAAATAATCTTTAAAACCTATAATATTTTAATATATCTAGTTTGATTCAAATAAATATATTGTCTTGTAACCGCAAATAAAGGGAAAGGGGGAAACGAACTCAACGATTTTATACATAATTTGGCCAATTCACAAAAGAGTTCTACTCATTATATTTCTGTGGTTCTACTTGTTGAATACCCAACCCAGACAGAAAACCTTTCTATTCATATGATAATCTCAAAAATTAAGTTGCACAGTTCAGAGCGTTCCTTTTATAGCCCAATTCTTTCTGAACCAGTGGACACGGTGAAAAGGTTTGGTCCTCGTTATAGCTTGATTGAACGTTATTTTTGGAACAATACGAGAGGTATCTGACCTCCAGGGATACAATGGAGAGGGAATGGTTTAGTTTAGTAAATAGAATATTAAAATAGTTAGTATGAATAATATGTAGTTAGTTGAGTGAATAAAGCACAGCAGGGTATTGAAAAAAAATCATTAATTAATTAGTATTGTACTATATAGGTTATGTACCTATGTTGTAAATTAGACCCAATAAATAAGTTAGTACATATAAGTAGATATAAATAGCATCGCCTTAGGGCTTAATAAAAAACCTGTAATAATGTTAATATCTAAATAAATAAAAATACTCACGGGTTTCCTTCATCAGGACTCTTGATCTGCATCCACTTCCCGTACAGATCCTGTGCCTCCTTGATGCACGGCTTGTACCCAGCCTGGCAGAGGAAGTTCTTCGTCAGCGTGCGAAGGTTTGTCTTCCAGCTTTCTTCGTCTTCTTTTTCTTCCTTTTTCAGTTCTTCATACAGAGGGCTGAGGAGGAGCCTGACGTATTTCTATAAATAAAAGTTAACACAATAAAGTTGAATAAAGTAAAATTTAATGATGCCACCATCATTAACTAGAACTTGATTCTGATAACTTATATGAGACCACTCTCATATAAGTTATCAGAATTAAGTCAGGCGTAAATTAAGCAATTGGTGCTGTCAAACGTAAATTTTGTATTAGTTTGAGGTGTCAAACTAATACAAAATTGGTCAAAATTGACGTTTGACAGCACTGATTGCTTAATTTACGCCTGTCGCAAACTGGTCGCGAGTTACATAATCACCCAGCCGGTCCTTTGGAAGGCTTGCGTGGGGCCGAACCGACAGCTCAGAGGCCCTTTGAGACGTTAATCTAAAGGCGATGGCTACACATAGCGGGTATCATCCTCGGGTGCACAATATGATACACCCAAAGATGGTATCCACCGATTGTAGAGACTATTGCAAAGAAAAATGAAAGAAATAAAACCAGGCTATTGTGATGGATGGGATGGACTGGGTAATTGGGCTATAGGGGAGATTGCGGACGTCTGCCATAAACAAGTCAATCATAATGTTAAGAAGAGTGCTAGAGATGAGAGAGATATAATAATAATAACACCTGGCGGATACCATCTTTGGGTGTATCATATTGTGCACCCGAGGATGATACCCGCTATGTGTAGCCATCGCCTTTAGATTAACTTCTCAAAAGGCCTCTGTGCTGTTGGCTTCGGCCCCACACAAGCCTTCCAAAGGACCTGGTCACTTTATGGCCCGAGATTATGATAATAATATATATAGATAAATAGTAACCCACCTTAAACTTATCCTGAATACACGGACAAATCTGCCTCCCAACGTGATCGATCATCGTAAACATAGAGTCCCAGACCAGGTGACTTCTCTCCTCTTTCAAGAACAAGGTCATATTGAGCGCGGTCCCGAAGGAAAGCTCCCCGGCGAAGGCGAGGTTCCATGCGTCATGGTGTAGCTTGGCACGAGTCAGTTCTGGTATGCTGGTGCGCTTGCTGCTCAGGAGGTATTGAGAGAGGAGGTGCCAGTTGTGGGTGTCATAGTTTACTGGGAATGGCGCTGGAACAATAAAATAAAAATAGCCTTTATTCGCTGACCAAAATACAATGTATGAATATATACATAAAGTAGTATTAAAAGTAAGTGCAATTTTATCTTATTGATCTACCACTTAATAACTAACTAACTGAATTTCTTCAGCAACCAGTTTGTTGATCAGGTTGGTGGCAGGCATGGTTTGATTTGTTTATCTGAGTTATTTCCCGCTGCAGTTTCTACGACTGGCTGCATTTTATGCTGGTACATGGCTGGTACATAATTATGACTTGTGAGAGAGAGCCGGTGACATTAACCTCATGTCTCTCGAATTTGGTCTCAAATTCAGTGAGTTCATAAGTTTAGGTATAATAAGTTTCAAAATGATACCTTACTTGAGCACTAAAGTAGGAAACAAAATAGTTTTTTTTAGTTTTTGGTGGTAAATATAAAACTAGATAGTAGTACTTACCGATTTCTTCAGGATTAACAATCACGAAGTGATCTTTCCCCGGCATATTGTTAATCGTCAGTTCCTTATCCTTCGTCCAGACTTCGGGCGTGGTCTTCGTAAAGTCCATTTTATCTTGTTTGATGATGACGAGAGGGACCCACCAGGACATGTGCTCCGCATCCGGAACGTCGTGGGGTCGCTCGCGGAGGTACACTTTCTAAAAGGTAATGTATTATTATTATTAACTCATTTATTTCGGATTTACCCACAAAACATACAAAAATAATTATAAATGTCACAGTAATCAAATTAGATTAAATTAAATATGACTCATCATCATCATCAGCCTAAAGCAGTCCACTGCAGGACATAGGCCTCCCCCAATGAGCGTCATAGCGCCCTGTCTTCAGCTTGCCGCATCCAGCATCTACCTGCAGTCTTTCGCAGGTCGTCATCCCATCCCACCTGGTCGGAGGGCGTCCTATACTACGTGATATGGTTTCATAAAACTTAAATATAAACGAAAGTACTAACCTAACAAGAGTACAGACAATTAAATTTATTTATATTTGCGTTTATTTGATTTAATTAATGACATCTAATTTTATTTAACGTGTCATATTCTCGTGCCTGTATTCGGTGCCTGTAATATGTAGTAACAATAGTAAGGCCAATTTCTCTTATGATATATATTAGTCCAAGGATAAAAATATTATAATAAATATATAATAAATAAATAATGCTGGACAATTCTCACAGCATTATCTAGCCCCATGGTAAGCAGAGCTTGTGTTATGGGTACTAGATAACTGATATACATAATACAATACATTACATAGATAGATATTTTTTATTATACATAGAAAACAACCAGAACAACCGGAACAAATATCTGCAGATCGTACACAAAATTGTTCCGAGGCTGGAATCGAACCCGCTCTTGCGCCTAATAATAATAAGATTTATCATTAAATTATATTTAATCTGTAAATTATAATGATGACGAAGAGTGCTGGATGTATTTTATGAGACAACTTGCAATAATCTGGAAAATTAGCACCCGTTTCAATGAAACAATTAATGCAGAGCCCGTAGCCTATTTTGAGTTCTCGCCGTTAATTTCTTTTTATTAGTTCCTAATTTGTTATTTTTATTGGTTCCTAATTCCTATTATTTTATATTATGAAACTTTTATAAATATTTTCTATGTAAGACGAGGCATGGACCATGGACCATATCTAATAGTAAAAGCTGTAGCTTGAAAAGGGTTCTGGTGGACAGACATTGCAGTAGCCTGCAAAGGCACTGGATGTCAAGCCTAATGAACCCTTATGCTAAACAAATTTATTATATAAATTAAATTGAAAGTGTTATTGTGAAAAATTTAATTTGATTATACTAAACATAATATGGATGTAATTATAAAAATAAAATAAATATATATCTGGGTAAATATATATCTATTGTATTAAGTATATCAGTCATCTAGTACCCATAACACAAGCTCTGCTTACCATGGGGCTAGATGATGCTGTGTGGATTGTCCAACATTATTTATTTATTTATTATTTGCCTGAATCTATAAACGAATTTAATTTAATTAAAATCCTGACCTGAGTAGCCACCAACAAGTTCTTCTGATAGTTCCTCTCAATATTGACGACAGGCAGTCTGTCCTTCTCGATCCAGCTCTTAGCAACCGTCTTGGTGTCCACCTCAGCAGGCATGGTCTGGTCTTCGACGGCGGCGGAGCTCAGGGCGCTCCAGATGTCATCGCCGGTAAATGTTTCGAATTTACTGTGGAAAGGGGAAAAAACTTTAACTTAAGTTCCAACTTAAATGTATGATACATTTAAGTTGGAACTTAAGTTAAAGTTTTTGAGACCTTAAACTAAACAGAAAGAGGTTCTAAGAGACTTGGAATCAATAAAGAGGCTATGCTATAATAAATGGTCGTTTTACCAACGACGGCTGGTTATAAAAGTATGTGTTGGTCTCTCTCCTGACTCTAAAACATAATTGCAATCTCACATAATGATGTTCGTTACAGACAAACTAACCTATTGTAATTTATAAGAAAAACAATGGTACCGAAGCAGGGCGTGGCAATTGATACTGTGAGTAAGTGACCGGATTTCTAGAAAATCCTTTTTTTTAGATGAGAGTGAGAGAAGAACAGAAAATGTAACCTTGCCGAGACTCCAAGAAGCTCTTGATTGCCTTCTTAAAGGTGTTTCCCCCGATCGTATAGTTAAACATGCGGAACAAAAGCTCCAGTTTCGTACACGGTCTCTTGCTTCATCCCCGTGATGCGGGAGTTAGGGTCATCTTGCCGTACCCAGCAGCCATTTGCAGATCGTCATAGCACGAGGCGTCTTATAATATGCTTAGAATGAGACCTCTATTACGGAAAAACCTTACCGAGACTCCAAGAAGCTCTTGATCGCCTTTTTAAAAGTGTTTCCTCCGATGGTATAGTTGAACATGCGGAACAAAAGCTCCAGCTTCGTACACGCGGTTTCTTGCTTCATCCCCGTGATGCGGGAGTGAGGGTAGCGCTTGCTGAACTCATAGTAGAGGGAGTATAGTACTGTGAGCGGCCATTTGCCTTCCATTTCTGAGCCGTGGTTTATCTGGCGAAGAATGAAATTATAACTTTGAATCTTCTGCAAATATGTAAAACCAGTCAGAATGCGCTGAGGGAGATAAGATAAAGACTAAGATTTCATACAGCGAACTCCAAACTTAAATTCAAATCCTTCGGGCATTCCCAGTGTTTCAGCTAGCAAGTGTAATTCATATTCAGTATAAATGTGTAGGTAGATAAAGTTTTAGACACCGTAGGTACTGCAGATAAATGAAACGTATTTTCTCATTCGGAGAAAAGGTCTCTCCGCTCCACTATATTCGGTCTTCTAGAAAGGGGATTATGATACTACAAGCAGATTTTAACTAGGTATACCAGTTCTATTATAATGCTAGATTTATTATTGCAGCCACTTTCAGGTCTGACAGCTTATCCACAGTTTCCTGCTGTAACATACATATTATATATGTTACAGCAGGAAATCTATCAATCTAACTAATATCAGTCTCTCTTTTTGATATTTTGTGCAATTGTTTTATTCGTTATGAGTTAAGTTATTTTTATTAAAAATGTAATATTTTGTTTTGTACTGCAGCAAATAAATAAATGTCAATCTCCTGGAAATTCCCCGGGAAAATCTACCTGGAAAGCAGTTTCAGCCGCGATGTACCCAACCAGGGCTTTGTTGAGATGCGCGTCCGACCACCAGGCGGGCGTGGTGAAGGCACCCAGCCATTGGTAGGAGATCTCCTGAGCCAGTTGGAGGTAACCTTTGTTGGTTAGGTCGCTCTCCCTAGAAAAGGCAGATATTCAAAGTCAAAGTCAATAGCATTTATTTCTTTAGGCTTACAGAATAAGCACTTAGACAAGTCAAATTATTATCAAATAAGATTATTTTACTGTTCACTGCAATTTTTTGTCCACTAGTGGAAGAACTGAAAGAAACCACTTGTTACGTTCAATCTTATATGGTTATTTGCAAAAAAAAATTGTCTTTAGGTGCTTTAAATATTTGTCTTTAGGTTCTATCTGTAAAGGCATTAAAAATCAAAAATCCCAGTTCACATGGTATAAAAATAACCACAGAAACAACGCGCGCTAAGTCGGCAGGAACTAGTAAATAATAATAAAAAATGCTGGTTTTTTACTTAATCTTGTTAACGGTCACCCTGTAAGCAACATGGGGATGCCACCCACCCATTGTAAACAACAGTAGTGATTTGCAATATCACAAATTCGGTAAGTACCTACCGATAATATCATAGCGGCTATAAGCGCCTAATAGGTAGGTACCTAACAATTCAACGAATGAATATTGCTGCACGTATTTTTATTTAGCTAGTATTTGAAAAATCAAGAAATACGTGCATAATTTTTTACTTTTTATATGACATTCAACTGAGAAATAAAGGCATGAAGTCACATTGCATTCAATTTCCACAAAAAAACAGTCGTCGCTCATCCTCACGTGTAAAATATTCGCTTTACGAAAATCCATTCTGCTCATGACAAGGATAACCAATCACAAATCACGTCCATTGATCAACAAGAAGCTGCTACAATCGTACATCGCGGGACAATGCCTGTCTGGAGCGGCCTTGGCTGCCTCACGGCTATTGTGAGATCGTTGCTAGTTCAGGGGCCCGATTTTTTTATTTCGGCGGACGTAGTCTTTGAATTGTCGAAACAACGTTGAGTATTGTGCAGTTTTTAGGTAATGCAATTTTGCCTCTTCATTGACTGTTTGAATGACTTCTCTTCTGTCTACTTTTATTGCGAAATAATAGCGAACGCAACTCTATTGAATAATCATAACAATAGATATCAAAATAATATTAGGTTTTTTAGTATTTGTGAATGCAGTTTTTTCTGGATTTTGCAGAGTAGTAGTTTTCATACCCAAATTTGTCATCATCATTGTAGTTCATGTACCTACCATGTATTACGTATTCAAAAAAAGTTGATTAAAAACATCTCAGTACATATAAACTTCATCATCATCAGCCTACGCTAGGACTAATGTCCTCTAATGGTCTTAGGTTTGGTCTTACAGTGTTCTACTTGCCACATCCAACATCTAGGTACCTGCAACATTTAACAATAAACTTACTTGAATATAATAAGCCCCCAGTTATCAGATGGCTTGACTCCGGTATAGGTCGGCAAAGCGACGATGTCTAACTTCTTCAGCGGCAGAGGAACTTGCCAGATGCTCTCCAACTTGGTGACGACGTCATCCACTTTGGCGTAAATATCTCCCAGGGCTTCCACATACTCTGGGCGGGCCCATACTCGGAGGTCTGGTTGAGGGAATATGGATTTCATTTTAGTATAAAAACTATCGTAGATAGTTCATATTTTCATTTATATTTTATTGCATCATTGTGTACATTTATAGAGTTTTTAGTATCCAGGTAATGTATAAGAGACACAATGGTACCCTAGCAGGGCGTGGCAACAAGTAATAAGGAACTGATAGTGTAAATGAGCCGTGTTTATATTAATTTAATAATATAAATCTTCTATTAGATAATGAAGTCTAATGGAATATTTTATTATTTTAGCTCCTTCTGCGAGTTTAGGTCAGATACACTTCGTACAGCTTAAGGAAGCTATTGTTAGTGAATATCCGATTATCCTAATTTGATAAAGCAAAAACCTAGTACCATGGACGAATTTCCTTCATCTATGCTAGTACCTAGGACATAGGACCGCCTTTGGGACATCTGATAAGGTAAGTCATGAAACCTATTGCCAGGGACATATGATTAATTTACTTTTCCCTTGCTATCAAGGTTGCATAGATATGGAATTTGCATACGTTGCGTCCTGCATATCAACGAGGTGAATTCGATAGCAAATCTTATTTTGAACATATTTGTCTTTGGATTTCAAATCTACATAGTATATTTTAAATTACGAGTATTTAACTCTCTGCAAAAAGTATCCAATAGGTATCATAATACTCTGTTCTGGGATTGTGTGGGTTCATAGGTTCGATTCCCTGTACAGGATAAATATGTATGATTTGCAAAAAATATGTTTAGTACCTACCTACCTACTTACTTTGCTTAGCACCTCATCATCATTATCAACCTATGTTAGTCCACAGCTGGACGCTCCCCTCATGAGTGCCATAGCGCCCTGTCTTCAGCTTGACCAATCCAGCATCTGCCTGCAGTCTTTCGCAAGTCGTCATCTCACCTAGCCGGAGGGCGTCCTACACTACATTTGGAGATGCTTATGCTAAGCACCTAGGTGACTATAAAACAGTCAGTCACATAAAGATCTGCTTACTGATGATGATTCATTGAGCCCTCAAACTCTGATGTGTGCAAGTATCCAGCACTGTTTAAAATTATTTATTTTGTAACTTGTGACGTGTCCAAGAGTCCTTGAAGGTCTAAAGGTAATAATGCACTTTGAAGTTTGAAAGGTTCTTACATATGGATGACATTGGATACCCTTCTGTCTTGGTGTAATGCTTGACGTACATATCCAGGAGTTGCAGCTCAGCTATCACCAGTCCCAAGGTGTATGTGGACATTGGAGGGGATCGCTCGAAGATGTCTCGCACTGCGTTTGGTTCGTCTTTACTGTAAACATAAGCGTAGTGGGAAACGACTCCGAAAATACGAACGAAAGAAAGGAGAAACATATATAATTTGTCGCAAAGTAAATATACACTGTTGTAAAGATATAAAATTAGATACCAAAATCTCCAAAAATACGTCCGGCACAGGATAAATGTTGGAAAAAAGTCCTGGGATCACCGAATGCTGAATGACGATAAAAACATCTATGACAATAAAAATTACAATAAATCGGTGACGATAATATTGACATCTCCATTAGATTATTCAACATCTCTATTACAATACAATCCCCAATCACCGATTATGACAAAAGACCCTCTGGTGTAGGTGAGGCATATTCAGCAATATGTGCTGGTCGTTGGTATATGTGATGTGTCAACTTACATTTCCTCAATCTTTTCGAGCTCCATGTTGCTAAGCGACACCATGTTCTTGGGCCGGACCACGCTGAGGTCGAAGGGAGTCTTGTATCCGGGCTCGTCGAAGCAAGGGAACATGCGTCTAGCGTTGTTGGGGCGGAGTTGCGTACCGGCTACCATCCTGAAAGAAGCCCCTTACTTATTTACGATATTACGAGTAAATTATATCAAAGTCTTCACAAAGCAGTGGCATCCATGTCTCTTTCCTCGGTTTCTCTATATGCGGGATCAATCGTTAGCATGTCTAAAGCGAATCAAGCTAATAATTAAAGTTCATGCTATCGGACATTGCATTAAAATAATTCCTTCAACTTTGAATAGGGCAATTCTGATCCTTCCATTCGTCACGATCCTGATTCACTTGGATCCACGCTCTATCGTTCGAGTCCAGTTCGTAACGCTTGGATTGCGACTTTTAAGAGTCGTGTTATCACCGTGTGAATTTTTACCTTACATACCTCTAAAATGCGCGTAAGCGTAGAACAACCAACGTTACAACAATAGATAAATCGATTGAACGCGTATAAAATCCATACCTTTCATTCTCCTCAACACTATATGTAGACTTGAAGAAAGCTTCAGTGAAGCCAGTCTGGAATTCCCCTCGGAAGGAGAAGAACAGATAACCGACAGAAGACTTGGGGACTTTCTTCTTGAGGTGGACTGTGGCAATTGGCTTCTTTATGTCGATCTCCACGGAGCGAACCTCGATGGATTGCTTTTCTTCTCTGAAAACATAGATAATCTCAGATATGGCTAAATACGTGAACCAACTCCGGTAGGTATTACGATATGTATGTATGTACCCAGAATTTGTTTTCTTTTTGTTGATGTTCGTGATATAAGTGATCAATTTGTTTGCCTTTACCACCAATGCATTTTTGATCTGAATCTATATGAAATTTGTAAAAAAATTAGGGTTGAATTGATTCCTTTTTACGTAAGGCAGGTAATCCGTTATTAACCCCAAAAGTATCTCCCATTCGTGGACATCCTTGGACTTGGCATTCAGATGTTATTGGAATAATACCTAGGCTGGTTTTTTTCCCATTTGCATCGTATTTAGTCGTTCTAAAGGTGTAACTAATAAAGCGTAGCGATTTGCTTATAAAGGCATTACGTGGCTTATACTAGAATGCATTCCGAGAATGATTGTTGCATTTGAATACCTATGCATGTACCTTCAATGGGTATTTTTAACAAATGACCTTGACAAAGTCGTGCTGTTAATTAATTAAATGATTTGCTGGATGAGTCATATTCTTAAGCCTTTTCAGTAGACATAGGAAGGGAGATGCCCAACAGGCAGTAGGTCTTCAGAAGAGGATTTCCTGTGTCAATATATCATAATATATCAATGTAATCTATTGTATTAAGTATATCAGTCATCTAGTAGTTCTGCTTAGCCTGCGGCTAGATGATGCTGTGTGGATTGTCCAGCTTTATTTATTTATAAATTTTTGTCGGTACTTAACTTAACTTGTACAGTATTATTTCTACTAACCCTTTCAAAACCACAACCTCATGCTCTAGAATCTTCAGCTGAGGACCGCAATGCACCGTGACCTCCTGGGTATCTTCCAGCCAGGTCACGTTGATTTTGACCTTCCCCATGAAGTAGCCATCATCAAGGTACGGTTCTAGGCTCAGGCTGTACCCAGTAGGTTTCACCGTCTTCTCCAAGCGGCTCTCCATGGCGAGTCCGTAGGCATTGTTAATGTCGATGCTGCGGGCTCTGATGATGTGGAAGGTTCGAAGGTTCTGGAAAGGTATTTGTCGACTGAAATTAATTTAATAAAATTCGCTAAAATTAATTATGTAATGTTAGCACGGCAACCCTCTTAGGTATATAAAACTTGTGTTTTCTGGTCGGCAGATAGTTTTGTACCCTTTGTAGTGCAATAAAGTTTAAAGTAAATAAATTCGTATGGGAAAAATGTGGTGCTTATTTTTTTAGAATAAGCGAGAAGGTATTGTGCCATTCGTTAAATTCTAATTCTAATATATTCATTGCGTCAAACGGTAACACGACCTTTGGTTTACCTATGTCTAAATAATGCACTCAGGTCTCAGTATATTCTAGCATGTAATAATATGACTAATTATGTAAGTATCTAAGATCTAGCATTAAAAATTCATTTATATCATAAAAAATCCTTAAGCATTATTCAATAATTAGATATCATTTTGTAAATTTTCAGTGGTTATTCGAAAATTGACAACGTTAGAATTGTGGGATGCTGTGATGCCAATAACACTCAAGACACCAGTCTAGAGTACAGACTGTCAAATCTGTAGAGATTGTGTCCTATATAATTAAAAGGCGAGACGGATCGTCAATGCAACCATCTCGAACCCCATTCAAGGGCAATATTTCTTAACTGAACTCAGTTGGTAAGTGTCTACATTGTAGAGGTCTTCCATAGAACTGCTTAATTTGCCTACGCCCCTACACTATGCACAATGGGCAGGTAGAAAGACAGATCGTAGGTAAGGTACCTACCTCTTAAGTACGTACGTACGTAGGTATACATTTCATACAATTGACATGCAGCTCAATGACATAATGACACTATTCACGAACCCCTCCTGCGTAATCATCAACGCGTATATTATACACACCTAGCCAAACTCAATGTAGAATGTTTGTGAACAAACAACGACAAAAATACCTAAAACTCATTTACCTCCTTGGCGTCGAGTTTCAGATATAATTGTGGGCAATATTTATTGAAGGGACGGAGAAATCGACAATTAATGTAAATTGCGTATTAAATGACGCGGCAACAAGAGTCAATTTTAGATAAAGTATAGGTTTGTTCACAAAAATTCTACATCGAGTTTGGCTAGTATACAGTACATACCTACATAAACGTATACTATAGAATGAATAAGCATTCGGCATCTTTACACTGGCTAGAAGCATTGAGATTTTTCAGTTTTGTGTCGTTTCATTTCTTATCAATCTTTACCATAAAAAACCGTACTATGCTAATGAAATTCAATATCACCTTCTTAACAACTCCGTATAACTTGCCTAAGTGCTTATTTTGACTTATATTTACTATTATTATGACTTTGAATACCTACCATCTACTTTTACATTACTATTCTTAAGTAGGTACCTGCCTACGCACTGGGTTGGGGCGAACCTAACGGGTTTAGTTGTCAAACTAGGCCTAGAACTCAGTACTCACGGGATCCCGTGGTAAGAAACTGGAATAACATAATAACAACATTGTCTCTTTGAATGTGAAAACACGATTGAAAAAAAACATGAAAGTGCACTATTTCGCAGATAATATTTTGTTCTAAATCTCAAGAACAATGCGGTATATTGAAATGACTTAAATGTTTTGATTCGGGGCAAGATCGATATGCGGAGTGAATTTTCCAGCATTATTTAATTAATGAATACGACTTTTGACGACCTCTGTGGCGCGGTTGGCGATAAAGTCATTTATTTCATCTTTAAACTTATTTAAAGCACTTAGACATGTCGAAAAATTACATAAAATTTGTACAATGTACCTAGATCTCACTTATTATTAAGTATCAGAATTTTCTTCACAAAATAAAGATGTGTCAGCCGATAGTCCGCCTGCGACGCAGGATGTTGCGGGTTCGATTCACGCCTTAATATAATTGTGTGTACGATCTGCAGATATTTGTTCCGGGTGTTCTGTTCGTTATCTATGTATAATAAAAAATCTATCTCTGTAATGTATTTTAATACGTATATCAACCATCTACTACTCATACATAACACAAGCTCTGCTTACCTTTGGGCTAGCTAGGATGCTGGGTGAATTTTCCAGCATTATTTAATTAATAAACATACCGCGGTAATTGTCTAACTCTCCTCTCACCTGAGAGATGATAAACCCCAGATCTGTATGACGTATGACTATACCAAAACACACAGATTGTGTGCAACCATAGTACATAGTACATTCAAGCTTAGTTCATTGCAGTGCAGGAGTGACTCATGCAATTAGTACCGCATTACAGCAGATGGTCCATGAGTAAACACTTGTTTAGACCATTAATTAGTGCTGGTTAAAGTTGTTAGCAAACACTCTTCAACCGCGGGTCTGGCTAGTTTCCAACTAAACCACAATAGAATTTACTACCAACCAAAGCACACAATAAATCATCATCAGCCTATGTTAGTCAACTGCTGGATATAGGCCTTCCCTAATGAGTGCCATATCCCTGTCTTCAGCTTGCCACATCCAGCATCTGCCTGCAGTCTTTATTCGCAGGTCGTCATCCTACCTGGCCTGGGGGCGTCCTACACTACGTTTGTCGAGTCGCGGTCTCCACTCAAGAACATGTTTACCCCAGCGGTTGTCGGTTCTTCGCGATATATGAGAGCGATCGATGGAGCGATTTATCATACATTTTTGGAGCCACAGAAGTTTTTTGGAATTTTATGTAAAACGAGTTTTTACTACAGGGACTCCGTGAATACTTAGATCTAGGCCTAGTTTGACCACCGAACCCGTTAGGTTCGTTCCATAAGGGGTATTTGATGTACAACATCGAATGGACAAAAAAATGGCTCGTCCCTGGTTGTTACTACAAAGTTCTAACATAATGTGATTTCGACTTTTCAGTTGAAGATGAAGATGCCGCTAAGTTTTCTTGGAGAAAGTTTAAACTTACCTTATCAGGCGGTAAGGAGTGAGCTGCAGTTAGAGATAGGCCAGCAATGATGAGCATTAACGTCAACATGGTTCTTTATTCTGGTGAACAAATAAATTCAATTATAGTAATAGACCGTAATTTACTGATAGTGAGAGTTTTAACTAAAGAAACAGAATTCGGTCTTCTACGGGCAGTAACTGAGAAGACACTCACAATACAAAAGTACTTAGGTACATACATAATCAATGTATAACAAGAGTTGCAGTTTCGATTTCCGATAAAACAAAAAACCAATACCAAGTCAATTATTGCTAAACAAACTATGTCTGCTTATGTCGTCGTTTGTTTGAAAAGGAAAGATTAAGAAAATTCTAATGGGAACACGTGTCCTCAGCAATTTTTAATATTTTACTGCTCAAAGAGATAGGTTTGTTGGTTCAATCCACCACTTCTATCCTCATCTACAACCTACTACGATGATGATGGTTCTTTGTTAATGGCAATTGTGTCTGATTTGGCACTGATAACTTCCTCTTTCTGTTCCATCGCCTCTCCTATAACCCTAAGGTTTGCTGGAAGATAACTCTTTGCCAGGGTTAAACTTGCCTATGTACATATCTTGTTACTTAAAGAAAGAATAACTCATTAATCGTACAATTATTTTCCATTACTTGCCAATGGCAGAAAAGTGTCCAACCAGACACAATTGCCATAATGATATGATAGTTACCTTATGATGACGGTTTCGCTCAACTGGTATTATAGGCTAAATCAAAAAAATCTAGTTACTAGATGATTCGAAAACTCCCCAAAAAGAAAAGAATATATAAAAGTACTTACTCTGTGTATCGGGCGCGCTCCAGGTTGCCACTGGCGGCGACGGCTCCACTCCCGACAATTGCTGGCAGGATGCAGGTAGTTTGCGCTGACGACAGTGATTGCTATTACTGCTAATGTATTTACAGGGTACCGATGGAATACTTGGAGAAGGTAGAATCTCTTATCTCATCTTAAAAGTCCCTGCTCACATCACCTCTTTCTATGACAATCTTTCACCGTGCAACCTGCTACCACCTCTTTCTATGATAATCTTTCACTGTGCAACCTGCTACCACCTCTTTCTATGACAATCTTTCACCGTGCAATCTGCTACCACCTCTTTCTATGACAATCTTTCACTGTGCAACCTGCTACCACCTTTTTCTATGACAATCATTCACTGTGCAACCTGCTACCACCTCTTTCTATGACAATCTTTCACTTTACAAGCTACCTGTCTATGGAATGCTCTCACTCTGGACATCAGAAGTGCAAAATCACTCTCTATCTTTAAAAAAATGCTGCATCAGCATTATTTATCCATATAAAAAGTTTGAAGTGAAGACGACAAGGCTTATCTTATTTCTATGTACCTAAGTTTATTGTTTGTAATGTACGTATTATTGTATGAAATGTAAGTATTTGTTTTATTTATTATTGTTCCTTTATGTCTAGTCCATCCTAAGGTTGCCTGGAAGATATAAAAGATCTCAGATGTCGGGCTTCTTCCATTTTACATTTGGCCTCTTTGGCAAGTCTGTGCTACTTTTCGAAGACATCTTCATCGCCAAGTTTGACATCCGGGGTCTGCTCTAATACGACAAGCATTAGAAAGAAATAAAATAGTCTTCTCGGACAGCATCAAGATCCAGTTCGGTTGTTTTGCAATCAGTACAAGGGCCTAGTGTACGTACCCTGAGTTACCTACGGCGCGGTGTGATGAACTACTGACCTTACTCCTGATTCATAAACAAAATCTATTGTAGATTAGATAGGTACACCTGGGATACAATCAAAAATACATTTTGAGGATCTATAGCGCGGTCCGAATACGACGCAGTAGGTTGCGGGTTCGATTCCCGTCTAAAACTAATAAATTAATGAATAGTAAATAAATATTTATTTCATAATATATACTAAAATTCTGTTGCCGCTATAACACAAAATACTAAAAAAAAAACAGAACAATAAATTTTTAGGAGAGCTCCCATACAAGAAACAATTTTTTGCTCCTTTATGCTCGATATTGATAACGGCAACAGGTGTAGACGCTTGGAATATTCACAGAATATTTCGTTATGTAGGTACCTATTCACTTTAAAAATAAGTAATTAAATTGAAATAAAACAAATATTTAAGAGGGGCTCCGATACAACAGACATGATTTTTTTTGCCGTTTTTATAGACAATGGTACGGAACCCTTCGGACTCGCACTTGACCGGTTTTATTTCATATTCCTAACTTTTTTGGTATCGATGAAAAAACTCAAAAACGCTGCGGTTATATCAAGCCACACACAACATAGGTAGGTACTATAGACCTTTGGAGACCCCACATTTTTTTACCTCAATAAAGGGGGAACCTATGAAGACTACCTAAACCTGGGCAAATTGGAAACTCATTGCAAGTCAAGACTGGCAACACCTTTGCAGTTGTGCATTGTCCAATTGGGGTTAATAAGCAGGTAGTTATTCTCGGCAATTCGTCAGAGGATGTCGCTAATTCTAATGTTCAATTATTCAACACTAGCTTCTATCCTTGTCTTCACTCAATCTCACTTTACAGACTAGGTGGTTCTATTATGATGAAGTACTCCTAGCCAAATATCCAGCGTGAGCGTGCAACTCTGGAGTTGCACTCGGGATTGCATTAGCGTCCGTGACGTAAGCGTAAGACATTGCATTATCCCCTTTGCACATAATCTACTATTCCATTCAAATAAGGTAGTGCAGGGAGATGCTGCAGTTCCACCAGGTCACAAATCTTAGAATTAAAACCTTATTCGAATGGAATAGTAGACTATGTGGATGCGTCATGCTGAAGACAGGACGCATGGCGCTCATTGGGGGAGGCTTATGTCCAGCTGTGGACTAACTAATATATGCTGATGATGATGAGTAGATTATGTGCCAAGGGGATAAAGGGGGGTGTCCAGCTGTGGACTGACATACCTATGTTGAAGATGAATTTTATGACCGCATCCATGTGTACATTTAACAATTTTCTTACAAACCTGTCGTAAGTAGGTTATTTGTAAATGAAAGGAAGGATGCGTCTGAAGGAGGATTGAGCTAATTCTGCTAGTTATTTAGTTGATGGGTTAGGTAGGCTACCTAATAGATGTACCTTACCAGGCACCTAGCTAGTTCCTTCAGGGCTTCCAACAACTGTAATACCTATGAACCTATACCTACTTTTCTGTTATAATATTTTCTTAGAGGTCAGGCGCACTGGCATGGCACTAATGATTCCTTTGATTCTTTGGTGGATTTCAAAAATACCTAAATACTGCTTTAAAAAATAAAATGGTATTTATAATCTTTCTACCCTACTTAAAAATAAGTAAGACAAGAGGTAATTCATTAAAAAATTACGAGTAGTTTAGGATCAAGATACTTTTCCTGCTTTTCACAGAAAAACCTGATTAGCAAAAAAAACCGCTCGATTCACTCGCAGATAATTTTATTGGGTCTACGGCTAGATCCAACTAAATTATCTGCTCCAGATCTTGACTGTGTCTTGACTTGAAGTAGCAACTTTGCGTACCTTTTATATGACATGCCTGAAACACATAATAAAATACTAAGTAAGTAAGGTACTTACCTGAAATAAAACAAGTTTTCGATCGGTCCACCTGTCGCAGTAGTCGCAACATAATTCGTTTGTTTTACCTACTTACTAGGCTAGGGATAATATAATTAAAGGAAAATAAGATAATATAATATCTAGGGCTTGAAGATTTTACAAAACGAACGCATTTTTTTGCCCTAGGCTGAACTGTCAGTATATTTCTATATAAATCAGGCTTTTTGTCAGGATTTCCTAGAGGCATCTGATAACCCTATACGCACGCACCTATATCTAGGTACCTACTCAGCTATTGAGCACCCATAGATAACAGTACGCTCTCTCGTCTCGCGTAGCGCCGCGCCATTCCGTCCTTCACAGGTCTTCTCCACTCTTTCCCGGGTGTCTTCTGTCTGACCATCATTATAAATTGGTACATACTTAGGTACCTTCTTAGGCTAGATTCATCATCAATTCATCACCCTATGATCCACTGCTGGACATAGGCCTCTCCCCAATGAGCTCCATAGCGCCCTATCTTCAGCTTGACGCATCCAGCATCTGCCCGCAGTCCTTCGCAGGTCGTGGCCGGAGGGCGTTCTACACTACGTTTGCTGAGTCGCGGTCTCCACTCAAGAATAAGTTTACAGCGGTTGTCGGCTCTTCATGAGATATGGCCGACCCACTGCCACTTCAGCTTGCCAATTCTCAGAGCTATGTCGATAACTTTGGTTCTCTGTCGGATTTATGTACCATTCGTTACGAATCCTATCCTTCAGAGAAACTCCGAGCATAGGCTAGATTAGACGAAACTAATTGCAATCAGTGATTCCTACCTAAGCTTCCAAAAGTAAGTACCACTTTTTAATGATCTCTTAACAAAAGATGATTAAAAGTGAAGCATGTAGGTACTCACGTAATCCATAATTCTACTAACATCTCGGCCAAAGGAAATTACTTCGCAGTTGTTCCCGATAGCGAGGTAGGTATTGAAACATCCAAAGAAAAGGTCCAATCAAAAGGTAAGTAGGTAGTAACTACCTATTAACCACGTTGCGTAGAAACATCCTTCCAATAACAATTTCCGGGTAGAGCATTTTCGGAACTTTTTTGTGTTACCTAAAAATAGCACGCAAACTAAAAACAATACCTTGAAAATAGTGGAAACAAGTGGTAAAATTGAAAGTGTTCTTATAAGTAGGTACATACACCTACCTATGTGAGTTAGGTACCGACCGATTATTACTAATCTTGATGGTAGACGTTACGTTGAACATAAAAATAAGCTGGGTAAGTAGGTGGGTAGATTATTGCCAAGGTCGGCTGAAATTGCTACTTACCTCCTTTTACCTGCCTCTTTCTTATGGCAAACAACGACAAGACTATCCATGTGTTATAGTAACCCATCGTTCAATAATACACTTGAATGAAAATCAGAAATGAAAATCAGTAGGAATGAAGGCTCCATGAAGGTTTCACGTAAAATGTTATTGCATGGAAATTATCACACCGTGGAACGTGCATTTGCCGATTGAACGCGCGCGCTTGACGTTCTATTTTCGAATTTAAATTTTGTGAGAGTGAACTTTATTTTTTACTATAGACCAGTGTTTTGTGAAATTACCGAAATTGGAACGTTATTTATTGGATTGAGATAGCGGTGAGTGATTTGATTTATCTATTCTTCATTTCTTTTCAGTGTTATTTATATTGATAGAAAATTAACAGGCAAGGCATGCTATACCTAGTCGTCGTAGACGCAATACGAATACCTACTAGATATTCAGATTTCAAGGTCTTCCTTCATCTGAATTTGCACCTGTAAAAACATATTTTACCTACGTATAAAGTCTGTGCAGGTGTTTCTTCCCATAGTAGTTATTTATAAATTCCACAACTAGACGAATACTGTGTAATACACTAACTTTTAAATCGAACTATGTAGGTAGGTACTACCCACCCGCATCGCATAATAAACTTTGGAGTCGAAATCGATGCTAAAGACTGGTTTACACTGGTATAAAATAATGATGAAAATGAATGAAAAATATGGATTTAGGGTGAGAGGTTGTTTGTTTGTTTGTATGTTAAGTGTGTGTTAAATGATTATCGAGTTAATTGGATGGTTCGACAAGTTACGTTATATTTATGAAGGGATATGTGTAGGTTAGGTACCTATATACCTAAATACTACGTCAAAAAAATCATTCAAGTCAATTCTGAAAGTTCAAGTCAATCGAAAGTAAGTATACATAGGTACTTATTTAGTAGTAGGTTATAATTATTTGTTATGAATTAGGTACCTAGTACCTACCTACCTCACTACAGGGTGATAATGATAAACTTACGTCACATAAAATAAGAACATGATAAAAAGTGTTCTGGCATCGTTATCAAACACTTGCTCGTGCGCATTGCCATTGGCCATGCGATAACATTAGCCACAGAGAAATAAATACCTACCTACCTAACTATTAACTTTTGTATTACGAAAATTCTATAGTTTTATGAGATCATAATAAAACTTTTGAAACTATCTGGTTATTAACACTAAAGTAATTTAAAACGGGATATTTACCATGATTAGATTTTTGAGGTATCCAATATTTCGACACAGTTTCATGCGCCATGATCACGGAATAACAAATAATTCAAAAATCAACTCAAGGTAAATATCCCGTTTTAAATGACTTTATGAGATCGTGTTCAAAAACAGCACATTCTCCATTGTGGTCCGAAAATTACTGACAATTATTTTTCAAACATCAAAGTGCTTCATTTTCTATAAAGTCCTTGGACGCGCCATGTCACAAACAAGGCCTAAGGATAAACTTAAAGCCAAGCCATAGTTATGGATTCTTTTTTACTTAAACATTACTACACTTTTAGTATGGCTTGAGTTTAGGTGCCCATAATGATCTGGAAACACTTGTTTTCCTCACCCGGAATACTTTCGGGGGGTGTAAAAAATACGGATCATGTAAAACGGATGTTGTGGGAATGCGCCCTAACAGTTTAGAGAAGACAGCAACATCCAACTATCCTCCACAAATGTAGACTAAATACATTTACCTACACATAACTGTAAACCGGCATTTATATCTGACGGTATTTAGTATCTATGATAGGTACCTAATAAGTAGATAGGTAACTCACCGTAACTGTCATGTCATTACTTTTTAGTAATAGTACATGATTAGCGGGTAGCTTAGCGACAACAACGTACTACAAATATTTTTTGTGAACAGAAGGAAATATTTTTTGAAATTTCTTTGATCGGTTTCGGAGGCAATCAAAAAGGTCAGGTCTTTTTTGCATTCAAATACTTGACCTTTTTAATTTCCCAAAGAACTGCTATTTCACCCGAAGATACTTCAACTTCTTGCTAGATGACTCTGCGTCTGAATAGACGCAATTCTGCCTTCATTGATTAGATATAAATAACTATTACGATGTCAAATATTCACTTTCGCAAATACTAGATAGATACATAGATTAGAAGAAACATTGGGGTGTAGTGTAACCAACGTCTCGTCTTCCAAACCATACTAACTAACCTAACCTGCACGTGGTAACACCCTGATAAATAACGAACTAGACTCTGGTGAAAATATTATCAAACAATATTCATAATTTGAAAACCCAGATAATATCATTTATTTTTTCCATTACTTGACACTGGTGCGGCAGATTTTAGGCTGGAGCCTATGTCTGTAAAGGTAACTACGTAACCGCCTAGTGGCTGGTCGTATCTAATTTAGGTCTTCGTATTTCTAGGTTTTCATACCTTGGTAGTTCATATATAATTTTAGACTATCTATACCTTATTTGGCTTCAATAGCCTTCATTCAAATGAAATGCATACCTAGGCGTTTCCACTTAGGCCTCTGAAGCCAACTATGGTACAACTTTTTGAAGGCGCCCCGTGACCACGATCGCTTTAACGCGATGAAAACGTAGGGGAAAATAAATCAAAAGGTACGGAATAAACACCCGATACATTAATCTTTAGTTAGGTTGATACGGTATACGAGTATATTATTAAAAAGAAAATACATAGATAGCCTACAATTATATGACATTCAATAATTAATAATTTATTGTGTTCCATGGGCGTACCTATGTACCTAAAGAGGTGTTTAAAATATATCTAATTAGGTAAGCAGATAGACCTATCACTATTACCTAACTACTGGGCACATAAAATTGAATATGATTTAGAAAATAATGGTTGATTTGTTCCAGAATGTGATCATAATGACCCTCTCCACTAGCCGGCAGCAGTTTCTGGCGTACGAGACTCAAGCCCCGGAGAATATTCAGTATGGTCGCAAAGGAGGGGTGTTTATTTCGCACTGTGTTTGCGTCGGTTTTGTGATCTTTGCTATACTTCTCGCTGTTATTGTTGGAGTTATCGCGCATTTTATCACGTATTTCAAGGTAAAGTGTTAATAATTACAATCCGAAAAGCATAAAAATAAGACGTACGTCGTCGTCGTCTCGGTACGTCGCGTCGTCAGGCAGGGCTGAACATCCGGCCTGACGACGACGCGACGACGACGTGCTGAGACGTTTCATTTTTGAATGGAATTTGCGTAGTTCCACGTCCGCATGATAGAGGCGCTAAACAAATCTCATAGCAAAATGAGTCGTCACAATCACGTCTCAAATCGAACTCGGACGTCAGTCTTGTGCTTTTAAACCGCACTCTCTTCAATCTTTTGAATTTAAATGACAGGCTGCCGCACCTCTCTAAATAGGCAAAAACAAAAAAATACATCATTTCGTTTTATCAAAAATACCTACAACTGATTTGAACTTGGGTGGTCATTTTATTCCGCATAACTTTTTCTTATCATTTTGGGACCTTTGACCACGCCTTTGACATCAAGGCGCTAGACATGATGGTGCTCCGAGGGAGCGTGATTTCCGCTCCCGAATATTCCCGCGCCCCGGAGGCCACAGAGCAAACCTCAGAGGCCACGGTCGGAGCACACCGATGACCGAACGTAGGACCAACAGTAGATCGGACACACGCATGACAACGCAACGCAGAGGGGTTGATTGAATGAATGAAATAATGAATGATTTCAATTAATTTGACAACTTACTTTGACAAGTCAAATCAATCATCAATCGATTTAGCGCAGTTGGGCGGGTGTGCGCTGTGCGCGTTTTAAACTTTTAAAATGATAATTTTACAGTAGTTCTATTGTTTAACTCAGAAGAAAAGAAAATACTCATTAATTCTGTGATATTTTTTAATTTTATCGAAGATGTGGGCCTCTCCTAACTTATTCCCGACGAATGAGTTGGAACTGCTTTTGAAAAACCTTTTTATTAAGTGTTTAGTGTGCCTAATATGTATAACTCCAATTGTGAGTACTTTCTTTAATAAAATAGTTAGGTAGGTACAAAAAAATAATATTTTATCTGGAAGGCTCCTAGTAAATGTATTTCTGCACTTCTATCACTGATTTTCAACTAAAATTTTATGTGTGAATGATATTAAATGACCTACCTAACACTTTAAAGTTTATCCACCCCCAAGACAACTAACACAAACTTGCACTGGTCAATTGATTTCTGAGTAAGTAAATCAAAGCGTACCAGGGCAGAAATAAATCCTACCTGAGCAGTATTTGTTCTCCTTGCAGTTCAATACTCAGAAAAATGTTGCATTCTGGGATGAAACAGAACCGTTCGGGCAATCAACTAAGCCAGCGGCTGACCTGCGTCTTCCATCCAACGTGGTGCCCAGTTTCTACAGACTGAAGCTAAAAACTGACCTGGAGAGGTCAGTCTTTACCGGTGAAGTGGCCATCACTGTTCGAGCAAGTAAACAAGTGAAGGAGATCATTCTACACTCTAAGAACCTGAAAATCATGGATGGTGCTAAGCTCTCCAAGCAGGTTTATGAGAGGGTGGCGTTATTGCGCCCAAAACGTGATGCAGACAGTGTTAATACAACAGCGGAGACAACGACTGATAGCTCCAATGTGACTGAGACTGATGCAGCGAGCTCTACGGAGACTGTCAATGCCACTGATGCACCAACCACACTAATGCAGCCCACTCAACCAGTCTATACCCAAGTTACACACAGCAACACTGAGAGTGTTAAGATCCTGACTGTTATGGAAAGTACTGGAGATAGATTAGTGATTATATTGGCATCGGTGATGAAGCCCAATGTGGATTATATTCTGGAACTTTCTTTCTCGGGGCAGATAAAAGACAGCCTGACTGGTTTCTATAAAAGCACATATTCTAATGATGATGGTGAGAAAATGTAAGTATGATACTATACTCTAATTTAAGCTGGTTTGTGTTCATTTGGCTTGTAATTGTGTACTTAGAGTGTTATTGTTTGTTGCCGAAACAGAAACTTGGTCAGACTCAAATAAAAACCTACCTTTGTCAATTTTAGAAAAATGATGAAACTCATTGAGAAGTTGAGTAGGTATCTAATCATAATAATTATAACCCATCGCCAATTTTACTGTCTGATAAGAACTTGAATGAGATAACAGAGTTTAGCATTATTCAAGGACATTGCATATTATTCTATGACCCATATTTTCGTCATACAAAATTTACAATTAATTGCCTGTCTTTGTTAGAATTTCATGACTGTTTACTGCCCATGGGCAAACAGCAAGAAATTATGCTAAGTAATTATGGGATGTGCGTCATGAGTCATGACGCACATCCCATGTTGCACACCATAGAGACTGGGCAGTGAATGCGTTAACCTATTTATTTGACAACCACTGTGGCGCGGTGGGCAAAGGTCCGCCTGCGACCTGAAGGTAGCGGGTTCGATTCCCGCCTCGGGACAATTGTGTGTACCATCTGCAGACATTTGTTCCGGGTCTTCTGGTCATTATCTATGTATAATGAAAAATATCTATCTATGTAATGTATTGTATTAAGTATATCAGCCATCTTGTACCTATACCTACTATAAACCTACCCATAAATAACACAAGCTCTGCTTAGCTAGGGGCTAGATGATGTGTGGAACTATGGATCATCCAGCATTATTTATTTTACAATTATTTCCATTACTAAAATTATCCAACCAGACATACTTACGATTAACAAAGTATCATCATCAGAAACATATAATTAAGTACCCAGTTCAGGCTAAATTGTTATACTTAGATATATTTATTTATTAAGTGCACTTATGTCTTGCATAGCTACTAGTTTTCAATGAATAATAAAAAATAAAATGAATAAATTTTATTTTATTTTTTATTATCATTATCACGGGCAGTGCACGCGTTAACTTATTTAATTCCTCCGCAGTGACTTAGCTGTGACTCAGTTCGAGCCGACAACCGCGCGCGCCGCATTCCCTTGCTTCGACGAGCCAGCTTTCAAAGCCAAGTTCGAAATAAGCATCGCTCACGACTCCAATCTCACTGTGCTGTCGAATATGAAGGTTTCTACTACTGAGCTTATGTAAGTTTTGATATAAATGTCAAATTTACCACGCTCTGTGGTGCAGCAGGTAAAGGTCCGCCTGCGATGCAATAGGTTGCAGATCCGATTCCCGCCTCGGGACAAATGTTTGTACAGATATTTGTTCTGGGTATTATCTATGTACATAAAACACCCCATGGTCATCGGGTGTAGGGGGAAATAAAACGAAAGATCCATTAAGGCGCTTCAAAGGAGGCTATGTCCAGCAGGGGACAAATCATGCATATATCCCCGCGCAGCGAATCTCACCAGAAGGCTTATTTTTATTCTCCAATACGGAATTGCGTCTTTCGTTTCGACCAATGTGAATTCTTCCAGTAGGACTTTCGCCAACAAATCGTTGAAATTTAATCTTTTATACTTATATTGAAATTTTATCGAAATTGTATCATCATCATCAGCCTATAGAAGTTCAGTGCTGGACATAGACCTCCCCCAATGAGCGCTATAGCGCCCTGTCTTCAGCTTGCTGCATCCAGCATCTACCTGCAGTCTTTCGCAGGTCGTCATCCCACCTGGTCGAAGGGCGTCCTACACTACGTTTACCGAGTTGAATATCGAAATTGTATAACATATCGAAAATTAAATGTCACAGTATACAGTGCTGCCATCTAGTTTAGGTGTAAGAAACAATTTGTCAGAGCAAAATCACTCGAATTTGAAGTACAATATACTTTAGCAGCTAGCTAAAACTGGTTTTAAAATTGTGTAGCTGTATTTATTAAAACTTATTTTTGGCTAACATTTTGTTATAAAAACCTTTTTCTTTTCAGTCCCGAGGAACCCGGAACGCAATGGACGCACTTCGAGCGCTCAGTGAAGATGTCCACATACCTGGTCGCTTACGTCCTATCCAACTTCAAGTCTTTGGAGACCTCGTATCTAAGCAAGGATAACACCACCAAGGTCATCAAGATATGGGCCAGGTATTTTGAGTCTTAAATATAAAGATGATTTTGTATGCGTACATTTTATACCTATTTGATACCTCTGTGGCGAACGTCCGCCTGCGGACCTTCGCTCGGCCTGGAGGTTGCGCGTTCGATTCCCTCGGGAGTCGGGACAAATGTTTGTACGATCTAGTAATACTTGTACCGGGTATTCTGGGTATTTTCTATTTATAATAGGAAATATCTATAATAGCTATGTAATGTGTTCGATCTAAGCAGCATAGGAACAGACAGACAGCGGGAAGCGACTTTGGTAGTGTAGTGATGATAATACAAGCAGTGTCATGCAAAACTAAAAGGAATCCAAAATTCCGTCCATAAATATTAATATTATTATGCTATTGAAACTTAACAAACGTAGTAAATTGAGATTTCACAGCCATTGTTTAAAATCAACCATATTTATATTTCTGATTCTAATTTCAGGCCAGAGTTCATACACAAAGCAAACTACGCCTTAAACATAACGTCAAAGATTCTAAATTACTACGAGGACGTTTTCGGCGTTCCGTACGCGTTGGACAAAGTGGATCTCATCGCGATACCGGACTTCGCCAGTGGTGCTATGGAGAATTGGGGACTGATAACTTTTAGGTGAGATTTTAGATCATAATGTAACTCACTAAATTCAGTGTGGCAATTTATGAGTCAATGTCAAATAACAATAATTGTCATTGTACATAATATACTTAATTGTTATTGTACAATAATTGTTATTAGCCACATTGACTCATTAAAAAATAGTTGTTATTTGTGATTTATGTTCTGCTAAGTGTTGCACTTACACAGTTTAAGTACTCTGGCGTCGCTAAAAACCAGCGCTGCATTAGCACCCATGTCAATTGAGCATTTAATGCTGAGCCGGTAGCCTAGTTGTGTTCCTGCTTTTTTTTTGTTTTTATTAGTTTCTAATTTGTTATTTTTCTTGGTTCCTAAATTGCATTATTTTAAATTATGAAACGCAAATAAACATTTTCTATTTCTATAAAAAAGGAACCGTTTAAAAAAGAAAGCAAAAACCGACAAAGATCCCCAAATTGCTCAATATTGGTCAAAAAACTGCGATGACTCCCTGACAATTACTGCCGCTGTCTGCTGGACCTGCCACAGTCCCGTACGTCTGCAGCGCTTGGGGTCAGCCTTATTGAAGCCAATCTGCCTTCAACCTTCACTGAAGCCAACATTATATAATTTTACAGAGAAACAACGCTTCTATTCGACCCAGCAACATCCCCTCCCCGCGACAAACAAAACGTAGCCATCGACGTGGCTCACGAACTGGCGCATCAGTGGTTCGGCAACCTCGTCACTATGCGGTGGTGGACCGACCTGTGGCTGAACGAGGGGTTCGCTACTTACATCGAGTATGTAGGAGTGGACCATGTGAGTACTAACTACGAACTGGCGCATCAGTAGTTCGGCAACCTCGTCACTATGCGGCGGTGGACCGACCTGTGGCTGAACGAGGAGTTTGCTACTTACATCGAGTATGTAGGATTGGACCATGTGAGTAAACAACTAACTAGAGAGAATGGTGTTGCCAACTGGTGCGCTAAACCAATGGCTAAACTTTAGTACAGTACGATATTATGTGGCAGTAGTCATTAAAATTACTATTGTAGACGACCTCTGTGGTGCGGTAGGCGAAGGTCCGCCTGCTAAGCAGAAGGTGGCGGATTCGATTCCCACCTCAGGATAAAAAATGTTTGTACGATGTGCAGTTTGTCCCGGGTGTTCTGGTCGTTATCTCTTATATTAAAAAAATATCTATGCATGTATTTTATTGTGTATATCAGTCATCTAGTACCCATAACCCAAGTACTGCTTAGCTCCAGCTAAGGGCTACATGATGCTGTGTGAATTGTCTAGCATCACGGAAGACCAGCGCTATCTATGATATGATCTGCTCTACCATAGCACATGCTGAGTGGAGACCGATTTGTCAGTTTCTCTGTTAATTTATACGAGTATGTAAACTAGTCTCTGTTCTGACAAAAAAAAAATTTGTTTACTTATACTTTATTTAGTTATTATTATTTACAGATCGAACCACAATGGCAGATGTTTGATTCCTTCTCGCGCGACAAGATGGATCTCTTACGTTCCGATGCCCTCAAGAACACCTCCCCGCTGTCCAAGGAAGTGAACGACGCCAGCGAGATCTCGCAGAAGTTCGACGAGATCTCATACACGAAGGGGGCCAATTTGATCAGGATGCTGAATCATACAATCACGGAGGAGGTGTTTAGGAAGGGGCTGCTTATTTATTTGAATGAATGGTGAGTTACAACTTGATTGAATGAACGAATGAAATATTTCATAGAAACGTTCCTTTTATATAATTTATCGGCTCGAAAAATATCGGAACTAATGAGGCTCTCAAAGGTGAAAGGGTATTTATCGAGTGTATGAATTGTATTATTTCATTGGTTTCGGCCCGTGGCTTCGCACGCATTTTTTCTATGGAAGCATTTTAAAGTTATATATTTCCATGGGAATTGATTTATGGGATAAAAAGTAACATTATGTTTCATTCCGGGCCTGGGACTACCTGTATGCAAAATTTCAGCCCGATCCGATCTGTAGTTTTTTCGTGAAAGAATACCTAACAAACATCCATACATACAAACTGTCGCATTTATAATATAAGTAGGATACGATTCATTCAAAGAAAATAATTTCGTAAATGGATTATAGCATGGACGAATAAAATAAATAGACCTCCAAGGTCCATTCATCCGACCGAGAATCGATTACTAGTTATCTGGTAGGGCGCGAGATGGCGCTACGTGTAGCAATTCGTTAAAATTTATCAATCTGCCCGTTTATTTTACCGCAACAGCGCCACCTATAAAATGGTCTTTGCAGCTTTTCAAGAGTCTATGTCAATGATATACTTCCATCTAATTAAATTTTATAGATGGTGCTAATGTCGATTGCTACATGATTGATACGTTGCCAGATAGCATTTTTCCCGGCTGAACGACGACGACGCGACTCGGCGGCGACGCGACGTTGCCGTTCTGCTGTGTTCTGCACTGGTTTTACTAAAAATATTATTTACGTACTCTCACGTACCTCGCATCAGTATTGCCATACAATAAAAATCCCCCTAATTTTGGGTTAATATATAATATTATTTTACGAACGTTTTGAACGTTTTGACTTTAATTAATAAATTTTATTCATGTTTTTCCTACAGCACACACATTATGCATAAAGCTCGAAACAATTTTCAATAAGTACTTGATTTAGCACGTTTCTTGGTCGATTGGATTGGATGGACATTTTTTTTCTAAAATAATTCGGTATTTTTGACATAACGACGCAGAACCGCTTCAAAACTAATAATTGCTAGAAATTTGATTAATTAAGGCTAATGTCCTGATGGAATGTTTGATTAGTGAATTGTAACATTTTCATGGTGTTGTAAACCAAATTCAAAACAATTGACGGGTGGTTGTATAATTTTTTGAACATCGTTAGAATATTGAAATGATCCTTCTATTTCGATAGCAGAGTTATCGGCTCCGTGGCTCAGTTGATTAACACACTGAATTATTCCTACAAAGAATACTGGAAAGCGACTGTTGGTTCGAACCTCCAATTGTCATGCTTTGGCATAAATAACTTTTTGTTAAAATCTTTTTGTTGCTTTTTGCATAAAATCAAATCATGGTAAATATCCCGTTTAAAATGACTTTATCTTTTTGTTATTAAAATTTTTGAAGGAATATTTATACCAGATACAGATACCTTTCGAATTTTATGATATAAATATATATATTTTATAAAATAATTCGGTATTTTTGACATGACGACGCATAACCGCTTCAAAACTAATAATTGCTAGAAATTTGATTCAGGCTAATGTCCTGATGGAATGTTTGATAATTACGTAATTTTTTATGGTGTTGTAAACCAAATTCAAAACAATTGAAAACATACTCTTGGTTTTAAACAGTTAATCAAGCTTATTGCTTAACATTGATTTTCTTATTTGTAAATAGTTATTAATTTATAAGGTTAATTTAGAATACTAAGGAGATAACATTTTAAGTGTTTTCAATGCTTTGTAAAATTAAAAGACAAATTGTTGTTTGAACTGCGCGCCACGTAGTGGAGGTGACGCATGTTCAAGCAACAACTATTAACGATTTAACTACTTTGTAAACTTAAATAATAGATGAGAAATAAGCTTATAAATGACGTTAATATTTACTACATCAAAATTGATTTTTAAATGTTTTCTCAAACATTTCTCTCGTCGTCAAAAACCACGTGGTGCGAACCACGTGGTTTTTGAAATAAAACCGCATTGTGCGGCGGGCGAAGCCAATTACTTTTTAGTGTTATGGTGTTTCTTCATTTGCTATGAGTGATCCTAGTGAGTGGTAACGTTGGCCTTGCTGGCACCAGCTCTGCTGGTGGTAGTTTGGCCGACGTCATACATTCAAAAAATCCTATTAGGCAGGGTACTTCGACAGACATCTTTATAAGTCATGTTCCATAAAATTTTAAAGGTATCATATTCCTTCAAAAATTTTAATAACAAAAAGTTATTTATGCAAAAAGCATGTGATGTGGAGGTTCGAACCAGCAGTAGTCATTTTCCATTCTTAATTGTTGATACATACCAGTGTCTTAAACAACTGAGCCATGGAGCCAATATTGGTACTGTCGGAATAGAAGGATGATTTCAATATTCTAACGATGCTCAAAAGATCCGTCAAGTTGGTAAAAATGTGACAAACACGGTAGACAAATAATCACTGATTTTAATAACTTTGTATGATGTTTTCAGTGTATTTTCGTAATGTTCTGTTATTATATGCTTGTTCTCGATCTTCACATGCATAAGTAATTTACGTTTATGGTGTTTATCATCTTATTCACTTGATTTGCACTGTTTATTGTTGTTCACAGATCGTCCTTGTTGTTTTTGTAATCACTGTTTTCTAGCTCTAATTTGTAATGTTTCGTTAAGATAATGTTATGCCATATGCTTAGTACGTTTTACTTTAATTTTCACTGGTTTAATCACTGTTTTATCCGGATTTCAATTTTAAATAAATTTTATTCGTAGGGTGTACGTTGACCTTACGAGCGCAGCGCCCTCTTGCAAATAAGCTAAAGTAAATAAAACGAAAAAACCTGCGGCATAATAGATAGGTATGCTTAGGGTATCTAATTGGACAGAAAGGGCCTGTTTTATATAAGTTATTGTTTTCATACACATTTCATTTCACACTTCAAATAGCTAATCATAAAATTAATGTTATCATACAAACTTTTCATTTGCACGCCATCTACCTATTAAACGATGCTTTATCTTGTACATTATGCCACGCCATCTATCACTATTCTTTAGAGACTAGTCTACCAGGACGATTATCTATTAATAAAACAAAATTTGAATATATCAACCGGTAAGTATCAAAAACTTATTTAAAAAAATCTATAAAAGAATTGTTACGATTATCAAATGACTCCTATTCATTTACCGAGTTTAATCGTGGAATATAACGATTTTCGTGATAAGGATCAATGCCATCTAGTATTAACCAGAATTTCGGAGGAACGCAACTTTGAATGGGCTCTGGCTATCTAGTGTTTCCTTCATCTATGATTATAGTGACATGATTTACTTATACGGTTTATGTTTCTCTATTTGTAAATCACAACTCTATCAATAACTATACTAAGTTCAAACTTAATTGCAGGAAATACGCGAACGCAGAAGAGAATGACCTGTGGGAAGCGATGTCGAAGGCCACCGACTCGGACCCTTCATACACAGACCTTTCTATCGTGGACTTCATGAACTCCTGGACCAGGCAGGCTGGGTACCCGCTGATTAAAGTCAATAGGAACTACGAGACGGGAGTTATTGAACTTGAGCAGGTTAGTTAAACCAGTCAATCGTTATTTATTAAAAACATTAATAACGACCGACTGCAGCCGAGTATTTCCGATTCAGCGTCACTGATCCGAGCGTGACGTTACAGTTCGTTAAAAAATAGTGAGTAATTGATACCTAAAATCGTAAACGCAGAAGAGAACGGCCTGTGGGAAGCGATGTCGAAGGCCACATCCTCCGACCCTTCAAACACAGAGCTTTCTATCGTGGACCTCATGAACTCCTGGACCAGGTAGGCTGGCTACCCGTTGCTTAAAGTCAATAGGAACGTGACGCTGGAGTTATTGAACTTGAGCAGGTTAGTTACACCAGTCATTCGTTTATAAATTCAAAAACATGAAGGATTTTCTTATTAGGACCGACTGAAGCCGAGTATTCCCGATTCAGCGTCACGGATCCGAGCGTGACGTTATGGTTCGTTTAGAAATAGTATGTAGTAGATACCTAAAATTCGCAAATACAGAAGACAAGGGCAGCGTCGTCGATAGCCACAGGCTCAGTCAATCGTTTATTAATTCAAAACATATCGAGCGTGACGTGACGGCTCGTTCAGATATAGTATGTAGTAGGTACCTAAAATACGCAAACGCTATGCTATGCAGCACTGAATATATACTGTTCAGCGCTCGCTGAGCCAATCCCTATTTCGGCGCAGGGTCATGGAGGTAGTCTTATTTTTTACCATCACCTACATATTTGTGTCACTTACCCCATGATAAACTACTTTATTTGCCGTTTGTTATTCTATGTATGTATTTTGTACCTGTGTCCAATCAAATAAATGTTTTTTCTATTCTATTCTATGCTTGAACTATAAGGCTTGTTTCACAAATAACTAGTTTATGCAGTAAGTTTATTTTGGCTGAAACTTCTGCAGCATTATTTCCTACATTCATATGTGTAAAGATGCAACCGATTAATTCGGTAGTTTTTGTTTAAAGAAGTAATAAGCATCCATCGCACGTCATTCCTGAATCATAGACAAAACTGTCTCATTTTAAAATCATTTAAAAAGGGGTATTTACTATGATCCGATTTTTTAGTTTTCCAATATTTCGACAGGGTTTCATGCGCCATGATCTCAGAATAACTATATGGCGCATGAAACAAAACCAAACTGTGCCGAAATATTGGAAAATTAAAAAATCTAATCATGGTAAATATCCCGTTTTAAATAACCATGGTAGTTTTAAAAGTTTTACTGACTCATTTTGCTCGTTTTAATTGTTTCAGAGACTATTCACCAGCTCCCAAAAGCCGTATCAATCCGTAATAGACCAGCTGTGGCAGATTCCTGTCAGCTACACCGCAGTGGACGCGCCGCTTGACGCCTGGAGCACGCGGCCTAAGGCCTGGCTCAAGAACAGGATCGCCACAGTGCGCACTGACCTTAATGCTACCCAGGCGCTGTATGTTAATGTTGGGGCTATTGGTAAGAGGTTTCACATATAGTTTCTGCCTGAGAAACAGGTTAAAGAACTCGAAACCTAAAGTCATTTAAAACGGGATATTTACGATGATTTGATTTTGAGTTTTCCAATATTTCGGCACAGTTTCATGCATCTTCGTATTTCATTCTTAATTTCATCAATACCTACATCTGTATTTTGCCTTTGATCTGTCGTTACAATAACTATGCTTTAAATCTCCTATACTTTCTTACAGGCTACTACAGAGTAAACTACGACCAGCAAAACTGGCAGCTCCTGAGCTCAGCGCTCCACTCGGGCGCCATACAATCGCCCATCACCAAAGCACAACTCATCGACGATGCCTTCAACTTGGCCAAGACAGCTAACGTTAACTACAGCTGTGCACTGGGACTGACCACCTATATCATTAACGGAGAGGACTCAAAGATAGTGTGGGACTTGATACTGAATAATATGGTCTTTTTGAGGTATAATTTGAAGGGTGTGCCGGGATATTCGTATTTCTTGGTATGTATGTTTTTAAAGGACTTTTTTAAAAGTATTTTTAGTTATCGTTTCATTTGACGACCGATGTGGCGCGTTGGGCGAAGGTCCGCCTGCGACGCAGGAGGTTGCGGGTTCGATTCCCGCCTCGGAACAATTGTGTGTACGATCTGCAGATATTTGTTCCGGGTGTTCTGGTCGTTTTCTATGTATAATAAAAAATATCTATCTATGTAATGTATTGTATTATGTATATCAGTTATCTAGTACCCATAACACAAGCTCTGCTTACCATGGGGCTAGATAATGCTGTGTGAATTGTCCAGCATTATTTTATATTTTTTATTTTCTTGTTTAAGCCCATATTTTAATGTTTGTGCTGTGCGGTATCGGCGGTGTTGGATGTAATGCTGTGTCAATTAGCTTTCAATACAGACCCATTTTTTTATAATGGATGTCCAGCATTGCACTAAAACGTCTATCTATGTAGTGTATTGTATTATGTATATCAGTCATCTAGTACCCATAACACAAACTCTGCTTAGCTTGAGGCTAGATGATGCTGTGTGAATAAAATAATAAATATTAAATAACGCTGGACAATCCACACAACGTCATCTAGCCCCAAGCTAAGCAGAGCTTGTGTTATGGGTACTAGATGACTGATATACATAATGCAACATAGGTAGATATTTTTTATTTATAAATAAATATGTATATTTTCTTACCCACAATTTCCTGTTTCAGGAATACATGAAACTCCTCTTAAAGAAGCAGCTAGAGAAAGTAAACTACGGCCTCGATCCGCCCAAAGACGATAACGAAGCGTTCCTCGTTGAAAACCTGGTGCTGTGGGAGTGTCTCCTGGAGATGCCGAGGTGTTTGCAGTGGGCGCAGACACAGTTCGACAACTGGGTGGCGCAGGACGATCTGACTAATAACACGTGAGTATTAAGTCGCGGCGAAAGAATTGACCTCTTAACTTAGCCTGTGGATGCGGTAAGAGCCCCGATCCGCAATTCTGACTCGCACTTAACGTTTTTGTAACTGTTTCAGCATCCCAATCCACCTCCGTCCGGTGGTGTACAGCACCGTGCTGCGGCGCGGCGGACGCAGAGAGTTCGACCTGCTGTGGGCCGTGTACAGGAACAGCACGGACCCGGCCGTGCAGAGCACCATCATCAACGTACTGCCCAGTACTAGGGACGAGGCGCTTATTACAGAGTATGTTCAATAATATTCTTTTACAGATTCTAATGAGAAAAAAAAAATGCACCTACAGATTTCGAAAAGGAGGGTAAGGGCCCGTAATGGGACCAAAGTGTATAAAACAATAATGATAAGTCTCAAACTATGCAGAGCTTGCGTTCTGGTATCTTTTAGATGACTGATATACCTAATTAATACAATACATATAAAACATCCGGAACACATATTTTTATCTCGTACAATAATTTGCCCTGAGTCTGATCGAACCCCAGCCGCCTGCGTCGCAGACCTTCGTCCGCTCCGTCACCGATCACCTTACCCATCTATAAATACCGTCACACAAGTTTCGATTTATGGACCTAACATTTGTGATACTCGTAACCTTAAATGGGGGACCATTTAAGGTTGCGAGTATCCATATTATCATAAAATAAAAGGCCCCTTTAAGATTTCACGTAATTTTTGAATTAACAGCATCATTAAAAATTACAGATTACTAGAAAAAAGCCTATTCGAGATCCCCAAACAATACGCGGTGGGCGTGTGGGCGGTGGAGGCCGGCATCGGCGCGCAGACTGCGCAGGACTTCCTGCTGACCAACTTCCAGAGGGTCTACACCAGGTTCACTGATATGGACTCCTTTCTCTTCCCCACGGTGATCAGTGCGGCCTTCGGCTTCGTTACTACACAGAACGACTTGGATAGAGTAAGTACCATCATATTTTTTATCGTCTTAATACTTCACTGGTGATTTTTATTTATTTCTTGTTATGGGCCACCAACAGTATAAGAACACAGGATATATCAGTTTCAGTTTATTTATTCAAAAACAATTGTCGGTCGGTACCTATGTATATCTTAAAACTAAAAAACCACGAGATAGTGATTCGCATTTTATAAGTAGGTAAGTGAATACGGAGTTGGCAATACAATGGCGAAATTAATAGGTATTTTGTTCAGTTTACTCCTTAATTTCAGTTTATACCTAAGTTGTAATAATTTTGCACGCGCTGACGAGGCAAAATGTATTCGAATCTTATTATTAAGAAAACCTACCGGCACTCATTTTGTACCGGCATTCCTGCAAATATAAATAATTATTTTTGCAGGAATGCCGGTATTATGATTCAAGACGGTATCCCGACGCACATTAGCGCTGCCTCCTTTTTTATCTCATTAATACCATTTAATACGCTGAATAAAAAATTACCAATTTTCTTTGAGTGTTTGTGATTATGTTTACGTTTTTATGTAATGCCTCTGTAATAGTTTTATTTCTGTATTTATTTTAAAGTTTAGCAAAGATGCGAGTAGAGCAGTTAAATGTAGTTTGCTTGCCACGTTTGCTTAGCTTAGGGCTAGAAGATGCTGTGTGAAAGTCCAGCGTTATTTGTTTATTATTTATTTATTGTTTTGAATTCCCAGCTGAAAAACTTCGCGCTAGAGAACAAAGCGGCCTTCATGCCGATGTCCCAGACGCTGCAGAAGATAGTGGACATGGCGACCTTCCGCATCGAGTGGCGAGCCAAGCACGCGGCGGGCATGACGCGCTGGTTCCAGGATTATATTACTGGTGAGTACAATAGGAGACCACGACTCGGTAAACGTAGTGTAGGACGCCCTCCGACCAGGTGGGATGACGACCTGCGAAAGACTGCAGGTAGATGCTGGATCCGGCAAGCTGAAGACAGGGCGCTATGGCGGTGGTCATTAGGGGAGGCCTATGTCCAGCTGTGGACTAATATAGGCTGATTATGATAATTGGTCGTTTAACACTGGCAAGTCTTAATCCAATTTTGTTGTTGTTATTGTTTGCAGGTAAACTAGGAGCAGATGGCAGCACCACTACAGAGTTGCCAACTGCTGACACAAACGCCACGACACCGCTACCAAATGTTAACGCTACCACTGTGCCAAATGTTAACGCTACCACTGCCAATATACCAGAAGATAACTCCACGAGTCTAGTAACCTAATCCTATTAGTTGTTCATAGTTCAATTTTAGTCAAGAGATACAGGAAAGGAGCGTAGAGAGAGATATATTGTTAAGCTTAAACCAGGCTACAAAACTCAAGCTTAAAAAGCTAATGAATAAAGACTTTAAATCAGATGAAAATAATCGGATATTAAGTTCATGGTCGAAAACGTTAACTTAAAATGTTGTTGTCCGAGTTGTTTTTAGAAGAATACAACTTTTCGCTATTTGGTCCCTCCTGACCTTGTCTCATTGATAAACTATGTATATTGGTTTTAATATACACTGTTCACAGTATAGATAAAGTTATTATATAGGATAAGTTTTAAGTACATTTTCCTGTTAAACCCATCTTATTTTTATGAATTCCCCTAAAATGTATATTTCGGATTTTTATCTAAATATCTAACATAGCAAAAGATCAAGCAATGAATTTCTATTTCCTTCTTTCTCTATCTGATAAACTTTATTTTCTGTATTTCTTTATATTATACATAACTTTCCCAATACTTTATAATATATATTTCGAATCTTAATATCAAACTTATATAGAGATGAAGCAATGAGTTGAAATAAAAACTATTTCTTTCTTATAACAAACTTTTTAAGTTTTGATTTTGTTTTCAGTATTTATAGTTTCTTCTAATATACTTGTATATATGTACCTACTTGTTTTATACGTTGTTTTCTGTATTAATTGTATTTTTATGGCCTAAATTCTTATAAATTGTGGCATATATTGTGTATAAACACATGTTTTTTCTACAAATTGTGAACATGTCAATGTCACTGCCAGTTGGGCCAATTTTTGGGTATATATTTTACAAAGGTGGAATTAGAAACCTCTTTACTTATTATCCTCTTTCATTATCATCTTTTATAGCACGATTCTGCCCTCTGCTGGGAATTCAATAACTCCGAATGTCATAGTTCTGACTTGCTCTAAGTCAGCTGTAGAAAACATAGCCTTTTATGCTATAGCATAACCCTAGACCGTTATGTTATGTATGTACTATTTGTTTAATACTTTATTGCACTCAATTTAAAAATTTACACAAATGGAGGGCATAATGTCTATGGCATTATCAGCCTGCCAACCACATCGGGTCAACCACAACAAAAAAGTGTGCATTAAAGTAATTCTGTGCCTAGACGCCTAATCTACGCCTGTATTAGGTACCTCCCAGGTGCGTCGATTTAGCGAAATCGAAACATTAAAATAGACATAGACTTAATTCTTATCATTTATTTGCCACACATGTTCACAGAATATAAATTAACAATTTTGAAAATATTCAAATGAAGATTATTTTGGTGTAAGTATCTTTGCTTGGAGTAAGCTTGAGAGAGGATTTTAAGTAGGAGGTTAGGTCAAAGTGCCAATTAGACTCATATTCTCATGCTATTTTAATGTAAGTAGCATCAAGATATATGATGTATCCGCTTCTTAGATAGTCTGGTAAAAATAATATGGAATTGATGTCAATACTTAGAAAGAAATATAAAGATAATATTAGATAAGCTTTTTAGAAATATACTTAGGTACATTTTAAATTATTTTATTTATGTTAAGTCTTCTACCAAAAAACTTTTGTATGCTCAATATAAAAAATAAAGTCAGTTTCATGAATAACATATATCAATAAATTAAAGTTGATGTTGGAGTTCTATACAAGTTAATTACTACCATATATTTTTTGTCACTATTCCACGCACTCAAAATGACAGTCGCTTCATTTATTTTGGATAGATATAATTAATCTAAAATTCAACCCTTTCTTCACTATTAACAATTTATAATTAATGTGAAAACAAAAGAACTTTTTTGTATAATCAGTACGACCTCTTTATTAAAAATTAAGTTTATTAAAATTCTTAGGCTTCAATTTGCTCCACATATTTCACCTATTGGGCCTGCAAATAAAAACGATTTTTTTTTTAATTGTTTGATAGACAAAATTCAAACCATGATTGGTACTTACATTAAAATTATTTTAAAGTAATTAGTTATGTTTTTGAGTTGAATTATGTTTGAGTTATGTTTAATTTATTGTTTATTCTCATACTCTATTAAAGAAATTTAAATATCTAACTAAGTGCTAGATATTATAGATTTCACTAAATGTTTATAATTATACATGCAATAGAGATTATTAATAATCACAATTATATAAAGTAACATCACAAAAAATATAATAATAATTGCAGCACAATTAAATGTTGTATTATCAAAATTAATATTCCCTAGCCAAGATTATCACATTGATTTTTTAAATCAATAGGTATTCTTATTACTATCTACTTATAATTAATAATTTATTATTTAAGTTTCAAAAACACTATAATAATGTTCCTATTTTATTTAAGTCTCGAATTTATGAATATGATTCGTTATTTTGATCTGTTTATCTATTTTTAACGTTTCTGAATAATTGAGAAATAAATGTTGTAGAAATCAAAAGTTGTTTTAATGTTGAATCGGCGAATAGCTAAAACATAGAAGAGAGACTTCACTTCTTCCACTAGTGGACAAAATATTGAAGTGAACATTAAAATAATGTTATTTCATAATAATGAATAGTAATAAATTTGATGTCTAAGTGCTTATTTTGTGAGCCTAAAGAAAATAAAAACATTTTATTTTTTTATTTTTTGAGTCGGAGACCTATACAATGCCTATTAATGGATCGTCTACATGTGGCTGAAAAAATACGTTCTTAAATTTTAAGAGGCCGAGTCTTCATTTCTTTGTAGTTTTCTACGTATATGTAGGTACAAGAATAGGCCGTATCGGTCTAAAGTTCAATACGTACTTGTGTATCTTAGAATCATGTATCTAGAAGGTACCTTCTGACATAGAGGTACTTCGTTACAACTGCACTTACTGTTTCAATTGTTACTGAAATTAATCTTGAATGGTCTGAGTAGTAAAAATCGAGTCGGCAATTCAAGCAATTCGTTTATTTTAAAATCAGACATAATTAGAGAGTTATCTAATGCGTTACGTCTAGGATCGTGTGAGTGTGTTACTAGGTTTCCGAGGATGCAATGATGGCCTACTTCGAAATATATTGGAAACTATTTTTGCGTTTTCTGACTAGTTAGTACTCAAACCTCAGTTGTCCCAAGGAACTATTGGATCAGTATAAGAAACAGGATCGATTGGCATCAAATAGTTTTTGTGAAAGCGCTCTTTTTCTCGAAAACTTTTTTGATCATCTGTGAATGAGGGTGATATTTTTTCTAAAAAGGATGGGGAGGTTCCTAAGATCATTTTCTTCGCTTCACAGAGGCGGTAGGTATCTCAAGTATACTCCCAGTCTTTCTGTGATCACGACAGTGTGTAAACCTGTTGAAGCGTCGGGAAAAATAGATAATAAACAGGATAAATACCCGTTCTATAAACCTTATTATCATTTTCATGTAGCATTGGTTTAGGTACCTTTACTGCGCCGTGCAAAAATACCACCTATAAAATAATTTGTGGGGCTATAAAATCGAGTTAAGTAGAGCTACGATAAATCGCGCCAAGCTGCCAACCCTAGCTGCGCGAAACCTTTGCGCATATGAGTTGGATGACATGACATCCCCTGAAATCGATAACTCACTGCTTGTAAACATGTCCTAACTGGGCCAAACAGTTTACACATTTTTATACACCCATCCATGTTGTGTGTAATAATTTACTAGTAGCTTTAAGTTTTGTCGTGTGGTTATTGTATTTTGTCTTTATAATGGATACAGCGAATGTAGGGTATTCGTACAATTTGCCGTCTGGTGGGTGGAACTACAAGATTCGCAGTACGCTGTCTCAGTTCAGTGATTTGTTCAGCGAGTTTAATAAATACATCGCGCCTGCCTATCATCATGATAGATGTGAAAGGTTTAAGTTAGATTTGATAACCCTGTATTGCTTTGATTAGACTGCAGTTTTAGTTGTTATATTATATTACATTTACACCCCTTATTTGTATATTCCGAAGTGTTAACAATAATTATTTAGATGTAAATTAAATCGGGCTTAACCCTAAAAAGAACCTGTTTAGGGTTAAGCCCGATTTTCCCATGCCTTTTCTGGAGTTTTGTTGTTTGTATTTTTGTGCGCAATATCAAGCAAGGCAATAGGTAAAGATTACTTACCTAGCTATCTATAGGTAATGATAATAATATAGGTTTAATGAGTCTGCAGCGCAGTTTCGCACTTTGTCTTTCTATTATACTTTGACTCACTATCATATTATCTACCAGTTACCTCTATGTCAGCAATGAAAATCAAATCAGTTGCAGTTTTTCAAAGCTTTCTTAATCCGAATCGAATGCGGAAATTACTCACGGATACCTATTATTATTAAGTAGATATACAGGGTTAATGGTAATTCGACGTATTATCGTTAGGAGGTGATAGGGGTGACTATTTGCGGTAATTTTCAGCCCTATGTGCATCATGCAAAAGTGAACCATTGTTAAGTTATCATGATTTTTAGCTTTTTTCAAAATAAGTCAAAAGTGCAACATCAAAAATTGATTTAAAAAAAAACTGTCTACTTAAATCTATTTTTTCTTCTGATTTATAAAAACGAATTAACACTGGTTATTTATCAATATTAAAACAACAATTATCGCTCTAAATTTAAAAATGCGAGATAAAAACGATATTATTTCATTATTCATTGAGATTTTTTTCCTCTAAAATGCCTTAAAAACTAAAAAAATCGTTATGAAACTTGGCTTGCAGTTTATTTTAAAAACATAACCTTTTTCTTAGCTCTCCAACAATGCATAACTATGAAATTTGTTACAACAGTACCCAGTATACCCTACGCTAGTGGGTAGGTAATTTAACTCTGTGTTCCTTCTGTTTGTTTTCAGGTCTGTCCAGATGCGAGTTTACTCGATGCACAAAGGGGAGTTCGTCATGGTTTTTATAGCGTTTTTTGCTTGTTTCGGCTTGGGAGTGTTCATAGGATTGGCTGGTGAGCGAAAAAAAATATCTTACCATTCCTACCTACTTAGTTGCCTCATCGTAAGGTCGCAAGTGACCGGTAAATCTCAGAGCTTGACAAGCTGTCCGTGTAGGCAACAAAGTTCGTTCAAAAACTCATTTGTTACGTTCATCCTGTGTTCCTTTCATTAATACTTACATAGTCTCCCCTACGCAGAAATTATTCGTTTTTGTATCAATATGGCCGGATTTATCAGTAGTAATTAAAATAGGTACATTTACCTTGGTCCGACATTTATTTTACTCAAATCAGATGATGAGCTATCATCTGATTTGAGTAAAATAGAAATAGATTTTACACCTGCATGGACTTAGGTAAATTTTTCAAAAATTTCGTCGAAGCGTAATGAGTTAATGACGACATTATTATGTTATGGTGTAGGTAGGTAGGTAGGTACCTCAATTTTAGGTAAAAATCGTCGAGTCAGAAGTATGAACAAAAAGTACCTACTAGGAATCTATTGATTGATTGAAACATAACCTATGTGTATTAAATGGCCTCATAATTACCTATTCAGAAAAAAAACATTATGTTGTCATATTTGAAAGAGGTTACAAAGTTTTTTGTTTCTCCTGAAAAGTGGGTAAAATTTGTTCAAGGATGATGCCGTCTATATGGTTGCAGTATGAATGCTACCTGCTCTCTCCTACGCCTTTCCAAAAAAACGTATGCTCTATCCTACTCTATGAACACGAAATCCTATGCCTATCCTTCTCACAAAATGGCGCGCAATGTGCCCTCTTTAGTCATAAAAGGGACTAAAAAGTCCTTATGGATAGACGACAAGGCCGGTTTCAAGAACTAGTTTTCAAACCTCAACATCGATTAGTTTGTACGCTCACGCGAACCTCATTTGAATGCCTAGTTATTTATTAGACAACCTCTGTGGCGCGGTGGGCGAAGGTCCGCCTGCAACGCAGATGGTTGCTGGTTCGATTCCCACCTCAGGACAATTGTTTGTACGAACTGCAGATATTTGTTCCGGGTGTTCTGGTTTTTCTATGTATAATAAAAAACATCTATCTATGTACTGTATTATGTATCTATGTAATATAAGATATATATATTTTTTATACTTAGATAACCACCAGAACACCCGGAACAAATATTTGCAGATCGTACACACAATTGTTCCGAGGCGGGAATCGAACCCGCAACCTCCTGCGTCGCTGGCGGACCTTCGCCACAGAGGTCGTCAAGTGTAATAAAGTGTACAATCATTAATTCATATAACTAAATAAATTCTAATCTAAATCCATTTTGTAGGTCCTTCCCCAACCATGACGACGTCCGTCACAGCGAGTAGCATCCTGTCCAACACGACCTCCATATACGAAGGTCCGTTCCACCTGCACAGTCCAGCGCTGGGCTCGAGAGTCCAGCAGTTGTGGCTCATGGCAGAGATACTCACCAATAATAATGATGGTAAGTCAGGATTAATACTATTCCCTAGGAAATTAAATTTGTATGCCACCTCGAGATCATTCTATATTAATAACTTTGGTAAGATTTTTTTTTATACATCCATAATTGACGAACATACTACATAAAAAAATACATACCTTGGTCCGTCAAAAAAAAGAGGATGTGCTATGTTCGCCTGTAGGTACAGGCGAACATAGCACATCCTCTTTTTTTTAATTTTGTTAAAAACTACTAACTAAAAACTAATCAGCATTTAATATTCCTAGGAATACTGAGGAAGTCAGTGGTTCTCATAGCAATGCAAACTGTGTGCAAGCAAAATGTCCTCAATTTATAGCGTTACAAAGCATCACGTGTAATAGTGGATTGGTGACTTTAAACGTCTCCCCCCAAGCTGAAACGAACTAAAGTAGGTAACTACTTGTACCTACATAGGTTGCTGTAGTGCCTATTTACAGGCGCTACGAAAAGATATAAACTGGTTTTCATTCAAATATATATTTTTATCTACGCTATAAAAGCAACTAAACTAAATATGCAGGTGTCATAAAATATGTGTTTTATCGTAAAATAAACTTGAATACGAAACAATAGATGCCCTTGTAAAATAAACCATTGTTAAGGGCAGAGATCTATGAACTTGCAGGTCAATGCTCTATCAAAGGGCGATGACTCTTGCGAAATGGAAGCATCATGCGTCTTCTTCAGATTTGCAATGCAAGTAGGTTGAACCAAGGTCGCACTTCTGGGCCGTTACTGTTGCTAGTTGATGGTTGGGTAATGAATTCACAATCTAGGACAATATAGAGGTGCCGCTGGCTCTAATGATCGCGATGATTGAAGTCTATGGGGTGGGAAGAGAGGCCTTTTGTTTAGCAGCAAATTTAATGAAAATTTAAATGAACTTCTTTCCTATCTCCGAAAACTGTTACCTACCGGTTCCCAAAAGTAGGCATCATACATAATTTGTCATGAAACTTAAATTATTATACTTTAATTATTTTTGTTTTGTTGCAGAGGAGATCTTCGACAAGAGTTTCCAAATTAGTATATCGATAGAAGGAGTGATGAGTAGCCAACATGTTATTCTTGTACCTGAAAGTGAAGCGACCAACAGGTAAGACCTACCAACAGTAGTAATAGCTTAATGCTATCGGCATTGTGCCCACCATTTTATGCATTTAAAATCACGCATTTAATTGTGCCTAATACAGTGTTGAAATAAAAAAATAGCTTACCAAAGAGAAATGGCTTTCAATTTAATGACAATTAAAGATGGGTGGTTTTAGTTACCTTTAATTCCGCAGCAGGAACAAAACAAGATCAATAATATAAATGCAGCTTACTTTCATCGGGAATAGGGACTTCGAATCGGAAGACAACTTACCCATTTTCCCCTTTTCCAGAACCCAGCATTTGAAATGCAAGAAGCAGACGTGCGAGGAAGTGATGGCTATCCACCTCGGAGCTCTAGAGTTCACACGTTACGTACTGAACATCCATCTGTATGGACTGCGGGAGTTCCACAAGAGATATTATATCAGAGAGATCGTCTTTTATGTGAGTATCATGGGAAAACGGTGCGGTATAAGGGGAGGCCTACCTCCAGATGTGCGCTAAAACCACCCATACTATAATTGACATTTGAAAACCATTTTAATGGCCTTTAAATGGCTTTCGCCATTCAAGCAAATTACAAAGGCAATTCGAACTCTTCGTCTTTTAAACGTCAATTTAGGATGGGTGGTTTTTGCGTAGGTGCAATGTGAACTGGAACATAAAGGATGTTGATGATGTGATAACAAAAGTGACATTTCTTGTAAAAGCATAACATTTCTCTTAACCTCTGTGGCGCAGTGGGCGAAGATCTGCCGACGAAGCAAGAGGTTGTGGGTTCGATTCCCGCCTTAGGACAAATGCTTACGATCTGCAGATATTTGTTCCGTTTTTTTTATGTATCTACTTACCAATACTTAATACAAGTTCTGCTCAGCTTGGGAGTACCTAGATGATGTGTTGATTTTTCTAGATTTTTTTTATTTGTTTACAGTTCAAAACATACAACCCAGCTTTTACGCAAATGGAAACATGGTTCCGATTCATTTTCCTACTAACGACGTTTTTTATTGCGGTAAGTGTTTTACTGTCAGGTTAACCAATGCGAATATCCTAAAATAATCAGTACCTACCTAACTCAAGTAACCCGATGAAGTTAGAACCTGGATTTGAGTTCGGTACGTTCTTTAGCTGTCCTTATGGCGCAAGCAGATTATGTTCTTATGTGTTTGTAATTTCAGTGTTGGTTCGCGCATTCGCTAAGAAAGTTTGCGACCCACGACTGGGCAATAGAACAGAAATGGCTGTCGATTCTTCTCCCTTTACTTCTTCTTTACAACGGTAAGAACAAACTATAAAAAACATTTTATACTAAGTACCTAACCTACTTGTCGCATCCCCCCCACATACAAACAAATTTAAGGCATTGAGTTTTGTTTAAACAATGTGAATTGCTAAGACTATTTTCGTCGCTCAGTGCTCATTGGCTGCATTCTGAATACGCTCAGAAAAAGAACACATGAGCAGCGGCTAAAATAGTCTCAGCAAGTCACTCTGTGAAAGTAATCATTTATGCTGCTGTTGAACCCCAGCAATAGCTACTTACTGAACACCAATATAAAAAAATGTACTCACCTCTTAGATTAAAGTATACTCGGTATTACTCAGCCTAGTGATCTGGTTATAAGTTAAACTGCCTCACGCAAATGATAGCAGATCTAATATTCCCAGGTTAGTGGTAACTGTGGTAAGGTAGCGGTTCCTTTCCAACCTGCCTCTTAAAAGTTGACGGTGGATTTTATACCTGTATCAAAGACGGATGACGACAGACCTAGACCTACGAGTCGAGAGCGAGACTCGAGATCTGGTTACAAGTTCACTGACTCATGCAAATGATTACAGATCCAATATTCCCGATGCGCCTCGTGACAAGCAGCTGTTTCGCACCTCTCATGGACTCGCTGTTGCAAACTACCTTTCTAGCGTTCGTCATGTTGTCCTGGCTCGCGTTGTATCATGGATTGAGACAGGTTTGTACTGTTAGTAGTAAGGTAATGGTTCCTATCAAACCTGCCTCTCAAAAGTTGATGGTGGAAGTTATACCTGTATCAAAGACAGAAGACGGCAGACCTAGACTACGGGTCGAGAGCGAGACTCACATGACAAGGAGTAATTAAAGTTCCTTACACAACAGCTTAAGACCGTGAAGTATGAAAGGGAAATCGGAAGGTCTTCGACTTATTGGTATAATAAATAATAATAAAATAAAAAATAAATAAAAATTGGTATAGCCCAGGCTAAAAATAATCTTTGTCCACAACTTAGAAGATATCTAAGTCTACCCCCAAGTCTTTATAAACAGAGATAGTTACAGTCAAATAATAGAAACAAATTAAAACTTGTATTTACAATTAAAACAATAGAACTGTGAAGTTACTTGCTTTTTTGTAATTATCTGCATCTGGTGTACAATAAAGTATTTTTGTATTTGTATAAGTACATACTTGAGATTCTTCGAAGGACTAAGGACAGGAAATACCTACACCAGACAGGACTGCTTTAATGATCTAAGATATCAGTAGAACGAAACACTGTAAACTTGATGTAAACTTTTGTTGCAGAACGAAAGAGGCTTCCTATCATTCTACCTGATCAAGGTAATAGTGGTGGGACTTGTGTGGACTCCGGCCTTCATCGTCACAATCTGGCAGAAGTATTATGCGTTCTACGATCCTACTTTTAACTACATGATGAATCCTAACTATCCCGTAAGTGTATCCTAACTGTAGTAGATTTTGAGGGACCTTTCTAAGGAGACAAGGGAAAAGAGCGGGAGATATATACATTTCTTGAAGACTCAATTGATCTAATCAAGTCAAAAAAGCAGTTACAAGATATCATACCTTGACAAGCCGATCATATTAAAGAATGTATTAAGCTCTTATACATTCTGGATGGTTGAAAAAAGCGAGATTTTAATGGACCTAGGTATTTGTAGCAGACAAAATTTAGTCTCGAAGCTGGTTAGAAGTAGACAAGATTATTTTCAAAAATCATATCCCAACAAAGCCATCTCTTTGATAGTTTTAGGTGCTTGGTAACACAATGACGCTGACTGATGCGTAACAAGTCCACTGGGTCATTTTCCTAATCATGTTTTAGTCTATTTTTTTGAGTCATGATGATACAGCCTAGTGATCATTTATTAACACGTTTGTTTCAGGTCGTGAAGATAATGTTCTTCTGTGCGATCACGCTGTACTTCCTATATCTACTAATTTTGATAGTCAAAGCGTATAGCGACCTGAGGAATATGCCATTTTTCGGTAAGAATTCTAACGATGTTACCTATTTACATCATAATTTAAATACAATATTGATTGATCGAATTGATTTATCTTCTAGACTTTGGAACCTATATGCATTACGTAGTATATTATTGAAGACACCACAAAATTATCTTGTTTACGAATACTTGTGTTTTAGGTTTATTTATTTTATTTGTTGCGTAGTTGCGCCTTTAGCGTACTTAATGCGTAGTTCGTGTTTTAACGGTGACTCGTACATGATCATGTCATTCTGGTATATTATGTTTGATTCATATAACCATAACCAGCCTACATCGCATCGTTATTATTCGCCAAAGAATATCTAGCACATCTCTCTAGTCTCTACTAAATAACGGTATCGTTATGTCTAGTCCATCCCAAGGTTGCCCGGAGAGTTCGCTCAAAGAGCGCCCTTAGTTGACCTGCCCGTCCATATTCCCGTCATTACCTCTCTAATACTGGGTGTACTGGTTTTTTTCTATGCGTAATAAAAATATATCTTATCTAGGTTATCTAGTACCTACCCATAACACAATATCTGCTTAACTTGGGGCTAGATGATCCTGTGTAAATGTTTCAGCGTTATTTATTTATATATAACCTGTTATTTTTTATTTATATTTTGAATGAAGTACAATAATTAGAGTAAGATGGATCTCTTAGATCAAAATCCTTTTCAGATATAAGACTCCGCTGCCTGTCCATAGTGGTGGCAACAGTGACATTCATCACCACCATCCTAGCGGTGCAAGGGTGGGGTCCAGCAGCCTTGCAGGACCACTGGGCGTCCCAGCCGAGTGTCCACTACGATACGTCAGCGCCGTTCATGGCTTTGTACGGACTGTTCAACTTTAAACTGTATATCCTGGCGTATTTGTTCTCGCCTGGAGGTGGAAATGTTCATGGTAAGTTGGTTGATTGAGATAATTTCGCTCTATTAAAAGCATTAAACAAAAATGTTAAGTAAATAAAGTCAAGACGTACAAGTAATTATGTCTTTGAGCAATACTCGGCAATAAGTAAAGGCAGTGATGATGGTAAACAGAATACATCGTATGACGATGATTTTCTGGATGAAGCTAATAAAACAGAAGTGATCGAATCTGAATCTGACATGCTATAACAAATATCGTAGGAGTTGTTAATGAATTATCTTGAACAAGTCCACTCGAAACCGGGTCAAATAAATAAGGACAAATAGTTCCTTTACAAATAGAAATTAGAAACTTAGTAGTCGGTTATATTAGTAATGATCGACCACAAAGCACATACCTACGCACGTACCTACACAAAGGTATGCGGTATGGTTCCGTATAATAACATCAAGGGGGAATAAAAGTGAAAATAAATATTTATTTTATAACATGAGTGCAGTTTAATAACAGCAGGAGGACCATGTGTCCATGTCCACGTCCTACTGCTGGGCAGGGCTTAATACTAAATAAAACCGACCAAGTGCGAGTCGACTCGCACACGGATCTTTCCGTACCATCGTACAAAACAACGAGAAACAAGCGAGAATCAAATTTAATGTCACTTTAACAAAATGTCGAAAGATTAGATTCCAAACTTTACAAATAATCTCACGAAATTATTCAAGCAAAGAAAGAACCAATGCGCTTACGCCGACGTAAGAGTGCGCAGTAGAGCGTTTCTATAATCCGCCATTTTGTTTCAGAAACCGCCATTACAAAGGACAACCCCGCATTCTCGATGATAAACGACTCCGACGAAGAGGTTATTTACGGATCGGATGAGGACAGTCGCCGCCCCCTCAACTCGCACCATAGAATAGCTGCTAATGAAGAGATATAAATTAATTCAAATGTATATTTTCTGTAAACGTAATTTTTCTCTTGTTATACAGTTCATGAGAATGATGAGTTTAGTTTTATTTTAAGCCCTGTTGAAAAAAAAACTAAGATGAATTCACACACACAAATTCAAGAATTTCTGAGCTCTATGTAGGTTTGAGATGCTGTACATAGTAACGGCAAATCGTAACAGTAGTAGATCGTATTAGCATAAGATAAAAAGGATATTAAGGGAGACTTGATCAAGTTCCGGATCAAGTATCCCTACTAACTTTAGGAAGACTTTGTTTTTAATACATCTACTTTAAAGGGATTTAGTGTTTTAATAAATATAAACACTATTTTCAGATACATTTTACTTTATATGCATAGTTTTAGTTGATCATTAGAATCTACACAATTTCTCAAACTTAACTAATAATCAGTCTCACAATACTCAGAGAAGCATGTAATTCAGAAAGTCTAATCTGAATAAAAATACAAATAAATAACAATCTTTCAGCACTTTCCATTTTGTTCTGCTGCAACTTCGGGTGCGGTCAGTAATTGGATGAACACGTCATGTCGTCTATTTGAAAAAATCTGTGTTTAGGATTCCTTTTGCGAAATATGTAGTTACGTACGATGTTACAGAACTCTCCGTGTGCATTTTAGCTATGAATTCCCGTTCTTCACAGCAATCGACATCTGCTAGCCAGCAGAGCTTGTATGTGTGTGTAACAAGCTAGTGTGCAATGGATTGTCATTGTCACCGCTCAGGGTTGCCGTTGTACTGGGGATTCATATTCATATTTATTCATATTCATAAGTATTTATTTTATTGCATCATTGGGTACATTTATAGGTCTTAGTATCTAGGTAATGTATAAGAAACACAATGGTACCCAAGCAGGCTGTGGCAATATGTATCTACGGTGAATGGAAGTGAGCCGGGTTTCTAAAAAGCTCTGTTTAATAGATAAGAGAGAAAGAGAGAGCGGAAAATTTAAATTCAATCACACAGTTTTATTTAAGTCAACAATATAAGTATTAAGTATTTCCTTTTATATATAAGTATATTTTAATAACTGTCATTTGTCATTAAAAAATTCATTTAAGTCATAATAGCATTTATTTATAAGATATTGTTTCAATTTAATTTGAAATGTTTTATCTTTTTCCTCGTCTTTTAGATTGTCGGGTATTTTATTATATATTTTTGATGCCATTGCGTTTGGCCCACAACTTCGCATTTTTAGTTTTGAGTCAGGAAGTGTGATTTTGTGTTAGTATCTAATCGGATAGCGTCGCGGTAGGTCAGCACTTTTTTGGAAATCTTGTGGGTATTTACGAGTGAATTTGCAACATTCAAATATGTAGATACATGAAAGTGTTAGGATTTTAAGTTGACGAAAGTGTTCTTTGCAGCTCTCGGGGCACTTTATATTGACTATGATTCGTATACACGACTTTTGGAGTATGAAAAGGTTTCGGACGTCAGTACTATTTCCCCAAAGTAGGATTCCGTACGATAGCCAGGCAAATGCGTAGGCGTAATATGCTGAGATGGCAGTTTTCAGATCAGTTGCCTTTCATCAGGATTTTCTGATTAAATCAAGTCTACCCTAGAATTTAATGTTACTCGTTACTTGAATTCTTTCCGAGGATGTAATTAGATTTTAATTTAAAAAGACGGAAATTCAAACTATCTGCAAATTCACTTTTTTACACTTCTAGGAATTTCTAAGCTCTATGTAGCTAGACTGAACAAGTGAAACCTCTTTCAAGTGACGAATTCAAGGACACATCAAACAAGCAATAAATCATCTTCTAAGAATTTCTTAGCTCTATCTACGTGTTCTAAATCAACGCCATCCATACCTAACTCACACACTGCACTGGATGATGGAATCAATTTCTGTGAAACCTGAGCAGCTGTCTCAAATTACAAATGAAGGTAACAAATTTCGCCACAGTACACAGGCTACAGAAAAGAAAAACTTTGTTTCCTTTCTTAATAGCGGTAGACGTAAAAGTCACATCAACAATGTGGTAGGTACATTAACAAATATCATATAACAACCAAACAAAACATCTGCACATTATGCACCGTCTCTCGTCTCGAGGGATTACGTGCGCTCGCCCAACACCGCACCGCCGCCGCCGCCGGCCGCCCTATACTATACACACACAAGCCATTCTTCGAAAGCCAGAGCCCCGCCGCGCCGCGCCCCGCCATCTTGTCGAATGAAATCCATGCGAGCACAGCTTGCGAGGTTCATCAGTCCTTCAATTAAAGTTCTCTTTTTTTTATTCTATCCTTTTATTCTTTGAAAGAATTTGTTCAGAGAATTGGTTTGTGGCAAGAAGATTCTACTTTAGATTTGAATATTGGGCAGGTTGTCGTATATTACCAACCGGTGTTTGAAATAATTACGGTTTCCCTGAGTATAACTTTTAAAGAAACTTTGCAGAGGTTTGTAATAAATTATGTATTTATGGTATTTCTGTAAGGTTTGCTTAATAAATCAGCATGGTAAGTTCCATCTTTTTAAACGTTTCTACAGAATGGCGTCTTCATCCCTTTCTCCATAAATGGTGCTCAATCAATGAAACATAGTCTTGAACATTAAAATTTTAATTTAAATGTAAAGTAATAAATAATTATTATCAATGTACATACCTTAGAGCGTTATCAATACAATGTCATTCTAACGAGATAGTCTGTAATGTGTTGAGCGTGCGAGTTATGAGGAGCACAGGGTGGGGTTGCAGGATTGCGGAGGGGAGGGGGCGCTGGCGCGCGCCGCAGGGCTCGGCCGGCAGCCGCTCAGCCTGCGGCGTGGCAGCCGTGCGGCGCAACACCGCGCCGCCTCGCATCACGCACGTCACCCCGCACCGAGGGTCACAGTTCTCGTCCACCTTAGCTGATCCCTCGTCGTCTGAACACAGATCTATCACTTCACACTCACTGTTCTGTTTCAATGGGTCCGCATTCTTACTCTCCACATCAGCAGAGGCACAGCCCATATCCACAAATATTATATCCTTGTCCTGCATGCTCTTCTGTTTTATCTCAGCCTCCTCCTTCAGTTTATCAATGTACTCCTGCATTGAAGCCAGGGACATTCTCTCCACGTTGACAGTTATTCTTTTACATTTCAAGTGGAGAATTTGTCCTTTTATACTGAGTATTTTCTTGTTTCTCTGATCTGGAAACACATGATTCCGGTGCCAGTAGTCAAGAGGTCGGCGGTATCGTATAGGGAACTGCTGATTCTTCATTTTATTACCTACAATTTTACTAGGGAGAGATGTGCAACAGTACCGTTCCACTCGTTCTCTTATGTAACTCGTATCTCTCTGGATATGATTTTTGATGTGCTTCATGTAAGCGAGGGAAGAGAATGGGTATATAGGACCTCTGTCAGGATTTGCAGCACTTCTAGAGCTCTTTGCTTTATTATCCTTGATGTGATTTTTGTCAGGGTTCTCGGCTTTAGAATCAATGGGCTGCAACTTCAAGGCGGATAGAAAATCAGGAAGACCACCATTGCAACTTCCAGCAGAACTACCTGCAGTATTATTACAAAGCCTCTCGTGCATGCTGAGGGTATCTACATTATCAAAGTGACTGTCACAGTTGTCACATAAATAAATATTGGCAGATTTCGCTGGAATATCAGTATCTAATTCTAAATCATCTATAACTATATCATTCTCATCATCTATAAGTATTGGATCATCCATTACAAGAGTATCTCTGTCATAGTACATGTTCTGGTTGCGAAAGGTGACAAGGAGACGTCCGATGGGCTTGAGGTAGAGAGACGTGGTGGCGTCGAGGTTGTCGACGTAGCGGAGGCGCTTGCGCTGGTAGCGCGCCAGCTGAGCGGAGAACACTAGCAGAAAAGAACTGTTGTGGAACGTGTAGCATTTCCGCACGAGGTTCCGCAGCCGCTCCTCCCAGTCTGACGCCACAACGGCTGGCCGCATGAAGGGGTGGCTGAAAGGCACGTTCCCGGGCCACCACTCCGGCCGGACTATGTCGCCCGCCGTGTCGTGTCCCCAAGAACAGGTCACCATGAATGTAATGAACCTCTCCAGCTGGCTCCCGGTACATTTTGTGAGTGCCACGGGATTCCCGCCCGCAAACAGCAGCGGCAGATTGGCGATCATGTTTTCCGATTGTTATGGTCATCGCGAGACATGGAGCGCTTGAGATCTCAACTCGCGTACCCAGCCCATAACGGTTATCGACTCGTAAACCATCACGTAGACTTCTTTACGATGTTTTATCACATTGGTTTCAACACTATCACAAACTGTGCTGGAAAATTATTTCCAAACTCAGGAAGAATCGGTAAACTTCACGAAAATACAAGAAAATCGAGAGAGTTCACGTACAAAAGAGAGAGAGATCATAGACCACAGACAATAAACATTAAACATTGACTAACACACACTCAGACAGCAAGCAAGCCGTAGAAGCAAGCATAGTACAGACAAAACATGCGTTGGCATCTCTATTAAATCTGTGGTAAAGACCAAACGGGGGAATGAGATGGAAGAGGGATGATCAAGCGGAAAGGAGCGGAACAACGCAATCAAGTTGCGAGAACTATCTGTAGCAAACAGTCAAAGTTGCTGTCAGTTAAGTTTGTTGTACTGTCACAGTCATCAGCCAGCTGTGTGAATGATTTTTGGAAAAACCACAAACAAATCACAATTTTGCAAGATTTTGCTAAAAAATACATAAACGTACACTACACATAATTCATTTCATTTCGTATAACAGATTTGCTGAAAAATAGCACTTACAGTACATTTTATGCATTAGTTAACGTCTTCCTTCATTGATAATCCTGGAATCATTCCGTAAACTTCTACCACAATGTGTTTTTGAACAGTAAAGATGGTAAATTCTCATTAGAAAATCCGGTTTTTGTGTTTATTTTATTAATCTAATTAATAAATGACGCGCTTGCAGGCGGAAATCCACTCGCCAAATACGTCGAGCAGTAGTTCAGAGGATCTTGACTATCAGTAAGTACCTACTGGCAAGTTTTTATCAATCCATGACAAAGAAAAACAAACATTGCGGTCACATACCTTAACACAGCGTTACAATAATACTATCCACTATAATTTACTTACTGAACTCACAAGTACAGTTTCACTGACTTTTGTTGGGATAGGTTCATTATGCACAAATATTGAAGTATTTTATAATTTAGCAAAAACTAGACATGAATATAGAACTGACTGTCTTAAAATCATGGGACAGCTGGTAAGATTTCAATTAAGTATTCTAAGTAGCGGTAACTTCACTTTTGTAATATTTTGTGTTCTTTTCTTATAATAAGTATGCAATCAGCATTCTGACTATGGGCAAATTTGGTGTAGGCCCTTGCAATCTTATAAATTTCTATTTACAAATTATTATTCAATCCCCAACCCGCATGCCCAGCGTGGGGATTATGGGCATTCCCCCCCCATATGAGTAGACACGCCAAGAAAAAGTGGCCCCCAGATCCCGGCGGCCTCGCTATTCCTGGCCATGGCAGCGGCCACGGTAACGGCGGGGCAGGGGTGCTAAGAATCCCCGGGCTACACTAGGCTGCCACTCAGTAAAAAATTTGACCCTGGCTACGTTCAACGGACGCACTCTGAGGCTTGACCACCATCTAGCGCAGTTGGAAGTGGAGTTAAAGAACATTAAATGGCATGTTCTGGGGTTATGTGAAGTCCGTAGAGAGGGGGAGGACACCGTAACCATAGACTCGGGCCATCTTCTCTACTTTCGCGAGGGTGATAAAATATCCCAGTGTAGCGTAGGCTTCCTTGTCAATAAGGCTCTCTCTAACAAAGTCCAAGAAATCTCCAGTGTGTCGACCAGGGTAGCGTACCTGATCCTTCGGCTGTCTGAACGGTACAGCATGAAGGTAATTCAGGTTTACGCACCGACACACTTAGATGATGAAGTGGAGGATATGTATGAAGACATATCCAAAGCCTTACATAACACAACAAAGGCCCACTTCAACGTTGTTATGGGGGACTTTAACGGCAAGGTGGGAACCCAGACTGGCAACGAATCCCGAATAGGCCCGCATGGTTATGGAGTCAGGAATCACAGGGGGCAAATGCTTGTCAACTTCCTTGTGAAGGAGGGGCTGTTCTTAATGAACTCTTTCTTTAAGCAACAGCCTCAAAGGAGGTGGACATGGCAAAGCCAGGCAAGCAAAACACTGTGACTAAAAATGAGATCGACTTCATCATGACGGATAGCAAGCACATATTCAGAGATGTCTCAGTGATCAACAGGTTCAATACCGGATCTGATCACCGACTCCTCCGAGGCTCTCTGAATATCAACTTGAAGCTTGAAAGAAACCGTCTGATGAAGTCCACGCTCCGACCTGACCCAATCCAAATCATGGCGGGCAACGAGAAGTTTCAACAGCTTCTCGGGAATAGATTTGTTGCCTTGGAACCCACTGATGACGCTGACGAGACCCTACACAATCTGGTTGAAACGTTGAGGGACGAGGGCATCAAATTCTGTCGAAAGCAGCGTACTGGCAAGAAGTCCAAACTCTCGGATGAGACTCTTGGGCTGATGACAAAAAGACGGGAGACCACCCAAGCGACTTTGTCAGAGAGGTCAGACCTGAACAAGCGGATTGCGAAGATGGTACGGCACGACCTTCGGAGCTCCAACACGCGCCTCATTCAAGAGGCGATAGAGCGAAACCGAGGGTCCAAAGCATTCACTCAGCAGCTTGGCAGGAGCCACCTGACAAAGCTTAAAACGCACGACGGGAGGACCGTATTGTCAAAGCCGGAGACATCCGCCGAGATAGAGGATTTCTATGGCCGATTATACGCTGCACATGCCCCTCGTTACCGACGAGATGACCAAGATTCCAGAGCCACCCTGACACGCCACTATACCGACGAGCTGCCTGACATTAGTCAAGACGAGATCGTGTTAGCTCTAAGGCAGCTTAAAAATGGAAAAGCCCCGGTGAGGACGGAATTACTTCAGAGCTTCTTAAAGCCGGAGGAGCTCCTGTAATACAGGAGCTGCAGAACCTCTTTAACACCGTCCTTCACAGTGGGAGAACTCCAAAGGCGTGGAGCGGGAGTTTGGTGCTGCTCTTTTTTAAGAAAGGAGATAAAACCCTTCTTAAGAACTACAGACCCATTTCACTCTTAAGCCACGTCTATAAGCTGTTCTCACGAGTAGTCACGAACCGTCTCGCCAGGAGACTCGACGAGTTCCAGCCACCAGAACAGGCTGGGTTTCGCGGAGGATATGGCACCATAGACCACATACACACAGTGAGGCAGATTATACAGAAGTCCGAAGAGTATAATCAGCCCCTGTGTCTGGCTTTTGTGGACTATGAGAAGGCATTTGACTCCGTCGAAACCTGGGCTGTTCTGGATTCCTTACAGCGATGCCAAGTGGACTATCGTTATATCGAGGTGCTGAGATGTCTCTACGAGGCCGCCACCATGAGTGTCCAAGTACAGGGCCAGCAATCTAATCCCATCCAATTGCGCAGAGGAGTGAGGCAGGGGGATATCATATCCCCGAAACTGTTCACTTGCGCATTGGAGGATATGTTTAGGTTGCTGGACTGGAAAGGAAAGGACATCATCATACATAAACGGCGAGTACATCTCACACCTGCGATTCGCTGATGACATAGTCTTAATGGTGGAGTCGCTTGAGGAACTGAACCGGATGCTGGACGGCCTAGCTTCAGCCTCCCGATGTATCGGTCTTGGCATGAATTTGGATAAAACCAAAGTCATGATCAATGGTCACATTTATCCAAGGCCGGTGGTCGTATATGGTCACCTTCTCGAAACTGTTTCCGAGTACACTTACCTTGGGCAGATTCTCCAATTGGGTAAAAACAGTTTCGAAAAGGAGGATCCAGCTAGGCTGGACAGCATTTGGGAAACTACGTCGAGTCTTCTCGTCATCCATACCGCAATGCTTGAAAACGAAAGTTTTGAACCAGTGCGTCCTACCCGTTATGACCTACGGAGCTGAGACGTGGACACTCACGATAGGGCTGGTCCACCAGTTCAAAGTGCAGCGAGCTATGGAAAGAGCTATTCTCGGAGTTTCTCTGAAGGATAGGATTCGTAACGAATACATCCGACAGAGAACCAAGGTTATCGACATAACTCAAAGAATTAGCAAGCTGAAGTGGCAGTGGGCCGGCCATATTTCGCGAAGAACCGACGGCCGCTGGGGCAAACGTGTTCTTGAGTGGAGACCGCGACTCGATAAACGTAGTGTAGGACGCCCTCCGACCAGGTGGGATGACGACTTACGAAAGACTGCAGGTGCGGCAAGCTGAAGACAGGGCGCTATGGCGCTCATTGGGGGAGGCCTATGTCCAGCAGTGGACTGATATAGGCTGATGATGATGATGAATTATTATTGCATAAAAATTCAGCGATTCAATCTATTCAATGTACACTGTTCACAGTGTTTTTTTGCAGCAAGTGTGTTTTTACAACACTTAATTTTGTTTTGATGCAAATAATAATATGGAAATGAAACAATTACCCTAAAAATAAAATAGTTTGTTAACACTAAAGTCATTTAAAACGGGATATTTACCATGATTTGATTTTTGAGTTATCCAATATTTCGGCACAGTTTCGTGCTCCATGATCACGGAATAACGTGACCATGGCGCATGAAACTGAAACGGATAGTAATAACCATGATAGTTTCAAAAGTTTTGTTCAGAAGCCCAGTCTGGAATCCCTATCGGGGACAACACACAGCCAGTAACCACTAATCTTTTTCCAGGTTGGAACTACCAACATGGAGTATTGAGCAGTTAAAAAGGGCTGCCCTGGAGCAAAGTGTACCACGACCTCGCACCTTGGCTTGGGCTATCCTGCTGCAAGCTTTGCCTCCGCCAAATGCAGATATTGTTACCTGGTGAATGTTAAACTATTTCTTTACAATACATCATCACCACCCACCACTCTACTCCAGAACATGGCTCCCTCAAACAAAAGAGTTTTGCTAACTTTTACTTGTCTTTAGACCAGTTTCCGCAACTAGGCCACAGGTGGGCCCTTTTTGTGTGTTGGAAAGTCTTGCCAAATCAGCATACCTGCTTGCATTGCAAGTGGATTAGTGATTGCAGTGGAGTTGTTAAAAATAAACATGCATCAAGCTGTGTCGCAATCATTCCTTCTCTATGATTGTCAAAACATCTCATTGGTTTTAGTTATAGGCGTTTCATACTGTAAGCATCATTGTCTATATCCATCCTTAGGTTGACTGAAAGAGAGAGATCTTTCTTAGCGATAAGGCCACCCTTTATATTCTATTGTTTATTTCTGTAATGTTTTCTGTTTTGTGCTGTATAATATAGTGTTTTCTTTCTATCATTGTCTTAACCGATTCACTGCACAGAAGATATATCTATGTTATTTCGAGGGTGTTGTAAAATTGGCAGTTATGATTTTACTTTTTTTCACGATTTCTGACCCCCCAAACTCGTGCAGGGACCATTCTGATATATAAGCTAATGACCCAATAGATAAGAAATTATCAATCACTAACTGCGTCCCGCGGTTTTGCCCGCGTGTAAATCTATGTGTTGGTTTATAAACCTTCCTCTTGAATCATTCTATCTATTTAAAAAAAAAGCATCAAATTACATTGCGTAGTTTTAAAGATCTAAGCATACATAGGGACAGACAGACAGCGGGAAGCGATAAGGCCTGTTTTATACTATGTAGTGATCAATTCAATTCAATTCAAAATATATTTTTTTTAGGCTTACAAAATAAGCACTTAGTCATACTTTATACAAGATTATTTTAATGTTCACTTCAATTTTTTGTCCACTAGTGGAAGAAGTGAAGTGATAAATACTAACATGAACCTTCTATTGTGAGTACTTAGACTAATAAAAAGGATTTTTTTTTTTTAATTTAAAGGTTACCTGGAAGAGATCGCTCTCAGCGATAAGGCCCCCCTTTATACTTTATTTATTCTATTGTTTATTCCTGTATTGTTTTCTGTTTTGTGTGGTATAAAAAAAGTGTTATCTATCTATCTAAGTATCTATAATTCGTTTATTTTCAGTTTGAAAACTCATAGAAAATTCTACACTGAGTTGAAAGCAAAACTTTCCACTGATCCAAGGAATGTCATTGGTGATGATCCACTGTCTCAAAATGATGAGGTATTTATTGTACTTTATTACTAAAAAAAATTATTACATTTCCGTGGCACTGACTAAAATCATATGCACATTGCACAACTGAGACCAGAGATTGTACAGACTGTAGAACCTATATAGGTTCAGGTAGTATTTATCATTATTCTATACTAAAAATAATCACAATACGAGTATAATCTAGGTGTCACAGTTTTGAGTGGCTGGTGCTCTGGCTGTTCTCTGGTCGAAGCTGATCGAAATTCACAATAAGACCTAGACCACTTTTCATAGTTTTGTAGAAATACACAAATCTATCAGTTATTATCAAATATGAAATGTAGAGTGAGTAGATTTTATACTCCCTTAAATTTTTTGTCCACTTGTGGAATAAATTTACTAATGTTAGTTATTTCATCATGAGCCTATGTTTGTCCACTGCTGGACATAGGCCTACCCCAATTAGCGCCATAGCGCCCTGTCATTAGCTTGCCGCATCCAGCATCTGCCTGCAGTCCTTCGCAGGTCGTCATCCCACCTGGCACATAAATTAAAAATAATGAATGCATTATTATCAAATATTAAATTTGTAGTAGATTAGACAGTATTAGTAGATTTTTCTTCTCTTAAATTTTTTGTCAACTTGACGAAGAAGTGCATAATAATATGATTTGCACAATAAACCCTTTGCAGCTATCACCTCCCAGACATTTACTAATAAAACAATTGTTTATTACGAGCACAGGACTCGTACAAAAAATTACATTAAAATTTACATAATCAATGACATAAAATAAATTAAAATATACGAGTAAGTTATTTGACTTTTTTAAATTCCAGAGTGTATGGCGACAACACTTCTGTGATAACGAGCTCAAAAACCTGATAATGCAAGATGTAGTCCGAACCTTCCCGGATGAACTGTACTTTAGGGAGAAGGATGTTCAGGAAATGATGGTATGTTTGTTTCGACTATTTATTTAAAGGTAAAAAGATTTTTTAGTTGACGTGAAGACCTCTGTGGCGCGGAGTGGAAAGGTATGCCTGCGACGCAGGAGGTTTTGCGGGTTCGATTCCCGCCTCGGAACAATTGCGTGCACGATCTGCAGATATTTGTTCCGGGTGTTCTGGTCGTTATCTATGTGTATTAAAACAATCAATGTTATCAATCAATCTATGTTTTGTATATTAAGTATATCAGTCATCTAGTACCCATAACACAAGCTCTGCTTAGCTTGGGGCTAGATGATGAGACCTACAAATGCACACATAGATGCAATAAATAAATATGAATATGATGCTGTGTGGATTGTCCTACGTTATTTATTATTTATTTATTATCATTATGTTCCCAGATGCGCGTGCTATTCCAGTGGGCGCGGTCGCACAAGCACATCGGCTACCGGCAAGGCATGCACGAGATCCTCGCGCCCATGTTGTTTGAGCTTTATATCGATAGGAACTTCGCGCCCAATAATATTAAGTGAGTGTCTACATAGTCCATTTCAGTAGTATTATCGCTTATGGTGTGTCCTTCCTACACAAAAAAACTTTGCTATATAAATGACTAGCTGTTACCCGCGGTTTCAACCGCTTTAAATTCGAATTTCACTTTTTAGGTGATTTTTTTACACCTTGGGTTACATTATTGGAGTTTTAGTAAGGATCCTCCTTCTCGAAATTGTTTTAACCTAACAGAATCTGCCCAAGCCGGCTAAGGGGTATGTGCTAAATCTATATTATCGTATCGCTCTCGAGATACGAAGATGTAAAAATATACCTTATAGTAGTTATCACACATGTGTGATTTAGAGATCCGAAACGAGGGTGTCAGTTAGTGACGCGCCCGAAGCCTTGCTGGTGAGGTGGCTTGATCCGTGATCCGATCGACGTCAACTTCGTTCCATTTCCAAAGTATACCCCCTCCTATATATTATTATTTATTTTTAGCCATTATTGTCCCACTGCTGGGCAAAGGCCTCCCATTTCTCCTTCCACTCCTCGCGATCCAACGCTGCAACAGGCCATGATGGAAGATGTGCCTCGAGCTCGTCGCGCCATCTCATCCTGGGCCTTCCACGTCGCCGCTTAGCGTTGGGTCGGCTCCTCTCTATGGTGGTCTTTGCCCACATGTGTTTCCCCTACCTATATACTATAAAATAAATAAATATTAATATACTGTATACTAAAAAAGCTTTTCTTTTTCAGTGATAAGTTAAAATACATATTAGAAGAAGACTACATGGAACATGACAGCTAGTAAGTACATTAAATACCATTTTTACTGTCATTAAAATTCTAGTTATTTTCTATATTACGATTTAGAATCCAAGATATTTTATGTCAACAAAGATGAAAACAGTAAAAACTTATAACAGTAACAGAAAACAACGAAGCAATGTGAAGAAAAACAAACTTCAAGCCCATAACAGGGTGCGAAAAATGTTTTAAATTTGAATTCGAAAACGAACGAGAGATCAATTATATAAAGAATCAAAGATTTCAAAACCAGATATAGTGCCGAGATTATTTATTTATTTTATTTTTACAATCTTAGGAAAACTTACAGCTAGATAAAGATTAGATACAAGAATATTTAACTTAAGGCCAATTAGAAGTTTCCACAAATAATTAAAAAAAGCAGCAATTTAGAAAAAAAAATTACAGAAAGTAGAAGTAGCTTATGTGCTTTGTTTCGATGATACCATCCTATCTATACCATTTCTTTGGTTTTCTAACATATTAATCTACAAAACAAGTCAATTCTACAACGGAGTACCAACCTAAAGTAAATCAATATCTCATAATTTTTATTGAACCTTCCAGCATGCTATTCAGCGCAGTTATGAAAGGACTGGAGAGGTACTACTCAACCGGCGACGTTGTCCCTTCGGCCAGCGGGAGGCTACCCTCATCTAGATCTATTCACGTAAGTTACACATCGGCAAACGTACTGGAGGACGCCCCGTAGCGATACCCACTAGCACAGGTATATATAATACCTTACTTAAGGCTGGTTTTATTGTTACGCGTTTCGGCAGCGCCGTTGGAGCGCGCGCGTTCGGAGATGTATGGGGTAGTAGTTGCGTTTCAGAGTCGCGCGCTTCCTTCAGTAAACGTTAACAGCGCGCTGCGGTCAGCGGTGTCTATAAAACCAGCCTATAAGAGGGTCTCATACCATTGAAATGTATTAGATTAAGATAAAGAAATAAACTTTATTGTATTTTTTTGACATCTGTAGTGGCAACTAAAAAGCATCAGTTGTCGATTGATTTATCATGATGACGCATGTTCCCAGAATCCAAACGAAGTGGTGCGGTACTTGGAGCAAGTGAGAGAGATCTACCTGACCTCCATGGATGCTGAGCTGGCGGCGCATCTCGCGAGCTCTGGCATCTCCATGGAGTTATTTGGCATGTAAGTTATCCACTAAATTATCTATATCTTTACTAATAATATAAAGAGGAATGATTTGATTGTTTGTATTGAATAGGCTCCGAAACTACTGGACCGATTTGAAAAATTCTTTCACATTGGGAAGCTACACTATCCCGGGTGAACATAAGCTATATTGAATTTGTAAATTTTGTTAACATAGGTTATATTATATTTTGTTATAATAAGCACTAATACAACGGGTATTTATCGCGTTTATTTATGGGTCAGTCATCTCGTGACCACGACAGTGTGTAAACCTGTTAAAATGTCGACAAAAATAGGTAAATAAACGAGATAAACTACCCTATTTGACGATGTCTGTGGCGCAGTGGGTGAAGGTCCGCCTGCGACGCAGGAGGTTGCGGGTTCGATTCCCGCCTCGGAACAATTGTGTGCACGATCTGCAGATATTTGTTCCGGGTGTTCTGGTCGTTATATATGTATAATAAAATCTATCTATCAATGTAATGTATTGTATTAAGTATATCAGTCATCTAGTACCCATAACACTAGCTCTGCTTAACTTGGGGCTCGATGATGCTGTGTGGATTGTCCAGCATTATTTTATATTTTATTTTATCCTTAATAGGCATAATATGCTTTCAGTCGCTGGCTAAGGCTCCTGTTCGGGCGCGAGTTCCCTCGCTCCGAGATCGCCCACCTGTGGGGCTTTCTGTTCGCGGACGGGCCCTTGCTGCCGCACCTACACCTCGTTATAGTCTCTCTGCTCGTTTCTATGAGGACCACGCGTAAGTTTTTTTATAAATCAACGGAGATAACAGTTATAAACTAGTATTATAATATACTAGCTGCGCCCCGCGGTTTCACCCGCGTGGTGATAGATATTTTGGATAATATACAATATATCTTTATGAATGAAACCTATGTATTATTCTGATATGTAAGCTATATTATTGTGAAGTTTCATCAAAATCCATTCAGTAGTTTTTGCGTAAAAGAGCAACAAACATCCTCACAAACTTTCGCGTTTATAATATTAGAAGGATTCTCCCATACTTAAGTCTGTGTTTTTCATAGTACAATCTTGGGCAAAACCTATCCTCCTTAGATGTTAAGGTGATAATGGTTATAAACCAAGTAGTGGTGGGTGGTGTGTGCGCGTACTCTACGCAGCCACAAGCACATTCACCCACGCATCATCTGAACTCAACCCTTCTACCATATCCCCAGTGCTAAACGAAGACCCCGGCGTAGTGCTATCAGCGCTGATGCGTCCGCCGCGCGTTCCCGTCCGCCACGTGACGGCACTCGCCCTGCACATGCGCTCGCCGCGTCGCCATCCACGCCCAGAGCCGCTCCCACCACGCCCTGAAGATCACAACCACAGGTACAACAACCATACATAGGTAACCTTGTGTGTTAGATAGATAATTCTTTATTGCACACTTAGTTTAAAAAAACAATGAAAAATATTAAAAAAACTAGATACAATTGGCGTTCTTATCGCTCAAGAGCGATCTCTACCAGACAACCATGGATGGATAGGACCGTGGACAGTACCAGGGGATCTATGTGCTTGTAAGCATGTTACAAAACCAGGGTTACAACTATGTATGTATGTGTACGACAAGACAACCATAGGTAACTGTACGACAACCATAAATTCAATTCAATTCGTTTATTTCAGACATCAATAAAGTTATGGTACAATAACAATTAAAGTGTCCATATTCGAGCTAGCATATTATATAAAATAAAAACGAATTAAAATTATTATATACATTTAAATCACAATTAAAATCATAAAAATCAAAACACAATATAATTAAAATCATCAAGACTCGCATTTAAAATCATAATTAAAATGAAATAACCCCCTAAGTACTGAACAAACACAAGAGAGCCCAATATATGCTCTTGTCCAGTGTTCCATAAAGAGACAGTCAGTGTCCAGCCTCTCAGCAATGAGCTGCATTTGCAGCTATGAGTATACAACAAAACAAAGGTGGAAGACTATTAGAACCGTGGAACTAAAATGGTGCTATACAAATAAATACAAATAATTTATTGACGACCGATGTAGCGCGGTGGGCGAAGGTTTGATTCCCGCCTCGGAACAATTGTGTGTACGATCTGCAGATATTTGTTCCGGGTGTTCTGGTCGTTTTCTATGTATAATAAAAAACATCTATCTATGTAATGTATCGTATTATGTATATCAGTTATCTAGTTCCCATAACACAAGCTCTGCTTAGCTTGGGGCTAGATGATGCTGTGAATTGTCCAGCATTATTATTATATCTACAAGATACAGGTCACAAAAGGGGGATAAGTGGAATCAAGTGCGTCCAAAAAAAAAATCTGAAATTTTTTTTGGACGAAGTCGCTTTTCATTTATCTATGTATTTAATAAAGTTTTGACACATTTGGCATACTGATGGAATGGCCATAAACTAGATTTTTTTGGAGAGTTTGAAGATCAAGACTATAACAATAAAGATATTCAGCAAAATTTATTATTTTGTAGATTTACATGAATTCTGTGGTTCCTCTCAGTCGGTATTCTAAATCTTTCATCTATTATATATTAAATATATTTATTTTAATTTATTTAGAAAATTATTTATTTACATTGCAGGATATTTGAAAACGTATTTGTGGACCGCTTTGCAAGGGATCTAACGAAAACGCTACTTGGTTACCTGTTTTGAAGCTAATTTATTGCATAAGGATTTCTAGGATTAAAAACTTAGGTAGGTTTATATCAATTACATTTAAAAGCTTGTACACCGTACATACTCTAAAATGTTGTTCCTACTTAGTCTTGCAAAATGCTGCTCACTTTATTATCGCGCTATAATTACTACTAATTTCGTTTTAACACCGGAAATTCGTATTTTTGAGATGGTCGATAGCATCATGTTCTAATCTCCATCACTCGTGTCAGATTTTTAGATAGGTATCTACTACTACTGTACTTGTTTATGCCAATATCGAGTGTTGAATGGGAGCGCTATAAAAATTGAGTTAAACAATAAATACTATAATATTCAGCTTTATAATATTCGGCTGTAACCTTGGTACCTACCTAATATTTTTTTTATATTTCTGAACTGAACAAACGAGAAAAAAAATCTCACTAGTCCAGTCGACTGAACAAACGAGAAAAGAAATCTCACTAGTTCAGTCAACGGAACTGGACAACTAAACTAGTGGGAATAGACGCTTTATTGAGGTTTCAATGACGCTTGTTGCTTGAAAAAATAATATAATGTAAAAGAATGTAATTATTTTAAATGGCAATAATAAATAACGCAATGTCATTCATATAATGTTAGTAATAAGTCTTGTAACAATGCGACTCACACCATATCTAGCACGCCTGCGTGTTTATAATAATAGCTTAAATTGTTATAAGAATTAGACATAGTAGAATAAGTATGACATGCAGTCTTACAAATAAATGATTGATCTCATTTGAAATGGGCAACACTGTGGGTATATTATAATGACGACCGATGTGGCGCGGTGGGCGAAGGTCCGCCTGCGACGCAGGAGGTTGCGGGTTCGATTCCCGCCTCGGAACAATTGTGTGTACGATCTGCAGATATTTGTTCCGGGTGTTCTGGTCGTTTTCTATGTATAATAAAAAATATCTATCTATGTAATGTATTGTATTATGTATATCAGTTATCTAGTACCCATAACACAAGCTCTGCTTACCATGGGGCTAGATAATGCTGTGTGGATTGTCCAGCATTATTTTATTATTATAATATCTGCCAGATTAAGTTTTTGGAGTGAATCTAGTCCACCATATATTAACAACCGATCGAAGATACCTTGTAAAGAAATTTCGTCAGTAATTTTATGAACGTTCATATATTTTTGGTAAACCAAATCTGTGTTACCGCGCTACAAATAGATAGCCACCATAATTTGATAAACGGCGTTCAATTGTTTCGTCACGCATGAAAAAAATTGCATTACAGGTTTCGTAGATTACAGGGTAGCAACAAGGCAACGTAGCAACAGAGTATTTGTGTCTATGTACCTACTTAAAACTAATTATAATTATTCCTTGTTAAACCTGCATTATGTAGGCACCTGTTTGTGGCCAAATAAATGTATCTTTAAAAGGCAACCTATCTATTGTCAATTAATTACAATGACACAATATTATCAATGATCATCATGGCAATTAAAACGTGAAATTTTATGTATGTTAAGCCTAACTTAAAGGTATCTAGGGCCTTATAATTAGTTTTTATTGTGTGTTATTTCTGACGTTGCTCGCAATAATTGAAAAATCTATTCACATTCAAATTAAATATTAGATATTATTAACCGTGCATAATAAATATAATTTAAATTATCCCCTTATCTGTATTCTAGTTACTCGGACTCTGAGATAACCCCTTGCAACGAGATGGAGACATGGTCCGGGTCGGAGGGTGTCCCCGAGGGGGCTGACGTGGCGCGCGCGCTCGCGGCGCTCGGGGCCATCCGCGCGCGGCTGCCCCCCGCGGCGCACGCGCTGCAGGCCGCGCTGCCGGACCCCACGGAGCGCGTGAGGCGGCCCCTCATGCAGATACTGCAGGTATGTACTGTGGGCAACATGGTCCCCCAGGGGGCGCGGACGTGGAGTGATGTGTCGTGGCGTGTTATGATGAAGCGAATAATTTATTGATGGTGATTTTCGCGAGGAGTGGGAAAGATTACAACGCAAATCATATAGATAGCTTTTAGTTTTGTCAGCCGGATGACGTTGTTGACTTTATCAAACGGTTTCCGGAAATCAGAGAGATATAGCCCTCTATGGAGAGAAGTATAACTGGGGCCGCACTGTGAGCTATAGAACTCACAGTGCGGGTCTGAGGTATATTTATATACGTACGTGAAACTAAAATGAGGTAGACAGGTATAAAACAACAACAACAACTTATAATTGACCCTCATTAACTTCCTCTAAAATAAACCGCGGTCCTCCGAAAACCGTTTGATAAAGTCAACAACGACATTGGGCTGACAAAACTAACAGCTATCGATATCATTTGCGTCGTATTATCTCCCACTCCTTGCGAATTACCTTCTAAATCGTCAGCCATTTGTCAAACGTTATAATTTAAATCTCGATCAAGATCATACGCGGTCTAGGGTCAGCCAATGTTCGAGAATACAAGAATTTATTAATAAAAATAGCATTTTACACGTCCATTGTAAATCATAATTATCATTCATAGTGATACATTTTAATAATATTTAAATATTGACTATCTTACAAATAGCTAATTAGTCGAGGTACTTAGACCTCTACATTTTTCTTCTATGCTCAGAAAATCTTACAAACAATTTGTTTTTCCACAGCTGGTGGCCCTTTTAGAATGCAGAAACCACGAGCTGGTCGATGTGGAAACAGCTCTCGAAGCCGACGAGGGTCCAGCTCCGGAGAGAGTCGGGCGCAGACAGCTAGTGCCTCTTACCATCAACCGACACACAAACAAACAAACCAATAAACAAACCAACAAACCGAAACAGCCAAAGGAAGTGCCTCTAACAGTGTTCCATCAAGGAGAGTGCCAAAGTGCTAAAGGGTTCCCTTGCTTAGACCCTTTGAAGTTACGGACAGAATGACTAAGGAGGAAAATGCTGCTTTATAGCTATTATAATTAGATTGATTTTCTAAAAATCTACTGTACACGCCAAATTGGCTTTACTTCGTTGGAGCGATAACTTTCATTGTGAAAATACGGTTACTTTTATAACAAAATTTTCGATAAATTTCCTACTCGTAGTAGCTTTTCCATCTACGGCAGATTTGAGATTTTGAGATTATGAGCAATACCATAAACATGGTCTTAAAAAGCAAAAGCCATGTTTGGTCTATCTGCATTGCTATACAATATAAATGACCATAGTAGCAATTAGTACAATTTGTCAATCATGTTCAAATAATTTGTATTTTAGGGGCAATGCTTTGCTTATAGTTAGATAGGTGGAATTTTCTTTCCATACATCATTTATAATTAATTACGGATGTAAGCGGGTTAACTGCGAACCTTATTAGTGTTAAAAGAACACCCCTTGTTTGTTATGTTTGTATTCAACACAAGGTTCATAGGTCACCCGCTTATATTTGTAATTAATTTGTCAAACTACGATAGTATTTATCATCATTCATGATTTAATGCATTTAATATGAACAAATTAGACACAAAATGTATAGCTATAAGATTCTTATGAAATATTTAGATATAAGTTTCAAATAATGCAATGATAATTTGATTATAACCAAATTGGTTTCCGAATTTAAATTGGTTAGTAATATAAGTATACACTTTGTATGTAATTGGTATTTTTTATATTACAGTGCTGTAATTTTTATAGATTTTTAAGTACTATTTCTTGTAATAATATAAAAAAGTTTTTCTTTAAGTACCTATGTATTGTCTTGTCCTTTTTTGTATGGTAGGTAGGTATGGTATGCATGTTTATGGTATTGATGGTAACAACATGATATTAATGGTAACAACTTCAACCCCGACATGTATGTGGATTTTTAAGTACTATTTCTTGTAATAATATAAAAAAGTTTTTCTTTAAGTACCTATGTATTGTCTTGTCCTTTTTTGTATGGTAGGTAGGTATGGTATGCATGTTTATCTCATAGCATGTTTGCCTTTTCGACTCAGCCATTAAGTACCTCTGCCTCTTCAAAGGTAGGGTTCTATTTGTATTCTATTGTATTTGTAAGAAACTCAATTGTAATTTTGCTATAAATTATCATTGTTCATAGAATTTAATACCACATGTGATAGATAGAGCATAGTAGAACAAATTATTTTAGTCACAAGCAAATTATTTGATTTTAGTTGTATAACAGCCTTTCAGTAGTTCTAAGATGAAGTAAGAATTGATTAAGTGCTGCTTAAAAGGGCATTAAACAAAAACCATTATATTTTCTTTTGTTTTAATTCTTCTCTATAGGCCAGACAGATCCCAATGCTGGGTATACCCAGCCCAGGGTAGGTACTTGGTACAATCTCCATCGCACATATTGCAAATTTAACTGCCGGACGATGCGACGGTCTCGGTAACGTTAACACTTTCATTGTCCACCTAGTACCTACATTGCATGTATGTATACCTACCTGGTTGTCCTCCAGGAAGCGCGGCGGCGCGCTGGGAATTCCGTTCCTTGCTTGGGTGCGATTGCGATGTGCGATCGACTACAAGAATAGTCTGGCCAAATTAATTGAAACAGTCAATCAAAATTTACATCAAACAATGCAGAGCCATCTAGCAAGAAGTTGAAGTTGACACCAAACAAACAAGAAAAGAAAGTAAAATTCAATACATAAACCAATATAAATAAAGTAGATAATTTTACATTATAATAAAATTTTAGCTATTTCTTTTTTTGAGTAAGGCGTCTTAGTAAAGCCAGTTGTTACAGCTATGGCTGATTCTAAAGAAAATGGTGATAAACCACTTGATATTAATGGTAACAACTTCAACCCCGACATGTATGTGGATGTTCTCCTAAAACACGCAAATCTCAAGCAAATCATGGACAAAGAGGCAGAAATCGTCACCCAGAGTCAGTTTCTACAGTCAGAGATGCAGACTTTGGTCTACGAAAACTATAACAAGTTTATATCAGCCACGGAAACTGTTCGCAAAATGCGCACTGATTTCAAGATTATGCAGGAAGAAATGAACAAACTTAGTGAAAATATGAACAAGATCACTTCTTTTAGCGCTCAGATATCCGACTCATTGAAAGAGAGTGGTAATAATGTCAGTAGATTGTGTGGAACACGCCAACTTTTAGACAAGCTACAATTTCTATTTCTTCTTCCATCTCAACTCAATAAATCTATAACTGAAGGGAGATACGTCGACGCAGTTCATGACTACACTCACGCGCAAAGAGTATTACAGAAGTATGGTAACCAACCTTCATTCCAGAGCATTCAATCTGAATGTTCTGAAATAATCTACACACTCAAAAAAACACTTCGAGATAGGCTACTTAGTCCTGAAACTTCAGCGTCAGAGTTAGCAGAGAGTGTGGGACTGCTCAGACAGCTGCAAGAGACTGATTCTTCGCTACATGGTATATTTTTGAGTTGTGCAGAAAGTAGACTTGATAAACACCTACAAGCTTTAGGAGAAATGGTTGAAAGCACGGATATTCTAGAATGGGTGGAGAAATGCAACAATACTCTACTGGCTGATTTAGGCATAGTTATATCTTGCTACCATGACACATTCCAGGACAAAGATAACACAGAAATTCCAGAATTTGGTGACAAAGTCATGCTTCAAGTTTTTCTACTCTTTGATGAAGTTATCAAAAGACCAGAGAATGCTGGCACTGAAATTCTAATCAGGGGTTTGGATAAGTTCTTTAGAAAGTTACAAGCTATGTCCGAAATCATCACAAGTGACACTATGACCTGTAAAGCAGTTGATATAGTTATTCAATGCATTGATCACAAGGCAACAATGCAATACCAATCTATTCAAAATCAGTTCAAAGACAGCCTGACGAGAGTAAGGCAACAATTAGCTAGCAAAGGTACAGAACTGGCTGATCTAAAAGACATTTTAAACTCTCTCCAAATGTATCTTATGCAAAAAGTCCAAGCTTCACTCCTAGACCTCATGGCATTCCTGCAGAACAACCTTTCTTTTGGCCTGAAGCATTGGTGTGGTGCAGCAGTAGCAGACAAATGCTGGAAAATTATCTCAGAGACAATGATCAATTTATCAGACATGGTCAAGAAGATGGCCTGTGTTCAAACTGCAAACAATAACATTCCTTTTGAGCTACTCCTAATACTGGCCAAGCTATGCCTTGAGATGCAAGAGTCTGGTGTGAACATTTTGCACACACATCTGACTAAGCTCTTGGAGGAATCTGCACCAGGCTTGATTGTAGAAAACAGGGACACCAATAATGTCATGTTACATCTATCCACTGCTGCCCAAGCAGCGCTAGATGCCGAAGTTGTTTTCATTGGACAAACAGCAGCACAGATGTTAAGGGTTTCCGTCCTGGCCCGTGATTGGCTCAGAGCTCCGGAACCGCGTGGTCCCAGAGCGGTGTGTCGAAGAGTGGTGGAAACGTTAGCGAGCGCCGATAGTGCTGCGTCACAGCTGTTCCCTACAAGCATAAAACCCTCCAGTGATTCAAGCAGACGCACCATCTGGTCTCGAGCTCCATCGTCGTTTTCTCCGCTGAATCGTATTTTTTCGGAGCGAATAGAGGTGTTCAGCCCGGCTGGGGCCGACCGAGCGGCTCTATCGAATGGTGCCTTGAAAGTCGCGTTAAAAGCTCTTGTGGAATGCGTGAGACTCCGCACTTTTGGTCGCCACGGGCTGCAGCAGTTGCAAGTGGATGTTCATTTCTTGCAGCAGAGGCTGTCGTGTATGGGAAACGACGAGAGGTTGTTGAATGCTTTGTTGGAAGATGCACTGGCATCGGCTCAGCTCAGATGTGTCGACCCCCAGCTGATGGAGCCTAGTATTGTTGATATAATTTGTGAGAGAGGATAGTAAATCATTACAAGAAAAAAAAAATATGTTATGCCTATTTATTAATAAACAGTATCATAAAAACATGTTTTGTTTATTCTTAACAGATCCTACCTACCTTGGTTCCTAATCCCTATGTCACCTATGTGAAACAAACTAGTGAGGTAGTTAAATTAAAAAACATTAAGATTTTCAGACAGTTTATTTATAACCCATTAATCAAAATATAATCAGCATTATTAAAAATAATTGATAAATCATCTACAGACAATAATAAGTTTAATGTTAAATGCTTCTAAACATAAATCTCACAATAGCACAATTTATAAATTGCTATTTTAGAAATAATTACAATGTTAGTCATGAAAGGTACAAATTTATTATAATATTAAAAACAAATACATATTCTTAAATATATATTTTTATGTAGTATATATTAGTAGTAGGTACCATATCAAAAAGTTTTTGATTTAATTTGTTCCTACTTTACTACAAGGATAAGCAGACTTACAACATCAAAACTCTTATATAAAACACTTGTTTGATAAAATTATTATGATAGTATATTGCCATCAACTGTCTGCCTATCCGCGATTAGGAGTATTACATTGTATGAATACTCTCACTCAATAATATATAAACTATAGAAAACCTTTCACCAATATTATTTGATTATAAAAATATACATAAACTCTTTTTTACTTACACTAACACTAGATTTCCTAAGGAGATATTATGGAGGCATTCATTTGAACAAGAAGCTTTTGGGATGTCTAACTCCACCTAAAATTATAAAAACTTGAAGATTCTTTGTAACAAATAAATTTTTGCTACTTTGTATAATTGCATTATTATGATCCTTAGGTGTTAAGCAGAAACTATCAACTACAACTATTATTTAATAAACTACATTAAACACTGTTTTTTTACTGAGACAATATAGTGGCACCCATTACCAGAGGTATGGTATGGTAAGTGTACTCCTGTGTCCGCACTTAGACTCCGATTGGTCCTTTTTGCGTCATTACCAGAGGTATTGGCACACTTTCTTCAGAAACATCAACTTTAATATGAGTCAATCGGCATCACACCATTTTATTCCAATTTGATGAATTTTTAGACGCTACTTAGGCTTGACCAAATTTCTTTATGCTGTAAATGTTTTTGCTGAAACTGGGCTGATATTTCTAAAGAAATGGTTACCCCCATACAGTCCCAGTGTAAAAAACTTTCCGTATGTCAGCCGAATTTCATTTAAATTGATTTTTCTCTATTAACTAAAAATATGAAAAGAACTTAAGACAAGTGATTTAATAGCACACACGTCATTAAGCGTTGGAAGTCAGTATGTCTAATGTGGAAGAGATGCTCTCTTATAACAAATTGTATTCTTATTGACTACAATGGTGAACATGAACAATAAAATGATCTGTGTATCAAATACAGCAGTTTGACTATAATAGCAAACTCGGATCCTGATAATGATCCTTAAATTCTAACAATAAACATAAATATTCGCTCCTAAACTAAGTATACACTAAACGAATTGACAAAATATAACGTTTTAATTTAACACATTGGGTCCGTAGATAATAAAGTTCCTCAAACAATGCATCATACTTCCCCAAAATTGTATAAAATATTTATTAATATACAATGGTCCTCCTGTTTCGATTTGTGAGCGTTGATGCGTTCGACTTCTAGAGCTTTTCATACTTAGAGGTGGGTGCCTCATCCTCAGCACGTGTCACCACATTTGTTTCTACTCACTTCCTCAAAAGAGGCCCTCGGACACTTTTCCTAAACGGGCCCCGATTGAGGCGAGGCGCGCTCGTACGTGTACTGCACCCGCAGAGAACAGAAATGTATTGAGTGTGGCACGCGAGCGAGCGAGACAGCACAATCGTGTCAAGGCCTTGGACAATTGTGTCTCGCTCGCTCCCTCAGCACGACATGCCACTCGAGTGAACGACACACACTCAGCACGTTCTGAATTACGTTATCTTGTACAGTATGCTGCTAGCTGTCCTGTGTGCCGAGAAAAAAGTGCTCACTCGATAGGCAGACACATCGCCCCTGGCGAGCGAGCGCGGAAGACATACTAAGCACAATTTTGTTCTCTATGGCGTATGCATCAGAGAAAAGAATTGTGCTATGTGTCCCGCCCCAATCGAAGGAGCGGGACCTACAGTGCAATTTTGTTCTCTGCGGCCGCAGCATACACACTAAACAGCCGCGCCTCGCCTCAATCGTGATACCACAGTATGCTGCTTCACAAAGCACCTCGCTTAATCCTAAAATAAGTGTGCAAGTGCAACCCACCACTACTATGTAACTTTGTATCTTAATTCCTAGTACCCCTCAGGGTGTTCAGTCCGATCCCAACGCCGGCGTTTTGGCGGATCTCATCAGCTTGCGCGTCTTGTCCGGGAGAGGGACGCCCCGGTGCGGCGCGTTTCGTTTCGGCTTCCCGGACGATTTGTTCTCCTGAGATTCCAGAACGACGGATTTGCGCGATGCAGGCGCGTTGGACTTAGCGCTGGCTTTTGTGGTCGGTTTGGAGGTAGAAGCTTCGCTTTTGACGCTGGATTTTCTGGTGGTTTTGGCGGGGATTGTGGACTTACGTAGTTGGGTCAGGGTAACCTTCGGCGGATCCGGTGGAGGGGAACGGTTGCGGCGGATCCGCGGCGGCGTGTGCGCCAAGCTCGTGTGCCGGGACAGCAGCGCGCCGCTGTTGAATAGCTGGCCGCAATCGCACCGGTGCTCCACGTCCAACGTCCCTGGAAGAACAATGTTCAATAAGTACAACACCACATTCTAGTTTCGATTAGACAAAGAGGCCGGAGACGACGGACATGCCTAGAGAAGTTAGATGTCTTTAGACAGACACTGGCAGACATGTTGCTGATTCACGAAGTATTATAGTTTGAATATGTTGTAAATGTGATGCGATGTGGACATGGTGGGTGACCAAAATAGGTATTTAATTTAGTAGTATTAATGTTGACTTGTCCAAGTGCTATCATTTATTTACAAAGAAAGTTACAATCAAAGTGCTTATCACTGCACTGGTTGACTTAATTAAGTTATTAAAATCTGAAAAAATCAGTCTGACATAGGCTACTTTTTATCCCGGAAAAGCGCGAGCGAAGCCGTGGGTAAAAGCTTTTAACTCCAGCGTTGTTATATAGAATAAATAGATAGAAATAAATAATATACACACTTACTTCGCTTGATCACTCTGATTGGCAAGTTGACTTTGAGCTTGGCGACTCCTTGCCCCAAGGACTTCCTTTTCGCAATCCCGCTAAGCGACTTTCGCTTATCAGCCATAGATTTTCTTTGAGTTTTTTTGTCCTTTGGTGTATCTTTAGGTTTTGAAGTTTCCTTTGGAACAGTTACAGGGAAGGAATATTTGACATCGCTGTCGTCTGAATCTGTCGATGCTGCTTGTGCAGTGATTGTTTTTGACTTAGTGATGGTTTTAGTCGCAGCAGGTACAACTTTAGGCTCGACAGCCTTTGCTTTCAACCTAGGAATCTTCGGAGGGTGTTGTAACGATGTTCTTCTATTCACTAGGAACTGGTCTCTTGAACTCGGCCGCTCGATTTGTAAGGAGTTTCTCTTGTTTGAGCGCACTTTCATGAAAACCTTTTCTCCGTTTATGTCATCTTCTTTGAAGTTGGGGTTAAGCATGTATCGGACTTCATCCTCGTCGCTCGATTTAGCTGGCGGATCTTCTGGTACTACTGGTAATGGGGCTATACTCTTCTGCCTTTTAGTAACGGTTGAGGTTACTTTGTCTTTGACTGCAGTTTTCTTCGGTAGCTCGACTTTTTTCTCGATGATCTTTTTAATTTTCTCCGGAATGATTTGATTTTCGTCCGAATTATCAATTGACTTTGGAAGCTCTCGTTTGGCGGGGGCACTTTTTGCATCTTTTGATTCCTTTTCCTTAGGTTTAGGAATCTCCGGAACTTCGACAGGTTTCTCTTCCTTGGGTGTCTTTTCAATTACAGGTTCTTCACTGCTTTTGTTCTCAACCACCGGCTCAGCAATTATATTTTTTTCTCCTTCTGTTTTGACTTTCTCATCCTTAATGACTTCTTCTGTAATAATTTCTGGTGCATCTTCAGCATCTGTACTATCATCTTCTGTACCCAAACTTTCTTCGACTATTTCAACCGTACCCGCATTTACTGGCTTGTCCTTCGCCTTAGACTGTCTCTTTTTCTTTTGCTGGCAGAAAACAAAGTGTTTATTGAGAGAGTGTTCATTAGGGAACACCATGTAGCAGAGAGAACACTCGTGTATAATGTCTCTGGTGGACAAGGAACTCTGCACGCTCTTGTCGTCAGATTTCTCAGAGCTTGTCTCTATTTGTTCCACATTGTTGTGATACTGCTCTTTGTGCTCTATGAGATGATGGATTTTTCTAAATGTTTTTTTGCATATCTCACATTGCGGTGGCGGCGGTGGCTTTTCTATAGGTTGAGCGATGGTTGGAGGGTTGGTTTTCTGTCTATTTATTCCATCGTGGGTCTCTCTATGCTCAACCAAATGGTGTAGCTTCCTGAAAGACTTATCGCAAGGTTCGCAGCGGAAGCCTGCACTGGTATCCTCAGTCTGTTTGAGTGTAAGCGTCTCTGAGGCTTTAGTCTCTTTCTGTTCCGAAGAACTCTTTCGCGTGGTTCTTGATGGTACATCGGGGTTGTGTAGAATTCTATGTTGCACCAAATGATGCAGCTTCCTAAATTCCTTCTTGCAAACTTCACAACTAAAGACTTGTAGTTTGGTGTTGAGCTTAACATCAGGTTTTTTCAGCTGTTCTCTTTGGTGCTGCAGTTTGTGGTTTGCCAGGTATGAAAGCTGCCTGAATGATTTGCCACAGAATTCGCAGACAAGATTGCTGGACCGTTGAATCGAAGTTTTATTTTTGGCCTTTTCGGCAGGCTCATTTACTGCATCTTCTACCAATTTTGTATCGCTTTTTTCTGCATTTTCTTTTTTATCCGACTGTTTCGATTTAAGTTTTTCATCAGCTATTTCCTGCAGTGTAGGTTCTCTTTTTAGATTTTCTACAGGTAATTTTACTTGTTCTTGTGTTTCATTATCTGCTATATCTGTTACAGATTTCGATTTGACTTGTATTTCTTCTGTAGGCTTACTCTTCTCCGAATCCAATTCAGTTATTGACTTTATATGCGTATCTTCATGCGACGTACGTTTTCTGTGTGACGTCCTCACGGTTTTCTGTTTTTCATCGAAATCCATATCTTCAGATTGGCTCTCGGATTTATTATCGTCAGTATCCTTCGAATAACGCGTCTTTCGTTTCTCTAAATCAGACCTCGTTGGAGACACTCCTGAGCAATGTTTCACGTGTTTGAAGACAACGTTTTCTGATCTAAATAATTTGTTGCAAATTGGGCATACTATGTTCTCATTTATTTTACCCATTGTCCAGTTCTCTCTTATTATTGGTTCTTCGTCTGAACTATCTTCATCCGAAATAGGATTTTGTTTTACCGGTTTAGCGTCAATGAACCTTGACTTTTTCGGAGGACTAGGACTTGCCGTTTTACCATCAATAGCTCCTTCGGGTAGGGGATATTTCCGAGGTCGTCCTCTTCCCCTTTTTACCGAGATATTCTGTGGAGATTCAGCGTTTGGAATAACGTCCTGAACGGATTGGTTCTCCAATAATTCTGCAGCTTTCACTAAGCTATCAATAGCTGAAACTGTGCGATCGGTCGCTCTTTCCACACGATCAAATGTCTCGTTTACAGTCATCATCACATCTTGTGGCGCAGGTCTCTCTTCAGTTCGACCCAGTAAATAAGATTTCTTATGAATTAGATTTTTAAGGCTTTTATCTGTTTTATTGTCTTCAGTTTTTCGTTTTTTCTTTGGCGATACATTCAATTCACGTGGTTGGATAAGTTCAAGTTCGGGAGCTTCTACAGGGGTCAGAACTTGCTTCCTCTGATGCTTAGTTTTGATCTTCGTATCATCGTATTTTTCCTGAGTTGTTTCAGTAGCGTCGATCACAGGTTGAGGATTCATATTCGCAGATTCAACTATTGTTTTTTTTGCAGGTGATAATTCTTTACCTTGAACATTTAGTTGATTTGGCACAAACTCTGTATTTGCGTCCATAAATACAACCTTGACTGGTTTGTCTTCGATAATATTTAGAGGGCGGTCTATTTGTTGTTTTGCGGTCAACGCTGATTGATACGCGGAGTGAATCTTTAACTGATAGTTTTTGCTGGGATTTTCAGGCACTGAACCAAATTTCGGTAGAGGCTTGCTGCCATGAATTTTACTTGCAGCTTGTTTAGAAGGCAGTTTTGTTTTGTTGTCCGTTCCAATCTTTTTTAGAGAATAGTTTTGTGGAGCTTCTCTCTCTTTTACTGTTTGGACAACGTTTGTCGGTTCTTTAGTGTCGAATTTAACAGCCAAACAATTCTCAAACGTTTTGGAATTTCGCCTAGCAAATTTATCAAAATCATTTTCAGTTATAACAGGTTCTTTCGGAGTTTCTTTGGGCGCTATATTCACAGGAGCTTGTGATTTTTTACTTTGATCCATATCGCCAGTGACTGGTTCATGCTCAATCATTTCTTCGTCGGATTCTAGATCAATTACATTATCATGAACCATAGATTGTTTGCTAGTTGTGGGAAGCAGTTTCTTTGCACCTTTACTTTGCTTTGTATTTTTACTAGATTTGCTGTAAGTTTTATAGACTTTAGGCAGTTCATGGGGAGGTCTTTCAACAAATGGAATACCATGAAGTTCGTTCATTTTCGTTTCAATGTCATCTAAAGACCCACTACTATTTTCTTCGTCGTTGAGTTGTTGATCAGCTTTAACCTTTTGATCCGTTTTCTGCTTTTGTTGATCTGGTTTTGGTTTTTGATGGTCAACATTTAGTTTATGCAGATCGATGTTGGAGCTTTGGGCCTCGTTTGTTTCTGTTTGGGCTTCAAGATGTCTTGGTTCATCAAGAGGGCTCCTAGTCATAGGCATAGGGACAGGTCTATTTAGCATGTCTACAATAGCCCTATCGATCAGATCATTGAAACAGACATCCCGTCTTTCTTTTGCCTGCGGAATAGCAACCTCAGTATTGCTAGGTATTGTAGAAGACACTGTTTCAGTAGAAGAACTTTCAGGAATAGCATTTTTAGGATCAAGTTTGGCTTTCATCTTTAGACCTTCAGTTTTAACTGGTATTTTTGTTTCTTGAGATAGTGCTATTTTAGTTGAAAACATTGTTTCTTTTACATTTAATTTGTCTTGAGCCTTGTTATTGTGCCTTTGGCTATCGATTTTCTTCAGAACATCTATTCTGTTAAGGTCATTGGAGTTCTTAATTTGTTTTGTTGTGCTGGTAGCTGATACTTTGATTTCTTTAAATTTGTTCAGGAACTCTTGTCTGTTTGCGTCTGTCCACTTTCCAAAAGGCACTGCAGTGTGATTATTGTTTATTGGTTTTGCTTCTGATGTAACTTTTACATGTACTTTTACATTTTTATCTTCATTTGCTGTCTCTATTTTGTTTGGAACAATAATTTGGTTCGACGGTATAATAACTGCTTTCTTTTTAAGACTTTGTTGAGTAACTGGTTCGGGTTTACCTGCATTAATTATTGGTTCAATAATTCTTGGAGGATTTAAAGGAACTGTTTTAGATACTGTTTTTAGTTCAAATTCTTTCGTTATTGGCTGTTTAGAACATGTTTTAGGGTCGTTTAGTTTAACAGCTGTGGTCAGGGCAGTATGCGTAAGTGCAGTTTGTCCTATTGTCTTTTCTACAGGATTAATAGTCACAGCAGGTATTCCTGCTTTAGGGACTATCATAACTTTTATCCCTTTAGGTACTTGAATAAACTTATTCACCGGCGGAGCAGGTTTCTGCTCGATTTTGTCAAGTACAATTGACTTATCAGTTGACACTGTTGGGGTGTAATTTTTTGATAAAGAATCTTTTAATTCTACCACTGCTGGTTCAATTGGTTTGGCACTTTGACTTAAATGATTAGTAGAAGCATTTTTGGAAGCAACACTTTCCTGTGGATTTAAAACATTGGAACTCTCTGGCTTCATCTTCGAAACATTGGAAATACCTTGCTCTATCGTTATGGGCTCGTTTGTATTTTCTATGTTATCAGACTTTTCTTTTTCTAAAGCTGTTTTGGTTACAACTTTTGGAATCGAAATTATTGACGCCGTGGATTCATTTTCTTTCAATGTATTTTCAGGTAGTGTGGCGGTGTCTGATTCAGATTTTTTGATATCATTTATTTTATATACCTCTAACACTGCTTGTTCTTTTAACTGTTTGGGCGGCTTAATTACATTACTTTGAGCTTTATCTTCTTTTATTTCTTGTTTAGCAGTTTCTGGTATTCGATTGTCAGTCATTTTGGTATTATCATCTTCTATTAGTTGTATTATATTATTAATTTTGACAATTGTAGGTTCTTCAGGTATGCCTATGAGTTCTTCAGTTTTCTTACTTTGGTCAAATGAAGTACTGCTTACAGTATTGTTTGATTCTTTTGCTGCAACTATTTGTTTCATATCTTCTTTACTATCATTATTAGAAATCAGATCTATTATGCTGCTTGTAGCTTCAACTTTTTTAATTTCTTTCTCTATTACATTTTCAGTAACTTGATCTGCTATTGTAGACACAGCTTTAGAATTTTTATCATCACACTTATTGATATCTGGAACATCACTTTTTAATAAAACGTTTTCAGAAACTTCAATAGACGTACTGTCTTTTCTTGGCTCTTCTTTTGCTAATTGATTGACTTTGGAAACTTCCTTATCAGAGCAAATTTTCACAAAATCTGTGATGGACTTTGCAGGACTCTTGCAGGATTTTAGTCGATCTTTTTTATCATTTGTTACCATATCAGATGCTGGAAGTGCTACTATATTTTCTGAAATTTTGGCTACTGCTGAATCAGCGGTATCTTTACTAGTGGAAAAAGCGGTATCTACTTTAGCCGCATCTAGTTTAGGAACATCACCTAATATTGGCTTATTTTGGTTTTCAGAAACTACAATAGAAGTACTGTCTTTGAATGACTCTTCTTTTGCTGACTCATTGACTTTGAGGACTTCCTTATCAGAGTAAATTTTCACAAAATCTATGGACTTTGCAGGGCTCGTTGACTCTTTCGATTTTAGTTGTTCTTTTTTATCATTTACCACCATATCAGATGCTGGAAGTACTATTATATTTTCTGAAATTTTGTTTTTTAGTACTGCTGAATCTGCGGTATCATTACTAGTAGAAAAAGCGGTATCCACTTTAGCCGCATCTGCTTTAAGAACATCACCTAATATTGGCTTATTTTGGTTTTCGGTTGATTTCTTGTCCACATTACTATTTGTGCTGCTATTAGAATCTACTTGTTTGGGATCTTTTTCCTCTGGACTTTCCGAATGTCCAGTTATTTTCGTTTCTGTTTCAACTGATGTATCCTTTGTTACAATGACATCATCTACTTTTTTTCCTTGATTCTCAGGTTTAGGTTTACTTTCATCAGGTGCCTGTTTTTTTTGACTATCTGTGTGAACTTCAATATGAAGAACGTTATCTGAATGTCTGTTGGGATGTAATTGTTGATCCACCATAGTCTTAGTGAGTGGTTTCCCTTCTTTGTTGGGTGTAGAGTGATACGTCATAGGAGTAAAGCTGCCAACAATGGGAGATTTCTTGGATTCACTGAACTTCATCATTTTGCCATTAAAATTAACTTCAGTTATGGATTCAGGTTCCATATCTTCACTTTGTACTTTAGCTTTTGATGTGGATTCTTTAGGTGTTATGTCTTTATTCTCAGGCGTTATGTTTTTGTTGCTTGATGACGTACTAGACGCCTTGTTTATATCTTTGTTAGGTACATGTAGGGTGTTTTTTTTTGCAGGCTTGGCTTCTTCTACTTGCTGAAAATATTAATGACAAAATCAGTAAAATATATTTAACTCAATCCATCTTTGTAGATAAGACAAACTACAAACCAAGTCTTTGGAAACTTCAACCTCGAATTCCTCGTACACTTCCAAGTTGCCTTCAACATTTTCCCTGAGAAAGTAATAAGAATCTATTATAGTTAGACAAACAAATACAGCTCACTCATAGTTTTTATAGACATTTTATGTGATTAGAAATAAATTAATGATATAATGTTCCAATTATATGATAGATTCTGATAACTAGAGCATTGCACTTTTTAAACAAATAAAATAATTATTTTACAAACAAACTACAATTATAAAACAAAATTTAAACCACATAAAATATCTGGTACATTTAAAAATATGACAAAATGCCTATGTCAAAATATCATTTTCACTTCTCTTGCTCAAAAAGCTTGTCATTATAGCATAGCTTAGCGGGCATAAAACTCGAGTCTACTCCCTTGGGATTAAATCTATTTTTTCTTTATAAATTTTCATCTGAAATCATCAGCCATTACATAAAGATTTTTTGGTATTCCATTTACAAATTTTATATTTTAATTTAAATTCAGTTTTGAAAATGAACTGAGCACCTTCTTTATGTTTTTAGGAAAGATGACTCTTCCTCCATGGTAGAATACATAGCTAGGTTCTTTTACGTTGAGCGTAACAAATAAAAAATAGAGGTATTATTTATTTATTGTTAATAGAAGAGCAGCTCCTGGCTGATGTGTCTATATCAGTGTTGTATTTATTAATTGTGTTACTTTTTTAGTTTATTAGTTTTGTCTTGCAACCAGTTGTCGAGTAAAAGTGTGAAATCAGTGGACTTCTAAATGAAACTGACAGTGAATGTTGCTTATTTAATTTAAAATGTCATGAAGCTAAAATTAAGTTAATAGTATGCATAGGGCTAAGAATTAAAAAAAGTGATAATAATAAATTTGATATTTTCATTGAGGACAAGTCAAATGTAATCTATCATCACCTGATCAACAGGTAGTTTAAACAACTCACCGAACTTTCAGGAACTTGAATGTGGGTGCTTGGTTCTCCTCCGTAATGATTTGAACAGCAGCTAATTCTTCCTGACCCACTTTTCTGTACAAATAAAGCCCATTACCAATGTCAATAGCATCCACACCATGACCATCTATGTGAAGCATCACTTCCATGTCCTTACTCTCAAGATCTACAGGACTCTCTACCAAAGCACTCTCTGAAACTGCTTCCTCCAAGTGGGACTCCTTGTCTAGGCTCATCTTCTCATCTATATCGACATTGTCATCAATCACCAGCTCATCGCCATCATATGAATTATCATTGTCATCAAAAATATCAACACCTCCTGATAGAATATTGGCAGCCTCGATTTGCTTGCCAATTTTGAAGCTGTCTAGCATGACATCTTTCTTAGTGATTGGTGAAAGATCGGAAATAAGGTCATCTGTCATGGTGTCTTTGGGCTCGTGCGCTAAACACGAACTGGTGGAGGCTAGAGTCACATCTTTGATGGGCGAGATATCGAAGCCACCTTCAGAGGAGTCCGAGAGAGAGAAGTACTTAGAGCAGCTCTCCGCGGCAGACATGTAGGCTTCGCTTGGAGCTGTCGAGTCCAGCGTGGCATCCTCGCCGCTACCCGCGGCGCCCGCTCCAGCGCGCAACTGGTTCAGTCTATCCATTCCCACACTTCATCTGCTGGAAACAACAAACAACATGATTAGCGCATACGCCTCCAGAATGCTGCACAGCACGTTCGAAAGAAAGCTTATGGAAAGAAACGGAGGCTAACCGATTAATTAGCATCATAGGTCAATAGCAGGAACAGTGAAACTTTTAGAACGAACGCTAAAGATACTGTGACACTTTTGTAAAATATCATCCAAAATTCGTCAAAAGTCAGCGAGATTTTGTTTGATAGCAATACAATATTATGTCAGCCTTAACCTGTAATGCCATAACTTGTATTTATTGATAAAAAGTGAACATTTTGCAACAATTTCTCAAAATCAACACAACACAACACACCTGAGGCAATAAAGATGGACGCCAAATAACGGTGTTGCCGTAATTTTGCATGTCATTTAGCAATTCGGAACTGGGGAAAACTCCCTAAAAAAATATTCCTCTTGGACGAACAAAATCACCCTCATCTGATCTAATAGCTAGCCATATGGCCATCTTTAGAATTACATGTTTCCTGGGTTTGTCATAGACAGGTTTCGTTGTCATTATATCTTTCAAAAATTATCAAAACTTCAATGTCAGAAATCCCAGCCAAAAAAGGGAAGGAAGAAAGAAGCCGTTTTTTTCAATTTGAAAAAAGTTGTTTATTTCGTTTCGTTTGGTTTGGTCTCGCTGGTTTTGACCTGCTGTTTTTATATCTTCTCAAAAATAGTTAACAAAAAAATACGATGGCTCCAAGTGCTTTACCCGATATGACAAAAGCGACACCTAAAGTGCAGCGTAGTGTCGTTAAAACAATCACCGCGAAGAATAGATCTTCTCCAAGATTTGCAACCACTACAAAAAAGACCATTTCTTCCACAAAGAAGAGAGTTGAGAAGATTCCTTTCAACAGTAAGTCCATACAAGCATGCAGGATAACTTTATGAAGCTTTCACTGGCCGTTGTCGCTTCGCAAACCATGTATTGGACTGTAACTATATATTCCATGGCAATCATTCATTATCCCTAAGTTTCGTGTCACTTGATTATTTTACATAAATATCCAACACCTTTTTTATCCTTCCAGTGAATACCAGTTTAGTAGAGCCTAGACGAAGAACCAACACAGTCCCGGCTAACACCACTCAGCGCAAAGAAAACAACACTGCATCAGCAGCTCCGGACAGTATTAAGAAGCCATCCTGGAAGCGGCGTCCAAAGCATGCACATTCTGGTGTCCCAGTCCCTAGAAAAATGCAGGCTTTGAAGCGGGATTTAGATGACAGCCTTTAGTTTGTACATAACTAATTCTATGACTATTATTGATTCATCAAGTGCATTTTGCTTGTGGTTCAGTTTTTAAAATGTATTTTTAAGGTCTGTACATACTGTAGTAAGACTGCTGAAGATAAGAGTTCAGTTACATACTTAAAATACGAAAATTATAGGGAAAAATGTTGAACCTACCTGTCACTTGAACATAGAAAATTTATATTAAATAAAGTCTTGAGACTCGAAAATGATGCATCATGATTTGCGGAAAATTCACTGAGAACAATTCGTACAACTCAATACACCAAAAACACAATTTGCCTAATTTTAACATACTCTAACCTAACCTGAGTTTTCGACGAATTTTCCACATATGGCTCATCATGCCAAGTTAGAAGCATTAAGTCCCAAGCTTTGACATGGTCTTATCCGATTGCATAGTGTTTTTTTTTTAAATTTCTATTTTAGTTCATAAACTTTTGAGTTTCATGGTTTATTGTTAAACTTTATAATTATGGATGGAACAAGTAACTGAAAACTTCTATTTTAAATTAATAAGATACTGTTCATTATGCATTCATAACTTGCTTTTATATTACTTAAGTAAGTATGTAACCTACATTTTAAGGCGGTTCATCCGCCACCAATTTTACCATTATTACGTAGATCAACGCATATTTCAAGATTTTATAGGGCAGTTTGTGATACCTATTAAATGCCTCTGTAATAGTTTTATTTTGATTAGTTTAGACAGAGATACGAAGTTGATCTTTGTGGCCACCAAACTCTTTTACTTTCGCAATAAATTTGATTAAACATTTTCGTGTATTTTTGAACCTGTCACTTTCGAGCACAGGCACTGTTACAACTGTCCTTGGGGTGGGTGGGGACGATTGTGACATCTTTTCTTTCTTTTTCAAATGGTTTCTATGTTAACCTTTACACTTAATGGCAAAATCATAGTATTTATAAATACACCCACAGATGTCCATTTCACTATAAATCACACCTTGCTTCCAACTAACAGGAATACTTACGAAATTATGGGCGATGAAATAAAAATTGGCAAAACCGTAACCAGTCTCCCCTAACGTTTTCAAATGCAGTTATTACAGGTATTTATAACAGTTATTGCAGCGAAGCGTAACATTACCTACTCTGAAACCTTAATGGGCACACATTTTATTTGTGGGGCACATTAACAGGACAAAGGGCTCAAATTTTTCTGTATAGATAAATATAAATGATAACTACCTATATTAACGCCTTAAAACCTAATTATATTATATTGATCCGTGGCGACATGCTGCGCCGCGCGCCGCGTTGGCGCGGCTTCGTCTTTATAATGGATAGTTTGAAAAAAATCTCATCAGCTTTTAAAATATGTATGAGGGTATGGGTACCTAGGTAGGTAACTAAACATTAGTTATGTAGGTTAGGTACCACCGCAGGTACGTAACTATACTAACTTATACATATTATCTAAATACAATACCAGACCTTGGCACAGGTTGAATCGACTAAATAGGGTGGTCTAGTCAGGCGCCATGCATTTATTGAAGCTCTGATGATGTCACTCACCTTACCTTAAAACGAAATTTAATTTATTGTCGGCCTTTATGGTTTAGGACACGTTTAAGAAGTTTATAGCTACACGTAACCTAGGTACTGATTAATTAATTAATCTTTGTTGTCTTGTAAGTTATAGGTATTCCACCTAACTCAATTAGGTAGGTAGGTACCAACAGGCAGGGACAAGGAGGAATGGTTTCCTTTATGTCGAGTCCCTTTACGTCGCCCAGAACTTGTCTTATCCCTATGTAGAGTCTACGATTTTAGACCCGTTTCTATTCCCTTTCATTACTCCGCTTCTATTACCGAATGGTTCCCTTTATATAGAATCCCTTTACGTCGAGCCGAGAACTTAACTGTATTCCATGACGGGGGTGGCTAACTTTTTTGGTCACTATCCTCCAAGGCTCCAATCTCAGGCTCCGGCTTTCTACGGTCAATATTATAATTATTTACAACAGAAGGCTTTTTTTTAAATTTATGTCGTTTTTTCCGAAATTTGATCCACCTCTACGTGTTGCTTTTTTGTACGCAACAACAAGACTACATTTTTGAGGCGTGGGCCCTGAAACATTTGAAGACTACGGCGGGCGAAGCGGCGTGGCAAGGGCGGTAGCAAAATGCTATGAATATAAATAAATAACGGCGAGCGGAGCGAACCTAATTACTCTTTAGTCTAATCACATTACAGAGAACCTGAACACAATTACAGGGCTCTTTCGGCCCAGTTGGCATTTCATAACTCGAAAGGGCCCAGTCCGACCCTGCGATAACAAAGCTTAGTCATCATCAACATCAGCCTATAGGTACTATTCCACAGCTGGCCATATGCTTTCCTTATTGCCAGTTTTTTCGTCTTGTCGGCGGCGGCGTCCTACTTCAGTAAAAGTACCTACCTACCTACGTTTGGAGACAGTCGCTGTCTGTAGCTCCCGATAACCGCTGGAATAAATAAACAACCCTTGCTTGAGTGGAGATCGCTCTTCGAGATATATCAAGATATACATATGTACCTCGACCTAGGTAGGCTTCTGCCAATTCTTTGAGCTAGGTTCCTTCTTATGTTCATAACTTTGTTTCACTACTGGATGTTTCGTTACAAATCATCTGAGAGACTATTTTAGTCTGAATCTGAAAACTATGAAACCTACGCCTCCAGTGGCGCTGCTGTCGTATGGTACAAGCGTAAAAAATCTTTTATTAGGATTCCTACAAGGTATAATTGTCTAGCTAGATGTTATTATTTATAGGTGGTGCCTACCGAGTAAGGAAAGTTACTCTGTAAATTAGGTGCCTACATTAGTAGGTCCATGCTTACCTTGAAGGGCAGAGTTCTTCAAGAACCAACTGAAACAGAGTGGTAAAGAAATATATTTTAGGTACCTACCTACCTAACCACCAAGTTCTAGGCCTCTGAATCTGACACGGATTCGCGCGAGAAACAAATATTTTCTGCATTCTACAAAGAATAAAATTAACGGAAGCGTAGTTTAAGTAGAAAATAATGTTGTATTCGCGCGAATCTATGTCAGAAACCATTCCAATCAAATTAAGAAAGAAAGAAAATTCGTTTATTGGTTCACTATAATTAAATTCATTTAATTTAACTATAAAGTAGGTTCAGCTTAAAATATAAGAATTTCCCTGCTGGGAATAAGAACAAGATCTTTCATTTCAAGATTCCATAGCATTAACAAATTGACAAATCTAGTTTCTTAACTACCCAACACCATAAAGACTAACTAATAAAAAAACATAAAGCGTCCGACTCAGCATTATGTTGTAATAGCCATTGTGCATAGCTATCAACGCTGATCTTCCGTCAGAACCAAACCTGTTGGGGTTGCCCGCTGCCGCTCATCACTCGCACCAGCTCATCACTCGCACCAGCCACAACGCCACAGATCATCAGTATGCGGCCAGCATTCCCGAATCATCATCACTCAACGACGACAGGCGGGGCTTCTCATCTATAAATAATGTTTTACACCAAACACGGGTAGTTAGCCGACGTGGTCTGGGTGCCATATGTGGTCTGGTCTGCGAGATCGTGGATCTGGGTATGATTATGATATGGTTATGAGAGGTGGGCGGGGTTTGGAGTGGTGCATACCTATTGGTATTTGCTATGGAGGTCAGTGGCGGATTTACCAGTAGGCTGAGTAGGCTGGAGCGTTGGGCGGCAAATTTTCCATAAACCTATTTGATATATTACAGAAAAAAAACAATATTAAGTTCTATATGTTATTTCAATCAACGCGTATAATGTTTCATCAATCACTACTTAATTTTTTTTTTATTGGCTTGCATAGTCATAAGGGGGCGCGGGTACTACGAATGTTATGGTTATGTTATGACACAGGGACGGCTTTAGCGGGTGTGTGGTGTGCTCTTGGTGAAAGTAGGACGATGCGGGGCGGCGCTCTTATAAGAGTTCTTAGGATCCCATGTCGTCACAAATGTATGGTATCTGTTTTAGTTTGTTTTAAATGACGCAAATTTTGCATTAGACTACACAAGAATGATTTAAAATTCACTTTTTCTGTGTTTTACCACTAAACTGTATCAGCGCCGGTCCTAGAGAGAAGCAAGCGGAGTAGTTGCTACGAGTAATTTTCAGATTGCAAGTAGCACCATTAGACCTCACCAAAGTCCAAAATTAACATGGCTCGCCGCTTAATCTACCTACCATCAATACAAAGTCATTACATGATACATTTATAGGGTTCGCTTTGTTCACTGTTATTTCTTTTGTATAGTCATAGGTAGGTACTCGTACTTGTTTGCTTACTTCACCCCCCACCCCCCTGACCAAGTGTGACCCCCTCCAAAGACTTGGGCTGCGACCGCGCCTGTGCCAAAGCTAGTCAACTCTGACAGCCATCGCAATATTCGCAATAAGGCTAACCAAATTATCGATTTGTATTAGTCAGTAGTCAAGCTGAAGACAGGGCGCTATGGCGCTCATTGGGGGAGGCCTATGTCCAGCAGTGGACTAATATAGGCTGATGATGATGATGATGATGAGAGGTCAGTAGGGGCGGAAAAATTTGAAAAGCCTACTGGCGGCAAATGTGTAAATCCGCCACTGATGGAGATCCATGATTTCATTTGGTACCTATCTACCTAAAGGTGGTGTTTGACCACCCAACCTCATCGACTCCAGAAACAGTCACATATTACTGAATATAGTGAATAAATGAATTATGCCAGGCAACTCTTACAGCAATATCTAGCCCTAAAAGGTAAGCAGAGCTTGTGTTATGGGTACTAGATAACTGATATACATAATACAATAAATTACATAGGTCCCTAGATAAATATGTCTCATATTATACCTACATAGAAAACGACCAGAACACCCTGAACAAATATCTGCAGATCGTACAAATATTTGTCCCGAGGCGGGAATCGAAAGTGCAACCTCCTGCGTCGCAGGCGGACCTTCACCCACCGCGCCATACACTATATATATACCAACCACACAGATGGCCGTGTGGATGGTACATAATTATGTAGGTTAGGTACCTACTTAGTTACGAGAAATAATAGGTCAAATACCACCCATAATCAGTAGGAAGTGTAGGAACCTACCTAGGATACCTAGCTCTAGCTAACAGTAGATTACCTGAGGGTTGAAGTAGGATAGGTAGGGGGGTGAACCCTACATTATCCCTCCAATGGATAACTGGGTAGGGGACAGGGATCAATTGGTGGCTTGGGTAAACATATTTGGTTTTTTTTTTAAACGTGTTCTTGATTGGAGACCACGACTCGGTAAACGTAGTGTGATAACGACGCAGGTAGATGCTGGATGCGGCAACCCTGAATTTTTTTTTTACTGGTAAAATTGTAAAAAAAAAAGTAAATCGTATTTAGGGATTTTTGGAAGCGCATCAAATTCCCCAAATTTTGCTATTGGTTCGTTTGTATCTTGACATTTTTTTATATGAACGTATAATCATTATAACGATTTCGGTAAGTGCGCCAAAATCTATGAGGAATTCTTATTTCTTAATATTTTTTTATAAAATCTAAAAAATGCTATTTATAAGAAAACGACCTGACAGCTAGATACCACAGAACATCATCTGAGAAAAAAGTCTGGAATACTTATAACAATACTTAGGATAACACTCTAGAATAAAATAAATACACTTCACACAGGGTGTCCCGAACAACCAATAAATGCTTAGTTGAATATGCGTCCACGCAGGTTAAATTAATGAGAAAAATGTCGTACCGTGATAAATGCGGGAATTAATTTATTGATAACGTTAATATTCAATATATTTTATATTCTTTCTCACATAAAAGCATAATTGTTGTCCGTGGCGGATGTGGACTCGACCACGGAGAATAATTTGCTAAAATATTTTATGTGTGCATTGATGTTATGTATTTGAATACTTAGTAGTACCTACATAGAGGTATGTTTTTGAATACTTAGCTACTTTTGGTTTGGCTACTTTTTAGGGTATTTTCGAATTCGAATTCGAATTAAAATACTAAAGGACAATTAAATCATTATAATTTAAATACCTCATGTCGATTTACGGGCAATAGATTTGTTGTTTCACAATCGTGTGAGAACCACCATCAAAGTAGCGTCATACTCTCGAATCTTAGTTTAGAAAATCTCATAGACTGTGAGATGAGGGCTGAGGCGCTATGTGAGTTGGTACGGGAAAACCTTATTAATACATCTACCAGTTCATCAGAACGCGATCCTACTCGCCATTTCTGACTGGGAATCAGGACTTTGGTTCTATGTTCTGCCTGTCAAAAATTTACGTATAGGCACCATTTCAGAAAATAGCTCATTTCGGGTGGCTACCTTTTTGCGTTTAGGTTCAAATTGCCAATTGCCTAGTTACACCGTTGCCATGCCAACGTGGTTGACCGTTGATAAGTTTGGTTTCCATACACTGACGACAGTGTCTCTACAGGACGTGTGTCCCGGTCCCGTCACAGTTAAATTACAATACAATATAAAAACAAAATTATTGTACACCAGATGCAGATCAATACCAAAAAGACATTACATGCGACAAGTACACTGCATGGGCAGCCTTATCGCCAAGAAGCGATCCTTCCAAACTTTGGAGGGAAAGAATTACCTAACGGTCCGCAGCAACATCAACAGAGTACCTACCAACATACCTCAAACACCGAATCAACGCTAATCTTGGCTTAGGTTACCCATTCGAGCCGTTTGGGGTGGAAATGGAAACCTTAGGGGCACACGCAATATAGAATGAGCTTACAAAACTTCTAATAGAATCCACTGGTGGAATGCTGCCAGAATTTTGGGCCCTCTGCCTTTTGGGGACGGCGTGGATGTTGAGTTTGAGTTGTAATTGTTTTATTATGTTATTGCAATTTTCTTAATAAATACTATAAACGTATGAAGCTAGAAAATTATATGTACCTATAATGAACCTATACAGAAGTACCTACCTATCTACTTATTTCGGGAGCCAGAGGCTACAAAGTATTCTTTTTAATGTCAGTTTATAATAAAAAATTACATTCCCTTATCCGGTACCTATTCCCTATTAACTTGTTATCGGTTAACATACTGAGAACATAGGGTTAAAAAAATCTATTTAAATAAATTAGGACACTCTGTGCACTAGTGGAGAAATATTTTTATACCTACAGTTTATAACTTTTATTTTTTATTTTGGTTCTAATCAATGGGTATTATGGATGATAATTTACATAATCTCTGTGTGGTGTTATCATCTATTGTTCAGTACCTTCGATCAGAGAGTTGATGAGTAGTTAACCCTTTCAGTGCAGCAGCCGGTTTTTTCAGAAATGCGTCAAATGTGGGTCGGAAAGACCACTCCGGCTTCAGTCTTTGATGATTTAATGGTTAAAGATTTGATTAACTAAGTACGCTTTATAGTTATATCTTAAATCGCCTTCAAGATCGACCAATTACCGAAATAAAAATCACCTGCGAAACCAGACAACCCTACACTACATTACTACCTCGTACGAGTATTACCTATATATACCTTTTCAATAATTTGAAAAGAAACTAACCAACCTAAATAATCTGGAAAACAATGATTTTATCTCATGGTTTTTTAAATTCAATTTTTATAGTTGAGTAGATCTAAAACTCAATGCAAGATCATAAGATATTAGGTAGACACCCAACCGCAATAATTTTTACTTGCAGCTGCTGGTTGCAGTTAATTTTCACTAAATCTCTAGGTACGTTATTGTCATTGCTCAGGATATGGGACTTCCTCTTACGTTTTCACGAATCCTATAGACTCAGTTATGTTATTAGTAGGTACGAGCATTTGCATACCTAAGGGCACAGTAAATCCATATTTAACCAGGAAAAAATGTGATTTATAGCGCAGAAGCACCATAGTCACTGAAGTTTTACGTCAGTAATTATGACGAAACAATATACCATTACTAAACTAAAATACCCACCTAATCCAGAAGCATTTTATTGGGGAAACTTAGTTTGCTACTACAACCATTTTGTCTTATAGCAAATACTCATTTAGATTTGGTTAAATTTTAGTTATATTTTAGCTATATCCAATACCGATTGACTTCTATATAGCAATTTCCCGTAACGTTACCATTTCCCTGAGACATTTTGAAACCTTTACTTTCGAATCATTTTTTATTAAACGCTCGTGTTTCAGCACATTTATAATTATTACCAACGGTTTGTTATGTTTAATCCTAGAGTCCTAGATTTTTAGCTGGGAAAATAAGACAAAAAATAAATAGTTTTTAACAAAAAACAGGCGCATGGCCGCTGAAACCACACCGCGCCTTCGAAGGGTTACTTTTCTCGAGGATGACGCGTTAGGCCATTGAAAACGCTGCGGCCAAGATGTTCATGTGTAGTATATAAACTGCCTGCATGCCAGAAGGAAGCATCAACTGTTCAAGTTCGATTATTCCATTATTAATAAAAAATACAGTGCAACATGAGTCCTCTCATCTATTTTACGATCTTTGCGATCAACGGTAAGTACTTAAATAAAATATTTAAAAACTTAAAAAAAAAAAAATCAATTATCAAAAATATTCAATAATAATCCCTCATTATATCTAATATCTCTAAATATTTAATTCTTAGCAAAACATTTATAAAGTGATTCAAAGTTTAGTATCAATTAAATACCTCTACAAATAAAACGCGGGAAATCTGTGCCTAAGCTTGAACATACTTGAACGATTTTTTGTCGATAATTGTGCTGATTTAGTAAAAGGAAATAGTGCATTAAAGTTAACAGCTATAAAGAAGATTACATCCGTCAAAATATACTAAGATGAAGCTAGATGCCCCAATTAACTTTGCTGATTATCGTCTAAGTAGGTATACCTATCAGCTGTATATATACAGACTTGTTCTTGTATAAAAGATTATTAGCTCATAATCTGAGATAATACATTTGTTTTCAACATTGTTTGATGATAAACTAATAGCTCTTCTTCAGTCGGTTGAAAATGCGAAAAACGCAGCATCTTCCTTTAACTGCGGTGGATGGATACAAACAACAACGCACAAACATCCGACAAAACACAAACATTGCTTAGACTCCGGTTCATGCGGAATTTCATTAACTTTTCATGCGGCTGAATTTCAATATTTTATTTATTTATTATTTAAAAATATTATATAATGCACTACATAGGGTACAAAGAGCGGGCTTCATGTCGAGGCATTTTCTACCTGTCGACGAGCAAAACATATGTTTATACAGAGGGTTGTTTAACAGTATTTTCTTATGTTTTTTCATCAAATTCAGTTTTTGCACTTTAAAGTCACACTTGGTATATACATTTTGACCTTAAATAGTTACATCTTAAGGCCGTGTGTGTATTTGAAGTTTCAATTTCATTTAATGCACTGCACTTATCGTAAGATCACTATACTTATTGTTAATTTATAATTTACACAGGAATTCGGCTTTATGTCACGAACTGATCTAGCTAATCTGAGATCAGTTTTTGTACATATCAAGTGATATTTTGTAGTTTTTGTTCATTTGAATCTTGGTCAACTTGCATGAAGTAGGTAGCTATGATACGTCTAAATAAATACGTGCTATTTTGCATAATGGTACTTATACAAGTTTTAGTAAATATAGCAACCCAGTCTATAATAAAAATAATATGATAGATCCGAAGCTCAAATAGCGTGAAATGATAGAAAATTATAGCCAAAATATAAATTATCAAACTTATTGCATTCGTATTATCTTAATGATGTCTATTATTTAAATGTATAAATACGTGTAACGACAAATATGCGAGGGCTAACATCAATCATCAAATTCTATAGTTTGAAGTGTTCCTCATTTACATCACAGACGGAGTGTAATGCATAGAGTAAGGCAAGTTCCAAAAATACATAAAAATTTATTTAAAAATTCTCTAATTTCTATGCTGCGAAACAATTTATGGACGTAACACTAAATTATATTGAATAACATGCACGTGGAATACCTTACTTACCTACTACATGTTTAACGCAATAAATATATTTTAATTTGAATACGACTCTACTAAATTACTACATTAATTGAATTCTCTACATTACATCTCTTTTGGTCTCTGGATAATTTGACATTCATCTCGTGACAAAAAGTCCGCATAATTTATTATACCGACATTTAAAGAATACTAATGCAGGCGAAGCTTTGAGAAGTAGGTATATGCACCTACATAATAATTAACTTTTTATGGATTATGCTAGTGTCCAAGCTCAACGTGCATAGGTACATGACAAAGATGGCCCATTCAAATGCATGTTAAAGCAAATTTATTATACTATCAAATTGATGGATTGATTACATTATAATTACTTATCAAGATCCGTTTGTCAATTCGGCTCAACAAAGAATTTGTCATACGCTGTTGGATAATTTAAACAAACGAAATTGTTAACTGTTTTCAAAATATCCCGAAGATTACTGAAAATATTTTGGTATAACGTCCTTTAAAACATCAACAAAACAGATAGAAACGTATTGTAATGTAACGTTCATTTTATAATAGCTTAACAGTTTAGCTACACAGCACCTAAATATTTAGCAGGTCCTGCAAATTCTATTCCCAGGGAATGTACACAACAATTCTGAATATAAAAGGGTATTGCAAAATTTGCAAACATGAGCAAAGGTAACATTTGCTTCAATTTGTTCCGTAGTGGCTTTAGTCGTCGGTTGGGGATACAGAGCGTCTGACCAGCGCCGCTGGGCAGTCCTGCACCCAGCATGCGGCGGAAGACAGCAGTCTCCTATCGCCATTGCTGCCAGACAAGCCATTCCCATCTCTATACCGGCCATGGAACTCATCGGTTACCAGAATCCTCTACCTGGGCCTCTGACTATCACCAACAATGGGCATTCTGTGGCTCTAACCATCCCGAAGTACAGTTCTGAAGAAGAAAAGAAAGGCTTCCGTCTCCCTTACATCTTCGGCGGTCCCCTCGACAACGAATACGAGATCGAAGGCCTCCACTTCCACTGGGGAGACAAGAACAACCGTGGTTCTGAGCACACCCTCAACGATATGCGTCTGCCCCTCGAAATGCACATCATCCATAGGAACAAGAAGTATAGGAACTTGGCTGAGGCTCTCCAGCATCCCGATGGTCTTTGCGTCTTGGCTTTCTTCTACCAGGTAAGCATTACCTCAACTTATTGCTAACGGTTATATTGCTTCTATTGACAACCTTTTTAAGATCGCGAAGTCTCATCCCACCTAGTTATACCTAACCTGTATTTTTTTACAGGTGGTTGAATTCGACGCCAAGCTCCTTACCCCCATCGTCAAGAACCTGTCAGCTGTAGAGAACTTCAACACAAGCATGCAGCTTCCCCACACCTTCTCCCTTTCATCCATCCTCTCTGGTCTGGACTCTGAGCGTTTCTACACCTACAAGGGATCCCTAACCACGCCCCCTTGCGCCGAGGCCGTCACATGGGTCGTTTTCTCTGACTACCTTCCCATCTCTGTATTCCAGGTAAATATTTTGACTTTATTACCCAATTCATTACTAGCAGCAGGGTAGCTTTGGTAGTGGGTATAACTGACCAAGTGGTACAAAAACTTGAGGCTTTACCCAGCAGACCAGCAGTGTAATCAGGCCATTAAGATGATGATGATGGTAACTGGCTCAGCATTAATGCATGAAAATTTCAAGGGAAAGTGCCTTGTATTGGGTTTAATCGCAATTATTACCTAACTCATCGTGCGTTTTAGGTATTATTTGGTGATGCTTATAACAATTGATGTTTTAATATTGAGATCATAGTGTTATTTACACTCATTGTTTTTATTGTAATGAGAAATGTTTACCTACAACATAAAGATAATCAAATTTCCGAATTAAATAACGACAGAATTTTTTTAATAGCCGAACAAAGAACTAAACATTTCTTTCATTCCTTTCTTCATATATAATAAAAAATAACACTAAGAAAGCAACAAGTTACAGGCTGTAAACAAAGGTCGCGAAACATACACATAACTTAAACCTTGATATTGAAGATGATCAATACTATAACTTCGATAGAAATATAAAAATATCTAAGGCAACTCACCGCTTTTCCAGATGGACAACTTCCGTGGTCTCCTTTCCAACCTGAACCTTCCTCTTGTGGATAACTTCAGACAGCTTCAACCACTTTTCGGCCGCCGCGTATTCGTCCGCATCACCTCGAAGAACCCCAAGTTCAAGAAGACCAAGCTCCACTACTCCAAATGGGACTGGGTTGGTCACAAGAAGGCCGAAAACGACGTTGTTGAATTCGACGAGTAACTTACTATGATAGTAAACTTTAGTTAAGATCCTTACGACTGTTTTCAGTAAGGGTTTTACTAACTACGGGTATTAAACAACTATATAACACAACTATTTTAAATTGCAATGTTTTTGTGTTTATGTGATAGGTAATAGAATTTTTTGTGATAAGAATTCTTAGGTATAATAAACAAATTTTAACAAATTTCGTGAATTTATTAACTGCCTAGCCTAACCAAATTATTATTCGATCGATAGTACAGGACTAGTGAGAACATTATTATTGTTTTTTTTTTAGTTTTAGGTAGGTATAGGTACCTATTATGGCATATTTTACTTTTTCATATCCATATTGCTTTGTATTGAAGTTTAATTTGGCTGACCGAATTATTATTTGATAATTTTGGATTAAGAAAAACATATTAATCTATTGTTCATTTTGCATTTTTGTACTTATAATTATTTGACTTGTTCACTTCAATATTATTATTTAAATTACATTACTTGACGTCATAATTATCTACTTTTTTTCTTAATAAACTTAAAAGTTAGTAGTTGTCATAGTAAATAAATTGAATAATTGAATAAATACATTTTATAATACTTAGGTACATAAAGCAATATAATATAACATATTTATTTACGCTTAAAATGGGTATTATTATTATGGTTTAATTGTAGTTATCCGATCCAAACATCGACTGAAAAAGAAAGAGTTATTTTGATTAGAGATTAAATAATATGTATATAAATTACAATAATTATAAGTATATTATTATAATATAATAGTATTATATGAGTGAGGGTATCTGGCGCAGCGCATCAGCATTGCCATACAGCGGGGCAAAGCCACCACGCGTCTTGTAGACCCTTCCGGTTGGTATAGATATCAGCATCAGTGGAGCTACCTATAGATTGTTTGCAACAGTCTGCAGTTAGCTCAATTATTTAAATTGTCAATACTAATTCTAATTTGTTTTTATTATTTGATAGTAACTTTCTTTGTTACTAACGAATGTATTATAAGTATATAAATTAATGTTAAATCGAGTAAAATAAAATGTCATACCTTGTTAGGTTTCACAGCAGAAACACAAATACACGCAAAAATACACATAATAAAGTTAGTATAGATTGGTTAATAAATCAAACCGACTTTTCACACGCATATTGATCCGGGAGCCAGTGACAGATTTTCATTACCAAGTCCCTCCCAAGCAAAACTTCGTAATATGCATTTGGGATTAATATTATGAATACTCGTGACCGTCAGCTGCGACTCCGTGGGTAGGTTGGGCAGTGACAGGGATGACGACATTATTCCCATGGAATAAGGTTCAAATCAGAATTCTGGAATATGCTAATTTTAATTTCTGATTGAATTATTCCATGGGAATAATGTCGTCATCGCTGCCTCTGCCCAACCCACCCACGGAATCGCAGCTGACGGTCACGAGTATTCATAATATTAATCCCTAATGAATTTTACGAAATTTCGCTCTGGTTGACCAAATTTGTACCTGGCTCCCGGACCATATTAACTTGAAAACGCATCCTCTCTCCTCATTATTGCACTATCACTGGGGAAAAACGTATCCCCGATGCATCACCGTTTACTGATTGAACGAATGGGTACGCTTTCTGAAGAAAATTTAAGTAAATCGGAGAAAACGCAGAATAATTTGATTGTGTTGATAAATATTGAGGTACACTTGTTTTGAATTTTTGCAGTACCTACAAATACAAATTCCTAGACAAAAAAACTGTCGGCAAACATACAAAAACCAAACAGCCTGACCAATCAATATATTGAACCTCCTTAACTGACTTTTACTTTTTAAATGATAAATTCTAACTTTTTAATTAAAATATATCATATTATAGAACTATTGCATGTACTTGTTTATTGTAATTACGGATTTTTTATATATTTTATAACATTATTTCTATTGATTTTCTATAAGTTTAATAATTATTATTATAATAACAGAGACTGCATGCCATATCTCTCAATTTGTACACCGTAATCGGTAAAACATATTTGATACCTACCTGTTTGTAACATCTCAATAAAACAATATGTTTAAGCAAATAAATGATCTTTATCTTTATCCTTTTTTTAAAGTCTGTTAAATATGGAGGAAAGTGCGGGCTGAGAGGTTAAAACGTTCCGCTTGCGCTGCGGCGAGTTAAATCTTATTTGACACGCTACTGCCCACGGCTTCGCACGCGCTTTTCAAGTAGCCTATGTCCGTCCTTGGTATGCCGTTTACCTCCCTGTCAAATTTCATTAAGATTCATATAAATAAGTACAAACAATTATGTCGCCGGCAATGAGTTGCGAAAACTTAGTTTTTTTTCAGGTATTTTATATTTTTTGCGGTAGTTATTTAGTACGCAATGCCAAGTCAAGATCTGGACAATGGCGTTTGGCCATCATGTCAGATATTTGAGCTATTTTTAAACCGGCAACTTTGCGGCACTTGCATCCTCGACCACCAGAGGTCACTCCGGCGAAGCCTGTGAAGACCCCAGGAAGATTCTGCGCTTCTGTTAGGCTGGTTAGACTAGCAGAACAAACCACGCACAATGGCCAACCCGACCCGAGTCTAAGTGCAGACAAAAGAGTACATTCACTATAACCCTAATCCTGAACAGCATTGATCGTAATGAAATTTGGTAGGATAGTAAATGGTATCCTGTGGGGACGGACATAGGCTAGGTACCTAACCTACTCGAAAAACGCAAAGCCACAGCCCGCAGCTAGTAGACTCAGAGTTGATTTTGAGTTTTGCTGATGCCACTGTAATGATGGTGATGATTAGTATGCCTCCTAATTAGGAAGTTCTTTATGATAATAATAAATAGCTCGATTTTAATGTGAAAATGTCTGTGACTTCTTTAAAATTACAAAATCCATTCATAATCCTGAAATGCATAAATGGTTATTTCAAACAAAAGGTTCAATTGGAAACATGCTAGTTCCATAAAAAAACTCTTCAAAAACTCTTTCCATTTTACTCTATAATACAAGATCTATACAACATTAATATGTACTCTGCTTTGTATATATAATTTATTTTATCAGCGGTTATAACAGTTATAATAATTATGTATGTGGAATGTAAGTTCACTGCAAATAAATCATGTATTATTTCTTGGCTTCATAGTCATTAATTTTGTTTTAATACTAAAGAGCTACTATTTCTAAAGCTTTTAATGTGTCTTGTGTTAAAATCAATGTGATAAATCTTTCAAGAAATAATATCATGATATAAAATCAACTCGGAACTGCACACAAAAACGTATGGGATATTAAGTTAGAATTGGCAAATTTACAAGTGCCATGAACTATTCAACAGTAATACCATGCAATAAAGTATATTTTAGTGTACCAAGTCCTCTGGGTTGAACATGCCCTGAAAAGAAAGAAAATTATATCAGATTTGCAATAGATGAACAACTTAACATTACTGAAGTCATATAAATAAGTAATAATTAAAATATTTTAAATGAGTTAGTTAAAATAGTGGTGCACAATGAGTGTTCTATATATTTGCATAGAAGATAGGTACTTATAGAAATAAAAAATGTACTAAAGCATCTGGTTTCTGAGATATTCAAGATGAAAATAACTATTTCTTAATGTTTTTTTCATACATAAATGTTTTTTTGAACTGAAGAAATTTTATTATTGGACATTTTTTATTTTTACAAGTACATAATATAACATTCATTGCGCACCATGAAAAAAACTGTTGTATGCCCATGTTCGGGCCATATCTTCAAACCCCTTTAAAAACGTTGGCCTAGCCAAATAAGTGTTGCTTAGCTGCTTTGGTGATTGCAGTGGAGATATTGAGCTACAGAAAAAGAAGCTGCTGCCAGTCTTCTGTTAGGTAGGTTTAAGCCAGATCTTACAATGGCCAAAGACTGTGGTGTTGATCCGTACACCATGACTGCTATGGCAGTATTACTAAATACTACTGTATTCGTAAACTTCAAATCTGATTGCTTCTTTGTAGCTATTTAAACTTTTTGTCAATCAACTCTGTTGTGTGCTAGTTTATTTATGATTTTATATAATTTCTATCTTTATCTGTTATCTAAGGATTACAAACCTTAGCACGACGTAAGATAGAGTCCTTGCTAGCATCATACGGATGGTCTTTGGATGGGATCTCGAGCACCGCTGGGACGGGGGCACTGTGGCTGTCAATCACATGTCGGATCAGCTCGGCTACATTCTGATTGATCAGGATGATGTCTATGTCGTCGCGCTTGATGAATCTCTTGAAGCATTCTTCTATTTCACTTACAGCAGTATCTAAAAAGGGTTAGGTCATAAAAATTATAGGTTACAGTACTAGGCAGTATTCATCATTTAGAGGAGTAATATTAAATCATTATGAACTTCTATGGGTATAAATCAAGCAAATAGTAGGAGTATCTAACGTAGCCAAGAGTAACGTTCGATGATTTCATACAGTTAAAAGGAAATGAGAGCACGTACTTTTGTCAACAACCATGAAGTTGGGGTGACGGTTCTTGTTGATTTCGCCAATCCCACCGAGTAGGAATCCGACGCAAGTGTCCTGAAATCAAGAAATAGCTAATTAGGGCCGGAAAGTGAAGTAACAGTGCCAAATTACGAGACAGTTGATCGCACAAAGTTAATCCCATTTTCAAGGGTTACTTTCTACGTATTTTACCTCGTCCCCGATAACGCTGATGAGTTTTCCCTTCACAGCTGCGTGCAAAGCCATTTTTGCTGCGTTTTAGGCCTGTTTTATGATGTTTTTTTTAGAAATATTAGCCGTAAGCCGTCCCAAGGGCTCGTCACCTGATCGATTTTGTTTTTTTTAATGTTGGTAGCATTGTCAAAACACAAGAAATTCATAGACAATTCAAGTTTTTGATAGACATTCTCGTAAGTATCTAAAGATTTTTTCCAAAAATGTATGCTAAAAAACCTAACTATGAGGCGACTCTGGAACGCAATGTGTATTTTGTAAAGAGAAGAAAACCCCCCTTTTTTTTAGGTAGGAGGGAGTGGAAGTACGATACGAACACATCAGAACAATTTTACTTTAACTGAATTTTAACAATTTAAACATATTTTATATTAAATAGGTGCGCAGCTCGATTCCGAATTTTCATTGCTAATGAAATTCATAAAATGAAAGTCGTATTAGTTACGTACCTACACTATTAATCAGTTTATAACTCAAGAACGGCTGAACCGATTTGGCTGAAAATTGGTGGGGGGGGGGGGGGGGGGGGGGGGGGGCTTAAGCTTAGAACCGAGACGGACATAGGATTATTATCATTTAAACCATTTGACACATAGATTTCCACAAGACTGAAGCCGCGGGGCGCAGCTAGTTTCTTATAAAATTGTTGAGTTATTGGTATGGTTCCTTTCCTATAGCGTAGCAATATCGTACTTACACATCGACTTACATTATAAAATTAATTTCAGGGCAGTTTCAGGGAGATAACTCTAACATTAAAATTGGCGTTTCAACCGATTCAGAGTAGAGTCCCCGCAGCGTCCAGCGTTTTCGTGAAATTACGCGTGAAACTTGATAATGTTAAATTCAAATGCATTCATTAGTCACATAAAACAATTAAAAAATTATGTATTTTTATTCCGTGATTTATTAGCATTAGAGAATGTAATTTACAGAATTTCAATAATTCAATTCAATTCAATTCATAACGTTTATTTCAGACATTCATAATAAACATTTTAAAACAAAACAGAACAGATGCAGAGCCATTTATAAGAAGTTGAAGTTACATTACAAATTTACAATAGCATAGCATAGCATAGCATAGATAGATAGCAAAGCAATGCAAAGCAACGCAGCGCGCAGTGAAATCAAAATATTATTTTTTTGGCAAAGTCTACCTTTAATTTAGCTTAGGATAATTTATGAACACTAAGACAAAGTCAGTAGAATAAAATGTTGAACATTCAACACTACGGCAGTAGTTCAGAGGACGATGGCGACGATTCTGAAACCACCCAACAACACAGCAACGAGAAATTTTTGACGCATCTCAAACCTATTGACCCTAGCCTTTCGTTAGCAAAGAGTATGCAAATAGTTGCTGCCCCAGTTGTAATGCCCACAGTAAGTACCCTCTTAAAACGTAAACATAGCTAAAATTCGTTACCAAGAGGATGTAAACAAATCGCACATTGGGCATGTTTCACGTTGTGATTGTCAAATCCTCAGTTTTAATTTCTTACCTAGCATAATCATTATCAAATATGTAATTACAGAATGAAGATGACTCTAGAGTCCTCATATCAAAAAATCAGGAAATACTCCACAATCCAAAGTACGAAGAGCTGTTCGCTCCTACACTGGGTCCTGAAAACCCGTTCAAAACAGAGCAGATGAAAGCAGAGAGAAACATACTCTCTGGCTATGTAGAGAAGGCACATATTAGTGAATTCCAGTTTGAGAATCAGAGGAGAACCTTCACAAGTTATGGCTATGCCTTGGACCCCTCAAATGATGAGGCGAAACCAAGTGACACAGTTGTTGGTAAGACAAATCTTTGTTTCCTAAAATCTATTAAAGTTTTTGCCATCTATATTTGTTCATGAGGGATTTGTATTTGATTAAAACCATGCTCTGTATTGCACTGTATTGTAACTTATGTACTGTATTGCAATTTTTTGCAACTTATCTAATGAGAACAATTGCTAACACTCATGTCATGTTTATTAAGAAGTTTTTAAGTGTAGGTAACACTTAATAAACATGACCATCATCATTATTTGTGTAGTACAATGAAGTGTTATTATAATTGTCTAATAACAGTCATATTAATGTTAAGAATCACATTAATATTTACAGTGTCAGCCATGATCGCACCACCAGTTGAAGCTGATGGTAAAACAGTGTTTGAGACCATAAAGAAAAGGCCACTGGATAAGAAGAAGAGACATAAAAATGATGCTCCGGAAGATGTCACAGGTTTCCTTGGCCCTTGGGGTGGTTATGAGGGGGAACAAAGGTAAATTAACTTTTACTTTTTTTAATTGGTCCAGTTTCACATTATTTTAACATTTGACTTTTAAATAATAAGTAAATTTTTAACTTCAGAGTGATGAAACCAGAAGGTGAAGTAGCAAAGGAACTAGAAGAAATCTTAGCGAAGAGACAGAAGAAAGGCAAAGTGGATGACGACAAACCACTGGAAGAGAAATCTGTCTTCCACAGTAAGTACTTATTACAAAACTCTTTGGTAGAATCAGAATCAATAATGTTTGTTTACCTCTCTAAACTCAGAAAAAACGCTCTCACAAACAACCTCAGTATATTGTAATCACTGCCCAGCTATGAGGTGGAATCTGTGCCTTGGGACATGAAAGTGTTAGGTTACTTATATTGTCTAGAAAGTAATTTACTTTATCCAAAACCCAGTCGTAGACACCTAAGGGGTCAACCTACGATTGTATCGCGGCAAGTCAACTGTAATAATAAACGGCGATAGAGTCTGTGCAATAAGAGAAGTCTTCTAGGAAGTGAGGGCGCGCGTGTGCCAATGTTCTACTTTTGTTGCGTTAATATGTTCACCGTTTCGCCACGAGACTTCTCCTTTTGCACAGACTCTAGCACCATGTAGACAAACTCCTATAGTTACAAAAATAAATGATTAAATCCCGTTTTAATTTCAATTTACATATAATATCGATATCAAAAACTTAAAATTTAAAACTAATTAAGTTACTTACGTATTAGTACTACCATGATAAAGTATCAAAGTTTATTGCCTAAAATTTCCTATTTAGACGCGCGATTTGAACGTCAGTCAAAGGAGAGAAAATAAACATTTCTCTATAGTTAAGGAATTCAGATACAGTATAAAATGATTCGTCAATGTTAATAATGCAATATTATTATTTCCAGTTGACAAAGAGACAGACTACCAGGGTCGGTCGTGGATGGAGGCGCCGCGCAGTGAGACACAGCTTCGCAGCGAGACGCCGCCCGACCGGTGCTTCCTACCCAAGGTTATTCTAAAAATCATCATCATCAGCCTATAGCAGTTCACTGCTGGACATAGGGTCTCCCCTATTGAGCGCCATAGCGCCCTGTCTTCAGCTTGCCGCATCCAATTCTAAGAATAGAAAAACATATTTGACGGCCGATGTGGCAATGTGGGCGATGATCCGCATGCGACGCAGTAGGTAGCGGGTTTTTAATATCTAAGTAATGTATTGTATTATCGATACTCGCGCCCCGCGGCTTCGCCTGCGTAGAATTCTATGTGTCAAATGGTTTATAAACCTTCCTCTTATGACTCTATTTATAAAAAAAATCGCATCAAAATCCGTTACGTAGTTTAAAGATCTAAGCATACATAGGGACAGACAGACAGCGGGAAGTGACTTTTTTATACTATAATGTTTAAGTGTAATGTACGTTGTTTCAGGCCCACATCCACACGTGGCGCGGCCACACGAAGGGCGTGGCGGCGGCGCGCTGGTTCCCCAAGACTGCGCATCTCTTGCTGTCGGCTGGCATGGACTGCAGGGTTAAGGTATGCCACCTTTACTAACTATAACTTCTTTGTATGGCACATAACTTCCTCAAGATTGCCTGAATGCATACAGTGCCTTGACGCACATCATGACGTTGTTTTCTAGAGTATTTGTTGAGTGGCGTTGCGTGCGGTGAGGGCCGAGACTTCTTGTTTGTAGAATAATTTGGAGTGTTTAAAAAACTGTAAACCAACTTAAAATTTATAAATAATGAAAATGGGTTTAAAACTAAATTTTCAAAAAAGAATCATCGAAATCGGTTGGCGTGATATTGAGTTATTTGTCCATTTGGTGCCAGTTTTAAAGTCGGGTAAAAAGATGGTTTTACTCTTTCACTAGAAAGACTAAACCTTCTTAATCTATAACTTAATCTGTACAATTATGACCAGACCTTTGATTTTATTTAAATAAAATGAAAGTGTTTGGTAGAATGAATGAAATCTGTGTTGTGTTCAGATCTGGGAGGTGTACGGCGAGCGACGCTGCATACGGACTTACTTCGGCCACCGGCAAGCTGTCAGGGATGTCAACTTTAACAATACCGGAAAACAGTTCGTCTCGGCTGGTAAGTTCTAATTCAATCTATTTTTTTCTACATATCTACCCCGGATGGATAGAATAACCATATTGTATAAAAAATGTATAAAAAACCAATGTATCCAATGTATAAAAAATAGTCTATCTAGTCCAAAACAAATATCAAAGTGCTTTATTTACAGGATCTTGGACACGTCACAAAATTCAAATTACAAAAGTAAAACTAGGATATAAAGTGATCACTTGGTTTCTTGTTCATTTCAATCTTTTTAAGTTAATGTAAAGAAGCGAACAAGAAACCTATACCTTGTTAGGTTTCAAGTTGGAGCAAAACTCATCCCAAGCTTTTTTATAGTCTAGATAATCTGATATTTTGTAGTAAGCCATTTTACAAGGGATATGCTGGACAATTCGTTTGAATATTGATAATTTTTGTAACTCACTTGGAGTTTTGATGTAGAAGCGTATACATTGCCCTTTAAAAGATACATTTATCTTGTTTAGCCTAGTTGTGGGCACAGCGAGTTTCGACTCTTAGATTTAAATGGACTCTACCTCGGTTATTCCATTCGTTCTTTTTCTGAACCTGATATTTTCTTCAGCTTACGACCGCTACATAAAGCTGTGGGACACTGAGACGGGCGCGTGCGTGAACCGCTTCACGTCGCGCAAGGTGCCCTACTGCGCCAAGTTCCACCCCGACGAGGACAAACAGCATCTCTTCGTCTGCGGGACCAGCGATAAGAAGATTATATGCGTGAGTACTATACCCCGTTCATGTATTTACTTTATATTTCAACTTCAACTTCCTCCTAGATGATTCTGCGTCTAGATTAACGCAATTCGGTATGTGAAAGATTATGAAGTTCTCCTTAATTGACAGGTGATTAATAATGGACAGTGAAGGAAGAATTAATGATATAGTTTGACCGAAACCGCTGTACCGCTGCTCCTTAGGAAAGTGCGGCGAGGTGGGGGGCGAGGAAAAAAGAGCAAGAGTACGCGTTGACGGCGGACTGATGGATCGGAGCGGCCGATATTTCCCCCCGTCTCGCCGCTCACATACCTCAGGCGCGGTACAGCGGTTTCGGTCAAACTATAGTATTTCATAGACACTGTTACTTTTGACAAATAGAGATGCATATCTGTCGACTCGAAAAATGTGGGGGGTATAAGGGGGACTCCAACATCTCGTCTCCCAAGCCAACCTAACCTGCACGTGGTACACCCTGCTAAATAACGAACTAGGCACAGCTGAAAATATCAAACCATCTTCGTAATTTCAGTGGGACACCCGTAGCGGCGAGGCGGTGCAAGAGTACGACCGGCACCTGGGCGCCGTCAACACCATCACCTTTGTGGACGACAACCGACGGTTCGTCACCACCTCCGACGACAAGAGTCTACGCGTCTGGGAGTGGTGAGTGTTCTACATACTATATATCTCTGGTGCAGTGGGACACCCGGGGCGAGGCGGTGCAAGAGTACGACGACCTGCGAAGGACTGCAGGCAGATGCTGGATGCGTCAAGTTGAAGACAGAGCGCTATGGCGCTCATTGGAGGAGGCCTATGTCCAGAAGACAATCATAGGCTGATGATGATGATGATAAAGTATATCAGTCATCTTGTACCCATAACACAAGCTCTGCTTAGCTTGGGACTAGATAATGATGTGTGGATTGTCCAGCATTATTAATTTATTTATTTACCTTCCCTTAGTACGGAATACTCTAACTAACGGTTAGAGCATTCACTAACTAACTGAGCTACGAACTCAAGTAACCGCCGAGTCGAAAATTTCTCAATTCAACTAATTACTTTTTGTTGTTGGTTCCCAGGGACATCCCAGTGGACATGAAGTACATAGCCGACCCTTCCATGCACTCTCTCCCAGCCGTCACAGCATCGCCCAACGGCAAGTGGCTCGCCTGCCAGTCTATGGACAACAAGGTATTATACATATTTCTATAGTGAAAATAGGCAAACATTTGTCCAGTAGTCGATCAAAAATGGCTAAAAATAAGTATAAGCAGCAGCAGCGTTTATAGTTATTCACATCACAGTATTAGTGTAGTACACAATTAACAAGAAAAAACAGAATCGAGGTGGATGAAAGATTCCATTCTGGCACAGGGACTCCCATTGCGCTCCAAGCATCTTCTCTGAACGATTTATTATGATACAAAGAACTTTTGCTATTCCATAGCAGTTTTTTTATTTACCATACAGTTGTATTTTACGGCAACTTTGGTTACCCATCGCTCAAAACGCAACAAACACAAAATACTATTGCGTCCGTCTCAAACGCCACTTCTGTGAGACACCTTTGATACGCGTTTACACCAGATGGAACGGCTCGCTCCATGTTCGTGCGTTCCAAAGAACACATTGGCGCGCGTTCCAAAATGGTATCCATTTCGCGCGGCTGCCCGCCAATGTTCGTCCTTTTGGAGCGCGAAGTCGATACGCGGCTCAATAAGTTATGCGACGTCACCAAAAACAGTTGAGGCAAACCACTTTTGTCTTTATATATTTTTTTAAGACCTTTTATGTTGGGTCAACTAATAAACTAATATCTCGCAGGTGATCGTGTTCAGCGCTCTCAACCGGTTTAAAATGAACCGCAAGAAGACGTTCCAGGGACATATGGTGGCCGGGTACGCTTGTGAAGTTGACTTCTCGCCTGATATGAGGTACGTACTGATACTTAACACATTACATAGGGGCCGTGTACGGTTTTCAAACCAGGGTCAGCAGTTTATGTTATGACGTGTCTATAAGGCGTTATTACAGACAGTCGCAAAACAACTGTCCTCAGGGCAACACGTCACGGCGTACACTCGCGACCATGAACTTTAACGTAACGTACGATTAAACCGTGCAACTTAACAAACTCGTTTAACTCTCAAACACCAACAACTTATAGGATAGTGGGGTACTACACTACACATCCTACATCTTTGTTGGTACTGTTGTTATTAGAGTTAAAAGAGTTTGTTTAAGTATTACGTCAGAAAAAATTTGGTCAGTTTGACCCCTCACCCCCTTGTCACCTAAAGTACGTAAGCAAAGCTTAGGTACGTAAACATTGATCCAAGGCCGGTGGTCGTACATGGTCACCTTCTCGAAACTGTTTCCGAGTACACTTACCTTGGGCAGATTCTGCAGTTTGGTAAAAACAGTTTCGAGAAGGAGGCCAAAAGGAGGATCCAGCTGGGCTGGGCAGCATTTGGGAAACTACGTCAAGTCTTCACGTCATCCATACCGCAATGCTTGAAAACGAAAGTTTTCAATCAGTGCGTCCTACCCGTTATGACCTACGGAGCTGAGAGGTGGACACTCACGATAGGGCTGGTCCACCAGTTCAAAGTCGCTCAGCGAGCTATGGAAAGAGCTATGCTCGGAGTTTCTCTGAAGGATAGGATTCGTAACGAATACATCCGACAGAGAACCAAGGTTATCGACATAGCTCAAAGAATTAGCAAGCTGAAGTGGCAGTGGGCCGGCCATATCTCGCGAAGAACCGACGGCCGATGGGGCAAACGTGTTCTTGAGTGGAGACCACGACTCGGTAAACGTAGTGTAGGACGCCCTCCGACCAGGTGGGATGACGACCTGCGAAAGACTGCAGGTAGATGCTGGATGCGGCAAGCTGAAGACAGGGCGCTATGGCGCTCTTTGGGGGAGGCCTATGTCCAGCAGTGGACTGCTATAGGCTGATGATGATGATGATGACGTAAACATTGGGACGTCAAATCTAGTCAATTCCGATGATACCGATCCGACCAAAAGACAGGTCGAAAGAGCTTGTGAAAGCCACAAGAACATGTAAACAATATTAATCACATTTTTACGAAAACTCGCTGATAGTTAAAGTGAAGACTTTTGAACATAAACTTATTTTTCTTTAATTCTCTTTTATTTACCAGTACAATAATCATACGGTCTTCATACGGTCAAACCTTATTCGTACCACCGGCAGGTCGTTCAGGGAATTTTGGCGACTATCGGTACTGTTAACCAACTTCTGTCAGGTGAACAGAATTGACCAAGCAATGGGTATGTTGAATTATTCTGATAACATTGTTAGGAAACGCATTCCTTAAAAGTAGATACAGCACGTGTTAACCTGATATGTTATAAACTCGTATCCGCCCATGACCTCGCCTCCTTTGTATGACAAAACGTAGATACGTTTTGTCTTATAACAGAAATCGTCTGAGGGCGCGTCCACACAGGGGATCCGTTTATACTGGAACGTTTTTACGGAATATTCGTTACTAGAAATCGTTTACTGGAACCGGAATATTGTCAGGTGTGTGAACTCGCGCTTACAATTTACATACGCCGCCATACCGGTAAAAAACGGATTCTATAAAACGGAAGCTAGTGAATGAGCCCTAAATCACTCAGGGGAGATGTAAGCTTAGTAAAATATTTTTTCCAAGGGCATTGCAAAGAAACTTCAATAAAATAACTTGATTTTTTTGAAAAAACTCTTCTTCGTTTTAAACAGTTTTGCACAAATAATAATCTAAAAATTATTTTAACCAGGATTTTTACCTTGATTTTAATTTTAAAATCATAGTAAAATATAAATTGTTTTGATGCTAATTATCGTGCTTCTGGGCGGCATAGAAAGAAACTATCTTAGGTTCATGGAAGGTTGTAATAAATAATAACTACTATATGATAAGAGAATACTAGTTTGTTCTAGTATACATCATTATATTTTAGTATATCACTATGTGGCCGTCGCCGCGCTTGGAATCAGCTCCACAGAACTATATTTCGATATAGTACTTTTAGATTTTACAGAACTATATCGAGAAATAGTTCTGTGATTATGAGTGACCCTATTGTAGAATAGTTTGGTGGATTAATCATTCCGATAAATGCCTTTTTTGAACGATCAACATTATGGCTCCACGTTAGCCATCTCGTGGAATGAAATGTGGTAGGTTTTCAAAATTGTTGTTTATTTCGCCTCGCTCAGCCGTCCTACAGACTAGACGGATTGATTCTACAATCCGACGGAGATGATATCATTGAATTGTGTTAGTACATAGTGTACTATCTTATCAAATAAAATCACATTTATTTCAGACATAGTGCAAAGTACACAGTCCATATAACGAGACATTTTAAAACGTACATTAGTCGATCGTTTCAATTTTAAATACTAGTTCTAATTTGATACTATTATTGGATTGTAACTGTCTTTAGTAAACCGATCTAAAACTGACATAATTTGTCTATACGGCATCTTGTCAGACTAAGAACTGACAAAAAAGTTATCGGTAGCTTGTCTATAATCATGTCCACACAGGGGGGTGTAAGGGGACTCCAACATCTCGTCACTTCTTCCACTGGTGGACAAAAAATTTAAATGAACATCAAAATTATGTTATTATAATAATAATGAATAGTATAAAATATGACCTGTCTAAGTGCTTATTTGTAAGCCTAAAGAAATAAACTTTCATTTCATTCCGTCTCCCAAGCCAACCTAACCTGCACGTGGTACACCCTGCTAGATAACGAACTAGGCTCTGGGGAAAATTTTAAAGCCATCTTCATAAATTGATAACTCATAAATTTTACAATTATTTTTCATTACTTGACACTGGCAGAAAAGTGTCCAACCAACCAGACATAGTTGCCATTAGTAAAGAATCATCATCATCATGTCAACACGTCTGGATTTTGAATGAATGAATTCATGAATACTTTTTTGTGCATCCTAAAAAAACGTAACAAAGTGCAAAAGGCGGCCTTATCGCTGAGAGCAGTTTGCCTAAAAAACTGGTCTTTGTTGTAATTCAGCCCGATCCATTCGTAGTTTGGACAGGCTGAAGCTGAAGACAGGGCGCTATGGCGCTCATTGGGGGAGGCCTATGTCCAGCAGTGGACTGCTATAGGCTGATGATGATGATGATTCGTAGTTTTGGCGTTTACTTTGGTCAAAAATCTTTACAGCGGGTAAACTCACAAACTTTCGCCTTTATATTAATACTATATACTGTATTAGCTGCGCCCCGCGGTTTCACCCGCGTGGTGATAGACATTTCGGATAATATACAATATATCTTTATAAATTGTAGCCTATGTGTTATTCTGATGTATAAGCTATATTATTGTAAAGTTTCATTAAAATCCATTTTTTAACAAAAATCCAGCCATCCATACTTACAAAATTTCGCGTTTATAATATTAGTACGATATATAGGTACATAATGTCAATAGGTAGCCTTATGTACTGCATACATTGGCCGATTAGGTATGGTATATTGCAATATCACAATAACATCATTGTTGCAACTGCAATTAATCTGTTGTATTTAAACATACATAGAAACAACATCAGAACACACTTTGGAACGTCATGAAAACTGTTCCTTGAAGTCTGCTTGTAAATGGAAATAAAAATAATGTATGTTTGTTTGTGCAGGCATCTACAATCTACATAGGTACATTATTTTTAAGTATTTGTATTTATTTATAAGTTCAGCTTTTTGACCGGGTCAACCAATTCAATAGTGCTTAATAATATTTTCATCATTATCATAAAAAATACTTGACACGTTAATTTCATTTACTTCACACGTTAATTTCATTTACTTCACACGTTAATTTCATTTACTTCACACGTTAATGCAATTAAAAATAACTTATAATTGACATAATAATTTGCTGCTTTCTTTATTTTTTGTGTGACGTCTCGGGCAGATTCTGCAGTTGGGTAAAAACAGTTTCGAGAAGGAGGCCAAAAGAAGGATCCAGCTAGGCTGGGCAGCGTTTGGGAAACTACGTCAAGTCTTCTCGTCATCCATACTGCAATGCTTGAAAACGAAAGTTTTCAACCAGTGCACAGCTGAGACGTGGACACTCACGATAGGGCTGGTCCACCAGTTCAAGGGCGCTCAGCGAGCTATGGAAAGAGCTATGCTCGGAGTTTCTCTGAAGGATGGATTCGTAACGAATACATCCGACAGAGAACCAAAGTTATCGACATAGCTCTAAGAATTAGCAAGCTGAAGTGGCAGTGGACCGGCTACGATAAAACCGCATCAAAATCTGTTGCGTAGTTTTAACGATCTAAGCATATGCTTCTTTGGATTATACTATGTAGTGATACATACAATTGCTAGGGCTCTAAATAATGCTATGTGAAATATCGAGCATTAAAAAAAAGGAAATACCTAGTTATGACATTTTTTGAATGTTTATAATTCAATTTCCTTCTATATTTATTTAAACTGTAGTTTGTTTCCCGGAAACAGCGGAACCTATTAGTTTACAAATCATGTCAAACAACAAAAATGTCGTGTTAGTTATAAAATTTGTTTGTTTTGAAAATAACTAGTGAATTCGAGTTATTGAATTTTGTCTAAAGAAAATAAAGCAAAAACAGTTTTTAAGTTTTGCGGGATAAATACAAATTACTCGGGAATGAAATTTTTATGGAACCTCCTCGGGAAAACATATTCTCTGTACAATAGCGAAAGAACTTCAAAATCGGTCCATGTGGATGTGTGTCAAATAGGAGTGGGAGATGTCTTTAGTCATTTATTGGGATTCGGACATTATTTTGTATGGGGTTGAAATAAATATAATAAAATATTAAAAATTAAGATCTGGCGTCTTCACGATCGTGTTCTTGGTGATAGGCAGAACCTACAGTTAACGCAGTGTCAATGAATCACACTAATATTAAAATGTTTGGATGTTCAGATGTATGGGTGTTTGTTACCTCTTTACGCCAAAACTACTGAACGGATGAAATTCGTATTTAGGTAGTTCTGGGCCTGAAATAAAACACAGGCTACTTTTTTATCCTATAAATCATCTTGTGTTATTATATATCTTATCTTGTGTTATTTTTATCCCAACGGAACTGTCCACATCATCAACTGTTGGGATAAAAATGACCTTAAAACGTTTCACAGAGAAACAACTCGTGCGAAGCCGCGGGCAGAAACTAGTTATAAATAAACCTTTAAAACTGGCCACCACACAGTTATTGGTATTAGAATAAAATCTATTATAGAATAGACGTACAGGTTTCTTAATGACCCAAGATCATGGAAATGAGAAACACAACAACTACGCTAGTTATTTCCTGTCAATGAAGTCCACTATATATAAATATAAAATGCTGGGACAATTTCACGTCATAACTATAATTAAATGGAATCATTCATTTATAGAGTTTTATGGAGTACTTATAAAGTCGTTAAAAATTGAGTTTTGAGTAAAGGGAATCTCTCCGTACCTTTAATTGGTTCATGTTGTGAAATATGGCAAACGTGTTCCTGAGTGGAGACCAGGAATCGGTAAACGTAGTGTAGGACGCCCTCCGGCCAGATGGGATGGCGACCTGCGAAAGACTGCAGGTAGATGCTGGATGCGTCAAGCTGAAGACAGGGCGCTATGGCGCTCATTGGGGGAGGCCTATGTCCAGCAGTAGACTGCTATAGGCTGATGATGATGTGAAATATGAGACAATAGGTAAACATTTTGGATTAAATTAACAATTTCCAAAGCTCGCTCTTTCATTATCTCCATTCGTCCAGTTTAGTACAGTTTCTTGTGTTCATTTAATGCTAGAATGGACAATATTATTATGTTAGTAATTTAACATCTATTGGTAAATAATATTGCTTAACTCATAGAGACTACGAAATTGCACCAAACACTGTTGATGCACAATAGGTACGACAGTTGTTATGACTCGGTAAGCCAAGACATTTTCTAATTGTCGGATATTTCATTTAATATTTTGCCTACAACTCCGTGAGCGTCGTCAATATTGACTTTGGCTTAACCTCTACTTGGATAATACGAATTTGCCTTCAAGCCAACTGTATATAATTACTGTAGAGGCTATATTCGCATGCTCATGTATTTTAGACTTTCACTGACCTCGTATCCCAATGTTTTGCTCAAATGTTACGTGTTGGCTTTGAGCTAAGCGAATGTAGGCTTTAGTCAATGACCTGTAACACTTTAACCTAGCCTTTATTCGGATATGATCATAAGCCTAAAAATAATAATATCAAAAAATCTATTATACAATAAAATCTATATACCTATAATAGTAGGCTGTTTTTTAATACCTCTGAAATTATTCATTTTGTAAGGTTTAGGTAGGTAGTATGCGAAAATAAAGATTATGTTTTTTAGTGTTTTTTTTTCGTATCTCTGCATCATCGTAAATCGGTATATTTTCTATAAAATTAAATACAATTCTAGTCTAATATTTTAGCAAATTTAGTCTCATTTAAAAAGTCCTGAGTAAGTAAGGTACTATCAAAACTAGTCCATTAAGGTTATTAAAAATATTCAGAGACATGTTCTAGTATCGTTCTTCGCGAGCGGAATCACGGGCGGAAGCTACAACTCGGTCACAATATCTGTGCACCTTGAGCCAAACATTTTGTATGGCTCAAGGTGCACAGATATTGTGACCGAGTTGTAGTTGTAAATAATTAAAATATATTAAGTAAAGAAACCTGTTATAAATACTAACAATTAATGCATGCATACGCTAAGTTCAAGTTACTTGGCCTCGCTGTATGTTGTTTATTTGCTATTCCACCAGTCGAACCACCTGTGACAACACCGTCTTTGATTATATTACAATTATCTATCTTTATTAACAAAGAAAGTTGCAACAATCAAATAATAGAAACATAATTTGTTTTTGAAACAATTGAGCGCACTGCAGAATGTTGTGAACATTCTACAGGTAGCTCAACTGATCCAGATCCAATACAGTAGGAAGCATCCCAAAGACGCTGCTGGCTGCATTACCCCGGCTGTATGGCAATGCTGATGTGCTGTGCCAGATATTCACCAGCTCTCGGGTCTCGCGTCGCTTCGACCAGATGCTCAGATATTTTTTTTTAAACCTGGAAAGCCTCGGTAACCAATGGACCTCTGTGGCACAGCGGGCGGAGGTCCGCCTGCGACGCACGAGTTGCCAAGCTCGATTCCCGCCTCGAGGCAAATGTTTTTACGATCTGCAGATATTTGTTGCGGGTGTTCTGGTCGTTTTATATACAAAGTAAAAAAAAAAACGATCTATGTAATGTATTGTATTATGGCTATCATAATCAGCTATATCAGTTATCTAGTATACCTATAACACAAGCTCGATGTATGTTTGTTACTTTTCACGGCAAAACCACTGAACGAAACAGGCTGAAATTTGCACTGATGATGCAGCTCTAGGTCTGGAATCAAACATAGGCAACTTTTTTATCTAATAAAACAGTTCCTATGGGTTAGATTTAACGCAACGCGTGTAAAGCCAGAAACTTGGTATAAATAAATAAATCAGTGATTTCTTTTAAAAATTTACGCGGGTGAAACCACGGTGCACAGCTAAGTGCTAGATGCTGATCATCTTTCTACACAATAATAAATAACAGTATTAGTGCACACACTAAACATGTTAAAATAAGTCGCACAAAAGTAAATTTAAAACCCTGGATAACGGCAGGCCTTATCAGATGCATGAAACACCGGGATAAACTTCATCAGGACTGCAGGGCCTCACCCAAAGATATGGTTTGCCGAAATATTTATACTAGGTACAGAAACTTCTGTAATAACCTCCTACGGAAACTAAAAGCGGATTATAACAGTCGACTTATCACCGACAACAAAGACAACCCAAAGAAGCTTTGGAAATCAATTAAGAACATTTGTCAGCCATCAACACGCAGTAATGACGCTGAAGAGCTGCTTAAATGTAATAATGACACAAAGGCGTCACTACATAATGTCAATAGCCACTTTGTCGCAGTTGGAAGTAACTACGCTGAATCCATCTTGTCTAGACTTCAGGAGACAGAAGAATCTCTAACGGACTCATATAGACCACGCTCGGCGAACCCTCATTCATTGTTTATGCACCCAACTGACCCATCTGAAGTAGCTTCAACAATATTGAAACTTAACCAAGAAAGCGCTCCTGGCTTAGATAAGATAACCGTCCCACTATTAAGAAGGTCTCTGGCTGCAATAGCTGCCCCTTTAGCACATATCTTTAACCTAAGTTTGGAGAGTGGTATATTCCCCGACATCTGGAAGACTGCGGCTATATCTCCCATTTACAAATGCGGTTTGAAAAGTTCCCCCGACAACTATAGACCGATAGCCCTTCTAAGTATACTATCAAAGATCCTGGAGAAAATCGTAAGCAGTCGACTGGTGCCATTCTTAGAGTCACAGAATCTCATATCCGAAAGGCAATTTGGCTTCAGAAGAGGTAAATCGACTGAAGATGCGGTGACACTCTTAACTAACTTAGTGTCTCTTCACGTAGATAGCGGTAGGTGCTGTTTGGGTGTCTTTATCGACCTGGCTAAGGCATTCGACACCGTGTCAATCAGTTTGCTTCTAAAGAAACTAGAATCAGCAGGAATACGTGGTGTCGCGCACAACTGGTTTAAGAGCTACTTGTCAAACCGTAAACAATGTGTAAAAATATCAAATCAACTAAGCTCAGAGCTGCCAATTAGCCATGGTGTACCCCAAGGCAGCGTCTTAGGAACTACCCTTTTCAACCTGTATATAAACGATATTCTACAGCTAAAACTAAATAACGCAGAACTAGTTGCATATGCGGACGATACGGCTATTTTGTTTCATGGTGACAACTGGGAGAACGCTTACTCAACCGCGGAAGAAGGTATGCTGGCAACAGTGACGGCTTTCAATAAGAACCTTCTCACAATTAATGTCAAAAAAACGAAATATATAGCTTTTTCAAAAACGTTAGTGTCCAATCCACCTACCTCCTTAACCATCTGTGTCCCCAATTTCCCCACTGGTGCGAGTGCAGACGGTAACAACCCTATTAATGTGATTGACCGCACCACTAATATAAGATATTTGGGCGTTACTCTCGATGAGAATCTTACGTATAAATCGCACATCTCAAAAATGGCTAGCCGAGTTAGAAAACTAATTTTTGTCATGAAAAGACTACGAGACTGCACCCCTAGAGATATCCTGAAAACTGTGTACGTATCTCTGTGTCAGTCGATTATACAGTACTGTATTTCAGTGTGGGGCAGTGCAGGTAAAACGTTCTTCATGAAATTAGAGAGAGCCCAAAGGGCCCTTATAAAAGTTACTTTAAGAAAGCCCTTCCGCTACCCAACAGACGACCTATATAGAGAGTTTAAAGTCCTTCGGGTAAGACAGCTCTTCGTCTTAAGTGCAGCTATTAAGACGCACAGAAGCATCAAAGCTCTCCCAAACTACGTCGAAATTATTTCGAAACGAGTTTACAGAATACCTATACCACAGATGTGCTCACTCATGGCAAGACGTAGCCCGGCTTTCTCCCTGATTAATACTTATAACAAACTATGCAAACTTTGCGACTTAAAAGATACATCCTTATTCTTGTGTAAATCATTAATTAAAAACAAACTCTTAGAACTAACCTATTCTGAAACAGAAAACCTCATCTGACTTTATTTGTACTCACAGACCTACCTCACATACACACACACACACACACACCCTATCTCTCGCACACACACACACACACATACCCTCACACACACATATTCAGTACACAAACAACTATTCTAGGTACACAACACACTAGACACTCAGCACACAATATCTCATTCCGAACTAGCTAGAACTTATTCTCATTCCATTTCAAATACTATTTGTTAAAGAAATATTATTATGTATTTGTTAAAGAAATTATTGCATGTTAGTTGTATTCTTTTTTGTAAATTTAAAACATATTGTATCTGCACATCCTCTTAAATCCTACCTGTCAAATGCACTCACGGACCTCAAGATACAAGCATTCTTGCTTAGTTTGAGTTCCACTGCCACTGTATTTTAAATGATTTCGCATGTGTTTTTTGGTAAATAAATATTTTATTATTTTTTATTATTTATAGATAGTAGATAGGCTAGAATAGAGCCAATGAGGAATCTCTACATAATAAGTGTTTTTTTTTAAATACAGTTTCTGAATTTTTCCGTCATTTATACAACTGGAATGTTCCAAATTCAACAGGTTTTAAATTTTTATGAAATGACGCAAAAAGCAACGTGACTGAATCATGCTTTATCAATGCATTAATAATTAATTATTTATACTACAATAAGAAAATCAAATTAAAGCATTTCTACCTGTGCTGTGACTGGATTGATTATTGTTTGTTCAAAAAACAGAATAACATCATTTGATTCATATGATTAATTGTCCATTTAAAATTCCTTTTAGAAGAAAGGGTGGTTATTGATAACGTAGGTAATGTGTTTACTGCGAAGGACTGTAGGCAGATGATGGATGCGTCAAGCTGAAGACAGGGCGCTATATCTATGGCGCTCATTGGGGGAGGCCTATGTCCAGCTGTATATTGGACGATGTACGATGTATAATGATGTGTATGAATGATGTATGATGTGATGAATGTGTTTACTACCTACTTTGGTATAAATTATATGGATCACTTGAGCTACCTGTAGATTGTTTGCAATAGTCTGCAGTTAGCTCAATTGTTTTAAATAATACTAGTTCTAATTTGTTTCTTATATTTGATTCTAGCTGTCTTTGTTAATAAAGAGTTTTTCCCACTTTCGACGTCAGTAGTAAAATATCTAAGTACTTAAATACAATATTTTTTCCTTAAACTATTTCGCTACAATACCAACTTGTCATACATATGTATTTTCCGTGGGGAGTGACGTTATTACCTGTTAAATTTACAAATCGGTTTCTTGCCCCTTGTCCTTTCTAAGAATTCTTGGTTTGGAGGGTATTTATTTTTCCAAAGTGTGGGCCGTTTTTTTACGCTATTGTAGAAATAGAAATAGACGATTTTAAAATTAATCTTTACCATTGCTGAGCAAAACTATTTGTTCCATTTTTTAACCGACTTTGAATAAAAGAGGAAGCTCTATGTTCGGCTGTGTGTATGATTTAAAGTATCTCTTCTTCCTCAATTATGGAGCGATTTAAAACCCAGTGTAAAATTTTGGGATTCGAAGTCTATTTCAATATTTTTTTTTGTTTCCCTCTAGAAACAAAGGTGTTATTTTAAACGTAGGTATTACTTAAACATGACGTTATCAGGGTGGTTAAAACCAGTTACAACCTACCAAAAATAAAAGCTATCTACACTTTTGACTGGGTATCTATAATAAAAGTAAAAAAAGTGGTGAACACTCGACTGTCACGAACAGATACCAAAGTAATCTCTATTTGCTTGTTAAATCGAGTTTTTTTCAGCATTTTTACACGAAACCTCGATTACCATTTAACTGTTAATTTCACGAGGATGAGGGTATTTATCTCACACTAACGAAACTATACTGAGGTTTTGTGCTCCGAGATCGCACGACAAGTCCCTGATATTGAAGTTGCTTATTCAAGCATTTAATTGGTATGCAACTAGGTGTAAAACTACTGAGTTTTACAACAAAGCTTTGTTTACCAATTGTTTCTACACTTGAATACCTAAAAGCTGACCCCGTTTACTGAAGCGTCCCTCATATTTGATAGTTTCATAATTTCTATTTAATGTTTATCAACACATCCCGTCATTGTCGTAAGAGGCGGCTAGAGGAAAAGGCTTCTTTTTTCATATTATTAACACCTCAACTGCGATCTCCAATTATTATTCTCCTAACGTGGTGATTATGGCAAAACCTAATGTATGGGGCATGCATATTGTGGACGTACGACGTGCATCCCCCATACATTGGTTTTGTTTTAGTAACCCATGGAGTTATTAAAAAAAATTTTTTTTTGTATAAACATGTTTATAACCGGTTAGGTTTCGGCTGTTAAATCCAGGTTCGGTCGGACACTATTAGTGAGTAATGCTGTAATTCCCACGCTGGCTATGCGCTGGGAATCGCAGTTCAGTGGTGGATCTGTTCTAGAGACGGCGCTGCTGCCCGCCTCCGGTGGATAAAGTCAAAGTCAATAGCATTTATTTCTTTAGGCCTACAAAATAAGCACTTAGATAAGTCATACCCCTATCCCTTAGTCGCCTACCTGCGGGAAGAGTTTCTCTTTCCTTATTTCGTTTGCTTAAATCGATAAACAAATATGAGGGGCAATGTTTATCTCTACTCTATCTATGGCATGTATCAGGTATATCTCGAGTACCTCTATCGATTCGATACAATTTATCTCGCAGATGATAATCGCCTCTCGGTCTCCGCGTAAGGTCTCTGTCCCGTGACCGATGTGCCATTTTTGTGTCACCTTGAGTCTACCTTGTAGGTAGACTCAAACTTTATTGTGCGCTTTTCAAAATCATACTACTTCTTAGCTGAGGTGAACGTGTTTTTGAGTGGAGATCGTGACTCGTTAACGTAGGTACTGCAGGACCGCCTCTGGTTATGTAGGGTTACGACCTGCGAAAGACTTCTGTTAGATACTGGATGCTGCAAGCCGAAGATTTTCATTTCAAACACATTCAAACTTTCGTCTACATACTTACATACATTACTAGTTTCTGCCTGCGGCATCACGCGTTGTGTCAATGGAACCGTTTAAAGGTTATTTCTATCCATGGGAACTGTTTGATGGGTTAAAAAACCTCGCCTATATTTGGTTGTTATTCAGAGCTACAATTTACACTATAATACTAGTTATAGTATCACGGAGTAGAACGGATCAAGCTGAAATTTTGCGTAGTTATGTTAATATGTATATTACGCAAAATTTCAGCTTGATCCGTTCAGTAATTTGGCGTGAAGAATTAACAAATATCCATCCATCCATCTAAACATCCAAACTTTCGCTTTAATAATACGAGTTAATAATATATGCAGTTGGTTTAAAAAATAGATTGTCATGTAAAACTCGACCTATTTTCTAAGTAGCAAAAATATTTGTCCGATAACATTATTTATTTATTATTGCACTGTCTGTCTGTTGTGAGCATGTTCATGATGACGGTGTAACAATACAGCATTGTCATCATGATGAGTACATAATACGTTTATACTCGTACATTATAAAGTAGGTAGGTTAGGTACCTCCTTAGTTACCGTTTACATATTTGCTTTGGTCGCAATTAACGGGTTTTAATATAAATAAAAATAAATAATTAATACTGGACAATCCACACAGCGCCATCTAGCCCTAAGCTATGTGTTATGGGTACTAGCTGATAAGACAGTATAAAACAACCAGAACGACATTTGCAGATCGAAAAGAATTGTCCAGAGGCGGGGATCGAACTCGTAACCTCATGCGTACTTTCCCCGTCATCAAAGTATTATCACGGATTTTAATTCCTTTTTCTAAAATAAAAGTCAGCATAAAATTTTACGCTGTCTGCCAGTAAAGCTCCCGTTAAAATCAGTCCCGTGATAAAATGATTCCCGAAGGATTAGTATTTGTCCCGAAAAACGTAAAAAATCTGTGTAAATACTAAGGAATTTAACTCTGTTTTTAGTTTTTTCAAGCCTATAAAAAGTGTGTAACAAAAATGTAGGTAGCAACTTCAGTATACAAGTTCAGTCAACTTAGTAGGTACATGTCTTTGGCTGCATTACCTAGAAGATAGATAGATACCTTTTTGTAGAGCACCGTTTTTTGGTTCAGGCACATTTAAGGCATTCATCGGTAGCCTATTCGTGTTCTCGCCGTTAATTACGTAGCTTTGGACTTTTTCGTTGTTTAATTTATTTTCCGGATTCCCGGTTCCGACAGGCAATTATTCAAAAACTCTTTGAAAGCAGTTTAAATTTTTTTGAAAATTAAAATGAACTCTTCTTTCAGTAAAATGTTCTATCTACAATATTAAAGGTACTTTCCCTCCACGTGGCATGGCTGTGGGACGCACTGTATATTCTATTCTATCATTAAAAAACAACCTTCGTGGCACTTGACGATAACTTAAAAATTTCACTATCTACCCCTGTCAGTAGGTACCAAAGTTTTTTTACTATTTTTTGCAGATATTTATTCTAAAATTAAATTATCAAAGTAGCGACTGACTACTGACTATATACTACTGGCTATCTTAATTTTTTACCGAAGAAATTAATAAGGTCACGTCACGTTAGTCTACAAAAAACTGTTTTCGCTTTTCCCTTTTTTGTCAAGCTTATCGGTTTTTTTTGTATTGTCGTGATGATCACGCAAAAGGTCACAAACCTGTCGGCGATATTGCCATCAGTTTTTGTTAATTATCTTCTAAATTTCTTTAACACTTTGATTGCTGAAATCACACGGTATGTGTTTTCTACAAGTGACTAATATGCGTAAATCCACACTAGCGCACTAAAATACAGACTCAGCACAGCCGTAATATTTTTCAAACGAAACGCATGTGTGGCGCAACACAACCGCTGTGTAGCACGAATTTTTTAGGTCAAAAAAAAGATCGCAGTCGTCGAAAAAAAATCGCAGTCATAGTGTTAAATAAAAAAGTTTTTAAAGTGCTCAATCACAAGCTAACAGTGAATTAGGTGTTGATTTCGTAGAAAGCTAGGTAGATTTAAATCTGGCACTTGAATACCTATATAAATTGTGTGTTGAATAAAAGCCTGAAAGCCAGAATTTTAGAAGACTGCAATAACTACCAAATGTAATGCACTTTATTGTGCTTTGGATATTTTATTGTTTTGTATTTTGCATCAATTTAATCTGCGATACCTACCAGCATAAAAAAATAAACATGTATATTTTTGAATAATAATGCACTTAATAGCCTGAAATATAAGTAACATTGCTATTGCAGCATTGCAGCTGTCTCCGTTTCAGATTAAGGTGTCATTGCAACCATGAGATATAGGGTCCGTAATCGAGGTTAGGGACAAGGGGAATTATCACAGAAATAGAACGGACTGGTTCAGACTCAGGATCGGATACAGTTTGATATAACACATTCAGTGGCGTGGGTGATATAACACATTTAGTGGCGTAACTATACCGTTCAAGGCCTAGGAAAAGGAAAATTCATCGGATGAACTGAACCAACAATATATGAACATATTTTTTTATTTTATAACGGGCCCCCAGCCGGAATGGTATTCCGGTCAGAGGAGAATCCCAATTCCCAACATAAACATATTACACATTTAGTAAAAAAAATAGTTTTTTCTGTAATTTATTTTTAAAAAAGTTATATTAAAAACGTAACTATTTTTTTCTTCCGACTTGCTTCCGTGGCATTTTGCCGACTTGCCACCCTGTAGTTACGCCACTGAACACATTGATAAGTCTGCTTATGTAAAAGCATGTGTATGAAACGGAAACGTATTTGAAAAACCAAGTGAAGCCAAGCAAATATTGAGAATTGTCTTAAATACCCGGAAAATTATTAAACCAAAGCGGAAAATATTAGATCTGTAACTTCAGTAAAATCAGGTTTTTAATGCACAAAATTACTTCCTGTATTTTTAGGTCCACTTACATTAATAAAAAGTATAAATACGTAAGAGCGGATCCTTGTTTGTTACCTCTTCAAGTCAAAACTATCAGTAGTTTTAGCATTTTCATAAGGTCTGAAATTTTGCATATATATAGTTAGATGAATAATGGGTCTTTGACAGACTAATTACCTAGGCCCTAAGCAATATTTGCCTGTGTGACCAAATGGGTACCAGATAACTGGTATACTACTTCTAAATCAGCATAGCAGACCGGCAGTCGTACAACCCCTGCTGAACAAACCTCCTCCTCACCATCGCCATAATCATTACTTATCATATCAACCCATACACGTCCACTGCTGGACATAGGCCTCCTCTAATGAACGCCATTGCGCCCTGTCTTCCCAACCACCGTCATTGTGCTATGCCACTTGAATGAGGGCAATCCCCACTCAGTATTATGAGGTCATGAGGAACTCGTGTAACCTAGCACCTAGCAGGTGGTATTGTTTTCGTAAGAAACCTATGAAGTGTCTGAATTTTAGAAACACGCTCGCCGCTGTCTATTTTCAAGCAATATAGACTTCTAAGCAAAATTCAGTGGTATATTTGATTGTTCCGTTTGTTAATAGTATAAAAAATAATATTTTCTCTTCTCTTGCTCTAAAATCGTGTAATTAAAGCGTGGGTTTAAAACTGGAATCTACTCCCTTGCGATTAAATATGTTTTTTCTTTTTAATTTTTGTCTGAAATCATCAGTCAGTCAGTCACAAGACATTGACTAAATCGATGCAACCGTTCTCAAATTATGTGCTTACTTAGAAACAGAAGGTATTATTTTTTAATACTTTTTACATTACGGCAAACTTAAAAGTAAGGGGTTAGCTTTAATTAAGTAGTAAAATAATTGTTTCATAATTTACTAGCGGCCCGTCCCGGCTTCGCCCGGACGGCCTTATCTTTGCAGGAGAAGAAGAAGATCTATGCACGAAAAATTAGTCATTTTTCGAAATCAGTAGATCCTACAACCTCACACTAACTTTACCGCTTGATAATATTAGTATAGCCCGTAGGTTCTGTTCCACTACTGGGCAAAGTCCTCCCTTCCCTCCTCCCACACATGTCTGTTTTGCGCCACTTAGGTCCAGTATTCGTTTATTTGAAAAATGTTTATACGGTAGTGACCTCCTTAGTTGCGGAAGCCAGAAGTTTCCATTTGTTAGGCCATTGTGACGACGTTATCATATCATTACCATTAGATTAGCGTAAAAATACCAATAATTAACTCTATTTTAGTCGTAATAGGACTTCATATAGTTAAATGTATTGAAGACTTGCTAAAAACCTAACGTTTGAAAGAATACCTAATAATGACTCTACATTTTTTTTAAATAACTTTAATAACTACTTAAGTAAATATTTTCTTGATTTATTACTTTGAGAACGCTGATTGACTTCCAACATGAAATTTATTTAAGGTGTATGCAAATTCTGCGTTCCACTTGAAATAGCTTACCTTTGAAAGTGTTCCGAAAAATGATTTATAAATTGACCATAGACAGTGTTGATGATATTTCTTATTGAGTTTAAATTGAATCGAACCGAATAATATTTTCATTCAAATCAGCCGATCAAAGCCACCGTATACAGTTTGAATGTTATTAAAATAAGCAGCAGCTGCCTCTGAAACAATTTGAGCCTTAGCTGTATAAATATAGAGTTAGCAATCGTCTCTCGGATGTGTTTGTTTTGCAACCGACGACCTCCAGTGTTTGGGCTATGACATTTTATTTTCGGCGGTACGTTTCCCTTGGCATTGACGAGCTAGGGGCAAAGGGCTTGCTAAAATGACACTTCTACGAATTATAACTACTACTACTACGTAAACGTGAAAGTTTGTATGTGCGGATGTTTGTTACTCCTTCACGCAAAAACGACTGAACGGATCGGGCTGAAATTTTGCATTCAGGTCTAGGACCAGAATAAAACATATTTTTATCCCACAAATCAGTTCCCATGAGATAGAAACCTTATAACATTTCTATAGAAACAACGCGTGCGAAGCCGCGGGCCGAAACTAGTACCTACTTCATAATTTTGTGCCAATTAACTAATTCGCGATGATTATTGAAATTATCGAAAAAATCATGACAACTGGGAGTTTGGCTGGCGACGCGGCCCGCTAAAACTAACATAGTACTAAAAAAATATGGTATGACGAGATTGTTTTCCACAACAAAAAAATACTTAGAAATCTGGCTAGATTATAGGTATCGTCCGGAAAAAAATAGGCTAGTTTCGGACCAAACCGGATAAAACCTGAGCGAAGACTCAGGAAAATGATTTTTAAAATATTTATTCGACTGATTAAGTGGTCAGTGGTCTTTAGAAGTTACCCTCTCAAGTTTACCTTCAAATACTGCATTTACCTTTAGAGGTAATAAAGGGATTTTCAAAAACCTGATAAGATGTCTCTGGTATCTACTTAAAGGACATTGTCTTACATTATACAACTTCTTGATAATTTGCAGCGCTTTGCCTAAGCCAGGTTGCAATTCGATCAGATCAATGCCCTGACAATTTACGATACCTTTTTACAATAAAGGTTACCTACCTAAGTCAAGCAGTTTCCTTCAGTGTATTTTAACACCTTCACTGCTGTCACCAAACCGCCTGAAAACTTGGTTATTATGGCAAAATCGCGCTTGGGGGACGCAATTTCTGTATGTAGTGGACTGTGGATATATTTTTGCGAATGAGGAAGCGGTTAGGTAATCTAATAAATAAATAATGCTGGACAATCCACACAGCATCATCTAGCCCCAAACTAAGCAGCGCTTGTGTTATGGGTACTAGATGACATACTTCACTACTACTTTACTTAAAATGATGATACTTAATACGATACATTAGATAACGACCAGAGCACCCGGAACAAATATCTGCAGATCGTACACACAATTGTCCCGAGGCGGGAATCGAACCCGCAACCTCCTGCGTCGCAGGCGGACCTTTGCCCACCGCGCCACAGAGGTCGTCAAATCTATCAGGATTTTTGCTACTAATTACGTAGTATGCCCGCTGTTATATTGTAACAGGTTTTCTTACTTTAGTATAGTAGCACATGTGTAGCGCGTGACCATTACATAATTAGAGCTACGGTTTCTATTAGTGGCGCAGTAGTTTTGGCGACAATACACAACAATAATAGCAATATCTAGGTGCAGGTAGGGCATGACAACGTTATCCAACTCTTATCTCATATATTGCCGCCATATGTTCTTAATGTTATATAAATAGGAATCAACGTAAAAGGGCTTCTTTGTCCCATTTAGTTTTTTCTCAGAAGGTCAAGCGCGAGTTTGGTTTTCTAGGGTAGAATAGAGAATCCTACTAATATTATGAACGCGAAAGTTTGTAAGTATAGATGGATGTTTGTTACTCTTTTACGCAAAAACTACTGAATGGATTTTAATGAAACTTCACAATAATATAGCTTACATATCAGAATAACACAGGCTACAATTCAAATAGATATATAGTATATTATCCAAAATATCTATCACCACGAGGGTTAAACCCGCGGGGCGCAGCTAGTAGACAATAATGACGTCGTATCGTAATACATTGCGTACATCAAGCGGGTTCGTGGCTTAGGCCCCCAGTCACAGTCCCCAGTGGTCGACGCACCTGTGGTTGACGCCCCCGATTCTATTAATTGTATTATTATTATGTTTTGCACTTAGTAAGCAGCGAAAATATGAATACACTCCCAATCCTTTAATTTGACTACCTGACTAGTAAGTGTATAGTTATTGTGATAATAAATATACTGCATTCTGACAAGTACGATATTGGGGTTCTTAATTTTAAAAGTTTCGAGTATAATAAAAATGAGAACTTGTGAATGTATACCTACATATCTGACCAGTTGACTGTACATTCGATATAGTTCTGACCGTGCATTATTGAAGGAATGAATTACAAATGGTTCACGCATTCGATGACAACGAAGTTAATTATCTACTTAATTAGCACGTAAGCCACTTAGATGGATTACCTATAGAATTACAAATGTTGAAGAAATTAATGCTATGCTCTCGTACAATCTCTACGTGCCCACTCAAGGGTTGTCAGGAAGAGCTCGCTCTTCAAGAAAAGGCCGCCCTTCTTCGTCTTTGCTGTGTTGAGTTACCGTTCTATATACTGAGCATTTAAGACTTAGTTACATAATAGTAATTGTGTTTTAAATGCACCTGTAAAGTTTTTTGTAAATTTGTTCTACCTAATTACCATTTAGCCATGGTACTTATAGTTTAGTAGTTAATTAGTACCTACCTAACTTAATTACCTACTTTTTAGTCGTAAAACCTCCCTAACTACATAGGTTACTAAGTCGTTATAAATAATGCAATTATTGGTAATTATAATTACCATTGTATGTATTGTATGCAAGTACCTACTCGTCCAAATAAAATAAAATGGATGAACCAGTTTTATCCGCTACTACATAATTATGACCTCAATTCAATTGTATATTTCACGTGTTAATGGTCTTCTGGATAACCTACTGCCGTATATAAATGCTTAAATAAATAAGCAAAAATATAGCGCTTCAAAGCAGGAAGAGTATATCTTCAACTATCTTACATTTTACCCACCCTATTAAATCAAACCAAACACTAGTTCTATAATACTTTCTAATTAGTTTTTAACTGTTTTTTGTTTTGTTCCAGTTATCTTGTGTCTGGTGATGCAGACGGCAAATGCTACATCTGGGACTGGAAGACAACGAAGCTATACAAGAAGTGGAAAGCGCACGACGGTGTCTGCATAGCGGCGCTCTGGCACCCGCACGAGCCCAGCAAGCTAATGACGGCAGGCTGGGACGGAGTCATGAAGTATTGGGACTGAAAACTACAAACTACAGGATCTGTTGCCACCATTTTTATTCCATAAGAACCATTAAACCAGACATTATAAACGAAATAAACTATACATAAACAACATCCCATAACATTTTTTATTAAAGCCCATGGATAGGCGGGTCCTAAGCGACTTCAACGCGCAAAGGATATTTGTAGAGATCTTCGTGCGGCAGGTCCACCTTGTACTCCTGGCTGCACTCGCGGCAGGCTCCGTTCTTTATGAACTCGTTGAAACAGATTTCGTTTTCATGGAATGATTCGATTAACGCAGTGATCAAGCTGTCTATCATCTCTGGCGTGTGGTATGGGCCCGGGGCGAACCTCAGTCGCTCCGTCCCTCGAGCTACCGTCGGGTAGTTGATAGCTTGAACGTAGTGGCCTCTCTTCATAAGAGAGTCCGCTACGGCGGCCACTTTGTCCGCGCCCGTTATAGGAACGGGGACTATGTGGCTGACGGAGGGGAGTTGGGGTAGTCCGGCCACGAGCAAGCTTAGCTTCAGGTAGCGGACTATAGCCTGGTGTTTGGCGCGGAGAGCCCTGCCTTCCTCGCTGGCGAGCAGTCTGATGGAGGCGAGGGAGCCCGCGAGCGTCGGCGGCGGGAGCGCAGTCGTGAAGATAAACCCAGGCGCCAGTGATCTAACAGTATCTATGAGTAACGTTGACCCCGCGATGTACCCGCCCACATTACCGTAAGCTTTCCCCAGCGTCCCCGACACTATATCGATCTTGTCTTGAATCCCTCTGTCCTCTCCGATGCCTGCACCTCTCTTTCCATACAGACCCACAGCATGCACCTCGTCGACAAATGTGAGGGCTCCATACATGTGTGCGATGTCACACATCTCCTCCAGCGGACAGATGGCTCCACTCATAGAGTGCACAGTCTCAAAGACAACCAGCTTGGGCACCCCGGGCGGACTGGCCTCTAGCATCTCCCGCAGGTGGTTGGGGTCGTTGTGCCTGAATATGTGCTTGGGGGCGCGGCTGTTCCTTATCCCTTGGATCATAGAGGCATGGTTGCCTGCATCTGAGTAGACAATACAGTCGGGGAGGATTTTGGCTAGTGTGGAGAGGGTCGCGTCGTTGGCCACGAAGCAGGAGCTGAAGATGAGAGCGGCCGGCTTGTCGTGCAGCTGCGCAATCTCTGCCTCCAGCTGCTCCGTCATCTGCGAATTCCCGGCGATGTTGCGCGTGCCGCCGGCACCCGTGCCGTGCGCGCGGATGGCTCCCACGGCCGCATCCTGCACGTTGCGGTGCCGCGACGTGCCCAGGTAGTCGTTCGCGCACCACACGGTGACGGGCCGCTGGAGCGCGCCCTCCAGTGCGCCAGGGTAGGCGCCGTCGGCTGCGAGGCGAGCCACTTTGCGGAACACACGGTATGAGTAGTCCCGCTTCTTGGCGCTGATCTGCTGGTGGAAGAACTTTTCATAGGGGTAGGCGGGCACGTCACGCGAGTGGATGTCCTCGGTCATCTCGCGAGGCGCTTCGGACACGATCGAGTTCTGCTGGATGAATGGGCACTTCGTTTCGTCATTCCCGAGCGTCCGGAAGGTGCGAGTGAGGCTCGGACAGAGGCTCCCGTACTGCTTTAGCAGGCTGGTCCCGTAGTTCCGCACGTACGCGGGACTCAGCGACTTCAGGAATGGGCAGGGCATCTTTTATGTAATCGATGAAAGTTCTAAACCCTTGCGACACCACTGTTTGTGCTACTTGTTATTTGTACGAGGATTAAAAACGTTGGCTCTCACTGTAGCCGAACGTTTGAAAGCGGGTGTTCAACTGATGGCAGAGGAGAGACGGCGCCTTTTATAAAGTTGCTGTCGTCATATCGATTGACGATTGAGTAGGTTCTTCATTCACTTCACTTCACGTAAAATTTAGTTAATTTCATTTCTTGTTGGTGTGGTACTGAAATTGTTGCAACGTCAAAAAATTGTGACGGCTACGATTTCAAGACATTTTTGTAGATTTATGCTCAAAATCTCAAAAAGTTGGAAGGAACACTGCTGCCAAAAACATGCATAGAGTGTCAAAATTGAGGTTGAAAAAAAAAAAAACAGCTGACTTTGACGTATAGTTTGGCACAGCTGTTTTGGCTGTCACGTAAATGAAACAAAAAAAAATTAGCGCAGGCTAAAGCAAGCAGTAAAATCAAAACTAGAAATTCAGCGAACTAAGTAAACAGTAGAAAATTGTGAACTGACAACTATCAACTATGTTTTCGCTAAATAATGATCTTGAATTACGACGAGTGACCATCTCCAGTTTAGTGACGTGTATTTATTTACCCAGTATCATCACAGCGATATCTTACAAAGGCCTTCTCTACACCGTCGGCAATGGTTCATCATTTTACATTCTCGTCCTCATATTCGTGGCTGAGCTTTTGAAATCTGTATACCTGAGTTCGAGTAATGAAATTCATGGGAAGAAGAAATCTAAGAGCAGAGCCGGTGACATTATGAAGTCATTTGGCTTTCTGCTTGGAGTGATGTTTAGCTTCTTCACTGGGATCATATTGTTTGGAGCGCCGGTGTTGGACTGCCATGAAGAGACGTTGATGCTTTCCGCCCTGCTCACCCTGCTGACTATGTTCCCTCTGGTTGCTCACGCAGGAGTGGAAACCTCTATGCAATTAATGTTTGGAGTGAAAAGCTACACAAAAGACACTATTGTTGAAATGTTGGTGAATAATGCACTGCTGACGGTCTGTGGCGCGTGGCTGGGAGCCGTGGTCATACCCTTGGACTGGAACACTCCCTGGCAGCAGTGGCCCATTCCATGCTATCTGGGAGCTGTCGGTGGATTCCTCCTATCTAATGTTTTGACTGTTACCAAAGTAACTCTAATGACAGCAGCATACAAATACCCAATTCTTAATTTTGTAGTCAATATTTTGGAAAACTTAAGGATTTCAAAGTAATTTTCGTCAGTATCTGATCAGTATTTTGTAATCTAATAGGAGATGCATTTATGTTTGTGTTATATTAAATTATCTTTTATAAATTAGTATAAAAGTCCTTTGTTATTTATTAACCAACCTACAGTTGTTTTCTATCTAGCTACAAGTAAATATTAGTTAAGTATGTTCTTTGATGTTGGAGAAAATAAAAAACCACATTAGTAAATTAATAATTTTATTCTTTCAGTTAAATATTCACATAACCTATTAACATTATTTTTTAAAATATGAAACTTAACTAGTTTGCTTGATCACAATTTTCACATAAGTACCGAGCAGCGGGAGCCACTACCAGTTAACAAGTCATAAACTTTGCAACACAATTTTGTGATAAGAGATAACAATTAGTTAACACACCTAAGGCCTTGTTGATATATTTATGAAACTATTTGAATGTTACACTTAAAACTCCCACTAAATAATGATTGCATTAATATTATTTTTTTACTGTGTCGAATATAAAGTACTGGTTTATCAATACAATGTATGTATTCAATTATAGGTCATACAGACTATTAGTTTAATGTAAAGACTGACAGAACTTCTGGTTAGACATGAAATGTATTTAAAAAAAAATTCAATGCAGATCCAATTTTATTTCTTCAAGAAGGTGTCTACTTAATTTTTTAGGTAAAATTTAGTGGAAATTTAAAGTATAACTTCTATTTCATAAAATCGTGCTAAACTCCGCTTGGACAACACGGTCTACGCTAAATACACACTTTTACAGCATAGCAACACTCATACCTAGTACTAAATTTGAATAAGGTTAACAACATCTTAAATATTCAAAATATTTTAACTGTTAACAATTACCTGCTGATTAAAAACTACAATTTGTTTTCATACAGTAATGCTACGCCTTAAAATGACAGCTGTGCTTTACTACAAAAAGGTAAATTTAGGTAACTTTCACTCAAGTTTTAAGTTTTTAATGCTACATACCTACAAGCATAGTTAGAAAATAGTGGTAGATTTTTTATGGTGAGTATTAAAAATAACTATAGAAGCGTAGCATATCCATACGAAAACAATAGACAAGTATTAAAAATCTGGTTTATGAATACTAATTTCAACAATGTGGCACAAAGAATAAATTTATCTGTGGTTCTATAGATAGGTAAGTGTGTAGATATAATTGTAATTATAAAAAAAAAAATATTCCATCTCGGAATAAGTTTCTTTATGAAAATATAACGAATATTAAAAATAGTTTCTACTCTCACTAACATTTCAACTGTGGCAGTGCTCAAATTGGCAACACTATAAAACCACAATAGAAACACCCACATTATTTGATATAATTTGATACAAACCACTCCATAACATGATCGATTCTGAATCTCGAAATATTCTTACGCATAGACAGTCACAAAACAAAAGCATCGCGATTTCATAATTTTATTAGAAATTGAATCTACATTGGCCTTACGATACAAAAACTACCTATCTAGTAAGTAAGTAGTATGTCGTGCAAACATGAAGGCGGATGCCACAACATGCAATTTTAATATAACAACACAAAATCCGGATATTCCACCATGTTAACATCCTTTAGTTTCCATCAGAGATGAGCTACATTGCTAAATTATGAGAACCAACCTATTTGTTGCTTCTTTAACTATGAAAATACAGCAGCCCTATGGGTTACCTACTTTAAGTACATATTCCGGTTAGCTACGGAGCACATTTCTGGTGGAAAAGCTCCCTTGATTACGAGTTATTTCACTACCATCTCTGGAAATAGTGGGTAGTACTACTAAAAGGATGGGACTTCCAATAGCCATTTTCAAATTAGGCACAACCACGATCGACTCTCACGGCGTTCGTGTTAGCCAGACAAATATTTACACCGCTTATAATTACACATCGCTTAAATTTAAACCTATATTCAAACTAATTAGAAATAAAATCTCAACTCACAAATCAAGCACCGTTAAATTTAAAATTTTTTTACACATCCGCAATTTATCATAATCGTACAGAGGCCGTATGAATGACAAATATAACGGGATAAATATACTGTGGACCCTGTATGGAAGGCCCCGATTCCAGGCAACGATTTTTAAAATGTTTACTTAATATCCATATTCACTTTTAAAATGCAAAAAATTAAAGGTCTATTTAAGAAATTTAAAACTTACAAAAATAACAATAGGTACCAGTTAAAATGTTATTCATTTAAAACACAATTTCAAGAAAACAAAACTACTGTTTAGATTTGTTGGAGTTAGCAAATCCTTAAATTAACTTATAGGTAGAGTGATCGTTGCTTAGATACAGGCACGAATTTTGCTACATTATTGCTGAGAGCTACAGGAATAAGCACACAAGAACATTTACACAAGATTGCTCTACAAAATATATTTTATATATTTAGAAAGGTAGGTAGTAATGTCCTTTATAGGTCATCTTACTGCGGGCAAAGTCCTTACAATCCTACTGAGTAATTTATTAAGAATACTACTCATTTTGCTAGAGGCTTAAGCTCAATAAATTTAAAATAACATCTGTTTTTTTCCTACAAATTCTTTAGAGTTGTTTTGTACCTGTGCCCCAGCGTAAGAAATTATTTGTTTGAAGCGAGCTCTTCAATATTGTAGAAATTTCGAAAATAGCGCACTTACAAGGTACTGAGAAACAGTTAATTTCAAAGTGTTGCTAGAATAAAATAGTCTTATAGAGAAAATCTAATGAATGATAATATATCTTACAATAATATAAAAATGCACCGCTAATACTAGAAATTTCAACAGTTTTTGTTTTTTTTTTGGATCTTAAATTCAATTTTTACTTACACAAGGTATACATTTCATCGGTGCAGAATAAAGTCATAGAAAAAGCTTTAGCCGATAAAAAGGTACACGTAAAGATTTTGGCAATAAATATTGAATTTAAAATCCTTCGCAGATATAACGAGGCCATTATTTCAACCAATAAGTCTTCGACATTATTATCGACTAGTTATTTTCAAATTCAAATGCGAACAGTGTTGCTATCAAACTCAAATCTCTCTGATCTCAGGAACTCTGCGGTCTATTGAAATGAGTTCTGTTTTGATTCGTAGGTTTTTATTTAGTTCCATGAACCAAGTTGTTGTTTTCTTGTAAGTAAGCGAAACATGATTTTCTGCCCTCACTATGTTAGTAAAACGTATACTCTGTCCCGCTCCTATGAACGCGAAATCCTATGCCTATCCTTTTCACACAATGACGCCTATCGCGCCCTCTTTAAAACATTATTACTCTGGTAACATTGAGTTTGCTAGCAACACTGTGGTGACGTACACTATCGAGCTATATCTAGGAGCGAGAAAAGCCGCGTGCGTCAGCGAGTTACGTGTTATTCGTGTACGGCTGGAAGTAGTGCATACCGTTTATCTGTAACAACAAAATATATACATATATATATATATATATTAGAAAAAAAGGCATGGTTGTTTGTAACTATGGCTGTGGTGTGGTGGCAAGCCTTCCTCAAAGTATTTTACAGATAGAAAACATTATGAGTTGATTATACCACACAAAACAGAAAACAATACAGAAATTTATTCTAAGAATAGAGGAAGCATAAAGGTTGCTTCTTCTCGCTGAGAGCGACCTTTTCCTGTCAACCTTACGATGGACTGGACATGCAATAAAGAGTAATTGTATTGTATTGAACGAACACTATAGACGGTGGCGTAGATTTATCTATTAGATATTATTATTATTTATTAGATTTTTATTTCATTAATAGATTAGACTCAAGATTTAAAAAAAGGCACCTATAGCTAGACTTATATAACGTCTATTTCTGAACGCAAACGTGCTTTCCCAAACAGAGGAACACTAGAAAATACATTATGTTATGTGTGTGAGATACATTCAGATAATTGAAACTGCAGGTAGATGCTGGATGCGTCAAGCTGCGCTCTGGCACTCATTGGGGGAGGCCTATGTCCAACAGTGGACTAGCATAGGCTGATGATGATGACGAAAGCTATGCATACCGGGATGTAATGTACATTATTATATATTATAGCTGCGTGTGAAGCCCCCAGTACTCCTTACCGTCATGTCATACTCTGTGACGAAGGCCGGCACGTCGAGCTGGTCGCGCGCCATCACGGAGTACAGGTACTCGACGCCCGGCAGGCTGTGCACCTTGGCCTTGATGGCGGGCGCCATGAACGTGGTGAACCACCAGGTCATCATCTGGAACCAAGCATTGTGACGTCAGACATTACCCATCACTACTAGTATAAAACAAAGTCGCTTCCCTGCAGTCTGTCTGTACCTACATATGTATGCTTAGATCTTTAAAACTACGCAACGGATTTTAATGCGGTATTTTTTTAATAGGTAGAGTGATTCAAGAAGAAGGTTGACATATAGATTTCCACGCGGGCGAACCTGCCTGGCGCAGCTAGTTAAAGATAAAGATTTTTTATTTACCAAATACATGTGTCGTGTAAGGTAACAAGTAGGTAAAAAACATTTTGTGAATCTACATGCTTGACCGTTAGTCGGTATGCGAAAATATTTGAGAGAATGACGTGCAATAATTTAACATGAATCATTTAAATAAAAAGAATTTAATTAAAAAAGGTTTTCTCGGAGTGAGTTTTCTATATTCTATTCAAATTGAATGTACAATGTTTGTATACAAACCGCAACAAACAAAGTTTTGTATTTACAACGACGCGACGGATGTTTTTGATTTTTGATATCAGGAATTCCAGATATATATTTACTTACTTTTGTCCAAAACGTAGGATGTACGATGTAAAATGCTTTGAGGTTCTTCTTATATCTGAAATCGGAAATAATACGATTAGAAAAACGCATTTCATAAATAAGATCACATTCTACCTTAAATATCGAAGAGCGTGAGGGTGATAGAAATATAGTTTTACTACGACGTACGACTCTCGTTGTGCACTAGCTCATTTGAAGGACCGATGAAATGAGGTTGTATACTCACTTGTAGGATGAAATGAAGTTTTATATTTGTAAAGTATCAACCTCCTTGAGCACTGACCTACTAGAAGGACGGATGAAATGAGGTTGTATACTTGCAATGTATTAACCTCCCTGAGCACTGGCTCATTAGAAGGAATCATGAAATGAGGTTGTATACTCACTTGTACGGTAGCACGGTATAGACCTCCTTGAGCCAGGAGAAAGGCGGGTGGTTGGACGAGGATGTGAGAGTGTGGAAGTAGGCGATCACGTAGTCTCCTCGCACGATCGGGTCCAGCAGCTTTATGAGGTATAGCAGGGCCTGGAATGAACAGAGATGTTTTATTACTGACGGTTATGAAGACCGTTCGGGTGTTTCAAAGGACATGCATCTGAATGTTAGCGTGGTTTAATATTTGAAGGTATATTTTTGTGCTGAGCGGTAGCGGTAAAAATGTAGTCCCGAATAATTTTTGCGCTTTCTTTGAATACTTTTTGCATCAAACCTTTTTCGTGTTAGTATTAATAAATGCAGGGCATGCTTTTGGTTATTTTTAAAACTGCTTTTTAAAAGTGGAAATCCTTTAGAACCCTCTAAACTAACACATAGAATAAGATATTCCAAACTTTATATCCAGAACCTAACTGTATTATAAAAACGTTCCAATAATACCAAATTGATTTCTATTTCAATTTCATATGGTGGTAAAAACAGATAAATGTCATGCCATTTGATACAGTCGCATTGACCTATAGGCTAAAGGCTTACATGCAAGTAAGGTACCAGTCACATCTGGTTTATAATCCCGGTCGATGTACTATGCAGTTCGTATCAAAGTATTTATAGATGTGTTTCGTATAGTGTTACTTGTGTTTTAACAGCGAGAGAAGATTCCGTTTTGGAAGGAATTTAATAGCTCGGTTTCCACTGCGAGCGAAGCGGACCCATTCAGGACTCCATTTTTTTAAATATCTTTATTTATTAATGAAGTTTTGTCACAAAGTGACTATGTCACTCCCGTAAGAGATCAATTCTTTTATAAAACATGGCAAGATACATAAACTCAACAAAAAATAAATAACAATAACGTTTGCCACATGACATTGCATGGCCACCTCCATAAGAAATGGAATGTGTTTTTACCACCGTATTGAAGAATGTGGATAATGTGCGGCTTACAAACTACTAAGTACTACCTATGTTAAATCTCATTGTTATTAACCAAATTATTTTCCGTCATCGCAATCGAGGAGGATTATAATATACCTACTTAAGTCCTACATAACTCGGACTCCATTTTACTCGCAAGAGAACTGCATAGGTAAGAACTTGTATTTCCACCGACAACTAGTCGTGCGGAAAGGACTGAGCGAGTTTTTATAAATGCCTCTGCGTCTGGTTGACACAATTCCGCCAATGTTTGTTTCCGTACGAAAAGGATTAAAATTTTCATTGAGGTTGACTTTGTTTTGTTGCTATAAAAAATTATAATACTTAATTTAATAATTATAAGTAACTGAATTTTGAATGTCAAAAGTGTCATGTGGCAGTGAGGCCGCCCAAGGTGCATCAGAAAAAAAGAACAAACAAACAAATATACAGATTTTTGTTTGTTCTTTTTTCTCTGTCTTGATGTACCTACATTAAAGCGTAATTTGTATTGTATTGAGGTCTAACTAATTCAAAAGAAAAATATAGCAGATACAAATCCAGCATTCTACCAGATGTCCACAGGTTAAGATTCAAGATTGTTAGCACGAGCCACGGTTGCGGCACTGTTAACTTCACCGATAGGCGATAGGTATATGTGGTCCTGAAATCTTTGTAAATCACTGACCTTCTCCAAGTCGATATCTCCGATGGGGAACCACTTCCCGATGAAGACCACCACGGGCCTGCCGAGCCGGTCCACGCCGCTCTGGTACAGGCAGCCGATGCCTGACACCTCGCTGAGGTCCTCGGTACGCGCGCGGCGCAGCAGTCTCTCGTATCTGTGGACAAGAGAAAGACCTTGAGCTTGGAGCTTGGTAATGCTGAAAGATCGCTGAAAAAAGACATTGAAACCGAGTGGTTTCTTTTTTAATGTATTTTTTTATGAGAGTTCATGAAGGAGATACACTGTGAGTAGGAGCTCGTAAATGCTGAAAGTTCCCTGAAGAAAGACGTTGAAACCACCCTCGTTAAAGGAGAGTGGTCTTAATTTTCTGTTATTTTTATTAATTTTTCTGCCCATCATCATCATCAGCCTATAGCAGTCAACTGCTGTACATAGGCCTCCCCCAATGAGCGCCATAGCGCCCTGTCTTCAGCTTGCCGCATCCAGCATCTACCTGCAGTCTTTCGCAGGTCGTCATCCCACCTGGCCGGACCTGGACTGACATGCCCAAATCAAATTTATTATTTACTTTTTTTATGATTATTTTTATTCTTGTAATTTAAAAAATAACGCATGCTTACCATTATTATTATTTACTTTTAAATTCATTAAGTATTAGCATCACATAGAACTGCTCTGTGAACATGCTGTGTACACATATTGAGGGATACAGTCTAGTTTTAATTATTGTGTGCTTTTATTTGTATAATATTTGATTGTTTTCTGTTTTGTATTTTGTGTCATTTCATCTAAGGCGGCCAACAAGGCACTGCGAGGCCGCCTACTTTTAATATCTTTAAAAACAAACCAACATTTACGAGTATATCAGAGTAAACTTTTTATGTAACCAAATAATAGGCATAGATTATCTAGACAATACAATAGATTTATCTATTGCCTAAGCTGGAAACCAAGTTTACGCTTAGTAATCCGTGAAATTACTAACAAACCGTATAGGTATACCTTTACTATAGGATCTATAGGTAAGTCACGAGAAACGAGAATATATTAGCATTGTCATAAAGTATGTTTTGTGAGACATTAGATATATAATATACTAGCGGACCTTCCCGGCTTTGCACGGTTTTAGTACGGATCCCTAACTTTTTTTAAAATATAAGCCTATGTTCACCGGGCATAGTAGTGTAGTTAGGAAGCTACAGGTTCCCAACGGTGAAATAATGTTTCAAATCGGTCCAGTAGTTTCGGAGCCTATTCATTACAAACAAACAAACAAAAAATCAAATCTTTCCTCTTTATAATATTAGTATAGATAACTGGCATAATAATAGAATATCATTTTCCCCTTTCATTAGATTAAAATTGTCATGTTGTTTTTGATTTGTGGGATATTATTAAATTTAGTAAGACTCGCCCTTGGCCTATAAAGCTTCGTAACCATTGAACTAAATTCCAAAGGCACTAACAGCTGTCACGGCAGACACAGGTCAAGATGAATTGGTTATTGATCTGTCGGCGAAGGGTTCTATTTTTGGTGCTGACTTAATCATTTCAGGGCACATGAAATTTTAATGAAGATGGAAACAGTTTTTGGAAGATATTATTGGTAATAATGATTGAAACAGAGATAACCATGACGGAGTGTACAGTCAGCAACTCAGATTTGTGTACCTATACGATGTCAATTTTCGCATTTATACATTCGCAAACTTTTACAAATGGAAGTATACGTCACAGGTATTCAAATGTATGTAGTCATCGTACCTAATTATGACTAAAGGCACACCTACCTATAACATTTTTGTAAAAGCCTCGGGATCATACTCTACCTATACATAAAAATAATCATCCAAATCGGTCCATACAGCCGAACATAGCTCTTATTTTCGAAGTCGGTTAAAATACCTAGGACCCGATATAATATTATTTTCGTTCCAATGACAAACTATAGATAAATTTTAATGCAGCATATTATTTTAGGTACCTATGCTATAAGCAGTCGCTGGAAATAACGCTTAAAAAACAAGTAAATAAAACCTACTTTGCAATGTCAACGCACCAATGCGGATGGGTTATGCATATTCATCATAATATTTAAAGTATAATAAAAGATGTGAACAAATAAACGACTGCAAATATTTGTCCAGTTTAATTGAACTCGGTAAAACCAAGGTCGGGTAATTTACTTAAAGACGCAATCTTAATGAGAAGTGAATCTTAATTTCAATTTATTTATTTTACTTTAATTAATTTGTTAACACCATTTATATTAAAAAAAGGACAAATGCACAATTACCTACTAATAATAATATTATTAATATTATTAAAGTTTGTAAGTATGGATGGATGTTTGTTACTCTTTCACGTAAAAACTACTGAATGGATTTTAATGAAACTATACAATATACATCAGAATATAACACATAGACTACAATTTATAAAGATATATTGTATATTATCCAAAATATATATCAGCACGCGGGTGAAACCGCGGGGCGCAGCTAAAAATATATGTAGCATGGTACTATGGTACTTATCTCAGTCGATAAGTAATATTCATCAATCAATAACACATCGGCGCTATGGCGCTCATTACAAGAGACCTTTGTGTACGACTTATATAGGCTGATGATAATGAATACAAGCACAACCCTACAAATTTAACGCTACATTTTCAAAATTTGTTCAATTTGTTGGTAGGGGCAAAATAGAGCATCATTATTATAGAAATGTATGTAGGAATATAGAGGGAGTGTAAACAGATAGATTATTTTTAGCTAACGAAGGAGGATTCCTAATTTATGCATGAAGCGTATACGAGTGTCGGTCGGAAATACTCCTATGACGTACAAGGAATGGATGCTACGTCATTTGCCGAGTATCTTGTGCGTAGAAAGAAAAAATACACAGCCATTGCAGAAGACACTTGAAGACTTGGAGAGAAGATTAAGCTATAGTGGGCAAAGTTCTGAATGAACGGATCACGAATAAAAATCAAAAGAATAAGAACCAACGACCATAGAAAATAGTAGATACCTATATGATTGATACTCTTACAAATGCATCTGAATTGACCAGCAGATAGTAGCATCACCGACATAGATATGTATCTTCGATAATCCATCTTTACAACGTTCGAAATATACAGGAAATAGGACGTCCCGCGGATATGCCACGTGGAGGTAAATTATCTTAAATATTGTATTAGAACATTTCACTAAAAGAAGACTTCATTTTAATTTTAAAACAATTTATACTGCATGAATACTGCAAAATTTCAGGAAAATTAATCCTAAAAGGAAAGGCTCCTTTGACTTTCCCGTGCTCCTAACAAGTGCCAAATGTTGTTTTTTAGTAGGCTGAAAAGGTAAATAAAAAGTCTTCATTCACTAAAATTTTCTGTCTACAATATTTAAAATACGAGTACTTTCCCTCCATGTGGCATAAGCCTGGGATGCTTTGTTTATGTGAAACTGTCTGTAGACTGAAATGTCAGTAAAGAATTTTCTGTCTACAATATTTAAAATACGAGTACTTTCCCTCCATGTGGCATAGCCTGGGATGCTTTGTTTATGTGAAACTGTCTGTAGACTGAAATGTCAGTAAAGATTGCTCGTTTTTATACCATAGAGTTGGTTTCATTATCATATCAATAGCGAAGTTCAATGGCCGCATTACAATTGAATTTATAATGCTATTGACTGTGAGTTATTACGCTTTGTTATACCACTGTTGGCTTATCAAACTGAATGGACTTTTAAACAAGCTAATTTAACAAAATAAACGAAATTATGTACATTGTTAATTTATTTCAGTTCATAGGTACTAATATTATAAATGCGAAAGTTTGGAGGTTTAGTTAGATGGATATTAGTTACTTCTTCACGCCAAAACTACTGAGCCTGCTCCGGCTGAAATTTTGCACTTGTGTAGCTCTAAGCCTGGAATCAAACAGGCTTTAGGCTCTTTATACCATTATACAGTAATTGTTTGTCGTGGAATAGAAATAAACTTTAAACGTTTCCATAGGAACAACGCGTAGAATTACATGGCAATTTTTATTATACATACATAGAACACACCCAGAAGCATCTAGATTCTAGATGCTTCTGGGTTTGTTCCGGATATTCAGGATTCTTGTACATCCGGAACAAATGAACTATTGTTTGCAGGGTTTGTTCTAGAAAATATCGTAACAAAGCCCACGTTCAATAATGCAAGTGGCTAAAGTGGTAGCTGGATGTCGTTAGGGCGGGTGACGTCACACGTCAATGGCGGGCGGGCGGCGGGGCGGCGCGGCGCCAGACGAACATGCCCTGCCTTGTCTTTCTAATTTTTTATGGACCTATAAAAGTGCCTACATCATAAAGGCCTATATGATGTAGGCACTTTTATAGGTTGTATATGCATGCAGAAATATTAAAAAAGAAGGCCTGTGACCAAATATTGAAAAATTCCAAACAACATTATCCATTCTTCTTCATATTAATGAAGAAGAATGGATAATCCACATGGAAGAGGTATTCGTAATGTATTTTCTTTGTTTGCTATGTATTATTTATGTTTGACATATAAGAATATTTCTTATTAATAAAGAACTGAACTGAACTATCAATGCTTTGTGTTGATAACTATGAAATTTACACTGGAATGTACCAAATCCGACCTAGCCATCACATACATATGTTATATGCTACATTAGTATCAAAACAAATAGGTGGTCACGTATGTATTTTGGAGAGCCCAATGTTTACCACTTGACTTCTTCTGACTAATATTATACTATACATACATACATGCGAAAGTTTGGATGTTGAGATGGTTGGTTGGATAGATTATTTTATATTACTTCTTCAGGCCTAGACTGAACGGATCAGGCTGAAATTTTGCACAGTTGTAGCTCGAAGCCCTGAACCAAACTAACTAACTTTAGTTGACTTCTATGGACGGGTAGAGTCTTCTTAACCTGCAGCCGCCACGGCAAGCTTTACATTTATTAATTTATTTTTAATATTGCCCCCTTAATGTAGGGAAATATACTTACGCTGTCTGCGATTATAACACCGTACCTATTCAAGGATAAAGGTTCCGACACAAACACGCAATCTGAAGCTCAGTGTGTTTTGTGAAGTGCCACTAATGACACGGATTTTAACATTAATGGGAAAGTAAATGCCGCTGTTTGTATAAGTAACGTTGGGTACAATGTTAGTCACATAAAGGTTATTCACAATATTTTATACACAGGCGACATTCGTGAATCAGTTGGCGAGTGCTTGCCTGCAGGTTTCTGCCGCGGGACAAATGTTTGTATGATCTGTACTTGTTTCGGGTCCGGTCAGGGTTTATGAGTATTGTGGATATCAGTCATTCATCTACTACAGTACACATAACATGATGTGTGAAATTTCTAACTCTATTTATTTTATGCGAGCAAAATTGATGTATGAAAAACATGAATAAAAATAGGGAAATTGATTTGTCTCATGAAATAAATAAATAATGCAGAACAATGCACGGCATTATCTAACCCTAAGCTAAGCACAGTTAGTGTTATGTGTACTTGATGACTGATGATAAACTACAGTACTTACATAGATAGATATTTTTTATTATGCATAGAAAATACACATGCAAATATTTGCAGATATAATCAAATATTACCAATATTTGTCGCAAGGGAATCAAACCCTGCTTCGCAGGTAGACCTTTACCCGTTGCGCCAGATCGGTCGTCTAAAGTCTTATTCGAACTCAGTAAAAACAGTCCAAGCTCAGGATTCGAGGGGTGGTAAAGGGCACGACGACATTATTGACATTGACCTTTTGTTATCAAGTAGGCGAAGGTCGCCTACTACTTCTGGATTCATGATAATGAAAAGATCCCAAAATTGTCTCTCGATGTTGTGTGGAAATACCTACTTGTGTTCGATATCAATGACTTCAAGAACCAATATAGGAAAGAAAATAATTAAACTTTGATTACACAGACCTAAGGATATGTAGGGATTCAAGATAATGCAGCCGAGAAAAGAAATTTAAATTGGATAGAAATTATGCTCTGCCGAACCTTTTAATTTGGAATAAGATAAGAGCTTATAGAAGACTTATATTGCACCTGTAACCTAAATATATTGATCTTACAAAGTCCTCGCAAATAGCTTATTATTCGTAGCTCGTAGATCCCAAACAAAGAATAAATAGAACGAAGTCTACTCCGTTTATTGGACAATTCGGGACTAGGTACTGCTAAATAATTTATACGTAGGCCGAGTGAGGTGTAATTCGAGAACAGTGTTTTATTGAGCAGCAAGGGCAGATAAAATGTTATTTCAAGTGAAATCTATGTTACATAGCCTGCGTTACTCCGTCATATACATTCGATTCTCGATTCCTTAGGCTGCAAAAGTCAAACTAGCGTAATTTTTTGAGTAAAGCGAACGCTTTCTGCCATATCCACGACTCAAAATATACATATCTAATATTCATATTGTTATTGTAACGGGGAAGTAGGCAAATATATGAACGTCTTCGTGCCAGAGATTAGTGCACAAAAGACTCATGCCAATACGAATGCTCTAACTTACAGTGTAACACAGTACAATGTGCTCTAACACAGTACTTGTATTTTATGTTAAAGTAACATATAAAAATAAAACGTAGAAGTTGTTGTAAAATTATATTTCTGAAGCCTGAGACGAATCAACGTGATCTCGACAAGTGGGCTGAGTGTAAGGTTGTTCTTGATCGTGGGAATTTAAAACAATGAGATAAAGGTGCAGATGGGTACAAATAGCGGTATCGTTTTGATTTGTTACTAGTCGTATCACGTATGGATTCAATTCCACAATAATGTAGAATATATAGTTACTATATGGAACACTAGAATGGAAGAAATGAAACGCATCAGCCATACAACGTTGAAAAATTGAATTATTATCACCATTGTTTCATGGGAAAACATACAACACGTACACACAATGCGAACAAAATAAAAGTAGGAGTGATAACATAACAGCGTTCGAGTAAAACAAAGGAATGAAACGACACCGAGCACGATAAGCGATAATTAAAAACGGTGTGCCAACGAGAACATATTTCAAAATTCGTTGACACTGCCATGCCACCACCACGTTGGTTGGATAGACAGTACTAGAAAATAAATTGGATCCGTCTGGTTGAGTGAATGCAATTTTGCAAGCGGTTATGCGTATGTAGAACTTTATTGAAATTCGCGGACGAGAACGGGTTTTAAATCAAACCATTTTGAGCCGAACTGAATAACTTCAAAATCGATTATTGAATTGATTGGGAAAAGAGAGTGACTAAACTAAACGATTGATAGAAGCTAACGAGCTAACCCAATAAGCACTTAATACCACTTTCAATATCAAAAACATTGTTAAGAAAATACATAACAAAACTTCTGTTTTTAAATTAGGTCATTGATCTTGTTTAGCCAGAACAGAATTTTTGACTGAAGCGAATAACAAACACAAACAATGCAAGACCAAACAGTTCGTCATAACAGGGACATCTGACCTAGTTAGAGAACATAGCAAAATTTGCTTTAAAAGGATCATAAATCAAACGGTCTTAGGCAAATCTAATGAGCTAATGCTTTATGAAGAATAGCCCATATAACGGCTACTTGGTTACCAAGCCCTAAAGAATTTAAGGTCATCCGATGTTGTTCATAAGGTATACATATGTATGTATGCTAATATGTGACGTGAAGGTTTATAATAACCTACATTACCTTTATATTTACTAAAGGTACCAACCAGTACCAAATCATTAGGCCGCCTTGGGACAAATGTTTCTACGATCAGCAAATATTTGTGTATAAATATTTTTTTTGTATTAATAATATAAATAGAACATACCCAGAAAAGGATATTTTTTCTGTATAATAAAAAATATCTATCTACATATGTAATACGTCACCTAGTCATAACACAGCTCAGCTAAGCTTGGTGCTAGATGATGCTTTGTGGATTGTCCAGCATTATTTATTTATTAGGGATACAAATAGGACTACATCTTTGTATGTACAATTTACAAGTCGACAATGAAGTACCTTACCTACTCTATAATCGTAAACAGGTAAACACTTGTTTTGTTCAGTGAGGGAAGTGAAATCAACATCGGTAGGCATGGAAAGTTCCAATAGGTAACTAGCAGCTACCGCTAGAACAATACTAAATGACCATGCTCATGATTATGTAAGAACTCATTATTCACTTTACTTAACAAATTTTGGAAGCATTGAGTAGACATGTAGGAGTTCAAGTTTATTAGATTCTCACTTGGTTTAGTCACGTCACGTTAGATTAGATAGATTCGTTATTCAAAGTCAACGACGAATTATTATTCTATCGAAACGTTTAAAGCTTAGTTATATCCCAAGGGAATTAATTAATGGTGGAAGCATATTCCAGCTCTAGACCTACATCCATGCAATATTCATTTCGATCCTTATATTAGACTTGGTCTGAAGTAACAAACTTAAATCACCCAAACTTTCGCATGTTAATATGAGTGTGATCATTTTGATTTTAAGTATTATGTGTCAATATGAATACTCACTTTTCCTCGGCAGTTTCTTCAGCGGGAGGCCCAGGAGCGTGTGTGGTCAGATCTGGCAGTTCGACCGCCATTGTGTCCATAGCCATTATTACACTATTTATAACACTTTATATGTATATTATACACTTGCTTTTGTCCTTTTCGTCAAGCTCATTGGTTTTATCCCACTGACGATTGAAAACTTTTCTCACGAAAGGGTTTATTGCACTTTTAAAAGTAAAGTGAATTTTATTTCAATTGCTTATTGCAGTTTTAACTTCAGTTGATACCTCTTTGTTCTGAAACGAGGACTACTTGTCATAATTGTATTACTTCGTATGCGTCACGGATGCATTGCATAGTATTTTATGTACGCGTTTTATACGGTGTATGGTTATATTTAGATCTTCCTACATGAGTAATACTCGTTGCGTACAAAGTTTTATGACTCTTATCAACCCTGTATTATTTATATTGTTTACATTGCTGAAATTCTTGAGTTGGGTTCCTTACTGGCCAACATTACGGTCGGCAATTACCATACAAATATTTACGCAGAGAAGCTTCGCGCAAAAAGCTACCAACACTAGTAAACATTCGGGATGTTTATTGCATAATATCCGAAAATAAAACAGTTCCGGGAAGAAAAACAGGGGTTAGATTATAAACACGAAATAGCTACGTGAGTTCAAACAGATCTCAAAATGTATTGCAATTGGCATGTTTTATTTGAATAACAAATGTAAAGTAAGTACATAATTAAGTAAATAAATATAAAAATATATAGTTTTATAAACCAGGAACTTCTGGAGATGTTTACTTGGAATCGACTGGTAAGTAGTAAGTACAGACTACGCGAGTATTAGAATGTAAACAAAGTGTATGTTATCTAATGTAAACGGAAGAGCTGCTACTGTTGATACAAAGGATATGTAAGGTGGAATGAGTGATGGAACAGATGAGACAAGCAGAACGTTACATTGTGAAACAAATGAATGGGAATTCAAGCGTGTCGGACACGCGTTTTACTGCGACCGGAATATACCTACACGTGACATAACATTACCTACATACAAATGTAATTATAAACTCAATAATTATGTATGTCATACATACATAATTATTGAGTTTATATTTTGAGATAATATACAATCTATCTACGATGGCTTCTTCTCAATTTAATGCAATACGAAAAACAAAGACTGCTTTAAAACACGTTATAAACATCTCAAAATCATATTATTAGATTAAAGATACCTAATGATGAATGATGATCATGAATGTCATGGTGGTCAAGTAAGGTCATGTCGCCAGGATGCTCGATGATGTAGATTGATGTGTTCACTGATTAACCAGTGAAGCATGCAAGGTCGTGGCAGAATCTTCCACAAACTATTTGTTTACACGCTAGTTTCTTTAGAATGATAGACTTTTTTAAATATAAGAGAAGAATCATGGAGGAACGTCAGCACCTGTGATTGCGACACTGAAACAACGTCTGTTCTCAATAAATAAATAAGGAGTTCCTTTGTACCAGGAGTTCATGAACTGACCGGCGTAAATGAATAAGTTAAAACCTTCGATCAGGTATCCGGCCCCGCGACTGGTTATTATCCAATCGATGGTTAAAACGTATAAAAGCCTGTAAAAGCATGTAACATGGACATGGTAGAACTATAATGATATCTACTCTGAAATAAAACGATTCCTATTCTTCTCATTGTTATCTATTAAGTAGAATGATCACAATGATATCAGCGCCATCTTCAGGCTGAATAATTACCTATCTAGGTTCCACTGTCAGTGCCTTGATACCATTTGAAACGGAAGACTGTACAATCATCAAGTTATACGCAGGTTTTGCAATGGTTTTTTATTATTTGCAGTAAGTACTTCCATATTGCATTTCAGCAGTTACCTATTGCAAATTTTATTGGTAAGCGTGAGCAAGTAAATTGTAGGGTTTTATCATTAGTTTTCAAACTACAGTACTTAACTTTTTACGACTGTTTTTAGCGATTGTTTACTAAAACGATGAAATACCTATATCTACAGATTAAGTTAATTAACCTCCTTGTACAAGGTAACATGCTGTATAACAAGGTTTGCAGTGTATGTGAAAGGCCGTCTTATTTTCAGGACACTGCTACTTCTATAGGCAATATTTTTTATCATATTCATTGTATTTTTTACAATTTAAAGTTTTTTTAATCATTTCTTTCTATGTGTCAATATTTGAGTAACGAGCAGTATATATATACACATATACAGTAGTACGCAACCTAATTAGTAGCAATACTGTTGCGGAAGCTATCATTAGGTACACTAGTTAGTACTTACCTACATACAACGTACCTATATTTATGGTGACATCAGCACACTACGATAAACTTTGTAGGTAAATGAATCATTAAATAAAAACCAGTGTGGTACTGATATTCTAGTATTGTGTTACATTAGTTAACTAAAATGTATGAATCTATACGGACCTAATTTATTCTAATAATAATTTAAATTTGTAACCTAATTTATCTATTCTTATATATCATTTTCTTGACTGTATAATTTTATGTTTTATTGAATTTGTGTATGTGTTATATGAATTCTATAATTATCTGAAATAAATTAATACTATACAATATATGTACCTATCATTAAGATGACGTAAAATACCGGGATAGCATAAGGCATTTAGGATAAACTCCGGGATTGTAATGAATGGCATACTTATTATCCAAATACATAATATATGCCTCCCATGTGCAAAAGTTGAAGACCAAAAGTAAACGTTCAAGCGCTGATATAACGTTGAAACATGGCTGAAGCCATTGAGAAAGTTTTTTCAAGAAGAATAAGCAACTTTTCCACACGAGGCGTGGAAAGTTTGGACCAAGAACATAAATATCAAGGATATTGGAATATGATATATGTACGTACTATGCATACGCATAAATGTCAAAAAAGTAAAAAATATAAATGTATAATACACACAGCATCGTCTAGCCCCAAACAAAGAAAAGCTTATGTTATGCATACTAGATAACTAATATTTTTAATACATTGCAACCTCCTGCATCGCTGGTGGAACACCGCCGCACCACAGAGACAATATAATAAAATGTTAATAACGCTCGACAATCCACACAGCAATATATGCCAAGCAGCGCTGTTGTAGTTACTAGATGACTGATATATAAGATATTTTATATGATACATAGAAAATACCCAGAACACCCAGGGCAAATATTTGCTGATCGTACAACAATTTGTCCCAAGGCGGCAACCGAACCAGCGATCTTCTTAATGCAACCGAATCAGCAACAACCGTCAATCGCAAAAGTAATCAAGCTTTGAAAGATATTTTTGATACAAAACATTCAAACAACTTGCTTTACGTTTAGATAGCGTGCAAAGATGAAATTAAAAGGAAAGTGTTCGAATAGTTTGCATAAACGCTGAAAGTACCTACTTATACACTTGTGGCTCATGAAAGATGCAAATTAGTTAAAACTAGTAACATTCACGAGTCGAGTGCAGTAGCGTGAAGGAACAACGCCCATGAGGATCATACAGAGTACGCCATACAGAGTATTTGAGATAAATTGAATCTGGGAACTTCAGTGAAATTATTTAGCTGTATGTTGTAGGCGAATGCTAGTTTGTTAGAACAAAATATTGGAATGTAATTTAAAGTATGTTTTGTGAATTGTAGTAATGAAAACGGATTGCAATCAAAATTAATTGTAAAAATTGTAATGTGGTTTTTTAGAAATAAAGTATTTTCATAGATACGAGTATATATATGTTTAAATACATGAAATGCAGAATCTCGGAAAGAACATATTGAAAACTGAATAAAACATGTTCAAAGAATAGTTTAAAAATAAAATGGTGACTGCATATTTAATCTGTACACCGTGTCCGTCACCATGTACGAAGAAAAACAATAGAGACTATGTCAAAATACATGTAGATATAAAAAATTAAAGGCATCGTTGTAAAAATATAGTCATAATAGCTGATACAGCTGAGTAACGATGTAGAAATTAGAGTGAAGGGTAAAGGGATTCAAGGGATTAACTGTGTATTTTTTTTCTATTTGTAAGTAAAGAAAGATTGAAAGATTTGGAGGAGGCCTTTGCCCAGCAGTGGGACGAATCAGGCTAAATAAAAAAAAAGTTACGGTTATGTACCCAACAAAAAATTTCAAACGGACGTTATGTAGCAATTTACTTTATTAAATATTTACAAGGATTTGGAGATATCTGTCTTTAAATGGGACGAAATACATTCGACAAGAAAACATAACCTTGTTGCGCAGTTGTACAAAAATACAAGCCCTAGGTTTAGTAAGTATATAAACTTAACCAGAAACAGTAAAGCTGATCGTGTATTGAGCAGGGTCAAAATAAATGTTTCGAGAAGCAATAACCGTAAATCTTGTGTATCACAAAATTGCAGCAATATTCTCGGATTTCGTCGATTACATTGAGATCACATTGTATTGTGAAAACGTGGGTATAGAACACATTGTTCTATAGATGATAGTGATTTCGAAAAGCGGTTGTTAAGGTTTATTTAAATTTAAAAACCATGAGTGTGAGAATTATGTTTTTTAGCTGGATAGCTTATTTCATGAGTTCAATAATAAATTATAAAGTTCAGTCCTTCAGTCCAGTATTCATAAATGCAGGGTAATGTGGCATTTTAGCTCGCCATTCAAGGTAGCCAGCATTTAGGACATATTTTTTTATAGGCAGAATCGACCTTATGAGTCGATCCAAGAGCCGGCTCTTTGGCAAATTTGGAGACTTATTTTTGACAACAATTTGCCAGAATCATAATTATAAGGCACCTTTCTCTGATCTTACATAATAATATCTACTTCTTTTATCAATGATAACATCGATATTGTCTCAGATAGCATAGTCCCATGAGAATGATAAATCTCCACGCAAGATCACACGGGGACAATGAGAATAACAAATAGGCCTACGTTCTTATTCTTCGTTGTTACTCTTAATATATGTAGAAGGTACTAGAGAGAAAATTGCTATTCCATGTGTTTCAGATTTATAACAAGGGGAATCAATAAGATATCATAGACGATATAACGGTTTTAAAAGAGAGGTGATTCTGGTGGTCACCCCATTAAATTTAATAAAGCTGCCATATTAGTTCTAGACTTGTCTAGAACGTGAAGCGTAGAAGCAATTAGATGCTAAAACCTCTAGCATAAAACAATGCTCATAACGACGTCACATGGGAAATCATTCAAAGTTGTACACAAAAAGGTTAAACAATGATAACAAGCGAGTATCTCACAACACGCGAGGTTAATGTCATTCAATTAAACTGCCCGCAATTTGCTAAAAATACACCAGCGGTCCATTCATCACGTCTGGTGGCTGTATAGGAAGTTTCGGCAATCAAATGTTTATTTGACGGTCAAATCGATAGCAAAGTTTCCCAATTCAAGAATTTCTAGCATCTTTTGGTACGACGTTTTAACCTTTTGAGGCGTCTGAAACTCAGGCTTTGTTATATCTTTACCGGAATAAAAACAAGGTTTATCAGTAGTCAAATCACTGCACAGAAACACTGATGTAAAGCGTTGGGATTTACTTCGCGATTTGGAAGCGAATGTTTAGTAAAACACGTGTGACCTACTCGGCGGTCGCGGAATGACTGAGGCCGGCGCGAGTGCGCTGCGCAATCGACACCCTCTGGGGTAAATTACCACAAAACTTGGGTAATTCGGATAACTTAGGCGTACCGAGTCTTCCATCTGGAGGTAAGATGAGGAAGTCGAGGACTTGTTGATACATTTGGCAAGGTTTCAATGTTTGGTAAGTATATCATAAGAAATATTAATCATAACATAATTTTACCTATAGATTTAGCTAAGGACGTGATTTAAACTGTTGTTTTATTTAGGTCAAGTTTCAACCCGCGGTTTCGCACGCATTGCTTAAAGTTATTTATATCCCATGGAAATTGATTTATATCTTTAAAAGTAGCCCATGATTTATTCGAGGCCAAGAACTACCTGTACCTGAGCAAAGAAAAACAGCTCGCTCCGTTCAGTCATTTAGGCGTGAAGAGTCAACAAACATCCAAACTTTCACATTTATAAGCATATACATATTAGTGTGATAAGCATTTTACAATCATTAGAATAAACTTTGATTACGAACAAGTACTTTTACTATTTTATAATTTCTCTACTTTATACTGACTCTCTACTTTATATGACTGTGCCTGGCTTTTTCAGAAAGCCTTAACCTAGTACACGAAAGTTTAGAATTTTATATACGATTATTTACTTACTGCAACATAAATATCTAAAGAGAAGACAATAAGATTGAGTCAAGAATGCAATAACGTGGGGATCTGTGAAATGCCAGTAAGCAACACCGTGGTTTATTGAAGGAATAAAAGTAGGTAAAGTAGGAGCACGGCGGGGGTTGGGCGCGCCGCCCGCCCATGCTCTAATTTAGGGCGGATTGGATCAGTTTTCAGTCTATACAACTTTACAACTGTCTTTTTTTAAATCATACGTTAATTAAACTAAAAACTGCCTGTTCCCCATTAATAAAACGGGGAACAGGCAGCAAAAATTGTATTATCGATAATCTATTGAAAGGAGACGGGACAGTGATGACGTCAGAGTCAGAGTGACGTCATACACGACGTCACGGACGACATATGAGCCTGTTTTATTTTTTTACTCGCCTCTCTCGCGACTTTGGACGCAATAATGGATATGAGATATGTATTAGATATATTAGAGAGGGGGTAGGAATATTATCGATAAAAAGTAGCCTAATGCCCTAATTCAGGACACAATTTAACAGCTACGCTGTAGCGTCCCCACGGGGTTTGATGTGTTATTTTTAACAAAGAAAAAGGTCTACAAAAAAGTAATTTTATCCATGACTGGTACCTCTTACGGCGGGATATCGATAAGAAATCATTAGAATTTTAGTATCTTATTTTATTTATCGTAAAGATGATAGACAGATTTACTTTTGCATTTATGTGACTGTAGCCAAGTAATGCAATTCAAAAATGATTTACCAATCATTACCAAAAGGACACTGACTAATCATAAAAATGTAAGAAATTTTGTATTTTCAAAGTATCGTTGTGGAAATTTGTCATCAATTCAACAAGAAAATTATGAATTATCTGTTCTTACGCTATAGATAGTTATGCTCTAGGTTCGAATTTATTATTATTCATATCATTTATTGTGATTTCATGCATACAGGTAGTTTCTTAGGTGTAGTATCTTAGTGGGTAGATACACAACAATGCATAAAACTCTGTCAGGGCACAACAACTTGGGTTTTTTGTTCGTATTAACTCGTAACATAATCTAAGTCTAAAAGAACACATAATCTAAATCTAAAAGAAAAATCACTTGTATAAAAAAAAAATGCTGGACAATTCACACAGCATTATCTAGCCCCATGGTAAGCAGAGCTTGTGTTATGGGTACTAGATAACTGATATACATAATACAATACATTACATAGATAGATATTTTTTATTATACATAGAAAACGACTAGAACACCCGAAACAAATATCTGCAGATCGTACACACATTTATTCCGAGGCGGGAATCGAACCCGCAACCTCCTGCGTCGCAGGCGGACCTTCACCCACCGCCCCACATCGGTCGTCCAATAATAAACAAACTATTTTCTTTATTCCTTTATTTTTGTTCATGCGTCCGCCGACATGAGTAACGCGGTTAAGCTCATTGGATTATGCTATGAGATTATCTCGGGCTGACCGCGTCACCGCTCCTAATGGACAAATATTATGTGATGCCTGGATAGAGCGATATCATCCATCAACGCGAACACTGAGATGTGGTGTAAGGTGAGACGGTGATCGAATAGTCTGGACTGGGTGGATTAAAGCTAAACAAGTCGCTCATCTTTCCGACACTGTTTGATGTTGACCATCCAAAACTAAGAATAACATTAACTTATCTTGTCTTTATCTATGTTTGTGTACACCCAAACTGCAAAAAAGTATACATTTGAAACTTGTATTTTTAATGTATTAATTGTATTCTTCTAAACTTTCGTATTTCAACACTGATTTTAGCTCAAGTTGGCGAAAATAAATGATATATGGAGAAAGAAAACTCTAAATAAAGCCCGTTTCGACATATTTTAGTACCTAATACAAAAGTTGAAATAAATACATTTATAAATGATACACTCAAGAAAAAAGAAGCGCCACGTCATGACCATCGGATAAGTATTTGAAATTATATTAGTTGTTTATAAAGTAATAAAAAAATATTTTTCTCTCCACTTTATTTTAACGGGATAGAGGCGGGAAAGCATGTGCGGAGAGCATTTATTGGATTTTCTACGGGAAGGAAGATATGTTACTGAAAGTAGCAGATGCTCGACCTAGTTTAGAAGTTGAGTTTTTTCTTTTCTTAGACGAAATAGGAAGACCAGTCATTCCGCTAGCATCCAGTCGCTATTCTTAAGAATTTCAGTCGGGCTTTTGTTAAATAAGCATAATCTAGATCTAAAGCCGTTGGATAAAGGAATAAATAAATGAACCCAGCATAAGCTACGTTGAAATTCCCGTCGAAGTCTGTATCGACGCGAAGATCGCAATCTCTGCTCGGAGTAACCACGAGTTCCTTCAGAAAGTGAACCGTAGCGTATTCGTGCAATTAATCTGGTTTAATTAGGACAAGAGAGACGCGAGGTGAGTAATTACGCGGTGGAGGCTGTTGCCCTACTTTCCAGGCTGAAGATTCGCCTAAGGGTGTATATTTGGTGGTAAGCAGGAGCGGGACAAAACATGCCATAGCACCACGGTATCTAGAAAATATACATGTGGGACGCGTTGGGTATATCCATTTTTCGATGAGAAGAAAAAACAATACTGTAAGCAAAAAAGTATTATAATTACTAAAGACTAAGTCCATGATTATATTTAAACTTAGAGCTTAATAAGAGGGCGCAAGGCGCGCCAATTTGTGAAAATTTTAGGCATCGAATTTCGCGTTTATAGAAGCGGGACAGAGCAAACGTTTTTGGAACGTTGTCGTTAGCGCAAAAATCATTATTTTTGCTTCTTTACAAGAAAACTACGCAATTTTTGAAGATTATGATCAAAAACCGTCCCTCTCAACAACTTCTCATATAGCACGTGTGTTGAAGGGACGTCTCGCATTTCACGTGTTCATTATAACAGACAATGCCTTTAGAAACTGTCTGGATGTGGAACGAGCCTGTCCCAGGTGACAGACATCAGATGGTATAGTACAGACAGGAGCTTTGTTTCTAGAACAGTGCGAGTTTACTTTCCAAGCCAATTGTGACTGGCGTGTGAAGTGGAACTGTAGCAATGTTATAATTAGAGAAACCGAGATACTCGTATATGGGTGACTTATTAGAAACTAGTTTCTGCCCTCAGCTTCGCACGCGTTGTTTCCATGAAAAGTTTTAAGGTTATTTCTGTGTTGTTGTGTTGCAAGACAGCTAAAACTACCTGTATGCAAATGCACTTTCTGTACTTAAGAGTAAGTTACAAACCTAATCAAAAGCCTTAGAAAGGTCACAGAATACACCAATAGCGTTTTTTGCTTTATCCCAGGCATTTAATATATGCTTTAATAGAACTGTGCCAGCATCGGTTGTCGATCTACCAAATGTGTGTACGGTGAAGCCAAACTGATTTTTATGAAACAGCCTGTTAAGGTTGAAGTGAGAAGTCAACTGAGTGAGGATAATTTTTTCGAAAATTTTACTTATTGCAGGAAGTATTAAAATTGGCCTGTAATTGGCCGGATCAGTATGGCTACCAGATTTGTAAAGAGGAACCTGTTACATTTCATAAGATCATCATCATCTGTGTACATTTCATAAGATCATGAAAAACTCCTGCGTCTACACAATTATTGAAAATATGGGCCAAGCAGGGAGCCACTTCCTTAATAATTGAACTTAGTACTTAGGTACCTACCAACCCCAAATTTAACTAAGCTTGTTTAAGTACCGTCCATATGGCATGCATCACTCAATCACTATTCAAACAATTTTTAAATGTATAAGATAGTATTGTTTACCATACAACACAGAGTAGGACATTTGTAGGACGCGATAAAAATGAGAAAATAGCTTGTAACAAAAGGCAGGGCAACACAAACGATAAGAATGTATGAGGAAGACATAGTATGTTTTAATTAACTGTATTTTAGACCAGTTATCCGCAACGGATAGAGCTGAAATTTGATATACTTATGTTTCGTTGACATAGACATTAAACATATAGAATAGACACATCATCATCATCATCAGCCTTTATTAGTCCACTGCTGGACATAGGCCTCCCCCAATGAGCGCCATAGCGCCCTGTCTTCAGCTTGACGCATCCAGCATCTACCTGCAGTCTTTCGCAGGTCGTCATCCCACCTGGTCGGAGGGCGTCCTAGACTACGTTTACCGAGTCGTGGTCTCCACTCAAGAACACGTACATTTATAATAGACACATACATTTATTTATTTGCTGCTGCAGTGCAAAACAAAAACAGAGTAGGACACACATTTTGAATAAAAATAACTTAATTAACTAATACCGAAACAAATAATTGCACAAAATATCAATTCAATGTTATGGTATCTACCATCGAGCCGGTCTAATGATGAAGACAGATGGTGGCCATAGGAACAGGAACTTTTAAACGAATCAACGTAACCCCATCGAGTTTGAGTTCGTGGGATATGTCTTCCAAACACGTTCTTTTAAATAACACTTATTGACTATATGACTTGACACTTGAAGTTTCTAAAACATTGCTGCAGATATCAAGCTGTAAAATTGTTCAATGCATTACCTACCGACTTGAAAACTATGGACAATCCAAATTTATTTAAATTAAAACTGAAAGATATTTTGTCGAAGGGGTGTTTCTATTCGGTAGACGAATTCTTAAATGCTGACATTGTTGTAGAATAATATTGTGTTTTGACATCATAATATGTAGTCAATGTAATCTAATGCCAATTAATGAATAAAGATTATGAATTATATTTAAATGCGAAAGTTTAAATGAATGAAAGCTTATTTTTAAAATAGGTGGTTTATAATTTAAACATTATTTAGAAGATAAGACTTATCATTATCAAACATCTCCGCGTCACACTGCAGAGGTTTCTCGTCACCACAGTGTATTCAACTAATCTGTGACGCAGGTTGTCAAGTCAAGTCACAAAGCGAAGTGATATGATTGTTTGAAAGGGGCTTTATGTGACATATTTGACGTGGGAGTAATGTAGGGCAGCTGACAAGACATTAACCTTATTTAAAAGTGGTTTTACAATGGTCTCGATTCTTTTGGTGCATTTTACTGATACATTCAAATTCTTCGATCGAAAAAGGACGGTGGTGTCAAATTGATTAAGTAGAACGTAAAAATCGGCCCTTAGGTTGTTATATTGTAGCGTTACATATAGCATTTTTGATTAATGAGTAAAATATTTATTATCCAATGCAGCATGATTTAGTCGTAATTTTTGATTAATTAAACCAACTCTCTACTCTACTGTGCAACCAACTTGGTGACGAATTCGTTGATTTGAGAAACAGGTAAAAACAATAAACAACCGTAACAATAATTGTAAGAAACAAGTTACTTAGTGGCACATTCGTTAATTTAAGAAAATAAAGCCCTTTGCCCGGCATCGGTACAGAAATAGCTTAACATATAAATAAATGACAACCCTCATAAGTGACATCCAGAAAGTTCAACGCCCACAAACCTCTTCACAAACTTTCGCGTTCATTATTATTATTAGAATTAAAAGCATACCAAGGCCACCCGAAAATAACTGTAAATACAGCAATCAATCAGCTTTAAAACGTATAGAGCCACAAATACCACGGAATCTCAAGTATTTCCCGTCCGTTTCAGAAATAATAACAAAAACAACGCCATCTTTCGTAACCTTTCAGAAACCCACATACTTACTCCCACACAACCTGTACTGTCGATGAATCTATCAATATTTCAGAAGGTAAGTGCTTAAAATAATAAATTATCTGTGCTTCAGTTCATCATTATTGTGAAGCCGAAACCTTGGATGTATCGCCAGACATACCTTCCATTCAAATAGGTATATCAGTTATCTATTAACTGATTCCAAGTTCCAACTTCTACCCATTACACAAGGTCAGCTTAGCTTGGGGCTAGAATATACATACAGTATGCTAGTAATTATAAATAATGCTGGACAATCCACACATCATCAGATAGTCCCAAGCTAAGCAGAGCTTGTGTTAACTTTTAACCTAACTATAACAAATCTCAGCAGAAAGGCGCCGAAAGTATTAAGCGCCGCAGGGGCGTCGCGCACTTTGCTGACTAATAAAAATAAAATAATAATGCTGGACACAATTCACACAGCATTATCTAGCCCCATGGTAAGCAGAGCTTGTGTTATGGGTAGGTACTAGATAACTGATATACATAATACAATACATTACATAGATAGATATTTTTTATTATACATAGAAAACGACCAGAACACCCGAAACAAATATCTGCAGATCGTACACACATTTGTTCCGAGGCGGGAATCGAACCCGCAACCTCCTGCGTCGCAGGCGGACAAAGTTTTAGGGCATTATTTTTATTTGACTTACGTTCTTCAGTGTCAAAATATATTGTTAAAATTACGCGATAAAAGCGAAGGGATGTTATTATTATTGAATGGAGGTTTCATTTTCTCATATCCGCTGTCAGGATAGTTCAGAATAATTATTTTTTAAGTTTTAAAGTATAAATTGCAAATCTACTATGTTCTGAGTTCTTTCCTATACAACCCTAATCAAATAACAAAGTACAAATGAAGTAAATTGATTGACATTTCAAAGATAAATGATATTCAAAAAATGTGCGTGCAGCATCTCAATGACAGAATGAATGAAAGGTCAAATAAAGGAAAAATAAATTAATGAAGAATCAATATAGGTAGGTCCTAAATAGAGGTCAGAGGGCCAGAAGGTTAGTCTTTTATGCGATGAATAATTATTTTTTATAATTATAGCTACCAACATAATTATTTTACTGACCTAAATTGAAATACGCAAAGAATGGTCAATCAGTTGGCTATTTAAATAAATAATCCAAACTAATAATATTTATAAGTCTGCTGTATTGTCTGTCTGTTACCTTTTCACGCCTAAACATCATTATCAGCCTATGGTACTCGTAGTCCACAGCTGGACATAGGCCTCCCCCAATTGGCGCCACAGCGCCGTCTTCAGCATGCCGCATCCAGCATCTACCTGCAGTCTTTTGCAGGTAGTCATCCCACCTGGTCGGAAAGCGTCCTACGTTTACCGAGTCATGGTCTCCACTCAAGAACAAGTTTGCCCCAGCGGCCGTCGGTTCTTCGCGAGATATGGCCGGCCCACTGCCACTTCCGCTTGCTAATTTTGGGGTGAAGTAAATGCCTATTCCTTTATTTTCTCAAAATATTTAAGTTTAGTAAATGTAGTAGAAAATGTGTAGGCATGTATAATAGAAATATTTGTTCACCTGTCACGTGCCTTAAAATACGTTAAGATAAAAAGTATTTTAGCGCGTGCAAATATTAGCATCCTGTGGACGACTTGTCAAGATTGCAAACACTCTGCTGCACTGTAAATATTATGAGTTTTCGGTTACTGGCACCGATAACGATCCATATATTAATTTAGAAATATAGCTCATTTTTTGACAATGTATCTGTGGAGATAAAGGTCCATAATCGCCAGTTATTCTAGGAAATAATAGAGTTACGTTTATTGCACGTCCGAATATGATAAAACGGTGCATCCGATGAATTTGCCACGGGCCTCGAACGGTATGGTTACGCGACTGGACCTTCTTGTAACTATGATTCACACAATTTTACAATAAATTATTCTTATCTTTAATTTTTTATTGTATTGTGATCCCTGTAATACCTGTGTAACACAAATTAATAAATTAACTTATGGAAATATTCGTAGCGAGCTGCTCATTGGTCCAAAAGTGTCCAATAGCAATTTGGATGAATCTCGTTTTGAACTAACTGATAGATAACAGATTCTTATTTCTAGTTGATTGCATTTGATTTAAAAAATATTTATCTACTACGTAAGTATGTAGATACGTAATTAAGTGGATTTCTGGAATTCTGACAATCTTTCTAAATTTAATAAAAACGTCAGTTATTATTATCCCACCAAAACATAAATGTAAAAAAGGAGAGCCAAGTTCAATACAAAAATTAAGATTGGCTGTGGGCTTCCCCGCAAAAAGAATGGAGATATAAATGAGTGCCAAGTCAAATCTATGTAGGTTAGATTTGACTTTGCCAGTTTTCATTACATCAGTTATTTTATAAAGTTATTCAACGTTTTAATTCTGATAAAAACTGGCCAAGTCAAATCTAACCTACATAGATTTGACTTGGCACTCATTTATATCTCCATTCTTTTTGCGGGGAAGCCCACAGCCAATCTTAATTTTTGTATTGAACTTGGCTCTCCTTTTTTACATTTATGTTTTGGTGGGATATCATTACTTTTTGTAAAGAAAACTAGGCAGGTATTGAGATTTAATGTTTTTTCTTGCAAAAAAAATGGTTTTTTTTTTGTATGGGGACACCACTTGTAGGGGCTCGTCGAAGGTCTAAGACTTCAACTAGGGCTGGTCGGGAGTGATGATCAAGTAAAACAGCTCGTGTCGGTTTATTGTACCGAATACACACAACTATGCACTTATTACAAAGTCACTGCACTGTTCACTGTTTTCTTTCCTTTACTTTCCTTAACACTTGCTCACTTGTAAAATAAGAACTAACTAAACTTGCAAACAAACTGGGCTTGTATACCTTCGCTGAGCTAAACTAGAAAAATCTACGATTTTCCGGGCCATACCTATCTCTTTATATATTCCAGAACATTTCTGATTTCCCTTTCTATCCTTTCTATTCGTTCGAAAACAGGTACATAGCTAGCTAGGTACATGTATACGGGCCGGTCCCTAACAACTACACTGTATTCTATGGCGCAATCGGAGACGTTAGTACCTACTATTGCTTATTCTATGCAATGCTTCGACATAGGTACATAACTAGGTAGGTATTATACGGGCCGGTCCCTAAAAACTCCACTGTATTCTATGGCGCAATCGGAGACGTAGTACTATTGCTTATTCTTTGCAATGCGAATCTATTTTTAATTTAAACCTTATTCCATTGACATAAGGTCGTCGTCGCTAAAATCACTAATTTTTGACTTTTTTTTATTTTTTGATTTTTTCCTACGCTTACACACAATTACCGAGCTGGATTCCAAATTTCATCCTTCTAGGTCATCTGGAAGTAGGTTAGATTTAGGTACTATATATATGTCAGTCAGTCAGTGTGAATTTTAACGACTTTTTAACCTTCATATCTCTATAACCGTTTGAGCTAGCCTCATGAAATTTGGGCTTCTACATGTCCTTATGGATATAATTAAACAGACGTAGTTTTATGTGTTTACGTTAAAGAGGTTTTGAGTTATAGAAGGGTCAAAAGTGGCACCAAGTGGTTCGTGTAATGATACACTCGGCGCGTTCCTTTGCTTGAACTTGGCTTGAACACGCTGCCGCGTGTTCTGATATAGGTGCATCCTCACTTACCTTATCGCAACCTCAAGGCAGCGTCCAAGTACTCGTACAAACGTAAAATAACATTTTGTGGCGAAAAGGTGGTGACTAGTTAAGATCGAAACCAGTCTTGGTTTTATGCGCGAGGGCGCAGTGTGTTATGCCATTCATTGGGGGAGGCCTAAGTCCAGCCAAGCAGTGTGTGTAAGTGGACAAGTATACAGCCAGATGTATCCAATGATGTATATAATGATGAGTGTTGGACGCCCAGAGACCAAGGTTCTAAATAATTACTTACCCCCATGATAAACTACTTTATTTGCCGTTGGTTATTCTATGCCTGTATTTTGTACCCGTGTCCCAATAAATGTTTTTTCTATTCTATTCCAATTACATGCATGGTATCGTTTCAACCTACATATTTTGGCATTTTACCTTTGATAAAAGGAGATTACTCATGGACAAGTTGGAACCATTAGGTATATCAATCTCACCTTGCAAATAACATCGCACTATCTAGAATTTATTTTATCTATGGACATCTCTGTGACGATATCATTGACAAAGCGATTGGTTAGCAAAATTCGGCCCTAGTTAGATTGACGATTAGTGATAAATAGCTTACGAATGCTAGATACGGCTGAAGACAGGGCGCTCTCTAGGGGAGACCGCGCTATCCAGCAGTGGATTAGCATCATCAGCTTATCAGCTCACACACGTCCACTGCTGGCCTCCCACAATGAGCGCATCCGGCACACTTTTACCCCAGCAGCAGTTATCGGTTCTTCGCAAGATGTGGCCGGTTCATTTCAGCTTGCTAATTCTTCGAGCTATGTATGTCGATACCATTAGTATAGGGTCTAGTCTAGTATAGTGTATGTAATGTACTCACTGGTCGTGGTCGTCGGTCCGGCGCGATATGTGCGGCGTGTGGTCCCGCCGCGGCGCCAGCAAGCGCTGCGTGTCGGGTGCGCAGGCGCGGGCGAACGCCGCCGCCGCTTCCGCCGCTGCCTCCTCGTCGTAGATTGATGTGTCGTCTTCCGCTGGAATAAAGTTCGTTTTTGAATAAAAAGTAGTGGGACAGGTCAGGCTTATTGTAACATCGTTTTGTTAAAGCCTATCCATCCATACCATCTGGTAACAGGGATGATGACAGTAATTAAAAATTTGTTAGTCTATATCCGCCATGACACTTTGAACTCGAATCAGAGCATAGACTGCAGTAGACGACTGTGACGTCATGCCGTCACAATATGTTACACACAGAATATCTGTGGTATGACTTTCGTTTCTCAATATTATGGTCATTCTGTAACATCAGACTTTCGTGCATCGGTGACGTCATAGACAGACGCAATAATTTTTTTATTTTTTATTTCCGACATCTTGTGGCCATATAAGCTAGATACATATTGATATTAAAATTTTAAAGAAAATACTTACAATATAAAGAAATTACAACTTAAAAAATAAACTTACAATTTTACAAAATGACAATTTATGGTTGTGTCATGGGAAATGATAAATGGGCTAAAAAGCCTTTGTTTTATTCTAGGCCCAGAACTATCTGTATGTAAAATATCAGCCTGATCCGTTCCGTAGTTTTGGCTTGAGGTAACAAACATCCAAACTTTCGCATATAAATGAGCATGTATTACTCTTAATACAGGTTGCTTCACTATATTATATGTTCTTTGTTTATTATTGTTTGTAGAACCAAAAATGTTATCTCGCTGCTTTACCTACATTATTTTGTTTTACTGTGTCAATAGGTAACGAACGCGTTATTTTACGATAACAGCATGAAAGGTGTCGCAATGCGGCTGATAATACAGATGGGAATCTGTTGTAAACAATGAATTAAATTGTTTCCTTTCCTTTCATGGATATATTTAATATTTATTACAAAGTATAAGTAACTAGGACGACCTGCGAAGGACTGCAGGCAGATACTGGATGCGGCAAGCTGAGGGCAGGGCGCTATGGCGGTCTTTAGGAGAGGCTGATGTCAGCGGTGGACTACTATAGGTTGATGATGATGCTGGATGATGACGTATAGGCTTTGCTACTTGCATAGCCCCGGGATACCATTTACCGCTCTGCCAAATTGTATTTAGATACGTTTAGCCCTTTAGGCGTGAAAAGGTAACAGACAGACAAACCGATAGACAGACAGACAGAGTTACTTTCGAATCCTACTAATATTATAAACGTGAAAGTTTGTATGTATCGATGGATGTTCGTTACTCTTTCACGCAAAAACTACTGAACGGATCGAGCTGAAATTTTGCATACAGGTAGTTCTGGGCCTAGAATAAAACATAGGCTCCTTATTATTCCATAAATCAGTTCCCATAGGATAGAAATAATCTTAAACGTTTCCATAGAAACAACGCGTACGAAGCCGCGGGCAGAAACTAGTTTATAATAATAAAGTGGATCTTCGGAACTCATGTTCCGATTCTTTGATTGAAACATTATCCTGAGTGCGTAACCCATTCACTGCCCTACTTATACATCGAGTTTGGCTAGTGTATAGGTGAGCGAAGCAAGCAAAGGGGCAAATGTATGTGTTTAGATACTTCTTGTTTAAAAGATGCGCAACAATAGCCAATCAGATATTAGTTCGAAGGCTTTTGAAGTACCCCCTCATCCGTATTTGAATCAACGCTTGTCGAACTTTACTTTACTCACGGTCGTATTCAAAAGCTGCGTTGAACATTGTCTCTGACAGTTTCCGTACATAGACAATACAAGATGGCGTCTTGGCGGGAAACCAACTGTCGCTTATGTTCTTGTTTTCACTTTGAATCACAACCCATTGCAAGAAATTCACGAATTTGGTCGTGCTACACAATATATTACGTTGCTGCGTCAAGTGAGATAATGACACTAAGAAGTAAAGCTATCCAAAGACAATCGATTCATCACGGAAAATCCAGCTCAAAAGACACCGTCAAAGTAAAAACGACCGTTCGAACGGATGTTTACAGTTTCTTTTCCCTTGAACTTTATTATATTTCGGTAAAGAACAAGTACGCTTACTTGGATGGAACAAAATAAACTAGTTTTTTACACAAGGAATGACTTGAGATAACCGCTGATAATTTGCATAAGATGACTGGCCTTGCCTGAATAATTAAAATTAGGTACTTGCAGTTTATTTATGTTCATTGATGAGTAGTTAGTTAGGTATCGCTGGTCAATTCAGAGTCTAGAGTTCATTTAACGATAGTACCGAGACGTAGTGATTGTGACGTGTAATTTTTATGGTTCCGCACCCAAAGGGTAAAACAGGACCCTATTACTAAGAGTCCGTTGTCCGTCTTATCTGTCGGTCTGTCACCAGGCTGTATCTCATGAACCGTGATAGTAAGACAGTTGAATTTTCACAGATGATGTATTTCTGTCGCCGCTATAACAACAAATACTAACACACTGAAAAAAAACAATATTTAAGGGGGCTCCAACAACGTGATTTTTTTGCTCGTTTTTGCTCGAAATTGATAATGGCAATAGGTAGACGCTTGAATTATTCACATAATATTTAGTTATATATTCATTTTAAAGCAGGCTTCCGCAGCCTTCTATAGCCCAATTACCCCGTCCATCCACCGATAACAATAACCTGGTTCAGTATTCCTTTAATTTTCCTTCAGTGGATATATATTTTTTTTATTTGCTTGGGGTGGCTTTCGTATCACGACGGCCAGGATAGGGTATGGTGGATATTACTTTCGGGTGTCATTCGGGGTCATTGTGCACCCGAGGACCCTTGATACCCGTCATGTATAGCCCTCGTTTATATTAGCTCTCACAAGGGCCTCTGTTGGCTTCGGCCCCACGAATGCCTCTCAAAGGACAGAGTCATTAATGACCCGAGATCATGGGAATGACAAACAGATAGTAATAGGATATTTTTTTAAGAAAAGCTTTTTTGCTACCCATTACAGTGCTAATATTAAAAAAGTTCAATAAAATACCTCTGTTGGGGCGGGCTTTCAGTTCCAAATCTTTCACTGCTACTGTCACCTCCATTTTTAAACTTGCACAATACTTGCGCAAAAAGCCTTGCACTATTTATTCCCCACTGCGTATAACTTCTAGATTTTAAATAACTTTTTCGTATATCAACGCTTTAAAGTTCGCGAACAGAACAAAGATATTTATTCCTTTGTGTCCCAGGAATAGTTAAGTTAAATTAGAACAGATATTCCTTTTGCAGTAAAAGTTTTCACAATATTCGTATGAATAACCAGGATTAACTGTAATGCTGTTTACTTGAACGATAGCGAATCACTAAATGCGTCAATGGATATCCGAGTGTAGTTATCACAGATAAGGGCAATGAGTTATCGATTCTGATTGTGTGCTCTGTTTTTACAGGTAATTGTGGTGACGAATTTTCTTTGTGTATAAATGGTTGTTTGTAGATTCCTATCTTTTGGACCGCGCTATAAGTCTTTGTACCTATTTGGCATTGCACCATTAACAGCTTAAATAGCTGTTTTTTAGTTACATTTTCGTGATTTATTCGGCTCTTGCGACATCCACGGGCTGAGTCGGGCTAAGTTGGTAGGTTCAATTCTTGCGCCGCGACCACCATCCGATACGGCATATACTTCCTTGATTCAAAGCTAGATCATCATCATCATCAGCCTATAGTAGTCCACTGCTGGACACAGGCCTCCCATAATGAGCGCTATGTCTCCAGCTTGCCGCATCCAGCATCTGCCTGCAGTCCTTCGCCCGTCAACGTCCTCCGGCCAGTTGGTCGACGTCCTACACTACGTTTGCCGAGTCGCGGTCTCCACTCTTGAACACATTTACCCCAGCGGTTGGTCAACATGCTAATAAAAGCTAGGTATCTCTTACATAATAAAAACCGTACCGTGTTACTTACTTTTTCTGTTTTTGTTATTTAGTTTCTTATTATTCTTATTTTTTTATTGTGTACTTAACTAATATTAAGTATTATGTTTGTAATTTAAAATTGTTCATTTATATTGTGATCATATGTCTATGTCTATGTCAGTGTGAGGATTAAATTCTGATTGAGTAGTCGAGCGAGCGCCCGCAACAGATGAATAAGCTAAGGTGTTTTAGCCTTTTCGTTAGATAGATAGATAGAAAACACTTTATTAACTACTACATATACAGAAATAAATACTTAGAATAGAGAAAGTATATATTTCTGTCTATTAATTATCTTCATAAATTCGTCAACCTACTTAGCTTCATAATTTCAAATTTTTAAGCATACTATCAGCGGAAACTTTTAATAAGCTGTCAGCAAATATGCACTGGTCTATCCAGGCATGTTCTGGATCTAAATATTTGTAAACCTAGCCGTAAGTTTCTCTAAAATGTTGTAAATAAAATAAAATCGATCTCCTCCAGGCAACCTTAGGACAGACTTAAGCCGTTACTATAGCTAGTATACAAATGGATACTCACTGCTGTCAGATGTGTGCGAGTGCGGGTTGTGTATGATGCGTATCCGCCTCTCGGGGTAGCTGCAATTAAATACATTAAATTAGATTTCGACATATTGGAAGGAAAATACTACCGAAAACAATCATGTGGATATATCAAATATCTTCCAATTCAAAAAGTGCTTTATTTCCTTTAGACTTTATAGCACTCTTGGACACGTCACATAATTCAAATTACATAATACATTTTAAGTTGAATCTCATTAGTAAATTGTTTAATAGAAACGGTTCTTATATCGAAGTACTGATATAAATTCTTAACTTAATTTTTTTTTTTTTATTTTTTTTTTATTTAGCCTGTTTCGTCCCACTGCACAGTGGTACCGGCTCCCTACAAGCGCGGTCATAATTACATAATTTTGTTATTTGGCATTTTTCTTTGGAAAAAATTATAAAAAATGCTTCGAATGTGTACATTAATACTATAATTAACCAAATTTAATATATTTTATAGGATAAACTGTACAATATGCACTTTTGCTATAAAAAATATTAAGTCAATATTATGGATTTATTGGTCCTCGTTTGGAAATGCGCCTAAATATAATATTAACGTTCTTCATTAAGGGGTTATAATTATATATATTTATTATTTTTTATATGTTTTATTTAAAAAAACAAGTAAATGAAAACTAATTTTTATTTATAAACGTATGTACGTAATCATACAATCATTCCACAAAATCTTAATACTACCACAATCAACCTAATTTATATTTAAACTAAATACTTAATAAATCTAAAACCTGCCTCGACATAACGCCTTTTTTCTTACGGGGAAGTTTCCGAAGACTAGTAATAAATGGGTCAGAGCTGAGTAAAAGTCTGTTAAATAAGTCCTTATTCGTATGTTCTTGCGACATTTTTCTTGTATGATCTCGTCTGAAGGCCTTGTAATGTTTATTGTTAGATTCGGCTGCCTCTTCGGATAATTCCCCTATAGATAATGAAGTATACTGTGCTACCTCAGCACCAATTATAAGGACTTTGTGAACGGAAGCTGGGAGATTATACCACGGATATTCCTGAACTAAAAGTCGCGCAGTTTGCACAGCATATTCATTATATTTATCTGGATCAATATTAAAACCCGAGGACAAAACTTGTAAAATTGTGGAACAACGATCGATCAGATCTTTATTTATGCCAGTAATTTCAACTGAAACTACAGAATTATTTTAAAAAATCGTGCTGAATTTCCATCGTTTGATGTCCCGCTCGTGTGGTGTCCGGCACTTCGCGGTTTGTCTACTATTAAACCTAGTCTACTCTAAACTCCTTCTGTATATACGATTTCTTGTCCGCTACTGGTCTCTTCTCATCTTCCGAACTAACCTGCCACTTCTTAACATCCATTCTGCAAGCGAGATGACAAATATTCGTAAAAGCGAATCCATGAATGTGAAGGAGACTCATACCGACTTTCATCAGGTCGTTTTTGTAAACATACGTCTATTATACGTGTTGATGTTTTTGAAGTACACCTCCAGTTACGGCAGACCAAATCTCAAAGAAATGCATCCTTGAAAAACTACATTTAATCAAAGTACCTGAAAAGAAAAAAAAAATTGTTTTTACCTATTTTCTCGTAGACCGTGCTACGCCTTAGCCTATGCAGTCGTAGAGGCTGTATAGCAACTAAATATGCAAATTTATGCAAAAAAAACCTTTATATTTTCAAAATAGACAGATTAATCCATAATTAAGGGTAGGTGAGGCTAGTTGAATAATGTTGAAAGTAAGTTGTAAGTCTAGGTAAAGTCAACAATTAACATAAAAATTTGGTAGAAACCCTGTATGACGTAGCACGTAAAAACTCGTCATAATAAAGTCAAATAACATTTAAAAATATTACTAAATATTGAAAACTTACCTTGATCTTGTAAATCCATGTCACAAACACCACTCAAAAACAATGTAATTCCGAGAATTCACCGTCAAAAAAACAATGCCTGTTAGTAAGTTACTGATAAGACGAGCGCAACGTAAGTATTTGTTAACTTCCGAGGTCAAAATGTATGTGATTATTTGGTAAAATCGGTTAGATATTTATACTTTACGGTAGCTTGTTTATCGGTTAATCGTTATATGTAGTTAAGTTGAGGGTAGTTGGCAAAAAAATTTTTGCATTATGACCTTAGGCGGTACCACTGTGCACTGCTGGGCAAAGGCCTCCCCCAAATCTTTCCACTCAGTGCGGTCACGTGCGATCTCCCACCAATCTCCTAACTTAAATAAGCAACTAATATTAAAATCTATATATATATATATATAAATTAATCCCTATTTCCCTTGGTCACGGCATCACGCGTGAACGGCTGGACCGATTTCGATAATTATTTTTTTGTTATGTTTCTTATTGTCAGGAGAAGGTTCTTATGAAAAAATTAAGAAAATTGCGCGGAAAATTAGAAAATTTATATTAAACTAATATATTTCTAATGTAACCATAGCGCTTTTACAATTCAAACTTTTTTGATGTAACTTTATGGCGTTTGACATAACATTGACAGAATGCTCAATATTCATAGTTAAGACAGGACAACGTCTGTCGGGTCCGCTAGTAAACAATAAAACCTTTCTACTTTGTTATCGGTTCTGAGGGTCTCTGAGATCCATATCAGAGCCCCAAGTCTATTTGACGATAGTATCGAGAGCTGATCGTGATTCGTGACGTCTCATTTTTCCATAGTTTTTGGTACAGCAGCGCCTCTATCGTCAAACAGCCAACTACGCAAATTCCATACAAGTATGAGACTTCACGATACTATTGTCACATGAACACAGCTCAGTTGAATAAGTTCTTTTTTAGTTTTTTATTTTTAATTTTCTTTCAAAGTCAATCATAAAACTAATTTCAATAATGAAGGGAACAAATCAAATTAAGTTTAAATTTACTAGTCTCCTTAGCTGAAAAAGAAGGCTGGTTCTGGTGTCGCTATGTGGCGACATCTATCACCTTGAATATACAACACAGCGCAGAACATACAGCGCAGTGCCGCAATTATGTTATCATTGCAAACTTCCAAGAACAATCCGCTAGATGTTCACTCCGTAATTGTGGAGCAGCGTTAGTGACGTCAGAACGGCTACGTCCGTAAGGAATGTTGCACTAGGGTAGGCATACATTATATTGTGCTCATATTCAGTTTTAGTTGAGTTATTTCTGTGGAAGGTAGACCTTTGCCTAGTAGTGAGACTACTGTCTCACTACTAGGGTACTGTCTCACTAAAGGTCTATGAGACAGTACTCTGTCTCATACAAAAGTTATTTCTGAGTTCTTAATTTAGAAAGGTATCAATTAAATAAATAATATTTACTATTACTTTCTGTGGTCTAGGTATTAACGTATTGTACTGTACCTGTCATCACATATTGAAGACAAGTCCTGTGCGACGCCCTCTCCCGGGCTTAACGGGAAGTATTGCGGAGCCAATGTAGTCAGAAGTGCCACGTCCGACGCTTTTGTGCCCACCAGTACTACTAGTTGGGGGGTCGTGTGTTGTTCGAGAAAGCGGCGGATGGTACCTGAAAGGAAATACATATACAAATTTATTTATTCATAAAGATGTCAGGTATACAATGTCGGGTTCATAAAATACAAAAATAAATAACATACTACCAATGATGTTATAAATGTATAATGCTTAATAGAATCTCATTGCATACTGCCCAGTACCCACATTATTCTTGAATAAAAACCGATACTGAGATAGATATACAAGCATTCTTGCTTAATTTGAGTTCCACTGCCACTGTATTTTAAATGATTTCGCATGTGTTTTTAGGTAAATATTTTTTTTATTATTTTTTATTATTATAGATGCCAAAAGCCCCATTATAGCGACAAAAAAAACTTTATTTTCGACGCAAATATTTACAAAATGGTGCAAGCGCGGCGCAGCTCGGAGCGGGGAGTTTTCGTATTATAGATAGTAGTTTTTGCGTGAAAGAGCAACAAATATCCTCACAAACACATATTAGTAGGATGAAAGAGCGCGCAGCGTTGCGGCTCGGTGTGATGATAGCCTTATGATAGCCGCTTCATCAACATTGTCAGTACAACTGATTCTACAGCCGCAACTAAATTCGAATCTTGTTGGACATTACAAAACATTTGAGTAATTACTGATCACTCGCTCACTCGTTATTGCTTCGTTTTACAACTTGGTAAATCGAAGCGATAACGAGTGGCTTCAGAATGGACATGCTAAAATGAGCCTTATTGCAAGAGACGAGAATCACTACCACGCCGTACCACAATGTTACACTAGCGCGTGTGGTAGAAAATTCTTTAACTTGTATGCTTAACACTTTGACTGCGATCTTTTTGTAACCTAAGCCATTCGTGCTGCCGCTCTACACAGCGGTTGTGTTACGCCGCACATGCGTTTCGTTCGAAAAATATTACGGCTGTGCCGAGTCACACAGATCTGTATTTTCTCAGCCGCGGCGCTAGTGTGGATTTACGCGTATTAGTCACTTGTAGAAAACACCGTGTGATTTCACCAATCAAAGTGTTAAAGGACTAACTTACCTACCGCAAATTTGCGTAGAAAAATTGTTGGAATGTTTTTGTAAACCTTGTAAAGTTTTGTTTTTATTGTATACTAGCTGCGCCCCGCGTGGAAATATATGTGTCAAATGGTTTATAAACCCTCCTCTTGAATCACTCTATCTATTAAAAAATCGCATCATTACCCTTTGCGTAGTTTTAAAGATCTAAGGATACATAGGGACAGACACGCAGCGGGAAACGACTGTGTTTTATACTATGTAGTGATATCAGTTATCTAGTTCCCATAACACGAGCTCTGCTTAGCTTGGGGCTAAATGCAACGCTTGGCTGTAGGCTGTGTGAATAGGCTAATAAAATGAAAATAAATAATGTCCTAAAAAATCTAATTAGTCCGTCAACTAGATTATCAGAAGATATTGGCGACGTATTCTTTCTTTTATCAATAAAACAAAAAAATCTTTAAGATATAGCCAGTTGTTTTGAATAAAATTATTTTATTTATTTATTAGTTACAGTTTCGCGTGATGTCGACGCGACACTTCTTAGCACGTCGTTACGTGAATAGCCCCCACTCCCAAACTTTGTCAAACTTTATTTTTGTATGTTTTTGTCTGATTGACAAAAAAAGAAATACTTGTCTAATATCATCTGATATATCTAACTGACGGTCTAAAGAATACAGATTTTTTTCCCAGAACACTACCCTATTGTCCGGCATTATTTATGACAGGTGAATGGTCGCGGTGAGGAAGCACATCGACTTACGGAGAGCAATTTGCGCCGCGACCTCTGGCGGGAAGCTGCGCCGTGACGAGCTGACGATGCAGAGGGCGAGCGTCCGCGCACCCAGCTCTTCAGCTGCGAATAGGACGTTCCTGAAACATACAACACATTATCACACTAAGAATATCAAAAACAAAACTGTAATATACCAAATTATTATGTCATCATCATCATCATCAGCCTATGTTAGTCCACAGCTGGACACCCCCGGTGAGCGCCATAGAGCCCTATTTTCAGCTCACCGCATCTCCCAGCAGTCTTTCATAATTCATTTATTGCTTGTGAATCAGGTAATTTCGTCGTCCCACCTGATTGCAGGGCGTCCTACACTACGTCTGCACAGTCGTGGTGTCCACCCGAGAACACGGTTACCCCAGCGGTTATCGGTTCTTCGCGAGATATGGCCACTGCCACTGCCAATTATTATGTGAAACGGTGTATTTTCAACACCTCCGCTGCGAACACTAATCTGCCTGCCAAGCGAAGTAGTATTAGATTATATAAGCCCTCCCATCTGTTTGGACATTATGGGGGAGGCATGCTCAGCTGTACTTCAATATTGTTTATCAGTATAGCGATTGTTCAAATTCTCCAAGGCGTTTTACCATATTGGTACCCCAGACAGAAACAGTCAAAGCATGTGAAGCAGAAAAAAACAAAACCGTACCCTGCATACCTACATACTAATGGTAAAGAAAGATCTAGAGGATCAAAACTTGAACTAGGCGTCCCGCAAGGATCAATATTAGGTCCTTTTTTATTTTTAGTATATGTAAATGATCTTCCGTTTTTAGCAAGAGATCTTTGTGATAAAGTCTTATTTGCTGATGATACTTCATTGATTTTTAAATAAATAAATATAACTATGACGATGTAAATAATTCGCTTTCACAAATACTAGATTGGTTCACCGCCAATAACCTATGTCTAATGTGTAATCAATGCTAAAAAGACTAAATGTATAAAATTTATACTACCGAATGTAAGAGAACTCCCAACAAAAATAATGCTGAAGGATGAGATTGTTCACCTTGTAGACTCTACTGTATTCCTAGGGTTACATATTGATTCTTCTCTTCAATGGAGGTCGCAAATAGAGGCTCTGGCAGGTAGACTTAGTTCAGCAGCTTAAGTAGTTCGAACAATTAGATATATTACCAATGAAGACACAGCTAGGTTAGTTTATTTCAGTTACTTCCATAGTATTATGTCTTATGGTATTTTGCTTTGGGGACAGGCAGCTGACATCCAGACCATATTTGTTCTTCAAAAAAGGGCGGTACGCGCTATTTATAAATTAAAGCCACGAGTTTCTTTGAGGGAATTATTTAAAAACATTAATATTCTGACTGTAATATCGCAATACATCTATGAAAATTTAATGTATACCCACAAAAATAAGGATAGCCTTATGAAAAAGTGTGATGTTCACAATAGAAATACAAGAAACAAGAACAAGTTAAACCTCCCATCATTTAGATTACACAAGGTAGGGAAATCATTTATGGGCAATAGCATGCGCTTCTATAATAAGCTTCCATCTGAAGTAACTGAGCTCACTATTCGTAAATTTAAAAATTACATAAAACTAAATCTCATCAAGAAGGCTTTCTACTCCATAAATGATTATCTCAATGATGTTAATGCTTGGCCAGATGTCGCTCAGTTTCGCACCGACAATAGTATGTAAGTTTTTGTGTTGTGCATAGCTTTACTTAAATATTGACATGTATCGAATCATATTATATTTAGACTTAAATAGGCAAATAACCATGTATTAGACATATAAGAGATGAACATGCTAGTGGTTTCTTTTCACTTCTTCCACTAGTGGACAAACAATTGAAGTGAACAGTAAAATAATTTTATTTGATAATAATTTATATACAATGTGTCTGGTCATCGGTGTCGGAGACTTTGGGGGGGGGGGGGGGGGGTGAAATACGGTAAATTTTATCGACAAATCACTATCCCTATTTTTTTTTCTACCTCCATGACAAAATGGTAGCCATTTTGTTTTCTTTTGCCTCGAAGCACGGGTGCTTGTACTGATTAAGCTATAGCTACCCATGATGACGTCCTAGGAAGACGATAGAGGACTCATTTGATAGCCAATAATGTGGACAATAAAGCAATGATAACATTGTTTCAATTTCCATTTTATAATAGAGGAAAAAAGAATTCATAAACCAAGTCTAAAGACACGCCCATAGAATTCCTCGAAACCGTGAGTCTAGGGTCATATTCAAATCATCATAACCTCTAAACTATCTTACTTATAGCTAAGATGCAAGACTTATTTTGAAGCACACAGTATTTACTATCGTTCAATAACAAAAAACTTGTAGCTTGACAGTTTCGATTCTATGAAAAAGCTAATAATTAAAAAAAAATGTTCAAAAAAACTTTTTTTTTGTTTTGTAAATTCTTTTTTCCTCTATTATAAAATGGAAATTGAAACAATGTTATCATTGCTTTATTGTCCACATTATTGGCTATCAAATGAGTCCTCTATCGTCTTCCTAGGACCTCTACATGGGTAGCTATAGCTAAATCAGTACAAGCACCCGTGCTTCGAGGCAAAAGAAAACAAAATGGCTGCCATTTTGTCATGGAGGTGGAAAAAAACAATAGGGATAGTGATTTGTCGATAAAATTTACCGTATTTCACCCCCCCAAAGTCTCCGACACCGGTGACCAGACACATTGTATAAAATATGACTTGTCTAAGTGCTTATTTTGTAAGCCTAAAGAAATAAATGATTTTTTACTTTTACTTTACTGCATAGGGTGCGTTTCGACTTTCCACGTTTCCGCGGAGTAGACCAATTGCACAAAACATTGCTGCGGTTAAAATAAAAATGTCTTCATCCCTCGCTGAATCCGTTCTTCCTGGTTTTTTCTTGAGTTAAGTGTTTCGAATAGTGTGTCTTACTTGATTGCAGCACCGTCTCGGTCAATGTGTGGTACCTACTGTTGTACATAGTTGGTATACTATACGATGTGTTTGAACCGCAGGACCTGAACCTCTCCACCGAGCACTCCGCAATACTTGTAGCAGGATTATAGTGTCCCGTCTCGGCGACAAAGCCAGTGTGGAATTGTTGGGATACACAGTATGCGTCACGTGTCTGGAAGTCTAGGTTGAAACATGGCGTTACATCGTCCTCTGCAATACTCACTTGTAGCAGGATTGTAGCGCTGTCTCGGCCGCGGTGTGGTATTGTTGTACGTAGTTGGGACACACGGTGTGCGCCACGTGTCTGCAGCGCAGGTTGAAACCTGGCGTTATCACTACTTCGCCTGTCCGGCATTCTGGAACGGAGACAAACAAAGGTAAGTTTAAGAATTAGCAAGCTGATGTCGGAGCCCGTCATATCTACCGAGCAACCGACAAACGTAGAACTAAACAATGATTTTGACTTTATTGCCTGCCATTCACTGCCTAGTCTCAGTGCATCGTGATTAATGAACGTGTCACAGAATAGTTTATATCCAACTATTATGACAGCGGGCCGGCCATATCTACCCAAGAACTGACAACTTTTGGGGTAAACGTGTTCTTGACTTGTTCGATACATCGAACACGGAGGATTTTAGCAGCATCAGCAGTTCGACCTAAGTACTCGTGCCGCGAGCGCGGACCGGGCGCCTACAGAGGTCAGTGCATCACCAGCAGCCATTCAAACCGCACTCATTAACATCATATTAGTCGTAGTTTTATACAATATAGCTATTGTCCATATACTCGACTATTATTACATCAGCATCCCGGGAAGAGCTAGCCGCGACTCCTTCATGACTAAAGACCGCCTCGGCAAACGTAGTGTACACAAAAAAAGGCATCCTATACAGAACTGTTAAAGCTGGAAAAGCTGATAATAACTGCAGGTAAATGCTGGATACAGAAAACTGAAGAAAGAGGCTAGCACAGTAGATTCTCCAACACTCTATTTCTTGTACATATTAACGTACCATGTCCTCTAGTAATAATCTCTTCCTTGAGGTCGGGTCCCGCGTGGTGCATGATCCGCTCACTGACTGCGTTGCACTCCATGAGGGTCTCATCTGTCGTGTTTGTGATGACGTCAGCGTCCAGGGTCGATATGTCGCCGTGCCTGGAATAGATGATGGAGGGATTACAAACAAATAAGGTTTTAACTTATTGCAACATTACTATGATTATTTGTGCTCTGGAGGAGGTTTTTGCTAAGCCTCTGGTGAGGTTCCATAGAACGCTCGTTACGACGGCATTACCAAAGTGGGCAGGAAAACCTCTATCTTTTGTACCGTATCTTCGCGAAAAAATCGCGTCCTTTTCGAGCTTTTAAGCGACCAGGTAGTCTTGCTATTTGCCAATCCCTCGGTATGGAGCTGTAAGGTCTAGCTTCTGACGGATCTGGATCGTTTAGTCTGGTTTAGCTACATACCACAGCACCAGCCGCTTGTTGACCTGCTCGTCGTAGTGGTAGAGCGGCGGGCGGGGAGAGGCGAGGCGCGTGGGCGGGGAGTGTGCCCAGCGCACCAGCGACGCCACGCCGCCGCCGCCGCGCATCACGCACGCTGACGGATCTGGAAAGAACAACGATTGTGTGAACTGATTGTCCCTCAAAGTCTTGCTAATATTTTTATTCTGCAACGTCAATAGAGCTTAATTTACTTGTTCAAAAATTTGCATACCAAAAGCGGAAAAATAGCTCATAGAAAGTTTCCAGCCGATCGATGGGTCAACTGGGAGGTAAATTGCCCATTTATTCCGTTATAAAGGCGCATCATTAACTTTACCAGTAAGTATATCCCGATATACCTACTTCCACGTTTTTCTCTCTTTGATCTATTTAGCATTCATCTTTTGAAGACCACCATGAAGTACTTTGTTAATTTTTAATTTTACTACCGCTACATGTATCATCGTGCTGTTGAATTTATAGTTTTAAAACTGTGCGTTCACCTGATCAGAATGGGAACGTATGCAGCAAAAGTATTTCTTGCTTTTAGGATTAAAACTCTATGGTTGCTTTGTATTAATTTCTATAGTGCAGCGTCCAACCGGGATGTCTGCCGATATCGATGCCAGAAACCGGTGGTATATCTGCGGATGACGTCATCGCCAAAGACTTTCGTTCCGAAAAAACCTATATTGTCGATATGAAATACGAAAGCAGATAGACGCAGGCCTATTGTAAATACCAAAGCCACGTACAAACCTTGATTCCGATGCAATGGACTCACAACTTTGGATGCTATTAAATGGCTAAAATTTTGAAATACATATATCTCGACCAGATTATTATTCTAATACACGTAGACGCAATAACGATAAGTTTTAGCCACGCTTCTAAAGAAAATTATGTGTGTAGGAAAATTACTTACGTGTCGAATCAACCGTAGAGGTAAACGTAAGTAAATATTATTCTCTATGGAATTAGGCACGATGTTATTAACCACTATCTCAATTTGTAGGAAGCGGGAAACAATACATTTCGAAGCACATCTCTTAGGAATAGGGTTTCATTAATATATCAGAGATGCGAACCGTGGGTACAATAAGCAGGTTTAATTTGTGCGTAGTGAAATAGGGCCTGTATATTTTTGTTGGGGAAGATTGGCGTCCAATATACCACTTTTTTTGTTTTATTTAATTTCTTGGAGTGTATGAAAAGTTTGAAATTTAGCGAGGAACATGACTAATCAGTGGCTGCAATGATTAGGTTTCATGCGGTAAAGAAAAATAACTATCAACATGCATAATACCCCTTTGTTTTAGTTTTAGCAGAAATAAACGCGGGTTATGTTATGGAGATTGTACTTGTATGTGGAGGTGGTAAAGTAGTAGAGTAAGTAAAAAAAAATAGTTTTTTTGCGGCGTGAAGCCGAATATATTTAGGTACTCTACGTACCTACACACAGGTGTATAACCTATAGAGCTAATACATGACCAAACCATTTTCAATTGTGGTCAACCAATTGTATTAAGTTTTATGTAATGAAACCAACAATAAAAGTATGAGCAGTAAAGCCCTGACCTTAATCGGACCTTAGGCGACAAGCATGCTATTAAAATTTTAGTCGTCGACGACATGACACTACCTTGTTAATATTAAAGTAGCTTATACAGGGGGTCGAAGGTTTTCTAGGAATCAGGGCATAGAATCAATGAAAAACTGAATACATAATGAATGTAAGCGGGTTAAGCAAGAACCTTGTTTGTGGATTGAAGAACACCAACGTTTCATCACAGGGTTTTCTTCATAAGGTGCGTCAATCTATGAACTAGTGTGTATAGAAAAACCCAAGACTTAATTCAATAGCGTAGGTATATAGGGATTAGGGATGAGACGTATTTACTCGACCAGGTTTGTAAACCTGGTATTTGCTTGCAAGTACGGAAACCTAATACGAGTCGAAATACTTTGAAGGTCTTGCAAGTATTTGGACTTTGAAGGTCTTGCGAGTATTTGGACTTTGAAGGTCTTGCGAGTATTCGGGGCTCGGGGCGTGCGGCGGACTCGATGACTGGCTTCTGACAGCGACAGTGACATTAGACATTGAGTACCATAGACATTAAGTGACATTTAAGTACAATAGACAGTGACATTTAGGTACGAATCTAGATTGATTTTGCAGTCACCCACCTCCTATAAGTCTATGACTACAACATTTACACCGATCTATAACGTCTCGTACCTACTGATCTTAATCCCATTTAATAGGTAAAAATACAAATACAAAAGTCTTTATTTGAATTTAATTGGATTTAAACGTTATTTTATTAAGAATTTAAACAAATATTAAGTCAACGCTTTGTCTCGCCAGTGCCAATCCAAAAATGAAGATTCGTTCTGCTTGACTGTTGATGCCTTGATGGTCGCTGGCTTGGCTCAAAACTGTCAAGCAAAATTGTCAAGTGACACTATCAGGCCTCGCTGTCATTAGCGTTATCTAATGCCGCTGTCAGTGAGGCTGTCAGTCAACGCTGTCAGCTGTGTTCGCGCGAAAATTTCAAATGTAAGAAAACACAAGTGTTACAACAAAAAACTTAATTTATAATTAATGACTTCTAAGTATAAATATTTTATTAGGTACCTACCTGCCTACCTCTAGTTTGAATCCGAAACAGAGATAATAATAGTTTCAGGTAGGTCCCTACCTGAAACTAATCACGATGTCGCTAATAATATTATAAACGCGAAAGTTTGTAAGTATGGATGGATGTTTGTTAATCTTTCACGCAAAAACTACTGAACGGATCTGAATGAAATTTGGCACAGATATAGATTATAGTCTGGAATAACACATAAGCTATATTTTATCCCGGAATTCCCACGGGAACGGGAATTACGCGGGTGAAACCGCGAGGCGCTGCTAGTAATTAATAAAATTATTCCAACCAAAGTAATTTTGGTTCCTATATCTACCTACTAAGTATATCTTTTAAATACCTAGGTACGCCATTCTAATAACAACAAAGCTGTTTTAGAGTAATAGCTATGTACCTACCAAGGTCGCTTCTGCGTGAAAAACCAGGTAAAAGTTCTTAAGTAGATAGGTACCTAGGTTTCACCTAAATCCCTCATAAGTATTACCATAGATCAAAAAAACTCATTACTTACATTATTCATTCATTTTATATTATAGTAGTACATAATCTATCTATCTAGTACCTACCTACCATCCTACTTAGCCAATGAATCTGTCTTTGTTGTACACACTATAATACATCTACAACTAATTAAATAGGTTAAGTACATAGGCGAGCTTATTCCTGACAAAGAGTTGTCTTCTAGCAAACCTTAGGGTTATATCATAAAGGAGAGGCATAGGAACAGATAGAGGAAGTAGGTACCTACCTACCTACGTACAAGGAAATAAACTAGACGAATCTGACTGGGTTATTTCTCTCTGGAACTTCGGAAAGAAAGTTTTTCCAGAGACGAGACAATTTTAGCTAGATTGATTTATTTGATCCTGGAAATCTAAGTTTTCCGAGATCACAATGTAATTGGCATTCATAATTTAATGAATCATAAGTAACAAACAAATAGGTATATTTACAAACATACAAATACATATTAGTCAAGTGATAGGTAGGTAAAGGGACCTCATTTATGTAAAGGTAAATATGTTCATCAAACTGAAATTAGATAAGTGGGCACAGATCTTATTTTCTAAATAGGTACGTCATACCTACCTAGAGTGAAAAGTGAGTCTCCTCCCATACAATAAAATCCATTATACGACCCGTCCCCGGCTATTAATTTTATGTACCTAGCCGGCTGTTTATTTTACGTACTTACTCAAAGTCATATCATAGATGATTTACAAGTACCTACCTGTTAGCTGTTAGTAATCAAATTCTAATCCCAACGCCTACTTAAAATGAAGAGCAGACGCTTTATATACCTACCTACTTATTTAAATGTTTGTAACTACCATAATTTTTGCAGGTATTTTCTCGTGGACACTATTTTGTTCTTTATAACAAAGCAGGCAGGGATCAATTTTCCATGCAGGTATTTTTATCGTGCTTGCAAGTATTTTATCTGAAAACTCAATTATGAACCTTACGTTCATGTAAACTCGGATCACTTTCCCGTACAAGTGTTGCAAGTATTTTACTTTCAAGGTGCGTGGCCCGCCAAGAGCCGCGCCGCACTCGCCGCGCCCGCTCGCGCGTTCGAGTACGAGTATGAAAATACTAGCAAGTATTTTTGAACCCTGGTTTTTGGCGCTGGTTTTTAAACGGGGCCGTACTTGGAAGCCCTGGTTCGCGATTTTACAAGTACGTCTCATCTCTAATAGGGATAGGACAGATTGTTTTCCATTGCCTGCCTAAAATAGGACACAATCGTTGCTACATTAACATGACCTACAAACGTGAAAATAACTTCGATAGAAAATTCTTTATTGCACACTTTAAAAAAAGAAGTATATACCTATATACTCGTTTTAAGAAATAAACGCCAAAATCTATTTCATAGAGAGATCGAAAGAACGGATCGGTCTTCCTTCATTTTATGCGATCCACAATCCGTCAACTTTGTAATTTATTTTTCAAAGTAGACCTCTTGTTAACGCCCGTTGGGATGGAAACAATTATTTGTTATTATTTGTACCAGTGTTTGTGCAATTTATGTGATGATATTTTATATATGTTTTACGGCGCCCATATCAATTCCTCGAGGATGAAACTTTTATGCGACTACCTTTATACCACCACGAAACAATTGTTCTAGCTAGTCGTGATTTTCTTGAAATATTATTTTAGCTTGAAGGGATAAATACTAATCCCTCGATAATATTATTTACACATCATTTTTCAAATCAGTGGATAATGGACGGAGAAATCGAAGAACGTAGAAACTCATTTTTTAAATTTTTGTTGTCGTGAACCTTTCAGCGCTTTAAAATATTTAATAACGTAGGCAACCAGCATATCCCTCATTCCTCTGCTTTACAGTTCAGTACACCCATTCATGTAGGAATTAACCTACATTCGACATTCCCGTACTGTGCCCGTGTTGAACAAAGCCTTTACAAGTTACACACAATCTAACTTCACACGAAACTCATCAATATGCTTCAGTGATAAGGTGCAATTGAAAACTGGAGGAAATGTGCCTTACAAGTATCAATGTATGACTGGGAGTATATGTAGGGCATATTGTAGGAGCCCTGTGACGTCAGACTAGTGCTGTCTCTATCAGATACTACAGTAATGAAAGGAATGGAGAGTTCATTGAAAATTCAAACTAAGAGGGTTGTTAACGCAATAAAGATGCATAAAGCATAACGAGATAGCTTTAATACCGTTAAAGCCTTTCAGCCGAGAGGATTAGTGATAGCGGATGCTTTTGAATAAACATGAAATTAAATTTTAGATGTCAAAATATTTTTTGAGCAAGCTTCGCTTGCTTGAGAACTGTAATCGTTTAATTGTTTTGGGGAAAACTAAAACCGAATTCCAATCCCTTAATTTTACACTGTTTTTAAGTTTTGCGGGAAATTACTAATCTTCCTAATTTAAATTACGATGCCCAATCTCTTGGGAATAAAATATTTATCGGACGACGGAGTATACAATACCGGAACCAAAATTGCCCCATATAATCGATGGAGAAATCGACGAACATACATAAAAAATACATACAGCCGGATACAAAATTTGATCCTTTTTTCGTTAAAATGTCGTTTAAAAAATAGGGATATAAGAAAATATTAGCTCTGCTCTGTATGTTGTGGGTAGATTTGTTTGCCTCTATGTCCATAATAATTGATATATTCACATTCACACAATGAAATCAAATCTTATTCTATTACAGTGGAACTAAAAAGATTTTAATAAATTCAATATTCTTGCCATAATATATGTTAAGTGCAGTAAAGCAATAGTTTTTGGACCCAAGGCCTTCATATGTACAATGAAGACTTAAAGCCTCACACAAATTCCATGGCCAAGTCTCACGATCTCAGAACAAAATGCACTTGGATACTTATACCGGGAATGGATCAATGAAGTCGCGCGCGACTGAATGAAACGGAACTACAATGATAAACAGCCATTTTAAAGTTCAAGGACACAGCGAGTTGTCACCATTTTCTCAGTAGTAGTATTAGAACCTACTTAGCTAATAACATAATGATAGAGGAAGTGTTAAGGAAAGGTACAGAAAAGGTCCAAAAATATGAGCTTCGCCGCTCAATAAGACACTGGAGTTTACATAACAAGCAGGTAGCGTAAACGAGTGAAGGTTATGGGAAATGATATTACATAATTCATAACGGAAACGGACATCAATAAATAATTTTTAACCATGGACCACGGTTTCCCTGGCATTTCTCACAATGACTGTAAATCAGATGAAATGATCGAATAATGATATAAGAGATGGCAACAGAAAGCGAAGGATTGACATACCTAGAATCGTCATACCGGCAGTGCAACTTAGAAAACAATTCTCCTTCACACTGTATCACCCAGAGTAATGCAATAGAGGAAAGCACCGCACGTCCTCTCGCCTCGGAGCCCGAACAGCGTGTGACCTCGAACGAGCAGGAAGGGAACACACCCCCGAGCTGACGCGACCATGGGGGTGGGTGCTGGATGTGACGTCACACGGTCGACGACCCGGGTAAGTAGGTCATCGGGCTGGCCGATCTACAGCCACTTTGAAGCAATAAGGCCTTTGTGTAACGCCGTCACGTTACATAATTCAGCGTAATTCGCATCAATTGTGAAGTCATAGTCATTAACACTTTGCTTTGTGTTGCCTTGTCTTTGAAGTGCGATGAGCTGAGAAGTAGTGCCATGTTATTTCATTGTCATTGCTGATAGATATCACAGCCGATTTTTTCCATTTTCTAAATTATCAAAGCATTAAAACCAAATGCGACACAACAATCCAGTACAGAAAGATATTTTTGAGAAGCACTAACCAAATCAATACGAGCAAAGCAAAATTCTAACCGCAGGACGAACTGAGAAAATCTTATAAATCACCGGAGCTAAAGTAATTTCATGCTGCAGTAAAACTTTATCTGAGCGAAAAGGCGCACTGTCAATTCAGAACTTGTATTTCGTATTGGGGACACGACATACGCATTTAACTTGGGTTTTCTTATTTAACTTTCTTATTATAGAGAATGTGATGTGTGAAGTTATTGTGCAAAGTAATTTATAGGACGACTATTTTCATGCTCTAGCTTGATTGATAAGTATATCAGTTATCTAGTACCCATAACATGAGCTCTGCTTAGCTTGCTATATATGATGCTATGGATATGGCTATAAATGATAGTGTGAGAATTGTCCATTTCCTTCTCAAGCACAATGATTCAAAATGTTGGCCTTCAGATTAAGATGAATAAATTAATATTAACAGAGGTCTTTTTAATCATTCGGATAAAGCTTCGACTAAGAGTGAACATTCCGCATCAGCAAATACGCAAACAGAAGAAAACAATGGCACAAAGAGGTGAATCATACATAAACCAGGGTACTGTCGTAAGCCTTCATTTCACAATGGTTTAGGATAATCCTTATTTGCATGAGAATTTATCAAGATTAAGTACTATTCCTACACGTTCATGTGATAATAAACAGAATTGATGGATGAAAATCGTCATTCTTTGTCGCCATTTTAGACAAAGGCAAAAATATACAAGTGAAATTGAGAAAATTATCGATATGCGTCTCACAAACCAAATAACCGAATTTATTGTCTATCTATTGTAACTAATTTATTGATGAGAAAAAAAATGCAGGTCTTTTCATATTGTTCTGCTTTCTATTTTATTTCCATGTACGATATTACACTAAACAATACTTTCTTCTTCCCATTTAAGGTGCGTTTAGTTGGCTCTCGTCTCTAGATCCCAAGTCGTCCTTTCTGAAGCCTATCTTTGTTTATGCATTAAATGCTAAAGTAGTGCTATATTAGTTCCATGGTATTGCGCTATACGAAGCGTATGTTTACAACTTTAAAACCATTGATCTGAACACAAATAGGAAATACCGCGAGCAAGTGTGAATAATATATGAGCATAGTTTTCCACTACGGAAGTTTCAACATACATATATCTATCAGATAATATGTTAAGAATCCCAGCAGGTGTATAAAGCCAAAGCTGGTAGCAAAAATGTGTATATAACAATGTTGCAAATGTTATAGCTTGTTATAAATCTGACATCAAATAAAGATATGAGAGTCAGTAATTTAACTGTGATAAAGATATTGGTGTAAACATTGAAGATGGAATTACGACTGCTTGTTGATGATACAAAGTCTATCATCATCCGTGAAGGTAGTTTATGTTTATGCATAGATGCCTTGTAACAAACAGCTTGAACGTGAAGAGTAATATAAAAGTAACCACCCACTTCACAAGGAAATAAACAAACTATTTTATTAACCCCATGAGTGAATAAGCCATGAGCGCTCTTGCAGCGCGACTCCCTTCCGTCATACAGTGTAAACTCGTACTGAGGAAAGTCACTTGAGTGTTTCAGGCCTCGTAATTTCAACTTACCTACCTAATTAACATAATGATCTTATTGATCCTTAATTGTAGTGTATGCGAACGATAGATACGGCTGCAGTATAAGACAACCGTGCGACCCAGTTAGTAGATGATGGTCAACGGCCGGTAATGTCTTAACAATTTTCCGTATCAAAAGTTGTCCAAAAACCAATACTATAACGAGGGGTAAATGGAACGTAATTGCTTGTTGTGCCCACGGATCGTTGATTCTTATGAGACCATTATCGTATGTAGTATGTACGTTGTATTTCGGCGCAAAAACCCCATTTAGCGCTGGTCGGATATACGGCCGACGACGACGTAAAAGATGACTAATGCCAGAAAAACCAATTCTAAAGGCCAGTAACCGTGGCCATGAACGTTTTATTAATCTAAAAGATACCAGACAGTTTAATGAAACATGCAAAGTAAACACACAAAGGTACCTAGCCAATGTAGTACAGGGCAAATACTTAACTTTTAACACTTTCGAGTGTCTCTTACTGTATAATATAAAATATTTTAAAGAGTCTGAGAAGTAAGGTCTTTACCATCTAATAAATTCCAGCAAAATATATTACAAAAGTTGAGTTTAGAATCACTCCATTTTGGGTTAGTAGATGTGCATATTTTGTGGCAACCTGTATATGAAGTGGTATAGTAAATAGAGCGACCCTAATGCGAAAACAAAGACGCGCAGGTGAAATTAATTTATCATTTGCTTGCCTGATGTTAACCATACTTACATAAAGCTTTACAAAAGTGATTATCTTTTATCTACATTAACATTAGCTTCATGGCTAGCTTTGTTATTTTAACCAAGTTATGGAAAATTGAAAGCATTTAGGTACTTACGTGTTTTAAATTTCTTTCCCCTCTTTACATGCAATTAACTAAAAAGATTTAGTTCAGAATAGTACAAATGATCATAATGAATATGATCAATTAAAAACATATTTATGTCATGATTTTGAATTCGTATAGGTACCGTTACTCATTCAAAGTCGATTCAGCATGAGAAAAGGTAATGCGTACAATGATCTATGACGAACATTCAAACGTATGTATACCTATTGTTTCTAACTATTCTATTGTAGTTGTATTGTTTAGTACATTAACATGTATGTATATATGTTTGACAAACGAAATAATTCAAATGAAAATACAATTGTTGAAAATGTGGTGGAAATTATTCAAGCTCAGTCATTGTTTTAGAATTATTTCCGCGAACACTAACTTTATATGTTCGGACTAGGTAGAATTTTGCATTTATGTCATTTTCTAGGAAAAACACAATACGGAAATAAATAATACATATATTTTTACAGGAAAAAAGCGAGGGAATACGTGGATTTCTGAAGCTAGTTGATAAAACAAAAATAGTTTATTGTAACTACATTGTAAATAGAAAAATTAAGGGGGCAACCAAAGGTAGGATAATCTTTAATACTAACATGATTGCAGAAATACAAGATGTATCCAACGGGGTTGCGTGTTTGTAGCCTCTCAGAGTATTACAAATCGTTTAGGAATTCAGTTCATCGTTAGATTGGTGATTGATGTCATGTCCATTATCTTCATTTTTACGGCGCATTCGTGTACGAGTTTCAGAACACGAAAGGGTATCGATATCAAGGATTATTCCTTTGATGAATTCCTCATGGTTTGGCGTTTTGTTTTGGTTTACTTTACTAATGAGCTCATTACACGTATCTTTCTTACTGATTTATGCATATTATTGTTACTTACTTTATATTTTTCTTCTGTCTGCGTGTTTATGTGTATTAATAAGTTATCTTTTTATTTGTATGCCATCAAGGTCCAAGGAACATTGATTTGTTAACGCTTTGCTTCAGATGACGACTTATGCGATAATGCTTCAAAGGGAGTTAATTATTTTATAGTGCATGTTTTACTAAATACCCATAGTATGCAGTATGACAAAGGAAACATACAAGCCAAACAAAGCTTGATCATAATCGATCTCTGCTAACTATAGATTAGTGAGCTCTGCTCTGATTATGTTTATTTTATTTTACCAAGTTGTGTATATACAGATAATATAATACTATGTTTTGTTAGCTCAAACAGGTGTCATCACCTGTATTGAACGATATTCTGTAATTTTTTAAGATTATTTGTCAGGTAAATATCCTGAACCTTTTATTTTATTATCCCCTACGTTTCTATCACGTTATAGCGGTCGTGATCACGGGGCTACAGGATGTACTGAGAATATAAATAGTTCTGGAAATTTGTATAAATTGAAACGAAATATGTACTATCTTAATTGTGCCTACCCATGTGTCTGAACAAACCAGTTGAACCATTTACAGTTTAATAGGTTACTAAATTAACTTGATAATACACTGTCGATTGCAGCAATATATTTCCGTGCTCAAGTCGTATTAAACGAGTAAAGACAAAGAATAATTTTAAATACTCTGAACAAGAGTATGTTCTGATTACTCATTTATATAAACTCGTCCTATGTTATTTTAAACTGCAACAAGTTTTTTTTCCGAATTAAGTTATTCACATGTTCAATTTGCATTTTATAGTAGTTTTACTGGCAGCAAATGTGATTTGCCAACAATACGTTAGTCGTAAACATGGAGAAGTCAATGGCATGATGTCAGTCACTACTGTATAGAGTTCCAGTACCTACAAACGATGAGCAGATTTCAACAAAACAAACGAAAATAATTGCATGATATATCTAACAGGATTTCTTTAAGCGACAAGGCCGACTACGGCTTGTAGGGTACGACTTGTACCTTGAATTTAAATTTAAACAATTTTAGTTTTGTTATGTGTCATATGTACCTTATTCTTACATTATAAGATTGTGTGTGTGATTTTTACTCATTTTGATTTTACAAAATACAGCATATATTATGGTTTATAAGGTAATAAGTGGAAACTAGTAATTAACATTTAGCAGCGTATTGTGCATAACATTGTATTTTTGATCAGAATTTAAAACATCTAGTCCCTCTTTTGTATAGTGATAATATGTTGAGTTGTAAGCTTTAATCTAAGGTTGCAATATATTATACTTATTCAATATTTTGTTGTTTTTATCTGTGTTTGCTACACAAAAATGTGTATATTCAAAAGGATAATCAAAAAATTAATTTATGTGGTTGGTTTGGTACGCACATAGGGCATGCAACTCTGACAATTTATGTAAGCTGTAGCCTTGAAGAGTTCCTGTTGTTAGCCACTAATAATTGATTGCTTCTTCTTACGGGCATATATTGGTTTTAGTTCCTACAGAACATAAAAAGAGTCAAAAGATGTAAAAGCTAATTGAAGCGTTCCCAAACTCTATGCAAATCTATTAAGTGATAATAAAGAAAATCTTCTAATTATCTCCAACAAAGATGTTTACTGAAAACGATACTTCTTGTTGACTGAATAGAAAGCCATTATCGAGGAAGATGGTTTTAGTTGTATAGTCAATGAAATGAAAAGATGTTGGTACTTTATTAATACGCTGCCTTTACACAAGTAATCAAGTAATCAATGTTACTAGAAATAGCATCTACGTCAGATTCAATCAACTGTCAGCCATACAGAAATATCACAAGTAGTTATACCACTGTTCTAGGTTCTATGTAGCCGGAATTTCGTCGAGGTAGTTGTTATTGTAATGAAAAGGTTTAATCCAAGCATGGTACCGAATCGGTGATGTCATTGTCCTGAGTACGAAGCCAGCCAAGGCAGGCATAGCCAAGGTTAAGAAAACTTACAGAGCATGTTTTCGTAGAGCATTTGGCAACCGAATTTCATTATTTTGCATAATTTTATAAAATAGATACAAGTTGTGATTGTGTTTCCGACGTTGTAGATGAATAAACAGTCATTTGTACGTTTGGTTCTTACCACCAGACCAGTTCAATACAAACCAAGGTCAAAATTGTTTTATATAGGTCTAAAGACTGACAGCATGCAAAAAACGAGGAAAACCAATTTACATCGAGCTCCTTGGGTGGGTTCCTTCTGGCCAGTTCAAATCCAAACCAAATTCCAATGAGTTTTATTCACGACGTAACAGCAATCGACAACGATACATTATGTGCAAAAAAAAAGAGGAAAACCATTTGATGTCTAAAATCCTCATGCAATTTCCTCTAAGCCTGCAAGTTGAAGATCGTGAGCTAATTCGATGAATAATGCAGGAGCTCGATCGTGTATAATTTATTTTACGCAGTACGCAAGGCATTTGTTAACGGATCTAGAGATATTAGATTTTCTTTTCCCCGTGGTTCCTTTATTAAGTAGATAATAGCTTTGTAATTATTTGTTTATTTCAGTTGTCTCAAACATAGGTTTAGAAGAACGGCTTATTACCTAACACTTTTACTGGGTTAATGAAAATATTATAGTTAACATTGGCTTATTGAAATAATATTTTGTGACAACATTTATATTTAGACTAGACGGCGGCTTCATTTATATAAAAAATAACTTGTTTGATAGCATAGGGACATAACATGCTTTACAGACACTAACTAATACGGCCATACAAGGTCAGTCAATGTCGAGGCAACATCCAAGGAATAACGATCGCGAATTTTTTTATACAGTCACGCAAGGCACAATTTTCTATCTAGGTATGTAGTTACGTCGTACAAAGTTTAACTAGGCATAACTCACTTGAAGATATTTTATGAAGAAGAAAACGAAAAAAGGAAAAACAGGCAGAATAAACAAAGTATTTGCCGAGGTTAGTAATCATCTAGTAATGGAAGATACAGTACATTGCATCCAACAACAGGAACTCTTCAAGGGAACAGCTTACATAAAAAGCCTTTTAGAGACCGTAAATAAATCAGATAATGGAGTAAAACTAGGCCGACTGGTAGCTAAAATTGGCCCGTAGAAATTCAGATCGTCCGCTTGCAAGCTGGGTCTATTAAATTTAAATTTTCGTAGCCAAGGGGCGCACTAGGATGCCAGAAGAACAGGATAAAGGAGGCTGTATAAAATAAAGCGAAAGGAGGACTATATTCAGCAGTTAGTCATCTTATTTTAGGTGAAGTGATGTGTTGATGAATAGAATAATGTTATGTTTACAATACTCTGCAGAACATACTATACTCGGTGCACAATAAAGTGTTTATTAATTCTACAAATTAGGTAGGCAGACAATTAGACATAATGTAGTTATATTCACCGCATGACATGAATAGGGTAACTTTGTAGCGAAGATTTATCAACAATGAGTCAATTGTTCGATTGGCCTCCTCAGGCACATTAATCTGATATAGGCGTTTGTGGTTTGTCGTCATACACTTTGGTGGCTTCAGACACGGTCACGCGAAGCCCTGGCGGATTTGTGCAAGCTATCCTATTTATGTACCTATCATTATCTTTTGAATATATTGTTCTAGATATATTGTTAGAAGTAGGGTGGACAAGGAGCCTTGAGCGTACGTTTCAGTGATGTAAATAAATGTATACTCTGCTCCTAGATTTAATTATTTTGCCATCACATTATAAATGCGAAAGTTTGTATCTTTACATGGATTGTCTTCTTCACGCCAAAATAACTGAACGGATCCGGCTGATTTTGCATACAGGTAGCTCTAGGCCTGGATTCATAATCTTAAAAATTCCCATAAATCAGTTTCCATGAGATAGAAATAACCTTACACATTTCCATAGCAACACCGCGTGCGAATCCGCAGGCAGAAATTAGTAGAATAATAAAACAATTAAATTATGCGATCAGTCCTTAGCTAACAATGTTTTTAAAGACCTTGGCTTAACTGTAATTAGTAATCAATTGATTTTATTATTGATCAAAGTAGCAGCTAATCGTTATAAAATAGGTCAAGATATAACGGTTGTGTTATCGTGGAATTATAGTAATACAAAGTTAAAGGACACTTTTCAAAATCTAGAAATCGGTGACCTACCTGAAAACACTTTTCACATGTTCAGATCGAGTCTAGAAGAGTCGGAATCATAAACCAATGTTATTGAACCGGGCAGCATATTCATCTAACAGTAGCACCGCCTATCTGACAGCGACATAAACGACTACGTAACGGTAACGGGTACCACAAAGCGAATGCACTTCACGAACCACTGATTCAGCACAGCAGCGCACTAATTTAAGCGCCAATCAACATCAGCGGATCGTTGTGTGATTTTCACATTAGATATTATCGTATCACTATGTAATGCTCAGTGCTTAATTAACTCGAATGATAACAGCCTGAAATGAAATAAGAAATGAGCCCACATTCGAAATTATGGCTTAATAATAAATGCGTTTGTACTCGCACTTACTATTTGCGTTAAGATAAGACGAAGGTCGAAGACATGGATGGGAGACGGAATAAACAAAATGGCCGATAACAACAAAATTGCACAAAATTCTTGATAACTTGCCCATGGGATCCTTTACAGCCTGGGATGTCGATTTAGATGAAATGAAAGATGTAGCGCGACCAAAATGTAACCAAACCAAAAACCTACGGCATAAATTCTCGAAGATGTGTCTAATATATATAAAACAAAATGAAACAACGAGATGCGAGACTAGATGCCCTTGCGAATTTGTTGTTTATGTGCAACAACGTCATTGCAATAACTTTAACGATGACATTCGAGATTCATTTTAGTGAGATCATTAATAAAGTCTCGCGGTCACACTTACAATACATACAATGATAATGAAGACTTTTTATGGCGATTACATTATTTGAGCACAAATATTCTGACTGTAAAGTGGTTTGAAGAAAAGTAACAATGCAAATTCAGAAGATTCGTATAGATATTACGAAAGATACTCAAACAAAGGTGACTAAAAGCAGACTTTGCATTTGGCTTTGCAATTTGATAACAAGAAAAACTGTAAATATTGAGTGAAGATGAAACAATAGAAATATTCCCATCTCATTCAACTATCTAACTGTAATCTGACATAATGTCATGAAAGATCAATGACCCAAATGGAAGCCATTCCTTGCCAAGCCACAACCAATTCGATGGAGAACTCCTCAATATGCAGAGAGCAGACTGAACTGAACGAACTAACCAATTAAAATTCTGCGCACGAGAATAATTGGGAACCGGCTGATATCACGTTATACGGCATAAAGCACCAGTCTTGGGGTAATGAGGTATTAGAAGATTATTGAAAACTAGTTGACAATTTGTTGTTAAGTATCCTGATACAAAAGGCGATATAGTCTTGCCTACTCGATTCACATTAGCTATTGGGTAAAAGAGTTAAGTGGAGAGGAAGCGTCTCTTTTCGAAATAGGCAGGTAAACAAGACTGTCCTATATAACGTACTACTTCTTGAATAGAAATACGAAGACTTCAAAACAAGCAGAAGACATAGCGGTAATATTTATGTGGTGTGGTAGTATGACACAAATTCCTGTATACGAGCATGTCTTAGAAATGGTTAGCAAGAACGACAACGAACGAGCCATTACGAAGCCATTCGTTCCAGTAGCGGGCGCTGATAGAGATATAAAGGTTACATTAAAACTTCAGCTCCAAGTAGAGCTGGACTTATCTGAGTTCAAGTCAAAGGATAAGTTTAATAGGTCTTCAATAAACGTTTTATTCTTCAAGTTTTTATCGCTATATTCGTCACATAAGACCATTTATTACGGAGAATTTTGGTTTCATTCGAATGTGGAAAACGGCCACAAAATGAAAATTTAGACCTATTTTATTTCTACCGCAAAGCTAGTTTACTGGATCAAATAACTCCACTTTATAAATTGAGTAGTAGTATTTTAATCTAAAATAGACACCCAAGAGCCAAATAACAGCTGATCCGATAATTTGTACCTACGATTGAACGGGCAGCCAATGAAACTTAAAACCTGTAGTTAGCCAAACCCTACCAGGACAGCAGCGGGTCAATAAACTAGGGTCATGCTGGCTGTGCTGGGGATTTACGCTTCAACTACTTCGTTTTTAGTTTTCACGATTTCAGAATGCGTGGTGCACAACATACAGTTATAGGCTCCAATAATCTGCAAATGCAAGTTCATAAATTTCAGAGAGTCTGGTTCAACTGGACCAAGTCTTGAACGTACCGGTCGATATTGTTTATTTGACTTGTATTGTGATGGGGAAAAGAGCTAATAATTATGATGATGATATGTGATAAAATATTATCACATTTGGCTATAGATACAGGAGGGGCTAATCAAAATGCGTGACGCGATAATCGGATGTAACCAACGAGCGGCGACCCATGTGGAGTCACGGGTCAGCCCCTATCGCGAATATTGCTTCAGAGTATCAGTGTTTTAAAAATAAAAGCACTAAATAATTTACTTTTCAATCTACATAACTGAACTTTGAATTACTAAATAGCCTTTAGTTTCTAAACAAACACTGCAGAATGAAAGAGTTACGGATACATTGTCTGAATCTTCCTTACCAAGATGCAAAGTCAATCGTACAAAACCTATTGACCCAACTAATTACAATAAGAAACTCTAAATTCCTTGAGTAGTTGTGCTAAATTAACTTTTTCAAAAATATTCCAAGACATACCATCAACTTTGAAATCCAGGATGACGAATTAAGGTGCACTTTTGAACAAAACACTTCCACTCACGGGAAAGCTTAAAAGTTTGTATGAACCAGTTAAAACGTAAAGTGGAACGTACGGCGCGACTGCCCCACTCGGAACTTGAATGGCAACTGATGATGAGAATAACAAGATGCAATAACGTCAAACACCCACCTGGCTACAGGCAAATTGAATCTTATGGCGAATAGGTTTAGATTGATTTCTGATACATAGCAGGTACCGTAAGGCTTTAAATTTGTGTAGGCTGCAGTCGAATGCAGTTTTGACGTCGAGTGGCCCTTGCCATTATAGAACTGGTTTTATTTAAAGCGTAGAGGGAGTGGGTTGATGTTGAATGGGAGGTACAATGTACTGTACCTAGTATGTCGGTATGTTATGTAGTAGGCACTCCAGTTCCATTCCATACTCACTATAATGAAAACATTTGCATAACAAATGAAGAAATTTAAATATTCGCTGGGTCTGTTTAATCCGAGTGGATTTATGTAATGCGAATGAAGTATGCATGCAATCCATTGTGACTTTTGCATTAGTACCTATAATTTAGTATCAGTGTCGAAGAATACTTATTAAATATATATTTTAAAAAAGAAACTTAAAATAATATTAATATAATTTCCTGCCTCGTAGATAATTAAAGTAGCCTACTAATTAGAGAACAAAGAAAAATTACTATTCAATGGAAGCAAAGCCTCTATTATTATATTACTAACGCATTATTTTTCTAGGTGACTTTATGTTCAGTTAATATAATTATAAAATACCAGTATAATATTTAACATACTGGGTAAAAATGCCACATCAGCCTTCAAGGTTGGAGCTAGAGTTTTTTTATCCGTGTTGTTTTAACTTATTTTGCATAATGTACTAGAATCTAACTAGTTAAGTGATTTTATCAATGTGGGTCAAAAAATATGTACACTTAAACTGTACATTAAGTAGTTAACAAAATAAAGAGGTAAGGCGTTCGTGTTTCTTCAAAAATTTATAAAAAGTAGAATTGCGTTTAACCCGAAACAAGGTGACTTTAATCTGATTTCTATGTTTATCGATGGTTAATCAGTTGTCACAATCTAATTGAAATAAGGAACAGAAAACACATTTAAGTCTTAATAAGACAGTATCGGTCTGGTTCTTCTAGCCCAAAATAAAATTTACAGGAGAGAAAAGATAACAGGTACTTTATTTCTTAACCACCACTACATTAATATCAATAATATCTAGAAAATCCAGAATCCCTATACGTACACATACACTACGAAGTTCTTTAATAATAATAGCCCTCTACAAAGGACATAATTAGTTGCTATTTATTTTTATATGTAAATTATAATATAACCCTTCCTAAGATGCCTATCTTGTATTATACCTATACCTACATATTTTATTAAGAATATGCACCTAATGTTAATTACTTACGTCTTTTGCTGTAATAAATACTTTTAACGTTTACTTTGAAAGAATATTATCAGTTCGTCTCCATAGTTGCCGCCAAGCCCTGCGGCCAAGCCCAACTTTCCAGTTTCGAATTATAAACGGAGAAATCGCGTCAGGCCTTGGGTTAACTAATGCCCAACATTAACTCAGGTATTCAACAAGTCAACGCACCGGCTGATAGCATTCGCAAATAGGTTTATTTCGTTTAGTAACTGCATTTCCACAGTGTACATAACGTTAGCAACCGTATCTGTTTTCTAGACGACATGCCTTTTCCGGTTTCTACTTTTAGAATAAAATAGAATAGAATAGTTTATTTGTAACTCAATACACAAAAACATAAAACAAACATGATAAAAAAAAAAAAAGGATAAACAGATTTTTGTAATTGACTTTTACTAACCTCTTGAGAATAAAAATTATTGGTACCACGTGATCATTCTCTAAATAAAAATTGATATAATAACATAGAAATATTTTATTAAATCTGTCCAAAACAGACGGAGATATCGACGAACATACAATAAATTGGCGTGTTTTAAAAAACTATATAAACGACTTCAAATTCCTAAATAATGCAAATGGTTTTAAAACTAAGCTTTAAAAAAAGAATCATCAAAATCGGTTGGCGTGATATTGAGTTATATGTACATCTATTTGTCCCGCTCATCCTTAATGCAAATTTAAGATTTTTCCTGTTTTCTCATGGTTGCAATTATCAGAACTGGACTAAATTGAAATGCAACTACAAGGGAGGCACCAGCTTTTGAAATATTTTATTGATTGTACCTATTTATTTATTTTCATTGATTATTTTAATTATTGATTAATTTAACGACCTTGAAACACGATTTAATATTTGCACACCTGCTTGCGGGTTGAATACATTTGACTCCACTCTAGTTTTAAGACCTGACATGTACCTGAAATAATGTGTTCTGCAAATAAATGATTTGATTGATTGATTGATTGAATAAAAAAAGAATTATCAAAATCGGTTCACCCAGACGAAAGTTTTGAGGTAACAAACATAAAAACAACATAAATAGTCGAATAGAGAACCTCCTCTTTTATTTTCGTTTCGTCGGTAATAAAGTTAGTAAGAATGGGGTTCTGCTTCTGAGTCACTCTTGTTTTTGAAGTTATCTGCAAACTTTCGTATAACAGGTTTCTAGTATCGTCAAATGCGACAACGTTACCTTACTGAACTAATTAATTTACCTATTTGAATGGAAATATTTTAGCATTGGGTCATGGTCGCATTAGCTGATATTGGAAACCTTTTTAGATTTTCGTGATCAACCGGCGTCTGCCACATTGGGTCATTCTATCTGGTGAGATTGTGGTCAAACCAAAGAATTGACTCTAAAAAGAGGCGATTGCGGATTTTTTCCGAGTTTGTGTTTGTCCGTGTCCTGATTATCAACGACATGACAATATTGGTAGCCAAAATATTGGAAAACATAAAATCATGCAAAAAATTTCAATAATGTAATTAACGAGAAAGAGATTGTGGTCAAACAAAAGTATTGACTCAAAGAGGCGATAGCAGATTTTTTCCAGTCCGACCAACTACGCAGCTACAGAGGGTGTGCAAGAGAAAACTAACAAAACCCAGCCCGGTCCCACTTTTTGCGCAAAATCGACCATTTTGCAGAAGCATTGAATATAGCTAAGAATCCACTCGGAATTTACACAAGTGATTTGTTGCTTTGAGGTAAAAATGAGTACCTACCTACTAAATACGATACGATAAAAAAACTTATAACCTCGTGGGTGACAAGTAATTAATTGAAAACAATAAAAGCCCTCGGTCGCCGCTATTTCACTATTTTAACAATGAGGAGACAAAGGCCTTTAATGTAGCACAAGTTGCTACTCTAATCTAGAGTAGAGGATCTTTCGTGCAGTACCTTTTACATAAGACAATTACTCGTAGTAATAATTTGTCATGTCCTCTAGCACAAATAATTAGACGCACGTACATTGTCTCAAGTGCTATATTTCATACAACAGTAGAACAATTAGCATTTTGTTTTAATTTAGTGTGATAATGGTAAATTGTGACGCGAAAATAAAATTACAATTACAACGCTTGTATTACCTACAATTTATTTTATTCCCTATAGTTGGTTGGCAAGGGTGCATGCCTTACGGGTTTTTAACTTTTTATAGGTTCTACATATGAATTAGGTAGCCGATAATAAGTTCTGGCGCACATTGTACTATTTGCTTAAACAAACTTTGAATCAATTGTAGTTTTTAAATCTAATGTCAATTATAATATTGATTTTAGTAATAAATTTCTATACAATGTGTTTTGTCGAACCTTGATCAAACGAGATTTGCGGATACACGACATATATTTATCGATAAAAATAAAAAATAAAAAAATTATATGTTACCTATCTCAAAAATAAAGCCGATTTAATTATTTTTTTAATGAAAACTACTTCATCTGGTTTTTTCTCCGTTTCTTTTTGAGTAAACGGTGTATTTTATTCAAAGTAGTCTCATTTGAAAGCTAAATAGTCTACCTAGCTAAGAAAATAAGAAAAAAATACAATTTCGGTACATAAGCCTAGTAAAATCAATATTTTTTTTGAAATTTGCAAAAAAAAATACGATTTTTATTTTATTTTTGATCTGTAACTTTAAAACTGGGTTATTGTGGTGTACTTTTTTGCATGTTGTATTAAACTCCACAATTTAGTCTACAAATCCTTCAAAAATTATGGGCCTATCTCTTTTTGTTGTCATGTTATTCACCATTTAAAATAGGTACTTTCTGTTTTATCAAGAGTAAAAAAAACAAAAACTTTATCTTAAACAGCCGTTACTATCCCACTGCTGGGCAAAGACCTCATTCCATTTCTTCCTATCTTGCCTAGTTTTATTTTATAATTTATGTAGATTAAATCAGTTGATATTCCTGTTATTCTTTTTACAAGGCAGAAAGTACCTATTTTAAATTGTGAATAACATGACAATGAAAAGAGATAGACCCATAATTTTTGGAGGATTTGTAGATTAAATTATGAAATTTAATACAACATGCAAAAAAGTACACCTCAATATCCCAGTTTTAAAGTTACAGATCAAAAATAAAATAAAATTGGTTTTTTTTTTGCAAATTTCTAAAGAAATATTGATTTTACTAGGCTTATGTACCGAAATTGTATTTGTTTCTTATTTTATTAGCTAGGTAGACTATCTAGCTTTCAAATGAGACTACTTTGAACAAAATACACAGTTTATTCAAAAAGAAACGAAGAAAAAACCAGATTAATTAGTTTTCATAAAAAAAATTATTAAATCGGCTTTATTTTTGAGATAGGTAACATATAATTTTTTATTTTTTGTTTTTTATCGATAAATATATGTCGTGTATTCGCACATTTCGTTTGATCAAGGTTCGACAATACACATTGTATATAGACTCCAAAATAAACTTTATCCACCTTATCTGCTATATAAGTTACCTGAAAATCCTAGAAAATTGCAAAAACCCGATTTTTTTGTGCGCCTGCCACCACCTTAACACGATCCCGTTTCTCCCGTCAACCATTCAAAAACCAATAGTCATGGACGTCATACAACCTCGAATGAATGAACTCGTCTAAAAATAGCCTGTGCAGGGATTAAACCTGAATGGACTCCCCTCCCCCACCCTATGGGAAATAGGTCAGTGTGTCATCATGACGTAGGCATGTAGACGTCACGAACGCATCTCAGGTAAATAGGTCACCGGAATTCCTCGAAGGGGGAAATAGAGGGAAGAGGAAGTCAAGGGTCAGATCTCAACGGGATATTGAACGAGGGTATTTACGTATTTGCTCAGGGGAAATAGCTTTATTAGGAGATTGGCTCTTGATGTAAACTAGGGAGGGTTCTTTTGTTGTTTTTGGAGAATAGCGGAAGTTCTAATAAAAGTTTTACGTAGTAAACAGATAGCGGCAAGGGTGACTTGTCTGAGAGATAACCGGACGATCAGCAGCTTCGTCGGTTAATTTTGACGTATACTGTAAGTACCTAAAACGTGTGTCGGAAGCATCAGTTAAAATATAATTGTTGATTAAATTTAAGAACACATAACTCTTAATAAGTTGAAAGATGTGAAAAATCTAAGACAAAAGTTGCGATGCGAATAGGTATTAGGCTGGCAAGCTATGCTTACAGCTAGCGCGTCGCCGCCGCCGGGTACCCAGCAACGGCTACCCGGCGTCCGTGACTTTTGAAAAGACATCTATGTAGCCGGGTCCTACATCCACGGGCCGACTTGGAAGGGTCGATTCATAGTCCGCAACCTCCACGGCACGGCCTGTCAATTAAATAGAGTTAAACAAACGTTCACAATTCTATGTTCTATCGATTCCTCGAAGGTTAGTAATTGTTGAGGCAGCTGATAACGCACCCATCGGTAATTACTGTTGCCAATGCCACATAGTTTCCGTGGAGTTATGGTGGAGGTAGTTATATTCAATACGTTTGACACGCCTTTTGTATGTTTAGAGTCTAGTGCCTTTATTTACGTCGAAGCATTTAGACTTCGATAAATAATTATCTTATACGCAGACGGAAAAGCGCAAGAATAGTATCATTTGTCAAACTCATTGTAAAACGACGCAAATGTCGCAATCTTGGAGCAATTAGAGATAATGGCTGCAATAAAATTGCAGATGGCGAAATAGAGATTCAATTTTAATTGCTGTCACAGCACAGGAACTATTACCTACCTTCTTATAGTACCTCATACCTGCAGATAGTACGCAGCGGCGCGCGTCGAGGAATTAAGTGTAAAATAATTAATGGTAGCTTTTACAGCAAAATAAATGTACCCCCCTACATTTAAAGAAGTTACATTTCAAGCTTCAAAAGATTTTTTCTTACGCTATCATCTCTCCCCGCCGCTCGCGTTAGTAAGACCGTAGGACTATTAGTAAGATAGATAGGTATAGGTGAACCATTGTTATAGCGCATCGGTCAACGCCCACTATACGAGTAGAATATATAGTTCTGCGGCCGCGGCCGCGGCGGTCAATGTTTCAAATCTGCGACATTTTTTTGTCGCGTGCCAACTGTACATCAACCCTGGCTAAGCTTAAAGCTGAAGGGTTATCATGAACTGGGCTATGGACCTCTGACAATGCACTTAACACGATCGGCCTCTTCACTCATCGCTCACGTAAGCTTAGTGGTTCCGCTGACAAAGGAGGTTTGTGACCTAAAATCTTAGACTATTAATATAGTATGAAGTTGATTATGATGGAAATTCTATGAGAACTAACTGTTTGGTGGACATCGCCTTCTCTGGAATAAAATAGGTCAAGTAACAAGTCAAGAGTAAGATTGAGGGTTAAACTCTATTTTAAGTATTGAGCTTAACCTCCAAATACTGGAACAGAACTCAGATTTAAACATGTGTCAATCGACGAATTTTATCGAGATTTTTATTGAAAACTCAGATAATTAAGTTACATTTGACCATTGGGTGTCAGACTCCTTATGTATTCTAACTTAATTGCTCAAGCATCAATTAAATCTCAGTCTTTAGATGCAGTAGGTATATAAGTAGGTACATGGGTACTGCCTAAATAATGTGTGTATTGCAATTTGCAGCTCACAAAATGCTACAAGTCATTTGGTAAAAGTACTAGAAACAAATTTCAAAGAGCAACCAAAAACTAGGTCGTATCCTCAATGTTTTTCATATTCTTCACAAAAAGATACTCGGTTTTTAGTAAAGAAAAGGCAAAAGGGAAGGTGGAACGCGAGCTTTAGTGCGCCTCTTGATGAACCAACCGAGATGAGTTTGCACAAAGGCAAGTTATGAATGTGGCTGCAGGTGCTTTGACAGCGGCTTTTGTTTGGAATATTTATATTCCAAGCAAAAGCCCAGCCTTACCTGGAGGTTTGTTTTGTCTCTATCTGCTTTATACTGTTAGAAGTGTGCGTGCTGTGACTGAATAAGAAAACCATAAACCTATATAATTCACATAATATTGTTGTCCTGGACAATCGCCCAGGATAACAATCATCAATAAATAAATACATTTTATGGCTGCTGAATGATTTATATATTAGTTTTCTTACTGTCAGATGTTTACACAGAGACTATAGATTTATTACAGAACATTATGTATGGATTGGTAACAGAACATATTTACCTATGTTAAAAAACTTAAAAATTAATTCATTTAATATTCAAAATTATAATTTTTAATATTGATGAAGATTCGAAGTACTTGTGCAAAATCACTTCTTACACAATCAATAAATAAAGAACACAGTTCTGTTAAATAATTCTAGGACAGCTAAATAAACAAAAAATATTCAGAAGAAACAGAAAAAATTCGGAGAAAAAAATTAAAAACAAGGGATTATTTTGTTCTCATTCTCCATCCTAAACTTATTGCAATCTTGTAATATTGAGTTTCAAAACGTATTGTTTTACCAAATTTCAATAATGTAGTCTGTAGAACTACTAAGTTTTCCATTTCAGCGTTCTGACTTCATGAAAGAGCTGACATTGGCCTTCTTTCAGGTACCTACCCACTACTTGGTGCCCAACACAATCAATACAACTGTAATTTGTAGTAGTAAGGAATTATATACGAGCAGTACTCACGTGATATAACAGGGAAGACGAAGAGGAAACACTAACACTAGTTAAAACGACGGAGAAATAAGTAATGAAGGCCTATTTACAGAAAAATACTAACAAAAGCAACTGAAATTAACTGGCCTGAAGAAAATCGGCCGCCCATTTTCTTTTTTTTTTAAACCGCTGCCGATATTTATGTTGCCATTGTCATAAAACTTGACATTGACATGACTCTCTCAATTTTGTTCGTCCACGAGGCACGCATACCGCGCCATCTAATTGTGTACAAATGAACTAAAACAGTGGTTCTTTACATGGTTTAGCTGCGCGGGAATAGATGTCGCTACTTACCACTCAAAATGCAGTTCAATAATATAAACAGAGATGTCACTAAAATAAAAGTAAGATATTAAAAAAATATTCGTTTATTTTTGTTTGATTTCCTTCGTACCTGCTCCATCGGCTTTAATGTTAGGCATATTTATATTAAATTTCGGTGGCACATGCGAGAAGATGTAAAGCTTGGCTACATCGAAGCGTCGACCAGTGCACAGCGCGTCATATTGCTCATACGCGAGTTTGGTTCCTATGAATGAGATTGCGAAGATGCTGACGAGTAGAAGTGCGCAGACGGTGGGGCACAGGATTGCTGAGAGCTTACTGACTCGGTTGGACCGGATGGAGCCTATTTCGGAGTCCGTGAGACTGTTTGCGTTTGAGACTTTAGTCATAGCTGGAAAAAAATAAAATTCAATCAAGTTTTTGCCATAGTGCCACAGTTTAAGGTCTTTGATCACGACGCTTTCTAAGGCAGGTAGGTAGGTACATTCAGTTTCTGTAGTACTTACCGAATAATTAGGTAGACCTAGTAGGTAGGTATTAATTATCTACTATCTACCTACACTGCACCAGCACTGTATTTAATGTAGGAACGTTGTTTACCTTTTTAGGAAACAGGAAGCACTAGGTTCCTATGAAAACTAACTTCCTATGTAGAAAATATTATGATAATTTTTAATATTTTTGTTAGGAAAGGACAAATGGCTGGATCCAAAGAGAATGTAACGCTATGGCAGGCAAATGGCAGGATCACAGTTATTGTATTCTCTTTGGGCTGGATGACAGTTTGTGATTACGTAGTTATTGTACTATTAGGTAATTCTTTTTGGTTTGTGATTCAATTTTGTTGTGTTTCTTTCCCTCAGAGTTGTTCCTAGATAATTAGGTTATACCGGTGACCAGCGGACGAAGGTCCGCCTGCGACGCAGGAGGTTTCGGGTTCGATTCCGGTCTCGGGCGAATGATCGCACATGATCTGCAGATATACCAAGGTTCCAGGTTTTCTATGAATCTATATAATAAATATAATTTACTTGCAATATCAGTTTAAATAATAAATAAATTGGTAGGTACTTACCTACATAATGCTGGACAACCCACACAGCATCATCTAGACCCAATTTAAGCAGAGCTTGTGTTATGGTTTCTAGATACTTAAACTACGTAGGTTACTACTTCCCCGAGGTCTAAGCGAGTCGTTTAAAAACCAGAGGAACTAAAAAGGGACAAATCAAATGCAGATTGTGTTCTTACACATATTTTAAAACTATTTTGGTATACGTTTTGGAACTACACTTCTCACCTCATAAGAAATTCATAGACAATTTGATAAGATAACAAACTATCGTCATCGAAACCTATGCCTATAAAACCTACAAACAACCTGGCAACCTTATGTCACTAAAGAGAATACAATGCTTGTATGTCTCTGTAAAAGTTTGTACATAAATGTCTCCGTATAAAAAAGTTACTCTATGCTTGTATGTCACATAGACACTTCGGAACTTCAGAAACATTTTCCGGCGTAGTGTATTCCAATTTCCATTCCATTTGAATAAAATCAAGTCCCATTAAAACCAAGACTCTAGCGATTACGATGAAAGTGTTTCTATACTTCATAGTGTACACCGTGATGATAATGGGGGTGTTTATCACTATGATGTATCTGATGGCGCTGGTTGACCCGAATCTGTCCGAGCTGCCGGCGAAGGCTGCCAAGATGATGAAGGCGAATATGAATGGAGACGGTTCTTCAGGGACGGCCACGCCTGGCGATCCTGGTGTGCCCCGCGACGGTTCTGTTATGGTAAATGTTCTAAACTATACCTAGTACTTACTACCTCACAAACTTTTCACTTCTTACACTCGTCATCATCAGCCTATATTAGTCTCATTGGCTGATGATGTAGATGATGACATACAGTTGCCTCAAAAACCACGGTCGTTGGTCCTAACTGACCCCTCCTCGTTTCATTCGGTCCTTCCTGCTGTCACGTTGGATGATGAGGGAATAGAGATTGCATTTGTGTAGGTATACCTGCTTTAACGCATTCACTGCCCAGCCTCAGCAGTGCCACGAGAAACTCTAGGTTAGCGAGTGCGTTGTGGGTTATGAAAGTGTTAAATTTCCTGCACATAATGGTGCAATTCAATTCAATTGTCGAATGTCGGCCACATCAGGGAACACCTTAAACAATAGTATTTTTTTGACTTAATTTATTATCTCTCATTTTCAGGCGCCGGAGAATTACGTGGACTTCGAAGAGTATATGAAGAAGAGAAAGCCATAATTTAAAGCTAATTTTAGTGAGTCGTGTAAGTTCTTGCTCCTAGTAACTAATTACAACTAAAATATTGCTTAAATACACTGAAATATAAAAAAACCTGTTTTTTCCATGTAAAGTTAAGATAGTTAGATAGCACTTTATTATACCATAAAAACAGAAAACAATACAGGAATAAAAATACAGTAAACAATACAATTAAATGTAGGATAAGGGGTTAGTCCCGTTTATTTATTTAATTTATAGTAATTCATTCATTCAATTCATTTATTCATTCAAATAATAATAATTGCCTAATTGTATTCATAATTTTCCTATGCAATAGAGAACAGGGAAAATACCCAACAGTGGCTCACAGGCTGAATAAAGAGATACCCAACAGAGAGAGAAAATGTGCTCAAGCGCCGTAAAAGAGAAGTATACCTAACTATTCGTATCTACTCTGCGTTATTACCTCTTCTCTTAATAGTTTTCTTTTCTCAAAGGTGTAAATAGGCAGGTATGAGCTGAGTAGAGCAGTATTGTGATTGAATGTTATGCTGCCCCGTAGAAACCCTGTGGTACATAGATGGGCCCTATTACAGAGTTAGTATGAAAACTACGTGCGTAGACAGCTACGCAAGTAACAATGCTACGAAACAGCATAGTTTCTCGCGTAGCTGTCTACGCTCGTAGCATTGCTCGTCGCAATCGATGGTGTTTCGTAGCATTGTTACTCGCGTTGCTGTCTACACGCATAGCATTGCTCGTCGCAATCGATGATGCTGTTTCGTAGCATTGTTACTCGCGTTGCTGTCTACACGCATAGCATTGCTCGTCGCAATCGATGATGCTGTTTCGTAGCATTGTTACTCGCGTTGCTGTCTACACGCATAGCATTGCTCGTCGCAATCGATGATGCTGTTTCGTAGCATTGTTACTCGCGTTGCTGTCTACACGCATAGCATTGCTCGTCGCAATCGATGATGCTGTTTCGTAGCATTGTTACTCGCGTTGCTGTCTACACGCATAGCATTGCTCGTCGCAATCGATGATGCTGTTTCGTAGCATTGTTACTCGCGTTGCTGTCTACACGCATAGCATTGCTCGTTGCAATCGATGATGCTGTTTCGTAGCATTGTTACTCGCGTTGCTGTCTACACGCATAGCATTGCTCGTCGCAATCGATGATGCTGTTTCGTAGCATTGTTACTCGCGTTGCTGTCTACACGCATAGCATTGCTCGTCGCAATCGATGATGCTGTTTCGTAGCATTGTTACTCGCGTTGCTGTCTACACGCATAGCATTGCTCGTCGCAATCGATGATGCTGTTTCGTAGCATTGTTACTCGCGTTGCTGTCTACACGCATAGCATTGCTCGTTGCAATCGATGATGCTGTTTCGTAGCATTGTTACTCGCGTTGCTGTCTACACGCATAGCATTGCTCGTCGCAATCGATGATGCTGTTTCGTAGCATTGTTACTCGCGTTGCTGTCTACACGCATAGCATTGCTCGTCGCAATCGATGATGCTGTTTCGTAGCATTGTTACTCGCGTAGCTGCCTACACGCGTAGAAATACTACGAAACCACATAGATTGTGACGAGCAATGCAGACAGCAGCTACATGAAGACAGTTTAGCAGTACTACAGTGTTATTTGTCTACTCGGATAAAATTCTTAAACCTTAGTAATGAGATAAAAAATGTATATGTAATACGAAATCATTTATTAGAAATTAAATATACAAGAAAAGTGGCAGGTGTCCCTGGTTTCTATTTGAACTTAAGTTAAACTGTTTTTCTATAGTTATCGACCTAGTCAAATAATTAGCAAGCTGAAGTGGGTCGGCTATTTATTGCGAAGAACCGACAACGGCTGGGGTAAACATGTTCTTGAGTGGATACCGCTACTTTGCAAACGTAGTGTAGGACGCCCTTCGGTTGGTGGATTGTCGATCTGCGAAAGACTGCAGGCAAATGCTGGATGCGGTAAGCTAAGACAGGACGCTATGGCACTCATTAGGGTCATAATGAGTGCCATTTTCTTAGGTCCAGCAGTGGACTAATAGGCTGATGATGATGAAACTGTTCTACAGAGAACTAGTATAGCTTTTGAAACTATCATGGCTATTAACACAAAAGTTATTTAAAACGGGGTAGTTATCATGATTCCGTTTTTGAGTTTTCCAATATTTCGGCACAGTATAATGCGCCATGATCATGGAATAACTGAAGGCACTGCGAGTAAGTTTTTATTGGTAGACATACCGATATACCCTCATTTTTCTTCTTAAGGCTTAAAACAAAATAGGTGTGATGTAGTTACCTGTTAATATACCGGGTAATCATACATACCTACTAATAATATTATAAAAGCGATAGTTATATCGGTCTGTCCTGTGTGTTACCTTTTTACGCCTAAACGGGTAGATGCTGCCTAATATTATCTCGGTAAATTGCGTTCGAAGCCGCTGACAGAAGCTAGCGGTCTATAAATATTTCCTTAGATCATTATTGATAGTAAAATGATTTGGTTCTAATACAAAGTGTTTCAGTTTTAGCCACACAGAGGAAAACAAATCCTCCTTCGACGATCTCTTTACATGGATGTACAAAATGAAAACCAAGAACATGTCAAGAAGAAACAAAAACGGCGCTTACTTGTGTTTATGACTCGAACTGCAACTGTAGTCGGGTATTTATTTTGAAATATTTTTACCTTGGCTTTCTCTAGCTTTTTATGGTTTACTTTTACAGCATATTTTATAAAAGTATATTTTAATATGTCTCTCAAGGTTGTCGTGGTAATTAGCTCAATACTTATAATAGTGGGGTTTATCGCGTCGTGCTATCTGATGACCACCGTGAACCCTAAGCCGATCGTCAACGCCGACGAGAAACTAGAGAGCGAACACGAATTCGTAAGTCTGAAATTGTCTACACAATAGTAATAAAATAATAATAATGTTAAATCATCCGACAGAGAACCAAAGTTACCGACATAGTAAAGTTACTGCTGGGGTAAACGTGTTCCTGAGTGGAGACCGCGACTCGGCAAACGTAGTGTAGGACGCCCAGACGCCAGGTGGGATGACGACTTGCGAAAGACTGCAGGCAGATGCTGGATGCGGCAAGCTGTAGACGGCGCTATGGCGCTCATTGGGGGAGGCCTATGTCCAGCTGTGGACTATTAAAGGTTGATGATGATGTTCGCTAATCCAATCCACACAAAATCATCTAGCCCCAAGCTAAGCGGAGCTTGTGGGTACTAGCTGAGTTTGACAAGCCTTTGCACGTGGTTACGCATACAGGTACTGGTACATGGATAAAAATAGGCTCTTATCACCCAGGGATAATATTTTCCATACGGCGGGAATTGTACCGCTACCTACGAGTATTCTAACTACTATGAGAAAATATTAAATTAAATAAGGAAATATTTACCACAACGCCATAAAATATATGTCGTCGAGATTATTGTCTCACATTGCCTGTTGATTTGCTTTGAATTTATTTTATGTACTCGAGTTTTAAAGTTGTTTGTATTTTGCAGTTAGATTCTATTTAAGTGATTCACGCATGTTTCAGGTATTCGACTTTGAAAACATGCCAGACAAAGAGAATCTGCGAGATGTCCATTACGGGTTAGAAAAGGACCCTCGGACCACAAAAACGCCAGTGCCTCTCCCATATCTCTACCGGAAAAATAACCCCACGCTGCTCAGCTCACAGAAAAATTCTAATCTGAAAACAGTCTATCCTCCCAATCAACTTTCACAGTATCCAGATCTCCATGTCACGCGCACAAGTCCAATGATGGCTTCACTAACGAATACGACCCTTTCTCAAATCTGTCATCATGTTTCGAAACATTCCCAAGTGACAGAATTGCCAAAGAACAATACAGCCAACACCACGGAGCACGCAAAACCAGTCAAGGGACATAGACGATCGATCGATAGCTTACAGAAAAGGTTCGACGAAATATCAGGTTCAATAGTACTCAAAATTGTAGATGAACACGGAAATTCTAGAGTCGAAATCAAAGTCAACTCAGATGGCACAGACAGAGAGAGCTTTAGAAATAAAAATATCTCAGTAGGTAATAATTCCGAATTAGGCACTAATGATACGCCACAAGATTTTTTGATAAGTATCGATGAGTTGCCAGATAAAACTGAAATCAGAATTCTACCTAACGCCAGTTTAGTTGTAAGTGATGTGAGTGAGGAATTTGATTCTGAATTAGATACTAGTACTAAAAACAGTTCTCTAAAACCTCAAATGAATCAACAAAACGCTAAACATACTTACGCTAGACAGAATGATACAATAGCCGTTATATCTCGACCCGAATCAAATGGACCAACGGCGGCTATGATGGTTGCACTAAGCAATACGGACCACGTAATTCAGCAAACAACACAGAGCATCAAACAACTTTTGAAGACTACATCGACAGGGGACCTCGCGCTCAAAGTCCTTTTCGATAATGTAACGAGATCATTTAATATCGAAGAATAATTAGAATCAATACGTACACAAATAATATTTAATATGCTGGTTATCATTACACATCGGCATCTAGCCCCGATTAGGTAGAGCTTATTATGATAGAACCTCCAGATGATTGAATATAGATATATCTAATTTACATAAAATAAAAATATTTATTGAAATAAATCTTTCATTTCGTCCCGGCAACTATCGTCGAATTACTTTTTAACGTTAGAATATCACTTCTTCCACCGGTGGACAAAAAATTATTCATTATTAAAATAATGTTATTTGATAATAATGAATAGTATAAAATATGACCTGTCTAAGTGCTTATTTGTAAGCTTCTTTCCCGTGGTTCACCTATTTTGTCCACCTGGTGGACCACGGGTAAACATATTCTTCCGTGGTCCACCAGGTGAACTAAGGTGAACCATAGGAAATTATTATTTAACCGTGGTCCACCTTTGAGCACACAATCTTTTTGGTCTTTCGTTGACGTGCTTCACTGTAATTGAATCTTTTCAAGTGCACCTCTTTTTCAAGAACTTACAACGTATTGTTTCTTTATCGTTTGACAATTAATCTTTGAGTATTTCTTGACAATTAATCTTTGAGTATTTCCTGACCATCTAACAGAATTAGATGTGTTCTGTTTAATGAAATAGTGCTCCGTCCCTGATCGCTTGTGAGTAAAATTAAATCTTATTAAAATGGGAGATACGCAAGACGAAGAAAGCGATTTGCACTATATTACCAGAAAGGGGGGCACTGTATTGGTGCATGATGTATATTTTTTCTACAGAGTCAAAACCTTTAAAAAAACCTCAGCGGTTTTATGGAGATGTGCGGAGTACAAAAAAAAAGAAATGTACCGGAAATATTATCGTTAAGGTAAGTCAACATTCACGGAAGTCCTGTTTCGTAAACCTCCACGCTCCTAGAACTTTTCAAATACAAATTAACATTTTTAAAATCTTTCAGGATGGAAAGGTGACAAGTAAAAAAAATCATTCATGTGCATCTGATTTTTCCAAAATTGTGGTTGCAAATGAAATTGAATCTTTGAAAAACAAAGTCAAAAACACTGATTTGCCTTTAACACAACTTTATAAGGATAGTGTTGATATTTTAGAAAGTAAAGGATTGAACATGGTTACGCAAATACCGTCGTTTTCGAGCATACAACACAACTTATATACAATAAGAAATACATCTTTAGGAGTTAAAAAAACTATTTATAGCGATTTTGAAGAAGTGGAAGTTCCCATCAAATTTGCACAATTGGTTTTGGCAAACTATTTTTATGAAGGATCGCGAATCATTGTCTTTTGTTCAAAAAGAGCTAGAGAGATCATTGCTGATGTTACTGAATATTTCGGTGATGCCACTTTTTCTTGTTGTCCGAAACCATTCCAACAATTGTACATATTACATGGAGATATCGGGAGTACTATAACGACTACAAAAGTTGTACCGCTGATATACGTATTGATGCCGAACAAAAAACAGGAATCATATTCGATTGTGTTCGATTAAATTAAATCACAGTTACCAAATTTCAATCCTAAAACAATGCATCTTGATTTCGAGAAAGCCGCAATAAATGCTATTTTATGCGCTTTTCCACATGTAACATTGCGCGGTTGTTTTTATCATTGGAAGAGGGCGATTTGGAAGAAGGCCAAAAAGTTAGGCTTAAAATCGAAAGGAGAAAAGCGGATCGCTGCATTAATTGCTGCTCTACCTTTGATACCCCATGAAAGCATTAAAGAAGGATTGGAGTATGTTAAATCTGAAAGCAGTGATAGCAAAAAAATGTTACTCTTCTTAAAGTACGTTGAAAGTTTTTGGCTGTCTGATAAATTCAGTGAAATTTTGTGCGTATTTGGTGAAAGACACCGCACCAATAACACTGCAGAGTCTTATCATTCGAAATTAAATAAAGAAGTAAATAAAAGAAATGCAACGGTAATAAATCTATTAAAAGGTTTAACAAAACTAGAAACATCAAGTTTCAAGACAACATCGAAGAGAAGAAAAATATATATAGATAACGACGATGATATTATGGGGATACAATTACAGTTACTAAATGGTGAAATTCCAATCAATTTCGCATTGGAGAAACTACGTTGATAGAGCAATTTTAGTTTTAAGTAATCATCATTTTAATTGAAGTAAATTATTTCAATAAATGAATTTAAAAAAAATGCCTTTCGGTGAACTTTTTAATTTGTCGGGATCAATGTTGCATAGATTTAATCTAGCCAATGAAAAGAGGTGGACAATAGGCAATATATTTCAATAAAAATAATTTACGCGATTATCAGGTGGACCACGGAAGAATATGTTTACCCGTGGTCCACCAGGTGGACAAAATAGGTGAACCACGGAAAAGAATTGTATTTGTAAGCTTTACAGATTTTTTAATGACAGGTATCTCTTCAAGAGAAAGTTTTTTTTTTCAAGTTTAAGTAATTTTTTGTTTATGATTTCCTGCTCAATGATTGGTTTAGCTTATTGTGATGAAAGACTGTAGACTAATTAGGAGCCATAATAAAAGTGATTATTGTACCATCTGGTATTATACTATCCTTTAAAAGAAAAAAACAACTTTTGATAATAACTTAAAAACCATGTCGCTTTTCATAATAGCATTATGTGGTTTAAAATGATCACATGGGTACCCTGGGTACCCTTGATCGGCTTCCTCAATCCCTACATCGTTCCACCAAACATCCTGCATAATATGAACGAAGGTTACAAGCCGAATCTGTATCAGACCTTATATACATATATACAAGAGAATGGAAGGAGATAACGATTTTTCAAACATTTATCCCGCGGCGGCAATAGAACCCGCAATCTTGGGCTGGCCATTGGGGCAGGCCAATATCACTTTGACGACCGATGTGGCGCGGTGGGCGGAGGTCCGCCTGCGACGCAGGAGGTTGGTAGGGTTCGATTCCTGCCTCGGAACAATTGTGTGTACGATCTGCAGATATTTGTTCCGGGTTTTCTGGTCGTTTTCTATGTATAATAAAAAAATATCTATCTATGTAATGTATTGTATTATTTATATCAGTTATCTTGTCTAGTAGCCATAACAAACTGAAGAAAATCCTAGTGGACAGGGCATACTACAGTTTAGAAGAATTCCTAAATGACAAATTAGATGACGCCAATGTCGCTGATCCACACTTATAATACCTATTTATAATATTTATTATAATAAAATGTTGATATGAATAATTAATTATGTATCCAAAAAAAGAATTATAAAATTATTTATAACAAATCATACACACAGGAGTTTACAGGGGTTTCCCTGTAAACTCCTGTGTGTATGATTTGTAATTCGTTGTGTATTTTTTGTTACTTGTATTATTATGTTTGACATATAAGAATATTCTTATCAATAAATAACTGAACTGAACTGAACTGAACACAAGCTCTGCTTGCCATGGGGCTAGATAATGCTGTGTGAATTGTCCAGCATTATTTATTTATTTATACTTGTTTAATCATCGATATACCCGATTTATTCATCACTCATTTTCATTGAATTAGCAGCAGGACTTTGCTCAGATCTATAATGCAGGTCAAGTTTACTATCATTCCTAACATTGCGTGTAGATAAGTCTAAAAGCACGCTTTCTGGTGCAATAACCTCAACATGTGGGAACTTGGTGAAAAATAAGGTTTATTCCACAAATCCCCGGCCTGCAAAGGGGACTTTTGTAATTTTTGAGCGCGGATATGTCATTTCTGGAAATGCCCTACCGACGCCCAAACGAAAATACGACGGACAAATTGAAAAATACAGGGTACTATTTTCAGAAAAAGAATAGCTGCCTACATATTTGCTGGTTAGAATTTGTACCTGATTTAACTAGAAAATTTGTTAAACATTTCCATTTTTCGAAACCAATGGCGAGCAATGTATCGTAAATGTGCCTCAATTTTCCAAGCGATACTAGTCATTAATATGGGTAGTACCTAACATGCCCATCAAGTGCAGAAATGATTAATGAAATAATACTACACGTAAATTCGTAAAATATATTGATAACTTTTAAATTTCAGTTCAAGTATAATTATAACTTATTTTTAATTTGTATGAGTACTTTATTTCGTTTATAAAACGATCACTTAAACTCACATAAAAATTAGAGGCAGGGGACTTCACGACAAAATTCCCAAATTCCCGTGCATTGGATATTAAGACAGGGGATTTGTGGAATAAACCAAATAATCTATAGTTTGTTGTACTTATCCATTCGTATCACAATTAATTATAAATACTAAGTACCTACATAATAATTATTGAAAAGTCATTATGCTCGATCATGGCACGTGTTTGGTTCAGTTCTATGGCCTTCTTTACAACATTATCAATCAGTGAATGTTAGCTCATTGATAAATAACCTGCGTAGATCTGAAATTTGTTGTAGTTTTATCCATTCACCTCCAAATTGCGAGCATGCCATGCCAGCCGCATCCTCATGACTACCCCCTAATGATAAGAGTCAAAAACACGACAAGTCAGTACCAACCAGTCTATATGGAATCTTTAGTAGAGGATTGTTTAATTGTTTATACTAAACTAGCTGCGCTCCGCGGCTTCGCCAACGTGGAAATCTATGTGTCAAATGGTTTAAAAACCGCATCAAAATCCGTTGCGTAGTTTTAAAGATCTAAGCATACATAGGGACAGACAGACAGACAGCGGAAAGCGACTTAGTTTTATAAAATGTAGTGATACTCATAAATGTAACATTACAGTAAATTCGTTACATTATGCACATAATAAAAAAAAAACACAAAAAGACAGGAAAATAAAATATATACTAAGTTAGTTACCTACTAACAGTGAAAAAGGATTTCGATGTGTGGATGTCTGTGTGCGTTTCAGATGAAGAAATGAACATGTTTTCGGTAGTTACCTCATCATCATCATCAGCCTATAGCAGTCCACTGCTGGTCATAGGCCTCCCCAATGAGCGCCATAGCGCCCTGTCTTCACCGCATCCGGCATCTATCTGCAGTCTAGGTAGGTAGTTACCTAAAATATTTTATTTACCTGCCGTTCTACGTAGGAATAATATTTACTCACTTGTAGGTTCAATAATTGCGAAATACTTTGTCCAGTTAGGGCATAAGGCCCAATATAAGGCCTACGAAAATATTATTAAGATTTATTTTATACCTAGCGATATTGTTTTGATTGGAAAGGTTTTGCTTCCAAGGCTGACTTTGGTAGTTTATTTTAAGTCTACTTTGTCTCACTATTAATAATAATAATGCTGGACAATCCACTCAGCATCATCTAGCCCCAAACTAAGAGCTTGTGTTATGTGTACTAGATAACTGATATACACAATACATTACCTACATAGATAGATATTTTTTCCTAGATTAAAACATAAGCTACTTTTTATACAGGACATTTGCCCTCAGGGTAGAACTAAATGTGGATCAATCCTTTAGTCTAGCTCCCAGTACATTTAGAGTTTCTTCAACTTCTTCCTAGATGGCTCTGCGTCTGAATTGACGCAATTCTGCTGTTAGAGTTTCTTTCATTTAAGGATAGTACAAACGTGGCTGTTCTTGTCTTTGAGAAGCGATTTGTAAGCAGAATTTTTGTAAAATATTTTAGTAATTATTGCTGGAAATCCATCCACACAGCATCATCTAGCCCCAAGCTAAGCAGAGCTTGTATTATGGGTACTGTAGATATCTGATTTACATAGGCTTCCCCAATGAGCGCCATAGCGCCCTGTCTTCAGCTTGCATCCAGCATCTAGCTGCAGTCTTTCGCAGGTCGTCCTGGCCGGAGGGCGTCCTACACTACGTTTACCGAGTCGTGGTCTCCACTCAAAAACACGTAACGCATTAGATAGATAGATCCTTTTTAATTTTTAATTTATTATAAATGTAGGTACATAGAAAAACATTTTCAAAAATTTTCCCCAAGGCGGGAATCGAACCCCCTGCGTCGCAAGCGGACCTTCGCTCGCCGCGACATCTTCAAATTTCGTTCAACGATGAAGGCTAAAACTTCGTAATATACATAAATTAGGGATTAATATTATGAATATCGTGACCGTCAGCTGCGATTCCGTGGGTGGGCTGGGCAGTGGCAGCGATGACGACATTATTCCCATGGAATAAGGTACAAATCAGAAATTAGTCTATGAGGTACTAATACCTCATAGACATCAGCCTTCTTTAGAAGATAAATTCCAAATGTCTGCATTTGCAGCCAGATTAGTACAAGGGCATTAGAAAGACTAGGTGGTAAGCGGTAGGTACAATGCAATCGAGTTTGAGACTTCGGTCGGCACCTACTTTGTACCTACGTTTTTAATGTCGAATTTAATATCGATTGCTTTGAAACCCGATCGACTGTCGATGTTTAGTGATGTGCTAAAGTTTAAGTCACTAAAATAAAACAATGTCAATAATTAGGTAGGTGTACTAGATAGATAGATAGAAAATTATTTATTGCACTTTAACTATAAACTTTGTACAGTAAACACTTAAAAATTAAGTACAATTGGCGGTCTTATCGATCAAGAGCGGTCTCTACCAGACAACCATGGATGGAGCGGATCGTGGACAGTACCAGGGGATCTGTGTGCTTGTAAGTTATGGGATATTATAAATAAAATACTTATAGTACTTACATAGTATACTACATATACTAAGGTATTGCTAACTGATTTTCATGAAATATTATATCTTCATTCTTCCTCTTAATATAATAATAAATATTATACATTTTGGTTTGGAAAGAACCAAAGAAAACCATACTACCTAATACTTATAGTTTGTTTGTTTTATGTACTTACGTCTGTGTCGACAATACAGCTGTTTTGGTATACAAATGATAATGAAAATAGGTTAGAAGTTATTGGCAAAAAACTTTTTTATTTTTCCTGTTAAATTTCGGTTATTTTGAATACGATATTATTCGCTGGGGATGGCGTAAATGACCTCTATATCTAGCTAACTATCCAACATGGCCATAACATAGCTATCTCCATTATATCGACGACATGTCCCCAGCACTAGCTGTAGAGAGTGGCGGCGGCAGGTTCCCACGTGCGCACGCGGCTTGCCTTGAACGACCTTGCCAGTCACCTGGGCCCAGTAGGTATTTACAGAGTGAACACTTTGTGCCTTCACCTACTAACAAATAACTGTCTCATATATGTAATATATGTTTGGCCGTTCTTACAAGTTTATTTAATCACAGCGCTGTCACTCTATATTATACTTGTAAATATTGATTAACTAGTTATAAGATATCCTATGGGACTGGCTTAGTCACTGTTAAACTCAAAGTCCCTAATTAAATCAGAATAAAAAAATAATAATAACAGTAGGTAGGTATAATATGTTATAGGTTTAGTGTAGGGTGGTGTAGGTCTGATGTGTTGGCCCCACACATGGTGGATCAGACCTAAACCAGCTCAATATTTTAATATAGGCTGCGATCACATATACTCTCTATAATCTATATAATATGATAGTATTTGTGATCGCAGAATTAAGGTAATGAAACTAGGACTGTTGGTTCCACCTCTTTTGTCTTTAAATCTTCGTGGTTTCCATAATTCCATATCTTGTTTTTATTAAAGAGGTCAGACTTATTACAATAACAGAATAAAACGCACAAAAAAGTACAACTAGAACTTTTGAAACTATCATAGTAATAACTATGATAGTTTCAAAAGTTCTAGTTGTCACACAAAAGTCATATTATATAACGTAAAAAAATAATATTTACCATGATTTTATTTTTGAGCTTTCCAATATTTAATAGACATTTTAATAAAGAGATTTTAAATTGAAATAAAATTGATCAGACGGACAGACTGACATACAGACAAAGTATTAAAAATGGGTTTTATGTATTTTATTAGTCTTCTATATTAGGTATATTTATTATGTGTTCCCACCTGTCTATTTTGGCTAAAATAACCTTACACAAAGCTACAAACACAAAGTTTCTACTTATTAATTATATTTATATTTGATATGGAATAGAATAAATAATTGAGCTCAACAAGATATCATTAACACGTCCAGTGCGGCGTGTCCCCTCAGCTTGGAGACATGGCATTCTAATCATACTGACAACTGAAAATAAAGGGTGTCTCATAATGTTGGTGTGGGTGAATCGAATCCTACTGATATTATAAACGCGAAAGTTTGTAATTGTGGCTGGATGGATGTTTGTTACTCTTTCACGTAAAAACTACTGAATGGATTATAATGAAACTTTTCAATAGCTTATACATCAGAATAACACATAGGCTACAATTTATAAAGATATATTGTATATTATCCAAAATATCTGTCACCACGCGGGTGAAACTGCGGGGCGCAGCTAGTATTATATAAATGACTTTACACAAATAAAACTGCAGCCCAGAGCTGCCAGTTATCCGCTAGAATTGCAACAGAAATAAAGAAAAAATACTACTAAAAGTTGAAATTGAAATGTGTAGAGATGTCGTCGAACAGAAGTGTAAGAATGGTGGTTTTTATAAACCGTTTGCACGCAAAGTGCGAAACAAAAAAGTAAAAAAAAAGTCCGCCAAACGATTGAGACCACTACCCCGTTCTGTTTGAGGTTGGCGCGTAATACTCAAATAAAAACGAAAAACATTATGAGACAGCCTATTAATCTTTACACCCAATACAAATATTTATACTCTGGCCAACACTGACATAACGGCGGCTCTGGAGACGTGGGAGAAGAACATACCTCAATGCACGATTTTGCTATATATGTATAATACTAGCTAGGTATTGGAATTTTTAAGGTAGGTAGGTAATTTTTTTTACACCTTGGGTTACATTATTAAAGTTTTAGTAAGGATCCCTAATTTTTTTGAAAATATAATATAGCCTATGTTCACCGCGGATATTGTAGCTTTCCGGTGAAATAATGTTTCAAATCGGTACAGTAGTTTCGGAGCCTATTCATTATAAACAAACAAAAAATCAAACCTTACTTCTTTATAATATTAGTATAGACAAGACTATCTGCGGCTTCGCCCGCCTAGAAATCAATGTGTCAAATGGTTTATAAACCTTCCTCTTGAATCACTCTATCTATTAAAAACCGTATCAAAATCCGTTGTGTAGGTTAAAGATCTAAGCATACATAGGGACAGACAGAAAGCGGGAAGCGACTTTCTTTTATACTATATATTGAAGTATTTTTAAACCAGGAGGTCGATAATCATTGCAGGTCTAGGTCTGCTATTTATATATGGTAGACCATTTCTAAGACCATATCACACGGACGGAGTCGCGGGCAACAGCTAGTAGAAGAATAAAACAAAAGATTTCTGTATGAGCAGTCGCGTAAAAACTCTTGATAAGTACCTAATTAACTTATAAACAAATCTTCCATGAAATCCAGTAGGTAGCCAGCCAACTTTGGTTACCCTAAAGCCCTAAACTAATTATCAACAAAACTCGAAGTTGAAGTAAATCCGTGAATGCCCATTATTCTTGGTAAACGGTAAGCATTTGGCCAAGGCCGTACAATAATTTCGCAATCTCAGTTTTGTCTGAAAAGTTCCTCAGTTTGCGAATGTGGGACTTCCTTAATTTCCTTTCAAGTTTTGTTTTCTCGGACATTCATTTGTCCAAAGAAATAATATCCTACTAATATTATAAACGCGAAAGTTTGTATGGATGTTTGTTACTCTTTCACGCAAAAACTACGGAACGGATCGAGCTGAAATTTTGTATACAAGTAGTTTCAGGCCCCAAATTAAATCCAGGCTACTTTTTATCCCATAAATCAGTTCCCATGGCATAAAAATACTAAAAACTCTAAAGTCAGTGCATTAGAAAGACATTAAATAGTGCAAATCATCTTGCAGTGTTTGTACATTTACATTCTACGCAATAATAACCATACATGAACTTTTAAACGCAACAACACTGCAAACGTTTACAAATCCAGTTTATCAATATAGATAACACAAACACAGGCTGACGACTGAAACTTGGCCCCGGGTGGGTTATCTAGTTATTGGTCATGATGTTCCACGTGGGGGCCGGTTCCAATAATCTTACGTCCATGATCTTGAAGCTGGTGCCAGATGTATTTCAGAAGTCACTTGTATATTAAATAAATAATGCTGGATAATCCACACACCATCATCTAGCCAAAAGCTAAGCAGAGCTTGTGTTATGGAAGGGTACTAGATAACTGATATACTTAGACCGTACTAGCGGCCCGTCTCGGCTTCGCCCGTCGTCGGGTGGTTATGAACGTATAGTACCTAAAATTTAGGTACATTTAGGTCCTAAATGTATGTTTATGCACGAAAAAGTATTTTCATTTTCAGTATGTTTATTGTAATATATATGACACTCACAAAGACCCGGGCTTTCTATTGGTAAAAGAATTTTCAAAATCGGTTCAGAAGATCCTGAGATTACACTCCTACAACCTTACGAACTCTCAAACTTTACCTCTTTATAATATTGACTCTTTATGATATACCTGATTTTTGCAGCAATCCAAATAGTTGTAGACTTCGACACTTATTACAGTATCAACGTATAAGCTAGTGTACCTAAAATTCAAAAATTCAAATATATACATTATAGGTACCTATATACATTTTATTTTATCCTAGCCATAAAAACTATGTTGTTAAGTCGTTTAGCAAGCAATTTACTCGAACACAAAAACTTACAGCATAAGACTATAAGTGATAGCTTGCTCGTACTCTTATGTGAGATATATGTATCTCTACAATCACTGGTCAATGTCGTTGACTCATCTGTAGCTCTTCGCAAGTGTTTCATCATCCATAACATTCCATCCGTCTGGGCGACCTACAAAAATGCACTTAGTATTTCAACTGATGCCTCAATGGATACAGGCACGAGTGCACGTACAAGGTGCAACAGGAATTCTGGTGAACCATAATTTCACCATCATCCCCCAAAGGATTAAGCTGGGGGAGCTTTGTGGCCCCTTCCTCTGGAAACGAGGACCAAATATCTTAAAATTCTAGGAATTTTTCTATTTCAATCAAAAACAAATAAAAGATATCGATAAAACCGTGTTGTTAAATATAACAAAAGATTTAAACCAACTTCTATTTTCAAAACGGGACTTAAAGCAAGACAACCTTAAATAATAGAGACAAATTTAATTACTAGAGTTTGCTAATTACAGTGCGGAAGCCATCGCACTATGTATAATCTAAAAAAAAAAACAATAATTTCCCAAAAATGTTCGATTTCGTTTATATAAAAACCATTCGAACGAAGTCGGGTAGACCCTCTTAGGCCCGAGAAAATGCGGTCCAAAATCGGCGTATAGCAAGTATTTCGTGGCACCTTGTATATCGACAGTGAATGCCAGATTTGCGCGCAAGGTCGGAAAAAATTGTCGGAATGCAGAATTACTAATTGCACCTTGAAACGTTCTTGTTCTTATCTTCCAAATTGCTGATACATTTAAGTTGTAGATAGAGTGTTTGTACCTATTTAATAGACACGCGGGACATTCATTTAACACTTTGACTGCTGAAATCACACGGTATGTGTTTTCTACAAGTGACTAATATGCGTAAATCCACACTAGCGCAGCGGCTGAGAAAATACAGATCATTGTAACTCAGCACAGCCGTAATATTTTTCGAACGAAACGCATGTGCGGCGCAACACAACCGCTCGCTGTGTAGAGCGGCAGCACGAATTTTTTAGGTTAAAAAAAAGATCGCAGTCGTCGAAAAAAAATCGCAGTCACAGTGTTAAAGGTATATAAGGTAGGTCCAATACCGACCAATACGCAGAATTGTATGAATGTAAGTAAGTAGGTACATACAAACTATTTTATCAATCCGACTTCTTACAAATAATGACGGAGACATCGACAAACATTATAAAAAAACATATTTACAGCCCAACATGAACCTCTTCTATCTTTTGAAGTCTTATAAAAAATAAAACGCGAAACACAAGGCTCTTGTTGTCTTGTAACAGCGCGGCCACATTTTAATTATACATATTTGACGATTTTAATTCATTTGAAAAAGAGAAAGTGTGTTGAACCAGAAACAATGTTGCCTGTATATATCACACTAGCGGACCGTCCCGGCTTCGCACGGGTATTGGAATTTTTAAGGTACATTTTTTACACCTTGGGTTTAATTATTTAAGGATCCCTAACTTTTTTGGAAATATAATATAGCCTATGTTCACCGGGGATAGTGTAGCCTCCCAACGGTGAAAGAATTGTTCAAATCGGTCTGGTAGTTTCGGAACCTATTCAATACAAACAATAAACAAAAAATCAAACCTTTCCTCTTCATAATATTATTGTTGTCAAAAGAGCGTTGCTAGGCAACCACGTTTATTTAGAAAAAATGGCGTATTGATATGCAAGGAATTTTATAGGTACATTTATTCACACCTTGGGTTACATTATTGGAGTTTTAGTAAGGATCCCTTACTTTTTGAAAATATAAAATAGCCTATGTTCACCACGGATATTTAGGCTTCCTAACGGTGATAGAATTTTTCAAATCGGTCCAGTAGTTTCGGAGCCTATTCGTTACAAACAAACAAACAAAAAATCAAACCTTTCCTCTTTATAATATTAGTATAGATATATATCATCCCCTATCTGATGATTTCTTGTTAATGAATTCTTTGTTAATGGCAATTGTGTTTGGTTCGGAAAATTGTCTGCCAGTGTCAATGGAAAATAATTGAAAAATAAATGAGTTACCAAATTATAAGATTGTTTGGTATTTTCACCAGAGCCTAGTTCGTTATCTAGCAGGGTGTACCACGTGCAGGTTAGGTGGGCTTGGAAGACGAGATGTTGGAGTCCCCCTTACACCCCGTAACTACCTGAAGAAGTGTTGTTCAAACATAATCTCCGTCAAGATGTTACAAAAACAAGCTGAGACAGAACGCGGACATGTCACATGAATCCTATTATGCAAAGGTGTCCCAAATAAACTCGGCTGGGACATTGAACCTGAAAAACGCAATTTATTCATTCAATAGAGGCTGCTTTCCTCTGCAAGCAGAACGGACTTTCAAAGAATTGCTTGATTCTCTTTCTCCTGTCCTTATCGCACTCCATATAAATAAATAAATAAATAATGCTGGGCAATCCACACAGCGTCATCTAGCCCCAAGGTAAGCAGAGCTATTGTTATGTGTACTAGATCATTACATAGATAGATATTTTTTATTATAAATAGGTAACGACCAGAATACCCGGAACATATATCTGCAGATCGTACATCCAGCCAAATTCGATGTACTCCATCAGGTAGTACTCCAGCCAAATTCGATGGGATTTGTTTTTATATGATGACGACCTCTGTGACGCGGTGGGCGAAGGTCCGCCTGCGACGCAAGAGGTTGCGGGTTCGATTTCCGTTTCGGAACAATTTTGTATACGCTCTGCAGATAATATTTGTTCCGGGTGTTCTGGTCGTTTTCTATGTATAATAAAAAAATATATATCTATGTAATGTATTGTATTATGTATATCAGTTATCTAGTACCCATAACACAAGCTCTGCTTACCTTGGGGCTAGATGACGCTGTGTGGATTGCCCAGCATTATTTATTTATTTATTTGTTTAATTGCGCCGCTTTCAGTGAAAAGTATCATCATCATCATCATCATCAGACTATTTTAGTCCACTGCTGGATACCGCCGCATCCAGCATCTACCTGCAGTCTGTCGCAGGGCGTCCTACACTACGTTTACCGAGTCGTGGTCTCCACTCAAGAACACGGTATTCGATAAAAATGTTGATGAAAGACTTGACTATTTCACCCCATGTTCACCTCTATCCAGCATTTAATGTTAACTTCCTTAGTGGAAGACCGGCATTATTCCTGCCTGACTGACAAATAGGACTTAACGGTCTCAAGAATGAGATTTATTTGAAATCAAAATTGTCCTATTTCGTGTTGTTGTTGTGCCTGCGATCTTGGATTTCCCGATTATATAATCTGGGATTTAAGCCTGGATTTTACAAGCTCCATATTGTTCAATACGAATAAGATAACGTTGCCTTTGACCACTAAATTATAGTAAAGTAGGCAATCAGTTTTTAACCACTGCGGACCGGGCCTACCAGGGCTAGGCCGGGGCGAAACCATACCACCCTACCACACGATTGTCATACCTATGAAATCTACTGAGATAACATCACGGATTCTTACTTAGGTACTATTTTATTTATACACCTAAAAACTATCATAATATTTATTCCTTGCCTAATAATATCATTAATGTAATAAACTAAATATATACTGATTTTCTAAAAATTAGTAGGTAACTACTTCATAGCATTTTAACTTATTTTTAGAACAGCACGGGTCGCCAACTATTTATTTCAGTAGTGGTGTTCGAAAGAGTGCTTGCGTAAAGACTTGTGCACTATAATAATGACCGTCTTACTGCCTATTCCATGGTTAGCACAGCACATAGAGTGCCCTGGACACGGGGAACGCCATGAACAATTTCCGGCGTGAATCGCACCCGCAACGTCCTACGTCACAGGCGGGCAATCGCAGACCGCGCCACAGAGGTCGTCAAATAATATCTGAGGGATCATCTATCTCATGTTTGTTGCTAAATCTAGGCTTGAAGCCTTCTATTTCTTATTTACTACATAATAAAGCCTTTATTATTTGTTGCTGCTTACTCATTTCCCGTACATTTGTACGATGATTACAAATAATCTTAATTTGTCTGTTTGTTACGTGCTAATAGTGATCTCGGTATTATCGGATAGGGCGATGTCCTCTACAATAACACGTGTATAGAAGCTATGTATAGAATAGATGTGTTCATTATTATGTTGATGTAAGCTTGCTGTAAGCCCAGAGCCTATACATCATGTATTTGGGCTGAAGTATCACTGCTTGCGAAAGATATCCACGGATAAACACACAGCTCATAATAAAACCCGCAGTATTGATTTTTAAAAATTTTTTATTCGTCTTCGGAAACTTTTGTATTGGCACCTTGCTTTTTTGTCATTCTACCAATGGAACAGGTATTAGAGTGACAATTCATGACCACAGAGCCAAGCTATTAGGAAGAAGTTAGCCACAAAACGGGTTTTGCTCCGGCCGGAGAAATTTGCAACAAATGTTGCTGGGACGTTTGAGTGGATTGTATTAAGCGGATGAAGTCTGTTCTGTATGCATCTTTGTTATTAGTACAATAGTGGGTAGGTAGGTACTAAAGTAACTTTATAACGGGATATTTATCATGATTTGATTTTTGAGTTTTCCAATAATTCGGCACAGTTTCATGCGCCATGATCACGGAATAACTGAAGGCACTGCGAGTAAGTTTTTATTGGAAGACATACCGATGTACCCTCATTTTTTTTCTTTTGCTTTGAACGTTAGGTACCACGACCACCGTTATAAGTGACTTTTGTGATAATAACCATGATAGTTTCAAATGTTTTATGGGTAGGTAGGTACTTTTTTGGAATAAAATTTAGGATTTCTTTGCCATTTCAGGATGTTTTGTAGGTCTGCTTTCCTATGTACCCTTGCGCAGGGCATCAGTAATTTTAAGTATTGTAAGAAGGTACCTAACCTTTTTATTGGGAGAAGAAAATAAAAGACATTTGTCACTGTTTATCACTTTTTATAGTTTATTTTTCACAACATTTTTATTTAATTTTCTGTAAAATTTACAATAGCTTAAAACTCCTCACAAATATAATATTCATTATGTATCGCAACATAGCGAGAACTCGCCAATGTACGAAACAGGCAACTTGGAAGAGAAAAATAACTATCAACTAAAGTATATGTTTCGTAACCTAAAGTAAGCTTATATAAAGGTAAGGCGTTATGATCTAGCAAACCCTATACTAGAGAGTCGGCATGCCGATTTTCGCTTTTAACATATGAGCGATACGGTCGACATTGCGTTGCTTCTGATAAACGTAAGGTGGTGATAACAGCGGCGTCTATGCAGATTGCACGGGTTATTGAAGAATCTGTAGCAATTTATCTTTGTTTTAAGATGGCTGACAAGAACTGACCAAACATCAAAGTGCTTTATTTCCTTTAGGCCTTACAGAACTCTTGGACTTTATTCTTAGGACTATTGTCGAAATATTGAATCTATCCATAAGTGTTGAGGTTAGTCCAGGATTACTTTCTTAAACGAGTTTAAAGGGAGATAAGAAAAATCACAGAGTAATGGAAATACAGCTTCATCCGTGCATTACAGTGATCCCTAGGCTGCCTGGGAGAAATGGCTGTCAGCGATAAGGCCGCCTATTGTACTTTTAATGTGTAATGTTTAGATATAAGGTGTTATTTTATAGTTTTAAGTGCAATAAAGAGTTCATTAATTCATTCAGTGATGTTGATAACTTCCGCTGCAAATATCTACAAGGTCAAGGTCTCTACTCCGATTAAAAAACCTGCATATTTTTTGTATACAAAGGGCAAACAAAACTCAATGAATATTGGAGGAAAATATTTTACGATATTGGTATCATCGAAGTAAACGACAGGAGCTCGTAACAATTTATGGTTTTCAAAGCTTTCATTCATATTTCATTCATAAATAATCTCCTTCGTTTTCGAATATTTTTGCTTTAGAGCTAAAATAACAACTTTAACAACGCATAATCTACCATGTAGATGTTAGATTATGCTATATTTTGTTAGATATTTGTATTTTACTATTTAATGGCCTTGTTGTTTCTATTATTGTTAACCTTAAATAAAAAAATTACTTTGTTGACATAAAAAATAAATCTTGGATTCTAAATCGGAGTATATAATATGGCAGGTAGATTTACAGATTTTGAGAAACAGCGCGAAAAGTCTAGACCTGTCCAATTTTTCAAAAGTCTTCAGTTTTTTAATATGAAACTGATATTACAAATTTGTGTTAAAATAAAACTTGGTATTTTTTTTTTAACAGTTTGACGGTTTATTCCTTCGCCTGCTTTTAGCCAAGACCTTACATTTCAGAAACAACGCCTAGCAATGGCGCTTGCGTTTCGTTTAGTACAAAATAAATCGCATATTACTGGGCTATAGATTTTAAAAATTACGTTTAAGATTTATAAAATTCTAAATTTTTCAATTGACCAATGAATTTGACATTATAGTAACATTCGTAGAAGTAAATGCATGTTTATTTTTGTCGTTGCATACCTAGGCAATGATGATTCTACACAATATAGGTATTTTACGAATTTAACACAATATAAATCAAATAAAGTATGTTACAAAATATAAAGGTAACAAATACTTGTTTCCACTGTGAAAAGTATTAAATTTAAACGAATTAGTTTTTCTGACAAACTCATAGAAGTAACAAATATATTCATCAAAAATAAAGATTATCTTTGAAAAAAACAACACGCAAACGCCTTTTTACCAGTAAACATTTAAATAAAAATAACATAATATAAAGGCTAGCTGAAAACTGTTGGTAACTTTAGAAAAACTATACTATAATGCAATGTCCCTCTTTATTTTTTTAAATTTTAGACCGTTTTGGGGTTTTTTGGAACATTCCACCAGTTTTCACTATTACAAAGCGGCCCATAGATAGAAATAACAAATGACACGAGTACCTAGTGTTAATAATTAATTTAAATTTAATTTCCCTCGCTTTACGTGGTTCCAGTAACTTTTGACTCTAAGCCAGTAACAATAGAAACCTTTGTGTCACACGTTCATTCGCGTACGACATATTGCATTACCGCCTGGGGACCGCTTCACAACAGCGCCATCAAATATACAAATAACATGCCTTCAGTTGTTTCAACTGACTCAGTGAAAATTGGTAGCAAGGCTCCATAATCTTAATTGATCATTTTCTTTATTCATTGACAGCTGTCATCTAAATAACATTAATTAAGCGAAATGACTGATCCTCTTAATTTACAGTAGCTTAGAGAATCATATATTTAGAGCGGTATAGAAAATTCGTCGTGCACAAATTCACAAAAGGAGGTAGGTCACCGGATTATGCCAAAAGCCGATCTACGAGAATATACATATATAAACAATCACATATTAATAGAAATGACGTTAAAAAATTGTCGAAAAGACAACAAGTACAAATCACAACTGAGAGGCCTGTCTCGATTATAGCAGTAAAACTAGTGATAATTAACTTACATTCACTCTTATTACATATGGAATATAGTTTAAATTTCTTTAACTAATAATTATGTACTTCATTTAGTTATAAGTACTGATTAATTGAATAAGGATCCGCTGGTTCACATTGTACCGTTTCACTGATGTTAAGTACATACAGAAGCTAGGAAACCATCCGACTGACTGTCTGAGAAACGCACGGAACCCACGACAAGAGACAATAGTCAAACGATGAAAATGCCGAGATAGGCTAGCCTATCGAGATTTTGAAGAGTTTTTAAATGAGATCTTAAAATTTTGGTTCGATAGTGAGCAAGTCGGAAATTCGTTCATAAACTCGATCTGTTATTCCGAAGATAGAATAGATAATAGATTACACTAGTAAATGATTGTACTTGATTACTCTGGATATAGCCCCACTACTCAAAGTAGATTAACAACTGCCTTATTAAAGCGCTACATAGAATTTCATGCAATATAATTTGTATACATAATATGTTATAATATTATACGCATTGGCAAAATATCTTATTCATGCACATATTATTGGCCGGACACTGTTCACTTTATCGTTCATAATATTATAACTATATATCCATTAAAATACAACAATAATATTATATAACTCTCTATTGGATTTAATCTACATAATGTTATGTAAGTAGGTATATAATATTAAACTTCGACAACATGTTAATCTACAACAATTAAATCACATTTTTCATACGACCTACAGCTTAATAATCGCAATTGATGAAAAGTTAATAGTAAAAAAAATGTTCATAAGTACTCTGTTACTAATCTGACTTCGCTACTTGTAAACCTTCTTAAAATATTATATTTATTTATTTAAAAAGCGTGAACTTTAATATTGTACACACCTTAGAATATTTATTATATTTTTTTTAATTTTCTTTTTTTTGTCCTTCTATCTTAATTTGTTACATGATGCCAAGCCGTATACAATACTAGAGCGGTCACAAGACGAGAGTGTATACATAGTTATATCCTTCGGATCGATAAATATACCTAGTAAAATAGAAATTTGCATGAGGAACGGAGCTTTCATGTACATCTGTGAACGAACGCCGAGCCCTCCGCGTCCCGGCCCGGTACTATCATACAAGTCTCTATCGTTCTAGCAAAATATATACGCGCGTCGGTCCGCCCCCGCGCCTCGCCCGCCGGCCCGCACTCGCTTCTACAATAATTTTCGTACTGCCAACATATTGATGAGTCAACGCGCAAGGAGTACGACTAGAAATTATCGTTCGCCCTCGGACGGGGTGGGTCTGGCGGGGCGGAGGGACGCGCACCTACGATATATACATTTGGCACTGTTGTGTGTGTCGGCGCGAGCCGGTCACGCCGGGCAGGGCCGGCCGCGGCAGCACTCGCAGCACTGCGCCGCCTCGCACGCCGCGCACGACATCTGCGGCGCCATCGGCGGCTGCGGCAGGCAGGCGGGACACACGCACACGTAGAACGGCTGCGGCGCGTACAGCACGGGCTGGCGCGCGCACAGCTCGCGGCACGCCAGCGCCTCGATCAGCGCCAGCGTCTGCCGCCGCTCGTGCCCCATCAGGCAGACGGTCGACTCGCGGACCACGCCGTGCAGCAGTGTCAGGTACCTGCCGAATAATTAACAACATTAGTATAATGACTAATTCTACAATGAGACGGAGTGGAAAGGTTACTGAATGTCGCTCAAGGCTGTTTCAAAAGGAAACCTTAATAATGTCAGAAGATTAATCCTGATATATATATCATAAACTAACAGATTTGACGAGGCTAGACGACTAAATACACAATTCAAAGTAATTCAGAGGGTAGCGCTGATGAGTGAGGGATAATTACCTGTGTTTGAGCGCCTCCTCTATTCGGCCGACGAAGTGGTTCCGGAGGTAGGCCTCGAGCTTGGCGCGCTGCTGGCCTAGCTCGGGGAAGTCGATAAAGAAGCGTGAGCACATGTACCGCTCCAGGATCTTGATGTTGTCGGGGCGCGCCGCGCGGTAGCCCTTGGCCAGCAGCGCGCAGTACTTGAGCAGGCCGCCGCCGCGGATCTCTTCCGGCTGCCGCGTCGCGATCAGCTTGTCCGCGAGGTGGCACAGCGCCTCCTCGAAGTCCCCAAACACGCTCTCGCCAACCACGGTCGGGTAGAAATTCTCCCCGATGGGCAGCGCGGCGCACTCGTGGAACGCGAGCAGCGAGTCCAACGCGATCTGGAACGAGTCCACCGAAAACTCGAACTGGCGCCGCATCGTGTCCACGAACTTCAGCTCGACGGTCTTGTGGCCCCGCGAGTTGCCGAGCGAGATGAGCGACCAGCGGTCGCCGTCTGCGTTGACGCGCACCATCTTGGAGACGTAGGCCTCCTTGAGGCCGGCGGGCGAGGCGCGGCGACGCGAGGCCAACGCGGCGGCCGGCATCAGCGTGGCGAGGTGGCTGAGCACGGCGGCCTTGACGCGGTCGCAGTGCCGGAGCGTGGGGAGATCCGCAGTGAAGATGAGGTCGATGTCGGAGTAGGGCTGCGCGCGGTCTGCGAGCACGGAGCTGGCGGCGCCGCCGTTGAGCCTGACGTCGCGCACGGTGACGCCCGCGCCGCCAGCCGCCACGGGCGCCTCGAGCCGCGCGCGCACGCCCGCCACCAGCTCGCGCAGGCGCACGTGCAGTGTGGGGAAGCCTCCGCGCCCGTGGATGGGCACCACCTCGTCCATCACATCGTTCAGCCGCCGCACCTGCTCGTAGCTCAGCACGGCGTGCCGCTCGCCGCCGCCCAGGCTCTCACCAGACGTGTAAGATGACTCGCTCTGAAACAATCACATAATACTATTAGCTACCGTATCCTTATTAAGCCCTTATCAAGTTTATAACAATGGCTGTGAGTGTAAAAGGATTATTTTTCCGAGGCGTTTTTATATCGAAAATCACAGAACATAAAATAGTAGAAACCGATGAATCTCCCAATAAACGCACGTGACTCTACCGACATGCCTCGCTCTCGTAATGATGTCACGTTAATGGCACTGTACGTAACATTCATATCATCATTCAGGAAACTGTCTGGCTATAGTAATTTGAATAAAGGATTGGCAAGCAACATTTTGTCGTACCGCACCTTTGCCCTGTGGCCCTTTGACAATCCACGTGGCAGGTTATTGGCCATCCGTGGGACGTGATTGGCCATCAAATTGAATAGCTATCTTCAACATAATGGGCTATCATGTTTTGAAATTATTGTGTTTGATACAGACGAAATGGTTGTTGCTGAAATGGTACCTACGTTACCTATTTCGAGTTAATTAGCAGAACTAAAGGAAAACACAGAGGAAAACAATTTGCAGGTATTTCTAGGAAATTTATTCTGAATAAATAAATAGGTAGGTAGGTACACAATTTAAGTGACGATTCGGTGTATTACGGTTTGTTACTTTGTTCTAATAGGTTTTGGCTACTTTTATTGGCAAAGTAAAAAACAATCATTATATTCATTTAGGTGAATTATCCCTAAATATAGTAGTATATATCTACTATTAAATAAACGCAATTTACATAACAAAAGTTTTTTCAACAGCTTTATGTGCATAGAGGTGACGAAAAGACAAAAATAATGAACCGTATCATAAATATTCGGAATAAATCAAATCACAGACGTTTCAGGGCCGAGTCAGGCCGGATCTGAATCGTTCGAGTGCCTAAAGGAAGTGGCCCAACAGGACATAGTTATTGAACAGATTCATGTCAACGTGTTTAGTTATATATGTACAGTCAGGGCCTGAGGTAAGCATCCTTGGAACATTCAAATTGGGATCAAATTATTATATATTAATATCAGCTGAGTTTGCAAAAGAAACTGACTTGAACACTAGCTGTTTTTCACAGTTTTGATGCTTGGTGACTAATTAGACTTAAAAAGTTATGACTATTTTGTTTGAAAGTGAGAATAATTTTATTGTTTGAAATAACTAAAAACCGGGTTCGGATCCCTTTGTTTTAAACTGTTTTTTTATGTTTGCGGGATAAATATATTCCTTTGAGAATAACATTCCTATGGGACCAACTCAGGATCATTCTGTAGATAGTTGCAAACGAATCATCCTAATCGATCCCAAAGTGAAGGAGAATTCCACGTATGTACATAAAAAAAAATACAGAACGATAGATACGAACATAGAACCGCCAACTTTATTTGAAGCTCCTTAAAATGCCCATCGTAGTTATTATTTATTCACATTTTATGAACTCCCTCCCTCTCTAAATTATGAGACAATCACGTTAAAAATTATTAGAATTTAAAAAATAAAGACAAAAGTTCCTTTTTTTCTTTGGATGGATCGAATTTTTAGGTCTATATCAAGTCAACAACTGCATTTCATCATCAGTATTTTAAAGTAGATTTGTAAGAACACCTTTTATTCCAACAATACAAGGTCAATTTGTCTGATTGATTGCCTGTACAGCAGCATAGTAATATACTCCCGGACCTAGACAAATCTAGGCGTTGATAAAGGGCGTTGGCTCATTGAGCTAAATAGCTCACTATCCTGTCTACTGACGACATTCTGCGCCGGAGTTTACGGATGTGAGAAACAAATAAACATTATTTGGAATACTTAATAGGTAAGTAAGCGTAGGTATCTATAGGGGAACCCGTGTCTATTTTCCTGGTAAGAGTACAATCTCGGTGTATAAATCCGTCCGGATTTGTAAAGCATGCTCAATCTTCATCATTATCCGCAACGTTACCCACTGCGGGGTATAGTACAGGCATCCAAACTTTGCCCCTTAACAACTTATTTAAAAGTGAGATTGAATAAAAAGAGGTAGAATAATAATTCTTAACCATCCTTGCTATATTTCGAATAACAAACAAATCAAAAGATAAAAATACACCGTTGAGACCAATAAATAAATATGCTGGACAATCCACACAGCACAGCACACAGCATCATCTAGCTCCAAGCTAAGCAGAGCTTGTATTATGGGTGGATGACTGATATACATAATAAAATAAATCCTGATTTTCGTGATTTTTTATGAAACAACATTTCATGCTTCTCAAATCTTAATAGCGCTATTTGCATATGCACTCTAATGATGGTCTCATAAAAATACTACGATATAATGTAGAAGCGAACAAGCTTGGATGTTTTACATAAGATTATGCGCCTGACCTTTCCTCAGTGTCTGTCTGTATCGTCCCATCCTATTATAAGACTGACAGAATAGAGAGTGCGCCAGTGTTGACACACTTGTGCACTATAACATGTCCTGCGCACTGCGGCTAGTCTCCCTAGAGACTGGCGGCCCTCGCCGAAATTCGACTATGAGGAACACTATCACCAATATACCACGTACAGAACGGCAACGTCTAAACTCCGGGAAATTCCTAACATAGTACCTACCGGGCAATGCCCTTCAGAGTACCTATTAAGTATACAAGACATGGCACATGGCGATTGATGACGAAAACCACCAATTATGAAAGGACTTACTGAGCCGTGCCTACGTGTAGGTATTTTCAGAAAATTTCATTGTTGACTTGTGTAATGCATCGGACGAAATGTAAACACTTTGTACAATATTCGGTAACTCGCTAACCTAGAATAACCTTTATATATACCATAAAACTATGGGTTTCAAAGGTTTTCTGGATGAAATTGCTCTTAGAAAGAAGGATGCTCTTTGTTCTCCCGTGATTCTTTGATATTCATTTTCAATATTAATAATGAAACTCTGTTTTTTCTTATAAATAATAAAGTGCACGACCGGCAACGAGAACTGACCTTTACTTCTCGAATAGCTATTGTAATCTTATCGCAAGCATTTTTAAACGTATCAAATATCAGAGCCAGTTTTATTTCGTAACGGCTTTTTGAAAAAGAGAGCGTGGACGGAGGGAATCTCCATCTCCCCTAAGGATAGAGATTGATAGAATTATCGGCTCATGTTTTTCTATAAAATTTTTAGTCCGTTCTATTACTAAAGAGACAATATAACTAGGTAAGTACATCGAATAACACTCCTTTGCGAACCTCTGTGATTTAGGTACCTAAAAATCTAGCGCACAGAATTCAAACATTAACCTAACTATTAAATTATCGTACCACTACGTTATTGTATGATAATCTAGGACTATCATACAACAACATAGCATAACATATGTATATCCGACCCAGGTAAACCATTGTTTAAGCAATTATTTTCCTCAAATGCTTAAAATCGGAATGCTTCGCAATTCGGAACGAATCTCGAGTCCACTTGACCGAGAATACCTTCCACTAGAAATCAGCTGTTCGCCCACAAGGTCGATGGTTGCGTGTTTTTGTGAGTTACGTACGAATAAGTTATTTGTGCGTAATACACGTACGACGCGAGGTAAGTAATACTAGTAGTTTTGTTAGTAATGTTAATTTTGGTGGAAATTTGCGCGGTTTAGTATGGAATTCGAGTACCTATGACTTCAGTAAAATAGATTTCTTATTAAAAAGTAGTATAACTTAAGTTTCCTACGACGCAATTCTTTGCTACGCGGCGTAATAGGGTCTACTCGTATGTCGGTTGTAGCACTTTGCTACGCCGCGTAGCGGGGTCTGCGTCGGTTGTAGCACCTTGCTACGCCACGTAGTGGAGTCTACGTCGGTTGTAGCACCTTGCTACGCCACGTAGCGGGGTCTACGTCGGTTGTAGCACCTTTCTCGTGCCGCGAAAGGTTATGTCTCTTAAATCTGCCATTTCACATTTTTCGTACCTTTCAGATTTGCGGCTATTCGTGTTTTTAAACAATTGAATATCGATTATCTTCTAAGATTCGAAGAATTGATGTGCGAAAGTGAACTTTAGTTGACATGGTACCTAACAAAATCAAGGACATGAATGAACAAAAGGCGGCCATTTTAATATTATCAAGGTAAATCGACGCGCGCATCATTGCGTGACACAAAACGTGTGAAAGACGGAAGTACTTGCAACAAATACAAAGTAGGTATATACCTACTACTTATATATGGTATGTACTAGTTCCTGATACAGATGATAATGTCCTTATGGCAGGGTTTGATGTAATGTAACTTTGGAATAACAAGCATTGTTCTGGAATAGAATATAAACACCACACCAACACACCGTAGGTGAATTCTATGTAATATTTCTATGAATAGAGAAGAGAGATATTTAATTTAATCTGAAAATGACAGCCTCTTTGATTTTATTGTACAAGACTCGGTAAACGTATAGGACCCTGCCCTCCGAGCAGGGGTGACGAGCTGCGAAAGATTACATGCAGATGCTAGATGCGGCAAGCTGAAGACAGGTTTTTAACGTGGCCCTATGTCCAGCAGTGGACCAGTAATTATAGGCTGATGAAGGGTTATTTGAAAAGTGATCAGAATTATTGAGAAAAAAAAACAGTCATAATTAATGAAATTTTACCTCTAACATTAAAATCAGGTTATTTCAAATAAGAGTGCATTCACACAGCATCCGTTTTTTTTTCCAGTGATTATTATAGTATAGTTGTAGGAACGATAGTCTTGTAAAACGGATCCGCTGTGTAAACGTACCCTAACAGGAGCATGATTTATGTATATGGACTGTATTTACATAGAAGTAAGCATGTAATTCTTTTGTCTCTACAACTATTTAACCTTTATAATTTATGTTTACGCTTGTAAATTAATTGACTAGTGTTTGCACAGCTGCTGGTCTCAATCACTCCTTTTTATTTACTCTACGTCAATCTAATTTTAGCTTTAACTTAGTGTTACCCTTAGATATCTAGGTACTATCTAAAGCTTTAATCCCAATGCTTACCTACTTGTGTTAGGACCTACATTTTATAATCACTGGCTTTTTCCATTTATGTGTTTATCTAGTACTAATTAGTCTTATATTTCTGTATCTAAGTTTTTTTGTGTGTTGTGTCTAATTAATAATAAAAAATACCTTTCATTCTTTCTTTGTATCTTAATCGTAGCAAACAACGTATAATTTTTAATATTATTTTTTATAAAGAACACCATTGTGAGCCATTCTCAACTTACCAAGTTCTAAACGAGCCAATCTCAGCTTTTTGAGTTATAAACGAGCCATTCTCAGCTTTTCGAGTTCTAAACGATACACTCTCAGCTTTTCGAGTTCTAAACGAGCCATTCTCAGCTTTTAGAGTTGTAAACGAGCCATTCTCAGCTTTTCGAGTTCTAAACGATACACTCTCAGCTTTTCGAGTTCAAAACGAGCCATTCTCAGTTTTTCGAGTTCTAAACGAGCCATTCTCAGCTTTTCGAGTTCTAAACGAGCCATTCTCAGCTTTTCGAGTTCTAAATGCGCCATTTCTAGCTTTCTGAGTTCTAAACAAAGCTACTCTGAAAATTTCATAAATCCAGCACCACCGGACTAGACTGTACGAGTACGTCAACGTAAATATATTGTACCTATTCCTTTTATAATAATATACCGAACATGCTTAACTTACAATGTATTCTTACGTATTGAATTAGCTTATGTAAGTGTTATTTAACTCAGTTGAATATGTAAATGGTTGTAGGTGAAAATGAAAATAAACAAGGCGTCATATACTCCATTTTACAGAGTTGGTTGTAGGTTGTTTTTTTCGTATGTTCGTCGATTTCTCCGTCAATGATTGACCGATTTGGAAAATTGTTGCGCATTTATATGGAGAATGATTACGAGTTAGCCCCATGAAGGTTTTATTCCCGAGGGATAAGTATTTATTCCGAAAAACTGAAACAACAATGTAAATACTTGGAAGGATATTGTAGTTCTAAAGCGGTTTCAAACATATGAAAAAAAAAATGAGTGCAAGTTTAAACACTATCACGGCAAAAGTCAGTTGTTTTTTGTTGGAGTGATTAAAAATTCGAAAATCAAATCAAGGTAAATATCATATATATAAATGACTTATATGGGTGCAAGTTATTTTCATCAGATGTATCTCAGAAGCCCGACGCTTTAGGACATTGTGTTATATATATATATGTGTACTCTATACAAATATGTATGTAATGTCCATTGCGCGACGCAAGTATGGAAAAAAACAATTGTGTTATATATAACCGATGTTAGACTCTCACTCACCATACAAAAAAAAAACAATCCCCTTTGGCTAGAGTAAATAATGCTACTGTCGGACAGGTCTTAGTACACATAAAAAGACCGATAATAATTTGTTATCGAACAACTGATTTATAGCAACAATACGTTGACGTCACTTTCCGCAGTCGACACTAATTCATATGCCTTGAATGGTTTCCTTAAAGAAAGCATGTTTGCTAACGGCGGCGGCGTCATGCGACACACGTCAAACTTTACAATATATAATGTATATTGTACTTACCTACAGACTAACAAACATACCGATGTGTGTTCAGGTGTTATTTAAAAACTTGCTTGAGTTATCTAGCTTGCTTTGGTTCAGATATTATATTTTATTGATGAAAGTATGACAGAGATAAAGTCGTCGGTAGCAATCATCATCATCATCAGCCTATATTAGTCCACTTCTGGACATAGGCCTCCCCCAATGAGCGCCATAGCGCCGGTCTTCAGCTTGACGCATCCAGCCTACCTGCAGTCTTTCGCAGGTCGTCATCCCACCTGGTCGGAGGGCGTCCTACACTACGTTTACCGAGTCGTGGTCTCCACTCAAGAACACGTTTGCCCCAGCGGCCGTAGGTTTTTCGCGAGATATGGCCGGCCCACTGCCACTTCAGCTAATTCTCAGAGCTATGTCAATAACTTTGGTTCTCTATCGGATGTATTCGTTATGAATCGTATCCTTCAGAGAAATTCCGAGCATAGCTCTTTCCATAGCTCACTGAGCGACTTTGAACTGATGGACCAGCCCTATCGTGAGTGTCCACGGTAGCAATGTTGGTCCCAATATTTATGTCTTCGTATGCTTTGAAGATATTAATGTTATTTAATTCCAGCCAAATCTTATTTATATGTGATTAGTGATTTATTTTGTAAAATGCACAGCAGCCTTATTAAACAACATACTGAAAAGCCGTTAAAACTATTACGAGGCGTGTACTCGTAAGTTGAGTACAGCGCGACTATAAATCAACATAGAAAAGACAATATAAGAATTAACGATTGAAACCATGTTTTTCTATAAATGTAATTTCTCAGAACTTTATAATGTCCATTAAGATTGTATTCAATCTAGTTGAGACCCAGAAGAAAGAGGCGAGCGGAACAACTGTTCAAATATTTATGTTACCAATCAATGAATATTGATGTGGAGTCGTGTTCGCGAACGCAGCCGAATAGAACTGAATTGATGCTATTAGAAACCATAGACATTCTTTCAATTGAATGTATACGACAGATTACGAAACGTTTAAAACTAAAGACCAACTGTTTTGTGCCCTCAGCTTTTTAACATCGTGTTTTTTTTTTCTTTAAAAAACAGTGCATAGGATATGATGTTAAATCTTAAACGTTGCTAAATATTGATTAGATCCGTTTAGGTTAATCGTTAAAAGATAACAAAGACTAGATATTCATCATTTATAATTACATATACCTACTTATTATCGCCTGATGTAGCAGGCGGCCATAGGCTGCATGCAGTACCTTCAACTTTGCATCAGGTGGGCCGCCCTTTTTTAAGATTTTGGTGGTAAGAATATAAAAAAAATGGAATGGATGGACAAAATAAAATAATAAGAGATAAAGGGCTAAGAGAGGCAAACAAAAGAGCCTGGTTTCAGAGTTCCAATATAAAAACTTCACTAGAAATAATTTCTTATCTCTAATACAAATAAAATATCCAATAAATTCAAACAATACTGTCCACTACGAGCCTAAGGACATTGATAAGTCAACATTTTCTGTTCAAGTCTTTGTTTGTATTTTAAATGTCTTTAGCTAACGCTTCTGTCCTTAAGGTTTTTTTGAAGCATTGTATTGGTTCTAATCCAAGTCTAACGAATAACACTTTGGTATGAAGCATTTCAAAGTCGACGCGGAGAAGTCGAGACGAAACCCAGTCGGCCTTGAAACAGTCGTGATCAAACGATCAAATCTCAATCGACCGTTAAAATTCTTGAACAAATTGTCTCGGAAATCCGCAATTAAGGACGGCGGGCTCAATATCCATCGATATCAATACAACATTGATACAGATACTTTCGGTTTCTAGATCGTTTAGCATTCAGTCCGCACCTAACCTCTTTACAATAAAACAAAAGTAGGTGTGCAACCTCTTTCGATCTCCGAGAAGGTTAGTTTCATTTAAACGATCCTTTACCAAAATAGAAACTCATAAAATCATTTTATGTGACAACTGGTATTCGTGGTTGTCAAAAGACAATAAGATATCCGTCTAATTAAATAGGATTCGTTACGTTTGCCTTGCAACCTACATCTAGAAAATCGTACTTTCGATTTCGTGAGGCCTGTAATTAGCATGGCCTCGCATACGTGAGCTGCGTAACGGAACGGAACGTGGCGGGATCGTCGCGACTCGCGCCGTTTCTGAACGAAACGCGGGAAGGAAGCCATTTTCACTTTCTTTTAAAATATTTGAACGTTCTAAATTCAACTGATTAATATTACAGACGGCAGACCGCTTGCGTCAGCGAACAACGAAATCATTATCGGTCAGTATTTTCGCTTTAATTAAATGTGGGCGTTGAGTGCTAGCTATGTTTGTCGATTATTTTAAAAAAGGTTATCAAGAACTACCTACGTCAAATAAAGCGAATATACTTATCGCTAATTTATTATTTACGTTTATAATAGAGTGCCTAACTAATTACAAATTATAATCTATCTACAGTAACTGGAACCTGAGATAGGCAATTATTCGAGGGTAAAAAATCAAAACAAACCACACAAGAACCTTAGAAAAACACATGTAGGTACAAGACACACATTAAGCCAAGAGAATCAATATTATCTAGGTACCGAAGATTGGCAAGCTGGAGGTAAATATTGCATCGCAAGAGATTGGATGCAACGTCCGTGCATCATTTATGTTTTCCACATCATAGAGTTTTAAGTACAAATTATAAACTCTTTGCAACATATATGTATGTGCAGTGTGCAGCCCAAGTTCAGCCTAGCAACGTGTCTGCCCGCCAGCGATAAACGGAGACAGAAAACAAGTCTCTTTAATATCTTTGTTTGTCTCCAAGTGACATTAATGTAACGTACATGTCAGCTGGTATCGGTAATTGTGTTTTTAAACAATCCCGTTTTATTTATTAGCAGATTTATCATTACAATGTAAATTACTTGAATAGTGGGTGCGCTCGCATTTTAAAACTAGCTTCTGTTGATAAAAGCTGCACATGACAAGGCAATTAACTACCTACTTCTGTAGAACCGGACCTGTGAATGTCAACAGCTCGCAAAAGAACAAAGCACGAATTAAATTAAAATTCATTAAATTCATGCTACAGATTTGCCACAGATTGGACAGAATAGCTGGCTCACCAGTGTCACTAACCCAACTACAGTCTAACAAGTTATCAAACCTTTTTAGAGATAATACAGACATGTCACGGTCACCACATTGTGTCGCAATGCCGATGTGACCGATTGCCGCCGAAAGTCAAATCAAAACCGCAGTTTTTATATAATTCTTTTTTTATCCGTAGTTCAGCGGCATGAGATCAACAGATTACACAAATTACATCAGTTCGAAATTCAAACAATCGTTTTTCCGTGAAACTAGAATTTGTTACTGGCCGATAAAAAATAATATCCCATTCATAGAGTTCTTGAAATTGAAAATAGAACGCTGAATGCGAAATGAAAATTATCATTGTTGTTGTCAATGTTACTTTTTTTATTCGTCGATTTCCACAATGACCTAGACACGGAATTTATCCTTTTGTGATCACGAATTTGCCTCATTTAGAAGTCGTTTCACTAAACTTAGCTCATATTTAACAAATTTACAGAAAACTATTTAGAAACAGCACTATCAGTTGGTAAGAGAATTTAGAGCATGATAACGCGATTGAGAGACTGCTCTGCGAGTTACCTGATAGTTGTTAGATAGTTTGAGCTCCTATGCTATGCTATACTAGCTAACAATAAACGTTGATTCGATGCACTAGGGCATCGAATCAACGTTTATTGTTAGCTCACGATATTGTATCTGACGAAATGCTAAAACTTATCCGTCAACGACGCCAACACCTCAAAGAGGTCAGAGACCTTAATAGTCTATAAAGCAGGTCAATAATATTGCCCTCTTGCCTAATGAATTAACTTTCTAAGGGCATTAAAACCTTGCCTTCTAGATCAAGGGCCCTGCAAGGTCCGGCGCAGGACTCGCATACAAACAATAGCCTGAGAGGCTACTTGGTAACTTGGCAGCTGTTGTAACTAGGCTTGGACATAGACCAGAGATTTATAGATTTTGGCAATTGCAGTTGAACAATTTACATTGTGTACTAAATACCTAGCTGATCTGATTTTTAGTGTCAGAAATGACTAAATAATATACCAATAACAATTTTAAAAGATTAGGTGGAAACATAGTGTGAAGTAGTACATAATCTTTCATAATATGATATAAACTAGCCAAAACAAATGAGATATCATCTGAAATTCTGCTTACGATGTAGTTCCAGCTTCGATAAAGTTAATGGCATGTATTAATTATCAAAGTATGATCAGTCATTGATCTATGCTTGAGTAACGTTTTTGCCATAGGAAATTGTTACTCAAGCATAGGTCGATGAGCGAGCAAATTTATAATTCAGGCCTTAGAATTCCAGACCTGTAACTACATAAAGGCTTGCTTTCTATCCAAAAAGTTTGAAAGATTTATAAAACACTGGCGGACCTTCCCCGGCTTCGCACGGTTTTAGTACGGATCCCTTTTTTGAAAATATAATATGGCCTATGTTCACAGCGGATATTGTAGCTTCCCACCGGTGAAAGAATTTTCAAATCAGTCCAGTAGTTTCGGAGCCTATTCATTACAAACCAAAAATCAAACCTTTCCTCTTTATAATATTAGTACTTATAGACATATGTACTAATATTATAAGTACTATTTTCTAGATATACCTATGTATATTACTTTTTTTTAGGTAGGTATATAAACTTAGCATATCCAAGAATGTGAAAGATAAGATAATATTGACAGGCCATGTTAGATAGGTGTGAATGTTAACATGTCAAGGTTGGTACCGCCGGCATAGCTCAGACAGTTGCACTTACGTTATGACATTTTTATGTTTCGTTATAATGCACTATAAAAAAACGTTAAAATCGAACATTTTCCGCGTATTAACGACAGGAAACAAAAAACTGCTGCTAAAAACTATTTTAAAGCGCTTCGTAATCAGCTTACGTTATTTTTTAACAACTAAACTTTGAGAAGGTTTGTGTGCAGAGTACCTTATTGTATGAGAGAGTAAATAAAATAAGTAAATTGAGTTAATAAGTAAATATATGGCAGTATTATCATAACATAATCAAGAGTTATGTCTTGTTCTGAATAACCAAAAATAAAATCGTTTCATGGAATAGGTTATCTAACATCTTGGTGTAGCCAACTAAACTTATAAGAATCCTACCTAATAAAAACAATTTTATTTTAAATACATTAATTCTCAGAAATCTCTATGAAATTTACAGTAAGGTACCCAGATAAGGGAACCAGAATACCTACTTATAATGAAGGATTAACTTGCGAATACCAAGGACGTCGCTCTTACGAGTATCGGAGGCGCTCCGGCAATAAATATAATTGGACGCAGAGATTGCTGCTTTGTGAATCGTCTTCTTATCTTGTTATGCTGTTAAGTGTAGGGGCCTACTCGCAAATTGACACGGAATTTTTAGGTACTCTACGATTGGCTGCCGAATATTCGGTAGAGTACCGAGTATTCGGTAGAGTACAGAATTATCGGCAGTTGATTGAGGTTCGCTTTCGCTCCGAGCCATTCGGAAAAATAAAAGATTTGGATGGATTTAGTGGCTGAATCTAATCGGAAATAAGAGCTTGTAAAATGAAGAGTCCAACCCATAGCAGTGCAGTAGGTAATATGTCCTTGTAAATTGGTTTATTTTATTGTAAATTGCTATACATGTAATTGTAAATTGTGTATAAATTTGGCCATTTTCACCGGTCTTGTGCAACCAATTGAAAACAGCTGTTCTGTATCGATTGATTCACAAAAACTAAGAACATAACCAAACCAATTGTAAAATCTGAACAGTAAATAGCATTGTTGGACATTGTTACTATGGCTGTAAGTTTTCTATGTATAAATTACAATTAATCTGCATGATTACAGTGTGGACGTCGCATGAAAATATGCAGGCGTAGAACCAGTGTTCATGTAATAAGAGAAAGACATCGTTCTATGTATTTATTGTCTAGCTATTGGCTATTATTAATATTACTTTGTATTACCTTTGAAGGTATATTGATAAAACATTAAAAGAAAGTAAAGTAGTACCAGTCAATTGACATAAAATAATTTCCTTGGCAATTGAAGCTAAAAATGTGTGATGTTATGCAAATCATGTTTTTTGATTGAGATGGGTTCTATGTTCTGTGTCCATATTTTTATATTTGTTCGTCGATTTCTGTCAATTGTGGACCGATTTTAAAAATTCTTTATAGGTATAGACAATGACGAGGAGGACAAATTTGTATTCGGTGTTTATTTTTTATAAATAATGCTGACATGACAATTCACACAGCATAATCTAGCCCCAAGCTGAGCCAAAGCTTGTGTTATGGATACTAGATAACTGGTGTAGTACTTGCTGATACCGAGAGAAGTAAGTAGGTACCTATATCGGCTCGTTACGCCACCAACAGCCAGGTTAGACCCGTCCGCACTCACTCGTGGCTCTCGTGCGACTGTCTACCCGCTACCCGTGAACCCGAGACAACGTTATCCCTGATGTAGCTCAAATACACAAACACTACAACTGGTAAACATAACAATACATTACATAGATAAAATAAATTCTTTAAAACAACACAGAACAAGTTTAACTATGTAAACGCCGGGTAAGACAACAGTTACTTGTACAACGAGACCAAATTGGCGTCCATTACATTCATTTGATAATACTTTATCGAATTAGCAGAGCTCTGAACTACATTCTTGAAACAATTTAATTATTGCATTGACACGAGAATAGGAATTTGAAAATAATAATTTTAAAAATACATCACATATTTACATACATACAGCTATTTGTCTTAATTGTGGTTAATTTAAGAATTAAAATAATAATGTAACATTTAAAACGGGATATTTACCATGATTTGATTTTTGAGTAATTCAATATTTCAGTTACTCCGTGATCATGGCGCATGAAATGGTGCCGAAATATTGGATAACTCAAAAATATTGTAACAATGCGACGCAAAATCTTCTAATATAGGATCTAACAAAATGTAGTTCATGTTTTATTTTTTGATAGTTCGACTGCCAATCATATAGTCATGTCCTGGACCGATTCCATTTCTTATCACAATCGATTTTGTTTATGAAGAAGTTTCGATTTGAGTCGATTTTGTTATTTTTGTTCAGCATGTTGTATGATTTTATACGCTTTACTCAGGCGTTTTAATATTTTCTCGTCTTTATTTGTGGAATCAGAATTTTGATTAGAATAAGAGCTACACGAGTAAGTACTTCCAAACTCATTTGGCCTAAAGATAAAGATAACACATTAGGCGTAATGTGTTCTGAGCAGTCCAAAATATAACTCAAAGAATGAAACATTCAATGGAGAATGCGATGAATGAAAAAAAAAACAACTGAAAAAAATGTCGAGACGCAACTAAAACACACCTTCGTTTCCGCGGTTATTAATAACCCGATAAGATTTCACGAGCGAATTCCCGAGCACAATGTCGACGCCAAACAGAAACGAACGTACGGTCAGCAAAACCAGCTTAGAATTAATTGGATATATGGAGAAAGAAAATACATTATAGTCTTCTAGAGGTATATAGCCAACAAAAATAGACGAAGAATGTTGGTGGCTGATTTTATAGAGCAATACTTAGGGCGAATTTTTATTTTGCTATCTAGTTAAATGATTTTTTATGATGTTGGTCATCCATATTTCACATTATTTTTGAACGCAGTTTTGAAACTACAAGCAAACCTTACGAAATGTCTGCGGAGTAAAATGCAGGCTTCTATTTTAAAAATAAAGTATAGACTGAATTACTAACAAAGTTCTTATTACACTACAAATTAAAAATCTATCGAATTGAAGCTATCCTCTCAGTAATTCCATGTTATCAGTTTTTTCCACTGAAAGCATATTAATATTAAAGGTTTTAATTGCTGCAATACTCAATATTTTACTGTTAACTTAAATTCGTGTTTTACTTCAACCTCTCTATTTTTATTCCCAAAAAATATTTATTTTTTATATTATTCAGATTTTATCAGCAACATTGATGTTGACGCTACACCAATTTACACAATATTACGTCATTTGCCACAGACTATTCAGCACTGGATACGACTAGTACTACGGCGAGTTAGAACCCGTCACATTTGTGTGTAGTTCCATTATCGAATACTTTTCATGACTCATTTGTATGAAAATAATTGGTCTAAAATCACTCACGATAGGGCTGGTCCACCAGTTCAAAGTCGCTCAGCGAGCTATGGAAAGAGCTACGCTCGGAGTTTCTCTGAAGGACAGGATTCGTAACGAATATATCCGACAGAGAAACAAAGTTATCGACATAGCTCTGAGAATTAGCAAGCTGAAGTGGCAGTGGGCCGGCCATATCTCGCGAAGAACCGGCGGCCGCTGGGGCAAACGTGTTCTTAAATGGAGACCACGACTCGTAAACGTAATGTAGGACGCCCTCCGACCAGGTGGGATTACGACCTGCGAAAGACTGCAGGTAGATGCTGGATGCGTCAAGCTGAAGACAGGGCGCTATGGAGCTCATTGGGGGAGGCCTATGTGCAGTGGACTACTATAGGCTGATGATGAATCTGAAGCTTCATGCTCATATTAGAAATGTTCTAGAAATTCCTTATCTGCTTTCGTTTTATCAGAGATAATGATAAGTTTAATTTATTGCAATTACTTAATCGCGAAACCTAAAGAAAATAGATCTGAATGATAATTGCTAATTGACCATTCTTTTGTTTTTTTTAGGTTCAGATAACAATAACCTTAGATGATCAAAGCACAAGACAGACAGATACGATATGTTGGTTTATATAAATTTATGTTGTGTTTAAAAATTTCATAATTCTGAACCCAAATCGAGCACCGAGAATTTTCTAAATTAGCGATCAAAACTCAGGAAACATTATGGGACAACGTATGTGTATGTAATAAATGTTGGGAGCTTTAGTGTTAATAGCCATGAGAGTTTCAAAAGTTTTAAAATATGTACTCTCTACCAGAATTATATCGGACTCCTAGAACGGAACCTTGAACGGTACAACATCTACATCTACTAGTACTACAGCTACTAATACTACAGCTAGATCTTGCAGGCCAATTTTTATCGATCATGTTTACTTTGTTTATTGCTCACTATTTCAGAGATGGTAACATATTAACACTTTCATTGCCAATACTAAATAAATAAATAATAAATAAATAAATAATGCTGGGCAATTCACACATCATCATCTAGCCCCAAGTTAAGCAGAGCTTGTGTGATGGGTACTATTATGTATGACTGATATACTTAATACAATACATTACATTTAAATAGATATTTTTTTATACATAATAACGACCAGAACACCCGGAACAAACATCTGCAGATCGTACACACAATTGTTCCGAGGTGGGAATCGAACCCGCAACCTGGTGCGTCGCAAGCGGACCTTCACCCACCGCGCCACAGAGGTCGTCAAAATAGACGACTTCCATCAGCTACAGATGCGGCCCTTGCGAGTCGCACAGCAGAAGTATGGCAGTGAATGCGTTAATATAATAAATCATTTATGTCAGACCATAGAAAAGTACGAGATCTTATTTAACTTATTCTACGGTCCATATTAATATATACCTTCCTGAAAACTAGCATTCCTACATAAAATATAAAAAGACAAAATAGCAAATCCTTTTGTGATTATTTTTTTGTTAGTAACGAATGAGGTACTAAAGGCCATAGCTATGTCAAAACGCAAGAACCAACCTACCTACGAACTCCGTGTGAATGTTCTCACGTAGTACGCCACTGCAGCGTGTCACAAACAAGTGATAAGGCGCCCGCTTCCGTTTGCTAAACGATTTTCACTTACCTACGAGCTCAATACAATTTTTCATACCGTAGGCTAGTAAGGAACACTTAATTAGTCAACGAACCAAATAGATTCTCTAGTTCGTAGACATGATAATACGTTTAAATTAAGGTTACCTGTATCGGTTATTTATCGCGTAGTACTGTAGTAGTATTTTGTTTTCAATCTGAACGAAATTTAACTAATTTACAGCGTGTGATAAAAAAAAAACACAGAAAACGTAAGGTAGTCTGAGATTGTTACTAAAATTAATTTACCTCTATATGAATTTTAACCAAATTTGTGAATATTATCTTTAATTTAGCTATTTGTTCGCAAGATTTATTTGAGAAACATTTTTGGAAAGTTTTTAGAGACCCACAATGCATAAAGAAAATAATTATCAGTAGCAAACAGTAAAGAGTCCATCACATAATCTTCAGTAAAGACAGAAACAGACTCGGCACGTGAGGAAGATCTACAAACAACTTGGAAACGTGCACAGTGACGCGCCGTCAGCCGCCCACGCATTTTCAGCGGCCGCCGAGAGCAGTGTATTCTCACATGACTAGAAAATATCACCATCGACATAATACTATCACATGGATGTAGTTAATTCAAACTTACTCTCATGTCGTCGAGCATATCGCACGCAGATATCTCCGAGCCGGAGTCAGAAGTCACTTTTATAACGCCCATGTCTATTTCTTCACTGTCTAAGTCTATTGAAATGTCGATAGTTGCTGTCTCGGACACACGGAGGTCCGTCGGGGCCGTTTGCGTGTATCTACGAGCGACTAGTATCTACGACTGAAGTTGGGATAGTGGCGAGTAACGCGGGACAGTCCGTGAGACGACCTCACGCTTTGAACGAGTCGCGCGGACTGACAAGCCGCTGCGGCTGCCACCAAACCGCCGGCAGTGAAAGGGTCCTGACGTCACAGCCTCACTACTTGTTGCCACACTCTCGTCTCCCTCCAACAACAGCAAGTCCGCATCTACCCGTCACGCTCCCTTATGACATTACCACTACACTGATTATTCGAATCCAGATTTCGCGTTATCGTTTTGTTCAAGTACAATTTCGTTTGCAAAAAGTATAAAAGTTGTCCTTGGTAATGCGACTTTCGTGGTATTATTTCAATGTCATAGCATTTATCTATAGTTAAACATATCCACGCTCTATACATATAAGTCGATATTAGGTACTTTGTGTAACGTCGTAGTAGGTCTGTGACGTATTGCGTAGCTGCCTACGTGCGTAGGCCGGTGCGGCGCGGCGTAGGACTTTGGGCGTAGCGGTTGCTACGCAACCATCCCTTTGAATATAAAGCAGCGAGCAAAAACTTTCTAAATACATTACGTGAGCGATATCGTTTGATATCTTTTCTAAAGTAAATAGAATATTCATGGATGAAGTATCAAAGGTCTAAGTTATTATGATCTTTCATAACTCGTTGACAAAATAATATTCTAATAAAAATCTTTAATCAAATTGCAAATAGATTAGAAACCGGGTTGATTTATTGGAGTTTTATGATTTTGAATATCAGATAGACACAAGACCGACACGTGATCAAATCTGTGTTATTCGCTCATACATACGAATGGTAAAACGATTAGATTCATATCAAAAATTATATATTATTTGCTTTTCTTTGTTGCAGCTGAAATTTATATTTATCTCCCTCGCATCCAAGGTTTGATGAAGGTTCGTAAATACGACTGCTACTCAGGCCACGTATTGTGTTTTTGCTTGGAAGGTATGTGCACGACTACGAAGGTCCCTAATTGTTGGCAGGTGAGAGAAGGAATACTGAATTGTTATTCAGTATTCCTATGAAATGCTTCATTCTGTTGAATGAAGCATTTTTGGACAGATGAGATGCCATTCTTTCGATTCGAAAAATGTGGGAAATTACGAAAGTTTTGATTTTTATACATAACGTAGTAGACAATGTAACGAAGATTTTTTTAAGATGGTTTTTCAATGAAAAAGTATTGAAAATAAGTCACTTTTTATCACGAAATGCGTGTATCGAATGCCACGGGCAGTAACAAAAATAATACTATTTAATTGTATAATGTTTGCAACAGTCTGCAATTAGCTCAATTGTATTAATTGTAAATACTAGTTCTAATTTGTGTTTAAAATCAGTTGTCTGTAACTTAATTTGGTAATAACTATATTTAATTCTATAATATATATTCTGATTCCAAAAAAGTTATTAAGTCTCATAAAAAATACAAAATTACAACAATTCCAAAATCGATTACAACTTCTTCATAAACAAAATCGATTGTCATAAAAAATCGAATCGGTACCAGTGTGATTATTAATACATATGTACATTTTTGTATATTCAGTAGTGAAAATACATAACAACATTAACAAACTTGCAATAACAGGAAAAAGCCCCGAAATTTCAATACATATGTAATTTTATTTAGGATATTCTTCGATATTTGACGACCGATGTGGCGCGGTGGGCGAAGGTCCGCCTGCGACGCAGGAGGTTGCGGGTTCGATTCCCGCCTCGGAACAATTGTGTGTACGATCTGCAGATATTTGTTACGGGTGTTCTGGTTGTTTTCTATGTATAATAAAAAATATCTGTCTATGTAATCTATTGTATTATGTATATCAGTTATCTAGTACCCATAACACAAGCTCTGCTTATCATGGGGCTAGATGCTGCTGTAAATTGTCCAGCATTATTAAAAAAAAAATATTGCATTATCTTTATTCTTGCTTTTAAAGTAAAATTTTTATTATTACGCACTATTAATCGACCATGAATTTAATAGTTTTTCGGTGATCGAATAACTTTTGTAATGGGTATTGTTTTACGGCCGTGACCTTATACTGCGTCCGCGCAGGTACACAGTATATACAATAGTCGCTACCTCAGTACATATACAGCAAAAAAATCAGGTATTCATCACTACATAGTATAAAACAAAGTCGCTTCTCGCTGCCTGTCTGTCCCTATATATGCTTAGATCTTTAAAACTACGCAACGGATTTTGATGCGGTTTTTTGATATAGATAGGGATTCAAGAGGAAGGTTTATAAACTATTTGAAACATAGATACCCACGTGCGCTCCGCGGCTTCGCCCGCGTGGTAATCCATGTGTTTCATATTATTTTTGTCAACAAAATAAGTCAAAACTGATCACGTGACTTTCAATTAGAAGAATATGGGTTCGATTCCAGCTTTGCACTCTTTTTAGGGTTCCGTAACCAAAGGGTAAAACGGTATCCTACTACGACTAAGACTCCGCAGTTCGTCCGTCTGTCACCAGGCTGTTTCTATTGAACTGTGATAGTTAGACAGTTAAAATTTTCACACATGTATTTTTGTAGAATAAATATTTAAGGAACTCCAAACGTGATTTTTTGGCCGTTTTTATAGATGACTGCTGATTTTTATACTGAGCTGTGTCCCGCGGTTTCACCCGCGTGGTGATAGATATTTTGGATAATATACTATATATCTTTATAAATTGTAGCCTATGTGTTATTCTGATGTACAACCTATATTATTGATTAAAAATTCATTAAAACCCATTCAGTAGTTTTTACGTGAAAGAGTAACAAACATCCATCCATACCTACAAACTTTCGCGTTTATTATATTAGTAGGATGGTACGCATACGCAACCCTTCGTGCGCGATACCGACTCGCACTTGGCCGGTTCGCTCATCGTACAAGCCGTAAATTATACACAAAACAATAAACGTTTATATCTATTACTGATAATGTTGGTATTAATAATATCTTTTTCAACATTTTCTTTATAATCATGTTACTAGCTCGATTAACCTAAAATGTCTGTTATAAAATCACGTATTTTAATTTATATGTAAAAAGCACGTTCTATTCTGTATCGTAATTGTTATCACATAAAAGTATTTAATATGTAGCACTAATCTTGCGTAATTTTAATATGTTGTGGCATTTTTAGGGCTCCGTACCCAAAAGTACCAGCCACTTGTCCAAATTGTTTGAAAGTTCCAAAGGAGTCACATATGTACGCATGGAACCTATCGCGTTGAAGTACATAGAATCATGACAAATAATAAAGTCTTATAGCAGTAAAGGGACAAATCTGAAAACCGTAGTTATTCACGAAAAAAATCTTTCTTGTAAGGGCCCAAAACCTACAATCTTGGCAGGTAATTGGCAGGAAACAAGATCTTACACGGAACCCTCAGTGCGCGTGTCCGGTTCGCACTTGACGTTTTATTTTACTATAAATACATTATTATTTAAATTTTTCTGATCCAGTGCGTGACCATGCGAGTGCCCTAAGGACTGTATTTCAGGTATGTTTAATAATAATAATAAAGTTTAAGTTTGTATATATAATTTGATACTTAATTATTTATTTATTTAAGGATATTTTGTATATAACTTACCAGCACCTACTCGAAAACTTGACCTAGTTGATATTTACTACCTGACATTTTGTGATAATATTTAAACACAATATTTGTTTACAAGTGCTCGTGTTTAAAAAAACATGTTTACGTTGTATTTATATTTGAACCTATAATCTTAACATTAAGTACTCTTTAGGGCTACATACTGCTGTGGCCTAAATATTTCCTATTTAGGTCTTTATTATACGCTTTTCTTTAATAGTACTATATTTTGTTATAGAATCTGTCTGTGGTTGTTGGTATTATGCTTTGATCAACAATGATAATATGAGTTTAAATCGTGTATCATCCATAACCTGCCGCAAAGTAACTCGGACAAGTGCCCTTACCGACATCCCCGTACATTCCAATCTTTTGTACCTTTCTTTTTAAACCTGGTTTTTACAAAGACTACTCCACTCTATACATGGAAGAATATATTATATTTTTGTAGGTATTTTAATTGACTCAATGTAGAATACTTGTAATCAAACCGGCGCCCTTACCAAATTACTATATGTATACATATGTAGGTATGTAGTTATTCTGCGCCCATATTGAACCTAAATATAACTCTGTTGTCGCGTCTTTTTAAACACAATTTACTTTACTTGACGATTCGAGATCCTTCCTTCTACATACATTGCTATAACAATATATGTGAAACTCGACGCCAAGCAATTGAATTTTTGTTGTTGTCTCGTGGTTTGTTTACATATATTCCACATCGAGTTTAGTTCGAGAATAGGTAGATATACTAACTTTCTGCCAAATCCCAGTTTCTGCTCCCCTAACATACCGATTCAAAACCTGGATATATACAAAAATAACCTAAGGGTTTACAAAACCCGAGGAAATATTTAACGGCATTGGTATCATCGAACCAAAGCACAGAAGCTCGAAACAATGTTTGGTTTTCGCAGCTTTTATTCATAATTTTCACGTTTTTAATTGATCTCTTGTTCGTTTTATAATTCGAGTTTAAACACCGTTGCTCCACATGCGAGATTAAGCGTTGTTGAAGTTTGTGTTTTAGTTATTAGTACCTAATATCCATGCTGATTACCTTGTTGTTTTCAGTTACTGTTATCAGTTTTTGTTAAGTTTTCATTCATAAATGTCTTTGTTGACATAAGATATCTTGAATTCTAAATCGGAATATAGACTAGAATTAAAGAAAATGTGGACACGTAAATTTTTAAAGTTGAAGGACGGAATTTCCAATAGTTATTCTACGCATCAAATGACCATCGAATGCGTAAAATATTCGATTGTCAGTATTGTGCAATTGTCGAACGAATTAATGAACTGAAGCTTTGAAACAATATCTCGTTCAAAAGTGTACCTATAAAAGTCTAGACCTGTTAGTAGACCCGGAACGTCCCTCAAGGCCGCCAGTCTACCACCAGCTTGCCCCAGCTTTGTGCTTCAAACTAGATCTCGTCTCGCTAAATTGTTCCTAATTTATGCTAAACTGGTTTTAGGCGGGACTATAGTTTTAGCATGTTTAAGTGCTTTCCTAATTTGATATCTTTAAATTAATCTATTCATATACAATACAATATATCTTTATTGCACTATCAATATAAAAAAAAAAAAAAAAATATCTTAATACTAACTTAATCTAGTGGCATAATCGGCGGCCTTATCGCTAACAGCGATTTCTTCATAGTAAATATTTTTCGTAACAAAAATTACAGTTTTAACATAAGTAATTAATCACACAAAGATGCTTTTTTCGTATCTCAAAACGAGTGGTTGTGCGGTGCGGCAAAATGCGTTAAATGTAGACCGACCTTAAACGTTAGAGTCTAAAAAAAGCAAAAGTTTAATCACCAAAATCAGACAGATTATTGCCAGCTTTTTTTAAATACAGGTTTTTTCAAAATGCCATAGTAAGCTTCTGTTTCTCTTGTAAATGCAAGCGGGACTGATTTCGGACCCAGATTCTGGCGATCGTTATATTTGTTTATATAAATATAGTAAAGCCCTGCAAGGGCAGTGAAGAAACCATTTCAGGAAAAGAAGTCAATCGATTCGTACAGAATACATAATTTTAATTTAATTACGATACGATCATGTATGGTCTTAAATTACAAGAATTCAACGAATAAAATGAATACGTTATATATAATACTATTCATTATATTATTTATTTCTATTCTATTTGCACCCAGAGATTGACAGAATGGCTTAAACCTTGGTACTTTTGACGCGCGTCTGTAGTTTCTTTCATCAAAGAAATAAGTCCGAAGTGTGTCATAATCATAAGCAATTAATTTAGTCGTATTCGTCCCCAGATGATATAATGTATCCCTCGTTAAGGGATGAAACTTTGGTGTACATCCAACACAAAAAAGGTTAGTAGTTAACTCGCCTAAAAACTAGGTAAAACTATCATGATTATTAACACAAAAGTCATTTATAACGTGATATTTACCATGATTTTTGAGTTTACCAATATTTCGGCACTGTTTCATGCGCCATGATAACTGGGAGTAAGTTTTTATTGGCAGACATACCGATCTACCCTAATTTTTTTGTCATTAAACGTAACTACTTATGAATAACTGTTGTTATAAATAAGTGACTGTTGTGATACATTCAAATACAATGTAGCTCAAACTACGAGGGCAACATTAGGAGTAAAACCATTCACAAAAATAGCTGACGCGCAACGTGACCCCCGAGCCACGAGCACGAGATACGCAGTAGATACGAAAGGCAACATGGCACCTGCAGACACTTAAGGTCATCTCCCGCGGATCCTTCCTGACATGCGCTTTGCAATATGTAACCCTGTACGCATCTGTACCAGACCCGTCACGATTTGGTACAGTCAGCATGACAGTTGGTAGAGTTTTTGATAAAATGAATGCTGGATATTTTGTCACCCTCACGAAGTTAGGTTAGAAGTTATTACATAATATATGTAAAAAAAATGTTGTTCTGGTCAAAAATCCGGTAAATCCGGTCAGAGCGCAGTCAAAGTAAACCAGAACGAAGAAGAATAACATTAAGCCTATTGATAGGAGCATAAAACTAAACCCAAAATGGATATTTTTAGTACATTTTAAATTGTTTTTTATAATGTTAAAATACCACATTACGTCATGTTCATATTTTGTAATCCACATTCGAAATATGCGTATTTTCCTCCCGTATAATATTGCGTATAATACTGCGTATAATATTTTTTAGAAAAAGTATTATTTAAACATTTGAAACAATACACTTTTTTAATAATTCTAAATCTATTGCTCTTTTTCTTTGTTTTTTCGCTGATTGTACAGCGTACTTACATGTACAAGTAGGTACACAAATCTCGCCTTCACTCGACATTGACCTACATCGCGGGTACTTTCATTTCTGTTACTCTACTCTATGGCTCGTATTGACAATGAACATTTTGGTATTTTGAGGTTATGTTATGCGAGAACCCGTTCCAAGAAATATTTATAGCTACATAGCGATATTTTATAATGTAGAAGGAAAATATAAGTATCATATTAATTAAATTAATAATTACCAGAATTAATAGTTCTGATTAGATATAGCGCATGGAGTAAACAAGTTGATTTTAGGCCACAATACACTTTAATCATTAGCCCTTATTAGGCCAAGATAGAAGGTACATAGGCCTTCCCATAGAAGAAGGCTTAGAATAATAATAGAAAGCAACGAGGTGTTGCCAAAAAAAATAGACAAATTAGTCTCAATTTCCTATTCGTATACGTGTACTATGTACTTGTGTGTGTTTCAATGCACTGAAGTCATAATTGTCAACACACACATAATTTCGTTTATGATTACAAAATCAAGAAAACTGTTGAATGACACTATCCTTCTGCTGCCACAGCAGTGTATTTTTTAAGTGAAAATTTCTTTAGGTGCTTTAAGCACTTTTTGGGTGAACAAAAATCATGGGACTCGCGTCATCGTCACCGAAGGCTTTCCTAACTGTGTAATTAAATGTGTACTTTTTGGGTGTACAAAATAGGTATGTTATTAATTATATTTTTTATACTTAATATCATTAAAAAAATCTTTTTAGTAACTTTGTTAACTACAAATAGTTGTGCTACAAATAAAGATATTTCTATTTCATTTTTAATAACTGTTATAATACCTACTTCATTGGCGCCTACACTACGTTTGCCGTGTCTTGGTCACCAAGACCACAATATCAAGATCATTTTATAGTACCTAGACGGCGAGAGCGGATGCGGAAAGAAACTTTCTATAAATCTGTCTTTTTCCCACCTCAATTAAGATTTCCTCACACATAATGTCAAACACGTAACACAAAAACTTCTAAAACATCTGTTTTATGGCATCATTATTAATATTTTTGCATAGGTAATGATGGGTTATCAAACACTCACTGATAAGGCGAACAAACATGGCGGCGAGACTTGTAACATGCTAATTATAATAACTGCCGAATTATCTAACATTTACCGTTGTTTTTGGTGGAAACAGAGCAAAAGCAAGTTCATTTTTCGATTTTCATAAAGCGGAGCGAACGTGTGAGATCCATAAAGTACGAGTATGCTTTCTTGTTTAAAAAAGTTATTTTTACGTGGGGCATTAAAGTGGCATAGACCTTGCTTCTCCTTTTTATGGTGTTTTTAAAAGCATATGTAATATAAACTGGTTCTGAATGTTAGGTAATTATCTAGTTGAAAGCTATGAATAACCCGACTCGATCCCTGCTTTTTACCTTTTCTCGCAAAATAGGGTAGGTATAGGCCTCCAGAATGTAGCCAAGAACCCGTTTTGGTGCTTGGAGGTAATAAAGAGTGTTGTTAAACCACAGAAACACTCTAATAAGAAAAAAATCTGCTTTAAAAACTGGTTACGAAAAACATGCTTCTTACTGAGATGAACTAACAGAATAAAATAGTTGTTCAAGTATTCTGTTTAGTAACTTTTTTCATTTACTATGTACTTCAATTATTTGACACCATTATTCTTCAGTTGTGTGTCCTGGTTCAGTAATTGACAAGTGACCAGAGAAGGGACTTCCCCGTCCGTTCACAATCAATATAAATGGAGGCAGGAGGACACGCCTGGTGGACTGGCTTCCACGTGCAGTTGTTTATAGAACATCTCTAGGTAACCTATACCAACCTATAGAAATCAGAAACCAATAACTTTATTTCCTGGCTTACAAAATAAGTTCTAGACAAGTTACATTTTATAGCTTAAATAATTATCATACATATATGAAATAGGTTTTAATCACTGGTTAATTAAATTTATCTTCACTTCACAATTATTTGTCCACTTGTGGAAGAAGGGAGAGAGGGATGCATTTGCCCTGCAATGGGACAATACAGGCTGAAAATCTATTATTTAGATTTCTATGAGTGATGACATCAGAACTAAAATAAAAAAATAATGAAAAAATTACCTGACTTTTCACGTCTAAACGGCTGAATAGATGTTAAGATATTTTGTGGTGTAGAACACCTATTTCATACAGGGTATAAAAATTAGTTTTTTCTAATCTAATAATAATTACGAAAATCTTGATATGATACAAATTAAAACTAGTATTTACAATGGAAACGATTGAACTAACTTTAGACTGCAATTGCATTCGGATTCCTATTTTATTTCTTTCGCTTAAAAAATTTAGTATAAGTAAGTAAAATATTTTAGCTTCAAATGATCGTTTAATGTCACATTATGTCTCGAGGCCTTGCAGTGGCCTTCGAAACCTTTCCCGCGTTTAAAATAATTATGTATTTCTTTAAAAGCTGGAGAATTATCGCAAATTGTGGGTCTAGGTCTACAGTGATTGATTGCCCAGGTAGAGGGGGTAATTACCCGCCTTTGTTTGTCGCGCTAAGGACAGAGTACCTAATTTCCTAATGATTTATGAATGTAGTGCAACTGCATTGACATTTGTCTCGTTGTATATAAGATGTATTTTCATGTGCAATGGAGGGAGGGAGCTTAGATCTAAGATCTCTGTAGAAATCTTGTTTCGAAGGCCAAGATCCGCTTTGACAAAATATTTAATAGGACAAATTGTTTTGTTTTACCAGAAGTGATAAATTGCCTGTTTTTAGCAATGTTCCGGAATCTCTACATATAATTTTCCCAGAATTTTTTTGCCAAAAGCCTTACCTTAGTCGTCAAAAAAATTTAGGAAATTAAATTATTGTATCATTCTTTGGATATATGTACCTATGTAAATTATATATTTGTGGATATTTACATAACACAATATTCTACATCTAATACAAAGATGATAAGTATTTACTTTATAATTATTTTTGTTGTTCAAACCGATGTCGTTACGAGACCTGTATCACGATTTAAATACAATCCAACATCTACTAAGAAATTACGTATTTGGTACATTTTGCCCTAAATATATAAGGTAAAATGGGGTTTAGATCTAGGTTCTACTTATAACTAGGAACTAAGCAACAGCTGAGTAGTTATGCGCACCTTGTACAAACAAACATACTTCGTATTAATCGTCGTTATGGAGTGTATTGACATTATGTTGATTTTATTGTTTTTTTATGATGACAATCGATAATTATTATAACTTATTCGAAGCCTGTTTAGCATGGGTTCAAGAAAATAGCAATGCTAACAATGGTTGCAATTCCCTGATCTACTTGCTAAATGACTCGTAGAACGACAAAACCAGAAAAAAATGTCGCGCTGCGTAGCGACTCGTTTCACCTGAAGCAGATTATCAAGGTCTCTTATTCACTTTAGCAAATAAACCCTTTGTTAATAAAAGAATTTAAAAAAAAACACGATCACTATCTCCGCCGCGAGAATTGGACCTTATAGCTTCGTCTCGTCCAAAAGAGAAAAGTGGTTTCCTACTGCGTTGCAAAAATTCCGATGGCCTTGAGGCGGTTTTTGTTTGTTTACCCACCGAGGTATCTACAAGTGCTATTATCATCGTTATCAGCTACTTACTGTTATGGGGGCCTTATCACGCCGCCTTATCAGTCTTGGCCGATACATGGATGCGAAAGGCATTTCCAAAGAAAGGCACATATTATTTTAAGTAGCTATTTATGGTTTCTTATGTGACAATGCACAAGTTTCTTAAGGTTTTCTTAATCTTAGAATGTGGGTGACCCAAAAGGTCTGTTTTAAGTAAAAATATTTTAAGGAAAATACAAAGCTAATAGAAAATGTAATTAAATCGTTTTTTTTGCACTAATACTAGCTTCTGCTCACAGCTTCACATGCGTTTTTTCGGGATAAAATGTAGCCTTTACGTTATAAGGTCTAAAATTACGTGTATGCATTATTATGCACAATCATTAAACATCAAAACATCTATCTAAAGGTAATTTCGCATGTATAATCAATGTTAGTTTGATAAAATTATATTGTAGGTATTAGGCAAATATACTGCTAGATAGCATTCTCTACCTGCTAACCTTTGGGTAGCGTGGATAACAATTCATAAACGTACATAAAAAAATAAATATGAAAAGACCCAGAACATTTTCACTATTAAAACAGCTGCTAAATTACAACTCACAACTGGTTGCTTTATCAAACAACAACATTGGCCTACAAAAATATAAACTAAATGCTAACGTATCGTATAAACTTGCAGTTAGCAACAAAGGACAGCATTCACACAGAAAACAGGCTACCTGCTTCGATCAAGGTATGCGCCTGGCCTCCACATGATGTGGCGGATACTTGACCAGAGGCTGCGTGTCAAATAGAACAAAAAAGATTTATGAATTACTAGCTGCGCCGCGCGGCTTCGCCCGCTTGGATATCTATGTGTCAAATGTTTTATAAACCTTCCTCTTGAATCAGTCTATCTATTAAAAAAACATATCAAAATTCGTTGCGTAGTTTTAAAGATCTAAGAATACATAGGGACAGACAGACAGCGGGAAGCTACTTTGGTTTATACTATGTAGTGATTACATTTCAAGTCGTTGGTCCTACCCCTGACCTCTCCCTGGTCGTCTGCCCTCCTATCGGGTTATGAGAGCGAGGGAATGTAGGGTGCACCTGTGTTTGCGCACACACTTGTGCGATATACCTACTTTCATGTCCTGCGTCATGACTAGGCCGGCTAGGAGGACGATGATGTAAGATCTCTAGGGAGGAGTAAGCTGAAGCTGATATTTCAGCTCCAGTTAAGTTGTGTGACAGTAAACAGAGCTAGATCACCTGCAAGTCAACAACCGGTTGTTTATACTCGTAGTTCAGATAGTGTAGTTATAACAAACATTGATTGTGACCAATTTGTAGTGCAGGGCGTATCAAGTAGATACCTACTGGTAAATGTGTCTTTAGGATGCTGGCGGTGTTGACATGAACTACTGTGCTGGTGTTTTTAGTCGCTGCAAGTTCTACTTATTTACTCATCTTTTATGACCAACTAGCTGCGCCCCGTGGCTTCGCCCTCCCTCTTGAATCACTCTATCTAATAAAAAAAACAAGCCAAAACCCGTTGCGTAGTTGTAAAGATCTAAGCATACATAGGGACTGACAGACAGCGGGAAGCGACTTTGTTTTGTACTACATAATAATAATTATATAATGTAGTGATAGTGAAGATGCACAAGGTACATCTGCAGGCTGCAGGTCGTTGATGCTCCTCTGGGTGACACCAAGCCTTGGCAGTGAATGGACTTAAGAGAGAGCTCGGGAGCGGTTGTACAAGAGGCAGGAAAAGTGGGAACGGGTTTTTCTCCTCTTTTAGGCTGCGCTTTAGGTGGACAAAGGGCCTAAAACAGGTGCGGATTTAAGAAAAGATTATCCCGTCTGACATGCGAGTGACAGCGGGCAAGATGTCCCCTCATCCGGATTAAAGTGAGTTTTTGTTAGAAATTTCACGCTCAGTAGGAAAACTTTCACATGAAAACTGTCCAAAACTTGCCCCCGCTCCATATCACAAACAAAAACGCATCAATACCTAAAGCTCTATCGGAAACTCGCTCGATGTGGCCAAAAATTCCCCTAAAAACTGTCGAAAATTTGTTTACGCCCCCACTGCTCCCGAAAGCAAATTTCCCCAAAATTTGCTTTCGGGAGCAGTGGGGTAAAGAAACAAAATATACAAAAACATAGCCCTGATTGGACCGATGAGATAATCTGTAGCTGTACTTCCCATCGAATTGATGTTTTAATCCTAATTAACGACCCGAACCACCTTTGCACCTGTTTACGATTCGCCCTTTAATAAATCAGGTATCGCAATATAAATCGCTAAATTATCATAGCTTATCGCAATATTGATTGGCCTTATTGAAAACGCTAGGTGGGTCTGCTGTTTTTAATTATTATGACGGAATAGCCATGTAGGTAGGAACTTCATATTTTTGTAGCGACTGATTAGTTTAGATTAGTATGCACGTACTTATTAATATAAGTTTTGTTTTATTAGGACTCGCGCACTGAGGGTACCACCTGAAAGTAGCAATCACGAAAATTTTTACGGGATTTGTACAGTGAATATGTTGGATTTTGGTGGTTGTGGATACAAGTGGCACTAGATTTCCTTCCTATACATAATTTATTTACATCACCTAACTACCTACACCTAAAACCTACTATAAAATATTTAGTTCATATTTTATTGCGATATTTTATTTCGATGAAATTAAATTTGCACGCAGTTTAAGGCGATAAGTATAAATGGGCTTAAAATGATATCTCGCTAATTATTAATTATTGTTCTTAGCTTCCTCGCTGATATTATACATATATGTATATATTATTATGTTATTTATAAATCTGTTTAATCCTAAAGAGCATCGACCACTTATCGGCTCATTAAATTGTTATTCTCAACACACGTGCTGAGCAAGGGCACACGCTTCCTCGGTCTAACAATGCGTGTGATGAAAGTAAGCCTTTGTTGACATTAATTATCTTGGATACTAGAACCGACCCCGTTAACTACAATAGATATTATGGATTTATTTTTTAAATTTAGTGAGAACTAGTGCCTAGACAAACTTAACATAGGCTATAAGACACTAATAACTAAATTATGTAACTATTTGTATTAATAAATACTATATCTATCTATCTATCTAACCGAGGTACCTAAGCAATGATTCCAAATCGGGGCAGAGAGCTCGGCGATCGACCGATTTATTGATATTACCACGTGTAAACATCACGATTAACTGACAGTATTGATTTGTGGTGTGCCGATTGTGATTTAGTACGGATTAGAGAACACGCTTCTATGGTTTAGTTAGATGGATCAAGAGAATCGTGGTTTTTGGTTTAGGTAAATTGCGTATACTTGGTACAGAGTAGCTTCTATCTAGGTCTTAAGATCTGAAAATTTGTGTAATTCACTTCCATTTTAATTCAATTTAATAAAATAAATATTCAAAGAATAGCACATATCGAAAGTGTTAAATGGATTTCTCAAAAGTCTTTGGTCCATAGATGATGATTTTTTTATCATGGCATATTCGTGGCATATTTATGTGTAAGATTTCCTGGTGCTGAATCCAGATGTAAGAGGAAATTGGTGGAAGTAGATCGTTTCAGTGTTGCCCATGGAAATGATCTACAACCTGCAAAATTTCCTAGCCCGAAATCATTGCCCTCTCTCGATTTGATTTTATTTGAGAGAAAAATGTAATGGGACTGATTTCCTGGTGCTGAATCCAGCTGTAAGAGGTTATTGGTGAAAGTAGATCGTTTCAGTGTTGCCCACCGAAACGCTCTACGATCTGCAAAATTTCCTAGCCCGAAATCATTGCCTTCTCTCGATTTGATTTGAGAGAAAAATGTGATGGTGCTGAATCCAGCTGTAAGAGGAAATTGGTGGTAATAAAACATTTCGGTATTACATACGCCCTATTATGAATTATGGTGTGTGAGAAAATTTTGCTGGTTCCAATGATTTGGGGCTAGGGAAATTTGCAGATCGTAGGGCGTTTGCTGGATGTACCAATGTGCAACCAGCAAAGTCTCCTCACACCAGAACTCATGGTAGGGCGTTTCGGTGGGCAACAAAACGAAACGCTCTACTACCACCAATTTCCTCTTTTTTTGATTCAGCACCAGGAAATCAATCATCTTCACAACCAGCAAACGCTCTACAATCTGCAAAGTTTCCTAGCCCGAAATCATTGCCCTCTCCTGACTCCAGTTCCGCGTGTTCTGCGTCACAAAGGCGGCGGCCGATCCGCTCGCGCTCCCTTTGTCCTTTATCATGAAAGTTCTTTGGGATCAACTTTCGTTCAGTAACTCGGCACCTGACTTCAAGGCTCCCTTTTATTTTATCGTTTAAAGGAATATAAACCTTATTTTGAAATAAGAGAGGTGAAGTTTTATATGTAAGTCTATCAGTCTGCCCTTGGTGGGTAAATGTAGAGTTTTGTTATTTTATTGTTTCGTTAATTTGTGAATGGAATGCCTCACGTGGTATTTCGAAAGCTTTTAATAATGTTTACCAGTGTTATTTTTAACGACAAAACATGAAACAAAAGAACTTCTCAAATCGAGAGAGGGTTCTGTGGCTGTGTGTACTATTTTTATGTATGTAAGTTCGTCGATTTCTAGACCGATTTTATAAATTCGTGCACTATTGTATTCAGATTGATCCCTCATTATTATACGTAAAAAACGACCAGAACACCCGGAACAAATATCTGCAGACCGTACAAAAATATGTCCCGAGGCGGGAATCGATCATCGCCTACCGAGCAACAGAGGTCAATATCTATGTAATGTAATTATTAAGTTTATCAGTCATCTAGTACCCATAACACAAGCTCTACTTAGCTTGGGGCTTCATGATGCTGTGGATTGTCTAGCTTATTTATTTATTTAAGTATTAGAAAACGACTAAAGGCCGAGGTCATACACATTCTTAAGCTAAAGTAAACACGAATCGTCAATTCATAAAATGGCTAAAAATAACCTGTTGACAAAGTTCGATTGACATTCACCAAATAATAGTGGAACCAACTTTGTTGTTCAAAGTCCTGACCTAAAGAAATTGATTTATATAGTTCTAGGTACGCACGCTAGAGGCGCTCTTGTCACAAAACCTGTATAATGGATCGTCTACATGACACCTTGATCTATCCTATCGAGAAACCAATCCCAGATCTTAGTTGACAATTCAATTCTATTCATTTATTCCATAAAGAAAATACATTTTATGTGGAACACGAGATGCCAGTGCAAATATTTTCGTTGAATCAAAGAATAAAGAATTGCCAAAATTTTTATCCACGAGCACAGATAAGTTGGTAGCGTGAAACAGTGCAACCAGTATGGGCGTAATCTCGGTAAGCCAAAAGCGATCTTAATCTCCGATAAAAGAGCCCAATTTTGGTTATCGATCACTATCATTTGGAACGTTTTGGACTTAAAGGTGACCCTGGCAGGTTGGCAACACAGCTCGATACCACTCAGCTGGGTCATTTGTAGCAGTACGATGTGACTTTAAATGCAACTACCGACTGAATGCAACAACCCGCCCTGCACGGGCGCATGCATGTATTATATATAAATAAACCTTCCTTTTGAATCATTCTATCTATTAAAAGAACCGCATCTAAATGCGTAGTTTTAAAGATCTAAGCATACATAGGGACAGACAGACGGCGGGAAGCGACTTTGTTTTATACTATGTAGTGATGTAGCACAATTATGCAAATCATATACGAGTACATTTCTAGGTAAGAAGGAATTTAGGAATGGACACTAGGGAATACTGGCGATTCGCAGCGGACTCGGTTTGATTTCTTGGCTCGTTCAAGTACCTATGTAAGATTTTGATTAAATACTACTCCAGTCATCCCGTGACCACGACAGTCTGTAAACATATCAACAGATATGAAATATCTGGAAAAATATGTAAATAAACGCGATAAATACCCGTTGTATTAGTGCTTATAATTAAATACTGAAAATTGTAAAATCTCTTCGTTTCGCGCGGTCGGTAGGTTCATTTATTTAGAGTTTTTCCAAAGCTAAGTTTAAGTCGTTTATAACCTAAGCTTGATTGTTTGAAACAGTCTATTTGACTTGACAGTTTCAACTGAAAATACTACTTTTATTTGTATCCAATAAAGGAAATTTTCTTTTTTTTAATAAAATTCAATAAACATTTAAAAAACTTAACTAGATATGACTATTTTGAGCTGTTTAAGTGTTAAGTGACCGATTAAACTTGATCTTCGATTGGTTATCTATCTGACACCTGCTTAAATTCTATTCTGAAAGCGAGTGGGCGAGGGTCTTCATTCATGTAATCGAACAAATCCTATCGTATTCTCTTTCATAGCGGTTTGTGTGAGGACTAGTTAGATACATTAAGTACGATACGATTTGTGTGTTTCTCGATGGTATCGTCCAAAATTATAAGTACTATTTAACGAGTATTTATCGCTTTTATTTAGCCATTTTCCCCGTCGTTTCAACAGGTTTTCCACTTTCGTGGTCATGGGATGACAGAAAAAATAACAATATATCTACTAACCAGGTAAATAAACAAGACAAAAATCCATTAAATAGTACTTATATTGCATTGTACAATGTTACAATACTTATGTTATGTGTCCAGATCGCGTAAGTTTAAAAATATGTATTGTATCGTCCAAAAATGGAATTCCTCCCATTTTTGTATGGGATTTGCGTAGTTCCATGGTGGTGGCGCTGTACCAAACTCCAAACAAATATGAATATGAGAATTCTCGATGACGTATCAATATTATAGAACCCCAAACTAGACAGGTCTAGTGTGACCGGCATTCTTTTTAGATGGCATGAACCACACTAGGAGTAAAGTGAATATTCGAGTTAGTTTCATTCGAATTCGGATCGAATTATTTTGAATCGCGCGGGTTAGTGCGGAATTTATAAAAAGCTCTCAATTTTAGTCATTTGTACCCGCGACGGAACGGACACAGTATAGACGGAACGGACACAGTATATGCGTTTAGGGTGAGATTATTTTTGTTTGTGCTTATGCCATATTTTTCTCTTTCTGACTTAAGTAAAAAGTAATAAAAAAATACTTCAAGCTATTGCTGATAGATTTTAGTGTTTAATTCCGTTAAAAAGTTATAAAGTCAGTTTCATAGAAAAACTGTCATGTTTTAACATTTAAGTTGGCACAAGTTATGAATAAATCGGGCCGGTGGCGGTGGGCCGGCCATATCTCGCGATGAACCGACGGCCGCTGGGGCAAACGTGTTCTTGAGTGGAGACCACGACTCGGTAAACGAACAAAAGTGTAGGACGCCCTCTGGCTAGGTGGGATGACGACCTGCGAAAGACTGCAGGTAGCTGCTGGGGGAGGCCTATGTCCAGCAGTGGACTGCTATAGACTGCTATAGGCTGATGATGATGATGATGAATAAACCTAGCAACAGGTACAGAAATAGCTCCGTATCACAATATCAACTACAATTCACTCGGGACCTTTTATCAGAAGAGATAGTTACAATAAATTATTTTTATCCAATAATTAACGCTACAAACAAACTATTAAATCATCCACGATACCTACCGATAGTAAACTTTAATAATTAGTTTGTACGTAAGGTACATTCATTTAAGTTTCTATGAAATTTTTTAATTTTACTAGCCCAGTCAAAAATTTTTCTCTAGTTTAAAAGAATCAACTCTGTTGAATTGCAAGTCGAAAAAAACAGTGAGTTATGGTAAAAATACAATTAAAAAATCGAACTTTACCATCACATTTACTCAATATCAATTTTGATTTCTTTAGGCTTTCAAAATAAGAAAAGTCTAAGTCTAAGTCTAAGTCAAAGACTAAGTCTTTAATACTAACTAATTATAGTATAGGAAATAAGCTATTGATTGGCTTCTTAAATTTTTATGTCCACTAGCAGAAGAAGAGGCTAAGTTTTTCTACTCACAGAAATCAGAAAAAACTTAGAATATCAAGTTTTTCCTGTGATTTAGTTGATGATGTTTAGGTTAACCACTCCGATGTTAACTAAACATAATATAAAAAAACTGATATCAACATTTCATTGAAAAAACTACTCAAGCAATTTATGTAAATTTTCAGTAAGTTTTCAATTGACAGTCCTAAACAGAGTTAAGAATTCTCGAGACTAAGTTATCCCTGATTAAGGACCATTTTAGTTAGAGAATCAACTTACGAGAGATCCTGCCTTTTGTAACTGGATTGTAGAATTACCTGAAATGAAATAAAAGTTGTTAGTTTGACTACAATTAATAAAACATCTAATAGAAAAGTTGAAAAAGGGTTATTGAGTCTTCATTAGAAATTTCAATAAAAGGTTTGCACCTATACTTCGATTTATAGATGTGTACTTCTAATATAAAAATAAATAAATAATGCCAGACAATACACACAGCATTATCTAGCCCCATGGTAAGCAGAGCTTGTGTTATGGGTACCAGATAACTGATATACATTATAAAATACATTACATAGATAGATTTTTTTACTATACATAGAAAACGACCAGAACACCCGGAACAGATATCTGCAGATCGTACATATAATTGTCCCGAAGCGGGAATCGAACCCACCTTCGCCCACCGCGCCACAGAGGTCATCATTTGATCTGTTTTTTCAGTATGAAACATTAATTAATTCAATTATAGCACATACCTGCAGATCGTACCAACATTTGTGATAAGGCAGGAATCGAACCCACAACCTAACAGCGACCTTCATTTGAACATTATTTCATCTGATGGTCTGCGCCCGACCATTTATGTACCTGTATTTAAGAAGGTCTAAAAGACTACCTATTCACTCTTGTCCTGACGAGAGGTTGCCGTTTGTTGGAAAACTAAAGCTTGAAAAATTCAAATCCCCCAAAAACAATCCTAATTCATAACATCATTATGAACGAACATTCATCATCACCTTTGTTAGTCCACTGCTGGACATAGGCCTCCCCCAATGAGCGCCATAGCGCCCTGTCTTCAGCTTGCCGCATCCAGCATCTACCTGCAGTCTTTCGCAGGTCGTCATCCCACCTGGTCTGAGGGCGTCCTACACTACGTTTACCGAGAATCAACCATCAATCAATATCTCATCTCTCAAGAATCAATTGTCTAAGTGCTTATTTTGTAAGCCTAAAGAAATAAATGATTTTTTACTTTACTTTACAACATTAAAAAATCTTAACTTTATTTAAGTTCATTCATCAAATGTAAAGTTCAAACCAAAATTAAATCATAAAATGCGCGCGACATTCATCTCTCAAGAGCCCTTGAAAAAGAAACGCTCGAGGTTACTCTTGGAACAGTAATAGTTCTTTCACAAGTTTTAAATTGAATTAAAATAAGTTAAGTCCCAACTTAGCACTTGTTATGAAAACCAAGCAATTTGCGTGAGACTTACACTTGAAAGAAAGTAACAATAAAATACATTGAACGTACTTTTTGTTGATAGGTTGTTCGTACCTTCAATTTTATGTACAAGCAATGGAATCTCACAGGTTTGCTTTTGAGTGCCTCTAGGCGATAGCTATAACGGGACTCGCATTGCCTGCAGCCCTGAGACAGGCCGAAGGCAGAGTGGTGTAGAAGCGGTTCATCAGCGTCACCGTGAAAGCTTTCCAGGACGGGCACGACCTTCAGCAATGAAGACTACGACAAAGAAGAAGGCGATAGCTGGTATTTAGATGTGATTGAAAATCATTGTTCCTTTCACTTTTAACTATAAGCATTTTTTCTAAAAGTTAAAAAAATGCTTATAGTTTATGCTTATTTTTGCATATTTTTTTATCTCAGTAGACCCCATTATTTTATACAACTCATCACATACACACATAAAAACGAAAGTTGAAGGATGCTTAGATGTATGGATGTTTGCTAACTCTTTACGCGAAAACTTCCGAATAGATGAGGCAGAAATTTTGCAAATAAAAGGCAGTTAACATACCTACATACATATATCTGATCCGAATAAGCACAATGCCTACTAATATCAAAAATAAACAAAAAACATTTAAAAGTTTTTATCTCTAGTTGGATATTACTCTGGGACCCGTACTGCAACCACATCTACGGTAAGACGGGGGCGGAAAATTGCGAGCATTCTGGGCTTAACACAGCCTACAATACTTACTCGAAATTAAAAATAGTTAACTCCAAGTCTTGTGCTGAAGAAAGATATAGGAAAAAAAATATACCGCCAGATACAGAGATTTTGTGATGAAACCTATCGAATTGTTTACGTTATGCCTTATGGTTCTATGCAAGAACGTGGTCTACACATATATACAAGTTTCCATGTTACAATATTTATTTCGTTCGAAGTCCCGTGCAGAAACTAGTGATAAAATAAGAAACATCAGGCTCGCTGATGTGTCAGGTAAGGGGTACCTGATCCTACGCTATATCCCCAATCTAGATGGGCCAAGTTCAAAGGTCAATTGACCTCTGATATTTCCGCGTGGATGCATAACGTCAGGTCAAGGTCACAGACAAGGTCATTGCAATTGCGCAATGTCTCTGGGGTAGGAGGAGGGGGAAAGTTGTAGTATTGATTCTGGGAATTTCGCTATGTTGGCTAATTAAAGGTTGGAAGGTTGATATTGTAATTAAATTTAACGTGTCTGCTCTGTACATCCGTAGTGTTTTTATTTGATAGATTGCCCGCAGCTTTGCTCACGGTACCAGCCGGTCAATTTAAATATTTTCGTGAGTGTACCGCTCATACTATTTTTGCTGCTCATTGGTTCATTTCTGTTGTTTTTCGGCGAAAAAAGTATGAATGAGTAACTAATGCATCTGTATTGACTTGCTGGATTTAATTAAGTACACTACGTTAAATAATTAACGGTCTTGGCTGTAATTTAATTTAGATTGGAGAAGCTTTTACAAGATCGCAATTAGTCTTAAGAAGATATCTTCTTGAGACAAAATGTCCTTAGAACAAGCTCGAAGATTATTTCAAATTTCGAAACGATTTCACGATGTTATACCCTGCTAAGTAATAATTCCAGAGTAAAATATTATGTTATTATGTTATCATAATAGGTAGATAGATAACACTTTATTATACCACAAAAAACAGGACACAATACAGGAATAAACAATAGAATAAAGGAAGTATAAATAACGGCCTTATCGCTGAGAGCGATCTCATCCAGGCAACCTTTGGATGGACTGGACATGAAAGAACAAAATAGACGGTGGTACTTTAGTGAATATATAGATTAAAAAAAAGAAAACTAATACTTACACTACAAACCATAATACCTCCATACATAATATATTAAATTTTTCTGTGGAGCTGTATATATAAATCGACTGGATTTTATACTCGAAAATAGTTCGGCCAGAATAAAAAGATGGCGCTGTTAGCTTGAGTCTGTGAAATGTAATGACAAATGTAGACCCTGCCCTGCACACGCCGTGCATTCTTCGAAGGATATCCAAATGACATGCTCTATTCTTCGGCGGTTTGTACCATCTATTGAGCACCAATCCATAATATATAAAATACTAGCTTTCGCCCGCGGCTTCGCTCGCTTGGTACCACACTAAAAAGTCATCTATATGTTATTCTACACATACTATGTATGTTCCAAGTTTAATCCAGATCCGTTCAGTCGTTTTTACGTGAAAGAGTAACAAACATCCATCCATACTTACAAACTTTCGCGTTTATAATATTAAGTAGGATTAAATGTATCTAATATAAAAATTAAAGGTACCTAATTCTGTCTGTCTGATACCTTTATACGCTGATCGGATATAATGAAATTTGGCATGGACTACTTGATAAGCAAAGCGGTGGGCAGAAGCTAATAACTAATATTTCGTCTATTAGCATTAATCAACCGCTACAAAGGCCAATCGAATTTTATTCAATTTATCGGTAAATTGGATAAAATTCAAATGACGCTGAGTCGGTCAAAGGACGAGCTATCGGCCGAATTTTCAATTAATTCTACACTGTTACCAGATTAGGACTGACCCAAACCGTAGCTTGATTAAAACAGCTGGACTCATTATTCAAATAGAAATAAAAACAGCAAAAAAATGTTTTTCAATAGAACAACTTCCTAGATCCACATAATAAAAAAGCAAACGTGTATGTCACCTATGGGACAAACATTTTGTTTAAATAATGTAGTCCTTGATTTAGAATACTCATACACTAATTATATCTCAGGAGATCTGTTGTTTGCGCGTGTCAAGTAATAAACGAGTTCTCGCCTTGATCTTGTTTAGTCGTAATATAAACGATAGAAAAAACATTTATAAAAAGAAGAAAGAAAGAAAATACATTTATTGATTCACAAGTAGGTACAGCTTGTTACTAAATAATAATAATCTATAAGGTAAACAAGAACATAATGAAATAAATAAAATTAACTACGTATGTATTATATACAAGCAACAAGCGACTCCACAAAGCGAACCAATAGGTCCTGTCTCAGCATAATGTTGCTGCTCCATAAGAAGTAGAGCAACGCTGGTTTTCTGACAGAACCATTGGCGCGCGCGTGTCCACACGCGTGGCAGACCACAGATAAGACAAAAAATATATATACACATTAAATTGACATCTTACAACCTAAGATTAACTCTAACTTAGCACTAAACACATATATAACTAATTGTCTCTCACACAGGTCTTATCTAAAGTGGAAACTATGTTAGGTATTAAATATAGTAATTGGTAAAGTAGTTTTTAACTGACATTATTTTTTTTTAATAGAAAGTAAGTTACTAGTGTTGGAATGTATTCAATAATAATATCTAGAGAATAATAATTTCTACCATCTTTGAATCTAAGAATGACTGAACCAGCCAACATAAAGCTTGCCTGTGTACAAAGTGCTGCAAACATTTGAAAGCCGTATTCGCCTATCCGCATCAGATCTACATAATAACATCGCAAGCTCCGGTACATTTACAAAAGGGAAAACATACGTTTTTTATGCAGTTTCATTAGCAAATTGTTAATAAAGGTGAGAGAAAATTACTGTAAGAACACTCTAGTCTAAGTAAATAGTTCCAGTTGTAGGAAAAAATATGTTTTTTTTCGCGTAAAAATAGTGATTACTAAATATTGATGCCAAATTGATGCCCCAGTAGGTATTCGTACCTGCACTCTCAAGAAACCCAACTCCAGAAATTTAAGTTTTAATAGGCTAAATATGTAGCCTAGAAAAACGCGAAAATTGCAATGAAACTTTTATAGGCTTATGTAGCCTAGAAAATAAGCGTAATTTTGAACCAATCAAAACTCGATTGCGATTTTCAGATGTTAGGATTTTTGGCAATAGGGCACACATCAACCTTGAGGTAGCCATCCAAACATTATCTTCCATTAATATAGTTAAAGTAAGAAAATGAACTTGGGTAGTTAGTTGTAAGTGCACAACATTATACTCTGTTACCAATATGTAGGTAGGTTTTGATCCAAGAAAGTACCATAATAGGAGCTTTTTGAAACCGTAATATATTCCTCATTGATTTTACTAATTTATTTATTGTATTCGAAGAACAAACAGTTTTACACACTTTATCATCATCGTCAGCCTATAGTAGTCCACTGCTGGACATAGGCCCACACACACTTGTATATAAACTGAAATAATAATTTATACCATTATGTGTCCTCGCAAATAGAACCTAACCTTGTAATAAACCCCCACTTTCTACCACCGTTATTTATAACTTGTATTCATACAGCGCAGAAATAGCAGCATCGGGGAACAATACTGCTATTTCTGAAACAGGCATGCGAGTAGAGATCGCGTAGCAGCGTTGCAGCGTAGACCCGTTACGAACCGCTACGCCGCTACGAACCGCTACGCCGCCCACGCGTCGTAGCTTTGTGAAGGGAAACCACGGCCGCACTGTAAGAGTGTGCTTATTAATATGGAAGGTTGTTAGAATGGGAGCTTATTAGAGTGACGTGTGTTAAGTAGACGTGGACACTCACGATAGGGTTGGTCCACCAGTTCAAAGTCACTCAGCGAGCTATGGAAAGAGTAGCTCGGAGTTTCTCTGAAGGAAAGGATTCGTAACGAATATATCCGACAGAGAACCAAATTTATCGACACAGAGGCCCTTTGAGAAAGTTAATGTAAAGGCGATTGCTACACATAGCGGGTATCATCCTCGGGTGCACAATAATGACACACCCAATGATGGAGAGAGTATTTATTATTATACATAGAAAATACCCAGAAAACCCGTTAGTTACAAATATCTGCAGATCGTACACAATTGCCCCGAGGCGGGAATCGAACCTCTTGTTGCAGGCGGACCTTCACCCGCCGTGCAACATAGGTCGTCAGTAGATATAAACATTTTTTATTTATCAAAAACATGTGTTATGTAAGTTAACAAGTGAGTGCCAGGTTTTATCATGATAGCACGTGTACAAACCCGCGGGCAGAAAGTACTAACATATTAGATAATTCAAATTCAAAATTCAAAATTCGTTTATTGCGTGAAATACATGTTATAAAGTTCTTATAATGTAATGGGTCACAATGTATTCTGCCCTATTGGGCGTGCAATGTTATAAAATTTACAATAATTAGCTACTATAAATTCTTAAAAAAAAATAATACAAAATATTCACAGACAAATAATAATAAAAAAAATCAATTGAAACAAATACAGAAAAATAAATGTCATATCTACAATTTATCGGTCATAAATTCATTAAAAGAGTAACAGCAGATAGATAGATAAATTATTTATTAACGACTTCAGACACACACATACAAAATACAACAATTGTACAGTACACAGGAAAACAAAAAAAACATAAAACACAGTTAACTAAAATAAGAAAACCAAATAATTATTAAATAAAATAAATATGGGTAAGATGTCTGTATGTGCTGCAGTGTGTTAAAAGACCTGGGCTCATCGTAATATTTTATATTAAAAAGGGCTGATAAGCTTTCCTTCTCGATTTTCTTAGACGACCGATGTGGCGCGGTGGGCGAAGGTCCGCCTGCGACGCAGGAGGTTGCGGGTTCGATTCCCGCCTCGGAACAATTGTGTGTACGATCTGCAGATATTTGTTCCGGGTGTTCTGGTCGTTTTCTATGTATGATAAAAAATATCTATCTATGTAATATATCGTATTATATATATCAGTTATCTAGTACCCATAACACAAGCTCTGCTTACCATGGGGCTAGATAATGCTGTGTGAATTGTCCAGCATTATTTATATTTATATTCTCGCATTATCGAGGAAAGGTCACAGAGAATAGGTTATTTTACCTCTATTTATGTATTATCCCTTCAAACATATTCTTCGAGACCGGCATTGTTTAGAAGACAGCAAATAACAAACTGTCCTTATCATGACCTTTCTTTGTTTGATCAATGAAAAGGCTAAGAAACGGCCGCAATGTCAGGCAGGCGGCTAGGTTCGTTGGTTGCTTCGATGGTAGGTTAGCGGGTTGCTTCAATAGTCATCATCATACATCATCAACCTATGTTAGTCCTGCTGGGCATAGGCCTCAACTAATGAGCGCCATAGCGCCCTGTCTTCAGCTTGACGCATCCAGCATCTGCCAGCAGTCCTTCGCAGGTCGTCATCCCACCTGGTCGGAGGGCGTCCTACACTACGTTTACCGAATCGTGGTCTCCACTCAAGAACACGTTTGCCCCAACGGCCGTCGGTTCTTCGCGAGATATGGCCGGCCCACCGCCACTTAAGCTTTCTCTTAGTTGAAAAGTGACAGACAACGCCTCGCTACATCGTGGTGAGTCTAAAAAGTGTTTAAAGAACTCTCCCACGCTTTAGCATTTTAAAGATAATAAATTATCGGCCTAAACTATGACTTTTAGCCTTTTCGAGTAGGCGTAATATTCCTGAACTAAACCAAACAGCTATTCACAAACTTTACAGGCGTTCTAGGTCAATTAATCAAAACAGCGCTGCACAGCGCTTGAATGGGCCGCGTGGGCGTGAATGAAACCCGTGGGCGGGCAGACAAGGACAGATATATAGCTACGTGCTTAGAGGGAAAGAGAGGGGAGAGCGGGGTGGCTGAAACACCCACGCAATCTGCTTGAATGAGTGACGCAGTTGGGTAAAGGTGTATGTCGACTGATGAGACGCTCGAGTGCCTTTTCGCCGTTTGTTTGTTTTCTATTTGGTTGGAGTTGACAGTTGCCCACACAATACGAGTATGTTATGATATTTTTAGGTTGCGTTGCAATGCTATTTTGTTCATTTTATTACTTTACTTGTATCAACTTAACAAAGTGTTTATATTTGACACGTAATATTAATAACAATAGTGTTTTTATTATTAAAATATTAATACTTTGCCTCTTTAAATTTGCTACACCGTACTAAGTTGAATGAAAAATTTCGTGATATGAAAATGGTTTGTCCAAAGTTTTTGCTTAGGCGATGTCTCTCATGATGTTCAAGATTCCCTTTGACTTGTGATTTTAGGTAGAAAGTGAAAGGGTCACTGTTAATTGCAACATCTCATCCAAATCAACTCTAAAATGTAAGAATATGTATACTATAAAATGTATAAATTAAGGTAAAAAAAACTTTTTGGTCAATAATTTTTTAAATATTTTTTTAAGAAGAAACGAGGTGTCCTGTCCACAGCAATCTGTTGTGGCCTTTACGATGCTCGTAGTGTAGTACTGTGCTCCAATATGGAGATTAACCGTTATTGTGGGATAAAAGAGACGTGTTTCCAACTAGCCACCCCGCGGGTGGGATTATGGTGGCCAGTGGGAATGGGGCGAATATTTTAAAGCCACATTTTATAATAATAGTTGTAAAGTTTTGGCAGATGGATGGTTATTTGACGACCGTTGTGGCGATGTGGGCGAAAGTCCGCCTAGCACGCAGGAGGTTGCAGATTCGATTCCCACCTTTAGACAAATGTTTGTACGATCTGCAATTATTTGATCAGTCTGCGTTTAGCTCAATTGTTTCATATTTAAATACTAGTTCTTCATTCTTTCATTTGTTTTTCTTCATCATCATCATCATCATCAGCCTATAGCAGTCCACTGCTGGACACAGGCGTCCCCCAATGAGCGCCTTGTTTTTCTTATTTGATTGTAATTTCTTTGTTTATATTTACAAGGAAAATCTATAATAGGCAATAAAATATGTCACAATTGGCGGTACTACTGCTTGATAGCAATCTCTGCCAGACAAGTTGGTCGAGTCACTTAACCAACTTCGAACAACACGAGATATCATTAGGCATTACCTTTCCTTCATTTAGTTTTGCAAACTGAACAAGATGTTATAAAAGTGTTGCCAACCCACACCGTTCCTCTGAGATATTTAGCGTTTTTCCACAGCAGATGCATCTAACATTTAGTTGCGAGTTTGTAAAAGGATTCATTTATCATCCCTATCTCACGGATGAAAAAGTTTAGTTGCTGCAACACTGCCTGAGTTATGGACCGTTCGTTATATTTTATGAACACGCATTTGTTATGAAAACTGGTAAAAATACAAAGTGTCTATGTACGCACTCCGACCAGGTGGGATGACGACCTGCGAAAGACTGCAGGTAGATGCTGGATGCGGCAAGCTGAAGACAGGGCGCTATGGCGCTCATTGGGGGAGGCCTATGTCCAGCAGTGGACTAATATAAGCTGATGATGATGTATTTATGCAGTTTTCTTTCTGTTTTAAATAATCCATTAAGGGACTTAAGTATGCACAATAAGTGATGATAGTCGTATATATTATTTCGTTACTTAATCTCACATAAATAATCACATTTAGTATTTATTGTCTTTTGTTGAAGGCGTCTATAAAAAAAAAAAATATAAAAATAAAATTGTGTTTTTTTATAACTTGCCATTAAGCCCATTGGCAATATTGGCCCTGATTTAGCCAAAAATATATATGCAAATCCCACATACACGAACAACAAACTGCAAACTACTACAACAACTGGTCGGCAGGCAGAAAATGCCTCGGCATTAAAAATAAAATAAAAAGTTTCTTTATTCAGACAGGTTGTCCACATACATACAAATTACAAAAATAAAACATAAGACCTTAAATTAAATTAAAATTAGATTTGCAGTAGTCATTCATTAAGTTCACCCTTTGTACCTCTAAAAGTACAATAAAGTTTTAATAAATAAATAAATAAAACAACAAATTGGGGTGTTTTAGTACTATGTTAATAACGTTTACACCTTTTACGTAGAAAATAAAGTTATATCAGGGACCATTTAGGATCAAAGTCGCGTCGCTGTTGTGAGTTGACGCTAAATTGCAGGTAACCAGTAACCAGTATCCCCTGTAAGCCGGTTTTACAGCCTTCTATGTAAATGCAACCCTACGTTTCACGGCGCTTTATAAACGTGATGAAATCTCGGTACAATCTATCTTGACGTGTATTACTTAGTACACCTTCTCTTCTTAAATGCTGGTTATGTCTTACTCACTCTTGCTCACAGATTTTTAATATCGCATTTATAGCTGTTTTTTTACCAATCCTTCGCTAGAGGAATTAATTAATTACTGATTACCTGCGGGGTTATCCATTAATTACCAGACACCCTTATATGGTGGAATGTGTATAAAATTTTCATAGATATAATGAGATATTAATGTATTTAAATAATTATCTCAAATAATGGCTTTAATTTATATGTAAATAGCGCGTACCGCCCTTTTTTGGGGAGTAAAATATTTTGTACGTCGTCTCAACGATGTGTGTCTAGATAGGACCCTGTACCGTGTGAATTGTCCACCATTATTTATATATTTAAAATCATACATTTTCACGACCTTCAAAACGATCCTATCCTGAGATAACTTTTTATCACCATAAATAAAGTACTTTATGTCAAATTCCGTGTCAACCCAATTCCTAAGTTAATTTCGGGCGGGAAAGTTTTGAGAGCGCGTGATGACGTCACAGGGCGCGTTCGTGACGTAGCTCTCACCTCCCCGACGGAGATAGCCAGTTTGTATAGGGTGAACCGGAATACAGATACAATACAATTCTTTATTCATTATTGATGAGATCTCGAATACAAAATAAAGGTTATCAGATATTTGGTTTGTTTTATTTATATTTAGTTTATTGTAAAGTGTAAACATTAATAAATTTAGTTTTGTTGAAATTTGCAAGTGAGTTGAAAGCGAGCAGTTGCGGAGTGTACTCGATACGAGTGCGCAAAGTTCGCCGCAAGTTCGCTATGAGCTCGCCGCGAGTTCGCGAGTCTCGCTGCGAACTCGTGGCGAACTCGCAATGCACTCGTCTCGTTAAAAGAGATCGTTCGGAATTACAAGCGAGTAGAAACTCACTTGTAATTCTTCAGTGTGATAACGCTAAAAGTGCTATGACCTTAAAAATCACTTATTCATCATAATAAAAAGAAATAATATAAATAATTGCTTATATTTTGGTCTTACTTTATTGTGACTTATTTTCGGACAAAACTTTTGTAGCTCTGTGCCATCTCATACTTCCCTTATCCCGTCAAAGGATAATGTGCTCTAATCCCCCGAGAATAGCAGTTGTTTCAGTTAATACGAACGTCTAATGTACGTTACACGCAGTCCTAAGAGTCCTAAGTCTGTATTAGTAGAGTAAAATATTTATTCGAGTAAATGGAAAATCTTAGAAGAGAGGAAATTTCGAATACTTTATTCGAGATGGAAATAAGTGGATGTTTGTTTAGGAGGAACATACGTCCTTATGTTGACCGACCCATATCGCATGACCTTTGTCTGGGTCGATTTGATGAGCTGCCATGGCCGAAAATTCGGCTTGGACGACCCTAGCCGAATTTTCGGCCTCTGCGTCTAGTATCAAGGGAGACTAGCCATGTGTTAGTGAACGTGTGTGCGCAGACACTAGTGCACTGTCTGTTCCCTCATTTGTTTTTTATGAATATACTGGTAATCGAAAGTTAACCTTTTTTTATTGAAACTAGGCTTAATATGGGATCATCATCAACCTATATTAGTCCACTGCTGGACATAGGCCTCCCCAATGAGCGCCACAGCGCCCTGTCTTCAGCTTGACGCATCCAGCATCTACCTGCAGTCTCTCGCATGTTGTCATCCCATTGGTCGGAGGGTGTCCTACACTACGATTACCGAGTCGTGGTCTGCACTCAAGAACACGTTTGCCCCAATAATATGGGATACACGGCGTTATAGGACCCTATATTCGGAAACTGACCCAACTGAATGATTTTGTCCTATCTCAAGCTTTGAATAACTTCTCACATAGGTCTCACATCTTTCTCTGTCTATAAAGATTGTATAATTGATTGGTATATTTAAGATGGTTGTATTATCAACATGTTTTGTTCAGTTAGCTCTTCTTGTTACATAATGGAGGACATTTTTTTGGCTTATAAGTTTCGTAACTTAAAGTTTTACGTACTGTTTATTTCCCAAATTAAATAAATAAAATCATTACAAAGCCGTGAATTATGCTAGGTTGTGGAAAAGACTCTTCGCTTCCTTTCATTATTTCCCTAAATACCTGGATGCTGATGAAACTCGCTTTATAATTCGCTAAGTGCATTATTTAGCATTATTACCCAAGTGTATTAGCATCTTGGTAATAACTGTTTTCCGATGAATCAATTAATTCAAGTCTTAAGGATTTTGCCATTATAGTGCGCAAGCCTCACACTACTGATGGCAGTGTTGCGGGTTCAAGTCCCGTCGAAGTTGATTTGGACATTATTAAAAAATCTAAGAAATGACTAGTCTTGAGGGTTGCGGGTTCAAGTCCCGTCGAAGTCGATTTTTTAGACATTATCAAATTTTCTAAGAAATGACTTGAAAAGAGAATGTAAAGTGAACAAAACATAGAATTCAACTCTTTACGAACAATATAATGCGCGATACACACGAATGTGAGATATAAGTGTATCATGTCAATTTATGTCATTTGACGATCTCTGTGGTGCAGCGGGCGGTAGGTATGCCTACGAAACAGAAGGGGTTCGTTTCTCGCCTCGGGACAAATATTTGTACGGTCTGCATTTTTTTCTGGTTGCGTTACATAGAATGTAGCCAATTATCAGCGAAAATAATATAAGTAAGTTTTTCAATAAAGAAGAGATATCAAAGTGCGACCGCATTAGCATATTGTCTCTTAAAAACAGTACGAAACAGTAGATTATAGATACAAGATATTCAGATGGTTTTAAATCCCACTAGTCAATACAGAAGGACAGCGTCAAATAATTCTATAGACTGGGATTGAATGCTAAGCGAGCTGGCTTTAGGGATGGCTTGCCTCTGGCTATCTTATAACGTTCTATTAGACGGATAAATAAAAATAAAAAGAGCTTTATTCTAATATCACAAAGTAAGTACAATTTTTAAACAATATTAATAGTAATTTTTAACAATTTAATTATCATGCATATTATAATTTTAGGATTTAATAGGAAATATGTCACGTGACTTGTGTCATGCATGAGATGTCCGTTACTTCTTGATATGGACCGGTGTTTGCCTCCCTCGGCGGTGTTAGACGGATATGATCATTTATTTGACGTTTTTCACTCAGTAAAACATATAACTTATATGTAGGTACGTACATTTCTGAAACTATGTAATGTTAGCACGCCAACCCTTTATAATGAACATGTGTTTTTGCTGGTCGGCAGGTAGAAAATGCCTCGGCATTAAGCCCACCCTTTGTACCCTTTGTAGTGCAATAAAGTTTTAAATAAATGAATAAACAACAATAGCAATTAACACTGTTAACAGTGTTGTGATGTTAAGCCAATTATTATTATTTAGCGAAAATAGGGTTTGGCCACCAGGGCCAACTTCGTATCTCTGCCTTAAACTATACAAAATAAAATATTATCAGAGTCATTAAAAAAGCTTATAATAGGTTACACAAGCTGCCCAATGCCTTCTTTCAATGCAAAAATAAGAAAAAAATTGGTGGCGGCGCTAGTGAGCCGAGGTACCGCTTCAATTAAATTCTGAAAAAAAAACTGATTCTAGAAAGATATAATAATTGTAGTATAATTGCATTCTCTCAAAAAAAAAAAAAAGTTCATCCCTAATAATAAATCATATTAATTGATTTCCTCCGTATATTGTAAACCCTATTCTCCACAGAACGATATTTTCCGTCCACTTTTAGTTTCCATTCGTTCCCATCACTTCAGCCGCAGATGTAGCATCATCGAGTTATACGCCCGTCTTGTTTACCATTACCAGTAATAGCACCACAATGGCATTCTATTTTTAAACATAGACCAGCCAGAAGCGGAAAATGTACGGAAAAAACAAATAGAAATGTTTTGTAGTTTTTGCTGTTATTTTGGTTTTAACGATAAGTTATTTTAGGTCATTTGCTTTATCTGTCCATGTCTTACTATACCCACTGCTGGTTATAACTCAGCGTTATAACTATATGTGGATTATTAGTTTTATTAAATTCGATGCTAGTCATAAATTAGGTTGACTACACTAATGCTTTAAATAAATAAATATCTGTTTCTGACCAATTCTGTATTCGTCGACTTGATGCACCCTCGGTACAGCCAGCATTATCGCACTTGTAAAGCAATTACTTAATGATAACAAGTACTTAATCTAAGCAATCGTAAATCTTTGATGTCAATGCGACTCCCTGTAATTACTATGGAAATATTAACTTCCGTTTTCGTTAGATATAAAAAAACGACTTCTGATTTGCTTAACAAAAATATACACGTTGCTCTGAAAAATAAATGTTATTCTACATGAATCGTATCGTATCTACGTACATTATGACCTACGGAGCTGAGACGTGGACACTCACGATAGGGCTGGTCCATCAGTTCAAAGTCGTTCAGCGAGCTATGGAAAGAGCTATGCTCGGAGTTTCTCTGAAGGATAGGATTCGTAACGAATACATCCGACAGAGAACCAAAGTTATCGACATAGCCCAAAAAATTTGCAAGCTGAAGTGGCAGTGGACCGGCCATATCATGCGGCCCACTGCCACAGCGAAGAACCGACGGCCGCTGCTGGGGCAAACGTGTTCTTGAGTGGAGACCACGACTCTGTAAACGTAGTGTAGGACGCCCTCCGACCAGGTGGGATGTCGACTTGCGAAATACTGCAGGTAGATGATGGATGCGGCATGCTGAAGACAGGGCGCTATGGCGCTTATTGGGGGAGGCCAGGAGGTATGTCCAGCAGTGGACTGCTATAGGCTGATGATGATGATGATGATGTATCGTATCTAGTTACTTCCTTATATGTTTATACCAGTAAAAGATTTTATTTTTAATTTTTATTACGCTCAGTGTTTCCACCAAATAACTCTCCCAAACAGGCCACCGTAACAAATATGTCAAACGCTAAGGTACGTACTTACCGTACAAACATCCTACATCTACGTCCTACACTCTACAAACGAGACGTGTTCATACAAAATTTATGTAACTCCTTTGAGGGTTGTTTTTCCTTTACGCTTAATCTCTTCAAGGCATAAAAGTTTACTTCGTTACGATACACATGTATTCAATGAGAGGCTTTCCGATGCTCATATTAAACCCTTGAAAGCAAAAGTATGGATTGAATATTTTCAATTATTCATCACATTAACACACCCATCATCATATGGGTACTAGATGCATACATAGGTGTATTTTATCATTCATAGAAAACGATCAGAAAACCCGGAACAAATTTCTCCAGATCGTACAATCGTCCCGAGGCGGGAATCAAACCCGCAACTTCCTGCGTCATAGGCAGATCTTCGCCCAACGCGCCACAATGTTTGTATATGTAGTTATTAGGTGCTAAAAGGTACCTTGATATTGAAACATAATCAAGGTACGGTGTATAAGGATGCTTGAAAGTCAGCAAAGCCGCGCGCAGTAGCCAGTTTTATAACGCAGTGAATGAACACTAAAGTCATTTAAAACGGGATATTTACCATGATTAGATTATTTTTCCAATATTTTAGTGTTAATAACCATGATAGTGTCAAAAGTTTTGTAGTGAAAGAATCCAAATAAGTTTGTACACAATGGCCACGAGTAAAGCCGTGGCAACCGCAATGTTTAAATGACGTTACAACGTGCCGTTGAGCCGCAATCAAGCCGAAATAAAATTTCATCGACATCGAAGTCCGTTTTAAGCTCATCCCTACAGGCGTGGCCCCAGTTCGAGCGGAGCGGGCGCGAAGAGGAACGCGGAGTGTGTCTTTCACTTATAAAATTTAAATTAAACTGTAGATAGCTGCTTATCTGCGAAGCAGTTATCTATATCTTCATCATCATCATCATCATCAGCCTATAGCAGTCCACTGCTGGACATAGGCCTCCCCCAATGACCGCCAGTGCGTCCGATGAACATAGCCAGGGTCAAACTTCGTAATGAATGGCAGTCTGAAGTAGCCCGGGGATTCTTAGCATCCCCTGCCCCGCCGTTGTCGTGGCCGTTCCAGTTAGCAGCGTTCAGAATAGCGAGGCGGCTGGGAACTGGAGGCCACTTTTTGGCGTGTATCTTCATATACGGGGGAATTCCCATAATCCCTACGCTGGGCATGCGGGTTGGGGATCGCAGTATAGGAGTGTGCTGCAAGGGACGCTGCTGCCGGCCCCCCGGTGTATGTCCCTTAGTCGCCTCCTACGACACCCACGGGAAGAGTTGGGGTGGTGCTATTCTATCTAGGCTATGGCACCATACAGCCATCTATATCTAAACAATACCTAAATAAAAACAAAGTGTCTGTAACGGGTTTTTACAAATTATATAGACGGAATTTATAACAAACACACTATTATTGAAAATGTTGTCTGTCTCTTTGTCTATCTATTTCAAACGAAATGACTATGAACCGATTCTGGCAGGAATTGCACTGGATATGGATATTCAGGTAACTTTTTATAAAAGAAGAAACGGTTTTGTATAAAAAATAAAACCCACGGAACTGCCAATTCAAATCGGGCGAAGCCGCGGGCACAACTAGAGCAATACTAATAAGATCCTTGAGTGCTTTGTCTTCTTCAGCTACCACGTACATACCACCCAAACAGAGGCATTTGCCAATACCAACATGCAAGACAGAATCAGAATCAATCGTTTATTTGCAGAATACAATAATTACATGTCAAGATCTTAAAGCTATGTAATGTCAATGTACCTACTCGACCCGCAGGCAGGTGTGCTAATATTAAACATGTCTTTATTAAGTATTAAATATAATTCATTCATTTCCTTAATATTTAAGTATTCGTTTACACTATAAAAACAATTTCTAAGCAACCAAATATTTAACTTTTTCTTTAATAAGTTTCCATTCAAATCCTTCAATCCCTGGTTTATACAGTACGTTTGTACAGAAAGGGTGTAGGACGGCCTCCGGCCAGATGGGATGACAACCTGCGAAGGACTGCGGGCAGACGCTGGATGCGGCAAGCTGAAGACAGGACGCTATGGCAATCATTAGGGGAGGCCTATGTCCAGCAGTGGACTACTATAGGCTGATGATGATGAAGACAGAAAAGAGCTGCTGCCCTTCCTGGGTGGGTTCCATTAGTCAATCCTTACGATATCCACGGGCCGAGTTGGGCTGAATTGTGTTCAATTCTTAAATAGTGGGTTCAATTCTTACGCCGCCACCGCCATCCGCCACGACATAATAGGATACTGTTTTCAATAAAAGATACCTCTGACTGAAAAAATCCGGTTTTCCGCTTATAATGAGGCCAAACCCCGCCAGTGGTGTGGGGTTCTATTTTAAACTCTGAATGAGTCGAGCGAGCCTCCGCAACAGATGAATAAGCTTAGCTGATGTCGCCTTTTCTCTGTCCACGGCAGAAATTACTATTGTTGGGAACTTGCGTTCATTTTGTGATATGACATTTCATAAAACTACGCAAAGTTGCGAGAATAATCACTTTAAGTATTTATTTTATAATGAATAGTATTGATTTATCTTTTGACCACATTTTTACCTAGAGGTAATTGACGATTTGGCATTCGATGTATCGCGAAGGTCTAGAACAACTATTCACTCTTGTCTTGAAGAGACCCATGTAATTAATATAATATGAGACACTTTAAACAGTTCCTACCTAACATCAAGTAGGTGCCCACGCAGAGTTTTTGTAATAAATACCAGATCTAAAAATGATTAAGAAAACACCTACCACTATTTGCTGAAAATTCGAGCACTTGTCCCGCATCGGTAATCGAACCCAATTTGTGCATTCTATGATATTACAAAAGTTTTTTATGCTAGCTAATTTTGAATGAAGTATTAACCTTCAAGTTTTTGCTTTATTTCAGTAAATTTCGGGATTAAAAGTAAACAACCATTTTTACCATCCAACATTTCCAATGTCTACGCCGTAGCAAAAGCTCTACGAGGTCTACGACGTAGCGCCCACAGACTACGTAGCAGTTGCTACGGCGTGACGTCAGTGCAAATGAGACTGGGTCCGGGCCCAGCTACTTAGGTATTTGGTTTTATGAACGCGTGGGTTTCTATGAAATAACTTCAAAGAGGTTCTATCTTCGTTTCTTGTAACGTGTTATCTCAGTAACTACTGGTCACTGATGATGAAGGTGAATCATCACCATCACTTCTTTCATATTATAACACCTTGACACACAAACCGGTAAAGCCGTTCTCAAGTTATAGCGTGATCAGGAGAAATAGGGATTTTTAAATATATAGATAGATTGTCAAATATTTCGTCACATGATCGTATCGTTAAATATTTTGGATCAATATTTCAAAGGATTTACAAAATTTACTAGCTTTCTAGGAAGAGGTACACATACCTACATTCTTTGTTCTGATTATGTGTTTTGATGATGTAGTACCGGGAACATAAGCTAGTCTTTAATATTATAGTAGCTATCCATTTAGCTTTGATATTTCAAGAATAACACCCTATTTCGGAACGTTAATTAAGTCTAAAAGAGCACCTATTTCAATTACCATTACCTATTTCAATAACTATTACCATCCCCAAAATGATCTTTATTAACAAAGAGAACTACAATCAAATAATAGAAACATAATAGAACTAGTATTTACAATTGAAATAATTGAGCAAATAATTGAGCAATTGAAACAATCGGAGCAACATCAACATGTTGGATATTTGTAATAGAAATACTCGTATACTTTATTATTATTACAGCATGAATACAAAAAGCAATTAACAAGAACTTAGTAACTATAAATCTAGTGTGGCACAATAGGTGGCTTTATTGCTAACAGCGCATCTCTTCAAGGCAACCTGGGGATGGATAGGATCATCATCATCATCATCATAAGCATATGATAGTCCACTGCTGTACATAGGCCTCTCCCAATGAGCGCCATAGCGCCTTGTCTTCAGCTTGACGCATCCAGCATCTACCGGCAGTCTTTTGCAGGTCGTCATCCCACCGGGATAGGCTCGGTACGTATTAAATCTGACAGTGGCGTAACTGAAGACGAATTAGAATAAATATAAATGCCTATATACTAGTAATATTTTTAGTTTATCGCCAATTTCTATCGTTACCCTATTAAAAATGACTGTTGGCAGGTCATGCCAATCGACACGAGCGATCATCCTAGAGAACCTCTTGGATTCTACGCGGTTTCATAAGTTTACACACAGCAGTATCTTGAATCATCAAAATCATCATCAGCCTACGTGTATATTAGTCCACTGCTATTCATAGGCCTACCTTATAACCTACCTTATAATAACTTACAGTTGATTTTTGTAGAATTTTTTATGTAGCTTTAAGAACCTTTTACACTGACATATCCATTATGTTAGCTGTAGTTTTCCTGAACATAATTATGAATAAAGAAATTCTTTAATTTCATTAAGATAGTGAGCTGGGTCAATACGAATTGTTTGTGTTAGAAGAACACCCACGGAGATCGTTTCATCTTTGTATACCTAATTCGTAGTGAGACCATATCGCGTTACGCCTAGTCAAAACGCGAATAAATCCTTTTGAGAGATAGGCCTTTTGAGACGTAGACATTTTGAGAGGTAGATCTTATGAGAGGTAGATTGTCAGAGAGGTAGACCTTTTCGAGAGGTAGACCCTATTCTTACTGAAGAGGTCCGCTATCATAAGGGTGAGTCAGTACGATTTTTGACGCCAAAGCTTCGCGTGTAGTTTTAACATTGCAAATACAGCGGCCACCCGAAACATTATGTTTGCTATAAACACTGCTGCGCACATTTATTTAGTAACATTTGTTGTTTTAATTAATTGCTAATGTATATAGTGGTTTAAAGATATATGCAAATATTTTAATTATTATTTTTCTTTGATCGCACATTAAGGCAAATTTCAAGTCTAATTGTTAATTTTTAAAATAACTGATTAAAATGATGTATAACTTAAACTTTTAACTTTGTTTAAATTTTATGAATTTTTCAAAAAACCCGCCTCATCCGTACATATATAAACGTTACAATATTTATTCTGAGACGAACAACGTCTCAAGACCCTACGTGTGTAGTGACGTCACAGGGGTGTGGGGTTCTATTCTTGGCCTGGGGGGAGGGGGGTAGATCATGTAGGTACCTTGGGTTTAGGTTTATGAACTGAGGAGGCATTCGAGTCTGTGATTGGTTGCTTTCGGATGAAAATTAGGAGGCTTAGTTATGCTAAGTATTCTTTGAGATTGTTGCGTTTATAATATGGAAGTGAACATTAAAATAATGTTATTTGATAATAATTAATATGACTTATCTAAGTGCTATTTGTAAGCCTAAAGAAATGAAAACTTTTGAATTTTGTGCGGTGGCTTTCTTAACCACAACGCCGACCTAAAGTGTGGACCTATATATATATATATATGTGTTAAAAGTTTGAGATGTGTATTTGTGTGTCTATGTCATTGTGGCTTCCAATTCCTCCGGATGGACTTTGAGCTAGTTTTTATTCGGCAAAGACTACGTACTAAAGTATACTTGATTGAGTGTTACAAGTTAAAGTGAAACTAAGTTCATTGAACAAAAAAAAGGTGCAACTATTTAAAGTATTTCTTATTATATTTGACTTCTTATGCCAGGACTTACCATTTATTTAAATCATTTGGTGGGACGTTACGCAAACAGCGCAACGATGGGAAAAAACATTCTGATTGTATTGGTGTCTGCTTCCAAGTAGTAGCATAATTTTTTAACCCATTTTGTTGCGAAGTAACTGAATTTTTTTTAATTGAATACATTCACTACCTTTTCCCTGTGGCCACAGGAAATAAACCACGATATTTGTTCGAAGAAGTCTGTTAAGATCAACAGGCTTCTATTTAATGGTCCAGCAAGGCTACCATGCTATTTAACTCACGCATTTTATTTCTTATTATTCCGTTTTAAGTTCTGGTAGGAGAAAGAAGGCCGCGGCCTTCTTTACTCCTCGCACAAGTTGCACAGTATTTCCTGACAAAATAAATAATATCGAAAAATATCGCAAAGCTTTCCAAATAGAATGCATTTTTTATCTGCGTTGCATTGTCACGATCTAAACTTCTTAACTTATTAACTTTTTAAAATCTTCATGAAAGAAGTAAAAAGTCGACCAAGTGTGAGTCGGACTCGCGCACGAAAGGTTCCGTCTATAAAAATTACGTTTGTTGTATGGGAGCCCCCTTAAATATTTACTTTATTCTGTTTTTAGTACATTTTGATCAAGCAGCACCAGAAATACATCATCTGTGAACATTTCAACTGTCTAACTATCATAGTGAAAATGAAAAGTTTTTATTTCTTTAAGCTTACAAATAAGCACTTAGACAGGTCATATTTAATACTATTCATTATTATCAATTAAGTAAATTTTTTTTATAGTTCACTTCAATGTTTTGTCCACCAGTGGAAGAAGTGAGAAGAAACCACTAGTATGTTTATAACTTATGTGTCTACATTTGATTTACTGTAAGTTTGTAGATTTTGAGTTGGAGCAAAACTCGTTCCAAGCTTTCTTATCTTCTAGATAATCTGATATTTTGTAATAAGCTTTTTTACAAAGAATATATTTCAATTTTTTTAAATTTATTTATTGATAATTTTTGCAACTCACTTGGAGATCCATCATGAGATCCGTTTGGTTATGGGTGCCCCCTAATATCCCAGTAAAAACAACACACTGTATTATTCACTCCACGGGGGCATGGGTAAATTATCGTGTTTGGTTTGTTGTTTAAAACAAAGGCATTATTCATAACAATATAAATCCCAATACCATTACGGACGTTGAAAGCTTCCTGGAACTCTGAATCCATTTGATTCAGTACTTTATACTTCCTTCCATAAAATGATCTTTACTTTATCCTTTCTTATAATATCTTATCTAATACCACATCTAAAACAATACCCTCATTATATATCCAAAGGGTTTGAGGTTTAGGCTTTCGCAAGTGAATCAAAGATTATAGCTTTAAAGATTATAGATATATATAAGGTTAATAAACAAATACATAGGGTTTAAGATAAATAAACAGTGTTGGATAATTCACACAGCAATCTAGCTTCAAGCTAAGAAGAGCTTTCATTTGGATACTAGTAAACTTATATAGTTTTTTTACGTAGAAAACTCGTCTTTCGCAGGGCGTCATCCCACCTGGTCGGAGGGCGTCCTACACTACGTTTACCGAGTCGTGGTTTCCACTCAAGAACACATTTGCCCCAGCGGCCGTCGGTACCTTCACCCACTGCGCCATAAAGGTCTCTGTTACCTTTTATATGACGAGGAGCCGATATTTATGGTTCGCTCTCGTAAATGTCTATGGTTTTCCATAATGATTGTTCAAATAACAATATACTTTGGCTTTCTTAAAACTCTGTTAGCTAAATATTAAATGCTGAACAATAAACAATTAAAGCGATTACGGAACAAAAAGGTGTGGATATTGTTCCAAAAGTTCAAAATAAAGTTAAATTCGACATTACAAAGTTAATTAGCAACATTTTTAAACGAACTACTGAAACAAATTAGAACTATTATTTATAACTGAAAACTACGTGCTCTGTGACAAAACAATAGATTGATATGTCTACCAGCCTTTTTGGGCAAAGCGATTTATATACTAACTCTAGCAATAATTAGAACTACATATCCATGTATGTACTACATATTTGGAAATTTGAATTTAAGGCACCAAAAGTGGCAAGACTCGAAATTGGTTTCTTGGAACTGATCTTTTGTCTTTTTCGATGATACGTTTGAATGAAATAACGGGTTCTTAGAACCCGTTATTTCGTTGTTTTCCGTCCGTTGTGGCTTGGAAATTAATTCTTTATTGATATTTTGTTTAATGAGTAAAGCCGTCAATTTAGTCAAACTCTATGTTATTAATGATTACCAGAGATAGGAATAGGTAGTGCAATTTGGGGTAAATGACCTCAAACATTATCAATAGTTTGGATACGCCCCGAGATTCCGGGAAAAAGATCGGGAAAAATATGACGGAACAAATTTCCGATAAAAAACCTTATTTTAATTATGCTTTTATTATTTCTTTAAAATATGACAATAATCAATAACAATTAAAATAAATATTCGCAACAGACATAAATAAAAATATTTTAACCATAACTTAATACACATTAAAATTACAGTGATACCAATCTTCAAGGCGATATTAAATGGGATGATTGAAACTCATCGTGAATAAAACAAAGGATATTGAACGACAAAAGGTTAACAATTTAACGATTTAACAAAAAGTTAAATTTGGTTCAATCTTCGCCTTCACCGTCACTTTCAAAATCTGAAATAGTTGGTTGATTTTCCATGAAATTTAAATAAGTTACAATTAGTTTTTCGATATTTTCTTCTTTTAATCTATTTCTTTTGACGTTCAATATCCATTTATAAGTTGAAAAACTCCTTTCAACTTCTACTGATGTTAACAGGGCATATTTAAATATTAAAATATCGTCACTAGCCGAGCCGTTCGCTATATGGTCTGAATACGTTCTAACAATATCTAATTCCGGATTACGATCCATGACCCCTTCTAATTTCTTTTCGATGGATAAACATTTACTCCAATTTATAACCATCCTGACTTCGTCGAATATTTCAAAAGAACCTACTATAGAAATATGTGTATTTTGTAATTTTTTTAAGGCTTTTTCTATGATCTTAAATTATCGTTGATGAAGTCCAAATCAGTTTTTATGTTTTCTTTATTCAGTATATTTTTCGCATAATTGATACTGCTTCGGTTCTTCGTATGTATGATAAAACAGTTTTTATTTCATCGAAATATTTGACATAATAAGATGTCGCTGCGAGCCAAGTGCCCCATCTTGTTATAACTGGTTGTGGCGGCCTTGGGCAATGGCATGTATTTTCAAATATTATTTTACACAGTATAGAATAACATTTTCTTATTAACTTCCTGGGAATTGTGGCATGTCCATATTAAGATATCTTCATGAAGTCTCGGCAAATTGCACTACCTATTCCTATCACTGATGATTACTTATTGAGTAATAAACGCATTTATGTTACAAATCGCGAAAGCTCAAAAAGTTCCCTACATTGTTAGTGTGCAGGGATTTTTTTTATTATCTTAGGGTGGCTTGGGTATCACAGCGGCCATGATAGGCCTATTGTGATCAAAGTGTGCAGGGAAAGTTTGAGTTAAGAGGTATTTTTTCCATTCACACCGGTGTTGCAGAGAATTTCACTTTTGCTTCTTTGATATTATAAATGTTTACCAATATTATACTGTTTCAAGATAATTTTACGCATGAAACAAAGAAACAGTTACCATTCAACAAACGCTTCCTAATGGAATTGATAATGACTGCTATTGCCTTATTTATCCGCACTAAATTCAAAATCAATAACAGTTGTAAATAGCAGAGTTCACCGCGAATTACGGAAACTAGAAACTTAGTGTATTTGTGACAAACACAGTCGCTGGCCTGAATTACGAGGCAAATAGGCTCAGCGCGCTGTTTGCTGAGAACTTCTGCTGGGAGCATTGTTACTCGACATACTTTAAACGAAATCTGTTCCAAACTGTTTATTTTAAAACACGAAATGCGATACGTAAAATGTGTGTTTGAATTTATTAAGCACCTAGGAATTATGTAAGATTTCTCCTCAGGTTTTCTGAAACTATATACATACGCGCTACTTATACGGGCGGGCAGTATTTTTTTGTTTTTCTACTTCAGTAGTTTACGCATTGTGATTGCATTGGCATTTTAATTTTACTAACAAAATATGGTTCACAGTAATCTGAAATAAATGTTTTTTTTATTGTATCTTTGTATACTATTTTTCTCTATTCTTTAGAATTAAAAAAACCACATTGCGTATTACCAGAACTAAGGAATTGTTCACTTTTAAAATTTTCTAAGACTGGCAATTAAAAATTAATTACAATTCACTCGACCTAAGTAAACTTCCGTTTGTGCAAGAACGTTGAACTTTCATCTTCGGGTTTTCCTTATTTTTATCCCCTTGGGACAAAAACTCATTATTTAAGAAAGGTTTCTGAACCTAATCATTTTTACTTCTCGGAAAAAATACAATCGAATAATACAATTGAAAATTGTATAGATGAAGTATATAAATAGGAATACTATTCTCTAGCTCGCGAAGCTAAGCTAGCAAATAGTATCACGGTTATCTACACCAGAAGCAAATTTATAATATCACACTAGCGGCTCATCCCGGCTTCGCTCGGGTGGACAGTTGTTGTTTGATAAGCATTTTGCGATGAACGTAGAGTAAATGTATTTTTATGCACGAGTCTTTTTATTTTTAGGGTTAGTTACGGTTACGAAATGATTGATTCATCGTTTAATTTTTTCGGCCTACGACACTGACAAATAACATATCTATATTGGTAAAAGAATTATTAATATCGGTCCAGTAGATCCATAGATTACCCCCTACAACCTCACAAACTGTATCTTCTATGGTTAAATTAAAACTCGCAGTGTAAGAACGTCTAATTTTTACTGTTCAGAAGAATATAAGGAAGAAAAATAACGATTAGTTTTCTTCCTTTTACAATTAACTAAAAAGCCCGGGAGACCTTATTTAAACTCGGGAAAGGTTGGTCCGACCATTGTAGATTAGACGAGGTAGACTTAAACAATTACTTTAGTGCTGCTAGTGGCATAGGAAGTCGTAAGATGATTTTTAATTTAAATGACGTGGGTTTGTTTATTTCGTATCGTCATCATCATTATCATCCTATGATAGTCTACTGTCAATGAGCGCCATAGCGCCTTGTCTTCAGCTTGCCGCATCCAGCATCTAGCTGCAGTCTTTCGCAGGTCGTCATCCCACCTGGTCGGAGGGCGTCCTACACTACGTTTACCGAGTTCGTGATCTCCACTCAAGAACACGTATGTTGATTCGTATAATATGTGACCGAAATTAATTTGGCCAAGTATCCCTAACTAAAGACTTTTTAGATCGATTTTTTAAATTTCACTTGTTTTTACTGTGACTGTTGACCGAATCAAGCTTTGATTTTTCTGTAAATCTCAAAAGAATAATAATTTAGAAATTATTTTTAAACGGAGTACAAAACAAAGGATAATCCGTCAGTGATCGTGACCAATTTTGCAAAGTAATTGACAAAACAACACGATTTCTTTAATCGACATGACAATCTCAACGACATCAAAATCACTTAACAAAGTCTACCCACACCAATATAAAGTTTGTTTTAATAGCTTACCTCCGAAAATAAAACTCTCACTGAAGTCTATAAAAACGGAATACTTACCATGAATTGAATTTTAAGTTATCCAATATTTCAGCACAGTTTCATGCGCCATGATCACGGAATAACTGAACACGGCACTGCAAGTAAGTTTTTATTGGCAAACATACCGATTTACTCTTGTTTTTGTATTTTGCAACGAATGTTACCACAACGTTACGCGTTATAAATCACTTTTGTGTTAATAACTATTATAGTTTCAAAAGTTAAAACTCTGACTATTAGATATAGCCTACGTAATAGTAAAAGAGTTATAAACTGGTTGCTTTTACTCCTACTGTAATCTAGTCCTCATTCAAACTCCTTTATTCTTTCATTCTTAAATAAAAGTATTTTTTCTTTTTAAAATAGAGTCACGATGAAAAGGCTTTAGTCGTAAGTACTGGAAGCAGTACCTGTGTTTGCCATTCTCTCGGGCAGACTTCTTTACTCAGTTAGTCAGGGCTGGTCCAGGCAATCGAGTTAGATTCTTACGTAACTGGACTACGGTAGGTCAAGTACGAGCTTACCTCGCTTTCTTTCTTTAGTTTACATTGGCGAAATATGTAGTCCACTTTAAATAGTAAAGGTTGAGGAAGAAAATATAATTTTATAAATACTTATGTTAACTCAGTGTTCCGGATTATGATCTACTTTCAAATCCATTTTCATTATTCATAAATTTGAAGTCGGTTTATAGATTTTTCAAGCACGCTGGTTAAATCAGCCGTTTGATTGTTTTACCGTAAAAAAAAATATCTGGGGTTTATCTAAATAGGTCTTATCTGGCCTAGAGGCCTGGCCCTAGGGTGGAAGAGAAATTATATGTATTATTTTAAGAATACAGTTATATTGATGTACGAGCAACTTTAACGGCTACTTGCAAATTTCTCGTGGCCCTATTTTCGGCCAGTTTGTAGTAATCTGATTTTGTTTATTTCACACAGAATGAGCTCGGTAAAGCTCGACTTGTCCTGTAATGGATCGAGGTCGTTTATTCTAGCCGATGATAAGTTGTCGTCATCTACTATCGTTTCGCTATCGTAACTACCACAACGTCAATAACTCATGCTTAGTGCACTGTATTCCGAAGCTCTAGAGAACTTGTTTGTTTAACTAAGTCTCAAAACTTACTTTACGCAGTTTTGAGACTAGTTCTATCACAAGAATGTGTGTCCCATGTTTCAGTGAGTTTTGTCTGTGAATTTATTCTGCATTTTAAGCTTTTTAGTTCATGGGTAGGAAGCGAAGCAAATCGAATGTAGCATAAGGGTCCTGTAGATTTTATTTTGTTGTACTATAACATTCTTAGAAAGAAAAAATGGCTTTCAATTGTACGAGTAATACTAATACGAGTAGATAATGTACATTATGTTTCGACTGTCAACTTATTACGTTTCAAGAGATTAGAAAGATACAGCCTAGACAAAAGTAGAGCAAAATAGCCAAAAAATTAACTTTTTTGTATGAACGCCTACTTTAATTTCATAATATTTATTTTACTTCTATGATTTGTTGTTATAGCGGCAAAATAAATACATATTCTGTGAAAATTCCAACTTCCTTTTACGGTTCATGAGATACAGCTCGCTGATAGACGGGCAGACGGACAGACAGCGGAGGCTTAATAATAGGTTCCGTTTTCACCCTTTAGGTACGGAACCAAAGAGAATACAATAACTATACGGAACCTTTAAAACCGTCATATTATAACATCAGCCACTATAGCTGTAGCGATGGAAACACAAGGTAGGCGGCAGGTAGGATACACGATTAAAAAATCTTCTACAAAAAACTGTATCGTAAATATTATGATAAACAATCGCAAAACCTATTCAGAACCACAGAATACAAAATAAATAGCACACACTTTGCTCTTTTACAATCCGGATGCGAGCCGCTGTATACAAATATAAAGCTTATACGTAACACATTAAAGTTCAAAGCTCTGCTAATTACCGCAATGTTTTGTTCGTGTGAATGTCAAGGGTATACACAGTAGCGCATACGACAGTCAGAAGGGACACTCAGAACATTGTATTATAAGTAATTGAACGCAGTGTCGCCACTAGCATTTTTTTAAATGAGTTTATGAACCGTATGCTCAGAAGAGTATTTCTATACTTTATTAATATCAAAATCTTTCTTTTTAATGTTTGGAGGTTAAAGGATAGTCAGCCGACCAATAGAAACACTTGAAAAACGTAACCTACTCGCAGGTAAAAAAATCAGCTCGTTGTGTACCTATATATGTATATTTATGTATAATTATTAGGGTAGTATTCGACAAGTTGATTAATAGAATAACGATATTGAATTAAACAAATATAATAAATACATTACACAGTTCAAATTAAAAATTACTTTGTTAAGATATAGATAAACATGATTATGAAATTTAAAATAGTAATTAGGTAATAACTTAATAGGTTTTTTTTGTTGCTGAGAGTTTTATTCTTAGGGTCACTTGCTTTTGTGAACGAAAGTGTTTCTTCTGGATATTGCTAGTACTTTGTGACCCGAACGAAACTTGTAATTCGTTATAGTCACTCGTTAGTAATTAATAGCGTTCGTTTAGGGAATACATTAGTAAAGTTATAAGGTCAAGTTATTACTTACTTTCTAAATAACGTAGATCTGATAGAGGGTCTGATAATTACCACGGTTTATCATATTTATTTACCATTGCAATGGTGTAAGGAAGTTCCAAAGTTTTGCGCGTGAGGATTGAGAAGGTTTCCTGGTCTTTATTCTATTACATATTTATTTTTTTATTTTTCTTGCACGATTATACATACAAGATAGTAGATAGAGAGAAAAATTTGAACAAAGGCCAACTTCACCCTAAAAAGAGTTCTCTTCCAGCAAACCTGTGTGTGCTTATTTTGTGAGCCTAAAAAAGTAAACGTTAGGTTCTTGATTTTAATTCATACGCGGATTTTTTTTTATATTGGAAATAATCACAACTCGAAGAAGAACTCTTTAATTTTTTTCATGTTAAAAATAAACGTTGTACCAGCAACAGAAGTATAGCCGGGCCACACCAATTTTTATTCCATTTGTTGCAGTCTAGCTGGCAATACTGGCTATATTGCCGGGCGATGTATTGCAGCTATATATTTAATGGAAACTATAGCCCATTTAGGACCCTCTTATTAACGATCCTCTTTTAGCGCGTCGTCGGATAAGCAAATTAAAATAAATAATGCTGGACATTCTACACAGCATCATCGAGCCCTAAGCTAAGAAGAGCTTGTGTTATGGGTACTAGATGACTGATATACTTAATACAATACATTACATAGATAGATATTTTTTATTATACATACAAAGAACGACCAGAACACCCGGAAAAAATATCTGCAGATCGTACACACAATTGACCCGAAGCTGCGGGAGGAGGGCCACCAGCGTCGCAGGCGGACTTTCGCCGACCGCACCACAGAGGTCGCCAAAGTCGTATTTAACAGCATTAAAGGCAATTCCCCGCTATAGGTCAGATCAGAGATAGGTAGCTCAGCTCCGGTATTTGATAAATGCTTTGCTCTACCTAGCTAATGCTTTATTACCCGACTTCGCAAGATGGAGGACTATTTATTAAATCACCAGCGTACCCTCGAGGATGGTAGGCAAATAACCAAGGCCGCCTATTGTACTGTTATTATGTAAGATTTAGATTATAAGGTGTTATTTTGGGTACAATAAAGTGTTCATTCATTCATTCATGTATTAGATATATAAGAGATGAACATACTAGTGGTTTCTTTTTCACTTCTTCCACTAGTGGACAAAAAATTTAAGTGAACAGTAAAATAATTTTATTTTGACTTTGACTTCGATCATCATCATCAGCCTATGTGACGTCTGCATAGTCTGACTGACGACTAGTTTAGTTACTTCTAGAAAAAAACAAAAGACAATAGATTTAAATAACCGAGCAAAATAAACAGATCTCGTTTAGATTTGTTTTTTATCATGCTTTCCAGAAAAAGTTTTTATATAAAAATTAGCTATCCAAATAGAGTTTAAACGTCAGGAAAAATATATGTAATAAGTAAAAACTGTAAATTATGTAACAAAACATATGTAACAAAACTGTAAATAAAAGAGATATGTAAAAACGGCCTAAATCAGTTATTTCAGATAAAATTCGCTAATATACCTATCAGGTGTTTTTTACGATTTCGAGAGATCAAACAAGTCATTTTCCCACACGAATATTTAATCGAATAGGTGACATAAATATACGAAGCAATGTCATATTACAGACAGTAAGTGAATAATTTTTTTAACATTAAAAATTTTAAATACAAAAGTTTGTATGTCTGTTTAGATATTATGTCCTGAGCTTTGCGTACTTGGAGGCATGATGTGCGGATTGTCCAGCGTTATTTATTACACCAAACCCATCCACGAAAGTAAAACGTAAAGAAATATAATTTAACTTCGTAGTACGTAGTTATCGATTCTGAATGTGAATCACATGCGCTATTTGTTACCAATAAAGAAACGCGAGTGAAGCCACGGGCTGCATCTAGTTGTTACAAACCATTTAAATGAGTCGTGAGCGAACACAATGCGCCTAGGGAATAACCCAGAGGACGCATAAGGTCTAACTTACAATAACTTGGAAGATAATGTTTTATACCTAACATGATTTAGTTTATAATTATAATTCATATTCATATCATTTATTGTGATTTTATGCATGTGAAGTGCCACCTTAAGATACTACCTGTAGTATCTTAAGGTGGCACTTCACATGGCTATTTGTGTTGGCTATTGGGTGTTTGTTGTATTTGGCAAAATATATGACGTTCAGACGAACATGCAAAAATAGGCAAATACGACCATCCACACATGGCACTCAAAATAACCAACACACAAACATTTGGCAGCAGACTGAGCAGAGCGCAAGGTGCCAATACGGCCATTGTGTGGACGGCTTATTGCGTATTTGCCTATTTGACTGCTTTGATGTGCCTCGAGAAACCGACAAGCGCACGGTAACGCGTATATTGTATTGGCCTTATTTGTCAAATAGGCAAATAAGGCGAACACTTTGTCAAATAAACTGTCTACACATGGTAATTGTTTGCCAAATATTCCAAATACACAAATACAAATAGCCATGTGAAGTGCCACCATGTAGTATCTTAGTGGGTAGGTACACAATGCATAAAACCCTGTCAGGGCACAACTATATTTGGGTTCTTTCTTGTTAGATGTTAGCTAAACAATCCTATTTATAAAATTAATTACTATAGGAATGTCATTTTGAAATAAGTAGGCAATAAACAAGCTGCGCCCCGCGTTTTCACCCCCGGTTTCAACCGCGGTCATAGATATTTTGGATAATATAAAATATATCTTTATTGTAGCCTATGTGTTATTCTGATAGTAAGCTATATTACTTTGAAGTTTCATTAAAATCCATTCAGTAGTTTTTGCGTGAAAGAGCAACAAACTTACATATGTACATCTTCACACTTTCGCGTTTAAATTTGTTAGTAGGATTTGCCGCTGAAGCTTGTGAGAATAAATCAAGCCATATACTCGTAGCTTTGAAAAAAATACAAAAATAAATGTAACAAACATTGGCAAAATTACTTTTTATCGAACAACCCAATGAACCAATGGTCCCAGAGGAGCGAGTCCGGTTGACATTAGTATCAACACCGTCCGACTCCGACATGCTTTTTCTATAGGATTTAGTACAGCGCCTCTATCGTGCGGACCTAAAAAATCCAAACAAAAATGAGACGCCACGATTTCGTCTCGATACTATTTGTCAACCGGACTCGAAGCTCTGATATTGACTATACACACAATTTAACCTATTCCATGGTAGCTTTTCAACTTCTCACAGGTCTAATCGCTATGCCATTATTATTTTCAATTTATTAATAACTTATTAAACTTTATTAACTTAATAAAACTAACCTTAAAATAACTACTCAAAAAATAAATAACATGAATGTTACAAATATCCGATTAACATAATTAACTCATAACGCTAATACAACCATTTAGGCCACTTGCAAAAAAGGAATCTATTCACGTACTACGTCATGTTTTTAAAATGCAAATGTTGCCATTTGAGAGGAAAAACTAAGTAGGTAAAATACTTATTACATTAGAGGTACTAAATTGCCTGATTTTTAGAATTCCGTGCCTCAAACGGAACCCTTAAGTCACTTCGTAGTGTCCGTCTGTATCTAAATCATGGAATTACATACACTGCCTATGATCTTCAGGATTTTTTTTTATTCACGCGTACATACAAGTTTGTATTGAGCCCGGGATGTGAGACCTTGTATTTATTTCAATAAATAAATAAATACTAAATAATGCAGATAATAAAAATAAATAATGCTGGACAATCCACACACCATCATCTAGCCCCAAAATAAGAAGATTAGCTTTAAAAAAAATTATACATAATTATATAAAAAGTAATGGCTATTTATATACTAACCCTAAAGCCCCGTACTGATTACTGTTACAGGGTGTAATGTAACATTCGCAGCGAGCACGAGCACCTGTCCTAAAACGCCGTGGTGTGCTAGGATACGTCTCGATGTTAATTGCGAGCGCCTTGCTTTCCACGTACCAGACAAATACTAGAAAAAGTAAACTACTGTGTTTTATCTATGCCCGTACTAACCACCCGAACGCGAACCATTCATAATTAATAAAAGTAATTTAAAACAGTTTATTACCATGATTAGACTTTTGAGTTTTCCAATATTTCGGCACAGTTTCATACTCGCAGTGCCTTCAGTTATTCCGTGATCATGGCGCATGAAACTGTGTCGAAATATTGGAACACTCAAAATACAATTCCCAGATAAATCTCCCGTTTTCAATTACTTTTGCATCCATAATGCTATGCTGATGATGGGCTTAACGCCAGACACGGCACGAAATTGCCAAGAATCACATAAATATATTTGTATGATTCTTGGCAATTTCCTGTGTTTTCCTGATAAATATATCAGGAGACCTGACCCTAAATAGGGATCCACGGGGATTGATTGATTGATGTCCGTACTGACTGCACGAATGCTCGCTGTGTAACACGTTACATTACGCTCCGTAACGTAACGCTATCCAGTACACACCTTTATAATCTGATGTCAAAACATGTGGGTGTTGAACCATATTTGTTCCTATCAAACATACAGTGGACTAATAATTCTATTGTATGCTGATTTGACGGATGAGTCGATCACTAATGGGAAAGCCCGGTTTCCTAGTGATGATGAAATGTAAATCAATGGCTTTGATTTGTTTGTAAATGAAAGGAACTGTATGGCGTCTAGAATCCTAGATATTTAAATAAAATAAATTGGAAGAAAACATTTATGGTACTTACCTATCAATGGAGTAAATCGCAGAAGTTCGATGGCTGATATTTGCCTGCATTTTACTTTTTCTTTTTTTTTTTTGGGTTTTCACCTAAATAAACAAACCTAGTTGAACCACACGCATTGTTCATTTCCATCAGAATTTAAGTAGTGTACTTTGTAGCATTTAAGTTTTGTTATTAGTTAGTAGTTATTTAGACTTTATGGTGTTGGCCACTTAAAGAGTTGAAGAGGTCTATTCTTGCGGTGCGACCGGCTTTAATTTTCTTCATAATAAATAGATAGGTATTCCTGCTTGATCTACGGAAACTGTACCTAGTTTCTTTAACAGTTCAATTATCTAAATTATGTTTAATCTAAATCCATCAGAATCTAGTTTACGTGTAATTGATGATTGTTAGTGAATCAATTACACATTATTATGCAATTATTCGCACGTAGATAGAAACATCTTTAATAACCATCGTAAGTTTATTAGTCATATTACAGATTAATTTCGTGTATTTATCGCGTACCTTTTGTTTTTTCCCCTTCGTAAATATCCGAAATTAATTTTTAATATGTTAACAAATAATATAATATGTTAAAAAATAAATAAATAAATCGCGAATGTTTAAAAAGTTGTCTATTAGTGATGTTTATTAGGTTGGTTATGTTGGTATTTAGTTCGGTAGATGACAACAGCCCACCCGACCAGGTGGGATGAGGACTTGCGAAAGGAAAGACTGCAGGTAGATGCTGGATGCGGTAAGCTGAATACAGGGCGCTATGGCGCTCATTGGGGGAGGCCTATGTCCAGCAGTGGACTGCTATAAGCTGATGATGATCATGATGATGAGATGAATACAAGCTTTTGATTAATTGTTTTGACTTGTTGGTATTATCATGTATTTATAGTAGGTACATGAAGAGCTATGCTCGGAGTTTCTCTGAAGGATAGGATTCGTAAGGCCATATCTCGCGAAGTACCGACAACCGCTAGGGTAAACGTGTTCTTGAGTAGAGACCACGACTTGCTAAACGTAGTGTAGGACGCCCTCCAACCAGGTGAGATGACGACCTGAAAAAGGCTGCAGACTGCTGCTGGATGTGTCAAGCTTAAAAAAGGGCGCTATGGCGCTCATTAGGGGTGGCCTATGTCCAGCGGTGGACTTACATAGGCTGATGGTGATCTCATGACTCACGATTTTAAAATATTTTATAGGTAGGCCCAGGGTAGGCCACTACGACCTCCAGAGACAATGCGTGTGGAATGTTGCCACCTACCTACAGTACCTACTTAGACAAAACACTTGATAAGGGCCTAGGCCTAGCCTAGAAAGGGCAAACTGCTTTCGCAACACCAAAGGTTTCGGTATTTGTAGGTAGTACATATACACTAGCTAAACTTGATGTAGAATGTTTGTAAGCAAACCAGGACACAAAAACTAAAATTCACTTGCATGGCGTCGAGTTTCAGTTATAATAATTGTAAGCAATTTTTATTGAAGGAAGGATCACAAATCGACAACTAAAGATACTTCATGAGAAGACGCGGCAACAGAGTGAATTTTAGGTTAAGTATAGGTGGTCTGCTTACAAATATTCTACATCAAATTTGGCTGGAATATAGTTACTAATCTTAAAAATGATATGGGTAAGGGTCCAGAATTTAGATATTTGTTCCAAGGCGGGAATCGAGCCCGCAAACTTCGGTCGTCAAAACAAATTCGCTTGTGTGGGACAAGTACAATGAGCAGCTTTATCGCTTAGAAGCGATCTCTTCCAAGCTACTTTTGGATGGAAAGAATAATTATAATATTATGATTGTTCAGGCCAGCCCTTGCACAAGACACTATAAATCTAGATCAAACCGGCTACGCCTAGCAACTGATATATAATTAAAACATAAGCTGTAGATAACATGTGCATAAGTCGGGCGAGGCAAGGCCGCCCGCCGTCCGCTCTATTCATACGAATACCTGACCGTTCACTGATACCTACCTGATTACAGAAATTATTAATACAACAGCAATATTAATAAATTAATAAATAATGCTGGAGAATTAACACAGCATTATCTAGCCCCCAGCTAAGCAGCTTGTGTTATGGGTACTAGATAACTGACATACCGACTTAACGCAATATATTAGATGGAAACTATGCAAAACACTCGAACCCGCCAACAAAATATTTACAGATCGTACAAAAATTTGTACCAAGACGGGAGTCGAATCCGCAATTAATTACGTAACAGGCAGATCTTTGCCCGACTGGCCCATAAAAAGTTGTACTCATATGAAATCATGATATAAAAAATGTCATTTGAAAAAAAAAAACAACGTAGGTTATTCGGCTAGTTATTTTTAATAACTAGCTTATACAACGCTTTTTTCCGATTTTTCTTATTATTTTTTCGTTAATATCTGCACATTTAGTTCGATCGAGTTTCAAAAAAACACATTGTATAATGTAGTTTCACAGCGTTTTGTTAAGGTTTGTGGTCTTGGTTTTGGCTACAGAAAGTTCTGTGGTTTTGGCAGTTACAATTCTGCTTTGTTTTGTCTGTTAGTTTATTTGTTGTTATAATGTTGATATCAAAGACCACCTGTGTTCATTACTATAATGTAAGTAGTCGACACTTGTGCACTAATATGTCCAGCGCACAGTCACAGTCTCTCTGCGACTGGTCGCCGTGGTCAATCTGTCAATTTGATATAAATGTGGTCATTTCTGACTATAGCATTATTCTTATAGCAATTGTGAAGATTGTGTGAGTCGTAGTGAGTCTCTAATGTCAGTAAATGTCATTTTGACAGATGTCATTGAAAATATAATCGTTTTTATTTTTCTTTTGAGGAATTTAAGGCATAGTCGACATTAATGTCATACTTACTTGTTTGTAAAATAAATAAAGAAAATCTAAAAATTCGTCCTATTGAAAAAAAAATTATGATAAGCATGAATCAATGATGTGAATCATGACGCGAGGCCGACTTTCATGACACGTTGGGAATAAGTTTCGTGAGACGCATTGGCTATTTCGTGATGCGTCGGGAATGCTTTTCGCTGGGAATGAAGACATCTCACGTGAGACGTTGGCAATAACTCAAAATTCAACTAGGAGTACTTAATTGAGAAGTTATCTTACTTCTCAAATTATGTACTCCTAGTTGAAGTTTACTAGTATGTAGGTACTCTTGGCATTTCAAACAAAGTGGGCGTAATGAAGTAATTAAAAAGTAGCTTGCGGAGTGGAAATAATCCTGCAGTTTGTTGCGTGTGGAATATTTTAATACTGATATGTGTGTTATTTTTCGAAGGTTTAGGTCGGTGTAGACGGGCAACTATCCGACGATAATAATTGGCCACAACTTGTCAAGAAGAACTTACCTACAAAAAATCGCGACACCTCTCAGTAGATAGCTACTAAAATGCGCCTTGATTTTTTTGTGCGCCTTGTTGCTAGAAGTTAGAGAGCTAATTTTAATCACGATTTTCCGGGCTACGATTTTGTTTTTCTCTAAGAGCTTTAGGCATTAGGAATGTACAGTGATCATGATTAATAATCATCATCATTTTACGGTTGTCTGTTAGAAATCGCTCTTGAGCGATAAGACCGCCAAATTACCACTTATTTTGTATTTTTATCTTGTTTGTTTTATGCTTTAAGTGTGCAATAAAATAATTATCTATATATATATCTATCATTTCAACCGATACACGTCGATACACTGCTGAATATAGGCCTCCCCATACGTCAACATAAATAGCGTTCCTGAGCCGCCTTCACTCATCGACTCACTGCGCCGGATACGATGTCGTCGGTCCATCGTGGTGTGAATGTCCAGCATTATTTGTTTAGATTATGTTTCTGTCTGACAGAGATGGCCAGTTTGCACTGACCGCTAACAGTTTGATTAGCATGAATCAATCATATGACCCACATACATGTTGAAGGGCTTAACACCTTTCAACATGACTTATGTACATAACAACATTAATAAATCATTCACACTAATTAGTTAAGTCATTAGGTCATTGATTGCGATGAGTTATTATTCATCGAAATTCATTGAATGCCAAATTAGCAAAATCGTTGCGAACTTACAAGCGCAATTGGGTTTTTGCTTTGGCAAGGTTCCATCCCATTCTAATCATGCGCGTAATTAATGAAATAGAAATCGGTTAAAATCAAAACACTTCGGTTTGATTGATAAAGATAAAGCCCACTCCAAACAAACGGACTGACATAACTACAAAACGAACATCGGGTACTTGATAGCGTACTTGCTCTTATCAAAAACAATGTCAAGTTGAAGTTGGCAATGTCACCTGACTGCTAACTGTCAACAAGTTTATGTTCAACCATTAAATAAATTTGTTGAACTTTTTAGTCCAATGGACATTATCCTTTTGCTTATCAGTTATATGCAGGAATGTCTTAAATCCGGTGATAAAATGTAGTAACATTGAAACTACTTTAAAATAAAACTGTCAATGAAAGGTTGTCTTTAAAATATGGTTAAATTAGTCAACTACTTAAAGGGCAATATAACTCTGGGTCGGTCAAATTAAAATAGCAGAGAACCATGGGGCATACATATATGGGTTCTGTGCTATTTTAATTTGTATATTGGTATTGCGTGATTTTGTGCTCTCATCGTAAGATTTTTATAATTCTAGTCTTACGTACTTACTTTATTACTTTATCTTATGATTGAAGCACAAAGGAACACATTCGAGGCAAAGGCAAGGGTTGTTTTGTTTGAAAATGAAGAAAGAAAAATAAATCTGACATTGCGCCTGAGAAATATGTATTTGCGATAAGTTGCGATAATAATAAATACAATCAAGTGGTAGATTCGGCGGCGTTTTCTTTACACTACTATTATAACCGGGTTTAGAATTCTAGATATTTTTTGTAAACAAAGAAGTTACAAAATAAAAAAGTATGAATGGAAAATGTGTCATCGATATTATCGGAGCGTATCGCAGAAGTAATAAAATAAAAATGGTGTAATTTAATTCGCCTGTCGCCCTTTTTCGTATTACTACTTAACCTTCTGGGTTTTCACTGTTTTTGTGCAATTATGTCCCGTAACTCTGTTGTTTTCTGTTATTCAGTTTTTGTCAAGTTCATTCAAGACCTTTGTCGACAAATATATCTTAAACAAGTACTTAAACGTGTTTTGGTTTGTTTATGTAAGCATTATTATCCCGGTTCCGAGTGGGCGCTAAGAATCCACACAGTCATCATGTTTCCTCTAAATAACTTGAGGGAATAAGGAAAAATATATTCAATAATTACCGTTCTTTCTCCGTCATAGAATTTCCAATAATTTTCTTTGGCTTACCTGTAAACAAAACAAAACCTTGTTAATAATATATTTATTACCTACTAGACTAGTTATTGCTCGCGGCTTCGCACCCCTTGGTTCAGTGGAAACGGTTTTAAGGAACATACGTATATATCTGCAGGTCGTACAAATATTTGTTCCGACTCCCGAGGCGGGAATCGATCCAGCAACACAACCGCGCCACAGTGATCGTCCAGGTCTAGGTCTAATAACTCCCGTAACGTAATTTCTGTGTAACTTATTTTTAGAATGTACGTAACAGCGTTATTGCAATATTGTAAATCAATCCAATTACTGCTGTGAAGAGGGTTAAAAATATATCTCTGTCATATGAAGCCTCCCATGTGACGGCCACGTCTACCAATAAGGTTTGTACTTTGAACTCACGCAAAAATGTCGATACCTATAGCTACGCGTTATCATCTCAGCTCTTAGAATCATAACTATCTTGTAAAAGTTAGGTTAAAGTTAAGACGAGAATTAGTAAGCTAAACTTGCAGGGCAGGTCGTATATTTATTTATTTGGCACAAAAAACAGAATACAATCAAATATTAGGTATGCAAATAGAAACACAATAATTAAAACTAGGCTAAATTGTAGCGGTCGCAAGAAGTCAATGGATGGAGGCGACACAGAACCGCTATTTATGAAGTCGTTTGTAGGCCTTAGTCTTGCAGAGGACCTGCGCACTGATGATGATGATAGTAGATCGACTCCTTTGTTGGCCGTCGGGCGGGCGGAGGTAACAGGAGGCAACCTCCTGTTCGATTTCCGCCTCGGGACAAATGTTTGTTAAATTTTCAGATATTTGTTCCAGGTGTTCTGGTCGTTATCTAAATATCTATCCATGTAATAATTGATGCTGTTTGGATTGTAACTGAACTGAACTGAAACTGGACTAGAATAACGAAATGCATGTATTTGTTTCAGCGGGAGCGAAAGCGGATTTGTGACAAATTGCATTAGATACCTAGATGACACGTGGTAGATAAATGACCGCGACTAGGCAAACGTAGTGTAGGACGCCCTCCGGCCAGGTGGGATGACTGCGGGCAGATGATGGATGCGTCAAGCTAAAGACAGGGCGCTATGGCCTCATTGGGGGCGGCCTATATCTGGACTGACATAGGCTGGTGATGATGATAATGATCAGATAAATGATCCATTAAAAATTCAAATATCCATTCACACTCTTCGCACGCGTCCATGTCAAATTCACTTTAAACGGAACAGCAACATTGTCATTGAAAATAGCAATATTCTCGAAGCTAAGAAATCTAAAAATAGAAGATCGGGTGTCAATACATGGTAGTGAAGAAGCCTGCAAGCGGCGATAGGGGCCGTCACAGTTTCACGGTACATTGAGCCATTCTGAGACTATTCCGATCGCAGGCTTGTTATCGACGAGATGAGATTATAAATATTAAACTTGGAGGAGGAATAAACAAATGAGCCTCATCGCTAAAGGATCTCAATGAGCAGTAACAATATTTTATATCTCTCTTCTATATATATAAAAGAAAGTCGTGTTTGTTACAACACTTATAACTCGAGAACGGCTGAACCGATTTAGCTGAAAATTGGTGGAGAGGTAGCTTAGAACCAGTCTAACATAGGATACTTTTATAATATAAATCATTTGACACATAGATATGGACGGGGGCGAAGCCACGGGGCGCAGCTAGTTTTACAATAAAAAGTAAAGTAGTTTGATGAATTTCATTTCATTCATTCAATCAAATCACTATCGTTGCGCACAAAGGTGGTGTGAATGTAAGGTACAGTAAAAACGAGGGTTTTGGGTCTGGGACTGTCCCAAAAACCCACGTTTTTTCAAGGCAATACACGTGATTTTTTTATGAAGTAAGTAATGTTTTTTGCATTTTTTATAATTCTTTTATGAGCATCTAAGTTTAGGACTCTAGTTAGTAAGTCAAAATACGATTGACCTAACAAGATTCGATGCATGAAGCATGAACTTATAACTTGTTGCATCGTTAAAGTAGTCCGTAGAAGTATCTCTGTTATTATAAATAAATAAAATTAAATGTAAAAGTTATAATGATACCTACGGAAAAAGTAGTTCCATTCATTTCAATTAAATTTCTTATCCCAAATGATATATATTAGACTATTGTGGTATTATTTTATTGCGAAAGAGTACTTATATTATACAAAAAAAAAACAAATTAATAAAGACTAGTGAAAGTTCCTTGCTGGTCGCGCGGCGTTCGCTCTTCCTTTTCGCGCAAGACCAAGCCACTTTGCCTTAAAATTTAAGTAGATTTAAGATTTTCTAGTACAAAACTTTGTGTAATATAATATATCAAAAAATCAGTACAGACAATAATATTTGAACAAGCAGTCTATACTAAAAGCACTAACGAGAATTAAACCCTTTTCTATGAACAAGTTAATCGCAAAGTTGTTATTACAGCTGAGGTCAGACAGAAGACTCGAGTCTCAAAGAGATGCAAATAAGAAGGTGTTATAAAGAGCTAAAAGAATAATTTTCATTTTTAATTCAGTTTCCTTTGAAGTTCTATAATTGAGAATATAATTTTTAATAAATTCATCGTGTTAAGTATGTATGCTGGTAAGTGTAAAACATTAAGGAAATATATTTTGACTTTGTAACCAAAATATAAACTCGAGAAGATCTTCACTTCATAGTCTATCTGTCTCTATGTATGCTTATATTACAACTATGCAGAGGATTTTGTTGTGGTTATTTTTAATAGATAGAGTGATTCAAGAAGAAGGTTTATAAACCATTTGACGCATATATTTCCACGCGAGCGAAGCCGCGGGCGCAGCTTTTCATAAATAAAGCATACTTAGGACTTTGCAGGGGGAAAAAATTGAAATTGTAGGAACCTTGCTCTATGGACGAACTGGACTTCAAAATTACAGGCGTTAATTGTATTAGAAACCGAATAAACTAATAACTAACAATAAAAGTTGTTGTCCGTAGAATCAGCATAATCACAAGCAAATGTTCATGCACCAATAACACATAATCACTAATGAAGGAACAGCCGGCGAGTGTTGCGAGACTGTGCGCCATGCGACCGTGATACCGTGGCGGGCGTATTTGACGAAAATACTAATTATCTAGTCTAAAGACAACGAAGCAGTTTGGCTGGTGGATCTCTTATTTTCATCATCATCATCATCAGCCTATGTTAGTCCACAGCTGGACATAGTCCTCCCCCAATGAGTGCCATAGCGCCCTGTCTTCAGCTTGACGCATATAGAATCTACCTGCAGTCTTTCGCAGGTCGAATGCTTATTTCCTACATATTTTATATTTTTCTTCATTACTCGTGACAGGCTTAGGGAAAGAAAACAAAGAATCAATCAAAACAAGGGCAGTAAAACCTAATAACACGAAGCCATTGATCCATTGTGGTCTATAATCCTGTTACAATTATCCCTATTAACACTATTACTGGCAATATTCTATGCAGTGTTGCCACAGCCAGAGTACACAAGATTCACGAATAATTCCCTTATCCATTATACGTGCTGCTAGACCCCAGACCATTTGGGTGCCTGTATAGAAATGCCTCCACGTGTAACGGAACTGTTTGCCCGACTGTGCCTGTGGCAGGAACTACATATTTTGTGTAAAAACTTTTTTTTAATTTTTACGTCGATCTACCCTGAACGTAGATTTGATTTGATCTTAGATAACTAAATAAATAATGCTCGACAATTCACACAGCATTATCTAGCCCTAAGCTAAGCAGAACTTGTGTTTTGGTTTCTAGATGATTGATATACATAATACATTCATAGATATCTTATATTATAAATAGATAAAGACCAGAACACCAAATACTGACATTCAGTCAAAGTTCGAGTGAAATAACGATAGGTTCCGTGCTGAATGATGCCAATGGGAATCTTCTAAAGCTGTCTGTCCACCAGTGTACGGTTAAATTCCGATCCGGTGCACACACAGCTTAAGCCTGGGCCTGGTTGTCCGACCGTCACCAAGAGTTATATCTATCTATACATAGGTAGTAGTAGCGAGTTTAAATTTTCACACATGACAATTTATGTAACTAAAACCATGACTAAAAAAACTTTTGAAACTATCATGGTTATTAATACTAAAGTCATTTAAAACGGGATATTTACCATGATTTGATTTTTGAGTTATCCAATATTTTTGTGATCATGGCGCATGCAACTGTGCCGAAATATTGGATAACTAATAACTAATATAACTAATAACATGGTAAATATCACGTTTTAAATGACTTTAGTAAAACCATGACTAATTATTAAAAAATATGCACAAATAATGTTTGATCTCTGGTTTAGCGAAATGAAGTAATTATGTGCAAGTTTGCATAAACTCTGGCATCAGTAAGCGAATAAAAAAATCATTAGATTCAGCGGCGCGCTAAGAACTCGACTATTTTACACAATATCGATGAATATTATTAAGCAATGTTTTAGTTGCTAGGCTGAGAATTTTTTTGGTTGAATATTTTGCGTGTGTTGTGGTTTTGTATTTGTTCGTAAAATCACCTTGTCGATTCTCATGCATGAGCTTTGTTTTGCAATTTTTTTTTAATGTTCCAATTGCATTTCTTTTTGTGTAATCAATAAGTAGGTAAGTATTTTAATTTTAATTCCAAATTGTAAATTTATATTGTGTGTACATGTAGTGGCAAACAAATGATAATTATGATAATATTCTAGTAAACTCATGGTGTTAAATTAGATCCTTATTTACTTTTTCTTGGGTTTTTATTTCGTTTCTTCCTCTGCCCGTGATCTCAGCCCCGCCTGCCGACTGCAGACAACGGACAGGAAATATTCAATCATCAATTCAATTCTTGCCGGAGATATATTCAAATCTGATTTTATGATGGTTTTTAACATTTCAACCTAACAAGGTAAAGGTTTCTTGCTCGGTTCTTTACTTTACCTTTAAGAGATTGTAGTGAACAAACAATCAAAGTGATTACTTTATTTCCTAGTTTTACTTATGTTTTTGAATTTTGTGACGTGTCCAAGAGTCATGTACGGTCTAAATAAAGCACTCTGATATTTGATATTCTCTATTATAACGCTACTTCATTTCTCTATCATAGTTCTCATCATAAGTTCCCATCAGGAAATTATTAAATATATACTACTAAGCAAATTAGGTTCCCGGTAAACGTAGTGTAGGACGCATTCTGACCAGGTGGGATGATGACCTGCGAAAGACTGCAGGTAGATGCTGGATGCGGCAAGCTGAAGACAGGGCGCTATGGCGCACATTGGGGGAGGCCTATGTCCAGCTGTGGACTGCTATAGGCTTATGATGATGATGATGATGAAATTAGGTTCCCATCGGGAAATTATTAAATATATACAAAGCAAATAATAATAAATAATATTTTGTTAATCAGGCGCCGCGGGAGGCGGCGGTTATTCCTGTTATTCTAATATATACCGCAGAATAACTATATAGTACTAATAATACACAATTTAGTAATGTACATAGTGCATAACCCCAAGACCTAGGTGTTACATTACATGATGTAGTACTAATTTAAGGTGTTAGACTATGCAAATGTAATTATAGATATATCCATATTACTTGTATGCAACAACAAACTAATATTTGTAGAATTTATTAATATTGTGTACAGATTAAATGAATGGATGGATATTAGTTTTTATTGTCTTTTTTCGTATTGTTATTAGTAAGTAACGGTTTATTTATATATATATATATTAATGTTTTACTACAAATAAACGCATATGATTTGATTTATCGATATTACATTTTGAGAAATTTCTGGGTACGCAAAACTATTAAATAAATCGTACTGAAAATTTGAACATATGAGAAAATAATATTTGTACTACTATTTATCGCAAAATCGTGTGCAGAAGCGACAAAAGTGAGAATCTAATTTTATGAAAAAAATTTAGATAGAATAAACTCAAAAAAAGGCAGTTGAGTAAGGTTATTACAGTTACCCCTGGACGAATCCCCTTTGAGGGAGAAAACTGAAAAAAAAAATCCAGTTTTTTTCTCTCTCATCGCTTTTTCTAATTCTATTTTCCCCCTTAAATTGTCCAAGGGGGAAAACTAGGTCAATAAATGACAAGTAAATCCAGTCCGTAATGAAATGAGTTGGACGGTGGCTGTAATTGGAGTCCAAAAGTCCGCGATGTATAGAGTTCCCGAGTTCAGAGCTACGTGCCGGGAATACATACCTATGAGGGTCCCGGTAAATATATACATAATAAATATTTACATATAATGATTTGCATTATACATATGTACATATCATCATCATCATCAGCCTATGGCAGTCCACTGCAGGACAATGAGCGCCATAGCGCCCTGTCTTCAGCTTGCCGCATCCAGCATCTACCTGCAGTCTTTCGCAGGTCGTCATCCCACCTGGTCGAAGGGCGTCCTACACTACGTTTACCGAGTCGTGGTCTCCATTCAAGAACACGTTTGCCCCAGCGGCCGTCGGTATATAATTATAATGGTTGTAAAATACGGATTAGGAATATACGGCAGGCTAGCATGTCTAACAAATATCATATAAGCCCACATACGGTCCACTGGTGGACATAGGCCACCGTACGAAACCACAATAGACCCCTATCCTGAGTCGCCTACAACAATACACTGCGACCGCTACAATATCGTCCGTCCATCGCGGTGGGCGAAGGTCTGCCTGCGACGTAGGAGGTTGCAGGTTCAATTCCCGCCTCAGGACAATTGCGTGTACGATGCAGATATTTGTTCCGTGTGTTCTGGTAATTTTTTTTACTCCACAATTCTGTTACAAGTACCGCATCATCAGCCTATAGCAGTCCATTGCTGGACATAGGCCTCCCCCCATTGACCAACAAGTACCTACGATCAGATAAGTTAGGTATTAAGTTAGGTATTTCAGTGACATTGTCAGTGTCAATTCGAATATGAAAACGTATGTACTTTGTCTTGGCTTAAGGTAGAGTATGTAACATTCAGATATATGTGTCATAGTGACCTGGATGTGAAGTCCGGTTGACATTTTGGAATCGCTTCCATTAACACACTATAGCATAATATAAAGATAAGGTTTCCATCAGGACTTATAAAATTGAACTTCAAATAATTTGTATTCATTTTACTAGAGGTGTTTATTTTGTAACTAAATGGGTACATTTAGTTAGCAATACTTACAGTAAGTACTTAAATATTGCTGGGTTATCCACACAGCATCATCTAGCCCTAAGCTAAGCGGAGCTTGTGTTGGGTACTAGAGTGATATACTTAATACAAATAAATTACATAGAAAGATATTATTTTATTATACACAGAAAACGACCAGACCGGAACAAATATCTGCAGCTCGCACAAACATTTGTCCCGCAGCGGGAATCGAACCCACAACATCCTACGTCACAGGCTTTGCCCACCGCGTCACAGAGGTCGTCAAGTCATTTGTGTGTCAATGTTCCCAAAGTTTCAGATGTCTCTGAGAAGATAGATATATTACTTTATTGCACATCTAGTTTATAAGAATGAATGAATGAATGAATGAACTCTTTATTGTACTTAAAGCAGACGATTTGAAAGACTGACTATTTGAAAGTCTGACCATTTGAAAGTCTGACCATTTGAAAGTCTGACCATTTGAAAGTCTGACCTTATGAAAATAAAGGATAATTTGTTACCTAACATAATATCTTGTGACACATTTTTAATTGTATAACTATTGCTGACATTATCATACTTGATACTAATATTATAAACGCGAAAGTTTGTAAGTATGGATGGATGGATGTTTGTTACTCTTTCAAGTAAAAACTACTGAATGGATATTAATGAAACTTTACAATAATATAGCTTATACATCGGAATAACACATATGCTACAATTTATAAAGACATATTGTATATTATCCAAAATACCTATCACCACGCGGGTGAAACCGCGGGGCGCACTTAGATTACTTTATAAAGTCTAACGTTTTAAATTTGCACTCCTCAACGAGTCAGAATGTATTGGAAATACTATTATTATTAAGAGGCTTTTCTACCTACATTCCAGCAAATAAATGATTTGATTTGGCGGTCTTATCGCTCAAGAGCGATCTCTACCAGACAACCATGAGTAAATGGATGCAGCCAGTGAAATTCTCAACGAGTTTCGTAATGCAAAGACCTTGTCGACTTGAGATCGTCTAGAGCCTTCAGATTCCGACCAGTTTCTGGACCGATACATTTTGTAATGGCTTCTTCCGCAATTTGTTAATTGCATGTTATAATGGAAAATGCTGTTTTTATTGGTTAGATTTTAAGATAACTGTAATGGTATTTATGATTAATATAATTATGCATAAGTACCTGTCAGTGGGATTTATTAGTAGTTATATTTCTGTGTAAGCATTAAAAACGCAGACACATAATATAAGATACCTAGTATATCAGTAGGTACATAGTGAGGTAGGTGGTGAGGTAGGACGATACGTAGGTTTTCCCGGTGTTCAGAGGAAGTAAAGGTAACGCTTTTTAAAGCCCACTGCCAGGGTTTCTACACTGGGAACCTATGGACCAGCTACACCAAACAGGCGCTGGAGACCCTACGTGTACAGTACAACAATGTGTTTAGGATGATGTTGGGACTGCCTCGATTTTGCAGTGCATCGGGAATGTTTGCGGAATACCAGACGGATGGCTTTGCTGCCATCCTCCGTAAAAAGACCGCATCCCTGATGTGCAGGGTACGCGACAGCCCCAACACCATCCTAAACACAGCAGGTAGAATCACCTCTCCCCTGTGGAAATGTTTCATGGAGAGAGTGATTTAATTTAATTTAGTTTTAATTTCTAGTATTAGGTATTACTAACCCTAGTAATAAGTTCTTAATGTTTAATTTTACTAACAAATTATGGATCATTCAAGTTATCTGAAATAAAATCATTTTTATTTATTTATAGTATAAAACAAAGTCGCTCCCCGCTGTCTGCTTGTCCCTATGTATGCTTAGATTTCTAAGGCTTAGATCTTTAAAACTACGCAACGGATTTTGATGCGGTTTTTTTTAAATAGATAAAGTGAGGTTTATAAACCATTTGACACATAGATTTCCACGCGGGCGAAACCGCGGGGCGCAGCTAGAAACATACGAGTACATAAAATATACACATCGTTGAATTCATAATAAAGTTGCTCAGGCGATGTTAAATTATTCGTTTATGTTATTCCTTAATACCAATAAGCAAAACTTATTGTAAATAATAAATTTCTGATAAGCTAAAATGCTGAACTTCAACTTCTTGCTAGATGGCTCTGCGTCTGGATTGACGCAATTCTGCCATAATACGCTGAAGTAATGCCTAAATATCATAATATTAAGCTCACCATTAGACATCAAATTGGCGTCAAACAAACTCTAGCTTCTGTGAATTTGAATACGCTCAAAATACATTGTAACTTTTCGCACAACATTTTGGTAATTTATTCAAAAGCAATTTAGCTTGACGCAGAGTTTTAATTATCCGACGAGGGACAGTCGGGAGCTGGTCAGACGGACAAACAATCTATTCCTCTGCGTAATTGGAATAGACGACATATCGAAGAGACGTTTACAAGACGGATAGATATTAGCTTTTGTATGTTTACTGGTCGGCCGCTGCCCTCAGGAACACCACTCTTACACATCACATACGCACTTGTGGTGTCACCAGTGTTGCCCACACTTATAAGAAGCTCTTGACGACAACACCAGCTTCTTATAAGCGAATTGTTAACGTATCTGGTATTTATCGTAAGCGATTAATACCCAATAATTTTTTTGTCCATTTTACTACATTTTATGATGTGAGTAAATCCGTTTAGTACGTTTTAAATTATGTTTTTTTTAAGTTGTACTTTCCTTCATTTTTGTTGTGTTTACTAAATAAATCGTATTCTATTTTAATCTTCTTTTTGTTTTATTGAAGTAGGGTAAAATAAAAGGTTCGTGATAAATACCCAATAAATAAACTTTAATATGTTAACAAATTGGATAAGTTTAAAAAGCTTTTCTTTCCCACAATTCAATTCATTAATTTATTGACTAAGCATATCCATTTATTTCGTATAAGTTTTATTTATCTAGGGTCTGAAAATAATAAAGAATTAATAGGCCATTATACCGGTGCCAGGCCGTGTTATCAGGTTGACATTAGATTCAGGACCCTGCGGGAAATCAGTGAGCATGTGCGACTGGACCACGGAGACTGACGGGATGGTGACGAGACGTGACATTCGATAAGCCCTCCGTAGCCTTAGTTTTAAGACCTCAGAATAAGTCATAAAAAGCTAGGTTTTTAAACTGTCGCCGTTAATAAGATCTATTTATTTTCTGTGGTATGAAATAAATTATTATATTGCTTCAAAGTGGCATAGCAAAAGAGTATATAATAAAAGTAAATCATTATTTATAAGAATTATAAGTTACCGATCAGAGGTAATAAGAGATTTTCATATGATAGGACAGGAATAACTGCTGAAAAAAAGAAAGTGGTTTTTGCAGAAAAGTGTCCGACCAGACAGTTCATAATCATTAAATCCATGTGTCAAATTGTTTATAGACCTTCCTCTTGAATCACTCTATCTATTTAAAAAACGGCTATAAAATTCGTTGCGTAGTTTTAAAGATCTAAGCATACAAAGAGACAGACAGCGGGAAGCGACTCTGTTTTATACTCGTACTATGTAGTGATAATTCGCATTAGCTAACAAGCTTGCTAAAACATGAATACTCGCGACTAACTTCACACTGATTCAGATTTATGGACCTTTTGACATTTTGCAAATGTCATCTCGGACACGGCAAGTGTTAAATAGATACTCAAGCAAAAACGTGTTATTAGGCCTTCACAACTTAATCATAATTACATATATTATGATTAAGCATAAAATCATTTATTTTGATTTTATGCTTAAAAGGTAATGGTTTTAGTGTAGTATCTTAGTTATTACCTACTCAATGCATAAAAACCCTGTTAAGGCATAACAACTTTTGGGTTCGCTCTTGTTAGACTGGTTACTTTACTTATATACTACATATTGATAGAATTCATTAATAAGGCATAACGTGGATAATTGTATGAATGAGCAAAAGACTTTTAATTATCCTTTTAATCAGACGACCGATGTGGCGCGGTGGGCGAAGGTCCACCTGCGACGCAGGAGGTTGCGGGTTCGATTCCCGCCTCGGAACAATTGTGTGTACGATCTGCAGATATTTGTTCCGGGTGTTCTGGTCGTTTTCTATGTATAATAAAAAATATCTATCTATGTAAGGTATTGTATTATGTATATCAGTTATCTAGTACCCATAACACAAGCTCTGCTTACCATGGGGCTAGATAATGCTGTGTGAATTGTCCAGCATTATTATTTATTTATTTAATTATATAACACATTTCAAAGTGGATATAGTTTCTAAAGTAAAAAGACTTTTAGACAAGGACTGTGATAAATAATTCGATTTATTAGAAACTAAAAGCTTATATTTAGGTAAAGAAACAAAGACTTAGAGCAAATAATGCTAACTACAGTTTCCACTCATAGTTTGTATCATCAGCAGCCTATGTTAGTCCACTGCTGGACATAGGCCTCCCCTAATGAGCGCCATAGCGCCCTGTCTTCAGCTTGACGCATACAGCCCTGCAGTCTTTCGCATGTCATTCCACCTGGTCAGAGGGCGTCCTCAACGTTTACCGAGTTGTGGTCTCCACTCAAAAACACGTTTACCCCAGCGGTTGCCGGTAGTGGATATTTTGTATATTTAACAAATATTTTTTTATACAAATTTTATGGGAAATTTCCCAACTTTTCTCCCCAAAAATGGGCAAACTCCAATCTGTACTACCACACGTGATATTGTCACTTTCGCTGACCTTATCCAAATCCTTCAGTGACATGTTGACCTTTAGATTGAAAGCTAAGTAGATTCCCACTAGATAACCAGCCTATTTATCTAAGGCTAATAGAATATGAAACCTACCATACCACCTACGTCTTATTAACCACTAGTTTCTGCCCGCGGCTTCGCACGCCTCGATTCTATGGAATCGATCAAAGGGTATTTCTATCCCATGGGAACTGTTTTATGCGATAAAAAATCCTTTGTTTTGCATAACACTAAGGATTGTTTTATTCCACTACACAACTATGTTATGCAATTTTGCTTAGATGTAAGTCTAAACCTGGCATAAGTTCTAGATCCAGTCAGTAGTTCTGGCGTGACATCCAAACATTTGCATTTACTAATTCTAGTTTCTGCCCGCGGATTCGCACGCGTCGTTTTGGAAACGTTTAACACTTTGACTACTATCACACGGTATGTGTTTTCTACAAGTGACTAATATGCGTAAATCCACACTAGCGCAGCGGCTGAGAAAATACAGATCTTTGTGACTCAGAACAGCCGTAATATTTTTCGAACGAAACGCATGTGCGGCGCAACACAACCGCTGTGTAGAGCGGCAGCACGAATTTTTTAGGTTAAAAAAAAGATCGCAGTCGTCAAAATCGCAGTCAAAGTGTTAAAGGGTTGTTTCTATCCCATTTTGGAACAGTTTATGAAATAAAAAAGCCTTTGCTTGATTCTAGGCGTACATATAGCCGCTAAATTAATAACATACATACATATGTATCTATCTATGTAATATATTGTATTATGTATATCAGTTATTTAGTAACCATAATACAAGCTCTGCTTACCATGAGGCTAGATAATGCTGATGCTGCTAATTATTATTATTTCACTCATTTATTTAAATTCTCGTATAAAATACATTTTTTACTATAGAAAATACAATAAAATAATAATTATTATTATATATTATTATATGTATATGCAAAATTTCAGCCCGATCCCTTCAATAGTTGTATCGTAAAGAATTAACAAACATTCATACATCCTTTTGAAACTACCATGGTTACTTATGTAATGTATAGCGGGATATTTACCATGATTAGATTTTCATGGCACATGAAACTGTGAAATTAATGAAACTCAAAAATCTAATCATGGTAATAATCCCGCTTTAAATGACCTTTTGACCACGACTCGGTAAACTTAGTCTAGGACGCCCTCCGACCAGGGATGACGATCTGCGAAAGACTGCAGGTAGATGCTGGATGCGTAAAGCTGAAGACAGGGCGCTATGGCGCTCATTGGGGGAGGCCTATGTCCAGCTGTGGACTATCATAGGCTGATGATGATGAAATGACTTTTTATCCATACATCCATCCAAACTCTCGCTTTTCTAATATTAGTATGAAGTGTGATATAGTAACGAAGCTGTGAGGCTCTCCCGTCGTGATTTTATTAGAGAGACGTGCGTTGGAAACCAAACACCGCTGTAATTGGCTACGGCCCTTATTTTCGCTTTTGGGAATTATTGAGGAAAGTTTCCTTGTAAACTGCGACCAGTTATGACTAGCATTCCGGACGGTTATTTCCGGTGTGATTAGGAAAAACGTGGCCTTAAGGGTCGGTACATATCTGACGGAAAATGCGTCGCGTATTATCGGTAGCGTAACGCCAGAACAGACAAATCACTACATAGTATAAAACAAAGTCGCTTCCAGCTTTTGTCTGTCCCTATGTATGCTTAGATCTTTAAAACTATGCAACGGATTTCGATGCGGTTTTTTTAATAGATAAAGTGATTCATGAGGAAGGTTTACAAACCATTTGACACAGATTTCCACGCGGGCGAAGCCGCGAGGCGCAATAAGTAAAACATTCAAGCTTTCACACTGAACCGATGATGCATTAGTGCGTCGACCGTACAGCGTCTGTTCCGTTTCCATCAACGCATTTTCGGTCGAAATAACGTATCGCATTACGTGTATTTTGATTGATGCGTTCAGACTAGGCATAAAATCGGCAGAGATCGTTCGTGTACAGGCCGTTCGAACTGACAAGACGCGTAGTGTGACAGGTGTGATTTGACCGAATAGACGCGACCGATGATAAGTTCGACGCATTTTCCGTCAGATATGTAGGTACCGACCCTAAGATCAACGCAGACTTATCCGACACGCACGCGCCGAGGGAAGCGTTGGAATTGAATTGAAACACGAGGGAGCCGTAGGCGTAGGAATCATAACTAATGCTGGACCATTTACGAGGATCATCTAGCCCTAAACTAAGGAGAACTTGTGTTATTATAGGTATCTAGTTTCTGCCCGCGGCTTCGCACGTGTTATTTAAGGTTATTTAGACATGGGAAATGATTAATGGGATAACATGACATCAATTTTATTCCAGGCCTAGAATTACATGTACGCTAAATTTCAGCCCGATTCGTTCAGTAGTTAGAAAAAATATAGACTTGTATCATTCCTTACCTAGTTATTTTAGTTAGTAGATATACAAATAACAATCTAAACCTGTGGACGAAGAGAGAGTTATAAAAGAAAATGTATAAATAAATTGCCGTTTCTATCTTACTATTCTGAACTCTATTTTAGGCCCTGTAAAGTTCAAGTTTATTTCAGTGGAGTTATATCTATCGGGCCATTTTCACTACTTCCTCGCTTCCACACGGATGGCCACGTCACGCGCAGACATCTCCCGCTGTGGTGTAGACAGGCCTTTAGTTTATAGTTATCTACAGATATGACAGTGTTTTAAGTGAGTAAAGGGATTTAAATACTGAAGTGTATTTATTTGTAGCTGGAAATAATTAAAAAAAAAACGGTAAAGCAACGGTTAAACACTTCCAAATAAACACAGGGTTACGGTTAACAGGTACGAGATATGATAAATAAATAAATAAATAAATAATGCTGGACAATTCACACAGCATTATCTAGCCCCATGGCAAGCAGAGCTTGTGTTATGGGTACTAGATAACTGATATACATAATACAATACATTACATATATAGATATTTTTTATTATACATAGAAAACGACCAGAACACCCGAAACAAATATCTGCACATCGTACACACATTTGTTCCGAGGCGGGAATCGAACCCGCAACCTCCTGCGTCGCAGGCGGACCTTCGCCCACCGCGCCACATCGGTCGTCATCGTATGATATACATATCAAGAATTTCAGTTCTCACAGACAGGGTGCTATGGCGTTCATTAGGGACGGCCTATGTCCAGCTGTGGACTAACATAGGCTGATGATGAAATAATCCAAAAGCGGTACACTTGACATTTAAAACAACATATAATGGTTGCTTGGTTGCCTAGAAGAAATCGCTTTATGCGATAAGGCCGCCCATTGTGCTGTTATTATGTAAGATTTAGATATAAAGTGTTATTTTGTTATTTTGGGTACAATAAAGTGTTCATTAATTAATTCATTCATATAAAAACTTTACTAATGTAACACCAAAAAAAGGATTTCATAGAGGAAGTAAAATTATTAAACAAAAAAAATGAGTTATTTAAAAACCTACCTTTTTGTTGGCACGTTTTCTATTCCTTGTAAGTGTTGTTTTTGAAGATATCGAAAGTACAACTAAAACTATTTGCCACAGTAATAATAAATAAAGAAATATAAAATAAAAAATAAAACTAAATTTTTATGTGTCTTTTTGACACCAAAATCGAAGTCGACATCAAATCACGAACATTTTACCGCAACCTTTCGAAGGTCAATCGCAAAAATCTATATTTACTCGTAAGAGCCCTAGGCAGACCCAATTATACCGACTATCACCTTTCAATTGAAGAAATAGATACCTTCCATTTAGTTTCTTAAGGCTTAGGACGAAGATAGGTTATAGGTAGGTACCGAGGTAAGTCGACCCCGACCCTGCAGCCCAAGTCAAGAGCAGATGGGCTTACGTGGCTAAGGGACAGGACAAGGGTCTATAGACTGGCTGTCAGTACATTATGTCCTCTAAAAATGTGACGACCAATATAAATAAATAAATAATGCTGGACAATTCACACAGCATTATCTAGCCCCATAGTAAGCAGAGCTTGTGTTATGGGTACTAGATAACTGATATACATAATACAATACATTACATAGATAGATATTTTTTATTATGCATAGAAAACGACAAGAACACCCGAAACAAATATCTGCAGATCGTACACACATTTGTTCCGAGGCGGGAATCGAACCCGCAACCTCATGCGTCGCAGGCGGACCTTCGCCCACCGCGCCACATCGGTCGTCAATAATATGTATGGGTAATATGAAAAACTGATCTATATTATCTAGATGAATGACACTATCGAATTTTTGTTTTCTGTTGTTTATTTTCTACGTTCTTAGTTTATCTACATAGCTTAGTTCATACATTTTGGTAAACATTTGTATCATTTTTTTCGCTTGATATTTTGCGGGCGGCAATATCGCCGCGTTTATTTGCTGGTCGCAAAACACGACAGTCGTGGAACTTGCTGGCCCCTTCTCGAGTAAGCCTGAAAGGTCGACTTTGCTCAAAGAAAGTGGTCAAAATTATCACCAGATAACAAAATATGTTTGAGTAAAATATATTACCTACTACCAGAGACCAGTTTATTGATCTCTGTGCTACTACTTTACTTCTTATTTGATTATAATTTATGGTTAAAATTGGACTCATCTTAGTCTTATTTTGTAAGCCGAAAGAAATAGAAGTTATTGATTTCTTATTTATTTAGTGATCCCCTCTTTTTGATATCAATCAATAAATTTCTTTCCGGCCCTAGTGAGGGCACAGAGAGCTTGGCTTGGCCTCGAGGCTTGGCCTCATTACCCCGGCGTCAACTCGAGGGGTGACGACCCCTCGGTCCTTGGGTTTTGTGAGAATATCTTTTTTCCCCCTTCTCAATGTTTTTTTTTTTGGCTGCATTTGGTTTGTACTTACATATGTATTTTTCTTGTTTTTTGTGTTTTTGATATACGCTTCTTATTATTTGTATGTTATTACCCTTTTTTGATTTCTTTGTATTGGAACAAAATATTACATACACATTGATTTATCAAGACGCGCGATCTTCGAAAGCTTTATCCTTCGCGCGATAGAGCGTCACCCAAGTAACAAAGAATATATATATATATATTATATATATTGTTTTAAACTTGAATATAGAAAGAGACTCAGTGTACAAGCAGGTAAAAGTATATTACCTGTACAAATGAGGTAGTTATCTAGGTCTGTCGTCATATACCTGCAAGGCTAGGCACGTGTTTAGGCGTGGATATGCAGAGTTCAACGACCGGATATGCGGGCCTTAATAGCGTGCTGAGGAGATAGGGACGTGGCGATTCTTATCGATAACTTAAGAATAAATTAGTCTACAAAACTAATTTATTCTATAAAAGTACTAGCAAACTGAAGTGGCAGTGGGCCGGCCATATCTCGCGAAGAACCGACGGCCGCTGGGGAAAACGTGTTCTAGAGTGGAGACCACGACTCGGTTAACGTAGTGACCAGGTGGGATGACGACCTGCGAAAGACTGCAGGTAGATGCTGGATGCGGCAAGCTGAAGACAGGGCGCTATGGTGCTCATTGGGGGAGGCCTATGTCCAGCAGTGGACTAACATAGGTTGATGATGATGATGAGTCTATAAAACTAATTTATTCTAGCTCTAGCGTATGCTCAGAGTAAGAACACACTCTTCTTTTACACTCTTCGACGACTTCTGTGGCGCGGTGGGCGAATGTCCGCCTGCGACACAGGAGGATTCGATTCCCGCCCCAGGGCATCTGTTTTTGCGATCTGCAGATATTTGTTCCGGTTGTTCTGGTCATTTTTCTATGTATAATAAAAATATATATCTTTGTAATGTATTGTATTAAGTATATCAGTCAGTTAGTGCCCATAACACAAGCTCTGTTTAGCTTGGGCTAGACAATGACGAAAGCCGGCTAAGAAACGAGATAGATAGATAATTCTCTGCACATTTAGTATAAAAGATCATTGAAAAAAAAACTAGATACAAGATGTTTGTCGATTGCCAAGATTTCTCTCACGGTGTGCTCAAGGAGGCTCAGGGTCGCTAAGCTTTAAGTAACATCTAAGTAAGTAAGTAAGCTTAATTTCCTAGAACTCATCCACTCGAAATCGATGGCTTCCAGAACGAAAGGTAGCTTATCTTGAAACTTTTGAAACTATCATGTTTGTTAACCGAAAAGTCATTTATAAAGGGATGTTTACCATGATTAGATTTTTGAGATTTCCAATATTTCCCGCGACCCAGGCTTGCCTCTTGCGGAGGCCGCCAGTAATGTGTACCTATCTCATAAGTGTAATGGCAAATAAATATAGGTCTCATAGTGTTCTCTACCCTTAAAACTAACTGATATAAAGAAGATATAGTTTGAAGTAAAGATATAATTTTCAATCGACTCTTGCTAGTGACCTATCGTAGGTGCATTGATCGATGTAATATTAATTTATCGATATAGTTATCGACACACGCCCCAGCTCTTTCCCGGAGTTGATTGAAAAACATCCCAGTAGGTTATGGATTACTCTACGGGAATACTCTAGTGATGGTTAAACAATCTTGTTTCAGTTAGCTATACATATAGGAAAATAATATTGAAAACTCATCAAGGCTTTTGTGTTGTCTTTGACGTGTTCCTGAACGTAGTGTAGGACGCCATCCAACCAGGCGCGATGACGACCTGCGAAAGACTGCAGGTAGATGCTGGATGCGTCAAGCTGAAGACAGGGCGCTATGGCGGTCATTGGGGCAAGTATGCCAATGTCCAGCAGTGGACTAATATAGGCTAATGATAATCAAGACTTTTGTACTCGTTGTTATTATGATATGAACCAAAGTTATTGACATAGCTCTAAGAATAAGCTAGCTGAAGTGTTAGTGGGCCGGCTATACATACATCGCGAAGAACCGACAACCGCTGGAGACCACGACTCGGTAAACGTAGTTTAGGACGCCCTCCGATCAGGTGGGATGACTAACTGCACGATCCGTCAAGCTAAAGGCAGGGCGCTATGGCGCTCCTTGTTGACATAAAATATCTTGGATTCTTTAACCATGTATAGTTACGGCCGAACATAAGACTATCCTTATCACTTCTTAACTATCCCTTTCTTTGATGTGATAAAAGAGTAATGGATAGTATTGGAGGGTGATAACAAGGAAATGTTTGAGGAAAAGAAAAGTCAAATTATAGAGTTCCTACTATTGTTTTCCTTATTGTATTTCACGAGTCATTTAGCCAGGAATGTTGAACCTAATGAACATTCCGTTTGGTTTCTTAAGCCATTCATTAATCACTACATATAGGTAAAAACAAAGTCGCTTCTAGAACTTTCTGGAATATTTAACTGGACCTGAATGTCATAATATATCATATATTTGCCGCGACTCGGCAAACGTAGTGTAGGACGCTATCCAGCCAGGTGGGATAATGACCTGCGAAGGACTGCAGGCAGATGCTGGATGCGGCAAGCTGAAGACAGGGCGCTATGGCGCTCATTAGGGGAGGCCTATGTCCAGCAGTGGACTACTATAGGCTGATGATGATGCTGAATGTCATAATCCCCACGCAGACATGCGAGTTGGGGATCGCAGTTCGTTGATGGATTATTTCTACAAGGGGTGTTACTACCCGCCCCCCTGTGGTGAAACACACTTTACTCTTTCTCAAGAAAATATAGTTAAACGAAACTTTCTTCAACAAATCTGACGCATCTAATGAATTCATAAAGAACTTACAAACCGTAGAATATTCAAGAGAAAACTAAAACATCTTCAGCATAGTGGAAACTAATCTCGAGTTCATAATGCATGCACGAGTACCTACTCAGCGCGGGTAAAATAGAATATGTAAAGTTTAGACGCATTTACACCGTTAACGGTTTAATGTAGCTGCACGGTTCTACGGTTGCGTGTTTTGATGGCCTGCACCAAACTCAGATTGAAAATATCTTTATTTGGATAAAAAAGCAACAAAACTTTAAAATGTCACATTAATATTAGTCTTAAATAAATATAAAATCACCTTCGGGCCGCCGCCGCGCCACGTCGCCGATGCGGCCTTCGCATTTTTCCGTCAATATTTCTGTTTTTTGACTGTTCGTTTTTTAACTGATACTTCGAGCTTTTACCAACTAAAACGCTGGTCTGAATCGATCTTAAAATATTTATACCAACCCAGATTGTAATAAGTTTAATTGAATAAATAAATAATATTGTATACATGTATATTATAAAAAGTAAATAAAACCATTTTATTTCAGATAACAGTGATCCATAATTTGTTAGTAAATATATTAAGAAGTTATTTCTAGGATTAGTTATACCTAATACTAAAAATTAAATCACTCTCCCCATGAAACATTTCCAGAGGGGAGAGGTGATCCTAACTGCTATTGTTTTTAGGATGGTGTTGGGGCTGTCTCGTACTCTGCGCATCAGGGATGCGGTCTTTTTACAGAGGATGGCATTATGTTGATGTAATCTCGCTAAGGATGCCTTTTAGCTTAAAAACTAATAAATTATAATGTAATCAAATGTAATCAATAACAATGTAATCAAAAATTTGAAGTGAACGGCGCCGGTGACCGCCTTTCAATCTGAAATAGTCTCTTTGAATGGGAGCGTTCACTGAAACTTTATGAAGGTATTTTTGCGGTTAAATTATCTTGTCAGCTCGTGAACTTCCATGTGCACTGACCGGGGTATATTTCGTAAGTAAGTGAATGAAACAAATTTATTAAATTTATTCTTTTGGCAGGTTCAATGGTGTAATCGTCAAAAGTGACGGCAAATACAGTAGCAACTGTCGTTAGTGAATCAGCAGGGATTCAACACTTTAGAATAAAAAATATAACAATTAAAACTTAAATGAAACAAATACAGTAGCAACTGTCGTTAGTGAATCAGCGGGATTCAACACTTTAGAATAAAAAATATAACAATTCAAACGAAAATGAAACAAGACTTACGCACATTAGAAAAAGAGATAGTTACTAGAATAAAGAAATACTATTATGTAAGGCCAGTTAAAATTTTTTGTGTGTCAAAACTAAGACAAAATTTTTGTAATTGTTTTTATAGACATTTTGACGACGTTACAACGTCAAGGTTATGGGAACGGGTCGAATCTCAAAAAAGACCTACTCGCGAGAATGGACTATTTGAAGAAGTTTATATTGGTTCTTAAAGCATGGGTGGTAATAAAATAAAAAAAAACTATAAAATAGATAAATGAATCAGGATTGTCAGTTCCACGCGCCTTCGGATACTAAGAAAATGGATGGACTGATCACACAAAAACTCAATAAGATCTAGAACTAATCTCAATCAACACTAATTGCTATAAATTGTTCATCTATTCATTATGACTGTTGTGTAACAATCCCTATTATTGAGACATCGCCACAGTCCACGGCAGCTATACACGCCGATTTGTAAATTGTTTGCCAGTTATCCTCATAATGCGACTACTTCCATTGTTTTTCTTATATGCCTTAAAATTTACACCACTGTCTACGGCCTTGCGTTAGTCTTATTTGGGTATTCTCTGCGGCAGGTTTACTTCACTATTATATTGTGTTTAGCTAAAAACACTTTATTGTTTAAAAGAAAAGATATTTAACAACACTTAGATACTTAAAAGTAGAAAAATTACCATATAATCATTAATCATAGCTTAACCCCATAAAAAACACGAATCAATCAATTGATGTAAATACAATAAAACTCAATGAATATGAAATCAATATAAATTGCAAAGTGGCTATTTAAAACTCGCGCACTGTTGATGATTCCTCCATTTATAACGTCAGTTCGCAATCTATCGGATGACAGTAATAACAGATGTTTAATCAATCTGGCTTGTGCGTATAATTGTATTACGGGGCTAGCTAATTATTGGCTTCAGTTAATTCGATAGTATGCCAGATTAACTGCCTTTGTGTATAACTCGGCCTCTAATGCTTTATACACCTAATTTGGGATATTAATATAGCATAATAATGTGTCTTAGTTGGTCAATGTAGGTTAATAAGGTAGTATTTGGAGCGCAGTGATAGTCGTAGTGTGGGCGTTTTTTTTTCAGTTTTCAATTAGAGTATCGTGCGCGGTGTGAAAAGGTTAAATTGAAAAGTAAAAACTGTCCAAAATACAGTTTTGGTACAATACAATTTTGGTACAAGCGAGAGCGTTCTGTTCCTTCGTTTTTTTACGGGGAAAATGCTAATAACTGCGTTTTTTAAGGTTTTTGTTCTGATGTGTGTAACGCACACGGGTTTATCTCTAAGAAATTAAATAATATCCCACAAAAAATTATATCCCAATGATTTTGGTGGGACTTGAACCTTCTGTCGAGGGAGGGTCGAAATGAAATAAAAAATAATACAGTTTTGGGATATTATGTAATTTCTTTGTTTATCGCTTTTACGTACCTACAATGAAGAATTAATATTTTAATGGAGCGTTCTTTATTTAGGTTACCTTGAAAACGACAAGAACTTAACTCATATCAAAACCAATTAGTAGGTTATAATAAAAATAACTTTATCAATAACCGGTTTAGAACTGTAGCGCCTTGAAAATAATGAAATGAACTGGCGCAGCGGTTCTATTAACTCGATTACATTAAGTAGGTACTTCGTTTTATGTACCTAGGTACAGTGCTACCTGTTTTATCTAAGCAATAAAACTAAGTAGACTACATTTATGTCTAACTAGTTTCTGCCATCGGGTTCAAACACCTTCCGGTATAAAATAGTATATATGTATTTTTTACATGGGCACCTCATTATAAACGAGGTTGTTATACTCCCGATTGACACAAGTGAGGATGACAAGACCGAGTTATAAGGGTGGTTTTGGCCCGAAAGAAAAGAAAAGAAATATTTACCTTAAAACGACTATACACGACAAACTAAAAACTATTCAAATTAATACTACAACTAATCAAACAAATTATTTAGTAATAAATTTAATTAATTAAAAGCTGTACCTACTTTTCACTTCGATTGCGAGAAAATAAAACATTCAAAACTTACCTTAATTTACTTATTACATTTTTACTTTTTTCACGTCTCTACAAATTTGTCGTAGTCTTTAAATATATATCTTGTAAATATATCACATGATAACGACCGCGACAGATTTAATCATATTAATAATTTATTTGCCCTGTTCCATTTGCATATTATTAACTTAATTTTAGATTAATAAAATTTTTAATTAAAAAAGCCACGTTTACCTTCAGTTAAATTCAAGTAAAAAAATCCAGTCATTTAGCGCTGATTCGCACATACGAGATTTTTGTCTTCGTTTCGCGCAACAAAAAATACACTTGTATTTTTTATCTACCTAACTGCGCTTTCTACCACCGACGAAGAATCACCCTTCTTATAAACGTAGGAATGGAGAAAAAGCAATATTCAATTCATCTTACTAAATTAATTTCATTTTACCCGTTTTTCTTGATATAATTTTTTAATCTAAGGCTTCCTGTTTCTAGTAATAGATATGAAAAGAAATACCATTCTATGAAAACTATTTCATTTCCTTCCATTTATACTTTGAGACTACTATAGAACTAAAAATAAATTTCTAGTGAAGTGAATCAACATCTTCTTTATAAAATAGATAAATAATAATAAATAAATAATGCTGGACAATTCTTATGAAATACATTTTTTGGAATTAAGCTTATGCGCATATTTGATTTCCACCATATTTCCACCTCTGGAAGAAAAGGTATGTGTTTGTCTATTTCTATGAAACAAGCCTAATAAACCTGAACAAGTCAAAGAAACTAATTGTTGAAAAATGCAAAAGTCATTTGTAACAGTTTATTTACCATGATATGATTTAAAAACTTAGAAGAACTCAATAATCAAATCATGGTAAATATCACTTTATAAATGACTTTTGTGTTAATAACCATTACAGTTACAAAAGTTTTGTTAAAAAATAACTTAAGACTTTTCAGTAACACTTTTAATTTCTTGAATCGAACCCCGTTTGTTGCATTTCATAAATTAATTTGCAAAATTTCATAAATTAATTTGCAAAATTTCATAAATTAATTTGCAAAATTTCATAAATTAATTTTAAAAATTTTATAAATTAATTTGCATAAAGATCAAAACAAAATTATCTATCAAAATTATATATTATCTAACATAAAATACAAGGGGAAATAAATAACTTGTGTGAAAACAAAAATACACGCAGTAGTTATATAACTAGTAAATAAAAATGAAATAAAAAAATAACTGTGTCGCGTGCATTAACGCCCTCCTCTGAGTACAGGGTTACAGAGTTCCTTCACTGTAAGTTCTTTAGTAGATGCAGAACCTTAAATAAACTAGGTATTAAACGATGCTCTTCATCTCAAGGCAGACAATAGTGCACTAGATGAGCGAATATTGCACCAGTACATTCGAACTTGCGCAAGCACTGACAGTTAGGCCTTCGCCCGTCGAGCGGTATTGGAAATTTTGACATTTCAATATCATCTTCACGAGTCCGTAACGGACGGACCAAATGGGTTGGGCTTTGGTAATTAACGGTGGATAAACTGTAAACAATAATTAAGCATTATTCATTTTTATAGTTATTCATGTAGCACCGTGCTAGTTAGATTTAAGTATAAAATATGATTTGTATGTTTTGAAAATAAAAGCCACTATTGTTAAGTTTTGCGAATCCTTCGAATACTTTCTGATGTGACCAGCGCCGGATCATTGATATCGCGAAGGTTTTTCCGGCCAAGCAAAGTTTAGGTCCCTTCAAGACAAGAGTGTGTGTGTATGTGTCGTCTGGAACTTCACGATATATCATCGGCCACATCGTCACTTACCAACAGGGTCCTAATTCCACTAATGACCATAATAATTGTATCGTCTCAGAATGTCATATTTGTCATTTTACCTTAGATGAAAAAATGGGTTCGTGGGTTAGGCCCCCGGTGTATGAGGCCCCCGTCGTGGAGGCCCCCGATTTTCAATTAAGTTATAACAGCCGATTTCGTCAGAATAAAAGTCATTTGTACCAGATACAGTCGACGAAAAAGTGTTTTAGAACTAAATAAGTCGAAGAACGCGTGTCAAAAGTATCTAGGTTGAAACCATTTTATCATTATCAATACAGAAATAAAAACTTAGAATAAAGGTATAAAGGGTGGCCTTATCGTTGAGAGTGATCTCTTCCAGGCAACCTTGGGATGGACTGGACATGAAGGAACAATATAGACGGTGGCACTTTAATAAATCATTATATACTTCGCATTTACGCCATACCGACTTATACCAAGCGACTAAGTAGGTTAAATAGGTATTACACCCAACATACATACGAGTATGTAGGTACATAGTAGATAAATAGTTGCACCAAAACATGAAAGTAGTGCATATGCCGCGCCAAGGCAAGCCGGTCGATGCGGCCGAATGCCGGTCGTCACACCTAGCGCGAATTCGATACACCGATATTACATCGATACTTATTACCCAGTGTTATACACTCGTCTATGCTATGTGAGACTAGCTTTTGCCCGCGACTTCTTACCTGGGCATTAACCTATAGCAGCATTCAGTGGTCTATCACACTAGCGCCGTCGTCGTCAAAAGTTTTCAAAACCTGCGGCAGCGTTGCTCACTGCGCCGCCGTCGCGTCGTCGTGGACATAGGCTTCTCACAATGACCGCCATAGCGCCCTGACTTCAACTTGACGCATACAGCATCTCCCTGCAGTCTTTCGCAGGGCGTCCTACACTATGTTTTCCGAGTCGTGGTCTCCACTCAAGAATACGTTAACACCAGCAACCGTCGGTTCTTCGCGAGATATGGCCGGCCCACTGCCACTTCAGCTTGCAAATTCTTAGAGCTATGCCGATAACTTCGGTTCTCTGTCGGATGTACTTGGATACGCAGGTTACTAATAAGTAAAAAAAAAGCGTGTTATTTTTAATTTAGTCCTTTTATATTTTATGTATGCTAGTTTTAAGGTATATATTACTATGGACCGTAGAATAAGTTAATTAAGATCTGTTACTTTTCTATGGTCTGAGATAAATGATTATTATTATTTAAGTTTTAGATTTTTATCTACTCGGTTTCGGTAACCGGTGCTATCCAAAACGCACGGGCCTAAGCCAAGTGCGTTTCAGTGGAGCGTTCTACGCTTGGGAGTTCGCTTTGCAAAAACTTCCTCACGATTCTGCAAGTATTTAAAATTACTGCTTTTTGGAGAGGGACGTGTGTGTGCTTCGATATGTATAAAATTGTAGAGATTGAAAGAGTTGTTTTGGGATGACACCCGTTGTCGATATGACTATTGGGACTATTGTTACTTTTCGCAGATGCCGCATGCGGGTTATTTCGTTTTTAAGGTCAATATATTTGGATAATTTCTCCGCAATGGTGCTCTGTAGGTTGTGAGTGTTGGGAACGGCAATGTCGATGAGAAGTGCTGTTTTGTTGGTTTTGTGAATGAGTGTTATGTCGGGTCTATTGAAATGTGTGGTTTTATCAGTGAGGATAGCTCTGTCAAAGTAGAGTTAATTATTATTATTATAAGTATAAGGCGTGATAATTGAGATAATTAGAATTATAAGTAATACTAATTAGCAGCCAATAGCAACAAATGTATGCTCTCTGATAAGCAATCATGTTTATGTGATTGATTTCAATGGAATTTAATTAAAGAAACATTGGAAATTACCGGATAATAAACTGAGGAGAATGAAAGGTTTGTTCCTAAGGAAAACTACCTATACAAGCTCGTTGCCATGGAACTAAATAGTAGGTAGGTAACCTACTTACTACAATACACACTACAATTACTCTTTATTTCACACCCAATAAAACGGATACACTAGACAGGAAAAAGACAAATACAGAATGTGTTGTACGATGGGCGGCCTTATCGCTTAGAGCGACCTCTGCCAGGCAACCTTTGGATGGACATGAAGTGTTAGAACAAGTATAGACGGTGGCGTGTTATACAGAATAATATTTAATACTTACAATACAAAAATTCTTTGTTGTACACCATAATCAAATCATTACAAAAATACATTTTATGCGACAAGTACAATGGGCGGCCTTATCGCTTAGAAGCCATCTCTTCCAGGCAACCTTTGGATGGAAATTAAAATTAAATTAATTTGGATTAATTGGGGCATACTAACAATACCTATTGACCTATTTACTTAGTCTCGATATTGGCTAAGGCGCGTCGACTAAATGGATTCTACACAATAAACCCGCCGACATAGCACGGGGCGAGTTGGTGCTTCATTTATATGCAACCTCATCATCATTCATTCATCATAGATAGATAGATAGAATACACTTTATTATAACCACACAAAACAGAAAACAATACAGGAATAAACAATAGAATAAAGGAAGTATAAAGGGCGGCCTTATCACTGAGTACTATCTCTTCCAGGCAACTGTAGGATGGACTGGACATGAAGGAACAATATAGACGGTGGCACGTTGAATGTATGGATAAAGAAAATAAAACAAATGCACTACATACCATAATACATTATAAACATTAAAATAAACTCATTATAATAACATCATCAGCCTATAGTAGTCCACTGCTGGACATAGGCCTCCCCTAATGAGCGCCATAGCGCCCTGTCTATATGCAACTTGCAACTCGACAATCCTAGTCGACAGGGCATCCTACAGTTAAAAAAGTTCTTTGATGACAAATTAGTTGACGCCGCGGTCTTAGATCCACAATTATAATCACTACATAGTATAAATAAAGTCGCTTCCCGTTGTCTGTCTGTCCCTATGTATGCTTAGATCTTTACAATTACGCAACGGATTTTGATGTGGTTTTCTTTTATAGATAGATTGATTCAAGAGGAAGGTTTATAAACCATTTGAAACATAGATTTCCACGCGGGCGAAGCCGCGGGGCGCAGCTCGTATTAAATAATCCATTAATTATTGGTAAAATTGGTACATACATAAGTTATTACATAAACTTCAAGATTCAACGAACAAAGGCGTGATCAGAATCTAGTATGCCTTAAACTACCAACTTAAAGTTATGATACAACTAAGTTCTCGTGGTCGGGCCCGTCGCGATTTAAGTTCAGTTTATGTTGGCCAAGTCCTTTGCTTGCTCTCCTAAGTGGGGACTCGGGGAATTACTTACACTATCTGGACATAGATAAAGGTTGTCGCACATATAACCAACAAGAACTCACTGCACGCACTCTAATCTGTGGGCCTATTCGGAAAAGGAAAGTTTCTGCTCGAGCGTCGCGTAGAAGCGTGGCTCAGTGTAATAATAATACTCGTAAATAATGCTGGACTATTCACACATCATTATCTAGCCCCATGGTAAGCAGAGCTTGTGTTATGTGTACTAGATAACTGATATACATAATACAATACATTACATACATAGATAGATATATTTTATTATACCAACATAGGAAACGACCAGAACACTCGGAACAAATATCTGCAGATCGAACACACAATCTGTTTCTATCTTTTACCTAAAAAACTGAAGTCTAGCGATCTGGACGGTCAGCTCTTTGTAGTGTGGCAATAGGCTTAGTAATCCTCTTCTCAACAGTCTATTTTGGTCCACTGCTGGACGCAGGCCTCCCACGGATAAGCGCCTTATTGGTTTTTATATCTTGGGGGGGTAATGCCTATAATCCCCACGCTGGGCATGCGAGCTATGGATTGCAGTTCGGTGGGAATAGTTTTGGCAGGAGGCGCTGCTGCCCGCTTCCCGGTGGATAACCCTTAGTCGCCTCTCTAGACACCCGCGGCAAGCTGAAGACATGGCGCTATGGCGCTCCTTGGGGGAGGCTTATGTCCAGAAGTGGACTGCTATAGGCTGATGATGATGATGATGTCAAGATCTTAAAGCTATGTAATGTCAATGTATTCTAAATACAAATTCTAAGTCGGTACCGCACGGCGTATGCGGCAGTAAACCAATAAACCTCTATATCCAAATAAAGATTTCGTCACATAGGTACAGGTACATATATAACATTCGTAGCTTTGATTAGGGAATTCCTACTAATCTGACCTTTATCACGTCCTCAGTAAAGTTATAATTGCTTTGAGACTTCTCAGGGTAATTAGGAGCAAAACAGATACATATATCTAAGTCAACATTGAACTAGGTCACGTTAGCGTACACTATTCCTAAAACGCTCATAGTATTGTAACTCCAGAATACTACTGTATTTCATCATCATCATATGTTAGTCCACTGCTGGACATAGGCCTCCCCCAATGAGCGCCATAGCGCCCTGTCTTCAGCTTCACGCATCCAGTCTTTCGCAGGTCGTCATCCCACCTGGTCGGAGGGCGTCCTACACTAAGTTTACCGAGTCGTGGACTCCACTCAAGAACACGTTTGCCCCAGCGGCTGTCGGTTCTTCGCGAGATATGGCCGTACTACTTGCATTTACTCAAATGTATCTCGGATTAAGGTGTCAGTCTCAAGTGACCATTTTGAAGATTTTCGTTAAAACTATTCTAAAGATATAGGGGACTAGCTGCGTCCCGCGGTTTCGCGTGGTGATAGAAAGGTATTGTGGATAATATACAATATAATCTTTATGAATTGTAGCCTATGTTTTATTCTGATATGTAAGCTATATTATTGTGAAGTTTTATAAAAATCTTCTTTTTGCGTGAAAAAGCAACAAACATACTTACATACATTCTCACAAACTTTCGCGTTTATAATATTAGTAGGATTTCTGGACACGAATTTCCATCCTAGTTTTCCCCTTAGAAGGGATTTCCAGTGGGGAAAACTGAAATAAGGCAAAAAAAAACGCGACTTGAGGTATTTAAACTTGAGCGGACAAAAAACACACAAAACAAAACACGGTTAAATCTATCGATGGATACAAATGAATTTAATTCCGACCCACCTTTTACAAAGTTATTTAAAATACAAATTTTAATATTGTTACAACTTCCATATCAAATTAGTAAAATCACTTTTTAATAAAATTGGTTCCTGTACAGCGTGTTACCATTACTTTTAATTATTTTATGGAGCAACATAAAAATTAACCATGACATTAAGTGTAAACAAGGACAAATGAGATTTGAAACAACAAAATGTTCACGTGATCAAAGGCCCTTTGCCCAGCAGCGGGACCGTACGAACGCGAAAGCTTTAAAAACATTGTCGATAGAATATGGGTCGATTTTTGATAAATATTCCTTGAAAACTCATTTACAACGGGATATTTATGTACCATGATTTGATTTTAGAATTTTCTAATATTTCGGCACATAACCATGATTATTTGAAAAGTTTCTCCGTGAAAAAATATCTAACTGAGGGTAAAAACAACAAATTTCATTGCTAAGAGGAGTCTAAAAAGTCAAAGTCATCGTCATATTTCCATAGATATAAAAAAAGATACACTAATAAAAAGCCAATCAAAAACTTAATATTAAAAAAGACATGGTGAGCAAATAATAAATTAGGACACGCGGAAAGCGACCTCTGTTTTTAGATTAAGGCAACAATTCGTCACTGCAAAAAGTTTTCTAATTGGTCAGAAGTCACAACGCAAAAATCATTAAAATTTGTTTCAAATATAACTCAAATCTTAGTTTTTGTAAGGTCACATGACGTACTTGTTTTTATTCGTCACCCCTATTTTACACTATCCGGCCAGGTGGGATGACGACCTGCGAAGGACTGCAGGCAGATGCTGGATGCGGCAACCTGAAGACAGGGCGCTATGGCGCTCAGTAGGGGAGGCCTAGTCCAGCAGTGGACTACTATAGGCTAATGTATATATATGTACACTATGTAGAGATTCTCTTCAAGGAATGACGCGCAAAGACCTGTGGAGTGGATGATTCCTCAATAAACTTCGCATTAGTAAAGCCATTACCGTCGCCGCTCAGCGGGATGCTAATAAAGAGTAAACGGCGATGTCGCAGTTAAATACTAGCCTAGTTGTTGTGGCCTGCTTTTGCGATAGATTAACTACGGAATTTCTGTCAATACACACTTTTATATTTAGCTCACCGTGATTCGAGCGATAAGACCGCCAAATTGTCACATATTTTGAATTTTTTGTGATCTTTTTTGTTATATTTTTAAGTGTGCAAATAAAGTATTGTCTATCTATCTATGTATATCTTTCCGTAGATTAGAAGGTGAAGCTATGCAAACAGACCAACCATTGCAGCAACAGGCAGGTTGCACCTAGCTATTTAGAGTAAATAATACAATAAATAACATTAATTTATCAATTATCATAGATTAAACTTGAATTTTGTATTTATGACATGTTTTTAAACCATTCAAGTATGTGTTATAAATAATATACCTACAATTAATCCTGGTTATAATTATAACAAGGAATTATAAATAGTTTATAAAATTGTCAGTTTCTTCAAGTAAAGTTGCTTTGTCTGTATAGCGCCTTGTAACTCTTAATAAATACCGTTGAACTTTTAGAAGTGTTATGTTTTTGACCAGTCAGGACTAGATCAATCTCGAACCCTCCAACTGAAAGTCAAGTCAGGTTAGACAAATGCTCAACAATTTCATTGAAAATCAAACAAACTAGGTAAATTATCATGAGCCACCCACGCAAAACCACCTACCTACGCCTAAGACTTGAGAAGCCTATATATATCTACCTGACCGGGCACTTGAACTTAACGAATCCCATTCAAGAATCTTAAAATAGCCCTTGAAAAATAACAATTTACTTAATTAACGCTATGATACTGGTAACCGAACCAACCCTATTTCACAGTCACTTGATAAAATATAGCGCCTTAAAACCTGTAATTTCAGGGCGCCAAAAGTGTAATTCTAGATCTGCCGGCAGATGGCGTTGGTGTAAGTGGTGGGCGGCTGGCGCCGGCGACGCAAATTATACGCTTGCGTGACGCGGGGTGGACGGACGAGGGCTGTTCCAGACTCCAATAGGCGACGCCACGACGACGACGACGCGGCGACGCTCCAGTTCTACTGATGTGTGGTGTAAAGTGTAGGTGGCATGTTTGCGTATTCATCAAAACAAATTCATGGCGCCGGATGATAAACGGAAAATGCCTAAAATGACAGGTCAAAACAAACTGGTTAAACTGCGTATTTATACAAAAGTCACTTATAACGGGATATTTACCATGATTTGCGCCATTAAGCTGAGGCTGGACCTAATTAGCGCACACTAAGGAAAGGCCAAGTTCTGTAAATTTATTTTCTCTTGTTTATCTTTTAGTTTTATTGTGACTATTTAGCTTAATGGGTTTTTTGTATGTATGTTTGTCTTTTTGTGTGTTCTAATAAAAGCTTTCTATTCTATTTGATTTTTCAGTTTTCCAATATTTCGGGACAGTTTCATGCGCCAGGATCACGGAATGAAGAATATTTTTTTTTTCTTGAGAATGAGGTCATTTCTGCTATCCTGGCTCTGCGACAATCCGATTAAATTCGCTTTAAGCTTGTTTGTTAACTCCAAAAAGACTTACGTAATTTTGAAATGCCAAGTCACTTATACTCTAACTTTAACTTATTACTTTTGTGTGATTTTTTGTACCCAAACCAAGAGACTATAGAAATGTTACCCACGAGCGGAGCGAGGACAGAAGTTAACAGTACGTGTAATAAATAAACTCAAAAAAAGCATTGTGTTAATGCTTTTTTGCTATAGTTTTTTCATCTTACTAAAGATTCTACGACAATACCTCATACCATAGTCATAGTAAAGCGATTGATTAGAAGAATTGGGGCGCTGAACCGATATTATATTCCCGATTTCCGCTGCTACTAAACTGACCCTTAAGTTAAAGGAATATGTACTTCAAATTAGGGCAGTACCATCCATAGATCATCAACCTATGGCAACACAGTATAGTACGAGCAGTAGGTGAACTGCGTAAATAATTGTCGGCAAGCGCTAGGCTATAATCAGGGGTGCGACGCGGCGGCGCCGGCGGTGTTGCCGCCGTGGAGACCCGGGGTTGCTAGTGTCGGGGTAAATTGCTTTTGTATTGCTTTTACTCAACATATACTATGCTGAGAAAAAGTAGCTCGAGGCTTTAGTTATAAGTACTAATTTAACCGGTATAATCACGTTTCTTTACCTATTTTTCTCGATGTTTCAACAGGTTCACACACTGTCGTGGTCACGGGATGACTCAATAAAAAATATTGAGGCTTTAGTTAACACTGGATATCCTTTTCATTCAAAAGGGTATCCAGTGTTAAAAATGTGGGCTGGAAAGGCACAAACTACAAACTGCAACAATTGATTTTTCGAAACATAATTGTCAACAAAATATCACTGACGACAAAGGGGTGCCATATTGTAAAAATGACCAGCAGTAAAATGCTGCATACTCTTATCATCATCATCATCATCATCAGCCTATATCAGTCCACTGCTGGACATAAGCCTCCCCCAATGAGCGCCATAGCGCCCTGTCTTCAGCTTGCCGCATCCAGCATCTACCTGCAGTCTTTCGCAAGTCGTCATCCCACCTGGTCGTAGGGCGTCCTACACTACGTTTACCGAGTCGCGATCTCCACTCAAGAACACGTTTGCCCCAGCGGCCGTCGGTTCTTCGCGAAATATGGCCGGCCCACTGCCACTTCAGCTTGCAAATTCTTTGAGCTATGTCGATAACTTTGGCTCTCTGTCGGATGTATTCGTTACGAATCTTATCCTTCAGAGAAACTCCGACATACATAATAAGCATACCTCTGATGATGGTGAAATTTGCCATACTTATGTAAGTTCGTTGACAATGCAATGATATGGTACCATCGAGCTGGTCTCATTATGGAGACAGATGGAACAATAAACTCCTAAACGAAATGACTTGACCCCGAGTTTGGGTACGTTGGATTTCTGTTCCTATGTTAGTCGACATAATAAAAAAATTTTTTTTTTTAAAGTTTTTCTAAAAAAATATATTTGAAGATTTGTTATTGAGTTATTCAAATCGATATTGATAAGATTTCTAATGCTCACGCTCTAGCTAAATAACCACTCCACTTTAAGTATTTACGAGAATAATACTTTTTATAACGTTGCGAAAAGTCATGAAGCTTCACTACTCATCACAAAACGTAGATATTATGATGCCGTCATTCCAGTCAAGTGGTTTGCTATCGTCATGATGTTATCACTTCAACGCTGAGCCCGCTGTCTCGCGTGGGTGGTTTCGTTTCATGGTGATATGGAAACATCGACTTTCAGAGGCAATTGTCAGCGTAGGTGGGAACGAGCGATATTCAAATGCAAACAGCCTGTGGTTATCCGAATATTTGTTTTGTAACTTGGGTTTTTTGGTTATCAACGGCCGCTAGGGCAAACGTGTTCTTGAGTGGAGACCACGAATCGGTAAACGTAGTGTAGGACGCCCTCCGACCAGGTGGGATGACGACCTGCGAAGGACTGCAGGTAGATGCTGGATGCGTCAAGCTGAAGACAGGGCGCTATGGCTCTCATTGGGGGAGGCCTATGTACTGCTATAGGCTGGTAATGATGATGATGCAAGGTTTCATATTCGCTTAACTTCTTGTTTACCTTAAAAAGATTTAAGTGAACAAAAAATCAAAGTGATCAGTTTATTTCCTAGTTTAACTTATGTTATTTGAAATTGTGACGTATCCAAGAGTCCTGTATGGTCTAAAGGAATTAAAGCGCTTTGATGTTTTGAATAAACAGGAGCGGATTTTTGGCAGAGCGTTTTTATTGAAAACCTGCCGCGAATGTGAAAGGTGACATTATTATTAAATTCAAATTCAAAATGTTTTATTTCTTTAGGCTAAAAAATAAGGACTTAAACAAGTCAAATTAATGCTCTCTGGCGAAGTGGATAGTATTCCTACTATGACTCGCAGAAATAAACCCTTGCCTTAAAATAATATGGACTGATCAAAGTTAAAGTGACCGAAATAAAAAAAATGTGTTAATTTCGATATGTCTTTATCAAAATGACTGAATTAAAAAAAAAGTGTTAATTTCTATAACTCTTGTAAGTAAATTTGACTTTTACCAACATCTATCGTAATAAATAAAGAATTATTGACATTTGACTCAACTCGGGGGATCAAGTCATATCACCAGAAACTTAATCCAAACTCAATTCGCACATTCCTCGGTTTTCTTCAATTGAATAAAAATCCTATTTTTACTCAAAGACACCTTGGATAACCAGCGTTCGCAAAATCTGAACAAACATTTACCCAACTGTGCGCTAAGAGACGGTGCAAACGGTCCACTAAAAGTCGTTTATTCTCGTTGATTACATAGGATAATCAAAGGTCCACCATCCACTTATGCTACCTAAACTTCGTACTGTGTAGTGTGTACAATACAAACTACACAAAAACAAAATTAAACAAAGAACCTGGAGGTGTAAAGGCTAAGTAACACAAATGGTGGGCGTGAAATTGAAATGATGACTATTCCATGTAAACCTGCACTATATAAACCTAGAAAAAGACGTTAAGTATCTATAAAATTATATTTCGTAATACTTCGTTTGGTTCAATTATATTTTGTATAGTGCCTATTGAATCTTTTTCTAACTGATTGCATGCTGATTTAAATTATTTGAGCGTGTTAGAAAAGAAACTTGCATCAATACTAAGTCATTAAATTTTGGACTGTCTGTTAGACCACCAGATGATAAAGAAATAATACAGCCAAGTTAAAAACCTCCTCATTTAAAAACCTAAAATTCCTTTGAGGTGGAGGTATGTATGTTAAAAGATCGACCGACATTTTTCACACATTTTAACAAATGGCTGACATCGATTAGTCGGTCGTAAGTCTCCCGTTTGCAACGACTGCCAGAGCAATGTAGTTATGCCAGTAATTGTTGTAGCGTGAATCGCGGCCATGCTTGTGCGAGCTGCAAATTGAATTATACTTGCATTCTACCTACAGTTCTACATCTACAGGAGGAAGATTGTAGGCAGCTATCTTGCTTTTATGACCGTTTATCTGTGGCGCGGTGGGCGAAGGTCCGCCTGCGACGCATGAGGTTTCGGGTTCGGTTCCTGCCTCGGGACGATTGCGTGTACGATCTGCAGATATTTGTTCTAGGTGTTCTGGTCTAATCTATGTATACTAATAAATATCTATCTATGTAGTGTATTGTATTAAGTATATCAGTCATCTGGTACCCATAACACAAGCTCTGCTTAGCTTGGGGCTAGATGATGCTGTGTGGATTGTCTAGCATTATTTATTTATTGTGTTAGAAAATATGTTGCTGTCTGGGTGTTTATTGCTTTTAACACGATGTTAATTTTTTTATCCTGAATTGGCTTTCGTTTGACAACAATCTCACCAAACATAAGTGACGATGTGGCCGACGACACCTCCAAGTTGCAAGTTGGCCGGTAAAACAAAAGTAGGCACCGAGTTCTAAACCTCAGTGCGAGAACCGTTTCGTAAAGGGTGTCGCAGAATGTTGTGAAAAACATTCTGCGACACCCTTTACGAAACGGTTCTCGCACTGAGGTTTAGACAATCCACACAGCATCATCTAGCCCCAAGCTAAGCAGGGCTTGTTTCGTAAAGGGTGTCGCAGAATATTGTGAAAATCATTCTGAGACACCCTTAATCTATTTGAAGAACAAACACATTCATATTCTTTTTATTCGGCTCAATAAAAACATTTGAAATATTAAAAACTCAATCGTGTTTATCAAGAAACCTCGAGTTTGTTGTACCTTGGGACCCTTTGAGGAATCTTGTAATAGTAAATCCATGCATATTGATGTAAACACGACAATCAAACCAATTACTAAAATACATTTACATATTCATATCCAATTAATATACTATCACAATGTACTGACTAATTTGCTTACTAATAAGCTACGTGGGGAAATCAAATAGTGAGGTTACCTCTATCGTCTCGGGACCAGGGTTGGAAAAAAACAGTTTTTTTTATATTTAATAAAACAAACAGTTCAAAATGTTTAAAACAAGTGTTTTTTTTTGGGAGTTACCTATAAATAAAATAAAATAAAAAAGTCTTTTATTCCTTAACCTTAAATAACATTGATCAATCATGCTTATGAAAAAATTGTTAAACCTAATGTAAGTATGTCAAATATTATAGAAAATGTCAGTATGTAGATTTCATGATTAATGTATGTTAGTTTATTTAGTAATGTATTTGTATTATTTATTTCGATTGAATTTAATGCATATATTTAATAAGTAGTTAGGACCCCTCTCGGGTAAAGGCCTCCTCCAGTTCTGTCCAGTGTTTGCGGTCTTCTGCGACGCTTGTCCAATTTTGTGTTTTTACATATTTTTTTATTTCGTCTGACCATCTTGCTAGGGGTCTACCAATTCTTCTTTAGTTGGTCTACCAATTCTTCGTTAGTATTTATACACTGCATAGGGAGTTACCTATGCAGTGTATAAATACCACAGCCTGTCTGTGGTATTTATACACATTCATTTGCAATTAAAGGTAGTTTTAAACCCTGTTTTTTTCTGAATATAAAACATAGTTTTATTTCAAACTGTTTTAAACACGTTTTTTAAAACAACTTGTTTTAATCATGCCAACCCTGCTCGGGACAAACATGGTAGGTCAAGTATTGTCAGGTATAGTGTAGTTATTGAGATAACCGGCCAAGTACGAATCGGACTCGTGCACGAAGGGTTCCGTATCATTATCTTATATATAAACGAGACCACGACTCGGTAAACGTAGTGTAGGACGCCCTCCGACCAGGTGGGATGACGACCTGCGAAAGACTGCAGGTAGATGCTGGATGCGGCAAGCTGAGGACAGGGCGCTATGGCGCTCATTGGGGGAGGCATATGTCCAGCAGTGGACTAATATAGGCTGATGATGATGATGAATGAATATGAAGACGCCATCGTTATGTTAATCTCGGAACCTGTAGGCTCTCTGAACAATTTACTGTTTCTACTAAATCCTCCTTAATTCACCCTAATTTAATTCGGGGTCTTTGTTAACGCATTTTTCTTAATATTCATTAAGGTTAGAATTTTTAAATCTTGCTTGGAAATCTAGCTTTGGCTTGTATTTTAAATATTTATTTAACGAGGGAAAACGAAATACATCTTCTTAAATTAACTAGGTCGCTGGATTGACTTGTTAGCAGTTAGCCTAAAAGGCGGTTCGTCCAATTAGGTACAATTTTATATACGCGATATTTTATACGACGACGGCCGCTGGGGCAAACGTATTCTTGAGTGGAGACCACGACTCGGTAAACGTAGTGTAGGACGCTATCCGACCAGGTGGTATGACGACCTGCGTAAGACTGCAGGTAGATGCTAGATGCGGCAAGCTGAAGACAGGGCGCTATGGCGCTCATTGGGGGAGGCCTATGCTACCGTAATACGAGGCCTAAAACAAGTACAAATTGAATACTATAAATTATTATCAAATCCTACTAATATTATAAACGCGAAAGTTTGTAAGTATGGATGGATGGATGGATGGATTTTTGTTACTCTTTCACGTAAAAACTACTGAATGGATTTTAATGAAACTTTATAATAATATAGCTATCGGAATAACACATAAAGCTGGCTACAAAATGTATAAAGATATATTGTATATTATCCAAAATATATATCATCACGCGGGTGAAACCGCGGGGCGCAGCTAGTAACAAATAAGGTGTTATTTTCTCTTCACTTAATTTTTTTGTCCACTAATGGAGTAATCGCCACTAATGAAGAACGGTCAGTAATAAAAACAACCAATAAAGAAATAATAAATAATGTGGGACAGTCCACACAGCAGCATCATCTAGCCCCAAGCTAAGCAGCGCTTGTACTGGGGTAGACAGACATACAATACAATACATTACATAGATTTTTACTATGCATAGATAACGGCCAAAACACCGGGAAAAAATATGCAGATCGTGCAAACAATGGTCCCGAGGCGGGAATCGAACCCGCAACCACCTGCGTCGTCCACCGCACCACAGAGCTCGTCGAATCGGTCGACTAATAACCCATATCACAACATCTATCAGTGAAATGCCTCTAATTATCAGGCTTCGGGTCTATTTCCCTATTACATAAAGGTACCTATAGACTATCCACTCCACAGAGGACATTTGTGTAAGTGTAACCTACATTTAGCGCCATTAGGCCAACTGGGTCGGGACAATAAACGTGGATGCTAAATATTATCTTGCTGTTGTTGGTTGTTATGCTAAACCTGAACTTAGCTTTGGTGGCAGGATATTTAGACTAACTTTACTAAAATAAACAATTTTAATTAGAAAGTTCTTGAAGTCCGACGGCCGCTGGGGCAAACGTGTTCTTGAGTAGAGACCTCAACTCGGTAAATGTAGTGTAGGATATTTACTATGATTTGATTTTTGACTTTTGGAATAACCATGATAGTTTCAAAACATCGTTTCAAAAGTTTTATTGTAGTGTAGGACGCCCTCCGACCGGGATGACGACCTGCCAAAGACTACAGGTAGATGCTGGATGCGGCAAGCTGAAGACAGGGCGCTATGGCGCTCATTGGGGGAGGCCTGTCCAGCAGTGGACTGCTATAGGCTGGTGATGATGAAGAAAGTTCTGGATATTACTTAAATTGTTTTGTAACTGATTACATTTCATAGATAGATATTTTTAATATAACATAGGTATGTACTACATAGAAAAAACTGTGAACAAATTTCTACAGATGGACAAATATTTGTCCAGAGGCGGGAATCGAACATGCTTCCTCCTGTGTCGCAAGGACCTTCACCCATTGAGGTCGTCAAAATACCGACTAACATAAAATAAACTTTATTCCGACTGGGATTGATATGAATCAGTTGAGCTACCTGTAGATTGTTTGCAACAGTTTGCAGTTCGGTCATTTGTTTCAGTTAGTTCTAATTTGTTTTTATTATTTAAGTGTAACTTTCTTTTAAATATATAAAAAGAGTATACAAAAAATAGGTATTAAAGCTCCCTTGTTCACTGTATTAAGAAACATCCTGCGATATAGCGAATAAGTGGCCGCTAGGAATAATTTGCGCCACACTAATACCCACACAGAACATTTAATTCACAAATCTCCATTTGTCCCTACACCTCCGAGCGTAATATAATAACGCTTCGCGTAAAAAACAAACGTAATATGTTCCTACACGTGTTTGGGTGATAATTTCAACTTAAAAAGAGTATTAACACGTTCAATGTTCTCGTGAATATTTGTAAGTATTTTTTTTTTGTTTTCTCATTTTCTCTGTCTTTCAGTCAATGTTTCCCTTTCTGCGAGATGTCAGTTGTCATCTTCAACTTCTTGCTAGATTCTGCGTCTGGATTGTAAGTGTCATCCCAATAGCTGCTTGGACGAACGAATTTTTCTTCTTTTCTTTTTTTTTGTATTCTGATAATGTGTTTAGTGTTAAGTTAGAGTTAATCTTAGGTTGTAAGATGCCAATTGAATGTGTATATATATTTCGAATCTATGGATGTTTGTTACTCTTTTACGCAGGTAATACTGAACGGATCGGGCTTAAGTTTCGCATATAGTAAGTTCAAGGCCCGGATAAAACATACATATGTAGGTTACTTTTTAACCAATAAATCAGTTCCAATGGGATAGAAATAACCTTAAAACGTTTCCATAGAAACAACGCATGCGAAGCCGCGAGCAGAAACTACGACTATATTATTTGACAAACTTTTTGCCAGTTTTATCTCTGTTCCCCATTTTGATATGACGACACCTCACGTGTTAAACAGAAGCCTGAAGGCGGTACAACAAAGGAAGCTGATTAGAAGCCGTGTGAGGCAGTCAGCCTCTCTAATGCGGTTTATTACACAACGGGGGACTTTTTATGAGCATGAAAAATTCACATTCACCTTTTCATTTTCAGAAAATTTTATGGGCCGCTTATGAAGGTTAGCTTCCTTCCTATGTTTTGGAGTTATTTGTGTTATTATATATACATAATAGCTGCGCATCGCGGTTTCACCCGCGTAGTGATAGATATTTTGGATAATATAACAATAAATGACGCCCTCCGGACAAGTGGGATGAAGATCTGCAAAAGACTGCAGGCAGATGTTGGATGCGTCAAGCCGAAGACAGGGCGCTATGGCGCTCATTGGGGGAGGCCTATGTCAAGCAATGGACAATAATAATAATGGTATAGGCTGATGATGATGATATATCACTGCAGTAAATCAAATTAACCACGTTACTCCAGCCGGTGCAGTGTATTGACATTCGAGCTGTTCGCGTGGCTCACGTTTCAGTCGAGTCACTCACGGCCCGCACGGGACGAGAAGTCGTGATTAATTTCTGAGGGAATTGACAAATATCGACGAGTATCCTAGTCTATATACGTTAATTTAACCTTGGGCTATTGGTAGTTGAATGTTGCAACAAGTCGGTAACATAAGGAGTAATTCCCTGCCTTTCTTAAAATCACATAATTCTTTCTGTCCAAAGGTTGCGTGGAAGAGATTGCTTGTAAGCCTAGATAAGGCTGTCCATTGTACTTGTCGCATGTAATGTATTTTTTGTAATGATCTCTATAGGTATATGGTGTTTGTATTGTATTTCATGCAAGCTAGTTGAAGCCGAGAAGATGGCGCTGCGTCGAAAAAAGCTCATGGAGTTGGGAATTAGAAGTTTGGAAGTAGGTTTTTGAGAGCCCCTGAGGCTAAAATCTCAACTGGTACCTAATGTAGGTAGGTATTATGTTCGCTGGGTAAGGTACCTACATTAAGTACAAGTAACTCAGTCAGTACAGCTTTACGTAACAACAAACAGTTAAATCACTACAACATAGTATAAGACAAATTAGCTTCACGCTGTCTGTTCTGTTCCTATGTTATGTATGCTTAGATCTTTAAAACTACGCAACGGATTTATTGGGGTTTTTTATAGATAAAGACAAATGATTCAAGAGGAAGGTTTATAAACCATTTGACACATAGATTTCCACGCGGACGATGCCACGGGGCGCAGCTAGTTACCTACATATATACTTAAACTTATTCAAAACTACTATGCATACAATTGGGTGGAAACCGCCCAGTTTAAACCTTTAACACCACAGAACACCACAACCCTTTTTCATTTTCAGTAAAATATGAAATACCTCGATACAAAAAACGAGAGAGCGGTCCATCGCGGGATTCACCAGTTCTAATTAAATGGCGCCTCTAATTACAATGTTTTGCAGATTCGTGTCACGTCGCGTCGACGTGAAAAACGGTTGTTACAATAATAATCCAGAAAGGTCAAGCCTAAATAACGGTAAAAGGATCACACTTAATTAAAAATTCAAGCTTTTGTTTGTGTTTAATAATAATTGAAAAGGTTAACAATTTACGTAACTTTGCACGTTCTATGTATAAGGTGATGAATTTTAGAAATAAAAATATAAAGCTGGTATTAATAAATTCATTAATATCATAAAAATGACTGTTATTTAGACAGTTCAATAACTTCTCTTTAACTAAATGGTCATTCAATTATTTAAAATATATATAAATATATTTAAATATCTATCTAACTACTAATATTATAAAAGCGAAAGTAGTTCTGTCACAGTTAAACCGGCATGGATTTAAACGGTATCCCGCGGAACATAGGCAACTTCGAAAGCGCCTGCGAAGCCGTGTGCTAAAGCTGGCCGCTCATGATATCCGGTTTGACCATACATTCCCGTATATAAAACTACCATCATCATCATCATCATCATCAGCCTAAAGCAGTCCACCGCTGGGCATAGGCCTCCTCCAATGAGCGCCATAGCGCCCTGTATTCAGCTTGCCGCATCCAGCATCTACCTGCAGTCTTACGCAGTTCGTCATTCCACCTGGTCGGAGGGCGTCCTACACTACGTTTACCAAGTCGTGGTCTCCACTCAAGAACACGTTTGCCCCAGCGGCCGTCGGTTCTTCAATCAAATCATTTATTTGCTGAACACATTATTATAGGTACAAGTCAGGTCTTATAACTAGAGTATTCAACCCGCAAACAGGTGTGCAAATATTAATATTATATTACAATTTAATATTATCACAGTTATTTAAGGTAGTCAAGTAAATCAATAATTAAAATAATCAAGGAAAATAAATTTAAGGTACATTCTAAAATAAATAGTTAACTTTAAGATTTACAATCATTGTCAAAGCATAATATTTTTTTCTACTTAAGATTAATATGTATATTCATTTATACTATAGAAACATTTGTCAAGCAGCCACATATTTAATTTTAGTTAAAATAAATTGCCATTGAGGTCTTTAATAGGTTCTGGTAACTTACTAAATATAGTAATGCATATATTAAATACATTTTTTTCATAAATCCGCTTGTGGCATTGCGGTTTGTAAAACAAATTATCAAATTTTGCTCTTTTCTGTCGAGTGATAATATCCTTACGTTTGGTAAAGTGTTGTGGGTAGGATTTTACAAACATGCATATGTCTCTAATGTACATGCAAGGTAGAGGCATGATATTACAGATCTTCATATCGATAAGATCTACAGATTTCGTTGCTCCGTGAATTTCGTAAAGCGAATTGCCTTCCTTGGCATCTTGCTTAGAACTTCTGGCGAGTCGAGAGCCGTGAAGTCGCAACGAATGATTTATATTGTCTCCTGTCATATTATATACTGCGAGAAGCAGTTTTACTATCGTGGAAGGAAGATGGATACAGTGCTTATTTTTGACGTCAAGTCAAAGTCAGAATCATTTATTCTTTAGGCTTACAAAAAAAGCACTTAGACGGACTAGTATGCAGTTTTTTAAGATGTAGGTAAAGCAAAAGACATATTTATATGCCAAAGACAGACATCAGAATAATTATTATCTGTGTTATTCTGACTATATAGACTCACATTAATTGATCAACCACTACTAGTTTATACTACTTGTAGTTTATTTAGTCAATTATTTATTTTTATCATTAACTAGTTTCTGCCCGAGACTTCGAACGCGTTGTTTATATTTATCCTACTAATATTATAAACGCGAAAGTTTGTATGTAGGTATGGATGTTTGTTACTCTTTCACGTAAAAATTAATGAACGGATTGGGCTGAAATATTGCATACAGGTAGTTCCAGGTCCGGAGTAAAACATAGGATACTTTTTATTCCATAAATCAGTTCCCCTGGGATAGAAATAACCTTTAAACATTTCCGTAGAAACAACGCGTGCGAAGCCGCGGGCAGAAACTAGTTGATTCATAAAACAAAATCATAAGAATTAAAATTTACATACTTAAACCATATCCCATGGGAATTATTTTATAGGATAAAAAAATAAGCCCGTGGATTGATTCCAGGGGTATAGCTATAGCTATTAAAAATTTCAGCCCGAACCGATTTGGTGTGAACAAGTAACAAACATCCATCTAAAAACATTATGTAATACTAGCTGCGCTCCGCGACTTCGTCCGTGTGAAAATCTATGTGTCAAATGGTTAATAAACCTTCCTCATGAATCACTCTATCTATTAAAACCGCATAAAAATCCGTAGCTTAGTTTTAAAGCTACATAGGGATAGCTTTAAAACATATTATTATATCTAACCATATTATGGTCAGTGGACTAACATATGATGATATTATAGTCATATAGACAGCGGCAGCGACAGCGCGACAACCAAGCGACTTTGTTTTATACTATGTAGTGATTAGTTTGATTAAATTTTTGACAATTCTAAGTAGGTATAAAACTACGATCCCCGAGACGAAACATACAGCCTTAATTCCTTCCTAAAACAATGATGAAAGTATATCAACACCCTAGAGACAGTTGAACGATAACAGAATGGTGTCAGGGCGGAATTAGTGCTGGCGCCAGCGCGCGTGGGCGGCTATCTACGGCGGGCGGCGCGATGTGATGCTGCTATTGATTATGTATGGTGACTTAACAATTCATAGGTTTTTCCTACATGATAGATACAAAGATGATAATCGTCGTCTGATGATATCGTATAGGTACGTCCTACACTACGTTAACCGAGTCTCGGTCTGCACTCAAGAACATGTTTACCCCAGCGGTTGTCGGTTCTTCGTGATATATACCTGTCAATGTGGGTTTATTTATTTATTTATAAACATACTAGTTGCGCCTAGCGATTTCACCCGCGTGGTAATAGATATTTTGGATAAAATACAATATATCTTTAAGAATTGTCTATGCCTATGTGTTATTCTGATATGTAAGCTATATTATTGTGAAGTTTCGTCAAAATCCATTCAGTAGTTTTTGCGTGAAATAGCAACAAACATACTTACATACACCCTCACAAACTTTCGCGTTTATAATATTAGTACGATAAGATACATGTGTTTGTAAATGAATAAAGTACTTAACATGAACTTCTCTTTTATGAAAATGAACTCTAAATACTCGTACATTGTCCAACAGTTCACAGTTACGGTCTGCTGATGAGGAGGAAAATTGTGTTGTTTCTGAATGACATCAAATTTTCTAATCGAGAGCACCGCAGTGAGACGGTCACCTTTAAAACTACACGTGTTTATGATTGACCTGTCCGATGACGACCAATTTACTATAGTACCATCAAAAAATCTGTGAACTGAAGACCACGTTGTTCATCGGTTTTAGACCCTTTGAACTGCGAAATAGAAGCGAGCTCCCGCGTACCCGCCTCGCTTTGAAATCGTTTGCAAATCGCCAGTGTGATAAGGATTAGTCGCAGTAACTTGACAACGAAACAATTCATAATCAACATTCTAGGAAATTATACATTTTGGACTTTCAACATTCTGTTTCTAAAGGTGAAAAAACACCTTTTGAATACTGGTATCTTCACTGCTATCAGTAATAATATATAATACATCTGACATAATGATTATGCCATAATCTTACGTCTGGCATCTCACGTGACATGCCTATCGAGGCATTCGTGGCACCGTCGTCGCATCGCGTCGTCGTCGTCGACTGCTCAGCAACAACCCTGCCAACACAGCATGCCAACTGGGATTGAATTCTGGTAACCACGGGCCCTGGTCATGCATTACAACAATGATAATAGATCACGCATTACGATAATGACATAGAATATTTGAAATGTCTGACACTGACCAAGATAATGTGAATTTTATGAGTTACTAGCGCCGCTTCGCGTAAGGTTTCATAGTAAAGGATTTAGTAACTGGATGACTGCTTTAGTAAAAGGTCTATAAAATTATTGAAAACATACATTTAGACACCTATTAACTGTTCCGGGATCCTCTACGTTTTGTACGAAAAGTTGATAATCAAGAAATTGATTTAAAAAAATCTGACGAGCAAACCAAATCAGTGTTACCAACGGTTATTTAATAATATGTTCATTCATCAATCAACAGAGGACTGAATTCAGTAGTAAGCTTTTTAGCCTTTGTTTTCACCATGAAACAAATAAAACCAAAAAGGCTCGCTTCAATCAATCGCGGCCAATAATTGGAGAAAACCGCGTAGGTGCTTCAATAGCACGGCTTGTAAAGCGTGGGTGGCGTGTAGGCGGGAAACGACGTCTGAATCTACCGATTTTACAGGAAGCTTTGACACGGAGAAATGGTTTTTGTATTGCCAATTTTGTTACCCCAGCAATTTCGAGGATAATTTAATTTTCGCTACAACCTACCCACTTATTAAAAATCAGTAACTGTATGTTTAAAATTATGTAATGACTTTAACATTTATGTAAAGTAGGTTTATCTACATATTGGGTTCATCATTTAGTGGTATGAAATGGTAGGAGTAAATGATCTACCACATATTGATAGGTCTTGTTTCTCATGAATATCAAATTAAAACATTTTAATAAAATTCTTTTACTCTGTTATTTATTACCTAAGTACATGACTTAAAGTTTGACTATTCGATTTATGTATTGTACCGATATTTTGCCTACATAAAGGAAAATTTGGTGATATCGTCCTTTTTTATTAATAATAATATTGTCTTTTAATTGCCTGTTAGTAATATAAAAGATAAGTTAATTTATATTGAAGAGCTCTGGATTTTATTCATATAATATAAGTAAATATAATCGTATTCCAGACGTTATAAATATACCTTATGTTCACCGGGGATAGTGTAGCTTCCCAACGGTGGTGAAAGAATTTTTCAAAACGGTTCAGTAGTTTCGGAGCCTACTTATTACAAACAAAACATCAAACCTTTCCTCTTTATTAGTATAGATAGAGTAGTAGAGAGATATTAGTATAGAAATCAAAATTCCATCAAAATTCCATCATAATTCCATTTTAGCTGTGGAAATCATCAAAAAGTCAGCAGTGTAGTAGGCGGTTTAAAATGACCAGTATTATTTCAGCTTTGAAACATCAAAATTGCAATGAGAATGAAGTGCCCTTCGGTTTTGAGTCAACAATATCGAAACCACTCATCTTATTGTAATAGCGCTAAAAACATACCATTCAGCACTGTTTGTTGCAAACACACGAACATACCTGGAAAATACAAAACTGTGTTACAAGAATAATCAGATGTTAGTATAATATAATCAAATATACGGAGCTGAGACGCGGACCCACGATAGGGCTGGTCCACCAGTTCATAGTCGCTCAGCGAGCTATGGAAAGAGCTATGCTCGGAGTTTCTCTGAAGGATAGGATTCGCAACGAATACATCCCACAGAGAACCAAAGTTATCGTAGTAGTATTAAAGTTATTGTCGTTTTTAGTATTTGCTTTTTTATTTTGTATTTCTAAAGTATTTTCTTAGTGTGAACTGCTGTCCTGTTTACTACAGTCTCGAATTTATTAGTAATTCTTTTTGTAATCCGGCCTCCCGCGCTACAGGTTCTGATAAGGCCGCCCTTTATACCTTTAATCTAAGTTTTTTTAACTCTGTATTGTTTTCTGTTTTAATATAATAAAGTGTTTTCTATCTATCTATCTACAAAAGCTAACATATTGCACAAAAGAGAAACTAATAACTTTAAAGATACTTTTAACTCATGTAGGTAACGTTTTTCTATTAAACATATATCTATGTAATAATTGTAGACAAGATATTCGATACCTCATGCGGTTAATTTGGTTAACGAACGACACCTCTGTTGCGACACCTATACCTCAATCATGTCGGTGGCCTGGATATCGGTGTCGTGAATTAGCGACGGACAATAATTAAGTCGTCATTGTATACATCATCATCAACCTATGTCCACAGCTGGACATAGGCCTCCCCCAATGAGCGCCATGGCGCCCTGTCTTCAGCTTGCCTCATCCAACAACTGCCTGCAGTCTTTCGCAAGTCGTCATCCCACCTGGCCGGAGGGCGTCCTACACTACGTTTGCCGAGTCGCGGTCTCCACTCAAGAACACGTTTGCACCAGCGGTTAATTGTCGGTTCTTCCCGTGATCTGGCCGGCCCACTGCCATTTCAGCTTGCTAACTCTCAGAGCTATGCCGATAATTTTGTTCTCTTTTGTAGCTTAGATAGTGTGGAACCCTCAAGGTGACTACGACAACTTCCTTGAGTGACAACTTCCGAAAACGACAATTTCCAAGAATATGTATTCTAAACTCGTCAATTTCCTAAGATGAAAAATTCCTAAAATAACAAATACCGAAGCGCGAGTTCCCCGATGCTTAACTGTGATTGCAGACTTAGCATTCAAGACTAGACCTAAAACCTATGATCTACCGTTGACAGCAATAAATAAGATACATTTTAGCACTTTGTTACTATAAAGTTGACCTATTTGAAATCCACTTTCATTCTGCAAATAAGTGATCTTTAATCAGACAAGAGATAGAGGGGAGACCAAGAGGACGGTCACCAACCCGCTGGTCTGATCAAATTGGGGCAATAACTGGACTCACTTTCCCTGCAGCCCTGAGATAGGCCGAAGACAGAGTGGTGTAGAAGCGGTTCATCAGCGTCACCGTGAAAGCTTTCCAAGACGGGCACGACCTTCAGCAATGAAGTCTGACAAGGAAATAGACCAAACTGATACATTACTGTGGTCTCGATATGACAGGTGGTTGACAAGTGAGACTGCGGTTATCTAGTTGCGGTATCACTTAATCTGGTCACTGACCTATCACAAGATGATGTATATAGGTATTTTTATGTACGAAGATACGGCGGTCGCTAACAGCGAACTAACTTGATTTAAATGATTTAATTGTACCTTTAGTCTTATCATCTCTTTTGTTTTAGATATTATTATCTTCGTTGATTTTGATATTCCAATGAATTATTTCGCTTAAATACATGTATTTACCTAATTAAACAAATAAGCTGAGCCATAAGTTTGTTTGTTAAGTCTGTTCCCCTTATGTGTTTAGTGGAGACTTTACTGATCTAAGAAATTTATTATTGTATCTGTTTTTAAATCTTTATACCTACTGTTGGTCTTCCATATAAAGAAAAAATATATATATTGTCCTTAATTACATAATTATTATGTAATTAAGGTATGTATGTAGGTGTTAGAGCATCTGCTTCTTGAGTTGTTATTCCTCATATTTTTTTTATTTTATTTCATTCATAATGTCTGTTTCTATTTCTACTAAAAGTTTTGCACATTTTACTGTAAAGTATCTAACATTGCAACCATGAAATGAAAAGTTTACGTCACAAAGAGGTTCGTGGCATAAATAGAAAAAATTCGTATTTACGAATAAGAAACGCAGACTGGGCACACTGAATGAAATTCCTGCTAAAAGGACTGAATATTCACAATGAAATGCCCTTTGCCAACTTCACATAGTCCGGGAGCCGACTGCAAAAAACCCTACCTGATAAAAATTTGAAAATACCCATTCTGTAGCGGTAGCAGACTTTTAGTAACTGCAACTGATCTTGGTCGGCCGCGGCTTATCTTGGCAATTTTGTGCAGATGGCAAAAAAGAAAATCAGGTAGGGTTTTCGCAGTCGGGCAGTCGGCTCCCGGACTAATAGGAATATCGACTATACAGGATGCACACTTTGAACGAATGGTCGCATTGTTCCCTAATCCCACGCAGGGTGCGCAAATATTTTGAACTTTCGTTTTCGAGCATTGTGTTGTGAATTCTATACAAATATTCTATCCCCCGTCCTATTTTCTAAACCTAATATCTTGAATGTGACTCTGTTCTATGAGTAAATTTGTATGGAAGAATGTCTTTGCAGCGTGCGACCTCATAACTCGATCATAATCTATGAATTATCGATCTACATTTACTTGACTGTGAACTTTATTACAAATACCTTGGAGCGAGTTTCCCAGATTTCCCTGAGGCGCGAGATTCGTACAGCAATATATAGCAATAGTAATACACGATACGAGTTAGTAAACTAAGTCGACCGAGGAAATTGGCGTGTAATATTGACGACCAGTTTCCTGTATCCTATTGGGAATCTGTCAAATGGTTTCTAAAGGCAGTGCTCAGGTTATACCAAACTTATGGAAGTTTGAGTACATAATACAAAGACAGCTATGTATTTTGTCAATGCGCTTGTATTGATGCAACAGCTATGATGAGTTCCTCGAATATAAATGTGACTAAATGTACCTTATTACATATCTAGCTAATTAGATACACTCATATATCAATTCCATTCATTGTGAATTTTTTTTTATTTCTATTTTAATATGTATACTTAATTTAATTGAATATTGTTTGTTGACTTTACCTTGTAAGTTTAAAATTGCTACGTATCTGTAGCCGAAATTAATGTGACGTGTATTTCATGAAAGTTACGAAATAAATAATTATTGATTATTATTATTGCTCTTAGCCCGCGAGGCGTAGTTTCTGTTCTTCTTGTAATTAAAAGTTCTAATTTGTTTTTATTTTGTTTTCTTTATAAATAATAAATAAACTCCTATGCTAGAAAATCCACACAGTATCATTTAACCTAAACCTAACCAGAGCTTGTGTCATGGGTAATTGATTACTGATAAACTAAATACAATACATTACATAGATAATACATATTTTTATTATAAATAGAAAATACCCGGAACAGATATTTGAAGAGCGTAGAAACATTTGTCCCAAGGCGGGAATCAAACCCGCAACCTGCTTCGCAGCCGGACTTTCGCCCGCCGTGTCACATCGGCCGTCTATAATGAATTTTAAAGACAAGGCGTTCATAATAGAAATACATTGCATTTCCTTGTGCTCCACTCGTTGACCGATAGTCAACAGTCAACACACATTTGCATCATCCTGTGACATTAATGATTACGGCAGATGTTTGAATGTACATTAGATGACGCTGACATGATGTCATCATTATCATTAGAGGAGACAAATGACCGACATCACTGTGTTTTTATCCAACTTCGTAAAAAGGAGGAGGTTCTATGTTCGGCTGTATAAAAATATACACGCAACCTTAGAAAAAAAGGTCTTTGTACAAAAAAAATATATAAATAGAACAGCTAATTCCAAAATTCTTTATTGTAGGAACACAAAAAAAGTTAAAATAACATAACTAAAAAAGATATGTACAGGCGTTAACCCTAAGAAAGAGTTTTCTTACAGCAAACCTTAGGTTAGGGCTAACTTACGACTAATATAATATAAGTAAACCCTCCGCCTAGCAACAACTTCCTATGACCACATTCGGACACATTACCAACGCATTCCACTTAGCGGCGCGTGCTAGTCGATATTCATGACTTCTTGGTCCACTTACCGTTCGATATCTAATGCCATATGTGGGCATTACAGCCATTTTCCTAAAAGCAACATGCTCTTGTATGAATCGTTTTGTTTTATTGTCCACTAGCACAATCCTAAAACTTCGTCCGTTCCCGTTCAATCACAAAATCACGGGACTCGTTCCCGTGAATCTTATGCATTTTTATTTTTTCTGTCGATTTTTACATTATTTATATTTATACTAGCTGCGCCCTGCGGCCGGCGTGGAAATCTATGTGTTAAATGGTTTGTAAACCTTCCCCCTTCCTTCTTTTTAAAAGTTAGTAAACCCAAAAAATTGAGTTCTTACTCCAACAGCAATAGAGTGAAGTTTTCGATAGCTCAGTCTATTTTACACAATCTATCATCCGAGTCTCAACCGGCAACAAAAACTCAGGAAATTGCTTCCCTTCGAGAACTTTCGATACTTGTTGCCAACTTCAGAAAACCAATCCTTCTGTTGACTTGCTCTGTTTGCCTTCGGGCTAGTCACCGACGTACTCATTTATTCGAAGGAATGAAGAATCATGAATGAATAGCTCTTCATTTCCACCAATATATTCAATAAGTTAACACTTAGAAAAGGTCATATCTTAATTTTATAAATAATTAAATAATGCTGGACAATTCACACAGCATTATCTAGCACCCTAAGCAGAGCTTGTATTTGGGCACTAGATAACTAAATACATAACATAATACAATACATACATGTCGTTCATATATATATATGTATACATAGAAAACGACCAGAACACTCGGAACAAATATCCCTAGTAGGTATTCTATGTACCTATAACAAAAACACTAAACTCTTTTTTTGAAATTTGAAAATCTTAACTAGGAGTAGTTCGGAATAAGCTATTTTCTTTCTTCCATGAACATCTCCTACTAACGCGAAGCGAGCCGCGCTACCACCCACTAATAAAAAAACTGATAAAGATAACCTCTGAGAGGTGCTTGCAGCTCGCGCACACCTCAACAACTAGTCTCCTACTAAGACCCAAATCATTCCTCAAAACAATCGTTATTTTAAGAGATCTAAACAAAAGCCTAAAGCGAGTGGTCAGCTGCCGCCGCGTGTACCTGCGTCGTCGAGGCGCGTGCGCACAGACAAAGCCTGCGCCGGCGGCGCCGCGCCGCGCTACTTGTGCCCTACCGGTTGCTTCCGCCGCGCGCCGTATCCGTTACTGTCTGACTGTCGACAGCTTGTTACGTCACTTTCACCTCTAATGCTCCGGGAGCCAGGGACAGATTCTCATGACCATTTTTCGGGTTATAATTACCCTATGACACTCAAAAATAACATGGCTTTCTATATATAAAATAATTTTCAAAATCGCTTCAGTAGATCCAGAGATTACCCCCTACAACCTCACAAACTATACCTCTACTTATATAATATAAGTATAGATAAACTGACATAACAAAGCAAAGCAATCCCTTTCTTCCGTCACTTCCATCCACCACATAATTCAATGAGACAGCGGTAACTTCCTCGAAGCTACACGAACGTACACCCACTGCGATATTTATTTAAAGGCAGACAATCTTGTCGTTGACAATTGGATGAGTTGTGACGTCACTGATTACGTCACAATTTTGTACTTAAGGGCGCATTCACACAACATCCGTTTTACAGAATTAGTTTTTTTCCGTAAGTTCAGTTCAGTTGTAATGAAAAGACTTCTTATATGTCAAACGTTTTGTATATACACAAGTCTATAATACGCCACCATCTGTATGTACAATAGATACGTGTCCCTTCATAGGTTGCCTGGAAGAAATTCGATCCGTTCTTAGCGATAAATCGACCTATCTGTAGATTTTTGGAACAGACTGTAGTCAACTGTTGCTTGTTGTACATACTTGTAGTTTATCAATCAACATTTAATTCAATTGAGATCAAAAATTCGTCTCGCAACAAATGAATTTCAATAACCGACTTCGACTTGAAATGAAAATTCATTGGAAACTCAATTTACTTAATTTCACTTCTGTTATAGAAGACTTTATCCCGAGTTCATTTAACGACAGTTTCGAGACGTGATCGTTACGTCTCATTTTTCCTTAGATTTTGGTACAGCACCTGTATCGCGTGGACATGGAAATAAGGAAATCCCATACAAATAAATAAAATAATGCTGGACAGTTCACAAAGCATCATCTAGCTCCAAGCTAAACAGAGCTTGTGTTATGGTTACCAGATAACTGATATACATAATATAATATATGAATGATACATAGATCGATATTTTTTAATATAAATAGAAAACTACCAGAACACCCGAAACAATCCGCAGATCGTACAAACATTTGTCCCGAGGCGGGAATCGAAATATGTATTGTATACAAAAATATCCAAGTTTTTAATCAAAGTACAGGTTATAATTCTTAGTTTTAGCTGTTATTTTCTTCGTTAATAAATGATTAGGTTTCATCATGAATCAAATTGAAAAATAAAACCGTATACCCACACCAATCCCACGGGAATATTCCCGACATATACATAGATGATACATCGCCGCCATATCTCATGCGAATGTCGAAGGCTTTTCAATTAGACGAGAAATACGAGAGAGAGATTAAAACCTACTTTGCACATTCGTATCGTAACTAATCAAAATGGAAGATACACATAATGAACAGTTTGCAATTATGTGTTTATTTATATGATGATTTTCGTTGGCTTATTGTTTTTCAATCTTGTGTTATGCTACTTACCTTTATTGCCTAGCCTCCGCCAATGGTATGGCGGAGCGGCGGAGCTCTATGTCCAGAACTAGACGACTCTTGGCTTGGACGTATGCATGCGTTTGACCACCATCTCCAGATACATATCTCCATATACATACATAGGTGCCTAAAGAGCATTGAAAATTTTGCCCAAACCACGGCTACCGCACTGTTGTTTTTATTTTTCAAAATGGCGACGCATAATGAACGTTATAGAGAGGGGTTTGAAGAATTTTTACGAAAAAAAATAATTAGAGCAACATTTATTTTCATCTGTTATCTCCGAAACCAGACGCTTTAGGGCATTATATTATAGTTTTTTTTTTCATACAAGTGCTTTATGTCCAAATTATAATTTTGATTTGTGCGTCGCGATATGAAAAATAAACTGTGCGGCTATCACTTTGTTAGGACTTAGGACCCTCCTTATAAAAACCTATTTTTCCGCTTTTTTTAATATACTTTTCAATTTCATCTTATTCTAATTAGGCCGCTTTTATATTTCAAATTCTATAATATTATGCATTCTATTTTTCTGTCTCTAAGATTTTGCTAGTCAAAGATAACTTTGAAATCCGCTAAAGTATCAAACATCATAGAACACAACAACAGTTAAGCTTACTGCAGACCGTTGTAAACAATCTAGAGGTACCTTGCTCATATACCAAATACGTAAGTCCCTAGGTTTCTAGTGCCCGTTTAACAAGTGAAAGAAGGCAATGACGTAAGAGCCTGGCCTTGCCGATCCTTTCAAATCCAGTGGTGTAAGAAACAAGAATAATTAATTTCACCAATCGCCTTGACGCTTCACGTCGCTCTAGACTCCGTCTACAGTGTAGCAGAGCTGAACTTCATAGCTTACAGGTAACTATAGCTTTAACAAGGTATTGCACGGCTCTTATCTATCTATGACAACCTCTGTGGCGCGGTGGGCGTAGGTCCGCCTGCGACGCAGAAGATTGCGGGTTCGATTCCCGCCTCGGGAAAATTGTGTGTACGATCTATCTATCGAACCTTTCTTTTTAATTTCTCCTTAGTCAGAATCCTTGCGCAGTATAATTACGACATCCATTATAGGCATCTTGGTTCTGATTTTTCTCATACGGTCCACGCCTATGTGAGAAAACTATAAAAACCAAATATCATATTTGTTTTGTTTGCCTGTGCATGGCTAAGCAAGCGATGTTTTGTCAGCCTGTAGACATGCAAACTTTTTGCTTCTATCCTATTTTTCAAAGAAGGAAAACTATGTATTTACCATAAAACTCAATAGATTGCGGCTTTCGCGGCGTCGTCGTAAGGAAAAGTATATTTTTAGTACAGTCGAAATATTTTTTAAAGAAAACGCCACATATCTACGAGATAAACCAACAATTAACGCGTCTGACTTTAAAACTTTGAATGTGTAATATAATATTGTCCAAGTAGGAGGGATCTCCAGTTTCAAGAGAAAGGTCGTGCACGATTTTGAAGTTTATTTGTCTGAATGCTAATCCCTATTCCAGTATAGGGTTTTACGATCATATACTTGATCGTACGATCGATCGAAACGTTGGAGTTTGAGTAGAGGTTGAATCGAGGTCGAGGTACGACTAAAGATATGGGGGTTGATTTCGTGGCTTAGTTAGTAACAGCGTTCCGTACTGAGTAAGGTGGCGGGTTCTACCCGCCACCAAGTCCCGCCGAAATCTATTTTTTTGGGATATTATTTAATTTGTTTGGCGCTCATTGGGGGAGGCCTATGTTCAGCTGTGGACTGCTATAGGCTGTAATGATTTAATTTTATAGAAATTATCCCGAGTGAAGTTTAACTTAGGCTTATGCACCAAAAACCTTAGAATTATATTAGTCTGAAATGAAAAGACAACCGCCAAATCCGAGATGATATCCCTACATATCCTACGCAAATCATTTCCTGTTGTCAGTCAATATTTCTAAGACTAATCTCAAAGATTGCTTCTTGTACAAAACGACCCTGGGCTTTCTCTGCCGCAAAATACCCCACCCTGACATGACCTCTGATTCTGTAGCCACCGCAACAAATGAGGGTTCTTTATTAAGTGGATAACCAGGTTACCAGGGTAACAAGACCTTGGGAAGGCAACAATAGGTTACGATGCGGCGGTTCTAGATTATGTGGTGTAGTGTGATACTAGGATTTATTTATGTTCCTATTATCGTAAGTAACTAATCTTTGCCTGGATTAAATAAGCTTAGCGAGAGGGTAGATAGAAATATTATCTAACCCGACCTTACCTCATATAAATGCAGCGGGTCGGTACTGATAGGTAGCTTTTTTCTTGTTTTCTTTGAGGTAAAATAACAAAACAACCTATGAGGCATTGGTATCTGAGCACAAATATATATGAAAATACCAGTTTCTGCTCGTGGCATTGACTTGTTGTTTCTATGGAAACGTTCTTAACACGTTTAAGAACGTCTCATGGAATAGAAAAATCTTTACAACGTTTACATCTACTTTTTATAGGGTTCAATTATTGAGACAAAAATTATTGTACCTACTTACCTACAGAAAAAATGAAAACATTTAAAGCTGTAATTTTGATATCTGTTCGTACATTTTCACTGCTAAACATCACAACAAATTTGGCTAGGAAATAAGTTTTGTTAGAAAATAAAAAGCTTATAATTTAAAAAGAAAATGCTCTCTTTTTATATTTCGATGTAGCATTATCAGAAGTAAAAAACCCCAATCTCTAGGTAAGTTAATAAAAAAGTTAATGTGTTTTGTGTCATGATCAATAAAATGTAAAATTTGCGAAATATTCAGTTTATATCTGTCAATTACTGCTTCGCTTAGAATCGATGAGACAAGGACCAAGAAAATAATGGATACCGCGCGAGTGACTGAAAACGAGCCGTATCTATGAAGCTTTATCTAACATTTGTATATTTACAGAAACGTTATTTTAAATTTTTACAAAACAAATACAAAATAGGTACACAAATCTTTTTTTTTTTTTAGATAAAACTTAATTTATAGATTACAATTGTGGGCTGACTACAGCAAAAATTAAAAAGAAGTGTAGCGGAGTCAGCGCCCTCCTCCGCAAACAAAGTAAATTTGTATGTTTCATTTAAAAATAAAATAAATGATAATGAAATATATATGTAATGACAAGGTTTATTATAGCTAAATTAATTATGAGATATTTTATAGTGAGTGAGTGTGGTGCTCCTGAGGACACCGGACTTATAGGAGCACCACATTATTATGCTTTTAATTCAGGAATTTAGAGGCGAGAGCTGAAATAATATGTAATAAATAGGATTTTTTTTGTAATAAAAATGATATTCTTCCGTTTTAATGAACATAGCATTTAACCAATACAGATTCACTATTCTTCAACATCATTGATTATTCATTTTTCCGTCGTTACAATATAAAGTGTAGTTTGTTTTTTCCTCTTCTGTGGTTACAGAGTCCAGTTTATCCTTATCTGTGGTTATAGAGTCCATATTTTCCTTCTCTGTGGTAACAGAGTCCATTTTCTCCATAATTTGACACGAGAGAAATTGCTTCGTAACAAAATTTCAGCGACGCGGTGAATCTGGGTTATTTTCATAAAGCTGTTGATTATTGTGTATTTTCGAGGCAATTTGTATTTGTTGGTACTGCTGGAGCCGGCGTAAGAAGAAATAGGCTTCTCTTACGAATCTACCTAGACAGAGGAAGGTGGTAATGGTAACGCTATGGCGCTCATTAGGGGAGGCCTATGTTCAGCAGTGGACTTCTATAGGATGATGAAATCAAAAACTATGTATATTAATGACGACCACTGTAGCGCGGTGGGCGTCAAGTCTGCCTGTGACGCAGGGGGTCGCGGGTTCGATTCCCAAAAATATATTATCTTATTGACAATAACCGATCTCTATTTCTTAGCATAGTCTAAATATATTATGTAGGCAGTGCTAAAGAAAATGAAGTGCAAAAAAACTAAGATGCTCCAGTGGCGACGAACAAATTTAACTAGCAAATTGTTAAATATTATATCAATAGAGGGTGAAAAGTGTGAGAAGTTTATAAGATAGTAAGAAAAAATTCAAGTGCAGGTGCCACACTACTTGCAGGTAGCTAACAAAATGGTCACGTGCACAGAAACATAAAAGAATTATAACAACTTGACAGCGAAATGACAGTTGACACCTCAATTATCTTTATCAAGTTAAATCACATTAATCACGTGTTAATATAAAAACAATGTTTTATCTGTTAGTACAGGGAATCATGTCTAGGAGTCATTAAATTGTAATTAAACGTCAACCTTGCCTTGTAGCGATACACGAGAGTCGAGTGAATTGAAGACAGTGCTAATGGAAAGAAAGTCCTTTGATATAATTATTACTGAACGTAGACATCATCATCATCAGCCTATAGCAGTCCACTGCTGGACATAGGCCTCCCCCAATGAGCGCCATAGCGCGCTGTCTTCAGCTTGCCGCATCCAGCATCTACCTGCAGTCTTTCGCAGGGCATCATCCCATCTTGTCGGAGAGCGCCCTACACTACGTTTACGGAGTCGTGGTCTCAACTCGAGAACACGTTTGCCCCAGCGGCCGTCGTTTCTTCGCGAGATATGGCCGGCCCACTGCCACTTCAGCTTGCTCATTTAATTGAACGAAGATAACATGTGCGAAATATAATTTAAAAGATATTTAGATGTATTTTAAACAAATATTTGCAGATTGTACAAACATATATCTCAAGGCGGGAATCGAACCTGCAATCTCCTGCGTCGCAGGCGGATTTTCGCACGCCACGCCACATTAGTCGTTTAATTAGGTACCATATGCCTAGCTTGTTCAGTCTATTATTTGTTACATACGTAGATTTTCATGGCAAACACAGTTAATACCATTATTTAAAGAAAAATTAATTATATATAATAATCTTTTCATTTCAACGAAGTGTATTTAAGGTATAATAGGTTACTTTTGGAACTATCACGGTTATTTATTAGTGATAGGTTACTTATTTTAGTTCTTGATCAATTTACTTTTTGGTCATTAAATTACACAGAAATTGTTAAATGAGCATACTCACTCAGGTCTACAAATAGACACTAATAAATAGCTCAGAGTCAATAACGAAACCTGTCCGTGAATGTGACAACAGAAAACAAAAGAAAAACATCCTAGAGACGCCATATTTGAACAATTTCCTCCAGACGTCTCCTATTTATCTACATTAGGATAACAGCAGCGTCTTCTAAAACGGGTTCTATTCTAAACGCGGTAGAGTATAAAATTGACTTTCCGCGGTCGTGGTTATGTCTTTCAAAATGTGCCAAGGGAGAATGGGTCGTCTTGTTTATGGTTTTAGGTTGATGTTTGTTTGTCCGGGTCGTTCGAGGTCAGTGGAGCATCATCCCTAATAGCAACAGGTCGTATCGATCGCAGCGCCATCTATAATGATAAGTGGAAGTAATAGAACTTGTTTGAACTTTTCCATAAGTTTTATCCAAAACTGGAGGCCGTTAAGCTTGTTTGGTTGGCTTTGAGCGATTATCCCTATATTTTAACATGTACTTACTCTGGTTGGTCGATGTAAACTCTTATTTGTTAACTTTATGGGCGTTAATAAACTGTTTTTAACCCTTAGTTCAGTTAATGTTATAGAATATAGACCACAGAAGTTAGAAAACTATATGTACATACATGTGTAGAGCAAAAACGACGCTCTACAATAAAAAGGTTTTTGGTATCATAGTAGGTAGGTAGGTAGTATGTAAAACATCAAACTCCGGGTAAATTGGTGCAAATGGTTACCGTTAGGCTGAGAGAAGGAGCGGGTTCTAGTCCCGTCGAAGACAAAAAAATTGAATTTTATTTGAATTAATTAATAAAGAAATGAATGAAAATTTTATTGTAAAGTAAAAAAACTTATAGTACTTATCTTAATAAAAACTAATCAAAGTACAAAAGGCGGCCTAATCGCTGAAAGCGATTTCTCCCCGGCAACCTTGGGGTTGAAAAATAGATATATAAGAAGTCAAAAAAGTTTTTAATAGTGCACACGCACAGCACTAAGTAAGTACTTCCAGTAAATAAAAGGAATTGCATTTTAAAGTTTCGTTACTGCTCGTTTCCGTCCTCATTCGTTATACTTTTAATACACTTTTTTTTATTTATTTACCAACTTAAAAGTATTGTTTCATAAAAAAGGTTAAAAATGACACGAAGGAAACCACAAAGGTTTGTATAGGTTTTAGCCAATTTTAACTCATTAAAGTCATAATACAAAATACTTTACCACGAACAACTAAGAAAGAAGTAGAAAAATAATTGATCAGCTGATTAAAAAGCTGTACCAACTAGTCCAGGCTAGTTTTTGCGTCGAGTTATCAGGCCTATTCTTGTCGAGAACAAACGAATCGCTGACATTCCTGACTTCTATTGCGCCTCGATCTTGTAATGGCTACTCTATTTGTAAATTGCATTTCATTAACGTTGTAAACTGACTCTGTAATGGTATAGGCATTGAATTTAAGTCTTTATATGGGTTGAACTGCGCCAATATTTTTTTGCTATTTTGTGTTACCTTTACTTGCGAACTTAATTCTTACATTACTAACTTAGTCTAAGATTTTTTATTCTTACTAACATTGTGGATCTATGTTATCTGAAAAATAAATGAATTATTATTATTACAGTTGTAGCTAACAACTCTGGAACTTATAGGTACAATATAATACTTGATGACCGATGTGGCGCGGCGATGCGCGGCGGTGGTTTCGATTCCAGCCTTGGGACAAATATTTGTTCCGGATGTTCTGGGTATTTTCTATGTCTGTCTATAGTAAAATGTATCTCTCTATGTATTATATTAAGTATATCAGTCATCTAGTACCTACCTATAACACAAGCTCTGTTTAGGTTCGGGCTAGATTATGTTGTGTGAATTTTTCAGCATCATGTATTACTTCTCCTGTAAGTTTTTATTGATTTCTTACCATTAATTGTTCTTAAGACAGTTTCTTATATTGTAAAGGTTCGTATTTTCCATTAATAACCAAGTTATGATGGTGTAATGTAACTGTAGGTAGGTATCGACAATTTTATCAGCAACAATAAATCATAAAACATTATCTACGAGTATAATGTTTGTTTGTTTGTCAGAACGAATGAATGTCTACCGAGACCCGTTTAAACTAACCGTGGGAATTCTTAACAATGGCTCTACATTTGTCATTTTACTGTTTTTTTTTTTAGATTATATTTTTCTTATTGTCTTATTTATTAATTTATTTATCTATGTTTGTCTCCCTAAAATTATCTACTTTATTTGTTTTAATTGTTTGTTATTAAATTTTTAGAGAAACATAAGAATAGAATAGAATAGAAAAAACATTTATTTAGACACAGGTACAAAATACAGGCATAGAATAAACAAACAAAGAAGTTTATCATGGGGGTAAACGAGACGAATAGGTGATATAAAGACTAAAACAAGACTACCTCCATGACCCTGCGCCGAAATAGGGGTTGGCTCAGCGTGTGCTGAACATTATTATATTCAGCGCTGATTTTCAGCCAAAGACCTTAATTACTAGTTGAAGTCACGGACGACAACATAAAAATGTCGCATCGAAGTATCCTTTGTTTCAACGCTAAACTTATATGTACTATGTTATGATTAAAGTCATATGCATTTTATCCCATAAAAATATGTCACCATCAGCCTATATTAGTCCACTGCTGGAGAAAAATATATGATATTTAATAAGTAATAGAAGTCTGTATGACATATTTGTTCGTAAAAATCATAAATACACAATTAGACAAGTCAAATTTTATACACAAGACACATATACATACAATATTATTATCAAATTACTTACATTATTTAATTTAATGTTCAGAAGAAGTGGAATAAGAAGACTAAAGAGTATTAAGTTATTTATACTAATATTATAAAGAGAAAAGGTTTGATTTTTTGTTTTGTTTGTTTGTAATGAATAGGCTCGGAAATTACTCGACCGATTTGAAAAATTCTTTCACCGTTGGGAAGCTAAACTATCCCCGGTGAACATATGCTATATGATGTTTTCAAAAAAGTTAGGCATCCGTACTAAAACCGTGCGAAGCCGGGAAGGTCCGCTAGTCTTAAATAAAACTTCTGAACATGGTCGCTAGTGCTTCACGCTCTGCGCCGATACCGAGTTTCTTTGAGCTGAAAATAAATATTTGTTTGTCGTCGTCGTTATGTTTAGGACTTCATGATTACTACAAAAACAGACACATTTAGTACCTAGGTAGGTACCTACACGTTGAACTGAAACTCGTTCTACTATGTTCATTATTGTGTTAATTCTTTCGGATGATCCATTCTCTAGATCCATGATGGATCAATCGATAACTTAATTTTTATTTCCTTCCAGATCCTCTTTCGTAGCAGAGAAAAAATCTAAAAATGGACAAGCTGAAATTTTACATAATATTAATATCGTTTTTTTTTTTTACGAAACCCTACAGGTTTTTTTCGTGTTTGATATCAAAAGTTTTAATCTTCTATAAGAATGCCTTGAGCGTTGTCAGAAGAACACAAAAGCCTTTGCTTTCGCGAGCTTTCTCCTTTATATCTTTAGAAATATATAAAAATATGTTTACGAAATACATTATTATATTTTTATTACTATTGAAGTGAATAGAATGTGAATAAAATTAGTCCATCGTAAAAACAAGATCTAAGATAGCATTAAAATAATTTACGCAAATAAATGTAAATTAGGCACCGTTTTCATAAACGGTAATAAAAAGTTATGAAATTAATAAGAAAATTACTTTATTTTATCGGCTAGATAAACGATCAAAGTTGTCTAATAAACGAAAACTCCTATAAACATAATGTTTCCGTTCAAGTGAAAATATATTACTCTATTTGGATAATTGTAATTCCTACAAAGATAATACTTATTACTATATCATCATCATCATCAGCCTATAGTAGTCCACTGCTGGACATAGGTCTCTCCCAATGAGCGCTATAGCGCTATAGATAGGCTTTGTCTTTATCAGCCACTGCTAATAATAGATTATCTACTTTTAGCTCAATACCATATCGAAAACCCTCAATCAATAGGTACGTATAATAGGTATGAATACACAAACAAATGAACTTCAACAAAAACACACAAATATTATAAATGCAAAGGTTGGATGCAAGTATGGTTGTTACATCTTCACGCCAAAACTTCTGTACGGATCGGACTGAAATTTTGCATAGATAGTTACCTATAGCTTTAAGGTATAAGATAGGTACCTATAGCTTTAAGGTAAGAGTCAAACATAGGAAAAAAGCGAAATAAAATAAATAAATAAATAGGCTACTTTTTTCTTTTAAAACTGTTCCCATTGGACATAAAAAAACTTCAAACGTTTCCATAGAAACAACCCGTACGAATCCCCGAGCAGAAAATAGTTCAAACTTTTTATCATGGTTATTAACTTAGGTTATTAACACAAAAGTCACTTTTAATGGGATATTTACCATGGTTTGATTTTCGAGTTTACCAATATTTCAGCACAGTTTCGTGCGCCATGATCACGGAATAACAATGTTACACTCGTTATAAGTGACTTTTGCAGAAAATAGTTATTTATAACCTTTAACACTTTGACTGCCGCTCTACACAGCGGTTGTGTTGCGCCGCACATGCGTTTCGTTCGAAAAATATTACAGCAGTGCTGAGTCACAAAGATCTGTATTTTCTCAGCCGCTGCGCTAGTGTGGATTTACGCATATTAGTCACTTGTAGAAAACACATACCGTGTGATTTCAGGACTCAAAGTGTTAAAAGACGCATCTATCTATCCAAATATCCCATATCCCCAGGCCACCATTCGGTGACTGCTTTGGTCCATCGGTTATCCTCTCTCCATGCCAGTTATCCTGCCCATCTCCACTTTAGCCACTCAAAAAAGACGCATAGATTGTTTATATTCGTCTGAAATTTGATACATATAACAACTACCTAGGTATATTTTATGTCAACTCTCGCATATTTGTCGAAAGATCCAATTCCGTCCACTAAACAATAACCGGACTCCGTCCGTGTCGGATGTCACCTAACCTTGGCATTGTTCCGCTGCCGGGCAGGGTAATAGCAACCTACGAGTACCTACCTTCTGTAGGCATGTCTACCGTATCTATAACCTAGTGATTCGAAAATGAACCTAATTGTTTCATGTTTATCAACCATTTTCCTATATTGTCAGTGCATAGTTAAAAAAGACCAACGCTATAGCGTTATACATTAACAATTTTCGTACACATAGAAGGCTTAGAATTATCGTACAAACAAGGTATAGCAAAAAAATCGACAAGTTAGTCTCAATTTCCTATTTTTATACATGCACTTGTGTGTGTCAAAGCACTGAAGTTATATGCTTGTCAACTCGCACATAGATTAGTTTTTGGTTCCAAACTCTAGAAAATTGTTCAATGATACTCCTCTGCTGTGACAGCAGCGTGTTTTTCTCCATAGTCGTACACTTCGTTTGTGTTGTGTCTATTTTCTTTCCAAACCTTCTTCTAAGACGGCAGAGTTCTCCTGGAACCTTTGTTGCCAAAAACAGGTGTAATTCGGATATGTTCGTTCAGTGCCGGTGTGGCCAACAATGCATCACAATGGGTCTATAAACCCCTTTTTCACCCCAGCCTGCCCCCCCCCCCCCCCCCCATAATTATAATTAGACAGACAGACAGAAAGATAGACGGACGGACAGACGCAAAGACAGCGGAGGCTTAGTATAATAGGGTCCCGTTTTCACCGTACCTTCGTATACTCCAGCCAAGTTCCATGTAAAATAAACATGCAAATAAACCAAGCAGAGGTTTATAATCGTCAGCAATGTATAAATATTGGTTACCATTTGCGTTCCGTACCTAACCACCAATACTAATTAAATCAAAATCCAGTAATCACGACAAAAGATACTTGTAGGTATTTTTACAGGTCCTCCCACTTCGATGAGACCTACAGTTTAAAAACAAGAAAACTGCCTAGAAACTATCATCGCTTTTGCGCATAAAGAATCAGAATCATGCATGACCTAGGACAACTGCGTATAATCCCGCAGTGTAGCCACTTTACATTCAGTTATGCGTGTTGCACCATGCCTCACCACAAGCTCGACTGGATACTCTATGCCACATTTATTTTCACTTTACGTCTTAAAGGCTTCACACACAGCACCTATCATCATCATCACCCTATGATAGTCCACTGCTGGACATAGGCCTCCCCCCTTCCTCCCCCAATGAGCGCCATAGCGCCCTGTCTTCAGCTTGCCGCATCCAGCATCTACTCGCAGGTCGTCATCCCACCTGGTCGGAGGGCGACAGCAGCAGCTATAATGTATATTAATGTAAATTACATCAAGGGATGTATAGCTTTAACTTAATCTTACACACACAAAAGGTAATGTAATGTATCTCTCCCTTCATCTTTAAACTTTTTGAACATACTTTTCGAAGAGATATACGGAAATGTATTGAGATGTAACGAAATATAAATGTATATTTTCGTATCGCTCTATATCTTAAGATGTAAAAATGCACATAGCTGTTGTGTGTGGTCACCTCACGATTTCTATGGAAAGATGTGATGAGATGTATCGTGCTATAATGTACATCTTTACCTACATTATAGCAGCTGTGTGTAAAGTGCTTTAGTTGGAAATCTCGCCGGTTTCCCTGATTAGATAAAACCAATTAGGCGCCAGACGTCTGTCTACTGATAAAAGCCTATTTCGCAAACCGCCTACTTCTCAGAATGACAAGTTCGTCCCGAATCTATTTCGAAAACAGTGACGTGCAAAATGTTCAAACGAAAAATGCGAGCGAATTCTCCAGAAGGTTTTGACAAGTGATGTCATAACAGATCAAATTAATTTATGTAAACACCAAGAAGGTAGTTGATTGAATACTAAAGTGATAATTCTGCGCTCTGTATTTGATGGTTTGAAATGGACTTTAAGATCTAGTGTAAAATTAATAGGTCTAGTCAAAACTGCATGAGTTGACCAGATTTTTTCCAACAACTAACAAACCAAATGATATTCTAGCCAAGACACTAATAATATAAGTCTGCATTATAAGTTACTCGTCATCATCTAATGATTGTGAGGACTAATTTATAATGATAACATATAACCTAGGCTGATGACTATGTAAGTCCACAGCTGGACATAAGTCTCCCCCCCCAATAAACGCCATAGCACCCTATCCGAGGATAGGGTGCTATGGACGCATCCAGCATCTCCCTCCAGTCTTTCGCAGGTTGTTATCCCATCTGGTCGGAGGGCGTCCTACACCTCCTCTATAAATTAGTAGTCCTTACTTAATATCTACTAGAAATACAATATAGTGCGTGTTGTGTTGACCTCCCAATCGCAGTGTATGCGGTAAACAAACCAGCGCATACGCAACGCGGCCTTGCGCTCAGTTCCGTGAAAGGCGACCGGCCGACATATACACGGCTAGAGTTCTACTGCGCTTAGTTCACGAGACGGTATACAATACTATACAATACAATACAAAACAATACAATACAATACAATACAATACAATACAATACAATACAAAAATACTTTATTGTACACCAGTTACAGATCATTATAAAAGACAGCACATGATACAAGTACAATGGGCGGCCTTATCGCTTACAAGCGATCTCTTCCAGACAACCTTTGGATGGAAAGAATTATGTGAATTTAAGAAAGGCAGAGGGTGTACCAAGGATAAGCTAGAATAAATATATATCTACCTAAGGAAGCTATCTAAGGTATTGTACTTAGGTAGCCTTCAGAATCAATGTCTATGACTTTCGTTTTCATATTTATTATTATACTTATTTAAGTATTTATAATCCGGTCCCATCGGATTTCTGAAATATTTTTATAGCCATTCATTATATCTCAAATTTAGCTCTGAAATTTTCAAAACAATAAAGTACTTTCTGCTTATCGATCTGGAGATCGATTACATAAAATCAATTGATTCTCAAACCTAAAGTACGTAGTCTTGTAGAAACAGAAGTTCCTATAATTTATCTGTAAGCACGAGTTCCCAACCAGCCACTAATTAGTTGGCCCCAGCCTTTAGAAACACAAACAAAGACTGTTGCTCGACCTAATCTAGTTAGAAGCCGTTCGCAAACTTACCTAACTTGTATTTTGGAACTAGCTTTGTCAAAGGACCTTTAATTTAAGTTAAATAATAAGCAACCTTTCAAATTTCCCGAAACCGTCCGGTTGAACACAAGGGCTGAAAAGGCGGCTTATATTCGAGTACTTAGTTTATCAAAAGGCGTCCAGAGAGAAATAATACAATCTGTACCTTAAAGGTACAATAAAATTAAAGAAGTGGCTGAGAGCCCATCATGAGCATCATCATCATCAGCCTATGTTAGTCCACTGTTAGACATAGGCCTCCCCTAATGAGCGCCATAGCGCACAGTCTTCAGCTTGCCGCAATCGATATGATCGAATCGATCGTTTGATAGCCCAATCGATGTATAATTATAATGAATTTATGACTTAAAAATTTAATGTTATATTATAATGTATTTTTGTGTATTATAACGTGACGTAGGTATGTAGTTTTTTACATATTGCATATAATATGTGACCTGTAACCAAAAGTTATCAATAATGAACTATAACACAAATAAGAGAGGAAGTTTCGAGACAGGCAAGAGTCAGTTTTTCAGGGTATATTCTTTGGTCCACTCTCTACAACAATTAATCAATATCAAAGTGGAAAAACTTCGAAAATAAAGTCGTCTTGACCACCGTTTCGACGAGTTAGTCGGTCTGAAGTTAAAATCATGTCTCGCCTAAAACGACTTCGGGTACAATGCATGATTGTGTTATTTGACGGGTTTTTTTACTTAGAATACTTACGAGCACTAATATTACTGTTATTAGTGTTTAAGTGTTGGCCCAATTTTGTCTCGGAAGATATAATTTGATTGTCATGAAATAACTAAAAATTGAAAACTGCCTCCAAATTCCTTTACATTACAGTTATGCAAGTTTTACACTTACATACTCATACGAATCCCTCGGGAATAAAATTTATATGGGACCATCTTAGAAACATACTCTATACAAGCTGAAGAATCATCAAAATCGGTCCATAATAAAATAAACGCAAAAAACGACAAACTTTAACATAAAAAACATACATTCATGACGGCCGATGTGGCGCGGTGGGCGAAGGTCCGCCTGCGACGCAGGAGGTTGCGGGTTCGATTCCCGCCTCGGAACAATTGTGTGTACGATCTGCAGATATTTGTTTCGGGTGTTCTGGTCGTTGTCTATGTATAATAAAAAATATCTATCTATGTAATGTATTGTATTATGTATATCAGTTATCTAGTACCCATAACACAAGCTCTGCTTACCATGGGGCTAGATAATGCTGTGTGAATTGTCCAGCATTATTTATTATTCATGCTGAAAATAGAACGTCATCCTTTTTTGAAGTCAGTTCATAAAAATTATAATTAATGGCACTAATTAGAGGAGGCCTATGTCCAGCAGTGGACTGCTATAGGTTGATGATGATGATACGTATATACCGCAATTCCTTTCAAAGCACAAGTGCTATATCGATCGCGATAAGAGTCGAGTGCGCGCGATAGTTCCGTCACTGGAAAATAACCCCCCGAGTGGGCGATAGGTGGTATGAATATTCAGCCGCATAATTACTGAAGAAAGTTGTTAGTAAACAAAATTAACCAAAAGCATGTTCATGATATAAAACTGGACCCGGAAAAATTCAATAGATACTCCATAGATGACCGATGTGGCGCGGTGGGCGAAGGTCCGCCTGCGACGCAGAAGGTTGCGGGTTCGATTCCCGCCTCGGAACAATTGTGTGTACGATCTGCAGATATTTGTTCCGGGTGTTCTGGTCGTTTTCTATGTATAATAAAAAATATCTATCTTTGTAATGTATTGTATTATGTATATCAGTTATCTAGTACCCATAACACAAGCTCTGCTTACCATGGGGCTAGATAATGCTATGTGAATTGTCCAGCATTATTTATTTATTATTTATAGATACTCTTTAAAATGGCATAAAGTTTTTAGTACAGAAATACAGATCATCCATTTTCACACAAGGGTAAAAAAAATTGAAGTGAACAGTAAAATGTCATACTTTATACTATAAATTTGATAATAATTTATAATATTAAATATGACTTGTCGTTCGTCGTCGTCGTCGTCGTCGTCGTCGACTTGTATTGTTAGCCTAAAGAAATAAAATAATTTGAGTTGAGACATGACCTGGTTACTTCTTGTTGATATTTTACAATACAATTCAAAAATGCTTTATTATAAACCAGATGCAGATAATTACAAATACAGGTGAAGCTCATAAAAGCGTCGTAAAAAAGACATTACATGCGACAAGTACAATGGGCGGCCTTATCGCTTAGAAACGATCTCTACCAGGCAACCTTTAATTTTTTTTCTATAGTATATTCGTACATACATAATATTTTATTATTATACGAAACAAAACTACACTTTACTTGTGTACCTACCTGTACCAGGTAATGAAAACAAGGAAAATGATACAAAATCTTGAGATATCCGCTCATCTCTACAGATTGCAGATATGCATCTTGTACAGTCAGATATAAATATCTTTGGCACCTGCATTTTAAGGAAAGCTAAGTTTAATAGGTACCTAACTAAAAATGCCACTATTTTTAGCGATCAATGTTGGAATAACTAATTACTAACCAGGTATACATAATAATGCAATCCTGAATAACTATTAACCTTGTGTAATATAAGAAATTAAATAATATCCCAAACATTTTCGACTTCGGCGGGACTCGAACCTGCAACCTTCCCTGAGTACGGGAGAGCTACGAAATCGGGGTCATCTCTAGATTACCCCAAGTGCACTATAATCAAATAATCCTTGTGCAATATGTAATTTACCTATCCTCTCATTAGAGTGCCCAAAAGACAGATGGGCTAAACATGGGTAATTAACGCATTAAGCTGGCTTTTGTCGGCGGGTTTGCGTGCAAATTCACTGAATAATTTTATGTACCTTTCGTAATACATCGTCTGTTACCATGGTGAGATTCTGGTCCAGCAAGTCTATTAACGATAGTTTAATTGTTAAAAAAACTTAAAACTGACTTCAGATACTGGTTTTTCAAATTATTTTTACAAACTCTTCAACCTTTTTTCTAAGTCAAATAATAATAAAAATAAAAAGCTTTCCCTAGGACATATAATTATGTCTAGCCCAGTGCGTGCTAAAGTACAATTTTGTGATAAATATAGTACAAAGCTGTTAGCTATTGTTACAGTTGACTGTACATTCGTAATGTAATGACTGTCGCCGGACGGATGTGACGAAGCGCTGAAATGACCTCTCCACGTTTGTTTGTATCAAGTGGTTTGGGAGTTTTCCATAAAAGGCCTCTATGGCTTAGATGGGTATAGAATGTTTATGCAGGTTACGTTTCCATCAAATAAATAAATAAATAATGCTGGACAATTCACACAGCATTATCTAGCCCCATGGTAAGCAGAGCTTGTGTTATGGGTACTAGATAACTGATATACATAATAGAATACATTACATAGATAGATATTTTTTATTATACATAGAAAACGACCAGAACACCCGGAACAAATATCTGCAGATCGTACCCACAACATTTTCCTATCACATGTTGATGATAGGAAAATTTTCGGCAATGTTCGCTTATATTATGTTATGGGCCTTTTATACGGATTAAACTGGAGAGAAAATAAACAATTAGTATAAAATTTGACTTGTCTAAATGCTTATTTATATGTATAATCATATTTGGTACATGAAATGTTATCATCAAATGATAGGAAAATGTTCGGAAATGTTCGCTTACAATATGGTATGGCCATTTATACAAATTGAAGTGGAGAGGAAATCAAAAACTTAGAATTTGACTTGTCTAAGTGCTTGTTTTGTAAGCTTATAGAAATAAAGTTTTAATAAAAGAATTTTACACGATTTTCGTTTTCTCTAGTAAAAAGTTCGTGTTCCAAATTTGGAACATTGCAATTACTCTTTATTGCACACCAAATAAAACGATACGTACGAATGACAAATACAAAATGAGCCGCCTTATCGCTACGAGTAATCTCTGCCAGGCAACCTTTGAACTTGGGATATTAAAAAGGTACATGTCCTATGTTTCTAAAATTAGTGCTAGCTATTATCATTCTTCATATACCGACGACGTCTCGTTGGAATTAATACAAAGAAACACGTTTTAAAATGATTATGGAAAGGTATGAAGCCTCGCACACTAGACCGTTACAATTTATTTGTATTTTATTTTACTTCTATTCTGTTCTAAATGCATCAAAACAAAAGCCATGCACTGGAATTACGATCATTAAATTCCTTTTTTACCATAATTACCTCACTATTACCATAAACAAGAGCAGGCGTCCTTCGGGAAACGACCATTTGGAGTAACAAAATCAATCGTGGCGGGAGTGTGAACACCATAGGCCATGAACGTAAGTAATCTTCTTTCTTCTATAGTTTCTTTTATTTATTTTGTTCTGTTTCTTTTATAATAATATTTCTTCCTTTCTTTCAGAAAGAATAAGAGTGAATAGGTGTGAGGAGTGTCTGAAGTAAACAAATAAAGCGGGACAACATTTTATTTTGCGAAAGCGAGTGGCATCTCTGATGAGTAGAGGGACACACATACATATCCTGAACAGAATTAGTAACAGAATTAGAACAGAATTAGAAACGTATACAGAATCCTGAAAGTCCTAATAAATATGACTATCCAATACGACACCACTGGGTGAAACTACTTATACTCTAGATTTAGATATTTTGGTTTTATTTTCTTCGTTGTAATTTCTATTTTCTTGTTGTAATTTTGTGTGTTTTTTATGGACCTGGACCTTTGTTGTATGAAAACAAAGAATTCGAATTTAAAAATTTAGCAGTATGCTGACTTAGTGCCTTCTTATAACAACTATATACCGGTATAGTGGCGTTTATCGTTGCTAGACATTACAAATGATTTTCATGATTATTTCTCTCCCAGAAAATGAGGCTGGTGTATCTCAAGCCAGACCAAAAGATATTCAAGTAATACCGTAGTACTACTTATTCATTCTGCGGTAAAACCAAGATTCATAAGATCTGACCATCCTCAATATTCTTACTCTAGCAGGACAACTTTGTAGCAGGACAATGACCCGGAAAACAGGCCCCTGTCCCTTACACCATAAGGCTTATATTACTTAAGTAAGAAATGAGAAAAGGTATTTTTAGTGAGCTCGATAAACTGTGATGAATCAGTATTACTTAAGTTACAACCACAGAATTCAATTTCTTTTTATCTGAGGGTAATAATTTTTATGCGATTTTATTTGAGCACTCGATTTTTTTTTTTTTGGAGATTAATAATGAATGATTCGATTCGATTTCATTATATTACGTTGTTTTGTAGATTATGGAAAGGTTTTGGTTTTTATTCAACTCAGAATAACGTGGCAAGCAATAATGTCTCTTAAATATTCACTATGCTCCCTCCGTCCACGCATTTATTTTCTTCGACTGAATGAAATAATGCAATATTTCAAAAAATCATGCTCTATACATGATTTATAAGATATAATAGAGCCTCCACCTTTTTTCAAAGTCGGTTAAAAAGGCAACAAACAGCCAGAGTTTCTTTCTCCTTGATAGTATTAGACCACAAAGTTAATAAGATAGAGTATCTACATAGTTTTAGTTTTTTTTTCAGTTATCTAGTACCCATAACACAAGCTCTGCTTACCATGGGGCTAGATAATGTTGTGTGAATTGTCCAGCATTATTTATTTATAGTTTTATGTTTACACCCACTCCTTCTAGGATACGTAATGGTTCTCAAATACTTTACCTAGAATAAATTCTAGTAAATCATAAGAATGCTGTTTGAACAAGTGGCAAATAAATAATCATTGATCTCGAGGCGTGAACCCGCGACCTTCAAACTAAATGTCAGAGGTGCCACTGCTATGCCAGCCCCACCCACTAAACAAATTAAAGCTATTGTTTTAGGATATAAATATAAATGGTATGATTATTTGGTATGGTGTGTTCTTGAGTGGAGACCATGACTCGGTGAACGTAGTGCAGGACGCCCTCCGACCAGGCGAGATGACGACCTGCGAAAGACTGCAGGTAGATGCTGGATGCGGCAAGCTGAAGACAGGGCGCTATGGCGCTCATTAGGGGAGGCCTACGTCCAGCAGTGGACTGCTATAGGCTGATGATGATGATGAATACCTCCATTATTGATCTTGTCTGTGCCTCTCTATAGTTTGTTGCTCTAATAATAAAAACGTTTATTTACGACGGTCGTTAAAATTATTTGAGCTCTTAAAAACACATTCTAATCCAAACCTTGGCATTTCTTAATAATGTCAAATCGATGGACTAGTGACAATATTATTGATTTGGTCGATAATCTTCTACCTACACAGTTTTATACGATCCGCTAAAGGTTGTCGCAGATCTAGACCGCACCACCTTCCTGCCGATCAGCATAGTTCATCATCATCATCAGCCTATAGCAGTCCACTGCTGGACATAGGCCTCACCCAATAAGCGCCATACCGCTCTGTCTTCAGCTTGCCGCATCCAGCATCTACCTGCAGTCTTTCGCAGGTCGTCATCCCACCCGGTCGGAGCATCAGCATCAGCATAGATAGAAAACACTTAATTATACCACACAAAACAAAAAACAATACAGGAATAAACAATAGAATAAAGGAAGTATAAATGACGGCCTTATCGCTGAGTGCGATCTCTTTCAGGCAACCTTTGGATGGACTGGACATGCAGGAACAAAATAGACGGTGGTACTTTAGTAAAAATGTACATTCATATAATGGACAATTTTTTATTGTAATATATGTATAGCATTTTATATGGTACACAAGTATATACGGTATATAGTACAAGATAGCACTTGGTTCTCAAAATGTTAATCTCCAATTTAATTTTAGAGTGACTTTATGGCATTAATAATATACCGCGTTTTAATTTGTTTTCTTATTTGCCATCTTTTGTTAATTAATTTATTTTATTTACATTTTATCCATATGTTACTCACTCATGATTATTTTATGCATGCTATCTTCACCTTTATCTATATGGACATTTGACATGATTTTAATTAAGGTAACTCAAAGCTAGATTCAGTGTACTCTATGTTGGTGTAACGTGTTCTTGAGTGGAGACCACGGCTTGTTAAACGTATTGTAGGACGCCCTCGGACCAGGTGGGATGACGACCTGCGAAAGACTGCAGGTAGATGCGTTAAGCTGAAGACAGGGAATGCTTTTATTAGCACACACAAAAGGACAAACATACATTAAAACACATTAAGCTAAATCAAATAGTCTGTCACACTAAAACTAAAAGATAAATACATTTAAAGAACTTAGCCTGTCCTCAGTGCGTACTAATTAGGTCCAGCCTCAGCTTAATGTCGCTGCCGCCCGAAGACTGTAACGACGACGCTGGTTTTCAAGCTGAACCTATGGATGATGTCACATTATAAATCTTTAGGGGAGGCCTATGTCCAGCTGTGGACTCACATAGGCTGATGATGATGTTGGTGATCAATAAATAAATAAATATGGACAGGATTAGATAAAAGACAACTCGCTGACAACTAACTTAAATCTTGCGATATGCCCATACCTTAGCCATATTACCATATGGCTACTTAGCGCTAAAGTATTCGCAAGTTTCATGCAGCATTACCGCGCTGCGTTATAGAAAAGTTGAATCATTCAGATGTAAACTCCTAAGTCGGAGTACAATTTGCTCTAGATAATAACAGTCTCTTACCTAACTAACTTCAGTTGCCAATACTCTTGGCTTCTGTCCAGACAGCACTACCGGGTGATGTTGCGTACCACTCACCTGTCGAGCCACTGTAGAGCTTATCGACAGGTGAGTAGAGTTGCTTGTGCAGTGGGATTGCATAAGTGGACATTCACCTTTATTTAGACGTAAACAACGTGACTTTGTTTACTTTTTATTGGTTTTTGGCGTAACAATTGGCTAATGAGTTATCTTGTAGTTCCTAGTAGTTGTAGTTTAGGATTAATATATTTATATTTCTATCTATACTAATATTATAAAGAGGAAAGGTTTGATTTATTGTTTGTTTGTTTGTAATGAAAAGGCTCCGAAACTACTGGACCGATTAGAAAAATTCTTTCACCGTTGGGAAGCTACACTATCCTCGGTGAACATAGGCTATATTATATTTTCAAAAAAGTTAGGGATCCGTACTAAAACCGTGCGAAGCCGGGAAGGTCCGCTAGTAGTGTATAAAGTGAAAGATTCTTGAAACCTTTGTCTGCTCACCCTGAATCCGATGTATTCTTCCATTGATGAGTTTAGTTCTCGTCACTGGTCACGTTTCTCTACCTGATGCAACATTCGTGATGTGCACCACTCGGCTAACACGATCGCTTTATAAGGGTCGATCCACATCTGACGGATAATGCGTCCAGCGTATCATCGGTCGCGTCTATTCAAGACCAAGACGGTGTAAACAATTGTTGTAAAACTGTTACAGAAATATTATTTTTAATTTATTATTCGGTCAAATCAGACCTGTCCCACTACGTGCTTAGTCAGTTCTAACGGCCTGTACACTAACGGTCTCCGCCGATGATACGCCTAGTCTGAATGCACCAATCACACTGCTGGACATAGGCCTCCCCCATTGAGCGCCACAGCGCCCTGTCTTCAGCTTGACGCATCCAGCATCTACCTGCAGTCTTTCGCAGGTCATCATCCCACCTGGTCGGAGGGTGTCCTCAAGAACATGTTTGCCCCAGCCGCCGTCGTCGGTTCTTCGCTAGATATGGCCAGCCCACTGCCACTTCAGCTTTTTGCTAATTCTTAGAGCTATGTCGATAACTTTGGTTCTCTTATTATTATTTACTCAATAAGCAGTAATTAACGTAACATGCAGACAACACACAAACATGATCTATTTCCGCGGGACTTGAACCCGCGAACCTCAGTACGAATCAGTTTCAATACAGTCATTTGAATCCCAACCAAAGAGTAAAAATTAAACACATCGTCCCCCATGTTTCTTCAGGTTCTGCACCATATAATATCAGCCGCTTGCGTTTAAAGTAATCACCAGTTACCGTACTGCAACATTGTACGAACTGATTGCCCGCAGTCTCTACTGAAAATTGACTCATTACATTCTTGCTACGAGTATACGTCGTTAGCTGACAAGGTTCAATTAAAATCATCTGAAGAACCAAAACATTATAGTTGTTCGTAGAATATCTTTTTTCTGCGCGTAGTTTCGGTTGTCGCTTGTGCTTTTCATAAATTAGCATTTTTCTAATATCTTCTGTCTTGTTTGAGTTTTGAAATATATGGTGGGCCATATACCTAGTAAATTTAAGATTGTTTTTCAGTTTTGCGGGACATTATGTTAATATTTCGATAATAAAAAAAAATTTGGAACCACCTCGGGATTTATTCAGTGCAGGAATTTTCAAAATCAATCCATAATTTATCTTCTGCGACACAGTTTTTAATGATTAAACTTCTGCAGTTGACATCAGTTTTCATTTTTCACTACATATATTGTAAGCATTGTTGTTGTTTCATTTACTAGCTGCGCCCCGCGGTTTCACCCGCGTGGTGATAGATATTCTGGATAATATACAATATATCTTTATAAATTGTACCTAGCCTATGTGTTATTCTGATATGTAAGCTATATTATTGTGAAGTCAAAATCCATTCAGTAGTTTTTGCGTGAAAGAGCAACAAATATCCTCACAAACTTTCGCCTTTATAATAATATTAGGATACATAGCATCCTCCTTTATTCAAACTCGGTTGAAAAATTAAAATCAAATTCAAAGGTTGTATTCTTTAGGCTTACAAATAAGCACTTAGACAAGTCGTATTTTAATATTTTTTAAACAGAGAAGAGAGATAACAGCACCTAATGGTGTTGCAAAAAAACGTACATGTCAACGAACGTTGAACCTTAACGCCAAAGAATCAATGGCAACAATCGAAGACACGCCAAAACAACGTAAGTAGATTAGTAGCGGCTCATTGTGCCAAGGCCCTTGCATACCGCTTATACGATTTCACTAAATTAAAACTACAGTGGAGAATACGTGATGTTGTTTATGTTTGCTGTTGTGTTCTCATCATCATCTTCGTCATCAGTCCACTGCTGGACATATGCCTCCCCCAATGAGAGCCAATGCGAAACAATGCCAAGCGCAATGTTGTGTTCTACGAGTATTTATTTAATAAAAATATCTTTGTAGTGTGTCGAAATGATTTATGAATGTACGAATAATCGGGTTAACTACGAATTAATTTTTGTTGGAGTATTTATTTAAAAAGAACCCCGTAGGTCTTTCTGCTGATTAGCCTTGGGAGGAAGTTAGTCTAGGAATACCTGGCCTGGCCTCAATAATAGCTTTTATTTACCAATGAAGTATTGAAGTTACTACGTCTCATTATTTAGATTTTAGACCATACAGGACTTTTGGCGTCAGATATTTCAATTTACATTATTAACTACTTTTAATACACAGTAAATACAGTAGACGAAGTGATGACCGACTTGTTTTGCCTACGATTAGAACTCAACAGAGTAAAAATACGATTACTTGAACCTGTAGTGAAAGTGCTGGAATATCTGGCGTGTTTAAAATCAAATTGCAAAGATGTAGATGTAGTAGATCTAGTAGGGTTACATGAGGATGTAACCCTACTAGACTAAACATAAAAAGACGGAAGATAACATAACATTAATACTTAGCTTAAGCTTCTCATGTAAGTGACATGTTTGTTGTAAATGAGAAAAAAAATATCTTTGAACTGAACTAAAAAATTAGGTTCAAAATACAGCCCCTTGTCAAGCGAGCAATTAGGACGATACAAAACTTCTGATCCATCCCCACCCCGACCTAAATAAGTTTCCAATGATTTTGTCATATCAGGCACCCGCGGAACCGCTTTATGTCGAGCTCGGGGTTACTTAGTTTAAGCTTACTTCTTGCTCATTTAGAGTATTTAGTCGAGGATTTTAAATCGAATAAGTATATTAAACTAGTACGAATAAGTAATCCTACTAATATTATAAACGGGAAAGTTTGCGAGGATGTTTATTGCTCTTTCACGCAAAAACTATTTAACTCTTGCAAGTCACTCAAACCTTTTGTCCATCTAAACGCAGATTTTGTCACAAACCTTAATAAAAAGCATATAAAATGATGATCCTTTGTTTTTGTTGTTCATGTGTTTCTAGTTTCATTGTGTATCTACGTCCGCATTATAAGTCGAGGTCTCCAAATCCCCAGGGATTGTATTACACTGGGTGTAATAACACAAACTCGCAAAAATATTACCGACAATACAACCCTTTTGCGGAAATTCGATAAAAACAACGCCTTACTCAGATTCATGGTATTGTGATAAATGAAATGTAAACCAAATCAAAATTCGAATATCGGGCAAATGTTGCCTCAATTCACAGTAAGTACACAATTTATACCTGGTTTTGCCTGGAATTTTGACTTTTGTTGACAGTCAAAAAGACAGATTAGATATCTATACTAATATTATAAAAAGGAGAGGTTTGATTTTTTGTTTGTTTGTTTGTAACGAATAGGCTCCGAAACTACATGACCGATTTAAAAAATTCTTTCACCATTGGGAAGCTACACTATCCCCGGTGAACATAGGCAATATTATATGTTCAAAAAAGTTAGGGATACGTACTAAAACCGTGTTTTCATTTCATTTCATTCATTTAAAAAGTCGTTTCTGCTTACAGCGTTGCTCCGGTGTACCTGGCAAACGGGTAAAATATATTACTCCCTATTTACTAGGGTAATTATATTTCTTTCAAAATCATTAAAGTTATATCCGTCAGACCTGAGCCGATTATGTACCAACTCAGCTTCATATTTATTAATATATATTTATTGAGGTTATATTCTTACCTTTCATATTATTAATCGTTATCTTATCCAAACACCGCCAACTACCGATAACCCATGCCTCGGAAGCTGCAGCTGTTGGTCCTGCGCCTAACCTGTCCCTGGTCGTGTCAATCTGCCGTCCCATGCATCGGATTATGCGAGTGCACCTGTGTTTGCGCACACACTTGTGCACTATAATTTGTCTTGCGCCTGGCTAGCCTTCATTGAGACTTGCCGCGCGCCGTGCTCGACTTTCTGCTTAGAGAGCATCATCACTTAACTATACCTAGATTTCACTATCAATATCTGCGCAAAACTGAAAAAAACTGTAGCTAGATAACAAGGCCGTGTTCGTCCATGAACTCGGGTCATCTTTAACAGTAACTTTAGAATGATTACAAAATTGATTGATCATTTTCCATTCCTGGGAGCGAACAACAAAAGTTTGTTTGCAACAGCTACAATCTAGGTTGAATTGCAAAAGTTTTATTGAGTCTTCAATCCAACTGTAATAAGTTAAGACATAAGTACGATATTTCTCAGAAATTGTAACTTCCTTGTTCTCATAATGTACGGGGATGGAGCTTACAATAATAGGTAGTGTCTTAACAATAACCTACGAGTACGTGCCGGTACAAAGTTACGTTAAATTATCGATGTTGGCATAAGACTATTAATTATTATGAGTATTTTCAATGGGCAGCGGAACGGAAGATGAGAATTTTTGTGTTTTAAATTGAACCACGCTCTGTATTTCTTTATTTTTTTTAAATGTGGATTTTTTTAAACTGTCAAATCCGCTTCCTCTTAAGTTAAAGCTGCCTCCAAAATCGCACTCTGTTACACACTTCTGTTGACTCTAGCAACATTGTTCTAAATTAGAACGACACACGTTTCATCCAAGTGCAGCGACTAAATGTCGACTGACATGTTTCGAATCCCCCAATTTTCGATATCCGTAACTACAATGACCTTTTAAAATAGATCGTTTAAGAATAATGGATCATAGATACCTGAGCGATATGTAAATCTAATCGAAAGAGTATGAGCAATGTCCTTGAGAGCTCCGACATCCGCCAACGCGTTATATCGATTTTCTACGTACATAGATTCCTCTACAATAAGGCTTCACTGGCCACAATGCCGCATTACGCTGCCCCACGAAACTGAACCTTATGTCAACTGCGAGTGGACATACGCACGCAGCATGAAGTTGGTTTTTAGGCCGTTTCGTCATAAGTGAAAGGTACTTAAGAGATAGTGACCGGAGTAATTAAGGTGGGTACCAAGTACCATGCCAGTAACCTTGACCACGATACCATTACCATGACAACTGGTCCATCCAGTGGCGCGAGTTGGCGCTTGACCGACAAAAAAAGGACTCCGAAACCTGTTCAAGCAATTAAAATAGCGTTTGATCATAGGTTTTTTGTCGGGACATAACAGGATGTTGGCAGCTTAGTGATTTGCTTTTGGTTTTTGTTGTCAAATTATTTTAAATGGGTACTTAGATGTCGTCAAATGAAAACAAAATTTAACAACCGCTTTGCTGCAGACAGAGGTGCAGTAACTAAATTTGAGCTGATTTTATTCTGGATCTATTACTTTGGTCGTAAATATCAATGCATATTCAAAATCGCACTTATATCGCGGAAGATTAAATAGTTGTACCTTTTCCTTCAAGGCAAAACTACTGAACGGATCTGTGTGAACTTTTCTACAGATGTAGTTTTAAACCTGGATTACCATATAGGCATCTTTTTTTTCTGAAAAACGCGTGTGAAGCCACGGGCAGAAGCTAGGGTTATGACCTATTTATAAGCATTATTACTTTTCTGTTTCAAGACGTAGGTATACACAAAACACGCCTTTATTTAGAATAAATATGGAGAGTAGGATATAATAGAATATAGTAATAGAGATAGGTATGAATTGTTTTTCTGGGTTCGAATAAACGTACTATCTTTGTTTCTTTCTTTTTTGTATCTTACCTAAATGTTTTCTAGACCAGGCGTCCATCATGCTAATAACAAAGTACCAGTTACATTACCTGCTCGGATCGTTGCCCGCCGCCGCTGCGGAAATGCTTACACTAATTGCGAACTGGGCATTGAGGGCACTAACTACAGTAAAGTAGGTAAAGTACCTACTGTTTAGTATTGTGACTGACATATTGTCTTTGAGAATCATATTCTACTAATAACACAAAGGCTAACAAATTGTAAAGGTGTTAGTCAGCCAAGGTCTCAAAAATACTAGACTCTGAGAAGGGACTTTATTACTTTACTCTTTGGAGTTCTTGAAGTAAATTATCCGCTATAGGTGATATTTTAGACACTCGGTTCTAAAAATTATCATATCATATTATATATTGTTCAAGTGTACACTTAGTGGGTATATAAATGCATAAGAGCCAAATAAAAACCTGTCAGGGCGCAACCACCTAGATATTCTTTTGAAATAATAGATTTACCAGATTTCTTTTTTTAGCCTGTTTCGTCCCACTGCTGGGCAAAGGCCTCCCCCAAATATTTCCACTCAGTGCGGTCACGTGCGATCTCCCACCAATCTCCAGATAAATATCCATGGAAAATATTTAATGATACTGGTATACAAGCCGAAAACTGCAGAAGTTTGAAACAATATTTGATTTTGATAGATTCATGAAGTTATGAATGTCTGTCTTTTGTCTCTTGTTCTCAAGTTGTCTTTTTTTAAACGATTACCGATCAAAAACTTTTTTTTGCCAATATCGTCATAGACTCTCCGTCTAATGCAATGTCTTCTAGAATCTTGGAACAAGTTTTGCGTCAACACATTGTTTAACCTTTATAACGATACAACTCCTATCGTTATACCAACAAGGTTTAAAATATGTTTTACCGTAAATCCTAATCTAGAGCCAGAGCAAAGCTTATGGATAGTCATACGTGGTATATACTTCCTACCTACGGCATTATGATGTCAATTTTAGTACCGACCCTGTCAGTTGCTTGTCGTAAACGAAATGACGCCCCATATTTGAGTGTGAACTGTAGTAGAGTACGCTATTTTATGTGCTTCCATAAAAACGAGAGGGTAAATCTAGCCGGCTTCATCAAAATACTAACCAGAATGTTATGAAATTTCAAAAGGATCTGTAAACCAGAAAGCATTGACTTGAAAGATGTCGATAAACCATTGGTTAGCTAATCAGCCGGTATGGTAAGGGGCTGTTAAGGGTACACCAGTCGACGACGGAAACTCGTCGGTAGACGAGGCATATATGTGTACGTATATATGTATGTATACCTATGTATCACCTGACATAGTGTGCGAAAGTGCGCGCTAGGATGAAATTACCGCGTCAAAAAATGTAAACAAACCTTTTAGCACAAGGGTTATTTTATTTTAGAAAAACTATTGAGTGTACTTTTCAAAATAAATTTATTACTTTTGAATAACTAAACTATGTCAGAAAGGGCTATACCTATTTCACTCAAAACAGGGTAATAATGAACCTAAATAAATGTAAATAATGACTGTTTGTATAATAACTTGATTAAACAAACAAGTAACCACGCACAGATAGATCTCAGACAACGCTTCCGCTCCCCGCGCCGCCGCGCGCCGCCCCCCGTGCCACCGCCCCCCGCGCCACCGCCCCCCGCGCCACCGCCCCCCGCGCCACCGCCAGCTTTAAAATGTAAAAACCCGAGTCATCATCATCATCAACAGCCTATAGTAGTCCACTGCTGGCCTAATAAGCGCCATAGCGCCCTGTCTTGAGCTTCCCGCATCCAGCATCTGCCTGCAGTCCTTCGCAGGTCATCTCACCTCACCGGAGGGCGTCCTACACTACGAATTCCCCAAAAGCCAGAGTATATACGCACAAATTTCCACGCGGGCGAAGCCACGGGATGCAGCTATCTTATAAATTGTGCCTACATTACCAATATAGCTGTGGTTAATTTATTTCCGTCAACATCAAACGGAAGCTATTGAGATGTCAAGACAGGATGCAGAGAGTGTGCCTTAGTACCTATCTATGTTATACATAATGGTATTCCCACATTTATGATCTTATCAAATCAAAGCAAGATCATAGTCTACGAGTACGTAAGAAGCTAAAGTTGTAAGGCGCTATGCAGACGAAGCAACTATTGTGGCTACTGGCAACTCGCAACTAGCAGTTAGATAATTATCAATTGTAACTTGAATATCAATTATAATTGATAGAAAACACTTGATATCAAAGTTTATATGTAATATTCTTAAATATCAAATATCAAAGTGCTTTATTTCCATTAGGTAGACCTTAAACGACGAGAAATAATAACTTAAGTGATAATTTTGAGTTTTTTGATCCCTTCAATATTTTTGAGGTAAAGTAAAGAAGCGAACTTTTACCGAAATCTCGCCTTTTAATCCTAATTCTTTTTTGTTTCAGATCCAACCAACAAAGTTTATATTATAACCTACTCATCCGCCACTCACATAGATATCCACTACATAGTATAAAACCAAGTCACTTCCCGCTGTCTGTCTGTCTCTATGTATGCTTAGATCTTAGACCTTAAAACTACGCAACGGATTTTAATGCGGTTTTTAAAATAGAGAGAGTGATTCAAGAGGAAGGTTTATAAACCATTTGACACATATATTTCCACGTGGGCGAAGCCGCACGGCGCATCTAGTAAGAAAGAGAAGGTATAAAAGGTAGGTATTTCAAAGGTCAGTAGATTTGAAGATTCACTCTGAAATAGTAAAGTGTCGACCTTAATTTGTTATTGCGATACAAGCTCTCCATTTATTGACACATTCGAGAAGCGCTACATATTGCATCGTATACCACGGACATAAGTATATGTTACGAAAATCTATAAATTGTACATATATTGTTGAGCTTTGGTATGTAAGTATTTATTATATGAATCCACGTGGAGACCACAGCTCGGTAAACGTAGAGTAGGACGCCCTCCGACCAGGGAGGGATTTGCGAAGGACTGCAGGTAGATGCTGGATGCGTCAAGCTGAAGACAGTGCGCTATGGTGCTCATTAGGGGAGGCCTATGTCCAGCAGTGGACTAACATAGGCTGATAATGATGTTGATGATCTACTCATGCTGCTGACTGTACAGGAGGCTAACGACCGATCGTTCTGACGTAAGTAAGATTAGACCCGCATCCAAGTTAGACAGCCTGTCATGTCGAACTGAAATAACTTAATAATGAGTGTGGCAACACGCGAAGAAGCCATCCAGTGCTTCTGCACTACATTGTTACAGATTTCTATACTCAATGGAATATTTACAGTTGAAGTATTATATTTTCGTTAATAACTGTGTATTATGGAGGCCTATGTCCAGCAGTGGACTAACATAGGCTGATGATGAATAACTATAAGGGTACAGATAAATTACAAAAATGATGCGAGAATCTGCTTGGAAGAATGAAGCTGATTCTTCAAGAGAATCTCTTGAAGAATTTGCTTCATTGAAACATTCTTCCAAACTGAAACTTATCCCTCAATTCCATATGAATTGCTGTTGTGATTGTTTTTGTTGTCTATTCATACCTTCGCTAAAATCTATTTAATTTTTATCTATATATCAAATATTTACAAATGATACTGCGTAGATTCACTCATTGACGATTTTACGATCTCAGTGGCGCGGCGGGTTGAGGTTCGCCTACGACGCAGGAGGTTGCGGTTCACGCCTTGGAACAAATAGTTGTACGATCTGCAATATGTATGTTCTGGGTATTTTCTATGTACTTATAATAAAAAAATATCGTGCTAGTACCCATTACTCAAGTTCTGCTTAGCTTGGGACTAGATGATGATGTGTTGGTTGTCCAGCATTATGTGTTCGGTTTAAAGATGTTTATTTCTCATATTAACAAAATGTTCACTATAATGAGATACAATTATGACTATATGATATTATGATAAATCCTAATCTAAATAATTATAACGTATTTATTTAACAAATTTTTGACTTGAAAACAACCCGAGCTTTGCAATATCTTAAGGTACTGTAAAATCTTGCCTACATTAAGGGTAACAGGTACCTTGTGAAAACCCTCGAGAACAAGCTAACAAGTGACTATAATGATAAACATAATACCAGCATGTGCTTTGTCAGAGCTCTCTAGGACGTGCCTCAACGGCCTGGCTTGCACCACGTGCGTCGCTAATACTAATGGCTGACTTTCCAGGCTGTTCTCACTTATCTGTGCAATTTACGAAGGGCACGGAATAACTACGTTATATCATCATCATCATCAGCCTATATTAGTCTAATAGTATATTAGTCTTAGAATTGCACCTCCTCCTGCACTAGTTCAATAAAAAACCTACCATAAACAGTGGCAGAAACACAACACTGATAGACAGATGGACCGACAGTGGAGGCCTAGAATTGCCTAGTTAAAGGGGCTTAGGAGCCCTAAAAATCCCAGCTGAGACAGTTGACAAGCCGACCAGATAGGCCCATAATCAACCAGTCTCCGACTAGTAGTAATTTATGTGGATACAGATATTTGTAATCATTACTTACAAGAGAAAGGCATACGACTAATAAACCGTTTTGTAAGTAAGCCTTACGTAACTTATAAGTTTTGAGACCGCGTTTGGTTCTCTATTGTTGCTTTTACAGTAATTACTTTAATGCGGAACTATTGTTAGCTTTTTTTTATTTTAATGGCACGTACTTGCTGTGATTTCCGGTGTCGTTGATTGCCTGTTACTGGTTGAGATGTGTTTATAATTAGGCAATTTGTTTTATTGCGCGGTAAAATTATATTGGGCATAGGTGTGGATAAAATACATACAGTAAAGCGAAGCAACAATTCATGACATGGCTCTTTGTTTTAATGAGTAGGTGACTAATGGAGTAAGTATGGAAAATTGTACAAAGGTCACTTATACAAATCGTTTGTTTGGAGTTTAAATATTAGAGACAAATATTTTTTATAAAACAAAATGTTATATAAGGTAACAGTCAATACATTTTATGAATCAACATGCTTGACCGTTAGTCGGTATGCAAAAAGGTTTGAGAGAGAATATTAATATTAATAGCACTATGAATATTAATAGCACTTATTCATAGATATCATAAAACCATTACAATAAAGTTGGCTTACGTAAAATAGCTAATATACATACATAATTATGTATAGAACTAAAAGATTCAGTGATCTAAAGTGTCAAGTAATACTAACAGGTAACTTAAGAAAAGCCAAGTCAAATCTGATCACGCTAGAAAAAGTGTATGAGCCGGTTGTTTGTAGGCTATTAAAGGTCAAATCTCTTGTTAAAACGTTTTTTCCCTTGCCGAATGTACGAGTTTGTTTACACGACAAGATATTTGAAAATTGATTGACTAATAGATTAAAACAACCAGTTGTATGTCAGTTATCAAAATTTCTTCCTGAAACACAGTTTTTAACAAGTTCAGGAGCATATGAACCATGTTGCCTGTTACACTGTCCATTATTTTAATAAATAACATTTTTACTTTACTATACGTTTGTAAAGCTTCGGTAGAGTCATCGTTTCAAATGTATCTATGATCCTCTATGTAAACATGTTCTAAATAAAGATTTCTTTGAAAGGCACTTACCTGAGCAGCAGCATCCATGGCCAGCCGTTCGATGTCCAGGTTGTAGAAGCTGAGCTGCGGCACGTGCCGCCGCCGCGGGCGCACGTCGTCGTAGTACGCGACGACGTCGTTGATCGACACCACTGGGCAGTCCTCCACCGTCGAACACCCACTGCTCACACCATCCACTCCACTATCAGAGTCTCCCTCACCACCAAATCCCTCCTTGGAATCCCTCCGATCGCCGTAACTCTGCTCGGATCCCTCCTGATACCCCGACTCGTTCATCTCGTCGGGAGTGACGATCGTGGGGATTTTCGTGTAATCGAACGCATCGTCGGGCATCGTGTCGAAATCTGTGTCGGCCATTTTGATAAATGATTTGTAACACTGTTTATTATCACTACATGCTGCCACTGTGTGCACTGTTCGACCTGCGGACAATGGTACGGGGTTACAATCTAGATAATAGCAATCTTGATAAGCATGTTAGCCTACGAGCCACACGCACCGAGAGGACGAAGCAGGAATCGAGTTCTATACAAGTGGTACGAAATCTGACCAACAAACATTAAGTCGGGCGAATCTCGAAAATTTTGTTCTTTCAGGATCCTCGGCGCCTTAGACGTGGCGGTGATATTTCTATATCAGATACTGATCCTTTTTCCCTTAACAAGGATCCCTTTTGTACATGAAAAGCATCAAATTAATGTCAAGTCAGCAAATACTTGTTACGTAGGACCCGACCCCAATCAAATTGTTTTCAAATAATTCGACTTATCAATAGACCCTTGAGGAAAACCCTATAATGGATTGACTTTTTGATTGACACATCCTTTTAAGGGAAAAGGTTTATTATGGCAGGTGAAGATCGGGGGTGTACCAATGAGAGTCGAACTCAAAGCTACGAAAACAGTACCTTATATATATGTACATCTAAAACAAATATCTTAAATACAAAAGGAGTGCGTTGAAATCTTTTATATCGACAATTTCAAGGAACGGTTGCATTCTGCACGTGTAATTTACCCAAAAAATTAAAAAACAATCTGCAATTAAAGACATCTCATACTACATTCTGGCAAATAGAGAAACTAATACCGACTTATCATGACATAATCACACAATATGAAAAAAAACAACAACTCTAACGAAGCTATGCTAATAGATTATGATAATATCAAATCGCTTTTACTTGAACATTATGAGATGAACAAATATTTTTGAAACACTTCTTGCAATACTTGCTAAAAATAAAAGTGATGCACAAACGATATTATTGAAACAAAGAAAGACAACAAGACAAAACCAGAAGACACTGATGCAAAAGCGATATTAAAAATCAATTTCAATAGAACAAGTTACCCACAGGTGGATAACGCTGGAAGGCCACGGGTAATGGACGTCTCGAATCGAACACATTCCAATATCAATTTGAATCCTGAACTGACAGCAGAACAACCAGAAAGTCATTGCTATCAGTAAGTTCTAGAAAATCCATACAGCATCATCTAGCTTCACAGCACAAATTAGGTAATGTTACTTCGTAATCCAAAGTAAGCAGAGCAAAGAGTCATGAATGCTTCGCCAGAAGTTTTTTAAACTCTCTCCAGTTCAACGATAAAAGAAAATTCAAGTCATTTAAAACGGGATATTTACCATGATTAGATTTTTGAGTTTTCCAATATGCACAGTTTCAATTTTGTGTTAATAAACATGATAGTTTCTAAAGTTTTATTGATAAAAGAAAATTATTAGAAGTAAAGACAAACAACAGTTGAAAAGCTTGCCAAACAAGAATGTAAGCAAAGGCAGGCACTTTTGGTTTCGTCGACGAAAACGAATGTCTTTCGCTCTCGAACGGCACACTAAACCGGAGGTCAGAGCTCTGCACAAGTTTTGGTGAACGCGAGTAGCTGGCGCATATTGTTACAATGTGAGGTTGAACTATAGAGTAAACAAAAGTGAACTGGGTGCAGTTTTTTTATTCTGTATAGAATAAACGATTTATTGGTAAATGGTTTGACAGAAGTCGCGTTTATGTATTCATGCAATACAATACCTAAAGGTGCATAGTACAAAACAAAGTCACTTCCCGCTGTCTGTCTGTCCCTATGTATGCTTAGATCTTAAAAAATATGCAACGGATTTTGATGCGGTGTTTTTTAATACTAGTAGATAAGGTGATTCAATAGGATGGTTTATAAACCATTTGACACATCGATATCCACGCTGGCGAAACCGCGTGGCGCAGCTAGTAAGTAATAACATCGTTGACGACCGATGTGGCGCGGTGGGCGAAGGTCCGCCTGCGACGCAGAAGGTTGCGGGTTCGATTCCCGCCTCGGAACAATTGTGTGTACGATCTGCAGATATTTGTTCCGGGTGTTCTGGTCGTTTTCTATGTATAATAAAAAATATCTATCTATGTAATGTATTGTAAATATTATGTATATCAGTTATCTAGTACCCATAACACAAGCTCTGCTTACCATGGGGCTAGATAATGCTGTGGGAATTGTCCAGCATTATTTAATTAAAAAAAAATTAAAAAATAGTAACAATCAAAATATTCAAATGCGTAATAAAATCACTTCTTAATAATATATTCGTCCACCGTAGAAAACGCCGTACCTACTTTTATATATTTTGTGGTAAATGATGAATGAATGAGGGCTTTCTAATGGGAAATGTATATTATATATATAGTTGTGATTTGTTGTTTGGATGCATGTACATATGTATATTAGATATCCATAATTTGAAAATTGATTTTCCGTTTATTTTACGTATCAGGCAGGACATTTTCAAAAACTATTCTTGTTTTATGCAGGTATGTTGGTGTTCCTCGTCAAACTACGATAGTTTATGTAGTTGTAAACTTGTAGTGTGTTGTAGAATTGTAGAGTGCTAGTCTTTTTTACATCCTACTAATATTATAAAAGTAAGTAAGTTTCTAAGTATGGATGGATGGACGGATGTTTGTTACTCTTTCACGCAAAAACTACTGAATGGATTTTGATGAAACTTCACAATAACATAAAGATACATATATTGTATAATATCCGAAATATCTATCACCATGCGGGTGAAACCGGGGGGGGGGGCGCAGGTGTGTTGTAGAATTTGTCTTGAATTTGTAATTTTGTCTTTTTTACATAAGAAATAAGAAAAATTCATCAAAATTGATTTGAAAGTCAGACGGTTTAAGCTGCAGCTCAGTGAATGTTGTTATTGTTGCCAACGCGGCAAAAGACGGATCATGGAGTGTTTCGAAACTCAAGGACGTACGTGACGTAACGACACCGTAACCGTTCACGTAGCTGCTTGCGACTTGATTCATCTAAGAACTGGGTGATGCAATGTAGCTTTATGGGTTTGAGAATCATTTGAGTTTTGGTTATTCGTGAAAATTATAGATAGATAACACTTTATTACACCACACAAAACAGAAAATAATACAGAGATAAAAACTTAGAATAAAGGTATAAATGGCGGCCTTATCGCTGAGAGCGATCTTTTCCAGGCAACCTTGGGATGGACTGGACATGAACGAACAATATAGACGGTGGCACTAAATAATTGGTACCAAATACACTAAATACCTACATTATTTATCTATACTAATATAAGAGGAAAGGTTTTTTTTTTTGGTTGTTTGTTTGTTTGTAATGAATAGGCTCCGAAACTACTAGACCGATTTGAAAAATTCTTTCACCGTTGAACATAGGCTATACATATTATATTTTCAAAAAAGTTAGGGATCCATACTAAAACCGTGCGAAGCCGGGAATATTACCGAATATTACCAAAAGCGATAGTTTAAAAAGGTTTATTCTCAAAAAATAGCCTAAAAATAGAGGACATGAATGACTTTTTCCATGCAAATAAAACCGTTGACTTGGAAATGGCAGAATACCTAAGTCTTAACCATTATGTTATCAAATGACGACGTTATGCTGTTCATTATGATGCAAGCACCAATTATTTGGTAGGTGTCTATTTGGCTGGCATAGATAAACACTACTTAAACAGACAGTTTGCTCTGAGAAAGAAACATTTTATAAAAGGAAATGTTCCTAAGTATTTGAAACGCTAACTTTCTCACTTTCAACTCGGATTGAAGCGAACTTTTGCAATAAACACAAACATTTTGTTTTATTCGAAGCGCGATTAGAGTTGTAACTAGCCAGGAATAAAGTTTAATTCGTAAATGCCGGACTCATTATATCAATAAATTTATTAATTACGACCGATGTGGCGCGGTGGGCGAAGGTCCGCCTGCGATGCAGGAGGGTTCGACTCCCGCCTCGGAACAATTGTGTGCACGATCTGCAGATATTTCTTCCGGGTGTTCTGGTCGTTTTCTATGTATAATAAAAAATATCTATCTATGTAATGTATTGCATTATGTATATCAGTTATCTGGTACCCATAACACAAGCTTCTGCTTAGCTTGGGGCTAGATAATGCTGTGTGAATTGTCCAGTATTATTTATTTATTTATTTTATTTAATTATGTTTTCATAGCTCATAAAAGCACTTGAGTCCTAAATTTAATTGCACATTGGCTATCATAATATAATGCTGAGTCGGACGCCATTTTGTAGCATTTAAGTTTTTTTTTTTTAATTAGTTAATAGTTATGTAGTCTTTATGGTGTTTAGTAATTAAGGAATTAGTTTAGTAAATTTGTCAATGCTACAAATAAAGATTTTTCTATTCTATTCTATAAAAGTCTCAAAATAATTGTCTATTAAAGGTAAGTCAAATCTCTTTTCCATTTGTTTATCAAATTATTCATCTTCATCAGGTGTTATAAAATTGTTCCTACGTTATCTCTAAAACAAGTACATACCTATTGGTAAGTTTCTACCCCCCAATCAGGTGAAAGCCATTAAGACGCTTATTGGAGGCCTGTGTCCAGCAGTGGACCAATATAGGCTGCTGAGATGATATGAAGCTTCATAAAAGCATGACAGAGCGTTTCAAACCCGAAAAAGCCGTACTAATTTAATATCTAACACAAGGGTCCGTCTCTAGCAGGGATAAAAGTTTGCGCAAGTTATTGTATTGTTGCCGGGTATGGATTGCTATTGCTACTTCAGGTGAACAGTTGTCGATTGGTCATTTCTGATTGAATATTGTTGCGAACATTTTAATCGAATTTGACCTTTATTTGTTTTATTTTATGAGTGTTTTTTGGTGTTAAATACAGGAACAATGTAAACGTAAATACTTGTTATTTGATTGATGTTTGTTGTTCATTGAAAGCATAGAGTAATCAATGTACACATCAACCTACACATGGCTTCGAGGTATTGGAATCGAAAAAATGGAGACAATATTATTTATTCCATCCATTGCTCTGATGGATGAAATCTTAATGACCATCAATCATCATCATCAGCTTACATCAGCCCACAGCTGGACATAGGCCCTAATGAACACCATAGCGCCCTGTCTTATTTTACTAATTCCTATTATCAATTTATTGAGTGGAAGGAGAAAAGGGAGGCCTTTGCCCAGCAGTGGGACAATAATGGCTTAAAATAAAATAAATAAATAATAAATATTATCAATTTCGATAATTTTACGGTAATTTTCTTTGTTAATTTAGGAAACATTTTTATGGCATTCTAAACAAAAGCAGCCCTTTTTTAAAATATGTGCAATCAGTATGGTAAAATAGCGCAACAGAAATATATGTAATGTATGTCTTGTTTTGGCGCAACAGGGTCGTTTATGGGGCGCCATAGCCTCCCCATCAAGACCCCATAGCTCCCCACATTCGGCAACATTATTCAACAAGTCCGCCCTACCCTACTGCCCTAGTTAATGGTGTCAAGGGCGACATGGCGTCCCTTGTCCCGGCGCAACAAGTCACCAATACTTGGCGCCTCTGCCAGAAACACGAGGACGTTTTTATGTTGTTGTTAAGCCACCAAACAACCTATTCATCAAATCATTATCACCATGGGCTTGTTTATAACTACGAAGAATGATTTAGGTATATGTTTGGTTGTGCTTGTGGTTGATGACCTCTGTGGCGCGGTGGGTGAAGGTCCGCCTGCGACGCAGGAGGTTGCAGGTTCTATTCCCGCCTCGGAACAATTGTGTGTACGATCTGCAGATATTTGTTCTAGGTGTTCTGGTCGATATCTATGTATAATATTAAATATCTATCTATGTCATTGTATTGTATTATATATATCAGTTATCTAGTACACATAACACAAGCTCTGCATAGCTTGGGGCTAGATAATGCTGTGTGAATGGTCCAGCATTATTTATTTTATTTGTGTGAATGTGTAATGCTGTGTGAATTGTCCGGTATTATTTATTTAGCTACGCACCTTTCGTCCAGTCAGGAAATCAATCATCAAAATAAACTCTGTTACGTTTAATATTTATTTAAGATTGAAGTGTCTCTAAAACACAAGTCAAATACACATTTAGCCAAACCAAGCTTGCTGCTCAGCACGCTCGGTTCTCTAGCAGAATTAATTAAATTGAAAAATATTACTTATGACGATTGGTTTGATTTCACGCGGGAAAATGTTCTGCGCGTTTAAGTTTTGCATATTAATTTAGGACAAGGCCTACCTCGAATGTAGAGTTAGTTGGCAACTCGGTCAGGCTTCTTCGAAGATTCTTCGCTATAATTTGCTCCAATCTTGACTTTATAAGTGCACGGAAGTGTCCAAAACGCATCAGTCTAATTACATACCTAAATATATATACTCCACCATCTAGAATGATTATAAGGTGTGTTCAATAGTTGCAGACAACCTGTCTAGAACATCAAACCTAGAACGGCTTGTAATTTTCCTAGAACCGGTAATTCTAACCTCTTTCTATATTTCAAATTGGATAGTTGCAACAGATAAGCAAATTCACGATGTTTAAGTCATAAATTAGTTATTTTTCCTTTCTGTATAATAGATTCGATAAAATAAGTTCGTATTTATGCCTCAGGAAGGATTCATTCGTGCCCCTCTGCCAAAACATCCCAACTTTTGAAAATAGCATTCAAGTTTTGATAGGCTAACTATAGGATAGGATTTTTGGCAAAGGGCACTATCACAGAGGCAGAGAGGTGTATTGTATTTTATATTATTATTATGTCTGGTGTGGATTTGGTTAACATTTACCCTCATATCTTTAGTCGTACCTCGATCACGATTCAACCTCTACTCAAACTCCAAACGCGTTTCGGTATATTTGATCGTAAAAAATCCCTTCACTTGAACTCAACTTCTAAAATTACATACAAGTGAAGAAATTAACTGTCATCTCAAGGTCTCGCGACCTACCTTGACACGTCAGACGAGTTTGAGTGAAAGATAAGTTCAAGAATTATCTAAAGAGGGGTAAGAATAATAATAAATAAATAAAATGAGACCGATATATCGCAGCGGCAAAAATCTGAACGCGGGTGATGATGTCAAATTCTAAGTTCGCATATTGTTTCACGGTAGGGAAATACCTAAATACCCGTAAGGTACCTAGTCGTATTCCCACGACATATTACAATATTGTATTGTCTTGTGGGGTGAATGGCTAACGTGGACACGGTGCTAAATCTGCTCTGGCGTCTCGCCAAATACATCGACCTAGTGAGGTATCGCTGTCACGAAGTTCACGGTCTTGGCCGTAGTTTCTTGTGAATCACAGCCCACAGGCCAATTGGGCACATAAACATATTTATTGGTCTGTTTCAAACCGATAAGATCAAAAGGTATTTACTTATTGCGTAAAATTATAGTTAGCTACGAGTTACTTTAGATATCGCGACTCAGCACGGAAATGACACTAAGTGACAAATTATGTCTTCATAATTATCGTTTTATTGCAATCAATGTTTTATTAATATGTACAGCATTGATTAATAAATAAGTGGAATAGATAAACAAATTAATTAATCTATAATGTTAAATAGATATCTACATATTATAATGGTAACCTTATTCTTGTCCAAATCAAATACGAACTGTTATTGAAATGAAATTAACGAAACTTTTATTTAATGCATAGAAATACATACAAAAGAATTCCAAAAATAATATTTTTTCTTTACTTAACGAATAACAAGGTTTTATTAGATAATTGTATAAATAATAATAATAAATATTGCTGGACATTTCACAAAGAATTATCTAGCCCCAAGCTAAGCAGAGCTTATGTTATGGGTACTAGATGACTGATATACAATACACTACATAGATAGATATTTTTAGTATACATAGAAAACGACCAGAACACCCGGAACAAATATCTGCAGATCGTACACACAATTGTCCCGAGGCGGGAATCGAACCCACAACCTCCTGCGTCGCAGACGGACCTTCGCCCACCGCGCCACATCGTCGTGTATAACCAGTACGATCTAAAGTAAACATAAAGTTAACAAGCTACTGTTCAAGCATAAAATTCAATTCAATTAACTGGCTAAAAACACAAAACAATTAACCAAAAGTGTTATTTAAAGGGAACTTACGAGAGTGGTACTTAAAATAAACGTTTTAAGTTCTAAGTAAGCCGTAGGTAGCCCGCAGATAACTGTTTATCGAGATCGGCCACACCCGCTTGTGCAATGTATCCAATATCTGACCACTTGCTGCAATCTAGTACCACGTTAGGCCTAGTCTACACTACACTACAGAACAATGCGTTACTAAAGTATTTAGCTGCGCCCCGCGGTTTCACCCGCGTGGTGATTGATAATTTGGATGATATACAATATACCTTTATGAATTAACCTATATGTGTTATTCTGATATGTGAGTTATATTACGAGTATTGGGAAGTTTCATCAAAATCCATTCAGTAGTTTTTGCGTGAAAGAGCAACAAACATACTTACATACATCCTTAAAACAAACTTTCGCGTTTATAATATTAGTAGGATTAGCCCGGAGTATCCCACTGCAGGGCAAAGGTGGCCCGCCCCCCCCCCCACTCATTCGACTCATCTCGGTCCTCAGCAAGGAGGGCCCACTCTATATTAAAAAGGTCGAGCTCATCCCGCCATCTCCACCTAGGCCTTCCATGTGACCGTCGTCCGTCCGGGAACCAATCAGTCATCATCAGCCTATAGCAGTCCACTGCTGGACATAGACCTCCCGCAATGAGTGCCATAGCGCCCTGTCTTCAGCATCTACCAGCAGTCTTTCGCAGGTCGTCATCCCACCTGGTCGGAGAGCGTCCTACACTACGTTTACCGAGTCGTGGTCTCCACTCAAGAACACGTTTGCCCCAGCGGCCGTTGGTTCTTCGCGAGATATGAACAACCAGTACTGGGAACCAATCAGTACTAAAGTATATTAACGCCAAAAGTGTCGCATACAATGCGCATGAGACGAATAGGGAAATCTTGCGTTGGCGCTTTGGTACATACGATCATCGATAGTAAGTATATCTACTAGGTAGGTACATTTAACTCGGTGCATAATGTTCGCGTTTAATTTGCTGAAAAATACTAAAACAGGTAAACGTCTAGGAAATTAAAAATTCTGCAAGCAAATTCCCAGCTGAAACAAGTTTAAACAAACGTTTATCTCGCTACGAAGATGACAGCAAAACAAATCGCAGCGGACCGTGGCCGTGACTGTCAAGAAATGTACGTAGTCCGTGAAAAACTGTAGATTTTCTTATAAATACGTAAAAACGAACGGCCTTCGTCTACGTCTCTGCAAGACTCAGCATGACTCTAGCCTTATTGCCACAAGTGCGCGGCCCACACTGAACTGTTTTAGCATTCAAAAACTTTCGCAAACATAATTATTGATTGGTAAACATTGCTTTTGCGTGTCTTTATCGAGTTTCCTGATGTTTCGGCCGAGTTATATGTCTTTTATTCAAATGAGTACTTCAAATTAATTCGATCAATATTTATTAAAAGTTTTCATTGATCATTTCAATGTGTTTTAAATTCACGTGATCAGAATAGAACATATTAAAATAACTACTCCATTAAAGTGTTTTAACCCGTAAAAACGTCGGGAACATAGGTTCGCAAACGCCGTGTAAATAAATACCCGTGAATAGTTATTGTTATTAACCCTATTGATATTATAAACGCGAAAGTTTGTATGTATGGATGTTTGTTACTCTTTCATAGGATACTTTTTATCCCATAAATCAGGTCCCATAGGATAGTAATAACAAAAAACGTTTCCATAGAATCATCGCTCGTATGTAATAAAACGAAAATTAATATAAACAATTTCAGTTTTCAATCAGCGAACTATGACGGACGAATTTATTTGATTTTACTGAATTTGTTTTAGTATACCAAAGAGAATAAAACCCCTACGTTAATTATAATTGAGGGAGGCCTATGTCCATGTGTGGACTAAAATATGATGATGAATTGTAATGAATCATCTAATGCGAATTTTAATGCTTTTTAAGAAAAATTAATCAATAAATAATGGTAGAAGATTAGTGATAGTTAATTAAAAGTTGTGTTGTAGCATGGTATAGGGACCGTTCTTACTAAAACAATTTGTGGTGAGTATGTGCACTCGGGCCGGGCAGTAGGGCAAGTGTAGAAAGGCCTTTATCTAATTAAAACGCATAAGATAAAGTATATACTTTAAAGAAATTATAGCATTTTTTGCAGTACAGTGGCAAAAAGTTTGTTTGGTCGGAAATGAACAAAGATTCAAGATAATGAGGTTACCAAAAAAGTTTTATCAATTCTAATAACAAGTCAGTTAGTTATTGCTGAATAAAATACATATCTACCATTTTTATCAATTTCTTCGGTAAAAAATACGGTCACGATTTATTACTAACTTTAAAATACTTACTTATAGGCATGTATAACTTAGTTTATATTGTTCAACACCAAACTACCTAAGCCATTAGGGCAACTAAGCAAAGCAGGTACTTATAAGTTAAGAATTTCTCATTAGGTAAATACTAAACCAAAATAACCTACGTAATACATAATAGTTTTATAATATTTTACCAAAGTTTCATAATATTATAAATTCTGCATTCAACGATAAGAAATATTTCCCACGATATTTTCAAGGTATTTTACAATCGGTAGGTACTTTCTCCGTTTTTTTTAGAGCGAGATATGTGAACACCACCCTTTTTTACATTAAAAAAATGTATTTTATTTATCACTCTTATCCATTTTTAAATAATTTTCTACTTTTTCGTTCGGTTTATTTATAAAAGTGTGGTTTTTTAATTTCTTTAAAGTATTATTTATTTGCCTTATACCAATACATATATCTACAAAAATATTCTATAACAACTACGTATTGCGCGGGCGCACGTGTTGATTCGGCATGGCGCGGCGGCCATATTTAATCAACGCTCATTTCGAAAACACCATAATGTCGCTGTCATGGCAGTCAAACGATAACGCCATTGTGTTTAGAGGAAATAACGCTTTTTTTTCTTAATTCCGCAATGAAAAAAATAGCTCTTGGAAAACTTGAGACTTTCTGATTTCAATATATTTTTTGCATGATCTTTTCACTTCTTCGCTAATAGACAAAAAAATTAGAAGCAATAATGAACACTTTATTCCTATTTGATAATAATTTAGTTTAGAATTGGACTTGTCTGTGTTGCTTATTTTGTAAGCCAAAATAAATAAACATCATTAAATAAATAAATAAATAGTACGATCCACACAGCATCATCTAGCTAAAACGTAGAAGAGCTTGTGTTATGGGTACTAGATGACTGATATACGTAATACAATAGATTACATACATGGATATTTTTTATTATACATAGATAACGACCAGAACACCCGGAACAAATATCTGCAGATCGTACACACAATTGTCCCGAGGCGGGAATCGAACCCGTACCTCTTGCTACGTAGTAGGCGAACCTTCACCGCGCACAGAGGTCGTCAATGGTGTGTGTTGATTTGTTATGAGTTAATCCACACCTATTCGCTATAATATGCATTATTATACGTGTCTAGGCTTGCCTTTCGTTGTCCAGCATCACGAACATTTATCAGAGAAATAAAATAGTTATATAGCATAGTAATAGGCATTTCTTTTAAATGAAAACAAAATTACGAATACTTAACTGTATCGAATCGAAAATTTACGCATGTCAAGTGCGGCTATGTTTTGTACAATGAATATCAAAATGCTACTGAGTTACTGGGGTACGAATCTGCAAGTGAAGACGTCATTTGTTGGGTACGTAGCCAGGTTTGTTCGCTGGGCTTGTCTGCTGTCTCTTACATTCACAGGCTGCGGAGATTCAACTGAATTACTTGGTCTAAAATAGATATACCTATACTCAGGTCGATAAGTGCTCAAGGCAGTAGATAGCTAGCTACTCAGCCCGTGAGCTGAACGTGGCTATAGTTAGGCTATAGCCTCATTTTATCTGATCCTTTGGTACTACTTTTAAAGACTTCCTTTCTGCATTATTTGTCGCAGATCGTTTAATCATCTAATATTAGTAACAAGCATATCAAGACAGGAGATAATTTAAGTTATATTTATTTTTATTTTTATCTGGTTGGTAATCATATCAGCCCATACACGTTCACAGCGAACATAGGCCTCCACCATACAACGCAACAAAGAAGCGTCCTGAGCCGCCTCCATCCATCGACTCCCTGCGACCGCTACGATGTCGTCGGTACGGTCGATTGGATGGTCTCCCAACACTCCGTCTCGCATTGTACCGCGGTCGCCCCTCGAGAACCTTTACTCCCCAACGGTTATCAGTTCTGCGAGCTATATGGCCTGCTCACTGCCACTTTAGCGTATTATTCTGAGAGCTATGTCAGTGAATTTAGTTCTACGGATTTACCTATTCCGAATTCTATCACGTAGAAAAACTTTAAGCATAGCTCTCTCGATGGCCCGCTGAGCAACTCTGAGCTTATGAATAAGGCCTATAGTTAACGACCACCTCTCGGATCTGCAGGTCATCGGTACAATGCGTACCTCATGCGTACCACCCAAACGTATTTGCACTCATAGTGTACTCGTACGTCTGGGCGGGTTAAGCAAATTGACTCACAACTTGAGAGTCTTCTTGTTGACGTAGCGAAGGAAAGAATTAACTGAAAGGACGAAGTGAATGAATGCGGTATGCAATGCGATCTCTTGTATGGCTTTGACATTGTACTGGCTAGTTATGTGCATAATAATCATGTACTGTCACGTTTGTATATTTGACGGGAAATGTCATGTGACGTGCAGCGAGAATCGGAATTGGGTGGAGGTACCTATACACCTGATATACATATTTCTTATGCCGCGGACAACACAGCAGGCTAAAGAGGTAGTATCGTAATAGCTCTATGGCACTCTTTGATTTTTAAAACAATAACTTTCAATGAATAATCGATGCGACTGTCAAGATGGTAGCCAACTTTGTTCTTAGAATTGCGTACTTCACATCTTTGTGTTTCGCCAGAGGGCAAGAAGAATGACGGTTGCTGGCTGATTCATAAGATTGACGGCTCCTATATTTTCCAGATAAACTCGACTTTCAATGTCTGTCAGCATAGCAAGTAAACATAATTTTAAAAACACTTTCGTGTTATTGATTTTTTATAGAATTTGCACAATTTTAGTTTATGGTTTCAGAATAGGTATACATAATGCTGTTTTTCCGGGATACTTCAAATTTGCGAGTGATGGATGAAACTCTCTTATTTACGCTTTATTTGAGTGTGTCTAAGGAAACTTACTTCCACAAGTGGCCAAGTATAGGTACAGTACAAGTTGATTTATTAACCTACTGTTTACGACTAATGCAACAGGCATACATAGCGGGACGCCTAATTGTCTAGCTAGGAAATGATTAGATAAAACAGTCTAGAACAGAACCACAGGCTATCGGAATTGTAACTGCCTTATCTGAGCAATCCAACTCATTTCGTAATCTAAAACACGCATTGTTCTCTTCAGCGGTCAAGCAAGAGTTAAGTCGGCGATAGGTTATTTCTGACCAGATATCCGTTATCATTATCACTGATATCTTTCAATATTGTTTGGTTCTTAACAACATTTAGGCATTGTATCCCACATTACGAGAGCGAAGACGGCACACGCGTAAGCTGAAGTTGTCTTAACCATAACATGCAGGTCTCTAGAGCCTACGCATTTGCTCCTCTTGGAGTCGAAATCCTAGGCCCGTGGAATACAGAGACTCCCCGGGTTTTAAAAATATATCTGAGGGTCTGGTCGAAACGACACGTGACCCGAGAACTGGTGAGATGCTGGTGAGTATCTAGCGCAGCGCTTCAGCATTGCCATACAGCGGGGCAATGCAGCCAGAGTCTTGGGGCCGCTTCCGACTGGTATTAATATGGACCAGTCGAGTTACCTCTAGAATGTGCCCCGTCCCTAGAAAGATCTGTAAAATTATAAAAATCTTAGTCGCTTTATAGTTACTAATTACAGGGCCGTAGCACTTACATACATTAGCTGTCATAAGTCGCCCAAATAACAACAACATAATTCTCAATGCGTTTTTTACAATTATTTCACTAATAGACTGTTCGATTAGAATGAGTGGAATGCCACTACAATACAATAGGCATAAAAGTAAGAGAAATAATACAATAGATTAATAGGAAAGTGTTCAAACGGTTTGTGAACATATACAAGAGCAGAGCACCCGCCACGTCGATAAATCAGAGAGCTTGTTTATTATGATTACTTAACGAATGAAGTGTCCGCCAGAGAATTCTTAAATAGTAAAACATACGTTTTCAACCTACCTGTCGTTTAAATTCAACATTTCCTCATTCACACAAACCATCCATCGTTTCTTTAACCCTTTCAGACGTGTTTAGGTAATGTGAACGCTGTCCCGATAAGCTTTATTTGATTTTAAAGATCGTATTCATGACGAAGGTCCCTGCATAAGCATGTTCAGCTAATTTTGCATTCAAAGTGCAGTTAATTTGTATGCAAAATGTGTCATGTCACGTTGAACTAACCTGCACTACTTTGTTGACCTCTGTACGGTTGTTTTGACAAATGTCAAAGTCTTGTCAGCAAATGCTAGCATGTGTCGGCTGACATTGCATTGTTTAGCTGACACGCTTGCTTACAAGCTTGTTGACTATAGCATTTCTAAAAATGTGGTTGCTAGGTACGGATTGATAGCTATTTGGTGAAGTAGCAAGCAGTCTATAAATTAGAGCAAATGTATTAATAAAATGATTTTTAAGTTTTGTGAAAGTCTCAAATTATCAAAAGGGGGTGGAGAAAAGTTATTGCCTTATGTAGATCATTGAAAACTGAAAAGAAATTGTATATTTTTATGAAAAACACAGTAAATGAGGTTTAGGAGGATATCTTTGAACATTGTGTCAAGATCTTTACAAAAAATCGAAGTTCCTCCTACACCGTACAAAAGATTTATTTTGGTAATTTCCACAAGTTAGAATCTACAATGAATTGATAAAAAAAATGCTGGATAATCCACACAACATCGTCGAGCTGGCCCAAACGAATTTGAGCTTGTGTTTTCTGTACTAGATAACTTATACATAGAAAACACCCAGAACATCCGGAAAAAATATCTGCAAATCATACAAACATTTGTCCCGAGACGGGAATATATCGCAACCTCCGTCGCAGGCGGACCATCGCCTGTTGGGCCACAGAGGTCGTCAAAGTAGGTACATACCGACATAATAATATGTACTGACTGAATGACTCTAACGTGTAATATATCTAGGAAGATAATAGAGTCATCATTTGCCAGTTTCCGAGAAACAATATCACGTCTCATCGTGTAGTTAGGTGCCTCTTGAATTACTGTCCAAGATAATTGTACCTTGTTACCGGGACGGGGAGATACGGGCTAAGGTATAGGTACTAACTGTACTAAGTTAGCCACTGCTTGAACGATCCAACCTCTCCCCTGTGAAAATGTTTCATGGGGAGAGTGATTTAATTTAGTTTTAATTTTGAGTATTAGGTATAACTAACCCTAGTAATAAGCTCTTGATATATTTACTAACAAATTATGGATCCCAGCTATCTGAAATAAAAAAAAAATCTTTTCTTTTTTATTATTGTAACAATAGAGCTTGTTGATTTAAATAAATAGCTTCATACTGGTCAGTTTATAGTTTAATCATTAAAGAGCCACCTAATTATTTCCCTGCTGATAATAAGTGTTTGTGTTTAAGCTGCTCGTTCATTATGTGCTAGAGCAAATAAATAATTACACTCAGTGGGAGTACATTTATTTAATTTTAATAATAGTTTTATATCTGACTAGTTTCTGCCCCCGTCTACGTTGGGATAAAAATTTGTATGAGTATTTATGGGTTAAAAGTAATTAATATCGAGATATCATCATTTGAAAGTTGTGCTGATACGTTCGTTATTCCAAGTTAACAAAGATCTACCTCATTATTGTTTAATGTTTCTTTTCTATCCCATGAACTGATTTATGGTATAAAAGTATCACTTTGTGTCTGAAATCTGAATCAATCTGAAGGAGGTTGTCGGGTTTGACTACCGCCTCGGGGCACATTTTTGTACGATCTGCGTTCCGAGTGTCCTGGACGTTTTCATAGACGGACGTTATCTATCTATGTTATGTATTATGTATATCAGACATCTAGTATCCATAACACAAGCTCTGCTTAGCGTAAGGCAAGATGCTGTGTGGATTGTCCATCATTATTTATTTATATTTAGATCTACACAAACTTTCAGCCAGATCCGTTTTGTAGTACTCACGTGAAGAAGCAACAAACATACATCCAAACATTTGCATTTTGATTATTTGCGAATTAACAACGCTTGTCTTCGTTATACAAGTTGAACAACTAACCACAAATGATAATGTACTATTAATATGTTTTCCGATAAAAACCGTATAGGTTAGAGTATTAAAACATAATAAGCTTCAATTGAAACACAGTTTTAACACTAAACCAGCTGCAGGCAATCGTAAATCAAGCGAGACCTAACGCTATCAACGGATTTATAGGTATATCTAAGCAGAAATACTTTGCAGCTAATACTCAACCCAATATCTATGATATCATAGAGATTTTTTTTAGTTTGACACATATAATTCGAGCATACCTACCTACCTTCTAGCCAGCGCGAAGTGGTCAGCCTTGGTACTCAACACTCACTTTTGTAGTACGCACATTTATTTATGTATTGTGAATGTTGATTTGTAGGCTGCAGTGCGTTTACAACTCTATTTTCTAGGAGAAAACGTTTAGTTTTGCGATAGGTGTTCTAATGTAGGACAATGATTGACATTTTAAAATTGATTTGGTAATTATTTGCTGGATTCTTTTGTTTTAGAAGATAATGTTATTAATACAGAAATGGCAAAGATGTGTTGAATTCATATTTCAATGTAACGAAATGTGTTCTGGATTTTCAGCCTATGTAAAGTAAATAGACTTGTTTAGCTCTTTTGGCAATAAAAATTGACCAATTCCCATAGTTTGGTAAGGAGGTAAGAGAAACACTATTCATTCAGAACCTTTTGTTTGCGCTCGGTCAAAATCAGCGTATTTTCCAAGACATGTTATTTATCAAGACGTGTTTTTACAATGAGCGCTTGCCACATTTTCTTTTCATCAAATGCACAATTGCCTTGTTTTAAAACGAGTGAATAACAAAATGAATGTCATTTAATGATTGCCCGGTAGGTACCTAGGAATCTGCTTCGATGATAAACGGAATCGTGCGGTTGGATAACTTAACCACAAATTACCAATGACGACTTACGATATTACTCACATATTTTCAAATCTGTGGTTTTATTATGTTTCTTTTCATAATTGTTGCTTTGTATTCTCAAAATCTATAAAGAATAAGGTCCAATATCATTAAGCAGGTTTAAATGGTTTCAGAAGGGCAAACGGACGGAACAATGCGATATTGTGAATCTATACTAATATTATAAAGAGGAAATGTTTGATTTTTATTTGTTTCTTTGTAATGAATAGGCTCCGAAACTACTGGACCGATTTGGAAAATTCTTTCACCGTTGGGAAGCTACACTGTACCCGGTGAACATTGGCTTTATTATATTTTCAAAAAAGTTAGGGATCCGTACGAAGCCGGGAAGGTCAGCTAGTATATAATAAATCTGTGTGAATTGTCCAGCATTATTTATTTATTGAGAAGTGCACAGAGAAGAAATTGCCTACGCATTTAACCCTGAGATATTCCCCACAAACATTATTTCGTACTTAATCATTGCCTATTCCAGTGTATTTATAACACAAAAGAGCGTCCTCTACAAAGACTTTCTTTTCTCGGAAACTGCCATTTCTGTCGAATCCTTTCATCTGAAGTTCTTTCAGTAAGAAATGAGTTTATTGTAGGCAAGTGATGGTTGTCTAAGTAAATGAATAATGCTGGACAATCCAAACTGCATCATCTAGCCCCAAGCTAAGCAGAGCTTGTGTTATTGGTAATAGTTGACTGATACTTAATACATAGATAGAATAGAATGTATAGCATATCTAAATTGATTTAAGAATACCAAAACGTAGCGGTAAGGCCGTCGTCAATTGATAATTAATGGTTGTAATATGAGTTATATTATAAGTTGTCATCATCATTAAGGGGCCTCCGGAGGGACGAATTCTTCATACAAACGTAATACCAAAATTATTTCTAATTCAAGCATATTTATTTTTTGGTCTAATTTAACGAGGATTATATCGATAAATGTATCTCTAAATGTATCGCTAAATGTATCTCTAAATGTATCGCTAAATGTATCGCTAAATGTATCTCTAAATGTATCGATAAATGTATCGATAAATATATCGATAAATATATCTCTAAAATTTATCGATAAATGTATAAAATACTCAATAGGTCGCCGGCAACAAGGGCGCTAGACCAATCAGCTGTTGCAGTACTTTCACTGAGCAACGCAGGTGCGTATGCGCAACCAACCTGGCCGGGCCTTGCACCTTTGTTTACTATATTGGGAGTATTATGCCCGATGGAAAAATGAAACTTGATAGTTACTCCCTTTAATACGGTAGGTGTACTTATATCGCGAAATTATTTTTTTCTCGTAAAACCGTGAATATGATAATATAATATACTACTAATGTTATAAACGCGAAAGTTTGTATGTCAGCATGTTTGTTACTCTTTCACGCATAAACTACTGAACGAACCATGTGGGATGACGAGACCTGTGAAAGACTGCAGGGAGATGCTGGATGCGTCAAGCTGAAGACAGGGCGCTAAGGCATGGCGCTCTTTAGGGGAGGCCTATGTCCAGCAGTGGACTAACATAAGCTGATGTTAATGAAGTTAAGGTTAAGTTCGCCTTTGTATAAATTTTCAAGAATAAGTTTTGTGTTATGATTTTCGTGCAAGAAGTATAAATAAATAAATAAGTTAAGTGAATACTGGTAAACAAGACAACGCGTGCTAAGGGAACTTTCCTTGCGAGCTGATGTTTAATGTCGCACCTTGAACAAGGTCACAGCATTGTGAGGAAGCCGGGGCCCCGACTCTGAGGCAACTCTGAGTGAATTCGATGCATATTAAATAAAACCTGTAATAATGTTAATATCTCTCTAATCTTCATCATTTGAACTTAGATGATACACGATAGAGAATCAGCCCAGTTCGCGAAAGACACAAATACGGTAAAGCAGGGTAAAATTGGATATTTCCTTATTATGCGTAAAGTTTTCTAAAATCAGATATTTTGTTTCATTCCTCTTTTTAGACCACCTGCCATCGGGCACGCCACACAATGACCATCGGGTCAGACGACATTGTGTGGGTTGTAGGGAAGCAGTGGATCCTACTTGCACAAGACCGCCAGGGGTACAGAGATAAGGATGAGGCCTATACTCAGCAGTGGGTGTTACCGGCTGAGTAGATAGAGAGATTCCTCTTTTGGCCTATGTCCAATGTTTGTTTTGTTAAAACAATTCAGAGTCGGGGCCCGGTATCGCGATAATGCGCGCGCGCAATCGATTCGCTTCGAGACGGCACTAAGCGATTGGTCGCGCTGGACAAAGTGCATATTAATAATTAATAACAGATGTAAAGCTATTAATGCCGGAACTAAAATATATTTCCAAAATGCCCTCAGTTACATAATTTAATGCGAAAGATTTTGGAAAAGCGAGCAATTATCATCGGAACCACTAATATGCTTTTTCGAATAATTCAATTAAGTAGGAGAGTTTGTATTGTGCCCATAAAATAAGTTTAAGGCGGTCCCTCATTGCGAGCATTCGCCTGTAATAGGATTCGCAGGTAATAGATCTGATTCGAGCATTCCATAAGTAAAGAGAATCAACCGAACCGAACCTATCAGCCTGCAACCTGGTAGGTACTGACCGGCGTTACGGGGCGTAATGTAACGTGTTGCACAGCTTGGATTCCTCCAGTCAGTATGTAAATGCCAATAATGCCAATGCCAAAAACTTACTCGCATTCCCTACAGTTATTCGGTGATCATGGCGCATGAAAATGTGCCGAGACATTGGGAAACTTAAAAATCGTATCATGGTTAATATCCCGTTATAAATGACTTTGTGATTATTGTTATTATTAATCTTCATAGATTTATTAAGTAAGGAGAAAGAAGGCGCTCGCAACGAGCAAAGAGACAGATTTTAGCATACGACACGCGGCGTAACATGGGCGTAACGCATCATGCTCTCGAATGTCATTACGCCGCGCCGTGTAACACCGATCGGTGCCTTTAGGTATCTATACTAAATTATGAAGAGGAAAGGTTTGATTTTTTGTTTGTTTGTTTGTTTTGAATAGGCTCCGAAAGTACTGGACCTACCTATTTGAAAAAATATTTCACTGTTGGGAAGCTACACTATCCGCGGTGAACATAGGCTATATTAAAATTTAGAAATGAGAAATTTTAATTTAACGCGGTTAAAACAGCTCGTTATTTATATTTGATAAAATTTAAATATTAAAACAACATATTCTAGAAAAGCAGAACAAGCAACAATAAAACTGAATTAGAATGAAGTTTAGATTTCTAAGTATATTTCTAGGCCAATCAGCGGTCCCAGCTGGTATCAACCCCTGCGCAGCCACCATGAAGCGTGCTGATGCCATCACCACTTCAAAGGCTGCCAGAACCAGGTCGCCCACACAAAATAATTCGTATCTCAATCCAATTTTTCCCTACCCATGTATTCAAAACTTCTAACAGGGGTAGGTAAGGTACAGAGGGATGTTAGAGAACATGGTCTTTATGAAAGGAAATAGGTATGAACATGGCGATTAATTTAAAACCCCTTTTGTGTCATTGGTAGGTAAAAATGGTTCTTTTTGTAGTAATCTACCAATATTATAACTTTGACATTATAAATCATGAACGAAAGCAATAAATTATTCTTATGTAAGTAAATTTGATTGGGGAGCTCAAACTTATAATATTCAATATCATAAGATAGCGTGCCTTGTTTTTGAAAGCGTCAATTTATATCTTCCTAAAATATAAAATAAACTGAAAATAAAATCATTGTATGATCGTTCAAAACCATCGGGAAAATGTCCTAGTGGTCAAGAAAAAAATTTATTGAAGTCCCTCTACGAAGTCTTGATCGGAACAAGACCGATATTTTATGCCCGCTTATTAAATGCCTCAGGATTAGTATCACCTGTATCACAGAGATGCCATCGAAAGATCATAGAGTTATAAACATAGATAAATAAACAGAAGCGTCTCTCCATGAAAGTAAAAACGAGAAGCGTAGGTTGCTTTAAATTTCAAGAAAATATAGACACACGCTGCCTTTCAAATAACAAGCGTTGAAATCATCTACTCGGTAGATAAAGTACCATTTACGTGAAGGTCTCAGTTACGAAGTAGCTTTAATTCTAAGCCCCAAGGCAGTTCACATCACTCCGCGCCCTAACTAGATTGGAAAAGGGCCCGGTATAATGGCTCGCGAACGAGAGACTGCAATTTGGGCGTATTACCAATGCCTACACATTATAAACATACCTAGCCATTTGTCATGCGTAGTTAACCTTTGGAATCTGCCTAAAGACCATACGGTAATCACTGCACTTTGAAATACCAACTGAAGTATTGGTGAATAGGCTTTTGCACAATATAGGGGCTTGCAGAGATTCCGGCAATGCGTTTAGTGAAGATTTTTGTAAAATCGTTCTACAGGTGGGTGATGAAATATAGCATATTACACATAAGCAAATTTTACAAGAACCCGAAAACTTTTCGAGTTTTTACAAAAACGAAAAAAATAACGATATTTCTTTGATACTCGAGTACTTACAGAGATAACCTAACTACCACTATAACAGAACTGCTGCACCAATTTTCTTCAAACATAGTAAAAAAACACTAACTCAACTAACTAAACACTCGATCAAAAGCTCCTCTATTTCCGTCGAGGTTAAAAATTGTCTCAGTATTATATATTAATCAAATTAATAAATAATGATTTAATGGTAAAACTAAGCAGAACTTGTGTTATAGGGACTAAATTACAATATACTAAATTTAGTACCTAGTATCTACACTACATAGTGACTATAGTGACTACATATGATAGGTACTTTGTGATGACTAAGCCTGGCAGGCACTTCTACATAATATAAAACTCTACGTTCAAGGTCATTACAGAAAATAGTTATCTAACCAATGCCTTTACATTAGAAAAAGACTGGTGGCACCAAGGCACTACAATTTTCTATCATTTCCGTTGATGAACGCTTTGCTGCATCGCGAATAATGCTGATTTGCAACGAAGCAGTTCTAAAAACATTTACAGAGACATTAAATCTTGCGCGTCGTTCATGATGACGTCACAACAATAATGACGCATCAGCAATGTACATGCAAGTGCAAAAATTGCTATAACTCACCTAGTTACGTTTTTACATTAGACTATTTTACATTAGGTTTAGTTTAATTCAGTTCAGTTCTTTAATAATATTCTTATTATGTCAAACATAATAATACATAGGGTAACAAAGAAAACTATAATACATTTACAAATAAAATAGGTAATATAATATAATATAAATAGACCAGTCTACATACACAAGTACCTCACTTGTGTATGTAGACTGGTCTAAGGTCTGTGTATGGTCGTACCTAATGATGTAACCGTACTTGTCCCTATCACACTAATTATTATAAATGTAAAGTGTATAAAAGTAAAAATAAACACGAAAAGTTGGATGTTTAGATGGATGGATGTTTGTTACTCCTTCACGCCAAAAGGACTGAATGGATCGGACTGAATTTTGCTTACTAGTAGTTCTAGGACTGGAATTAAACATAGGCCTTCTTTTCTCCCATAAATCAGTTCCCCATAAAATAAAATAATTTATTCAATAACTTAGGACTAAAGGGTAACAAAGAAGTACAAATTCATCAAATTCAATGATCAATTTAGTTCTATTTATTAGAAACTAGTAATTAATAAATAGAACTAAATTGATCATTGACAAATTTCCATATCTGCCTCAAATCTGTTTTACTGACTTTTTTATCGATTACGTCGTTGGCTCATCTCGTCCCGATATTGAAATCGGCTTCTGTCTCGAGTTGGAGTTGAAAACCCTGGTACTTCTAAGCGTTTTTGGAATGTGGACCAACGATTTTGATCGTTATCGACTTTACATATAGTACTAGTACTTGTGTAGACAGGTGCTTATTACCCAGGCTAGAGCTTCAAACGCGAGATAACCCTATCAACGCCCACGCGCGCGCTGTCGTCATTTCCGAATTACAAATGAACGACTCGAAACCAGCCGCTGAAAGCTTTCCGAAGCGTAAGCTAGGTAACATTTTCGTAGAAAGACTGCTTCCTTTTTTAGAAGAATTTATAGGTCAGTTTGGGGAAAAATCCTGGAGAATTAGTGGTGGAGTTCATAAACTCCGTAGTAGACCAACTTGTATAATATATTTATTTATACGATTGGACGACCTCTGTGGCGCGGTGGTCGAAGGTCCGCCGATTCCCGCCTAGAGACAAATGTTTGTACAATCTGCAGATATTTGTTTCGGGTGTTCTGGTCAGGGCGCTATGGCGCTCATTAGGGGAGGCCTATATCTATATAGCAGTGGACTACTATTAGGTTAAACAAACTCAAAAATCAAATCATGGTAAATATCTCGTTTTAAATGACTTTAGTGTTAATAAACATGATAGTTTCAAAAGTTTTACAGTTTAGGTTGATGATGACGACGATATTCTGGTCGAATAATTAAAAAATGATATATATATCTACGTAATGTATTGTGTTATGTATATCAGTCATCTAGTAGGTACCCATAAGACAAGCTCTGCTTAGCTTGGGGCTAGATTACAAGATTAGTGTGGATTTTCCAGCATTATTTATTTATTTTTGACGACCGATGTGGAGCGGTGGGCGAAGGTCCGCCTGCGACGCAGGAGGTTGTGGGTTCGATTCTCGCCTCGGAACAATTGTGTGTACGATCTGCAGATATTTGTTCCGGGTGTTCTGGTCGTTTTCTATGTATAATAAAAAATATCTATCTATGTAAATATTGTATTATGTATATCAGTTATCTAGTACCCATATCACAAGCTCTGCTTACCATGAGGCTAGATAATGCTGTGTGAATTGTCCAGCATTATTTATTTATTTATGTATCAATGGTATTGCTTCGCGCGGGGACCAACGAATAACAAAAAAACTGGGTAATCATTTTTTTGCTGTTTATAACATTATAACTGTTATAAAGTTTATTCAGAAATGGTTTTTTTTATATATTTTTGTCTTATCATTGTACCTTTGATTCTAAACGTATAATTTCTCATTTGCTCATAGGATTCCACAACTTTTAAATAAAAAAAAAACATGTAGTGCGAAACTTTTCCCAAGCCCCTGAATGACCTATTTGCGTACGTGTCTGGAAACCACTGGAAACGACGAAAAAGCAGAGGTTTTGTTCGCCAACATTCTAATTAGTATCTTTCCTACCCTATGTTTATGCTTGCTTCGTTCTTTTCTAAGTCGAAAGGCCACTGAGGTCTTTGTGAAATGCACGTGTCCAACGTGTGGGGATTTTCGTGGAATTCTCATACATGTCTAAGGGATTTTTAAACCATCTGAATTTTAGCACATTTGTTTTGTTCCAATCAATCATTTTGCATTAGCATTATTTGAATAGAATAGAAAATTTGATTTACGTATATAACAATTCAATTATTATATCAAACGAAACTGATTTTATCGTGCCAAAAAAAGATTGCTTGACAGGCGCTAGGCGGATGAAGTCACGATAAACAGCTAAAAAATAATAAAAAAACTCAATCGGTGGCTTCAAACTATAAAAATATTATAGTTTCATTATTATGTTTTATAGATCGTAGTTTGTAAGACATCTCATAAGTATCGTATCAATACTGACACAATATCTAGTACTTATGTTACTTGTTACGTCAATAAATATGAAAGGCCTCTCAAAAGTAAAAGGTTTATGTAACAGCACATCTGCTATTTACTGCAAAGCTTGCTAACTTATACTTACCCAGATTCGATTGTGAAATAACGATTGAATTTATAAGAATACTTCCGTGGCGTAGTGAATGGTCGGTGGACGCAGAGTAGCAGGTTTAATTGCAACCAAGGGTTAAAACTTATGAAACTATCATGGTTATAAGTATAACACACTAGCGGACCTTCCCGGCTTCGCACGATTTTAGTAAGGATCCCTAACTTTTTTGAAAATATAATACCTATGTTCACCGGGGATAGTGTAGCTTCCCAACGGTGAAAGAATTTATCAAATCGGTCCAGTAGTTTCGGAGCCAATTCATTACAAACAAACAAAAAATCGAACCTTTCCTCTTTATAATATTAGTATAGAAAATTCATTTATAACGGTATATTTTACCATAATTTTTGAGTTTTCCAATATTTCGGCATAGTTTCATGCGCCATGATCACGGAATAACTGAAGGCACTCCTGGTTTCTTATGATACCTAAAGTTTCATCCTTTTTAAACCGGTAAACGGGTTCATCAAAATATTTTGAATTTTTCTTCAAGCCATTGTTTTATTAGGTAATCTTTTATTTTTTTAAGTTATTTTTTGAGAGGTGTATGTAAACCCACAGAACAAAGATAGTACCGACTTCAAAAAAAGAGGAAGTTGTATGTTCGTTTGTATATTTCTTTTTAAGTATGTCGTCGTTTACTCCGTCTATTGTAAACCGATTTGGATGTATATTTTGCAATTGTACATAATTATAGTGAAAGAGAGATGGCCCCAAAAAGTATTTTGTATATTTGTCCCGCAAATCTTTAAAAGAGTTTGTAATAAGGAATTCGAAGTCGGAATTTTTGTGGAAAACAAAAAATTTTTTTTTTTTTTTTACGTTTGTTAGTTACAGAATTCTAAATATAGTCTTCATAATTTTATATAAAGTTTCCTGTATTGGTCTTATGTGTAGTGATTAAGTATGTTAATTTTAGTATTTATATAACTAGTTATGATTACTAATCTAGGTTAAGCCTCAGAGCCCAGGAGAAATACCTACCTACTTAACTTATATTTAGTACACAATTACTGTTTAAGTTTATTTCATTTTAAGTGAACCGTAATGTTTTTATGAGAAAATAAAGTTCTTTAAACCTATTTAAGGGCTGTGGATTTTGTTTTTTAAATAAATAAAATAAATAATAAATGGATGTTCAATGAATTCATGAAACGTTCACGTCACGCACGGAAAGGAACCCATAATGGCGAAGTTAATTACAATGATATTGAAATGAAAACGTGAAACATAATGTAAGAATAGCATACCTACATACTTACCTACACCTACCTACATTACCTACCTACCTAGGTATTTACGTACCTATAGTGTTTCACGGTTCTACATTAATAACGATACACATTATGGTTTTACTTATGTACCGTTATTGGTGGTATGTACATGTACCTAATAAAAATAAATAGAATAAAACAGCTATTATTTCACACACTTAACTTAAATACTAATCTATATATTATCTCTGTCTATACATATATGAGTACCGCTTTCAGCGGTGAAAGCCTCCTCCAGCTCCTTCCATCTTCCTCGACATGTACCTAGGAACTTTTTATTTATTTATTTAAACTTTATTGCACTACTAAGGGTACAAAGGGTGGGCTTAATGCCGAGGCATTTTCTACCTGCCAACCAGGAAACACATATTTAAAATAAAAAGGGTTGGCGTGCTAATATTACATATATGTAGAAATATAAAAAAGTTTATTTCTTTAGGCTTACAAATAAGCACTTAGACAAGTCATATTTTGACTTCGAGGATAAATATTTAGATCTTTTTTTAAAATTATATGTTCTATTAAACGGGTATCACGTTTATTTGCTTATTTTTCCCGACGTTTCAACATGTTCACACAGTATCGCTATTCAATTGTACTTATATTGATTATTGGGATAGAACCCGAAGTTGGTGATGATTTTGAATACAATAAGCTTCGTAGGCAAAGGGGCCAGGACACAGAAGGACAGACGGTGGGCAAAACCCTGTTTAAGCTCCTACAATCAAAAATATTAACCTATTCAATGAAAATTATAACTTGGTATAGGTAATTTGATTTCATATTGAATTCTTTTCATGGTTATCGGTAATAATCAGGCTCTTGGGATTTCCTGCGATTCCGGGAATATGATCATTAATATTATTTACTATTATGAAAAGTACTTAGGTATAATAATTTTTTTATAGATTCTGCTAGTAGTAATCTACCTGCTACTTATTACCTTACCTAGGTATCTAGCATTCTAGTACCTAGGTCGGTAGCTATGTACCTACAGTTCTTTGAATAATGATCGCTTGATGATCATCATCCAATAATTGAAGTCATTGTTTCACAAAATAACATCAACAGAACTGGAGTTGTATAATTGTTTTGTTGCTTTTGTTTAATTTCGTGTCTTTTAATTTTAATTTTGTATGTTTTTTACTATTATTTTTTGTATGTTATTGTGTTTAGCTGTAACGTTACACAAATCATTACATTACTTACAATAAACTTTTACATTATCAAACAAATTCTAGTTTTTTAGTAATGTTATTGGTTCTTGTTGTAATATTACATCAATGATTATTGATTGACAATAAACAATTAAATGATCAAACAATTTCAAGTTTTTTAAATAGGCATTCTCACATATAAACGAATTTTTCTAACAGCTTAACATTTCAGTCGTCTGTTACGGTATTATTGGAAAAATAAAAGTTACGGTATTATTAGGTACGCAGAGGCAGTAGGTATAGGTACCGCCACAGGTACCGTGGTGGTCAGATACCTTTCCAATGCAAAGACTTAGTCTCGTCTCGCGTTAAAATGCGCCTTAACAAGCGTTAATCGCGCTAAAATTACCGTAATAACGCGCGTTACATTATGTGTTTAATAGCATGGTAGCACGGGTTCCTGTTTGTCGGCCACATCAGTTTCCATCAGGTGAGATTATGGTCAAGTGAGGGTATATTGACTATTAAAAGGGCACAGTACATACAAGTATGTAATGAACCTATTACTATCGTAAAAAAGTAATGTCGGCGTCTTTGAGCCTGGATAGGTACTATCGAGGCGCCTTTCAAAGATAGTAAGGTACCTTTAAAGTACAAGATAGTTAGGTATTCTTATGTATCATCTTGAAAATTCCTTTGAAAACCGCAAGGTAGGTAAACAAATGGACTCACCTCAAGGCAGTGCCTGCGTCTGACTCGGGAAATACTAGACGCGTCATTTTCTAGCCTTTGTAGTACGATCATCGCTAAATGAGGAACATCGGCAATGATGTTGCCTGCAAACTAAAGTTCTTAACATTTTGTTACAAAATTTCAAGATTACCATAACAGAAGACGGATAGAAACTCCAGAAAATTAAAGAATAGAAGATACTTAACTTATAGAATACAAACTTCGTTTGAAAGTTCAAATAGGTCCCTCTGGAAAACGGTTCAAATCCAAAAACACATGAACCTAGCTAGGGTAGAAACATGCAAAATGATGAGAAAACTGTAATAAAGGTATTACCTAAACAATAAGCTAGAGGTGGAGACTAAATCTAGAATAGCGAAGCAGGTAAGATAGGCTGCAATGCTAATAAACATTGTCACCTTATAACGAATGATAGACAAACAAAACCTTTGTTAAACTATTCAACCGCTTAGTGGATTAGTGCAAAGAGTCACGATTTAGTAACAGGATTTAGTTCAGGTAATCGGAAGGTTACGAAGATACAAGGAATACGTAATTTTCCCCAATGACTGGCTTGGGAACGGAACCAGACTTGAGGGCTCGAGTAGGTATTTCTCAAACAGAAGGTGGCGTAGATACATCATTTGAAATAACCACCGCTACATATGGACATTGCGTAGAATGCCGTGTCGACTTTTCCAGACGTTGCTTACTTCGCAGTCACTTGTAACTTTCCTCAGCCTATCGAGCATTTCAACTCTAGTGGCGTGTGCAAGTACATCCAATAATGCCATACCAACTACTGCAACTAAGTAGCATTAATATTGATTTCGAAAGTTGCTCAATCGACAAATACAAGCTAAAATATTACGGCAGAATTAATTGCCATATGCGAACACACGTCAGCCTCGGTGCCAAAGATCCAATTAGAAAACTAGCGCTTGTATAGGCCTTGCGGAGTAGCGACGGTGGCGACGACGGCTCAACAAGTGCAGCGCCCAAGCACCGGCTAACAAAGAAACCAGCGGAATCCACAAGAGACGGTCGCCGTGAAAACTGGGCCGGACATGTGTGCCTCGGCCGTGACCGCGTTACAATCACTTTTCAATTAAAGAACAAGCACCTGCAGAATGCAACAGATCGTGAATATCACTCGCCAGCATGCAATACGCACGCGTCTCTGTGAAGCACTTTCACGGGTGTCGAGTAGTTTTGTTTACGTACTTTCGGGGGTTCGCGATCGGTCGCGCGGCTCGGTCGGAAGGCGCGGGGACGCGCGGTGTTCGCGACGGTCGGCGCGTTACTGAGTCTCACTCGCCGACTCGCCCACTCGCTCGACTCGCGGCGGCGGCGGCGGCGCGACTCGACACCCGCGCGCCGACACTCTCCGCTCTCCTCACAATTCGCAACTTCGTATACCTACAACGTAACTTGACTCCATAATATTTTATAGTTTCGTAATCGTGTTACTCGATTACCGTGCGCCGTTCGCGTCTAATCGATGTCACGATTTCGGGAGCGGTGTGGTGCATTCGCCGAGATGCTGCAAAGGTCAAACGGCGAGGGATCGCCGCCGCCGCCGCCGCCCTCAGTACCTACAACTCTCGACCCCCCAAAACTTGATCCTAAATTTCTGTCTCAATGTCAAGAATCTACTGCTTAGGTGTTATTCGTTACGCTATGAAACAAATGCTATCTATGTTGAGGTAGATTACAATAAGTATTCATTGAAAGAGGGTTAGAAACAAAGAATCGTATGTAACACTAACAGTAGGAAGGTGTGTATTACATTCAATAATGCTGGACAAACCACACACCGTCATAGAGCCCTAAGGCTCTAGACAGACGGACCGCATTTCAACTGCAATTCAACCGCAAATTGCAGTTCAGTTGCAGTCGGCGTGCAGTCGTGTGAACGACTGCACGCCGCGCCGACTGCAACTGTGTGACGGTGAAATGCAGTCCGTCTGTCTAGTCTAGAGCCTTAGCTAAGCAGAGCTTGTGTTATGGGTAGGTACCTAGGTACTAGATGACTGTTGTACACCTTAAATTACATTTGGAATACATAAATAAATTTATTTTCTTTCTTTCTTTCTTTCAATACAATACATAGAATAATATGTTTCTATGTATTGTATCATAATAATATAAAATACCCAAAACACCCGGAACAAGTTTTTTCAGATCGTACACAGATTTTTGCCAAGGCAGGAATCGAACCCGCAACCTCCCGCTGCTAAAGGGTGCTGGGTCAGATAACCTCCTCGTGAGCCCTTGCTACTACTTGTCCCCGGGGATTCGTCCCCCACATCTGAGGAGTGCTTTGGGAACGGTAGTAGGTGGCGGGCCTGGTGCATCCTGGTTCCCGTCACTAAAAATATCCCTCTTCGGGGGGATATTGTTAGTGGCGGCCAATAATCTGACGAAGGGAAGGTAACCCTGAAAATCCAATAACATGATGGAAGCAAGTCAAAATAAGGAACTACCCCAGGAAGGTACCGGAGGAAAACCCTTCGGAGAATCCTTCCCCGAGCCATCCGGCTCGGGCCGCCCCTCGTACTCTGGGGGGGGGCAATGAATTGCATGAAGTCAGAAAAACTAACACCAAAAAACCACCTAGAAAACCCAAAACACAGGGTAGAGCCGCGTCCTCGCATGCGCCCTCATCATCATTAACCACCACCACACCTTTAACGTCTAAAACCGCGTCTTCGGATGCGGCGAGACCACACTACTCTCGCGATGTCTCGATGGTCGGAGCGCCCCTCGGGGCTTCTTCGAAAGAGACGGAGATTGACCTGACAGCGTTATCAGCTGCCATACCAGCTGCAGCTGCAGCACCCGGGCCAAACTGGAACCTGGTCGCTTCTAAAAAGAAGGCCAGGAAGGGCTGGAAACCCCACCAGAAAACCCACCAGTCTAACCTGCCTCCCAGCAAGACCCAAATGGCGGAGACATCGACGAGGGTGACGGCCACTGACGGTGGACAACAGCTTGCACCCAGAGCTCTGTCCATGGCTGCAGTAGGCGGGACTCGTCCCACCGAAAAAGCCCTGACACCAGCCGCGACCACGGCCGCGCTAACGTCTAGCGAAAGCGACCAGACCCCTCGCCGATCGTTGAAACCAAGAGGGAACCGCGCGGGTAGGCAGGTACAGGCCCGGCTTACCCCACCAGCTCGACCCGAAAGTTCCAAACGAAGCCGACCCGAAGACAGCACTACGCCTACTGGTGATAGCAAACGTCAAAGGTCGGACTACAACCAAAGAACTGAATCCGTTAGTTACGCGGCGGCCTTCAGGTCACATGACCTCTGCGTAGCTATTATGATCGAACCTTACCAAGACATGACGGAGGAGCAAGCCTTGGAAGTGCGAGAACGACTGGAGGCGCGGTTTGAGAGTGATCTCTTTACACCAGACACCGCGTCCCTGGCCGCGAAAGCCCGCTTCCGGGGCAAAGCCCATTACGGCGAGGGCGTCCTCAAATTCTGGTGTGAGGACGACTTTACGCTAGGGTGGCTCCGCCAGAAAGTCGATGCAGAGAAGTCGCCAATCGCTGGAACGAAGCTGGTCTTGAAAAGACAAGCGGAGATCGAGCGAAAGATCTTGTGCGGATTGCTGGTACCTAACCTGACCAAGGATGCCGAAAGTATGCGCAAGATTCTGGCGGCTCAAAACCCAACCCTAAAAGTCAACTCATGGAACCTGATCCGCGTTGACAAGCGTGAGCAAGGGGTAAAACCCGGTACTCACCTGCTTCTCCGCGTTCCTGAGTCTGATATTGAGACCCTCAAGAGTCAGAACCGTCGGCTGTACTGGTTTTTCGGTAACATCTACCTCCACATAATGGGGAAGGATGCACCGGAAGACGGGGCCGCAGACGATTCAGAGACTCCCCCCACCAATCCTGGACTCAACCCCGCCCCACAACCCAAATCCTCTTCGGGATCCAAAGCCCAGTCCGATCCCCAGCCCGGACCGAGCTCCGGACGCGCGACAAACCCCTCTTCGGCCCCTCTACCACCCCAGGGGCCCGAACCTATGGATGTCCAGGATCCACCCAACCCCACATCTGAGGAGTGCTTTCTCGATATGGAGGAGAGCGACGGTAGCGAATGCGACCTCGGCTCTTCTCCTATCAGAGACTACTCCTAAACCACCCATACCACCACCTGTACCGCCACCTGATCCACCCCCTCCAGCCACACCCTATATCCAGGCCAACCTCCAGCATAGCCTCACGGCTACCGCGTCTCTACGCAGAATGCTGGAGGAACATCCCGAATCTGTGGCCCTCATCCAAGAACCGTGGATCAGGAAAGGCCAAATCTGTGGCCTCAAAACACCAGGGAGCAAGCTGCTCGCCAACACAACCGTAAGTAACCTTAGAACGTGCATTGTTGTCCCGCGCGCCGCTAAGACACTTCTCATAACCGAACTCTGTTCCAGAGACCTAACCGCTGCTAGACTACACTTATCTCCCAACCATAACAACTCTATATCGCAAATAGTCATAGCATCAGCCTACCTTCCAAGCGATGAAGCAGTACCCACACCTGACCTAACGGCCCTGATTGAGTACTGCGAGAGGGAGAGACTCGAACTCATCATCGGGACCGACTCCAACGCACATCACACGCTGTGGAACAGCGTCAGATCCAACGACCGAGGAGATGAACTGGTAAACTATCTAGTATCAACTAACCTCCTCCTACTAAACAGGGGCTCCGAACCAACCTTTGTAACACGTAGAGCCCAAACAATCATTGACCTAACACTTTCTACCGCACAAGCCTATAACCTCATCAAGGACTGGCACGTCTCTGATAATGCTTCATGCTCAGACCATAGATGGATTAGGTTTAACCTGGAACTGTCACTACCTAGCCCGCAACCTAGACGCATCTCACGAAAGACAGACAAAACAAAATTCATTAAACTTGTTAAATCAGAACTTTCTGAGAAGCCTAACTTACCTAACCATATAACAATTGAGGACATTGAACTCTACACTAACCAAATAACACATACTCTTACCAACAGCTTTGAACTGACCTGCCCGCTTGTCGTGCCCAAACAAAGGACAAAAGGACAATGGTGGGGTCCCGAACTGCAGAGACTCCGACGCAAAGTAAGGAAACTGTTCAATAGAGCCATAAACACCCGACAAGACGAGGACTGGGAGTCATACCATGTTGCGAAGAAAATTTACAAAAAACGTATTCGCACAAGAAAAACAGAATGCTGGGAAAGATTTTGTACCAACATAGAAAACAACAGCCAGGCAGCACGCATCAAGAACATTCTCACAAATGTGCAGGAAAGTACTCTTGGATGCCTTATCAAGCCTGACAAAACCTATACCAAGACCGATGCAGAAACCAGCGAAGTGCTTCTGAACACACACTTCCCAGGCTGTCAGGTAACAGACAACTACAAATGGGAGGAAATTTCAGTGCAAACGCCAACCGACCTAGACTGGATAACAGCCCATAATATGATAAACCGCGACAAGGTACTATGGGCAATCAACAGCTTCCTTCCCTTCAAATCACCTGGCCTAGATGGGATCTTCCCAGGAATGCTCAGATGGTGCGGGAACCTACTAGCAGACCACCTGGTAGGTATTTTCAGAGCGTGCATTGCGCACAAATATATACCGCACCAATGGAGGGAAGTGAAGGTGGTTTTTATACCAAAACCAGGAAGAAGTGACTACACACTACCAAAATCCTTCAGGCCAATAAGCCTGACCTCATTTCTTCTGAAAACACTTGAGAGACTATGTGATAGAGAGATAAGAGATAACATACTCTCTCGAAACCCACTACACCCGCAACAACATGCCTATAGTAAAGGCAAATCAACAGAATCCGCTCTCCACAGCGTGGTATCACGAATAGGAAGTGGACTAACGACAAAACAACCAACTCTGGCAGCCTTCATTGACATTGAAGGAGCCTTTGACAAAACCAAATTCACCAGCATCTATAGAGCACTTGCCAAATATGGTATTGCGCCAACTCTAGCACAGTGGATAAACAACATGCTCAGATACAGAGCAATACAAGTCACCATAAACGAAACCACAAGAGGAATAGTCGCCAGGGGCTGCCCCCAAGGCGGCGTCCTATCCCCACTACTATGGAACATAGTTGTTGACGAACTCATCCGTAAGCTAAACGGCCAAGGACTGGTGACAGTGGGGTATGCAGACGACCTCGCGATCCTGGCAACTGGATGCTTCGAAAACACCCTATGTGACCTGATGAAACTCGCCTTTAAAACCATTGAAACGTGGTGCAAAGACCATGAATTATCAGTCAACCCTACAAAAACAGAACTTATAATGTTCTCCAACAAGCGTAACTTGGGTAACCTTAATCTACCAAGACTATTCAACACCGAAATAACTTTAAAAACTGAAGTCAAGTATCTAGGAGTCATACTAGACAGTAAACTCCTATGGAACAAACACCTTGACTACAAACTGCAGAGGGTTACTACCGCCTTCTACCAATGCAGCAGAATGCTTGGTAAAACATGGGGCCTATCACCAAAGATATCGAGGTGGCTTTACACCGCTATCATTAGACCAATACTCACATATGGAGCCATCGTATGGTGGACCAGAACTGAGCTAAACAACGTAATAACCAAGCTGCAACGCTTCCAAAGAATGGTATGCTCAGCAATAACGGGCTGCATGAGAACCACACCTGGTGCTGCCCTAGATGTGATACTGGGCCTTGCGCCACTAGACTTATATATACAACAAGAGGCCACCATGTCGGCCCTGAGACTACAAAATATGGGATTGTGGGGAAACACCGACTGTCCACACGCCCAAATCCTGAACAGGGCCCTTGCATATGAACCTCTCCTAGCGGCATCCTGTGACAGAATGCCCAACAAACCAATACAAAACAAACACTACCGAATACAACTGCATGAGGACCATAGAGATGAATCAGGCAGCCACGAAGTGAGAGTATACACGGACGGCTCCAAGACCGATATGGGCACGGGAGCAGGGATACACTCTATGGACCTCAATATTAATGTATCAATGTACTTAGGCAAACACAGCTCAATATTTCAATGCGAATGTGTAGCCATAACCGAGGCAGCCACAGCTGTGGAAAGAAGGGATATACGCAACCAGTGTGTGCGTATCCTGTCTGATAGTGCTGCTACACTTAGAGCTTTAGCAGGGAACAGCTGTAACTCCAAGCTCGTATACGAGTGTCACCTTGCACTTGAGAGGATTTCCAGTAGAAACAGGATTACCCTCCAGTGGATCAAAGGACACAGCGGATCATTAGGCAATGACGCTGCAGATGAATTGGCACGGAAAGGCGCGGAAACGCCTACACAAGGCCCAGCTCCGTTCCTTCCCCTACCATTCTCCCAAATCCGAACATGGATACAGCTCAGAACCAAAGAGACGCATAACGATAGATGGTCAAACCTACAGGAGTGCCGACAATCTAGAGCAGCACTCCCAGCTACATCACCAAGACTAACTAAATACCTACTACGCCTAACAAGATCGGACCTACGAGTCCTAGTGGGGACACTCACAGGACACTGCCCACTAAATAAACACCTCTTCACCATCGGAGCAACGGACAGCCCTCTCTGCAGAGGATGCCTGAGCGACGAAGAATCAGCTGCCCACGTAGTCCTGGAATGCGAGGGAGTAACAGCGCAACGACTAGAAATCCTCGACCACCCGAGGTCACTCCGCGAAGCCTGCGAAGATCCCAGGAATATTCTGCGCTTCTGGTAGGAGTTAGGCTGGTTAAACTAGTAAACACACACCACGCACAAAGGACCAATCGGAGTCCAAGTGCGGAAACAGGAGTACACTTACCATAACCATAACCATAACCTCCCGCGTCTCAGGCGGAACTTCGCCGCGCTACAACAGTCGTCAAACTTTACATCATTGTTCCGTTTTCTAGTCGACTTATCACTATTACTCGACCTATCCCGTAAGTCACCGGTTCAGAATACTTGACATCATCTTGACATCTAAATATCTGTCTCCGATACTTCTCTTTTCTTCTTCTAATCTTATATATAAGGATGAAATCTTATTGATAATATTCTTTTGTAGGCCTAAAGAAATAAAACATTTTGAATTCGAATCTGAATTTTTAAGACGTTCATAAGGTCGTAAAGTGTAAAAGTAAGTAAAGTAAAGCATAATAACTCGTTGGAATGTTCCTAGATATATTACTAGGTTCCAAAAACGGAAGTGGTATTTATCTAGCAGTTCCTCTTGAACTAAACTAATATATTAGGTACCTTTAGATTTAAGTTGTTTTGAAAAGAAGCTTGGAATTGAAATCCTTGTTTATTGTTTATAATCATAATATAGTTTATAAATATAAAGTTTATTTTGATGATTGTGTTCGTTGGTACGAGTATGATTCCCTTTCTTTGTGTTAATTCTGTTTTTTTACTTAGTATTTTCTTTTTCTGTCTTTTTGTGATTTTTACTTCTATTATGTGCACTTTAAATTGTCGAATGTTACCTACATTCGTCAAAATAAACTGTCCAAAGAAATTCACAAAACAAGTAAAATACAAATTAAAATAATACTTAAATCAAAGTTTCTTAGAAGATTCTGCTCGAGCTGGCGTAGTGAGGCGTTGTATGGTTTCCTTCCGTAATTAATGAAATCAAGTGATTCCACAGACTTTGTGTTCTGAGGAATCACAGTACTGCACCGGGAATCACAGGCACCGTTTCATGTATTACTTATTCGGTGATCATGGCGCATGAAACTGTGCCGAAATATTGGAAAACTCATATCATGGTAAATATCCCGTTTTAAATGACTATAGTGCTAATAACCATGATAGTTTCAAAGTTTTATGTGTGTAAACCTGTTGAAACGTCGGGAATAATAGGTAAAAACGCGATAAATACCCGTTGTATTAATATTTATAATGATGACTATGAAGCCTTCGTTTCACTAGACCTAGGTGAACCTAAGTCTAGGTGAACCTAAGTCTAGTGAAAAAATATTCATAGTACTTAAATCTATTATTAGTTTTAATTTTAACCTATGTTCCATCTCACAAAAGCTCACACACATTAAGGCCACCGCCCACTACTCCGGAGCGTCCTACAGGGTGGTTTACTCATACAAACGAAGGGAGCCTTTCAGCGGGAAGATGAATATTCATGACGCTGGCGCCGGCGGCGGCGGACTGTGAAGTGTCATTCTATATTTTACTCGAATCAATGAGTCTTTTGTATGAACTTATGAAATACCGAGGTGGTTAAAGTGACTGTAAAAATCCAAGGTTTTTGAGGGGTTATTGGTTTTCCGAAGTCCGATTAACTGTATTAGGATTTAGAAATCGAAAGAAAATATTTGGTAGCCCTAAGTGACCACGGACGCGAATAAGAACGGCGAAATCACTAATGACACTTATTAATTATAATTACATACAAACAATGATATAAAATTATGTATATAATAATATAAAATTATCTATATTATTTAGTAGTCCGTACCCACAGGCATTTGTTAGAATATCCCAAATAAAGTCCCTTTCATCGTCCGGACGAGTTTGTATGTCATTATAATTAATAAGTGTCATTGGTGTTTTTGCTTCGCTGTTCTTATTAATCTTTGTATATCTACTAATATTATAAAGAGGAAAGGTTTGATTTTTAGTTTATTTGTTTGTAATGAATAGGCTCCGAAACTACTGGACCGATTTGAAAAATTCTTTCACCGTTGGGAAGCTACACTATCCCCGGTGAACATAGGCTATACCTATTATATTTTCAAAAAAGTTAGGGATCCGTACTAAAACCGTGCGAAGCCGGGAAGGTCCGCTAGTAATTAAATAAATGTCTAACTAAATAAATAAAGCTGGAAAATCACACGCACGGCTTCATCTAATCCCAGTTGCAACAAGCGAAGCATATGTGTTCTTATGATGGGTATTATTCCTACTCAATACAATAAGACACACAAGACAATAAGAACATAGATATTTTTTATTTAACATAGAAAACACCCAGAAAACTGGAACAAATTATCTACAAATTGTTCAAAACTTTGGCCTGAGGTGAAAATCAAATAGAAGCTATGGCGCTCATTATATGTCCAGTCGTGGACTAACATAGGCTGATGATGATAATGAGAATCGAACCCGCAACCTCTTGCGTTGCAGGCGAAACTTCGCCCACAGCGCCATAGAGATCACATAGTTAGTGAGTTAGTGTTTGTTCTAAATGTCTCCTTAAAAGTCTGCAAGCCTGGTTGCCCTAGGACACCCTTGATGCAGTTTAATCCTTACACATCAAACATCAAAGCACTTTCTTTCCCTTACAAGACTCTTGGACATGTCACAAATTTCAAATTGCATAAGTTACACTAGGAAATATAGTGATCACTTTGATTTTTTGTTTCACTTCAATCTTTTTAAGGTAAAGTAAAGAAGCGAACAAGAAACCTTCTTAAATTGTTAGTTTTTGAATTGAAGCAAAATACTCATCCCAAGCATTTTTATCAATTTAACAATGGTATCAAACAAACAGTATTAATATCAGGTCAATCAGGTACTTCATACTTCCCAGGAGCGACCATTGATCTCTTGCACAAGGAACCGGATTTGGAGGCGATTTCGCAGATTTAACAATCTGCACTGACATAACCCTAAGAGAGTGAAACCGGTCGATATGTTTTAGGAGGGATATTAACCTTGCAAGGTAACAATGAAATGTTAAGGTGCGGTTCACTGAAAGCTGCTACAGTTGATGTTCTCTTTGACCTCATCATCATCATCATCATCATACCTTAAGATTTTATGTGATACCTTTGGTGACTTGATCGAAAGCTGCGGCGAATGCTGAAAGCCATATGTGCCATATACACAAAAAAAAAATTACAATATTTGGTATTCATCAGCGTGGTTTTAGGTCCTTTGTGTATTGTTTACCTGTTTAGGGGTAGGTAAGGTAAATAAAAATATTTTTGTCTCTCCCTTTTTACTTGTAATTGAATTTTTAAAATAAATAATTTGACATAGGTATAATATTGTTGTTTATTTATTTCCACCGTAGGTACACATGTTACACTTGATGTCGTTAATTATACCTACTAAAAATTTTAAAAGTTAAATTACATTTTTATTCTATGACATAGAAAACACCACAGGGCATTGTGCAAAGAAAAGCAGACAGGTATGCCTTCTTAAAAAATGATTTACAATAATTTATCACAATAAAACAAATAATAAATTAGATAAAATGTCAAAGTATGCTGCTGTATAAGGGCGTTGTTAAACTATACTAAAAATATTGTACAAAATTACTTACATTTCATTAAATAATGCTGCTGTATGTATATGGGCATTGTCAAGGAACTAAACATAAATACAATTATACAATGAATAGGGACAGAGTCAATTAAAAAATATATATACATATAATGTATATTTGGAAATGGGAGTAATAATAATGTCTTTATGTGTCATTCATACCATATTATTCAATTAGTATTAAATCAATTATCTGGCCGTTTTCCACTGCAACACCCTAAATGGGTACATATTGTGTGTACTATCTAATAATTTATGTGCCTTCCTCTTCCCTCCGCTTATCAGGCGGATTTTTGATCGCAATGAAGGTGTTAAATATACACAGAAAGAAACTGCTGTCCTTCCTCTGTTAGGTTTTGTAAGTCCGCTCTTACGACAAGCACGGGGAGAGTTAAAGAGGTCGGTTCTTACGCCATGCCATGGCAATGATCAGCGTTATGAGCTATTTCCAAGCCAGTGTCTCAGCGATTTGAATCTAGATCGCGCGTTTAAAACAGCACCTTAACATTTAAGTGCAGCAGTAACTGAAACACATAATCCTTGCGTGTTTTAGTCGTTTTTGCGCCTACGGCATTGAAACGTCCGTCGTGCCATAATGCCTAATGAACGACGGCTTCCGGTTTCAGTAAGATATCGACTGCTATGCTAGTTACTGTCGGTACAGCTAGTTTCAGAAACTGAGCAGTTATTATGTGATTATTACAGACCTTAACGTTTCTGGGTACGGTTTTTGTATTTGGGAGGATCAACACCTTAACAGGGGTAAATGCTGATAATAATTTATTGTCTCTCACCAAGAAGGGATCGAAATGCGCCGTCCATCTGCTTACGTGAAAGAGTAACAAACATCCATCCATCCATCCATCCATACTTACAAACTTTGACGTTTATAATATGTATAGTAGGATAAAAGACCGAGAGACAAACGACGTTGATGCGGTGTTCAAAAATTACAAAATAAGCACTTAGACAACTTAAATTTGTAGCTTTAAATAACTAGCTGCGCCCCGCGACTTCGCCCGCGTAGAAATCTTTGTGTCAAATTGTTTATAACAATTCTCTAGAATCACTCTATCTATTAAAAAAACCGCATCAAAATCCGTTGCGTAGTTTTAAAGATAATATAGATGTAAGCATACTAGGGATAGGCAGACAGCGGGAAGAGACATTATATTATAACTATGTAGGTACTAGGTAGTGATTAAAAAAAAGGAATAAAGTGTTCTAGATTTTATCTTTACCTAATTTTTTTCTCCAGTAGTGTTATAATTATAACTTATAGGTAAGTGAAATAGAAGAAGAGTGTCTCAGAATGCTTTTCGTTTTTTATTTGAGTATTACGCACCAACCACAAACAGCAGGGGGTGGGGAGTGGTCTCTATCGCAATTTATAAGTACCTATCGATAAGTTAACTGTGCCTATCTCTGCGATCTGCAGAGCACAGTCGGGTCTGTGTTCGACTTCGCACGTAGTTCGTGCCGCGGAGAAATAACATAATTATACACTGCCTTTACTGAGACTCTTGGATAGTCTAGAAGCCCATGCGCACAACGATGTACTTTACAAGCTATCGTGGTTAGAAGCACTTTGCCAATTTTATTCATTTAATTAATTAGAACGGCACAATCACCAATTACACTAATTATTTATAGTTACAAACGAAAAATTTGACATCAGTACGTTTAAAGCGTATAGCTAGTAGATAGGTAGTAGTGTATAGCTTCAAAAGTAAGATTTCATTATCATTTTTAAGTATTTAAGAAAAACAAATAGTTGCTTTTACGTATATGAATTTTGTAATACGCGAAGGCCAATTATTCCCGGATGTTCCCAGAGAAAAAAGGTTCGTTATTATGAAATTTGTAGCCGTAGTGTCCAATGACGTAAACAAAGGTATAAAATTTTGTACAAAAATAAATCGTCTGCGGCAATTTTTTTTCCTGAGTGAACGTGGTGCCCCCCCCCCCCCCTCCCTTTTCCCCAATTTTCTTTCGAAGAACAAGATGAAATGTAAAAAAACACCAGAACTCCTGCACTACCCCGCGTTTATTGCAAAAGCTTGTCTTCTAGAAATACACGATAAACCCATATGCAAATAGGCGAGAGGGCGCGCTGAACCAAATAACTATATAAATAACATTAGTTCGTCGTTTTATAACCTACCTAAAGTTTTCTGATCATTTTTGCTTGTTTATCGTTAAACTAGCTCCCCCACGGCTTTGCAGAGGATTTTACGGGATTAAAACTTAAAAGGAAAAGCAAGCTGAAGTAAAATAAATAAATAAAAGAATTTATTCAAAATATCTTAGGACTAAAGGATTACAAAAAAGTATACTTATTACTTAAATTCTGATGGAAATTAACAACGCGTGGGCCACCCCACGCATTTCACCTAGTTCAGGCCCACGCCTGAACTATATAGATGAAAACCTGTTATTCAGGCAAAAAGTAAAAAGAGTGCCAACAGCAATCAAAATAATCAAATAGAACTTATGATTGAAGGGGCAGTGGGCCGGCCGTATCTCGCGAAGAACGGACAAGCGCTGGGGCAAACGTATCTTTCGTACTTTCTCTCTCACTCCCTAGAGCAGGAACGATAGCTCACAGTCACAGTGCTTGTTGGCGCAACGATGAATGAAAGGGAAGAAGTTTTAAGCCTTTCGGCAAATCTGGCTTTCACAGCTGAAACTCTAACTCTTATTTTTAAACGTCGGCTTGGACCCGGTTGTTCGGTTATTGCCAGGGAACGAAACGATTTGCGATAAGCTGAAATTCCACGTTGAATATAGAGCTGACGAACACTGAGTTTTTGAGTTAGGTCACAAAGAGAGACAGTAAGAAATCGGTAAGGTAGGCGACACAAACAATGAGAACTTTCTTACGTTTTCTACAACGACCAAATTCGAATCACGCAATGTACGTCTTTGGAGGTCCACACCAGACAATTATGCAGTAGCCCAAAATTGATTTGTTAAATGAGCTTTATTTTGCGATATTTTGAGACCAGGGATTTAGAGTCACTTTTGTGAATCGGGATAACTAGCAAGACTAAGATTCATGGTTTGAGTTAGGGGGTTCAATGATCAGTGAGACAGTCTTCAGTACATTTTTTGTGACACCATCGATGCAGAAACACAGCTTATTTCTCAGCGCTTTAATAAGCGCTCAGATTTCAAGACTAGGTATCTGTCATGGGAAAAGAAGAAGGCGTAAAAAGAAGTAGGATTGTTTTAGGTCACATAAAAATCTCTGTAGTCCGGTATCTCTCTCATTTATACTTAAGACCTACAAATACCCATAGAGTTGCGTTAAGTATATAGTTGTAAGTATGTCTAGGTAGGTATGTACCTATGCAATGCAACGTGTCGTAAAGGTCAAAGTTAAATAAATACTTGAGTAAATGGTTACGGTAACTAGCACGATGGATGAGTGATGGTAGGTACCTATTGATACTGAGGTAGACCAAGTGAAAGGATTTTACCTACCTATCACATAGGATAGGTAAGTAAATGGTAAAGACGAATGTAAGTAGGTATAGGTAAATTAATCAAACCTGGCGCGATCCTCTTGTTTTTCATATACCTACTGGAGGCCTACTTTCATTGCAAAATTTCGGTTTTGATTTGTGCGATTGATTATCGATTTGATCGATTTGATACGTACTCATAAGAGTAAGGAACGTAAACAGAATTTAGTTGCTTTTTTCTCTTTTGAATGATAGTCTTTAATCTTTCTATTTTTTTTTATACTCTTTAACACTGACATTTTGGTTCTTACAATCATGGTATAAATATGTAAAAATATATTAGAAAGTCACAGTCATAACATTCGTCCGAAAACGGCCCTTTCGTAAGTTATCGAGAGTTGCGTAGTTTTAAAGATCTAAGCATACTTAGGGAAAGACAGACAGCGGAAAGCGACTTTGTTTTATACTAGTGATTTGAATTTGGAATCAATGGCGGGCGACGCAACGACGATGCGACCCACGCACTGTCATAGACAGAATGCTTGGGGATTCATTATTATCGAATGGTCGATTGAAAATAAATGAAATTAACCTTTCGAAGAAAAGTGGTCATCACGAATTCGGACAATTAACTGACAATAAAATTAGAAATGCTGTATCGTAATTCGTAGGTACCTACCTAACGATTAGTGATTGTTGTCACACGAGATCAAAACCTTTCTATGCAAAAGGCTTAGGTATATACCTACTACAAAATATCAGATTTTATAGAGAGCCGTTCAGTCGTTTTTGCTTGAAAGAGTTTCAATACAAACATCCATACCTACCGACATATCTACAAACTTTTGCGCATTTATGCTTAGGATTAATTCTGCCCGCGGCTTTGCGTTGTTTCTATGGAAACGTTTTAAGGCTGTTTCTATACCATGGGGACTGATTAAAACAGCCTATGTTTCATTCCAGTTCAGGCCTAGAACTACCTGTATGCAAAATTTAAGCTCTATCTATTCAGTAGCTTTGGCGTGGACACGTATAATGATGATTATAATAAAAAGGTCAAAACGGGCCCCTCTGACCCAAATATTATTAATGTCGAAAATCTCATCCGAAGACAAGGTCTAAACCGAGACGAATTACTTTGATCTGACATTTTATACTTCATTGTGACAGGACTGACATTATAAAACCGCAAAAGTCAGATGATATTGGGCCTTTCACAACGTCCTTAGATTAAAAAAAAATCAAGCACTATACATTATAGCCGGCCTCGGCAATATTCGATTAATTAGAATTAAAAAAAAATTAGGTAGGTATATTAACTAAGCTGGATAATGCAGGAAAATCAAGATTGAAATTTAACTGATATATTTAATAATATAATCGATAACGATATATTTGATAAACTGTAGTTACTTACTAGAGTCCGCAATGAAATTATAGTGTCGATTGACACTGAATATAATAAAAGTATTGCCGAAATTGATGACTCGCGTAAATACGAGGTGAGGCACAATGTACGTGCTCGGTACAATTATTACTAGTTTTTATTAACCAACATCGAACAAGGGGGAGTTTCTGTGTTCGGCTGTAGGTATTTTTCTTATTTCATTGAACACAACATCGGTTTCTGATTTTAATGTTTTAATGATGCTTTTGTGTTTTGTTTATAGAACAATGATCGAGATATATTTCTGGTGGTCTCATATATTTTTTCCCGTTGAATTACTTTTTGACCCACAAATCTTAAAAAAATACATAAAGGATATCGGTTTATAAAAGTTTTTATCAAAAATCATTCAAACATTATCTACACTGTCATTAGAATAAGCATTAGCCACCTGGCGTAATATTGCTGTGCCTAGCAGGGTGCATGTTTGAAACAACCTACTTGTTATTTACAAAATTCCTTGTATACGTACAACATGCTTCATCATCAGCCTATATTAGTCGACTGCTGGACTTAGGCTTCCCCCAATGAGCGCCATAGCGCCCGGTCTTCGGCTTAACGCATCAAGCATCTACCTGCAGTCTTTCGCAGGTCGTCATCCCAATTGGTCGGAGGGCTTCCTACGTTTACCGAGTCGTGGTCTCCATTTAAGAACACGTTTGCCCCAGCGGCCGTCGGTTCCACCGACGACGGCCCAATGCCTTTTCATCTTACTAATTCTCAGAGCTATGTCGTTAACTTTGGTTCTCTGTCGGATGTATTCGTTACGAATCCTATCCTTCAGAGAAACCCCGAGCATAGCTCTTTCCATAGCTCGCGGACAACATGCTTGCTATAAAAAATGACTTTGACTTTGATTTCGTAGACAGCACGTACTGTCCGCGTAGCACCGGGAGCTCGTTGAATTCTTTTATTGCCGAAAATCGGGAGCGTAGCAGTCTCGTAGCACTGTCGCCTTAGCCATGTCTGTGGCCATTTGACGAGCGATGTGGCGCGGCGGGCGAGGCCATGTGTTTGTATGAGAATAAAGTTCTTTAAGCCTAACCTGCGGACCGTAAAGATTAGGAGGTTAGCTTGGGGCTAGTTATGATGTGTGGATTGTCCAACTTTATTTATTTATTTTGTAAGAGTACACACCGGCTTCGTAAATCCTTGAGTATTCATGAACAGCCCTATTATTTTAGAATTATATTTATGCATAATAATTAGCCATTTTAAACGTCTTTTACTGACTTTCCATCTCTAATTGCACTTTGAAGTTTTCCGCACTACACCACACCCTTTTCACCACCATTTAGACGGTATTGATATCTTAAAATTTTTATTGAAATGCCGTCGCAAAAAAAGGCTTTTTATTTGTCTCTTGGTATTAATCCTTATCAAAATAAATTACTTCATAATCAAGACTGCTTCAATAACTTTACATAACTTTTTGAATTATTCAATTTGGACATTACATTCGAAAGATATCACGAGTTCAAAATGTAAGTAGGTATTAGAAAAAAGTCGCGTGGCTCACACTCGGCTAACTATAACTATGCAATATAGGCGTCACTGGCTGGGGTACGGGTACGGGAAGTCAATGTTAAGAAATAAACGGCCGCAAATAAATTATGAATAATAATAATTATAAATACCCGTGCGAAGCCGGGATGGCTCGCTAGTAATACTAATAAATAACTGAATAACACTCCTTACTGGCAAAGTCGTAGCAAAAAGTAAGCAGCGCCATTAATAAAGAAGTTGACGTTGAATTGAAGTAATATCTATCATCGCTTGATAAAATAATTACAAAACATTTCCTTCTCTATGTTGTAGAGATAGAGTCCATTGTTGTTTATCGCGTTGCACCTTATAAACCACGAACCGAAAATAAATTAGACTATCAAATGGAAAGAAGTAAACAAACAATGTTTATTTCGTCAGCTCACAGCTATTCTTCGTTATCAATGAATTTCAATCAAAGCAATACTAATTATAATTGCAGATAACAGCGCTGCTTACGTAAACCCTAGAGCGCGTTTTTATATTTATGAGTTGCTACATTCACTAGTCGTAGTAAAAATGTCTAGTTTAGTGCAAAAGAACGCTGTATTATTGAATAAATTAGTGAAAAATGTTAATAACTGTACAAAAAGGTTATCTTCCCACTTCACTTACTTCCCTGATATGGAAAAACCAGTTGTTGAAGGTAAGCTGCAACATGTATCCTTCACTATTTGAATAGAACTGAATGCATTGAGCCTTCGACCAATCTATACCAGAATTAACATCAACAATGGTAGCTATAATCTTCCACACAGACCCAGGCCCGATCAAACTTATATACTAAACCAAACAGCACAGTAATTCTTGCCAATAAGTTTCTTAGGTAAGCTCTAGAACATTGCCATTAATATCTACAGAATCTATAGTACAGCACTACTAAACTAAATACTTAAAAAATAACTAACATTTAAGCTACTTTTATAGTTGAAGATAAAACTTGTTATCAGGGGAGACAGCAAAGATGAATATGATGCAAGCAATCAACAATGCAATGGACATAACACTCAAGAATGACCCCACCGCTGTGCTTTTTGGAGAAGATGTTGGCTTCGGTGGTGTGTTCCGGTGTGCTTTAGGATTACAGGTACCTCACTTCATTGCTGTATCTTAAACAAGGTTCATCACTGGGAAACAACCAGCTTAGCATGGCCATATGTTTTGTATGCTAAAAAAGTTTAATTATGTAAGTATGTGAAATTTAAGGAATGAATATTATATAATTTATACATGATGATGACAACAAAAATTAATATTATAGGCCTACTCTTTAAGAAAATCCCCTATAACAAAATGGTTAGTTTGTCGCCTTGTTACTTTCTTACCTATTATTTCCAAGAACTAAAAAGACTACTCACATTCACTCTATATTATTTTATGTAGGTACCTATCAAATGAAGGGCTATATGGGGGTTTGTACATCTCAAAAAAGTTTTTGAAATTTCTGTAGGTTTCATACTTTATGATATATTTTGAAAAAGGTCGTTAAATTTACCAATCAATATTAAATTTTCAGGAGAAATACGGCAAGGAGCGAGTATTCAATACACCGCTGTGCGAGCAAGGCATCGCCGGGTTCGGCATCGGGCTGGCCACGGCCGGCGCCACCGCCATCGCAGAGATACAGTTCGCGGACTACATACTGCCGGCTTTTGATCAGGTGTGTACCTATACTGTTAGCCGTGGCGGTTGCGGCAGTGGCGTAACTACAGGGTGGCACGTCGCGCGTCGGTAAAATGCATCGACTACGTACCCTAGACACCTAATACAGGGCGAACGATTTAAGACACCACATAAGATAAAGATATCTTATAAAAATCCACGCCCACTAACGTTCGATCAGTAACGACCAGACCAGTGACCCGTGACAATCTTTGCGCTCGCTTACTCAATGGCTCCTGACCATCGACTACGTACCCTAGACGCCTAATACCTATTTATTCACTGTGCAAACAAGTCTGTCAACCAACTGAGGTGAGCGGGCGCGGGGAAGTGAGTGCTCATTGGTCCGTTCAAGGTTACGACAAATCATGACCATTATTAGTGATGGGGTAAGTACTATGAAAGCAATCGATACTTGCAACAAGGTATATTTACTTTGACGATTTGACGACCGATGTGGCGCAGCGGGTGAGGGCTGTCTGCGACGCAGAAGGTTGTGGGTTCGCTTCCCGCCTGGGGTCAAATATTTCTACGATCTGAAAGTACCTATTTGTTTCGGGTGTTTTGGAAGGGGGGGTCATTGGGGGGGGTGGCGGCAAGGCTCGCTTCGCTCACCGCAAAGCTCCTCCGAGTTCTAGGTAAGGGGGTCTTGGTCGTGCTGTGACCCCCCGACGACCCCCCCCCCGACGACCCCCCGACGACCCCCCGACTTCCCCGCGGTCGCTGCGCTCGCCGCAATGCTCCCCCGGGTTATATGTGACCCCTCACATATGTGAGTGGCGACAACACCCCCGACAAGAGTCGTGGGGGGGTTGTCGGGGGGTCCAATCAAAGGGTCGGTTTTTCCTAAAAAAAAGCGGGCCTGGGGGGCAAAAGGGGGAAAAAAATTCTTCTTATTCAAAACCATTTGTCCTCCTCTAAATGACTGTGAAAAAAAAATCTTCCAAGTCTATCCGTTTTGGAGATGGAAAAGGTGGGGCAAAAAAGGGGTTAAAGGAAGTCCAATTTTTTTCTTCCAAAACAAAGAGAAACCCTCTATACGACCCCGCAATCAGAACCCCTCTATCGCGACGGCATCTGGTAGCACACTCAAAAGGGGGGTCCTGGGGGGGCAGGGGGGGCAACATTTTCTGTGCATTCAAAATCACTTGTCCCCCTCTATACAACCCCCATAAAAAAATTAAGCAATATGGCTCCATGTAGGAGCCCCCCCACTGGGAGCGGTCTTGGGGGGCCAAATGTCAAAAAGTCGGAATTTTCCCTAGGAGACTTTTACCTCCCCTATACGATTCTGTAAAAAAAAACTTACCTTCCCATCCACCATCACGGCGAAAATCAGTCAGTCAGTGGTAATCTAGCTTTATATAGTATGTATAATAATAATAAAAAATAAGTATCAATGGTAATCTAGCTTTATACTATAGTAGAATAGAATAATATTATATGAAAAATAAATAAATATTAGGGTTTACATTTAGGTACCTTACATTTTAGATTAGATAATACCAAGTAGTAATGTAACGTTAAATATTATTTTAATCGACTTTTACATAATTCATCATAATGTTTCCTACGGCCATCGACATCTTAATGTCGATGCCTACGGCACGGCACTATTTGGCCCCGCCTTCTCAGAGAGAAAGGAAAGCAAATACAGAATTGGTTATGAAAGAAAGAGATGCACAGTTGACCTCGACAGTTGACCTCAACCGTTCAACCAAATTAAGTTGAGCCCCGTCAGGAGCCATTGAGTAAGCGAGCGCAGAGATTGTCACGGGTCACTGGTCTGGTCGTTACTGATCGAACGTTAGTGGGCGTGGATTTTTATAAGATCTCTTAATCTTATGTGATGTCTTAAATCGTTCGCCCTGTATTAGGTGTCTAGGGTACGTAGTCGATGCTCCTGACGGAGCTCAACTTAATTTGGTTGACCGGTTGAGGTCAACTGTCGAGGTCAACTGTGCATCTCTTTCTTTCATAACCAATTCTGTATTTGCTTTCCTTTTTTCTCTGAGAAGGCGGGGTAAATAGTGCTGTGCCGTAGGCGACATTAAGATGTCGATGGCCGTAGGAAAGTAGGAAAGATTATGATGAATTATGTAAAAGTCGATTAAAATAATATTTAACGTTACATTGCTACATGGTATTATCTAAAATGTAAGGTACCTAAATGTTAACTCTAATATTTATTTATTTTTCATATAATATTATTCTATTCTACTATAGTATAAAGCTAGATTACCATTGAAACTTTTTTTTTTTATTATTATACATTATACATACTATATAAAGCTAGATTACCACTGACTGACTGATTTTCGCCTTGATGGTGGATGGGAAGGTATGTTTTTTTTACAGAATCGTATAGGGGAGGTAAAAGTCCCCTAGGGAAAATTCCGACTTTTTGACATTTGCCCCCCCAAGACCGCCCCTAGTGGGGGGGCTCCTACATGGAGCCATATTGCTTAATTTTTTATGGGGGTTGTATAGAGGGGGACAAGTGATTTTGAATGCATAGAAAATGTTGCCCCCCCAGGACCCCCCTTTTGAGTGTGCTACCAGATACCGTCGCGTGTATCGTTTTTGACTAACTTCAAGATGCGACCGCGGGGAAGTTGGGGGTCGTCGGGGGTTCGCCGTGGGTTCGTCGGTGGTCGTCGGGGTCGTCGGGGTGTCGTCGGGGGTCGTCGGGGGGTCGTCGGGGGGTCGTCGGGGGTCGTCGGGGGTCGTCGGGGGGTCGTCCGGGGGTCGTACACCCGAAACAAATAGGTACTTTCAGATCGTAGAAATATTTGACCCCAGGCGGGAATCGAACCCACAACCTCCTGCGTCGCAGGCAGCCCTCGCCCGCCGCGCCACATCGGTCGTCAACCCGTCAAAGTAAATATACCTTGTTGCAAGTATCGATTGCTTTCATAGTACTTACCCCATCACTAATAATGGTCATGATTTGTCGTAACCTTGAACGGACCAATGAGCACTCACTTCCCCGCGCCCGCTCACCTCAGTTGGTTGACAGACTTGTTTGCACAGTGAATAAATAGGTATTAGGCGTCTATTATACGTTGTCGATGGTAAAATGCCACGGGCCCCCAGTCGGACGGCCACATCCAATAGGAAATGGCACTTTCTTAAAATTTATGGTTTAACTCTCAATTAGCTATTCTCTTAGGTCCTCTTCAAGACTCCAACTTGAATCAAGCTAGCATAGCCAAGCTAGATAATAGAAATGTTAAACCTAATACTTATTTCTGTTTCCAGCTAGTAAATGAGGCAGCTAAAGTGCGCTACCGCTCCGGCGGACAGTTTGACTGCGGCGGGCTCACTGTGCGCGCGCCCTGCGGCGCCGTCGGACACGGCGGGCTCTACCACTCGCAGAGTCCAGAGGCCATGTTCGCACACGCACCGGGACTGAAGGTATTATCACTGCATAGTATAAAACAAAGTCGCTTCCTGCTGTCTGTCTGTCCCTATGTATGCTTAGATCTTTAAAACTACGCAATCGATTTTGATGCGGTTTTTTTTAATAGAGTGATTCAAGAGGATGGTTTATAAAACATTTGACACATATATTTCCACTTAGCCGCGGGGCGGAGCTAGTACCATATGTATTCTAATAAATGTTTTTATTCTATAATCTGTGCTATTGTTACAGATAGTGGTGCCCCGTGGTGCCATCACAGCCAAAGGGCTGCTCCTGTCGTGTCTCCGCGAGAAGGACCCCTGTCTGTTCCTAGAGCCCAAGATCCTGTACCGCTCTGCCAATGAGGAGGTGCCTCTAGTGGACTATACCTTGCCACTAGGGAAGGCAGAGGTGCTGAGGCAAGGTAACGTACAATCACAGCCAAATGGGCTGCTGCTGTCGCGTCTCCGCGAGAAGGAACCCTGTCTGTTCCTAGAGTCCATGATCCTGTACCACTCTGCCAATGAGGAGGTGCCTCTGGTGGACTATACCTTGCCACTAGGGAAGGCAGAGGTGCTGAGGCAAGGTAACGTACAATCGCAGCCAAAGGGCTGCTGCTGTCGCGTCTCCACGAGAAGGACCCCTGTCTGTTCCTAGAGTCCATGATCCTGTACCGCTCTGCCAATGAGGAGGTGCCTCTGGTGGACTATACCTTGTCACTAGGGAAGGCAGAGGTGCTGAGGCAAGGTAACTTACAATCACAGCCAAAGGGCTGCTGCTGTCGCGTCTCCGCGAGAAGGAACCCTGTCTGTTCCTAGAGCCCAAGATCCTGTACCGCTCTGCCAATGAAGAGGTGCCTCTGGTGGACTATACCTTGCCGCTGGGGAAGGCAGTTTACAACATAGATTTTAAGTCAGATAAAAAAAATATATATATCTGTCAGCCATTCAATGTTATATGTATATTTCAGGAGACGCAGTAACCCTGGTCGGGTGGGCGACGCAGATCCACGTGCTGCTGGAGGTGGCGCAGATGGCTGAGGAGAAGCTGGGCGTGAGCTGTGACGTCATCGACCTGCAGACCATCCTGCCGTGGGACGAGGAGACCGTTTGTAATGTATGTAACGTGGGGACGGGTATATATGGTCCGGGAGACAGGTACAAATTTGGTCAATTATTTCCTCCCAAGCGAAAATTCGTAAAATGCATAAGGGATTAATATTATCAATACTCGTGACCGTCAGCTGCGATTCCGTGGTTGGGCAGTGTCAGCGGTGACGACAATATTACCATAGAATAAGATGATGAAAACGAATTGTTGTGCCCTGACAGGGTTTTAACTTTTTAAGGCATTGTGTACCCACCAAGATGCTACACCTAAGAACCATTATTTACCTGTATGCATAAAATCACAATAAATTATATGAATATGTTTCAGTCTGTGAAGAAAACTGGTCGCTGTCTGATCTCCCACGAGGCTCCGCTGACGTCAGGATTCGGCGCTGAGCTGGCAGCTACTATTCAAGTAAGTTCAAAACCATTATTATGGCTCCTACACTTAGCTATCTTATTACTGGTCCCAATACCGGCATGTATGTTAGTTGGCCGAATAAATCAATAATGGTGGACAATCAGCATCATCTATCTAGCCCTAAGCTAAGCAGAGCTTGTGTTATAGGTGATGTGATCACTGATTACATACATAATTATATAGATACATGTACATAGGTAAATAGATGTTTTTTCTTAGTTTTGGCACTGCAATACTTAGTTCGACTGTATTTGCACATGTCAAATAGAATTAAATGGGTAAATAAATGTAAAAAAACAAGTGTCATACAAATATAATTCATTAAATTGAATTTAGCAGCCCATATCATATATACTATTATGTATAATTACGAACGATTCGCGAGAAAGCAACTATTTCGTTTTTTTTTTAAATAATGAAACTATTTCGAAGCCCTCGAATAACGAGTCCTTTTGGTTCCACCACAAACGCCAATGAGAACACAGAAATGACTTCACAGATTAATATGTATACTAAATTATACGTTCATACTGTGATACCTGATGTTTTAATATTATAATTTTTTGATTTAAATTGTAAATTCATTGCATAACACATATTTTCCAGAAAACTTGTTCACCATTCCAGAGGGCGCCACTTAAACCCGTTTCTCTCTTTCAGGAAGAATGTTTCCTACACCTAGAAGCGCCGATAGCCCGCGTGACGGGCTGGGACGCGCCCTTCCCGCACGTGTTCGAGCCTTTCTACCTGCCCGACAAGTGGCGGTGCTACCATGCGCTCACGCAGCTGTTGAACTACTAATGTTTCCTACACCTAGAAGCGCCGATAGCCCGCGTGACGGGCTGGGACGCGCCCTTCCCGCACGTGTTCGAGCCTTTCTACCTGCCCGACAAGTGGCGGTGCTACCATGCGCTCACGCAGCTGTTGAACTACTAATGTTTCCTACACCTAGAAGCGCCGATAGCCCGCGTGACGGGCTGGGACGCGCCCTTCCCGCACGTGTTCGAGCCTTTCTACCTGCCCGACAAGTGGCGGTGCTACCATGCGCTCGCGCAGCTGTTGAACTACTGATGTTTCCTACACCTAGAAGTGCCGATAGCCTGCGTGACGGGCTGGGACGCGCCCTTCCCGCACGTGTTCGAGCCTTTCTACCTGCCCGACAAGTGGCGGTGCTACCATGCGCTCACGCAGCTGTTGAACTACTAATGTTTCCTACACCTAGAAGCGCCCATAGCCCGCGCGTTTCCTACACCTAGATGCGCCGATAGCCCGCGATTCTTACACCTAGATGCGCCGATTGCCCGCATGGCGGATTGGGACGCCCTTGCCATCATCTGTTTGGTTTTTTAAATCCGTCATTTAAACATCACACCGTAACAAATATTTGTTCCAGGGCGGGAATCGAACCCGCGTGTAGGTCTTCATGTCAACGTTAGTTTTAGAAAACATTTGCTGCGTACTATCGCTCCACTGCAGTTCAAGTGCACTGCAAGTATACTTTATAGAGCCGCGTAGTGTCGTGTCTCGCAGTTCCGTTCAGTGCGTTTGCATCTTAAATGGATAACTGTTGGTATTAGCGTGTAACTATAGGTAGATATGGCGAAATCAAAGGATACTGAAACGGAATTTATTACTTAGAATAATAAGTAGGTCTTGTGTCGGTTGTTATTAAGTTAAAAATATCAGGGTAGCTAATAAATAAGTAAATAAATGTTTGTGGGACCACTATCTCTGTAAAATATGTGTATGTATATATAAATAAAATTTGTTATATTAATTTACTTTTACTTGTCTCCTAAATAATCAGAAAGGGTACTTAGTCTAAAAAAAAAACAATATATCCTCACATTAATTTATTTAAAGAAAATCAATCCATAAAAATAACGAGACATTACAAACAGAGTTGTTAGTAGAAAACTTATAGTAAACAAGTCTAATCAAATCTTACAAGAAATCAAAACGTAGTTGTGCTAACTTGAAAACTACCTAAAAATTGTGTAAGCATTGGATATACCCTATAAACCTATAACACTAAAGTCTATCCATGAAGAATAACAATTTATATCGAAAACGTCAGTAAATTCATAAAGTACAAACTTTTAACATTCATTAAAATCCCTTGTGATGTCTACTATTTACAAGTTATTTGAATGAGCTAAGTATATTATTATGTATAGCTGTTTGCATCAAACACACATAGGGAGCAATCTAAACGCCAGTTTTCATCAAATATTATGTGAAAATTGCTGAGATTTGGTGCAAACAGCCATTCCGATTGTTAATCGTTTACTTACACAAGGCAAATTATGACCAGCACCTAAAACTAGAAACAGCAAATCAGATCAATGTCTGAAGAGCGCAAGAAACAAATCAAAACATAAAATAATAAGTAATTTCCTTTTTCCGGATAGGCTGAACACATTTGGATTAATTTAAAGTTTATGAAGCCAATTTATAATCGAACTATTGTACAATCTTCAATGCCAGGCATCCGTCTAATCAAACCAGTTGTTATTTATTTATATTTATAACTATGTCCATGGCTTTGGGCAGATAACCAAAATCAAGTTCAAAGTTCGCACATGTGAAATTAATTTTGGTGGTCAGTAATCTAAATGTATCTTTGACATAGGAGGCTGAATAAAGTATTATGCAAATTAAAAATAATAATAAAAATATAGAAATTAGTCTTAAAATTAAGAAAAGTTACAATTTGTTCTTCCTAGGAAAAAAAACAATGTCCTAAAAATTCTGCAGTCATTAAAATAACAAACTGCAAGTCACGCTGTCTGGACTTCTCCTCCCTTCTCACTATGCAGTGCATAAAATATATAAAAGTATACTTCTATTTTCTAGCTATTCAAGTTTAAAAAACTTAAGATCTAAATGCTATTTGATACCAAACAGCGTTTCCCAGCAAGGGGTTTCGGATGACAACAATTGGGTCAAATATTCATCATTGTAAACCTAGTCTAACCCGAGCGACTTGGTTTAAGGTACGGGCCGACCGAAGGGGAATTAGGGAAGCGCATCATATATCTCTCCAAACGCAAGTACTTTACAGTTATAAGTTTTCCTTCGTACCACCAACCGTGCATGCTGCGGTAGACGACGCTAGCATCGTTCGGAGTCGCACATTTCACGTAAACGCAGTACGAGGTCCGGTCCAGATCGATGTGAAGGATATTGCAGCGGTCGCATTTGTCCAGGATGGCTTCTTGCAGGACGGATCGTAGATTCGGGTTGGTGTCGTTCTTGTCGAACATGTGGCGGATCTTGAGGCAGGGGGTCGGGGCTTCCGGGACGTTGTTGACGGAGCCCTCCTGGGTCTCGAAGGCCTGGCCTTGCCAGGAGGTGTTCCGCTTGGGGCTGCCGTGGGCGGCGAGCCAGCGCCACACGCGACAGTCCTCTCCATCCACAGACTGCACCTCCATTCGCACGCGGCTCTCGTTCCTCTGAATAAACTTTACCGCGGCGTCCCACGTCGAAGCCATCTTCTCTTTGTTCTGCGCGGAGATCAGAGTATCTCTGACGTGATCGACGGAGAGGTACGCCTCCCCGCTGTCCTCGGTCTCTTGATATACCAGATCGATGATCTGCTCCACCATAGAATAAACTTCGTCGTTTTTCCGCTTTTTGTACGCGGTGTAGACCTTGTAGCCTTTCTGCGCTCCTAGAGCTAACAACGTCAGTAGACCTACAACGATGACAGTAGATCCGGTTGAGTAGAGCGTGTTTAGGAATAGACAAGATAGAGGAGTGGATGGGTCCGCGAATGTGATGGCTACGCTGCCTTTCGTGCGCTGCTGAACAATTAAATCGGTGGAGGAGATCGGAGTGTATTCCGCGTCCTTGGTGTATACGTTCTTAAGCTGCACGACACTGAGCCCCCACCTGGGGTTGCTCAGGATCAACACTTGCAGGTTATTGAGATCGGTGCGGCACTGGCTGAGGTCGGAGGACTCGGCGCGCGCGCTTGCAACTTCGAGGATCTCTCGCTCCGTCATATAAGGCATGGTGTTCAGCTGTCCGCATTTAAAAGCCGCTATCCTGGTCGTCAGCTCCGGATGTATGAGTCTCAGCAGATCCTTGGCGTAGCTGACTTGCTCCTTGGGCACGCAGTTGATCCCCGGTCGGTTCCCCGGTATGTTCAGCTGGCAGATCGGTATGACGCTGTTTTGGTCGTCGGCGACCGAAGTTATATCGTTCTTCTTAACGATATACATGAAGAACAAACCAAAAAAAAAAAGCCCAACGAGCGCGAGCAGAGCGAAAGAAACGAGGTTATTCTTCAGGAATTTCTTGTCAGCCGTAGCCTTGTACTCGTCGGACCTGGCGGCCTGCGACACGTAGGCTCTGCGCGGCAGCATCGGGCTGCCGTTGGTCGTGTCCCGGTCCAGGAACGACGTCGGTTTGGCCGCCTCGGGTCTGAGGGCCGAGAGACGCCGCGTGAAGTTGCTCAGATACGGAGATTCGACCTCATCGATGGTGGATGTGGACGGTTGGTACGGCGCGGACGGGGAGCTCGGCGTGAACGACGGCGTGTAGAAGGACGGGCGCTCGCCCAGGCCCGACGTGAGGCCGAGGCGCGACCGGATCGAGTTCAGGTGATCCGACGGCGAGAGGCTTGATGTGAACGACGTCGAATGACCTGTCGGCGAGGATAGCGGCGGGCGGGAGAAACGCGACGGTTTCACCGGACTAGCGCTCGGCGAAGGTTCCGACGGGAACGTGCTTGATATGTAGTCGCTGGATCGCGAGTTGCTGCGGAAAGACGACGATTTCTTTTCCATATCCACGTCGCTATCCGAGCCGGTCTCGCACTCGTCCTCGTTGCCGGCGAAGGTGCGCGTGACGCGGCGGGTGGTGACGGTCTCCACTTCCTCGTGCGTGCGGATCGGAGACCTCTCCTCGTCAGATTCAGAGTCTTGCTTGTCGGTGTCCATTTTAGCCGGCGATGGTGTTCTCTTCTTGGTCGCGCGTCGTGTTTTGTTGACGACCGGCGGAAGCATCGCCCCGCCTGTGGTCTGTCGGCGACCGCGTTTCTCTTTTGCTTTTGTTTCCAAGTCGGACTCTTCTCCGCTCGAGTAACGCTGTAGGGAGTGTCGGCTTTCCAATTTGCTGTCTACACTGTTCTTAGAGTTGGAGTTACCTTTCTCGAGGATTGCCTTGAGCTTTTTGATGTAAAAGCCTCTTGTAGAGGCTGTAATGGGCATGACTGGGAGGCCATGCTCTGAGAGTTTGGCTTGGATCTCTGCATCAGACAGTGAGTCCAACTGATCCGCTGGTGAGACTTCTGTAATAAGAAAAGATTTTTTTCGTTAACAACTAAACATTTCTAACTGAGCAAGGCAATGTTCATTGTTTACTGCAGCACTTAAGTAGCAAAAACTTGTCTCAACTTGTAGAGAAGTGATTCATACAATATGATGAAACATGTACACTCAGTAACAAAAACTTATTTAAACTATTATTATTTTATTACAGCAACTATTTGAAAAGGTTCAACATATTATTATTTAGGTTTGTAGTTTCAAATTAGAAATTTAAATACTCTGGCCAAACTCAAGATACATTGGTGTCAATTCAGATGTCGCCATGCTAGACTAAATAATGTGAAAGCACTAACACGGTGATAATGTCCCTTTACTATTGAAATAAAAAGATTAGCATTATTTTTTTGCTGCCAGATTAGTAAAAGTTTCAGTGACATCTGAATTGATGCCAATGTTGTATATAGTTGTTCTGTGCCAATTTTTGAAAAGTAGCCAACCTATTTAACTTAGAAATCACTTTCTCCTTTTATATTCTATCAGAGTTAGCACTACTTGTGGCCCTTACCTACAATGCCTAATTCTGTCACTATTTTTTCTACCTCTATGTCCAAGAGAGATTTTGGATTTTTGTGTTGATGGTTGTTTACAAACTTTGCACATTCAAACGTTTTTTTAGTAAGATATTGTGACCAGAGTGCTGGTAAGTGTCTGGCACAGAGCATCACCATTGCCATATAGTGGGCCGAAACCTCCTGTATGTATATATATATATTTTAAATTTGATCTCATAAGCTGATGTGTGTAGATCAGTCCTTGTCAGATGTTTGTCCAGTCAATTTTAAATATCAATATCATTGCATGTGCTGTCTGTACTTACCTACATGAAATGTCTTGCAAATGTGGAATTAAAAGAGAAAAATACAATACATAATACACATTATGTTTCTCATGGCTACGTTTTTATTGTGCAATATTTTTACTTTGTGTATTTTTATCATTCAATACCTAGGTAAGAATGAAATCACACTAATATTATAATTGCAAATGTTTGATTATTTGTTACCTCTCAAAAGTTAAGGAACGAACGAGGCTGAAATTTTGCATAGATGTAGTTCTAGACCTGGATTAACATAAGCTACACTAAGTCCTGGAAGAACATATGCTAAATCATCATCCGAAGATACTTGAAATAAGTCTACTCTGCTTTATTAAGCTAAGTACGATTGCTTATCTACAGTTGAACTTGATTTTATAATACTATGGCCATGTATTGAATGGAGGGCAATGACTGTTCACATAACATTATGTGAACAGTCCTAGAAAGATATAAAAGCCATCAATCTTCACTAAACGGTAAACTGAAATCAAATCTCAAACTAAGCTGGGTTCCATTTTCTAGCCTATTCATTGAATATTGACAGTGTATTGTTGACAAATAGAACTCTGCACATAACTCAGCCTCATGTAGAAGGCAAAGCTGAAGGAAGCTGACAATACGAACAGGACACTTTATGTTACAGGTATCACAGGACATGCATGTATGGTTTGGGCCTTTCTGTTATTGGAAGGCAGACTTGTAGATTATTAATGACTTCATAGTTTAAATTGTTAAATAAAACATGTTTTTAGTTTCACAACAAAACTCACCACTGGGGCGCGCGAAACGTCCAGCATCTCCTTTGGAGTCCATGGTGTTTCTCGACTTTCCTTTCTCAGACAGCACCAGTTTTAACTTTTTTGCCAACAGGCTCCTGGTGGAGGCTGTTATCGGCATAATCGGGAATCCATGCTCCGCGAGTTTTGTCCGGAGCTCGGCGTCTGACATTGAGTCTACTTCCAAGTCAGCCATCACGGTGCCTGGAAACATTACAATGCGTTATTTGGTAGAACAAACACTTGTAACGATACCGAAAATCTTTTGCGCTAATAATCACCTTGTTTTTGTAGTTTACAAAGAACAGACTACAAACTTAAGAATTACGTCAAAATTATAATAAAAATCACCGGCGCGTCATGTTGCACGCACGCACCGGGAAAATTCGTTCGTTCGTTCGTCGATCGTCGACGACGATCGACGAACGAACGAACGAATTTTCCCGCAACGGCAACACTATCTAATAACGACGATTCGTCGTTATTAGATAGTGTTGCCATATTAATCTTAAAAAATTATACACGTTTATCGCGTTAGTGCACTACTTAACTGGGTCTAGTTAGTTCACTAACGTCTGGCTCAGTTTATACTGTTTAGTTGTGTTTAGTACAAAGAGATGCAATTATAAGTCTGAACTTTTTCATGGCTCGCTCCACTAACCGCTACCTACCTTTTTGTATTTTTAACCGAATTCAAAAAAGGAGGAGGTTCTCAAATCGACTGTATTTATTTTGTTACCTCAGAAGCAGAATTTTCGATTGGGTGAACCGATTTGAATGATTCTTTTTTATTTGAAAGCTGGTGCTTTCCCATTTCAATTTGGTCAAGTTATAACAAAAGTGTTCATGAGAAAACCATATAAGTCTTAAATTTGCATTAAGTATGTATGTGCGCGACAAATGGATGCCTATGTCAATATCACGCCAACCGATTTCAATCATTCTTTTTTAAACCCATTACATTATTTAGGAATTTGAAGTTGGTTTATAGTTTTTAGAACACGCCAAATTATTTATCTGCCTTTTCGGCCAACTACCACTCTACACAACTACCACAAGTAAAAAAATTCGCAGCTCGTTACGATGTGCTCGTTAAATAATTGCGTCTCACTACACTTGCCTTGACTTCTTTTATTTGGCAATAAGTGTCTGGTTTGCCTGCTGGTGCTGCCAGTGTCCAGTACATAGAAATTTCAAACTCATGGAATGGAGGCGGAATTACGATAATAATGAGCGGTAAAATTTAAAAAACCAATACGATTTTTACCTCTAACAAAAATAATTAAACCTATTTTGTTGCCAATGCATTTGGTATGCAACTGCCACTCTTATAATATAGGTAATCAATCAATAATCATACATGGTTCGATTCGGAGTCCCCTTTTGAGTGAGACCCAATCATATCTATCTACCTAATCAAAATAAATGTTTTAACTTCGTTAAGATTCATCATACATACCTTACATATATCCACCATAATGAGAAAACATTAAAATTAGCTTTTTTTGACAAAACTCGGCGTAAAGGTAGGCGGCATAATCGGTATTGCACGCGGGTTATCAAACAGCTAGCGGTGCGGCTAGGCTAGGCTGCGGCGGGCCTGCTAGGTACCTACCTATACTATAATAGAAACTTCAGATTGACCCTCATATCTTTAGTCATTACCTCAAATAATTCTCCACTCAAACTTGTTCAAGGGCGTTTCGAGCATTCCTCCAAAACATGCTCTAGTTTGGTATGCTTAGTCGTTAATTTGGTTATATATCAACCTCTCTTATATACCTTCGCGATGGGTAATTGTAGGTTTCATCGTCGTAAATGTAATTGAGATAGTCTTCAAAATCCATTGTAAATAACAACAAACTATTTCGAGGAGCATTCAAGGTAGGTAGCGAGGTACCTTGAGATGACAGTTCGTTATTCCACTCGTATGAAAAAATTCTCGAAGGCTGTTTCGAGTGAAGGATTTTTTTACGATCAAGCATACCGAAACGCATTTGGAGGTTGAGTAGAGTTTGAATCGAAGTCGAGGTAATGACTAAAGATATGGGGGTGAGTCTCATCTCATGTCAAATGTGTCGAGGACTCGAGGTTGAATTTAAACCTATCTAAAATCATTCTATCATCTCCGTGATAATACAACAAAGAACACCACATGCACTATCTTGAGTTTATTACATCAAAGATGAGGATTTTGTCTCTGATAAGTCATATCTTAATGAAGCAACTAGTTAGCAAAATTAATTGGACAACATGTCTGTGTATTAGACAGGATTCCTGTAGATCAATAAAACCTAAAAATACTAACGTTAAAAGTCATATATTTAATCTTTAAACTTATTTAAAGACTCTATCATAGACATGTCAAAAAATTACATAAAATTTGTACAATGTACCTAGATCACTATTATTAAGTATCAGAATTTTCTTCATAAAATAAAGATGTGTCAGCCATAGCTTCGTCAATTGTATAGTAACATTTTTTAATTAAATTGTTTTTGACATAATTTAGTAATTCAGTGTTAGGTTTTTGTCTTATAATAATTGGTATTTTGTTGTAATTTTTTTTAGATATAATACCTACTTATATTTGAAACTTTTCAAAATTTTACTTAGTCTGGTCCGAGGAACCACTACATTTGCCTTATTTCTAGTGTTATGATGATGAACCTCTGCATTTGTTACATCTTAAATATTTTCTAGCATATAGACTATATTTTGATGAATCAACTCGCTAGCCATGGTCATAATATTAAGTTCATTGAATTTACCTCTACGGCGGCGGCGGCGCACGGCAGTTTAAACTACATAAAATCGATTTAATGAATATCTCATCTCATCGCATTGCACCACCTTTTCCCTAACGTTTGCACTTCGCGGTCTAAGAAAAGAAAAGTTGTTAGGCGCAGTTTCCTTCATTGTATTTTGCACAAGGGAACAATAAAACATAAACAATAAGTTATCCATCTTTTTCATTTATTTGTATCGAATTGTATTTTGATAGAAAAATGAACGGAGAAACACAAAACACTTTTGAGTTATCATTTATCAAACAGTGAATGACGGCAAGTGATGACGTCACAGAAAAAGGGCCAACATGAGTGTTTTTATCACCCGAAACCGAGTGCGGTTTTACTTTATATTTTGTGGGTGTTTTATTTTTTCGCTAATGTATTAATTAATAAATAATCCATTAAAGCTATGCTTATACCCTATTAAATTACAATAAAAAAACTGTTGGACGACCTCTGTGGCGCGGTGGGCGAAGGTCTGCCTGCGACGCAGGAGGTTGCGGGTTCGATTCCCGCCTCGGGACAATTGTGTGTACGATCTGCAGATAATTGTTTCGGGTGTTCTGGTCGTTATCTATGTACCTATAATAAAAAATATCTATCTATGTACCTATCACACAAGCTTTGCTCATTAGCTTGGGGTTAGATGATGCTGTGTGGATTGTCCAGCATTATTTATTTACAGATTTGTTGGACATGCCTCCACAATCTACTCCTTATTGTAGAAGTAAAGACTTAAAGGAAAATTTTTTGCACATACTTAATTTTTGCCCGGCAAAATGGACATTTGACAATATAGGGCTCGCATTCCTTACAGATCATGTGACCACATGGGATCAGCACCATTGAGGAGTCCTTGTCCATGCATACTCGACACTGCAGCCGGGATGGTTCGAGATCCGGAGGCGTCCGCAGCCTCGGTGGCACGACCTCAGGCTCGGCAGCTCCCACTGCTCCCACCACAGGGATATAAAGAACAACCCCACCACTCAAATTCAACCAGAATGAGAGTGTAGTAGTGTTTAACAACTCTCCGAAGGCCATATTCTGCAGAGGTGTTTCGTAGTTTGCCTGAACGGTTGCAGATGCGTTTTGCTCCCAATTGTAGCTGGGCATAACTAAATGGGGAAAGGAGTTAAAGGTCGGCTCGGGAGCTATTGGGCCGTCTACACTGACTGTTCGGCATTCACTTTGCTCCCTATTGCCTGTGGGAAGACCCCTTCTGAAGTGTAAGGCTTCGTTGTTCCACTCGAGAGGTCTTTCGTGGGTTGCCTGAACTGTTGCAGATGCGTTTTGCTCCCTATTGCGGCTGGGCATAACCAAAGGGGGAAAGGAGTTATAAGTCAGCTCTGGAGCTACTAGGCCGTCTACACTGACTGTTGGGTGTGCACTTTGCTCCCTATTGCCTGTGGGAAGACCCCTTCTGAAGTGTAAGGCTTCGTTGTTCCACTCGAGAGGTCTTTCGTGGGTTGCCTGAACTGTTGCAGATGCGTTTTGCTCCCTATTGCGGCTGGGCATAACCAAAGGGGGAAAGGAGTTATAGGTCAGCTCTGGAGCTATTAGGCTGTCTACACTGACTGTTGGTCGTGCACTTTGCTCCCTATTGCCTGTGGGAAGACCCCTTCTGATGTGTAAGGTTTCGTTGTTCCACTCGAGAGGTCTTTCGTGGGTTGCCTGAACTGTTGCAGATGCGTTTTGCTCCCTATTGCGGCTGGGCATAACCAAAGGGGGAAAGGAGTTATAGGTCAGCTCTGGAGCTATTAGGCCGTCTACACTGACTGTTGGGCGTGCACTTTGCTCCCTATTGCCTGTGGGAAGACCCCTTCTGAAGTGTAAGGCTTCGTTGTTCCACTCGAGAGGTCTTTCGTGTGTTGCCTGAACTGTTGCAGATGCGTTTTGCTCCCTATTGCGGCTGGGCATAACCAAAGGGGGAAAGGAGTTATAGGTCGGCTCTGGACCTATAAGGTCGTCTACACTGACTGTTGGGCGTTCACTTTGCTCCCTATTGCCTGTGGGATAACCCCTAATGAAGCCTAAGGCTTCAATGTTCCACTCGAGAGGTCCTTCGGCGGTTGCCTGGACTGTTGTAGGTTCATTTTGTTCTCTATGGCTACTTAGGCCATAGTACCACCCAGTAACTTGATTTGCCTGGGTTATACCACGTTGATACTGCTCCGTACTGCTCATGGGCCTACCACCCATGATGCCAACCTGGATTATACCGCGTTGGTACTGCTCCCTACTGCTTATGGGCCTACCACCCATGATGCTTAAGGCTTGCAAGTGCCGCTCAATAGCTCTTTCGTTGATTCCCAAGTCTGTGTCTGAAAAAGAAATTGGATTGTTACAATTCAATCGGCTCATACTTACAAGAAAATAATTAGGTGTCTATGAGGGCACTTTTCCATCGTAAAGCATTTACACTTTTGCACTATTGAGTGGCTATGGCTAATTAATAAAAATTATGATGAAATAGAAAATTTAGTACAAAGGATGAGAATATATGTAGAAGGATAACAGCTTGTGGTTGACTTAATGGTGATTTGTTTATTTTATATAACTTTTATTTTACTTTAAATTGTATTTTAGTATAGTTTGCAATTGAGAAAATACTTCATCTTTGTATCTTTTTGAATTACTTAAGTTAATGTATATCACTGGCAAGAGCAGTCCCCAAACACAAGCAATTGTTTTGTTAATAACACTAGTTTACAAAATTGAACTTTTTTTTTATACCCCAAAATAAATGTATAGAAATATGTTAATCTACCTTCTTTTTTTGTCAATAAGAACATGTTTGCATGCACTGCTTTAATAGTCAGATCACTTTATTTCCTAGTTTTACTTAATATGTAAGTGGAATTTTGTGACATGGTCAAGAGTCCCGTAAGGTCTAAAAGTAAATAAAGCACTTTGATATTTTATACTTGATTAGAGCATGTTTTCACTTTTATAAACACTTTTAAAAGAACTCACGACTCGGCAAAGAGTACCCTCCAGAATATCTTCTGTTCATCGTGCAACTCGCCTTCTGTTCCTTGGACAGCACTTGTTATAACTTATTCGCCAAAATCTACCTAGTGGAGGCCGAGCGCCTGGAAACAATACAAATCGTAAATATTTCGATAAAAAGTAAATAAAAAGGTTTTAATTGCCGAATGACGGGTCTGGTCTATCGTACAACAAAGTAGGTATGGTCTGGTCAGGTCAGTGATGGGTCGTATGATAAGTTATTTCTTCAGCTTAGAGACGTTTTGTTTTTCGTATAGTGGCGTCTTTTGCGTCTATTGGGAAGAAATATCATGCACGCACTGGGAAAAATCCGACAACCCGCAGAAATACCGGTAGGTATAGGTACGGATTCGGATAACAGTGGTTGCATGGTGGTTTTACCTGGTTTTACGTTTCACAATTATTTACACTACAATAAATGCACACTCTATCTATCGGGTGGGTGCTAGTACCTACCTCTTGAATCCGTAATACGTAGAAAATTGAAATTTGTACAAAAAGGAGATAATTTTTGCCGCTCTATCAACATATGAACATAGACAGTTATATTTTTTTTTTTACGATTTTAGACATTGACATATTCACTTATTTGTTTCAATTTATTAAGGAAGGATAAGGGGTCTAACTAATGCATAGATGTCAAAATATCTATAGGTACCGAAAGCTTGGCTGAGACGGACTGAAGACTGAGAATTGCGTCAATCCAGACGCAGAGCCATCTAGGAAGAAGTCGAAGTTGAAGGCATAGATTTAGTAATATTCCAGATGGAGTCCTACGGAATCACAAGTGAACAACAGCAATGGCGGACTTGTCATAAGTGAGAGATGCCAACTGATGAAAAAAAATGCCGATAATTTTCATAAAATTTTCTACAGATCACATATTATCAAGCAGGTAGCTATTATTTTTTAAAAAGTAGCGTAATGCTTTATTCACATTATGGTTATGGTTATGGTAAGTGTACTCCTGTTTTCGCACTTAGACTCCGATTGGTCCTTTGTGCGTGGTGTGTGTTTACTAAAGCTTTATTCACATAAATGTTATAGTTTTTATAAGACCTACTTACTACGTAACATACCTATGATTATAATTATCAGAAAAAATAATTCACATTTCGTTATAAGTAAAAAGCTGTAAAATTCACATCACAAACAAAAAATCTATTTATTTTATTGTATCAATACTCTGCTCGTGCTGCCACAGCTGTGTGACAGTTGTCGCATTGCGGTTCACTTCACAAAATTTTATTTGCCTTTGAAATAACTTGTCCCCCTTGTCCCTCCGTCCCCTCCTGCGTAGGAGCTCGCCCACAGGGGGAGGTCTTGGGGGGGCAAATGTCAAAAATTACGTTGTTACATTTTCCCTAGGAGACTTTTAGCTCCCCTATACGATGCCGTGATCGAGGAAGATGGAAGGAGCTGGAGGAGGCTTTCACCGCTGAAAGCGGTACTCACATAATGTATAGACAGAGATAATATATAGATTAGTATTTAAGTTAAGTGTGAGAAATAAAAGCTGTTTTAATTATTTATTATTTTATTTATACGATGCCGTAAAACAAAACATACTTGCCCATCCACCATCAAGGAGAACAATTTGTCAATTATGTCAGTCAGTCAGTGAATCAGTGGTACTGGTACCTAATCTAGCTTCATACTATAGTAGGATGAAATTATAAAGTCATATCTAATTAAATTCTTATCTATACTAAGTAGGCTACCTTATTCCAATTTTAAGGATTATAATATACAAGGATTCAAATTTTTTTAATAAACTCCCACATTATTCGGAAATTTAGAAGTTTACGTGCTGGTAACACCGGCAAGATTTGTGTTTTTGTTGTGTTTTTTGTATTGATAGTTATTTGCGTTCAATCGAAGAAATAAGTGGATATAATAAGAAATTTACCTGTGAAATGTGATTCCGGGTTTTTTATTTCCTGAACTAGTGTGATTTCGGCAACATCTCACCACACAAGAAGACATTTTTTATTTTTCGATCTCAATTAGAACAGAGTCACTCTGTTGGTGTATGAAGCGGTAATGGCGGACGAGTGGTCCATCAATAGACAATGTCAAAATTTGGTACCTCAGTGAGTCCTTCGTTCCTCGGTTGACTGAAACTCGATCCGGAGATTTTTTTTCATTCATGGTTGAAGGTATGATTACCGCTAATAGAATGAAGTTAAGCAACGTCGCGACGGATAGATTTGGATAGATAATCGCGTCATAATGGCTTTTTGCTATTATTATTTTTTGGTTTATCAGGGTTACTTTTGTGAAATAGTTAGGTAGGTATGTTATGATGACGTATGTCGCGAAACCATCCGCGCGCGTGCGAAGCAAGTTGCACTCAGCCAGTTTTATTTATATTTTATTTGACTAGGTAAGTTGGTACAATGCCAGACGTATTAGGTACCTATAATAATGTAGGTACCTATCTACGTACATTATTAACTTTATATTAAGTATATGAATTTACAGTTTTCAGTAAAGTTCATTGTAAATAAAAATGTACAATTTAATACGGCTGGCACATTTGTAAGAAAGGGGGTTCGAATATAAAGGTCAATATTAATATTACACAGTTTATTTTACACGATTTCTCTGGTTCAATTTCAACGCACAATGCCTAACCTAGTTCTCGAGCAACTTCTCCCGCCATGCCGCCGTGCCGCGCCGAAGTGGCAGAGCCTGTCATTCGTGCGACCATTGACGTCACGGTCGCGCGGCCTCTCATTGGCCAAATGCAATATTCCATCCATAGCCGGAAGTTGCTCGGGAACTTTAACATTTTTCATTTCTTACTGCATTTTATTATCTCTTATCTTAATCTAAATTATACTTAGAAACAAAATATTTAATAAATCAATTAGTTTCTAACACATTTATGAGATAGTATAGAATATTCTAGCTTAAATTACTCTATTCTTTGGTATCCTACCAAAATGATTGATTTGTGTTGAATTTGTTTTAAACTGACACTACTGGCAGAGTTGTAGTTGTAGCCAAGCCATAGAGTAACTTATAAAAGTTACTCTATGGCTTGGCTACAACTTTTTATTGGTTGTCACATATGACAAGTCCGCCATTGCTGTTCTTGACTTGCGATTCCGTATGAATCCGTCTGGAATTATTACTTAGTCTATGGGTTGTAGCGAATAACAAGCGAAGTGAGCGACCCGATAAGAAAGAAGTTGAATTGATTGAAGATGGATATGTTTTGTTTTTGTCCTAGGTTTTTGTTTTCTTTTCTGTCTGGTCTGAGACTAGTATTTTCTTTCGCAAAGAGAATATATATACAGTGAAGTGAACTTTAGTGCTTATAAGCAAGGATCATGACATAATCATGCATTCCGCACTATAAAATGAAAGAGCGACAGAAGCCGTAGATTCATGGCTAGGTAGGTACTTAACTCATAGATAGAAGGTGTAGGAAGGATTTCACATGCTGAATTAGAATTTATTCACAACCATCGAACATGTTAAAAATTTATTTTTATTTTCAGGATTCTAGATCTGGGTACTTTCCTACAATGTTGAAAGTAAGTAGTTGTTTAGAGTTTAGTCCCTACCTACTATGTAAATTGAGAATTTGCTATGCACTTATTTTCCAATCATAGCGTTGGGGTGCATGATATATCTTCTTCACTTCCGCTAAGTTAGTGTTACAACTTAAAAAAACTTTACCTCTTTTTCAGAGAGTGAAAAAATTTTATAAATGGTCACAACACAATACCTACTTTCAAATTGCTTAGGTACCATCCAAATTAAATTCACTTATTTTCCACACATAGCCCAGTTACAGTAGACACAAAAATCGTGTTGGGTCCCAAAAAATTGCATGTGTTAGGTTCTGTAATTATTTATAAAAATTATAATGTATTCGGTATCTAATTTCAGTTGGTAATAATTATTAACAATTGCAAATGTAAGTTAATTGGTAGAATGTGGTAGAAAACGTGGCTCAGATTGCCGGTAGCTAAGCGCGTCGGTTGGGCGGGCGTCAAAAAATGACAGCGGCCGACCGAGCGGACACTTTTTTGCTCGAGCCGCGGTAAGCGACGGATGTTGACTTAGCTCCGTTGGTCTGAACCACGTGGCTGCTCTTGGATTTGGATTTAGATTGTTAGCTGTGCTGAAGAAGAATAAACCAATATAAAAGTCCGTACTGCGTTTTACTACAAATCAGAAGTGGTAAGTACACGCCTATTATTAATTTTTAGGGCTATGGATTCGTGCTGTAAAGTTTGTCAATGGTTATTTAAATATAGGAAACGTTTTATTATTGAAAAGGCACGTGCTAGATTTATTTTCAAAACGGAAGTCTGGAGTAGCAACACGTGGTGGTGACGTCATCCAAATTGATTTAGAAAAATCAGCTATTTTGTTAGTGGGGTATCAATGGGGAGACTTACATTTGGTTATTTTTGACGTATCTTATACCATTTACGAGATAATTACAAAATACCCTCCACTCAACTCGTTTTGACTTTGCAAAAAGCAAACACGCTGTGATGACGTCATCCAAAGTGGTTCCGGAAAATTGGTTGTTTTACGAGTGGGGTATCACAGGGGGACTAAAATTTTGTTATTTTTGCCGTATCTCTTACCGTTTAGGAGATAATTGAAATATTATTTAAAACTACCCATATTTTATAGATCACTTAAATTTTTGTCCACCAGTGGAAGAAGTGATAAGAAACCACTAGTATGTTCATAACTTAAGTGTCTAGTACATTTGATTTTCTTATCTGTAAGTTGGTAGATTTTGAGTTGGAGCAAAACTCGTTCCAAGCTTTTTTATGAACTAGATAATCTGATATTTTTAAATTTATTTATTGATAATTTTTGCAACTCACTTGGAGTTTTATTATAGAAGCGTATACATTGTCCTTTAAAAGATACATTTATCTTGTGTAGCCTAGTTGTGGGCACAGCGAGTTTATTCTTATTTCTAGTATTTACATTATGTATGTCACTTTTTTTAGTGAACCGATGGATATTTTTATGAGTATACAACAAGTTATCATAAATATATTGACATGGTAGTAATATGTTTATTTCTTTGAATTTCTCACGTAGGGATTCTCTGGGACCCATATTATAGATCGCACGAACAGCCCTCTTCTGCAACACAAATACGGTGTTTATATCTGCAGCAATATGCTGACAAAGCGGTTTGATAATTCGTATTACGTTTTAGGATACGAGCGTAGGTAAACCTAGCAAGTTTAGTCTTTAGCGTATCTGTAGAGCTCTTCCAGTTTAAATTGGTATCTTATATAAGGCCTAGTAATTTAAATTATCTGCATTGTTCTATGTTCAAACTACTAGTCAGATTACTTGAGTAGGCAACTTTGCCTGGTTCTGTCTTTTGTCTTTTAAAATTAATTTCTAAATTATTATCACTAAGCCATTGTTGGGTATTATTAAAAGTTTCTGTTATATAATTTAAGTCAATATTTTGGGTACTTTTGAACAGCAGAGAAACGTCATCTGCAAAAAGGACACATTAAATATTTATAGCTTTAGGTAAATTATTAATATAGACTAAAATAGAAGGCATCCGAGCACACTTCCTTGGAGAATAGATGAATTTATTGTTTTAATGTTGTATATTCTGGAATTCGCCAATGTCTTGAAATATTCAATTTGACTGTACTGTTTTCTATTGCATAGGTAGGTACGAAACCAGTCATGGGCAGTGCCCCTTATGCCAATATCATAAAGCCTTTCTAATAAGATTTTATGGGAAACTTTGTCTTTCATTTAGACAGTCGTAAATCTCTTGTACGTATTTATATAATGCAAGTGTTGTAGAACAATTATTCCGAAAGCCATATCGGTTTTCGTCAAAGATGTTGTTCTTTTAAAAAAAAAAAAAAAATATAAATTCGGTTCGACATAGACTTTTCGTATATTTTAGATATATATAGTTGGTAAGTAAGAGCGCTATTAGGTCAATAGCAGCTTGGACTTTTGACGTCACCGTCCTTGTTTTGGTATAGGTTTTATCTTTGTCAGTTTAAGTCGGGGAAGTATCCCTTTATAAACGATTGGTTTACAAGTCGAGTTATTATTGGAGTTAGTTCTGTTAGCGCCACTAAGTTTTCACTTGTTTATAGATACAAGGGCTCATTCTCTCGGCTCTGTCAGGATTTCAAGTGCACATAATTATTTACTGAGATATTATAGTATTAAACTGATAAGACAACAAAAGTATAAAAAAAAAAAAAAAACAAAGTAAAATGCTCCATGCATTCCTTATGATCTAAATGTTATTTACAAGACTAATATTACATAATAATGACTTTAAACTAGATAATAGCCCATTATTAATCTACGATTGAACCGTTAGCAGATTCTCTGTTTGCTCATAGTCCAAACCCAGCAAATACAGTTTTAGTTTTGTTTTAGATTCTAGATAAGTTAGATCCTGAAGAGCTATTTTCCTGTTCAACTGATTGTATAGGTATGGTGCCAAGATTTGTGTATGACGATGCGCAAAGGAAGTTTTGCACGTTTTTGATGTGAAGACTTTGTTTTTCCGTCTTTTTCCGACAACATCTATGTCTGATGGTTTAGAGTGTTGTCTGAGAGCAATTTGTTGAATAAATAGTTTCCTGACAGAGAGAACAATTAACGATTACAATAGCCTGAAGGGCTATGTTATAGATAGATAGACAATACTTTTATTGCACACTTAAAAATAAAACAAACAAGAATAAAAAAATAATAATACAAGATATGTGACAATTTGGCGGTCTTATCGCTCAAGAGCGATCTCTACCAGACAACCGTGGTATATTTATGTTTTCAAGTATGTAGCTCTGCCAGAGGGGCCTAAAAGGGGATCCGTTAAATCCTACACATGGCTGATTCTAACATGCGCGCCATAGCTTCGTTTATTACTCATATTGCGTATAGTATTCCATATTTCACGTTCGCAAACCAGTTCTAGGTACATAGATTAGATAAACGTTCATCAGTAATCGGGCTGGAGCCGACTCCGGCGCAGGCCTGAGTTGGATGACACTCGCCGACGGATGCGAAGTAATCATTGAATGCATTTGATATTGTTAATGGGCAGGTTTTCTTGTTTATTTAATTCTAGTGTCAAGTTTTTATGTGAATTTCGGTCCGATCCCTGTTTGGTAATTTTATTTATTGTACGCCACATTGTTTTGATTTTGTTTGTAGATTTGTTCATGTCATAGGTTAACCTTTTTGAGCGTTTAATGCACGTCTTTAGTACTTTTTCGTAAGAAGTGTAATATTTTGGGAAAGTTTTGTCTCTAATCTGGCACGAGAGGATTTTTAGGAGTCGCTTGTTTTTGCAAAACTCTTTTAGCCCTTTTGTAGTGTGAGTGTTATTTGGTTTTGGTAGGATTTTAATTCTTTTTCGGGTATAAATTTATTAAGGTTTTGTTGGATTATTTTGTAGAATTTAGTGAAGTTTTCGTTGGAATTTTGACTTGATCGTATTATTTCGTTCCAATTTATTTGGCCAGTTGCTAATCTAAAGTTTTCTAGTTCTTTATCGTTAAATGTCCGTTTGTTTGAGTAGCTGATGTTATTTTTTCTTATCTGTCTTGTTAAAGTTTGTTCGTATATCAGGCTAGAGTGGTCAGCAATACCTTTATTTTCTACGGTCAGGGAGTATGTGTTTAGAATAAAATAGTAATGCTTGTTTTTCTGAGTTCCAGATAATGCTTCTTGATAGACGGCTCTCGACGCCTCCAGATGCCGCCACAAGCTCCGCGCGCTGGTGAAGGCGGAAGAGATGCTACGAGGTTGAGCAGACAGTGCAGCCGGCAGAGCCGCCGGAGCAGTAGCTGTCACCGTCTACGAAGCTGAAGCCGTCTTCGCAGCCGAAGTCCTCTACGCAACCGCAGCCCTCTACGCAACCGCAGTCAGGTGCAGTCGCAGGAGCGGAGCGGGCGAGAGTGGAAGAAGGAGCTTGAACGTGAACGAGAGCATTTGCGCATATTATAAAATGAGGTTAAGTAGGTCGTGGCCGATTATCAGCTAGCCGTCATTCACGAACCCGTAGGCGCAAGAGAAGCCGCAGCAGTAATGTAACTGTTAATGTAGAAGACATACCTGATGGGTCACATGAGAATGGATGGGTTCATGTGATCAGAGGTATAGTCTTATTGAGTTCACGTACTGAAGTGGTTTGCAAAGGAAACATGAGAATGGATGGGTTCATGTTGCTTTGCAAAGCAGTTTATATCCCTGATGGGTCACATGAGAATGGATGGGTTCATGTGATCACAGGTATAGTCTTATTGAGTTCACGTACTGAAGTGGTTTGCAAAGGAAACATGAGAATGGATGGGTTCATGTTGCTTTGCAAAGCAGTTTATATCCCTGGTGGGTCACATGAGAATGGATGGGTTCATGTGATCACAGGTATAGTCTTATTGAGTTCACGTACTGAAGTGGTTTGCAATGGAAACATGAGAATGGATGGGTTCATGTTGCTTTGCAAAGCAGTTTATATCCCTGATGGGTCACATGAGAATGGATGGGTTCATGTGATCACAGGTATAGACTTATTGAGTTTTGAAAACGTGAGAATTGATGGGTTCACGTTATTTAAGAAATTAAACATATGAGATCGGAATTCATTTTATTGTGTATTATACTCGTAAATAATAAGACATTACATATGATGAGACTTCGCGATAATGAAGATTTAGAATTTAAGTTAATATAAAGATAATATTGCTAGATCTTTAGAAGTTTATAGAAGGCGATTGCAATGTACACAATAATGATGAGCGATATGAAATACGAAAAATAGCTTAGTTTAGTTAAGTAGTGAGTTTAGTTGATTTACAGACAAAGCTAGATAATTTTGTTTTTGTTATTAGTTGAAATTAATCTGATTTTTTTTATCATTTCTTTTGTTAATAATTTAATACGCGAGTGTTAGGTTTGGTGTTCACTTGATACGTGTATGAGGGCATACACGTCGTCAGGAAGGCCGAGTGTTAGGTTCTGTAATTATTTATAAAAATTATAATGTATTCGGTATCTAATTTCAGTTGGTAATAATTATTAACAATTGCAAATGTAAGTTAATTGGTAGAATGTGGTAGAAAACGTGGCTCAGATTGCCGGTAGCTAAGCGCGTCGGTTGGGCGGGCGTCAAAAAATGACAGCGGCCGACCGAGCGGACACTTTTTTGCTCGAGCCGCGGTAAGCGACGGATGTTGACTTAGCTCCGTTGGTCTGAACCACGTGGCTGCTCTTGGATTTGGATTTAGATTGTTAGCTGTGCTGAAGAAGAATAAACCAATATAAAAGTCCGTACTGCGTTTTACTACACATGCTTCTGTTTTGGGATGTTGTTAGGATCACTCGTTTAAAACCAAGTTCACAACTACGAAAGACCGGTGCTAACTTCGTGGTTCTAGCACCACAACATTTTTCAGTTTACATATCTAGACTTTTTTCAGTTTTTGGCTTAGGTACTACTTTAAAAAATGCATGCTACAGCAAAGTCACCTATGACCCTTTTAACAGACCAAATTATTGAAACTTCGAGCGTAACCCTAGCTCTGTATGCCTTATACATGTAGAAATTACAATACTTCAAAAAAGTACAATTTTTTCCAAAAATTTTGAAAATGGTGGTCGGAAACAATGCAAAGACCAGCCTTTGAACAAAAGTTATAGGTATGTAATGTACTGATATCTGCTGGTCTTACACCTAGCCTAGATTTTTAGTTTATTGAGGATAAAACTATAATTTCAAGCATATCTGTTGATTAACAATATGGGGTTTTCAAATTGTAACACTTATTTAGCGCGGAGTTGCGATATGATTGGAAAATAACAATGAGGCATGAAAACATTCAAGTGTTGTGCAAAAAAGTGCATGCTATGCTATATAAATTAATTTCATAGAGATAAGATTAGTCTCCTTTGCTTATGATTTTAAGTTTGTTTTATTTTTCTTCAACAGGTTTGATTGGTTATCAACCAACATGATGGGCATTTCACTTTTATTTGTAAGTTTCTTTTTTGATTATTTCTTTATTGTCTCTTAGATATGTATCTCTGTCACTTCTTTTCATACTGATGTTCTATCTATGATTTATTTATAAATATAATGCTGGATAATCCACACAGCATCATCTAGCCCCGAGCTAAGCAGAGCTTGTATTATGGGTACCTTACCTACTAGATGACTCACATACTTAATACAATACACTACATACCTATAGATATATATTTTTCATTGTCCAAAGAAAATACCCAGAACACCCTGAACAAATATCTGCAGATCATACAAGTACCTATTAAAGTGGCTAAGCCCTCGCACTCTGGGTGTCACTAAGAAATTTAATAATACTCAAAAATCAAATCGTGGTAAATATCCCGTTTTAAATGACTTACGTGTCCAATAAGCATGTAATCTCAATATAAAATAAATAATAATTTCTGAGTATGTAATTTTCATTTTTATTCGCGTACTACGGGAACGCACGCCGAAAGCTACATATATTCTTCGGATATTATTAAATTTCTTAGATACAATAAAGTTATGATGACTTTACGATCCTAGCTGAGCTGTAGGTAATCAAATCAAGCTAGAATAATAAGGTAAAGTTGTAGGCATTACATACATACCTACTCGCAAACAATACAAACATTAGTTTAACCTCAGGCAACTCAACTCACAAACATACCCATAAAATGAATGTTATGGATTTTTCTTGGATGTATTGGTGTTTCTTTTCTGTCACCTTGTTTTATCTTGAAAATGTTTTAAGGCGTGCATGTTTAAATATAACTTTATGAAAGTCAAAGTTTTTTTATTTATTTTTTTAAATTTCATCCGTCATATCAAGCAAATATTCACTGGCTTAGCTACATCTTTCGGGTATTTCACGAAAATATAAAGAACTTCTTAACATGTATTTCATGCAATAAATGAATTTGACTCATCGTTGTCCATTCATTAGCCAGTTATCTATGACGCACTGTTAAAACTTTAGCGGCTAGGGTTTCATTTCATTTACAATTTCGTGATATCGGGCTATGTCTCGTTCTTACACTTCTTTATGTCCCCTCAAAGTACATTGCACCCCAAGTACACTGCACTCCCTTTCATGTGCAGACACCTATTTCGCAGCATAGGAATTGAAGGGTGTAGGTAATTTTTTTCTCATTTGATTTCTATCGAAAATAGGTTTTATGTTTACTATAACCGACTTCGGAAAAAGGAGGATGTTGTATGTATGTATGTTCACCGATTTCTCCGTTTATCATTATTGTGTGGACCGATTTCAATATTGACAGCGCTCCCAAGATGGGGCCCATATAATTTTGATTTTCCGAGTAATTGCTTAAAAAAACATATAAGTACGTAAAATTACGATGTAGGTTTTTAATTTTCATAAAAAACATCAACTTATTAATTAAGGAACAGCTCTCTTTAGAAACATAAGTAAGGGACCTGTATAAAAAGCTAAACTTTCGAACTGTTAAACAAACTCCTAACAGCACTTACCTCTATTTTCCCACTTAGATCTTTCAATCTACGCAACGGATTGTCGATGCGGTTTTTTTAAAAAGGAAGGAGTAATTCGAGAGGAAGGTTTATAAACCACGCGGGCGAAGCCGCGGGGCGCAGCTAGTTTGCTATAATAAATACTTCTTTACTTAAATAAATATATATTTGTCAAATAAAATGATCTTCAGGTGTCATGGAGATGGCTACAAAGCTCGCTACGTCGATTTCTTCTCAACAGAATAATCGAGGATCTACTGTTAACCATGCTAAGCAAATAAACACTTACATCATTGCCATAACTTTGTTCAAATATTGAACCATGCTATTCGCTTCGTATGAATTCATAATCATACAGGCACTGAGGAGTGAAATACGATTTTCAATCTTGCAAGGGTTATTTTTCCGCGCGGAGTTTTCGATCAGTTTTGTAAACCTCTTTGCTCGCTCCGTAATACTGGCTGAATAGAGTTTAGTCCTTGCCGCGGCATCGCTGATAACGCCTGTCTGATTGGCTGGTTTTTGCTCGGAACTTTTCCGCGCTTTTCAGATTTAGAAGAAAAGAAGTTTCGTATTTTTATTTTCGATTGATATTTTAGCCGGTGCTAATTCGACACGTGAGTCTTTTGTTTTTTTTTATTACCTGTTTTTTTATTTTTAAATTTTCATGTATTTACAATTATTCTAGTCGATTCGCTTAGAATCAGCAGGGATTCCAAGTGGATTCAGCCTGAAAGAATGTATTGTTTTTTGTAGCGAAATTCGCAGTAATAACTTGGTCCGTCCATTTTTATAATTTTTTACTGATTGGTACCCTACTAAGTAGTTAATTTAAACGGGAAACTTTATACTTAAGACGGTATAAGTTTTCTAACATTAAACCGTACCCAAAAATTTATAAATCTACAAAAGAATAAAGTCCATTAGCATTTCTGATTGTGCCTTGTCACATTATTTTTTTAGTCCAAAGCTAAGTAGAGCTCGTGTTATACCCATATAGCTACTAGAGGACTGATAAACTTTAAGGACTAATACTTAACATAGATATACCTAAATTTTGAACTTGTCTCGAGGCGGGAATCGAACCCGCATAGTAAGTATACCTTAGTCCGCTGCGCCTCAGAGGTCGGTCAGAACCTGCTACGTCACAGTCAGACCTTTACCACAGAGGTCGTCAGCATTCAATATGTTTACGATGCGCTGCTGGTTCCAACTAAAGAAAGAAAATACGGTCAAAGAATAAACAAAAAACGGCACTCAACTAACATAGTCAACTATAAATATCAATAAACGGAGCCACTCTTCTAAAGGAGTAGACTTATTTTTTATTTATTTATATAACTAGCTGCGCCCGCGTGGAAATCTATGTGTCAAATGGTTGATAAACCTTCCTCTTGAATAACTCAATCTATAAAAAAATCGCAATTAAATCCGTTGCGTAGTTTTAAAGATCTTAGCATACATAGAGACAGACAGACTGCGGGAAGTGGCTTTGTTTTATTTTATTTTATTTGGGAAACAAAACGCTTATATTTAGTTATAAATAGAACGTAGACTTAGAGTAAATAAAGCTAACTACAGTTTCCACTCGTAGCTTGTAAGTTTAACTGAACTAGTACATTATATATAACAGAAGTTATTATTACAAATTAAATTTGATCATCTAAAAATTTAAATTATAAAATGAGTATGCCTTAAAAAACAAAAGAACATAAAGTGGTAAACAACATAAAGTGCCTATTAAAAATAAAGAAAAATAACTAAGTTGAAACAAGAAAAAATGTAGTCCTGTTTGCCTGGTGTCAGTACCAACCAAGTCATGCTGATTCGTAACTACAAGGTGCGGAACTAGGATGGATATTATGTAGCTACTTATCATGTCATAATATATATAATATATAGGATATTATAATTTTTTGTGGTCCTCATTTGAAGAAGTTAATATTAATTATAATTAACTTCTTAAAAGCATTTCGCATCATGTTGAAGAGATCAACATTTTTAGAATAAATCTTATTAAAAGTTTGCATGGGCCGCGGTAAATAAGAGTTTTCTGGTTCTTTGTGGCGCAGTTCGGAAAACTTAATTTAAGGTAGTTTCGGCGAGAAGCTCTACCGGACGGGACAGTTAGTCCTTCCTATACTGGATAAGAGCGCGGTGAGTCGACTAGGTTCAGGACAATGTTGAGCAATAATGACAGGTCCGCCCGCAGCTTCTCTTCTCAACTCAAGCGGTAGTAAGTGTTCGTGTTTGCAGCTATCTATGATCTCATGCTTGTTATTAACAAATTTAAGAAATCTCCGCTGAGGTTTTTCAAGCAGAGAGACATATTTATTGAACTGGTTTTATACTATGTTATGATTTATCGAAGTATGTTCCTTTATTTATTTTCTGTTGTTTGGTTATTGACTATAGTACCTACATTTTAAAATAATTACCTGCGCTCTCGTAGGATATCTCTTCTCAGTTTCTAAAGCCTTGGGTAAGATATCTAACAATTGTATAAATTGTTGCACTTAAATATCTAAAACGTCCATCAGAAAATTTCAGGAAATAAGTCGGTTGTTGTGATAATAGCGTGACGTGGAACCAATTCATGGATCAATTACCTCATTGTTTATCCAGGTGTTACATATTGTGGAATACTAAAATTAATTAAGTTTTATATTCAACTAGCCACCCGCCCCGGCTTCGCATGGGTAGCAAAACTAGCAAAACAGTAGTTTTTTACGAATTTATTCTTTTTAAATATAATAATTTCGTAAAAAACATGTTTTTAATGATATCTCTTATCTATTGGTCTACGCAGAACTCGCTGCCTCGAGCAAAGCTCCCAGTCGCCATGGTTTTTTAGTGTTAAAACACTAAAACCGAACCGTCGGTTAAAACAGACTTCGAAAAAGGAGGAGGTTCTATGTTCGGTTGTATGTATGTTTTTCGTTCGTCGATTTATCCGCTATTTATGGACCGATTTGGATGACTCTTGTGCATTGAGGATAATCCCGAGGTGGTTTCCGCAAAACTTAAAAAAAATTGTTTAAAACTAACGTCCACACATAGTCATTTCAGCCAATTAAAAAAAACTTATTGAATATACCAAAACTTCCTCATGAATTCACACCGTCCATTGCTGTAACGCCCTCCGACCAGGGTGGATGACGACCTGCGCTGCATGCGTCAAGCTGAAGACAGGGCGCTATGGCGCTCATTGGGGGAGGCCTATGTCCGTCCAGCTGTGGACTATCATAGGCTGATGATGATGATGATTGATGTAAACCTCATGCAAATTCCTTGGGTTTATCGTGCTCAGACAGACAGACAGACGGCGGCGGGTGTTGTTTTATAATCCACATTATAATATTATACAAGCGTAAGCAACTCTTGTCTGTCTGTCTATCTCTCCGCCTTTTATATTTTCACGCCAAAACCACTGAACGGATTTTAATGAAATTTGGCTGCGAGGAGAGAGGTTCTTGGGGTGGACGGATAGGCTACTTATTTGAAAAGCGTATGCGAAGCCGCGAGCAGAAGGTAGTGATACATAGGTAGATATCAGGAATTAGCATACCTACCTAAATACTTTCAAATAAATTAATATTTGCTTCCTGAATTAATATTTACTCAGTCTATTTACATAGAAAAAAAATATTTTGTAGCCCTTGCGTTTATTCAGCTGGAAAATGATACATTTTATACCTGGTATAGATACTAAGTTTAATGATAAAATAAATATCACGCACACTTTTGTAGATACATTTACCGAACTTAAATTAAAATTATTTACAGTAACACTTTATGTAAAAAGCAATACAATGGCAAGGAAATTACAATAACATTTACTAGAGGTTAATTTTTGACATTCTAAATCATATGCACATATTCATCATTTGAAAGAACAAGTCCAGAAAGTAGTTCTTGAGTGGAGACCACGACTCGTCAAACGAAGTGTAGGACACCCTTCGGCTAGGTGAAAGACTGCAGGCCGATGCTGGATGCATCTAGGTGAAGATAGGGCGCTCATTAGGGCAGGCCTATGTCCAACAGTGGACTAACATAGACTGATTGATGATGATGGTCTAGCCGTAGAGAACATGGGTACTAGATAGATGACGGATATCGCCTTGCTTCGCCTGTGACACAGGAGCAGATACGATCGTGATTTTGTTGCGGGTGCTTACTATGTAAACTAAAAAATATATATCACTATACGATTCTAATTTACCTACCTAGCTAGAGTTATTAGTGCTTTAGCTTAGTATTTACCTAAGCTAATCAACCTATCTAATTGACATTCCTAGAGATGGGCGCTGCATAATTTATACCTTTGCCCGCTTGCGTCTCGCTGCTAAAATAGTTTTATTTTAAGTAGTTTCCCCTCATTTTTAATCGACTTCATTAAACGAATTGCTCGGCGGTATACAATACAATAAAACAGATACCTACCCAAGACAGGAAAAAGACAAATACAGAATGTGTTGTACAATGGGCGGCCTTATCGCTATGAGCGATCTCTGCCACGCAACCTTTGGATGGACATGAAGTGTTTAGAACAAGTAGTTATAGACGGTGGCGTATTATACAGAATAACATTTAATTATGGAGGCTATAGGCATATACATATATAAAATCAATAGATAAAACCTTATTATTATAGCCATTTATTATCAAAGAATAAATTAACAATAATGAAATATACTTAAATTATTAAACATTTAAGAAAAAACTATATATAAACTAGATAAAACCTTATTTCTTATTTAATAATAACTTTGCTTTGTATCGATGCCTTATTTTGTAAGCCTAAAGAAATGAAGTTTGTTATTAAAATCTGATAAGTATTGTAGGTATAAATATTGAGGAGTTTGAAGTCGGTTGTTAGTTTTTTATTTTGGATTTTTTATTGGATTCTGCTTTTTCAAACAGAGAACGAATGTGGCTATTCACAACTAGGTCATAGACACTTTTGCATACTTGCATCTATCACAAAAAGCTTAGATGGCCGAAGTAAGAAAAGTTTTTTTATGATAGGCAATTTGTGTTTTATTTTAAGAATAAAAAACGGATTATTAAAACAATTTGTTACTGTTAGATAGAACTATGTTTAAAAGCACCCGTCGACATGTCCGGGTTTTGGGTTCCAAAATTCGGGGTTTTCACGCATCTTGTCCTAGTTGCCAGATTTTAGAGATGGCAGCCCTACTCACAACTTGCTGTAACATACAAACTACATTTTAAACTGGGCCTTTTATTACTGGTGTTCTGTGAGCGCCATACTCTTACTAAAACATTAGATGCAGTTAAATCTACAGTGATAATAACTCGACGGAGATGTGTAAGTAGTGTAAACTAGGGTAATATGTCTATTAGGGGTCTCGATCACGTCTGTATACGACGCAGACGGCGGCCTTGCGGTCTTCCTTAAGATGCTATGTTACATGGAAAAAAAATTACTTACGATTGAGCCTTTTGATCGGTATCGTTAAATTAGCTGTGATTTTTTTTTTACAATTTGGCGGGTTCGATTCCTGGTTCAGACAGGCGACTATTCAACAATCTTTGAATGCAGTTTAAATTGCTTTTAAAATCAAAATGAACTCTTCTTTCAGTAAAATGTTGTATCTACAATATTTAATGTACTTTCCCTCCATGTGGCATGGCTGTGGGACGCCCTGTATACATGTTATAGACTTAGAGCATCTAAGGCACTGAAGGTTGACGATCATAGAGGGGCGCCTGGCGTCTAGGTATGTGTGCCATGCATGGGCAATGGAAGTATAAGTTTAAACTGTTATGAATGAATGAATGATGTATACCTTATTGCACTTAAATCATAGCAAAATAAAATCTTATATTTAAATATTAAATATGAACAGTAGGTTACAATAAGCGGCCTTATCGCCGACAGCGATTGTCCCGACGAACATACTTAAAAAACATATACAAATACCTCCTCTTTTCGAAGTCGGCTAAAAACATATATACTTTATCTGAGAACATAGTTTCCCTGCAGGTTGGAATACTAAAATTAGCACTTAGATATTTAAGCAAGCAAGTAAATTGCAAAAACCAATACGCCATACGAATAACAATGCACTCGTCTTGCAATACGGAGATCGAGCGATAATATATCACGATTACGTCATTTTATTTGCGAATTGACAAAGCCCTTTGAGACTCCCACAGAGGTGTTGCTTATTTGTAGTTTGTCCACGGCCAGTCAGTGGGTCAATTATATTCACGTAATTTACTAACAAAAGCTAATATTCCTTCGCAGCCAGCATACACCAGATTAGTCTTTGTATAGTATTTTTTATTTACTTATTATCAATAAAGAAAATTCTCGAGAACCTAGCAAGCCCGCAGAACTGATAATCACTGGAAGTAATCCAGTGATTATCAGTTCTGCGGGCTTGCCATCTTCCATGCATCTTCCCCATAAATCTATCAAATACGCGCACTGCTAACCAACGCCCATTTTTCCGGAGCTCATTAAATTTTCCAAAAAATCTTACGGATTCTAAGGTTCTTACTTTAATCTAAAATCAAGATAATTTATGGAAGAAACTTAGCTAAGTTTAGAACTGTGCGGAATGTTGATTACTTCAGCTCAGTCATGCTAACATACATAAGTTAGATCGAGTACATATACTTAAGTTCATGAACATTATTAAGGTAAACATAGTTGCTTAACCAACTTATGAATAAAACTGTAGACGAAGAATTACTAGTACCTTACCTACGTTGCAATTTGTAAGTCTAGTCGGATAATGTATTGAAATAAATATAATTATCAACGAACCTTGGTGAATGAACTAAGCCCTAGGTCATTCACCAAGGGCGTGCTATCGCAATGATAGCGGCGAATCGAATACATAGAACAAGATAGAATACATGAAATTAAACAACTTACTACCCTTTCATCACCTATGTAATATCTGCTCGGAGTTTCTCTGAAGGATAGGATTCGTAACGAATACATCCGACAGAGAACTAAAGTTATCTACATAGCTCTAAGAATTAGCAGGATGAAGTGGCAGTGGGCCGGCCATAGCTCGCGAAGAACCGACACGGGCGCTGGGGCAAACGTGTTCTTGAGTGGAGACCACGTTTCGGAAAACGTACTGTAGGAGACCAGGTGGGATGACGACCTGCGAAAGACTGCAGGTGTATGGCTATGGCGCTCATTGGGGGAGGCCTATGTCCAGCAGTGGACTGCTATAGGCTGATACTGATGATGTAATATAATGTGTTATGCACATCAGTTATCTTGTATCTTCCCATAGCGCAAGCTCTGCTTAGCTTGGGGCTAGATTGAGATCATTTCTAGTATTCTGGTATTTTGCATTGCACAAAGCGTCAAATAACTCGGAACATGTTGTTCACTTTCTTCGTTGCAACTAAAACTAAGAATAAAACCATTTTTTCTTAATTACTGCCTTCCATTTAGTTTCATTCTCACTAATTTTTCAGTAATAAATAATAAAAAAAACCGAGCATAATTTAATCGTGTTAACGAGTAATGAATCGTAAACATATTTTCTCCTTTCAATAAACGTTCTGACCTTTTCAAAGAGCTACAACCTGACCTTTATGAATAACACCCCGCGAAATGACCCGAACATTTCAGTTTCCGCTTACGGATATTATTTGCACGCCGAGGCCTGAATACACAGTTACTCTCATTTTGAAATGTGCATAAACTTTTTGTATATTTTCGTGTTTATTTTATTTTATTCCTAGTCTGAACAAATAGTGTAGAACAGCAGGCAGAATGGTTTACACCATATTTCGTCCAATTCACCCCAATTCGGAGCTAATTACATGATTTTAATTACATACTAACCTAGAATGCTAGGTTACAGGAAATGTCCTGTCTTCAATATAAACTGAATATTGATCGTTCACGCAACAACTACCATAATCCACTAACAAGCAGAAAGTTTTTTGCCTGAGGACATCAGGGGCTTTCTCAGCAACCACAGCTAAGCTGCAAAACCGCCTCAATAGCCATTGGGCTTGCATAGACAAAATCGGTCGAGTTTATTGGTTGAGCTTAACACATTCTACCGCTTTGCTTTGCAGCATGGCCCTGGTGGAAAACCTCATAATCTTTATATAATTTATTCATAATAGATTATCCACCAGGGCCATGCCTCTCTGTACGGATACGAATGAAATTTGGCAGGTAGGTAGATGTTATCACAGTGACACGGACATAGGGTGCGTCTGAAGCTGCGGGCAAAAGCTAGTTTGCTATATGTATATGAAATTATTGACGTATTTTCCCTTCATAGGATGGAAGTAGGAGTCCGGCTGATTGGCATCTTGCTAAGAATACTGAACTTCCTCACCCTCCCTCTGTATTGGCTGCGAGCGAGGCGTTCCCACTCTGTGCCTGCTCCGACGAATCCTCTCCTGCTGTGCAGTGCGAAGAGGTTGGCTGAATGCATCAGGAATGGAGAGGTCAGTTGTTTGTTGCGGCTCCGCTGAGACTGAGACTTCAGAAAGACCGTTTGGTGGCGGATCAGTCTAGAGGCGGTCAGGCAGGAATCAAGACTCTATTGGTAACGTTAACTCTGTTCATTAGGGGCTACCTTGAGCGAACAAGCGCCACCATAGTATGGATTAAAATTAGGATCGTAACAATAATAAATATTTAAAATGAAAATGTGGTAAATTCATACTTCGGTGCCTATAACGTTGTTTAAATGACTAAGATGTACTCGTAGGTTTAGTTCTAGTTTTGGCATATAATCCAGCTCATCTAGCTAAACATTCTTTCACCTTCTTGAAGGGCGATGGAATTGTCGCCACTCTGTGCAAAGACGTACCTATCTCAATGATTGCCACCTCGATCCAAGCCTTGAATCGAACCCACAACCTTTAGCGTCGCAGGCGGGCCTTCGCCCACCGCGCCACTTAGCATTATTTTATTCTTTCTATATCTACACATATCTTAGATTGATCATAAAACAGCAGCGACCTGACGCTTATAGGCGTATTATGAAAGCTCAGACATCGATCTGTGCTCGAGTAGTGCTTAGGCTATAGAAAACCGTTACACAAACAAAGATCAATGACTGTGCAAGTTTTCATAATATGGGCCTTAGACTTTTGAAAAGGGTTAGGGTTTGGGGGTTGTGGTAGTTGTGGTGCTGGTTGATCCCCAAACAGCCCTTTGAGATTGGTTTTGATATGGTATTTGGTTAGTGATAAAGGAAAGTCACTGGTATGGTATGGACTTTATTCGCAAGACACACTAAACTGGTTATAAAGTACTGCCGCCAACTTATGGTATGGCATGAGATGGTTAATAGTGGTAATGGTTTGAACCCGCGTATTCAATTGCAAGCGCAGCTAAATGCATATCTGCTAAGTGGTCGGTTGTACCCGGACAAGACTACTTCCTAAAGGCAATATTTATCCTCCACAGCATACAAGCGAAGAAATCGTCACCGCCTACATAGACCGAGTGAAACAAGTGAACCCGCTTCTAAACGCAGTGGTCGAGGAGCGGTACCGAGCTGCCTTAGACGAAGCCAGGGATGTAGACAGGAGGATAGCGGAGGCGAGGGGTAAAGGGGGGGTGGAGGAGCTTGTGGTGGGGAGACCGCTGCTGGGAGTGCCTTTTACGGTCAAGGAAAGCTGCTCGATTGGTGGTTAGTGTTAGATTATACTGAGCAATACTTATATTTGACACTGCAGCACATTATACAAAAGGTACAATAAGAAAGGCCACAATAGAGTGATTCAAGAGAAACGTTTATATGTATTAATACATGCATTTGCACCCGTGCGAAGCTGAGGCGGGTCGCTAGTAAGTATTATCTAGCACCCATCTAAGCAGAGTTTTTGTTCTAGGTACTAGATAACTGATATAATGCAATACATCACATACTTACCTAGATAAATATTTTTTTATTATACATAGCTAACGACCAGAACACCAGGTACAAATATCTGCCGATCGTACAAACATTTGTCCTGAGACGGGAATCGAAACCGCAACCTCCTTTGTCGCAGGCGGACTTTCGCCCACCGCCACAGAGGTCATCAAACGATGATGCTCATTGCGAGCTTCTGCCTTTTCTATGTTTAAATTTACTTTCTAATTTACCTATTTATGTATTTAATATCGACTACAGGTCTTTCCAGCTCCGTCGGCTGCCTCGAGCTGGCCGGTAACCGCGCCGCCACCGACAGCGCGGTCGTGCAGTTGGTCCGCCGGGCCGGCGCCATACCCTTGCTCGTTTCCAACACGCCGGAACTGTGCCTGGGGTGGGAGAGCACCAACCTCATACGTGGAGCCACCAACAACCCGTACTGTCTCGATAGGACGTCGGGAGGGTCGTCTGGAGGAGAGGTAACGCTATCTCAAGAGGTTAGGTAACACTATATCTAGAGTATAGGTAAAGCTATGTTTCAGGCTATGTCTTGAGGTTAGGTAACGCTATGTCTAGAAGTACCACGACTCGGTAAACGTAGTGTAGGACCCCTCCGACCAGGTGGGATGACGACCTGCGAAAGACTGCAGGTAGATGCTTGATCCGGCAAGCTGAAGACAGGGCGCTATGGCGCTCACTGGGGGAGGCCTATGTCCAGCTATGGACTGCTATAGGCTGATGATGATGATGTCTAGAGATGTGTTTTTCCTTTACCACTCCAGAAGTCCAGAGTTGTAGGCAAACAATAAATTAGTAGATATTTTATTTCAACTCAGTAGGGTACTTGGTTTGAATTAATTATTCGAATCAGATAGGTTTTAACAATGTGTGCTGATGAAGTGATTATATTTGATTTTTGGTCATGCATTATGAAAATCAAATTTATACAACGGCCTAATCAAACACAAACTAACTATGCTCCTGTGCAAAGTAAGAGGTTATTTATTATGCCAGTGTCCTGTCCTAGTCCTAACCCAATGAATATATTGGAATTGAAAGCTGCCCAATATATTGGTAGAGATCAGAAAAAAATTAAGTGATGAGAAATCCAAAACATCTTGTTTACTTCTTCAACCAAAAAAAATATTAATTTCACAATAATTTATAGTGTTTATAAAAATTTTACTTGTCTAAGAGATTATTTTACTTGTCTAAGAGATTATTTGGTAAGCCTTATTAAGTTAAAGTTTTTGAAAATCTAAAAATCAAAATAAACTTTTCATAAATAATTGATGCTTGCTTGGAGCAGCACTATGGATTATAGGCTCCTTAGTTTTTGACCAAGATCTTGGATCTAGGATAATGAGAGATGAGCCTGTTATACCTTAACAATCACTGGAAAACTTAAATATTAGCTCCATTTTATTTTATTGATCATCCTTCACACTTATGCGACCCTGGTACTTAAAAATATTTGATAGGTATTGCTTATTTCAGTCTATATGTTGGCTAGAGGAAAGCAGAGACCAAGAGACCTATAGCTTATTGAATTTTATCTTCGAGTTGGAACAAAACTCGTTTGAAATGAAACGAAACGTCACAAATGAACAATATTCGTTGAAAATATAAAGCCCAAGATAGCCCATTCTACTGTCACGCCATTCAACCATTTACACAGAGGTCCCTACTCAATGCCGTTTTTGTTTGCACACTCGTGCTAAGTAACATTGTGTTTGTATTTACTCAGTTGTTTGATGTACATACGACGTCTAGGAAGAATCGGCTACAGGAAATTAACAGGTAGTTCTTGTTTAACAATTACAATGAACAGCCATGTCGCTAAGAACTACAACTATGACTACAAGTTTTGAAATGTAAAGTTTCTCTTGCTACTCACGAACTGAGCAGATATAATATAGCTTATGAATCCACAATAACAGTGAAGGCCATCGCGGTAGGAATGCGCGTGACGCTCCCTTTAATCTAAGGCATAGCTTTGTGTCTTTAATTCATTCCTTTTAAATAATCTGAGACTATGTTAGTTTTAATTTAATAATTTATAACTTTTATTTCACAGTTTCACTACATAGTATAAAAACAAAGTCGCTTCCCGCTGTCTGTCTGTTCATATATGCTTAGATTTTTAAAACTACGCTATTTTGATGTGATTTTTTTAATAGCAATTTTTTTCTATGGCAAACAATACCTTTACAAAGAGATAAGATAAAAGAATCCACACTGGGCGGCTGCGGCCTTATAGCTTAGATTAGAATATGAAATTGCTTTATTTCAGTTAAACCTTCAGGACTCTTGGACACGTCACAAAAAATTCATTCATTCGTTAAGAAGCTTAACGTGGAACCGGTGGTAGTGGCAACGTTCGTAGCAAAAGACAAAAAATGAGGGTAGATCGGTATGTCTGCCCATAAAAACTCGCAGTGCCTTCAGTTACTCCGTGATCATGGCGCATGCAACTGTGCCGAAATATTGGATAACTCAAAAATCAAATCATGGTAAATATCCCGTTTTAAATGACTTTAGTATTAATAACCATGATAGTTTCAAAAGTTTCATTGTACCAAAAATATGTTAAGGAAGGTAAGTGGGGCTGAATGGGACTCACGGTCTTGCGTGGTTCGTCCTCCGCATCCGATGTCCACCGACGATTTCTCTGAACACTTGGATTTCCACAGGCGCTGGTTTCCTAATTGGTGTGTGGTGGGATAACACAACATAGGGGATCGAATGAAGGTCGCGAAAGGGCAAGCGAGCCCGGCCAGAGGCGGTCGGCAAGCCTTAATTATTTAGGTGTGTCATAGACAACATGTAATAATACTAGTGGTTAGTAAAGTGTATGGTGGTTGTTGTTTCAGGCCGCGCTCCTCGGTTGCGGCGCGTCTCCGTTCAGCGTGTCGTCTGACATCGCCGGCTCCATCCGCCTGCCCGCCGCCTTCTGCGGGGTCTTCGGACATAAACCTACGCCGGGTGAGAATGGAGTACTATCTACTAATATACTAATATTATAAAGAGGAAAGATTTGATTGTTTGTTTTTTGTATTGAATTGGCTCCGAAACTACTGGACCGATTTGAACAATTCATAGGCCCCGGTGACATAGGCTATAGGGCTACAATTATATTTTAGAAATGTGAAATTCAAACTTAACGCGGGTGAAGCCGCGGGAAAGTAGTTAAAAAAAAACATTACGACCCGATTTTATTTTCGTAATATGATAATTTTTAGAGGGAAATAATTGGAACAAATATGTATTCAATTTAAATCCGTGAATTTCTGAATTTCTATACGTATAATCAAAGCAAAGTACTAAACTAACTTATTGTTAAAACTTTAGAAACTATCATGGTTATTAACACTAAAGTCATTTAAAACGGGATATAAAAATCAAATCATGTTAAATATCCCGTTTTAAATGAATTTAAACTTATAGTTTATATAAGTGTCACTTTTTGTTATCCCTAAGAAATAAAAATAAAAAACTTGTTCTCCGTAGGAATAATCCCCATAGAGGGTCACATCCCCACGCTGAGCGACCCGCAGTTCCCCAAGTTCCTGGTGACGGGTCCCATGGCGCGGCGCGCGGAGGACTTACCGCTGCTCGTGGCGGTTATGGCGGGTGAAAACCGGCTTAAACTGGATCTGGACACGCCCGTTGACTTTAAACAACTCAAGGTACAGCCCTTATTATTAACTTGTATTATGTATTTTTTTTTATTTTTCTTCACAAAGGTTCTCTTAAATTAGATACAAAATAAAGCCATTTAGTTTATATACTAGATCTAACCTGTATTGTGAAGACTGGTGCCTGATGTAGGTTTAGAAAAACCTGTATTACAGGTCACCAGGGCTTCACTCTACGGACCCGTACAGTACCCGTGATTACAGTAGGTACCTGTCTTAATAGACTTCATGTATTCGAGATACAGTTAAAATGAAGATAATAAAAGTTTAATGATCTTATAGCTAAGTGAACAATGAAAGATACGTAATAGAAAACGAATATAGGTAACTAATAGTAATGATAAAATATATAATAATAACTTAAATTAGTATTTAACGAAGAGCCAAAAGTTCAGCCTCGGGGTGTGCCGGAGGGCTATGGAGCGCAGTATCCTGGGAGTCAGACTTACAGACCGCGTTAGAAACACGTTACTGCGCTCCAAAACGTAAATAGCCGACGCTGCCCAAAAAGACGCCAAACTCAAGTGGGACTGGGCTGGACTTGTGTGGCGTATGTCAGACCAGCAGTGGGCCAAGATCGCCACTGACTGGGTACGGACGGACGACGGCCACGTGGAAGGCCTAGGCGGAGATGGCGGGATGAGTGTGGGTCTTCTTGCTGAGGACCGAGATGAGTGGAAGAAGGGGAGGGAGGCCTTTGCTCTACAGTGGGACACTCCGGGCTAATATAATAATATATCGCAGGTGCACTACATGACGGAGGCGGTGTGGTCGCCCGCCCTCATCCCGGTGCGGCGCTGCATTAGAGACGCTATCGTCAACTCCGTGAGGTATCTGCAGAAGGAATGTGGCTGTACAGTCACTGAAGTAAGTTAACTTGCTACTTACATTAGTGTGTTTTTGTTTGTTTGTATAGCGGTAGTGAGTAGTCAGTCCGTAACGCCAACAAGTTGCTTTGCCGGAAGACCAGCGTTGGTTGCTAGCATGCTAGTCATCCAACTCATGCTGAGGCAGAGCCATTTTGTTACTGGACTTACACACTTACCTACACGTTTCCTCTTTATATTCCCTCTCATCTTGAATAATGGCAAAAGAGATATTTGCAGTAATAACAGAACTTTTAAAACGGTTCAAACAAAATGAAATGTAAATATATTCATTCTGATTCATACAAAAGTGTAAACATTTAATGGATTATAGTTGTGTTCTTGAGTGGAGACTGCGACTCGGCAAACGTAGTGTAGGACGCCCTCCGGCCAGGTGGTATGCCGACCTGCGAAGGACTGTGGGCAGATGCTGGATGCGGCAAGCTATAATTAAACATGTTTTGTGCTCTAAGTTTATTTTTATTGTATCGAAACCGGTTTGTTTTTTGGCCAAATACAATTTTTCTTATTCTTATTCTCAGTTAAAATAAATATGTTGCGTATCTTTTCAGGAAAAGTTCACAGATTTGGAGGACTCTGTGGAAATATCAGTGTCTGTGTTCTTCTCTATGAAGGACATACCGAACATGCTCGCTGACCCCGCAAATCCTAAGGTACAACACTAACATATTATAAATAATCTATGTTAATATTAACTGATAACATATACACGGAGGCAAACGGATAACTACAAAAACTATTCTTGAGGGATGAAAAGGCCATGGATAAATAAATATAAATACAATAAATAATGCTGGACAATCCACACAGCAGCATTATCTAGCCCCAAGGTAAGCAGAGCTTGTGTTATGTGTACTAGATGACTGATATACTTAATACAATACATTACATAGATAGATATTTGTTATTATACATGAATAACGACCAGAACACCCGAAACAAATATCTGTAGATCACATACACACATTACACACATTTATCCCGAGGCGGGAATTGAACCCGCGACCTTCTGCGTCGCAGGCGGACCTTCTCCCATCGCGCCGCAAAGGTCGTCAGGATGATAATAAAAAAGCCTCCGTTTGCCGAAACCTAAGCTCTGCTCGGGACTGCTGGACTCAGGCCTCCGCTGATAACCGCTTTAATGCCCATAATCCCCACACCGGGCACACTCGTTGGGGATCGTCCGAAATTGTTCTGTAGGAGGCGCTGCTGCCTATTCTTAGAGCTGCAGATGTGTATAATTTTGGACTCTCTGTCGGATGTATTCGTTACGAATCCTATCCTTCAGAGAGACCCCGAGCATAGCTCTTTCCATAGCTCGCTGAGCGACTTTGAACTGATGGACCAGCCCTATCGTGAGTCAGCTCCGTTGGTCATTCATGACAGTCTTGTAGCTACGCAAGTGGGATTTTACGACGGGAAATAATCGTATCTATATAGATTTATTATTGACTGATATTTTTTTGTTCCAGCGCGACAAGTCCCTACTAACAGAAGTAGTGAAGTTCTGCCTGGGCGGCGCGTCCCGCTCTCTGCAAGGGCTCGGCTTCGCGCTCATCTCTCGCACCAGGCTGTTCATACCGCGCCACAGGGAGAAATACTACGCGGACTGCGCCGACAGACTAGCGGTACATATGAAGGTAACAAACACATACTGTTCATCATCATCAGCCTATGTTAGTCCACTGCTGGACATAGGCCTCCCCCTATGAGCGCTATAAATAAAATAAAAATAAAAAGTTTCTTTATTCAGACAAGTGCAGTCCACATACATACAAATTAAAAAATACAAAAATAAAACATAAGACCTTAAATTAAATTAAAATTAAATTTGCAGCAGTCATTCAACAGACTCCTATAGCTATAGCGCCCTGTCTTCAGCTTGCCGCATCCAGCATCTACCTGTAGTCTTTTGCAGGTCGTCATCCCTGGTCGGAGGGCGTCCTACACTATATTTACCGAGTCGCGGTCTCCACTCAACACGTTTGCCCCAGCGGCCGTCGGTTCTTCGCGAGATATGTCCGGCCCACTGCTACTTTAGCTTGCTAATCCTTAGAACATAACATACTGTTCATGCGGGACAAAATGGAGATATCTTTATTCTTGTTGTTTGTGAAACGACGATATTGTTGCTTTCTGAGAATACGGTAGGATTCCCTCAAATAGTAACGAAGGAAGACCTTATACTATAGCAGGCTGTAGCAAAGGTAAAGTTTAAGAAAGTGTTTATTTTCCAGCGAGTGCTGGGCAATAACGGCGTGCTTCTATACCCTGTGTTCAACGAGCTGGCGCATCATCACAACCAGGTGAATACTTTACTATTTGTTGCCCCTTAGGCTGACTGTACATTGGCTACCATCGCTTGCAATAATGACAAAGTGACAAAATAAATCAATGGTGAAATTAGGTACATTCAAGCTGGGTATCTATCTTTACTAATAAACTAATAGACAATGCAGCAATGGTATTGTCACAGAACGACACATTTTCTCATTCTACCTTAGATGAAATAATCTACAGATGGACGGACGCACGCACGCCAAAAGTGACAAGATTTAAAGATACATTTAAAGCATTCTATCAACCAAACTTTTGAAACGAACGCTGAATTCATTTTATCAATATCTCCGTGCAAATAGCTCCATACGATCTCTACTATCTAGAGTTTCTTTTACCTAACTTTTTCTTCTTGGATTCTACGTGACGATTCTGCGAATACTATTGTCATAGAAAAGCGAATGGTTAGCAAAACTGGGTCATGTATTTTGAAAAGAATAATACATATAACTAAACTCCTTACTCTGTTTGCAGGTGTTTGTGCGCGCGTCGGGCGTCGCATACACCATGGTTTTCAATGTACTGGGCATGCCGGCTGTGACCGTGCCCATGGGACTGCACAAAGGACTGCCCGTCGCCATACAGGTAATAACTAACATTCTGCTTACTAACTCAACTGTAGGGCTTTATCAAAAACTAGATGCGCTAATAATATTACGCAGGATAGTCAACAAAATCTGGATGCGATGCGATCAAACCAATACCTATATCAGTGGTACAAATTGAAGGCCTACCCTATCTACACCCGCCCGAACACTCAGGGAACGGTTCCTATTTGAAATGGAAAAAAAAAACAATTGTAAAGAACCATAAACTAGAAAGAATTATCTTTGTAGTTTATGGTTCTTTAGAATTGTTTTAGATAATCAAAATTTGATTATCTTAATGGTATCAGAGATAATACTGTATGTGTACAGGTTTTATTAGCCTACTTCAAGCACCAGACCCTCACAAAACAAGTCAATGATGTGTATAATGAATATTAAGTACGCAAATATTTGTAAGGCCTTTAGTGAGTGGAAAATAAATGTGTTATTTATGCAAACTAGCTGCGCCCCGCGGCTTCGCCCGCGCGGAAATTTCTGCGCCATTTTACCATGTTTTCTCACTGTTTAAACCTTCCCTGGACTACAATAAACATTTCAAAACCTAAATCAGCCCAGCCATTCTCGAGTTTTAGCGAAACTAACGAACAGCTATAAATTTTTATATATAAAGATGTTACAAAAATAATATGTTTTCTCTGTAAAACATATTAAATTCTGTTACAGGTAATAGCAGCGCCCAATCAAGACAGACTGTGCCTCGCCGTTGCGCAACAACTAGAGAAAGGCTTCGGCGGGTGGCGTCCGCAGCAATAAACTATACACTAGAGTGATTGTAATCCACGACTAGCTTTAAAACTACTGTATAAGACGCAAACTTTACGAAAAAAAACTTTGACTTTGTTAAAATTTACGAAGTTTCTCAAAAGAAAAATGGCAAACGTATACAATACTAAACTGTATTATGCCGTGACCAAAAAGAAAATTTTACGGCGACTCGAAATTGTCTTTACTGTCGTAAGTGTGTAATACAAATAAAATGTCCATAGTTTAACTCAGATGAGTTAAACTATGGAGATTTTATTTGTATAAACAGCTTGTCTTAACTAACGTGATGTGGTGGCGACATGTATGTGGTAATTGATAAAGATACATTTGTCTTTTGAAACTAGGTGGCGCTGTTACATTTTAATTTGTTCAGTAAGAACGAGAATGAAGTAAATGGTAGAAGAAGTAAATAAAATGACTATACAAAAGTATCCATCGAACTCTAAGAGGACGCGAGTGCGCTGCGCTATAGCAGCTCGCTTTGAAATATCTCGCTAATCGCCAGTGTGATAAGGCTCTAATTTGTTTGACGGCTTAAAATATTGCCAAACTTTTCCTTTCTAGCAATCGAAAAAAGCCAGTAGCGCATTATTGGATAAATTTTAGACGACAAATTCAATGCCCCAATAGTATGCGTTACAAAGTTAAGCGTGGTCTTCACATGTAAGCCAAATACAGTTTTGTACGTACACTTTTATGGCGTGGTCCTGCAGGGGAACATTTCTACGGGGATTTACATTTCATCCATGTGATAGGTGTGTAGCGGAGTACAATATATTTATTACTTGTGTAATATAATTACTTATAGATATTTAGTCAGGCCGTATTTTGAAACGTACACAGATGTTAACGATAAAAAAATAATGCTCTCGCATGATAAAGGATCAAATATATGTATTGTAGTAGACACAAGCTGTGCCTAAAGTGGGGCTAGCTAGGTAATGCGGTGTATAGGGACGATGACATCATACGGATGGTTATAAGTTAGCTGTTAAGTGTGTAAGACTGTTTGTCTTCCGAATAAAGCAAAATAAAATAAAACAATCCCTATGCACGACGGCGGACTCGTGGTCACACCGATTTGTTACACCAGTGTGACTACCAGTAATTTATTTTACTCGTGGTTACCCTGTGCGGTGTGATCAATAGTAATTACACTGCTAGTGTGGGGTAATATAAAATACAGGCAGCGCTTTAGGTAACTAAAAATCACCAAAATATTTATTTACCGAATTATACCCGAACCATATATTACAAAACACGTACTTATATTTTTATTAATTATTTGTTTGACAAAATACTACAACAACTGTTGAATGAATGAACTCTTTATTGTACTTAAAACTATAAAATAACACCTTATATCTAAACATTACATATTAAAAGTACAATAGGCGGCCTGTTGTTCATTCTTTATATTCAGATGTTTGTGCAAAAAAAAATATCTAAGTGCGTTTGGTTGGAAGGAACATTTGTTTACGTTTTTGAATATGGCTTTAAGTTTTAGATGTGGATTCTAATAGAGTATATTTTTGTGAGTTTAATTCAAGCTTTAATTCTTGACTATCGCACTTGTTTAAACGGTTTAAAAAAGAGTTTATATTTTGTTATTATAGAGGTATTAGAATAAGTATAAAACGGGCTCTTTGTCAACATTGCGGCTTTTTGACTTTCTTTAATAATTTAAGTCCATCACCACCAAAGAATTTTTATGCCAATATGCATAAGAAAAACTTTGGTAAAAGGCGTTACTAGTTTTTCGACGAAATAGGTACGTGTAAACCCTAATATTTTTGACTTCTTTACAATATTTGATTATTTTAATATTGTAAGCAGCAGAAGCTTTTTGAATGTGCCAGCAATGTTTTTTGTAAAATTCATGAATTAATTAATGAGTTTTATAGGTCCAAGGTTTTATTCGTTACATTGTTTAAAAGCCCTCTCTTAGACGATACTAACAAAAACATTATTAACGAGTATCAAACGACTAAAATACTGGGTGAATAAAACTCCTGCATATTTTTTTTGTAATTTTCACCCTTTTGACGTCGTGTAATTAAGTGTGTCTGATGAAAATGTATTGTAGTTTTATATATTGACGAATAAAGGTAAGTTCGTATAAACTGTATTTTAAATTTACTATTTGCACCTTAGCGTAGAAACGCACTAGTGGCTGGCTGCCGCAGTTGAAAGTTTTTGGTGGTTTAGGTCAGCCTAAATTAGTCCATAGCGCCGTCTTCAGCTTGAAGCATCCATCTAACATCCATTTCTCAAAATCTCTCTTTGTCCTATCATCTATATCCCGAGTCCCGACTATCTACAAATCACCCAAGCCTCAGTAATATTTCTAGCCAAATAGAGAAAAGTAACACAAATTACGAAATATCACTGAGCGGAGCACCTTGTCTAAACTGGTCAGCGGTTCCGCTGGTTGTTTTTGATGGAATAGCGATACCATCAAAAACCTAAGGATCATGTGTGACCGCACCTTTTCTTGGAGAGCTCTTCATCAGTCTATGTAAGTCCACTGCACATAGAACTTCATCAGCCTATAGCAGTCCACTGGACATAGGCCTCCCCAACGAGCGCTATAGCGCCCTGTCTTCAGCTTGCCTTATGGATGCATTGCGGTATGGATGACGAGAAGACTCGACGTAGTTTCCCAAATGCTCCCAGCCTAGCTGGATCCTCCTCGAAATTGTTTTTACCCAACTGCAGAATCTGCCCTAAGTAAGTGTACTCGGAAACAGTTTCGAGAAGGTGACCATTTACGATCACCGGCCTTGGATGAATGTGACCATTGATCATGACTTTGGTTTTATCTAAATTCATGCCAAGACCGATACATCGGGAGGCTGAAGCTAGGCCGTCCAGCATCTGGTTCAGTTCCTCAAGCGACTCCGCCATAAAGAATGTCATCAGCAAATCGCAGGTGTGAGATGTACTCGCCGTTTACGTTAATGCCCTTTCCTTTCAAGTCCGGCAACCTAAACATATCCTCCAATGCGCACGTGAACAGTTTCGGGGATATGACATCCCCCTGCCTCACTCCTCTGCGCAATTGGATGGGATTAGACTGCTGGCCCTGTACTTGGACACTCATGGTGGCGGCCTCGTAGAGACATCTATCTCAGCATCTCGATATAGCGATAGTATATTTGGCATCGCTGTAAGGAATCCAGACCAGCCCAGGTTTCGACAGAGTCAAATGCCTTCTCATAGTCCACAAAAACCAGACACAGGGGCTGATTAAACTCTTCGGACTTCTGTATAATCTGCCTCACCGTGTGTATGTGGTCTATGGTGCCATATCCTCCGCGGAACCATAGGACATAGGCCTTCCCTAATGAGTGCCATAGCGCCCTGTCTGCAGCTTGACGCATCCAGCATCTGCCTAGCTGCGGTCTTTCGTCGTCATCCCATCGTCAATCTTGTAGGTAAAAAATGTATTCGGAAAACCTAGACAATTGTTGGTTTTTGGCTTACAACTTCTTAAAAATGCATTCTACGTAAAGTCATCCATGAGACTTTTTAAAGGCGATAAAGTTAGCGACACTAGCTCTGTCTTATCTAGAGATATAAATCGAATCGAAAATGGGTATTATTCTCCAAAAAATTAAAAATTGTAGTAAGCTAGTCTTTCGAACAAATACTTGCATATTGGCATAGCCACTATAATAAGTAGGTAGGTATTTTAGTCTCATTTTCCTGCAGTAGTAGTACCTAACAACCCTGAGACTTAATCAAGTGGATAAATGAAAACACGTTTGTATGTGAAACGTTTTATTCGCAGTTGTAAAAACTGTACAATTCCTAACAAACTTATAGTTACATGGACCTCGCATGGCACTCCTGACAACAAGCCACCTCTCCCAATTAGAACACACTGATTTATTCACACTTTGTACAAAACACTAAATGGACATGTTAATAGACAAAATCTATCAATTTAACATTAATTATCATAGATACGAACTTCTCTGTACTTGGTTACATAAACTAACGTTTATGTGGTTGTATGATGCAAACGTGCATAGCTCGCTAGCTAGCAACATAAGTAAAAATTCACGGTTTTGATTGTTATGGCCTAGTTACGCAGGGCTCCCATGCCAAATATCAGACCAGTTTACAGAAATAATCAAAAATGAAATTACAAAATGTCCATTTAATGTCTTGGTGAAAGATTTGCACAGTAAAACCGTCATTACATCGTCAAATCATGATTGAGAGCGTGAATGATTTGGAAGACTGTTTACGAACATGGTTTTAATTTGACGGTATTCTAAAGGTTTTCTGATATTAGTCAGTCAAAAGAGATACGAAAGTTACAAAAACTTGAATTATAATAGTTATTGTAAAGATTCGATGTGGCGTTCGGCCATTTCAAAAACTACAAAATGGCGTATACTCATTACTCAGGGTTTGCCCAACTTCTGAGGGCTTGATTACTTGGCATCTTCAATATTATAGTGATATATAGTTCCTTACCCTAACACGGGATAAAATGTAAAATATATTATTTACACTCTCAAAAGCACCTTATTTTGACACAGGCGTAATATCAATTTTGTTCTGGGCACGATTACCGATTACTTGTAAAAGGCGTTTCCTAATCAAACAATTGATTAAAATATTCATAAAGGTATCATATACTCACATACTTTCTAATATTCAATTAGAAAACGCCGTTCAGTATAGATGTTAATCATAAGCATACCTAATAACTAAAACAAAGTTAGTATTTTCCACTAAAACGTTTTAACAAATAATAATTACTACTTAAAACAAAAATCATTGATTACCGAGTAATATTCGAAATTATTGCTATAATATTAACAAAGAATAAATGATGGGTCATCAATTCTAAAATAAAATTATGTACACTAAACAACTGATTCGGTATATGACAGAGTGATACTAGTATTGAAAACATACACGCGGTCGGGATTCGTATATAAAAACGATTGATTTTTGCGAAATGCAGCAAAGTAATTCACATACATGAAAAATGCATTTGGTCAATGGAAAAAATATGAGACGTCTCATAAAATATCTCAAATAATAAAAATGTCTCAATTCTCAATAATTTATAATCTCTCAAAGTCTGATAAAAAACTAATACTTAAATAATAAAAAAAACAACGATCCATAAGGTCACTTTATATCTGAGCAATTTTGATTTCTTAAATGAATAAGAATATTTTCAGACATTTGCGTTGACAACGGCACGAAGAATGCAACAAAGACAGAAGTCGCACAAATAAGAATTTAACCAAAAAAGAAAACCCAAGAAAGTATATTTGTTCGCGCCGTAAGAAAGATAAATAAAACCCTACACCGTATTGACAGTGACTAAACATAAACATTATATACAGTTACGTATCAATGCTGTTAATCCGTAATTCGTTGTGATAAACACAAATTAAAATAAATAAATATATTAACATTTAACGATTACGAGCTAAGTTATGAACATATTTAAAAAATCTATTAAATAATTTCAAACTAAAAAACAGAATATGATTGAATGAAAACGTGATAGATGAACACTTTGAAAATTCTCATAAAAGTTTAGATTTAAACTTTATAAAGATCTTGTTCGATAGTCAGCGCCCAAGTGTTAACTGCTGAGTTGTTGTTGAGGGGAGTTCTCAGATCGGCCGCGTGAAGTTTGCCGGGAACATTCCTTTCTCGTTCGTCGTCTCCTTGATGCCCATCAGCCAGCCTTCCTCCTGAAATTAACAAATGTCTGGTCATATTTATTGTTCATAAACCTAGTCGATCGAATCGAACCCGCAACCTCCTGCGTCGCAGACGGACCTTTCACGCCACATGGGTCGTCAAGGGATGATACATAACACACTCTTATGTGGGATGCGAGAACAAACCACAGTTTTGATCATCAGCCTATGTTAGTCCACTGGTGGACGTCGTCGGCTCCGGCCGCTTAAGGTGCAATTACTGACACGTGCTCGCAAACTCACGTGTACTCGTACATGTATAATTCTTTAAATTTGCCGATGCCGATGCAGATTTTGGTGATAAAAATGTGAACGATTTACCACAAAGCTTCTCTCTTATTTGTAGACTTAAACATGTACATATCAATGATTTTCTCTATGACAGTGAGTTTTGAGATAAGCACAATCTAACGAAAACGAAGTGGGCAGATCAGGCCTAACGCGAGCCGAAGTAATACCACAGTAATAAACCAGCTCGATCGGGCTTTACAAAATCGGAGAGGTTAGAAAAATAGACAGACTGACAATACTTTTATTGCGAACCTAAAACTAAAAACAAAATATATGTGTAATTTTTTTTTGGGTTATGACATAAACTGACCTGTTCCTCCGGATCGTCGTACTCGACGACGCGGATGACATCCCCCACGTCGAAGGACAGCTCGTCGGAGTCCTCGCGGTTGTAGCGGTAGGTGGCGCGCACGCGGTACAGCGTGCCCGCCGGCAGCCCGGACAGCGTCGCCCCTGGGGCAGAGCGGACATTAGCGTTAACGTTACTACTACATTATACTTTTTGCTTTTTCATACGTACCGGTTCCCGAGTAGCCGGCAAGTGTATGTGCACTCCGGGAACCGATATACCATGTATGATAGCTCTCACGTGTACCGGCAAAACTGGCATACAATTTCCGCAGGGTATCCGGCACCCGGGACGTATGATAAAACACTTAGGGAGTGTCCACTGAACAACAACTAATCGACAGAATAGTTGTTTGTAACAATAGTAGTTACATAAACAACTGACGATAGTGCTATACTTAGTGCGTGTCCAAAGTGACGGTGGAATCTGCGGAAAGATTCTGCATCAGCTGAATACGTGACGAGAATCCTCATCAGTAGCATCAGTGACAAGAAACTGTATATGTATAAGCGGCATAAGTGACAAGATTCCACACTAGGGGAATGATTCGGTCACATATGATTATGATAGGATAATGTTATTATGTAAGATTTAGATATAAGGTGTTATTTTGTTATTTTGGGTACAATAAAGTGTTCATTCATTCATTCATTCATTCAATGACACGCATTTAGCAACGTCCATGTATTGCTTTAGCTGAAAGTTCTTCAAGCGTACTGGATATTAAAACCACGTCACACAAACGGGTAAATAACAAAACTGTTTCGCCTTGTGCGAAGACAATGACACTACAAGTTGTTTTTTTAAGAATAGATACTGTACAATCTGTATATTGTTTTTCAGTTATTTCAATTAATAAATACTATAGTTTGACCGAAACCGCTGTACCGCGCCTGAGGTATGCGAGCGGCGAGACGGGGGGGAAATATCGGCCGCTCCGCCCCCCACCTCGCCGCACTTTCCTAAGGAGCGGTACAGCGGTTTCGGTCAAACTATAGTTTAAGTTTGGTTCTATTATTTGATTGACACTTTCTTTAAGAATTGAAATAGATTTTTATATGACAGATCTTTGGGAGACAAATTATGAATTAAAACAAATTAATTGTAGGTTTGGTACGCACTTAGTGAATCTGTCAATGTGTAAAATAATAAATGTAGTAGTTATGTACTACATTTCGTATATTAACCTACCTTGTTAGTTTTTCTGTTAATATTAATAAACATAGGTTAGTGTTACTTATATTTACATCATTACAAAACAAATAAAAGCAAAAATACTAGCAAACAAACTACATGAAGAATAACCCTCTGAAAATATACAAGTAATAAACATAAATAAAAATACATACGTGGAAATAATAAACTAATTACAAATTGACCAGTGTGCATTAACTAAATATGTACAAAAACTGTATATAAATAAGAATCTACACGATCAAAAGTAAATGACGCAATTATATTATTATTCTAGATATTTTGCTGCGATCGCAAATACTATCTAGATGTCGTCGGGTCGGTGCAAAAAATCCGTCTCCATAATTAAGAGCTTCAATTACTTTTGCTGAATATTGAATACTCACCAAATTAGTCGCAACAGTAGATAATCATTTATATATGTATTTAATTCCCTTTGTCAGTTTTAGCTTTTATGATAATTGTTGCAAAATCTGCATTAACTTTTTAAACAACACTATTTTATCATGTCCATGATATATTTTAAGGTTTTTTGCAACAAGTTACATAATTTTGGCCTTTTCTCATTAAAATACTAAAAAGCTTGATACTCCTCAACATATTTTTAGGTTATTTTGTTACACAAGCAAATAATACGCCATATATAAAAATTACATTTATAAGTTTAAAATTGTATGGTATTAAAATAAGAACAGGCCATATTAACTTACCGGCAGGTATGTCGTAAACTTCGTCATTCTTTTCTCCATCCTTATCGTTCTGTTTGCTGTCCTTTTCTAACTCTTTGCTTTCTACATCTACTTGTCTCTTTTCTTCCACGTTATTATTCTGCGTCTCCTTTTCGCCCACTGGTGTTCCTGAGATAATGGTTTTCATGCATTTTCTAACGCTATATGTGCTCCCTTATAATACATAGTGAATATTATCAACAATGAGAATATATGGGACGGAGTTTTTGTTATATTGGATGTACAAACGACCTCAAATGTCTATTTTAACAGGCTATAATTGAAGACAAGTATAATTGATAAGTACTATAGAAATAGAAAAGCAATCATCAATAGAAGATATAACATCCAGAGAGAAAATATATAACTAGCATGCTATCTACAACATTTAAAACCGTTACAAACCAATCCCTTGTGACTTAGCCAGATACGCAGCGCAAACTTGCCAATACACTATAATACAATAGAGAAAATACTTGCAAAAAAAGAGTTTATATCATTTCATTCACTCTTAAGTTCATCGTCATACGCCAATAAACTACAATTGATAGCTAAATAAACTTACATAATGGTCCGGGAGACAGGTACAAATTTGGTCAATTATTTCCTCACGAACGAAACTTCGTAAAATGCATTAGGGATTAATATTATGAAAACTCATGACCGTAAGCTGCGATTCCGTGGTTAGGTTGGGCAGAGGCAGCGATGACGACATTATTCCCATGGAATAAGGTTCAAATCAGAATTCTGGAATATGCTAATTTTAATTTTATTTAAGTATTATATTTTAGGAAGTTTTGCTTGGGAGGGACTTGGTCATGAAAATCTGTCACTGACTCCCGGATCAATAGCTAGATAAACTTAGGTTACATACTCCTTAATTCTAGTCAACTCACCTACAGGTATATCATACAACTCATCGACCTTCTTCGGTTCCTTGTCTTCGACATTGTTGTTAGTCGCCTCTTGCTTGTCGTCGTTGACTCTGGCGGGCGCGGTCGGTGCTTCGTCATCGGGTGTTTGTGCTGCGGGGGGTTGCGGGATGGATTTGGTCGGCGTTTTGGGAGGGGGGGAGGGGGTGTCTGGAGGTGGGGAGGGAGTCTGTGGAGGGGGTGACGGCTCCGGGGAGGGGGGAAGGTCTCCGTTGACGGGCGACGAGGGGGGCGCTACACGCACACACAAACAAACATGCATTGGTTGGGATATGAGTTGAATGCTAACTTATGTTTATATTCTGAGTGTTCTGGTCGTTATCTATCTATACTACATAATATTATAAAGAGGAAAGTTTTGATTTTTAGTTTGTTTGTATTGAATAGGCTTCGAAACTACTGGACCGATTATAATGTTTTTTCACCGTCAGGACTACACTATCCTCGGTGAGTATAGGCTATATATTATATTTTAGAAATGTAAAATGGGAACTTATCGCGGGTGAAACCGCGGAAAACATCTAGTGTATAATAAAAAAAAAACATCTATCTATGTAATCTATTGTATTAAGTATATCAGTCCTCTAGTACCCAAAACACAAGCTCTGCTTAGCTTGGGTCTAGATGATGCTGTGTGGATTGTCCAGCATTATTTATTTATTACACAAAGAAAGTTGTATTGTTTTTCTTTTCATTAAGATAATAATATTTAAAAATTTTGTAGTAAAATCTTATACCAATAATTCTTGACCATGATCAATAAATAATAAATACTTATAGCGGAATTTATCAGTAACATTGAATTCAACACATATGCCCAAACAACAGTTAGAAAATTTACAAAGATGCCAAAATTGTAGACTTGTTGAAATCTATTAGAATTTCAAGAGAAAGTAGACCTACATTTCGACATCTTTGTTCAGTCAGTGTGTTAGTGAACATCGATTTAATGTCAAGCAGATGGAACTCCAAACACATTCGAATGTAAAAATGTTCACAAACAACACAAAAGCAAAAAACTTAAACTAACATTTGTTATAAATTGAAATAATGTGTCTATTGTGAGGTTGAATTTATTCTAGAATAGATTATTATGTAGGTACTGAAACATGTATTTCCAAAGGCAAAAGAAAGATGGACCATGATTTAATTAAAGTTATCCTAGGGAAGTAGATCACCAAATGTGTATTTGTAAAGATAATAATAATAGCGAAAAATTCTGTACAAAACCTCGATTGAAAAGCCCGCAAGCCTAAGCCCAAGAATCAATCCCCATATCGAAAATCCATACCAAAAAACAGTACTGTAGTTATATTTTTAAACTTACGCGATCAGAACACGTTGCGTTTATTTACCTATTTTTCCTGACGTTTCAACGAGTGTACACACTCGTGTCATCCCGTGACCGCGACAGTGTGTAAATTTGTTGAAACGTCGGAAAAATAGGTAAATGAACGCGATAAATACCCGTTAAAATAGTACTCTAGTTATCATTGTATTTTATACTCACTTTGCACCGTGTTAGTGTCCCCGTTCCCGTTGGTTCCGTTTCCGTTGACGGTGGGCGCGGTGAGCGCGGGCAGCGCGGGTTTCTTGTAGGACCCGCGTTGGCAGTCATTGGCTAGCTTATCCGTGATCGCTTCCAGTTCGTTGTATACCTGAAGAGTTTATTGTTATTTCGTTAGCATTTTCTCAACACATGCATAAACTTAAAACAGAACAATTTGTCAAAGATTATCACTCGATTTGATCGAATACTTTGTAACTGTACTTTGTATTTTCTCGTTGTAAATATTTTTTTTACGATTGAAAATAAAATATTATAAAACTATTCTACAGTAAAAAATATATCAAAACAGTAGATCACCGACCGCGAAGCTAGGCTCAAGCAAACGGTGACTAGGGTGATTAGGTATTATTATAATTATTTTTGCGATGTTTACCGATACATTTCGGAAGATTTTTTTATGCTGCTTGCTAGCAAAGTGAATGGCGGGCCGGCCTGCCCTGAATGAGTGAATGAAACTGAATAAGCGTGGAATGAAGGCTGGAGTGAATGGCGATTGATCGGTCACTGACTGAGCTGTTTGCTCTTGTTGTTTTTGGTATTGTTTGTTTGCCTAAACAGTAAGCTAAGTACCTTATTGCTTTCAGAGTGGAACAGCTGCTCCGCCGAGAACAAGGTCTGCAGGTTGTTGACGTAGAAGAGCACCCGCGAGTCGAACAGCGCGGGCAGCTCGTCGTGTAGCTCAGAGTTCATGATCTCGTACGTGCGCTTAGCTTCCTCCAGCTGTTCGCGACCTTTGGTTACCTGGAAGGAGATATGGCTTTTAGAGTTATGTTGATAGGTTATTTTCTAAATCTTGGGTCATAGGAAAGTTAACTAAAGCCTGGTTATCACTACATAGTATAAAACAAAGTCGCTTCCCGCCGTCTATGTATGCTTATTTTAAAACTACGTAACGGATTGTTGTTGATTTCATGCGTTTTTTTTAAATAGATTGATTCATAAGGAAGGTTTATAAACGATTTGACACATAGATGTTCACGCGGGGCGCATCCAGTTGAAAAATAAAATCGGTAAGAAAATGAACATTCATTATCATTACAAGCATCTAGTCTGCTGGACGGCGGCGGTTTCCCCTAACGACCGCCCCAGCGCCCTTTCTTCAGCAGGCATCTACCTACCGTCTTTAATCTTTCGAAGCATATTGATTGAGTGAGACTTACTTTAACATCATCCCTTCGTTTGGCAGCATTCGCTTGCAGGTTCTGGAAGCTGTGCCTCTGGCTGTCGTAGTCTACTAGTTTGCGGCCGCGTTTCTCGATCTTTTTCTGGAATTCAACAAAAATATTGTTAGATCAAGGACGCTTGATTTTTGTCAAACAAGTTCTAAAGTCCCGGGTTATCTGTACTGCACTAAGCTATCCTTTTTGTGTGCGATTTCATTTATTTCTACGTCGTGACTTAAGCCATTATATTAACATCATCTCCTAATTATATAGGTCATTGTTCTGTAATGTACCTACTAATATTATAAAGGTTTACAACAACTTATCTCCTGAACTACGGGTTTGATTCGAGATTATTTAAAACCTACATTTTCTCTCAGTGGGAAGCTAGCTAGCAGCAGAAACTTATAACTAGTAAGACGGTAAATATTTTTCTTGGCTGCAAACAGCTAAAGAGGAGACCAAAATAGCTGCATCTCTTATTAGAAGTTAAGACACAATTGAGAGCCCTGAGTTCGGTTTAATGATAGTATCGAGACATTATGGCGTCTCATTGTCTGCTCATAGAAATGCCCAAACCTTATACACAATGAGACGTCACGATAACCTCCCAATAGTATCGTCAAACTGAGCTCAAGATTTAGGTAGTTCCAGCTATACTTACTTATTTTCTATATATAGCTATTTCGTTCCTTTCAATGTATTGTATTATTTCATCATCATCATCAGCCTATAGCAGTCCACTGCTGGACATAGGCCTCCCCCAATGAGCGCCATGTCTTCAGCTTGCCGCATCCAGCATTTCCCTGCAGTCTTTCGCAGGTCGTCATCCCACCTGGTAGGAGGGCGTCCTACACTACGTTTACCGAGTCGTGGTCTCCACTCAAGAACACGTTCGCCCCAGCGGCCGTCGGTTCTTCGCGAGATATGGCTGGCCCCCACATTATTGCATTAATAATTATGTATTTTATTTTTAATTCAAAATTGGTAAGTACCTAAGTGTGTAGTGTCATAAGCCCAAATACTGAAACGCATCTCAGATACGCACGTCTCAAGTAGCTATTTTTTGTCAGTTTTCAATGAAAATCTCCCAGAAAATCGTCGTTAGTATACGTTGTGTGTGAGTGGCAAATAAATGATATGTCTATGTATCCTTACCCTGACTTCCGGGAACTGGTTAGTGTACGTGTTGAGCGGGATGAGCACTTGATCTCCGAGCTTGTGGGAGAAGTCCTGCCACAGCATCTCGAGGTTCTGCGCCTGCACGTAGAGCAGGTCGTGGCCTGACCAGCCGCTCTCGTACACCTCTGTGATGGCTTCCATCAGGGATTTGGAGGCTGTTTGGACCGCTGAGGAAAAGATAAATACAAAAATTGATATAAGGTTCTCTGGAGAAGATAATAAAATGTCGTAAAAAGAGAGCGTAAAGATTTCGATTGAGAGAAAGTCCGTCATAGCTCCTACATATCTTAACCTTATCTGCAAAATCTATACGGAAGAAGGGACCGCTTGCCGTCTTCAAAGGCTCAATCTAAAAGAGTGTAGTTAAAGACAAAGACCACCACAGAGTGGAGCCCACCCAACGCTAAGAGGCGATGTGGAAGGCCAGGATGAGATGACGAGCTTGAGATACATCTTCCATCATGGCCTGTTGCAGCGTTGGATCGCGAGGAGTGGAAGGAGAAAAGGGAGACCTTTGCCCAGCAGTGGGACAATAACGGCTTAGAATAAATAAATATTCTAATCTCTTTAATTCTTTGATAAGCTTTCGATCGTCTCACAGAAATCAATTAAATACCTTTTTAATTGATTCAAATTTTAGCACAATAAACTCTCTCACACACCCAACCAGCACTGGACCAGCGTGGTTGGATCCATTCGGTCCAAACCCATCAAATTCTTCAGACACGGCAATATTATTTTTACGGCTAGATATGTTTGCTATCAACAGTAGATTAAAGATTTAACTATAATGCTGTGAAAGATTCACGTTAATGTGAATTATTTCACATGAACGTGACGCTTTCACTGCTTTATTTTATTTTTGTAGCAATGCTTCAAGTCAAGGCCAGGAATCGCCCACGTGCCAACTGAGTCACTATCGCGATTTGAGAGAATAATCTCTTGTTCTCTTCTTGCCTCTTCATCATCATAATAATCTGCCTTCACATCAGACTGCACAGTCTGCGACGTTTTCGAATTTGTGGCGATCTCGCTTACGTGTCCATCTGTGGTAACATCGTAGCTCCCAAACAGATAATCCGATTTCTAGTTGGTTTAAAGGGGACTTTCTGACTTCATATAGTGTTCTTAGCTTAGTGTTTATATACTTGGGCCAGAATGACTCATCAATTGCATACATAAGAGATAGCCCGCTCAGGCCGTACGCAAATAAAGATATTCAACAAGTGGACAAAAAGTTATAGTGAAGAGAAAATTAATAAACACTTTATTTATTATTTGATATTAATTTATATTTTAAATTTTGTCTAGTCTAAGATCTTATATTTTAAGGCTTAGATAAAGAAATAAAAGATTTTGATTGCTGATTATGAATAATATTCGATGCAGCTGGTTTTAAGCATGGTTCAAAGTAAAATCACCTGGATTTTTCGTATTTTCTGTAACAGTAGGTCTTTACCTCGTATACATCTTATGTAGTTGTTGAACTCCTTCTGTAGCCTGGTGGCCTGCTGGTGCTGCCGGTTGAAGTTCTGTAGGTGCTCCTCGAATATGTCGTCCAGCGTCCGGTCTACCTTGCCCAGGTTTTGTAGGAGCTGTGGACAATGGAAAACTACTGTTAGAAATATAGAAATTTTAGTAAAAATATAATATGGTGGTAGTACTTTCTTGTATGAGTCGTTCACAAGGACCCCTATTTATATTTATCTAATTCAAACATCGAACATCTTGTTGTAACACATCAAGCGCTTTATTTCCTTTATACCATAGAGGACTCTTGGACACGTCAAATTAGGTACGTAATTAAACTAGGAAATAAAGATCTCTTGGATTTTTTGATCACGTCAACCTTTTCAAGGTTAAAGTAAAGACGCGAACAAGATAGGTACCATTACCTTGTCAGTTTTTGAATTGACGGGAGACAAAAAAAATAATGGCTGTGGCAATCAGCGGCGTTGCGATTGAACCCTCCAACTAAGACAGGTGAGGTGATAATAGCAAAACCCCCTTTTTTTGGGGAGACAAGTTCACCATTGGACTTAAATGTGCCGATAAGAAAGTTCTGTCTTTTGAAGAATCGTAGGTATATGCAATGTAGAGCAATAATTTCAGGTAAATTAGACAGCATAATTAAGCAAACCTTACGAAAAGCGCGATAGAAAGATTGCAAATATCATTAACTTTATTTGCAGCTTAGGTAATCATCGTGCTCATTATTTTAAAATGATTCCTTTGTAAACTATTTACAAATGCATTTAACCTTTTGCCTCGTACCTAATCCACTCAAAACTTGCAACATTTCCTAACAAACTCAGTAACTAAATGGTGTATGTTTACGATGAACGCTCTCCGACCAGGTGGGATGACGACGACCTGCGAAAGACTGCAGGTAGATGCTGGATGCGGCAAGCTGAAGACAGGGCGCTAAGGCGCTCATTGGGGGAGGCCTATGTCCAGCAGTGGACTGTTATAGGCTGATGATGATGTATGTTTACGATGAAAGAGATTTGCGATAGAGTGAAACAAAGTAGGAATATACTTAACCCATAGATTATCATATATCATAAATAATATAGATATTTAACCTAAGTAACCAAGGAGATTGTTACACCACTATTGAAGTATAGAATAAATCGGTCTATGAGCTTGAATGCACCGGGCGATGACAATTGCATAATCTAACCCAAACTACAGTTATATTGACGTGTTCCTGCGCTTTGCCTTTGTACCCTTTCGTTTATGAATGGGCACTTTATAGCCATCGTACGCACCCGATTCAATAATGCACGATGACGATACAAAGCCATTGCTATGAGGTTAATTCTTACTCCATTCGTTTTCAACTGGGTATTCCGTGATAAATGAATTTGACGATTATTATAGTTTCCTTATTTAATTAGGCACTTGCTCGCTATAATCACGGAAAAGCTGTACTTGTATTAGATGGAATCTAATAGGCACCATAATGGTTTTTTAAAGTTTATGCGGAAATATAAATGTATGTATACCTATGCATTTTAAATAAACATAGTGCTAGAGATAAACTTACAACCACACTATTTCATACGATCCTTTCAATGGTGTCGTCCGACCACGACACGACACAAATATTACTTGTTATCATAATTTACACCTGTTTTTGGCAAATAAATATCTTTATCTATAACAAAATAAGCTGCTTTGATTCTTCAGGTATCTACTCGTACAAGATGGACAAAAAAGCGCTGACAGGCACGAACAGTTCAACAATACAATCAAATCTTACCAAATCTCATTCAAAGGTCATCTTTGACAAGACCTTGGCCTGGATACTAAGAATCAGTGCAGCGTATCAGTTGTTACATCTAACTGTAAGTTACGTGGACGGAATCTTGGGGAAGGTCAGAGAGATGAATATTCAAGAGTATTCAAATGGGAGGAACGGGAACCAACGCTAGCCTGGCCTTTAATGAACGGAACAGTTAGGGTAATATGCTAGAAGCCCGTCGAAGCTGGTTTTTAGAGGGGCATAGTAATTCGATGTTTGGTGAACCAATGACGGCGTCAAGGTACTGAGCAAGTATAATGTGAGTATGCACAGACGAGATCATAACGAGAGCCAACTTTAAATAATATCCCTTTTTTATAAAAATAGTTTCTTAAAAATCTCGCTGAATGTGAGGGCTTGCACACAAATAATAAAAACTTCCGAAAAATGTTTATTTCTAAAAAGTTAAGTCAAAGAGAAAAATTATACAGAGACACAATGCTATTATGATTTTCACTTTTCAAGCTTTAGAACTTCTAGCAAGCTCTTAGGCTTTCATTAAACATCATAATTATATAGTTTGAAATTGCCGGGGAAAAATATTTCGTCGCACTCTGTAGATCGTCATCCATTTGAGCCTCACGAATCACTTCTGTTGTGCCTTTGAGTCGATAACACAGATTTGGCATCGCTGCAGAAGTCTCCTTGACAACACTCCAAGCTCTCGAAACCCTTAAAACGTAGCGCTTGAACTCAAGAATCCAACTTGCAAAACTTGGCAGACTACCCATTTTATCCGACCACGGTAAAGCCAAAAGGGTAATGTCTTTTGCAGTCTTATGTATGTTTTTACCTGCGTGGGTTATGTTTTTCGAATGTTGCTATGTATTTGATACTCTATATTACTTCAAATCAACAAAACGGCTGAAGTGGTTCTGTTGAGGTATCAAAGTACTCGTCTAAACTGGACTCTTATATGGTTCTTAATTACGTTTTGAAGGCCTATTTTGCGAAATAAGTAAAAAGGGGGACTCAGTCGGTTGTTTTAGCTTTAAATGAATTACTTTTAGTGGTTTATAGTTGTATTTACATAGTTATTTCCAAAGGAGAACGTAAACCACTAAAACGATTTTGATGAGGTGTCAATCGATTTGTTATCGCTCGGGTGGCATACATAACATAATGAACAGCATCAACAGTTAGAAGTCCCAAATTTTCTAGTATCTGTGCAGCGGCGACATAGACAGGCGTTATTGCTAACGTCGTCATAGGGTCAACCTGGAATGACCTGGATGGATGATAGAGAGGACCTGAGGCCTATTTATATATACCTAGCAGCGCTGAAGTTAGGTCTAAGATCATGATGGTTTTAGTTTCTTACTAAATTCTTAATTCCTTGTAACAAAGAGCGATAGGTGCGCTTTCCGAGCTCTTTTTAATGAATTTTAAGTGACGATTTCCACGAAGAAATCCATGTCTGTTCATCGATAATAACTTGGCACTAAAACGTAGTTGTTTCTGGGTGCACCCATAGATTATAAAGCCTTGTGTAACGTGTGCGGTGTCAACTAATATAGGAAGTGATCACATTTCTATGTAATAGGATGTTTTTTTCCACAATCTAAGGTTTTTGTTGTAGTTTAGCTGTGTTAAAGCCAAAATAAAAAAAGCGGTAGTGATTTAGTTACGTTAGACCATTTTTGATAAGATCTACATAATTTTGTTGACCTGATTATTGGACCGTTTTAATTATTTTTAGCGTAGGTAGTAGAACCGTTTAGTACGTCCACTATTAGTTTTGTGTTGAGAAACAACCTAATTTTAATAATTGCAATACTTATCCACCCCCACTTATTTTGCACAATGAACATGCCTTATTTGCACATCAAATATTTGAAATGGACACTAGATAGATATCTATGTTTTTTTCTTTTATTTTATATTCAATAGACCTTCGTTTGACCGCAATCTCACATGATGTAAAGTGAAGATATGGCCGACGCCTATGTCCAGCAGTGGACAGCTATAGGCTGATGATGATGTATCACGATCTAGCTAGAAGATACCTATTCATTCTTGTCTTAAAGAGATTAAGGTTGTAATTGATCGAAAAAACAACAGTAGGGGGTTTTGCGTTTAGTTGAAGATTTCTATTAATTATCTAGTTGTTACTATTTGTAGCTATTCCTTTGCTGTCATCCGCATTTATTTTAACTTGTTTTTACTATTAACAATTACCGCCTGCAAGGATATGGAAGTTCAATGTTTAGCAAGCAGACATATTGTATCCAAAAGAAGACTTGGGCTTTCCATTTAAGAAAACGGATGCGAAGCTGCTATCATAAGCTACTTTTACAAATAATAAAACTTTGCATACTAACTGTGATTGAACGCTACAACATAGATATCTCAGAAATATATATCTACAGACGAGCAGTTTGCAAACAATAAGCCGCGCAATTGTCTCTACAAGGTCGCTCTATGACAGATTGGATGCTCTTACAAAACACGAGGTTACACTAACTATGCCACTTTCCTCCTTCACACCTGTGCGATAAGGTCTTATTCACAACTACAGCTATGTAGCGCACCCTACTTTGTGAAACAGGTTTGAAATACTTTGAATATTTCCCTGCGCGAGTTCTACTTGACTCGAGAAAGTTAAAACTTGTTTTAGGAAGGAAGCAGTTAACCAGAATTCTACTAAAGGGATTGGAATTGGATACTAAGTTGAAAAATCTAGTTGGAATAATGAGAAATTTAAAGATGGCTGGTGCGCTCTTATCTTTCTATCAGTGTCATATAAGTAAAGTCAAGCTGTGTAATGCAAAGGAATAAGAATATGACTCAAGTGATATAGACCAAGAGATGAGAAACCTAAGCAAAACAGTATGGATACAGTGTTATATTGCAACTACTGCAATAAAACAATCTAACCAGGTAATGATTCATCCCCTTAAATATTATAATAAATACTTTTATTTAGACCTAGCATCCTGCAGATTAGCGCGCGTATTATTAGATGGGAAATCTCTCTGAAATAAATCCAATTACCCTGATACTACAAAATCATACACAAAACAAATCATAGCTGACGAAACACGAGCCTATAATCCGACCCATTGCAATGCTAATGCGCAAGCGCAGGGCAATGTCATCGGACGACCACCCATTGTCCCGTTCGCGGTAATCCTTCGATGGGTGCGTGCATGGTTCAGATAATAGTGATCATCTGAATGCTAAACTATAAACGAAAATGCATGGCTCAGATATTACCAACGATAGGTAACGATGAACGTGAACCAGCTACCGTGACATCAAACTAGTACAAATGATGAAAGATGTGTCATGAAAATTGTGACGTAACAATACGGATTGAAAGTTAAGAAATAAAAACAATAAGGTTTACTGATTGGATATTCGATAAAAATAAACTACGTTAAAAAATAATAAGATATGGCAAAGTGTCGGTGAGGTTCCTAATAACATAAACTTTGATGGAGTCACCGTCCCAGTTAGTCGGAAAAACTAACACATAAATAGAAAAAGTAGAATGAAAGATAAAATTATTTTATAGAGCAGGTTATTTCTATTACACAGCAGCGTCATTTATTATTAATACAATTAAAGTTCTTTGAAAGTCTAATGTTAACGGCATACTTGTAGTTAAAATAATACATCAAAAGAAAAGAAAACAATCGATAAAAAGGAAAATGGAATCGGATAATGAACTTTCTGTGAACGATACTGATAAACGTATACTAAGAGAGAAAATGGAATCTGATAAAGAACTGTCAGTGAATGATAGATAAGAAATATTCTCAAATCTGAAATATTAATCATTCTCCTTTGCAATGTTCATCACAAGCGTGTTCGATCCACCTGCAGACGTCACATCCGCGCTCACTTCCTTTCAATTTCAATTGTCTTTGACCGAGGCCTCTAATTACCAGTAAACCTCCATTGTATTACCGCACGCGCCAACTGCATCGTACGATACACCCTTATAGCTATTGAGATAAGGTTTATTAAGTTTTGTTTGGTTATCGCGCATTGTTTTGAACTTTTTGGTAAATAAATGATAATGCGTGGTCAGTTTGTGATTGTAGAGATACAATAATGAACGACGAAAGCCTAATAAATCATTTAGTAAAGAAAATATCAATGAAATAAAATATTATTGGGTAGTAGTCGGTAGAACAAACTATTTGCCATATTAAATAATAAACAACTCAAGAAGACGACAAAGTACTTAAAAAAACGATTTCCGTCAAGTGCGAGTTTAACTCGTTCGCTGAGCGTTCGAAAGTTTGTCAATTATACAAATAGGTACCAGTTAGAGACGGAATAGAGAGATAATTTACCTAAAAATAATAGGTGCCTAGCTACATTTCAGATAGACTACGTTGAAAACTTCGGAGATTGGCGTTTTAATGGTAAATTATTCGACTTTTTCAATTAGTATGAAACATACTGAAATTTCTAAAACTGTTTTGATATGTTTCAAAACAAATCTTGAAACCCTTAAAACGACATTGTAAAAAGATGCTAACAATATAATGTATATGAAATCTAGTTAGAAGGCAAACTTTCCAAAAATTTAAAATAGACAACATAGTATAGAATGATGTGCAGTGCAATGCAAATGCAATAATGAACAAGTAATGAACCAAAACATAATTATTCTTAGACAAGCACCATCCGGGAAACTTCCAATAAAATCAATAAGGGCCTCTAGAATTAGAAACTACAGGATCTAGTAAAGAAGTCGATATCCTAGAAGTCAAGTCAGTGTTGCAATTGCTTCCAGTTAATCCATATTTTTAACCGATTCGGTCTACGAATGTCGACATACACTGACGGCTGACGCTGATTTATTTGCAGTAAATCTGTTCCAGTCACAATCCTTAATTTATGTTACAACGTAAGCTTTATTGAATTAAATATGAATAAATTATCGTCAATCGGTACATAAACAAATCAAACGATTTTTTGTACCTGCCTAATTAATTAAATGTTCTTAAATTACCATGTATATTATCCACATTGATTATGTCAGTTACTGTATTAAGAACATCAGCCATCTAGTACCCATAACAACAGCTCTCCTTAGCTTAGGGCTAGAAGATGCTGTGTGGATTGTCCAGCATTATTTATTATTTTACAAAACTAACAGAGCAATGCCACGCTGATACGTATTTTCTGAGTAATTACCATATCATTTTACACATAATGATAACACCAAATACTTCGTCAATTATATATTTCTAGCCTTTCTAGCTGGACGATTTTTTCATGAGATTGATGACATACTCGTAGTATGCGGGACATATAAAGATATGTATATCTGTATTTTTGTCAATGACCAACAATATGGTCATATTATTTCATCCCTTGAGTAGTTGTGAAACTTTCGCATTTATAATTTTAGTGCGAGTTTCTCATTCAACTACTTTATTTGTGTACCGTAGCTATGACTAATCAATTGCGATCACTGTTCGGTTATTTTCGTCTCATATTTTCAGGTACTTTAATTTTACATGTTATTTGACATGCCGATCAATTTTTCGATTCATTGGCATTGAAAGATTTCGTGGCCTACATAATCTAAATAAAGCGAAACCCTAAAAACCTACGGTTAGTTTTACTAATATTTGTTTAATCATATTTTACGACGGGTTAGTTTGTTTTCTTACAGCCTAAAATAATCACACTAGTTTATGGTGTGATGTAACTGCCCCATATTGCGCCTCCCAGCGGTTATATGGTTTTTGGAGAACTGTCATCAGTCATCATAGATTTATAAAAACTTAGTTATAGGGTTTAACCATTTGGGTACGGAACCCTAAAAAATGGACCTGCTTCTCATTCCATATTTACGATTATATACATAAATGGATAGTTAAAAACACATAATGATAATTTTCCAAGATGGTAATTTACCAATTCATATATCCCACACTAAATCCGTTTTTCTCAGCCTCGATGTCTTTTGATATTTATGTAAATTGGAAAATGATAGCTTCACATTGGTTTTCAAATCTTGAAACACTTTAATCTGGAGTTATGTGGCAGTAACAATAAATTCGCCTGATGTTGGAATATCGAACATAAACATCCAAACTAAAGTTTTATGACTTCATACATTTTGATGGTCTCTTAGATTATTTAGGTTAGATTATATTCCTGGATATTTGCTGGTAGAAATTTAAGTGCCGTAAATCAAAATGCGTATGTCGGACGCTTCGCCAAATTTATAGTTTACGACACGTAACATACGAAGAACTATTGCACGTAACACCTATCGTTTAATCAAAGACTTGACGTTCAAGCTAGTTAGAATATTCCATCTATACAAAATTAAGAATTGCAGTAAAACGTGCCTTATAATTTTTTCTTGTAATTTTTAGGCGTAAGTTTTCTTAAAATTATTAAATAAATAAAATACATTCAACGACCAAAATTGCTATTAGTAGGATCATGATCAGTCTACCTTCCCGCAAGCTATTCTAAGGGAGTCCAACATAATATCATGACGCGAGTTCCGATAATACAATATTTTTACACAGACAAGTTCAGCAGACAAATTACTAGTGTCCGAAGAGATATTTCCAGCAAGGTTAGACGGAAACGGTCCAGGCAACGACATAATTGACGCTGGAGACGAACTAGTAAAGATTGACGACAATCATGCAATAACCTGTGGTTATGTGACAAATGCAGGATGGCATGAATAAATTACTATCGAGCTGAATGGTGGAAATTGCCATGTCATACGAAGACGAACTATAGCATCTGAATATTTTAATAAACGACTTAAGACTGGCTCAGTTGGAGTTTAGATGACGCTTAATTATAATACATCACCTAATGTATATTAGATCTAATTACTAATCTAACGACTAATACTGATTGTGCACCAAATATAGTAACCATTCCACACATTTTACATACCCAGTCTTAAAATGCCGTTTTCGAAAACATTAAATTACGAAGAAACTTTATACAATCATTGATATTGAATATAGAGAAGTTCAAGAATGTAAGCGATGCAGATTATGACCTCATCCAAAAACAAGTATTTAAAGATACGAGTGGGCAATGCAGTTCGGAATGAATTTCAACAAGTGCATTAAACTAGAATGGAAATAAATAACACTGTTCTGATATACCTAATCTGTCTGCCTGACTGACGACTATCGTTACAGCTTTTTGTCTAGGTCTCATCAAAGGCCATACCTTTGGACTTATTTCAAGTGTATGTATATAGTAGTTTACTGAAATACAAAATTTTTGATTGATTTAATTTACGTGGCCTATAAGATAGTGTGATGGTTTAGGTACCTACATGAAAAGGTTCCTCAAAAGTTTCAATGCCCACGCGATTTACTTATGATACGATAAGCCCATTCAAGCTTCCCAAGTCCTAATTAAATGGTAATCAATAAGAATTGAAATAAACACAATAAATTCAAGTGTATGTATTGAGCATCAAGCTCAGCCCGAATATACTACAGTTTTATATAACGTAGGGTGCATGAAGTTTTTCATGAACGAAGTCCAATTTCCACTAGTTAATAATATTAACACCGAGGTAATAGTAGAACATAGTGAGGCAAACGTGACTGATCGTCGGTTAGGTTTCATAACAGGCATCGGAGTATTTCTAGATCCCAGGATGCAAGTGCAGCTGCAATGTGAGCGGATATAATGTACATAGCTACTTAAACTGAAAACGATATTCATAAATATCTTATTGTTATTGCGACTGATGCGAGGCGTTATGTATGTAGGTCAACTAATATTGAATGCTTTAAAGAAATAATAACATGTTATAATATGTTCGATGTGTATTTTCCTAATAGGTGTTGTCATGTACTTACTCTTACAGTCGTTGAAATGTACCTACAGCAAGAACATGTTTGTGCCCAGAACGGATGCTCGCTCCATTGTTGCTCTCACAATGCTTCTATCAATCAAGTCTTTCTCGAAAGATCGTTCAATTCACCATTCAATGAGCTGTTGCTGACGACCATATTTGGTTCTTATCTCATCCATGATTGAAAGAGGTCATGCAGAGTTTTTTGAATTAGAATCGCAGAAGGTATATTCCTGTTGCTGTAAGATTTCCAGATAGGTTTGCATGAGTGTTCGGCTGGCTCCCTGGCCATTTAAGACAGGGTCAAACGAAATTCAAGCAGATTAACAGAATCACCTTGCCCAGATTATAATAGGCCAATGATGATGATGACAAAATGACAGTATTCTGTAGCCGTCTACCTCCTCAAATCCCGTGTGTTGAGGAATCTATTGCAAGGTTAAATAGTAAGACAGCAATCCTTGCTAAATAGACTTGATAGATCGGGGCAGGGTTTTATTTGGAGAGCAAGTTCAGGTTGCTAGATTAAATAGTGATATTAGAGATAGTTAACATAACCAAGGAAAATAGGCGGAAAACTTGGTGGTATTCATTTGAAACGGAAAAATAATATGTGAATATTGGCAAAGTTCCGAGTCGGCCACTCCGTGACGAATTTAGATTACTGTCAAGTGATATTTGTATCACAGGTCTAAAGTTTTAATGAGATAATGAGGGCATGACTCCAGCATAACATAATTTTCAATTGAAACGGAACAGTTCTCTAAAAGCTCTATCGAATTCGAATCAGAATCAAAAGCTGTAGTATACAAAGAAGAAAATCAATTCGATATACGAATCGATGAACAAAATCTGTATAGTAATAACTATAATCTGGATTTTAAGCACATATCAATTGATCTGGATTTAAAATCATGATTTTAAATTGCATCAAGCATTTAGTTGGCGTCACATAATAACGTCACATTAGCAGCAACACAGTATATCTGTATTATTCTGTAAATGCATTGTGGGTGCAGTTTGCACGTGTATTTTATGCTTTTAATGTGCAGGCACCGGTCGACCTTGTGTTCTATGGATGTGCTAATTAAGTTTAATCCAGCAAATACCCGTAACCGGTTTGTCAAACGGAGTTGTATCGTTGTTTGTTAAGACTATTTATAATACTTAACAAGCTCAAGTTTTGGGTAAGTCCGCGTCAGACAGAAGACTAACTAAGGTACTCTACATCTGTGTCAAAAAACAGTTACGACTAGGTAAATACCTACATATAACTGTTCAAGCCGCTTCAAAACTCACGCACAGCGTCTGATAAAGCAAGACACTTCAGTATTAATAAAGTGACTGACTGCATCTGGCAAGCTTTAACAGAGCAATGCAATTTGAAAACCACTTATGGAATATCACAAAAAGCGATCCTACACCTTTGGGACTTAGAAAGTCGTTGTCGGAATGAATATTTCCATCCAAGAAGTCTAGATAGAGTGGTCCTCATTTTGCAAACTACAGATACATTGTGTATATTTGAAAATCCGGCATACACTAACGACGTAGAATACCTTCTACTGTTAAATTGCGCATCACACTCTTAAATTACTTTCGTCTTAATATAAATTCAGTGCGTGATATTGCCTAGAAGCCACGCGCATCGTATGTTCAAAGATTCTTCTCTGCATGCTTTAGCTTTGATCGGCATGATATTGGGAGCTTTAGCTCAAGTGGACAGAACTCTTGTTTTACGTATTAAGTATTTACAAGTGAACGTAAACAAACAATTAGCTGTGTCTGGTGGAGATAAGAGAGCGGTCAGTAAGACGCGCAAGCGCAATGCAAGGACGTATGGTAAAATGGCCACCTCTCTCTAACGACATTCACGGCCTACTTCACTGTTGCTAACATCATTATCAAAAGCTAGCGCAATACAGTGCAGTGTATTATATCTTCCATAAATAAGACATATTTTGAAATTTCACTAATAGTGGGCTCTGCTTAGAGCTCTATAAAGACCACTCGGTGTGTGAGTGTGATCTTGATGGAAGCATGGTTGTCATTTACAGCCGGATTTACTGAAGCCTGTCATCCACTACGGTCTTATGTGACTACATAAGACCGCCATACTCATAAATATGCAATTTTCGCATCATTATTGACTAATAATGATGCGTAAATTGCATTATGAGATGTCCTATTTTCCTGCTTTGTAAGAGAAACCCCTTCTCTCCAAAACCCCTCCTCCTACTTAATGTGTTTATATTGTGGTTGTTATTTTTGAATGTACACTACGCAAAACCTCTTTTACACGGGAAATTACATATTCGATCCCCCTAGTGACTAGAGGCATACTAGCTTCTCTATTCCTTAAGTAATTGGGGTCTAATGTTCGACTAACATCAACAACATGAGCTGGTTTAGTTCCCTAAAACATGTTTTTAAATAACTTCTTCAAAGAACTCGACACGCATGCCAAATTGCTAGTTTCAGTTACAGAGAAACTATTAGAAACAGCATATTACAGTGAGTAACTAGTTACGTTAAAGCAAAGCACTTAAAACTGAGGTCGTATTGGAAACAATGCTACATTAAAATGTTGGTATGTTATCAGCTGACAAAGACATTTTCAAAGACAAAGAAACGTTTCTTTTAATTTTCTCCTCTAACCTATTTGTCGAATGTGATAGATAAGATAAACGTGGGAATTATGGGCCCCCATGAGATTATCAGGGGGAGGCCTGCGTCCAGCAGTGGACCAATATAGGCTGTTGAGGTGAGGTGAGATGATAGATAACAATAATTCGCTGATGAATCATGATCAGGGATGATGCAGGGAGTCGATGGATGGAGGCGGCTCAGGATCGTTATTCGTGGCGTCGTCGTCGCGTCGTTTGGGGAGGTCTATATCATTAGTTGACGTGTACGTGCTGATGATGAATCATGAACCTAGTCGACCCCTACCTCACATAAAATAATTGTTAGGCACCAACCTAGACTTATAATGATGGGAAGAAACAACAATGCAGTTCCGTTTGATATATGTTATGAATATGGAGTGCACAATGCAGGGTTCCAGACAAAAGGCAATAAGATACTGTACTAGACTACTGAATCTACTGTGACTGCATCCCTACAAATGCAGTAGGTAGTTAAAGCTATACGTATTGTAGTGGATGACATAAGCTTATCAGTATTCGTTGCAAGGGTTTTACCTTTGGAGCAGCTGTTTTGAAAGGTGAATTGTTTATTGTTATTGATAAGGGGCGAAAAGCATCTGGAGTATTAATTATATCGACGAAGTTATAAGGATATCTAGACGCTCAACCGCAAATAATACCTGTAATTATCGGAAAATAACATATCAAGGGAGACGAAACAACATGTTCGCAAGTTTGTTTGCCATTTCTATGGTGAATTGTAACGATTGTAAGATTTGGAAGCCAAAGACAAGTTCAGCAACTGACTGACCATCCTCAAATACATATTCAAACATACAGCTAATTAATTAATTATGCAGAAGCACATTTATTTGCATGTATTTTTCAATCGTTGACCTCAAAAGGAAATAGGGGATCCGTTAGTTGACACCTTGGTATCGCATCTTAGCGTCTTGGGAACGCTATCGACTGGTATTGATATGGATCATTTGAGCTACCTGTAGATTGTTCGCAACAGTCTGCGATATGCTCAATTGTTTCATTTGTAAATACTAGTTCTAGATTTGATAGTAGCTCTCTTCGATAAAAATAACATTCAGCAAATAATCTACATTATAATTAACAAACAAATTATTTTAATTTTCACGCAGAATCATCTAGCCCTAAAATGATCAGAGTTGTTATCATGTACCTAAGGATATATAGATAAACATACATTATATTCTATACCATTGATAAATCCATAACCTTCGACTCTTGAGAACTTGCTCGTTTTTCTGTAGTTATTATGATGACGTAATGTGCCAGCCAATGAACAATTATACGATTTTCCATTATTTTTAAACAAATTTATGTATAAGTACTATTAAACTATACTTACGTTAATGAGTAAGCCTGCTTTTACGATACCATAATTTAAGTGCATTATAATTTATAACATAAGAAACAATTAGAGCGTCACATTTTACGAACACTGTGTATGTATATGAAATCGAAACTTGTGAGACAAAAACACTGATATAAGGTATTCAAATAGAGCAATATCAATACGAAAAAATATACAGTTCGCTGACCAAATGTAGAGCCGTAGTTAGTACCTAAAGTAGGCACTTATAGGTGTGTTTGATTTTGATACATCACATCACCCAAATCCGTCGCGCTTCGCTCCAATAGGTAGTCATTTCGCAACGTGGACCTTTATTATACGACCTGCATGGCGAGTGGACTGCATCGCAAGACGATGTGGCATTATTCTTAAGGCCTACGTGCCTTAAGAATAATGCCACATCGTCTTGATATATGCATTCGTGCAAATGATACGCTTGGTTCAATGACCCTATAGCACTTATTATGTTTTTCTAGGATGATTCTGATTGCTGTCAAAGACGCGTAGACAGCAGAAAAGGTAATTTACATAATTGGCCTCCAAACACGATAACAGACGGCAAACAAGTAAAAGTGATACATCACAGAGGAAGAGAAAAGTTTGAGAACAATAGCTTAAATTTGAATACGTGAAGAGATCGAGTGAAACCGGCTACATGCAAAGTCCGTAAACTTGACACAGAGAGCAATTAAGTCATTATAATCGTGCAAAATTGAGCTCTTCAGCTGAGATAAAATAACATCATAGATATATGTATGAACATTGAACGTATCTATCATATAGCAAATAGAGTACGACTGGCGAAAATAGAAAGCAATGTTAGATGTGTGTCGCGAGTCTCCGGCGCACGCGCAGGTGGACGGGAGGGGCTCTAGACAGAGACGCGGCTACATCGGAACTAACACAGCGCTTAAAGAAAAGGGACAGGGCACTGAGCGCCCAGTCCGACCACTTCCACACATACCAACTGGCTTTCGTAGAAACTAGCTAGACTAGAGAAATGCGATGATGGCCCCGGTCATTAGCAGCTCGATAAGATTGACGTCCAAATAAACACATGGGCGTTTTGCGCGTTCTTTTATTTGAAAATTAACCTTGTTGCGTAGGAAAAACAAACACGATCGGAACACGGGAGGACGAACATACGAAAATTAACAATACACTCAGCAAATGTTTACATAGCTGGCAACCTTAAAAGTTCGACAATAGGTTTTATTGTGTTGTTGAATTGAGCATGAGATGCGTGTTTGAAGTGGTTTTGCAATCATGGGCGTGGGATCAGTGCTGGTACAGTGACATTTGGCTGCAGCGAAGGCAACGCGGGATGCCACAGACTCGGTTTAGACGTTCACTCGCCGCATTCCGCGCGAGACTCGGTTGCGAAAACCGAAACTATTTACTACAGAACAGGTAGTGAGTAATGAAAAACTGTTGGAATTGGAAGCATTGCAGTGGTGGGCACGGAACAAGTCGGTTATAGGTAACGTTATACTTGGAAATTTTGCTGCAGTAGCTGGTAGAAATTGTAACACGCAAAAAAGAAGCAATCATCAAACTTAATCTAGAAACTTGTTTTATGAGTTTGACTCGACATTACTTTGTGCTATTTTATGTTTATGCAAAGAGATATAATCAAAAGTTCCAGAAATAGTCTTCAGTTTTGCTTGACCTAATTTACATAATAGAGGATGGATGTAGGTATAAGTGTCGACTATAAACATGGAATGCGGACTTTGTAGACAGAACGGCGACCTTTAATTTAACACCATAGGCTAATGAACTGAACATATTCATATGTTATACATATACCGAGGGAACGTGTAATAAAAATTGAGATTTAAACATAAAACCGATCAGAGAGATATTCCAAATATGCAAGTACCGTATCGACCTTGTTTTCATTTCATTCGTCATCGTTACAGGTAGGTACTTCATTTGTGACGCTCAATTGAGGAGAAGTGACATAACCACAGTAAATTTACTTTTAAACACATTTGGTAAACACAGAATCACTGTCAATCTTATTAATGAAATTAAATAAACTACTCATCGCAAACGAAGTCAACCAAAACCTAATGACTGTAATTGAGGAAAAAGATTAAATGAAACATGATGAAATGAATAACGACCTCATTTTTAATCCAAACAGTTTTGGTGAGGACTTTAAACATTTTTCATAAACAAACCCTGAACGGATGAAAGTGGAACAAAGTGAGAGTTGTATGTATAGAAATTTAAAAGCTATTTACTTCGGCGCCAAGCGGGTGTGGTGATGCATCGTAAAGACTATGAAACAGCCTTTTTATGATCGGCCATTAATAATATTAGAAAGTAAAGAAAATTGTAGACTGTACGGCTCAATTATATGATTAACACTACAAGGCGAGTAATGAAAACGATAATTGATCTTAAAGAAACTGATTGCTGAGTTAACTTGAGTTTCCAACGAAGCAAACTTAATAAAAAACGTGTAAGAAATTTAGACAAATATGTATATATAAATGGTGCTTCATTGAAACTCGTTTGGACACGCTATAGTCCATATCAATAAACTTGTTTATATGAAGAAAAGCTCCCCTTTATAGGTTACAAACCGATCCATAAGAAAGATGTACACAACTTCCAAGTCTTTATTGCGATGACTGCATTCTTCAGATCTTATCAACACAAAGAAAGATAAAACCAATACGTCTATGGAAGGAGCTGCCAAATCTCAACACAAACAACTCCAAATAGAGAATGTTACGAATTTAGCATGCAAGTATGCACGACATAATCCAAATTGTTATTCAATTAATGACGCATAACGATCGTATTACATTTGTTGCGCACGCCTTTATGTATAACTCGTACAATGAAATAGCAGCTAATCACGACAACGGAACATGTGGAGTGTTTTTCATGGGTTGAATGCAATAGCGGATATTTTAGACCTGGAAAATAGGTCAGTAGAGGGTTTTCTGTGAAAAAGCGCAACGATCTCGCATAGCGATAAAACGGCGCCAGAAATGAATGACACGTGCCAAAAAAAAGTTCGCAAGCCATCGGACACAGAATCCAGTCGACTAGACGGGAATAGGCACATCCCGACCTGGCCTGGCCGCCGTCCATGCGGCGGACACCTCATAAACAGTCTTCAGTCGATCTTCACCTTACTGCGATCTTGGTTCTTACACGTGCGTAATTAGGTCTGTTTTGCTGTGGGATGTTTCGGCAGTTGAGTGGGAACGGCGATCGCGGGACGGATATAAGCTGCGTCTGCGCACCTTACGTAATTTTGGTTGACGACGAACTCAATACGTCACCGGCGTCTTCCGGATGACAAACGAGCGAGCTGCATGACCCTATTGTAGTAAATCAGAAGCCACATGGCAGGTACGAGACGACCTTGCTGAGATAAATGGTTTAAATTAGTCCGAGCATTAGATGGACTACATTAGGCAGTGCGTCTTGTTTTGACGGCACTTGAGATTAATTTAAAAGATTAAAGTGCCGTAAGAATTTACTTTCAAGATGATGATTGTATGATTTATAAAAAGTCAGTAGACATTATCTGATTCGGATACATTTTCATGGGCATTAAGCATTTTATTTAAACAAGCAAAACAACTTCCGCCGAGTGAATACGTTTTTACTGTCTCCATAAAGATTGAAATGACGCAGGAAATATAGCGTATAAAAGTTCTTGTATCTCATATAACAGAAAGTAATCGCGTAGCAGATTTTTCAAAAATATATACATCAGATACATATATCTCCGTGGCGCGGTGGGCGAACGCCCGCCTGCGACGCATGAGGTTGTGGTTTCGATTCCCACCTCGAGACAAACGTTTGTACGACCTATGCAGATATTGGTAATGGGTGTTCTGGTCGTTTTACTATGTATTATAAAAATTATATCTATGTATTGTATTATGTATATCAGTTATTCTAGTACCCATAACACAATTCAATTCATTTATTTCTCAAACAATTTACATTGTGTCGGAAATTTGTACATAGAAGACATGTTAGAAGCTTTGCTACAAGCGTACAAGCTTTGGTTAGCTTGGCCCTAGATTATGCTGTGTGAAATGTCAGCATTATTCATTTATATCATCTTAACAATTCAAATAACTTATTTTTTCGAGTGGAACTCCATGCTCCCTTTAAAGATATAAATGGTGTAGTTTGTCAGTCAGAAGCGGGTTTCGTAATAATATATTAGCACATGCCAGCTAACGACTGGTCGGCATGTCCTTATTCGTTAGTAGTTCTACCATACCGTGATCTCTCTATTAGGAAGCGAGGACGTCGCTCGGTTGCTATTTCACATATTGTAGAATTTGTGAAACATTTCGGTACATACCCACTTAATATTTCTTAAAATTTGTTCGAGATTAGTTTGTGCATCTGTAAGCCTTAAGAAATAAAAGTTATCGATGTGACGTGGGCGAATTCCACCTACGACGACGCAGCAGGTCTGATTCCCATCTTGGGATAAATGTTTGTACGATCTGTAAATATTTGTTCCGGGTGTTCTTGGTATTTTCTATGTATAATAAAAAATATCTATCCATGTAATGTAGACGCATGCATTTATTAAGTGTATAAGTCATCTAGTACACATAAGACAAGCTCTGCTTAGCTTGGGGTTAGGTGATACTGTGTGATAGTCTAGCATTTTTTTATTAGATATTCCTCATGTCTGATCTTTACGGACCCTGTTAAATCATTGACATGCTGTAATATTTACAACCGAAATAGTAACCAGAGTAAAACAATAGAAGCAGCTAGACAGAAGATAAAAACAATAAACAATGTAGTATGTTATGTAAATATTGACAAGATTCAGAAGAACCAACGGTAATGTGAAATTCGTTCTAGAAATTAAAAAAAAAACAGTACCAGTAAGGGTATTCAATTCGTCAAATATGCATTTTTGTCCAATGTACATTTCATCAAATAAATTGGAAGCCTTTATTCAATTTACTAGCAAAACCGATATTTGTCCAAAAGATTTTACACTAGTTTCTGCCCGCGGCTACGCATGCTTTGTATCTATAGAAACGTTTATAGGTATTTAGCGAATGGAATGCCACCCTAGAAAATTATATTGTCTTTTCCTCTCCGCATTTTTTATGTCAATACGTCAAATTGGCGGCTAATTTTAAAAAGAGACAGCGTAGCCGTTGGGCCTCAAAGACCGAGAGAGTCGAAACCTGTGTATCTGCGATCAAAGTAAAACTTACATGCGCATTGGACTTGAGTAAGCAGTAATGCCCATAAAGGTACCGAGCAGGGCCTGGACCAGCATTTTGCAAAAACAGCGTGGGTATTGAATTGAGGACGTTCACCCGCACCAAGTCAATAAGACCCGTCGCATTTGGAGTTACTCCAAAAACAGTAACTTGCTATGAAATTAGTTATACGACTGCTTCGTTGAATAAATAATATACAAAGACCACAGTGAAATCCTGGGATTCTCCGTTCTTGATATATCGGAAGGTCATATATTATTCACGCCCAGACATCCCGTGTAGATATAAATAAATCAAAAGAAGGAAATATACATTAAATAGATAAACTATTTATCCGGCGACGCTGCGATTTACAAAACGAATAAATTTTTTTTTGTTTGTTAACTGGACCGTTAAAAAAAGTTGCATAAGCAACAATATGTGCCCAATAAAATCAGAACAAAAGACATTTGTGATTGTAAATCATTGGAAAATAATAAAACAGTCCACCAGAACGCCAACACGAGATAAAACGCTATCAGGGGCAACATGCGAAACACAATCCGCACGTCCATCCATATTATTGTATAGACCTGTGGTGTGACAAACATGTATTTTGGTTCTCAAATTACAATGAAAAGAAAGTTAAAAAGTAGAGAATGCACTTGTGAGAACACACTTGAGCTACGATAGGGCTACTGTGAACATTGCAGCATAAGAACAACACAATAACTCAATTGTTGTTGAATAGGAGAACTTTCTTTCCACATTAGGGATTTCGCAATTTTAAATCAGCGGAAGCAAGGACCGGCCCCAACCATCAAACAAAGACAAGCATTATCTAGTGATAGAGTGTTCCATACATGACGACATTGCAACATGAAGGGATATTTTCAACGAAATAAAGAACAACCTATTCTCAAAATATGATAAGAACTAGAACAATGTACATATGTTTTTTAATCAATAAAAGGAAGACAGAAGTAGCCGTCAAATCAACAATTTGCAAGACAATGGAACATAGTTCCTCATAAAATTACAAATGAAGGGAGACCTTGTGATGGAAAAGAACGTAAGATCATTGAGATGTCAGATATTATCAGATAACGTGACGAGGAAAAATGTGATACAAACACACGTCAAATGTGTAAACAAGTGTATACCTACTAAGATAAATAGACTTATTTCAGGTACTTACGATGCAGCGAGTGCTAAACTGTTTGCGAAACTAGAAATACGTACCCGAATAGTAGGTATAGGTACTAGTATTTTATTTTCGCTTCACCTTGATGTCTGAATCAGTAGGCTAGGCAGCAGACAGCATTATCATTTAACTGCTTGAATATCGTACCGTACCTGAAAGAATATTAAAGGTGGTTAGAAATGATCATCAAAGAAACAGGCACCTCTCGCCATTCATGTGGCACAGAATGTGAAAGTTAAAAGGTGTAAAGGTCCGAAAGTAAGTATATAATTTTGCAAAGTAGCACAACCAATCAAAATTGCACTTGCTGGTACTTTCCCTAAACGAAAATATGCAAAACAAGTTTTGTTTAAAATTAACACTCTACATTATGCTTCGCCCATCATCATGTTTCAACGGGTCCATAGACACCCACGGCGGCGGGGACTTATGCCTCCTCTTTATACATCTGCCTAATCTTCCCTGTGCGAGCCTCATTCATAGCCTGACGGCCAACATAACTGCATTTGGTAAAAACGAAAACAAGTCTAATAAAACCACAAAGCGTCCTGCGTTTCTAAAATTATCAATTTTCTATCCATCCAATGAATGCCTGGAAAATATCACATCTCTGTGATAAGGCCGCCTCTTGTACTTTTATGTTTTTTGTTGTCTTTTGTGGTGTATAATTATGAGTTATGTATTATATCAACCCTTCTTGCATAGTCGGGTAAAAAGTTGTATGCATCGTAAAAGCTAAGGCCAACGATGATAATAACACCCAGTGTGACGCTTATGCACTTTAATAGCAAAATTCCTAAATCAATTACGTCCGAAGTTCTAAATCTAAAAAGACAAGTTCAATTCTATCGTTGATTCGATAACCACAAAATATGCAATTGGTACGTGAGGCCTCCGGGCTTCGAGAAAGTATCAAGTAAGAGGTAAGAAAGTGCGTAGACGCAAAAACACCGGACCACCTCGCACAAGCTCGGAATACTTCGCGACTTCTCGGCCCATGTGAACGAGGAACTTTTTGCACCATTTAAGGCTTACTAGTCAGAGCTCTATCCTTACGCGGACACATTTACGAGTAGAAATGTAAAAAGTATTTCAAACTCATAAAATATTACGATTACAAGAAATGTTTTTACCGTGTGTAATAAACATGCTGAACATACAGGTTGTCGCGCAATGTCTGTCTCGTTAATAGTTATTCCCGCCTACCCCCAGAATCCATATGACAAAACATTGTGCCGAACCCTGTCCAATAATACTAACGCACTTCCAGGTAAGAAAGTTCCATGGTAAACTTGTAGAGCTGGTATGTGTTCACATACCAGCTCTACAAGTTTACCATAGGGAACATACGAAATGATTTATGGCTTTTATGATGACATAATCAATCGAAGGAAATGTAAAAATATGTACCTATGAAAATTCATGAGTTAACAAACTATTTTGCATCAAGGATTATGTCAGCCAACAGCTAATCTAATTATCCCTCGACTGACCCACATAGAGAGGTTAATGCTATGCAGCGTGAACTATGGAACTAAAATATACCATTCGTATAATTGTTAAAGTAATTGAGTAACATAAAATTAAGGTTGTAATAGTAGACACGAACTGTGATTGCTCTAAAATGGAGTGATGACGTAAAATCGAAACCGCACGAAGCGTGACCGAATAACTCTAAAATTGTAATAATAGACTGTAACGAGACATACATCGATATATCGACGATTGTGGGCCATTTGGCAAGCGCCACGGGAAGTGGGCGACATTACGAAACCACCTTGGGATTAGCATGTAATAATTCTTTAGTGAAATTGAAAATATTGTGAACATACGGTTCTTAATGGAAACACTAGAGTTTAACCATGAGATGATAACCTTGCTTTTGAGATAGCAGAAGCTACAGAATCTGCAGATAACTACCGTTTTATTTCCTGGCGTACACATAGAAAGATAACAAGTCTTGTGAAACAAAAATGTTACAAGTAACTTAATCTCTGTCTCATTTACAACACCGCGTTCATATAGCCTATTTCTTATTACTATTATTATTATATTACTACTATTATTACTATTAAGCAATGTCTGAAAAGCTTTTCAAATATAAAAAAAACTGGTAGGCTATGCCAATCCAATCAATTACTTCGTGATTCACGGACTAATCATCATAATAGGAAGTCATACCCTACAAAATAAACATAAATTCAACGCCGCCTATCGTTTCCCCACATAAATCTGGCTCTATTAAGCAATCTGACCAAATGAAAGTGCTGGTTATAAAGTGGTGGGTGGCGCGTGGGATAGGCTGGAACAAAGCGGTTTACATGTGGGTGAAATCAAGGAGAACCACCTATGAATATGTTGTGAATATGTTGACGTAGCGAAATTTTGTGTGTGAATATCAAATGTCTTAATAAAATTTGTCAAATTTTCATGCAAATGTTTTAGCTGTTCGCTGTGTTACTGTAAGCTTTCTTTGATCAAACAAGGATTGTTATACAAGTATGCTTGGTAAAGAGATTCTGTCCAATGCAATCAATTCAATAGGTAGAGTTATTATTATTCATAAATAAAGTGCAATCAAAGAATAAAAACAAATTATAACTAGACAATTTACAATGAAACTATTTACAATTGAAAAAGTTGCTAGAGTTGAGACCAAGGGAAAGTCCAATACGAAACTTTCTTCATTTTTAGTTACTGAGTTTACTTGATGAAGCAATAGTGTAAGAGGTATCAAGTTAACTTTTTATTGTTATAAAGCAGGTCAAAGAGCCCAAACAAATGAATAAAGGAGATGAATGAATTACGTAAAGCAGGTCATCGGAAGACACCTGTTAAAGAAAACGCAAGCGTAACAGCTCCGTAACGATCATCTATTGTCTGACCTTGATTTTGTCGTCGCCGAAACGGATAATGAAAGTGCTGAGAAGATTCTATGCTCTTTAATGGATGGTAATTGTAACGTTTTGTTACATTATTGTCAGAGTCAATTCAAAGGGAAATACTACTGTGGCTATAATAATTAAAAAAATAATTAATCCAATGTCTTTTTTTGTTGTAAAGAAAGCGGCTATAAAAAGTAAGTTTATCGGATCACAATAAAATATATGATGATAAAACAATTAAGGCGAAGTCGGCTCGTATTGAGTTAGACAAGGACGAGCGAACGCCGCGCGGGAAAGGCGAGAAAGGAAGAGACGCGGAATGGCCGGCGCAATTACACTGATAAATACTTATAATTAGTTTTGTTGCTCTAAAAATATACTCTTTCGCAATAAAATAGAACCAATATCTTCTATCTGTAGAGAGAACCAGGGAACACGTAGACGAAATATTATATTGTTATAATAACTAGCAAATAAAACTGCTGCTTTTGCCGAAGTACATATTAATTTCTGTAAAATAGGATTTAGAGGAAACTTTGCGATGTTATTATAACGAGTCAAGTTTAGTCAATCGTGTTTCGATTTCTATAAATAATTACCTACGTTACTAACTTAAATCGTAAACTTTTGTTGCTTGTTTAAAAAAATCCTGCTTTTTTGCCTTCAAACTTATCCGTACAGTAAAAACGTGAGTTTAGGGACTCACTTAAGCTTAGGAATGTGTTGGTACGTTTTCAATCAATAGTCGCTTTTTGAAACTGTTTAAAGAAATGCGAATAGCCAGGTAAAGTATTTTTAACAAGACTAGGAAATCGTTCCATTTGAATTACCATACGTATTTGTTTAGATAATTCACAGTCGAAGCTCGTGTCGCAACGAGGTCGTAGAAAGCACCTCATCTTGACAAAACTGAAATTGACCATACGGCCCACAAGATTTGCATTACAAGGTATTGGAGAAGACTTTCCACATTGTTTGCTGTCTTGTCTAGGTTCGAAGGTGATTTGTTTTACGTATGGAGAAGAATTCACCGCTGACTCATTTCATGAGTATTATTCAACGGAGAATTTCTTCCTTAAGCCAAAACAATGTTTAAGTAATGTGTAGGTAAATATGGCTAAGCAACCTCATGGGCAAGTTTAAAATAACATTACAAAATTCATAAAACATTCATCAATCCAAAAAAATGTCAACCCTTCAAGCCCTATACATTTTTTTGAACTCTAAACCATTCATAGTCTCACAGCACAACGAGTTGTCATAAAGCCTATTAATTAGCGATCCGCGCAAACATTCGCATAACAATAAACAGAGGTTTGAGGGCATTCACTTTTCTCATGATGACGGTAGCACAGTTAACAGACCTTCGCATCTACTCGGGGTATCGAATCACAGCTTTATTGGTACGTGATAAGAGCCTCGTCACATGTAGGGTTTGTAGGGATACATTTGCAGGAATTTTCATTGTCATCTACGTTTTTGATGAGGTTATCGATTGTAGACTTTATTTGAATGTGGTAGAGCTGTGGCTGGATGAAATGGATACATTGGTTGCGTCAGGAAATAGACTTGCAATTGACGCAGTAAGGGATCGCGGTGTAGATGAATAATGAGAGTACAATGTTCAGAAGTATATAGATTGATAGACAATTATTTTATTGCACACTTAAAAATATAGCAAAAGATAAAACATAACACACAAGATATCAAGAAATCTAGTCACAACAACACGAGCTTGTAAATAATGAACTGCACCTCTATCGGTGACCCTTTTGACCCTCAACATGAATCACCACGAATGACACTGATGTAGCTAATGTTAATCTTATACTCACTTGAAGCTGAGCTTGAAGCGTGTTTATCGCGTGTTTAAGATGAAAACCGAGGTATCAATTTAGTCTCAGATTTTATTTTCACATAAACCGTTGCTATTGGAAGGTTTTGACACAATTCAGCTCTCCTAGAATATCTCTAGTGGAACCCTCATTTGACTGGACAATATATACGCATTGGTAGAAGGAAGCATACCTTCTATCAATGCGTATTTTTGGCGACCTAATGGTAGGAATTTTCATTCAGATTCAGTGTAAGCAAGATTTTACGCGCTTCTATCGTTAGGTTATTATATAAAATTTTCGCAACAAAAAACAGACACGTAGTTCCTAATTCTGATAATATTCATCTATGACTTGCAAATCTTTTAAAATTGTCTCTATACATGACAAAACTTTGTCAAGAAACGCATGTATTCAACGCATAAATGAAAACTTCACACAAAATCTGATAACACTAACAGAAAACAACATAGGTACCTGAATTATCAATAAAATTGAACGACGCTAATTGCACAAGAGTTACGAATAAGATTCAAATTCGAGTTAAAGCGGACGACAGACGAATGAAAACATTCAAAACAAAAAATTATTTCGATCTGTTACGATTTGATTCGATGATACAGTGTCAAATATTAGTACAAAATATTTTTCACCAATATTTGATTTACATATTCCTTTGTGTAATGAAATATCAAAGATTCTAAAACTCTACAAGTTTTATAACTTTTACGTTTCATCGAAGGCCAATTAATTATCCATTTATCATCATCATGTACACTGTATGCTTTCACCTGCAAACTCCTTGGTCGTCTCGTTTTGAACGTTTACATTGGTTAAGTTTCGCCAATACTTTTTGGTTTGGTTTGTTATCGATTTATTGTGATTACAATTGCTAATTGTATTTCATCTATTACGACGATGTCCTTCAATAAATCAATCACTGAGGTAATAAAATCAACATGACGCTTTTATATGTATATGTACGAACCTATTTATTTTATATGAACTATTGCTAGTGTTATCCGCTGGATATAGCTTCCGATCTGCAATCTTAAGTTTATTTTCAACTTAGTTCTGATGATAACTCCACGATTCTTCGTATGCGGATCACGAAATCGAGAACTTTCCATACACGATGGAGTTAATGAAAGTTTTTGGGCACAAAACTTCAAGTTTTCCCACACAAAGATCGGTTGTCAGATAACATGGGATTATGTTGATGACCAAGTAGAATTTGGACAATTATGGGATTTTCTAAGGTGATTTATGATGATTTTATAGATAACGGAATGCAAAACGATTAAGTCAACTGCACCCACTATTGGGCCTCAGTAATGTGCCATTCTTGCCGGTCCTTTGGCGGGCGTGCCCAGTACCGCCTAACTAGGGTTGTGATGTCATCGAACTACTGATCTGGTGGGCTAAACAAGTACTTAATGCAGTAAATGAGGCAAGACAGTTAAATGAGAACCATCACACCTTTACAGGGTTCACACTACTACAAAAATCTAATACAACTATTGTAGTCTTATGCTTCCTTGGTATTTCACTCTCTCTTTTTTTCCCCAGTCGAATCAACCCTACTACGAAAACATCCTACTAATATTATAAACGTGTAAGCATGTATGGATGGATGTTTGTTACTCTTCTACGACAAACCTACTGAACCGAAGGGTCTGAAATTTTGTAAGCAGGTAGTTCCAAGCCCGGAATAAAACATAAGCTACTTTTTATCATATAAGTCCATAGAAACAACGTGAAGCCGCGGGCTGAAACTAGTTATTCTTGTCCAAGTAAAGCAGTGAGATTGATTTGAAATGCTTTATCTTATGACATCAAGTGAAACCGCAATATCACAATGAACCGCAATATGCGTGCAAAGTGCACCTTATAATATTTTGACCCAAGTATCAGCTTTCACATGTTAACTAGCATTACAGTAAGTGAACCGATCACCGTACACTACACAGTACAAGTACTATGAATAAAGTTAGTGTTATTAGGTACATGATAGTTAGTAATAGGAGAATAGTTGCTTTGGACAGCGAGGTGAAAGCCTGTTATGGTAAAATTAACTATATTTGCATTGGAATACAATATTCTATAAGCAGTGACTAATCTTGGAAGATAAGGTGAAGCGTAGGTGATATTGAATGCGACCTTATAAGTCCATGAGCACAAAACGTTTTATTCAAGGACTCACGTATCTTAGATGAAAAAATTCTGAATTTAAGAAAATATTGTACAGGTTGAAGGTATCAGGGTAGTGGCATTAGCTTCATAAAGACCCTGACGTACTCGGACGTGTCAAAGTTGTTTTTTTTTATCCTTTTTTATCCTGACCTTAGATAACTACAATATCGTAGTTATCTAAGGTCAGGATCAAAATATAGAGGATACCTCACTGGCAGTCGCAGAAATATTTATGGTAGAGTTTACATCAGGTTTACTCTTTAATTTGCAAGCCTACCTGTACAGTTATAAGGAGGATTTTAACTATAAACTTTGAATTGCAAATTAAAATCGGTAAAGGAGGATAGTCCTATCTCCCTTTAACGGTTATATTAAACGTAACGTAAAACACGTATAATATGTTTTATGTTAGTTTTAGAGGGTGAGAGAGGTGTAAAATAAGACAAAACAAACGGGGAAAAACAACTCTCTTTTTCCAAAGCTTGAAAGAAAAACCATAGCTCTAATGATGACTATGTTCATTCCCCTAGTAACTAGGGGAATGAACATAGTCATCATTAGAGCTAGTTGATCATCAAGATAGAAATGGAGATGATGTTTTTTTCGTATATTAGACTAAACTTCAGGTAGTTAGAGAACATTACAGAGGACTAATAATATACTTTTCCGTTTTATCCTTAATACGGAAAATAACATAGGTATTAAGTAATTATGAACAAGCATAGTACTTTTGAAAGCTTATGTGTAGCAAACTAACTAGCAATGGATCACGATCAATTAGTACCATCGCTCAGTTTCCATCAATAGCAGATTATTTGGCACGGAACTCGTCTCGAGAGATAAATCTCAGCTTGATTGAAATTGTTGGAATATCCAAAGTCTATTTTTATTTGTGGTGACAGATTTATTTCCTGGATATAGGACAGAATATGAGTTATTCCTGCCTCGTGCAGGAAATTAAAAAAAAAAACTTTATCTTATTATAGACAAATGACTCCTATGTAACTGACTGGTTCGGAAAATGGACTAGGTACAGTAATTATGGAATACTAACCCAGAGACGCTGAACGATAAACAGGGAGACCTAGCTCGATGGTCAGAAGATATCGTCTAGTTTTAGTTAGTATTAAGTTCCTTTATTATTATTATTTTTTTGTATTGATGGTGCAATAAAGTCATATGCTATTCTATCGTCAATCTATCCGCAAAGAAAGAACCCTATCTGTCTACTAATAGCTAGGTACACCTAGATAGATTAGGTTAGGTTTATTTTTTCTGTCTGACTACAGAAATGTAATAAAACAATGTAGTAGGTAGTGTCTACAGTAGGTTTTCGTTTCTGCCATTTTGCTTTAGAACCTTTCGTAAAAGGGGGAGCTTTGTTTTGGAACTTCGCAACAGCGGGTTTTCGCTGTGTCGAGCCTACTGATCTATGACAAATTTTGTTGAAAATTTTGATTTTCCAGGAATGGTCTACTATGTACCTATTGGATGCTCATCAGTAGACTTCGAGATTCTATGGCTACATAGCCACCGGCAAAATTAAATACTCGCACAGAATTTAAGGCGCGGTCGAAGACATATTCTATATATATGTTTTTTCTATTCTATTCTATTCCACGCGGTTTACGACTTGAAAGCGCAAGCATTCGCACATTGACCCAGAGACCTTACGAAAACACCGTGTGAGTCGTCGACCCGCACCAATGGGTTTAAACTACTTATCTAACTTAATCTTCTCATGTTTACATGAGTTTAGAGTTTTAATAGCCATAAAGCTGTTAAGCAGTTGTTACACCTGTGTGAACCTGTCACATAGCCAATATTACTGGTATTGGTTCCATCAATCCCAAGTTCTTCACTACATAGTATAAAACAAAGTCGCTTCCCGCTGTCTGTCTGTCCCTATGTATGCTTAGATCTTTAAAACTACGCAACGGATTCTAATGCGGTTTATTTAATAGATAAGAGATTCAAGAGGAAGGTTTATAAACCATTTGACACATCGATTTCCACGTGGGCGAAGCCACGGGGCGCTGCTAGTTATGTATAATTCGTTGCTTTTGATTAGAGCACTCAACTAGAATATTGTGAAGATGTGTAACAACTGCAGTGAATGATTTTGATGACAGAAAATTTCTGGACTAATCAATTAAACTTGTACGTTTTTAGTAAGGCTTTAAATCTGGTGTGACAAACCGGCTGTGTCCCTTTCAAGCTTATAGCATATTTGCAAAAAGGATAAACAGCCTGCAAGGATAGTCTAGTAGTAGTATGCCTGGATAGTCACAACAGTGGTGAAAAATTGCCCAGTTCAACTAACTAACATCTGAAAATCGCAATCAAATATTCATTGGTTAAAAAAAAACCGATCCTACGAAGTGGAAAGATTTGGGGTAGCCTTTGCTCAGCAGTGGCATGAATCAGGCTAGTATAAAAAATCTACACTACATACTGAATCTATAAACATTTTGGAACTTGGGTTTTTTGGCAGTAGGGCACAAATCTGTAGCCTATCAAGTTTATATTCTATTCTGTTTTTGTTGTAGTCTTCAAATCTACGCAGCCCATGAAGAAATTCAATGTTCCTGACAACTGAACAGCACAAACACACTGGTTGGTTTTGGGCTTCTTGCCAGGTTAGGTCAACAGCCTTCTGTGACTCCAGTCAAATCAGGTTTTTTATAGGCAAAGCAAGTGGGTAAGTAGGCTCTGCTTTATTGATGAATTATTTATTTATAAATCCAACATTCTTGAATAACAGGGCTTTTTGTGGTTCTGTATATGTTTTAACTTTGTATGGGACAAGTTCAAAAATATTTTTTTACTAAAGAAGTATGGAAACACTCAGTAGGCATTTATTCGGACACTCAGGTCAATTATTGAAGAGTCAGTATTAACACAAAATAAATTAGAACTATAAGATAAATACCTACTCTTTCTTGACTAGAGAGCAATAACATTGTAAAAAACTTCAGAATTTCAAACTGAGCCATTGAGAGACCAACACAAAAATAGTCCAGAGTAGAAATAAGATGATTTCAGCGAACAAACATCATGACAACTCGGTCTGAGCTCTGCCATTCCTGTGTTATTTTTAAACCGGGACTCTTCCCTAGTCTTGGGCAATAAATATGATCTCATTCTTTCAAAATGCACACATGATGATAGGTCAGGAAGAATGGTGAGTAGACAAAATGATCACTGCTAGCTTGCTGCTATAAATAGCGCAGATTCACCCTGGACATGATAGCGCCGCCTGCATAACGTAAAACTGATACCTCGTTCGCAATGAACGTAGTAAGCTCGGTTAAGTATACCTACACTAACGAAATACAGGTGTAGTAGGTGAGTACCTAACTATTCAATCAACAGGTGAAAGCATACATTCAATACCGGCATCTAGCCTCTGGGCGAAGATGCCCCGATCTCTGGACACAGCCAGCACTTCACGTCAACAAACAGGCAAACCCTCTCGAAAACCAATCACCTCCTAAAAATGCAAAATGAATGAATAAGCGATAAATACCTTTTCCTTCGCCCGTCCGGCATGTTTTTGCACAGTTTTCGCGAACAACGCACTTTTACCTTCAGACATTTTTATCACTATTTCATAACCGTGCGAATTTATTTAATACACCACAATCTGCATCCGAATTTGGTTGCAGCTGTTTGATTGATATCACACGTCAAAATCCAATTACGTGCTATCCCCGCGACGTATTTTCGCGAATGAAAGAAAAACCAAAACGTCACCCCAGCGCCGTGCGGGCAACGGTGGTGTTTCGCAAAGACGTGTGATTTGTAGTTTTAAAAATCGCTGGTAGATGTCTCACTACTCTTTCGCTCCAAAGAACAGTTAAATTACATTATAAATACTGGCAACAATTGCACAGATTCGATCATTGATTCATTCATTGCATACTTTGCATAGATACATTTCCCATTCCCATTTCCAAACATTCGTTCTTTCTGATTTCAAATAATTGGATTGTATTTTACTTTGTTTTCAAAACAAAAGTTGATTGAATAGTTTTCTTTTCTCGCCATTTTCACCAGTGAACGTGGTTTTTTCCGTTCACTGATTTTCACCATATTTTCAGCAATATTTACAACTTTTCTCGACGAATAGCTAATCATGGTAATGAGGAAGCTGTAATCAGTCTCTGAACTCGAAACATTGTGGTTTTCTTTTGATTTAATCGAAAATTGTCACACTCCACAGAATGAACTCCAAAAAAATGCAATCCGCGATGCGCGCAAGAAAGAACTTGATTTCTTCCAGCGTGCCCTGGATATCCAATGGCTAAACAGCAGGATGGAAGACGGCCGGATGGGCCGCTCCATGGCCTTGATCAACCGAGAGGCCGAGATGGAGAAGGAGTATCAAGAGGTATTTTCTCCCCTTTTCCACTGTAACTTGAATGGTAGATGTACGGTACCTGTCACACTACAAGTGTCTTCCTATGAGTTCCTAGAGGGCTATGTCCAGCAGTGTCTTGCTTATCTTAATTGCCTGGAGGTAATGTCAGTTTTTTTGTATTTTTACCTTGACTGTTAGACCAGAGGACTTAGTGCTAGGAGGGAGCCAACTCTGATGCTGGTGGGGCGTTTTTTGAAAAACGAAAACATAAACATAAAACAAAAGATCCCATTACAAAGTTTTTTTATAGTCTCCCCCATAGTCAGACCCAATCCATCCACTGATCACAATAACTTGCTATTTAATTCCTTTCATTTTCCACTATAGTCTCTACACCTGGTGGATATCTTCCCTGGGTGTATATCATATTGTTTAATCAAGGATAATACCCCCAATATATAGTACTTGCCTTTAGATTAATTCTCAGAAATGGCCTCTGCAATGTTGGCTTCGGCCCCACATATGCCTCTTAAAGGACCGGGTCACTTTATGGCCCGAGACCATGGAAATGAGAAACACATAATAATGACAATGCTGTGTGAATTGTCCACCATTAATAATTGTTTATTTATCTACTATGGAAGCAAACATCCAACTATCTTGCTGTGAGGCCATGACCTAAACCTTTAAAAGTAATACATTTCTAGTTTGTGAATTGTGAATAAATAAAATAAATAATGCTGGACAATCCACTCAGCATCATCTAGCCCCAAGCTGAGCAGAGCTTGTGTTATGGGTACTAGAGGGCTGATATATAGGTACTTAATACAATACATTACATAGATTTTTTTTTTTTATTATACATATAATAATGACAAATGTCTGCAGATCGTACACACCACCAGTCCCGAGGCGGGAATCGAACCCGCAACCTCTTGTGTCGTAGGCGGTTCTTCGCCTACCGCGCCACAGAGGTCAATTAATTATCATTATATTATCAGTAATGTTTAAAATGACCCTATCTTTTCAGAGGACTGACCACGCAGCAATAGTGAATGCTCGAGCGCAGAAAGATATTGCTCTGGGCAAAGAAATAGCCAAGGTCCGAAGAGAGGAATCATGTGAACTGCTCCGCAGACACTATCTCCGAGAGCGGGATCCGAGTCTTCGGGAGCTCATTAAGAAGCTATCAGCGGGATATACATGCAGAGACCTACGACAGCAGATTCTGAATAATGAGTATAAGAGAATGCAGGATAAGGTTAGTTTTAATTATTTCATACTTAGTAAACTTAGTTTTTCTTCATATTCATTCTAAGGAATGATTCTGTTCTTTGTGCATTCTATATGCCACATTATCTCTTGGTCACTGGTAAAGTTAAGTTTTGGGCACTGAAAGTCTGAATAGCAAAGCCTGTATTCATCTAAACGAAAATCGTAATTCTTATTTGTATTTGTGGAAATGATGTCATAAGTTAGTGGCCTCAGAGAACGTTTGCATCAAAACTAATTAGGGAGTTTGATTTTTGTTATCCAACTAGTCCTCAGGTTGTAGCAAAAAAGGTCATAACCTTTTCAGTGTTCTATAATATTTTACTTCCTGTCATGTTATCATCTGTGCATATTCTACTTTGTTGAATTAATAAAGTGGATTTATGTGGGTAGTCACACTGATGGTCATATCGTTTTTGCAAGGTACCCTCACTTCGATTATTCAGCTCCCTAGCTGTAATACAAGTCTCAAATCAACAATGTGTTTTATTTGAAATCATGGACATAATAGTGGCGACGTTTAGTGAAAAGTGATAAAAATTACTTCTAAAGCAGTAAAATTCGAACAGTTCAATCCACAAACGGATAATTGGCAAAATTACCTCAATCGATTGAGTTTCTGTTTCGAGGCCAATGGCGTCTTGGAAGATGGTGCTAAACGAGCTAATTTTCTCTCGTTATGCGGTGCGCGAGTATTTGAGACCTTACTGGCGTTGATTACGCCAAGGAAAGCGTGTAATGTGACTTGCTGAAATACAAACAGTTCTTACTAGACATTATTGCCGAAAACCGAACGAAATTTCCATGTCATTCAAGTTTTATAAGTGCAATCAAACTCGAGACGAATCCGCGGCTGATTACATCGCTAACCTCAGACGACTGAGTGCTGCCTGCAACTTTGCAGACTTGGATTGAATGTTGCGGGACAGACTGGTGTGCGGCATGCGCGACAATAACTTACAATACGAGTTATTGAAGAGGGACAATCTGTCTTATCAGGACGTAGTAAACGCTATGTTTTCATCTGAAAGTGCGGGGAATGATGTCCGAATGATTCAAGACTCCGCCGCTGCCCCATCATTAGCATCATCGAGCACGTCACCGCCGCTGTCAACATCGCTCGGCGTCGAGCCAATGGATATCAACGCAGTTCAACCGAAGACATCAATACGATTGTGTTATCGTTGCGGCGACCGACACGCGGGAGAGTGTCGCTTCGTAAACACAATATGCCGGTTTTGCAAGAAAAAGGGTCACTTAGAAAAGATTTGTCTAAGTAAAAAGAAGAACGAAAATCGAAACATTAACTTCGCCGACGAACAGAAAGACTGTTTGAGCGGAGTGTACTGCGTGCAACCAGCTTCGAGCACCAGACGCGTACCGCCGTACGAGGTGGAGGTGTCCCTGGCGGGCACACCGGTTCTTATGCAAGTGGACACCGGCGCCAGCTTCTCCATCCTGAACGAGGTCACGTGGCACGCCGTCCGCACGCGCCTCCCTCACGACACGCTGCGCCCCGCGCGCCTGACGTTACGCACATGGACCGAGACGCCGGTCCGCCTCCTCGGGCAGGCCACGCTGCTCGTACAACACCGACTGCACACCTGCGACTTGACCGTTATTGTCGCTAAGGGTAATGGCCCTAATCTACTGGGTCGGGATTGGCTAGCTCCGCTGAATATTTCGATGAACATTAACTTTATTTCAAAGGCTGACGAACTGGAGTTGAGTCGTGTCATGACGAAAAATAAGGAAGTTTTCAAGGAAGGACTGGGTACGTACCGTGGACTTCCGGTAGCTATACATCTGAAGGAAGGGGCTACGCCGAAATTCTTGAAAGCGAGATCGGTGCCTTTTGCCATCAAAGAGAGAGTTGAGAAGTAAATCGATAGACTCGAGAGCGAAGGAGTACTACACCCGACATCTTACTCGGAATGGGCCACGCCGGTCGTACCGATCATAAAACGATCGGGCGACCTCAGACTATGTAAAGTCGAATCTATAGTGAACACGCCGGAGCCTAAAAGTAAACGTGAATTGCAAGCTTTTTTAGGCCTCTACAATTTCTACGAGAGATTTGTTACACACAAGGCCACCCTACTCGAACCGCTTCATAGATTACTGGAAAGTGCACAGATATGGAAGTGGACAAAATGTGAACAAGATGCATTCGACAAAGCAAAACGGCTTATCACATTTGACCTAACCTTAGTACACTACGACTTAGCGAAACCACTCACACTTACATGCGACAGTTCCGAATACGGAGTTGGTGCGGTGTTATCGCATGACATGGGAGACCGAGAAGAGCGTCCAATAGCAATGGCATCCAGAACACTACATGCACATGAACGACGGTATTCACAGCTCGACAAAGAGGCAGCATCAATCATGTTTGGTATAACAAAATCAAAATCATGTTTGGTATAATAACTATTTGATGGGAAGACATTTTCGAATAATAACAGATCACAAACCTCTGTTAGGAATTTTTGATCCAAAGAAACCCATGCCCAACATGTTGTCCCCTAGACTGACAAGAATTGCGATCGCATTGACATCCCACAGCTATGAAATCACATACAAACCAGGTGCAGAACTTGGAAACGCCGACAGTCTAAGTCGTTGGCCACAACCAGTACCGGATCAGCCCGAACTGCCACTAAGTGAAGTCTTGATTATGACGGAGACACCCGAAGATTTTCCACACACCGTTCAGAGACGAAACGAGATACATTGCTAACACAAGTCATACGCTATGTGCAACGTGGCTGGCCTGCCAAGGTAACTGATACCGAGCTACGTCCATTCTGGCTAAATCGTTTGGAACTATCTTTGCAGGAAGACTGTCTACTTTTGGGTTGTCGAGTAGTCGTACCAACGAAATTGCGCCCAGCCGTATTAAAAATGCTTCACAAGACTCATACAGGAATGGTACAAACAAAAGCCATAGCCAGAAGCTACGTGTGGTGGCCGCACCTTAATGAAGACATTTACTCTATGGTGAGCAGCTGCACTAAATGTTTAGAACAAAGACACATGCCTCCAAAGACATCTCATGAATGGATAACACCCACAAGACCATGGTCGAGAATTCACATTGATTTCGCCGGACCTTTCCATAATAAATTATTTTTGATTATGTATGGTAGATTCATATTCCAGATGGCCAGAGTTATTCATGGTGAATAATACAACATCTACAATAATACCAATTCCTAGTAAAATTCTTGTATGATGTCAAAAATGATGTTGCATTTATAGCAACAGTTTTTATGGATTTTAAGAGTAACCGCAAACTAGCGTACTTACAGATCCAGTGGTCTGATGAGTCCTACTAGTTTGCAACATTATAAAAAAAAAAAAAAAAAAAATACAACATCTGCGACAGTTATAGGACTACTGAGAACAGTATTTTCAATACATGGACTGTGTGAGGTAAGAAGTGCCATTGTCGGCACTTCTTTTGTATCACATGAAATGAAACAATTTCTACAGGCCAATAATACAGGCGTCATGTCACCACAGCACCCTATCACCCTGCTACTAACGGATTAGCTGAAAGAATGGTTCAAACCATTAAGGATAAACTACGGAAAATGGATAACTTAGCCTGGGAAGTTAGAATACCTAATTTGTTACTGGGTCTTCGTAGCACACCCTGCACTTCAATTAACAAAACTCCAGCAGAACTGCTAATGAACCGACGATTGCGAACATTATTGGACACCATACACCCGGACAATCTGCAACATAAAAAAACTGAAGACCAAATTCAGAACAACAGTCAAAGAAAAACAAGACAGACTAATGAAGGTCAAAATGTAATGTACAGAAACTACAAAAGTATGAGACCTAGATGGCTACCAGGCAAAGTTGTTGACAAAACTGGACCTTCAAGTTACAGAATTCAATCAGCAGATGGTTTATTAGTCAATCGTCATATTGACCAACTAATCAAAAAACCTACAGAGTCCAGGTTGGAAGAGAGGGAGGTAACTGAGACAATACCAACTTCTGATGATGCAACACAAATAGAGATCACAGAAGATACTGGTATGGATTTGGAAGACAGCGATATAATTGAGATTCCAGATGCTGATCAATGGGCAGAGATGTTGGGAATCCCAACTACTGAAAAACCACATGAGGCAATTGGAAAAAATGAAAAACAAAACCAACAAACACTCAAGAGCTCCCTATCAAAGGACTCAAGATTCTAGAGACAATTTGTACATAGTTTAATTGGTGTTATGTGTGTCATTATTAGAAATAGATAGTACTTAGAAGTTAAGTTTTAGTTTTGTTCCTAGAGAAGTTTGTAGGTTTATTTTGTTTTAATGTGTTTAGATTTAGTTTAAATCATTGTCTACTATATACCTATATAGTTACTTAGAGGGGAGGTATGTCATGTTATCATCTGTGCATATTCTACTTTGTTGAATTAATAAAGTGGATTTATGTGGGTAGTCACACTGATGGTCATATCGTTTTTGCAAGGTACCCTCACTTCGATTATTCAGCTCCCTAGCTGTAATACAAGTCTCAAATCAACAATGTGTTTTATTTGAAATCATGGACATAATACTTCCATAGTCATTCTTAGACTCAAAACTTACTCAATTAAGGCTCTCTTTTCTAGGCTGAACACAGACACGCGAGCACAATCCTCAGCAACGCGCTCTTCAACAACAAAGAAGCTGAAGAATACCATGAGAAGATAAAGATAGAGAAGGACCGCAAGTACACCAAGGAGTTGCAGACTCAGCTGGTAAACAGACAGCTGGAGAAGCAGTGCATATACGAGGACTCGCTGGTCGAGAAGAAGATGCTTGAGGAAGTTATGCGAACTCTTGCTGATGAGGATCAGAGGTACTGTTCGGGTAAACCAACCACTCAGCAGATATGCATTTAGCAGCGCTTGCAGTTAATAGATAAATAAATAATGCTGGACAATCCACACAGTAACATCTAACCCAAGTAAGTAGAGCTTGTGTTATGCTAGATGACTGATATACTTAATATAATAGAGTACATACACTTGCGAGCTATAAACTGGAATCACTTCATCGCTGGTTTTGGCAGACAATATTTTACAGTTTTCATGCAATAAACTGTAGGTTGTGGTATATTATTTTAAAGATAATTTTATTAGCTTTCAAACTCTTTCGATATCATAGCGAAAAAAATGTTCATCATATGTCATGGAACGTGAAAACAATAGACATAAATTTTTGGAACGAAACATCAATTTTTTCAAACTCCTGAATCCCTATAAAAACTGGGAATTTATACAATTTTGTCATCAGTCCAATATATCACGTCACTCAAAATACTGGAATTACAAGAAAATGGAAACCACACCAATAGAAGCCGCTCAAATCGTCACCCTAATCCAGCAAGGGTTCTCTCAGCGTACTATCGCTCGACAGCTTCATCTGAGCCAGTCCTGTGTCTTCAAAGTATACAAGAGGTTTAGAGAGACTGGAAACTTAGTCCGAAGACCAAGATCTGGACGACAGCGATGCACTTCGGCGAGAGATGACCGATTTATTGTCAGCACTTCTCTCCGAAATCGACATCTAACCGGCGTTGACGTCCAGCGGGAGCTCGGAGAAGTTCGAGGGAGAACTGTCAGCGAGTGGACAGTGAGGCGAAGACTCAAAGAAGCTAACTTGACCCCAAAAAGGCCAGCAACGGGACCCAAATTGTCTACAGCCCACCGACAAGCCCGACTTCAGTTTGCTCGTGATCACTTAGATTGGGATATACAGCAATGGAGCCGAGTTTTTTTCGTGGACGAGACTAGGATGTGCCTGCATGGCAGCGACCGTCGACGGAGAGTCTACAGGAGACCGGGAGAGCGATACGCACAATGCTGTATAGCGGAAACAGTGGCATATGGGGGTGGGTCTTGTATGATGTGGGCGGGGATTTCAATTGAAGCTGAAACGGAGCTGGTATTCGTACCCGGTGGAGGTCGGGGAGGAGGACTAACCGCAGAAAGGTATATCAACGACATTCTGCTGGGCCATGTACTCCCTTACGCCGGGTTTATTGGCGAAAATTTCCTGCTAATGCACGACAATGCCCGCTGCCACACCGCTCGTGCGACTAGACAGTACCTGGAAGAAGTCGGGATTCCCACAATAGACTGGCCAGCCGTCAGCCCTGACATGAACCCTATCGAACACCTGTGGGACGAGCTGAAAAGGCGGGTACGAGGAAGATCTCCAGCTCCGGCGTCAATAGAAGACCTAAAAACTGCTCTTATCGAAGAGTGGCAGGAAATTCCACAGGATTCCATCAGGAAACTCATTAGGTCAATGAAAAACCGTTTACAAGCAGTCATTAGGGCCAGGGGGGGCAATACAAAATATTAAGCGGGAAATAACAAAGATTTTAAATAAAAATTTGATATTTTCATATTACTTCTTATTAATTTAAACATCCACAACTTTGACCTATTGTAATAATTCACTAAATGAAGGTAGGAAACTTAATTAAATTTAAATAATTTTTATACCATTCGAAAGCTAACAAAATTTATTTTCAAATGGTATACACCAATCTGCAGTTTATTCCATGGAAACTGTAAAATATGGCCTGCAGAAACCAGCGATGAAGTGATTCCAGTTTATAGCTCGCAAGTGTATAAGTGAACCATGTGTGTTTATATGAGAATAAAGTTCTTTAAACCTAAGTGTAGATACTATTATTTTTATCATACATATAACGACCAGAACACCCGGAACAAACATCTGCAGATGTAGACACAATTGTTCCAAGGCGGGAATCGAACCTGCAACGTATGATATCTTATTTAAAATATCAAAATCAAATAAAAACCCCATAGTATGTGGAGACGTTAATATTGATCTTTTAGAAGTTTACTCCCTCAGTAGTAGATTAATAAATTTATTTAATTCTTATAATCTTAGGCCAACATTTATTAACCTACTAGAATAACTGAAACATCAGCAAAATGTAAAGATAATATATTTGTTTTCCAAAATGAAAAAATTGTCAGCCACAAAATTATAAGCAATTTAAAATCAGACCACTTAGGTCAACTAATTAAATTAAAACATCAACTAAAAAATAATAATGGTAAAAAAAATGAAGTACATTCCTGTGACCACAGATCGATTTGAACGGTTGAAATTGGATTGGGATTTAAACCATCACCTAACTACTCACTTAACAACCCAAATTAGTTGTATTGTAGTTTTTTAAATAAATTCACCAATGCGTTCAATTCAATATTCATACCCAAATCAATCTTGGTCTCAGAAAAACTTAGCTTTAGTGAGTGGGCAACAGTAGGTATACATAAGAGTAGACAAAAGTTGTATGAACTGTATAGTGAAAAGCAGTACAATAAAAAAAAAAAAAACATTTATTTCGGACAACGACAAATCATAATTAAAATTAAATTTAGGTCCATATAATGTTAGTAGCAAATATTACTTAATTCTATGTTAGTTATTAACAATTAATGTAAATTATTACAAACAGTGCAATCAAATAATGATGAAAGTGATTATTTCATCATTACTTGGTTGCAGTGCTTGAGGAACGGGCTATCCCATTTATTGGATAATGCATTCAGAATGACGTTGGTACTACCGTGCAGCCTGAACAGCAACGAGGCGATTTTCTTCCGCATGCATGCATGAAAGCCGTCCGTGCGCGCCTCCGCGAACATGCCGGATGCGCTGCAGAACCTCGGGAGCCCCAGTATCATCCTGAATGCATTATTATACTGGACGCGAAGGGTGATGATCGCTTTTTGACTATATGTGGTCCATAGGCTACTCGTGTAGAACGTCTGACAGTAAGACTTAAACAGCGTGACTTTTGCCTCTTCAGAACAACTTTACAGACAATAACAATTTTAGCCAGGAATTTAAGAGGCCTCCGGAGGGACGAATTCTTCATACAAACGTAATACCAAAATGATTTCCAATTCAAGCATATTTCCACTATAATATTGTATTATTTGTATTAGAATAGTATTTATCTAGTTTCCTAAATAGTTTTTTTTTTTCAAAATACTCACCTAAAATTAAAAGAAAGCCAATCGCATTTTGCACATTTTTATGCGAAAATTGACAAGTTTTCTTGCTATTTGTTTCGTATTAAAAACAACAATATCTTACGTTTTATTTATTAAGGAACATAGCTTATATTGTCTTGTTACAGAATAACAATACTTTGTGAAGAATACATACAGTTTTCAGTCATAATTTTTGGTATTACGGAACAAACCAAATTTTGAACGGCTAATATTGCTATCGCGCACGCATGGGGCGCGGCGCAGGGGTTAAACAGGAACAGCGATATTCGGAGTGATTTTTGCAAGCGAGGGTCGCCGGACCCTTAAAGAAAAAGTTAAAAAAATACTCAAAAATAATTAATAGTGAGACTGGAAAAGTCAGTACCTACATTAAAGATTAATGATTGCTCCATCAAAAATGATGTTGAAGTAGCGCAAGCATTTGAAAAAAAAAATACTGACATTCCAATCTGTACTACAAAGTGTCCGCACTCTTCTCAAATAATAGCTGAATCATTACTTAAAGAAAATGTACCTGAATGCGATAGTAAATTAAATTTTACCCATGTTGATGAAAACGATATAAAAAAGCCTTTAAACTTTTAAATATTAAAAAAACTGTAGATCTCTGGGGCATTTCCGTTAGAATTAAAAATACTAGACACATAAGTTATGAACATACTAGTGGTTTCTTCTCACTTCTTCCACTGGTGGACACAAAATTGAAGTGAACATCAAAATAATGTTATTATAATAATGAATAGCATAAAATATGACCTGTCTAAGTGCTTATTTGTAAGCCTAAAGAAATAAACTTTCATTTCATTTCAATGCGTCGCAGGCGGACCTTCGCCCACCGCGCCACTGAGGTCGTCAAATGCGTATTCGCTTGTGGTTATCTAAATTTACTCAGTTCGCGATCGACCGCCTTCGTCGCGGGTTCGGCAGTAGTATAAAACTAGTAGTATATAGTGTCTTGTGAATATAGTCCGTACCACTAACCAGGGACTTTACTTGACAGTGGTCAAGGAAAGTCACTGGTAGAAGTCAAGAAGTACTGTGTAGGTTAGTGAACCTACACCGTACTTCTTACCAATCTCAAAGGGTTGTTTGGGGATCAACCAGTACCATCCACCACAACCCCCAATCATAACCCTTTTCAGGTACATACTCCGAATTATGTTGTTAGCTTTGTGTGTCCTACTGCTGGGCAAAATCCTGCCCCAAGTCCATAATATTATTCAACGCATATTAAAGATTCATCGTTGTTTTTGCAAAACAAACTACATTCATAGAGGTACAGATTTTGTGTTTACATCTTAAAAAAGTCGCCATTTTAACAAACTCTCGCAAACTTTTCATTATAATTTGTGTATTCCAGGGAGCTCCAACAAAAGCAGATGCTGAAGGAGCGCACGCGGCGGGAGATGGTAGTGTTCCAACAGGCCAAGGATGCGTGGAAGGCCAAACAGACACAGATGGTGATCCAAGAGGAGAGGAATATCGCGGAACAGAAGAAAGCACAATCCGACAGGAGTTCATCTATGTACAGTACATTATCATCACAGATACATTCACCGTTGAACGTTCCTCCCCCAAATAAATAAATAAATAATGCCGGACAATTCACACAGCATTATCTAGCCTCAAGCTAAGCAGAGCTTGTGATAGGTTATGGGTACTAGATGACTGATATACTTGAATGATATACAGTCGTGGTCAACTAATTAGGGACAATCTCTAGTTAAGCCAATTGTGTGATTTTTTTTTTATTTTCAACGATTTTTAAAAATATTCCATATCTTTTACATGTAAGTATAATTAGTCATTGATGTGCCAGATTATACAAACAATAACAACTTCTTAAACATTAAACCTCTTTACAGTATAGCTGATAGATTATCATAGTGCTATTTGTTCAAATAATGCTGGCTGGCCATTTAATTAGGGACACTGAGATATTGCGTTCTATTTTCAAAATTTGAATTTCAATACTTTTTTACTTCTTCTCTTATTGTTTCGTGGTAGTTTTGGCGGCAATCCCGATTTTTATTTTAAGCTTTTAAATTTTTTTATTTTTGCCCATTTTTCTTCAAAATATTGAAGAAAAATGGGCAAAAATAAAAATTGCGATCCAACACTACGAAAAATTATCATGAAGTTTGTTGTCGAGCATGGTTGGCCATACCGAAGGATAGCAGAACATTTAAATTGTAAATGCAGTGCAACATGTCAGACGCAATAACACAGCTTTAAATGTGCCCATAACAAAAAGATCGAGAAAAACAACTCCGCAAGAAGATAGAATGATAACCAGGTTAGCTAAGAAAGATCCGTTTCTAGGCTCTATTTTAATGAAACACGAAGTGTTTGGGACAGACGAAAGAGCTGTGTCTCAGCGAGGACCGTTCGACGACGTCTGGTAGAAGCAGGGTTGTTCGGAAGAGTGGCTCGCAAAGTACCGTTGTTGAAGAAAGAACATAGAAATGCTCGTTTGGCGTTTGCACGTAAATATGGACATTGGACCTACGCCCAATGGCAACATGTATTATTCTCTGACGAGACCAAGGTTAATTTGATTTCTTCAGATGGAAGGCAATACGTACGGCGTCCTGTAAAAGGGGTTGTATCGAGGGAGACAAGTGATTTTGAATGCATAGAAAATTTTTTTTCATTCAAAACCATTTGTTCTCCTCTACATGACTGTGGAAAAAATCTTCCAAGTCTATCCGTTTTGGAGATACAAAAGGGGGGTCGAGAAAGGGGTTCAAAGGGGGGTTAATTTTTTTTTTTCGTCAAACACTAAAAGAAACCCTCTATACGATTCCGCAATTACAAATCCAATATCGCGACGGCATCTGGTAGCACACTCAAAAGGGGGGTTCTATGGGGGCAGGGGGATGAAAATTTTCTATGCATTTAAAATCACTTGTCTTCCTCTATACAACCCCTATAAAATTAAGTAATATGTCTCCGCTTAGGAGCCAAATAAACAATATCCTAAACTTTTGATCCTTATCAAAATATATTCGAAAAATAGTTGTTTTGTTCCCTTAAAATTGATTTTTCGTTAAGTCAAAACGTGCGTTTTGGGACTCATTTCACCTTAACTTTACTTTTTTTCCAGTGTTGCAGCAAGAATGCGGAAACTACGGGAGAAAGAGGAAATGAATGATCGAATTGCAGCCAAAGTATTAGCAGATCAGGTATATAGCATTCATTATTATTTACCAAGTCACACATTAATTACATAATTCATTTTGTTTTTATATACACTCAATGTAACAAAAATCGCACCTCTTCGAAACTATGACGAGGGTTACCCTCGTTTTATCAGAGAAAAAAACAACAAACCTTTTTAGGTAGACTTTTTAAGAAGTGCGATTTTTGTGAAGCCGAGTTTATGTAGGTTTGCATGCCATACTCTCAACATATTATTTGCATACCGATATAAATTGCTCAAACATGTTGTGGCATGCATAAATTAATTACCATCTTGTTTTACACGTGTTTTTGCAAATTAATTATCTTTATCTCTCATATATCTTTATTTATACTTGATTATGGCACTACTGGTGAGAGCCAAACTAAGCACTATTTAGGCTTGTATCTTGTGTCATAATAACTTTATTGCATAAATAATGGTATTATAAAAGGTTGGTTGTATTACTGCAAAGCAGGTACGAAGAGCCCTACGGAAAATGAGCGGCGGCAAATCTCCCGGGCATGATGGTATTAGTGTAGAGCATCTGAGACATGCCGGTGTTCACCTTCCGAGGGTCTTGGCTCTGTTTTTCTCAATGTGCATTAGTCATTCGCATTTACCTCATGACATAATGAAAACCATCGTAGTGCCCATTGTGAAGGACAGGACAGGGGATATCTCGGATAAGGGGAATTACCGTCCTATTTTGTTAGTTCGTTAGCGACGACTATAGCCAAGGTCCTGGACAGTGTGCTTAACACTTACTTAGAAGAATTTGCACACCTACATGACGCGCAGTTCGGATTCCGATCCGGACTGTCTACAGAAAGCGCTATAGTGAGTCTTAAGCATACTGTTAAGGGGACTCCGGAGTGCCATGTATGGCGCACCGTCTATAAGATTTCTCTAAAGTGCATCTAATATAAGTGATTAAAAATATCACATTACCTAAACAAATAACTGATCTTCAAAAGTTTATATTTCATTTTACAATAGTTTATGTAGTTTTGTAATAAAACACTGGAGAATAACACTTTAAAACAGCACAGGGTTTTAGACTTTACAGAAAATATAGTAACTTCAATTGGATTTAAAATACTACAATAACTGCTTCATCATAATATCTTTCTTATAAATATTCGTAATTTTTGTAGAATTATATACAAAAAGAATAAAACCCAAAAAACACATTTTTGTAAGGCGTTTTGCGTAATTATTCGATCCTAGTAAATATTTTGCCACAACAAATTCAACCTTATTGATACAATATCCCTTCCTATATAACTCAAAATCGCTTCAAATAACGTCAGTCGGAGGCTGGATGCCTTCGCGGACGGACGTAAGGTCATGTCACTTTTTTGCATTTGACAGCTGGTGTCGTCGTTCGAATTACGATGTTTGACAATTTTTGTTTTTCAGTTCCTATAGTCTTTATACCATTGAAATAGAGTTCGTTTTGACATGCACGAGCGCCAACTGTATTTGTTTTGCAAATGTCAGTGAACGTAGAGTTACTCATAAAAGTTTATTAATTAGAAGTTACCTACCTATAGTAAAGCTGTAAATGATGTCAACAAATTCAAACAAAAAAAATTGACATGTGGAGTTAACAATATTTACTTAAGAAATTCTCTCCCTATCTAAAAGTTTTTAAAATGTCTATTTTTCGTTAAGGTAGGTACTTAGTTAATCTTTATATAATATTTTCTTCCATTGTCGCAATGTCTTGATTGTTACTTATTATTAATTTTGTTTATTGATGTTACTACTTACCTATTGCAAAATTTTATTTTAAATATGTATTTTTCATTTTATTTGCATTGGGTATTGTTTTAGGTTAGTTTTATAGAAATTTTAAAGAACGACCTTAGGTTTAGTACGTATACGAATTTCCGCCTGCTTCCTTTGTAATGATGTTTTTTTTTCAGTTTCTTTGAAATAAGTTCATAGTTGATATGCATTGTTGGAGAGCTAAGAAAACGGTTATGTTTTTAAAATAATCTGCAAGCCAAGTTTCATAACGTTTTTTTTAGTTTTTAAGGCATTTTAGAGGAAAAAATTCTCAATGAATAATGAAATAATATCGTATTTTATCTCGCATTTTTAGATTTGGAGCGATAATTGTTGTTTATATATCGTAGTATGTCATACGATGAAACAGAAAATTATCTGACTATTCTAAAGAAGGCTACTAATTGTATGCAATTTTATTATAAAAACTACTTACGTACTTAGCGTACTTATGTAGACTTACTTATGCTAAGTACGCTAAAGCAGTGTTTATAATAAAGGTGCTACAATTAGTAGCCTACTTTAGATAGATTTGATAATTTGTTTATTGTCAGCTAGCATGCACTTTCTTTACATGAAAAACAGGTTTTTAGCCAGTTCAGGTAAAAACATTATCAAGCATTGTCTTATTCCTATAGAATGCAATATTTTTTCCAATAATAATGTAGAAACAAAATCTAACTCTTTATAATCATATAGAATCGAATGCAGTTTAAAACAAATCACGCTTTTTTCAAAATGGCGGACGAGTAGGTATGCCAGGCTCCATACAAAAATGTTCGAACCCCTTTGCTTGGAATTTTGTAACATAGAATAAATACCTTTTTCATGACTTTAGTAGGTACATTACATCAACCAAAAGAACTAAAGTTTGCCTATTCTATAACAGACAAAATTTGCATAAGTCTATGTAAAAAATAAGCGCCGTCTGTCGACCACTTTTGGTAAAATTGACATGCAATCTGACAGTCTTAGTTATTCACGGGATCCCCTTAAGTACTATACAAATCGAAAGAATTCAGTCCACGCCTGTTTTCTGGACCTATCCAAGGCCTTTGACATAGTGTCATAATGACGTACTTTACTTTGGAGAAAGTTGACAGGTGTGTGCCGACGGAAATACTTAATATGTTAAGGTATTGCTATTCCAACCAGACCAATTTTGTGAAGTGGGCTGACTCACTATCTGAGGAGTATGTGCTGGAGAGCGGCGTGAGACAGGGGGGGGGGGGGGGGGGCTGACGTCTCCATTGCTCTTCAATATATACGTTAATGACCTCATCGTGAGGCTGAGCAGCATGCGTGTCGGATGTCGGATAGATGGCGAAAGCATAAATACTATTAGCTACGCGGACGACATGGTGCTGCTCTGCCCCACGGTGGGTGGCCTACAGGAACTGCTGGGAGTCTGTGAGCAATACGCTGTTCACCATGGGCTGACATATAATGTGAGCCCATGGTAAAAAAAACAGAATAAATGGTCTTTGAGGCTGCCGGAAATGGTCCAGATAAGAACACCTATAATATTACCCTAAATGGAATAAACGTTAAAAAAGTTAACAAATTTAAATATCTTGGACATATTATTTCCGACAATCTTAAAGACGACGCTGGCAGTTAGAGGTAATATGCTGGCTCGTACGTTTTTACGATGTACAGAGCAAGGTAACTCTTTTCAAAGCCTACTGCCAGAACCTGTACACGAGAAGCTTGTGGGTTAGTCACACCAAAAACTCATTAGCGACCCTACGTATCCAATATAATAATATTTTCAGGATGATGTTGGGGCTGTCCCGCTTCTGCAGTGCATCGGGGATGTTTGCAGAGTATCAAACAGATGGCTTTGAAGCCATCTTCCTCCAAAAAAACTGCATCCTTGATCCGCAGAGTGCGGGACAGCCACAACAGCATCCTGAAAACCATAGTAGACAGATATTCGTCTCCGCATGTTTTGTTCGCAGAGTGATCCCGGCAAGTATATCTTTCTTATAGGGATCACTCTGGGAAAGGGACATGCTTATGTTATATTATAATTTTATTATTTATTAAATTGTTATAAATAATTTAAAATTTTACTAACCCTCTTTAATTATATTTTTGTGTGTTTACTAACCAAAACTGGATCCATAGGTATCTGAAATAAAGAGATTTTATTTTTATTTATAAAGGCTTAAAATTCGTTCACATAATTCAACGGTTAATTAATGTCAGCAGAGCACAAGTTATTAAATAATGTTGGACAATCCACACAGCATCATCTAGTCACAAGCTAAACAGTGCTTGTCTGATAGGTACTAGTTGAGGATATTTGTATTCACAAATATATTTAATTTGTTTCTTAGCTAGTCCACCATAAAATAAATGTGGTGGATATAAACTTACGGTACGGTACTTTACGGTCCGACATTAGGGCGAATATTAGGCTTCACTTTTGTAGTTTCTACACCACTCCCCATGTCACCGTGGATATTGTATAATTGAGAAAATGGTTCAGGGCAACTATAAAAAGTTCCGTCTATAAAATATTCTCCAATATTTGGAATTAGTTGTCGCGATTCTTCCGAGCAAAAAACTATAATGCGATTTATCTGAATTGTCATAATAGTAATCTGCCAAAACGAAACCGTGATACTGGACTGGAACTTCTATTTCACTCAAATCACGGAATACAGTTTTTGAAATTTGTGCACTTTTGTTCCTTGCTTCCTGAAGAAGTTTTGTTAGCAGATAGTGACATACCAACTAAAAACCCATCGATACTTCCTCTCGATTTAGAACACATCCGTCAGATTCACTTTTTTTTTCCGTATAGGTCAGAATTTTGAAACTGGTGACGAAACAGCAATTCTCGTGATTCCTCGTCCGTCAGATTCCGCTTTCGTCACTTTTTTTTCCGTAAAATAGATTTCAAAATGGCTATGTACAATGCTATCAAGGCAATATTTCCCGATACCAAGATAAGCGGGTGCTCTTTTCACTATTCAGAAGCCATTAAAAGAAAGGCGAAAAAATTAAAATTAAAGAAACATACATTTGTTACTCTGTGTAAAGCATTGGCACAACTACCCCCACAACTTATTCTGGAGGGATGGCTAAGTGTTAAATCCCTTATACCAGATACTGCTAATGGTCAAAAGTTCGTTGATTACTTTATATCACAGTGGATGAGTAACAACGTATTTAGCACATTCAGTTGCTTTAATGAACGGCATCCGATAATAAATAACGTAGAGGGTTGGCACAATCTACTTAATCGAAGGATTCCAAAGCTAACATTTTACACCTCATTGACGGCATACAAAAGATAATTGCGAAAGGCGACTTGAAACTGAAGAAAATAAAATAAAATATGGTAGTACAAAATAAGCGAAGACATAAGGACGTAAAGATAACTAAGTCGCGAAACATGTTTGGCCCAGAAATTTTCAGTTCTGATCTGCCTGAAACGATTGAGTCGCTTGTTTCATATTTATGATGTTTAAGTACTAGATAAAAACAAACTATTTACTTATTACTAAAGTATTTTTTTTAAATTTTGTTTTACTGGTCATGACTATCATTAATGCCGGTTCCCAATATATTATTCCCATTATATAGACTAGGAACTGAAGATTTATGACGAAAGCGGAATCTGACAAAAGGGTCATTAGAAGTTATCCACATCCGTCATTCATGACGAAACTGAACTGAAATTATACAAAAAACTACTTCTGACGAAAGTGGAATCTGACGGATGTGTTCTAAATCTTCCTCTCTCACCCACCGGAGTATTTAGGGCGTCCCTCCACGTTGGAGACCTGTGCAATGCTAGGGTGGTTCTCCTCTCACCATCACCCAGCTGGTCTCCATCGAGCGGAAGAAGGCTATGGAATTGCCGTCGCCTTCTTCCGATCCTCCGCCGACGGAGCGGTTCAGCTTGAGTGCTTTCCTCCCTGACTCGCTCCGCTGCCTCCTTCTGAGAAACGACATCTTCGCAGAAGGAGACTGTGGCTTCCCAATCCCTCTCGCTGTCAAGCATGGCATTCACCAAGCTCTGCAGCGTCCTACTTAACCAACTACTCTTTCGAGCGCCTGACGCCAAGGCGAGGCAAGCGACAACCAAGCACTACACTCCTCGAGGGTGTGCTGTGCTGTATAAAGTAAAGTAAAGTAAAGTAAAGTAAATATTTATTGCATCAAATACATGTAAATAGGGTACATAGGTGGTGTATGTTTAAATAAGACACAATGTATTTCTGCCTTTGTGGCGTGCAAAATCTGGTTACAATAATTGTCACTTAATTTAAATTTGTACATACTTAGTAAATAAATCGAATATAATAATTAATAAATTTAAATAAAACTGATAAATAATGAAAAGCTAGAGATGTCATTTGCTTAAATCTAAAAAATGTTTGTCAGTCATGAAATCATTTAATGTATAGTAGCATTTAGCTTCCAAAGTGGCTTTTATCTTTCTCCGAAACAGTGTGAGAGGTAGTTCTCTCAGTGATTTTGGCAGTTTATTGTAAATAGAAGGGGCCATGCAGAAGATACTCTTGCGCATCAAAGCAGTGCGTGAGTTCGGCATGCAGACTTTGTATTTATCACGTCGATTTCGAGGAACAGCATTGGAAAGCTGACAATATAAATCAGGGTTATTTTTGACAAACATAGCCGTTTCGTAAATATAGAGCGATGGTAGAGTAAGGATTTTATGTTGTGAAAAGTAAGGTTGACAGGAATCTGTTACCTTAAGACGAAACATAGCTCGCACACAGCGCTTCTGATACTTGAAAATTTTGTCAACGTCAGTTGAATTGCCCCAAAATATTATGGCATAGCGAATATTTGACGCAATTAACCCGTGATACGTTATGAGAAGGGTTTCTAAGTTAACTACATGGGATAATTTATATAAAATGTAAACAAGACTGTTAATTTTTTTACACAAATGTTCAATGTGTGGTTTCCAATTAAGTTTTTGATCAATGTGAACTCCTAAAAATTTTGTATAGTCAATTTCTTCGATTTTATTATGATTATATTGAATGTCAAGGTGAGTATGTGCAGCAGTATCGCGTTGTCTAAAATGTACAATTTTGGTTTTATTTATATTTATTTTTAAATTATTATTGTCCAGCCATTTTATTATTGATTTTAAACTTGAATTTATGTCATTTTCATACGTGTCAATATTATTACATGAAATTGTTACGGTGCTATCGTCAGCAAATAGAGACATTGGTTGATTTGTAGCCTTTGGCAAGTCGTTAATATAGATAATGAAGAGTAAAGGTCCTAACACGCTCCCCTGTGGAACACCATATTTTATAACACGTTCGTCTGAGATATATGTTTCCTCAAGTTTTGTCCTATAGTTAATATTTCTTATTTCGGTCAGCTGCTTTCGATTTTCAAGGTAAGATTTAATAAGTTTTAGGGAGAGACCTCTAACGCCGTAAGCTTCAAGTTTTTGAAGTAGAGTGTCGTGCTCTACATAATCGAAGGCTTGGGTCATGTCACAGAATATAGAGCACACTGGTGTTCTTTTATCAATATTGCATGAGACACGGTTAAGAAAATCATAGATAGCCATATTGATGGTCTTCTTTTCTCGAAACCCCTTTTGTTCTGTACAAAAAATATTCTTTTTCTCGAAGAAGTTATTGATCTCACTATGTAAATATCTCTCAAATACCTTAGAGAACACCGGTATGAGAGAGATAGGCCTGTAGTTATCAATATTATCTTTACTCTGTTTTTTGTGTATAGGCTTAATAATAGATTTTTTCAATGCATCTGGAAATATCCCCGTGCTAATGCTTAAATTAATTATATAGCAAATGGGTTTACATATATTTTTTGCAACAGTTTTAATAATTTTTGTAGAGACTTCGTCGTATCCTACACTATTCGTATTGTGAAGACATATTATTATTTTAAGAATATCTGCAGATATACAAGGTTTAATAAATATTGAATCTCTCTGACTTGTGAATAAAGAGCACTTGTTTATGTCCGAAGTTTTGATTGGTACAATCTTGTCAATGAAATGATTATTAAATGTATTTACTATGTCAAGAGGATTAGTTATTATATTATTACCTAAAACGATTTTACTTATAGCATCTTTTGGTAGTTTATTTTTATTGCTATTTATTATATTCCAAGATGCTTTGGACTTGTTTTTCGAGGTGTTTATATTAAAGCTATTTTGTGCCTTTTGGGTACTTTTAATAATTTTTTTCATTAAACATGAATATTTGCGATAGTTGCATCTATTTACTTCAGATGGATCTTTCCTAAATTTCCAAAGAAGTCTTCTCTTATTTCTGGAACACAATTTTATTCCACGTGATAACCATTTAATTGGTTTAGAGCTTTTAATTTTTATTATTTTATAGGGAAAGCAAAGGTCGTAAAACAATTTAAATGTATCTATAAAAGAACTGTATGCGGCGTTAGGTTCCATTTCGTTGTATACTTCCGAAAAGGTTATGCTACTAATTATTTGACTAAACTTGGTTATATTGTCAGTTGAATAATCCCGTCTCTTGATTCGCCAATATTTGAGAATATTTTTGTTTGTAATTGGACAATTAATTAACTGACCTGTATGATCCGATAGGGCGAGGTCAAGAATTTCGGTAGGGCATGATTTTTTAAAATTATGCGCAAAGTTATCTATGCAGGTGTTACTGGCAAGTCTTGTAGGCTGTTTCAGAGCAAGTTTCAAACCAAAATTTAAAAGCAAACACTCAAAGTCCAATGTTACATTATTTCTTTTTAAGATATCTATATTAAAGTCACCGGCAACTAGTAAGTGGTCATAATTTCTTTTCAATAATTCTTGTAATACAATTTCCAATCTATTCATAAACATGTCAATATTATTAGGTTTTGGTACTCTATAAATACATAAAATAGCAGTTTTACAGTCTATCAGCTCTACAGCACAACATTCAAATTTCCCGGGCACTGAATAATCTGATATATTTTTTAAGTCTCTCCAGTTTGTAATATCATTTCGAACTAAGATACAGGTGCCTCCTCTTGCTTTTTTTACATTTTTGCGACAAAAATATGAAGTCAGTGTATAATTTGGAATAGTTAAATAGTGTTCATGTCCTTCTAAAATAAAATGTTCTGAGATACAAATTACGTCTACTTTTACATTGCGTTCTGTTAATTCTTGCAGGTGAATAGTTAATTGTTCCGATTTATTTATTAATCCTGCAATATTTTGATGCAAAACATGGAGTTTTTTATCCAAGAAAAAACTGGGATCGTTCGTCGACTCCAAGAACTTCCTTATTGTATGACATCATGTCTCTTTGCTCTACGTCTAATTTGAGGTTTTCAGTTAGGTATACTATGTCTTGAAGTACGATGCGTAGTCCGGCGTTGTTTATTCTACCGGATGGCTTATGGAACATGGTGTAGTCATAACTTAAGTATTTATTGGAATCGATTATATAAGCATAGTTAAATGTTTCTATGTCTTTTAGTAGAAGCTCATTGAAGCTAAAGATTTTTCGATTTAATGAATCTTTCTGATGACCAATATGATAGGTAGGTGTACATAGTATAATATTTGTGTGTGTGATCTCTTGTAGTGTTTTTCTGATATGTTTTATTTGTACAATATGGTTATTCGATTCCATAAAGTCTTCATCACTTATAAATATGATGCAAAAGTCCTCGCGTGTAAAATCCTTAAGTTTTGTTTGCAGGCTTTTTATTATCTGTTGGGTGCTAGCTTGAGGCGATAGGTAATGACAGAGGTCGTATCTAGTTGTAGGCATTATTTCTTGGGCAGTTGAAAGAACTCTATTTTCTTTTTTAGTGCTAAGCAGACAAATCTTAGACTTATGTGTTGATTTTTCATGTTTTTTCATAGAGTTTTCTTTTATTTTTGCAATGTTTGATATTTTATTTACGTTTGGTTTCTGATCTGCTGTTACGGTTTGTGTGATCTTTTCAGATTGCTTTATAATATTAGTTTGTGTTTCTTTGTTCATTCTGTTGATAGTGTTTCCTATGTCTATTTTGTCTGTTTGAGTATGTTGATTTTCTTGGGCTGGGTTTTTCTGGATCTGACTGTTTGAAGTGGTTTTTCGCGGTGGAGTATCTCTTGATGATGTCTTATTCGTAGGGCTGAAGCCGATTTTTCTGTACAATGAATTTTTCTTACTTAACTCCTGGTTATTTTTTATTAAGTCCTTATTTTCTAATGATAGTTTCTCTATTTCTAGATGAGCACTATTTAATTGGATTCGTAGTTGCTCAATTTTTTGTTGCAGTTCTTGTACTACAGAATTATTATGGTCTGCTGCTGATAGTTCGGGAAGGCTGCTTCTAGAGACATCTAGCGCGTCGTCTATACTCATATCGGATTCATTACTAACAACTAGCGTCGTATGCGCACGCCTGAATGTTATATGATCCTTGTCTGACATCATGTATCGCTGTACCCGATTTATCTTCTTTTAGCTAGATGGCGTTCGTGTAGAAATTACTTTCGAAAATTAATTCAATTCGAAGAGAAAACCAAAATTTTTAGGTCTCGTCAGGATTCGATCCCGGATATGTCTGCTCAAAGGCTCAAAAATTAAATCGATGTATGTGACCTTTCGGCCAGCACGTTGCATACGAAGTGCGTTGAAATTAAGATTCAGGTGAATTCGATGTGCATATTCGAATTTAGTGTTCTCTCAAAAGACGTTAGGGGATGAGTCACACTTATTTCATACCACCGTCATTTCACATTTCGTTATTTGTGAATTGTCTTATTGAGGTTGAAGATTTTAACTTTTTAATTGATTTTACACAGTTTCTGTTTTAATAAGAGTATTTGGTAATAATGTCACTTTGTTATTTTTGTAAAGTACTCACAGTTTAGTTTTAGTGCAGATTCACTGTTCGTTTTTATTGATAAGAGCACCAAGTTTAATATTGTTCACTTTTCACACATAATTATTCCGTGTTTATTGATTTAAACACTCACTCGTGTTGTTTGTAATATTAACTTGGATTTTGAATAGGTACTGTCACTTATTATGGTGTTAAAACATTTATTTAACAATTAAATGTACGGAGCCGATGTTTACATGTCAGTGGCGCCGCGCGCGAGTATCCTCGGGGATCATGCATTTTTCCCTAGCCCACTGGCACGAGCCAGCATCCAACTCCGTGAAGTAACACAGAACAAGATAATTGCATTTCTGTTCCAGAGACATCCCTTTATGTATCACACAATAAATTCGTGAGATAATTTTGTTAAAAAGTCATATTGAATTTTAGAAACAGATACAATATCAATTTTAACATTACTATACAATGTGTATTGTCGAACCTTGATCAAACGAGATGTGCGGATACATGACATATATTTATCGATAAAAAACAAAAAATAAAAAATTATATGTTACCTCTCTCAAAAATAAAGCCGATTTAATAATTTTTTTAATGAAAACTAATTCATCTGGTTTTTTCTTCGTTTCTTTTTGAATAAACAGTATATTTTATTCAAAGTAGTCTCATTTGAAAGCTAGATAGTTTACCTAACTAATAAAATAAGAAAAAAATACAATTTCGGTACATAAGCCTAGTAAAACCAATATTTTTTTAGAAATTTGCAAAAAAAAACAAATTTTATTTTATTTTTGATCTGTAACTTTAAAACTGGGTTATTGATGTGTACTTTTTAAAGAAAAGTATACTTTTTCTTTACATATAAGTATTTCCAAGAGTTATTAATTGGTCTTGTCCTTAGTTAGGTTCAACATCACTCTGAATGCATTATCCAATAAATGGGATAGCCCCCCAGGCACTGTAACCAAGTAATTATGAAATAACCACTTTCATTATAATTTGATTGCACTGTTTGTAATAATTTACATTAATTGTCAAGAGCTAACATAGAATAAGAAAAAATATGTTACTAACATGATATGGACCTAAATGTAAATTACTTCACTAAAGTCATTTAAAACGGGATATTTACCATGATTTGATTTTTGAGTTATCCAATATTTCGGCACAGTTTCATGCGCCATGATCACGGAATAACTGAAGGCACTGAAAAAGATCATACACTACCTGCGCACGCCTAAAGATACGTTCCCACTTGAGAAACCAGGGGTGTACAAGATCGACTGTAGCTGTGGAAGCTCCTATATAGGCCAAACGAAGCGTACTATTGCCTGCAGGGTCAAAGAACACATACGAGCAGTTAAGAATCGGGCAACCGAGAAGTCTGCCATAGCGGAACATCTTCTCGAGTCTGGTTCTAACCACTGGATCGAGTTGCACAACCCACAAGTAATCTCAACAGAACGACACTACATACCAAGAATGGTACAGGAGGCCATTGAGATTACGAAACATAGGAACTTCAACCGAGAAGATGGCTTCCAATTATCGGGAACCTGGAACCCTGTTGTGAGAATGTGCAAAAACCGAAGAAGTGATGTACCAACCGCGTCGCGTTCTGATACCGTCAGTTTTGTGTGTCGTGATCGAGCTGCGTTCGATAATAATGAAACCGGTCGTAGTGGTAACGTTCGTAGCAAAAGACATAAAATGAGGGTAGATCGGTATGTCTGCCCATAAAAACTTACTCGCAGTCGCAGTGCCTTCAGTTATTCCGTGATCATGGCGCATGAAACTGTGCCGAAATATTGGATAACTCAAAAATCAAATCATGGTAAATATCCCGTTTTAAATGACTTTAGTGTTGATAACCATGATAGTTTCAAAAGTTTTATTGTAAATTACTTTGCGTCCGAATACTCAAACGCATCTCGGATTTAAGCTGATATTATGTAGACATTTTTTGACAGTTTTCAATGAAAATATGCCAGAAAATCGTCACGTGAGAACAGCCTAAATCTGAGATGCGTTTGAGTATTCAGGGGTAAGCTAGCTATTTTTATCGGTGTCCGTTATATATAACTATAAAAAGCTGGACAATCCACACAGCATCATCTAGCCCCAAGGTAAGCAGAGCTTGAGTTATGGGTACTAGATATACTTATATATAATATACTATATATACTGATATACTTAATACAATTGATTACATACATAGATAGATATTTTTTTATGATACATAAATAACGAACAGTACACCCGGATGTATCTGCAGATCGTACACACAATTGTTCCGAGGCGGGAATCGAACCTCTTGCGTGGCAGGGGGACCTTCGTCCGCTGCACCAAATCGGTCGTCAAATATATGTATATTTATTTAAAACAACGGTGTTAAATAAAGAACTTCGAAAACAAACACTATATTTTCCAGGCAGAGGCTCAAGAACGAGAGAACATAATAAAGTCTCTCCAAGAGCAAGAATATCTGGAGAAGAATGCAAACGATGATATCTTCGAGAAACAGAAGATGGAAAGAGATAAGAAAAGCACGCTGCAGGCGCTCACGGCTCAGATGGAAAATAAGAAGCAAGAGGAGCGCGAGCAGCGGGCCAGGGAAGCTAGCGCGAGGAAGGAGGTCAGTTTATTACTTCATATTTTAATACATTATATTAATATATATATTATATTATTTTAATATATTGAAATGATGATATATTGGAGAGACAGAAGATGGAAAGAGATAAGAGAAGTACTCTGCAGGCGCTCACGGCTCAGATGGAGAGTAGGAAGCAAGAGGAGTGCAATAGGAGTGCAACAATAGCAAAGTGAAAATTCAGTCAGTCGACCTAAATAAGCGGCTAACTCATACATAACAGTTTGCTTGCGACGCACGCAAATTGATCTGAGTTTGCAGCTAACTCGAATTTCAGTTCGCCACAAATTTTGCGGCTCACTGAGTCGGCCGCTGTTTGCCTACTGGGGACACAGCCTTATTTACATATTCTACAATGAAACACATTTGTATTTATATTTTTTTTCTTTAAATTCCAGACCGAAGTCAAAATAGCCGCCGAGGAAGAGAAGGAACGAGAAAAGTTAAGAAAGGAGAAAGAGAAAGGACGAACGTATGCCTTGCAGCTGAAACAGCAGATAGAGGACAACGCGGTGCGGCGGCGCCGTGAGCAGATGGCGGAGGAGGCGCGCGCGAGGAACGTGTTCGACACGGACCGGGCTTGGTAACTATACTTAATACTCATTACTCAATATATTTATTGTTGTCATCACATTGGCTTAATTAGTAGATGATTATAATAAAAAATAATTTATTTCAGACCATAGAAAAGTAACAGATCTTATTTAACTTATTCCACGGTCCATAGTAATTAAAATTAAAACTAGCATACATAAAATATAAAAAGACTAAATTAATAACACGCTTTTTGTGATAACGCCGACAGCGTGTAGATGTCTATATACACAGTAGACTTAGAGACAGACCGGTAACGTGCCAAATTACAATTTAGTCTAGATTACAACACAGACAGAAAATGCGCGTACAGTATGGGCCGTATCGAGAATGGGCGACCCGTCTCTGATCGAATTCTTTTCTAACACAGGTTTTTTTACAAACCTAACACAGGCACCAGTCTCGCACAATGTTGTTCTTATAGTTATATACGTACTAATTCTAGTTTTAAACCTAAGCTCATTGTGTGAAGACAGAGAATCAATTTTTTTTTGCATCGACTGATCGTCAGTGCTTTCGTCGCTTGCGACGCAGGAGGTTGCGGGTTCGATTCCCGCCTCGGAACAATTGTGTGTATGATCTGCATATATTTGTCCCGGGTGTTCTGGTCGTTTTCTATGTATAATAAAAAAATATCTATCTTTGTAATGTATTGTATTATGTATATCAGTTATCTAGTACCCATAACACAAGCTCTGCTTACCTGGCTGGGCTAGATAATGCTGTGTGAATTGTCCAGCATTATTTATTTATTTATCTAAAACTTATATCCGAACAACTGAGTATTAAAAAAGCCAGAATTTGCAAAAAATTCAATACTTTTCGGGGAGACACTTAAGAGAAGACACTTAACATTTAATTACCTGCTAATGATTTAATGTTCTAGTATATTCTGATTTTATAAATATGTTAAATATTTTGACAAATCTTAAGAAAGAATATTTTTAAACATCAAACCGCTTCGTTTCATTTAGACCTGACAGGACTCTTGGACACGGCACAAATGTCAAATTGCACAAGTTAAACGAGGAAATAAAGTTATCATCACTTTGATTTCTTGTTCACTTCAATCTTTTTAAGGTAAAGTAAAGAAGCGAACAAGAAACCTTTACCTTGTTAGATTGTTAGTTTTTGAGTTGGGGCAAAACTCATCCCAAGCATTTTTATCCGCTAGATAATCTGATATTTTGTAATGAGCCTTTTTACAAAGGATATATTTGACAATTTGTTTGAATTTATTTATTGCATTATATTACTGATTTTATTAATTTAACTGATTTCCCCAGGCAAGCCGAAGTAGCGGAAGAACGCAAGAAGATAGTCAACCAGCACGCGCCGCTCCTGCTCGGGTACCTGCAGCCCGGCGTGCTAAAGCCGTCGGACGGGGCGGCGGCGCGCAGCGGCGGCGGGGACGTGCGGGCGGCAGGCGTGGCCGGACCGCGGGTCAGACCCAAGTGCAACCCGCAGTGTATGATCATCAGGGAGTATTAGGGAGGGTACCCTCTAATATTCGAAACATCTATCCAAATCTTATGAGGAGGGCAGGCCCGAGTGCAACCAGCAATGCACGCTCATCAGAGGGAGTAGTAGGACGGATCCCTCTAATACTCCGAGCAAGTGCAATCCGCAACGCATGGTAATTAAGAAGTATTATGGAAGGGACCCTCTACACCCTGATGACCATGCACAATACACAATAGAATCACCCACTCTATTATTCCAAGAAACATCTACGATATTTAGCGTAGACAGAATCATAAATCATTTTATTATAAATATTCTGTTTGGACATACCTGCTTCCCAGCTGAAGTGAAGTCAGCAACAAGACCTGCTGGCGGTGAGATAGTGTTCTAATTTGGTTATCAGGGAGGATTAAAGAGGCAGGGGGGTGAACTGAAGCAGGAATGGAAATAATTGTTTAGGACCATTCCCGATCTATAACAAGAAAATATTAGAAAACCAGCGGGTCCCGGCTTAGCCCGGGTGGCAATTTTTTAAATTTTTCTCTTTTTTCTCTCCATAAGAACATCCTCGTATTTCAAGGAATATTCTAAAAAAAGAATTAACGAAATCGGTTCAGCTGCTCTCGAGATTTGAGCTTAGCAACACATTCAGCGATTCATTTTTATATTATAGAAGAAGATAAACAGCCAGAGACACATATATTGGGAATGATCAGAAGAATGAGCAGTCAATACATAAAATTTAATATTTGATACCACACATGCACATAGCATGGTCTGGGTCTGCTTGAGATCTGAGACGACAAATAGTTTTGAAGTTATTTTATATCTTAAAATGTACTTTTTTTCGGAAGCTTGCGCTCGGTTGGTATTCATGGGACGGAAATAAGACTGATTGACGATATTATTATTAACTCATTATTCATATTAATGATCCACTATATAAGAAGTGTAGAATATTATCTAGTGAGTAGTTTAGGAGGTTTACAGCAGGTTCTAGTTTTAGAAGGTTTCAAAATCTTCGTATAAACATTTTAAATAGTGTTCTATAAATAGTTTTTATTGTGATAATGATTATAAGTATTTTTGTGCTAGATATTAATTATCTGACTTGATATAATGTTTACTCTCTCAAAAAGTTTGAATTTGATCCACAAAGACTGGCGTGTTTATATAAAGACTGAGTTTGTGGTAAATTAATGCGTAATGAAATAAATAATGTTTTAAAAATACTTTGTTTGTATTGAAATCATTCTGCAAAGTTTTTTATTGCATGGATTTGTAACAGATGTTAGAACTATTAGACAACCCAAACAGCATCTTCCAGCCCCAAGGTAAGCAGAGCTTGTGTTATGGGTACTAGATGACTGTTTTTTTAATAGAATACATCACATAGGTAAATAGATATTTTTTTATTGTGGACAAATTTCATTTATTATGGAAATACCCTGTACCCGCAACAAATATTTGCAGATCGTACAAACAAGGCGGGAATCGAACCCGCAACCTCATGCGTCGCAGGCGGAACTTTGCCCGTCGCGTACAAATACTTACAGAAATATAATATTACATAATTATCTGCCATGTTAAACGTTAGCACTGTTTTAATCAAGCACGTTATATCCAGCACAAACCAAGGTTGCCTGGAAGAGATCGTTCGTAGCGATAAGACCTCCATTTGAGCTCCTGCAATCCCTGGCATTTTCTTTAAATTATTAGTCGTTGGTGTGCTGTAGGTATAATTAAGTGTTACCATCTTTGTAAATATTTGTTGTAAATAAAATAAATTCCGTCTAAAAGTGGTTAAAAATACCGCTGCGCAAACACATCTCGTTAAAGGCGAAACTCAAACAATAATTAAGTTGGCCGCCGCCGCCGCCGCCCGTGGAAATATTTAACCGAATCTAATTAATTCCAAATACTCGCGGAGAATATTAAAAGGTTCGAGAAAGGGTGACCATGAATTTGTTTCATAAACAAATTGTGTAGGTGCCTTGTGTAATTTGACCGAATTTATTCAGATATATTTCAGCGCCGTCGGGATAGAAAGAAGAAAGAAATTGTGGATACTGATGAAGTGTGCTGAAGAGAAAATCTTGTAAGGCGTTTGAGAGGTTCGGTAATCTGCATTTGGTGAGAACAGCGGTCTAAAGGTTCAAAAACCCTAACGAACCCTCTGGCTACGTGGTCCTACTGCCTTTGTCCTACCGATCGGACCACATGAACTTTTTTTCCGGTTGGTTCGATTAACTAATCGGACAACAGAAACTGACGTTTTCTTAGACCACGTAGTCCCACTAATCGGATCACGAGAACTTTTGATTTCCTGTTGGTTCGATTAACTAATCGGACTATAGAAACTGACGTTTTCTTAGACCATGTAGTACCGCTAATCGGACCACGCATTCTAGACATGAGTAATGCGACTAATGCGACCTGCATACTGATCCAACCTAGCATTTTCGCGTTTTTCGCGTTGGTCGCCATTTGGCGACCTCTGTGGCGCGGTGGGCAAAGGTCCGCCTGCGACGCAGGAGGTTGTGGGCTTGATTCCCGCCTCGGGACAATTGTGTTTGTGTGTACAATCTGCAGATATTTGTTCCGGGTGTTCTGGTTACCTATGTAAATATAATAAAAATTTCTATCGATTAATCTATTGTAATAAGTATCTCAGTTATCTTGATATGATATAACACAAGCTCTGCTTAGCTCGGGGCTAGATGATGCTGTGTGGATTGTCCAGCATTTATTTATTTATTGAGATAATAACATCATTACAGGTTTTTTTATCATCATTTATTTATTTAATTCCCACTCGTTAAACTTCTAAATAAGGTTAACACTTCCTCAAAATTAAAAAAAATATTATTTGATAGTCAAAATGTCCTGCAAAAGCCCAAAGTTGGTTCACCCTGTTATCCCGTGAAAGTTAGCATTTTTTCGCAATAAAGTAATAAAAGTTGCCACATCAGCGACCCCCGAACACGAGTAAACGCGGGTATATTGAGATAAGCATCGGCACCCCATTCTACCCCATTCGCAGGGTAGAATGGGGTAGAACGGCGAATCGACACTTGAATGGTATTTGTTCAGCTTATCGGGTTAAAGGTTATTTAAATAAATAGGTGTTTGATACTGCTGAGTTTTGTTGGTTTGGGACTGGGAAATTAATTGGTGCTTTTTTCAGAGTTTTAACTTTTAACGGATGTTAAATACCATTCGTAATTGTAAATACCAGTTCAATTTAAATAAACGGGCATTACGTCCAGATTTGCATGCTTTTACGTAATAAATTAAATAAATAAATAATGCTGGACAATTCACACAGCATTATCTAGCCCCATGGTAAGCAGAGCTTGTTTTATGGGTACTAGATAACTGATATAATACAATACATTACATAGATAGATATTTTTTTTATACATAGAAAACGACCAGAACACCCGGAACAAATATCTGCAGATCGTGCACACAATTGTCCCGAGAAAATAAACGAATTATTCATGTTTTTAGGAAATAAATTTATAATTTGCATTTTCTTATTATTTTTTTATACAAGTGGAAAGGGTTTTAGATACCCATAATGATTTATAGAAACTTAATCACAGGCTTTTTCTATAGGTCAATCTGACCGTATCTTCTATAATAATGTACATTTATCTAACACGGTATTTTAGAGATAATTGAGCAGACCATAGCTAAATATTTTTTACATGATTAAAACAACTCTTTAAGTTTTAAAACTTATTATTCCTTTATAATATTTAAATTATTCCTTTTTTTGTTTTCCATCTCTTGTTTAAGCGCCCACCTGTCCAGCGCTTGTTTGAACTCCCTCTGCTGTCGAAGGTGGCTCTGTTCTCTCTTACCCCACGCGGTCATCTCTGCGTACCACTTGCGATAGCGCGGGTAGTCCTGGAATATTGACCTTCATTATGATAAACTACACTAGTTGTTGAGGTGTGCGCGAGCTGGAAGCAGCTCGCTGCGGTTGTGTTCGTTTTTTTTTATTATTTTCCTTGTCGTAACCTACACCCTCAATTTGTTGGAAATCGAAATCCATGAGAAAATTTTGCTATTAAAAAACATAATATATTATATAAATATTAAGAATTAGCAAGCTGAAGTGGCAGTGGGCCGGCCGGCCATATCTCTCTCGAAGAACGGACAACCGCTGGGGCAAAAGTGTTCTTAAGTGGAGACCACGACTTGATAAACGTAGGACGTCCTCCGACCAGGTAGGATGACGACCTGCGAAAGACTGCAGGGAGATGCTAGATCCGTCAAGTTGCAGAGAGAGCGCTGTGGCGCTCATTGGGGGAGGCCTATGTCCAGCAGTGGTCTAACTTAGGCTGATGATAGTTGATCAAATGAACTTCAGTGAAGTTCGATCATTATTATTTGAGTCAATTCATTCGAAAATTATATTATAATAACCAGGTAGTTTCCTCTAGTCTACAGGCAACTATTGCACATTTTTAGAGATTTCACTCGATTAAAACATCGAGTTGCATCGATATATTTACCCTATTCTTGTCCGTCCCTAGCGCTAGTCTCATTCTTTTAGAGTAATTTTAGAAACAAAGCTTCCTATCTATTGGGCCTGAAACAAGGACTTGACTATGTTTTAATAGGGCGGGTTGGGTTCCTATAATTTTCGAATGAATTGACTCAAATAATAATGATCGAACTTCACTGAAGTTCATTTGATCAACTATTATTTTTCGTCAATTCATTCTTCAAATTATATTATAATAACCAGGTAGATGTTCAGAGATGGAAGGTTTGTTTTCCTTCGTCTTATGATATATGCTGTAAACAATATTGTTTATTAAAAAGTATAGAGGTAGATAGGTAAATCACAGTCGATTTAATGGACAAACTTTCAGATAGGTTAATAATTATCTTTTATGTAATCATATATCATATATAAGCCTAAGTCCAGCAGTGGACTAATATAGGCAGATGATGATGTAATCATAATATAAACTTAAAGCATTTATCTTCTATTAAACGAAACTAAGGCTGAAATTTACAGACCCTATAAACTAAAACAGTCTTGTTTAGTAACCTTACGAGTTCGAAGGAAATACAACTCTTCTTGCAAATTTACTCTCGTTATTCATTAGGGGTCGGTTGTAAAAGTGGGCCAAGGTGGTGGATGCGGGGATCCAGCCCGCCGCCGTCTTGCGGATTGTGTCTATACTGACGCCGCGCCGGCAGCGCTGGCGGCCGAGCTGGCCGCGTGCCGCGTGCTGTGCGCACTGAACATGCCTGTGTCCAGGCCTTTATCCAGCGACTGATCTTTATACCGTCTGGTATGATTGTAATATTTTACAGTTTTATCATGGAAAAAGTTTGAACTCTATGTGCGGTACATAATGCTAATAAAATAACTAACTTTTTTCTAATTTTTTCAGTACTTAGGTAATTCTAAATTTGGGTACCAATCAGATTATAGTTAAGAACTATTTGAGGGTCCCAAGCGGACGTATATTTAGGACGGTTGGGTTTGATTTTGTAAGCACACTTAAGAAGACGTCTTATGCAAAGATCGGAACTGATCTGATCACCCAAGAAAAAAGATAATGCGGAACGGTGACTATTAAGAGAGCCATACGAACATCCATTATTAAACTGCTCAGTTCAAAAGTTTAAAACGAATGCATTTGAGTCGTTGAAAACGTTACTATTGATGTCCATACAAAACCGCCACCAGAGCTTCAAAGTGATGCTATACTGCTTTATGGTGGTGTGCGAGCGAGGCGAGCATCAGGTCGAGCGTCGCCAGCGGTAAGCCGCGCCGCGTGAGCGCCGAGCGCAGAGCCGCGCTGCACCCAGGGTAAGGTTCGCATGGAGAGGGTGGTACTCCCTGAAATGCGATTGTTACAAATACTCTACTAGAGTTTACTTACTAGGGTTGAAAAGTGTATCTTAGACACTCGTAGACTGTGTAACAGGGGATACCACGCTTGCGATAGCCAGTGTGGAGATATGAGTATTCCAGTTGCTTCGTTGTCTACTATTTTCCGTAAGCATTTAAAATTAATGAAAATGGTGGAAATGCATAAAAGTACCTATTTTTCCATGTTATGGTAAAAGCGTCAACGACAAAAGCATCAGGGTCAGGTTTCTATGAGACGAAAATTTCACACTTGGCATTGCTACGCGAGGCGAATAGATAATTTAATTAAAAGGTCAATTTCGGGATAACTATACAGTCGTACTACTGTTTGGAAAGCGTTATCAGATAATCCCATTCAGTATCTGGGTTTATTATTCTAGAATCTAAATCTGCAGAGTTTTCTTTCGTATTAACGTACAAGTAGGATGCAAATATCCAAATATTTCTCTTCTCGCACCATTGCCAAATACGCCTCGTTAAGTTACTCAAGTGTGGAAACTGGATCCCTCCCATGCTGTTCACATAGCTTATGGCTGTGGTGTTATCGACTCTTAGCAATATCGCATAGTTTGATTCATTTTAAATAATAAAAACTTTTTAAACCTAAGAAAACGTGTTCCTTTTCAAGAGCTTTCCATGTACCGTTTGTTCTTTTGGTGGCGTAAACCACGCCCCAACCTGTTCGAGAAGCGTAATTAAATACTTCGTGTTTATACTGGACTTTATGAAAACATTGGAAAGAACTATGTATGCTATCTTGTCACCAATTTAAATCATCTACAATCGCCGCAGCGAGTTTTATTTTGGAATCGTAATCGTTATTATTTTCTTGTAAAGCTAAATATTTGTATCTTTCCAAAACTTTTTTGTACATCAGAAACCCGTACCTAACAGCGGGGCATGCTGAAGCAAGAACACCTATAAATAAGCTTAGCAAAATCATGAATAGTAACATTTCGGTAAACGTGAATATTTTCGGACTAATTGTATGATATTATGGCGTTTATCTTGTGGCAAAGATAGGATAGGAGGTTAGGCTTCCAGACTTGTGGCAACACAGACACAGCGAGCCATAAAAAAAATAAGAAGTTGAAGTTATTAAACTGATGTTAGACTGTGATACCTATGACAGGTGATGACATGACCCCCCCCCCCCCTGAAGAACGAGGAACGAGGAGGGCCCATCCAGTTTCCCTGATGGGCAGGGCGACTGACTGACTGTGGAGCAGGTCTCTGGTTTATCCGTTTACGGATTTCTTGGCCCTGTTTTTCGATAGCCTTACTAGATTTTATTTTTTCTACAAGCGAAATGCCGAAGATCGTTTCGTCTCCTTCTGCATTTATAATGTGTAGAAAAGCTAGACGTTATCAACTTTCTTCTATCATTCCAAAATGAGAAGTGTAGGTCCGTCAAGAGACGACCTCCGTCACTGAGTGATTTGAGTGCACATACATATTTCGTAGTCGGATTTCAGTAAAACATCCATGGCTCGTTTTATAGCAGAGGTACCAGCACCAAGGGCCATTTGAAAACTTTCGAGTTTTTTGTCACGCCTTCTAACGATATCACAAATTGCGGCTAAGGCGTTGAGCTTTGGTGCTTATAAAAATTTACAATTGGACGGGACTAAGTATTTTTTCTTTCAGGGCGCTATGGCGCTCATTGGGAAGGCCTATGTCCAGCAGTGGACTGCTATAGGCTGATCATGAAGTATTTCTTCATAAGGTCCTTTATATTACCTACCTACCTTAATATTTCCTAGGTAACGGGAGCTATAGGGAGGCCAGACTATCGTGATGGGCTCCGGTGAGCCCATCCAGATATCAGACTACGGTTAGTCTGTTAGTCTGGTGTATCTGAGGTAGAAGCCCCCAGTGCTGATAACAGCTCTGGGCCTGGTTCAGGCAGAGTCTCCGACAAAGCGGCGGTAGGGTCCCGTCCGGCATCAGGCAGCGGTGCCTCCGTCAAAAACGGCTGCGGCAGCACCTCCTCTAAGGCAGGTGACGGCGAATGATTTTGCCTCGATTCGTAATTGAATATGGCCTTGGTCGTTTCGTCCATGATTGTATATAAAAATAGAATAATCATGTTATCGTCATTTCATTTTTATTTATGTGACAAATGATGTGGGTACTTGGACGTAATATTGTCTCGCAGACAAAAGAGTACAGATGAACGTGTAAATCCATTGGAATTCACGTATTTTCTGCTTTTTATTATCACAGGAAGCTCGCAGCTAACTGTGTTATCGCAATTAACTCGCAGTCAATCCCGATTTCACCCAAAGGAATGATTTGTTTACACAAACCTACCTGCAAGATTTTCTTCATCTGACGACGGAATAGCATATCGTACACGTCGTCGTCTCTTCTAATTTACTTATTTTCCGTTGATAATGTAATATTTTATCATCTGCACTGCGTTTTGATATTTTTTCTGAAAAGCGCGTGCGAACGTTGCCTTGCACAAAAAAGGAATGAGACTACCGCTAGGGACGGACAAGAATAGGGTAAATATATCGATGCAACTCGATGTTTTAATCGAGTGAAATCTCTAAAAATGTGCAATAGTTGCCTGTAGACTAGAGGAAACTACCTGGTTATTATAATATAATTTGAAGAATGAATTGACGAAAAATAATTATTATAAAGTTTGACTCCCATCTAGATACGCGTCCATCAGTCAAGTTCCGAAAGCCATCGAACCTAAACTCGACGGGGTTAAATCGTTTTGTTCAGGAGTTCTTATTGCCACCATCTGTCTGTTACATCAGACCAGGCCGATAGTGTCATTACATTGCATTATTACCGAAATAGCATTAGTATGCTCTAAACGGGCGACGCAAAATACCCGTTTTTAGAACATTCGGTCTGTGCTTCAACGCGTTCACTGCCAAGCTTCAGCGATGCGACCCGAAGGAGCACGTCGCTGTGCAAAGAACTATCGCTGGCAGTCAAAGTTTTAAGCGGTATTAAATTACATCTACTACAAACTTAGTTGGCGACTTTATAAAAATAATGAATTTAAAAAAATATTGGTTTGCTGAGAGATCGATGGAAAGATTTGGGGACGCCTTTGCCTGTGCTTTTGCCCAGCAAAATCAGGCATACATTTTTATTTTTTATATAGGTACCTATATAAAAAATAAACTTTGGGGAATCACCCTTTCAGCTTTTGAGTGCAGATTCTAAAACACCTTGTTACGGAACACTGGTAGGTTCATTCTCGCCATCACTCATTCACGTCAGATATTGAAGAATTGTATAAGCTCTCTGTAACTTACAGGCTTTTCAACGTTTTCTTCTAGAAGGAATTCGTACATTTCCTTTGGGCACAGGCCTTGACTCGAAATCCTGAAAAAGAATCAATGACACTCTTTTACTCTCTTACACATCGCCGCTATGTTTATATATTTATTAAGTACAAACATACAACTATATCTATTTTAAACTTAAACTACGGACTAAAAGTTCCCTATAAAGGAAATAAATAAATTCGTTCCCTAATAAATTTAGAAAAAATATAGCCTTCTAAGTTGTACTTACTCAAATATGATAAGAAGCTTAACAATACTTATGGCTACAGGTTGCTGACAGTGACTGTACCTACAATGTATCTACCTAACAACCTAGATTAGGTACTTGGGAGAAATCGCTGTCAGCGATAATGTCGCCTATTGTACTGTTTGTGTTAATATTTTGATATAAAGTTTTATTTTGTTGTGTTTTAAAGTGCAATAAAGTGTACATTCATTCATTCAATAACCAAATTTGTTTAAGAGTAGGTATATGTTGGAGGCCGACTCCTACAGAATCAGTTAAAACTCACTTTGCAATTCTATCTCCGGTGAGGAATCTCTTGAGAAACTCTTCCAAGTAGCCAAAGCTGTACCCTTTCAGCACTTGCGCCAAACTGCTCACATTCAGATCTGATGGTACCACGTGGTTGCTGAAACAACAATATTAAAGTAAAGGTATCAATAGTCCTTGTGCAGTAAGGCGAAATAGTTAGGCCATGAGGAAAAAGCCATATGAATAGATATGGAAGTTAAACATCTTTAAAAAATTACACTAAAAATATAAATGCGAAAGTTTGGATATCCATACCCTACCTATCAGCATACTTTTGTTCACTGCTGACAAGCCTAGACGTTCACACAGCGGATCAAATTTTAATGACCGTTTTTAATGTTCATCATCATGATCATCCGCCTATATTAGTCAACTACTAGACATAGGCCTCCCCCAATGAGCGCCATAGCGTTTTTTATGTATCCTTCGCTAATGGAAAAAAATCGTTTACCTACTAGATCCGTGTCGGGTGTGTGAACTCACTTCTACAACTTCATACGCAATCACGGAAATAAACAGATCCTGTAAAACGGATGCTGTGTGAATACGCCCTTAGTCTCCGGATACGACATCCTTGGGCTGAGTTTGAAGATATTCTATCCATCTTCTATAAACTCTCTTACGCTCATCGCAAAGGAATATGTTCTAGGTAGCTCACCTTATCACCCAGTCGTTGAGCAGTTGTACAACAGTTGAATAGCTCGTGTTGGGCATCAACACAACGTGCGAGAAGTCTTTCAACATCTGCTTACTCTTGGTCATCCATGGATCGACACAGCTGCCTGAAGCATGTAGGCATTTAATAAAGTTCTTATACATTTAATTTTGTTCATATTATGACTATTTTTGTTTTCATTTGGTCATTTGACTATATCGCAGCAACCCACCAAGCCATTCGTCAACCTATAATCCAGCCATTTACAAGATACAAGGTTTGTAAACAATAGAAAAATATAAAATTATTACAGAATTTTCGGCGTTATAAATTGTAGGAACGACGCAAAATCGTAAAGAAATGCAAACTCTGCTAAAATATTTACGACAAGAAAGTGGTTGCAGACTTATGTATTGTATTTGTGTGAAACAAAATATGTCAGGAGTTTCAGGCTGGGTTTAGGACGCATCAGTGCGGCCGTCACATGACTACTACTTGGTACATGGTATATAGGGAACACAATCTTCATGGTAGGGCCAGAGCCATCGACATCTAGGGTAAGATGTCGATGGCCAGAGCAAAGATAGATGATAAATCTTGCGTTAATTACTAGAAAAAAAAAATAATACAAAGAAAAAAGCGGCGTAACTAGGTACCTACTTCGTGATTATTGCAGATGATATTATATACACGCACGCACACCCACGGAAGTTACCTGAATAAAAATCCAAATTACTGTCAGTCCTCAAGACCTTAAGACCAATACCTTACCGATAACAGTAATATTGTCCATCTTCTGTATCTTTTTAAACAGCCTCTTAGTAAAATTTCTCTTGAACAATGGCAAGTTGAGATGTTTATCTGCCGGTGGGACCTGACCAATCAGGAGAAAGCATTTATTAAAGGTATGTCGCTACCAGTGTCATGTGACTCATTGTTTTGTTTCTAATAGTCGGTGTATCGTTGCGGGTAGCAACTTACCTACCTACAATCAGAAAGGGGCTGTTATTCCAAAGTGTACATTGCCATTTGCCATAGAAACGTGTGTTTTGTTTGTTTGAGGAGTATCCAATATAAAAAGGTGCTAATCCGTGTTAAGAGTACTTTTTGAATGTTACTTGTCCTAGTAAGGTGACTAATTTTAACTTTAGTAGTTTCTGTGACTTAACTATAATAGGTAACTGTTTTTCACACAGAATATCTGACGCGAAGAGGGAAAGGAACGGACCTGGCTATTATAGCAGCGACTAATATTCTGTACCTATGCGTCGGCATTTGGAGCGTTTCTCTTAGGTAAGTCCTTTTTTATTATTGATTTTTATTTTTGGTATTTGTATTAAATTGAAATATTTGGTCATCCGGCTCGCTAAAAAACGATTTGGAAAGCTATGTATGTTTAGCTTTATAAGAGCAAGTCGGATAAGAAAGCGGATTTGATAGTCGATCGGCTAGTAGATTGTGAGCTATTAAGTCCGGCCAATTTAGACATCCGAGGCGATTTAAATCCTAGTTTTTGGACTGATTTGACCGGACTAATTGTCATTCGATGAATTATTGCATAGAATACTTTACCTTTTTATAATAAAGCCTGTGCACATGTTTGATATGGATAAGGGCGGGCTGCGCGGCCCTTGCGGAGGCGACCATGTCTTGTGCTATTTGTTGAAGGTACACGTTTGATATAAGCTCGGGGTTAATGTGGCTAGGGTCCACCTCGAATAATACTGCATCTGGAATAATAATTTTATTGTTTTGAAAAAAAACTGAAAACCAACGTCTAATTCCGTAGTTTTAGAGTACCTACCTATTTAAGTTTTGTGAAATAAATACTAATCTCTAGGGGAATTAATACATAGATCATCCCTAGAGGGAATAAATGGTAATCCCTAGGTGGATTAGAATTTATTTCACAAAACTTAAAAACAGTGTAAAATTCAGGGATTCGATTCGATGAAAAATGTATGCGACCTTCTCGGGATAATTATCTATACAATAAAGTAAAGAATGATATTTCAAAATCAGTTCATAATGAACGGTGATATTGACGAACACACACAGAAAAATATACATACATGCGAACATAATATCTAAATATGATGCTCTCTCTTATGGATTGGTTCGAAATAGTTAAATCTAGCTCGAGGCAGATTGTCCACCAAACAGTCTTAAACTAAAGTTTTATCCATACCGTTCAAAGAAGCGAGAGCATGCATCAATACAGTCTTCCCACTGCCGTGAGGTCCAACCAGTAACGTCTTGTGGAACCCGTTACTCATTGACTGGCAAGTTTCCCACCATAGTCTTCTTGCTTCGCCATGGTATGAGGATGCTTCCCTTCAATATACAAACCATAGAAATTCATAAATAGATCAGATCACAGTCGACATTTGACTTTGTAAAGCAATTCTGTGGCTCATTTTATAGTTCTCATTTCATCCTCAAGTTCAATGTATTGAGAATAATCATTTGATCTAGATTTGGCATCAAAAAGCTTAAAGATTTCACGTAAATAGCCTTATCCCGCCCACTGCTGGACATAGGCGTCTGACAAGTGTCTTACTGGCTCTTATTAAACTTTGACATGTAGTGGTTTTACCAATAAAATGTATTTCTGTATTTCTATTATAAGGGGAGTGACCTGACTCTTGAGTGGAGACCACGACTCGGTAAACGTAGTGTAGGACGCCCTCTGTCTCGTGTCTAAGTGCTTATTTTGTAAGCCTAAAGAAATAAATGATTTTTTACTTTTACTTTACTTTACCTCCGACCAGGTGGGATGACGACCTGCGAAAGACTGCAGGTAGATAGATGCTGGATGCGGCAAGCTGAAGACAGGGCGCTATGGCGCTCATTTGGGGAGGCCTATGTCCAGCAGTGGACTGCTATAGGCTGATGATGATTTTAAGGGGTAAAGCCATAATCGACCAACACGCTGAGCGCTGCTGCCCGTTACTCAGTAAATAATATACCTTAATCGCTTGATACGACCGCGGGAAGAATTGTGGTTTTTAGTTATTCACCAGTTATTATTAGACCAGCGATCAAAAGTTCAATGTGCTTTGCTGATATCTCAAAGTTATAATAGTTATTTAGAAAATCGTCAGGTATTTAGTTATACATTATACTAACGCATAGTTGCACCGTGCATCTTCTCCAGAAAAATTAGGATCGCCTATGAAATCTTGCAATTTAACTCTTGGATATTCTTTTACGAAACCGTTATACACTAAGTCCTGAAACAAAATAGTTTTTAGAAACGTATTGCAAAGATTGACCATAATATTATAGCATGTCGTTTTAGAGGTCACAGTCATTATTTGAAACATTATCGCACCTCTACTTACCTCTATTTTCTGTGCAATATTTTCTTTTACGGCTTTTAGTTTTGGCTTCTTTCCTTTTTTTGGGCGTTTCTGTTTCATAGGTTCTGGGTATTTTTCTTCATTATTTATGTAATCCTTCTTAATTGCTGTCTTTAATTTCTTTAGTTCAACTCTGTTTATAATATTTAAAATAAGTACTTTTATTAGAGACGTTTACGTTAGACAAGAGTTTAAAACTTACCTCATATCCGCGTCAACTTTGGGAATCAGCTCCAGTTTCACTTCGCACATCGCTTTCTTTTTATCAACATCTACACAATGTTTCTCCTTCACGTCTCTTTCTTCAGTATAATCGTACTCATCCCAGTCGGTGTGGTAATTTTCAATTACCTTCCAACGAAATGGTGTCTTGTTATTTCGTATATCGGAAAGCTTAGGGTTGATTTAGTTTTATAAAGTCATAGCATTTCTCGTTTAAAAACTAACGTTTTATTATCTGGTTTTTTACCTTCAAAAGATGGTCAGTTTTCTTAGACTCTGGGAAGTCATATCCGGGGTGCTGGCTTGGATTTTTCAGTAGTTTTCTTTTTAACTCATTCTGCGCTCTGACTTTTTGTTGTTCTAATTTCTTCTCCATTTCTGCTTCTCGCTTTGCTTCCAATTTCGCTAACTTTTTCTGTAAAATATTAAAACATATTAGAATGTTATTAATTTGGGTATTCAATACTTATGCACTTACCTGTTGTGCAGATTTGCCTTTATTTGCTTTCATTTCTGCTAAATAAGCCTGGTATATTTCTAAATATTCATCTGGCGCCGGTAATTCTTCTCTTAATATCATTTTGGATCCACCAATATTGTCATTGGGTATATCATAGAAAACTTTGATTTCTTCAAACCTATGTACAAAATAAATGTAGAAATATTAGATTAAACCATAATATTACCTAGTTGCTATGAGAAAACATGATAAGGTATGTACCACTTGTAAAACCAGTCGCGTATATAATCTCTATAAGACTCGCAGATATCATCCTCTCTTTGTTTTAGATATTTCTCTTTTATTAGTTCATATTCGGATTTCCAATCTTTTTCAAACTGTTCTTTGAATGGTATGTTTCGGGCTTTTATCTGTAAAACAGTTTATCAAACAGGAAGTGATAAAAATGTTCTCTATTATGTTACATTTTTGTAATTATATTACCAGTTCAAATTTTTCTTGAGCTATATCTTTCGGTTTTGCCAACATCCGTATTCCAAGCAGTTCATCTCTCTTGAATTCTCTACACCTATTTCGTTTGCACTCAAAGTACGCCCTGGAATAGACCGAGTAAAAAATTCAGGATCGGCTACCAATCGACTATTCTGTGATTTAGCACTTCATTCTGTTACAGTGCAAAATACGGTTAAATCGGTTTAACTGTATATCACAAATTCTAAAGATACCTAGCTAGAAGAGTAAGAAATGCACTAGAATTTTTTTAATTAGATTATTGTCTGTAACTCTCTCTAGGTCTTAAGCTAGACATCACGAGATGTGCATATGATGGGGTGTACCTGTTTCCTTTCCTTATTTCTCCGACAACATTAATTTGGCTTCATCACTCATTGTTTAAGCTCTTTATTATTTTCTTACCTGAATGCTTTTTGAATAATTTTTGCACTACGTTCACGAAGCTCAGGCCGTGGCTTCGGTGCCGCAGTCCCTTCCAGTTCCTTTGTCCACATTTCCCTTTTGAGCTTTGTGTGTAATAGTTCTGTTACGACTTTCCTATCATTGAAAGAAAACGTTATAAATAATTCATCATCCTACTAATATTAAAAACGCGTAAGTTTGTGAGGATGTATGTAAGTATGTTTTTTGCTCTTTCACGCAAAAACTACTGAATGGATTTTCATGAAACTTCACAAATATAGCTTACATATCAGAATAACACATAGGCTACAATTTATAAAGATATATTGTATATTATCCAAAATATCTATCAAAACCACGCGGGTGAAATCGCGGGGCGCAGCTAGTTATAAATAAATTCATCAGTACCTATACCAGAATAAAACTTCATCGTTATATCACGGTCGGTCAGTAACGTTTGTAAAGTTGCGGTTTGTACTTAGGTACTTATATTCTATATTATTACTTATATCTTATATAACTTATATTTCTACCAAAAAGAGGGTTAATATGTACAAATTCAAGTTTTGCCAATGTTACCTTGTCCTTTCTTGAGATTGTATCAACTCTGCATTTCTTTTAATTTCCTTCTCCTCTTCTGATAATTCCTTTTTCTTTGTTTCATTACATTCTTCATCCTCTTCTTTACCTTCTTCATCCCACCAGGCGACAGTTTCGTCTTCCTCAGGACCTCGTGCTTTTTCAAGTTCTTAATGAATAAAATTAATAATAATCCAAAGCTGCATTTTATATATAATGTCATCATCATCATTATCAGCCTATGTTAGGCCACTGCTGGACACATGCCTCCCCTAATGAGCGCCAAAGCTCCCTGTCTTCAGCTTGCCGCATCCAGCATCTCCCTGCAGTCTTTCGCAGGGCGTCATCCCACCTAGTCGAAGGGCGTCCTAGACTACGTTTACCGAGTCCTCCCCATAGTCTACAAGAGTCTACCCTAGCGCGGTTATGGTTTCTTCGCGAGATTTGGCTGGCCCACTGCCATTTCAGTTAGCTTAGAGCTATATCGATAACTTTGGTTCTCTTTCGGTTGTATTCGTTACGGATTCTATCCTGCTTTTAATGAAATACGAATTAAATGTAATGTTTATCCTCTCTTACCATATAGCCTAATCCTCTCGTTAGCACTTTTGGTAGCTTCTTCAATAAATTGTTTTATTTGTATTGGTCTTTCTGCTCTGTGTGGTATTACTGTTAGTTCAGCATCGTATGTCGTGATTTTGTGATGAATCAGACCATTGCTCAAAAACAGATTTTCGCTTCCATCCAATTTCGATATTTGATGATTTAGTTCCATCATTCTGAAAAAGGTATACAAGAATATAAGAAATCTTAATAAAAATAATATTTAACATGTTAAATTTCATAATTAAACTACATTAGGTATATTATCTTGTAAATATTATAATATTTAAAAAGACTACTACTACTACTACTATAATATTATAAATGTACCATGTATAATATTATATAATAATTTAGTTTGAAAAGATACACTCAAAAGTTATTCTAGAATAAACCTAGCGCTAAAACTCAATTAAATTTTTTTTACGCGGTCCTTTTAGGAATGACTGATGATTCAGCATTCAGCATTTCATCCTAGCTTCGCACACTATGTCAGGTAAGATAGCATAAATTTAGGACTCGCCTACCGATGAGTTGGCACCTTTGACTCGTTTAACCTTAAACTTGGAATAGCACATAGGCTACTTTGATGTTATAAATTCCAGTTCCCATAGGATATAAATAACTTTAAACGCGCCTATATAAACAATGCGTGCGAAGCCGCAATATGTGTAATGTATCTCGTTCATCCCACGACGATCTCTGTGGCGCGATGGGCGAAGATCCGCCTGCGACGCAGGAGGTTGTGGGTTAGATTCCCGCCTCGGGACAATTGTGTGTACGATCTGCAGATATTTGTTCCGGGTGTTCTAATCGGTATCTATGTATAATAAAAAATATATATCTATTTGATGTAAGTATATCAGTCTTCTAATACCCATAACACAAGCTCTCTCGGGGCTAGATGATGTTGTGCGGACTGTCCAGCATTATTATCATGTTATTCTTCAGATACCTTGCTACAATAGCGTCTAGGGCTTCCTGAAGATACACTGTCTTCTGCACCTGAAGATTCAGATGTAGACATTCCACTACGTGGTTGTAGACCGTCATGTACCGGCCCAGTATTCCAGAGAGTCGTAGCACAGCTGCGCAGCACGTCTTGTCATGGGCTTTAGTGGTCTGAAATAGTATATCTACTGTTACTAAGTTAGTAGTAAGCGCAGGTTCATCGACTGGTTATTTTTACTCTTTTTCGGCTAGTTCCAGTTAAGGCACATTACACAATAATTTTTAGTATGATTTTCGCTGCGGGTTGTAAGTGTCTACCACTTCACTATATACCTAGGTACCTACATCATTTGCAAGTTTTTTTTTGCACGTACACTTACACAGGTCAGTTTACAGCACTGTATACGGTTTACAAAAACAAAATACAAAAAGTCGATTTCTAAAAAAGCTTACAAAAACACCCTAATATGAACATTGTTGAACATTATGTATGTTCAACAATGTTCATATTAGGTCTTATAATACGAGACCTATCTCCCCAGATCCCCGGACCTTGTATGCTTAATTATGTTATTTTAAAAGTGGTTCCTTATCTGTGTTTGAATGAAACGCTCATTGTTTTTTACTACAATGTGTTTTTGGTATTTTTTGTAATCAACCTGATAATTGATATCCAGATCCACTAATTCCTCTAAGCTCTTCAGTGTCTCCTTCCATTTCCTGAAGTAAAATTCACTGGACATTTTGATTTATACAATTAATTAAAAATAAACATTGAATTCGTTTAGTCTAAGCTAAAGATACTTATAACTAATGGTGGAAAATCGAGATGGCTATTTTCAATTTGTTCTCTCGGCATTTATTGATACAAATTCTTCATTATCGTTATTCACTGAACCAATTTTACAAGCAGAATTGACCTCATCTTATCCTGATCAATAGGATAATTATGATTCACTCAAGACCCTATCGTAGGTACAGTTGACGACAAAAATCGCTGCTCATTGAAAATATTTTTTAACAAGTGGACCACGCCTGGTGTAGGTACATTCACATAAAAAGTTTCGGGTAAGTTGACCTAGTTGAATAAAAAATGTATATTTACCTTCATCCAGATTTAATGAAAGTTTTAGGAGATTCGGTAATTGCTACACTGCTGCATTTTCATCAGTTGCGCAAAAAGAAACAAAGAAAAACAAAAATCATCGAAAGAACACTTGAACAATCATAAACTCTTGACTTCGCCGTCTCGTAAGCGCTACTTACGGCCTATTATCGTCACTTCTCCCAATACATGTAGATCCCACATTCCCTCAGTATGTTTCCGTCACCGTTCCGAGGTCGTTGAATACGCCCTTTCCCCTGTAAAGGCCAAACGATCGCCATAACCCGCTATCAGCCACAACGGAAAACTTTCATCATACCCTACGCGGGAAATAAGCGTTGACGGGAATGACGCTTACTTATTGCCTTCCTTTTTTAAAAATACTCTCATATCTTGCGAACTTGCTTCCATCTAACTTCAAGCTTTTGCAGCAGAATATAAAGTTGATTTTTCTAGAGCAATGGTTGGCTGTTGGGTTGTTTGGTTGGAAGGTGTTTTGCATGTTTTTGGGCGCGCTACCCAGTTTCCGGCTGCGTTGAATGCGCGGCCATCTTGTTTGCGGAAGTAGTAAAGTCTTCCGTAGCGCCATCTGTCCGGGAACGTGTCGCTTTCAGTAAATTCGTTCTGTTATACACTTTTTGCCGTGAAGTTGTGTGCGGTTGTAAATTTGCGTTGTTTACGCTTGTTTTTAGTTTTAAATGGTTTTTGTATTTCAGGTTGTGGTGGCAACTTGATTTATTGATATGAACAGGTTTTTTGGACAGGTAGGTAAATGAAATATGTTGAACAGTTATTGCCAACCAAATGGGTGTTGAAGTTAAAAATGAAAACAAGAAAATATTTATTGCAGCAAATAATACAAAATAAAAAACAGATAAGTAAGCTTAAACCTTAAACACATGAAAAGGGTCATTTTGTACATAATTAGCCGAGCTAATTTCAACACACAACACAACAATGAAAAAACGTACAAAAGTGGAGCACAACCGGTGATGAATATTTTGCGCTAGGAGTGAATCACTCAGGTTGTTTATTCAACATTATTCTAATTGTTGATAAATATACTGATCGATCAATAGTAATTTGCAGCCACAGAGTGTAAGTTGAAAAAAAAACAATCGAATTGAGAACCTCCTGCTTTTTTGAAGTCTGTTAAAAAAATGACTTTCGTCTCTTTTCATGCGTACCATGCTTTTCATGTAGCAAGATCTTCCAAACTCAAAATCCCCAAGTGACTCACACTTCGCCACTTTGTTTTTGCGTATTTACATAATAAAAGTTCACAATTTGCTCTCTAAGTAGGTTTATTCCCTTAACACGTTTGCTGCGTCACCTGTCGTCATATTTTCGGGGCACATCGTGTTATTGCCTCTAGGGATAATAGTACCCCAGTTATACGACACCCTCAGTGCCTAGAGCGGCTATACATGACCGCTTCAATCCACGTCATTCCTAGCCATCTAACCTATGTCTATGTTTTATTGTGTTGAAAGAACGTTGCAGAGGAGGCTGGAAGTAGCGAAATAAAGCCTATACCTAGCACCTTCATATAAAAACAATCTTAAGTCTTTCTAAGATATATCCCATTTTATTACTCATCTTACAGTGAAATACTTTACCAAAACTTGTTAGTTTTAGTAAAGTACATATTTCACTGTAGGGTGGTGACAAATAAAATCAATCTAAATCTAGGTATATTTTTTGGACCGACGACGGGACGATGCCATTGTTTTTTTTCTACAGACATACTACTACTAGGTAGGTATAAGAAATGCCAATATGAAGATACATAGATAGACAATACTTTTATTGCACACTTAAAAATTAAACAAACAAGATAAAAAAAAAAAAAATACAAGACATGTGATAATTGAATGGTCTTTTCGCTCAAGAGCGATCTCAACGAGAGATAAGATTGAAAGAAAGATCTATCAGGCAACCTTGATGTTATAGTGTGTGGAGCTCTGTGACCGTGTATGTCGTTCTGTAGCCATACGACACCGGTGTCTCTTAACGTGTTATAAGCTCCAAAAAATGTTTGCCGCGAGTGAGATAAAATTTTATTCAGGTTTTAGTGGCAAAGTAGTTTTATTAAATAGGACTCTAAGGTGTTGTAGGACTGCGTTGGTATAATGGGAAGTGGGGCTTTCAATGCGAAGGACGTGGCTTTGACATTTGAATCCGTTGTCATGAAAAATGTAATGCACTAAGGGCTATGGTCCTTTCTTACATAATCCACCTTGATGGACTGCTTCCGCAACGTAACCAATATACCTATAGAAATAGTATTTTGCCATTTAGTAATAGGGATATGTAGGTCACTGTAACTCGCTGAGCCCGTTTCGGACGCAGCTAGGGCGCTGTACAAGCTCATAATGAATGTAAATAGGTTGTTTTTGTTTAAGTTTCTAAGATTTATTTTGTTCTGTTTAACCTTAAGACAAACTGTTTAAAATAAGAGCCATTTCTTTAATTCATTTTTAAATAGTCCAATCCTCTTGAGCCCAAACTCTAACTTCAACTGCATTTTTCGTGCTACAATATTCTTTACTCGACAACTGACTGGACTTCTAGACCGCGACTTCTACCAGGCTTGTTGACGCTGAATGAACTTCTAAACTAGACCACAAGGTCTACGTTCCTACCATTCTACGCATCATATACATCATCAGTAGAATCCCCTGGCACATAACGTCACCCCACACTTCCTCATTTTAAAGTATTCCCGGAAGATTCCCGGATATAGAGTAATGGATGCCATCGATCCTGCATTATCTCTGAATATTGCTTGAACTTGATACGTAGGGAATAAACACAAAAATTACGTTGACGATGATTATGTGCGAGAGGCGTCTGGTGTACAAAGTGATGTTCAGATAAACATACCAGTAGTATGTCGTATCGTACAGCGATAAGGCCGTCCATTGTACTTGTCGTATGTACTGTCTTTTTTTGTAATTATCTGTATCTGGTGTACAATTAAGTATTTTTGTACAGTATTGTATACTATAGCTGCGCCCCGCGTGGAAATCTACGTGACAAATGGTTTTTGAACCTTCCTTTTGAATCACTCTATTAAAAACCGCATCAAAATACTTTGCGTAGTTTTAAACATCTAAGCATACCTACATAGGGACAGACAGACAGAAGCGACTTTGTTTTATACTATGGAGTGATCTTTCAAAAGCTTATTACTCCACTTTCAGTTACTTACGTTTGACAAATTACCTTCTGCATGCGACTTTGCTTGCTTTGCGTCTGCGTAGGTCCAAAAATATTTTGGTCAAATACCTACTTTTTTCAAGATTTTCAAGACAGATAAACCATTGAAGTTTTCTAGAAAAAACACTCACATAATTTAGTAAAAGAGATAGAACTCGCATTCTAAAAGCACCTACCGCACATTTTAGCAAAGTAATATCAGTACGGGGCGAGCCGAGGATTTATTAGCGACGCAAACAAGTGCAAATTGGCCTGTAGAGGCGACGTTTTCGCTAAATACCTATAAAAATGTCCGTGTTCGTGAATTATTGTAACTAGCTTGGATGGCGTAAGCCATGAGCGGAAGCTATTTGTGCGTCAATATGAACGTGGTAGTGAGTCATAAGAATTCCCTGCTGATCTAGTAAGCGTTTAAGTGATTCTAGTAAATCGGTATTTACCAGAATTTTGTAATGCCACCTGGAGGGAAAGTACTCTTAATACTGTAGATCAAAAATTTTACTTAACACTTTGACTGCGATTTTTTTTCGACGACTGCGATCTTTTTTTAACCTAAAAAATTCGTGCTGCCGCTCTACACAGCGGTTGTGTTGCGCCGCACATGCGTTTCGTTCGAAAAATATTACGGCTGTGCTGAGTCACAAAGATCTGTATTTTCTCAGCCCCTGCGCTAGTGTGGATTTACGCACTTGTAGAAAACACATACCGTGTGATTTCAGCACTCAAAGTGTTAAAGAAACCATTCCCTTATTTATGAAAAGAAAGAAAACTGCGTTCAAAGATTTTTGAAAATCGCTTGTCACACTCGGTAATCGAACCGACTAAATTCTGTAAAAATGACACCCTGTATTTTTATTAGATCAATCGTTACGGTCAATTATACCTAAGGGTGAAATCTTTACAATAAACTTGATAAATTAAATGAAAGGGCCCGATCACTTTTTCCGAAAAAAATTATATAAGTACCTACTAGTTCTTGTTCTTTTGCTAATCATTCGCCATCTTCTTCCACCTTGTCCAGTCTATATAGATCTCTGAATTGTAGCACTTTCCACATTCAGACGGCTCATTTTGGCCGGTCGCAGAAGAAAATATATTTTATAGCTGTTGAAATGTAAATTATCTCTATTGCTATCTGTTTTATTAGCTGTGTGGAGTAATGTGCCGAATAAGCACGGTCGTTTTGGTATTTTCATATTTTGTGAATGATGTTTAGCCTTATTTGGATCTAGATGGCGGCGTTGCGAATAAACAGAATTTAATTTATCTTTGGGGACATACAATTTTGAACACAATAACCGTCATTTGTGTGTGTATGTAAGTGTGCGTACGTGTCGTATTTCATCATTATCATCATCATAGAATGACAATATTTTTGTGTTAAATTTTTATGTTAAAAAAATTGATTTGTGACTTTTCGAAACCAAAAGTTTTCATTTCAGGGTATTTTACTCTATATGAGAAAAAAAAATATTTTGAAGAATCTAATGTTACACTTCATAAATGGGTGTAATACCCTATGTCTATGACAACGTGTCTATGACATACCTGATTGATTAGGCTGGCAACACTAGTTAAAACTAGTGTGTGAAATTAAAAGGTTTCTGTCATCCAACTCCATCCAATCCATACACAGAATTAAAACCAAATCATACACTATGCCCTACAAAAATATACACTCCAGCGTGTAAAACTTTCCAAGTCATGTAACCACATAAAATCAATGGCATAATTTTCTTGCCTTCTCGTTTCCTCTTACCCTTGATATATTGTAACATCATAGCAGACAAAAACAGACCCGACAAACCATATATGCCCCCAAACGTTGCAAGTGCCTGCGCACGTTCTCCCGACGCCCCCGTAGCCGTACATCAGACTAACAACTGCATTAGCCGGGCTAAATCGCGCGCTCTTAATCGTCCTGCAAACGCGTATTTCTTGATTAAGAGATCGTAAAAACGTCGTCCCTCTCTGATATACGGCCGCAGAGCAGGAGAGGAGATTAGCATCGGTTTGTATAAGGTCTGATGATGGATGCGATGGCTTTTATACGAGTAGTTTTGGAGTTAGATAATCATAACTATAATAACTTTTGTATCGAAAACTCCTGTCCTTTCTCTCCTCTGGAAGGTCCCCTGGTTTGCTGAAAGATATTAGGAGCCATGTTAGGGCGCCATGCTCTTAAGAGATAGCTAAGCCGCATCTCTTGTGGAAAGGCAGCCTTATTGATACCGTATCATAAGGATGCGTTTCCACAAGAGATGTGCGAAGATGCAAAGCCACGAATGTGTTTCTCAATAACCAATATAATTACTTGTTTTTAGAATTAACTAGGGTCCTCTAGTGTCCTGTGTTAGGATTTTAGATGTTATCAACAGTAAACTGAACAAATTTGTAACATTATGTAAACATATCTATGTACCTATCTATCTGGTGCAGTCTGTATATGTTATGACGATAGACAACTGTTATGATAGAATATGACGAATATGAATATGAGCTCATTAAAATGAAGTGTCATTTAGCAGTTCAGTATAAAGATCTAAAGGCAGCCATGTGGATAGTAGCAAGAAGCGTGACGTGAACTATGGCGCGAATAAATCCCATGTCTCGCAGTACTTCGCGGAGGTGATTTCAGAATGACAGATCGCCGCGCCGCCCTGTATATATCAACCCCACTCGCTGGGCGGCGGCGTACTTGCAAAATACACCTAGTTGTGAAGCCTGATAAGTAGACTTTGAAGTATCATTTTACTATTTTAAACTAAATATAGAAAAAGCTAAAGAAGCTCTTGTGGATGTAATCAATTAATGATACAATTTGTTCCATTTTTTTTTACTACTATGGTCTCTTTTACTTAGTTTTACGACATGACAGTGGCTTTCTCATATTATAATTTTGTGAGAAACCTAAATTCACGAACACTGCACTGCTTGTTAGTGCGCTACATCCGTAATAAATTCGTCAAACTACGATCGTTTTTAAGAAAAATACAGGTTTCAGGTTAACATGAATTTCAACTTTATGTTCATATGTTTCTGGAAAAAAGCTTCTTGACTGACAGGCAACGAAAGTAATATTTTAAGATGTTTTTTCCTTTTGGGAAACCTGAAATAAACATACGAGTACTGTCGCATTGCAAACAATCTCTTTCAAACCAACAATCGAGCAAACTTCCACAGCGTTTTGCAAATACGCGGCCACGTCCAACCAGCCTTAACTGGTGTCTGGTAAATTTATGACCTCTCCCGAGGAAAAAATGTGGACTCCAAAGAAGATTTCACCAGTTTTTATTCGACCAATATATTTTATTTGAAGGAAACGACGCGGCGAGAGCTTCATGACTTTTGGATTTATCATGTGTTCGTGTGTTTCTTTTGAAACTTTAATAGTGATGTGTTTATGTGTTTGTAGAACCGATAGGAAGTGTGATGAGTGCGCCGGTGAATCATGACTCATGGTGACTCATGAGTCACTGATGAATTCTCAGGCACGTGAGGTGAGGACCTATAATTATACTGATGGACATGATTCGCGTACGACGTTGACAGACGTAGAACACCTCCTTAGCGTGATCGAGGCAGATATAAACACTTTATCAATTGATTAACCTGCATAGACTCCATCATCAAATGTAACCTCCACGATACCCTGCAAGGTAAGGCTAAGTAAATGGCTCCCAGCGTGGTCTCCTCACAAACACGTTCTACGCTTTAAAAGAGTTTGACGATCTACCAATTGCTTGATATTATTAACGCCTAAAGATGTATCAATATTATAAATTGTAAAAAAATTGTATTTTTTTATTTCATATTTTATGCTGAATGTATCTAGTAGTCAAATATCAAAGTGCTTTATTTTCTTTAGACCTTACAGGACTCTTGGACACGTCACAAAATTCACATTACATAAATAAAGCTAGGCGATAGAGTTAAGCCATTAAATTCATATTATGTCACTTAAGACTTTTCAAAAAGACAATTTGGGGTTCTTCCGCGCGTCTTTACAGTGGTCAAGACCAGCAGGTCAGTCCTAAAACTGTACAGTGCGTGTGTGTGTGTGTGTGTAAAGTTGTGTAAACACAAAGTGGTGTGTGTAAGGAGACGTTTATTGGTGTGTGCCGGCCGGGTCGTGTTTTATGAAGGAAGCTGTTCATCACGACATAAATCTTCGGACGCTGGCGGCCGTGACGCGGTTCAAGGGATGAGGACACCGGGAAATTGTGGATGTTATTTGATCGAACTGATACGAATATAATAGAATATATATTTATGTACGAAATGCATACAGGAATGTTAAAAAAGGAATTGATCGAAATCTATTTATTAGAACACTGATGTAAAAGGGTTTAAGGAAAACTACGACCATCGGATAGCATATTATACATCATTTCATCATATTTATGGCAGATAATGTATTTGAATTTGTAAAGCAAAATTATTATAGAGAGAGAAGCGAGCACACAAATTGTTATGAGGTTTAGGTTTAAAGGATCGTGGCACCAATATCTCAGCTGTTTATTGACTAATCTATTAAGCGAATTATCCGAACGTTCTTGAATATATAAAATAATAGGAACACGGGGTGTTCATATTAATTAATTTATAAAAATAAATTAATATCATTTAGCACGCAGAGCTACAAGTATGTACTACGAAGACCTCGTAGCACGTCTACAAATATCTCGTAGACGCGCTACGAAACACTCGTAGCTTTTGCTTACTACGAATAACGCCGTTACACTTATGAAGTGTTAAACGTAAACGTTAGACGTTATGTTTGAAATAAAACTGCCATTCTTTGAATTATTTTAAAAGGTGGGTGAATATTTTTGTTGTTTAGATAGGTATAGATATTAATACTACTTGGTTGTGTGGTGCCGGCTTAGAATTAACTCTTACAGCGGGTTTCATAAGGAAATCTATCACGAGGTTCTCTTGTGTAATTTTTCTTATATGAGCAGTACTGCTTGAAATAAATATAGTTTCGTTTATTTTATTTATTTATAAGAGGCTAACTAAGGGGATCCATCAGTGGCCGGGCAGCAGCGCCTCCTGCGAAACAATTTTACCACCGAAGTATGAGTTGGAGACCTGCATGCTCAGCGTGTGGATTATGGGCATTTCCCCTCCCCCATTTGATAAAAGATAAAAAGCGCTTATCGGAAAGACCTCTCTCTTCGCTTTGTCTCTCTTTCCCAAAAGGTTTGCTGGAAGAGAACTCTTGGATTAAGTTTGCCTTTGTTATAAATTTTCTAGAATAATGTTTGTAAATGTTTTATCATGCAATGAGAATAAATTAATAAAAACCTGCGTCCCGCAGTGGACCAGTATTAGACTGTAGATACTACTCTGGAAGCCTTTTACAACCTGCCCAAAGAGGCATCTATACAATCAACTACACAACAATACTTCGAGTGTCAAAATTTCAAGTATATACAATTCCTCTACCCTGGAACCGCGGCACCCGGGTGAGTTATAGCGGCCAGGCCGGGCGAAGTCACAGGCTGACAAATTCATTCCCCACTTGACACCCCCCTCCGGGGCCGCGGGGGGCGACACGCTAATCTCTGTTACACTATGAATTTTTCACGAGTGCAAAATGAAACATGCAACATTGGAACGTGGAGGTTGATCAAATGTGCAGGGAAAGCGGAGAAAAGGTGAGGTGAGGTTGAATGTGAGATGAAATGGGGGATTGAGTGAATTTGAGTGTGTGAGGAGGGAAGATTGTCGATTGGTGTTTGAAAGATTTATATTCGGAATTGTGCGGTTGACCTTTTCTTGTTGCGCGCTTGTTTTTACTTTACCTAAACAAGCTCTGTTTACTTTAGAGCCAGTTGATTTTATCTTTAATAATTCAATATTTTATATATTTTATTATACTATTTTATAATACAGTATTTAATATATACTTTTCTTTACTTTCGTTCGTCTGTTAGCGTGGTCGTATAGGCATCTTCAATCGAAACAAACATCTAAATCAAATTCAATATTGAGTAGCCACTTTAATCATTAATTCTGACTTGAATTTCTATAACATATAAACGTTTTGAATTAAGACAAACAAATTTTTTAAAAGAATGATTAAAACATGTTATGCCAGGCTATTTTTTTTTTTTTTTTTTTATAGAATTCTTATTTACACGAGTAAGGTATGCAAAGTTAAGATTAATTTTAAAAAGATATTCAAATCTGGTTGTTTCAAACCTCTCAACCTAACCTTACAAAGTGTCTTTTATAACCTAAAAAAAGCCAAAAGTTGGTCGTCAGCATTTTCTTCTGAATATTCATAAAGATAAACCGAATTTATGCGATCATAAAGTCGGGTCCGACGATAAAAAAGTTTCGCTGGATATTTTTACTTTTTATACTTATCTGTGACTGGCCCTGTTCTTGATAAATGTTACTTTCAACCGTAACACCTTTTAATTAAGGTCTAGGAGACAGACAAAACGAATGTAGTTTAATAGACAGTCTGATTGCATTTGAGCACTATGTACCTCAAGTAGTTTTGTAACTGTAGGTAACCCTTTAAACGAGTTTTTCTTATGACGTGGGTCTATGTATCAAGTTATCGTGGACGTTGCAATGACGTCATTCATTTTGGTTTTGTGCGTAGCGTTCGTGGGTTGCAGTGGACGTTTAGTATACACATATACTTTTCTTGATGCCAATCAATTCTCTGGTTTACTGTACATTTTTTTAAATCTGCGATTGAGGATGAAAATTTCTCTAAAAATTATGGATAGTCTGCTAAGACCATTTTGCTGTAGCTACATCGGTTACGTGTCTCCCCATAATGCCTCCAAAAAAACCCACCCTGTATAATCCACCCTGGTAGGTATTATTTTTATATATTCATTTAAACTTTATTGCACTACTAAGGGTACAAAGGGTGGGCCTAATGCCGAGGCATTTTCTACCTGCCAACCAGGAAACACATTATTCTGTGGTAGGTAATAATACCGAAGACATCTACGTATCGAAACAAGTATTCAGTAGTAACTCAAAACTCCTGTCGATATTTCATATTACTTACCTAGTTCCCAAGAAATAGAATCGATATAACCTCGATATAAGAGACCGTAGTGATGTATTACGGCGGTGTCGAGCTCGCGACCGCATCGACCTCGCGCTATAACTCACAAGCTACCTAGTGATGGGAAAAATATCGATAACGGAGCTATTTCCCTCAGAAACTGCAATAATGTTTTAGCGGGGGTATTTTAAATGTCGTTTATCGATTGTCGATGATGAGGCCAACATTGTCTACTTTGTCATTCTTGACATACATAATTTTTTTAACTTAAAGATATAGCGAGTAGCCTACGTTTTTTTTGTCTTTGACTAGTCGCCTATAAATTGTAGTCCTGATATCTAAAGGGTGTCTCATTAAGAACTTGAATTTTAAAATATAAAAAATATATATTTATTTAATATTTTATTAACATTTTTTTACATAAATATGTGATGACATTTACACATGAAACAAAATATCGGTTAAATGGCCGCCGTTGATCTGTTGGCAGGTATGCACTCTTTTGACGAAATTTTGCAGTTCATTTTGCAGTAAGTGCTGCTGGATTTGACGAATTTGACGTGCAATTTCTTCTTAGAGTTCCTCAGTTTATTAGAAAGCTATTGTGAAAATTGTGAAAGCGCCTGAACGACTTAATGTTGAGAACTGTCTTAAAAGCCACATTAAATGTACTACTAGTTATTACTTGTTATTACCAGGAATCGCTCCCTCTTATCTTCGTCACCAACTTTTGTTACTAGAACTCTCAATCTTTCTTCCGCTGAGACGAAAGTCCCAACACTACGGAGCAGATCCTCCCAATGTTTTACGAGCTGGTGAAATGGCTCCCAGTCGTGGGCAGGGGCAATGGGCCGTTAGTCAACTATTCAAATAGAACATACATCTTGAAGAGGAACTGGTACTTTTATAAGTTGCATAGAAAATAGACGGAATACGACCTCTGTGGCGCGGTGGGCCAAGGTCCGAATCCCGCCTCGGGACAAATGTTTATAAGATCTGCAGATATTTGTTTGTCGGGTGTTCTGGTCTTTTTCTATGTATAAAAAATATATTATCTATGTAATGTATATCAGTCATCTAGTCTAGTTCCCATTACACTAGCTTTGGCTTAGCTTGGGGCTATATGATGCTGTGTGGATTGTCCAGCATTATTTATTTATTTTTATATTATTTATAACTAGCTGTTTGCCGTGGTTTCAATAGCGTTGAATTCAAATTTCACATTTCTAAAATATAATTATCCCCATCCCCAACGGTGAATGAATTTTTCAAATCGGTCCAGTAGTTTTGGAGCCTATTCAATACAAACAACCAAAACTTTACTCTTTATATTATTAGTACATACATATTATGTAGATAAGAAAGTTCAGCAATTCTACCCAACCCGATCCCTACCGAGCGCTTGCATCTCATTTAAGAGCGTCAAATTCTATAAAATTGAGTTCATAGTATTGTAATTAAAACTGGTTTAAAGTGATCCCTCAAAAACCAACAGCGTTGTCTATTAAAAAGATGCAGACATCTGACGCCTTGTGAAAAGTACGAGCAAGCATTGTGTGTAAAACATGCAATAAGCTCAAGGCGTCGCGTCGGTCTATTTATGAATCCCGTTATTTAAAAAAATTACCTATTTATGAGTATTTCCTCTAATAGCTCAACAAAGAACTTCCTTGAAACTAATTGAGTTCCTTACTACATAAATGAATAGTAGTGAATAAATAATGATAATGATACATAATTATTTCAAGTGTGAAGCATGTCGTCTTTCTATGTATATCACAAAGAATAATGTCTTTGTTAATCAAAAAGAATAATGTCATCGTTGCTTACAGAAATGGTAGGGAAGTGATAACTAGCTGCGCTTGAAAAAAGTTGGTAATATTTTAATATAATAATATTTTTTAAGGTAACTTAACCTTATTGTAGCATTTAAGATTGGAACACATCAGAACCAAGTAGGTACTTAACTTAATATAGTCCATTTAACGAAGGATTGTGGATGGAAAGGTCGAAAGCAAAAAGTTTGATTTCGGAACTTTTTTGGAATAGTTAGGAGACAAATATTCTAAAAGTCACTGTGAGGTGAGCTCAACGTGTGTACAAAGAAGGTCTCGTTTTTTAGATATTAGCTTACATGTCGTAAATGATGCATTATAGGATTTTTTATTATACTACACAACAAAAGCTGATATTCAAATAAACTTTGGTTCTAAGCACTTTGACCGAATCCCAAACATTTTCTATACAATGTGTTTTGTCGAACCTTGATCAAACGAGATGTGCGAATACACGACATAATACCAGCGCTGAGTAGGTATCTATATTTATCTACCCAGCAACATGCTGAGTTGACACCTTTTTGACTCGACACCAATTGTTTTGCCAGGCAGGTTGTGGAGGTTTTTAGTTGGGTACCTAGTTTTTTTATTTTTTGTTTTTAATCATAAATTTTTGAGTTTAAAATAATCTGGGGGTATTTTTGTTTTGTATTTTTAAATATATAACTGTGTAACCTCCATTATTTTAGTTTTAAATAGATAACTGTGTAACCTCCATTATTTTAGTAATTAAGTTTGTGCCTAGTTCTTAGTTATCCTTTGTGTTTTTAAAATTGTTATGTGTCGTGTCAAATAAACCTTTTTCATTTAGGTTACGTCACGTACGTCAAACAGCGCGCACTCGCTATCGGTCGTAATTTCACAAAAAATAGTTTAAAGAAGTAATAAGTGCTAAGTTCGGCATAACTGAGTACTCTGTGATGAAAACACATGGTACAGATATAAATTCCGCAATATAAATAGATATTTACTGAGTTATAAACGATAAATTGATTGAACAGTGATAAAAATATTTTCCTACCCTCTCAACCAAATTTAAGAGAAATTAAATCAAACATCTAGACGATATTGTGGATTTGTCAAAGTGCCTAAACAATGGTCAAGTGTGGCGCATGTGGTAAATACTTGTCGGCGTCGGAGGGTCCAAAATGCAGTAAATGCCCAGCAACATACCATCGTTCCTGCGTTTCCATCCCCGCTACGTCCATCGTGAGCCCGTCTTGGACTTGTCCTGGATGCAAAGCAAAGATCCCAAGGGACAATAACTGCAACACTCCCGTTTCTGGAACATCTAGGGCGTACAGCCCCCCTGCGCAGCAGGCCTCCGTCGCCGCCACCGCCGCCGACGTGAGCGGCGCGCGGGGCGACACGGCCGAGGACACTCACCAAGCGATTATAAGCCTAGCTGCCGAAATCCGCGCTTTTCGTAGCGAGCTAAGTACCGTTAGAGCTGAACTTTTAGAAACTAGGTCCGAGCTAGCAGAGTTCAAGTTAGCAATACATGCCAATAACGCTAGGATCGAAATCATCGAGGGTAGAATATCGTCGCTCGAACGCAACTTCGAAAAAAGCGCTCCGACGAATATAGACGCACTTGAAGATACCGTTAGTTCACTGAGGCAGGAGTTAAATGAAAGGGACCAAGAACTTCTCCTGAATGACGTTGAAATATCGGGAGTCCCCGAGCAACACGATAATAATCTGATACACCTGGTTAAGCTTTTGGCAGTGAAGTTGGGATCCGAAGTACAAGAGGGAGATATTGTACACACGGAACGAGTCGGTCCTATGAATCGAAATCATCGCGAATCAGAGAACGGAACCATGCAACCACCACGCCCGCGTAATATTGTCGTCCGATTTGCTCGAAGAGTGACTCGCGATCAATTGATTACCGCCGCAAGGGTACGTCGCAACTTGTCGAGCTCGGACCTTGAAATTCAGGGAGCACCGAGACGTGTGTACATCAACGAAAGATTGACACGCACTAATCGCCAATTATTCGCGCGAGCCCGAGAAGCAGCCCGCCGCTCCCACTACAAATATGTTTGGACGAAGGAGGGTAAAATATTTGTAAGGAAGGAAGATGGACAAAGGGCTGATCGTATCAAGTCAGAAAAAGAGCTAGTTAGGATTTTTGGTACATCTACAGTTTGAAGATATTTATAGTAAATTTCCTATGTAACATATTATGCGCCTTACTCATCACAATGTATACTGTAACTTACACTATGGTGTTATACAAGGAGCATTATCAATATTGTTCTATATCATGCTTACATGTTACGCAGTCTCACATAAGTAATAATAGAATTTTGTGTTCATTCAGAAACTACTCTAAGAGTATACATTACGCAAACTGCTTGGTAAACAATTTAGTTAAAAAAAATCTAGGTTACCAATACCTCACAGGTGCATTATTTACTCTCTCGATATTGTGCTCTTATTTTGGAATTTTATCACACGGATCAGCGCTAAAGTCCTTTTACTTACTAGGTATACCGCATACTATTTTTTTTTATGGATACAATGAGGAACACTCTGTTCTTACACGTCAAGAAACACCTATTTGCGGTACCACTCGTGCACATGCCAAAGCAGTTTTACCTACTATGTTACTATCTTGTATATTCACTGTCGCTCAATGCATGGCAATATAACTATTTAAACAGTTATGACTACAGTCTATTTAGTACTCTGGCAATGCGTCTCACAGTAGATAATTATTTGATAGAGTGTATTTTATTGCTTGATATTTCTAACAAATGTATTTTTATAAAACTTTACCAATTATACAACTTTATCATAATGATTTTAATGCATGATTTATATATATATTCTTGCGTCCTTATATATATCTATTTTACTTATTTTACACCTACATCGTTACACACTAGATATAATAATAATATTTATAGTAGTAAGTACTTATTTTCTAATCATAATAAATTAATGATCCCTAAAAATACGATTTCATTTTACTTGGCAATAAACAAAAATTTAATAACGGTTTTAAAATATGTCTATTATGATATCTACTTTCGCAAGTACTACGCACTACAGGTTTTGATGTTTAGGACATTCAGATATAGTACCGGTTACGGATGTGTACGCATTATTAATGATTTAACCGCGAACCATGTTAATATAAGTGTAGTCTATTTGTTTATTAAAAATGATTTATAAATTTTTGAAAGTTGGTTTGTACAACGCAGGTTCGTTAGGTACAAATCATGATGATTTTATTGCTGCTATGGAAATGAGTTTGCCTGATATTATGGCAATAAATGAAACGTGGTTGAGGGAGGCGGAGGAGGGACGGGCGCCTATTGTGCCAGGTTACAAGCTGAGGCATATTCCGCGACCTTTGTCACTCTGCGGCGGCCGTGGGGGCGGGGTCGGGTTTTATGTTAGGCATGGATTAAATGCTAGACTTTGGACCCATCCGGTAGACCCTCAGAACAGCTTAGTAGAACAGATTTGGATAACGCTCACTCTCAATGGCAAGAAACTAATCATAGGAACGGCGTATCGTCCCCCAAGGACGAAAGTAGATACTTTTTTCGACGCAATTACAGACTCAATGAACGCTGCTCCAACCTGTGATAATGTGTTGCTGATGGGAGATATGAATATTAATCTGTTAGTAGATGATGGCAACACAAAAAAGTTTCATACATTCTTAAATTGTTTGAGTCTTACGCAACATGTGACTACCCCGACACATTTTACTGGAAATCACCACTCATTAATAGACTTAATTTGCTCAGACCTGCGGGTTAGAAATGTGTTAGTTCAGCCCCTAGGTAAATCACACGGTCACGCCTTTATCACGTGCGAGCTGAATGTGAAACGAGAAAAAATTGCTCCACAAAAATTTGTACATAGGTCCTTAAGACACATTAACGAAGTTGCTTTTGACAAGGATATGACAACAATTAAATGGAATTTATTAAAATCCTTGGGCGATGTAAATAGTATGCTCGAGTTTTTTAACCAAAGCGTTTTAACTTCTTTTAATATTCATGCCCCAATTAAAACCTTGATTATAAAGTCCAAGTCCTACCCTTGGATCACAGATAATATTAAATTAATGATGAAGTTAAGAGACCAGGCACTTGGAATCTATCATAAAGATAAAAGTAACTCAAAGCGTGATTACTACAAATCCCTTAAATCCCTAGTGAATACATCTTTATATCATGAAAAGGTAGCGTACTTTGAGCATAACATTAATAATAAAATTAAGGATGCAAAAGCCCTCTGGAAAAATCTTAAATCTACCATACTTCCTTTTAAAAAACAAGTTTCATTACCAACTAATTTTAAAGATCCGAATAAAATTAACTACCATTTCTTAAATGTACCGGGAGTAGCGCACATTAACATTAGTCGGCTGACGTACTTTGAGTATCACAGGTTCAGTAGGGCAGTTTTCAGCTTAAGTACTGTGGGCTTCGATGAAATTTTGAAAGCTATTAAGATGCTTAAAAGTAACGCCGAGGGAAATGATCACATAACCTTAAACATGCTGTTGATGACGTTCCCACAATCCCTAGATGCCCTAGCATGCTTGATTAACTCTTCCATCGCCCAGTCCACTTTTCCAGACGATTGGAAGGTAGCAGTAGTACGACCCTTGCCAAAAATAGACAACCCAATTGAAAATAAAGATCTAAGGCCTATTAGCATTTTACCATGCATGTCAAAAATATTGGAAAAAGTAGTGAATGCTCAACTTACATCATATCTAGAAACCAATAAAATTCTACCAGATGTACAGTCTGGTTTTAGAATAGGTAGAAGTACGGCAACTGCTCTCCTAGATGTGACCGATAACATCTTATCTGCACAAGATCAAGGACTGTGTACAATACTGGTACTGCTCGATTTTTCACGTGCGTTCGACTCCTTAAATTTATTTCTGTTACTATCCAAGTTAAGATACTATGGCTTTGACGTTGCTACCGTCAAATGGTTCGATAGTTATCTGGGCAATCGTCGTCAATATGTGGAACTGCGTGATGGTAGTGGAAATAGAGTAGTATCAGCTATAACTCCAGTTACAAGAGGTGTGCCGCAGGGGTCCATACTTGGACCGACACTTTTTAGCCTGTACTGTGCCGATCTGATCAGCTGTATAAAGAACTGCAAGTATCATGTTTACGCCGACGATCTGCAAGTATACTATTCCTTTAAACCAGCTGATTGCGAGAAGGCCTCGCTACTTGTAACTGAGGATCTCAATAGAATCGCTGCATGGTCAAACGAAAACAGTCTGATACTTAATGCTCTTAAAACTAAATTTATGGTTTGTGGTAGTAAGAAGCAGATAGATAGGTTGGGTCCTCATATAGATATATCAGTAATGGGGGTGTCAGTAGATAGGGTTTTCGAAGCTCGAAACCTGGGACTGCACGTAGATCCAGACCTACGTTTTGAAAAACACATTGCGGAAAATGTGCGCAACTGCTTCTATAGGATAAGGGTGTTATATAGGATTAGACCTTATTTAAGCGAGAAGCTTAGGCTAGAATTAGTGGAGTCACTAGTCCTATCTAGGTTAAACTATGCTGATACCGTTTTTGGTCCGCGGCTCCTAGCACGCACACAGAAGCTCGTGCAAAGAGTACAAAACGCATGCGCCCGCTTCTGTTTTGATATACAACCCAGGGAACATATAACACCCTTCTTAAACAAGCATTTCATTATGAAAATGAAATCACGTCAAAAGCTGCATCTAGCATGCCTCCTCTTTGGCGTGATTCATGCTAAAACACCAGCATATCTGTATGAGAAGCTAGACTGGCGATCGGACTGGCGCGCGACTCGGAATAGGCAGTGTGTGGCGCCACTCGCCACGCCAAGACACGCAACTGCCGCATTTCGCGGAAGTTTTCGATACGCATCGACAAAATGCTGGAATAACATCCCCCCACCAATTAGAAACACAAGTAACAAATACGGATTTAAAACTAAATTAAAGCGGTTTCTGATCCAGGAGCAAAGAAAGTGGGACGGCATCAATAACAATGATGCATCAATAATTTGAGGGTTTTATCCTGCATATGTACTGGAAAATACATAGTTATTAGCTACGCCATTGAAAACAAACACAAAAGAAAAAAAAAAGAAAAAAAAGAATTATCGTAATTGGTCCAGCCGTTCACGCGCTATGCCGTGACCAAGGTTTGTAAAGGAAAAAGGGATTAATTTATATATATAGATAGAGTTTATCTTAGGTAGACAAATGAGTAGGTACTAGGCAGGCACTAATTTTATTTGTATATATTTAATAATTATTTTTGCTGCAGATTTTCATTACACACATTACATAGGCTATGGTAGGCATGTAAATCCATTTAAATCCTTAACTTCATAATTACAAGATAATTTTGGCAGTGTGCGTAGAGGTTTGACGTTGTGATGTAACTATTTCTAAAGGTTCAACATAATACCAGCGCTGAGTAGGTATCTATATTTATCTACCCAGCAACATGCTGAGTTGACACCTTTTTGACTCGACACCAAATGTTTTGCCAGGCAGGTTGTGGAGGTTTTTAGTTGGGTACCTAGTTTTTTATTTTTTGTTTTTAATCATAAATTTTTGAGTTTAAAATAATCTGGGGGTATTTTTGTTTTGTTTTTTCTTTTTGTATTTTTAAATATATAACTGTGTAACCTCCATTATTTTTAGTTTTAAATAGATAACTGTGTAACCTCCATTATTTTAGTAATTAAGTTTGTGCCTAGTTCTTAGTTATCCTTTGTGTTTTTAAAATTATTATGTGTCGTGTCAAATAAACCTTTTTCATTTCATTTCATTTCATTTCATTTCATTTCATTTCATTTCATTTCATTTCACATATATTTATCGATAAAAAACAAAACATAAAAAATTATATGTTACCTATCTCAAAAATAAAGGCGATTTAATATTTTTTTTAATGAATACTAATTCATCTGGTTTTTTCTTCGTTTCTTTTTGAGTAAACGGTGTATTTTATTCAAAGTAGTCTCATTTGAAAGCTAGATAGTTTACCTAGCTAAGAAAAACAATCAATTTCGGTACATAAGCCTAGTAAAATCAATATTTTTTTAGAAATTTGCAAAAAAAAAACGATTTTTATTTTATTTTTGATCTGTTACTTTAAAACTGGGTTATTGAGGTGTACTTTTTTGCATGTTGTATTAAACTTCATAATTTAATCTACAAATCCTCCAAAAATGATGGGTCTGTCTCTTTTCATTGTCATGTTATTCACCATTTAAAATAGGTACTTTCTGTTTTGTCTTTTTCGGATTTGTAGACTAAATTGTGGAGTTTAATACAACATGCAAAAAAGTACACCACAATAACCCAGTTTTAAAGTTACATATCAAAAATAAAATAAAAATCGTACTTTTTTTGCAATTTTTAAAAAAAAATATTGATTTTACTAGGCTTATTTACCGAAATTGTATTTTTCTTATTTTCTTAGCTAGGTAGACTATCTAGCTTTCAAATGAGACTACTTTGAATAAAATACACCGTTTACTCAAAAAGAAACGGAGAAAAAAACCAGATGAAGTAGTTTTCATTAAAAAAAAAATTAAATCGGCTTTATTTTTGAGATAGGTAACATATAATTTTTTTTTTTATCGATAAATATATGTCGTGTATCTGCAAATCTCGTTTGATCAAGGTTCGACAAAACACATTGTATAAAAATATTATGAGCTCCGAAAAACTGTGAATTTTCAAACTGTGTTAATAACTATCGCCAGCGCGTGCTGCAGCCGGTATCAGCAAAGTTTCTGCTGTCTACTTTTCCACCCAACCCCCTTCTTTTGAAAACTCACCGATTCCTAATAACCCAATCAATATTCAGATGTTAATTTGAGGACGGACGAAGAAATGGCCACGTCAGCGTTGTCGTGTACTCAGGGCCGGTTTGAGAGGTGAGACCCTAGGGCCTAGAAGGCGCTAAGGCTCTTGACATATTGCGTCCAGAATCTCAGACTATGGGATTCATGATAGATGATACTTACGATGACAGACATAACAGTTCCTACCCTCTCCAGTGACAGGGTGTTCTACACCTTCAGTAAGTTTCTAGAGTTACCTGAACTGAGGAATGCATTCCCCGTCCCTGACGTAAATCAAAATTTTACCTATTTTTAAACTAATGCGATCTGACACATAATTATATGTATTAATACAACGGGTATTTATCGCGTTTACTTACCTATTTTTCCCGACGGTTTTTCAACATACCGTCGCGGTCACGGGATGACTGATAGGTAATAAACGAGATAAATACCCGTTGTATTAATTATATATTATTAGTAATTGTTAAAATGTTACCTGTGCGAATCATATTCATATATAATGTTGGTCGATTTTTTAAGAATTCTCAAGAATGGAGTTACGCTCATGCAGCCCCTTTTGCTAGACTCCTTGGGCCACTCCCCTGAATCTGGCCCTGCGTGTAGTTATCTTCCATTATAGTTGGCGACCTAGTATTACTGTCCTGCTACTTCGCTTTGATGTCTTAGTAAATTGTATTTTAATGATACTACGTGGATGTGAAAGGCAGCTGTTTAATTATCCAAGTTGAAGAAAATACTCTGGAGGAAGAAATATTATTTAAAACGAATGCGATGACTTATTATTTATTAAATTAATACTTAAACAAATATTTTTTTGTACAATAGGTACTCAAAACTTTCGTAGTTGGTTTTTGTTTGAACTTTCGAATTAGTTATACTTGTGTTCGTTGGTCTATCCAGCCGTTATCAAGTGAAAGTTACTTAGTAGGTACTTGAACGAAACATCACATGGGGGTGTAGTGATATAATAATAATAATAACATAATTGGTTCCTATAAGTTATGACATAAGTAATCTGTTAAGCGTGTACAGTACAACTGTTTGTCTTCCGAATAAAGCAAAATAAAATAAGAAATAAAAATGGTGGATATGTACACTTTTTGTTATTTTTTCACTGAACGAGTTATTTGTAAACCACACAGACTGTCATTTTTATCACAGGGCTTTTCCATAATATAAGATATATAAGTTTTAGAAAGATATATTAAAAAACGTTCACGAATTGTCTGAATAAGATTGTCCCCGAAAATGAATTGCCGTTGGTTTTTGGATGACACTTTTTAAGTTTCATGTTACCTACATACCGATTTCATCTTATAAAAAAAAATTGATAGAAAAAATCCGTGATTACCTAGGGTCGCCGTCATCGAAATCGATGAGAAGGCCTATATATATATATATATATATTTCATCTTATTAATTATAAAATATTTTTTCCTCTTTGTGTCTAATAACGAATATTTGTTAGGTCCAAATCGCAGTTGCGTTAGGTACGTCGTATCGTTCGTCGTTTTGCGGAGTAGAGTCCCATAATTATAGTCAAGGAGAATTAAACTATGGTTGTTATCAGGGTTTCTGGTCTGTTATTAACTTCTTTTGTACAATGCGAGGACCACAAAGCCATAATTTATAAGAAATCATGCTTAACTAAGGTAGTTATTATAATCTATGACTTAACTACCTATATTTATCTTTCCGTAAGTTTTGTTCTAGAATATTCCACGATGTCTGACAAATAGGCTATCAAATCAGCATACACAAACTTCGCGATTCACACCCGCATGTAAATGGCCTCTAAACTGGACAACAACTCGACTCCAACTTAAATAGTTCGTAGAAACCTCGTACGGGCGCACATCCAGATATTGCGATGCAAATCACGGGCGAGCGCTAGTTACAAGTCTAATATATTAGATTTATTGCTAATATATACCATCAATACGTTTGTTTTGTCTGTCCGCCTGTCTCGGTGGTATTTATGCTGTGTGGGGCATGGCACAGCTAATATATAAAGAGTTGGGTTACTAGTTACTACTGTACTTCGCGACGCGACTTGCATTGCATTGCACTTATATCCAACAATCGGGTTTTTTTATGTTTCACTTTCGTACGATTTGATGATGCTGTTTGAAATGTCCTGCCAACATTATTTATTTAGTTTCAACATTCACCAATGAAATCTCGTACGATACAAGCTATGACCTTATTCATGACTGATACATAAAGTCATAACATAACTCACAACAACGAAACTTTGTTGTACTGCGAGGTACCTATTTGGTGTTATTCCCATCTCATTGCAAATAAAAACTATGATTGTGTATACAGATTGAATGTATGCAGCCATAGAAATATAAATAATACTATTTAAATTTGTATGAATGCAGCAAATGAAGTGCTAATCCTGCACTGAATAATCTATCTGAAATTATCTAGCTGACATATTAAAGTTAATTTATCGGGTATTTATCGCGTAATTTTTGTTGTATTTTCGCGTTACAGCGATCGTGGTCACGGGGCGACCCAGAAAGTTGTATGATCTAGCTGTTCTCAGTTCCCTGTGCCAAGAAGCTGTTTAGAAATACGGCAGTTTGCATTCAGGTGTCATGTTAGTAATTGGCAGGAATTTATTATGATATCCGCCTTGTGTGGTGATTGGGCGACGACACGTGATCACACGGGACCGAGCTTGTGCTTCCTACCAACCAACCAGCCCTGCTGACTTCTTATGAAATTATACTTCGTTATTATTCATAAATAGCTGCGTCCCGCGGCTTCGTCCGCGTGGAAATCTATTATGTCAAATGGATTATAAACCTTCCTCTTAAATCTATTTTAAAAAACTGCACCAAAATCCGTTGCGTAGTTTTAAAAATAGGGACAGACAGAAAGCGGGAAGCGACTTTGTTGTATACTATGGTAGAGATTATTGCATGTCAGTTAATCTTGAAATCCATTAATAAGATGTACCTACGCTTCTACTGAACTCTGTTTTCTCAGTCTCTTTCATAAAGTACTTACAAAAATTATTAAAGCCTACAGTTAGCTAGATTAAAACATCATCAGTAGGTATGTAAACGATAATAAAACGAAAATTGTTTTCTCGCGATCAAGTTCAAGCAAAACAGATCAATACTCACTCAATTGATAGTTGACAAAGATGAACAGAGTTATAAATAGTGCATCAGTTCCTTTCCTTTTAAAACATTGGAAGCAGACGCTTCTCAAGTGTTCCGGGTGGATATTTATTACTTATTTGAAGGATAACCAATGGTAAAGCAATTATAAATAACAGACTAACAAATTGATTAATACTAAAAAGTTAACTGAAGGTTTTCACGGATAGATAATAGAATAAAAAAGACTGGACATAAAGTGACTTGTTTACATACAGCATCTAAAAAGTTAATTAAACATTTAAGACAAAATTTTTACAAGAATGTCTGCTCTAAACACCTATCATTAACATTATCATTATTAACGCTTTACTTACAATAGTACTATGGATGGAGCCAAAGCATTTATAATTTGATTTAATTGAGTCTCAGTTGCAGGATAATTTTATTAGATATTATAACGCAATGGAACGCTATCTCGTCATGTGCTGTGTGGATCGCCCAGCATTATTTTTTTAACCATTTATTTGATCTCGAAAGGAAACATGCTTCAATAGCTAGCTTATCCATACAAAGTTTTGACGACCGATGTGGCGCGGTGGACGAAGGTCCGCCTGCGACGCAGGAGGTTGCGGCTTCGATTCCCGCCTCGGAACAATTGTGTGCACGATCTGCAGATATTTGTTGCGGGTGTTCTGGTCGTTTTTTTAGTATAATAAAAAATATCTATCTATGTAATGTATTGTATTATGTATATCAGTTATCCTTACCATGGGGCTAGATAATGCTGTGTGAATTGTCCAGCATTATTTATTTATTTCTTTAATAAAATAAAATAATATAATTAAAGAAAGAAAAAAGAAAAATAATGCTGGACAATTCACACAGCATTATCTAGCCCCATGGTAAGCAGAGCTTGTGTTATGGGTACTAGATAACTGATATACATAATACAATATATTACATAGATAGATATTTTTTTATTATACATAGAAAACAACCAGAACACCCGGAACAAATATCTGCAGATCGTACACACAATTGTTCCGAGGCGGGAATCGAACCCGCAACCTCCTGCGTCGCAGGCGGACCTTCGCCCACCGCGCCACATCGGTCGACATTATCAATTATTAAAAAAGTTTCGATTCATACATCGGATGCCGGTTATTTTCAAAGAATGTTTACTATTTCACCAGGCTTTAGGCCCCCATTCCATTTATTTGCCCATCATTGGGCTAAGTACCTCACAATGCCCTCGTGTTATGACGTCATACGATTCCTGTCATATGGATAAGCTTACACGGCTATTCTGACATCGCCACTTTTTTCTGTCGACTCGCTACCGAATTACGACTCAGATTTAAAACCTTATTGACACAGTAATAAGAGCTGTTGAGGTTTGGGTAGCGTTTTCTTTGGTGCGTTCATGAATTTCTATTTTGAACTATATTTCTTGGGGAATAAGGGTGGTGGATAGGTTTTTGATATTAAAGTGTGCTTGGTCAAAAGCTGTGAAAGATGTGACGGTCATTTGATCTTCTATCCTCAGATTACGCGTTTACAAATAAGATCCTACTTATCGATGTTTGCGCAATTTGTACTTATAGGGTTTTGTTTGATTTTGCAATATCGTTGATTCATAAAGCCGAAAGCACACTTTCATTGTGTCTATCTGGCTAATGAAATAGGACAGACCCAAAAGCAGTTTGGGGATCCAGTTTCGTTGAGAACTTGGCAGAAGGACAGTTGAACATGGATCCATTTTCATAGTCATGGGCTATATATAAATCACTATCATCATCTACAATCTATATATATATATATCTATATCTATACTATCATCTCTATGGTTTATACCTCTTATGTTGGTATATTTATTTCTAGTTTCTGCCCGGTTTCGCACCCATGGGAACTGTTATATTATATGGTATGAAGAGAGACATATTATGTTTGATTCCAGTCTCACTACCTATAAGCCAGTATAACTACCTACCTGTATTTATGTATTTTTTAATAAAAACATTTCCTTTCAGTAGTTTTAGTACCTATAAATAAAAAACAAACATACAAACTTTTGCATTTATAACGTTAGTGTGATTAGAGTGACTTTTTTCTGTATTTTCTCTCGACTTTAATTTTGGACTTCATCTTACGCTTTTTCTTATTTTAATAGAAATAAGCATCAAGTTGCTACCTAAGTATAAATAATAAAGAAAACGATAAACTTAGGGCCTCTACAACAAAATTCAACGGAGCTATGAGCTTCTTATCTCGCCAATCTGATCCTCCTATAACTTGTCCCTAGCCCGTCAAAGTGCATCACTCGTGAAATTACTTTTTAAACACACAATGAACATGAGTTAACTATATCCTACTATACAATGAACAACCACTCTTATTTCTATGACAGTGATGGTATCAGATGCTGGTGGCAATTGGATTCGAGATTTTTATCACAGTTCTAAATTCTCGGGACTCTATTCACGTTTGGGAATTTTTCAGAAGCTTTTCTTTGAGAAGTTTGAGCGAAAGAGTAATGAACTTTCATTGGAGGCTAGGCTATGTACCCAAATCTAGACCCAGTCTTTCTTTGACCATCTTCCTCTCCCGTGACTTCGGTATTTTTTTATTATGTAAGCAGTGTCTCGCAACGACTAAGTACTCATCATCGTCATCATAATCAGCCTATGTTAGTCCACTGCTAGACATAGGCCTCCTAACGAGCGCCATAGCATTTAGCGCCCAGCGACTAAGGGCGACTAAGTAGTTACTGCGAAAAATAAACTTGAATGTGTTACATTCAAAATTCTAATAATCCTCTTCAAAACCCATCTGTATCAAACATCCTGTCAACGCCTATTCTGTCACATACCCCATTGTCCTAAACCCACCCAGCTTATAATAACCACAAAAAATATTTTCGCCACATTTCACCCCCAATAATTACATTTAAAAACCATACCATTGTACGCTCCCCTTCGAATAGTGACGGGCCGTCGAGCGGAGATGTTATCGATATGTCAAAACTGTACAATAACAAGTTATCGACTTACATCGACAAATACGAAACAAAAGACGGATTATGGCGCCCTTTTACACGAAAACCACCCTTGGGTCCGTAGAGTAGAGTTTACTTTTAGTTGTAGGTTATTCGAGCTTATGGGGCTTATGTAGTACCATGAAATTGATTTTTTTCGACGTTGAGCAACGATGGTAATTAGTTTGGTCGCATTGTTGTGTTCAGTAGCTCGGGCAGTGATGTTCTACGGTGTTTGAACGTGGGGATTAAACAGAAATAAGCTGTGAGTACGTATACAGTATTTTTTTAAAACTTCATTGTGTAGATTCGGTTTCGAGTGTCAATCCTGTTATAAAGGTGTTTGGTAACAGTATTGTAGTCGCTTTTGTGGTTGAATGAAACTTTTGAGGTTATAGAGAACGCGGGAGTGAATAGTTTTTGCGAATTCTTTCAATAAGAAGAAGGAACAACAAATTGTTAAATTTCTAAATTTCTTGCACGCAAGTTGATGTCAGGGCTCTAGCTTAAAGTAGTTAAGATATCACCTACCTAGGTATATAGTAAAAGTTAGCCCGTAGGTTTAAAATGCTGAAAAAACAAGTTCGTTTAAGATATTAAAAAAGACCTGCATACTAAAACCAATAGATAAGGCGATTAAGGTTAATTACCTACCACTTCCTTTCCGTCAGCCCAAGACCTTGAAACTTCGGAATCGATAAAAGACAGCCTACCATTTACAAGCCCTATAATCTTCCTATAATTTGTACTTTTTAAAGCCCAACCGATAGTTTCGTACGTTTAAAAACGGCGTATTAAACGTGATTAGGGTGGGACGGAATAACGTGTAGCGGTCGCTAATCGGAGGTTTGAAGCCTTTAATTCGTTAGAATTGGTCGCGTGATGCATGTAGTTATTTTTGTTAGGTAGGGTTATTATTTTTGAATGATCTGTCGATGAGTTGTAAGTGCCTGCTTACTTAAATGATAGACTTACATTTGGTAGCTCATGTCAGTACGTAAGTACCTATAACGTTTTCGTTCGGCTAAAAGGGTTTCCTATACTAAGTTCAGGAGACTTGGGATCAATTTAAATCATGTACAGATTTAAATTGATCCCAAGTCTCCTGAATTCATTGTTTTGGTACCTAACTACTAAGGTACCTAATAATAAGTTCATTCTTTTTGTCCGCTTAAAAACAATAAATCATAATTATGTATATATCTTTGAAAAATACTTTATCCGCAGTGTCAATAACAATAAAATGAAATATTTAAAATATAAAATATAAAAAAAACCCCAACACGCCATTTTATGGCGGCACGGCGGCCATCTTGATTCCGATTTTCATCAAACATAGCTAAGAACAGTCCCGACAAATTCACCTTTCAAACAAAATCAAAATCGGTTCATCCGTTCGGGAGCTACGATGCCACAGACAGACACACACACAAAAATAGACACCTCAAACTTATAACAACCACCGTCGTTTTTGCGTCGGGGGTTAAAAATGAAGCAAATCAAAATTACTCTGTACTTAACTCGGCAATAAAATACGAGTTGTTATCCTCGTCCGTACTACGTACAATTTAAATTTATAATTTATTGAAATCGGGCATTTCTCACTCAACACGCGTGAATAGCCGATTTACAGGGATACGAAACAATTTGCAATGAAAACCAATCAATGCTAGCCTGCAGCGACTTTTAGCAAGTCAAATAGCTAGCTGTCGGCGATTTTATGCTAATGTCAGCGTTTATTATGCAAAACCAGAGCGTAGGGCGGGGGCTGTTGAGGGAATTATCGACAGTCGATACTTTGATAGTCACAATTATGTGTTTGCCAAAAAGTCGCATATAAAAGTAAAGCAACGGATTAATAACAGAGAGCTGAGACGCTCTTTACTGGGTGGCCTTTGGGTAAAGATAAATATATAATAATGGACAATTCACACGGTATTATCTGGCCCCAAGCTAGCAGAGCTTGTGTTTTGGGTACCAGATAACTAATATACCTACATAATAAAATACATAGATAGATATTTTTTTTATCATACATAGAAAACGACCAGAACACCCGAAACAAATATCTGCAGATTGTACAAATATTTGTCTCGAGGAGGCAGGAATCGGACCCGCAAGCTTCTGCGTCCCATGTAAACCTTCGCCTATCGCGCCACAGAGGTCGTTTCTTTCGCGATTCCACGTGGTTATTCCGTATTTTCATTAATTTATTTAATTTATTTGATATGTAATGTACATGGGGTGTGGTTTCACAACATCAAATTTGCCTCCATGTCAGTAGTACTACTAAGAAGTACAACTGGTATACGTACAAATGACACCTTTGTATCTCTAGTACCCACAAGTACTACAAAAATTACAAGTAAATTCACTCGTCTTCTTGAATTATAATTAAAACGTAAGTTCAACTGGTAGTTCAAATGATACTTTCCAGCACTTTCCAGCCCATTCCAAACATAACGATATTTTACCCCATCCCTACTAGAAGCCGAGAGACTGTGGTCACCAATTTGCGTTTTAATTAAGTATTCAGATAACAGGTTTGTTTTTGTTGAAAATTGTTTTCCTCCGACAATCTGCGGTCGAGTCGCCGCGACCCGACCGCGACCGCGTGCGGTGGTGTCGAATTGAAGAACTTTGTAGCTATTTTAATGGAGAACATTTTCATGTTTGTAGTAACAGCATAATATGTCATGATATGAATGATAGCCGAACTTTAAAATCAGTTATATTAAATTAGGTTCTTAGTTCATTAGCTTTTATTTTCATATGTTTTGCTCCACACGTTCTGTTCTTATGATTCTCATTATATGCACATCATTTGTGAAATGATCAAGTTCTAATGAAGTTCTGTATATTTTGTGATTATTTTATGTTTTGTGCGTCCAAATTAACTAAAAATATATAAATATTTCATCCATTCAAAGGTGGAAGAAATCGCTGTTAGCAATAAGGCCGCCAATTGTGCCACTACATATAATTACTATTAATTTCCTTTATATTTTTTTTCTGATGGTGCAATAAAGTTATATACTGAGGTTATGTTCTATTCTATGTACTGCTTTCACCTCTGAAGTGGAGCCTATTTGTTCTATGCGTCTGCGGTGCAGGAGGTTGCGGGTTTGATTCCCGCCTCGGGAAAAATGTTAGTATGGTCTGCAAGTATATATATAACAGATACTCTCAGACAAGGTGTTCTGGGAATTTTCTATGTATAATAAAAATATTTATCAATGTAATGTATTGTATTAAGTAGGTACATCAGTCATCTTATCTCGTAGCCATAACATAAACTCTGTTTAGCTTGTGGCTGAGTCTGTGATGCTGAGTTGTCTAGCATTATGTATGTACTTATATTTAATTTTAATGTTATCGTTTCAGAATCGCCACAAAATGAGTCTACTTGAAAAAATAAGGAAAACCCGTTCGGTAGTTTTTAGGTTTACCGTATAAGGACAAACAGACGCGACTTTGATATTTATTACTATACTAGCTGCGCCCCGCGGCTTCATCCGCGTGGAAATCTATGTGTCAAATGGTTTCTGAACCTTCCGCTTGAATAACTCTATCTATTAAAAAAACCGCATCAAAATCCGTCGCGTATTTTTAAAGATACAAGCATACATAGGGACAGACAGACAGCGGGAAGCGACTTTGTTTTATACTATGTAGTGATGTATGTAATATGTTTATGTAGTAGTGATAACCGCTGCAAAACTGCATTTAACAATTCGAAGGTCGCCCAGATGTTTCATATTTCAGTCGGTTTCAGAGTGAGTCGAGTGTTGACGCGTGTGGAGGTAAGCTTTAGATTGTATTTCATTTAATTATGTGTTTTTTTGCGTCAGTTTTATTAGAAAAGAGGTTTACCTAGGTTTACCTTAGCAGTGCTGCTTATGTTGGGGCTAGATAATGATGTGTAGTTCAAATACCATCATCTAGCTCAAATGTAAACAAAAACAAAAAAAATCTTTATAATTTATTTCCATAGGCTTACGAAATAAGCACTTAGCAAGTGTAATGTAAATGGACAATCCGTTCCTTACATGTTTATAGTATTACTTATTTAGCTATCTTTGTTTGCGGTAGGTAATGGGGAGTATTTGGATTCATAATAGTATATTACGAGGTCAGTAATGGATGGGTTGCTAGCCGCGATGTTGATGGCTGAAAGTGCAGCGCAGCGCAGGTCCAGGCCGTCATAGCGCAGTCAGCATTGCAGCCATTTGCAGCCATTGATGGACAAGCTTAAGTCGACTGATCGAAAGTCAAGGCCTTTATAGCTTAAATAAAGGGCTGCAATGATGACCAAGCATGAAGGCCGGTACCATAGTACCGGCCTAGTTGCAGCCCAGCATCATTGCAGCAGCATAGCGTGGCCTGCAGGGGAGTCATTGCGGACCATGGCTAGTACCCTAGAAAGCCATAAAACCGTTCCCATAAGATAGAAATAACCTCTAATTAAATAAAACCTATAAACAGATATCTATATTTATTATTACTATCTATATTATTGCTTAATTTCATTAAGATCCGCTCAGCCGTTTAAGCATGAAAAGGTTACAGTTCGTTACAGACGATAGATTTTTCTAACAAGCCATGAGAGTTTAGAATTATTTGTTTTGTGTGCAATGCTCAACCATAGATAATAAAACAATAAAGAGGCAAATAAAAAACTCCCTACCTAAATAAATTAAAACAAACAAGAAAACGCAAAACGCGCACATATGTAGACTCTACAATCAGCGTATATTTGACCGATTAACCTAGAAAATAGTATTTTTAGTAAGGTTCGCTAAGACAATCACCTTTTGATATTCAGATATTTCGGTATAGTTTAAATTGGCAACATCTCAATGTGTTTGAAGGAGTTTTATACACATTATAGTTATCCGATTTTAGATGACATTCGAAATTTAGCAGTTAGAGGACAATCAATCAGGTCGATGATGAGGACCTGTGTAATACCTACTCGTAATTATTTGAATGTTAAATGGCTCTACCTGATCAGTGAAGGTATGCCATTTTACGGTTTATTAGTTAATATCACAATGTTTTACAATATACCTAATTGTATTTATTTATTTCAGATACAAAATCCATAGCGTAGAATTAAATTAAATAATAGCAGAAAAATTAAAATAAGAATAAAAATGTGATTAAAATTAGATTATTCAATTACATTACCCAAATATTATAAATAGATTAGATTAAAACAAATTGCCTTATAATAAAATAAATAATAATTCAACAAAATCAACTGCTGTATCCACACACTGGAGCAACACTTGAACTAGGCTGTATACGTTAGAGAAGAGACAGATACTTACTTAGAAATCTTATTTCATTCAAAGTCAAAGTCAATAGCATTTATTTCTTTAGGCTTACAAATAAGCACTTAGAAGTAGCACATTGGTAGGTTCTGTACGTAGGTTACTTTATTTTCTGTGTTAGGGTAGGCACACGAGGACTTGGAGCCATCTATTTAGTTAGATGAAGAAATATGGCGAGCGGGGCTTAGGGCAATAAGTTACAAATTATACGACAAAGGCTGCGCCATTTAATGTGATAAACTGGAGATTTTTTACGTTAGACTTGTGAAACTGGCAATAAAGAATGTTGGATAAAACCACACAATGTTACTTACCTCTCTGAGATATTCCAAAGCAGTCTGATTATTTATTAGGGGTAGGTACAACAAGAGTTTTTTGTAGATACAAGACCTATGTATGTTCACAACCAGGCAACTGAAACCATCGGTTTGCCCTTCAAATGCTGATAGTTGGGCTTAGAACAACGTTTTGTTAATATACTTACCTCTATATTAATTACAAACAATAAATGAGTTGCGATGCAACGCGAATTTGGGAGACTATTCACTCGATGAACCGACGACATAGTAGCGGCCGCAGGGAGTCGATGGATGGAGACGGCTCAGGACCGCTCTTTGTATCGTATGGGGTGGCCTATGTCCAGTTGTGGACGTGTATAGGCTGATATGATGATGGTCAGAAACAAACCGCGATTTAAATTATTAAATTAGTTTACCTCTAAAGATATAGATATTCGTAGTTTTTTCTATACAATAATAATACTTAAAAATAGCATGTACGGTGGTTGACATCATTTAGTCATTTTGCGTCCAAGCTCATCACCGTAACTTGAGCATGTCTGTAAGAAGAACGGCTACGATGATCAACATGGACGTTTTTCTCAAATGTTATCAAGCCAGTTCTTGCGAGAGAGTGAAAATAAGTGTTCAAATTCGCGTCTGTCATAGATAGGTTTGCGGTTATTTGTAGCCGTAACTTATTAATATCCGCAGGAGCGCCATTTAAAGTGAGTTATGGCGGTGGTCGCGGCGTAAAAATCGACCCCTCCAACTCTGCCCGTAGATGTCGTAATAGCCGACTTAGAGACCTATCGGAGGAAGGGTAAAGCAGCTTCCTTCTTTGTACTGTTAACACGATCTGCGATCTAGCCTAATAACTATATAGAAAAAATATTTTTATTTACCTTAAAACTACCATGCACAACAAACTTAAAACTACGCAAATTAATACTACATAATTATGTTAAAAATTATTGTGCGTAGCAGTGTTCATGGCAAATATGGCCTTCACTCCGCATTATGCTAGGTGCACACTGGTTTTTATAAATTTCGGGTCGCTAGAATTTCAGTGCAACAAAGCGGATATTTCAAGTTTCAAGGGAAGTTTTGCTCGCCACTCGCAAAACCTATCAAGCTGTCAAAATCAGAAATCCCCTATTAGAAGCAAGTTTTTTGCGTAACGGACAAGTCCAGGTCAAGGCAAACTTAAAGCTACTTTTGAAGAAGATTTTGAATTTGCACTTTATATCCACGATTACAAAGTCGCGCGCAAAAGGCTCTAGGCTACCTTAGCCTGTGTCTCTAGAGCTAACTTTCTACATAACAAAGATTCAATGAAAGCAATCAAACACTCTCGGTTTATTATTTTATCCAACAAGCCTTTTTTATCCGACGGCGCTAAATAAAAATAATGTTGTCAATTAATCAGCTTTATACAGGTCGTTGTTAATTTGTATCCAGATGAAAAGTAAAGCTATTAGGGTGTGTGCCGCGGGCTTTTTTACGAGAGCACTTTGTCTTACCCTTGTACAGTTCACGGCACTTACAATGGCGAGTGGTCAAATTTATATATGAGACACATTGTCATGACAATAGTTGTTTTGACCTCTATTGTTCGAAAACGGTGATTTGCTGTGGAAACACTGAGCAAAATAATATAGATTAGTCTTTCTTCGATGAGATAAATTTAATTCTTCTAATTTTTTATTATACTGTGTTACTAACAAAATGGATGTTTTGTCTGAATAAATAAATTTTCAATTTCAATGAATTAACTATTTAACGAATGAGGCCGCCTATTTTCCTGATCGCGAATAGAAATTAATGAATGTATGAACACTTTATTTTACTAAAAATAAACGTAAATGTAAAAACTTGTATTTATCTTAATATGTTAATGTGATGTCATGTAAATTATGTTTACGTCAGTAAAATCTAATATGCATATAAATAAACGCAAGACGTTTGCCCTTGAGAAATGCCGATAAATCACATTAATAACTAGCAATCATAATTTATTTCGGAGCCATAGGTTAGCTAGCATAATGCATTATAATAAAAGGTAATTATATAGATTATACGCTTTGTAGCTATGGTTTTTTAATTCAACATAAATAGTGAGGATATTTTTGATATCTAATGGTCATGAATTTTCTTGTCTGTCATCACATTAAAGTGGATAAACACATAAGAAGTGAGACACGTTTTCCCAGAAGGCACATAATACTCTGAACTTATGTAGGTACAGTAATCTTAACAGCGCGTCATGGCGCCATGACATCCGAGTTTATATTCAGCGTAATATTGGACAATACACATGCCGAGTACTGTATCCTGTGAAAAATGGAAGCCTTTAAGAATTAATATAAAGAATGGCTGCCAACGTTTTTTCTCTGTCATATTTGACTGTTGCTTCCAAAGTTTTAATTAGGCTTCGAGACCTGTTTGCGATAAATTATTTCATTTTGAGACGTAATGAGAGATTAAAGGGCGCTATGATAAAGGAAGCTAATAAAAGCGTAAAATACTACTGTATTAAGAAGTTTTAAAAATACATATTATGTAAAGTTTTTTTTATCAGCCATGACTTGTAGGAAATAAATTAGTTAGCTGTAAGCAGGGTTGGAAATGATAATTATGATTTTTAATAATTATCCTGATATTTATGGTGAAAAACAAGTATACCTATATTTGATAAATATAATCGAGAATATTTAATATTTGTATCGGAACGCGTGTGCCATTTCTGGTCGTTCATAATATGATTAACAAAGGCAAGGGTTTTTGGTTTGACCAAATATGTAGGGTCAAACAATCTTTGACTCTGTTAAACCTACGTTTTTATGTGTTTCATATAGTTAGATAATAATATAGTAGATGGATAACTATTAATAGACATATTTGTCTTGATAATGTCATTCCCCGGCTGTAGGTAAGGTTAGTTAGCCCACCTAAGCGACAAAGTAGGGAGATTACTGACAAACTAATTATTTATACTCCAATCATTTAAAAATCATTAGGTTTAACTCTAACAGGTATGACTGTTTATCTCATCTAATCAAAATAATAATAAATAAAATCAAGTAAAAAATACAAACATTTTAAAACCCGTGACACTGGCCCCACGTTCCAATACCGTGAGTAAGTTGCATCATTCATTCGTAAAAATCTCCAAATCCGTAGTAATTCCATTATCTCTAGCCTAATATTCCGATCGTTTAGTTCTGTACAGAGCTGCGGTTGATGTCCTATCTCCCTTGTTATTGGCATCGTCAGTTAGCTCTAAGTGTAAGTATACTATGCTAGATTAACATACACGGGAAATCCCTTCCAAATTAGAATAGAATAAGATTTTATTTAGCACATACAAAAGACTGAAAGTACAACAAAATACAAAAACATACACATGAAAACACATTAAACTGCATAAAATAAACCTATTATGGTTTAATGGTGCAACATTCGTAAACACATGTATAGGTATAGATAAATAAAATATTAAAAAGGATTTTTCGAATCAGCCTGTTTATAGAAAGGGAAGTCCAATTGCAAAACGAGGCAATTCATTTAATTGCCTTTTTGTGCATATTATTTATTTATTATGATTATTGAACGATCAACGTTCATAGTTCGAAATGCATCTGACACCAACCTGCCCAGTGTTTAGACTCCTTTTTGTTTAGTTTTTGATATGCCTTGTTTTTGACAGCTGTCAACTGTACAATTTGAGTTTCTACAGGCATAGTAGGTACAAAAGGCACAGCTACGAAGTACAGTTCATTATTCATATAATAGGTATAGTAATGACTGATGTATGAATGAATTAATGTACACTTTGTTGCACTTAAAACATAACAAAATAAAAACTTATATGTAAATCTTAAACATGAACAGTACATTTAGGCAGCCTTGCGATGATGGCCTTCGTGATGTCAGTACATACTATTGAAGTATTGAGTACTATTTGTATTAATTCATTCATTCTTTTATCACGTTTCTATAGAAGTGATGTCAAGGACAGCCGCGGATCAGAGTGATTATGTATGGTTGATTATATTATTAAAGGTACGAGCTGTGGTAGGAATGTACCTATTCTGTTGTATCTGTTCTCTGAAGTTTTATTGACTCTTCAGTATTCGTTCATAAATATCGTTTTCTAACCAGGAAGTACAAAATTTTGATAAGCTTAATAACTTCTTATTCTTACTTATTCATCCAGGTCCGACAAGATAAATATTATGGGATGCAACAATAGTAAACTCGATTACGATAGTACGGGAAGCTTTTTCGTTTATTTTTTTTAATTTTCAGAACATCTAATTATTATTTTAAATTGTTACAAAACCTTCGTTGATCAAATCAAGCAAAAACTTTTGAATCTCAAGTAAAACTGAATTCCTCGATATACTTCTAAAATATTCCTTATACCTAATCCATTTAAATTAGAAAATAACAAATTATAACTTTAGACAAATACATATAATACTAGTTAAGCTAGAGCAATGTCACATACAGATTATAAACTGCATTTAGCAAAGCAAACGCTTAAAAATCAACAAATATTTACAGGCATTAGATAAGCCAACCGACGACGGCCGCTGCTGGGGCAAACGTGTTCTTGAGTGGAGACCACGACTCGGTATACGTAGTGTAGGACGCCCTCCGACCAGGTGGGATGACGACCTTCGAAAGAATGCAGGTATATGCTGGATGCGTCAAGCTGAAGACAGGGTGCTATGGCGCTCATTGGGGGAGGCCTATGTCCAGCCGTGGACTGACATAGGTTTATGATGATGATGAGATAAGCCAGTCACACCCACAAACAGACAGTCTGCCGCATCTAGCAGCGCATGCTCCCTGTTTTTATCTCCCGGTCGTTTATCAACCTGCAATAACCGTTGGCTTTAACAGTCTCAACAATAACACTTGAATTTACAACGTTCTAACTGCTCTATGGCACAAGGTGTCTTTGACGCAATCATAGTGATGGGAAGACTAGTTTATCGATAAAAGTAAGGCACTCTCTAGGGCAGCCGTCGTCGTCGTGTCGTCGGCAAATGTATAAAATAGGTACATTTTATAATGTGCAAAACTTAAAATGTAGGAATTTTTGCAATACTTTATAAACTATATGTGATTTTTTATAAGCTGTTTTCATTTTGTATAATTTTTGCGTAGCACATTGAATGAGAATATTTTATAAATAAAAATCTAGTCAAACAAGTGAGCTTTATAGGTTCGATTTGATTAAATTTGCGTGGATAAAAGAGATCATTTTTTTATGTTTTTTTTGTCTCTGTACAGTCAGTAAAGTAATTAAATCTTTTGTTAAACATTTTGCATAGTGGCTCAGAATCAACAAACTTACAAACCATATTTACGATTAGATAAGAATAGATCCTTTGAAAAAAATTTAAAAGAAAAAATAAATTTTATTAAAAATAGCTGAACGGGTTTTGGTGTTCTTAGATTAATAGGAAATAGGGTAACTAATACTCTCGTAACTAAACGATTCGGTAACGTAACCCGTGTTTTAATGGCCATCGATATTTATCCCATCCCTAGCCATAAACGATATCAGGTCAGGCCTAGGTTATAATTGTAACATGTTACTGTTATTGTCGATACGCCTGTGACACGCCGCCGTTCTGTCAACTCTACTTTAACGTCACTAATAAAGGCAAGTTTATTTGTTTGTTTGCGCGTTATCTTAATGTATCGATAACTCTGGCGAGACGGCCAGCTCTATTACTTAAGGTTGTTAAGTAGCTTTCTTTGAAAGGTTATTTGTTGTTCAGTTGTTTTTATTTTATTTTGAGTGCTGTTTTAAAACTTAATTTAATACATAAAGCATATTGACGACCGATGTGGCGCGGTGGGCGAAGGTCCACCTGCGACGCAGGAGGTTGCGGGTTCGATTCCCGCCTCGGAACAATTGTGTGTACGATCTGCAGATATTTGTTACGGGTGTTCTGGTCGTTTTCTATATATAATAAAAAAAAATCTATCTATGTAATGTATTTTATTATGTATATCAGTTATCTAGTACTCATAGCACAAGCTCTGCTTACCATGGGGCTAGATAATGCTGTGTGATTTGTCCAGCATTATTTATATTTATTTATTTATATTTTATATATTCATTTATTTAGCTAAAATATGAAAAGATTCAAAACAACTCTATACACTAGAGTTTAACACTATTTAGGGCACATAAAAAACTACTAGGTACTACATAAATCACCAGTTATTTGAAACATCATGAACGAATATAATTTGTATGGTGCCGGTAAGGTATAGGCAATACGTTATGCCATGTGTTATTTCCATAATTTGTCCATTTCTTGTTTTGTTTGCAAAACACACTTGAGGAAGCAAAATTATGAACAAGCATTGTTACTTTGCTTGTTGTCACAGATCCTTTCACATTATCCCAAATCCTGACGTATGCCTCAATAAATGTCTTATTAGGGTTTTCGTGTATCGTGCACGATTCATAACTAAGTACTATTTTGGGTTTCTAGCATCGAACAAAGTTTTCCTCGCCCCCAATCTCAGAGGTTCCAGTGACGAAAACGGAAACTTATAATTTCGTTCTGTCTGTCTGTGCATCCTCCAGTCCATCTGCCTGACACCACATTTTTGTGTTAATGTCGTGTATGCTTAAAAGTCCAGTTCTACATCGTCCAGAGTCCTGATCCAAAACCTAACTTAAGAAAAATATCTAAAACCCCCGGCGAAGATTTTATGTTGTTCAACCATTTCAAATTCAAATAGGATCATTCATTAAAGAACTACGTTGCGTAAGACTAAGACAAACACATACACACGTCACACACAGCAATATACACGTTAATCTTATAACAGCAAGGCTGGGCAGTTAATGTTATTTAAAAGACAAATACTTTCGTAGCCCATGACACACATACCCATTATGAGCGTCGGCGTTTTCAGGAACTTTTTTTTGTCGGGGCTAAAAAATGGATCCACGTTAAGCCGTCCGCGAGCAACGGTTATTTTGACGCATAATGTGAAACTCCTTTAAACATAGTGAGTCAATTGTCCATATACTGATTTCTAAATGATTACTTGACTGTTGTTCGTGCATTTGAGACATTGTGAGTACTTTTATTAACATACATTCTTTAGCTAATTGCTCTCAGTGATAATTCCGCTACCTGTAAGTGGTAATCATTTTCAAAATCAGACAAGTACTTGCGAATCGTCTGCACAACACAAGCTTAGATTTTTTCAATTTCAATGTATTTATATTTTATGATAACGTCAGGTATTGAAAAAAAATACAAGCTTAGATAGTTTGTGGCATTATGATGCTGTGTAAAAATTTGCAGCATTCGATGCTTATTTAACAGGTTCACTGTTCAAGCAAAGAGTGAAATACTCATAATTAGTGGTGTTTTCTTCTAAACAACAATTTAAATTAAATGAAGAGTGAATGTCCAGTTGAGTCCGAATAAAATACTTTAGTCATACTTCATAAGACTATAAAGCCAAGCGTGTTCACAAAATGTACGGGCTCGCAGCCCGCATCCGGGCTGTTAACTTGTTGTGCTTTCTGTAAACAGCCTACATCCGGTGGGCAGTGAACCTGTTAAAGTTAGCCTACCCCGAAGTCTCGGCCTGGGAAGGTCTTGGCCTCACATTTTTTTTTGTTGTTATCGTGAATTGAATTTTCGTTTAACCACAATCTCACCTAATGAAATGCACGTCACGTAAGTGACGATGCAATTGCTATAATTCACCATTGGCTTCTGCCTTGTCCATCTTGATAAATTCTTTAATTTAAAAAACAAAAATATATTAGGTACGTAGGAAATCTGCTTGGAGTAAATGTACAGATAAAGGGCATACGAGATAATATGTCGTGCCCTCAATGACATCTTTCATATCTTAATTCCCAGACAATAACGTTTTGTTATCTCATCTTAATAAGCACTTTAGAGTGACTTGTATCAGATAAATTATTTAAAGATATAACGATGGAGGTGTTCGACGTTTACTAGTAACCATGATAATCATTTATTCATCATATTTCAGTTTATAACGCAAATAGATAAAGAGAAATATTATTTTATGTGAAAACTAGATGGAAACAACAGTCTGTCCTATAATAATGGACGTAGAATATTAAAATTACCTATACAGGGTGTTTGGTGGAGGGTTAGACGAACTCGGTGGGTGTGTAGGTGGACCTATTTGTAAAATACAAATTGAAGTAGAAGACCCTAACTCTTTACAATTTTTTTTAATCCTGTTTTTTGTATTTTTAAATAATTTTCTGAAATTTTAACTCTTTTCCCCTACAATTTTTTTTGGAACACGTTTTCGATTGTTCTTTTTATTTGGTTTTGGTCCCCGGTGTATCCTTCATCTATTGAAGGTATTATTCGTTTAAAAAAAACAGTAAATAATTAGTAATAAGCGATGATAAGATAAATTTTTAAAAGCATTTGAACTCCTCGATCGCTTTTAGTTTTATTTTTAAAACGATGTAAAGACGACCTTCTTAATCATCAGAGCGTATAACTAATTATTTACAGGTTTTTTTTTAATGAATAATGCCTTCAATAAAAGAAACATCTGGGACCAAAACTAAAAAAAAAGAACAATCGAACACATGTACCAAAAAACATTTTAGGGGAAAAGAGTTAAAATTTCAGAAAATTATTTAAAAAATACAAAAAACAGGATTTTAAAAAAAATTATAGAGTTAGGGTCTTCTACTTCAATTTGTATTTTAAAAATAGGTCCACCTACACACCCACCGAGTTTGTCAACCCTCCACCAAACACCCTGTATAACTAAGTAATTGATTCTAAGTAAATGATAGTATTCTTCGATTTCGTAATATAATAACTTAATAATAACATTTATCTATTAGCTTCATTTTTATTAATTGGCAATTCTCTTGTCTGTTACAATTTTATAGTTATGTTCTAAAAGAGCCAACTAAGTATTAATTTCAGCCAAGTGGAATCTTGACAGCTCTCTCTAGAACTTCGCCCGCCTTCGCCGCGCGAGGTTTCCATTGAAATCTGTAATAAATCCGCGCTAATTATTTTCGCGTTTCCATTCCCGTGCCAGTTACCCGATAGTACCCCACGATGACGTCACACGTCGCCATTTATAAAACTCAATTACCCAGTACCTCTGCCGTTCCTTAATAATGATAATTGATGGGGAAATTTGCGAGCTTTTTGCGGAGAGATGCCGCCAGCCATATTTCTTCTTTTAAGTGCGTTTCCGCTGTCGGGCGACGTACGGTTTTATGGATTTTTCACGACTTTACACTGATTTAGTGGGTGAAAGCTTTTTAAGAAGGTCTACGTGACGTGTGTCTGTTTTTTTTATGCCGCTGCGTTGCTTTAGTCTTCTGCCTGCTACCATATTCTGCTAGTAAAGGTTTATTTTTGAAAGCAAAGTGTCGCAGTTATATTCTCAAACTTGACAGCGGTAGGCCTATGCCCATGCGTGGACGGCTGTGATTATTATGATGATGATTCACGATGATAAAAGACAATTTTGAATATCTACATGCAAGCTTTTTGATAAACCAACTTAATTAGTCGTCTAAGCTTCTGAACCTACGGTTTTCTAGCCTTTTAAGTATCGTCCCTCAAGCATCTTTATGTCTTCATCAAAATTTAGTATTTATTCCCCTTGAAGTGCCTATACAATGGAAACGCTCACGGCTCCACTCGCAATATTTCTTCATAACACGCCCCTGTTTAATTTGTAAATCGCTTGACGACTGATTAAAAACTCCTTTTGAATTATTTACGTCGTCGCCACTCCGGGAGAACGTCTCGTGCAAAAAATACAGAGTTTTTAGAAAAACTCGGTATTTTTTGCACGAGAGGTTAAGAGGAGTTTATTTAATTTTTATTTGCTAATGGGGTCATTGAATGGTGGGATCGTAGAATGAGTGGTTTTGTTAATGAAAAAATAAGGCTTTTAAATCTTTAATTTAATAAATTATTACAATCACGTGAACAACTTACAATATTGTAATTGTAACTCAATGGCCGGACCCTATGATTTGTGACTTAGCAACCCAAAGCCGTCATTTTCGTCAAACCTTCGTAATATACCATCGCTGGTAGGTGGTTAATCCCATGAATTACGTGAAGGCCACTTAGAGGCCAATTTACGGGCCCCTGGAGCCTTAAATCGATCCTAGATCGATCGATTCCATTTTAGACTAGCAAAAGTCTATGTCGATAACTTTGGTTATCTGTCGGATGCATTCGTTACGAATTTCTTCAGAAATCCGAGTATAGCCTTTTCCATAATGATTTATTGTAAAGACTTAACTGATTCTATACTGAGCGACGATACCGAGCGATTCCACCATAGATAGGCAAGGCACAGACCACAAAGTTACTATAGAATAGAACTCTATGAGTGGGAGATTTGTGATTTGTGTGTGGTAAGTCTTTAAGCTTTGTGAGTGTGTGCGCCGACTCGAGAGACCCGTGACCGTTGGTGTAGTGGACCTTACAGACTATTACGATGATTTGCCGTCGGCGGTTACCTCGTAATTTGACGTCGTGGTAATTGGGGCGGGGGTGTAGAACAAGGTAGAATGCCGAATGATAGGGATCATTTTGAAATGACACTCTACGCACTGATATTTTAGCCGACTTTAAAACAAGGGACTAGGCACTAGACTAGGAGCTTTAAAACTAGAATTCTTAATCGAATAAGGAGTTTTTTTATTTTTCAAAGCAAAACTTCGTTGTGTAATGTATCGAACAATTTAATTTTTTTATGTAAAATATTAAAATTATTCTCTCACTTCTCTGCCATTATTATAAGAATCGATAATTTGATAACTGAATCAATTAAATTATCTTGTGCAGATATTTATATTATTACTACAATATAGGTACACTCTTTGTTGTGTGTACAAAATATAGTCCAATCCATCACATCACATCCCACTCGAAGATCGAACAAAACCCTTTGGTGAGATCACGTGGGACAGCACCAATATCGACGAGATCAAGCGGGACATCCAAGGGTCTGAAACAACAATCTATCTCGATTGAACTCCTTGGTGATCGATTTGTTTTACCCATAAAGCGTGGTTTAGGAAACAGGTGGTTATGGCTGATTGAGGAGTTCCCGGTATGACTCAAGCTGTTCATATTCTGCTGGATAGTTGTAATAAAAAACATCACCATTATTATTATGAACAGACTGTCAACTACCTACTACTGTTTCTAAATATTTTAAAACTTACACGGGATGATATCATGATACGGGGGGATGTCATTAAACATTGGTTTTGTGTTCATGAGAATAGATAAACGTGACCAGAGTGTAACTTTTGCTTCATTACTTGAATTAATTTACAAGTTCATCAAGCTAATGTGAAAAACTAGAAAATGCCGCTGACGCTTCTAACCAAAACCGCAACCGTCTCCACATGGCAATACAATCGCGGCGATAGTTTGTATAGACGCGCCGCGAGAACCGTCCATGGAGTTAGTCTGAGAAGTATCCACCCACATTCGTGCTGACTCGATTAGGTGCGATGTACGTACCAACTCCAAATTGCAGCCCGCCAACTTCTGACATATTATTACGCCTCCTGACGTTATTACACGTTCTGACGTGCTATTACGTCGGGTGTATTATTACGTCGAACGTATAATAACGAAGATAACTAATGTTTGAGTTAACAAGGCAATGCACTTCAAAATACCCATTTAGTTTGTGAATTCGAGTATGAAATTGTTAAGCTTTAAATTATTCATTTCGGTTTGCTAAGAAAACTGCTTTTGGATAAATTGGACCTACGTCGGTGGTAGATTAGTAGCCTGGCAGCTGCGGCTTAAGAATCGACCCCCCAACCCCGAGCAGGGGAAGGGTAGTAGCTTCCTTCTGTGTATTTTTAACATCTCTACTACGATTACCAATGCGCCTGCCAAGCGTAGTTATTATGGCAAACCCCCTCGTGTGGGGGTGGAATGTCCAGCAGTGAGCGTATGAATTCTGATAGGTAAATAGTAACTGTGGTAGGTTATGTACCTGCGTTTTATCAGCGGAGTGAACATACAATGAGTCATAAAGATATTAATGACTTTTGTATTGAAACAGTCAAATAAAATTTACTTACCAATTAAAATCCAATTTGTTGGTCAATTTAAATGTCAACGGAAAATGGCGAACCGTACCAAATGAGATGTTGTTGTTAAATGAGCATTGTTACTTTGTTTCAGATTTGGTTAGTGTGGATGGCGTTAGAAACGAAGCAGAATATAATATCTAAAGTGAGGAAGAAGGCTTTAACAACAGCGACGACCCAGAACATGATAGACATTTTATGACAATTCTTATAACTTAATTAAAGAGAGCGAATCCCAAAGAAGCAAAAATGAAGCAACCCATACATCTCATATCACAAAACGATGCTGGAGATCAGAAGAGTGAGAAAGATAGCACTATAGAGGACGATGACCCCGAAGATGATTATGTTGTCAAGTCAATGGGCGCGTTCGGATTATATCAGTTCATATTCATCACGATAGTCGCTTTCACTCGGTTCCTAGGACAATGGAACACCATGGCTGTGATATTCATTACCCCTGATACTAAGTTCTCCTGTGTTAAATTTGGGAACAACGCTACCGTGGAAGTGGAAAATAATACTTGTTACAAAGATTGTTTGGAGTACGAGTATGTCAGAGATGTTTTTGACGAGACGTTGATATCGGAGTTTGGGTTGATCTGTGATAAAGCGTGGTTGGCGAGCTTTACGCAGACAGTCATGATGTTTGGGTTGCTTTGTGGGGTTTCGATGTTCGGGTGGATTTCTGACAGGTAAATTTTCATCTACCTAAAACATCTAGTAGATAGGATAATCCTTTGATTCTCAGAGGTGAAAACTTGACTTATAATCATGGTAATCTGCTTTGAATATTACCTATTGTTAAAATACTCTTTGATTTTATTTTAATGAAAATATTATCATAAACTTTATGTTTTTCAGGTTCGGGCGCAGCAGAGCCATTATCCTCTCTGGAGTAACCAACATAGTCTTCATGTTTGCTGTTCCTTTCTCTTCTACCTACTGGACCGTCACTGCCTGTCGATTCTTCATAGGCCTTGGCAGCGGAGGAATCTTTTCACTCACCGCCGTCTACACCACTGAGATGATCGGTACTAGATTAATAGAAGTAGTTTCGTGCACTGCATTGCTGCCAGATGGTATGGGCTTAGCCAGTTTAGCTATATTTGCCTATTTCACAAGATCTTGGAGAGTGTTCATGATAGAATACAGTGCTGTGTCCGTTGTAGTGGTAATTCTATTGTTTTTCTTGCCGGAGACACCGAGATGGTTGATTGCGAATGGCAGAGCTAAACAAGCTGTGAAGGTTATGACACGAGCTGCTAAAATGTGAGTATTTATATTGGTTGGTGCCATTTTGCCTCACTCATTTTCTCCGGTTATATAATGTATGCGTGACAAATCTACGGAAATTAAAAGTGTTTTGCGATCACATTTCTTTTAAAGATTTAAGAGTTCAAGGCCAAATTGAGTCGTTTATTTTGGGATATATCAATTTATAGACATCCTTCGTGCGGGAAAATACTTTAAACAGTTACATATGTACCTACTTAATTTTTTCAAATTGAATAGGTACTGCTAGTTTTTTTTAAATATAATAATAGATACCAATTATATTTAAATTGCTTTTATTTGACTAATATAACTTTATTTTTTCCAGGAACAAACTAAGCACGGAACACATCACAACAAATGTCACAAGAAGTATTGAATTTCTGAAGTTGAAAGAGTCTGGCGCACCTACATTCACCTACCTCGACTTGTTCAGAACTAAGAAGCTGGCGATCATGACAGTTACTTCTGTGATCATCTGGTTCGTTACCGGATTGAGTTATTTTGGATTGAACCAGTATATTTCACAAATCGGCTCCAATCTGTCAGTTGGTGTTGTGATTTTGGGTTTTATTCAGGTGAGACTTCTCTATTCACTTACAATTGACATCTGAATGATGCCCCATATGAAGCATTTACATAATAGACGTTAACCTTCTGAAATGAATTGACCTTCAGTTATTGTTAATTGTATGTGTGTGTTATTAGTAGCAAATTAATGTTTTATCTATCTATTATTGGAAAATCGGCGTTATTCAAAAACATAACAATTATGAGCCTTTTATTTTTAATTGTCTTTGATAAATATTTATTTTTTTCAGACGCCCGGTTCTCCAATCGCAATGGTTGTGGCCAAATACTTTGGGCGGAGGTGGTCAGCTATAGGTTCCTTTGTCACCATCGGTGTTTCCATGATTGCTTTGATCTTCATCCCAGAAGGAACCTTGGCTTCAACAATCGTCGGTGGTCTTGGCGGGTTAGCGGCCACAGTGGTCTTTGCTGTCGTCTACTTATTAGTAATAGAGTTGTACCCTACACCAATTAGAAACATGGGCTTTAGTCTTAGCTCAGCTGGCTCTAAGCTTGGAGCTATGGTAGCGCCGTTTGTAGCAAATCTTAAACCCAGATGGATAGCGTCGTCAATATTTGGGTTGTTGCCATTCTTAGCTGTATTGTTTTGCCTTATATTGCCAGAAACGAAAGGGAGAAAGCTGAAAGATGCTGTTGATAAATCTTAGTGCCTTAAATTGTTATCAATATAAATAACAACGTTTTAAAAGCATTTACCTACCTATCCGAATATTTTAGCAAATATTTACGTCCAGAGAAGGAGAAGGAATGTGCTAGACTGAGATATTGATAGTATTTTTAAACTTATGTGATCTGAACACATACTCATAAGCACTAATACAACGAGCATTAAGTCATCCCGTGTCATCCCGTGACCACGACAGTGTGTAAACCTGTTGAAACGTCGGGAAAAATACGTATATAATAGCGATAAATACCCGTTGTATAAGTGCTTATAATTATGAGATATTGATGCAAATATACTAAGTATTACTAATTTTATTCGTAGAACATAGTTTGTACTTGAAACTTTTCAAACTAACATGGTGACACAAAAGTCATTTTTAACGGGATTTTGTCTGCCAATAAAACTTACTCGCAGTGCCTTTAGTTATTTCGTGATCATGGCGCATAAAACAATGCCGAAATATTGGGAAACTTAAAAATCTAATCATGGTAAATATCCCGTTACAAATTACTTTTATAGTTTGTCCTTATACACGATTCAACGTGAAACATTTTTAAGCCAATCGACGAATATAATCAAAAATAGTAGGTAAATGATAGCCTTTGGTAAATGGTACGGTACCACCATTGTAATAAATGCAAATAAAGACAAAATACTTATCTATACAACATTAACCTTACATTCAATAGCAAGACAAAATAGGAACATCCTTCATACACTACATAAATAAGGCAGTTACTTAACCAATATAATGATAGGTACCTAATTTAGTTCCTAAGAATTAATTTTAAGGATTTTAATACGTTTGCACGGTTTAATAAAAAACGTTTGAAGTAACACTAGTTTTTTTAGTAGATAAGGTACCCATCAATTACTTTTGAAGATATTTTTCTGATATCAATATCTATCGACCAAGTAATTGATTTACAGTCATCGATAACCTTTTACTTTGAAAGCGTGTGTTTTATCACCAAATTCAATGGTGACGACTTTATGGAGGAAAACATAATTCTGTATTTTACTGAATTGATAATTTTATCAGTGGTTTGTTACTTCCGTTGTAAAAAGCGCTAACACCAAATGTGAGACGATAAATCAAGATATTGATAACTAGTATCCTAAGATCCTAATGCTGACCTCTGCTGGTAATAACAAAATATCCTTTATTTCAGACCAGAAGTCCATAAACAACACAATAAGTACCTACACTATTATGTTTTTCTCTAAAATGTTTCATTATCTATTATCCGCATTGACACAGACACACTATGGAAGACACAGAAAAAAGATGTAAAATCTATTTATGGGTCTTTCATTTGGTTTATGTAACCGGTTTCATTACCTGATGATTTTGCACACCCAATTGCCAATTGCATCTTCAAGGGCCAGCACAATTTTTGTGCCACTAGGATCCTGCGCTATATTTTACCCTTTTTAGAAGTGCTAGGTGCGGTGTGTGTAATGTTTTCCCATGCTCATATGTTGTACTCTGCAGTTCGCAAATTGCATGATTGAGCGCGGTGCTTTGATTCACCGCGTGAGTGACACCGCATATGTATCTGAAGGGGTGCGGCGCGTCTGTGTGAATTGGACAATCACAGGGAGGTCGGTACTTTTCAATTGTATGATTGGATATGTCCTTTGTGATGTGATCCTTTATTAGCGATTATGACAAACTGCGTTTTACGATCTCGCAATAACGTAAGGATTTTGTATCAAGAATTAAAATTATAGTAATTTTGGCGAGGTGGTCTAGCCGTAGAGTTGTTCTGTGTGTAGGCAGTAAAAGTTGAGGCGGGAGGATATTTTTGACCGATTCTTCAAAGATTCTAGTAGCATACTTGCGTTCCTAGACATTTGACTACCAAAAGAAATCGGATTTCCGCTCTCACTTGGTTCTTTGTTCTCTGAACATGCAGTTTCGGGAAATTCACTATAAAAAAATATTTGAACCAACCCACATTTTTATAACATTTTTGACATTTATTTTCTATGACAGTAAATTGAACGGATATATACAGAATAATCTTACAATGCCTGTTTATATCCTCCATATGCCTGAGTAAGTATTGCACTGCACAATACCTTTGTTATAAAGCCACAAATCCTAATCGTGATGCGAAGAGACGAAACCCGTAATTTTTGCATCGAAACATGTTATTTGGTGATTGAGAGTTGTGAGATTGTCGATAATGGTGAAGTAATACTTGAACAAAGCTTTCGAGCCGGGGGCTAGCCCGGAAGATTATACCTGTTGAATAAACCTACCACATAAGAGCTACAACTATGCATTATATTAGTAAGAGTTTTATACTTTCTGTTACCATAATGTTAAAAAATTTAAAAGTTTTTGTTAAATCCTTGCTAATGTAACCAAGGAAAAGCGAAACCTCCTAGTATAAGCATTCTATGCTTAAAAGGAGGCGTCAAAAAGGAGGGTTTTGTAAGTGGACGTTGTGAACGAAATTAAAACATTTGTATTGTATTGTATTATATTGTAAAAAGAGGCTTATGGCTCCGACTTATTTATGATAAAGATTGTAGCAGATTGTTGTGATAGCATCAAAAAAGTTAAAAGCATGCAAAGATACAAAGGTTAGGGAAGGAATGATTTGCCCAGCAGTTAAATATTCGAATCAAAATATAGTCATATACGAAGAATCTGACGACAAATTGCTTATTTAAGAACAATCTGTAAGAACTTTTTACATAATGACTAGGTACCTAACATTTATAATATTATAAATTATGTAGGTAGGTATCTAATAAAAATCTAGTAATTTAGGCTTGCTTTTATGAAGGATAACGTCGCACATTCGTTTGCCCACCCACCCTATTAGGTCAGTCGTACAAAACAAACATTACAATAAATTAACGAATTCATTGCGGTAGGTGACGCAAAAACTCTGAACTAGGCTCTTCGTATTCAAACCACGTCCGCCACAGATTGCACAGCAGTCACCACTACTTGGTGGTCTACTTGACATGCGGGCGACGAGCGAAATGCAATTATAAATCAAGTTGGTAAGAACTATTGTTTATTAATCAAGGATGTCGCTGGTTGGATTAGCTGGCGGTATAAGGAGCGGTTCCTGTGGAAACCATAATGTGATATTTAGGGGATTCTAGAGGAAACAAAAGGCTGCTTAGAACAGACGTGGAAAAGAAGTAAGTAACAGGTACTTTCTCAAGGTTTTTAAAGTAAAAAACCTGTCCTGTACACAAAGTATTATTCAATTCCACTTTATTAACATACTGTAAATGGTCCAAAGAAATCATCATAAATCTATAATGGTCCTGACTGCTGGACATAGGCCTCCCCTAATGAGCTCCATAGGAATTTAGCTTGCTGCGTCCAGCATGTGCCCTCAGTCTGGCGCAAGTCATCATCCCTCCTAGAAAAAAGACATAAATTACAGACAAACACACAGTACAAATTTAAGGATATTAAAAAATCTAAGTAGTAGGTGAAGAATGGGTCAATAGTACTTCTCTGGTATTATTTTCAGAATGCTGTAGCTACTTTTTCTCACTCTGTTTATGCTTGGCTTGATGCTACTTCCGCATAATCGTCGCGAAGCCTTCAGTGAACATTTCCGAAGCATTGCAGTGACGAGGCAGCCCCGACAACATTCTGAAGATGTTATTATAGCAATATAATGACTGCGTGTCCAAACGTTGGGCGTTAAGTACCTTCTGTGTCGATCGCTTTCTGAGCACCTACTTTGATTTTCAGTAAACTTTCGACAAAAGCTGCTCAGAGAGATCCGTAAGGAGAATTTCGCATAAGCATGTTTTGCTTTCTAAACATTGTTATACGCGATATCGAAATTATCTTGACTATTCGTTATTAGTAAAACACAGAGTGGTGACAGAAACACTCATTAAATTTAGTCAACAAATAAGTAGAATTTTAATATGTGATGAATTTGAGAGGTAAAAGAAAAAAGTTTGTTATTATAATTTACTAGCTGCGCCGCGCAGCATCGCCCGCGTGGAAATCTACGTGTCAAATAGTTTATAAACCTTTCTTTTGAATCACTCTATCTATTGCTGAAAAATGCATTAAAATCCGTTGAGCAGTTTAAAAGATCTAAGCGAACAGACAGCGGAAGCCACTTAATTTTAAACTATGGAAAAGATTTGCCCTACTACAAAAATTTATGCTTATTTAAATTGACTGGTGTCATCGGGCTGCAAGAAAGATTTTTCCAAGCTTTATGTCTAGCAAAAACCGGCTGGATCCTACAGGCTGGTAATGCAATGGATAACAAAGGAAAATCAAGTTCATCTGATCGCTGGACAATTAGCGATGCGACGTGTGCCTAGACCACCCGTAGTGGGAGACAATACAAACAAGAACCCGACTCTTGGTATCCAGGGACGCCATTGTTGTCGCACCTGACATCGATCGTGGTGGTGATTGGCGCCTGATGGTTATAGAAATTGATCACGAAGACACAGGCTAACCTAGGCTAGTCGATTGCAATATTATCGTCACGATAGAAATCGTTTTGTGTAAATTTACGAGACAATCGTAAATATATCGATACAATCGCTAGGGGGGTATAATTGAACTATCATTCATATCACCCACGGTTTCCTGAGGACAACATAGCAACTTCTCTAGGCTTACCTAGTTATATTTCACAAATAACGTGAAATCAAAAGTCTTTATTACCATGAGCAAGAGCAAAGTTCAAATTCGTGGAAACCATAAATTATAAACGGGTATAATATTTATCGCGTTTATATAGGAACCTCTTTTCTTGACGTTTCACTTTCAACAGGTTTATAATCTCGTCAGGATGATTCATCCCGTGACCGTTAAATAGTAGGTACTTATAACGACTTGATTTGTCATCTCAGATTTCAGGTATTCAAAAACTTTATTACTTCAGGATTTTAAAATAAGCATTTAGTCAAGTAACATTTAAACCTTGTATAAATTATAATCAAACAAGAAATAAGGTGTTTTTGATTTTCCCTTTACTTCAATTGTTTTTCCACTAACCACCATCTTCCCTAAATACAACTTTCAGGGACGAAACTTAGTTTTTCAAAGTCTCAGTTGTCTATTCCAGTCAGGTCCTGCCAATGGGCTCCAATAGAACCAGCCAACTGTCGACAAATTTACATAAATAAATAATGCTGGACAATCCACACAGCATCATCTAGCCCCAAGCTAAGCAGAGCTTGTGTTATGAGTACTAACAAGATGGCTGATATAATTTATAGATATTTTTTATCATACCTACATAGGTAACGACCAGAACACCCGAAATAAATATCTGCAGATAACATACAATTGTCCCGAGGCGGGAATCGAACCCGCAATCTCCTGCGTCGCAGGCGGACCTTCGCCCACCGCGCCACAGAGGTCGTTATATATCTTCCCTAAATACAACTTTCAGGGACGAAACTTAGTTTTCCAAAGTCTCAGTTGTCTATTCCGGTCAGGTCCTGCCAATGGGCTCCGATGGAACCAGCCAACTGTCGACAAGTTTACAAGGGCATTAGCACTGCTGGAGCATGCAAGGTATCGATTAGCTGATGCAATCCTACATGAACAGAAGTACTGGTGAATAGGATACGGAGGGAGAATTTGGAATACAGCATAGACTTAGCTCTCATTATGGACTGGACTTACTTCCAAATGTAAACTACAAATTATTTATGTAATGTTGATTATAATAATTCTTGTTTTGCAACAAATTGTATTATTATTATAGGTTTTAAAGATTTCTGTTTGTTTTTGTCTGTGTAGGTTTTAAAATGTGTCTAAAATGAAAATGTGCGCTATACTGGAATAAAACATAGACGACTTTTTAACCCAAAAATCAATTAGTATGTTATGGAAATAATATTTCAAAGTTTCTATAGAAACAACGTGTGCGAAACCACGGGCAGAAACGAACCATATTATAACAACAAAATCGAAAGAATAATATTTCATCGATCAAAATAAGTTTAGCATGGGTCTTCATTAAAGCCATTCCTGTTTTAAAGTAATTTTTAATAGCAACATGTAGTATACTGTGCATAGTGTACTGTAGTCTCACAAGACAACTCCTTTTATCAGTAATACGTTGCTTTTCTAGAGACCATTATTTACCCGAAGCATTGCTTACTGTCCGCAAACAAACGCATAGAGAATTATCCTTCTCACACAAACCTATTCCTAAGACGATTTGCCTTAATTCTCGATTAAAACAGTACATCACCGGGCCTGGCACAGAATGGCCTATTACACAAGGCTGCTTTCCCAACACTGCCGATAATCGGATAGTTTCTATTCGATTCGGGCGTGGAGACACGACAATCGAGTGAGGAGCGTGAATTTTTACTGCTCTATCTGATTTGCTTGACCTCGGGGTGAGTACGTAAAGGGAATGATCGAGAAGTTTCTATGTTTGTTTAGGCTGTATGCACCTATTTGTAAAACTAAAAATCATTATACACATAATATCAACTACAGCGCCTATTTATTCCAATAATGAAGTTCCATGATCTGACAAAAATCCAAGTTGTTCGTTGGTTATCAAAAGCTTCACAAAAAATCGTGTTAAAATTTAGCTAGTCAAAGCTTTAGGTAAGGGTCGTATATATAACATCATTGGTAAGGGTTGTTTAAACACCAATCGTTTTCTTTGGCTCTATTGATAATTCGATTGATCGCATATTGCTATGTTAGTATTATCTATTTTCAGGGTCTTTCAGGTTCAAACTCATATAAATGATCTAAAAGCTACAAAATGTAATGCACCACCTATACGAGGGGCGTTCAAAGTATTCTGGTTATGGATATGTTAGAAAGAAGATCTTGCAGTATCCCAGGATATCAATACTTTTATTTGATCGTGAAATAAGTTTTTCTATTCCCTTGAAAAACCTACCTAAAGTGCTTCAGACTATTTGATTTGACATATCTCCGCGCACCCTGTACTTTGACAGTTACTAGCCGTCATGACAGACGGGGTGGTCGTGACACAAGCAGTTGTAACTTGTAAACAGTTGTAAATTAAACTTTTAACGGCGATAAAGGAAATTGATGGCGGCCGTTAGAATCGTATTTACGTCGACGATAAAAGATTTGAGTGCGATCTAGACGCATACGCTTCAATGGTTATGTCGTGCCACACGGGGGGAGAATTTTTATTAGGTCATACATCAAAGTTTTGAAACTATCATGGTTATTAAAACTAAAGTCATTTAAACGGGATATTCAAAAATCAAATCATGGTAAATATCTCGTTTTAAACGACATTGGTTCATACATCGTGAAAAATGGCTGTCGAGCGATAAAGCGGTGAAAAGTTTCACGTCTTGATCGAGCTTAGAATTATCTCATCTTCTATGATCGTTTCACGTTGTGTGTTGTCTACCTTTGCCTCATAACCTCTAGCATAGATTAGGGTAATAGAATATCGAATACAAGTAATCATGGTCCTGTGGAACCGACTTTACACAATTCTATGTAATTTTTTCAACAACAAAGCTTACACTCCAACAAAACGCGTCTTATAAAGGTTTATTTTATAGCTGTTTATATCAAGCCTGATTTCAACAAACATCGACTGCACGCATCAAAAAAATCATCAAATGCAATTTCTTTCTGTTTAATTTGTCAAAATATATTAATGTTTTCAAGTTTTGAAAGCCCCCCGTATGTCGCGACGCCATGTAATCCGAAGCCAAATCAAGACGGGTAGTTCATAAAACTGCAGTTAAGTACGTCACGAGATTTTACACCCGATATAAACGTTATCCGACATCGTAATGTCACACGTTTATTTGTATGCGCCGATGAGACTTTGTTCTATGGATGTGGTACGCAGACACGTTTCTAGAGATGAAATTATCGCTGTTTCCCCACTGCTCAACTAAACTGCTTAACTGAGTTGAGCAGTGGGATCATAATATACAGACCATATGATATTCCAAGTATTTATTTCTGTATTATTTTCTGTTTTGTGATGTATAATAAAGTGATTTCTATATGATCCAATCTAGAAGCAAATCTAAGAATGTTAATGTTTAAATAAAGATTTATGTGTAGTATTGTATTATCCCAATGCTGAAAAGTTTTCACACTTCTTAAGAAGGGGGATTATTTAGAAGTGCGAAAACTTTATAGTGGCTGTAAAGCTTTAGAGTCCAGAGTAGAGATGACGAGGTAGATATTGTTTAATATGTATGATTATTAGGTATGGAAATAATATAATAATATAATCAACACATCCAAATACAGGCCCCATGAAATGATTTATTAAACTGAACCCTCAATATAAGAAAAAAAATTATCCTAATGTGTTCAAAAATAACATTTTATGACGCATCTATAAAATCTGACATCATTGTTGAGAAGTCGTTCAGTGCTCTCGGGGTCATTCCGAGTAGACGGGAGATGGCTGGATTTGGTGTATTTATTGTCGAGCCGTGCCTATTACTTCTTTAAGGCGAACGGCCCACCAAAACATTAAATAAAACAAATCGCTCTGCGTGAGCTTTATCGACGGAATTAGTTTTACTTTTAATGTTTAAAACTGGCGCTTTGTCTGGGTTCAAGAAAGTTTCCTTCAAGTTTTGGAAACTGCTTTGGCTGAAGAGGATACTTGGGCTATTTTAATAAGCCTAGCGTATATTTCTAAGGCTAGCCAATTCATTCAACGTATACATAGATTTAGTAAGTACCTATATAAATATATATATATAATTATGTAAAATTTAGTAAAAAATATTGTTGTTCGAAATAATTTTGTCCGTGTTTCTATGCAATAAATAAAAATTTAATTTGATTCATTGTCTCTCTATTCATTTGTCAAAATCTGAAATTTACAGAAGTACCTACCTAGTTCGGTGAAAAAAAATCGCACAATGCACATAATTATTCACACTTACAATATTTTTTTAAAGCGCTTATATACTCTATGCCAATATAACTGTTCGTAGACTCTTCATTGGTCATGTTTGACAAAGTCTAGAACATATTACTTTGTATCTCTTTATGTTTGCTAGATAGTCACAGAGATAAAAATTTCGAAACAAGACACGTTCAGCCATAAACCATAAACCTAGGTACGACATAAACAAGAGTACATCTAGCCATGGACAGTATTGTCTAGAAGTTTACGAGCACCAGTAACTCTACACTTGATGGCCGTCGTGTTAAGCTTTATGTGACATTTGCATGTTATGGCGTACACTATCTTGCATAAAATTGTCTCGCAATAAAACAATGATGATGTTATTTAGACAACTGTTATGGAAGCAGTGTATTCATACAATTTTCGCTCGCCGGATTTGGATAACGACTGAATAAGCTAAACAAAATGTATCAATGAGCGGCGGAAATGGTTTCGACTCATGAATAATTCTGAAGGAAACCGGAAAAACTTTGGGCATAATCTAATTATGCCCACAGCTTCTCCTAAATTAAGTAAATTTCTTAACACCTACCATCCTTCTAACAGAAGGGCGGCCAGTCTCAATGAAGAGGAGGCAGGTGCGCAGAACTATGTATACCTATTGCACATTTATGTACCTACTGAATATGAAATACGTATATAAGACTGAATATAAAACTGTTAGCTCGAAAAACTGTAACACTGTGTATATCTTCCAAACTGATCGTCAGCACGTCCTCAAATACAATCCTACGTAGTTTGCATATAAAGGACTAGGTACTAGCAACTCATTCGTTAATGAAGTATTTGAATGGAGGACTTATTGCCTTCGGACAAATAAGAAATCGTGCGTGCGCGCGTTAGTAATCTACTGATTATGCTCTTACTAGCTGCGCCCCGCGCCTTCGCGTGCGTGTAAATCGATGTGTCCGTGTGAATTACTCTATCTATTTAATAAAACCGCTTCAAAATCCGTTGCGTTGTTTTAAAGATCTAAGCATACATAGGGACAGACAGACAGCGGGCAGCGACTTTGTATTATACAATGTAGTGATGAGGAAGACTGGAGGTTCGGTGTGTTACTCGTACAAAAGCTAGTCAGCTTCTGCGTTATGCGAGGAGCAAGAAGGAAGTGTCTGAAAAAATTGTAACAGCTTACGACAAACAAAATATTGTCAAAATATTGACAAAATATGTCGCAATCGTGAATTTATCTTTCTTAAGTATGATGAAAAAGCTGCCTTTTTAGTCGTAGAAGGTGACTAGCCAGTAACCCCCTTGAATAAAATTTAATTTTGCCTGAAAGAAACGAATTTTATTTATAAAAATTTTTATTTTATTATTTATTTCTAATTAATAACTTTATGTGCGTACCTGACGACCGCGAGAGCTCGCTATTGTGTGCAAAATTGTTCACATAATGTCTTTAATTGTTAGTTCCAAGTGAATGGTTTTGTTATTTCGCCCTTAGATGTTGGTTATATTTAAATTATTTTAAAGTAAAACAGTTTTATTTATCAAAGATTCCAACAATAAATACTTTCGCTCGCACTGAGTGTATCACTCAGTCGAGATGGGCACCCGCGTTAAAAATAATGTCGATAAATCGCAGCGAAGATCAAAGAACGAACAAATCGGATGGGCGCGGCAAGGAAGAGATAGGAAGATTTTGATGTTCCTATCTTTTCCGATATTTGAAATGAGTTTCAAATAGCTGTAGACCAATTTAGGAACTGCTAGACATAGGCCTTCCCTAATGAGCGCCATAGCACCCTGTCTTCAGCTTTCCGCATCAAGCATCTGGCTGCAGTCTTTCGCAGGTCGTCATTCCACCTGGCTGGAGGGCGTCCTGCACTACGTTTGCCGAGTCGCGGTCTCCACACAAGAAGACGTTTAACTCCAGCGGTTGTCTGTTCTTTGCGAGATCGAAGACAGCGAGATATAGCCAGCACATTTCCACTTCAGCTTTATCTTACAAGTGGTTTAAAATTATGTTACTTCTATTATATATTTTTTAAACTTAAACAACGTTTCAGGCATTAGAACGTGATTTCTAATTATAATTTAATTTCAATAGTTTAAGTGTACACCAATTGTTCGGTCGGTGGTGACTTTTAACTATGCAAGCATTTGTTTATGTAGGATAAGGATTTATAGTAAGCATAATGATAACTATAATATATCATTATGCTTATAAATACTTATCCGTGCCACTCTCCAGTAGGGTTAGGATATTGGCCAAGCTGCGGGATTAAAACACCTTCCCCAAGACCTCTCGTTCTCATTTAATCTTCATAAAACAGCAGTCCACAGTAAATGGTAGGCTTCTATCTTCCACTGCCCATCCTCAGCTGCCTCATCTAATCCTTCGTACCTCTCGCTAACGTGATTTACTCCGGGGGTGCGGGGCGAGGGGAGGGACACTCGACTAATAAAAAACACCCCGACGCCCTCCTGACTGATGCGACAATTAATTTAATCCCATTTCTCTGCGTCTTGGAAAGACAGGGTTGCCAGAATTACGGTGCTCTTTAAAACTTTCGAAATTCGAGCTTTTGTTTAAAAGTATCGCTTCGCCCGCGTAGTGATTCTAGCGCAAAACCCTTGTAGGTAAATAAGCTCGTCTATGTACATATCCTATATGTAATTATTGTTTATAATAATGAATAATTGTTTAATATACTTATTCAGATTTTCAGATTTCAATGACAAACATTATTTTCTTTGGGGTGGAGTAATATCCAATAAGTAATAAAATAAAATCAAAGTCCAGCCTTTGTTCTGCTATACATTATGGTGTAACTAACAAGACTTTGTTTCATATAGATTGTGGAGCACTCTGCAAAAGAGAGAAGATGAATTAAAATGTAGTGTGTCTATGACTATATCTATAAATAATGCTGGATAATCTAGCCCCGAGATAAGCACAGTCTAGATAGATAAGCTGATGCTGTTCTGGTTTTCAAGCTTTATCACACCATGTTGTATTTGTAGGTGGTTAGGTAGGACTAGTAGTTTTAGAGCTGGAGAGGCATTGTTCATCAAATTTACATTCCTTTCTACACTATTTTTAAAAACAGAAGACAAATATTCCAGTGCGATTCGAGGATTCGAATAGGAAATTACCAAAGGTTTAGGAATTATTGATAAAGTAATACTAATTATAAAATGAACTATCATTTGTATTCGACAAAACTGAACGGTTTTATCGACATACCTATCTTTTGATGGGTTTACTGAACGGTCTTTATCCTGAACCGTTAGTACAGTTTAAGCGAGAGGCAGCCCTGGGAGGCGCGAGAAGCAGACATCAGCGCGGCAGGCGGCTATTAAACAAGACTAATTGAGCGATAAATTCACGAGCTCCGATATAAAAAGAGCCGAGAAAAATCCTAGATGAAGGAATATTGAAAGCGGACGGAATTGATTACTGTCAATTAGGGCTGCCACTCGATCCGTCCGCGCCAGATGCTAGCCGCTGTTAGTATTCTCTGGATGTTTTTCTCGTTTTGCTTTGTAGGGTTTGATTGGTTCTACCTTGTTTGCGAATTAGGTTCTGAGGAGGGTTTTGATTGGTGCTTTGCTTTGTGTCTTTGTGAAAAGCCTCACTTTATTATACGTCAAGATTCCCAGATGTGTTGGAGAAGGAAAATTGGTAAGTCAAACGCAAGCGTAAACACAAAATGCGGTTATAAAATCTGGAGTCTTCATATTTTATTCAAGTTGAGCGTCAAAAGCCAAGTTTAAAACATTCTTCACAACAGTTATTTATAAGCTTGGAACACCCTGTCTCGCGCTCGGAAACCGCCTGAATCCCCAGACAGCCATTAAAGTTTCCGCCGTACCTTATTACACACGACAGTAACTTATTTCCATGATAAATTCCACAATTTCATTCAGTCACCTAAACTTATTATTGCAGACAACACGACAATGCCAGCCTCGGTTTTGTATCAACATGACTGATTGCTCCTTGCGACTCACAAAGACCGTGAACATAAACATTTTGCACAATAATCTTTACAATACCCCTTCTTTACAACAAAAACGATAGCCTCCCCATCCATTGCTTCTTCTCTCGCCTCAAAATAAAACAATATCAAACAAAAGCATCGATGATCTCGAAACAAATCTATTTTGTTTCGTAAAAGCGTTTCGAAGCAGTCGCATAGTGATGGGCGCGAGAGTCCGGGAGCGTTGTCGATTAATAACGTTTACAAGATGAAAGTCGGAGCTGTTAGTTCCAGAAATAAAAAGCTTTATCCGATAACTCAGCTGGGGATACTTACACGTTGTAAGCCACATGTAGCGAACGATATTGTTGTCAACGTATGGCAAGTTATTCTTGGTTTAGGAGAAGTTATTCTTTGTTGAATTGTAAATAATAAACTTAATAAAACAGTTGTAAGATTTATGATTGTTTATAAGTTTATGTTACAATTTAATTAAAGTTTCTACTTAATCATGAGTTCATGAATAATGAAGGCAATGCAAATAAGTAAGTTATCTGTATCATAATGAACAAACGCTAAAACTACAAGCACACATTGCACATTACTCAGCTAGGCTTTCTAAACAATAATAAAATTATGTTGAGGATCATAAAGCAATTTGTCATTTTTTATTTGTCTGAACATCACAAGTTATTTTGATCCCGTATTACAAATGAGATTGCTCCCGAAATATGGCTTACATACAGAACATCTTTACTTAAAACAGCTGGGTCACGGTTTAAACTGAAATGAAGGCATCAATTACTTCCTCTTATTGATAAGGACAGAAAAAGTTTAAACATAATATGCTTTTTTATGATTTGAATATTAGTTTACTTTTATAAACTACTAATATCTAGAAAGAAAATTAATTAAAAGTGAAAGTCTATGAAATTGGATAACATCATTGATTATGTGATTAAATATTATATAGATATCTTTTTAGGCAACATGTTGATATTTAAAAATCACATCCCTACCAGTTCCCACATTTTCACATCTAAAAATAGTCCCAAAGTGTCTGCACCATTTACTGAAAGCTACAAAGCCCGCCGAGTGAAATATATTGTGTGCGGCTAATAGGTGGGACGGCGTTAAGGAGCACATAAATTAGTCGATGTTGTGTCGACGGCGACCATCTGTTTGTCGATATGTCACGGCACAACACTAGTCGAGCTGATTTATAGAGCGCTCGGTTATTTTGTTTATTGTAATGAGATTTATTTTTGTGGACTATTTTATTGAACGAATTTAATGTTTGTCGTGATGAAATTTTAATACTACATAATCTAAGTAACCTATGTTATTTGTTTACTTAATTTTTTATTAGTACTTATATTGTTTTTCAAACTGAGGGCAACATTATTAAGCATTTTTTATATAAATCCAATTTCATTCCAATAAAAAATAAACCGGCCATGCGAACTTATATGCAGACTTATATTATAAGGGTTCTATACAATACCAGCACTTGATATAGGTAATTTTGGAATAGAAAGAAGAGGTACATACATCAGATATTTTTATGGATCACAAAGATAGCAAAAGCCAAAATGACACGGTCATCCATCCAAGTAGGTACTTACCCTACATTGTTTTTTTTATTATTTGTTGTTATATTGGCAATAGTAATGCAGACTATGTACTACATAACGTCTATCTTTTACGGTTCAAGAGATACAGCTGGCTAACAGACAGCGGAGGCTTATTATTAGGGTCCCGTTTGCACCTTTCGTATACGGAACCATAAGGAGTAGGTAACAACCTATTTACGATAAACGTTGAAAATGTCATGTTGCTAATGGTTGAAATATTTTAATGCATATTCACACACGCTACAGAATACAGATATGCGTTAATTTTTTATATTTAAATCTATAAAAAAGTTAAACTGCTTTAAACTTACCCGAGTGACGCGACGACGCGACACGGTCTCTCATTACATATGATAGTGAAGTACCATTTAACTTATTTTATCGATAACGTTGTTAGTTTATTTTAGCCGCCGCCGACCCATGCGCTGACTTCTAAACAGTTTTTTCAGCTTCTTAATTGCCACATATTTAACTGTCTGCGTATTAGTTAAGCCGTAGAGGAATAATAAAACGTAAGAATGTTTAACGAGTAGGTATGAACAATGTTTAAATGTGTTTGGACATACGCAATCAGAACCCGTTACTATATAAAAAATAATTCGAAGCTTTCTCTCAAACGATTTTAACTATTAAAATGACGTCATGGTGTTTGTCTTATAATTTTTAGAAGAACACTATTCACCTTTAATTTATCAATACTTGGGTAGGAGTCACTTCTAAGAAGTCTATATTAAACTTGTGTCGTTATTCGTTGAACGATCATTCAACGCAAATCAAAACAAAACACGAAAATTATTTCCCTGTGTTCTGAGAGTTATATACAAAGATTGAATAGGGTAATGCAGAAAAATACGCAATGGCTATGGAAATTATAGTAGAGTCAGTAGTGCAGACTCTACTACAGTTTCCATAGCTTCCTCCCACCCCTCTCCTACACCACGTATCTAAACATCCGACAGATTACTCTTGAGCCTGAAAAATAGGATGGCCTGGTGATAAAACCGTTAGTTTACAGTACATAACGCATTCCTAACAATTTAACGATACTCACAATATGTTATTGTCACGCTAAGAAATGGGGGTCGATTTAATTTGAACGATTTGTTACTGGGATTAAAGTTTATTTTTAAAGAGATTTCTTTTAGAGTTAGGATCTGTCTCTGACTTTGTTCGTTTTGAAGTTGGACCACGGAAGTTTTAACGATCGTTGATCTACTAGGTACTTTAAACACAAATTGATAGAATGATTATTAGAAATCAATAACTATATTTCTTTAGGCTTATAACTATAAAACAAGCCCTTAGGCAAGTCATACAATTTTTTATCAAATTTTTTTCGTAATAATGTGTGTTGTGTGTTATGGATCTTTTCTTCGCTACAATTTATTTGTCCACTAGTGGAAGTGAAAAGAATAATCACATGGATAAAATCTTGAATAACATTAACGTTTTAAATACCGATCAAGAAAATATTAAAAAAGCATTCTAAATAACATTTTCTGAACTATAAAATAAAATAGATAACAACCGACAACACCGACGCTAAATTCCAATAGCAAATGTTCTTTTAAAATGTGTAGAAGTATCTTGACATTTCCCTGAGTTTTATACGTTTTATGAATCCGTTAAAATAGAGTTCACGGATTATGAAACATATTTACGACACTCGCGTCGACCTTGCACATCACTATTTTTATTATTTTTATTGTGCTCGTTGACTGCAGACTTTATTTTATTTTATATTTATTTGAAAGATCAGAGAGTGTGTTTGACAGTTTACGATTATGTTCTTGATTATAGAGTTTTATTGTCGCTGTTCTATAATTTTATTTATGTTTATTTAAGTTCTTTTCGTAATCGTTGTGCTAACTCAGTTTTTATTAAATTATAGCTCAGATTTATAAAAATATGTGATCATGCTCATCATGACATGTTGATCCATTTAGATGACTATTAGAACTGCTTATTTTAATAATTTCGTAAAAATTTTACGCCTTTTCAATCTTTGCATATCGTTATTTTAGAATTTTAATTTAGAGATCAATTAAATGAATATTTCAGTAACACCGGATTATTCCTATCTAACTTAACCCATAATTTTTTTTTGTCTTCCTCTAAGGCATACACTGCCCAGGCTGTCCGAAAGGCGGTGGCGTAACTTTCCTAATTTCAAACATGAAGATGTGCGTCATGAACACTGAAAATGCTAACATCCTGAATACAAAAATTCTGAAAACATTTAATGTAAATTGAATGTAGTCATTTTATGTTCCCGGCTCCATATTCATTTCATTTCTGTAAATCTGTAAAATGTGTCCCAAGTGCCCATTGACACCAAGAAAATGTCACATAACAAGACACCCCTAAATCACGTACAAAAATGTAGTGACACCACACTTTTAAATTAGAGAGTAACAAATCACCCATCCATTAGCGACGCGGAAGACGGACGGGCGCGCGCAATGAGGTAACAATTATCCGGAGATCCCGAGTGTCCCGCGGGACGCGAGACGGATGTTCACCCTAGCGGGTGTAGGGTTACCAACAGATACTTGTCTAGATCGATGATATTTTTAACGTTTTTCTTTTAGTATTTAAAGGATTTTAAAGGTAAGTTGATAAGTACCTACTGTTTCAGACGTCTAGAAGGCTGCCTTGGAGAATATATATGTACATACACATATATTTGAGAGATGTAACTACGTAAAAAAATTACAAGCCGCTACCACCATCATTGTATTAAAAATAACCAATTTTATCTACTCGAACAACGTAGTGGTTACCTGTCTCGTCTAATGCTCTACCTTCATCGTATGAAATTAAAATAGCGATTGAATTGAACTCTCTTTATATTTGAAAAGGGGTTAGGTATGTAGGCCTTTGCGAAGCATTGGAAGTCACCAGGCTGGATGGTTATTGCATCACATCACACTAATATTGTAAATAATAAAGTTTGGATGTTTGATTCATCTTCACGCCAAAACTACTAAACGGAAAGAGCTCTAGCTTGACATTTAAGTAGTTCTAGGCCTAGAAACAAACATAGATTTTATTCCCTGAAATCAGTTTCCATTGGATATGGATATCGAGAAATAACTACATGCTCGTAGTATAAAACAAAGTCGCTTCCCGCTGTTTGTCTGTACCTCCAGACAAGCAGCGACTTTGAAGCATACATAGGGATGTATGCTTAGATCTTTCGAACTACGCAACGGACTTTGATGCGGTTTTTATAATAGATAGAGTGATTCAAGAGGAAGGTTTATAAACCATTTGACACATTGATTTCCACGCGGGCGAGGCCGAAGGGCACAACTATTAACCTTTAAACGTTTCCATAGAAGTCGCAGAAAAACAGACACAATATAAACTAGTTTGCAATATTTAAGTCCTACACTTTCCTGCAGCTTGGCCACCGCTCACGATCGATGCTTCTCATCACAGTGAAAAATGTCGCTCCCGTGTAAAGTCTCTGATGTGTTGCCGAAATTTTTCACTCCCCGATCTGTCGGGCGCTCGCCTCGCCTCGACGCCGCTTTATTGTTTCCTGTTGGATTTAAACAGCTGATTTTTGAGATTTTCACAGGAAATTCTTGTTTCTGGAGATTCATGATCTATGGTTTCCTAGCTAGCGTAGGTTTTATTCTTAATAAATATTGTACACACAATAATACATAAAAATAACTTAATTAAATAGGATATATAAGATTTGTAGTAGCTAGCCTACTAACCCTGAAGTAGAGTTTTCTAATTTTTTATGATTCAAGATGAAGGTAATGTTATTAGAAAAACCGTTTTGGTAATGATGTAAGTGATGTTTGTTTATTGAGAAAAGAAAAATGTCAAAGAATCAAGAGTTCTGGCAGGAGGAAGTCAATCAAAATAAATCAAATTCTGCTTCCAACCGGAAACCACTGTCCACTTCACAGTGGCGTCTACTTTTTCAGCGCAATTGTCAACCTATCCTGACCTTTTGCTTCAGACATAAAACATCTGTCAACACTTGAAAAATAGCCATCCAGTCAGCCATTCCCACAAAACCATTTTCAACCGTAAAGCTAGAAAGACTACAGTTGCATTTTATTCGAAGTGAAAACAAAGATGGCCGCTCGACATACGTCAAACGCGTGACAGCTAGGGCTGCCAATTTAAATGAAACTGTAAAACGTGAAGGACAGCGCCCGTCACTCGAGGGATCAACAAAAAATAATTAATGGCCTGGCTAATGAATACGACTGCTGTTTACCGCGGTACGGTCCGCAGAATAACCTATAAACATTTGTGTGGACGTGAGCGCTGCCCGTGTTGCGTAATTGATTATTTTCAGTAAGTCGTTTTTGTGGTCGTTTTCAGTGCAGTCGTTTTATTGTAGCCGTAAATTGTATTTTATGTTGATATAACTTTTAATGTTGGGTCTCAGTTTATTTGCGTTTGATAGTCTTGAATGTTTTTAATGGCGTGTTTTGGTCCGATTGCTTTAATGGGCGTATTCTGAAAAGTCTGTATGAGGTCACTTCTGAGCCAGTGTTTTAGTGCCTACACGAGCGGTCATTGTTCTAATTATATCTGTTAATTAATAAGGATCTATTATTGCCTACTAACATAATTCGGCGTTTATATACTGGGTTCAATGTTATAACATTTTTTATCTGTTAATTCTGAGCTAAAATTAATTGTTTCAATTTATATTTTTCTGAAACATAACTGTATTTTTCAGATCTTTTAAGAAGTCCTGTCATTTGAATATTATTTAGATTTATATTTATATTCTGATCTTATTAACGTCATCGTATTTACTTTTTTCCACACTAATTATTTATTTTTCTCTGCTGCCAGTACAACATTCCCTAGTACAGAGTTAGCCCTGATTTATTCGGGCCATTTCCGCCGCGACTCGTCGGTGAATTAACCACCCATTCACGCTTTCTTGTCTACATTGACAACTCGGGGTCTTATGTTCCATTGCTAGGCCTAAGCCGCTGCTGGTTGGGACTGTGGGCGTGTTTTGACAGCTTGAAATTACTCGTTACTTCCAGACCAAGTAATCATTAGGAAAAGAGATACAAATCTTTAATTAAAATTTGATTGTTTTATAGGCCGTTCTTGATAAAGTAAATAACTATGTGGCCTTTTACTATGTAGTTATTTGTGGTGCTACGAGTGACAAATAGTAGATACCTATTTTGAAATATTACCTCTCCCTTGATGTATTGTGTGTTATGTAATATTATACTGCCCACCGATAAATTCTTAAGTTATTAATTGTTTTTTGTCTTTATTTCTTATTTCGTTAATGATGTTCCTTGTATTATGACTTGCCTTTGTATTGTCTGTTGCAGTAGCAAATAAATGCTTTATAAACCACTAGCGCTGATTGGGGGAGGCCTATGTCCAGCTGTGGACTGTTATAGGCTGATGATGATGATGAAACCACTAGCTTCTGCCCGTGGCGTCGCACGTATTTTTAGCCTATATGATATTCTAGGTCCAGAACTGCAGTGCAATAATTTCAGCCTGATCCATTCAGTATTTCTGGCGTTGTCTTCGGCCAAATATCGTCGCAACCAACGGCACAAATTAGTAGGATTAATTTATCATGCGACCATGTAAGCAATACAAATTAATCCTATACTTACCTACTTATAAGTAGCCCTAAATTACTTATAAGTAGCTACGATAATTAACATCTACAAACAAGTGTGACAGCCCTAAAAATAGAGTAGCGAGCGACGTTCGAATGTCGATTAATTTTGTCGATAGATATTAATTAACTGGTATTGAAACATCGACAATGACAAATTGCATGACGTGTTAACGCGGCGGAGCTGTGTATTTTCTGGAATAGACTATGAATGGATAGGGAAAGTACAGTCACTATTTTTTTCATGAGTAGGTCAGTCACTCTAACTAATTATACCCTACTAACTTTGTTTTGTACCTCAACAGCCTATACTAGACCACTGGTGGAAGCAAACCATATTGCGATCCCCAACCCGCAGGGGATTATGGGTAGTACCCCCTCCCCCTATGAGATAACTTTGTACAAATTAGTCAAGTAGGTACCTTATTGTGATTTTTTAACGAAAAACTAATCACACAGAGTCTGTTAATTTCGGACATTTCAATTCACTGTTGAAAATCATAAGTCCTAGACGTCCAGCAAGGAATAAAGAAAATAATTTGAGTGATAGTCCCTACTGCCGTCTAATAGAGGTACCAAAAGCACAAATTTCTTTAGGGACTTATCGTTAACCCATGAGTTTGAGAAACGTAGCTTCAACACAAGACCCCATAATTATGTAGTACTAGCTGCGCCCCGCGGTCTCACCCGCGTAGTGATAACATTTTTGGATAATATACAATATATCTTTATGAGCCTTTGTGTTATTCTGATGTATAAGCTATATTATTGTAAAGTTTCATCAAAATCCATTCAGTAGTTTTTACGTGAAAGAGTAACAAACATCCATCCATACTTACAAACTTTCGCGTTTATAATAACATATAGTAAGATAAAGCTGACACCAACAACAACCAAACAAACACTTCCGCAGACATTTACAAACCAAACGTTTCAGCACCCAAGATTAAGCTTATAATAATAAACTTAGCGGATATCCTCCCTACCAGACAATCATTTAGCCCTTATGTTAAGTAGATAGGGTTCAGATTGCAGTGAAATATAGCGGGATGCTTTGATCATAATAGGTGTTAGTTTTGCATACAGAGTAGGGATGGATACATCGAATTACGGAAAAGAAGTTAAAAATTGTATGCAAACTAGAATTTAGCTCAACTTACAAAAAGGTAAGGACTCTATAAAAAAAATTTTAAAATGTTACAGATAAAAATGTCAGTAGGCATACCTTCTGATGTTTTTAAAGATAAGATAATGTATATAGCAAGAATCTTCTTGTATAATATTTCTGAGATAGAAGATTCCTGTATTATAATATGTTATACTAGAAGATTTTTGCATTTTTGTATTTTTATATTAGAAGATTTTGCTCATATATCTATTTAAAGTTTTGATAGAAATATCTAATCAGGTTCTATAATGTTTTAAATAAATTATATCATAATGATTTCTAATTTTAATATAAAATATGATATAAAAAGGTTCTCTCGCATTGGGTGTGCCCGGTAGGATAGATGAACATGTTTGTAAATAAATAAAAAAGAGCGCTACTCTCTGTTGCTATTCTATAATTTTGGAGATTTTCCGTACATTTATCGGTTTTCGTACCCGAAAACGCCCTTCGATCCGTATAATCCACTATTCTCATGTCCCATCCCTATAAAACAAAGCCTAATTTGTGATAGTTAGCGGCGGTTTGTATGCACAGGATGTTTACACTCGTTAGTGTTGTGTTTGCCGATTGACGGCTGTTTTCCGAACTAATGCGACAGCAGGGATTGAGGGATGGGGATTTAGCACCGGTATTGAAGGGTGGATTGATACCTAGGGTTTTGGGTAAACATTTGGGTTGTGTTCGCAGGAAGACAAGCTTCGGTCTACAGATTTGCCCGCGTTTTTATTGGATTTTAAGCACCTACGCCAGTAGGTGCTTAGAAATCTATTTTCGTGTCAAATTGCTTTAGAATTTGTTCAGACGTTTACGAAAAGATAGATATTATAATTATTTTCCCATTTATGTGTGTGCGGAGCCTGCGGTCAGAGAAGAAATCGGAAAAAAATATTTAAGGTTAGAACATTTGAAAACTCTCTAAGGTCTCATTTATTTATAATAAAACACGTGGAAGTTTATGCCATGTTGTTATAGGCTCTACGTGCGTATTTTGTTACTGTTTCGAACAAATCATGACGGCCACAGATGGATATCTCTGGCTTCTAGCAATTTTATAAAAAAAATTATAAGTTCAAAAATGCCGTCAGTAAAATAATAATAATATACAAGTCTGTTAAAAGCGCAGGAACATGGCTACAAGTGTTAATGGCACTATAAACTAAACAAATAAAACCTAGCTAAAGTCCCATGGCAATAAAACAACCCACTGGAACAGTTTTTTTGTTTCCTCAATAAAAGAGTGACGTATTCGCAAACATGTGCGCTTGCGCATTATTTATTGTTTCCTTGAGGAAGGGGCCACTTATGGTGCACTTTGGATGCCACTTGTGTGAACTCTTTGCGGGTCTGTCCTGTTTCGTCTTGATTCGTTAAGTAGATAACAAAAATGAATGATTTGCATGGGAAAAGAAAGTCTAAGGTATTTTTCTTGAAAAGAGGTAAGTTTGTCTGTAATAATAATAATCATCGTACCTTCCCGTGTATACAAGATATAGTAGCTGCCCGCGGCTTCGCACGATTTTTTTACGGAATAAAATGCAGCCAGCGCAAAAGTTTATTTTGTGTTAAGTGTTTTTTTTAGACAGACAGATAGATAGACAGACTTTCGAATTTATAGTTTTAGTCTCGGTTCCGAAATATGACTGGCAAGGAAGAAAACTTGGGAGCTCCAATTGATTTGGTAAAATGTGGATTGCTCCCTAAGATTGCTCCCAATTTTACTTCTTGTTGACTTGTTATATATTCTCTCTGTTGGTTTTGAAAGAACCTAGGTCTCTCTTTGGCTCAAGATCATGGAAATGAGAAACAAATATATTGAAACACTTCCCTTCTGTAAGGCAAAGGCCTCTTCTTTCTGATCCCGCCATGCATCACGATTATCCAAACTTTAAACAAAAAATAAACTATTGAAACAATAAAATAATGGAACGGTCGTGTTGGGACTCCACCTAAGCTAAAACGTAAGTACAAAACGATGTTTCACCGTCGTACGCGCATGTCGGCGATAAGATGAGCTCGGCGACTTTGAACTGGATGCGCTTAGAGATTGGCTACAAGTGTCGTGTCGGCTACTTTTAAGAAGCCTGCTTGTAAGTGGTGGGTTACAAGTTTACTACATTATCACTCGCAACTTGTCGCCAAGTGGCATGGCAACACTTGTTTTGTTTTATAATGCGGTACATTCTAATCTGAAGTAAATTAAAATGTATCACATCCTGTATAAACAATATGCAACTATGGGCCCTTTTTCTGTCATCATGATGATTCCGCTGCGTTTATCTGCCCACGTGCGGGCTACCTCATCATCATCATCAGCCTATATTAGTCCACTGCTGGACATAGGCCTCCCCCAACGAGCGCCTTTGACCTAATGGGAATAAATACGATATAAATAATACTATCAAAAATTTCGATTTTGGCAGGACTTGAAGCCGCGACCTTCCCCGAGTTAAGTCCCGCCGAAATTGATTTTATTCGAATATCAATTAATTTCTTACCCCGAGAGCTTATGCACTATAACAACAAAAACCTTAAACGATTATTTCTAGGACACCTACTACGTATCGTACCATACACTTATTTATAAGAGAGCTTTCGGTTTAGATAGCGAGCCCGAATGTTAGAAAACTTAGCACATGTAGAATTAACCACCGCAGTTGCCAAGTGCCTCGGAGGAGATCTCCTGATAGTCAAATATAAACGTTATCTGAAGCTATAAAGGTTTAATGTTACTGTTGCGTTATCCGTTCGTCTCGACGACTTTGATGCCCGGTCTCGGAATGGAAGATGGTGATTTTGATTGTGTAGTCACCCTAGCTACGATGTGGGTAATTATAAGTATTGATACAACGGGTATTTATCGCGTTTATTTACTTATTTTTCCCGACGACGTTGAACGCTTGACAAGTATATTTGACTTGTACTATTTTGTTACCAATAAATTGATTACCTATTCTGATTAACTTCAGTGCTTTGACTTACACAAGTGCACGTATACAAATAAGAAATAGATACTAATTTGTGTAAATTTTTAGAACAATCTTCTACGAATGAAACAAATAATGTAAGTAAATGCAACAGTTTGGCTGTAGCCGTTGCAGCGACGTAAGAATCGACCCTCGCTACGTTAAAAAGAACCTACCAAGACAAGGATAGCAGCTTTTATCTGTATATTTTAACAGCTCCACTGCGATCAGAATTATGTGATTAGCATGTTCAGCAGTGGACGTACATAATAGATGCTGAAGAGGAATTTTAGTACGCGGAAACTGTAGGTAGTTACTTCTATGAATTGTTGAAGTAAAAATTCAAAGTAAACAAGGAAACACTAGAAACCTTGCCTCATAAAAGCCAGAGGTTTTAAATGAGACGTGTTGTAAACTCTCTGAGTAGTACACACACCTCCATTGTTAAGCTGCTTTTATAACTCCAGACACAGAATTAGTTGGCAACAAAGAACAGCTGCTTATTTGCTGCTGTAATAGACAAACACATTTTGTTCATCTAGAATCGCGTATTACTCAAAGAAAGTATACTATTTTAATGAAAAAACTTCTTAAAGTGGAACGTGCTGCTAGATCCAAAAATTTCCGGTAAAAATACGATTTTTTTTCCACCCGTGATATACTCAAACTGATATGAGTTTGAGTATGGTGGGAAAAAAATCTAATTTTTCCTTATACTTTGACGATCTTTTATTTTTTTATTTTAGTTTATTATGTATACAAAACACATGACACATAATAATATAATAACACAATAAAAATGTTCTGGCATGAAACGTAAACTATGTGCACACAACAAATAATAGTGACATGTTATGTAACAGTTACACATACAATGGAAAGAAGTTATACATAATAAATAAAATAAAATAGCCTTTATTGCTGAACTAATTTTTACAATGTTTTTACGAAAGATAGAATAGAGTGGAAATCTTTAGAGGAGGCCTATGTCGAAAGACAAGCTGAAATACAGAAACGACCGTTTACCGATACTTAATTTATGTAAAAAAAGATAAGTAACTGTTATAAAGTAAGCATATTTGTAAGGAAAGAAGTTATACATAATACATTTTAAATCCTGATCCTATGAGAAATTTGATCTCGATAATATTCAATAATAATAATAATCAATAATCAATAATCATTTATTTCGTACCTTTCATGAAATACACGTCACATTAGTTTCGGCTACAGATACGTAGCCATTTTAAACTTACAGGTAAAGTAAATTAACAATATTGAATTAAATTATACATTATTAAAATAGAAATAAAATAATAATAATAACAATGAATGGAGTTGATATAATATGAGTTTATCTAATTAGCTAGATATGTAGGTAATGAGGTACATTAAGTCACATTTATATTCGAGGAACTCCTCATAGCTGTAAAAGCTATTGTCAGTGAGCCAGTGCTTTAGTTTACTCTTAAAGGTTGTTAGGCTAGTTGCCTTCCTAACAATTTCAGGAAGATTGTTGTACACCGTCGGTCCCATTATGCGAGTTAACTTCCCCGACTTCGCGAGAGTACGTGGTAAGGTGGTGAGCTTGTCCGCTCGCCGAGTGCTGTACCTATGAACGTCGCTATTTCTAGAGAACAGTTCAAGGTTGTCCCTTACATACACGGATACCTGGAATATCACAATGCATGGAAGGGTAAGTACATCGAGCTCTTTAAAGTAAGGTCTAGCAGAGACGTCCTGTGGTATCCTCACCATTGCACGTATGGCGCGCTTCTGCATGCGGAAGGCGCGCCGCCAGTCGGCGGCACGCCCCCACAGTTCAGCTCCGTACTGCAATATTGAGTGGATAGTCGCATAATAACAGGAGCGTACTACGTGCCTTGGTAGGAATCTCGCCAGGCGGCTTAGTGCGTAGCACGCACCGCCAAGCTTGCCGCATACTTTATCAATATGGGACTCCCACGTGAGACTCCTATCAAGCTCAAACCCCAAAAATGTGGTTTTAGCCACCTGTTCGATAAGCATCCCACCACCTACAACCGATAGGGTTCTAGGGAGACGCCCAGACAGGCAGACATGCATGACATGTGTCTTTGATATGTTCAAGACAAGTCCGTTTACTTTGAACCACTCGACCAGTGTGGACGCGGTGAGGTTTAGATTTTGCTCCAGGGCGTCTATTGATGTACCAGAGACTACGGCGACCACGTCATCAGCGTACATGAAGATCTCCGCAGTGCTCACAGCTTCCGGAAGATCGTTAAGTAGCATGGAAAATAAGATATTCGAGACCGCAGAACCTTGGGCTACACCCATGGTCGTTGCAAGAGGACAGGATCGGATGTTCCCATTCTCTCCAACAACTACCTGCGACCTCGATCTTAGCATGCTGGATAGTAGTGTGAGCGCAGTACCTCGCACTCCGTAGTGTTCCAGCTTGGCCGCGAGCACCACGTGATCGGCAACATCGAACGCCTTCGAGAGGTCACAGCAGATAAGAGCTACCTGCTGCTTCCTCTCTCTAGCCTCTAAGACGCTTTGTATAACCTGTCGCGCCAACGATGTGGTCGAACGGCCCTCACGATACGCGTACTGCCTGTCTGATAGTGCCTCAGTTTCCATCAGGTATGTTGTGAGTCGTGAGCTTATACCGTTCTCCATAATTTTTGATATTGCAGGTATTATGGACACCGGTCTGTACGAATCCATGCTAGACCTACTACCCTTCCCCTTATAGATCGGCGATACCTTACTTAGCTTAAGGCACGTCGGTAGCTCACCAGCGCGCAGGCACTCGTTGAATAGGCAGGCCAAAATCGGCGCCAGTGGACCGGCCACCGTCGCCATCAGCTTCATCGAGATACCATACGCATCTTTAGATGCCTTTGGAGGTATCCGTTTCATAATAATATGATGTACCTCACCTGCAGTAAACGGTACAAACCGTAGCGAGCGGTTGGCCGGCGGGCGCGCCGACTGTAAGGCAGCCCGCACGCTACACAGGTCAGCTGCGGGTGCTCCGCACGCCGCGGCCGCTCCCACGAACCTCGCATTCATCGAATCCACAACCTGCTGCTTCGACTGAAACTTTATACCATCATATGAATTAATAATAGTGTCTGTGAAGGCAACAGAACATTCATTGTATTTTCCCCTTTCGGAATTTACAACCCGCCACATCGATTTACATTTATTTTTACTTTTATATATTATATTTTCATAGTACTCATGTTTTCTACATCCAATTAAATTGTCATATTTCATATTCAAGTCATTTAATAGTAATTGTATAGAATCATTTTTATTAAATTTATTGCAAATGTCAATCATCTATAATATAAAAATGAATCCCTGAATGTGTTGGTAAGCGCATAACTCAACAACGCCTGGACCAATTTGGCCAAATCTTTTTTTAAAATGTTCGTTGAAGTTCAAGGATGGTTTTTACGGCGAGAAAAATTAGAATTATTGCTGGAAAAACCCTAAAAATAGCCCTTTTCTTTTTCCCATACAAATAATTTGTAACTAAAACGTAGTCAATTTGAGCTTTATTGCTATGGTATAAAGTTCATATTAAATAGCACTCACTGTACGTAGGCACAAGAACTGCCACATTACAAATCTTTTTGACAGGACGAAGTCTGTCGGGTCAGCTAGTATCAAATAATAATATCCTAAAATCATTAATTTCATCTGTAACCCACGATGGGGTAGTCAAACAGTTGGCTCTCTTTATTGGAAAGCAGATGTCATGCTTAATAATTATCAAATTAACAATAGACATAGCAAGGGATTCAATTGATTGGCTGCGCCGCATAATCATTCCCCAGTCCACACTCAATAGAGATGTTGTAAAGTTATTTCTGTTTATAGCCGAAAAATCTCTATAAACCTTTACTTCTTTATTCGGCTTACTTTTTCCACAGTAAACCTTAGCACGGACTGCTAAGTGGTCGCTAAGGTTTGTGGTAACCGGAGATGCTGTCACATCCCCCGGTGGTAAGTTGGTATATAGATGGTCAAGGCAAGTTGATGTACATTGTGTTATTCGAGTCGGGAAATCAACGGCATTGGACATACCGTGGGACGACAGTATATCAAATAGTCGCTTCCTTTCGCAGCTAAATTGGTCTAAATAATTAGTATTCAAGCTTATTGTTGGGTGAATCTGACCCAAAGGTTATGTTAAACTATAATAAACACTATAAATATTTATAACAAACAACTCGAAAAGGCAGTCATTCACACCCATTGAGTTAAAAGCAACAATGATTCGACAGGATTCAAACGAACTTACATCGAGACGCTGAACAGCAACTACAAAGTGACATTATTCATTATTCGACGCAGTTGACGTAGAAAGCAGGTTGCGTGTGTCTAGAAATATTAATTGGAGTATTAGTACTTTTGTTTTCGTTTGAAAAAATAAATGTTAAAACTGTTAAAATGTGCAAAACTAAACAAGAATAATCTCTGAATAAACATAAGATTTGAATACCATGTTGAGTTTTTGAATTCGTCTATGCGAATTGTGAGTGTACAATTTTTCCCCCTGAAATATCATTAATACAGTAAATAGTTTTAAGCATTACTCATAAATGCAACCAGATCCCGTATTTAGTACACTGTATTCAAATCTTAATAATTATTTCTCAAAAAAAGGAATTTCAATCATATTTGAATTCCAACCAAAATCTGATGAAGATGATGAAGGATAAAACTGGTTGAACATCGTAGCCCAGTGTTAGTTTTTAATAGATTACATATACTACTATCTTCTCCCCGGCCTACAGTGTCACTATACACCCGCAAAGTAATCTGACAGCTACCGCAGCGACAACCATTTCTCATTCTTTGTGTAGATGTCGCCGTCACGCCCATTACAGGCTCTAGTTCAGCCCTATCAATTATTTATTATTTTGCTGACGGCTCGGCCAGTTGAAGAGCACCTGGGTTGGTATTTGAGCTAATTTACAAAGGCTTGAACTTACTTAGAGCTTGTGTTTTTTTAAAGTACATAGGATCATTATACGAGTATGCAACCTTTTGTCTGCTGCTTTGCTCAAGTGAGGTGTGGAAAGTCGTCTAGTCTTTATCACGCAAGGTATGCACGCCTTTTGGTTAAATAATTCCTTCCGGGTGATCCATAACAAGGAAAGTCTACCTAATATATAAGTTTTAAATATTTTGATCTTAGTCACTATTAAACCGTCCAAGTTTCTTTTTTTAAGTGATACTTAATAAATTACAGTTTAAGTCATTGATGTCTAATTATGTCAATTCGTTTTTAATTTGTTGCATTATGTACTGATTCTATTTTTAATGTTATTTGATTTTGTTTAAAAATAAGTTTTAATCGATCATTATGGAAATATTGTTGTTTTGATACCTGATGTTGTTTTGATACTTGATACATAAGTAAATTTTTCTACTAGTGACGGTCAAGAGTGGTCAATTGTCGTTGAGTCTAGGATATTCCCTCCAGCGTGAACTCAGCGCTTTTGCTCAACATTTCGTATATATTTAACATACATAATGAGGCACTAATCAGGCGTTTGACCTTATTTTGGAATCGAAATATCCAGTAGAATAAAATAATATGGGGTTTTTTAATAGGACAACTTAATTCATAATCTACTTATTGCATACATATCCATGGCGCCAAAAACTAATAAAACTTAAATCCTAAACCTCGTTTATTGCAACAAAAAGTAAAACACGTGTGTTTTATTCTTCAACAATTTCAAGACACGTGTAGATATTTTCCTACAATGTCGTGGTCTTCTACGTTTTTTGCATAATAAAATTTCACGGGTCGAAGCTCTGGCGCCGGTGATAAGTCAAGTGTCGGGTTTCTGACAAATGGGACAGTTTTTTTGGGTTGTCCAGAATCTGTCGTCACCTGCCCAAGGCGCCTATGAGTGCGCGGGGGCAGAAAAATGGGGTCATCCGGTGTTGATAAGGATTAAAGGAAGGTTTGACAAAGAAGACATCTATACTAATATTATAAAGAGGAAAGGTTTTTTTTGGGGACCCTTACTAAAACTCCAATAATGTAGCCAAGCGTGTAAAAAAATCACCTAATAAAATGAAATTCGAATTTAACGCGGGTGAAGCCGCGAGGAAAACAGTTCGTTTTATTATAATTTACTAGCTGCGCCCCGCGGCTTCGCCCGCGTGGAAATCGATGTCCAATGGTTTATAAACCTTCCTCTTGAATCACTCAATCTATGAATAAAACCGCATCAAAATCTGTTCCATAGTTTTAAAGATCTAAGCATACCTACATAGGGACAGACAGACAGACAGCGGGAGGCGACTTTTTTTTATACTATTGTAGTGAAGATAAGGTCTTACCCATAAGATCTTAAATATCTGGTTGGTAATTGATTAGTAATTCCAACTTCAAATATTTTTAAATTTAGGCTTGTGGTTGAATTTAGTGATTCATTTGTTTTTTTTAGGACGTGTTCATCACTATAAAGACTGAAACAAAAAGAAACGTCCTATTCTTTTTGTTTCAGTGGTTATAGTGATGATTCTATTATCACCATAAACCTGAACAGCTTGATTCCGCCCAAACCGCTCTGAAATTCACTTTAGCTTGGACATAACCGTTTCCCTTTAGGGATAAAAATTTAGCACCGCGCTGGGCCGAGTCCTGAGTTATTGGCCGGCTCTAGGGTAGAGTGGGGTATATCCGGCAAGGTCGGGTTCTCGACGACCTCTGTAGCATAGTGCGAAATTCCGCCTGCGACGCAGGAGGTTGTCAAATCAAGTGTTTTATTTGCAGTCAACGGGTTATAAGTTAGTATGCTTATTCTAAAACGTCCCATGCGATGACTTCCCAGCTGAAGCAGCTTTGGCGTGCAAAATTGTGGGGTTGTGTTGATTCCCGCACGGAGACAGATCTTTGTAGGATCTGTAGATATTTGTTCTGGTATTCTGGGTGTTGTCTATGTATAATAAAACATACAAACAACATAATATGTTATATCTGAGTCGTTGTATCTATATTATAATGTACTATGTATGTATATCAGTTATCTAGTAACCAAAACAAAGCTCTGTCACAGGCTCTGTTTAGCTTGGGGCTAGATGATGCTGTGTGAATTGTCCAGCATTATTTGTTATTTATATTTTTGTTTTCATAATGAACTCTGTCTGGACATAATATTATTTTCTTTGCAACTTAATCCGATTTAGCCGGATAGACTCCGAAACTCCGGTCAAAAAACCCCTTTCCCCTTAACTTGTTCATTTTATTTCACCACCCCGGCCATTTGTAATAATGATTTATGTTACAGAGTACATGATGGATAAATTTGCTTAATTTTTAACGCCGAATGTTTCATTTTTAACGTTGAAATATTTTATATTTAACACAGAAACGTTTTCAGCTCCGAAATTGTTATGAGAATTTATTATTTGACTTTGTTACCAAAATATTCGCGCATTCAAAATGAAATAAAACTGGGCAAATAAAAATAAATTAATCTTTTGAGGAATAAAGAGCTCTTGAAGATATTTTTTAGCAATAGGATAATTACAATAGACTGTAATTTTTCATCATCATCAGCCTATAGGCATTAGTCCACTGCTGGACATAGGCCACTATAGCACCCTATCTTCAGCTTGCCAAAACCAGCACCTGCCTGCAGTCTTTCGGAGATCGTCATCCCACCAGGCAGGAGAGCGTCCTACACTAAGATTGCCGAGTCGTGGTTTCCACCCACACACGAACACATTTACCCCAGGGATTGTCAGTCAATTTTGGCATCTAGGAAATGATACGTATGTTGCAAACAATTCAAAATAAGTTAGTCTTGTAACAAACTAGGTACTAATTTATCAACTAATATTAGAATTCAGTTAACACGAAGGGCTGACTTTCATCGAGTTTATAATCGACCGGTTATTAAACCGAGACTTACGGGCCATATCGTAAAACAACCCTAAACAATTACGCTGGAGCCGGCCTATAGAACCATAAGTGGTGATATTAATACTGAAGGTAGGTACAGTCAGACAGACAACCTATGTAGGCAATCAATATTATTGTACAATTTTGTAAGTAAGGTAACCAAATTATTCTACAAGTAGGTATTGGCGCATAAATATTGTATGGATGTGTGATTTTGCGCTAGGAACGCAAAAATGACAGAACACAATTTTTAAAACCGGAACTTGATTTCGGTTTGTCGAACGTATCAAGACGCCATGGCCCATCGCGACGTTACCGTGGCGTGTCATGCGTAGTGCCATATTTACACGATAGAGGCGATGAATCAAATCGCATAGAACAAAATGAAAAGTCACTATGAAAACTTGATACTGTCGTCAAACGACGAACTCTGGGCGCTGACGAAGCTCTGGCCATCGCAAGCTCTTTGCCGTCTGTTTTCATCGTAAATTCACAATTCTATCAGTGCTTTTGGGTTCTTGGAGTTTAGTACGATGTACAAGATATGCATATGATATATATATGCAGGTAGTTATCATACTTTAGTTTAGTTTTATTTATGTGTGATGAAGCTGGCAGGTCAAATAACACTTACCTAAAATTCTGCCTACATTTTATTAGGATTGAAACTCTCGGGGTCGACTGTACCAACTCGGTTTAACACGGTCGCATTAACCGGCGTATCGGCATTAACAGCACATCATCGAGATAGCCGGCTCTTTATGTCCCCTGTTTAGGCGGAGTGGAGTGATGTATCCAATATTATACGGTTGCGGTTGGCTTGCATTTAGGCAGTTAAATGTATTTCTTTTAGTACAAAACGGGTTTTCTTTAATCAATCATACATATGTAGTTTAAATTAATTAGAAATAGTCTTCTCTAACAAAATATAAAGGTATTTAACGGTATCATAGTCTGTAAGTCCCACTTATAGCTTAGTATCCGTTAATAAAGAAAAAAATTACATGACCGTTTTAACGGACCCGTCGCTACTGGAGGTAATGTTCACGGATCCGTATTTTAATACTGTTATTTGTGGGACTCGTTCATACAACTACATACACCATCGCCGAAAAAACCGTGTACTATAAAACGGACGTGTAAAACGGACCGCTGGTAGGTATAATTATAAGTATTAATACAACGGGTATTTATCGCGTTTATTTACCTATTTTTCCCGACGTTTCAACAGGTTTACACACTGTCGTGGTCACGGGATGACCCGTTGTATTAATACTTATAATTATGTGTTCAGATCGCGTAAGTTTAAAAATATTCGCTGTAGGTATATTTTGTCGGGTTGATATTTGTTACTGGATCCGGAATACTGTTATGTGTGAACCCGTTCATAAAACTACATCTGCCATCCCAGAATAAAAACTTATACGATAAAACGTATACTACTACGATACTTATACGTGAGCTAAGACTTTTTGACAGTTTTGACGAAAATTGGTTCCTCTTGATAAAATTTTATTTATATAGATATTATATTTTATTAAATATTATATTTATTTATATATAAATAAACCTTATTTTTTAATAAATTTTATTATAAAATATATTTTTCTAATAAAGTTTTATCATGCAGTTTTTAAAATTGATTTGTAAATTCTGTTTACATTGTAAGTGCGCCTTTGGAACATTACGTAGGTGTAAGCATATCTTAAACTTTACGACTGATTGTAACGAGCTTATATACGATAACGCTACCCAGCAGCGTTTTAAACGCTTTTATAACGTTGACATTATCGAAAAACTGGTATTTATTATGGAAAAGTCATTCGAATTAAAATAACTGTGAGGTTACCGTCAGCGCCGGTAAACAAGCTTTTAATTGTCACTTACCTCTTTTATGTAAATCCGCGTTGACGGCGTCGGGTGTCAGAGTGTCAGCTGACAGGTGACAGCCCTGACACAGTGACAAGTGACAGCCGCGCTCTCCGGGCAATTTGCGAGCGAGCGGTTGCAGCGAGAAATATTATTTTTTATATTTTTTGGCATCGCTGACATACTCGACGCCAACTGTATGATTTTAATTTTATAAGCTCCAACGTTGGATTTTCCTGAGGGGTAATTTTATCGACGTGACATGGTTTGGATCCGATTGAGTGGTGAGAGAGAATTTCATAGTCCTTCGAGTCGAGTCGAGCAAGAAACTTTAAAATCAGGATTCGAATCACAAGAAACTTTGGAAAGTAAAAACAAAAAGCAAGCGTAATATTTTTGACGCTGCATTTTGATACCGAATGCATTTTGACCCGACGGCGGCAGCAGGTGAAGGTCCACCTGCGACGCAGGAGGTTGCAGGTTCGATTCTCCGCGCCTCGGGATAACTGTTTGTACGAACTGCAGCTATTTGTTCCGGGAGTTCTGGATATTTTTCATATTTAAAATAACGATCTATGTACTGTATTGTATTATTTATATCAGTTATCTAACCCATAACAGTCTGGATAGTCCAGCATTATTTTTATTTTTGTTTTAAAATGTTATCCGCCTTTTTTTATCGTGTCGCCATTATGAAATCGTTTATCCAAGACGCATGATCCAAAACTCTTTTCACCGAGCACTAAATAGATGCTTTTCCGTCAAAGCCAAACCCGGAGTTACTAAACGACCTTTCATAAAAATAACTCTCTATTAAGCTCACCCCTTTAAAATACAGCCCTCTTTCATATTTTGAATGCCCTGTATATGGTTAGTGTCAGGGTAAATCAGGTTGTTCGTGTAATATGCTATATCACTTTGGTTTAAGGTCAGATATTGCTAAAAGCTAGGGAAGGGTAGGATCTTGTTTTTGCTTAACGTAAACTGATTCCAACCTGGTGCTTGTGATTTGCTAATTTTCCATTGTAGAACCAAAATTGTTGAAACGGTTTATATAGCGGTTTATATAACGGTTTATATTTATATAGCATAGTGCAGCTGCAGTGCATAGCATTTTTTTGATATTATGTGTCTTTATTTTTTTGTAATAAATACTTTTTTACTTTTACTTTACTTTATCGGTTCTAGTTATATAGAAATGATCATTAAAAAACGCTTTATTTCCATTGGAAGTGTGTATGGTAGGTATTATTTGATTTATTTGAATTCAAATTGTTTAATGATACTAAAAATCTGTAAAGACCCAATGAACCAAGTGAAGAAATATTCAAGAAAGTAGTCACTACACCATCTTCTAGGACCGTGTTATAAGAATTTACGCATTAGGCACTTACCCGACGGTAACGCCACATAAAATGTTACGGCCACTCAGTCCTGTATTGACTTTTACCTTTTACCATTTTGTTCGTGTTTGGGGGAAATTTCAATTTGGTGAATTTTATGGCAGGGCCGCTTCTTGTTTTGGTTCTTAAGATTACTGAGGTTTCTATTACAGGCTTTTTACGTGATTCATGAATACGCTTGATTTGAAGGAAATTGTATGGAACACGCAGATAGATGTTTTTTGGTTCATAAACATTGACAGCACGAAATAAAATCAAACACAGACTTAAAGTAGGTATGGGTAGGAATACAATAACATACTACTTAGGAACAACACACAAACAATAAATGAAACATTGTACTTAAAGTTCCAAGTATTTGAAATCTCTGTTTCGGTGATTAGGGCAAAAAAATAAAAAAATAAAGACATAAAAATGACAACTAAAGATATCTGTGACTAAGGGCCATCTTTGCTCTGCAGCCAAAAATGAGAAATCTCACAAATATACCAACAATCGTGCCATCATTATCAGTCTGTGTTAGTCCAGCTGGACATAGGCCTCCCATAATGAGCGCCACAGCGTTCTATCTTCAGCTTGACGCATCCAGCATCTGCGTACAGTCTCTCGTTAGTGGTCATTCCACCTGACCGGAACTCGTCCTACACTACGTTTAACGAGTCGTTATGGCCCACTGCCATGTCACCTGCTTCACTGCTAATTCTTAGAGCTATGTCGACGATAACTTTGGTCCTCTGTCGGATGTATTCGTTCTCTATATACCAAACTAACTATTTTTGTACGTTTTGCATTGCTCTTATCTTTATTCCCATTACAGGCTAGAGTTGACAGCATTGTAGCTTCTATTACCATAATCCTTTACCACGTAGCGCTGAGAGCTTCGTGTTTACGTCCACGTAACAATGCGTTAAACTAACACAGCTATGTAGTATGATTACAAGTAATGTTCTGATATCATTCTAATGTATGTATTTGCACTAAGTTAGCAGATAGTCCATACTAGTGTATGAAATAGTAGTAACATACGCTAAACATAAAACCGGTCAAGTGTGAGTCGGACTCGCATACCGAGGACTCCGTACAAACTTCTAGTGTTACTAGAAGTTAGTACGGAAACATTTGGTGTGCGTAGGTATTTAATAACTCGTCAAAAACGTGACTTTTTTGTGAATTACAAAATTACTTAATAGCATATATTATAATATAATATTACCTAAATAAAAGAATATTTTCATCTTATAACCTTTCTTCTTGCGCAGTCGTATAAAAATATTTACAATTTCACCAGTCCGTACATCATAAACTCTCTGAATTATACAAAAGTGTCAAAAGCTCCACCAAATAAAATAAATATAAACAATAAAAGATATTATCTATTACCAATAAATCAGCCCTACTAGCACGATTGAGCAATAAATTTCAATGAGTTTAATGTTCTACTGTACACGCGATAACTGTCAAAGTCGCCGACGCCATATTGGAAGCCTTCTTGATTTATGACATTTTATTTCAAACTGTCAATAGATAACGCGGAACTCGGAGTTTAGCTGATACCGTTGGTGTTGAGTGCAATGTCACACATTAATAAAATGTAGAGTACCTAACCTCTAGATTACAGACTAGTGCAGATGCCTATTTCATTACTATAATTTGATTTAGAATCCAAGATATTTTATGTCAACATTGGCATTTTTGAAAGAAAACTACAAAAACTGATGACAATAACAGAAAACAACAAGGTAGCAGCCATGATATCGCTAAAAGAAAACACAAACTTCAACAACGCATAATCTCACGTTGCAGATGAAATAAAAAAAAAACACATTTTGTCACAAGGTAGAAATCGAACCGGATCTTCACCTACCGCGCCACATCGGTCGCCCGAAACTGAAAATAAAATTAAAAATTGGTCTAAGACTTACATACATACTCTTTAAAACATTTCAATGTATATTCATTGTGCAATCGTCAATACCGATCAATTGTTGAAATGTGTTTTCTACGAGCAATCTGTTACGTTGTGTATTTACGAGGACGGGTGCACAATCACCGGGCCGATTTAGATTGATGATGATGACTCTGTTGTTTCCTTGTCTATTGATTTTATTACTTTTTTATGTGTCACTTGTTTATGGAAAATAGTTGACGAAGTGACAAACAAAATGTCCTATTTTTTATAGATAAATGGTTGGTTTAGTTTACAAACAAACAGTATGAAACAATATTAAACGTATACATAGAGGTAGGTACCGGTAAGAACACAGTTATATATTTCTTTCTTTTGGTGCAACACACAAACAATAAAAAAATTACATCGAATATTGCTAATATTACAAAAGTACACCGAAGAAAACTAACGTTTCAACCTAAGAGTAAGTAGGTACAAATAGGGTGTTTGAAGTTAGTTAGGGTATAGATTATTTAAATAAATATAATCAACTTTACGTACTTATTTAGGTAGAGCTCTAGTTATCCGAGACATCATCATCATCAGCCTATATTAGTCCACAGCTGGACATAGGCCTTGCTTGACGCATCCAGCATAGCTACCTGCAGTCTTTCGCAGGTCGTCATCTCACCTGGTCGGAGGGCGTCCTACACTACGTTTACCGAGTCCTGGTCTCCACTCAAGAACACCTTTGCCCCAGTTATACGAATAAAAAACGCAAATGTATGACTCGCCTCTTAATATCATCGTATTGGACACATGTCGCTTTGGCCTTGAGGTATCGATGTCATATTTACGATATTTTTACACGAACTCGTAAATAGCAATTACACGTCTCAATAATCAACGGATTTATTGTAATGTATGCGATAAATATTGTAATATTCGCAATAAATATAATGCGCAGTACACTGATTGATGTTCTCTATTAATAACGAATATAAATTTCATTTTATTCTACTTTATTACATTTGCACTGAAGTGTACTAAATAAGATCGTAAAATATTATGTATATACCAACGTTATAATTATGTAAAAAAACGACCTACAAAAAAATCTTGAAAGTAATAATCACTCTCATCATCCTCCTGAGCCTATAGCAAGTCCACTGCTGGACATAGGCCTCCCCCAATGAGCGCCATAGCGCCCTGTCTTCAGCTTGTCGCATCCAGCATCTACCTGCAGTCTTTCGCAGGTCGTCATCCCACCTAGTCGGTACGTCCTACACTACGTTTACCGAGTCGTGGTCTCCACTCAAGAACAAGTTTGCCCCAGCGGGCGTCGGTTCTTCGCGAGATATGGCCGGCCCACTGCCACTTCAGCTTGCTAATTACTCTATCACACTAATATTATAAATATCAAAGTTTGGATGGATGGATGTTTGTTACTTATTCACGCCAAAACTACTGAACGGATCGGGCTGAAATTATGCATACAGGTACATACCTCTAGACCTGACATAAACAACATAGGCTTGCTACTTTATAAATCAGTTCCCATGGAAAATAATATATAACCTCAAAACTTTTGGAAAAAACCATGGAAAAAACTATAAATAAAAGCAGAAACTAATATTAAAATATCTATCATGGCGTTCTTATAGGGAATGTACCGTGAAGGTGCTATGCTATGTAACTTATGTACGTGCAATTGGCATTGTAGAGAATTTCATACATAGCGAAGATAGCACACTATGTTTCTAAATGTCCGCATGTTGCAAAATGTCGCTCTATGAAATTAGTTAAAATCACCAACAAGGTTGATTTTTACTTTTTAAGTTTGCTAATGAACACAAATCTAAAATAACAATTTTCTGCAGCCTAACAAATACAATAGCACCCTTCCCTCCCCAATTTAATCCATTCAAGAATATTAAAATTTAAAAGTGTCAGAAAGAACTGTCACTGTCAAAGTTTTTCTATTAACTTTTTCATAAGGATTTGACAGGACATTCATAATGCGCCGACGTTGATAGATGGCGCTGGCGTCGCGGGTTGACAGGTTTTCTATTGAAATCGGCGCTAATGGTGTTTTACCCGGTTTGTTACGAAAATAGCGGTACTTAGGCTCGCTTTCACCGAACTCTTTACACAACACGATCAAAGCACTTGATCTTGGCTAAGGCGCGGAACCGATAGCTTCGTGCGAACCATTTTTTTAAATTTTTGTTACTCTAACTTAATCAGCGACTTTGTGTATCCTTATTTCAATTTAACAGTACAGACTTTTGTCCTGAGCCGGGAATCGAACCCGCAACCTCCTGCGTCGCAGGCAGACCTTTACCCACCGCGCCACAGTGGTCATCAAAGTATATACGAAACATGTGCAAATAGAAGAAAGAAAAGGCGTTTGTAGGTATTTTCCTTTATTGCAGTGAAGTAGTCAATTAATTCGACAATAGCGGAGTCAATACCACTTCGCTTGTACGGCGGGGGAAAAATAATAGGAGCCTGTGGAAGAGAGCGATTGATGGAATGAAGGTCTTTGTAGCACCCGTCGGAAGCAGACACCCTGTAGAGTGTAGATTATATCACCCTGTAGGTTACCTTGTTGATTCTTAAGAATGTGGTCTATGGAATCAATTAAGATTATTCTTGAATATGTTTGTCTAAAGAATATTTGGCAAAACTACGTTAAATCCGATTGTACATGTGTAAATACTGTCATACCATCTAACTATCACACCACCATCAGCCTTTGTTAGTCCACTGCTGGACATAGGCCTCCCCTAGTGAGCGCCACAGCGCCCTGTCTTTAGCTTGATGCATCCAGCATCTGCCTGCAGTCTTTCGCGGGCAGAAACTATTAGTAAATATGTGTCGTACTACCTTACTTAAAATTTATTTTGTTGTTATTCGTTTCAAAGAAAACGTTAACTTATACTAAAAGTTATATTTAGTGCAATCTGCAGTATTTATACTCCGGCTAGCCGCTATACACTTAATCAATTAATAGAAAGAATAGAAAAACATTTATTTGGACACAGGTGATAATGAATAATGATTAGCAGACGACCGATGTGGCGCGGTGGACGAAGGTCCGCCTGCGACGCAGGAGGTTGCGGGTTCGATTCCCGCCTCGGAACAATTGTGTGCACGATCTGCAGATATTTGTTCCGGGTGTTCTGGTCGTTTTCTATGTATAATAAAAAAATATCTATCTATGTAATGTATTGTATTATGTATATCAGTTATCTAGTACCCATAACACAAGCTTTGCTTACCATGGGGCTAGATAATGCTGTGTGAATTGTCCAGCATTATTTATTTATTTATTTAATTATTAGTTAGTAGTTATAATGGGTGGTCTTCAAATTAAAGTAGGTATAACTAATTTTCGACTTCTTTGTCGTGCATATGTTTAAATTGTTGGTACATAGTTATTTGCTTTATAATAAGTCGTTGGTTTAATAAAATTCACCCAAACAGCTTAAGTTTTAATTTTACAAGGAAATAGCAAGTTTTCAATGCAATTTCACAAAACGCATTGCAATATGCACGCTCAGCGCAAAGCTTTTAGTTAAGTCAACATGTTGGATCTGTTCGAAAATGACGGCCGCCGTTATATACCGAACGACTACCTTGTAGGTGACAGAATATCTGTTAGGTACTTACATAAATTGACTTTAAAGGACAGAGCATAAGTACCATTGTAGGCCTGTTGATTTTATAATGATTTCGTCGAGTCACGATCGTTTTGTCGTCAAAAATACTTAAAAGCTTTCAACAAAATGCAGGTAACAACTATAAAGACATAAAAAAATACGCACAAGACGGATTGAATTCATATTTGAAAACGAGTTCGCTTCGAGAAGTTACGGTAAAATGCTATTTAGTATTATATTGGTAAAGCTCACTTAGCACTTTGGACTCGTAACGGTGTGATGAGCTTTGACAAAGCTGCCCGTACTTTAACGGCCGACGTTTTCCCAAAAACCTGCCGTTAACCACGGCAATTTACGGTTACAATAACAAAAATACACCGCCGCATACGTCGCGGCGAACAATAACGTCGCGTTAAATACAATTACGTGGTAAATGTATTTGTGTTTATTTTGTAAGTCGGGGCAAACGTTTGTTGGGGCTTGGGCTAAGAGGAGAGCTTTACTAATTATTATTAACTAGTTTCTGCCCGCGGCTTCGCGCGCGTTTTTTCTATGGAAACGTTTTAAGGTTATTTCTATTAGGAACTGATTTGTGGGATAAAAAGTAGCCTGTGTTATTCCTGGCCTGGAACTAATTGTATGCTAAAATTTTAGCCCGATCCGTTGAGTACTTTTTGCGTGAAAGAGTTATAAATATACATACAAACTTACACGTTTATAATATTAGTAGGACGTGTCCGCGACTTGGCAAATGTAGTGTAGGGAGTCTTGCGGCCACGTGTCGAGGCTTAGAGTCCAGCAGTGAACTAGCATAGGCTGATAATTATGATCATCATCATCATCAGCCTAAAGCAGTCCACTGCTGGACATAAGCCTCCCCCAATGAGATCCATAATATAATAAAAATATAATATAATAATAATGTGATTGAATTACGTATTGGCTAATTCAATACTCACTTAAACTTCGTCTGTTGTGTTTCTCTAGCTAGGCAAAAGCGAAACGCCCGTAGCACCGTAGCAACTATTGCTACGGTGCGGTGCTACGGGGGCTACGCCTCACGTAACGAACGGTACGTATCTGCCTCCGAATATGGTGAATACGGTGCCGAATGTACGGATTGATTGGCCACCGTAATGTTTGCAAGTGAGTTAACAATAACAAGCTTCCAAGGTTGCCTGGAAGAGATCGTTCTCAGTGATAAGGCCGCCCTTAATACCTTTATTCTTAGTTTTTATTTCTGTATTGTTTTCTGTTTCGTGTGGTATAATAAAGTGGACATAGGCCTCCCCAATGAGCGCCACAGCGCCCTGTCTTCAGCTTGACACATCCAGCATCTACCTGCAGTCTTTCGCAGGTCGTCATCCCACCTGGTCGGAGGGCATCCTACACTACGTTTACCGAGTCACGTTTGCCCCAGCGGCCGTCGGTTCTTCGCGAGATATGGCCGGCCCAGTTGATGATGGTGATGATGTTGAGTTTAATTATAAACTTAGTGCAGACACTGGGCGGCTTCTGCGTACACAATGTTAAAATAAATAATTCTCCATCTTACCCATTCCCCGCTTTCACCCATGCCTTGCCCCACCATCACCGATCGCCATAATCATACATCATTGTTATTTGTGGTAGTCATTGCGAGCGAAGCGTGCTCCGCGACGATTACCGGAGAACTGTGGAAACGTACTCGCACACGATTTGTGAGTCTCGTTCCTTTACACGTTATTGTGAAGGTCGCGAGCTTATTTATTACGTGATTGGCTTGGATTGGGACTTTGGGAAATATTGTGAAGAACAGCTTGTTTCATGAAAAAACTAAAATTGTCGACAGTGGCAGACAATTCACGCAACATGATCTAGTCCTAAGGAAAGCAGGGCTTGCGTTAACGGTCCTAGATAACTGATAAACGAAATACAATAATTCCAGCTACCTAACATCTGCTGTGAACGTATTCGTGAAGTTATCACTCGTACTATTTTCGCCGCTCATTGGCTGTTTTTTGATAAGTAATTAAAACAAAAGAAAATGGAACTGTAGTATGCGAAAATAGTCACAACTTCAAAATTCAAAATCCTTTACTTCTTTAGAATTACAAAATAAGCAGACACGTCAAATTTTATACAATAAATTAGTATGAGTGATACATGCATGTATAGACTAGCGGCATCATATAGCTTACAACAGTATCAAAACGTCAGTCTATATAAATATCTACTGCATAATCCCTGAAATCACCCAACAGAGTTTTCTGAACTACCATGAGTGTCTCCCGCACGGAATCCTCGAATATTCTATCGAGTATTATTCAAGAAGGAACACTAAACACGTGATTCCTTCCTGAACAAGCTCACCGGTATCTTCACAACAAATATAAGTTTATGAACGCCATCATCTGGTATCTATAACATAAGCTCTGCTTACTTCAGGACCAGATGATTCTGTGAGAAAATTTCCAATGTTAGGATATTTGAATATCGTCGCTGTACATTGAAAGTTAAATTAACGACTTTTTTTAAAATTTTCCTTTGCTACTTTTTGTCTGTTATTCGCGAGATATGGCCGGCCCACTGCCACCGACGGCCTCTGGGGCAAACGTGTTCTCCACTCGAGAACACGATCACGACCACGACTCGGTAGTGTAGGATGCCCTCCGACCAGGTGGGATGACGACCTGCGAAAGACTGCAGGTAGATGCTGGATGCGGCAAGCTGAAGACAGGGCGCTATGGCGCTCATTGGGGGAGGCCTATGTCCAGCAGTGGACTGCTATAGGCTGATGATGATCATGACGACTTTTTTTCTATCCTGAGAAGTTTGATTTTCCATCTCTTCCGACTTGCAAGATTAGTTCTTAGTTCGTAGTTATAAATAACTTTTTGAAAAATTAAGATAACCAAACGTTTGTACGACAGAAGATGCAGCTTCAGTTAGATTTTATAGAAATGCAATAAAGTCGATTTCACAAAATGTATTACAAATGTATATTATAGTGTATTTCCATCTACAGCGACGATATAATTATGATAACGAAACCTCTGACACTAACTGTAAACAAAATGATCTCTCTCGCTCAGTAACTCTATCAAGACGCTAAGATCTTTACGAATAACTCCTTACTCACCGAATAATAATTTAATCCACTCTCTTTAACCCATCGTCCGTCAACTACGCATTTGTCGCGCGTCGGTTATGACAACTTTACGGCGGCGACGACAAAGTAACGGCGATGCGACGATGGATATACGACAACGTGACGTTATCGATGCGTTTCAGGCTTGTTTCATGCAATAGATACGACAGTTCAGTTCAAAGGAGTTACGGTTAATTGGCAGTTTATTTTAGTTGTGAAATGTTGATTTCCTCTCTTAGAATAAGTTAGATACTGGCAATAGGTACCTATGTGCCTTTGCACTGCGGTTTTAAAGTAACATCATAGTCACTAAGCTCTGATAATATGACGTATGTTTCAGTTAAAAATATATAATACTAGCTGCGCCCTGCGGTTTCACCCGCGTGGTTATAGATATTTTGGATAATATACAATATATCTTTATAAATTGTAGCCTATGTGTTATTCTGATGTATAAGCTATATTATTGTAAAGTTTCATTAAAATCCATTCAGTAGTTTTTACGCTTTCACGTAAAAACTCGTTCAAGTAACAAACATCCATCCATCCATACTTACAAACTTTCGCGTTGATAATATTAGTAGGATTTAAAATACATTGTTTCTCAACCAGACTGCTGCCATCTAGTTACCTACATTCAATTTATATTATTCAGTGATTCCGCTTCTTGCATTTAGGATACAGTTAATAGCAAAAATAGTATAAAGGAAGGACTCCTTCATACTATTTTCGCTTTTAGCTGCATTTTGTATTTCATATAAATACTGATCATGCTTCAATAATGACCTGGTCAATGACGTAAACCCCCTAATAAGTAACCTTCATCACCTGACAAGCCGCGTCTAACTGGACCAGTAAAATGCCTGTAACCTACCCGTATGTGACAGTGACAAAAGCGTCCTATCAACGCGTCCAGGTTATCCCATTAGGGGGTGTCAACCGTCCCCATTGTCCATTGATCCCCGCTCAATGCAAACTTGCCGTAACAAGCGTCTTGGCTTAGACGGGGATGGCGGTTGCTGTGGATGTGGCAAATTTTATTGTTATTTAGTCAGCATGTATTACAGCAATGCAGTGGCAGTCGCGGCGAAATAATCGACCCTTTCAACTCGGCGGGTGTCGTAAAAACCGATTAAGGGAAGATTCCTTTAGTCGCCTTTTACATCATGTCCACGAACACGTCTGGTAGATACCAGAGGAAGGCAGTCACTTCCTTCTTCTACTCTACTGCGATCCCCAACCAACTGAGCACGAGCAGGTGCTGCTTGGGCACAGTGTCATTTAAAACCGTAATGATAGAAACCAATACGGTGGGCCTGAGGAAGTTGTGATTTGTCTCGAATCATTTAAAAGTTGTCGTTGATGTGGACCGAACCACTGCCCAAAAAGTACATTCAAATAAAGGCTTAATTCGTAAAATAACATAGCTCCAACTTCAAGCGCGTGCTATCTGATGTCTTCGATATTATTATTATGAACTCATTTATTTCAGATTCTTTAATTATTTTATCCATAAAATGTATATGTACTTACAAATTAATAAAATGCCACTTATAATAAATTACAATTAGAATGATATTACTTATAGAAATCGAAATAAATAAAAAATATAACATAATTCATCTAAATTTTAGGAGTGAAACTCAGATTTGAAAGCCCTTTTTTTGTGTTGTGCGGCTACAGAGTGGGTTCTGTTTGCGCCAACCTTTGGATTGTTTACGTATGTTTGGACAGACCATCGTCCCTGTACCTCATCCAATGAGTTCGCAGCTCCTGGTCGCTTGTTAGAGCTGCTGCAGTGACGCGTGTCGAGCGCACCTGCCCTCCGCATTGTGCGCTATGATTGAATTCCTAGAGATGTTTCTATCAACACTGTTTCTGTACGTTTGTAGCGGATTTTGTATTGTTCTTACTCTTATTTCTTAAAACCACATTTGCGAAGCAATTTATTCGATTTATAGATTAAGCGAATGAATTTCTCAGTGGTAGGTTGGGGGCTTTGGCTATATAGGAACTTTGAGCATAACTGTCCAACCCTTGATTTGATTTTCGTGAAATTTGATGGTGTACGGATGAGACATGTGAAATATGCTGCTAAACATAGTGATGCTAAATTCTTCGAGTGGATTTGAGATAAGGGGGTCCACAAATGGGTAAAATCAATACATTTAATCAAGTTTCGTCTCATATTAAAGGTATCATTCGTCTCATATACTTGAGTAACTTTCAAAATGGTTTTTATTCCAGCGTGAATAGTTTTTTTAATAATCCGAGTTGTTATATGTCCCAGTTGTTATTATCAGAGTTGTTATAACCTACTGAACGGTTTTGAATAAATTAATGGAATTGAAGAACTATTTTTTACTATTATTAATTTCTTCTAATAATTACTATCCCATCGTTATAATCTTTATGAATTTAATTTATCCAATAACTCAGGTAGAAGCTTCTTTTAATCTATCTTAATATATATTTTACTCAGGAATAAGTACAATACACTCATCTGTACATTAGGCAAAAAAAAAAAACAATTATTCCCGCAAGTGTTATTAGGTCTAATCGGTCAATAAGCTAACCTAACTTTATAATTTATTGTTATAACTTATTAATATATAGTCATTTAAGGTATGTGCGTACCGTACATACAATAATAGATCTGGTCCCAAAAGCAACAACTTATAATAACTAACAATATACATATAATGATACTAACCTAAACTAAAGCCATTCACATACGTCACAGCAAAAACGCCCGCATCCGACTCCGGTCGTAAATCAATCCATAAATTCAATTTTATTCGACAATTAACCCGTTCTATCGTAAATACGCGTAAATACACATAAATACGCATTATCGTTAAAACGTCAGTCTGGCTGTAAATCTGACGGCAACTTGATCGCAGCAATAGCAACAGTTGTCTGGCAGACAATGTTGCTTCAGTCGCGGCTTTAATCTAATAGCATTTTGGTCTATTATTTACTTATGAACTACCATTTCCTTAACTAAAACGTGGCTTTGTCAGTAATGTTGTAAAGAAAAATAAAGCGTAAGTGCACATAGAGTTTCGTATAATTATAAGACTTGCCGAATTTTATGATTATAGCTTAACGGGATGTAGGTACCCTATATGTTTTTGGACGATGACGAGAATCAAAAAATATTATTTAGTACCTCTTAGAGTGTGAATTTCCAAAATGTCTTTACTAGCGCTCTTTTTTGTGCCAAGATCGTACACACTCTGCAAGTTTCAAGTCTCTACGGTAAGTGGTACAGACTGTAGCTTGTCTATGATTCAGGAGACATAATTACAAAATTACTTTCAAATTTATTGTATTAGTATGGATTAATATATGAAGGTACAATCAATTATTATTTTATTAATAAACACTACTCTTTTTAGTATACAACCTTGAACTATGTGGGTAGCCTCCATTTTAATACCAAGAATTAGCTTTACGATATGCATCTTCATGTTCAAATAAAAATAGAGTAGGAGATAGGCGGATACCTAGCACTTTATGTGATAGAACATCAATAGGACGTTGCTTGTTGACAACAAATTGTTTGATTTAGAAATTAGGTTTATTTATAATTATTCAGTCAATGATAAGAAGTATAATGTTTTGCTTGTATGGATACTTCAGTTTTGTTTTTTATTGTTACGAATGGATATTTATGAGTATTCAATTCGCTAGTTTGACGTTATTTTCATTTTATTTGATTAGTTGTCGTTTAGAGAGGTTAGCTTTTTTAATAAATACTGCTGAATTACACCACTCTTCATTACAATCATTTGACCCTTGTAGGCTAAATTACAAAATGTCTTGATTGTTACTTATTATTAATTTTGTTTATTGTTGTTACTACTTAACTATTGCTAAATTTTATTTTAAATATGTATTTTTCGTTTTATTTACATTGGGTATTGTTTTAAGTTAGATTTATAGAAATTTTAAAGAACGACCTTAGGTTTAGTTCGTATACGAATTTCCGCCTGCTTCCTTGGTAATGATGTTATTTTCAGTTTCTTTGAAATAAGTTCATAGTTGTTATGCATTGTTGGAGAGCTAAGAAAACGGTTATGTTTTTAAAATCATCTGCAAGCCAAGTTTCATAACGATTTTTTTAGTTTTTAAGGCATTTTAGAGGTAAACATTCTAAATGAATAATTAAATAATATCGTTTTTTATCTCGCATTTTTAAATTTGGAGCGATAATTGTTGTTTTAATATTGATAAATAACCAGTGTTTATTCGTTTTTATAAATCAGAAGAAAATAATAGATTTAAATAGACAGTTTTTTTAAATCAATTTTTGATTTTGCACTTTTGACTTATTTTGAAAAAAGCTAAAAATCATGATTACTTAAAAATGATGCACATGGGGGTGAAAATTATCGTAAATAGTCACCCCTATCACCTCCTAACGGGAATACTTCGAATTACCAATAAACCTGTATTGTACCTACTAGCTGCGCCCCGGGGCTTCGCCCGCTTGGAAATCTATATGTCAATAGGTTTATATACCTTTTTCTAGAATCACTCTACCTATTAAAAAACCGCATCAAAATCCAATGCGTAGTTTTTAAAGATCTAAACATACATAGGGACAGACAGACCGCTTTAAACGACTTTGTTGTATACTAGAGTCTGTGCAAAAAGAGAAGTCTCGTGGCGAAACGGTGAACTAACATATTAACGCAACAAAAGTAGTACATTGGCACACGCGCGCCCTCACTTCTTAGGAGACTTCTCTTTTTGCACAGACTCTACGAGTGATGATTTTGAGCTGTTTGATATTTCCAGACGAAGGCGCAGTACGAGATCGTGAGGCTCATTCGGTACGCCGAGGTCCGCGGGTGTCGGTACCGCGTGTACCGTGTGATACCGCTGAATGCAAACCTGCCTGGGATGCTCCTCAACATCTGCGTCACTTATATTATAGTTATCATCCAGTTTAACAATAAGTATCGCGTTGGTTCCACAATATTCAGAAATTTCATAAATAAAAATATAAACGTGTTCATGGTTGGTTGTTTTAATTGCTTTGCCTAAGCAAATAATATCTTAAGATAGGCAAGGTAAATATTGTATTTTTGCGAATATAATTAAAACTATTAATGTTTCTCCACATGTTGGTTTATTTGATCACTAGCTCTGCCCCGCGGTTTGGCCCGCGTGCAAATCTATGTGTCAAATGTTTAATAAACCTTCTTTTTGAATCACTCTATCTATAAAAAAACTGCATCAAAATCCGTTGCGTATATTTAAAGATCTAAGCATACATAGGGACAGACAGACAGCAACGGGAAGCGACTTTTTTATACCAGGTAGTGATGTTCTTTGGTACTGTGGCATAAATGAGCCAATTGCAATAATGTTGGAGAGGCAAATAGGTAGTTAAAGAAATATATTTTACAACATATGTATTTTGATAAAACATCCAGATATAAATTGTTAACTGTATAAAAAAAAAACAATATCAAATAAAAATAATTGCATCAATTTCATAATACTGAGTAGAGGGCAGACAATATCTAATCTATGATCGAATCTACAAATAAATAAAGATGAATATGCTTTGGAAAAATAAACAAATGAACTCATTTCCTTCATACGTGTTACTGGTGCATCACGTTTTTACTACCAGAATGGATTCACAGACAATAAGTACTGTAAACCAAGCATGGAAAAATATGTTAAAATTCAACAAACGCAGAATTTTCGAAATATTCTTCCGAATAATACATATAATCTACTTTTTGGATTTTGGATTTTTCAACTCCACTTCACGAAAAATTAGAAAACTTTGCAAATTTATCACAATTATTGGATTATCTGCATTATGTTCCTGTATCGTTGTAACTTTAGAACAGCAACCAAACAAAAATGCCGGCTATAGAGCTTTTTGCTTTTTTATTTACTACATTCTGATCTTATTTATTTTAAATGTAATAGTTCTTATATCTGTAAATCCCAACAAAAGCGTTTATAAGGTCGTTCAAGATTTGCAACTGATCGACAGGATGTTGCTTGTTGAAAGAAACACCTTTGATTTAGATGTTACATTTATTTATGTTGTATGTCTTCATTTAATCATAAAAATGATTATTATTATAGTTTATCGTGCGTGTGATGAACCTTTTTTTTTAAATGTTTTTATTTTTGACTGGATTTATTCCATCTTGCAATTAGTGACTATAACTTTTGCATATATGTTTTTTTTGATTAGTCGTCGGCTAAAAAGATTGGCCTTCTTAATAAATACTGCTGAATCCCACCACTCTTCATTACAAACCAATTATAAGTGTATTGTAGAATTGGCAGATCAATTTAAAGCTACATTTGATCCATTTGTAAGTTTTAAGTATAAGTTGAACTATAGAACACTTTATGTAACTTTTTTGTTTAAATTAAAAACCGTTTAAATATATGATTTCAGTGTATACTTGGATTACTAACTAATACTACTATATTTATGGTGAGCTTCTATCCGGTAGTACAAATGTTGCTCATTAAAAGACAATCTGTAAGTGTAAACATCATAATTTGTTATGTAGGTATTGTGGTTTGTAGTGTCAGTATATGTTTTCTCTTTGTATCTATATATTTACTAAAGTACCACTGTCTATTTTGTTCCTTCATGTTCAGTCCATCCAAAGGTTGCCTGAAAGAGATCGCACTCAGCGATAAAGCCGCCCTTTATACTTCCTTTATTCTATTGTTTATTCATGTATTGTATTCTGTTTTGTGTGTATAAAGTGTTTTCTATCTATCTATATACTAATTTGTACCCGCAACTTTGTCCGCGATTGTCATACCTACAGAATGTGGTGGGACCAATGGGCGATGCTGAGTCTCCCGTACTCGTCCAGGTTATAAGCATACACAGCTGTGGTAGAGATGACAAGGCGGGTAGAGGATACAAATTATAATGACCGTTCTCGTAGTATGAACTCTAATCATGCCAACTATCCTTTGAGTATTCAAAGGATAGTTGGCAGATTGGCGTGCGAGTCTACTGAATATACATTCAGTAGACTCGCACGCCAATCTGTCAAAAAAAAACAAACAAAAAATCAACTGCGTGGATAAATATCTTCAATGTACAGAATTAGACCTTTAACAGTTTTTTATAAGTTAGATTTATTAGATACCTACTTTACTATCAAGAAAAAAATAGGTACTGAATGTTTTTTGTTCAAGGTTTTCACACTGAGTTTTCTATTGAGGAGTATCAGGAGTATCCACCTTCTCATCGTGATGATTTCTCCAGCACTCTGTGCCCAGACCCTCGTCACACAAGTGGAGAGAATAAAGATGATTCTGCACGATAAACTCATCAACGTTTCCGGTGAGTTCAAGTTCATTTATTGGTAAAATAATTATCTAGGTCAAATTGATATCATTATTACACTTAAGTATAATTTGGTTTGTATACTTACATATAAAAGTAGGTACCTATTCAAAAAATCCGCCGTCCTTCACAGTGGGAGAACTCCAAAGGCGCGGAGCGGGAGTTTGGTGGTGCTCTTTTTTAAGAAGGGAGATAAAACCCTTCTTAAAAACTACAGACCCATTTCACTCTTGAGCCACGTCTATAAGCTGTTCTCACGAGTAGTCACGAATCGTCTCGCTAGGAGACTCGACGAGTTTCAGCCACCGGAACAGGCTGGATTTCGCGGAGGATATGGCACCATAGACACCATGATCATGGACACATTGATCCATGGACGGTGGTCGTACATGGTCACCTTCTCGAAATCGTTTCCGAATACACATACCTCGGGCAGATTCTGCAGTTAGGTAAAAAAGATTTCGAGAAGGAGGCCAAAAGGATGATCCACCTGGGCTGGGCAGCGTTTGGGAAACTACGTCGAGTCTCCTCTTCATCCATACCACAATGTTTGAAAACGAAAGTTTTCAACCAGTGCGTCCTACCCGTTATGACCTACGGAGCTGAGACGTGGACACTCACGATAGGGCTGGTCCACCAGTTCAAAGTCGTTCAGCGAGCTATGGAAAGAGCTATGCTCGGAGTTTCTCTGAAGGATAGGATTCGCAACGAATACATCCGACAGAGAACCAAGGTTATCGACATAGCTCTGAGAATTAGCAAACTGAAGTGGCAGTGGGCCGTCCATGACTCGCGAAGAACCGACGGCCGCTGGGGCAAACGTGTTCTTGAGTGGAGACCACGACTCGGTAAACGTAGTGTAGGACGCCCTCCGACCAGGTGGGATGACGACCTGCGAAAGACTGCAGATAGATGCTGGATGTGTCAAGCCGAAGACAAGGCGCTATGGCGCTCATTGGGGCAGGCTTATGTCCAGCAGTGGACTAATATAGGCTGATGATGATGATGATTAAAAAAATCTCTTAAAATTAATTTTAATATGCGATTCGATGTTTCCAGATGAGGGCGTGGCGCAAGATATCTTGAGGTTCATTCGGTACGCAGAGGTTCGCGGGTGTCAGTACCGCGTCTACCGAGCGATACCGCTGAATGCAGACCTGCCTGGCATGGTCCTTAACTTCTGCGTCACTTACCTTATAGTTCTCATCCAGTTGACTAATAAGTAGGATAGAATAAAGATTTATTTAGCACACACACACAAAAAACAAGGAAAGTACAACTTAAACAAAAAATAACATATATTAAAACACTAAGGTAATAAAACTTATGTAAAAAAAATCTGTCTGGAATAATATGAGCGTTTCCCTAGAGCGCGGCTAAATGGTTAAAAATCTGGTGTCAAAGTCAAATGTGGATACTAAGGTCAGTTCAGATTACCTACATATATCAATGGTCCAGACTCTGCGTAATGTCGCTACCGCCAGAGGGCTGTATCGACGCTGGTTTTCAGTCTGAAACTCTGGTGACGTCACTCTGTGTGAGTCAAGGACACAATAGATAAACTTAGGGCTAAACTAAACATTCAAATGAGGTAAGTAGCTTAATATAAGTGTAAAAAGTGATTGTTCACATGTCATACAAGAGAATCTACATGTTTTTGTGTGTTTGCAGTACCTATATAATTATGCTTGTCACTGAATTATTTTTATCGCGGGTGTTAGGAGTCGGCGCATATGTTCTACTTACTTACTCATTTTCTTTTTTGTTAGCACTGCCACCGGGTGTTAGTAATGTACAACACAAATACGTAAATAAGATAGTCTCTAGACGATTACTTTCGAAGGGGCCCAATTCTATAACAAGCTACCTGAAGACGTTACAGGTGCTGGAACGTCTGGCGTGTTTAAAACCAAATTGCTATACTTGAGGATGTAATGCTACTGGACTAAACATAAAAAGACGGAAAAATAACATAATATTAATACTAAGCTTAAGTTTTTCAACTGTAAGTAACATGTATGTTGTTATGTCTTTCGTTATTAATGTTTTGTCTATTTTTGTCGGGTTGTTTTATTTTTTAAAGCTATAAGTCTGCTCCTCTTAATCATCAATAAAAAGCTTGTTATTGAGGTGTGTTCATTTAATATACATTTTCTGGTAATTTTCAAACCCTATATTTAAATTTTAATAGGTTTGCCTTTTCTTTTTTAGTGTATTTAAATACTTGATTAACAAAGAAAGTTACAATCAAGTAATAGAAGCAAGTTAGAACTAGTATTTACAATTGAAACAATTGGGCTAATAATAACAGATTATTTGGTATTTATCAATTATATTATAAGGTTGAGTTAAATCACGATGAAATAATAATCGTTCGTGGAAGGAGAAATGGGAGGCCTTTGCCCAGCAGTTGGACAATAATGGCTCAATTAAATAATAAAAAATTACGGTACTACATGTCAAAATTTAATTTTCTATTTTGGTCGCACAAAAACCACGAGGGCCATCTATCACAGCAACTTAACCAGAATTTTCCGTTTAAGGAGTACTTTACTTCCATAAATATTCCACCTATAGAGCCTTTAGAAACTTAATGGTCTGTAGTGCTGTTTATATGATAATTTGGCGGGCGCGTGGTCAGAATAAACTTAGGGCTTTACAAGGAAAAATGTATGGAAATGATCATTAGTGATTCGAACGATTCGATTCATGGCAATATATATATTTGTTGTACGTTTTATACAACTCATACTCAAGCATGGGCCTACTTATTTGTATTTTCAACCACCTAATACTGTTTTCTTTATGATATTAATTTTGCCGGACATAAATGAATTATTATTATTATGAAATTGTTATGCTGAAAATCAGAATTTAGAAATAATAATTTAAAAAAAAATATTATGCATTTGCTAGATAATATCTAGCAGATGCATATTTAAACAAATATGCTTTTAATATTACATACATAATTCTACCTAAATTATTTTAAAATTTATGTAGAATGTGGCTTGTAAGACAAGACTAAGATATTCTACCTAAATATGTATATCTAGTGTTGGTTTCCCACAACTATGTTAACAGTAACCTCACGGACCCCATAGATAATGTACTCACCGGCTCTTGGGTCGATATAATTATCATTTAAATAGTGCCCACCGAGCTACCACTTGACACTTGACAAATGTAATGGCGATACCGAACGGTGACAGCGTTTCAAGAATTTTTATGTTCTCATATCTACTGTTTTATATGAACGTGTCAGCTCCCCTTTACATCGCATACAAAGTATTTCCCGCCATCTATTTTAAATTACAACTTCTATTCTCAGAAGTCTAGAGTCTATAATCGAGCGAGCTATATCCGATGCTGACATTTGTAAGTATGTTTTGATGCGGAGGAAAACCGATGTAATTTTATTGATGACACTTTTTCAACGGTATCTATTGCTTTGGAAATAGGGTTCATTATAGCAGTAATATAGATGGTCATCAATGATAGTTTTGTATCGGAGAACGTAGAGTAACACGGTCGATGTTTTGCTCGTAAAAAAGAAACGATAATTATGCTTGTAGGTGACGTTCTATTTAATATCCATTTGATTGTACGGTAGTTTTCTATTTTTTACCGTGTTGACGTTTTTATTGTTATGAATTTGTTTTATATTGTAGCTGTATGATTATTATCCGAGCTACAAGCCGCGTGGGAGTCATGGATTTTATGACAGCTATCTTTGGTTCTTTAAGTGTAAGTAGGTATAACTTTTCCATAGATATTGTATGCCCAGCAAGGTCTATAAGTGATGTCAAATTAACTAGATATAAAACACCTCTGTAACATTAGGTTTAGGATGCAATCATAGTCTGAATATTTACTAACTTCAATGAACATCAATGTGGACGAAACGCGATTTGGAAAAATTGCTTCGAATAACTTCAGTAAACGAAACGCGTTTTGAGAAAATAACTTCTGGAACAAACTGCTAACAAATCGTTTAAAATTGCTTGTTTTTCTTTCCTACTTATGTATCTTGTGATACATACCTACCTACTCATGTTTTTTAGTACATAGTGTTTTAGACTACTTATTAAACCAGCAGTCTTTGTGATGCTGATGACATTATACTACCACCCATTTTTCAGGCAGTGGTCGGTCTCAAGGGAACCTACCCCTGTGCATCATCATCAACCTACTATAGTATTCCACTGCTGGACATAGGCCTCCCCTAATGAGCACCATAGCACCCTGTCTTCAGCTTCACGCATCCAGCTGCAGTTATTCGCAGGTCATCATTCCACCTGGTGTCCTGGGTCCATATGGCCGGCCCACTGCCATTTTAGCTTGCCTATTCGTCAGAGAACCAAAGTTATCGACATTATGTAGCTCTATGAATTAGAATTCGCAAGTAATAATCTAATCCTAGACAAATAAAAATGGTGACAAATTGTGTGTTGTTATAAGCCAAATGACATTTGATTTACTACAAAATCGTTATCAATACAGGCAGTTACATCACTATATTTTATTATTCGTTTGTAATCGCTGTGAGGCATTTACACCTTCCCTACTGTTATTTTTATTAAATATTTAAGCACCTAATAAATGTATACTGTTGGAGAACCGTTTCCTCGATCGATTAATCGTAAGAATTCGATACGCGTGAGATGTTATCGATTAATTCCCGCTATTAACGAGTAGTCCCACTAGGTTTGTCGTGTAACTCGACACTTCTCTAAGGAGTGTGACTCACGTTGTTTTATTTATCAAAAGTACTCTTATGCTAACATGTAACATTTAAATGATTATTTGGCATGGCTCTTACAACAATTAGGTATAGTTATTTTAATTAGTTAACATAAAATGAGAACAATACATAGTCAGTTCGTCGAACATGAGAAATAAATAAAATATTAAATTCCAAATATGCACGTCTCTTGCGACCAATTTGACAAACTGTAAAAAAATCTCGACATTAGTGTGTATAAATACGAACAACGTTTGCATTTTGTGGATGGCGGTTTTTTTATACCACAGCCTTAGATTGGTGTTGACCAAAATATTATCGGACAATTAGCAGCTTTGTCGGTTAACTTTGATTATTTTTATGAAGAAAACATGCCTGACTCTATCAAGAACGGAGTTTAAGCACAATAGATTTCAAATAAGGTTTTTTACATTAACTAAAAGAGGTTTTTCTGAAGAAAGGAATATACCCATGTAGTCCCACCTTAACTGCTGGCCGAGAAACAAACTAGCATCGATAGTAATCGACACACGAGTCGCGTAAATACAGACGCGTTCGAGATAGCCACCGCTCGGATCGAGATAACTCGATTTACGATCGAGATTGGTACTCGAGATTTTTGAAACGATTATGATGCAGGTTCGGTTCGTTACAGAGATTTAGAAACTGATTTTGGAATTGAATGGATTTACAAACCAAAGGTAGAATTTATTATGACCTCAGTGGCGCAGTGGGTGGAGGTATGTCTGTGACGGAAAAGGTGGCTAGTTCGGTTCCAGCCGCGGGACAAATGTTTGTTGTTTTAATCTGTAGGTATTTTGTTCAGGTTCCGTCACAATAACAAGGAGATTTAAATCGTGTCTTTACTTGTGTTACTTCTAAATAGGAGGAATAAATTAGCAGCTTTCAATCTCAAGTCGTATGTTTTGATAGGTGATTCAAAATATCCCGATCTACAAGCAACGCGTGTAAACACTAATTACACAAGATTTATGAATAGCTCAGTGAATGAAAACATTGTTACTGTTATAACTCACGACGTAGTTGAACGTAGTCAGCGCACACCGTAAAATGAGTATTTTATAGAGGTTTTATAGTAACGTGAACGTTAACGTTTACGTTTTGTTCAGATTAGTGATGGAGTAGGAACAATATTTAGGTTGGTGGAGTTACTCTGTGTTTTACTTATAATATTGGCTGAGATTAGGATATTAGGCTTAGGAAATATTTATATTTTTTGTTTCCTAAGCCTAACGTAACCGTAAGCGTATTTGTTACGAATCCTATCCTTCAGAGAGACCCCGAGCATAGCTCTTTCCATAGCTCGCTGAACGTCTTTGAACTGGTGGACCAGCCCTATCGAGAGTGTCCACGTCTCACGTCTTTTTAACGGATCCGTTGGTTCTAGAGGTAACTGTGCATCGCGCAGCTTCGATCCATTCATACAGCTACATCCGCCGTCGCCGAATATTACGTGCCTGTAAAATGGACTGATGTGTAAAGGCACCCTTACTCATATGAAAGATTCCTTTCATTGCGTGATTTGTCCATCAAAGTTCCATTAAAACGTTCGTCTTGACAGGTTTGTTTGTCTGTCTGTCGTTGCTCGAGAGGCGCCACCTGACAAACATTATCATTTATGCTTTTAAAGAGACCGAAGTTAAAATAATATTTGTGAAAGAATTTTAATGAAGGATGTGTAGAATGTGTTGTCCAATTCATAGGAAATTGTAAGTAGTGGTTTTGTTTTATTTTGGAGTAGGTTATTAGTTTTTAGGGTTCCTTACCCAAAGGGTAAAACGGGACCCTATTACTAAGACTCCGTTGTCTGTTTGTCCGTCTGTCACCAGGCTGTATCTCATGAACCGTTATAGTTAGATAGTTGAAATTTCCACAGATGATGTATATCTGTTGCCGCTGTATCAACAGATACTAAAAAACAGAATAAAATTAATATTGGCTCCCATACAACAGATATGATTTTTTTGCCGTTTTTATATGTAGATAGGTATGGAAACCTTCGTGCGCGAGTCCGACTCACACGTTGCCGGTTTTTTTAAATAGTTTTTTGAAGTAAAAGTTTAGTGACGATTTTTAACGGTGTGCGTCGCTGGCGGCCCTTATTTGATCCTTAACTTTAAGCATTGGTCTTTTTCTACAAATCGTAAGCCACGTGTTATTTTTAACAAAAAAGACTATTCAATCCAAATAACTACATAAGATAATTTACATCATTATGGAAAACATTGATTCAAACCTTCTCCATTGCCCTCCGAGCTAGTTACATAATAGGTAAAATACGTATAGAAGCATTGTTTATTTACAGTAGAATTTGAACGTACAAACTGATCCGTCCGAATCACTACAATAAATTCACGTTTCAATTGACAGCAACGATCCAACCAACACATTGATCGTTTGTTTCTATCAAAACACTCTTTAACACCTCCGCAGGGTGAAGCAATGGTCCAAACTGTTTAGTCGTAAAGTAAGAGTACAGTACTGAACAAACTCTTACTTCTTTATGTATCTTTCCAGGCATCACTTGAAGACCTCTGTGGCGCGGTAGGCGAAGGTCCGCTTAGGACGCAGGAGGTTGCGGGTTCGATTCCCGCCTCGGGACAATTGTGTGTACGACCTGCAGATATTTGTTCCGAGTGTTCTGGTCGTTTTCTATGAATAATAAAAATATTTATTTATGAAATATATTCTATTATGTATAATCAGTTATCTGATACCAATAACACAAAATCTGCTTACCTTGGGGCTAGAAAAATACTGTGTGTTTTGTCCGGCATTATTTATTTATTTATTATTTAATTACTGCCTCCTGTTAAGGCGGTACCCGGACGCATACTAGTGCCACCACCTACTTTATCTTATTATTACGTTGAACAAAGGAAATTTCAAAAGATTCTTCGGGAAATTTGTTATGCCTGTTAAGAGCTTTTTATGAATATTTCTTTTAACTCTAGTTTTTTTTCTATAGTTTGGCAGATATACAAAGATGCCCTTGGTGACCGCCAAACTAGGCCGAAAGGGGGTTATTTTGTACTTCGGAAGGGTAGGTTATTTACTTATCATAAACGAATTTCATCATCATTTTATATGAGTCCACAGCTAGAATTTTTTTTGTTATATTTCGGAGGACATCGCCTTATAAGCGCCATTGTCTTTTTTATTGATGAAGCGTTTGCCCACCATCTGACTTAATTAAGTGAAGATATGGCCTACGATGTTCAGTTTTCAGCTTACCGCATCTAGCATAATTTGCCTATTGGTGCAGAAATGAGAAATTATTCTACGGTTGTTTGAATTAAAAATTCTATTACCCTTATACAAAGTTGTCGGGTAAGACCAGGAACACCAATGCGAGGGAGTCACTCATGGAGATCAAATAGCTCTGCCAAGCGTTCATCGCACATGTTTACGATTATAGCTGAAAGAGGGCATATATCGCTAACACGCCTCCTGCTGCCTGCAATTAGGGCAAAGAATAAAGAGTTCATAGAACGAGATGTTAAAAATGTCTGTAAAGAAATCAACAGTTGTCTTCGATCTTGCTTGTTTGACCCCACTAATAAAATAAATATGAAAATTTGTAAAACACGAGTTTGAGACTAGACGCCAAATACTCAGAACGGATCGGGATTTTCTTGCACAAATAACTGGTCCTATAATAATAGGTACTCGTAATTAGGTACAGATTTTTCTATTACGGAGAATGCATGCAAAGCCGTGTTTAGAAAAAGGGGTTAAAGAGATAGACAAAGGCAGAAGTTATAGTGTCCAAATATTGTAAGTCTATTCGAGTGCTTAAATGGTAGAATGAACATGTTCTTTAGTAAATTTCGTGATCACACTGCGGGAAGAAAGCGAATTATTCACATTAGTCTATTATTTTTTTTATTATTCTTCTATAAACCTAATGTGAGCTTTTGCTCTAACGTAAAAAAGCTGACATTAGACCTATGAAGTCATTCAACACAGATCCTACTGATGCCTCATCTACGCCCAGCTCTGTGGCCAGCGCTAGACGGACAACTTGTTTGTTTTACGTTTAATATTTACGGCACCAATTAGGGGCCTAGCTTATTAACTGGTGGATGAATTTATGCCGCGAAATAACCGTTCGCGGTGTTTATTTGGTTTAGTAGCCGCTATGTGACTTAGGAGGTGCTATTTTAAACTTAAACATTTTGTTGAGCAATTTTGAAGTGGAATTTTCCGAGTTTTTTAATTATTTCGGAGATGTTCTCAATAATGAATTTGTAGTTTGTATGGTATGCATGGTCTTTTAGTTTACAACACACATTTAAAAAATATTATTCAGACGTTACTACATCCATTGTAAAATATAAGAATGAAAATGTCATGTTTAGCAAATATATTGAAAATATTTAGTAACGATTCCGCGCAAAATTATGTTTTTTTCTTTTATTGAATTCAGCCCTTTTACAGATTACAGTGAAATTTAACGGAACTTACACACATATACCTTCTTAGACTTCTTACAACACAACCCAAAAAACAGACTTCTTCTTCAAATTTCAAAACGAAATCTTCAAACTTGGGTTAACTAAACCTTAACAACCACGAAAACTTTTCGCTTATTTTTACTGTCCGGATAAAAAGCCAAAGGTCTCACCTGACACAGCAAAATGCACCCTTCAATGTTTAACCCTACCGATGCCCTGATTCTTATCACCCCGGGGCTACAGTGGGGTGTTTATGTACCGTTTCCGGTTGTCGTGGGCTTTGTCAGGCTCTTCATGTCAAAGGAACCGGAAGTGGCTGCGATAACGTATTGTTTTCTATCTTTTTATGATGCAGTAGAAGCCCCCTTTATCATTAAAAGATAGAAGATTTTAAAATATTGAAGACTAAGTTTTGTTCTCGGCTTTGCATGCATCTTATTCCTGACAGAAAATATTTAAATAGTTCTTCATAATATACCTAAGCAATATTTCGTATCGATCACTTTCTGAAGTTTTCCATATATAAAGCCAAAATAAGGAATAACTGGGACTAAACAGGAACAGACTATGGTCAAACGAAGGTCTATTCTCGATAAAAAAAAATGTGAACAATGAATTTTGAGAATTGTTTTTATATTGCCTCATAATTGTTGTATTTACAAAATTAATTAGCTTTTCCTAAAAATAAGCGATACTCAGAAAATACACGAACTGAAGCGCGTCCTGTACTAAAGTGCAGGGCCAGTTTGTTAAATAAAGCAAATTTAGACACAAAATAAAATAAATTTATAAAGAATGCAGCGATCGAGGTACTTGGTCTCAACTGCTGAATTCTTATTATTTACGACTATGACTCAGACGCAAGGAAGTTATAAAGATTTCGATATTATTCTTGAATAACCTCTCCAAGTCACCAATCAAGCTTGTTTGTCAGTCCGTCTGTCTGTCCCGAGTCTTCATCTAATGGACCGTCAGCGTTGTTTACATAATCACTCACAACTTTTTCCCTTTAAATTAAATTCATGTTTGACTTTTGTGTTAATAAACTGTGATGTTTATTTTGGAGCTAAAACAAAGTGGGCTCTGAAGGGTTAATTTATTTGTTTACAAAATAACTTGTTTTAAATTAGTTGTTTGGTGACTGGTTTTTGAGGCGCATGTGGTTTATTTCTTAGACCGTTCGGTTCGCTGGTTCGGTATCTTATCTCTAGTAATATAAATATAAAATAAATAAATAATGCTGGACAATGCACACAATCTAGCCTCAAGTTAAACAGAGCTTGTGTTATGGGTACTAGATGACTGATATACTAAATACAATACATTACATAGGTAGATAGATGTTTTATCATACATAGATAATAACCAGAACACCCGGAACAAATATCTGCAGATCGTACACATAATTATCCCGAGGTGGGAATCGAACCCGCAACCTCCTGTGTCGCAGCCTCGCAGGCTACCATTACTGTCAACTATTGCGAAAAACGAGAACGTATTAGGTGGAGACGATGTCAAGCCAAACGCAAGGACGCTTTCCTGCCAGGTGAGATGTTGTTGACCAGCGAAAAACTGCAGCTACTCGTAGATGCAGCACCCGGCAAGCTGAAGACAGGGCGCGCTCATTAGGGGAGGCCTATGTTAAACAGTGGACTAGTAGTAGTATCTATAGGGTGATGATGATACTTTAAAACATTTTTACAATTAGCATCACAAATCAAATAGACAAAAACTAACCAAAACCATCCATTAGTGACAAAAACGTTGAAACGAATTCAGTTCAAATAAAACAAGTCAAGTAGCGTCGGCCACAAAAAAATATGGACAAAAAGTAAACGCTTCAGTAGCCAGTGGCGCGGTAATCCGAGTCGACAGCCAGTATAGCAGAGGTTACGAGGGGCGGGCGCTAGTCACAGCGAGATTTAAGATTTAAAATCTTTTTTTTATAGAAAACTAGCGACTCGCCCCGGCTTCGCTATTATGATATTCGATACGATCTTGAGATGTATGAGGCAATGTTCGAGTGAAGTGATTTTTTACGATCAAGCAAACGCGTTTGGAGTTTGAGTAGAGGTTGAATCATGTTTGAGATAAGACTAAAGATATGGGGGTAGGTGTTATGAACCGAGGAGACTAAGGGCTACGGCGTAGACCGTGCTACGGCACAATCGGGAGCGTAGCGTACAGAAGATTTCAACGCGCTATCATTTAATGAGCTTTTTACGTAAATCATTTCATAAATCTTTTTACTCATATTGTTTCAAAAACCGACTTCATCAGATAGATAGAAGAAATAAAATAATTTATTGCACACCTAATAATATAAAAAACTATTAACAATACAAATAAGTTACAATTGGTGGTTTTATCGCTCAAGAGCTTCATAGTCCTAAATAGGATTCGTGTGATTATCGGAGCGCAACAAACAGTCCTACTCTCATCATCAATTCCATTCTTTACGTATATGACGTAAGTTAGAGGTACGGGAAATGGGAAATGATAACTCCAACGATGATGATTCGCAACAAGTATATTTGATAGATTAAAGTTAACATGTAGGCTCAATGCGGAGCAAGCAGGGCGTGGCAATAGGTACAGATATTTGAAGTGAAACGGGTTTCTATAAAATTCTTGTTAGGTTTCAGCAGAAAAATATAATTCAACGATATAGTTTTAGTTAAAATAATTAGGTCTTTAAAAATATTGTGAACCTAGGTGTAGCAATTTAGGTATCGTTAAAGTATTTATGATATTAAGTTGATCAATGTATATTATATTAAATACATAAATATTCGTAAAACTTACACAATCCGCTACATGTCCCGCGAATTCTCTGTCAGTCTAACCCTACCATTCAGCGTAGCGCGCGCGGCACACGTTAATCACTCTTCCACCCGACTGTACGATGCTTATCTGCTCATTGCCGCAGCCACTTTAGATCATACTGACTTTGACTGTACCGCGATCTAACCAATGCTGCGCGCTAGTTTACGCTTCAGCGTTTTTGCAGCATACTGGGTTTGCTCGAGTAGCTCTTTATAGAGGTAAGTACGCAAACTAACTATGTATTTTGTAATATAGGGGGTGGTCGAAACTAGTGCAATAAGTAGATTAAAACCCTAACCAAAAAATATATAAAAACTTTAATTTTTTCAATATTTTGTACTTATTTGGGCTGGATTTGGCCTTATTGTAATTAATAACGTATGATTTAAATATCAGATTTATTTCAATTTTGGAAATCAGCTCAAATATCTTTTTCTTAAACATCCATTTGCCCCGATTCTCCTCTTTTCTTGCCACAAAATAGTTAAAATGCCTGATCTACACACCCACCTATATATCCTGTCAAATAAATAATCCCCGCCTACCCTGAACCGAGAGTGGACATATCGCGACCGCACCGGACGTATCGAGCCCGCACTCGACGTTGATAGACCGCAGCCTGCTCATTTGGGAGACTGGCCGTTATTGACTGCGTGCCTGATTAATGGGGAGAGAGGGCATAATGGGACAATCATAAAGTTACCGCAATAGGCAATTTGCGATAATAATACAACAAATTATTGAATGTGAAAATGTAATAAGAAGGTTGTGGGTTGTATTCCCGCCGTGGGATAAATGTTTGCTTTATCTGCAGGTTCTGGATCTGAATGTTTTTCAAAAAGCCTTTCTCTGTCATTTAGTATACAAGGTCTGCTTATAATGCGGCTAGATGATGGTGAGTGAATATATTTAGCAATAGCATTTATTTATTTATGTTTCTTACAGCAATGTTTACAAGCAATCATTCGTGATAAGAAAACTACGACTACCACGAAATTCTACACCGTTTTTTGATTTTAATGACCCAGTAAAAATTAGATCTAATAAAAAAAAATATTATTTATAATGTAACTAATTATATTTTTACTGCAGGAATTTGAAACTGCAACTGTCAATTCAGATTTCAGTAAAGTAAAAAGTTTATCCATTTTGGGATAAACACGTTAGCGAAGCCAAGTCCTTATCGTAACTCCAGACCACCTTTCCAAGTCCCATAAATGCATCGTCCAGCCTCAATTACCATTCCTTATTATCATAACTTACCATTTATGTTTAAAACTGACAATTCGTACCAATAACAATTAAATTTTACCACTTTTTTCAGCGTCTGCGAGATGTCAGCTTTGCGGCAAGATCAAAGGCAGCGGTTCCTTTGAAGTCGGCGTATCAAAATAATCACGTCGTAAACGACACGTTTCGGGCTGAGTATGGACATGCACAGTCAAGGGTTAAATTTCACGTTAAGTTAATGATTTTTAACTTAACTTAATGAGGTTTAACTAATTTGGCTGATTGAAGTGTTGAATGTTATTTTTATGGACATTTTCACTGTAATTTGCTTTTTATCCAGCTGCAGGCTTATTATTAAATTGAAGTGATTCCACCGAAGATATTTACAGAAATTACGTCCAAAGAAGAACGAGTACTATATCATTGTGTTAAAGGACAGTTTGCTTTGGAAATAACGTTCAAATTGCGCCTTCGCACACATATTTTATAGCGATGTATGTCGAAGCTATTAGCTAATAAATTGTCTGATATTTGTGATATACATACCTAATAAATTTACTGAATACAAAATAAATTATCATCAGAACCCATAATCGTAAATCAGCGGGGTAAATCATTTTAAGCACCAATATTGCGAAATTTATAAAAATATTCATCATTGAGTTAGTACCTACGAGTATATTTTTAGTGGAGATGTGATACCCCATTAATGGAGTAAAACAAAGTACCCACCTAATAAAAAAACAGGTTTTTTAAAATTAATAATGTTTAATAATATCTAACTTTTGAAACTATCATGGTTATTAATACTAAAGTCATTTAAAACGGGATATTTACCATGATTTGATTTTTGAGTTATCCAATATTTCGGCACAGTTGCATGAGCCATGATCACGGAGTAACTGTAGTATTGGATAACTCAAAAATCAAATCATGGTAAATATCCCGTTTTAAATGACATTAGTAATATCTAACTTATTCAAAATTTGAGTAGACAATAATGATATTCGCTTATAACCGTCTTTTATTGTCCGTCCGTCCGACCGTCTCGCTCATGTTCTTAATATTATTGAACTTATCTTAACTCATACGTAGAATAAATTGTTATTAATATGATAGTTCTGATATAATTTCCTACACCAAAACAATATTAGGTAATATGCAATAGGATTTGAATTAGTCAAACTAATGCTGCATCATATTATTTTAATGATTTCTCAGTTGCAACTATATAGCAGCTAAGTGGCAGCTCATTAATTATAAATATTGCAATCTTAATCTTTATCAAAATAATTTAAAATTGCAATAAAATTAAAATTCTCAAGTCGTTTAAATTTAAATTATTTCATAATCGTTCCTTTTAATAGTCAACATTGTACTGAATATTTATAAACTGGCATGAATTCAAAAGTGCATAAATATTAAAATACCTAAAGAATAAAGCCCACGCTATAATTAATCGTTATAAAACATTTCGACTCGAACACGAAGGCGTCAACAAATGGCGATCCCAAACATTGGTCATAATATTTCAACGGTAGTAAATGCAGCAAGTAACGTGATGCATGGCGACAGACGGACAGATAAATTGCTTATAATTTATTATAGTGGAAGCCACGATAGTCCTAATTACGCGACGTCGCACGCTCGCCTAATGGCCACTGGGAAAATAAAATAATTATGTTTTATGATGGTTATCGTTACCTGTTTTGTAACAGGTTTAGATAAATCAAGATAATCAGAGAAACAGAGTTGGTCAGTTTTTGTTTGCCGATCGATTTCCTATGGGTAAACCCAGGTGCAGTCTGACGTGTAACTACTTTGGCATTGTTCTATTTCCAAAGCGATTATTGAGATAAAGTACATAATCATAGATCGATCGAGGGATTGCTTTGACGGGATTGTCTATGGTATACAAAAGTAGGTTAAAATTGACTTGTCAATATAAAGACCAATTATTCGTCGAAACTCCTACGTGTGGATAATTAACAAAGATAATTTTAATTGTAGTAACTTTCTTTTCTACCTAATTGTTATTGATTTTAGACTTAATAACCTTCGAGTAGGTACCAGGAATGTGTTGAGGTTAGTCCTTTATATTACCTGAGGTGATGAAATAAAAAACAGAGGTGAAATTAAATATTTACGTATATTTTTCGCTTTATGCCTTTTAACAATGTGAACATGTCGATTTGCAGATAATAGTGTTTTATAACGATACGTACATTAACTTCCGCAATGACCTATCTGTGTTATAAATTCTATAATATTAATTTAAAATTCAAACAGTGTTCTAGAACATTAATTTGATGTCATATAAAAGTAAAGTGCCAGTTTTGCAAGCATACAAAGTCGATGTATATATTATAAAATAAAGTGAGATTCGTCTAATATCTAATTACAAAATGAAAGTTGCATAAGTAGATTGATTAAAATCGCGGTAACTTTAGGTATCTTTTCTACAAGATCCTACTCTCTCAACATGAACCCTTCAGTCAGAACGCTCCTTACATTTTAAGTTACAAAGATATGTGATCAATCGATTTGTCACCAGAATATTAAAAAATACAAACACAAATAACAAGTTTCACTAATCACAACAACTTAGACTAAAGAATAAAATTACAAACTACAGATTTGGTACATAAAAATTTGTTAAACTAGAAAATGATAACTCCGCGACATACGGTCCAACAAGCGTTCGGTGCACTATTTATTATTATGAATATTATGATAGAGATCACAGCTGTCACGGCCCTCGCGAGCAGTCAAACGTCCGTCGATGATATGAGCCAACTAGAGACCCGAGCCACTAGGCTATATTCACACGCACTCGGGTCCGAACGTCCCGTCAGGACGTTAGCGATCGGCGCCCCCCTTCTTGGTTGCGTGGAGCGCCGACGGTCCTCACGGGTGCAGCGCGCGCGGGCCGAACAGGGGGTAGGAGGGGAAGTACGCGGCCAGTGAGGGGTGCGGGGGCAGAGGGAACGGCAGAGGTGGAGACGACACCATATGCGATGCGGGCTTGCCGTACGGGTGGAACCGCGGGGTCAGCGGCGACAGCGGCGGCGTTGGGTACGTGCGCTGCAACAAGGGATGCGTCGCACTCAGCATCGACAGACTCGGGCTTGACTCGCCGCTCGCCGTGTGAGATCGCAAATGCTGCAACAGCTCCTCAGAAGATGAAAACCGCTTTCCGCAGTACGCAGAGTCCCCTGCCATCCAGCTGCAGACGTAGGGCAGTTGCGACGCCGCTGCAAGCGCAGCCAACTGGGCATGAGCATATGCTGCGGCGGCTGGGTGTCCGGGCGGGATCGAGAAAGGCGTTTTAGCGTGGTCGCACTGCGCGCACCCAGCGGGACACGCCGCAGACTTGAGCAAATGTGAGCTGAGCGAGCATCCCGTGCAGTACGGGTCTCTACAGATGCCTAGGTCACTGCCGGGGGCTTTCATTCTCGCGTATGCTAAATAAGGATTCAGCCCGTTCTTCAATGCATGATGTTGCGCTGCCATAAGGCTGCTTGTCATCAAATCCATTCCAAGCGGGAATCCAGATGGATGTAGTCCTCCGAGAAAGGCTGATGATGAGACTGGTATGCTGGGTTTGAAGCTTGAAGGTTCTTTGGTATCAGCGCTGGAGGTTATCGACATCGACGTAGGCGTGTAGGGTAACTTGGACGCGGACGATCCGACCGGAGACTTGGTTGGGATCGGAGAATGCAGTGGACTCGACCTCTCCTCCGACTTCTCGGATGGTGTTTTGCGATGGGCCGGGGGAGGGGTTCTCTGGGATGACGAACTTTGGTTGCTGCTGCATCGAGCCTGGACTGGAGTAGTCGATGCGCTTCCTTTGGACGACGGTGGCGATTTCGCATTAACGGAAGATCTGTCTCTATCTTCTGGAGTTCTAGTCTTTTCTCTCGCTGACAGGCACGATTCGTAAGGCTTGAAGCTAGGTTTGTTGTCCATGTGGATTTTGTTTTCGTCGTACTTCTTGCTCGCTTTCTCCGCCGCAGATATCAGCTTCGGGTTTGGTGTATCGGCGCCGATCGCGCTGCACGTTTGCGCCAGAAGCGCCAGCGGGCTCTTTTTCGCGTCGAGCTGCAACAAAGAGATTTATGAAATGAAACGTCGGGTCGAGGTTGCGGGACTTGCGAGTGACGGGTGTACAAAGGCAGAGGGGGTGTGCTCGCGGGTGGGGCGGGGGTGAGGTCCAATCACGCGGCCGACGCGCCATTATCCGCGCGTCTGGCACCCGTCGGCTCCGCTTGACATTTCACTCGCTCCCGCATGATGTAATCTCGCAGTGAAAAGGGCAATTTGTGCTGCTGAATTTGCGGCGCGCCCGAACTTGCGGCGTTGTCACGTCTGTCGCGCCGACTGACGTGTCACAATGACTGTTTGGGGAAGCGCTTTTTGTTTGCATTTGCCGTAACTAGGTTTATTGACTAAACAAAAAGCTTATCGGATTCTAGTTTGTAAGGGAGGTGGTGTCAGACAGCATTCTTGATTTGTTTACACTACAATAACTTTGTTTGGTATATATAGAATTTTTCAAATGTCGCCATCATAATTAAACTGGTGTGATAAATCGTCAAAACAGGCCAGTGTGAGATACATTTAACTTTCAGCATAATGCCTAATGTTAATCTTGTTTCTCAAACGTTTGAACATAAAGCTCGTTTCAAAGTGACATTAATTTCTTGCACATAAAGATAAATGGCATACATCTGCCTCTGTGACTAACTCGTTTTATTCTGCGAATGAGAACAGCGTGACACAACTTTGTATGTTACAACGCTATAAAACATAATTATTATCTGACCAAATCTTAATATTCGACTGAATAAAATAATAGATATTACGTTGAAGCGGTTGAAGCATACTTTTTATAAATTTATGCTGCCTAGCAATTCTGGAAAGTTATATCTTATGAATAAGAAACTTATTTACTGCCATAAAATAAGCTTTTAGTTCCGACGATGTTGTTCCTAAGTATCATCAATTTGCCATTTTACTTCCTCGACATTTGGATCATAGCCAAAGTCGTATTTTGAATTTTAATTTGAAGTTATGGGTTGTAAAATTATTCAGATGAATATTTTATAATTTTATAGCATTGGCTTAACTAATAAGCCTTTGTTTTCACGAGTGTTCGATACGACTAGGTCGTATAACTTTTAGAGTACTGACTTTTTAAATTTGTGTCTTGTAGTTTCTATTTCTTTGTACAATGCTCATCGAGTTTAATTTTTTTAAATTAGATTTTATCATTTTATTAACCATTTGTTATTATCGTCAATATTTACGGTTCTTTTTAAATCGGTTCGTTAATTAATTTCGAACTTCTATAAGTACATTATTTAACTAATTCATAATAAAAAATAAATTGAATTATTGTTTTTGAAGGCACATTAAATATCAAATTGATCAAGATATTTTTAAAGTTTAGGAAGGTGCTTGCACTAGCTCATTCTACTCTGTTTTTGATTGCATAAGTACCTAGCAATAGGATATGAATGAAACGAAAATGTTGTTTACGGACTTTTCGGAGAATTTTATCAAGCCTCTCTGTGCAACACGTTGATGTCAACGTTTTGAGCTGCATATCATTTTACATTACAGCCTAATTATATTCTAACTAGGTATTAGAAGTTAAGAGGCGTTCATAAAAGCTACTGAATTTTTCCTTGTTATTGAATAAGTTTTTTCCATCGGGTACTTTTGTTAATTGTTTTTTCTTCAGTACTGTGTTTTTCATTTCGGTTCCTAGCTTCTCTTTATTTCAATTCAGATGATGGAGATATTCAAGAATAGAAAAACTTAATAATTTTTTTACAAAAAAAACTGCAACCTGAAAATGTTAAGTTTCAACAACTTAACTTCAACTTACCGTAGTAGGTAACGGCGTCAAGTAATCCGGTCTCAAATACTGATTGCTTGAAGTGAGCATCTTGCTCCACAGAACTAAATCCTTTTCCAGTTTAAAAAAAATATCCACACACTGTTTGAACACTTCACAGTTAGCACATCATTCCAATAGCGGGAGCGAACGCGGAGCGGTTGACTAAAAGCGTGCGGCTCGAGCGACGGACGGGCTCAGACTGAGCCGTGAGTGACCCCCCTCCCTTGACACCTTGTCACTCGTCGCCGCGCCATTTTTGCATTCTGTGTACTTTGCGGGAGCTTTGCCGTCTTATCCCCACCGCTGTTTGACACCCCGTACGTCTCTCTCGCTCGCTCGCGGTAAAAATTAAAGCGCTTTCCGCGAACGAGACGTTTTGATGAAAGGATTATAAAATATGCAACGTACAGTCAAAGGCGCCTGGCGTTGTGACGACAGAGATGCATTGCTCGGAAAATTGAATAGTGGTGGAGTAGAGTTAGTAATAATATAGTTTTAGTCGACGTTGGTGTGGGTGGTGACTTTAAACCTGTTAATGTAGGTCATGCCTTTTTCTACAATTTGTTCAGCGGTAATTTATTCATTGACGTGTTAAGTTAACTAAATGGGTTCAGATTGCAGTTGTATTTTGTGGCGTTGCGTAATCTTTTCAGGTAGAAATCCAACCAATCGATAGAACAATTGAAAATAGGATTAGTGAGTTTGAACAGAGACCACCAGCTAAGTTTACAATTATGACTTTTAAAAGCTCTCGTATTGTTTGCTTGTTGGAAATACCTGAGTCATTGTGATTTAAGTTGGTAAATCCTGCCTTTAGGCATTTTTATGCCACTAGTCAGAACACAGCGAGTTCACAATGAAAGAGTAATTAGGTTTATCTGAATTAGCTTATTGTTGCCATTGTTATTGTGTAAAAAAGTTATTCTATTCTTTCATAAAGTCCCACAGTGTTTTTGACTAATTTAGCTTTTGCACTTTTTTAAGTTTTTGTGATTTAACACTTAGAGATTTTTTACTTTTTGTTCTCCAAAATGGTTTGACCAAAATGCTTTCACTTAATTTTAAAGGTTTCTGATTTAGCGAAGCTCTTGCATCTATCTTTCCCGGTAGAGTACAATCTCCAAGACTTCAAATCCAGAGTGTGAGAGTGAATAAGTTTCTTCTGGGAAAGAATCCATCTTACCCATTTTCACACTATCAAGTTTCACATTAACAATTATAAAATAATCTATGGGCGTAGAAACTCAATAAACAAAAGTGAACGTTTTGTTCATACAATCATCATCATCATCATCGGCATATGAAGGATATAATTAAGTTAACAATCTAACAAGAACGAACCCACAAATTGTTATGCTCTGACAGGGTTTTTATGCATTGTGTACCCACCCACTAAGATACTACACCTAAGAACTGTTACCTGTACGCATAAAATCACAATATAATTATGATATGAATATGAATCTTTGCCCTTTGTGATAGCTATTTATATAATAAACTATTTTTAAAATATTATCTATTCTACTCTGTTGCCATAGGTTACCGTAGGTTACGGTGCACAGCGAAATAAATTTGAGTCTTCATAGCCGGTCAGTGTACTCCGGACATTACCTACTGACATTCATCATCGTGACGTGACAGTGACGGGAACGAACAGTGACATGTCAGATAGCTGCGCTCTATCGTGATTCTACCGTGAATTCGTGACCGATGTACGGTAGCGGCGGCGAGCTTTTGATCCTACTAGGGTTGTCACACTGATTTATGGCTCATTTTATGCTTTGATTCTAGATTGTTGGTATTGAAAACAGGCTAGGAAGTGTTCTAGCCTGTTTTCAAAAAGAAGTTGTGAAACCGCGGGCACAAATAATTTGTCAATAATATCACAAACCAAACGGTGTTATAAAAAAAACCTTTCTCATAATTCAATGCTTGCTTCTAGCTGTTTTAAACATCGGCAAATTCGAAATTTGGAATAACAGAGTCATCACATAGACATTTTTAAGCTTAGTATTAAGTTGTAGCTAGTAGCATGTTAGTGTATTTTTATGAATGTTAGTTTTTATTTATATTTTATATATGACTTTTTATTTCTTTTTCGCCTTGGTCATGCACTGTAATGACAATATAAATATATTATTAAATAAACAAATTTTCCACGGCTTTCCCATTTTTCCCTAACGTTATTGTTGTTTCCCGTATAACAACGTAGACAGCCCTGAGCCCGCAGGATCGTCGCTCCGTTTGTCTGGCTGCCCCGCGCCGCGGCTACATTCCTCAAATTCATTATCTGTAGCGCCACCTCATTTCACTTGTCAGGCTTAGGAGATAATAAAAAGCTATGAATTTATTTTCGTAATGATACAAAAACCCTAAAAGTGAAACTCTTTTATACGGCCTGTGATAGACTGTAAGGGCCTGCAGAAGACCTACGGAAGACTGCTGGCAGAAGCGGCAATGCAGCAAGATTAGACATGACCTAAGTTAGCCCAGTAGTGGACCACTATAGTCGACTAGACACTCGTATAAAACATTCAGTGAATTGGTTTATCTAAGTTAGCAAGAAGCTTGCCGTTTAACTAGAGAAAAACAAAAGAAAATGTTTTTATCTGAATAAATGATCTTTCACTATTCGAATCGTTTTCGCACACAAATGACGTGAACTGACTTCAATTTTCCTATAGCCTTATTAGCTTATGATTTTAATTTGTATGTTAGGTATAACCATGTTGTCCAACCAAATCATACCACTTACCAATAACCTTACTCTCAAAGCAACTGCTAATTAACACGTAATAGAACCGCTAACAAGCAACTTGCATTGTTTTAGTTAAAGCGATTAAAAATACTCCGATCTACCCGCTTTTACTTTGACTTTACATTATTATTTTTTGTACACAAATTAAATCTGGAATATTGCCATAAAAGTTAGGATATAGTTATAAATATATATAAATACATTATATAGTACATAGTAATTATTAATTGTGTTGTATAAAGCAGTAAGTAAGTCACGTACCTACGAAAACATCTCCAACTGTTAGTAACATCCGCTCTGCATATTTACTTAAGATAATCCTATATTTCTCTGTGAATGTATATATTCTTTTGAGAAAAATAAATTTCTAAAACCGTAACCGTAAGTAATTTTAATTAAAATTTGAATTTGTTTTTAGTTTTACAATATGCTAGCTCGAATATGGACACTTCAATTGTTATTGCATCATAACTTTATTGATCTCTGAAATAAATTTACTGAATTTAATTGTATTAGCACATTTGGCTCGAAAAGATGATCAGCTATAACTAGGTTACTAAATACTATTTATCCTGCCCTACAGCAAGCAACTTTGTCCTCAGCTTAGTTCGAGCGCCAACACACGAGTAATCCTCAGATAAGTAGATAATACAACTCAGGGAATACTTGGCAAGAAGTTTGGCAAGGACAACTTGTTGGAATTACAGAATTAGCCTGTTTAGATTTTGTATGCGAAGAATTTGGCTATCTGGTATCTCTGGAAGAGGAATTAGAAAGATTGTATTCTAAAGGTATAGCTCGTAAAAGCTGCAGTTTTCAATTGTATCACCTTAATTGATACCGTGTCACCTTTTCTTAGGTAGGTACTTTCAATTTGTAATTTGATAATAGGGTTTAATTTCTCATTATTATCCTCATTCCACTTTGCTATTTGTAACGATTTTTTTCGAAACGTTATAAGTAGATCTAAAACATTTATATTCTACTATTTATTATTATTTATATATTTTTTATATGACGACCGATCTGGTGCGGTGGGCGAAGGCGCCGCCTGCAACGCAGGAGGTTGCGGGTTCGATTCCCGCCTCGGAACAATTGTGTGTACGATCTGCAGATATTTGTTCCTGGTGTTCTGGTCATTTTCTATGTATAATAAAAAATATCTATCTATGTAATGTATTGTATTATGTATATCAGTTATCTAGTACACATAACACAAGCTCTGCTTACCATGGGGCTAGATAATGCTGTGCGGATTTTCCAGCATTATTATTACACTAGAGGTTAATTGGTTTGTTAAATGCTCTGTTTGCAAGAACTTTCGGACAATCCGACAAGTGTTCAGAACAGCGGCTTATTATTAGTATCTCGCGGCTTCGCACGCGTTGTTCCTATGGAAATATTTTAAGATTATTTCTATCCCATGGAAACTTACTTATGGGATACAAAGTAGCCTATGTTATTCCGGGCCTACCTGGAGTTATACCAAATCAATTCAGACCGATATCCGTTCAATAGTTTTTTCGTGAAAGAGTAATAAACATCCATACATACCAACTTTCGCGTTAATAGTACCTATTAGTAGGATTATTCTATTATACTCTAAGAAGTTTTGCCTAGACCTAGACCCAGAAATATTTGGAGTGATATCCACTAGCAGTCTATTCTTCCTTGTACGCTTAAACCTGCCCAAATACTGACATCTACAACGGAAGCTATTCCACAGTCAGGTAATCACAGCATGGTCATGACACCCAAAACCCGTTACGTAATGGCATACTCGGTATATTTAACTAAATATTCCAGTCGAAGTATTGAATACCCTCGATGTGTTGGCAAATCGTGGCACATGCAGCGACACTATCTGCACAAATACATTGCATGTGCCGCGCGGACACCCACTTAGTGGCTGTGAGTTGTTCAAGAGCTATGAAGAAGTACTCGTAGACATTGTCAAACCTCCAATCCAAAAAAAATAATATTACAAATGCAATCCAAATAGCATCATCTACCCTGAGAGTCAACCTCTAAGCCGCAGCGGGCAAAGGTCCGCCTGCGGCGAAGGAGGTTGCGGATTCGATTCCCGCCTCGGGACACATGTACATTTGCATGTCATTTACTACGTAAGTATTTAAGTAATTTACATATGTACTTAATGTATGTATTTTATTATACGAGCACTCTTAGAAAACGTCAAGAACATCCGAAAGAAATATCTAAAGAACAACTCCCGAGGCGGGAATCGAACCCTTGTTGCAAAGTCAGAAATTCTTCTCATTGTTTGCGATATTCCACGGTGGAAGAGATATCCCGTCCCATCCCCCAGATATCCCGTGAGCAATTTAAAGCCCATTTGTTTGAAATTGGCAAACAAATGGGTAATTATTATTATTGACTCATAAATATGTGCATGGTCTAATTTTCAAGTTTGAAACTAACTTGGTTATTAAAACTTAAGTCATTTAAAATGGGATATTTACGATTATTATGATTTGAAATGTTCAATGCAACTCCGAAGCCAAAGCAATCAGTTAAATTGAAAAATTCCCACAAAACCCTACATTACATTTTTATAAGAATGCCCGCTCTATCCATTACTATCTCCCCGAAGCAAAGATCTCGGCAGCAGTTCCGCTGACTTCCGCAGATAGCGCTGACACGAACACTCGCTCCGCAGATAGGACGCATCTCCGTGCTCTTCCCCTTTTATATCTAGACACGGCTAAATGTATGCATTTGTACCATTTGTAAGTGTACCTAGGCGACGGAAGGGCATAACATCTTGAAAGTCACGGAGATAAAGCTGCTTGTGTTACAGTTGAGAGTTGTCTGTATTGTTAAGGACATAGGATATGAAATAGGAGTGCTTCCTACTTTCATGGATTCAACTTGTGACGATTCATGGCTAGGCTATATCACTACATAGTATAAAACAATGTCGCTTCCTGTCTATCTGTCCCCATGTATGCTTAGATCTTAAAACTACGCAACGGGTTTTGAACAGTTTTTTTAATAGATAGAGTGATTCAAGAGGAAGGTTTATAAACTATTTGACACATAAATTTCAACGCGGGTGAAGCCTCAGGGCGCAGTTAGTTATGAATATAAGCGGGTTAACTACGAACCTTTTTTGTGAAGGAAGAAGATCAGCGTTTAATGAAACGTAATAAGTACAAAATAGTCGAGATTTTTTCGAACTTTTTTTATAACGTCTTGCATTGGCACTCACGGACCGTAGCCGGCAAGAGTATTTTTTTTATCATCCGGATAGATTTCCTTTAAAGGTAAACGATTTAAAAAAAACTAAATATTATTGTTTTTACTATAAACTGAGTGCATGACTCAGGCATGACAGGTCATAATGATATTCGCTTATTCTTGAGAAATAAATCATAAATATATCCTCTTTTCAAAATAGGCACTCAAAATAGCAGAGTCCCATACACGAATTTTTTAGTGTAGAGTAAGTTATTTTAGTGGCAAAACACAGAGTGCGAATTCATTTTCCAGCTCCTTACACCTTAAACGAAGTACTAAACCTCCCTTTGAGCCACACTAAACGGGGTAGTTTTTACCCCGAAGCTGTTAATTTCCTGCGCCGCGGGCGAAGTTTCGCTTCTCGTTGAAGTGGGTTTGTGCTCTTGTTTTATTTTGGGCGAAAAAGGCAATTAGAATGTGTTGTGCTGTGTGTGGGGCTGGACGGAAACAATAGATTGATGGAACGCTTGAATTGCTAACACTAGCGCATGTAGCATCGCTCCGACGGATACAATTTTAGGCTTTGAAATCGAAGTCTGGAAGTATTTGCAATACTCCACAACACTGGTTCCATGAACTAGTGTTGTGGATTGCAAATACGAGACAAAATCATTATTAACTTAGCTTATTTTCTATTTGATTTCGCCTTTTTATTTCGTGTGCACATGCACATATATAAATGCACATTGCACATATATAAATTCTGTTCTTTTATTTATTATAGTGTTATAGATACAGATTTTTATTACAAAGACATGACAGAGTGTTGTGCAATGTAAGGTAACAAGAATATACATTTTGTGAATCAACATGCTTGACCGTTAGTCGGTATGCAAACTCATTGAGAGAATTACGTGCAATAACTTAACATGAACTAAAACGTATAATTGAAGAAATCGACAATATTATAGTAACACTTACATTGATACATATTATTACTATATCTTCACTACGGACTTGATAATATACTCGTTGGTAATAATTACAAGATTATGATATTTGCTAAATGAAGGACATCAATTTCTTTTATTTAATTCTGAACCAATTTTTATGCACTTCTGACGTTTTCCTGGTGGCTATATTTAAGCTGGAGACATAGCGCTCATTAGGGAGGCCTATATCCAGCAGTAAACTATTACAGGTTGATGGGAAGATGAAGACTTACGTTTTCCTCGTGGCATATTTAGAGCAAAAGGACCTCCCACAGTAGTGTAGGTAGATTCAGAGCTACCTCCCGTATCACTGCTTCCTGCCGCATATACCGGTGATGGATGGAGCGATCTATCTATCGCCGACCTCAGTATGCACTTGTTGTGAGGGAAGCCATCATAATTCATATTGCTTGGAACTTAAACTCTAAGCGGATCGCGATAAATATCATTAACATCAAAAACAAAATAACACGCGTTCACATGGAACCTCTGTATGTTAATACTTACTTAGTTACTCCTATGGCTCGACGACCCGAAGTTTGTCTTGGCCTCCGATGTGAGAAGTGGCCATCTTTCCCCGTACCACGCAAATTTCCGCCACTTATTGTTGATAAAAAGCACTTAATTTTATTATTATTATTTAACAAGGCTCATCATCACTGTCATCAGCCTATATTAGTCCACCGTCGGACATAGGCCTCCCTAATGACCGCCATAGCGCCCTGTCTTCAGTTTGCCGCATCCAGCATTTGCCTGCAGTCTTTCACAGATCGTCATCCTAGCTAGACGGAGGGCGTCCTACACTACGTACGTCTACTAACTTGCCGCTCCCTACCCGGTGCGAGTTGAGCTTGTAGCCTTAGGTATCCAATATGATGGGATGAAACCGGATAGTAAGAGTCCACGAAAAAAAGTCTTCACTTAGCAATTGACTAAGTAGTCATTTTATGGTAAACGTAGTGTAGGACGCCCTCTGACCAGCTAAAGACAGGGCGCTATGGCGCTCACTGTGGGAGGCCTATGTCCAGCAGTGGACTGCTATAGGCTGATGATGATGATGAAGATGATAAGTTATTTTATTGAATGAGCGTATTATGACGACTACTCGCTTGAGTCTATCACTTACACCCAGCCCGTTAAGCAAACTTCAACCTCATTAGCCGGAAGACAATCAATCACGAGGAAAGGTGCTCCCATGCAATCTTTTCTGCTTCGAAATATGCCTTTACTTTTATTAAACCTATTTATTAACTAAAATAGACCTATAGTGAACTTAAACTAAAGCCAAAGTTAATTTTTAACAGACAGAAAACAAAGAAGGAGTATGTTCTAATGTTCGGCTGAATTTTTGATGTTGTCGTCGAATTCTCCCAATAAATTGATCAATATAGATCGATTTATAAAATGATATCGCTATTGTATGTCGAGTGATTCCGAGGCGGTCCCAATTTTAGTCTCAATGAAAGAGGTGTGTATATGTACCGAGAAACTTAAAAAACAGCGTAAAATAAAGAATTTGTAGGCGGTTTTTAGTTTATCATCATCATCATCAACCTATGTTAGTCCACTGCTGGACATAGGCCTCCCCCAATGAGCGACATAGCCACAGCTTGACGCATCCAGCATCTACGTGCAGTCGTTAGCAGGTCGTTATTACACCTGGTCGAAGGGCGTCCTACATACGTTTACCGAGTCTTGGTCTCCACTGAATTTTCTCGATTTTTAGTAGTTATAAAACAATCATATATTTTATTGTTATTTTTTGAGCCACAACAAACGGGTGCCCCCTAGCGGCTTGTTTAGGAGCAGAGTTTATAAGTAACAACAAGTACAAACAAACCACGCGTCTCCCTTCAACTAGCTCACTAAAACAATTCCCACAAAATCTTAGCAACTAAGACATCCCTAATAAGCAATTAGGGGAAGTCGGGGACACGTGGACCATTGCCCGAGATATTAACCAGCCCTAATGAAAAAACAAATGTGTTACCAGCGCCGGATCAGCTGTGGGGAATGGCTGGCTCGCAGGAAAATAGTTGGGGAAAATATTTGGGGAAATTAATGAGTCTGATAGGTAATGTTTGAAAGAAAAAGTGAAATGTACCTATCGTTCGTAATAGTAATATTGTGTTTTAACCGTGTAATGATTGTGTTTTCTATGGACCTGGTCTAAAATAAATGATATTTATCTTATTTTATTTCTAATACGTACAAACTATACTAAAATGAATGAAAATTTTCTATCAAAGTACCTGCTTTTACTTGTATATTATCTACTTTTGTACAATATCATTAGTATAGTTTGACAATGCCCTTATACAGCAGATTACTTTGACATTTTATCTAATTTATTATTCCATTTAACTTATACCATTATTTATTACCTGTTTTATTATGACAATTTATTATAAATGAATTTATTTTAATTTTTTTAAGAAGGCATGTCTGTCTGCTTTTTTTTTGCACAATGTCCTATGGTGTTTCCTCTGTCAAAAGTTAGTGCGTGTTATAATAAAAATGTAATTTGTCTTTTAAAATAGTATTTAACGACATCAAGTGTAACATTGTGTACCTACGGTGGAAATAAATAAACTGAACTAAACTAAACTATAAATTAAAGCTTTAGGTATCTATCCTAGCAAACTTATTAACAAATTAAACAATGCAATGTCCATCCACTTTTTGCGACCTGCGACACAGTATTTCACTTCTGCAGGTCGCATCGCTTCATATTGTTGTTACTAGCACCTAAGAAAGTTCAAAATAAAGACTTTTTACTTTACTTATCAACTATTCTTCAATATTAATAATGTTGTCACAGGATCTTTCAGTTCTATCATAATTATCAATTATATTTATAGTCGCTTAACATTCTTAAAAAAATGGGAGAATAGATTGACCGACCTGCCATACTAATTGACCCTGGGGTTTCTTGCTGTATGAACTTACTACATTCTGCCGCAGATTCATGCGAGTTATGTGAGTGAAATAAAAAGTAACCTAATATCTATCTACATATACATACACTAGCGGACCTTCCCGGCTTCGCACGGTTTTAGTACGGATCCCTAACTTTTTTGAATATAATATAGCCTATGTTCACCGGGGATAGTGTAGCTTCCCAACGGTGAAAGAATTTTTCAAATCGGTCTAGTACTTTCGGAGCCTATTCATTAAATACAAACAAAAAATCAAACCTTTCCTCTTTATAATATTAGTATAGATATATAAGTTACTGTTATTTCAGTTCCTCATGTGTGCAATTTTAGCCCGATCCGTTAAGTAAATTTGGCGTTGTCTTCAGCTAAACATCTTTACAACGGTACAAAGTTTCCTCTGTTCAATATTAGTATGTTTTTTAGTTGGTAATTCGTTTTTCATCATTGGTGCCCCAAGACCTGTCTCATAGCAGAAACAAGACATTACCCGATGCGTGGCCGCCGCGCCGCCGACTCGACCGTGAAATGATATGTTTCACAAACAAATTACAAGCATTGAACACCGATGATGGATTACAAGTATTATCGTTTTAGGGTTCCCTGCTTTTTGGAAACAGAGAACTGTAAATAAAATATAACTTTTTTTGGCTCAACGGTGCTTTTTAATAATTTTGAGTTTATGTCAAAAACAAAACAGACAGAGAGTTAATAGAAAGGATTAATTACTCAGTAAGAGAATTGGATAATATCTTTTTCACTTCTCCTGCTCAAAACTTATTACTTATAAAGCCTAAGAATATTGTAGCTAATAAATTTGTAACAATTTTTCACGCCCTGACGAGGCAGAATGTATAGGAACCTTATTATTAAGAAGATCTGTTGTACCTACATTCCTGCAAAAATAAATGATTTATGATTTATAAAAAGTATCTTGGGCGTAAAATTCGAGTATACGCCCTAAAGATTAAATGTATTATTCTTTTTAATTTTTGTCTGGAATCATCAGCCATTAGAAGACATTCTGCCTTTTACATCTGACTCGTATTTTTGGTGTTCCATTTACAAGAAAACAACATTTCATTGTAAAAAATATATCTACTATAAGACAGTCGATGAATTGAGTGAAGTAGTTTGTACAAGGAAGCAATTATTGACTCTGCATAATTGGCACCTACTAATATGAACATTGTCAGATGGTATCATGATTTACATACTAATGTATGCATGCCGGTATATTAGAGCTATCGTCAAGGCTAGTCCACTTAACTAATGATTAGCTGCATTTGGATAACAAATAAATAACAAAAGAATAAAGGACCAATGAGCGGCGAAAATCGTATAAGTGACACACTCACGAATAAAATAAAATAAATCATGCTGGACAATCCACGCAGCATCATCTAGCCCTAAGCTAAGCAGAACTGGTTTTATGGGTACTAGATGACTGATACTGACTACTTAATACAATACATTACATAGATGTATATTTTTTTATTATACATTGATAACGACCAGAAGACCCCGAAAAAATATTTGCAGATAGTACACACAAAAAGGCGAGAATCGAACCCGCAACCTCCTGCGTCGCAAGCGGATCTTCGCCCACCGCGCCACAGAGATATGAATTGCCTAGTAAATTAGCCCGATACTTCCATTGCCCAACAAGTATTTATATACAGAACCAAAATGCCCACCACCAACTGCTCATTTCCTATGACAGACAGAAGGGGTCATTTTGTTTGGCACGCCATTGTACGTTGAAAGGTATTAATTTTCGATATTTCATACAAAGACTTGTGCTATTATAACGGTTTCTTTTGTGTGGGGAATTGATGTGGAGTGTGTTTTCTGATTATACACAACACCAAACATATATTTTGGGTCTTCTATACAATTTGTATAGACAGGTTTGTTTACCCCCAATTTATTTTATTCATTGTCCTAAGACCATGGGATCTTTAACACTTACAGCCGGTTTTCTTGCGCTGAAATTGTTCCCTCTCTTGCCTCATTCACGTTAACAAGGGATTTGATTATTGACTAGTTAATTAGCGCACGAACAACCAGCATCATTGTTTATTATAAAGACGAGCTACAATCCTTGGCTTGGTACTACGATCTGCAGAAATGTATTTCGGAATTTATGGTCGTTTTCTATGTACATATAATAAAAAATATTTATCTATGTAGTGTACATATTTGTGTATCAGTATATCAGTTATATAGTATCCATAACACAAGCTTTGGCTTAGATTGGAGCTTGATTCTGTGTTATCTGTGTTGTATTTCCATTACTATTTTATTTATTTATATATACATAGTCACATACCTTCGCTTTGCATAATCCGAGATGTCCTTGGTGAAAGAATCGAACCCTCCAACTCAGCCGCTGGAAAGATAAGAGTCGACTAAGGAAAGAACCTACCAGAGGAAAGGTAGCAGCATCATTCCACCACCTACACTACGATCACCAATCCGAATGATAATTCACTTCTTATTATGTGAACACATTAAATGAGTAAGCTATTGAACGACCACAACCTAAGTATCAATCATACTTAAACTAAGAACCCTGTTCTCATGTAAGTGACTATATAATTTGTCTTTTTGAGAATACAGGTGTGTAGAAATCTCACTTGTTTGGGGTAGTTATGTCTAGCTACGGATACATGACGTGTACTCATGACGACGACCTACCTTAACTTTCTGTTAGACTAAGTATTTTCATAAGGCAGGTATGTAGTCCTGGAACATGCTTCACATTTTAATATTTATGAATCTTGTTCGCGTCTAGACATCGTGAATAGCAATGAATTAAAAGCAGTCTACATTTCAACAACAATAACGTCAATGACAGACTGACAGACGCAGATAGATGGGTCTTTAACGCATCAATCGTCAAAATATGATCCAGTTTGTACATCAACTCAAGATGAATACAACTCTATTGTGAAAAGAGTAAGAACTAGTTTACCTTGGAGGGCTGATCTAAATTTGCGTATGAATGATGCCAGAAATTGGCGAAGCGTAACGCAATTACTTTCTTTTGTGTCGCTCTGCGTTTTGATTGATCGGGTTAAGTGTGTGTCACAATAATGGATTGGAGAACCCTTTTGCGAATGTGAGAAATATTAATACTAGTGCAGGCTCCTAGACGGGGAAAAAAATTAACCGGTTACATTATTACCTGTTAAAAAGCGAGGAATTTTTAATGTTTTATTATGTTCTGGACTGAATAGAAAACAATGCCATCTTCATGTATCTTGAGTAACATAAGATCCAATATCTATTTTTAAACTTACGCAATCTAAGCACTTAATTATAAGTATTAATACAACGGGTATTATACCAATTTCATCACTTAGCCATTGAATCACGTTCACTTGAGACTTGCCATTTTAACCCTTAGGATTCGAAAAATACGACAACTTGTGACTTCCGATCAAATTTAAAATATTGACACCTTTTTAAAAGCAACCGTTTCTTTAACCACCAACCTACGCATGAAAAATAAATAAATAATGCTGGACAATACACACAGCATCATCTAGCCTCAAGCTAAGCAGAGCTTGTGTTATGGATGACTGATATACTAAATACAATAGATTACATAGATAGATGTTTTTATTATACCTACATAGATAACGACAACACCACCCGGAACAAATATCAGCAGATCGAGGCGACGCACCCGCCCCGAGACAGGAATCGAACCAGCAACCTCCAACGTCGCAGGCGGACCTTCGCCCACCGCGCCACGGAGGTCGTCCATTCTGTTTTACATCAACAAACATGTACGTACACCTATCAGCATGACAGATTGAATTAGTCTGTACAAATAAAGCCCAGTGTCGATATCGGCACTAATCGCGCACAGTGGCTGGCAGCTATGGTAGTGGTAATCCCCTCGGTTTGCTCGCGGGCACGGACGGGGGAGCTGTTTGTTTATTGCATCGCTTTTGGGTGAACTGCTCTGGGGCTTATGTTAAAATATTCGAGGAATAGTTTTTGTGTACAACTTGACTAGGTAAAGGTTTGTTCGCTTCTTTACTTTAGCTTAAAACGATTGACCCTAAGGTTTGCTGGAAGAAAACTCTTTGTCAGGGTTAAGCTCGCCTATACGTAAATACGCCTCGTACGTATCCTGTTTAGTGAAGTTCTTTCTATGTATTACTGTGTGTACATACATTAAAGAATAAGGGAATTGAAATGAACAATAAATCTAAGTTATCACCTGAGTGATCACTCTATTTCCTAGTTTTATTTATGTAAATTGAATTTAGTGACGTGTCCAAAATTCCGGTAAGGTCTTAAGTAAATAAAGCACTTTAATATTTGATATTTAACATCACTATCAGAAAAGTGGAAAATCAGAGACAAGTTGCTGGCAACTTGTGATTATCCTCTTTTGTTACTGGTAACCAAAAAGTCAAAACTAGTGTTTGTTGAGTAAAAGGATTTTAGCTAATATACGTGGTAAAAAGCCACTTAATGCAAAAAAAATGTTTTATCTTCCAAATGATCAACTAATAATAATTGGTTTTTATGGCGATAAATTGGACTATAATGACATTATTTCGACACTTCTAAAAGGGTGGTAAAGCAGTATGAAGATTGGCCAAATATCTTAATATTTCTTAGAATTTTTTTTGGGAAATAAACAGTAGGTAAATACAACTAAATGTTACGAAAATTAAGCTATATAATACAAAAACCAAAATAATTTCCTCCATTGTGTAATTTTGCAGTGTTTTGCGATTGTAAATTTTTTTTACCATCGCAAACCACCACTGCCCCGACATACCGTAACGACACGTGGCCGATCGGCCGGCTAGCGCCATCAAACTCGTACGTGCCTCTGACGGCAGACTTACCTTACTTTATGGGATTACCTGGCTTATCCCCCGTGGTCGCTTCATGGTGGGGATTGTTAGGAAATTGTAACTGGTAACAGAGGAACGCAAAACAGGTTTTATACATAAGTATGTAAGTATAGTATATGTGCTGCCGAAGCAAGTAAGTGAGCGAAGTAAGTAATAAGTAAGTCCTTCCTCTATCTGTTCCATCGCCTCTTCTATCATCATCATCATCATCATCAGCCTATAACAGTCCACTGCTGGACATAGGCCTCCCCCAATGAGCGCGATAGCGCCCTGTCTTCAGCTTGCCGCATCCAGCATCTACCTGCAGTCTTTCGCAGGTCGTCATCCCACCTGGTCGGAGGGCGTCCTACACTACGTTTACCGAGTCGTGGTCTCCACTCAAGAACACCTCTTCTATAACCCTAAGGTTTGCTGGAAGAAAACTCTTTGCTAGGGTTAAGGCTCGCCTTTTTTCATATCCTATTTAGTTAAGTTGTTTTTATGTATTATTGTCTGTACAATTAATAATTACAGAATAAAATATGAAACAAGGGTCACAACCAACCAACTCGTTAGTTACTTACTGTCTGTGCTAAGAGTAGGTAAGTAAACAAATAAATTACAGCTGATATTCAAGAAAACTTCAGAAATCATTTAATGAAATTGATTTGGGATATAAGTATATATAAGTGGAGCAGAATTCCGAAACTTCATAAAAGAAACTCAAAAAATAGCCTTGATTTCATATTATTTTAAACCAAGCTTTCTTGTCAAAACTGTCTGTATTCTAGTTAAATCTGTATGTCCCCTGAAAGAGAATTCATATTAAAATTCAATTATTTGTGCTTTATGCCGCGAGCTGCACATCGAGTGTGTCGCCGCGAGCGATCGAGACCGTGGTGGTGCAACCTACGGACCTACAGGGTGACTTGTCTAAGTGATTATTTTGTAAGCCTAAAGAAATAAATGATTTTTGACTTTGACTTTGACTCCCAAATTACATCTTTTATTTTCCTGAACAGCAGACATAGACTACAGCAAGGATACCACGCTAGTTAACACACGCGTCATCAGCGTTATTACGCTAATTTTAGCACGAATAACGCGTGTTATGGAGCGCATAATCGTGACTAACGCCTTGTTTACTTATGCAATTTGAAATTTGTGAAGTGTCCAAGAGTCCTGTTAAGTCTACAGGACATAAAGGACTATGATGTTTGACATACGGCAACACCTGCTAAACAAGCAATGTTACATTCGCTGCTTCTTTAGCAGGTCTTGCCTGAACCAAACGAGGAAAGGTTTTGCCATATCACCAGGCTAGATATAGATAGTCCATACTCCGTACTATACATATCTACTCAAAAGAAATGCCAATGTATATTTAAAAAATGGAAATATTATATTTTCAGTCCTAAACCGGCTGAACAGATCTCAATGAAATTTGGCTAGAAGATAGATAGTATCCTAGAGAAAGAAACAGGCTACTTCTATCCAGGAATATCGGCGAAACCGCAGACAGAAAGCGACTGGCTACTAATACTCGTATAAAGATCGATCTGTATCAAAAACAAATTCGCATCAGCCTTATGCCTAAATTTCCACCCTGTACACAGGATCCACCTTGTATACCCTATCCGCCCACAAACAGGCAATATCCGCGCCCGCGGCGATTGTGTCCGCCGCGTTAACGAACGTAACTCGATTCTTACATCAATGAGTATGATTCTACTCGATTCTATTCGATTCTACGTGAATCTCGTGATAGGTTTGTTTTGTGATACGAGAGCTTTTACCTGGAAATCAAAAGGATATTTTATTTCCTTTGTAATCTTGACGTTTTGTCGGGACATGGGGAAAAGCTCGAGTTTCAATGCAAGTAGAATATATTTGTATTGTGGATGTGATGACAGTTTAGCTACCTCTAGCTTGTCTGCAACAGACTGCAATTCGCCCAACTATGTTTGTTGTTGTAAAAACTTCATTATCCTCAGTAAACTCATAACTAGGTTCAGCCCGCGGCTTTGCAAGCGATTTTCTGAAGTAGTAAAGTCTGAAATTTTGCATGGATGAAGACATCTATGCAACATTTCACCGCTACTGACAGAATGGGCGCTATAATAAGCTAAATAACTTACATCTTATCTACCTTTCGCCCGTTAATGTTATACTTTATAATAATAACCTACTTTATAGGCAGGCAGCCTTTTTCGTACCATCCTGTTCATCATCATCATCATCAGCCTATATATTTGTCCACTACTGGACATAGGCCTCCCCCAATAAGCGCCATAGCGCCCTGCCTTCAGCTTGAAGCATCCAGCATCTTCCTGCAGTATTTCGCAGGTCGTAATCCCACCTGATCGCAGGGCGTCCTACACTACGTTTGCTGAGTCGCGGTCTCCACTCAAGAACACGTTTACCGCAGCGGTAGTTGGTTCTTCGCGAGATATGGAAGGCCCACTGCCAATTTACCTTGCTATCCTTTTACCTAGTACCATTACAGGCGAAGTCACAAACAAAAACTAGCTCCGAAAATTTAAGTATAAATAATAATTCCGCTTGATATCGTGAATGTTCTCAATGGCCGACAAAACATACAAAGTTATCGCCATAACGTGCCCAAGTTTGAGCAAACACACCACTTAACTCGAATAAAGTTGTTCAATGAATAAAAACTTGTTCGATAACCATATTAACTACATAACTTATTCACAAATCGACTATTTAACCGCTTCAGTTGCTTTCTACAACACAAACGCTCAATTTGAATAAAAAAACTTGTATTGTTATCCAAATGTGTTGGCTGCTTAGCCAAACCGGTATCGAATGATCTGACGAATAAATAAAGAAATTTAAACGTTCACTTCACTCACGGAATCCTAAGGCACGCTAACCCTTCGAGCTACCTATGGGTTCCATTGTGTCCGGGAGACCGGGTCCCGTAGTAATGATCTCACGTCCCGCGTGCGTGGCCCGATAAAGGGTTAAGTACACACTAACAACCTGACGTGAGTCACAAATCCTCCATTATTATGTTATTGTGGGAGCCGTGTCGCTGTGGCCTCGAATTTACATACAATTTAACATGAAATGTGGCCAATAACTCATGCCGGCTGTTGCGTTATTATTTCTATTATAAAGTGTTCAAGTTGACGACTGGCGTGCTATGAGTACCTTCGAATAAAAACCGTTTTCGTCATGTTAACTGCCGCCATTATAGTCCAGTTGCGCTATCTCGGTCTTGAGTTATGAGCGGTGATTTACATCGAGCCACTGCGCTTATTAATTCGACTCGAATAAACTTAATCGTATTCATAAAATAAGACGGCGAAAACAAATTAATCATTCGGAATAAATTGCTTGATTTTATTTTAATACAAACATGCATTGTTTTTGTCGAACAGCTCACCTACCGCTGCATTGTTGAGAATCGATGAACAATAGCAATAAACCCTTTCACCAATCGACAAATCGACGGAATCTACGCGTCGGTTCATTCGAATTCAAATAAAAGCATATAAAATATTAATCGATGCGAGAAGTTCATTGAAATCACTGAATATCACCGCGATTTATGCCCAATTAGCAGCCGGTGCGTGTATTGAATTGTTTGTGCTCGAAATCTGAATAAACACCACAATATTTACGATAATGTCCGGCCGATGAATAGCTTGGACGCCTGACGAGCGCCGCGGGAGCCGGCCTAGCACTTTATTACGCGGCTCCGAAGGGTTACCTTTGTATGACGTCCTCATGTTAATTTACAACGAGGTGGTCCCACAGACCCGGCGGGGTATCAGAGACTCCATTTTAAAAATGATATTTTAGTGTTAATGCTATCGTTGAATGCGAATGACTTGTACAATTTATATGTGAATTAACTTTTATTTATGAGATGTGAATAAAATAAATGTTATTTTGAAACTTGTTTTCTTGAAAGGGTCTCATTGGTTGATCGGTCGGTACCTACATTAATGTCTTTATGAATTCGTTTCGCTGCAACAGGAATGTTATCAGTCGTGCAGAGAGTGCGAGTATTTTAAAAATAGTTTAAAGATATACACTGGTTCCATTGATGATCAAAAGCACATGGCAAGTAGCAATATAATAATAATAATGGTCGACAGTCCACACAGCATTATCTAGCCTCAAGCTAAGCAGAGCTTGTGTTATGGGTAGGTACTAGAGATGACTGATATACATAATACAATACATTACAAAGATATATATTTTTTATTATACATAGAAAACGATCCAAAATGCTGCAGATAAATAATATTAAATAAATAATTAATATCGGTTCGTTACAATTTGCAGTCAATCTGTACGTTCGATTCGAATCTATTTGTTGTATTTTTGATTGAGATTGAGGTATCAACCACTCACGTCACAACATGTAAGTGTAGGATGTGTCATCTCAAAGGACCATTTTTGCTGCGCATTGGCATAAATGCCATGTATGACTGAATCTGTTCCTTACAAAAAAGAAACAAAAGAAAAATAACAAAAAAAAACAATAACAAAAAATAAACTTTCTCATACAGTGAAAATCGAACCCGCAATTTTTACGACAATTCGCCCGCTGCATCACTGAGGTTATTCCCGAAGAACACCCTCACTGTTTGTTTCCAGCTGGATGCTACTCGAGGGATGAATTTCTCGATTAAATGAGAAGCGAACTGTTTAATTAGACCGTTTGAACTTGGTTTGAACCAAGGCTTTGTGCAGTCGTGTTTGAATTGAACAGGGTTCCAGGGATCGAAGGCTTTACGGCTGTTTCCCTTCAAAGCGCAAGCGGCGATGTGTAAGAATAATCTCGAGCATGATGTCCACAAATGTTTGAACTGAAACAATTTTGAGTCTAAACAACTATTATTAAGGACATCCGATAGAGAACCAAAGTTATCGACATAGCTCTAAGAATTAGCAAGCTGAAGTGGCAGTGGGCCGGCCACATCTCGCAAAGAACCGACTGGGGCAAACGTGTCCTTGAGTGGAGACCACGACTCGGTAAACGTAGTGTAGGACCTCCGACCAGGTGGGATAACGACCTGCGAAAGACTGCAGGTAGATGCTGGATGCGGCAAGCTGAAGACAGGGCGCTATGGCGCTCATGGGGGAGGCCTATGTCCAGCAGTGGACTGCTATAGTCTGATGATGATGATATTATTAAGGTATATTTAACGTTGGTCCAGGTTGGGCCATGAGTGGATGAGCTGATGAAAGTTCGACGCACAGAATACGATGACAGCCTGACAATAGTACATTGTACACCTAGGCGAGAAAGTAGCCAATTCCTAATTTTTAAAACAATAACCATAACTGATTTTTCAGGAAATTAAAAAAGTAACACAATAGAAAAGGATATCCACACAATTTCTGCCCCGCTAAAAGCGTGAGAAATTAAATTCCGTAGAGTTCGCATTTCAGTACGCCTGTTCTGACGAACTTTTTAACTATTCTATAAAAAATATATCTTTTGTATATCAGTTATCTAGACCCATAACAGAAGCTCGGCATAGCTTGGGGCTACATAAAGCTGTGTGAATTGTTGAGCAAAATAAGGGTTACTATTCCCTCCACACATGAACAAGAGTGAACTTAAGTTATGTAACCTCAGCACACATACGGCCTCTGAACGCCCTCCCGCAACCAATGGGGCTTTGCCACAACCACCACGCTTAGCAGGATTGAGATCGCAGCTGAGGTGTTAAAAATACACAGAAGCAACCAGCTGTTCTTTCTCTGGTAGTTTTTTTAAAATGTTCGATAGACCTTCGTTTGGCTTCAACCTCACCTGATGGAAAGAAGGTTCCATTAGTCGTCGCTTACTACAACCATCATCGGTTGTTTTAAAGGGGTCGATTCTAACGCCGCGAACGTCACGGCGCGGTAGTTATGTAAATATGCAAGTAAATGCGATTCCAAGGCTGGTGAGTACATAGCGTTTCCTGTGATCAATAAATCACTGGATCTAGAACATAACGCCTCCGCCTCCGCTCCAATACGGTAATGCTTCACTCTGCCATGAGATATGTGCTGTACTGTCGGGGGAAATAATAGTTACTTATATTAATTTCAATACAAAAGTCATTTATCATCATCATCTTCATCAGCCTCTAGCAGTCCACTGATGGACATAGGCCTCCCCCAATGAGCGCCCTGTCTTCAGCTTGCCGCATCCAGCATCTACCTGCAGTTTTTAGCAGGTTGTCATCCCACCTGGTCGGCGTCCTACACGTTTACCGAGTAGTGGTTTAGTTTAGTTTAGCATAGCTCTTTTCGTAGCTTGCTGAGCGACTTTGAACTGGTGGACCAGCTCTATCGTGAGTGTCCACAAGTCATTTAAAACGGGATATTTACCATGATTTGGTTTTTGTGTTTTCGAATGATCGGCACAGTTTCTAGCGCCATGATCACGAAATAACTGAAGGCACTGCGAGTAGTGCCTCATTTTATATTAATAACCATGATAGTTTCAAAAGTTTTCATTTCAATTATTTTATTAATTCAGACAATTACATCTATTATGAGTTTAGTATTGTTGAAATAACATTCACGTTCATAAGTGTTCGGTAGGTTTAGATTGATATAAATATTAAAACACTAAAGTTGGCCTTGGTAAGAGAGGAAAAACTTGGAAAAAAAAACGAATACAATACTAAATAAATATTTTACCTAAACTTCTGATTTCCATAACGTTTTACTTACTTATTTATTAATAAGTTCTTTGTCAAGATAAATAAGAAGACCAGGTGCACTTTATGTTGATATATTTAATTGATTTATACAAAATTTGTACAAAAACAGGCATTGTCTAAGCAACATTTTCCCATACTTTACCCCACGCGTGTTCCTCCACAATAAATCAGAACTAATGGATGGTCAGATGCAACTCTATTTATGAGCAGTTTTCAATGCATATTTTGCTCGCACGTTGTTGCTTGAGTTGAGTCAGTTGCTGTTCAACGGCTGAGTGTTTTCAATAAACCTAGAAGATACATAAATATATAATTAACAGAACCAGGATAAAGACCAAAACGGCTGGACATTAAAAAATTCAAAACATAAAGCAGTAAAATGAGATGTTTTCCAAATAATGTAAAAGCACTATTATCCTTAGAACTGATAGATGGCGGAATTGTTAACGGAGTGGAGCTAGGTTGTCTATGGTATGTCGAGATTCAAATAAGCACGATCTCTAACCACATTAATTTGGCGGCATTATTTTAAACTTAAAAAAAAACGCCCTCTTTTCAGTTTGTACGAACAGTTTTTTGACATTAAGAAATCAAATCATCGTTGTACTTGTCCAGTATTATTTTTCAAAAACCTGAACGACGCGCTTGGCTCGCCAGATAGATACATAGATAATTCTTTATTGCACACAAAAAAAACTACATACAATTGGCGGTCTTATCGCTTAGCAGCGATCTCTACCAGACTATCATGGATGGATAGGATGTGTGCAAATAGTGCGTCACCGCTGAATCAGCGAATAAAAAGTTTTGTTTTTTTTAGTATCACTAACTACACACACACAAAGTGTATTATTATGTAATCACCCTGTCTACACATTAAATAATACCTACCACATGACACGTGGGAATCAAGCCTGTTAACAGAGCCGTTATCAGCCTATCATTTTCTATTGATGAAATAATTATGCCATTTAGGCGGCCACTTCCGCCGGACGTACCAGTCAAAACCCTTGCTATTTTGAGGCTATACTAAACGTGGACACTATTATACAAATTAACGTGTCACTGTACGTACACAGAGCTTGCGACTGAGCTAAGGGGCCAGTTTGACACTCGAGTTGCTTGCGGCGCACAGAGTGGTAAAACGACCAAAAACCTGGTCAAAAATATTTTGTTATTTTTTCTTTATCAGATCGATGGCCCATGACGAGAAATGATATTTTTCATAATAAAAAAATACTTTGAAGATATTTGGAGAAGGAAATAAATAAATAAAATATAATTATGCGAGGATTTTTTTTTATTGTGTTAACAAAGAATAAAATACGCGTCGAAATACAGTAAAATTATATTTTCTTTCCGTCAAGCAATCGCTGCGGACTTGCTCTAACTAATTCATGAAGCTCTTTCCTTGTCATGGATTTGACACAATGTAGAGAGTCTGAAACAATAAAATTAATCGTTAGAAAATTGCGGTCATAGAGACAGTTTTCAGAGTTAAAAATATTTTTTATGTGAATATATGTGAATGTTTTTGCTACCTAGTATAATTGCACATATCTTCTAGTTTATTAAAATATTACTATAATGCAGTTGCGATGAGTTGCACATGTTTAAAAACACTAATTTTAACAAAAAAACAATGAAAAATACAATATTTTTAGGCTTGTTGATATAATCCCAATTAGGGCATGAATAAGCTCTCTTAATAACTAAAATGGATAATAGAACATAGTACATACCTTGATTGATAGAATCCATCACACTTTTTTTATGTTGAACCACTTTGCACATAAATGAGAGCACAGAGAATTCACTATTTTTTAGAGTTGCCGCGAACAGAGAAGAGTGTTATCAACAACCGGTAGGTTCCGGGGTGTGGTAGACAAGACGGGGACTCGGAAGCAGGTTGAAACTTTGCCTAGTGACGCGGGGATTATCTACCTTTTATGGGATTAAGTATGAAGTCTAGGAGACCATTTTGAGAAATTTGATTTATGGCCAGGTTTTTGGTCGTTTTACCAGTCTGTGCGGCGATTTAAATAATCATCTTCCTATCTTTATTTTTATTATCTCTTAGGAATAACAAACAGTAACACTTAGATAGATAGATAATTCTATAATTGCACACAAAAATAAAATAAACAGTTAAAGTTTTATGTGTGCAATAAAATAATTATCTATATATCTATAGTTTGACCGAAACCGCTGTACCGCGCCTGAGGTAAGCGAGCGGCGAGACGGGGGGGAAATATCGGCCGCTCCGATCCATCAGTCTGCCGTTAACGCGTACTCTAGCTCTTTTTCCTCGCCCCCCATCTCGCCGCACTTTCCTAAGGAGCGGTACAGCGGTTTTGGTCAAACTATAAGTGTTACTGTTTGTTATAAACGCACGAAATCGCAGGGCGCAGTTATTCATTTATAATTCATAGATGCAGTTCGAAACGTTCCAAACAGTAGAATAGAACATTTCAGTAGTCGTTAGCCATCCGCGCCACAACGCGAACCGTCAAGATCACTTGAAAGGCGAGCCTGAAGCAAACATACAAACATCCGAGCCTATCAGCATCAGACAAGTTTCAATCATCCTTTGCTGCAGGGCGGGGAATGCAGTGTGTTGGGCAGAAGAGAAGCTTTTTCTCATTAAAGATTTTGTTTGTTCAATTATTTTTCACTATGAGTTTTCAAAGCAAAAAATAATTGAATTGAACATATAAATAAGTGATTTGTATGTTCAATTCACATATAAATAAGTGATTTGTATGTTCAATTCAATTATTTTTTGCATAAATAAATTATTTGGGAAAACCATTATAATATTCAAATTGATTCATAATAGCAGAGCTTGTGTTATGGGTACTAGACGACTGATAAACATAATACAAAACATAGATATTTTTTATTATACAAAGACGACCAGAAAATCCAGAACAAGTATCTGCAGATCGTACAAACATTTGTCCCGAGGCAATAACTTGCAACTTCAAAAGGCTTTATTAGGTATGGATTTTTTAAATCAGCCATATTCATTTTAACACTCCGAGACACTCGGCTCGGTCGATGCTTCACATTTTTTTTTGTCATAGGCAGCACTTTCGACCAAAGCTGTATTGAGTGAGCATATTAAGCTTCATCTCTGTCCACCCCGTGCAGGTATACTGTGGATCTACCGCAGACGTCTCTCAATTCAATCGAAACTGCAACTGCATTTCCAGTTGCCTTTGATACGTCCATCGCTTGTCTGTCCTAACGATTGTAGCTCACATCCACCCCACGTAGAACCACCAGCCTAACGCACTGCCAAACAAAATACCGGTACATCAGGGACCAAGAACCACTAGCCACCTTCGAATATACACCATTTCAATTGTCAAACCGTACCTCGTAAACAGGGGAGGTGATAAATTAATGCACTAGTACATTAGACTCCCTATGATAATAAAACACGCATTAAAATGTAATTGCTGACAACAGGGTCGTTCCGTGCGTTTTCATTGCAAACACACCTATACATCTTACCTTTTCTTCCCATAATTTATTTGTAGTGATATGAAAACCAGCAATGGATAGCGAGCAATGAGGAGTAAATGCTGTGGGTGAGGTAACTGTCCGTGTCACGGGGTGTCTAACAGCAGAACTCACTCTGGAGGGTAATCGCGCACGAAAGCGTACTGTAATAAAAGTGGTCATAAAATTGTAACGTTACGAGCTAAGTCGGGAGTGCATGGATGGCACACTGATACGTTTTTGGGTATTTTAGCCACTAGATACCTACATACTGTTGTGTTTCTCTGTGGGGTGAAACGATTTATGTAGCAGCTTTTATTGACGGGTTTGTAGTGCGTGACTTTTGTTTTGGGTGATTGCTTTAGGAAAAAACAAACTATTTATTTGGTGGGATAATGTTTCCTGTGGGTAAAATAAAGAACATAAAGACAACGCAGATACGAGCTTTGAATTATATTATACTTTTGAGTTTTTAAAGCTCGTTGCAAATTCTTGACGTATTAGCAGCAACACTATCAGGAAAAACTTCGTATTATACGGGATATAACACCTTAACTTTAGAAGAAAAGACAAAATAAAAAAATATAGACCATGGGGACAAGAACAGTGAGAAAAACAAGATTTAGTATTCAAAAATTGGACCCTCTCCACCAATTATTCTAATTTTATATTGAAGAACGTGTCAAAACCTTAGAAAATTGTGTGATTCTGAGCCCCGATGAACCCAAGGAAGGTACGCATTCAAATCCAACTTTATTAAAAGCCACACAACTTAGCAAAAAGCCACCCCTTTAAACATAAACTGTGATACTTTCCATTAAGGAGGTTATTCTAGCCGTATCTCGTCAGTAAGCGGGGCGGCGTTCAAAGGCTTTATCTGCCGTAATTGCTCGTAAGAACGGGGCTTTATAAGCCGTCGGCGTATTTTACTGGTGCCTTGCACATGTGGCGACACGACATCTGTTTACGCCTGTTGTGTTTATTATGCATCATTTTGAGAACTTCAAAAACAGGTTAATGATGACAAATTTGCAAGCTTTTAAAGAAAACTTCAAGCGATAGCATGTTGGCTTTCCTAAATTTGAAGGAGGAAATATAACTCATCGATATGAACCTGAATCAATGTATGCCTTAACATGTGTCGACCGTCTTCACATATTACTATTTATTTATAATGACAAATTTGATATACAAGCCTAGTTCAGGTTCAGCCTAGGTCAAGGTGCGGTATTTTGTAAAAACATACCTAAATCATTTGCTTTTTTACCATGACAATATTTTATTTATATCTAAGCTCAGTAAAAACTTTAGTGCCTTATTACCAAAAATAGACCCATGAGGATTCAAATTTCAAATAGCTCGTCTATCGAGAAGAATTTACCTTGAGTGACATCGTATCGGTTGCATGCAAAGTGGAAAGCGTTCTGTGTGCGACGATACAGCAAGATTGTCAGCGCAATGATTATTGAAGGCTCGATAAGGTTTACCTACAATCTACACTGTTCACTGTTGGTTCACGTCTAACCCCTTTACGTTTATACCCAGCTTAGGATTGAATTGACTCCTTAAAGAGTATTAATCTATTGACAGTGGAAAAATCTAGTGCTTTAATCTGTGGTATCAGTAATTATGAATTAATGTATCATTCATTCATCACAGTAGTATCACAGTAGTTATTCATTAATTATATATTATTTATAGCTATTATTGTCCCACTGCTGGGCAAAGGCCTCCCTTTTCTCCTTCCACTCCTCGCGATCCAACGCTGCAACAGGCCATGATGGAAGATGTGCCTCGAGCTCGTCACGCCATCTCACAGTAGTGAATGAATTTAATTTATTAAAGGACTTACACAGAACATAATAAACTTAAGCTAAGAGGAAACGTGAATTATAGGGTACCTAAGTACTTTTATGTTGATTTTATAGTTGACTTTAAAGAATTTGTCGTCGGTTTCTGTCATCGGCATTATTTTAGAGAATGATTGATTTTCGGCGATAGTGCTGTCCGGCAACTTGCAGCTAATTATTCCTATAACTATAGATAGATGTTTTTTAGCATAAGTACTCGTAAATCTAATAGTTGTTTTTTAGTAGGTACTCTTACATCTAAAACACCCGCGACAAATATCTGCCGTTCGTAAAAACATGTATCCAGAGACTGGAATCGAATCCGCAACCGCAACCGTCGCAGGCGGACCTACCCGCTCCGCCGCAGAGATCGTCAATTCATAAACTATTTTAAAAAAATGTGTTTACCATCACCACACCCGAGAAGGCCCCATACATTAAGATCTCGAAGCTTCGACAGCGTGTTGAAAACTCAGTTAACAGTCTTTCAGGGCTTTCAGTCGCTCTTTTGAAGTCCGCCTGCTAACGATGCGTGGAAGATTGATATGCGGAGAGGTAATACTGGCTATAGCTGGACTAGACATCATTTCCACGAAGTTCAACCTTGTTTTTTTACTAGATTCTGCCCGCTGGCTGTTTGCACGCGATTTCCAGGATAAAATACGTAAAGGATTTGGTTAGATTAGGGATTAGTTTATTCAATTCTGCGGTGATAATAATAATAAATAATGCTGGACAATCCACACAGGTAAACGTAGTGTAGGACGCCCTCCGACCAGGTGGGATGACGACCTGCGAAAGACTAGATGCTGGATGCGGCAAGCTGAAGACAGGGCGCTATGGCGCTCATTCGGGGAGGCCTATGACCAGCAGTGGACTGGCTTATGATGAATCCACACAGCATGTGGCAATATGATGTTTCCGGCCCAGAACTTTATGCGTACAAAATTTCAACCCGATTTATTTTTATTCAATACCTAGAGTTGCAAAATCGACTCGTTAGGTTTTTCTTATAGGCAAGGGGCACATACATGTAGTACGATAGTATAGAATTACAAATTTGTTGTAATTTTATTTATTTATTTTGGTTTTAGTTTATTAGGTACACAAAACACATAACAAGCAAATTTTAGAATAACACAAAATATTATTAAGTAGTAATTGCTAATGTTCATTTGTTATTTTGTAATTGTTGTGGCAAAATCGTGCACAATAACAAAACACAATCAATCTACAAAAGTATAATTATTGAAAACACATTTTTAGTATTTGAGTTGGTGGACATTGGATTCGATACCACTACCTACCACCCAGCACAAAAATGTGCATTTAAATATGAGCAAAATGGCTTCCCAGCTTTTTCGGCAGGCTTTTTCCAGCTGCAAAGGAGTAATCCGCGAGCTATGTGTCATCTGATGCCGTCAATCCTACTAATATATAAAATATATAGTTGGAGCTCTAGAATGCACCTTTTTGTATTTCTTTACTTAAAAAGAATTGAATTGTACTAGGTGTCATTTTGATATTAGTCCCATTTGCTATTAGATCATGTTCCTATAGGACATTATGCTAATATGCCGTTTTGCTTTTAGGATGTTCTGTTAATTGGGCGTTCTGCTTAAATGTCCTTTCGATATGAAACGAAATAATCGCTCCGCACTGAAAAAACACCCTAAGTTTCAACCTGAACGCGGATATGATATTCGTACGTTCTACATTGACCACAAATCACTCGCTTGCGCGGTAATTGGTCAATGGCTAACAGATTAATGTACAATGTCCCAATAACCATTAGTCACGAGTCACAATAAAGGGCTAATAACTCACTGGGATTTATGCCACTGTCATAAACAAATCGTTGACAGGTGTCGCGAGATGTCACTTTGACATTTGAATGTCTGCGTCACGTCGTAAAGTTGGGAGTGGTTAGGTGGCTAGTGGAAGTAGTTAGCTGCATTTGGAGCGTAGGTACTTACTTAGGCATTTTTAGATTTTGGATCAGTATGAATGATTCTTAAGTTCGCTCTATAAATAATATAGAATACCTACTTTGTAAAAATCAACTGAGGTGATAGTAGACGCTAGATGAACTAAAAAAAAATATTTGTTACCAAAACTTATTCGTTGTACTTAACAATTATTTAGTTTATTCATTTCTTTGCCGTTTTTGAAATTTCCTGCTCATTCTTCAAAAATCTTATTCTAATTGGCTGGAAGCAATGGCCATTGTCCCTTTGCTTCTGTCTTTAATCTAATGTTATGAGTTGAGCGTACTGTTTTGAAAGGATTAACTAAAAATAATGAGATTCCCTTTTATTTGTAGCCCTGTGCGGTGCCATAACTCTTCAGGGCTTTGTAGAAATAGAACTTTATGACTGACAGCGGCCGTAAATATCTACTTCATGGCGTTAGAATTAGTCTCTCAATGCCGTCATTACTACGGAGTTTAATTTTTTACTGACTTTCTGGAGGAGGTTTTAGATTAGCTTATATATACATATTTTTAGAATGCTATAACATGTGTCGGTTACATCATAACTAGCTGAAGACTTTACCTACCTAATAGTGTACATTTCCACTATTTTAAATGCTTTCCGGATAAAAACGACGAAGATGCAAAATCTTTTCAGATAGGTATTCCAAAGATAAGTACTTATTGCTAACTTGAATTTTGCTATGACAGCTTTCAGTTGACGCAAAAGTACTTTGGCTATGCTAAGTGCCAAATAAGGTGGCAATACAGGTCATTTACTGCCTCCTCGATGACATCCTAAAATGCATTGAATTCTATCTCTATTCTCTAGCTTTTGATAGGTCGGTACATAATATGACGTATTTAAAGCGATTTTTGATAGGTAGGTACATATGACGTACTTAAAGCGATGCCAATGTCGTTAGAGTATCGTGGTACAAGCGTACCAAATACAAACATCACAACCTAAAAAACAATAACTGACTAATCAACTCGAATGATTACTGACTTTTACAACGATTTCAATGAAAATATCAGAATAATTTTAAACCTAATATTTCAATTAATTAATGTTAATGTTATGCTAGAGTACCAAATAACATTAAAATGACTGAAAAAATACGTTCATTTTCATTTTCATTTTTTCATTATAATAACCCAAAAATTCAAAATTAGAAAAATGTGTAAAATTAGTGTTGCCCCATTTTGATTTCGTAAAGGAGATAACCTAGGTGTGCAGGGCGGGATGGGATAATGTAGTATTGATTAATTTTTTGCTCTGATCTCAAATGTATGTAGTGCGGATAGGCTTAGGTACACTAGGCGTCACTAATGTCAACTACCTGTAGGTATTACCAAGCCATCTGGCACTAATCAGTATACTTAGTTATTATCGCCCCCCATTACTACCACTATGGCTAGGGTAGCCTAATGATTACATAGTTCACATAGTATCCGTTACAGAAATGCAAAACGTATTCGCGTGTCTGTAACGGTTACAATGTGTCATTCCTCAGCCGTAATTACACCATGCGCATTAGCGTGAATTCGCTCATAAAGGGACTAGCAATCCACTAACAAGTATCGATTCCATCCGGTTATTTATAAAATCACTGAGTGCAGACCGACATGCCAATTTCACGTAATAATATCGTTATAATCACAAAGCTGTAGTAATTTGTAGGAACTGCTGAATTATCCTTGTGATGGCCACTTGGGGACGTTATGGTGGTGTGACAACAGTAGTGAAGGTACGTTTTTTGACCTATCACTACATAGTATAAAACAGAGTCGCTTCCCGTAGTCTGTCTATTCCTATGTATGCTTATAGATCTTTAAAACTACCTAACGGATTTTGATGAGTTTTTTTTAATAGATAGAGCGATTTAAGAGGAAAGTTTATAAAATATTTGACACATAAATTTCCAAGCGGACGAAGCCGCGGGGTGTGAAGTTGAAAAAGCTCGATTGATGTCCACACTAAAGTTACATATGTACGCCTCTATATAAAAGTTAAAACAATGATTGCGAGATGTAACTTTCAGTTACATATATTATGTTGTCTGTTTTGATTTTGTAGAGCGATCCATAGTAGGTACAATTTTTATATAATGAAGAGTTGGCGAAGTTATCACCAAAAATGTTGTCCCTAGTTGTGATTTTTCATAAACGATTTCCGGCCACAGCGTTTGTCGTGTAGATTTGCTATAGTTTACCATCTGAATGTCTGCTACATTTTACTGTGCTCTGTAATGGGCAGTCGTCGGTGGTTTTAAACAAAATTACACGTTGTCGAGCCGCGGGCGTTGTCCGTCTGTCCGTCTTATATTAGTCTCTACTTAGCTGTTCATTTTTATGCCATTACAGAACTCTATATAGCTTGATAAGTGTGATGTGATCCTGATTACCGTTGTTTTTGGTATTGCCGTGGGGTAGCTCGGATATTGTGCTTGGTTATGTTATTTATGTTGCAATAGTAGGTTCTTTATCGTCCAGCTTCTACTTATTAAGTTTTTATATAGTTTTTAATAAACGTATAATTTGTATCAAAAAGGTTAATAATTTAAGAGAAGAAATGTTGACTTATCTACAAACCATACTGAGAACGATTAATGGACTGTGGGTAATTCAAAAGCTATGTTTTAGATCATTTATACCTACATCTATCGATGTTTATGGTTGACCTAATTATGACGATTCACCTTTCCACATTTGTATGAGAAGATTAGCAACATTTGATTGAGGTCTGAGTCGGAAATAATGTAAAATATCAAAAGTATGTAGGTAGGTTAGGTACTACCAACTTTATGCACGAATAACAACATCCAACAAAACACCGGATAAAACATTTCAAAACCTGTAACGACACTTTCACAAAATAATCGATTAAAGTGCCGGCAATAAGTACCGATAAAAGTACCGATATCTCGACAGAAGTCGACGCGCGATAAAACGTGCCGTTTGTGCCATTCATTACGATATCATTCGAATTATGCCGGGTTATTCGAATGTATCCAGTAGCTGATTGTGGCGAGAGGTAGCGACAGCAGAGAAATCATCATAATTATGCATTATTTACGCCCAAATACTCAAACGACAAAATTGACAAATTTTTGACAGATTTTCATTTAAAACTATCAAAAAATCATGAAACGTGCTTAAGTCTAAGTTGCCTCTGATTATTATTGGGGGTAACTGTCTTAATATATAAAATACGTTTATAGGTATTTCGTACGATCTTATATATGGAAATAAAGTGTTCGGATTTGATTATATTAAGAGAATGAATTAATTGAATGTTTTGTTTCTCCACACTTTAAAGGTATTTTATGAGATATTACAGAATTCAGTGCTCACGAGTACAAGCATTCTGAATTCTCATTCAGACTTGCAGAAAGGCTCCGGGGGCGTATCTTTCTACATTGCTTTCTGTATGACCTTAAGTTTTCTTGTGAGACTCATTCATTTCTGTCTTAATTTACTTAAAAACAACCAAGCTAGGGGTGTTCATACCAAGGGAATTACTGAAGTAAGTCAAGAAAGCTTTAATATTTTTCTAGGGTGTTTAATGTTTATGCTATGTAGGCATGCGACGTAAATTTTTATTGTTTTCACAGTTGCCTGCTGACCCTACCAAGGTGTTCTCTATAAAGTGATCGAGCGGCGACCGGTTGCGTTCACAAATGATATACTTTTGACAGCGGAGATATATCAATCAAGATAACTCGGACAGCGGGCGATACGATCTATGTATTCAATGTACCGTGGTACGGGGGCGACAGCTATTGCTTTTACTGCCCCTTTATGGACGACGCTTGACGTAGCTGCGGCTACCTTAGAATGCGTTTGAAAGCATCTATTAAATACCTTTCAATAGTGGTCCATGAAATACAACAGCCTATCATTGGCAATGTGCAGGAACACAAAATTAGACGTAAAAAGTCAATCAATTGATTTAATCCTAGGAATGCGGTTTCAAAATGTGAATAATCGATTCACACTTTCTCTTACATATTATTTTCCATATTCATCTAAATTTTATATCCATACATGCCTATGTAAACGAAAGATTCTCCGTCTGTCTTATTTCTCACCGGGAAGGAGACAAGCTATTTTTATCCAGGAAAAATAGCAAGTCCATTTAATCAGTGTAATCATTAGATGTGAAACAATGTTGCCAAGACAATATAGCCTGGACGATTTTTGCTGTATTGCATCGTTGTTGGCAAAGTGCAAGGCACGACACAAAAACTGGATATATACTCGTATGACGGGGTTCTTCCGCGGAATATTGAGTTCGACAATTTGGTACATATAACGTCGAAGAAATGCTTATGGAAGACCCATTATAAAGTAAATAAATATACATATTAGTTTTATGTTACCGCCTTTTATTTACTTTAGTTACGTACATAACTGATTTCTTTGTTAATTTGCATGTGTAGGCCTAGTCACTGCCGACGACCGACTTTATGGCCGAAGCAGACCTATTGGTATTTACAACTAATACTCCATTACATTCTGGCTTGGTATGTTGATCGATCAGTTGGCTTCGAGTGCTAGTTTCTTTGATTTGAGCTGTGCCTTCTAGACTTTTAGGAGGTTCTTGAAACTTACCAAATAATCATCGGGCTTGGTAATACCCAGCGTCGTCCTCAACTCCTGCGAAGCTCCAGTACACAGCAGATAAAACACATGATAGTTCCTCTCTTCCGCGCTCTACGTGCAAATTCTAGACTTTTCTAGAAGATAGTGCGAGATGTGTCCGCCGACGACTTGGTACTTGTTGCTGAAGTGAACTTCCATGAACTTGCCGAATCGCGAACTGTTATTATTGCGTGTTGTTTTTGCGTTGCCGAACGCTTCCAGGATTGGATTTGCTGAGGACAAAAAGATTATCTTAAATTGTGGGACGAGGTAAGGTACATTTAGTAACAAAGAAAGTTACTATCAAATAATAGAAACAAATTAGAATTAGTATTTACAATTGAAACACTCGATGTAACTGCAGGCTATTGCAACTATCTTACTATTGCAAAAGATCTACAGGTAGCTCGCCTAGACGCTGGCTGCATTGCCCCGCTGTATGGCAATGCTGATGCGCTGCGCCAGATACTCACCACCTCTCGGGGTCTCGGCTTATATTGGATTGGGGGATTTCCATTGTCCACGGTCGGCAGTTATACTCTTTGGTTATACGGAAAACCAAAGAGATATTACTACCGGCAGAGTAGAGTCATTCAAAGAGAATACAATAACTGAAGTCATTTATCAAAGATAATATAAAGTATTTACTACCTAGCTATTGGACATAGTTATTGTAAAATTACATTGAATTCTCTTTTTATCTTTATTTTGCAGTGGATAAAACATAAGTCTACTTTTCTCATATATTATTAGATCATTTTTATGCCGGCATTCAAACAGATACCAACGCAAACAAAATGTTGTTGTTGTTTCAGTCTCAGGACAGGAACTATAATAATCGGAGTTTATGGACTATTAGGTTTAGTAAGTAGTGCCGGTTCCATTTATCTATGTGTCAAATGGTTTATAAACCTTCCGCTTGGATCTCTCTATCTATAAAAAAAACCACATCCGCAATCCGTTGCGTAGTTTTAAAGATGTAAGCATACATAGGGACAGACAGACAGCAGCGGGAAGCGACTTTGTAGCGATAGGCTGGGTGGGTATCGGTATATATTTTCGTTTATGTAGTCACAAGCTGTTGCTGTTTAGTTAGCCTATGCCCATCCCCGGGATACCATTAACCTCCCTACAAAATTTGATTAAGATTTTCAGCCATTAAGTGAAAAAGGTAACATACCGTTAGTTAAGTATTTCAGGCATCTGGTCCCTATGACAAGCTCTCTTTATGTTGAGGCTAGACGATCCTATGTGAAAAGTTTCACGCAATATTATTATTTTACATGATCATAATCTTCGGTGCAACAGATTATGCTAAAACCGGCCAAGTGCGAGTCGGACTCGCGTATGAAGGGTTCCGTACCATTTTCTATAAAAAAGGTATAAAAAAAAAATTAAAGGGGGCTTCCATATAACAGACATGCTGTTATATGGAAGCCCCCTTTATTTATTTTTTTAAAGTGTATATAATACATTTTAACAAGCGTTTACCTGTAGCCGTTATCAATATCGAGCAACAACGAGCAATTAAAATCACGTTTGTTTTATGGGAACCCCTTAATATAAAATACTTTTATACCGTTATAAAATTATAAATTACTTTTATAAATATAGATCACTAGCTGGGCCCCGCGGTTTCACCTGCGTGGTGATAGATATTTTGGATAATATACTATATATCTTTATGAATTGTAAGCCTATGTGTTATTCTGATATGTGAGCTATATTATTGTGAAGTTTCATTAAAATCTATTCAGTAGTTTTTACGTGAAAGAGTAACAAACATCCATCCATCCATACTTACGTCGTTTATAGTATTAGTAGGATTTAGATGTCCGTATCTCCTTTGCTGCCGTCGATATTTCTGGGACTAATGTTATAACTCAACGAGTATTACCTAAATACATATTTTATCTTTTATTTCAGCATTATTTTTATCAAGTTGGATACGTATACGAAGGTTTATGTAAAAGTAATCGCACGCATTCGAAACTATTAATAGTAAAGTGCGCTAAAGTAATGATATTTTTTATTGACTTGGGAACATTCTTAGCTAGTATCGCATTGCTGTACGGAGTGTTTTCCGTGAGTTGTTTCTGAAGTGCGTTTTTATTCCAAAACTAGTTTCTGCTCGCGGCTTTGTCCCTGATAAAACATAGCCAATTTCTATGTCACTCATTTATACTAATATTATAAAGAGGAAAGGTTTGATTTTTTGTTTGTTTGTAATGAATAGGCTCCGAAACTAACGGACCGATTTGAATAATTCTTTCACCGTTGGGATGCTACACTATCCCCGGTGAACATAGGCTATATTATATTTTCAAGAAAGTTAGGTATCCGTACTAAAGCCGTGCGAAGCCGGGAATGTCCGCTAGTTTTTCCTAAATTAGTAAAATCGTTTAAGACTACACACACTACACAACCTACATTGGTAGTTGGGTAAAATAAAGAGGGTCCTTATAAAAGAGACAATATATATATATATATATATATATTGCACACTATGATTAAATACAAAATACAAGAAAGGAAACAAATAAAAACAAATTACAAGTACTATTTTAACGGGTATTTATCGCATAATATTTACCTATTTTTCGCCACGACAGTGTGTAAACCTGTTAGAAACGTCGGGAAAAATAGGTAAATACACACGATAAAGTTCATACCAGTTAAAATAGTACTTGTAATGATGTGTTCTGATCGCGTAAGTTTAAAAATATTTAAATAAAACGAACGTTGCATAACGGACAAGAGACGTATTTAAGACTATTAACGAAATGATTTGTTGTATATTTTTCAGAATAAAGCTTATACACTCCGATTGTTCATATTCGTACTTTTGGCAGCGCTCCCTATATATGTGATTTACTTTGTTATATATATGGTGGTTGGTCTTGTTTACAACTATTGTGAAAAAGACCATCTAACAGATTATGTGGCAGCAAACAATGCAACGAATGGAATGCTGTCGATAATATGTAAGTTTTTTCATAAAGTAGAAATTTCTGGGACTTATCCACGTGGTTGTGGGCGAAACCGCGGGCAGAGGATAGTTTTCAAATGTTCATTAGTCCCAATCTATATATATACTAATATAACACAGAGGAAGATTTGATTTTTTGTTTGTTTGTTTTGAATAGGCTCCGAAACTAAAGGACCGATTTTAAAAATTCTTTCACCGTTGGGAAGCTACACTATCCCCGGGTGACAAAGGCTATATTTTTTATATTCTCTTTACTTCGTAGAAATATGAAATTCGAATTAAACGTTTTCGAATTTCACATTTCTAGGCGCGTCAAAATTTAACCGCGAGGAACAGCTAGTAATCAATAATCATAATACCATGGACTCAAAAACCGAGTACGAACGTCGGTTTTTGAGTCCATGATATTTTAAGTATACCTACTTAGATAAAATGTAGATTATTGTAGATGTTTGTCCTTCAGGGATAATGTACGTAGTTTTTTTTAGTATAATAATTGCTTAATTGGGAGCAGTTTTTATACAGAATGATATTGTACCTGTATGTTAGTAGAGATAGAGATCACAAATGAATTTCATGATTTTTACACACACTTTGAACACTTTGACTGCTGAAATCACACGGTATGTGTTTTCTACAAGTGACTAATATGCGTAAATCCACACTAGCGCAGCGGCTGAGAAAATACAGATCTGTGTGACTCAGCACAGTCGTAATATTTTTCGAACGAAACGCATGTGCGGCGCAACACAACCGCTGTGTGGAGCGGTAGCACGAATTTTTTAGGTTAAAAAAAAGATCGCAGTCGTCGAAAAAAAATCGCAGTAAAAGTGTTAACAGGACTAAGACAACATTGTAACAAAATGGCGAACAGCACTTGAAGACGGTCGCATTTGTGTGTAAAATAATTATGTAAACTTGAATGATATATTCCGAAAAAAATATATTAAGGGCTCCGCGCAGACAGAGAGCGTTCTGCGTTCGTCCATTCTGCGTTCTAGCTCACACAGGAGCCGTTCAAGACATTTGCGTTCTATTTCGCGACTCTCTGCACGTGAAACATGTCTCTCGAAAGTTCCTCTTCCGAAGATGTAGCCTTGCTTTTGTGGAGTCTAGAGGAGTCAAAAAAAAAAGAAGAAAATATTGGGTACACCCTATCAACACGAAACGAGATAATATGGGAGAATTAAGTATTCTTATCCATGAGCTCCTTTTATTTTGGGACGATTTTTGTAGTCCCTATGGCTTAGATCGTACAAAAACTGCTTTCCTGTCACCAATTCAACCAATTATTCTATATCAGCGCTCGGACCGACCAGCCATAGCGAGAACGCGAGTTCTTTGTACATATTTCCGAGCAGAGAACGCGAGAACACAAGCGTTCCGAATGACCGCTGCGCGCGGTCTGACTGCGTTCTGTGCGCGCGGGCGCTATAGATAGATCCTTCGCATTACAAAGAACGCGGAACGCAGAACGCTCTCTGTCTGAGCGGAGCCTTATTGTTTCATAAATTGAGCTCATGACTCCTTTCACTACTTTTCTCTAACTATCATAGTTTCCGATTTGGCCATCCACTCCCTTCTCAAAACTCCACTTTGTACAGACAAGTAATAAAAAGCAAACAGATTTATGGTTTTCAAATTAAATTAGTTTTCGTAAAATTCGTTCCTTTCTATTTCAGTGTCTCTTTATTTCGTTATAATTGTGAACTCCTACTATGACGAAATACCAACAAATGCCACACAGAATGCCACACAGAATGCCACACAGAATGCCACAAAAAATGCCACACAGAATATCCAAAATGCCACGTTATAGTTATTCCACTCAATGTCTCTCATTTACCATGATCTGAGGCCATAAAGTGACCCGGTCCTTTGGAAGGCTTGCGTGGGGCCGAAGCCAACAGCACAGAGGCCCTTTGAGAAGTTAATCTAAAGGCGAGTTAATCAATGATTCGTATATTGACAACATTTATTTTGTACTATTGTTATTGAAGCTCTTATTACAATTTTCTATAAAAATATGTTATTTTCACTAAAATGCGTATAATTTTGCCTCTTCAATCTACAATCAATCAATCAATAGTTTTTTTGCAGAATGCAATAATTACATGTCAAGATCTTAAAGCTATGTAATGTCAATGTATTCGACCCGCAAGCAGGTGTGCAAATATTAAACATGTCTTTATTAAGTATAAACAACATCACTAATTCATTTTCTTAAAATTTAAGTATTCTTTTACACTATAAAAACAATTTGCAAGTAACCAAATATCTAACTTTTTCTTAAACAAGTTTCCATTCAAATCCTTCAATTCTTCTGGTAGTCTTCCTTATCCATATTACATTCAAAACTTTTGAAACTATCCTGGTTATTAACACTAAAAGTAATTTAAAACGGGATATTTACCATGATTTGATTTTTGAGTTATTCAATATTTGGGCACATGCGCTTCGGTTTCATGCGCCATCATCACGGAATAACATATCCGATCATGTTATATCGACGACCGAAGTGGCGCGGTGGGCGAAGGTCCGCCTGCGACGCTGAAGGTTGCGGGTTCGATTCCCGCCTCGGAACAATTGTGTGTACGATCTGCAGTTCCGGGTGCTCTGGTCGTTTTCTATGTATAATAAAAATATCTATCTATGTAATATATAGTATTATGTATATCAGTTATCTAGTATCCATAACACAAGCTCTGCTTACCATGGGGCTAGATAATGCTGTGTGGATTGTCTAGCATTTTTTTTTTTTTTTTTTTTTTTTTATGTCTGACTTTTATATTTCAGTAATTATTTACCACTACGTTTAATGATGTTAACGCCCTGAATTTATCTCTGTTTTGGACTCTGTGCAATTATTCATAATCTCCATCATAGCGGCATTGACAAGCGATACGTCGATATCCTCGGAGATTTGTACAGGAACGCGACAATGCAGGTGCTTAAGCATGACTGGACGGCCTCTGTGGCGCGGTGGGCAAAGGTCCGTCTGCGACGCAGGAGGTTGCGGGTTCATAATTAATATGTTTCAATAAAATGTATTTCGAATTATAATTATTCATGTTTGAGTTTAAGAAGAGTACAAAATATCTATTTGCTATCAAAATTACTCGTAGAACCTAAAAAAAATCCCATATTTATTATTCACGAGTGGCCTTAAGCTGCTAAATATATCATTCGAATAAATTAAGTCTATCTTTGAAATGTCTTGTAGATATTATGAATGAGATCAATAATAATCAAACTGCACAGTTAATTTAGACCGCCCTTGACCCATCGATTTCGATTTGTGTTGCATCACTCTATGCGTTCTAGGTTATTACATAGTAGAAGATCAGCCATCCTAAACTATGTTATCTTTTATAACGACCCTGTTTGTTAGAGGTTCGTTTCAAAATTCACAACCAACCTCTCGTATCCGACAGAGAATCAAAGTTATCGATATAGCTTTAAGAATTAGCAAGCTGAAGTGGCAGTGGACTAGCCATATCTCGCGAAGAACCGACTACCGCTGGGGCAAACGTGATCTTGGGTGGAGACCACGACTCGGCAAACGTAGTGTAGCGAGCAGGTGAGATGCCGACCTGCGAAAGACTGCAGGGAGATGCTGGATGCGTGAAGCTGAAGACAGGGCGCTATGGTGCTCATTGGGGGAGGCCTATATCCAGCAGTTGACTAATACAATGTGTATTTTCGAACCTTGATCAAACGAGATGTGCGGATACACGACATATATTTATCGATAAAAAACAAAAAATAAAAAATTATATGTTACCTATCTCAAAAATAAAGCCGATTAAATTCTTTTTTTAATGAAAACGACTTCATCTGGTTTTTTCTTCGTTTCTTTTTGAGTAAACGGTGTATTTTATTCAAAGTAGCCTCATTTGAAAGCTAGATTGTTTATCTAGCTAAGAAAATAAGAAAAAAATAAAATTTCGGTACATAAGCCTAGTAAAATCAATATTTTTTTTTTAAATTTGCAAAAAAAAAACAATTTTTTTTTTATTTTTGATCTGTAACTTTAAAACTGGATTATTGAAGTGTACTTTTTTGCATGTTATATTAAACTTCATAATTTAATCTACAAATCCTCCAAAAAATATAGGCCTATCTCTTTTTGTTGTCATGTTATTTACCATTTAAAATAGGTACTTTATGTTTTGTCAAGAATAAAAAAAATAAAAACTTTATCTTAAACAGCCGTTACTATCCCACTGCTGGGCAAAGACCTCATTCCATTTCTTCCTATCTTGCCTCGTGTTTTATTTTATAATTTATGTAGATTAAATCAGTTGATATTCCTGTTGATCTTTGTACAGAACAGAAAGTACCTATTTTCAATGGTGAATAACATAACAACGAAAAGAGATAGACCCATATATTTTGGAGAATTTGTAGATTAAATTATGAAGTTTAATACAACATGCAAAAAAGTACACCTCAATAACCCAGTTTTAAAATTACAGATCAAAAATAAAATAAAATTTGTTTTTTTTTTGCAAATTTCTAAAAAAATATTGATTTTACTAGGCTTATGTACCGAAATTGTATTTTTTTCTTATTTTCTTAGCTAGATAGACAATCTAGCTTTCAAATGAGGCTACTTTGAATAAAATACACCGTTTACTCAAAAAGAAACGAAGAAAAAACCAGATGAAGTAGTTTTCATTAAAAAAAAATATTAAATCGGCTTTATTTTTGAGATAGGTAACATATAATTTTTTATTTTTTGTTTTTTATCGATAAATATATGTCGTGTATTCGCACATCTCGTTTGATCAAGGTTCGACAATACACATTGTATAGGCTGATAATGACCTTCTCTAGGCATTTCGGTGCAATAAAACTTTTGAAACTATCATGTTTATTAACACTAAAGTCATTTGAAACGGGATATTTACCATGATTTGATTTTTGAGTTATCCAATATTTCGGCACAGTTTCATGCGCCATGATCACGGAATAACTGAAGGCACTGCGAGTAAGTTTTTAAGGTCTTATATACCGATTCCGGTCCGGTCATACCGGTCATACCGATCTACCCTCAGTTTTTGTCTTTTGCTACAAACATTACCACTAACACCGGTAGTGGCTCCGGACTTTGGCTTAGTGTAAAGTATCACTTACCATCCAGAATCTTCTGCTCGATAGGCCCAGCGCCCTTGGCCCACAGGTCGCAGAGGTACTTCAGTATGTATTTGGTGGACTCTGTCTTCCCCGCGCCGGACTCGCCAGACACGATGATGGACTGGGACTGCTTGAGGGATTTCATGTCGCGGAATGATTTGTCGGCTGAAATTATGAAACTACTTTTAATTACTTTATTAAGAGTAGAAATACAAGTAATTGACTGTCTCGAAAATATTTACATACATCTAGTTTATTTTACTCTCTACCTCAGTATTTTACTTCTGCAGGTCGCATCGCTTCATATTTTGTTATTAACACCTTAATTATGCGACAATTATCTGTTCAGATAGCGTAAGTTTAAAAATATTTAACCAAAAAAAAAATTGTTTAACAGGGTTTCATGCATTGTGTACTCACTACGATCCCCAACCCGCATGCCCAGCGTGGGGATTATGGGCATTAAGCCCCCCCCATGATAAGAACAGCCAAGAGATGGCCCCTAGTTCCTGGCCGCCTCGCTATTCCTGGCCATGGTAGCGGCCACGGTAACGGGGGTGCTAGGAATCCCCGGGCTACAGGGCGCTATGGCGCTCATTGAGGGAGGCCTATGTCTAGCAGTGGACTAATATAGGCTTATGATGTACTCACTAAGACTACCTACACCTAAGAAGAGTTACCTGTATGCATAAAATCAATAAATGATATGAATGTTCTGATAAGGAGGACTTGGGGTCGGTACAGAGAATAATACATGTTGCCATTGGGCGTAGGTCCAATGTCCATATTTACGTGCAAACGCCAAACGAGCATTTCTATGTTCTTTCTTCAACAACGGTACTTTGCGAGCCACTCTTCCGAACAACCCTGCTTCTACCAGACGTCGTCGAACGGTCCTCGCTGAGACACAGCTCTTTCGTCTGTCCCAAACACTTCGTGTTTCATTAAAATAGAGCCTAGAAACGGATCTTTCTTAGCTACCCTGGTTATCATTCTATCTTCTTGCGGAGTTGTTTTTCTCGATCTTTTTGTTCTGGGCACATTTAAAGCTGTGTTATTGCGTCTGACATGTTGCACTGCATTGTATACCATACCATACTGCATTTTTGAACAATTTAAATGTTCTGCTATCCTTCGGTATGGCCAACCATGCTCGACAACAAACTTCATGATAATTTTTCGTAGTGTTGGATCGCAACTTTTATTTTTGCCCATTTTTCTTCAAAATATTTTTCGAAACTTAAAATAAAAATCGGAATTGCCGCCAAAACTACCACGAAACAATAAGAGAAGAAGTAAAAAAGTATTGAGATTCAAATTGTGAAAATAGAACGCAATATCTCAGTGTCCCTAATTAAATGGCCAGCCAGCATTATTTGAACAAATAGCACTACGATAATCTATCAGCTATACTGTAAAGAGGTTTAATGTTTAAGAAGTTGTTATTGTTTGTATAATCGGGCACATATGTAAATGACTAATTATACTTACATGTAAGAGATATGGAATAGGGTTTAGACTCGTTGAAAAATAAAAAATAAATTCACAATTCGGTTTAACTAAAGAGTGTCCCTAATTAGTTGACCACGACTGTATATCGGTAAACATCCCTCCGACGGTAGGATGACGACCTGCGAAAGACAGCAAGTAGATGCTGGATGTGGCAAGCTGAAGACAGGGCGCTATGGCGCTCATTGTGGGAGGCCTATGTCCAGCAGTGGACTGCTATAGGCTGATGATGATCGGTAAACATAAAACCAAGCTAAGGGACCATATCAAGTCACAACGCGATTAGTAGCAGGTAGTTGTCCCAAGCTTTTGACAGTTCAAGAACGAGGAAACATGTAAAACATTGAGAATGCCATAGCTAGCTCAACAACAGCAACATTAGCATGTCTAATAGCTACAATCCAACGGGTTTTAAATTGAGATTAATAGGTATTCTATTGGCATAACAATTTGTATTTATCGTGTACAGACAAACAAACGATACGTTTTCATTGAACCTATCATTATTGGCAACTTCCTGCAATTGATCTGTTCAATGATTAATTCATGTTTCTATGTTCTAGACTCTATTACCAACACCCATTTACCAACCATCTTGATCAAGCTAATATATTATAGTCTTTATTTCGAAAGATATAAAGCTTCAAATTAACTGAAGGTTGTATTCTTCATGGCATAGTAAAGGTTGTGAACCAAGTTAAGTAGGACACAAGAGTTTAATTTGACAGTTTCATTGATATGTTTGTAATAAATTGTTGGAGCTATCAAAGTGAGGTCAAATGTGAGTTATATAGGTGTTAAAGTTATAATTTGTGGTTACAGATATTATTTTTAATTTGTTATAGCAACGTTTGCTGAAATAATCCTGTTAACACTTCCCATACATAGGCATATCATATAAGGTATTCATTCACCTTCAATGTAGCAATGCGTAATGTACACCTGTGAATAACCTGATTATGTTTCCACTGTGATTCCATGCTTTCTCAAATGCAATGAAGAATCCTATAGGACTCAAAAAACTCTTCAGAATATAATCCTTCATACAGCCATTTAGGCATGAAAGAGTAACAACAGGTATTGGTGTAGGTATTATAAGTTATTATAATTATAACATAGTAAGTACTTTGTTTTGCATTTTTAGTATTTGTAACATTAGTTTAGATATTTTTTACGTAGGTAAGTGTAAAAATATCAATCTAGCTAGAATATGTGATTAGTAATTAGTTAAGTAGTTAGGTACATTTACGATTTAAGACTATGTGTCCACGAGAGCTACTGCCGACAAACTAGTTGTAAAGTTTGGCAGAAATTTTATACATGTAATGTGCTTTTAATTTGGAAATAAATAAATACAAAAATACATATAACTAACGGATTTTCGTTTTCCAAATTCCAAGTCATCCGAAACAAAGAAATCAGCATTCGACACATAAATTGCAGTCATCAGCTCAGATCCATGAAATGATTGATGAAAAAACTCATTTATATGCGCATATATATATAAAACACAAAAGGAGATTGCCGACACGACATTGACGAGCGAGGCTCGGACGACATCAATAAACCCTTAAAAACTGACAAGATTTATTTCTTATTCAATTTAAAACACGGACAAAGCCGAGGGACATCAGTCGTAAACAATTCTGTAGGAATGATCTTGATAGACAGGCGAGGGCTGTTTGCATCTATGATTACTACAATGGTGGCATTTTAACTTAAGCTTAAACTGTTAGGGCTTAAAGAGCTGGCTCTGCTACCTGCATTTTAATAGGCTCTGTCTGATACAAACGGAATGTTCCAATCTTAAGTGAATTAAACGAAGAGATTGTTCTTACGTTTTGAAGCGAGAGCTGATTTTTCTTTGATGGTATTAAAATGAAACAGCCTGAAGAACTAAATCATGTTAAAGGAAGACCATCTTTAAATAAAAATCAAAACTGTAAAGCAGTTCAACTCTTCAGGATAAGGCATTAAGCAAAGCTCTTTCCAAAATAGCAATCGATAAAAAGTTCATAGCTCAGTTAAATACCAATAAACAGGACGCCAACTCCTGCGCATCGGATCAATATGATTTACAGGCCACAGCGTATGCAGCAGTAGGAAGGATTACAGTGAAATATAGCGGTTAACGAGTGCACGTGGCTAAATACGACGGAGACGATAAATTATCGACGATATAAACTCACGGAGTAATAGCTTGGGGAATAGAAAATACTAACATTGGTGTAGAAGATATAGAGCATGGTAAGTAAAAACTAGATACGGCAATAGTAGCGATAGAAAATGCCTAACAACACTGTAAAAGATGTAAGAGATGGTATACTAAAAGGAACGGCTTACGTACTATCTTCGCATTCATTTGGTAATTCAATGAAAAAACACAGAAGCAAATAAACAACATCTCACCCTAAACGCATAAATAATAAATAAATAATGCATGAATCAGATGAAAATCAATTCACTTATAGCCTTAAACTTTTAGCCTACCTACTTCATTCAGTTCCTTATATCTATTAAGGTAAACCAGATGCAGAGCAAGATAACAAAGTTTAAATTTATAAAGTCATCTTTTCAGAACAGAGAAATAATCTACTAGCTTAACCCAAGGGTCGGACGGCGGAATAAGCAAGAATTTTACATTTACGTCTCTATAAACCGTCATCGCTTTACTTACACCATTGTTACACTTTACCGATGTTCTTTGGAAGGTACGAAAATGTAAAGTCGTAAGGCATGCAACAGAAGCTCACTTTAAGTATCTACTTGAAAACAAAGATAGGAATGCTCAAAAAGCTTTTCAAACTTCCAACTACTAAATCGCGTTACAAAATTCAACTGCGCATCACAAAGCTAAATAGCACCTGTCTTCACAGCTCGGCAACTTTTTGTCGGCTGTCTGGGCAGACTTGATCTATGCTCTTTCGTCCTCATTTTTATCTTACAAAGTGCTCGGATAGACACGGAAAGAAGTTTCTGGAAAATTCATCACCTGACTTTGAAAACTCTGACTTAAGCCACAAATAAATTGGAATGAACTTTGAACTGTATTTTGGTTACGTAAAGTTGAATTTAAAATGGACCGTGTTGGCGGTAAGGTTAGATGGGGTAAATGCGAACTCAAGAACCGGGTATAAATGTATGAAAGTACATTAATCCACACAGACGTGTATTCTTTTGCGGGAGAGTTGAAATGGCGTGAAAATATGACTCGTTATTTATGTCTTACGAGAGATGAAATTCGGATGAATTTGCCTTTGTTTGGAGTTGATTTGTGAGATTGTTCGAGTTAGGGTAAACCCAATTTTATGGTGAGTGGCTTTTGACGTGGGACAGTCCGTTTTAAAATGTACCGTCACACTCTTATCAGTTTTAAATACATTTTTGAAAAAATTATATCAGAGTAAAGGAATATATTTATGACTGAACTTCCCACTAATAAAGCAATTTAAGATAATAATGTATGAATAGGTACTTAAGCAATAACAATAACAAGTAAAAACCACAAAGCACTTTCACGTTACAAACAGCAAAGTAAATACAACAGAAATAGAAATGAATTACGAGGCTAAAACGGAAAGAAAAAAAAAACACCCGATAAAGCATGTTTTATTGGTGCAATCAATAACATTTTATGGCAACATTCAATAACATGAACGACGCGAGCCGCTCATGCGAATAAAGCAATAATTATGGAACATAAATAAGATTTACGCCGAGTCTGTAACTCGAGGTTGCCAGTACACAAAACGTAATGCATGGCAACACCAAGGAAACATATTCTTGTTTCTAGCCAATAGGGATGAAGGGGCCAAAATAATACACTGAAAGTCAAGAAAATCATTTGCATGCCGATCTAAACCATCTAAAATCATCATCATCATCATCAGCCTATAGCAGTCCACTGCTGGACATAGGCCTCCCCCAATGAGCGCCATAGCGCCCAGTCTTCAGCTTACCGAATCCAACATCTATCTGCAGTCCTTTGCAGGTCGTCATCCTACGGTCACTTTATAGCCCGAGATCAAGGAATCATAATAAAAAATTATATTTTTTTTATGTTTCCTGAAATTAATGGGTTATTATTATTAATTATTAAAAATATCTTAGGACTAAAGAATAACAAAAATAATATACCTTAAATTCTGATGGAAATTAACGCGTATACCTGAACTAGGTGATAAACTGTTTTTGAATGAAAAATCAAAGTAGTCCTGAGTCCTGACACATAGGTGGCGTGCACACGGCTTCTTCTTACAACCCTAACAGCGTACCAGATACCCCCTCCAATAAAATAAATCCCACTTCCTCCCATAATACCGTTCGGCTGAATTATTTTCTAATCCGCCGGCGGGAAGCTAATAGTTCGCACGTGTCTGCCCGTGAGATACGGCTGAAAACATTCCAAGAAAAACATGAATTTCCGATGGTGGCAACCCTGACTCACTGTGGGCGATGCTGGAGGGAGAATAAACTTTAGTGCTTCGGAAATAAGTGGTATATTGCTATATGGCTTTATGTTTATGCTTTTTAAATTTTTGGGGATTTTATAGATAGTGAGTTTTACCTTACTGTTGGATGACAATAATTATAAAAATAATTCGTAAAAGTAATTGTAGGATAAAAAAGATTTACAGACAAAACAAAACGACAAGTGTACGATATTAGAATAATAAGCGTACGAAAAATATCCTTCAAAAATGTTTAGGTATGTAGGTACATTACAACAGTAGAAATTAAACGTTTGTGAAACTAAACACTAAAAAATTATCGTCCCATGTTCATTCCAACCCACAAATTGTGATAGTGAATCTCTCCGCCAGCGATGGTGACAAATAATGTCCCCTTAATGCGAACACCTTAATAATTGTCAAATAAATTCGGCGGTAACCCCGTACCCTTCGGTATAATACCGGGTATATAACGCCCGGGAATAATACTGGGTATAGAACACCCGTGCGGAAAAAGCGACGTAATGACGTCATAAAGTAGGTGTCTGATGCTTGATCCCGTTTGCTTCAGCCTCCAAGGTTAGATTGCGAGATTAGGAACGACTTAGTTCTCTTGATATAAATTTGTGACCATTGCATAGTTACTATTCGTTTGTCTGTGCTATAACAGTGCTTTTAAAGAAGTTTGAAACTCTTAACTTGCACTTTTTGAAAACAATTATTTTAAGGCCATTATTTAAATTCATACCCAGTTTTGTCAGTCATGATAACTCATCATCAGATGATGGGACCGATAGTCGAAGAGATAGAAAATTACATAATTATATACATAGTTTCTGTTTTTAAATATTGCCTTTGCACCTGATCCCCAAGAAATTTCAACCCTTAAACTGCTAAAATAAATAACGACCAATGTACGCAAACTTTTATAGTGCTGTTCTCGTCATGTCGTAATCTGAACAAATACAGGTCATTATTATATAAAAAGTTTGCTTATTCAGATATTGTTCATAAATAAATCAGGTAAATAAACTACACCAAACATTTCAAAATATTAGCATAAAATACCTAAAATCTAAATTTAAATGTCACAATTTAGAGTTTCACAGTCATTCCAAAGAATCTCAAACTTAATCCCCTTAGTCCACAAGAGTTCTAAAGAGTCCTCGTTAAGTCCCAGTGCTACAACCATGTCCAATTAACCTAAGTTCAAATTGTGTTGCTAACACAAATGTTAATAAGTGCTAAAAGATAGACGAAAAACGTGGAGTGCTAATTCATGTCAACCTAGTGCTTTGTTTGGGTACGGTGCAAGTTTAGAAGTGACGCGTTTTCATTTATTTAATTTTGATTGGAAGAGGTTTAGTTAAATAATTTAGTAAAATAATAGGTGCTTGCTGATGGTTAATTTACCGCAAAAATCCGGGTTGTGATGAACGATTGAAGACAATTATCATCATAATCATCATCAGCCTATAGCAGTCCACTGCTGGACATATGCCTCCCACAATAAGCGCCATAGCGCCCTGTCTTCAGCTAGCCGCATCCAGCATCTACCTGCAGTCTTTCGCAGATCGGCATCCCACCCGGTTGGAGGGCGTCCTACACTACGTTTACCGAGTCGTGGTCTCCACTCAAGTACACGTTTGCCCCAGCGGCCTTCGGTTCATTCTGAGATATGGATATGGAATTAAAATATGGTGTACGAGTAGCTAATTTGTGTTCCTATCTCTAACCATATCTATGTCAGGATTTGTTTCAAGATGAATGTTTTAATTAGTACTGACTGTGAACTCGTATGTTATTCGATACCTAAAATAATTGATCTAGACAATCCTCAAAGCGTCATCTAGCTCCAAGCAAAGCAGAGTTTGTGTCATGGGTACCTACTAGATAACTGACTGAGGTACATAATACAATACATTTCATACATTGTTATTTTTTCGAAGGTGTAAGACTTCAACTAGGGCTGCTAATGCGGAATTTCAATCTCTAATCTCAACCTTATTCAATCGACATAATGACGTCGTCACTAACAGTCGGTTTTCAATTTATGTAAAAAAATACAATAAATGATTGTCGCTTCAGCTCTTCCCTCGGGCCACACGCCTCCATACATCACAGTGTCCCGAGTCGTGTAAGTAAGCGCTAACTAACGCAAGGAAGACGCGAAAGCGAAATATTTGCGCTGCACACCACTTAGCGCTTATCATCAGAATAAATCGCTGCAGCGCTTATTTGTTGAAACAGCGCTGCGGCGTGATTTCGTACGCGTGTTTTAAGGATTAATTGAAGCGCTATCTCCGCTGGATTTAGTATTATTTGTTGGATTACAGAGTGAAATGTTTTAGTTGGGGAAACTAAGGTTTTGATAGAGCACTTTGTTTTGAGTGGATCTTAAGTAGTGTCGTAAAGTTGAATCTTGTCTGCTTTAAACCGAACCAAACTTTAGGTGTACGTGTGTAACCTTAATAATACTGATTGTCTGAAGATCAAATTATACCTATCAGCTTTTAACGCTTTCAATGCCCATGAAGCACCTACAACCCACGTGGACCAGACATTATCTTTGCTCATACACGGTTACAATTACCGTTCGTTCATAGTTTAGAGTTTAGAATTATCTCCATTTTCCTCTATTTCATACGTGTGCGGTGTTGCCACATTAGCGCCATGTAATTGCGGTTCGCCGTAAATAACAGCGTTGTGTTGGCAACCCTAGATATATGGCGCGCGTGTGCTAGTTTCGCTTAGTAATATTTGAACAATTTTTACGTTCCATTTCATATTCTGAAAATATGTGGCATGAAAATTTGTGCGATAGAAAAGGGACGTTGTTTGCAGGGCTTTAGAAAATAAAGTGGATAAACTTAACGAGACAACATCGTTTTAAAAGATAACATTTTGTTGAGATTGGAGTTGCCAAACTATCAGATAAACACAAAATCTGTTCTAAAAACTTTACTTTGTTGATAGGGTTGTCAAAATAAGTGACATCCATTTTTTAGTTAATGGATTCTAAATACCGAATCAACACGATTTAAAGAGACTAAAATATAGATTAAGTGCAAAGCAAGGTCTTTTTAAACTTTCGCGATAAATTTACATAGTTATAAAAGGTAAAAGAATACTCGATATTTTTTAATAACTAAATAGGTTTTAGGTAATTTATTGGGTAAGTACTAAATATGTATACTTAGTTGTTAATTTTTAGCAAGTTACACCATTTGCTAAATCCATTCTAAAACCACGCTAAATATCCGGTCTAATACTGAAGTCATAAAATTACCACCCCAAAAACTCTGCCCACCAATCATAATTCTGGCTGAAAATTGCGTTCCAAGGGTTGAATCCTATTTTTAATTAGTAAACAGCATTTAAAGAGAATAAACTTTTTCTAAAATCCACGGCGTCAAAAAGAAAATTTATAAATGATAATGGTAATGTAATTGTAATAAATAATGTAAGGTATAGTATATGGTATAGTGTGCTTCTTAGCGATAAGGCCGCCAATTGTACTTGTCGCATGTAATTCCTTTTTGTGTAATTATCTGCATCTGGTGTACAATAAAGTATTTTTGTATTGTTATGTTAATTTTGCAACAACCAATAATGAACAAATTTCTATGCAGCTTTGTCTTGAAGGAAAAAAAGGGAAGTTTGTCTGTTTGTAAAATCATATACAAAATATTTTCAAAAACGTAGCGATGTAATAACCCGGCAAAAAAGGCCGAAGTTTCAAAATACACTCTATAAACACCAATGCCATAAAGATATTTATAAAAGAAATGTGTATAACATGTGCATAACTATTTACAATAAATTACCGGAAGAATTAAAAGAATTAAATGGAAATATATTTAGGAAAAAGTTAAGAGGATGGCTACTTGAAAAATGTTTTTATACTGTGAACGAATATCTAGAGATTTAAATTTTTACTTATAATGACTAATATAATTAATTTAATATATAATTATAATAATATGACTCGCATAACATTTGCAAAATTAGTGTGATGAATACATTTACTAAATTAGTTATAAGATCTGACATTGTATAATTTTTTATTCTTGCAAATAAACGATTTGATTTGTGTCGAAGTAAAATTGTGTAAAGTACAAACGGGTACCCATGTACCTTCGTAGGGTACATAGGTAAATGTAATGAGCTGGCTTTACTTAAAAACGGGGTACCTAGGTCTAACCTACAGGACCTACCCTATTTCTGAGTAAAGAAACGAGTTACAAATCTAGTCTTAACAATAAAAGCAAACACACCTTGATATTTGGCTTGCAAATGCAAGTTTGTAGTTTTTATCGATCAATTTATAAACTATTTAATCGACTTTTGATTGAGCGCGATCGATAAAGAGTCGTCAATCGATATACATACCGATAATTGACAAACGCTTACTATGCAGATCATATCGCTGTTTCCAATTTATCCGATACGGTTTATTTGCGACCGAGTCAGTATAAAATGTATGTATTACCGTCCGGTAAGGCTGTCATGGCCATCTGGGGTAAACAAAGTTATTGTCTTTTTAAAAAAAAAGCTTGAGCAGTATAATAGATGGCACCGAGTCCATTTCAAAGCGTTTACTTATCACAGCGTGCTGAAGCAAAAATGCCATTAACGTGTGCAGGTGTAAATGGTCTAAAAGCAGGCAGATAGCTGTGGTCCAACGAACAGTGACAACCCTAATCCGGTTCAAAGCAGACACAGCCAGTTTTGCGCGGGAAAAGCTCGGGATTAAGCAAACGCCCAATAACATTTACATAGGAATGGTTACAGACACATTTTTACTGACCTATTTCAGGAGTATATTTACAGGATGTTTTGAGGTTAGAATTTTTATAGGGTTCTTTAGAATTTAAAGTTGCGATAATGTAGTAGAGTTTTGAGCTTGTGAAGATTTTTTATCGAAAAACGTGGGATTCTAATTTGAAACCAAGTATTTCATATATTAAGTAATGTTTTGCTTAGCCAGTAGGTTTGTAAGATAGACAGATAATACTTCTATTCATCGCCTTACAAAACAGATTGTATTTAATAAGCGTTATTATATTTGGAGAACAGCAATGCGATTGGGAAACCAGAACGATTAGGAGAAAAATAAAGGATGGCGGTGGTGTTTTACTACATAATTTTTTTTTATTCTAATACCTACGCATACCTATGTACCTAATAAACGATTACACTAATACATGCAACAAGTAAATTTTAGTTACTTAGCAACCCTAAGGGACATGGTAATAAAAGACTTTCCTTTTAATGTGATGTATTTTTTAAACCTAGAAATCAGTTCCTACGAAATCGAAACAAAACCTTGCATTAGAGAAGGATGTTGGTATAGGAAACCTGTTTTGTAAGGTAAAGGCAACGTTGTCTTTTACTAAATTTAATTTCAGTTTCAAAACGCATCTGAAAAGTCTAACATTCGATATTTAGCATCTTTTTGTCACCCTAGTCTACCTAACCCGAAACTAAACCACAGTGAAACATAAATAACAGGGTGGGAATCCAGACAAATAAAAGGACCCTAAGTCCAAAGTAATTTACCAAACCAACACGAGTAAAACCGCAAAAACTAGTCTATGCCAGTTTTAACCAGAATTTAGGGGTCAGTAAATTACCCGGGTGGCAATTTAGCCGGAACCCGAATCTGGGCTTACACGCCGCCGCATTAGTTCCGGATTTACCACTTAGATAGTTCTGGAAGACATGGGAACGAACATTTGCGAACTAAGATTTTAGTGGTGATGTTAGGTAATGTGTTTATTGCCTTTCGAGATATAATAAATAGATAACTTAAAAGGTCAGAAGAGGCACAAATCTTTAATATTGAAATAGGACTTCAGTTATCCTCCATGAAGCAATACGTTAAGTCAGTCTGCTCGAGTCACAAAAAGTATAGCAAGCTGAAGAATTAGTACATACCTTGATAGAATTAGGTTAGCGCTTGTGAACTGATATTTGAGATATGAGCTTATGCAGCTTAACTTCAAATTATTTAATGGATGGTATTATTTTAATTTTGATGTTGCCTACATTCTACATTAAGACCTAAGATACATTTAAAGCTTTGGCAACATAATTTTACTTATACGTAGGTACGTATATTTCTGAAACTATGTTAGCACGTCAACCCTCTAAAGAAACATGTGTTTTGCTGGTCGGCAGGTAGAAAATGCCTCGGCATTCAGCCCACCGTCTGTAGCGCAATAAAGTTTTAAATAAATAATAATAATAAATAAAATAACATCCTCCGAGGTTCACCCAGCTATACACTCTTATCGTCTTTATTTGCCCTCCCAGTTCATAATCAAATGTAACAAAATTTCCAACATTATTTGACTTCACCTCGCCCCTTGGTCAAATTAAACCCTCAGGCTCCTAAACGTCCGTTTAATTTAGTCCTGGTTTAGTCCTTAGTCCGGCTAGTGTGGGTATCGTCGGACACGATATTGGCTGCTATTAAAACTATAAATCTTTGCAGGCCGTTTGCCCGGAATCGAGATAGGAAGGTAATGTTGGTAAGCCATTCTTTTGGAAGTGGACAATAAAACTTAGGTGAGAAACTAGACATAACTGAACTGGGTAACTTAATTCCTTATAAACAAATAAAATATTCAAGAGAAATAACAAGGGATGATCTTATCGCTACTACTAGCGATTTATTCCAGGTAACCAGGAGTGGAGTCTCCTCATAATATTTCCGTTATATATTCTTGATTATGATCACGAATTCGGTTTACAATTCACTCCTTGCGAACACAAACCATGAAAAGGTAGAAAACCCTTTGATAGTTATTAAGACATTTAAATAACATTAGGAAATAACCCTCAATCCCATAAACAAGGAGGCCCAACATTAAGCAAAACAATGCAGCCATAACCAACAACCTGCCTTAAATCAAAACAATTAAAATAACAAGGCGAATAAATTAAGCAACAGTACAAGACTCGGGCTATTACCCAAACCTCGCTTAATTCAATTAAGAGCGTCCCGTCCCTTTCGACCGTAGACGTTTAGATACGTGTCTCTCTCTAGTACTGACATTGTCAATGGGTAGCGGTAGAAGCGAAACTAACAAGAAAAACTTTATTTCTTTGGTTCGATTCTTGTATGTTTCAACATACATGTAATTAGTTACAAGTAAAGAACTATTATATTACAAAGCCAATTAATAATTTTAAACTTACGCGATCTGAACACATAATTATAAGTATTAATACAACGGTATGATGAGTCATCCCGTGACCACGACAGAGTGTAAACTTGTTGAAACGTCGGGATAAGATAGGTAAATAAACGCAACAAATAAACGTTGTATCAATACTTATAATAAATCTAATTCAATTTTATTATAAATAAAAAAATAACAAAGTTTAGTAGTAGTAAAAATTACAATCTAAGCGGTGACCACTTTTCATCGAAATATCTGTGGAACATTTTACAGTTAAATAGATGATCTGACTTAGCTTTAAACATACACAAAGCAAAACACACAAAGTTTTTCTCTTCTACCGAGATTTGAAATTGGTCTTTATAAAATACTTGTGTCTGCCTGCAGTTTTACACGCGTACTTACTTCCGGGCTAAAATGAAACATGTATTATTTTTATTCTCGGTTTAAAACGACATCTACGCAAGATGAATTAATTCGAATTTATTAAATATTAGTACGTCTTTGGAAAGATTTTGGCTTACATGACAAGCCGAAATTATATATTCCAATGGTTATATGGATTGTGACAGATGACTAATTTGACTGCATGTACAGCATACTTAGGCTAGCCATTATCAATTTAATTCTAATTTGTGTCACGTTTCCCCCAGCGGCCGTCGGTTCTCTCGTCGGTTCTAAACACCATTACTAGCAAATCGAGTTGCAGTTCTATGCACTATTACCTCCGCCAGTAGTAATCTCCGTCGGTCTTGCGGTGACCCCGGGTAGTTAACACGGGGTAGTTCCAGACCCCACGACCGCAGGATAAAGTCGTCGGTTTACTGTGCTTGTTGGAAAATTATGGAGCCGGTCGCTGAGGGAATTGTTACTAGGTAATGTTGGAGTGAACGATTTGAATTGGTTTTTGGTTTAATCTTTTGATAGTCAGAGATTTTAATTTTTATCTAGGGAGACATTATAGCTGAGGCTGAGAATTAAAAATATGTTTGAAACGATAGAGTCCATAGGTCTGCAAGACACTGTATGTAACAGCTACCCTAGATTAATAGTTAGCTCTTAAACATTGAAAATTAGGCAAACTTGACGATTCTTATCGCTTTGCTTTAAAAATAAGCATAGGTAGATATTTATCAAACTTGCTATAAAATGTGTGCCTCAATTAAATAAACATAAACATCTGAGAATTTTAATAATTTGGCGTATCTTAAAAAACTATAAGCCGACTTCAAATTCCTAAATAATCATCATCATCACCAGCCTATAGCAGTCCACTGCTGGACATTCCTCCTCCAGCCTCCCCCAATGAGTGCCATAGCGTCCTGTCTTCAGCTTGCCAAAATAATGAAAATGCGTAAAGAATCATCGAAATCGGTTGGCGATATTGAGTCATTCGTCCATTTGTCGCACACATACTTAATGCAAAATTAAGACTTATGGTTTTCTCACGAATGCCATTGCAAGTACTATGGACCAAATTGAAATGAGACCACAAGGGAAGCATCAGCTTTCGAATAAAAAAAAATCTGCAAAATCGGTTCACGACAAAAGTTCTGACGTAACAAACATAAAAATAAACTGTCGAATTGATAACCTACTCCTTTTTTGAAGTCGGTTAAAAAAATTGCAACTTAGCAAAGTCGTTCATATTACAGTCTCCATAGCCTCCTGCAAACCTTCGAGTTGTCAGCACCCCAGCGCCATCTATCGGCCATCAATCACCCGTCGCACCGGCCACTTACTAACATTGTAGGCCACGGGAGGTTTTGCCGCAACCTGTCAACCGACGTAATTTATGACCCGGGGTATCATTGGTGCTATGGTCATAGGAGTTGACTAGTTTTTGTTGGACTTGACTCGGTAATGATGCTTGGAGGTGTGGAAATTAGATCAGGCTTAGGGAAATTGTTATTGGTGAAGTTTGACTAGGGTGGAAATGGACCCTAAGATATCAGATAGCATAACTACTGAGGCATAACTGTACGGGTTAAATGAAATTAAAATTTATATGAGTACCTAATTGTAGTGTTTGATATTTTTTTATCTTTATGTAGTATTAAAGTTATTTGCGTATCTATTGGGCACTATGGCGCTCATTAGGGGCCTATTGTAGTTCTCTGCTGGACATAGGCCATGTCCAGCAGAGATCTACACTACAATAGGCTGATGATGAAGATTTATTATGGCCCTTCTTTCACCATTCACCACCGTCTTAAGACGACTTCACCCACTGCTGGGTATAGTCCCCCAAACTGTGTACCTGACTCCCCTGTGGTATTTCCTTCTTGAATTCTTTGTTAAAAACCTGTAAATGTTGTTAGAGGAGTCATAAAACCAAAAGCTTTCAGCTTTTTTACTAAACGAGCTTACGCAATACAACTTTAAGCTCTAGTTATTTGCCCATATGTCGACTTCTCTCAACCATTAAAATCAACATCAAGATCCTAACACCATTAAAGCTCCCTCACGTCAACAAAAAGCTAATTCCAACGAGAGTTTGACATAACGAAATCTGAAAGGCGAAAATTCAAATTGGATTCTTGGATGGCGTGTTTGTTCATCTGTCTCACTCTGACGCGTGTATTAGCTGTTACTCTTGCTTGGATTTTTCACTTCACATAAAAAATATGAGTTAGCGTTCTTTTATACTTCCTTATTGTCTCTCTTAAGTTATATGACTTTGGTTCTCTATCGGATGTATAAATTACGAATCATACCCATCAGAAAAACTCCAGTATAGCTCGCTGCTTTTCATAGCTCGCTCGCTGAGCGACTTTGAACTAGTGGACCAGCCCTATAGTAAGTGTTCGTGATGTGTTCATGACCTACGGAGCTGAGACGTGTCTCTCAGCTACGTAGGTTATGAATAAGCGTCCTGCCTATAAAAATTCCTTGCTTCTACATACATACTAAGAAACATAATAGAAAATAAGTAGAATCTCATCATCATCATCATCAGCCTATAGCAGTCCACTGCTGGACATAGGCGATGAGCGCCATAGCGCCCTGTCTTCAGCACCCACACCAGCAGTCTTAAGTAGAATCTATTTCCCGTTAAAATGAGAGTGACACGGGACAACCCACGGAGGGAGTGATATTATTATATTTGACAGGGTAATTCTGACAGTGTCAAGCCAATCTTATTAGGGATGCAAATGAATGTGGAATGAACCCATTATTTCACAACAAGACGGGGCTTCGGGGTGTGATCAGCGGGGTGGGCTATTGGACGGCCTTGATTGAATGAATCGTGATATAACACTTTTTGGAAAACATTTCATACTTCTATTTCATTCAACTATGTTTCAATGTTGGTTAAAAAAGTATGAAAGATGTAGAAATCGTTGGAAAATAATTCACAGAACAAAATATTTTTGACTACATCCATAAAAGTACATAATACAGGTTTATTTTCAAGTTAAAAACCATCGCATTCCATGCATTGAAAAAAACATGAAATTTCACAAAAAAAAGCAGAAGAGAATCAACATTTATTTGCAACAACACTAGCAGATAAAGACGAGACGAATAAAATAAATAATCATTATATTCTGTACTTTCTTATTTCATCTCTGTTTTTAATTTGATGTCACAGACGTTGACGGCGCTCTACACCTTCGCCGCAGGCTGCGGGTATAATAATCCCGTTAGCATATTTTCGTATTTTCCGGGGGTTATTTATTGGCTTAAAATTGTAGTCATCGCATACATTATGTATGAGGCCGTAATTACTAAGCCAGTCTGGTGAACGTTTACATTGTAACTACTTTTTTGTGTAAATATATATATGTAGGTGGTAGTTTTTGTAAAATGTAAATAGGCTTGATGAATTGATGAGTAATTATGTTTATGGCAGGATGTGGTTAGTAAAACTTTAAAGGTAGACAGGCAAGTATTTTTTGTTAAGGACTTCGTACTCTGGTCTCAAACATGGTGGTTATTTTAATTTTATTTGAGTCATAAGCACATTTGTCTACACATGTCTTAACACCCGAGTCTAGGGATTATTGACAAATTGAAATGGAAGGGTAGATATCTAAGTACATTTTCTACTAGTTAATAATATAAAAAGTCGACATTTCTTTACTTATGCGCGTGGATCTTTACCATAAAATCAGCTGTCTCAAAACATTCTGAGTTAACCAAATACACAAAAATAGAAAGTGTTCATTCTTCTGAATTGTTATAATGTCTGTCATTTGTATCCAACTCTGCGTCTAACATCAATTAAACACATTCCTCTCGCACCATCATCAGCCTATAGCAGTCCTCTGCTGGACATATGCCTCCACCAATGAGCGCCATAGCGCCCTGTCTTCAGCTTGCTGCATCCAGCATCTACCTGCAGTCTTTCGCAGGTCGTCATCCCACCTCTTGCACCAGTCGGGTCAAAATACAAAAGTATCGCAGTGTGAACCACCCCGATGACACTTCACTCTGTCGACGCGAGTGATTAATTCATAGGGGAGTGGGGAGGCTGTTTTGTGTATTTATAGTGCTTCTTACAAGGGTGGGTTTCACAGATATATTGCTATGATTTACTGAAGGAACTAGCGGTTCGGTATGATTTAGAAATATATTCTACTAAAAGTGCTAAACGACCGTTACTTTTAGTCGAGCAACATTTTGAAACATGGTTTTCGCTGACTATTTTCGGGTATTCTGTAAACAGGGTTGATTTTTGTAAAAGTTGCATATTGTTGTAAAAATATCTTATTATATCATGAAATACATAGGTATACCTGGGTAAGAATGGGAAAAAATATTAGCAAAATAATAATAAATATGAGCAAAGTAAGTTGATATAAAATTGTTTTTCATAGAGCACCATTAAAATAGTAAATTTTCTCACCCTTGTTCACTTTGATTGTCTGCTCATAAAAATTTACAACCCATTTAAAATCATCAATTTACAAGAAACATTAAAATAAACTAACACGAACAATTGAACACAATGAATTCCGATTTAAACTATTAACATTTGTCAAGCCTCGCTCAACCCCCTTTCAGACGAGTCACAACAAGGCAGATGTCGACTACAGTCGATAAACAAGTCGACATACAGTCGTTCACTTTCACGTTCCTCAAAATCGATAAAATAGAATAATCGATAAAATTAATCGAGCATCATTACACAAAGCGGCGACAATCGACTATAGTCCATCCATAAATTAGATTGACCGTGGCGATAGACTTGTCGAAACTTTACGGTTTAAGTGAAGGGGTGATTTTAGTATGGGGTTAATGCTGAATTGATTTAAGCATATTTCCCCTCTGGCTTTATTTTTGCATTGTCTATCCTGTAGTAATTGAAGTAGTATTATCACTATACAAGTTTGCAATAAGAAGAGGTTTTAAGAGACATCTCTTTGTTTCATGGTCGTTAATGTGAGAGTAAAAGGCTACACCATAAACGACGACGTGGCGACCGATGTGGCGCGGCGGTTGTCATTGCGGGTTCGATTCCCGCCTTGGTCTTGGTATGTTTGATCTGCAAATATTTTCCCGGGTGTTCTAGGTATTTTCTATGAACATATAATAATAAAAAATCTATGTAGGTACTTCTTGTATAACGTATATCAGTCATCTTGTACCCATCACACAAGCTCTGCCTATCTTGGGGCTAGATGATGCTTCTTGTCCAGCATTATATATATTTATTTATTTTATAAAGGGCTTTTACCCCACTCTAGGTGCGGTGGGCATAGCGTGGCTTGCTCTTCCTTTCTCTTAAGCCAAAAACATACAGTATAATTGCGAGTAGAGAGCCGATGAGTTTGTCTAGGACGCGACGGTTAAAACCACCAATAATATTTTGATAGCTCAACACAACAGCCCACATTTCATCACGCACGACATTTCCACTTCCGTCCAACCATTGCCCCGCACAGGGAGGCAGTTAGTGCGCTGGCACGTAAAAATACGCAATGCAAAACTACGTGGGAGATTTAAAAACTACAGGGGTGTCGTTATGAGCGCAGTTTATCATCTGCAAGCAGTTTTATGGTCTGTGGTCAGTGCCGTAGTGCATGCAAATAGGATGCTGCAACGGTGTTAGGGAAACTAATGGGCGTTTTATATTTTATGGGGAGATTGTGGGATTTATGTGGGTTTTTGATTTATCTTAATAATTGCAATAAAATAATAATAACGCTGGACAGTTCACACAGCATCGTCTAGCTAAGCTCAGCAGTGCTTGTGTTATGGTGTCTATGTACTAGATAACTGGATATATGTATAATGTTACAATTATACAATAGGTACATAACATTTACCTACTTATAGATTTTTTTGTTATACATGTAGGAAGCATCTGGAACTGCGGATCGTAAGACATTAAAATTTATTGCGAGACGAGAACCAAACCTGCAACCCCTTGCGGCGGCGCTAGAGGATCTTCGCCCACTGCACCATAGAGGTCGTCTTTCTATTCAATTCTTAAAATACTTCTGCTAGTAGCTCGTCCTCGTTATCTATAAAATATTTGAATAAATTGAATTCAAATAAATACTATAGCTTCTGCCCGTGGCTTCGTACGCGCTTTTCAAGTAGGTAGTCTATGTACGTCTCTGAAATACCCACCGTTTATCTCCCTGCCAAATTTAATTATTATCCGTTCAGCCGTTTAGACGTAAAAAAGCAATAGACATAATGAAAAAGATACCTACTTTTTTTAATTTATAATATTAATATTAATGTATTTGTTGCTTATTCAGCTCTAAGTAGTTGGAAACATTGACACTCAGCAACCCTAGCATTAATGTCACTTTGAATAGACCCTATTAGATTAATCATAAACACTTAAAGCAATAACGAACAATGCCGCCATTTTGTCGTTCGTTACGCGAAGTACGGTGACCATGCATCATGTAAACCGGACGCGTCCGATGCGGTTACTAAAATCTCAACTTTATATCCTACTCCACAATGATCATAATACTTTACTCGAACATTCAAGAAAATAGGGTTGAAAATGCTAAGTACATTTGCCATTACTTTTCGTTACGTTCCGCAGCCACTCTGGCGCGTAATTTTAAAGTCTATAGCGATGATAATAGGGTTCAAAACGGGGGTAGTTAGAGTAATGTTGCCATCATTTTTCATTATGCACGATTCATTAACATGAAGGGACAATTATGTCCGCGCTATCAATCAAGACGCCCCTTTGATATTTTGTTTGGTGGCGCGAATTGCTGAGATATGATCACTTTGATTTAATGGTTTTGGGGAAAACAGGCAGATGGTTGCACTATTTGCTAGATAAATAATTACATGGACGTGATCAAAGTGAAATTTAGCATTATGGTCATCCTATGTTCATGGAAGTTGTCTTGATAGATTTATCGCCATAGCTAGGTTAACTAAGTAAATTTATATAATTGGAATGTTTATAACAGCGCTGCAAGATTAGATATGGTTATATTTATAATGTGTTTGTTACCAAAAATAATATTATTTTGTTTGTCAGCGTAATCGATGGCCGTAAAGAATGGGATGAAAGCCCTTAAAAATACAGTTTTTTTACTTAAACTGTAACAACTGAATAAATGATTCTAAATGATTGTATAAAATAATTAAATATTTCATTAATTTACCTACTAGTTTACCTCTCATAAATCCGCACGTTTCCATAGTGCGAAGAAACTTTGACCTTGGGATTGAGTCTGCCTACCTATAAAACTTACATACTGTGATTATAGCGCACAATATTGAATAATATGAAATTCAAATCACGGTAAATTAAAATAACTAGGTAGGTAATTTTTAACCCGATATTTACCTATTGGTGTAGGACGGCCTCCGACCAGGTGGGATGACGACCTGCGGCAAGCTGAAGACAGGGCGCTATGGCGCTCATGGGGAGGCCTATGTCCAGCAGTGGACTAACATACGTAGGTTGATGATGATGATGGTTTTATATAAATTCATATCGAAAAACGTGTTGAGCGTTGGATTGTGTGTTCCACAAACAATCATATTCACCATGCAACCGTACCTATCTGCGAACAAAAATCGGGGGTGAAAAGCAATAAAAAGGACGAATAAATAACAAAAAAACGCGTTACGGAGCGTTACACGCGAATTGAGAGAGTGGGTACATTAGTTATTATAACACGACAAAATATGTGTAATAAAATGTAATTTATCGCACAAATAAAATATAACAGCGGTTAGGGCGGCAGATGGGGCGAGATGGGCGGGCGGGGCGCGCGTGTGGGCGGGGGGTTATTATGACAGGAATCAATTCAGATTTTTTAAACTTTTAATACCTTTTGTTTTAATTGCAAAGAAAGTTACAATAAAACAATAGAAACAAATTAAAACTATTTTTTACATTTAAAATAATTGAGCTAACTGCAGACTGTTACAAACAATCTACAGGTACCAGTTACAACGTGACAATCTTCTTTCGAGATTTTTTTTTATATCAGCAACTGGGGTACTTGCACAATATGGAATCAAAATTGTCACACACAGGCTAATAAACAGAAGGGTGTCAAAAGCCCAAAAAGTCAAAACCTCGGTTCTAGAATATATTTCCCACCAATAGCATTTTATGTAAGGTGGAATGTCGTTCGCAAACGCTTTCACTGAAAAAACTACGGATCTTACGAAAAACCCTTAGGAGCTGGCCTTTAGAAGCTCTTAAAGCTCCAAAACCTACCTCTTGGCCAAAAAGTATATAGAGAAGAGAATTCTCACTCATTTGCAAATTGACTACCCGCTTGATGACCTTCCATGTTATAGAAATAGTTTCCGCTATCGCTCCCGCTCCCCGCTAGCACCCCGCCCCACCCCACATCTATATTGACAGAGTCCTCCGTTACGCTTCCCCGAGAAAAATGACCGTCATTTGTTGGCGTCACCATTTTGTTATGTTGCTCGAGAGGCGAGATAATAGCTGATTTATTCTCGCGATTACGCGCTGGCACGTCTGGCCTCGCCTTATTGCTAGGGTTAGTGACAAAATACTTTCCGATTACTTATCTGTATTGATTCAGATCTGAGAACAAATAACTCTTTGTATTGTGAGATGCGTTTTTGTTTTCTTTTGAATAGACGCTTTGGCTGCAACTTTCGGTGAAAATCGGCGACTTTTCACTGTCACACAGCGAAACTTTTGCCTGTCTCTAGATTAACTACAGAGACACTACTAGAGCCAATTTTTAAAAGGAAATTTTCTGTACTATTGTTTGATTCACATTAATATTTTTCGAAATTTTTTACAGGAGGGTTTGATTCCAGCCTCGGGACAAATGTTTGTACGATTTGCAGGTATTTGTTTCGGGTGATCTGGGTATTTTCTATATATCTATATATTATATTCTTTTAATTTACATTATATAAACACGCTTCTTTAGAACAGATTCTATTGTTAATTTCCTAACCTCAGCGTCAGTTAAAGGTTTAACTGACGCTGTCCATATCTTACATGTACGTACCAAAAGCATCGAAACCCAATTCGCACACATCCGCCGAATCAATCCAGTTTATCTCCATATATCGCGCGCAGCACTCAGTCTCGCAGATCAAAGCGAGGCGCCACTTGACTCGACTCCAGTGCTCTCGGCTCACATCTCCCGATACCGAGTATGCTGAAATGGCGCACCACTTGACGTTTCGCACAGGCATGTTCTAGGGCTCCTATAGCTGATACGAAACTGATCGCTATAGTAGTATTTGATGTGTTTTGCACAGATTTGTTCTAGTGTGAATTTGATTCTGGGAAATAGGATGTATGTGTTGTATTGGATTGTTGTAATGAAGGGTTTTACTTGTGTAGGGCGCCCTCCGACCAGGTGGGATATAAAGACTGCAGGTAAGGTACCTAGATGCTGGATACGTCGCTGAAGACAGGGCGCTATGGCGCTCATTGGGGGAGGCCTATAGCAGTGGACTGCTATAGGCTGATGATGATGATGGATTAAAGGTTTTTGGTTTGCCTGGGCTTACGATTAGTTCCAATATTTAATCAAAAAAATCGAATTGCTAATCACACTAATCAAACGAATTATTATTGTGGATGTTTGTAACCGGTTCGCATCAAAACTACTGAATGGATCGTGATGAAATTTTGCATACAAGTAGTTCTAGGCCCATAAATCAGTTCCCATAGTTCCCATGGGAACTATTTTATGGGATAAAAAAGTAGCCTATGTTTAACTCAGGGCTTAGAGCTACGTCTCTGCAAAATCCTCATTAATTTCAACCTGATCCGTTTCGTAGTTTTTATATTGTGACAAACATCCATCCATCTAAACATCCAAACTTTCGCATTTATAATATGATCACAATTAATGATGAAAAGGTTTTTTTAATATACTGGTTACATAATCCGGTTGAAAGCTTTTTTGCTTGTACCGCAAAATGTATAAAAGTACTTACTCATGCAAACCCTGTTCAAATATTACCTTCCTTTGTTTGTTCTGGGTATTGTTTCGTAAATACAAGCCCACACAGTCGTTGTCAAAACATTTGTTCTAGAAACGGCTAAGGGTGAGTAGGCTAGGCTGGCATTACTTTAATAATAGGAAATCAGAAGTGTTTTTGCGGTGCAGTTATTTTTATTATTATTTATTCAATACCTATTTTAAAAAATATGAAAAGATTAAGTATTAACTATTTTCAATTCATTCAATCAGACAATTTACAAACGATTTGAACGTTCAATTTTACAAAATCCACCATTGGTCCCTAAAACCACAATACAATCAACTGTCGACTTTATCTACATAACTATACATTTCAAATTCCCAAATCCTCATTTGAAGGCTCGTTTGAATCGTAGGCAAAAAACAAACAGTAGCTGGCCACCTACAGACCTTTAAAATGACTATATCAAGTGTGTCAACACGATTAACTCGACGGCAGACGCGTCGCGATCATCGATCACAATGCTAGGTAAAGTGTTTGCTTTGGTTAGTGGGTGATGGATGTGGTGGGTCGACGTTTTAGTGTTGTTTTGAGACAGCTGTTAAAATTGCATAAAAACCACATTTGAAATTAGATAAATGCCCATTTAAAAGAATTTAAAAATTGCAATAAAAATATGCTTTTACAAGCTTTGCTTTACCATTAAAAGTATAAAATATGTTATCGTTATTATAATATCTTCGACTAAAATACTTTTAAAGAATAGTTAACGGGGAATGCACGACATTTAAGGTAGGTACCTATTACTTATAGGACTATTTGTTCATCGCTGAGATAAGAAAAAGGAAGGGTAAGAGCTCTCTTTCCCTATCTATTGAACTCAAGCAAAAGAATAACATTCATTATTTTCCTACTGAAAATCTAAGCAGTCACAAGACAGTCATTATCACATCAAAAATAAACCTCCCATCACCAAACCTATTCAAACAATACCACAAATTATGCACTGGCACTCAACACGTGTTTGTTCAGCAGCCCAAACAAAACACTCACCCGGCTACCGTGACGCGAGTCACTCGCCTAAGAGCTGGCGCAGAGTAAACACTCCATAACCGTTTGACAGTTTTCGAAACTTGAATGTTGGAAAAAATACCGCCCTAGTCGATTATTAAAGTAGTAGATAGGTACATACGTTTTGTATTAATAAAATGTGAACACGGCTCAAGAACACAAGACAAAAGTTTCATGTTTGTAGGCAGTTTGTAGGTATAATAATTATTAGGTCTTTGCATCTGTGAAAGATCGCGAAGGCACTTGCGGTCGTGAGTTTAAATATTTAAGTTTTAAGGCGTTTTCTTCACGCACGTAGTGGATGTCGCAATAACAAGGTTGGCCGGATGTCACTCAGTTCCGCACTGACAAAAGTATGTAAGAAATTCAATTTTGTGCTTATACATAAATATTAACATGTATCTAAAATCGCATTATATTTCGATTCAGATACGCAAAACAGACATGTAATGGACTTCGAGAAGAGAGAAATTATAATGAGAATTTAATAAAAATAATTCAAAACAACTTAGGACTAAGTGAATTAAAAGAGTCTTATGTTCTTAGGTCTGAAATAATACATTTTCCCGAACTAGGTTAAATGAACCTGTTTCACAGGCAGAAACTGAAATAATAATCACATAGTCAGTCATAATAGAACAGAACAGCGCGGTGCAATTTTGTAAAATAGGTTAATTATGCTAACTACACTAAACTAGTAGTATGTAGTAAAAGTGTTTAAGTAAAAAAAAAATTAGCCTTCTTTTAAAAGGCCTATTAAGTGCTTATGTGATAGAGGTCTATATGTGCGGCCTACAAAGGCCTAAAGAAATAAAGTTTTTGACGTTGACTTCGAGTCTCTCCTCAAAAATGTATCTCGTGTTTACTGATGTGCGTCAATTTACGAAAGCCGCCTTATCTTGTGCGTAAAAGTTTTTATCGTCATCCCGACACGGCACTGTCATGTCGGCTTTTTGTCGCAAAATAATCGTTTCGATAAAATCGGACATATTTGCGTAAAAAAGTATCGATTGAGAAGTAACGGGACTTTTTTACGATATTTTTAATTGAATATTAAAATAATTCAGTTGCGATATTAAAGTGTATTTTGGAAATAATTAAGTTTTTATGACGCGTGGGTTCAGTCCTTATTATGTGCTCTTTCTTGATGTTAATAGCGGATTCAGTAAAATAACTGAAAGATAAATAAACATTTTTTTTTTATTTATTTACCGATACTTGTAGGTTCTTGTATGTAACAGGCAATAAAATAGGTAGTTATGTTTACTTTTGTATATTAAGACTATTGAACATGTTCGTACCAAATGCTTAGTAATATTTACACTGCAATACATTTCAAAGATATGTCAACGGAATACTGTACAACATATAACGCGCGTTCAGTTTCCATCGTCAATCATCGTCACATATGATTGATACCACTTTTTCAGTCGCCACTGTAATGTCACCATCGTCGTCGCGTCACCCTGGATTGAGCACTTCACCTTAAACCAACCAGCTCTCACCCTACTTTCAACTCTATCTGTACATATAGAGAGTTCAATTTGCAATACTGTTAAATCTCAATGTAATTCATAATTTATCAACTACCCTCCACTGCAAAAGAAACTTTACTACCATACGATTAAACTTATTATCGTCTTACTTTGTAATGCAATATTCAATGCGTTCATTATAATAAAAAAAGATTGTAATGTTTCTGAATATAAGGTTCGTTTTACCATACTTATGTTAAGGTATGGTTAAGGTCGTTGGTCGTTTAGTTAACACACAATGTGAGGATATCGGTCTTGCGGTTGATGGATACCTTTGTGCTGTTAATGTTGTATTGATGGTCGGAGTTGGGGTCGTGCCGATAATAGGATGGATGCCTATCGTACAATTAAATATTTGATGTAAAATTATATTTTTCTTTAAAGGAGAAAGATAATAAATTGGCTAATTGCCTTATAAGTAAATAGGTCAGAAGAAAGAAGGTAGGTATAATGACGACCGATGTGGCGCGACGGGCGAAGGTCCGCCTGCGACGAAGGAGGTAGCGGGTTCGATACCCGTCTTTAAAAAAATGTTTGTGCGATCTGTAAATATATGTTCGGGTGTTCGGGGTATATCTGGGATACTAAAAATAAATAAATAATGCTGGATAATTCACACAGCATTATCTAGCCCCATGGTAAGCAGAGCTTGTGTTATGGGTACTAGATAACTGATATACATAATACAATATATTGTATGGATAGATATTTTTTATTATACCTATATATCTATGAAATGTGTTGTATTACCCATACACAGCTCTGCTTAATTTGAGGCTAGATGATGCTGTGTGGATTTTCCATCATAATTTATGTATTATCTAATGGTTCATACTTTCTAAAACGAAATTATAATTTTAGATACTAAATAAATACAAACTTGAAAGAGAGACACATTTAACTTCCTTACCTCAGTCTATTACAATCGCAAGACTTGTATCATACACGCATAAAATTGTTTAACCGGTAATACTCAAATAATAATAAAATAAGCACTTTCGTTAATAAATAAAATATATAAATAAATAATGCTTGACAATTCACACAGCGAATAGAGAATTATAACAATAACATTAATTACGATTCAATAACCATTGTATTTCTTCTAGCTATAGTTCTTCTAGGCTATCATTACATCTGTATTTATTCTACTTATTCGCAGCATTGTACCTCATTATGTCTATCCAATAATAAAATTATCACTTAAATTATCGCTGTTTACCACTCATACCATGTCTTGAAATCTATAATTTAGCTCCCCACAAGAGCACACAATACGCAAGCACGCCGCATGCTAATCACTGCCTACCGCACGTCCGTCCGCGCTATCGTGAACACTAATTAGACCGGACCCCCCGGCTTGTGTTGCTTCTTTTGTTCCTTCATATCTGTTATCTGAGTCATAGCTGAACCTATGTTTAATGGTTAGCAGTTTGGTTTCATGGGTGTTATTTGAGTCTATATTGCCGTCGCAGATTTGCAGTTTATGAGCATCTGTTATTTGTGCTATTGGTGTATTTCGTATTTGGGTTTACTACCTGCTGATTTGATGTGAATACAATTTACATTATAAAACATATCTATAACAAATTAATAATGTTTTACCCCTAAAAAGATCGGTTTACTTAACAAGTTAAGGTAATTAAAGCAGATTCTCATAGCTTCAGTTCATGAAGATCTAAACAAGAGATTATTAGAAATTTGTGACTACTTCGACACAGTATAAGTTGATGAAGTAGGTTGGCTACAACAATGGCGATTGGTGCCGATGATAGATCAAAACAAAAAACATTAAAGTCTTCAGAAATTTCAAACAAAGGCATCCGAAATAAATTTTAAATGCTAATATCCCTCAAATTGGAAATTTCGCCCTTTAAGAAGGACACCGCCAAAAACAAATCGATATAAATCTCGCGTTTGTGACATCAAAATGATTAAGATTGACAAAAGAAACCGTTTCTCGTCGACATTCCTATTCTCTTCTGAATCGATTTAGCGTTTCAAAGTGCCGCTGAATGAGTAGGACAAAACATGTCTGAAATATTCGGGAAATGCCGACAGGCGCGCCGCCACGTCCTAAAATGTCAACGGCTCAAACTGCTCGCGGGTGGGTTTGGCAAAAAGCTGGATCACAGCACCACCACATGCAGCTGGAATCAGTAAACTCACTACCAACATGAGTTACCTAGGTTAGTAGTGATTTTTCTGATCGTTGAAACTGAACTGAAACGTTTCGTATATGGTTACCTATATACGAAACGTTTCTTGATAAAACTTTTAGACATTGTTATGGGATAATCAAGTGAATCATATTTCTTGACAATACTCGATATTTAGTACAGATGAAAGAAGAGATAAAACCAAACCGGAAATGAATGCATATCGATTTATATAGCAGACGTTAGGTTGGGTTGTTTTTGATCAATAAAAATCCGGGATACTTTCTGGGAGTGTCACTACTGATTGAATCAATAACTTAGATGCCGTGCAGAATTCGAATCAGCTAATTCCGAATGCTGGAAGCGCTATCTTCAGCCATCTATTATTATTTCAATCTGCGATAATTGGACACTTGTCACCGTAAAAAGCGCGGAGAGGGAGTCACGACCGCGGCGCTTTTGAATCGGTTTTTGAAATTCAAATCGCGAAGGCTTGTTCGGCTGACGTCGGTTAATGTCGGGCGGTGCTTTCAATAGGTTTATCTAGAGTCTAGCTTTTCTACACTCATAGGTAATAATAATCTAAAAAAATCAATGCGAATGCTATAAAGAAATACTTTCTCATTCTTATTCATAACTTGTTTATGACTAGAATTACTTCAAGTAATTCTAGTATAGCCATTGAATGGAGCTTTTACGTTGACTAGCTAAGTGAAAGATGAAGAAGAAATATCAAATTAGATGGACCAAGAGTGCCCCAAAATCGGTTTTTGATTGATATCCCTTTGTTCCCCTTTTACAAAAGAGCCATAAAAAGGTAAAAATAAAAGGTTCATTCATAACCACCACCCAGGAAGTTAGTAATTACCGGCAATGGTCCAACAAAAGGACTTAAGATAATAGTCGAAGGCGCCAGTCAAACAAGATGGCGCCTGGGCGTAGTGCCCGACAATTAGACACCAAGAAAACCCATCCATCATAGAACAACGATTTTGGCAAATTTACGCTACAACTAACTATAATTTGACTTTGCCGAAACTGTCGGTCATCTATAATTTGTGGCCGCAAGTGTGATTGGCACTGTAGACGGATGTGATTGTCTGTTCGGCCAAATGATATGTAATTTGGCCGAAGCCGAAAGCCGAATGTTGGCGCCTTGTTGGGGCACTGTCATTACGTTATTGAGGGTTGCCTACACGGCGAGTCGTGACGAGCGCAGGGGCGGACTCAGGCAGGTGGTCATTACTCGTTTCACACTAATTAGAGACTTGGACACTGACATAGACTTGCATGTGTTTACTAGCTCTGACCTATAGCTAACCATACATTTTTTCTAGGTAAAAAGTAGCGTTATAAACAAAAAGTTATTAATGGTGTAATCTTCTTGCTAATTTATTAGATAAGACCTGTTTAGATGATATGTTGTGAAAACGTAAGAGACAGGATTTCTTTAGCATTGGTTTCAATCTCGACAAAGAACAGTTCTGCAATAAAACAGAACTTTCTAAAAATATTTACGCAACCAGTATGCAAAATTATCTTTTAAATAAACATAGCTCATAACAAGCGCTTTATTACATCGAAGGCACTTCATTACTATTCTAATATTTATGTACAGATCGGTGGAATAGATAGAAGCGATTTACTTTGCTTAAGCTGCGGTCTCTTGATTATTACGCAGTACGCTGCGGTATGCGGTGCAGTGCACGACATCGTAATTCTTATTAATAATTCATTTAATATTTGTGAATCAGGTATTTATACTGACTGTACATAAGACCTATTTAAGATCGTTGGAATCTGCCGCTTAGGCGTACAACAATCGACATTAAATAAAATTCAGTTATTTCGGACAAAATTGACATTGCGTCGTGATGCGACAGTACGCAACATACCTATTCAGTGCCGCCGATGGAGACCAAAGCTTTAGATTGAACGGGGTAGAGAGATACGGGTGTGGGTGGGCGTTATCATTTAAATTACATCAAGCTGTTTTTCTCTAAACTACCAGTTTTGAAATTGTCATTTTATCGACGGGTGTAAATAAATAATTAATTACTTACGTATATAATAAATTATTATTTAATTTTGTGTTAAAACTGATATTAAAATATTATTTTACATCTTCTGACAATCGATTTACCTGATCAGTCAAATGATCTTTTGTTTCATGTTATAATATAATGAAAAATAATGGCCAACAGTTAGTGATAACTTCTTTTAAATTTAAGATAGTAAAAACACTTTTACACCTATTTGAATGCACATGTCCTATTTGTATATTATATTGTTATTCTGTTCTATTAATATCTCTATGTTATGTTCTATTAATATAATAATAAATATAAATGAAAACAATATTGCATCCAATGAAACAAAATACTCTATTTTATGATAAGCAGAAAGTACAATCGGACACATAAATTAGTATAACGTATTATAATAGGTAGTTAATATACAGGTGGGGCATTTAGCATATAAATTGTAAGTTATTATACAAATCGTACAAACAAGCCTAATGGCTGCATGGAAATTACATATTTAGTATAATAAAATCGTTAATAAATAATTATGTGGCGGAATGTTAATGTGTGTGGGTGATAAATGCATGAAGTTGAAGTTGTGATGTAAATGTACGTCGTCGAGACTATCAAATAATAATACGTGTCAATAATAACAAGCCAACAATTTAATACCTAATAAGTAATGCATGCAATTTTCCTTAAGGCCAAAATACATTTATTTTGATAGCCTGATCTTTCTGGGCCTGAAAAAATATATTTAAGGTTCAAAGAGAAACGCAATAAAGTTTATTTGACCTTGTACTTCTCCGTCAGAGCGCTAAATGACCTACATGATAGTTATTCTTCTATTTTGAAATAAAATAGAGAGACCCAGTTACTGCATTAACGCACTTGCAGTATAAAACCACTAAAAAGGTTGACAAAGATTGTACACGTAAAGGATATTCTCTATCGATTCTTATGTTATTATTAATCTCTGGGGTATCAAAAAGTACCGTGGCGGTCGTAGAGAAAAAGTCCCCCCCAACTCAGCCCGTGATGTCGTAAGACAACTAAAGGAACCCATCAGAGGAAGGGCAGCGGAAGCTGCTGCCCTTCCTTCTGAGTATTATTCACACCTTCTCTATGATCACCGATCCTCCGGTCTAGCGTGGTGTATATGATAAAAATTCCTTGGGGGAGGCATGTTCATTCAGCTGTGAACGCATCATATGTCATCATCATCATCATCATCATCGGCCTATAGCAGTCCACTGCTGGACATAGGCCTCCCCTAATGACCGCCATAGCGCCCTGTCTTCAGGTCTCCACTAAAGAACACGTTTGCCCCAGCGGTCGTCGGTTCTTCGCGAGATATGGCCGGCCCACTGCCACTTCCGCTTGCTAATTCTTAGAGCTATGTCGATAATTTGGTTCTCTGTCGGATGTTTTCGTTACGAATCCTATCCTTCAGAGAAACTCCAAGCATAGCTCTAGCATCATGTGTGCTGATGATGGATACTACGAGAAAGTTACGTGAGTGTAGTCAATCGATATTATTATTGAATTTAATTGACATTAGAAACAATAATAATCATAATTGCAGTTACTAAGATTTTGCACGCCTTTTATGGTAGTTTGTATTTGCTTGTATTTAAAACTACTTTCTGCCTGCGGCTTCGCACGCGTTGTTTCTATGAAAACGTTTTAAGGCTATTTCTATCCTATGGGAACTGATTTATGAAAAAAAGTAGCCTATGTTTTACTCCAGGCCCAGAACTACTTGAATGCAAAATTCAGCCCAATCCAGTAATAATAATAATTCAGTAGTTTTGGCATGAAGAAGTTACATCTAAACATCCAATCTTTCACTTTTATATTGTGTGATGTGGTATAACTGTTGTAGGTACAACATTCATGCAAATAAAGCGTATGACTATGATACCTACATTTTATTTATTTATTTAAACTTTCAGATTACATAGATCCATAATGTTAGTAAGAATAAAAAATCTTAGACTAAGTTAGTTTTCATTTAATGATCATAATACTAATTAATTAATAAAGAAAAGGTTGGCGTGCTTACTACTTACTTACGTGAAATATAAGTAGTAGTAACTATGTCTATACTACATGTCACGAGTGAATGAATAAATGAATGAAAGAACTGACTCAATCCTTATTTCGTCTCTGTATTCAATCGAAATCTATAGTAATGACTGGAATTACGTTATTAAGGCCCCAGTATTTTTACTTAAGACCTCAATAATAACCGTTACTTACCTTAAATTATCCCTAAGTATAGCTTAGGCGCGGCTTAAGTGGATTCTACGTCGGTTTGTCTGGTACTCAAATTGGTTTATGATTTAGAGGTAGTTACTTGAATTTTATGGATGCTTCGAACGCTAGCCATAATTTATGGTTAACTAGCTTCCGCACACAGCTTGGCTTGTATGGTATTAGTATCGTAATGAGCTTTTAGTATTTGTACTTGATTTGGGTTGCGAAACTACTTGCTGATTCAGTAGGTCTATAGTTACTAAATTATAAAATCGTTTCGCAAAACGTAGTGTACTAAAACTCTGGGTTTACTCAGGGCTTGAGCCCTGAATGTTTTCGTAAACTGGTGCACCAGGAAATTTCCATCAGCCGCTATAATGGAAATCCAATACAATGCGGACAAAATCTGAATCTAAATATGATGTGGACAAAAAAAAACATGGTTGTGACTTTCATGACGTTTATTCAGCGAGTTTGATTCCTGCAACGGGAATCGAACTCTCAACCTTTGGTGCCCAAACAGTTGACTGTTGACAGTCTTCAGCCAGATAATAGTCACCTCGGTAAACTCACCATCACCAACAGCCCGAATTAACCCACTGCTGGGCATCTCTCAAAAATAAAGTATAACAGTTTCAATACCAGTTCTGCGATAAAAACTACTCACAGTGGGAATCAAATCCACGAGTAATGTTTAAGCACTCGTCCCAAAAACAATCCTCCATTAAAGAGTTGGGTAAGGTAAAGAATCATTCCCAGCCCACTGCTGGGCAACTCCAAAGGTAAGGTAAATGTGGTATCAATGCCACGGCTTCAACGACAGTGCAGTTGCAACGGCCGCCATCTTGGATTGGCGTCGGGGGCGGAGCCACGCGCCACGCCTATACGCCTTCTACAAATTGAAGAACTTTGAAGTTTTTGAGAACTAAAAACTAGATTTTAAGGCTTTTTTGATATTAATAAAGTCACGGGATATTTACCATTGTTTGATTTTTGAGTTTTTTTATATTTCGGGACAGTTTCATGCGCCATGATCACGGAATAACTGAAGGCACTGCGATGCGAGTAAGTTTTTATTGGCAAACACACCGATTTGATAATTTTTTAATTTATTTAGCAAATAATGTTTGTATTGATAAATAATGTTAGTATTTAGATTTTATGAAACTGTTTGCAGAAGAATTTATTAGAGGTAAAGTCGGGCAACTTACGTTTCAGAAAACAATGCTCCTGTGCAAGTCATCGAAAAAACAACTGGTTCGATTCCCGTTCAAGTAAGTTCATGCTTAAAAATACATTTGTTTTCTGTATTATTTATAAATATTTATTTTACTGTATTATCGTCTATCTGATATATCGACGCATTATCAGCCAATACCTTTTTAACTGTTGTGTGTTAGGTCTCTTTCGCTCTACCCAGTCAAATAAATCTTGGATTGGTCATTATTTATTTAATTTAATAGGTATAATAGGAATATCTAATCTAATCTAATTAATTATATTTCCATGAAACATACTGTATGTGTTATTTTATTGTTTAAACTATGTTTAATTTAATATTATTATTTTAAGCTCTATTTGACATGTAAATAAAGTCGAACTCAGTTTTGCAGTTCCAGGGTGCATTTACATAGTGATAAGGTAACTAACCTTTCACTTAGACCTACAAATCTTCACCCAAATCTGCTCTAGGCAAAAACTCATGTGTGCCCACAGCCAATGTTAAAAAATATCTAGCAGAGGTAGAGGTAGAGGTAGGTACAGTCAGCGATTGAAATTTGGCATAGCGTGGTTCCGGCAGCCGTGCGTGCCGCGTCTCCTCTCGCCGGCGATACGTCAACAGTGGCACAGTGTGACGGATGTAGAATCACAACTTGCGATTTACAAAAAAATTTAAATAATCAAAATAAACCACGCTCCAAAGCAAGCAGAGCTTATGTACCAGTGTACAGTGATTATTTTGATCCTAGAGTTTATGAGAATTCTAGAATTTTATTAACGTTAGTTAAAGTGCTGTATTACCTACCATAGCAAAGTGTATATACTTAATTAGAAGCAAAATCAGTTATTATGTTACAAAAGCTAATACACCTAACATATCATTTCAATACTACAACATTATTTGTAAATCGCACAAACATTTGAGGCGGTAATCGATCCCACAACCTCCTACGTCGCAAATGGATCTTCGCTCGCTGCGCCACTGTCCTTTGAGCTGGTGTGGAATGTTGCCAATGCCAACACGCCTAAAGGGAAACTATCTGATTGGAAAAGTAAATCTATCTATAACTGCTTAATAATTTAATAAATAAATAAAATTACTATCTTACAGCCATTCTCAATTTTGCAAACCATCCGCCCTGTGACCGGCAATAACTCAGCTTACAAAAACGTCGGCGAGATCAAAGGCGGCGCGCTCACACGAAATGACTTGTTCCGCAGTTAGCTTAGTGTAAACACGCGGGACATCAAACGTGCCGCGGGCGGCGCGAGGCAGGAGAGACGGAGATCACATCTCAGATGGCAAGCTGAAGCTGTCTGAACATGTGATGAGTTGAAAAGTCATTTAAAACGGGATATTTACCACGATTTGATTTTTGAGTCTTCCAATATTTCGGCACAGTTTCATGCGCCATGATCACGGAATAACTGAAGTCACTGCGAGTAAATTTTTATTGGTGGACATACCGATCTTACCTCATTTTTTATCTTTTGCGACGAAAGTTACCACTACCACCTGTTTCATTATCGAACGCAGCTCGATCACTACACACAACACTGATATCAGACGGTATCAGAACGCGACGCGGTTGGTACATCACTTCTTCGGTTTTTGCACATTCTAACAACAGGGTTCCAGGTTCCCGTTAATACTTTTGTGTTAATAACCATGATAGATTCAAAAGTTTTATGATGTGATGAGTTTCCAAGTAAACTGTAAAATGGAACTGTTGTCGAGAGTGAGAACTCTTGATAAGAGCTCCGATTACAATTTGATAAGTGAATTCATCAAATTGTTGGAATTTGAACTAAAAAAGTCGATTTCAGTTCTTCCTAATTCGATGATAACTATTTATCATCTACTAGCTGCGCCCCACGCCTTCGTCCGCGTGGAAATCTATACATAAATGGTAGATAAGCCTTTCACTTGAATCACTCTATCTATTTAAAAAAAACCGCATCAAAATCCGTTGCGTAGTTTTAAAGATCTAAGCATAAATAGGTACAAACAGACAGCGGGAAGCGACTGTGTTTTATACTACGTATGTAGTGCTACTTTACTTATCCAGTAAGCACTACGTCATTTTCAGGCGAATATGTTATTGTTAGCCAATGTGCGGTGAAAATAGTATGAGTGATATACTCACGAATACAACTGCACTGAATTAACCACCAGATCTGGAGTCTCATAATGTTAGAAGCAAAAATAAATTAACTACAAAATATAAAACCCTCCGCTTGGACCATACCAAATCGAAAACCAACACCCCCTGAACTCGTCTACAATCTGCGCCACCCTATTTCCATCCACCGGCACTTTGACCGGTGATAATTTGTCTAATAGCTTTTTTGAAGTCGGCTAAATACAATATTTACTGTAACCTGGGGGGCTATTCTAATGACGCGAGGAACTATCAATTAAGTGGCGCCCAGGATCGGCGCCGAGCCTTGATCCTGACGGATGATTTTTAAGAACACTAATCTGTTACAGGGTGGGTGAGGTGAAACAGCTTGTCCAGTATATATTTTATCACTCCCTATCTTCAGAAAGCTGCATCATTATTATTTATCAAGAAAAAAAAAAGATAGCCCTTACCTAATGTCCCTCCTAATTGAATCTTCAAAGAACGGAACAGAAACAGCCTGAAAACTAGAAGCTTATAATAATATACATGTATATATTTATTTATTCAATTTAAGGTCTTATAAACTTAACAAAGTAATGTAAATAGACCTATTTCACTTCTTAGCTTCAACTTGCTCTAACTAAGTTCAATACTTGTGATGTAGACGCAAGGGTTCTCTATCTCGGTAACTTAGTAAGTTTACACTATTTTATTACTTACATAATATATAACAAAAAAAACTTTAAGAAAACTGTAATGTGTGAAACACTACATTGCCTAGTATAAAACAAAGTCGCTTCCCGCTGTCTGTCTGTCCCTATGTATGCTTAGATCTTTACAACTACGCAACGGATGGTTTTTTTAAATAGGTAAATAAAATGATTCAAGAGGTAGATTTATAAACCATTTGACACATAGTGTTTCACGCGGGCGAGGCCGCGAGACGCAGCTTGTATATTACAAATTTAGCTTGACTAATCGTCGACTCGATTCTGACCAGACTTGAAAAGACAGCTTGCTATTTTTGCTGACATCAGTGATGTAGCTGTTCTAAACCCGTCTGTGTAAGACGCATCAGTCATCGCTTCCCCGGGATTTCACGGTCGGCCGTTTTGCCTTTCAAGTGGCGCGCGGTTTCCGGCCGGGCCATTTGCGGCGGCCGGACGGTTTGATGCGGCCCTGCCTGTGACGGACGGACAGTCAGACGCGTGATTTGAACATTTTCAACACTAATTGGTAATAACACGGTTGGATTTTATAAAACGTTATTTTACATTTTGCAAGTAATTGAGGCAATTTGAAGCTATAAAGATAATTGTTTAAACGATGTCTAGGAATAAATTTATTGGTCGTCAATGTTTAGTGGTTGGAGTTAGAACAAGGAGCCGGTGGGTAATTAGAGGTAGTGGGTTCGACTCCCCGCGCCGGAACAAAAGTTATTGCGTGTTTGTCTATTATTATCGGTCTTGTAATTGCGACCAATCAGCTTGTGCGCTAATGGACAATTATTATTATTATTCAGTGTTTACCTGGATAATGTGTGGTCATTTATCATGATCCTCGACTTGTGTCTGGGATTAATGGTTTTGGTTCGTCTGGTTTTGGTTTTAGATAGCTATCTAATTGTTGGACGATGTTATCCAAGTTAGTTTATAATTACCGGATGGAACATACTTCATTGACTCAGCAGGTCGATTCAAATATACATATTATGAATATGATGATATTTTTGGGATATTATTAAATATCTCTGGAGACCGCGACTCAAAAAGGCAATAGTAGTGTAGAACGCCTTCCGGCCAGGTGGGATGACGACATGCGAAGGACTGCAGGCAGATCGTGGATACGGCAAGCTAAAGACAGAGCACTATGCAGTGGACTACTATAGGCTGATGATGATTAAATATCTTAGATTAAGATGTATTCGTGAGTGATTCATTCGCACTATTTTCGCTAATCATTTGTTAACTCCTTAAAATTGTATGCGTCAATCAAAATGCAGCCAATTAACATCGAAAATAGTACGAGTGTTGCACTCACTGCTGTTAATCTGTCACAAGCGTTGTTTGCCATAACTCTGTCAATATTGCAAATATCTTGAAGTCTAGACTTTATCTTGCTGTTCTATCTTATGCTTTGGCACAAATGGGTATGACTGCTGGCTGAAATATGCCCATAACAAATAAGTAATAGAGTTCAAAATGTACCTGATAATTTCAAAAGCTCTGCTATGAAGCGTCAATTAAAATTCTCATCAGGGCCGCAAAGGCCTCATTGTGTGTCGTCGAAATTAGGCGTTTTCACGCTCCGTGTGTAGCTCGCTTTAATCACGCCGACAGGGCTGCTACTGGGCTTTATTTTAAAACCTTTTTAAAATAATTAACAGGATTTCTTGTAGATAATGCAAGTCAGCGTAAAATAGCAGTGAGGCGCCATGTTTTTTTGTATATTTTTTGCTATTATTTTTATTCTAAGGCGATACATATTATTCCTACCATAGGATTGTTAAATGTACACTTCACTGAATGGTATTGTAAATGCCTGGGTGTTTGTAGCTGCCTTGTAGGATGTTCTCAATGATAAATCTTCGTTAAATTCAGGAGTTTATTCAGTTTTACAGTTTCAATCATGGATAGACGCACGAGTTGGTGGCGTCCGTCAAGTCAAGAGAGAGAATTACAAAAATGACAAAAAAAGGGTCAAGTGTGAGCACTAATCATTTTGACATTGACAATTATAAATTTTGAGACTTCTTGGAAGGCTAGAACAGCTATCAAAAATCAAAATACATTACAGATCTATCAGAATACCGGCTAGCTACGAATTTAAGGTTAAGGTTAACTACGAACCTTATTTGTGTTGGAAGAACACCCGCTGGTGTTCTTCCAACACAAATAAGGTTCGTAGTTAACCCGCTTATTTCCTTAGTGCTCTCAAAATAGTTACATTCGGTATATTTTTTTTCCCGAATATGGAATAAAGTTAAGACGGAGGAGATATTTTCCCAAAAAAAATATAAGATATGTTCTGAAACGTGAACAAAGCCTCTAAGCATAGGAAAAGAAAAACATTTAATTGCTCATCACACATTACAATTGAAGCAGACAAAACACCTGATATATTTTGAAATAAAGCAATCACTGCTTAGGAATTTTCTAGTTTTCCTTTTACTTATTGTTGTGAAACCCGCACTCTACGGTCTACTCAAAAATAACAATAATATAGCTGCTCCTATTTTTTTTTTATTAGCTTTGGGGTGGCTTTCGCATCACGGCGGCCATGATAGGCCTATTGTGATCGCCACTTTTACGTTTCAGTCCCGAAGCCGTGGCGTTCATAGTTCGCCACTAACCCTTGCAGCTGCTAGGAACTGTAGGATTTTCTTCGGGGTGATGTCTTTCAGCTCGTCTGGGCTAGACTATTTTTAAGGTTACGAATTAATAATATTAATTATTGTCAATATTAATAATAAAATAATTATAATATAAGTTATTTATATTATCTATCATATTCCGATCAGTAAATAAAGGTGACTGACAGACAGACAGACATCCCTAAGCCGCGGGTGGCGTCACAAGAACGCATCACTAAAAGGGTTTGACGGCGTCACTTACCGAAAAGAAATTAGTATGACTTTGAAGGCGGATCCAGTTACGGAGCTAATTGCGGTACTCTGATCGTGTTTATTTTTGTAGTGGCTTAGTGGGAGGTAGGTAAGCGAAAGTGATGGGATCGAACCCCGTGGATAATGTATTTTATACGATATAATAAGTAGCAAACCTTTGTTTGTTTAATTATTAAAATTATACCACAAATCACATCAAGTTTCTTAATCTTTACACTTATGTTAAAATACAATACAAAAATACTTTAATGTACAGCACATACAGATAATTTATTAAAGGACATTATGTCGAACACTAAAAATTATAAAAACGCATTAGAATAAGTATTATTCATTTTACCGCAAACGAAAATCAATTTACTCTTACAACAAATAAAAGTCTTTGCAATAAAGTAATTACGACTTAACGGGTGGTCTTCAAATTCCGATTATCAATTAATTACTAAGTACATCTTGTTCAGTAATTATCGGAACGACATTTTAATATTAAAAATCGACTTGCGTACAATCGGGGACAAAAAATCGTCCGTCGCTTAACGCGAGTAAAATATCGCCGTGCTAAATGACTGTTAATTACTATGAAATAAAACTTGGTCGTTTCCGAATGTTATGTATTTCTGAGATCACGGTAATGAAATTTCAATTTTAATTTTCTTAAAATGCCACACGGACCCATTGGTAGTCATTCTTAAGACTGTACCAATAATACCTACTGACCAGATATTTCAAGATTGATAGAATTGATTAAAGAATGCTTATTTATGTTAAAGCTGATGTTAAATTCTTCTTACTATTTCTTGTACTTGTGGTGGGTCGATTAACATTGCGTTGAAGATAAATTTTTTTTGGGGGGTTTGAACTAGCCCAAACGTAATTTGCCGATAATAGCAAACTACCAAAAACTGTAAGAAATATTGAATCTACCGCACTGTGCAAGACTCAAGTCTCACAATTACCTAGTACCTAAAGTCATTTAAAACGGGATATTTACCATGATTTGATTTTTGAGTTTTCCAAATCATGGTAAATATCCGGTTTTAAATGACTTTAGTGTTAATAACCATGATAGTTTCAGAAGTTATACCTAATACCTACCAATGTTTTACGGTATTGAAACTGAAGATGTTCAGTTGTCAGCGCAGTTTAGTCAAAATTGGTTGTATTAAATTTCGTTAAAATTTTGTAAAAAGGCTTATTACAAGATATCAGATTATCTAGCTTAGACGATTATCTGCAACTGGAAAACTAACAACCTAAAGGTTTATTGTTCGCTCCTTTACTTACCTTTGAAAGTTTGATGTCAACAAAAAATCAAAGTGATAACATTATTTCCTAGTTTCACTTGCGTATAATTTGAACTTCGCGACGAATACAAGAGTCATGTAAGGTTTTAATGAAATAAAACACTTTGATGTTTGATTCAACATTGTTTTAAGATCAAAGTCCGCCAACTGAACAAAAAGAGAAAAATATTTCACCATAAGTTCTTGAAATGGAATCCAAGAAAGCGTAAACTTGCACAGTTAAACCACTGGTTAAACTGAGCGACGACAATTATGTAAATTTAATAAAAATTACCTCTATACCTGGATAATCAATAACTTACCGCCATTAAACTAATAGCTACAATAAAGTTGTACTACACGTTGTTACTTATTTGGTCGCACGATAAAAATACGCCTATTATGGCACGGCAGTATACGGTCATATGGAAATACATTGTTCTTTTACTGTTTGTGCTGACAGTCCACTAGAGTCATAACATTTTCATAATTGAAAACATGTAGCCAAATTGATGTTAATGCTTGGCCAGATGTCGCTCAGTTTCGCACCAACAATAGTACATAATGTAAGTAATTTGTTGTTGTGCATAGCTTTACTTAAATATTGACATGTATCGAATCATATTATATTTAGACTTAAATAGGCAAATAACCATGTATTTAGACATATACTAGTGGTTTCTTTTACACTTCTTCCGCTAGTGGACAAAAAATTGAAGTGAAAAGTAAAATAATTTTATTTGATAATAATGTATAGTATAAAATATGACTTGTCTAAGTGCTTATTTTGTAAGCCTAAAGAATAGATGCTTTGACTTTGATTGAAAAACTCTTTTATTTTTAAGTCTGTTAAAAATTCATCACCTGTGAAATGGTTTGACAATAAGTAATTCAGGTATATTCTCGGGGTTTTTGAAGCAACCAACTGGGTGTTCTGCTCATTGATTCGGATAACATATAAAATAGGAATTAGGATAGAATAGGAGAATAATAAAAGGTAATAAAATTATGAAAATGATTGAATAATAAAGTATAATGTGTTTAAAACGTCTGAATCTCTAGTACTGACAACACAAATTCTTTGATTAGAAAGAAAAAGCAGATGTACATTTTATGTGAATAATCTAAGCACCATGTACGGTAACACCCGTCCACTGCAGTGAACGCACACCTTTAAAACCCAACAATTTTAATGCTCTCCTTTTACGACAAAATAATAATGCAATTGAATTGTTTTTCTTTTTATGAAACGTACTCCATTTTGAAACATTTATAAAATCAATAAAAAGTTATGATCCCTCAAGTATCTACTGATGAATTATTAACGCGGGACTTAACGGTGTTTATAATTTTATTACAAATTCATGAGAACATCTTCATAAAGTTTATAAAATGAATTCATTGAATTATAAAACGATAAAAAGTAGACTTCTCTGTCAGACCCTGGCGCCAAATACCCTTATAACCTGGATTATGACGGATGTTTTACGTAGGTAAGAAACATGAGCTGAAGTGGCAGTGGGCCGGCTACATCTCGCGAAGAACCGACGGCCGCTGGGGCAAACGTGTTCTTGAGTGGAGACCACGACTCGGTAAACATATAGTGTAGGACGCCCTCCGACCAGGTGGGATGACGACCTGCGAAAGACTGCAGGTAGATGCGGGATGCGGCAAGCTGAAGACAGGGCGCTATGGCGCTCATTGGGCTAGGCCTATGTCCAGCAGTGGACTAACATAGGTTGATGATGATGATGAAGAAACATGAAAAAAGTAAGTAGGTAAACAAGTGCTGAAATATGGTTATGCAAGATATGGTGGTTGTTTCGCGACAGATACAGAACACTCAAATAGTCAAAGTGTACATACAGATATATCATGTACCTAAATCAAAAAGGTTAGAAGATACTTGGTGTAACCTTAATCAGGTAAATAAACGTTGCTACAAGAATGCAATACAAAAAGCAACACAGCTCATCACCTTTCCTCTGGTATGTGTGAATAGAAGTTAATGAGCTCTAAATACTTCCTCTGGTATTTCCTTATTTATCTATCTTCACTTCACATATAGGCAGCTAATTTATTCTAGCTATTTCACTTTTTCTTGTTCTGAGTTTGCATTAGCTAATTACCTCTAGTTTATTTTGCAGTGTTTATTTCGCGTTAGAATAAATTGTGTTGTGTGTTAGCTATCTTATTTGTTCAAATGGAGATTACATAATTCATTGAAATATGCAGATAGATCTAGGATTTGGAAAATGCGTATGGTAATGTATCTTTTGTATTGTATTGTATGAATCTGAATGTTGGGCAACGGCAGGTTGTGGAGGGACAAGACATCATGAAGTTTTTCTTCCTCCGGACAACATTGCTGAGTTTTCAGAAAAAAATACAAGTAAAAGTACAGAGAAAAACGTCCAGCCATACTATTAATATGTTTATTGGGATAGTGGACATGTTAGTTGTTGAACGTTTTGATACTGAACGTTTTTGTATACTGTTGGACCCTGAAAGATAGGCCATAGGAGACAAGCAATTGATGATTGTATGGCAAAAAAACTATACTATGAGAAGTCACAGCTTAACAATAATTAAACCTACCAAGTTAAAAGTTGTCAATTTGTGTTCAATAGAGATAGAGGGGAAAAGACCAAGAGGACAGTCACCAACCCGCTGCTGGTCTGATCGAATTAGGGCAATAGCGGGACTCACATTGCCTGCAGCCCTGAGGCAGGCCGAAGACAGAGTGGCGTGGAAGCGGTTCATCAGCGTCACCGTGAAAGCTTTCCAGGACGGGCACGACCTTCAGCAATTAATACAACGACAAAGAAGAAGAATGTGTTCAAACTCAAATAAGGTCAACATTCATAATTGATTTCACTTTTTATTAAGTGAACACAATAAATGAGCCAGCTATTGATGTAAGTTATAAATGAATAACTTAGTATGTAGGTATAACTTTGTATGTATTCAAATTAAAACAACGAAAACCACAATAATATTAAATATAAACAAGGTTTCAGAGAATATGAGACATGAAATGGCTCACAACAAAGAACTGCCATTTATACAACAGATAATAATAATTAATGCTTCTATTTTATGAACAAGATATACACTGTTCATGCTTTGCGAATATAAAGATGTTAGCAACATTGTATTGGTTTATAGCATCATTCGCATCACGTGCAATAAACAACAACTCTATTGTTGTGTTGTCGTGTCTTGTCGCTTATAATTTACGATGTTACACTGCACATTGTTAAAGGGTACCTATAAGTGGACTTATTTACAAGGGTACGTAGTCGTTTTTAAATTAACTATTATCTACAAGATGGTGGAAAGTAGAAATAACATTCGATTTTTTATTAGTTAATAAAGTTGAACTCCAGTATTAGTTGCCAGTCAAGTCTATACTTAAAATAAGTACATGGCTGCTAAGATAAAATGTCATAATGGTGGTATATATTTCTAGAGGGCGACGCGATGCTTTGAGAATTTGTGAAGAATCTCGATAAAAGGGCACGAATATACTTGTAAGAGGTCGACCTCTGACAAGTCATCGTCTGATAGGTACTCGTATGTCATCGATGACATAAAGAAATGTTTGAAGGAAATCATTAAATAATAATTATAAATAATGCTGGACCTTCCAATCAGCGCAGCATCATCTAGCCCAAGCTTACCAGAGCTTGTGTTGGATGACTTTTATACTTATTACAATCATCATCATCATCATCATCATTAGCCTATATTAGTCCACAACTGGACATAGGCCTCCCCCAATGAGCACCATAGCGCCCTGTCTTCAGCTTGCCGCATCCAGCATCTACCTGCAGTCTTTTGCAGGTCGTCATCCTTTATACAATATATAATATAAATAGATAATATTTGTCCCGAGACGGGATCGAACCTGCAACATCCTGCATCACAGGCGGACCTTGGCCCGCCGCGCCACATCGGGCGATGATGTTATTTTCTGAAATCATTTCACTGATTTACAAAAATCATTTAAACACATATAAATCGAAGAACTGGTAGTTATACTGCTGACAAAGTTACACAAGTAGATAAGATAGATTTAAACAAGCCATCTTGAATACAGTAGACACTACTGCTTATTGAAATACAATGTGTTTCTTCCGTCACTCGATACTCAGTAGCTTCACATCGTAAATCCATGGGATTGCACAAAAACTGGTGATAACTACGGAGGAAGAGTTTGGAGAGCAAATGCCTGTGAATTATGATGGAAGTCTAGGCAGAAGTCTTGATAAAAACTGTCGTACATAGTATATATTTAAATAAATCATACCTCACTACGCTCGTCGGGAGTATCAAAACTAATCTATGCCTTTGTAAAAAAATTAGTACAAATTATTAACTCACTAGCTACTGCCCGTGGCTTTGCACACGATTTGCGGATAAAAAAGTAGTTCATGTTTTGGTATCCTTCTTATATTTTTAATATTATATTCGAGGGTAGCGAATAAAACTGTTGGTTCTTTTGCGTTTCAGCTCCTAGTATTTATATCGATAAATACAACTTAAGTAAGGACATATACTAGGTACTTATTATTTCTGAAAAGCGTGTGCGAAGCTGCGAGGACCTTTTTGTCAAATTTTATTAAGTTCAGTTCAGCCATTTAAGACGAAGTGGGTTCGCTTTTGCAAGACAAGGACGAGGGAACGCCGCGCGGGCAAGGCGAGAAAGGGAGACAAGACCCGGCAAAACAGGTAACAGAGAGACAGAATTAAATTCGGATTTATAATACTTTACTTACTTTACTACTTATTATATCCCGAGTAAGGAGTCAACATCAGATTCGTCAAGTATTCCACCCCTGTGTCCCAATAAACTAAAAACCAACTCTTGCGCATTCAATCTCTCGATTTATTGCGATTCTCGATAAAATTATAATCGTTATTTATCGCCGTTCGGCCCGTGGGCTTGCATTATTCATTCGATGGCGATGGCAGGACGATTTACTAGGCATTGTGTGCCAGAGTCTGTTTCGCACGACCGTTTAGTATGACGCAAGTGAGTGCTTCGTGGTAACCACCACCATCAAGATGATGTGAAAGTATGCGACGTACTGACTGTTAGTTTGAGGTCTTATAGCGAACATTTTAGACACGCTTTTTCGAGCCATGCGCCCTTGATGAAGCCATAGCAATGTTGTATAATTCCGATGACTGCGCCCTTGATGGAGCCAAAGCAATGTTGTATAATTCCGATGACATGCGCCCTTGATGAAGCCATAGCAATGTTGTATAATTCCGATGACTGCGCCCTTGATGAAGCCATAGCAATGTTGTATAATTCCGATGACATGCGCCCTTGATGAAGCCATAGCAATGTTGTATAATTCCGATGACTGCGCCCTTGATGAAGCCATAGCAATGTTGTATAATTCCGATGACATGCGCCCTTGATGAAGCCATAGCAATGTTGTATAATTCCGATGACTGCGCCCTTGATGAAGCCATAGCAATGTTGTATAATTCCGATGACTGCGCCCTTGATGGAGCCATAGCAATGTTGTATAATTCCGATGACATGCGCCCTTGATGAAGCCATAGCAATGTTGTATAATTCCGATGACTGCGCCCTTGATGAAGCCATAGCAATGTTGTATAATTCCGATGACTGCGCCCTTGATGGAGCCATAGCAATGTTGTATAATTCCGATGACTGCGCCCTTGATGAAGCCATAGCAATGTTGTATAATTCCGATGACATGCGCCCTTGATGAAGCCATAGCAATGTTGTATAATTCCGATGACTGCGCCCTTGATGAAGCCATAGCAATGTTGTATAATTCCGATGACTGCGCCCTTGATGGAGCCATAGCAATGTTGTATAATTCCGATGACATGCGCCCTTGATGAAGCCATAGCAATGTTGTATAATTCCGATGACTGCGCCCTTGATGAAGCCATAGCAATGTTGTATAATTCCGATGACATGCGCCCTTGATGAAGCCATAGCAATGTTGTATAATTCCGATGACTGCGCCCTTGATGAAGCCATAGCAATGTTGTATAATTCCGATGACATGCGCCCTTGATGAAGCCAAAGCAATGTTGTATAATTCCGATGACATGCGCCCTTGATGAAGCCAAAGCAATGTTGTATAATTCCGATGACATGCGCCCTTGATGAAGCCATAGCAATGTTGTATAATTCCGATGACTGCGCCCTTGATGAAGCCATAGCAATGTTGTATAATTCCGATGACATGCGCCCTTGATGAAGCCAAAGCAATGTTGTATAATTCCGATGACTGCGCCCTTGATGAAGCCATAGCAATGTTGTATAATTCCGATGACATGCGCCCTTGATGAAGCCATAGCAATGTTGTATAATTCCGATGACATGCGCCCTTGATGAAGCCAAAGCAATGTTGTATAATTCCGATGACATGCGCCCTTGATGAAGCCATAGCAATGTTGTATAATTCCGATGACATGCGCCCTTGATGAAGCCATAGCAATGTTGTATAATTCCGATGACATGCGCCCTTGATGGAGCCAAAGCAATGTTGTATAATTCCGATGACATGCGCCCTTGATGGAGCCAAAGCAATTGTATAATTCCGATGACTGTGAATGACTGCAAAATTTGTATAATTCGACCCCTTAGGTTTGGTGGACAAGATCCCTCCACAGAAGGCCTAAGTACCTAGCTAAATATCCAACAGCGTCAAACGTCCAATGAGCACTAAGACTAATTTGTAAAACGTCAAAATGTCCAACTATTAGATGATTGCAATAATAATTGATGTACTCGTATTAGCAAAACATCTATTTAGCAAAAACCTTTTATAATGTCTACACTTATGATAGAAAGTAGTGATTTGTAAATTACATTAAAAATGAGTTTAAAAGCTTAAACTGCTAATATGCGTTAAAAGTCCTCTTAAAATATTTAAGAGGACTTTTTTAATAGGCTTTAAATGCGGTTAAGCTAGATTCTATACACTATTTATGTATTTATTTGCTGACTATTTACATACTATATAGAGAACTTAATTAGAATTGGTGTATATTATTTAACATTTACATGCATTAATTAATTATGTTGGAATTTTCAATGTAAAGTGTTGGTATTCATTTTAATTTTGCAATTATAATTTATTTGAATGTAATCTAAAGTTTATGTGACATGAATAATTGAAATCTAATTTAGGGTAACTAAAATTGTATATTATTATTAGTATACGATATTATTATATTCATCATAATTTTAAGTACCTACTAACCCTTTACTAACAAGGCAAGTGTACTTAAAATTATGATCATCCTCATCAGCAGTCCACAGCTGGACATAGGCCTCCCCCAATGAGTGCCATAGCGCCCTGTCTTAGCTTGCCGCATCCAGCATCTTTCATTTATTTTTTATTTTTTTTAAACTGAACACTAAAACTAAACAGAATTTAGAATTTGAAAACTAAAACTTAAATAAAATGAAGTAAGATTTAAAGTCAGTTAACATAAATTAGATCAGAAAGTATAGCCCAGTTCTAGTTCGTCCATTTCAGCGCTCCATCCAACCTGTCTATCCTAACTTAGTTTTATCAGTTGGAATCTCACCAAGTAAATTGCCCCTGCCATGTGCTCTCGCAGCAAACCCTCTACTTAACCCTTTCGCTGCTGTTAAACAAATCTATTGAGACAGGTTAGTTAAAATACTTGACGGCGCTGTAGACAAAGAGTAGGTAGTGTACAACGTACAGATGAATACATCAATGCGGGAAAATACTGTTCTTTGTGTTTTGAAAGAACCTGTACCTACAAAAAGAAAGTACCTAAATAGTCACATTATAATAATATTATGAATGTTTAGTTGGATGGATGTTTTCTCGCTGCAAGCGAAAACATCTGAATGAATTGGATTAACTGAACTGAAAAACCCGCGGGCATAAACTGTTTCTAATAAGCAACAAGAAATAGCAATTAATTTGGAATAATCGAAACTAATTTTTGTTCTTCCAAATTGATTACTTCTTCTGAATTTTAGAGATTCTAAAAGCATTATTCATTATTAGATGATTTTCATGAAAATCATAGACAATTATATATACCTAGCTAGATGATACTTAAGTTAAAAAAGATTCAAATCAAAGTCCATTAATTAAATGGCCAAATCTAAAACTATGAGAGTCTATGACAACTCTCATGGTTTCAGTTTTGCAAATCCATTCTTCCATCTCAAAAAGCCACCTGTATAACTATACAAAATATAATATATTTAGGTACCCTGTATACAGGGTGGCTAAAATATTATTATTATTTTATTTTAAGCCGTTATTGTCCCACTGCTGGGCAAAGGCCTCCCTTTTCTCCTTCCACTCCTCGCAATCCAACGCTGATACAGGCCATGATGGAAGATGTGCCTCGAGCTCGTGGCGCCATCTCATCCTGGGCCTTCCACGTCGCATTGGGTGGGCTCCACTCTGTGGTGGTATTTGCCCACAAGTCGCTGGAAATACTGTTTCGCTAAAATATACTATTTTAATAAGTCAACTGATATATTAAAATTGCATTTTTTATTCTTACGATTCCTGTTATCTTATTTGCTTCTGGCACTTTCGAAACTGTATTTCAATTTACCTCCTCTATTCTAAGCTACTCTATGTAATAAATGCTAGAATCGCGTGGCAATTAAGATGTCCGCCGACGTGTACACGATCAGCGGACAAGCGGACAACGGAGCGGACGCCTTATCGACGGTATGTAAATCGACTTGGCAATTTGCACAGGAATTTACTTTTAACTCTTCACCTATTTTAGGATTAAAACGTTTAAATACTAAGGCCGATATTTTAAAGACGTACACTGACAAGATAGGCACTGATGTTTTTTGAGATAGTGAAGTCGGTAAATATTAGTATCATCACAATGGACGACCTCTGGGGCGCAGCGGGCGAAAGTCGCATGTGACGCAGAAGGTTGCAAGTTCGATTCCCGCCTTAAGACAAATGATTGTATGGTCTGTTCTCAGATGTTTGATCCAGGTATTCTGGGTGTTTTCTATCTACTATAAAAAAAAACTATACATTTTATGTACACACCTACTGTATTAAGTAGATAAATCAGTTATCTCGTAGTAGATACCTATAACAGATTACCTGAGCATGGAGCCAGATGATGCTCCGTGGATTGTCCAGCATTATCATTAAGTGACTCAGTAAACGTAGTGTAGGACGCCCTCCGACCAGCTGGGATGAAGACCTGCTAAAGACGGCAGGTAGATGCAGGATGCGGCAAGCTGAAGACAGGGCGCTATGGCGCTCATTGGGGGAGGCATATGTCCAGCAGTGGACTACTATAGGCCGATGATGATGATGATTATTAAGTTAACTTTTATTATTATTAAGTATAGCAATGCAGCAAGCAGCTGTTGGTTATAGCAATTATGAAATTGCTATAATCACACAGAAGCTGTCGCAAGCCACTTCATATTTAGTAAAACGAGCATAAATAATATAATGAAAGTATTATGACTCAAATTATTAAATAACATTATGCAACCTACGGTAATTATTTCGTGCAGAGCTAATTACACTGTACTTTAATTATCTACCATATCGGTAACACCTTAATGCCAGTAACTGGACAAAAAACGGGGCTTGAGGGTAATTAGTGGACACCTTGCTCACATCAATCATGCTGCAGATAACGGAGACGTGAAAGCTGGGTCCAATATTAAAAACGCGAACGCGAAAGTTTGTCTGTATGGATGTTTGTTACTCTTTCACGCAAAAACTCCTGAACGTATCGGGCTGAAATTTTGCATACAGGTAGGCTATTTATTATCCCATAAATGAGTTCCCATAGGATACAAATAACAGTATAACGTTTCCATAGAAACAACAACATCCATAGCGCACGAAGCCGTAGGCTAAAACGAATACTGCATAAATGCGATTTACACTCGTTTATTAATTTCTGGTTTGTAAATAGTATTGTAATACTATTATTTACGTTTTTTTGCAAAGGTACATATAACCAGCCAGCGGCGGACAGACAGAAATATAGCTGTTTGTGAAACCAAACCATAATAAAGAACTAATTTTACAAGTTGAAACCGTTGAAACCACGAATAAACTCTTTGTCAGGGTCAAAATCGCCTATGTAGGTATCTTACTATTTTTATGTATTATAATATTGTGTACAATACCGAATTAAATAACTAAATGAATGAATACAATACAAAGACAACACAAAGAAACAATAAATGAAGTCACGCAACCAAAAAAACTAGACGCTAAAAACAGCCAGCCGAAAATCAAATGAAATATTAATGCCAACAGTTGACAAATGACAGCGACGCTGCACCCATCACTGTCCGCTCGCGGTATAATCGTCCTCCTGCGGACGCAACGCACTTACTTATGGAATCTGCAACTCAATAACTGAATACACTATCATAATTTTATTACAAAAAAGTAAAAACGTTGAAGAATACGCTATTGATAGACGATTTATGTTCGCGAAGACTCATGAAAGATTCAGGTGCTGATGCAAGATTATAAGGTGTGATGTGTTTTGGTGGGGAAACAAGTTTTTATCAATATTTGTAAAAACTATCGTTATTGCAATGATGATATGAGATTGTTGGACGACTGTTTACGCTCGGGCTCTGCATGAACAGCAAAATGCCGTTGCAAATCCTTTGTTTCACTAGCTATAAATCTTTTATAGGATTGATTTGGACGACGTCTGAGGTGGGCGAAGATAATGCCTTCGACGCAGGAGGTTGCGGGTTCGATTTCCGCCCCGAGACAAATTTTTGTACGATCTCAGGGTGTTGGTCGTTTTCTGTGTTAAATAAAAAACATCTATCTATGTAATGTATTGTATTATGTATATCAGCTATCTAGTACCCATAACACAAGCTCTGCTTAGCTTGGGGCTAGATAATGCTGTGTGAATTATCCGGCATTATTTATTTATATAATATTGATTGAATAAGTTACTTGGTTCCATAGTATGTTGTGTGTATGCAACGTAGAATATATTTTACAGTGTTGATAAGGTTAGGTACCTATAAAAATCAATGGCTTGTAATTATTATTACTAATAAATGACTATTATTATATTATTATGGTAGTGATGCCTCATTACAATTTTGCAACACTGTCAGCCTGTTTTTCGCAAGATCATCAATCGCCTTTATAATATACTAATCGATTGGCAATATATTTGATCATTGATTAGTTAATCAGCATACGAGCAACCCGTTTCTTTTAGACCAAATTATAAATATCTGGGGTTGTATGAAACAAGTTATCAGATTAATAATGTGTGAGATAATGTGGACGACCAAAGTGGTGGATGCGCCTGTAGCAGGAGGTTTCGGGTTCGATTCCCACCTTGGGAAAATGTTTGTACTATATGCTACTATTTGTTCCGGTTGTTCTGTGTAATAATAATAACTATGTATAATAAAAAATATCTATCTATTTATTATGTATATCAGTTATCTAGCAGGTAGGTACCCATAACACAAGCTCTGCTTAGCTTGGGGCTGGATGATTATGCGTGGAGTTTCCAGCACTATTTATTTTTTATTATGTGCTTTTAACGTTACACTAGACCTGAGAATCAATTCAAACTATTTACTGTCAGATGTTGTTTATTCATCCTGTTGGTATCATTTGTAGAAAACATCAGAATGGTATCGTTAGCTGAAGACAGTTTCAAACCGCTTGCATCTCCGTTATTGAGCAGCTCGTTATTGATGTTCATATTATACAAGCAACAAATTCAGAAGCTCTCAAAAAAACTTATCTTTAATTCATAGATCTCCGGATTCGATGTTAGTATACATAAAATGTTATAAAGCTCTGTTGCAGTTCTGATAAGTATTTAAATGTTCGGGTCAAAAGTTATTGTTTTTGTTGCTATGTCCATAAAGGAGTCATACGATGGACTATACAGGGCGTTCCACAGCCATGCCACATGGAGGGAAAGTACCTTTAATATTGTAGATAGAACATTTTTCTGAGAGAAGACTTCGTTTTGTTTTTGAAAACAATTTAAACTGCATTCAAAGATTTTTGAATAATCACCTGTCTGAACCAGGAATCGAACCCGCCAAATTGTAAAAGAAATCACGCCAAATTACTGTCAGCTGCAAAAATTCATCACTACATAGTATAAAACCAAGTCGCTTCTCGCTGTCTGTCCAACCCTACGTATGCTTAGGTTTTTAAAACTACGCAACGAATGTTGATGCGGTTTTTTTAAATAGTTAGAGTGATTCAAGAGGAAGGTTTTATAAACTATTTGACACATAGATGTCCACGCGCGCGTAGCCCCAGGGCGCAGCTAGTGCACTGATATATCGCAGTCATCCGTCAGGCGGTGGTCTCTAGACTTAAAATTTCGGGCATACTTGCAGACGCGCTGTTACCAAGGTCAATTTTAAAGATATTATTCAGTCTGCTTCCTGTCTGCTGTGTTATTCTAATATAATGAAATCGTATTCAGCGATCATCAATTTAGCTTTGATGGATGTCCCAGACTGATCTAAGCAAGTGTCTGTTTGTTATTCCTTGGCGATTGAAATTAAGCTTTATAAGTATTATGCTAAAGTTAGAAATAAAACTGGTTTCTTATTTAACATTCAAACAATTATAAACATTCCTAAGCTTTTAAACACGTAGGTATTTCTGGGACACCCTACGGAATCTAAGCGCTGTTGTTAGCTCAGAGCTTGGGGAGTCCGTGTCTACACAGTAAAACGGTTTCTGAGAGGGTGAGTCGTTCTAATTCACCCTTTCAAGTGATGGTCAGTTAATGAGCGCGATTCTTATCCGCAGTTGCTGTTCTGAGTTCGGTCTATGCCGCTATGTACCGCCGTCGACGGACTGGTTACCCGTTGTTCGGTTGGTTTGTTAGTCGTCTCGACAGAGACGCAATTGAGGAAAGGGACGCTATCGTCCCGCTATTGAAATGGGCTTCTGCCTCAAGTTTGAGCTCCAACAACAGAATTTTTGAATTTTTCCAACAATAGGATATTATAGAATTTCTAAGTAGGTATATCTAAACAGTTCAATAATCAAATATAAACACCACCGTTATTATCAGTTACTTTCGTGGCATTCACTGTCATGACCCTTGCACAGCTGCCTTATTTAGAGGATGCAAGGGGGACTCCAACATCTCGTCTCCCAAGCCAACCTAACCTGCACGTGGTACACCCCGCTAGATAACGAACTAGGCTCTGGTGAAAATATAAAACAATATGCATAATTTTATAACTCATTGATTTTACAATTACATAGTTCATTTATTGATAACTTTTGATTACAGATCACATATTTTAATGCAATATGTAAAAAAACTACATACATCATATTATAATAATAAAAATACATTATACATTACAATTTAACGTCATAAATTCATTCATATTATATATCGATTGAGCTATCAGCCACTTCTTTAGTTATACCTTAAAAGATTGCATGGATTTTGATCTGGTGATAGAAGTTGGAATACGATTGTAGACAGCCGTCCCCATTTACTTGACTTAAAAAAGTGTCCAAGCAGACAGTTGCCATTAACAAAGAATCATCATCATTTAGCTGACAGTCATCATCTCGGCCTACAATCTGTCGGCACCGGCTACAGAAACGTCTCCATATAAAGCATTAACGCATTCGCGGCTCCATTCGCACCAGCGCAGCGCGTCCGCCTACCTTATCTCAATCTCCGAGAGTGGTAGTTACGGCGTAAATGATAAAACCTTATGATCACGTAATTTGATCGCGCGGCAGTTTGGATGCAAGTTTATTATTTTTTGATTATTCACGCTGATTTGGGAAAGGTGACGGTGGTTCTTGGTAGTTATTTGCTGTACTGATGTTGTAATTTTTGTTAATGTTTTCACTGAATATTACCTAATCAAAATATAAAAAAGATCAGGAATAATGTTTGAGATTCTACAATTTGGCGTGTCCGATGTGTTGGTAGCGGAATCCGTGGCGGAAAATGCTTTCACTAACCACTGAAAACAAAGTTGATGTGATGTGATTAAGGCAACAATTCGTCACAAAAAAAAATACAAAATTCATTTATTTACCAAAATACAAAAAAATTTGAAATTTTTAATGCTAATTTTGTCACTGCAAAAAAGTTTCCTAATTGGTCACAACGAAAAAACCATTAAAAATTGTTTCAATAAAAGTTTTTTTTTCGAAGTTTTAACTAAAACTAAAGACACATAATGTTTAACATAATGACATCATGATTTTTATTTTGATGGTTTTTTTTCTATAAACGCAGGTGTAATGGGCAATTTGATTTATCCTTCAAGCAAACTGTTCATCGGAGTATACTCGTATCTTTCAAAGAAGTTTGTGAATAATTATTATGTAATATCACGAAACTATTCTAAAACGCAAAAATTAACCTTCAAGTCTTTAAATATGTAAATATCGTAAACTACTCGCTTATGTTCGACAGTAAGGAAGTCTTTACGATCTACATTCGTATTTATGTTACGAGTATAAACGAAATCTATTGGTACAGTGTTCAAGTACCTATTTACAAGCTGAAATTTGAGGGTCTGTTAGATCGTTTGTTCGTACTACTTAAACTTTGAGTGACTAAGCTTTGAATGTTGCTAGTCCGATTCTAATAAATTGTTGACTGTTAGCTATATATGTACATTATGTACATTATACATACGTTTTCTCCAAGCGCTGGGATATGAAGTGTGTCAGAAGCCGAGAAAAGAAGATAGTAAAGAATAAGTTACAAAACACTAAAAGTTCTTGTGAACTGGAGTAGACAAATGACATATTATATAGTGAGACTCATCATCATCAGCCTATAGCAGTCCACTGCTGGACATAGCGGAGGCTTATGTCCAGCAGTGGACTGCTATAGGCAGGCTGAAGACAGGGCGCTAAATGGCGCTCATTGGGGGAGCCCAATGAGCGCCATTTAGCGCCCTGTCTTCAGCTTGCCGCATCCAGCATCTACCTGTAGTCTTTCGCAGGTCGTCATCCCACCTGGTCGGAGGGCGTCCTACACTACGTTTACCGAGTCGTGGTCTCTACTCAAGAATACGTTTTCCCCAGCGGCCGTCGGTTCTACGCGAGATATGGCCGGCCCACTGCCACTTCAGCTTGCTAATTCTTTGAGCTATGTCGATAATTTGGTTCTCTGTCGGATATATTCCTATCCTTCAGAGAAACTTTGAGCACAGCTCTTTCCATAGCTCGCTGGGCGACTTTGAACTGGTGGACCAGCCCTATCGTGAGTGTCCAGTCCGTCAGTCTCAGCTCCGTAGACCATAACGGGTAGGACGCACTGGTTGAAAACTTTCGTTTTCATTGATTGCGTTATGCATGACGAGAAGACTCGACGTAGTTTCCCAAACGCTGCCCAGCCCAGCTGGATCCTCCTTTTGGCCTCCTTCTAGAAATTGTTTTTTCCTAACAGCAGAATCTGCCCGAGGTAGGTGTATTCGGAAACGATATCTATCGAGTAGGTGACCGACCCTGTACGACCACCGGCCTTGGATCAATGTGACCATTGATCATGACTTTGGTTTTATCCAAATTCATGCCAAGACCGACAATCTGGTTCAGTTCCTCAAGCGACATAGTGACACTACTTGCACGCTAATTTACATAGTTTTATCATTGGTTATTTTATGACCTACCTAATAGTTTTTGTGACCAGTTTACAAAAACTATAAATGTTAAAACTCATTTTAAGGTCTGTCGCATTTCGACCCTGAAGGGCAAATTTAAACGTGAAACATTTAATGATCAAAAGCTTTAAAGTCAAAATCAACATTTATTGTGATTTGATTGGGTTTTACGAAAAGCCTTTATTATACTAAAACATCGTCAACCTTTAGCATAACGAGGACAATCGTATATTTTATGATGCAAATAAATTACTATAAAATTGGCAGTTTATTTAAGTATCTACTTGAGTAGTTTGATGTGATTTTGTGTTACCTAAATATTATTTTCTTTAATCAACAGACGCAAATTAAAATATAATAAACGAGATCATGGCAGTCGCGGCGTAAGAATCGACCCCTTTAACTCAGATCACGGATAAGAGTAGGCAACTTAATGAATCTAAATTCCAGAGGAATGGCAGCACTTTACCTGTATGTAGTTTTAACACCTCTACCTCTACCAATCCGCTTGCCAAACGTGGTGAGTATTAATTACTCCCCCTTTTTTGGGGAAGCACATCCAGCTGTTAACTTAAAAATGCTGATAAGTAAACAAAGTCCAAACCTTAGGTACTATAAGTAATTTATTATATCTACACTAGGTACATGACGACCTCTGTGGCGCGGTGAGCGAAGGTCCGCCTGCGACGCAGGAGGTTGTGGGTTCAATTCAATTGTGTGTATGATCTGCAGATTTGTTCCGGGTGTTATGGTCGTTACTAATAAATAATATCTATCTATGTAGGTAGTTTATTGTATTAGGTATATCAGTCATCTAGTAGCCATAAACCGAGCTCTGCTTACCTTGGGGCTAGATGATGCGGTGTGATGTCCAACATTATTTATTTATTTCTCAACCGTCATGGAAAATAGTGAAATCAATCGCAAATAGTGTTGTATCGCATTCGATGAGGTATATCGATCGCTTATCATTTATCATATATGCTAATTCAATAATAGAGCTTCAAAGGCCGAACCTGTATCCATTCAGTATTGCAATTAATGTAATTCTGTCGGACAGGCGAAGCAATAGAGTTATTATTCGTTTTATTTATGATTCGTTTTCAAAAGAGTCGTTGTCATAAATAACATTAAGCGTGTCAACGTTTACGAAAACACGATTCCAAGGTTTTATTTAGCGAAAATAAATTATCGTTCAAGATTTATGAATAAAAATTGTGACAGATTTTACATTTGATTTGCATTTAATTCTAGAATTGGTTTGTCGCAAAATATTTTAAAGTTACAATGTCTTTACAAGGCCTTAAAATATTATTGGTGTAAAAGAGTTAAACAAAATACTATTATGAAACCTTAGCCGTTTCAAGTCAAAGTTATTTTATTATTATTAAACCAAGCTCGTAATCGTGTCATTACTAAACAATAATAATAACCTTTGAATACAGTCAACACAATAAATATATGTCAATAACAATAACCATTAAGTTTTTATCGTTTCTTATGTTTTTACTGGCTTCTACACGCGACTTGGTTTGCGCTATAATGTGTGCATTATATTTAATGATCCGAATCTAATTATTATCAATATCAAATTTCCTACCTGAATTACCTACTACGTTATTCTTCATCATCATCATCAGCCTATAGCAGTCCACAGTTGGACATAGGTCTCCCCCAATGAGCACCATAACGCCCTGTCTTCAGTTTGCCGCATCTAGCACGTTATTCTTGGGTATACTTAAATAAATAAGTAATGGTGGATAATCTACACAGAATCATCTAGCCCCAAGCTAACCAGAGCTTGTGTTGGCCTAGATGCAGTCATCTAGGCATAACAAAATATATATCTGTGCATTAAGCATATCAGTATATACTTTATTTTTATGTACTATATTTTTTTATTATACATAGAAAATACCCAGATAACCATGAACAAATATTTGCACATAACCCCGTCCGCGACAACAACGGTCGGCGATTATAACAAACAAACAAAGTCAACTTTTGCATTTATAAATAGTTATAATTTTACAAGCTTCCGGAACAAGACGGTGTCATAGGAATCGATAATGTAGAACACCATTTTAAGTTAATTGGGCATTAATACACGGGTTTACTAGTAGCTGTAGATAATAAAATGCCAGAACATAAATAATAATCTACACATAACCTTCAATTCATTTTTTATAGCTGTAAAACAACGTGGCGTACTTTTATAAATATTTATGCGCTCTGGAGAAGTCATTCGACCAGTAGGAAGATCTGAGGGTGTAGTATAAGAAATGATGGTTTTTGATAAGTTGAGCTACCTCTAGATTGGTTGCTATAGTTTGCAATTAGCTCACCTGTATAAATTGTAAATAGTTGTAATTTGTTTTAAGTATAACGACCTCTGTGGTCCGATGGGCGAAAATGCGTCTGCGACGCAGGAGGTTGCGGTTCGATTCCCACCTCAGGACAATTGTGTGAACGATCTGCATATATTTGTTTTGGGAGTTCTGATCGTTATCTAAAAAATATCTATCTATGTAATGTATTGTATTAAGTATATCAATTATCTAGTACCCATGACACAAGCTCTGCTTAGCTTGGGGCTAGATGATGCTGTGTGTATTGTCCAGCATTATTTATTTATTTTATTTATAACTGGTATAAGACTCCCAAAATAATAAACTTCTGAGAGGATTCCTATTGATTTTAATTTTATTTAAAACGGATGCAAATAATCTGTATAAGTAAGTAATACAGACACTTAAATGGAAGGTAGTTAAAGGTAAGAAAATATTTTAATATATGTAGGTCCAGATAATAATTAAATTTTACAACCTACAAATTATCAAGTAAATTATTCGCATTAAGCGATGTGACTTTAACGAACCTGTGAAGGTCTATACGTTTTAAATTCGAATTTTATCGACATATTATTTAATCGATAATAATTTATCGGCAGTCGATGGGCATCACTAAATTCCGATGGACTTTTATGGAGGACGTAAATTAATAGTAGATGCTAATTTATTAACTAGTAATGGTTTTGCAATAAGTTATTTCTTGCTTTTATTATTGTTTGGTTAACCAGTATTGTAATTATCAGTGAACAGACATAAACACAGAACGTGTGTGTGTCTCTGTTGTTGCTGATTTATTTCATAGATCTATTATTGCACACTTAGTTAACAAGAACAATGCAAAATAAAAAACTAAAAAAAACTACATAAAATTGACGGTCTTATCACTCAAGAGCGATCTCTACCAGGAGATGTTTTTTTTTGCGTCGACCCGACATCTACATCGACATCGATAGTATTTGTGATTGCAGGTTACAAAATAATATAGAGTACCTACCTACTCATGCACAAGGCTTGCACCCACCTAGTACAAGCTAAAAGCGAGTGTTCCGCTGACAAATGAAACGTCTTGCTACCTGTCTTGTCGCGACGCGTCAGACAGTCCCGCGGATTTGCCGCGTGCCAACATGGCGCGGAGACAGCTCGAGAAATAATGAGGGAACGCGGGAAATGTCGGGTTGTTAGCTGCATGGTAGAACTGCGCTTATTTTGTAGGTGCTAGTTTCTGCCCGCAGTTTCGCACGCGTTGTTTCTATGGAAATGTTTTAAGGTTATTTATTTCCCATGGGAACTGATTATTGGTTTAAAAAGCATAAAGCCTACAAAGCTTTTGAACCTATCATGGTTATTAACACAAAAGTCACTTATAGCGGCATATTTACCATGATTTGCTTGAGTTTTGCAATATTTCGGCTCAGTATCATGCGCCATGATCACGGAATAACTGATATTCTGTCTTGACTTTTCATATAGCCTATATTTTATTCCAAGCCCAGAACTACCCGAACGCAAAATTTCAACCCGATCCGTTCTGCACTTGTGGCGTAAAGAGTTAACAAACATCCATACATCTATACAACCAAACTTTAAATTGGGACCAATATATCTACGTACTTAAACACCATCAGTATAAATATTCCATAGACTAGAGAAAATTCATCAACAAAAATAAAACAACAAAAAAAGGAACCAACGAAGAAAAATCCAAAAACCAAAGCTTTCTTTGATGTCACCCCAATTGCTGAACCGAAAAAGATTAAGCTCGAGCAAATTTATTTCCGAGACTTTATCAAAGAGTGTGGCGACAATGAAAATGGCGGGGTGCAAAAAATGGTGAAACTTTTTAACACGACGCGTACCGTTTTGTTTTGGGTGAATATCTCGGGGTTCGCGAAAAAGGTGCCACTTTGTCAAAACTTTTGAAGAAGCTGTCTTTATTAGAACTAAGCACATTAAAAGCTTGAAAAATTATAAATGATTAAAATATTCAAAATTATTCAACAAAATACATTAAAAAAAAACATGATTTAAATTCAATTCTGCTAAGCTTTTTTTTAATGTTTTACTAGATTTCAGTTTTATATTTATTAATCAAAATCAAATATTCTTAATTCCAACGATACATATCGTAGAAACTCGTAGAAAAAATCCAATTTCATAAACTGAAAATAGACATGGAAATAAAGATATAAATTTGATATTTCGACATTACTGATACCATAGTTGATAAAAAAGACATTCAACTGTCTCTGTTAATAAAAAATTAAGCTAAAGAACAACCTCATTATGCAAAAAAAAACCGCGAAGCAACCTCCCCAAACTCTGCAAGCCACGGCCGCCGGCGGCGCCACCGTCGCTTCCGGCGGAACGGGCAGAGGGGCAAACACGAGCTCCATTTCCGGACGGGAAGACCGGCTGACTTCCGGTTGAAGACTGATTGGCTCTTTATTAAAAACTGACACCTGAGGCGGTTCCGGGATTTTTAATTTGTTTTGGGGTGTTTGTGAAGGGTAGGGATTGTGGTTTGCAAATGTTTTAGAGTAATACAGTGTGAAACTTGTTCAAACGGTACAGTGAAAGCTGTCTGAGTAAGCGTATGTAATTTTTATCTCTTTAAAAACCCTTTCAAAGAGTTATTTCAGAAACGAATCCCCTAGGAATAAGTTATTCAATATGACTGTATTTTATACCTACCTAGAACCAAAATTAGTACTAATAAAGTGAATACCTACAATCGATTTCAAGATCATCTTATCTTATACGTCTTATTTATAAAAGATCGTACAAATATCTATTTATCCTGAGGCTGGAATCAAACTTGCAGCATTCTGCGTAGCATACAGATTCGCGCTCCCTGTGCCACTGAGGTCGAATATCTAGTTAGTATAATCGTAATACGTCACCTCTTTACACTTTTTCAGTGAAAACTAAAACCAGGGCGCAGTAAAAAAGAGTACCAGGAAAATTCCTCAATAGGTATAACATTACGGAGGCCTGTAAGTGTGCCCCTGAGGGAGGCCGTTCGATAAAACACACGTTTACGACCTGAAAAACTAAAGCCGATTTTATTTTTATGGGAAATTGAGTTGGTGAAGATATTTTATGGATTTTATTGTTCGGGGTTGTTTATTGGAGGTTGGGGGTAATATGTTGGTGGTAAAGGTTAGGAGGACGGTTTAGGTAGCCTTGTCTTACGAAAGTTATGATTATGAGTGAAAGCTTCGCCGATAACTAATATTAAATAGCGTAAGAAAGGCTCATCGCAAGATACGTTGCCACAATGTTAATATGATTAAATCACAGTTGTATGATTATTTATTGCATGGAGGTTTAAAAGCAGAATTAACGACTGAACTACATAGAAATAACTGTATGCGCATTTAAATCTACCCATGGTATCCGCCACAGTCCGGCCAATTTTGTTTAAAGGTATATATACTAACTAGCTGCACCCCGCGGTTTCACCCGCGTGGTGATAGATATTTTGGATAATATACAATATATCATTATGAATTGTAGCCTATGTGTTATTATATGTAAGCTTTGTTATTATGTAATTTCATCAAAATCCATTCAGTACTTTTTGCGTGAAACTAGGATATGATGTCATATTACAAATCCCTTATAAAATCATCATTGTATAGTATAAGTACTAGTAAGCTTAGATAATTGCACGACAGAAATTAAACCCACAACTACCTACCACTTACCACTCATCAGTAGGTACCCCCAACCACGCCACTAACTAGAATCCAAGACTACCTACATATCTAACTTTATTTACAAATCTCTCGTTACAAACCAATAAGCAAACACTAAATTCCAAAGATGGCGCTGCTAAGAAGCAAAACCAACATGGTGAATTAATAAATTATCACGTGTCAGAGAGTTTGAGCCCATGTTTTAGTGTAGCCCCGCTAATAACAGAAGAAACTCCGTGCTAAGTAGTCGGCTAACACGAGTCGTGGTTAGGAATGAGGATTCCAAAGGATTATTCAACTTGTTCACGCTTTTTGGGCGATGTAATCGTGGAGTTTGTTACGTAAAGTTTGCATCTTTATTTTCCTCAATTAGGGCAAACAAGTCTAGTTTTAAATATTTTTCAAGTAACGCTATCAGATCACATAATTACAAGTACTATTTTAACGGGTAGGTATTTATCAGTCATCCCGTGACCGCCACAGTGTGTGAACCTGTTGAAACTTGAAACGTTGGGAAAAATAGGTAAATAAATGCGATGAATACCCTTTCCAATAGTGTGATGATCAAATCTAGGATCAAATCTAACAAGAGCGAGCCCATAATATTTGTTGCTCCCTGAAAGGGTTTTTTATACATTGGGTATCTACTAAAACTACTCCAACCTAAGAACAATATGTGTATGTATGCATAAAATCTTATAAATTATATGAATTTAATAATCATTCGATGTCAATAACATTGTAGGTTACTTACATCTTAGAAGATGATCATAGCTCGGGCACGATAATTTTTTGTAAAGTGGGTCAGCTTAGAAGCAAACAAAGGTCCCTGTCAAATCTTAAAAAAATCCAAAATACATTATAATTTCTCGTTGCCCGGCCCAAACAAACATTCCTAAAATCAATATTTATACCCAACGACAAAATTTAAAATGGTAGCCAAAACTATCCCTTTCTATAGAATGACACAACCTATTAGAATGTCCAAATCAATATTTGATTCTCTTTTCAAAACGTTGCCGCCACAATCTTTAGCGAGGAGACGTTAAAATGGCGACCTCTGCCGCTTCTAGCGTTCCCAGAAGGACTAACTGTCAATACGACGTTCTAAAAATGAAAAACGCATTCGAATTTCAAATTTGTTGAGCAAACTGTTTGGTATCGGAACGTCACGAAGCGAAAGGAGGGCTATTATTGGTTTCTTTTAGAGTTGGTTCGCTAATTTTTAAAGGACGACAAAGGTGGCCGCCTTTTAGTGGAAGAAATATTTCAACCATAACTTTGTTTCAGATGTTTTTTCCGATTATTATCATTCTCTTTTTCTAAAAATAAACTAACATAACCTTCCAATCACAGTTAAACCACCGCAAAACTGTTACGACAAATTCTATCCCCGAATAAAACATGTAGTCCGGGTATAACACGTCCCCTGACCCGGGGGTAGTATTGACCCAGGGGGTAGAATTGACCCGAGCGGGTAAATTGGATCGGCATTCGTCGCGATCGTCGGATTATCTGGAAATCGTTACGACATAACGTTAACGTGCGCCGCCTCTGATTGTCTTTTACTCTATGTGCACAAAGTGTAGAGTTTAGTTATTGTGGACATGAAGAAATACCATTTTTATTTTCAAATTTTGAAACTCTTTAACCAAAGAGTTTAAATTTTTTGCATATGTATTTTGAACCAATAAGCCATGTTTACAAAGCTATTTCTGATGAGAAGATGAAGAGCCCAAATTTGAAATTAGGTACCATTTTTATTCTTCAGAAATTAAGAATACCAGTAAATATTTTAACTGTCTGTCGGGCATACATTTTTAGAAAACTGTGAGTTTTTGAAACTGCTTCAGAAACTATTTTCATTTCTTGATAAATTTATCAATGTCGTTTTTAACTTGGTCTCTTCTACATTTATTTTATATAAAGCTCTATGTCCACACAATGTCCGTCTACCAACACGGTCCCGCCTCGCCACTCCAAAGGATCTGAGAGGTCCCATCTTCTGAAACGACGCAGTTTCCCTTTCCCCTCACCTGAATGTTCTTAGGATTACAGTCGGGTTGTTACAAGTAATTTCTTACATTCTCAACAGCTTCGAGATCTTCTGCAAATTATTGAGTCGGATTAGAGATGAGGGTTTAGTGGGTGATTGAGGATACAGTGTTAGGAACCTGTATAGATATCTATCAGTTAGGTAATTAGTTATTAACGACGACAGGCACTTGGATACTATAAGAATCTATAATTTGTATATAAAATTATCAATATCAAAATGGCTTTGAAGGACTATAAACCATCTAGAGGAGTAAATATTTTGTCATGTTTAAAACATAATTTTATAAAACATGCGACCGAACCATTATATATGTATCTACATATAATATATAAAGCAGTAAGTAGATAAAAACAATATACTTAACAATATAATATAAGGTTCCGGGTGTTCTGGTCGTTTTCTATGTATAATAAAAAATATCTACTATAAATAGTACCCATAACACAAGCTCTGCTTACCATGGGGCTAGATAATGCTGTGTGAATTGTCCAGCATTATTTTTTATTTTTTTACTTTAGAGGAACAGGAATTTAAATTAAAAAAAAACATTAAAAAAACCATGATATTGAAAAATTACTTCTTGCGTACAGTCCATTATGAAGTCCATCATAAGGTATCTTTAAACTACGTTTTCGGCGTTAATAGAACAGTTCTATTGAAGTTCATCATTATAATATTACATGTTCATCGTTCACACTTCATTACAAAACGTTTCGAGTGTGGTCTGAAGTGAAATTCATTATCACTTGATACATCAAGTGTACTCTAGGATCACGACTATATGAGTTTAGTACACTAAACTCATATAGTCGTGATCCTAGAGTTATAATAGCATAGAGTTTTCAGTGTACGTTAGCCAAGATTATATAAATAAACCAGCTGCGCCCCGCGGCTTCGTCCGCGTGAAAATCTATGTGTCAAATGATTTGTAAACCATCCTCTTGAACCACTCTTTCTATTAAAAAAACTGCATCAAAATCCAGACAGATACACAGCGAGAAGCGACAATAAGTTTTTTCGGCATTATTTGTAAGAGCTTGAATATTAACTAAGTACCTACATCAATTAGAATACTAAATATGTGTAGGTATAATAAATAATTTGTTTCTCCCAGACGCCACAAGTAGAGATTTTGAATAGACTTGGAATAGCTTATGAGACACTTTTTTTATACTGGACAGAAGTTTGAAATGTTTACAAGTCGTCACCTCTGATCTATCCTCTAGCTCTATAACCAACAAATAAGAAAACAGAATTGAAATAACCATCGGTATGACCTCTTCAAACACTAAGGCACGAGGCGACTAACTATGATAATAACTTTGGCCAATTCAATGTGTACACAACCTGTTATTGTAGTTACAAGAATTTTGAAGTGCTAGTTTGCTTTTACGAGGTCAGTGTATAATCAAATTTGCATGTTGGATATTTACGAAGATTTTTATCGAGTTGTTATTGTTACATCAATATGTAATTGTTGCTCAATTGTAATGATTAACACAAATCTACGTTTTTAGCAGATTCAAATGGATGGGTAAATATTTCTTACAACGTCACCGCTAAACTACTGAATAGATCGGACTGACTAACTTGGTGACGTAACTGGTAACGTACATATTTTTATTGAAGAGGAAAACAAAAACCGGTATGATATCCCCACTTTCTTTTCTTATTACAATCTATGTAAATTAATCTCAACTTCAAACCCTATAAAACACACCTAAAACTCAAATAACCAGTGGTAGCTATCTAACCCAAAAACAAAGCGCATTTGTCAAAGAGGAGCATTACCCCATTATTCGGGTAACATTAAACTTTGCCCGCAATTACCCCGTCGGGGTCAGGGAGCGCCTTTGAGCTGATAATCCAAACAAACGTCAAGCAAAAAGCCGTGTAAATCTCCGCATGGAACGGGTTAAGGTATGGAGAAGGCGCAAAATATTGATACCTACTGAAATACTTACTTTCGTGATAATTATAAATGTGACGTCGTGAAATCATTGAACAAGGCCGGTTCAGGTGATTGCGTATGGGATTTTCCTCTCTTTTCTCTATTATACCTATTCCACTACCCCTTTCCCATAATGACAAACATTTTAACGTAGACCTTCGTTACTTCGTAGCACGTGCTACGATGCTAAGAACGACCGGCATACAAAAGATTTTAACGCGCACCTAATTTTCTACATCACACAACCTAGAAAAAAGAAAGATTATTTATTAAAATTATTTATTATACACTAGCACAACACACAAACAAGTTCAGTTACACAATTAAACAAAACCTACATACTTGTATGACTGTAATAAATATTGAACTAATCCTCGAATAGTAAATATCGCTCATATTTAAGTAAATCTTAATTGCCGGATTTATTTTAAGTGTTTTTGACTAGCCCGAAAGTGTACAAATAAATAAAATAAATAAAAAATGCTGGACAATTCACACAGCATTATCTAGCCCCATGGTAAGCAGAGGGAATAATACGTTAATATTATACGTAATACTATGTAATATTGTCCAACTGTTGGTACTCGCTTTTATTTATTTATTATCAATTATTTTAGGTACCACCTTCAATAAGAAAAAAAGCAATATTAAGAGATAAACTTTTACACCAAAAGCTACTCCACAGATCCCGCTGTGCCAACAACTCCGTCCATATCACATCTCTTACTTACAAGTTACAAGCTGCCTCGGGCGACGCACGGCCAGTTTCAATTATATTGTCATTCTGCTAATAAACAGCGTTAAATGCCTTTCAGGATGGAAGATCAGAGATTCGAAGTGGTTGGATGTATCTTGCATGCTGACAGTGTATGGTTTTATTATTAGGTTGAATTATTCTCATGGCGTAGTTACGTGTTATCATATCAAAGTCATCACAAACGATGATTTGACAGCCTGTAATAGTCAAGGGGCCGTCCAGGCAACGACAGAGACCTGTTACCAGGATCATACTTTACTTAAGTAGGTATACATTTAAATTTAGTGACAATCGTACCCAGATTTTGCACGCCACAACGGTAGAAATACAATGTGTCATATTTTAAACCTATTATGTAGTATGTATGTACCTTATTTATATATATTTGATGCAATAAATTTTACTTTACTTTAGCTAAGCTTTATACTAGCTCTGCTTAGTTTGGCGCTAGATGCTACAATTATTTTTATTCAATTTCATACATTAAATTTTATGACAGTTTGTGTGCGTCACTAAAACTAGGTAGCACTACACGCGAGAGACTAGACAGCTCTCCTCTTATATCGTCTCTGTTTGCGGTCTCCGCAGAGTTAAACCTCGCAATGTAACTGCATTCCAACATTATAGAAATTTGCTTTCAGTTTCTATATGAACAAAAGTCTGGGTAACGAGTATCTAATGAAGATGACAATAATTCATGATAAAACATCATCAAACAACTGTTCGCCGTCGGAAAATGGTCGGAAACATTGATGATTAGGTAACTGTTTGTTTGTCTGATGGCGAAAGATCACGCAACTTATAGGTATAATAGGTAGGTATTTGTACCTATTTGTTGCGATTTACTCAATAGTTATGATTTTCATACCTAATACATTTACTTGAACTATTATTATAGTTAATTGTTATTTAAATTGTTTTAATTTAGTAATTCCAATTATTTTTACAAAAATATATTTTTATATCCATGACGAAAGTAATTGGCAATTATTTCAAAATAAACCACGTCGGATCGGCTTTATAGATTAAGGCGATGCCAATAACATTTAACCATTTTTTATTTCTGTTACTTGTAAAATAAGATTACCAAGGAGTGCCTAAACAACTGCATTGACTAAAAAATACATAAATGTAAATGTATTTTTTTTAAACACGTCATGTTCGTACTCAGATTGAAGTAACCAAAGCCGCTAACAGACATGCAAACAATCCATCAGAGTTGATAAATGAATTCCTGCAAGTACTAATCACGATAACCGCTGTTTAAGCATTTCGTTAACGATGACGTGCCGGTTATGATTCATAGCTTTTAATATACATACCAAAGTTAGTTTTCAAAATGCGACTAAAAATATTAATTATGTTCCTATTGCTGAGACATACATAAATACTCAATGACAATTTCAATTTCATTGTCAATTACTCGTCGCCTGTGTGCGCTGTCTCTTATCATAAATGAAAATGGCTGCCATGTACGAAAAACTTCACCAATAAATAAATCATAAAATTAGTGATTTCTTTTCATTACTGCTCAATTTACTAGATCCTAAGTAACTGTAAGTGTGAGTGTGAATGCGCTTAAATCGTTTACTGAAGAGTGACGAATAAAATAAATAGGTAACGTGTAAAAATAATTTACTTGTTATTTTGTTTTTTGAAATTCTTGGCCACCAAAGTTTGTAAACGTGTAACTTTTCGAAGCAAAAAAGGTGATTGAAAGAAAAAGAAAATCAAAACATGGCGACGAAGAACAAGATCACAAATAAAGCCAAAGACAAAACGATCTCAATTCATTTAATTAATTAAGCAAACATTGTGCCCTTAGGTCCTCGTTATTTAAGCTACCACCGGTCGGGTTTCGTTGCATTTTTTACTCCAAACCATCCCAAATTAATCTTTCTTATCGACCCAATCGCTGGTCGGCAGTTAAATAATCGCGATGTAGACGAGTTTAACATAAATTAAATTTCCCGAGACACCTGAGATACCCCCTGGCTTAAAAATCATAGCAACCTTACTCCGATCGATTAATTAATTGATTTTGAACCTAAAGAGATGGATATAAGAGTGAAAGAGCTTGTAGATATAAATTTGCATGTACGCAATAATGAGCATTCGTCGAAAGATGTATATCGCGAGCTTGAAAGAAAGGTTAAGTGTGAACATTTGTTTGTTAATGTGCCAGTGTAATGGATTCGAGGCCCTTTTTAAGGAAAGATAAGTTGTTTTACTTTAATTGATCGATCGAAGTTGTTTTAAGTAATTTCTTTGACTTTAAAGAATCGAGGTAAAAATAAACTGGTTTTTAAATTGAAGTAGGAACTGTGAACCACAGGCGTAGACAAGGGTATGAAGGCTAAATATATATAAATGATAACAAATAATAAAGTATAGGTATAGCACTAAAATATTAATCAGTGGCCTCATAGAAATCTCTATCAGAGCAAAATATAGGGATAAAATTAGAAAGGTGTTGATTAAAAAGGTTAATGACATGTCCTGAATGACAAAACAGTTAAATTACAGGATGATAACCTAGACCTTAGATTGCTACACATGCATATGAGTGTAAAATGTTATTGAGTCATACGTCTTCGAGCAAAATAGACTGTGACTGTCTGACAAAAGTAGAAAAGTGAAAATGTAAATAAGTTTGTGATTTTGAAACAAAGTTTGGACTTTTTTAGTTAGTTTTGCGAAAGGTGACGTGAACATGGCAAACAATCATAGAGAAGATGAAACGCAACTTATCAGAGATGAAGAAGAAAAAGAAGACTATATTGTTAAAACAATCGGACATTTTGGTGTGTGGCAAATGGGAATCTGTGTGATTGCATCGATGACTAGATACACAGCCGTAAGCAACATTCTGTCAATGATATTTCTAATGCCAAAAACACAATTTAAATGTTTATTATTAACAAGTAATGATACAACAGAAATTTTAAACTCAACTTGTTATGAGAACTGTACAAAATATGAGTACAGACACGATATTTTTGAAGAGACTTTGATAACTGAGTTCGATTTGATTTGCAAAAGGGCTTGGTTGGGAAGTTTTGCACAATTGGTCATAATGCTTGGATTCGCAATTGGTGTGTTCATATTTGGATGGATATCCGACAGGTACGAAGCTAGAATTAATTAGCTTTGTTGATTAAATTTGACGACAATAGCTCATAGTCAACTTTCTGTTCCAGATATGGCCGACGCATAGCATTTTTAGTCGCAAATTACTCGAATATTACATTGATGATCATTGCTCCATTTGCTCCTACTTACTGGGCCTTCAATAGCTGCAGATTTTTCGTTGGTGTAGCATCTGGAGGAGTGCTCGTAGTTGGAATATTGTTTGTTTTAGAAAACGTTGGCACAAAGTACAGAGAATTTGCTGGTACTTTAGCTTTACTGCCAGATGGATTCACAGAAGTAATCTTATCAGGAATAGCATACTATTCCACAACTTGGAGAAAGTACCATCTTACTTATAGCTTACTCTCAATGTATATATTACTTGTTGTTATTGTTGTTCCTGAAACACCAAGATGGTTACTATCGAAGGGTAAAGCTGATGAAGCTGTTAAAGTTCTGACGAGAGCAGCGAAGTGGTACGAATTTATTTTCAAATATTATGTTGTTTTAGTTTGTATGACCCGTCTTTGTATAAATTATTTTTTACAGGAACAGAATGAGTACTGATAATATAAAAGAAAATATATCAGAAGCAATTGAAGAAATGAAATCCGAAGAAATAGGAAAAAAAGTGTCTTATAAAGACTTTTTCCAATCGAGAACGTTGGTTCTACGAATTACTTGTTCCTTCTTTATCTGGACTGCATGTGGTTTCTGTAACTTTGGCATAAATCAATTCATATCGCGTTTGGGGACTAATATCTACGTGGCCGTTGCTTTATTGGGATTCATACAGGTAAATTTATATTCATAAAATATTTTTAGAATTTATCTACTGCGATATTATATAATGTGACTACATTGATTATTCTTTGATTCCAGCCACCAAATCTCCCCATCGCAATCTTCTTTAATCGGATGTTCGGGAGAAAGCCTTCTATCATTGGTTCCCTCCTCGTCACCTGTTCTACCATGGTCACCCTTTTCTTCCTCGACCACGACCATTGGCTCGGAGTCACCATGGGAATCATCGGTTTCTCAGCAACTTACACCACATTTGCTGTTCTCTACGTTTATACATCTGAATTATTTCCCACTCCGTTAAGAAACATGTCGTATGGTTTAAGCTCCATGGGCAGTAAGATTGGAGCTATGGTAGCTCCTTTTATAGCTGTTTTATCACCGCATTGGATTCCTTCAGTCATTTTTGCTATGGTTCCGTTTATTGCTGCAGTATTTTGCTTAATGTTACCTGAAACAAGAGGAAAAACTTTGAAAGATTCTGTTTATTGATAAATTACACTTCATTTTGTTTATTTTTTGCTTCTGTCCTTATAAACTAGAATAGTTCCTGCATACTTTCTTAGCTCTGGAATAACAGAGTCATTGATAATGAGACTTATTTACTTAGATATTTATTATGTCTCTTAAGCGTAATGGCTGTCACAGCAACATTGTCTCTATCAAAGTCAATTAGACGGTGCTTATCAACAGATCCCCATTAATTGTTCGCGGCGTAAATAAGTAAGAATACCCCATAATGCTGCAATTAGCTGCACACAACACCCTGGAGGGCATCTGTCTTATCACAATACACATTTAAACAAACAGTAAATACATTTCACTTGTTATCTAAACGAACCACTTCAAATCCCTTTGATACAGTCTTCCATTTCAAGTTTAAGTTCAAAATTGACAACCAAACATGATTATTATACTATTGTGCCTTGAGACTATAGTCACAAAAAAAAATGTTATTGAACAGAAATTGTTTTGAAACCTAAGGTAATAGGTATAAGACTTTGTTTATTTTAGGTCGTCCCCTGACTAGTCGAGACATCACAAAGGTCATCAAATCAAATCATTCTGTTCGATTTGAGAACACACCTGAGCTCCAATATTCGCCGCATGATTCGGTCAACATTTAGATGCACTATTACAACATTTGAACGTTATAAATCATAATTTTTGCCCATTATAGTATTCTTTCCTACTGTCTGTCGCGTATCTCGTGACATCCGCTCCATAGTGTGTTTTACGGCTCAGTCACACGCGATGCGCTCGTAAAACTGCAGCGGGCATAGATTAAATAATTAACTGTCTGTTTGGAACTGCCTTTTGAAATGTTGCTCTCCCGAGACAAGCTTGTCCATCGATGTAATTACGATGATGAACATTGGGTCAGGATTGGTTAAGGCATCCAGTACCCTGGCATCTGCCTAGTAGGGACCGAAAGTGCTACAAGGCAGTCACTGCCCACTCGGCGGTGTGACCCGAAGAGGTGAGCTACCACGAGGTGCTCCACTTCGTTATGTACGTCGGGGGCACCCAACGAGTTAATAAACAGCAGAAAAAAAGAAGATGATACCATTTACAGTCAATTTCCACTGTGTCGTTTATTTTCTTCTCATATTTAATAGACATAGATGCATCGTCCTAGTAAGTGGGGGAGAAGGAGATAATAAAAATAATGCTGGACAATCCACGCAGCATCATCTAGCCCCAAGCTTAACAGAACTTGTATAATGGGTACTAAATAACTGATATACTTTTAATACAATAAGTACAGTACATATACATAGATCCTATTTTTTATTATACATAGCAACAGCAACATCCGGAACACATTTTTCCCCAGGCGGGAATCGAACACGTAACCAGGTGGACCATCGGTTGCCACGCTACAGACGTCGTCGTCAAAACACTGATAATCTTGATAATGTATTTTTAACAAAATTAACATTATATATATGATATAAAAACCTACCTCAGTAGGTCTCTGTCTGTGCTGAGTGACATACAGAATCTTACCAACGGTAGAAGGTGTGGCTCCAAATACCAGCACTGTAAATTTGTAACTGATACTCATAAATAAAAGGTCAAACATAAAAGTCGCGAGCCGACAGATAGCTGCGAACATTTCGGTGCAAGTGATATTTTATCGAAGGTTGCCGCACGTTATTGTAAATACCGCTGCGACGATAAATCGCGCGGGAAATATCGAAAGGTACGAATGTCGGTGAACTTTACAAAGGCGAAAATAGGAATAGATAGTCTGTAGAGTTCTGCAATTATTTTGACTTTTACAATACTTCTGGACGAATTTATATTTCTAAAACGTTTCGATCGACGAGTAACAATCAAATAGCTAAGGCTATTTGATCGTTACTTGGCAATCGAAATTATGAAAAAATGTACCTAACGGTAATTTGTGTGTGATATTATTACAAAGGCAAAGAACATTATTTTCATCACGCTGCCTCATGTTGACATGTTTTTTTGCGTTCAATGGCGATCTGTCAAGATTCAATTACCCACCTCCATTTTAAACTCAATGCCAGTCAAATTCGCAAATGAGTCACCATTACAACGACAGTAAATCATTTTCTCATCCCCACTCTCTCACTTTCTCCGCAAAAAGTAACAAAATTAGACTCCGCCATAAAAAAGCTTAAGCTGATACGCAAACCGGCCATATCTCATCGCTCGTGAATAACGACCCAACTGCCAATTACACTAAAAAATGTCCGTAGGCACCAATTAAAATGATTTACATATCAATAAATCGTCGATGTTTCGCAGCGCGGTGTAAAAATCGAGAATTTCGTATTTGCGTTGCGGATTTAGTTAAAATGTCGGAGATTTCGATAATGACTAGCGAGCTTGTGCGCGACACGCAAAAGATACAATGATAAACTGTCAAACAAACGCTTCTGCTGCCCATGACACAAATGCACAAGCATCCGTATAAACATTTAAAATTTTTGAGTGTGTTGTGGGGATCATTGTTTTGCCGGTAGACTCTAAGAGAATAAACAAAATACAATAATTAAGTACCTACTGATTTTGCGTTTATAAATGCTGTCAAAATTTACATGAATGTGGGGTGGGATGCGAGCTTAAACGTAAGTTGACTAACTACATGCTGAAAGCCAACCTGGTGTTAAACCACATACAATCTCTACTTTAGTTTCATCATTAACCAATCGGCGTCAAGCTTTAAGTACGCCATGCTGGCTTAAACCAGCCATTATCATTATCACCCAGTTTCCAACTCTGAACGCGACATCAGTTTCATGTTACAACGATGTTGCGTCGACCAATCTTTTGAGTTATCGGCTATCGACTTGATTTATGTAATGTAATGCTTGAATACGGCTTATTGATTTGTTAGACATAATGTTTGTAGGTTGTAAAGGGCAAGCATGAATAGCTGATATATCTCTATTTGGCTTTGAGGATTTAAATCTGATACAATGGGACTTTGAATGTTGAATGTCATTGAATCATCTCTCAAGATTTATTTTGCTTTATTCTACCAAATCTTTTTTATTATTATAAGAATATAATCAATATAATAATATTTATTTGGTTTTAATATTGAATTATTTTATTTAGAATAGAATATAATAGAAAATAATTCATTGCACACTTATGTATGTCTAATAAAAACTATTTACAATAAAACAATTTAAAAACTAAGCGTCAATTGGCGGTCTTATCGCAAGCGGTCTCTGCCAGACAACCATGATAATTCTGTGTGCGCTTTTATTTTACAAAACAACATTTAATATCTTTTATAAAAAAAATTGCGCAAAAAATATAGTTAGTAGTAGATATTATAGTTAGTTATAGTTAGTAGTAGTAGTTACTAGATCACTGCAGAGTAAAAGCCCTCACACAGGCAATTTATGTTTTCCTAAGCTCAAATTTCGCAAAAGTAAATGACATAAGCATTTTCCATTTAAACTCTGAGGATCATGTTTTAGAACGTTAGTAAAGAGATACTTACAAGTCGTAAAAGTTTTAACACTCATTTGAAATCCATAAAAAATATCGACGCTAAATATCAAGATTTTATCTCTAGTATTTTATGGCAAGTATTCCCAATACACGACGTATTAAATATAATACCTGGGCTTGTATTCGCATTTTATTTGCATAAATTATTGATGAAATCAACAACTAATTAAAACGGAACATGTTTCTTTGACACTAACAATAAATTTATTGCGAGACTAATTTATAGCAGCTTCAATATGCAAGACATATTGTTTAGTGTTTTTATAAGTTTAAATTAGCTATAAATTAATTATTCTATAAGCAACTGTACCTTAAAGTACCTTGGTACATTTTTGTACAAAATAATTGTTCTAAGATGATGAGATACAGCGAGCTATGGAAAGAGCTATGCTCGGAGTAAAACGTACAACAGTCTTTTGTTTTTACAGCCAGTTTCGGTCATATCAACTATAAGTAAATAAATAGGTATTGCTCGACGATCCACACAGCATCACCTAGCCAAGTATTAGATGACTGATAAATATTTTTAAACTTACGCGATCTGAACACATAATTATAAGTATTGATACAACGGGTATTTAGTCGTGGTCACGGGATGACTGCTGTCATCCCGTGACCACGACAGAGTGTAAACCTGTTGAAACGTCGGGAAAAAGGTAAATTAAACGCGATAAATACCCGTTGTATCAATACTTATAATTAGATGACTGATGTAGTTACTTAATACAATACATTTCATTGATAGATATTTTTTATTATTAAACGACCAGAACACCGGGAACATACATAATCTGCAGATGGTAAAAACTTTTGTCCCGAGGTGGGAATCGAACCCGCAACCTCCTACATCGCAGGCGGATCTTCGCCCACCGCGCCACAGATTTCTTCAACAATCTATGTATGTATCTTGCTGAGTTTGCAGTTATTTGCGTCATATTTCTATCATCAGCCCCCGTACTAAGCTCCATTTAGATGCTAAGTTAAGCCACATTAGATTTTATGTCCTGGTCATAGAGCATTATATTGTATGCAAATAGAGATGGTATCATTAGATCTGGTATTATCACTTCCATCATAATAGCTGTTGCATTGAGCACAGATACGATTTAGTAGACTAGAATTAAAAATTATGTACGAGGTATATTATTAATTATCGACATAGCTCTGAGAATTAGCAAGCTGAAGTGGAAGTGGGTCGGCCATATGTCGCGAAGAACCGACGGCCGCTGGCGCAAACGTGTTCTTGAGTGGAGACCACGACTCGGTAAACGTAGTGTAGGACGCCCTCCGACCAGGTGGGATGATGACTTGCGAAAGACTGGCAGGTGCGTCGTGGATGCGTCAAGCTGAAGACGTTATGGCGCTCATTGGGGAGGCCTATGTCCAGCAGTGGACTAATATAGGCTGATGATGATGAGGTATCTGCTCTTGACTCACACCGTCATTACTGGCATTATCTCCGTCCGTTCCGCATCAAGTTGTCAAAACATGCGCGCGCGCAGACTCACACCGGATGAGGATTAACCGATTACTGTGAGTGATGCGTTCATTATGCTGGAGGAATTAAATGTTTAGTATATACAATATTCTCTCGACGCTCGCGACTCGGCAAACATAGTGTAGGACGTCCTCCGGCCAGGTGGGATGACGACCTGCGAAGTACTGCAAGCAGATGCTGGATGCGACAAGCTGAAAACAAGGTGATATGGCGCTCATTAGGGACTCCATCCATCCAGCAGTGGACTGCTATAGACTGATGATGATTATATACAATATTATTTATTTAGCAACATAAATTACATGTAGAACGATTTCTGTGGGTGTTCTACGATTCACACAGAGTATCATAGCCCAAAGGCAAGCTGAGCTTGTGTTATGGGTACTAGATAACTGATATACAATACATTACGTAAATAGATATTTTTTGACATAAGCTTCCAAGATTAAGTAATTAAACCATTATTATTGCAATCGACTGATGGAGACCATCAATATTAAATTAAACACTGGTTTTTACGGTCTGCAGATAAATCTGTAAATACACCTTTACTTATTCTTAAAAATAATTGTCTTAGCGGGCTGCAGATAATTGTGAATGCAGTTTTACTTATTTTTGGATATAAAGGAATGTTTGCTTTCATTAAAACTTTCTATTTTAAATATTTCTGGTTCTTGCCCCCTACGTCCCATGACCTTAGAACATCCTGTATAACAAAGTTACCGTTGACTATTCTGTATCCAGGCGACATGGGAGCCAATCCAACGACAGCAGCCAGTAATCTATGACAGAACACATATGAATTTATCCATTGGTCTGAAGTTCAACAGTTGTTCCAAGCTACCGCCTTCCTGGACCCGTCATAGTAAACCACCAGCGCTGTATTTATCTAGTCCACGACCACGGCTGGTGTCAATTACCGCTGATCTATGCATTTGTAGCACGCTGCTGGTTTATCGCAGCAAGTGGGAAATGGCTGGACTTGTCGCTATAAACACTGAATAGGATCTGACGAAATAACAACCATTACGTTTCTAATAATGACATAAGCAGTTCTCAACCATGATTAGAAGCAAAAGCACAGTAATACCGTGCCACGTCAATCTTTGATACTTGGCAGTTCTTTATTTAAAACATGTAGCTCTAATTTAAGAGGGTATACATAATATAGAGGTAGGTACATAACCTAATAAAATCAATTATGCTACCTCGTTAATCATTATACATCAAGGACTTACGAGTTTCTAAATAAAATTAAATATTTCGTCAAAACACACCACCAAAATAAATTAATGATTAATTTTTTTTATTATTATTATTTTTAAAACATCGCCTACGTTATTCGCCGGCCTCTCAGCGGCGCGGATACCGGATTGAAGCGCAAGACTTAAAAAAACAGTACAAAAATAAGGGATTCGAAGTCGGTTTTTAGTTTTTTTCACAACAATCATAATATTTTGAAGACAGTAAAAAAAGACTAAAGCTAGACCATTTTTTTAAAAGTAGTTTCGTTAGGTAAGATGATACCAACGAATGTTCATGGGAATCGGTGTCATCAATGTCATCACTAGTCACATCGTAAAGAAAAACTATAAAAAGCGACAAATCTAACTATTAAACAACGACGTAACATTATGCAAAGCACCGGATTCTATCAAGTAGCGCATTTCCATCGGAATCGATGCAGTTATTTCGATAGCGATGGACACTGTTTCTGAACGACCCAACTATTTGAGGAGCCATCAAACTGATGGGGGCACAGAGCAGAGGCGGATAGATAGGACAAAAGTAGAATCAATTAGTTTTGGCTTTGTTCTAGCTAAAGACATTTAGTTATTTATTTCTTTAAATTATAATAGAATCTCACGTTTACATCAAAACTGCTTACTATCTAGGGTACAACTAACTAACACTGAGGTACAATCTAAGAAATAATTTTTGGTTTTGTTCTAAAATCGCTAAAAACATTTAGTTATTTATTTAATTCAATTATAATAGAAGCTCACGTTTAAATCAATCTATCTATCTAGGGTAAAACTAATTAAAACTAAGGTATAATCTAAGAGACATTTGTAGAAGGTAGGCTGTCAAGGTCTACATGTACGATCTCCAGTAGAAACTAATTTAAGAGTTTAAGCGTCGTCGTTCGTGTGCAACATGCTCCTATGTTTCGCCCTTCCCGAGGTTCACCTATGAAAAGCAATCAACATGGAGTAAATTATGTCACATATTCAAACCTTAACTTTTGTATTTATTTAACACCATGACATCTATTTTACAGGTATGACTGAATACGATAGAGTAGTCAACATAATACGTTACAAGTAAAATAATTAATAAAAACACAATAAGCAAAATAACACTTAACACTTATCTGTTCCCCGCCTTATCTGTGGCGTCGCCCGTAAGCCAACCAGCAGAATTCTAAATTATAAACAACCGTTTTCTAAAAATTAATATCGCATAATTCTTGTATAAAACGTTAATGAGTGGCGAATAAAGCAATAAAATCGTTATTTACGACTCGCTTCGCTCAATAAAAACTCAGATAGCTCTGATAGTCATCTACAGAATCAATTACTTTGTTTACGCTCGGCGAAGATTTTTCTTTGATTGAATTTTGTTTATTGCCGAGTTTAAATTTATAACGCGTTGGCGGAGTATTAAAGTTTCTAAATTTTATGTTTATTTTATGTTCTGATGAAGAGCACTGCCGACTAAAGCGTAGCTCCCAAAATATTGTGCTAAAAGTTTTCTACGTTCTTTTGTAGATGCTAGATGCCAGAAGATTATGACCAGAACACCCGAAACACATATCTGCAGATGGTACAAATACTTGTTTCTGGGCGGGAATGGAACTGGCAACCCCTTCGCCTTGGCCGACCTCCATCCTCTGCACCCCAGAGGTCGTCTACCAAGGTCATCGCTACCAGTAAGATGAAGAAGGTTAAAACGCTTCAGTGTACAGCACCTTGAACCGATTAGACGTCTTACAAAGTTTATTGCGTTCGTACAAAGTTATCTTGAAAAGATCAAAACTAACTTTGGAATGATTTTTAAAGTTATTTCGAATATCACCTAAAAACCTTTCAATCGTTATTTTTTTTGTTTTAGGTTGTATGCTAAAAATAACTTGTGCTGTATTTTTCTATGTATCCTTAGTCTACATAAATTATTACAATTCACTTTAAAAAAATCAGACACTCTTTAGTGTTTCGTTCTTCTGAAATCATTTAAATCATAAAATTTGTTGAAATTGGCCGCATTCTCATTTTATGTTTATCTCAGGAACTATACGATTTTAATGTCGGCAGTCGTGGTTAGACGCCGATTTAGTTTTTATTTTACTTATAACATAAAATTAATTAATAATCGTTGTTTTTCTTGCACAAGGTGAGTAGACGACTCATTTTAGCTAATTTCGTGAACTCCCCAATAAATTACGTCGGTCCCAATACAAAAAACTATGTATATTCAAAAAGTAAAATAGAATATTATGCTGTCATGTGACACAATTGCATCAGCATAATTTTGCACACAATTATGAATTAAACGTTATGACAACGGCTGTAATAAATAGAAATAAAGATGCTATAATGAATTATTCACAATGTTCTTATCGATTTCGTCCGACCACAACCTCTAATCACCTGACGATGTATCGCGAAGGTCTAGAACTCTACAAGACATGTATTCAATCTCGTCTAGAAGAGAACCATGGTGATGATGATGGAGTGGATGAAATCACATAACGCTTTAAGAATGGCTTCTGGCGACTTTTTTAGAAGGATGTTCTTCTCGAACACTATTACAAACTAAAAAACAAATAAAACCATTTATTAATTTGTTTAGGTATTTAAGTAGTATATTATTTAGTTTGGTATTTGTAACATTTTTTTATTACTAGCGGACCTTCCCGGCTTCTCACGGTTTTAGTACGGATCCCTAACTTTTTTGATAATATAGACTATGTTCACCGGGGATAGTGTAGCTTCCCAACGGTGAAATAATTTTTTAAATCGGTCTAGTAGTTTCGGAGCCTATTCATTACAAACAAACAAACAAAAAATCAAACCTTTTCTCTTTATAATATTAGTATAGGTTTGTTTTTAGGTATGATTGTTATGTTCATATTTAGATTACCTTTGGTACACCAAGGGGGGTATTTCCTAAATTCACATAATTCTTTCCATCCAAAGGTTGCCGGGAAGAGATAAGGCCGCCCATTGTAATTGTCGCATGTAATTTCCTTTTGTAATGATTTAATAATGGTGTACAATAAATAATGTTTGTATTGTATTGTACTAGATCTTCTATTTCTTTGTTAATCGAAGTCTCCAGCTGCCTTCATCTTCCCGCTGGGTGGGTCCCAGAACTGTTAAATACCTATAAGAAATTAAAGTATAATGTCCAAGAAACGAGCCTGCACGTATTGAAACGTACAAACGACATATCAATAAGTATTTCAAATAAAAATTCCGCAAATCCTTATTGGTAGGTTGAGAAATATGTGAGTATGTATGTGGGTATGTTAGTATGTGCAATTGTGGCAAAAACACGGTGCTACAGGAAAAGGGAAAACTTACAGAATGTTTGTATTACGTTTTGTAGAAGTCGGTACATGGCATTTTGTATGGAGTATAAAATGTTTTATTGTAACAGGTAGGAAGGTAATAAAGTATAGAAAATAAAGGATTTTATTCCATAAAACCGTATGCGAGCACTTAGATACCAGAGCCAAATAAAGTGAGGATAATATTCTATTGTATGTACATACATAGTTCTAACTTTTACATTTTCTACCTACTGCATTTCTATAGCTATTTCTCAAAAGACATTTGGATTTTAAGTTTTCTTAGTTGTATTTCAATCAAAAAATCAGAAGTCGATAACTTTTATTTCTTAAAGCGTTATGTCTACAAAATTCTAAGACAAGTCATTCGTAAGTAGTCGTTTAAACTATTAATTTAACTGATTAGTTTTATTAAGGCAACGCCAACAAACCACATAATAAAACATTTTAATAGAAACATGGTGAAAATATCATACAATACTCGCTTCCCGCTGTCTGTCTGTCCCTATGTATGCTTAGATCTTTAAAACTACGAAACGGATTTTGATGCGGTTTTTTTTAATAGAAAGCATTCAAGAGGAAGGTTTATAAGCCATTTGACACACAGATTTCCACGCGGGCAAAGCCGCGGAGCGCAGCTAGTGAACTATAAATTAATGAATGTTTTTAATAACCACTAACCCCGTTCTCGCTCGACCCAGTACAATCCACAGGCCATGCTGAGCGAGTAACGCTAACGTCCGCTGCTGCATGCCTACATCGCTCGCATGCCGCCACATGTCTCCCCCGCCTGAACCCTTTTACAACCAACGACCTTTTTATCTAACACTAGCTGCCTGATTTCCACGTGGGGCGGCTTCGCCCGCGTAGAAATCTATATGTCAAAATTTATAAACCTTCCTCTTGAATCACTCTATCTAATAAAAAGAACTAGATCAAAATCCGTTGCGTAGTTTTAAAGATCTATAAGAATACATAGGGACAGCCAGACAGCGGGAGGCGACTTTGTTTTATACTATAGTGACTAGCTTGTTCCAACGACTCCTATTATTATTCTACTGGTTTCTGGCCGTGGCTTCGCACGCGTTTTTTCTATATCCCATTGGAAATGATTTATGGGATAAAATGTAGCCTGTATTTTACTCCGGGTCTAGAACTACTGTATGCAAAATTTTAGTCTGATCTGTTCAGTAGTTCTTGCGTGAAATAGTAACAAACATCAGTACATACAAACTTTCGCATTTATAATATTAGTAGGATAGGATGAACTCTGACGCAGCCATTTTCCTCAGAATCGCAGCTTTGTCTTGAACTTGATTATTTACACTAGCTACTGCTGGCGAGTTTTTTCATTTGATACCTGGCTAGAACAGCCTGTTATACTCAAGAATAATGAAACCACCCGTAGCTATAAGGTAGCCACATCAACCAATGTTAGTCTGAAATTGAATCTACCTTCAGACGAATCAAAATATTCACACTCTTCAAAAAGTCGTGTCGTGTACTCTAAATATAATTTGTCCAAACGATTATTGGACTAGTCGACGTCGTTAACAAGTGTTTTAGCAGCAATCATTGGACTTCGAATAAGGCTTTATAGAGCTTAGTTATGATACCTGATCATTTCAATTTGGACTTAATGCTTGCCTAAAGAAGCATTCACTTCAGAAATGCTAGCTTATAGGTAAGGCCTGTATTGGCTTTACCTAGCTGGTATATTTAAATGTATTCCTGAGTATATCATTCACTCATTGCAGCCTTTTGATCACAAAATGTAAAAACTACAATAAACATTTATTAAATAAGAGGTGAAGAAGGCTCACTTGTTTAAAATAGCGGCGAAAGTAGCATGGGTGACACACAGGAATACATAATAGTCATTTATTCATATTAATAATTACATGTCATGTTTTTATAGGTACCTAATTATGTTGGTACCTAAGAGTATTTAATTAATTAATTAACATTCAAATTAATAATGTCATAGCTAAATCAATAGATTAAACTATTATTTTATGATAATAAATTATAACTTAACAACTTAACACTAACTACGAATTCGTCGTAGCTGTAGAAAGTTTGCTCAATAAGCCAGCGTTTGAGTTTATATTTGAATGCAGGTAGACTGTGGGCTCCTGTATCATAATTAGACATAATAAACCAGTAGCATTGAGTGTTTGTTTAGGATTGTAGAAAGATATCTCTAAAAATAAAGCCCGTTCCGACATAGTTTAGTTATTCAAAAGTTAAAAAAAAAAACATTTTGAAAACATAGTAACTCAATAATTTTTCAATACCCTTGTGTCTAAATTCTGTACACATTTTTTTAAATGGTTGTTTAGGATAAAAATACTTGATTTTAAATTATGCATTTTACTGACTGACACACGTTTTTTAGATTTAAGCAAATGACATCTCTAGCTTTTCATTATTTATCAGTTTTATTTAAATTTATTAATTATTACATTCGATTTATTTACTAAGTATGTGCAAATTTAAATTAAGTGACAATTATTGTAACCAGATTTTGCGCGCCACAAAGGTAGAAATACATTGTGTCTTATTTAAACATACACCACCTATGTACCCTATTTACATGTATTTGATGCAATAAATATTTACTTACTTACTTACTGTACTTATTATAGCTGTATAAGTATAGGTAATGTGAGTAAGTAAAGGTCTAGGCGGGTTGGTAAATACATTGACTGCTTAGAATAAGGGTTAGTAAGTATATATATAAAACAAGGTGATTGTGATCGGTCACAGTAATAGCTACAATAAAACTAACGTCGAATTAATAAACATGCGCTTTTGCGTACATTGTAAAGGTACGTATAATTTTAGGGTTCCGTGGATTGGATTGAAATCCAACTGTTGGAAGAAAAGCTTATTATTTACTCATTTATTCTCAGATTCACAATCCATAATAATGTACATACAAAATAATACAATGTCGCAAAACAAAATCACACAATAAAATCAAATAAAAATAGAATAATATAACTTCGGGAAATTATGTGTGAAGAGTATTTTCTGTTTTGTATAAAATAAGTAATTATCTTTGCACTCTCTTTCTACCTAATGTATAGTCCTAATATTATTATTCCGTTATTTAAACTAGAAACATTTTTATAAATATTTTACAGAAAATCAGTTTCTGTTGCGCAGTTGAAATAGAATTTGAAGTGGAATAGGTTTTCTAATTTCTATATTATGAACAACTTCAAAAAATCCTATACGGAACCCGTAATAATCCTCGCACTTGCCCCATCACTAGATAATTATTTAGCTTTTTGCACAGCTCCGTGTAAATCATTCCACTGTAATTAACAAAGCTATTATCCACATATTTCTTTGCTCAAGTGAATGTGTGAACATAAATTACTTTTTTGCAGACAAAAATGTACGTGAACAATAACTATGCTCTGTAACTATGGGTCTGACCCGTTAGAACTTAACAACGTTTTTACAGTTCAAATGTAAAACGTGACGTCATCAATGTTAGGGTTAAGTTTTTATAATAAACTAGCTTCGCCCCGCGGCTTCGCCCGCGTTGACATTTTAAATCTTTTCACACCGTTTAATTAAACCTTCCCTGGACTACGACAAACATTTCGAAACCAAAATCAGCTAAATCGGCCCAGCCGTTCTCGAGTTTTAGCGAGACTAACGAACAGCAATACATTTTTATATATAAAGAAGATAAATACACAAACATAAAAAATCTCGCAAATAATTATCACGCTGAAGTGGCAGTAGGCCGGCACTATGTCACGAAGAACCGACAACCACTGCACCGCTGAGGTAAACGTGTTCTTGAGTGGAGACCGCGACTCGGCAAAGGTAGTGTAGAACGCACTCCAGCCAGGTGGGATAACGACCTGCGAAAGATTGGAGGTAGATGATGGATCCGGCAAGCCGAAGACAGAGCGCTATGGCGCTTATTAGGGCAGGCCTATGCGTCCAGCAGTGGACTAATATTGGCTAATAATGATGATTCAATATACTATACTACAATACAAGTTACTACCACGGTACGTCACCACGAGTTTTAAAGGAAGCTGTATGGTGTGAAGTTAAAACGATTCGCAATATCTACTATATCCCTTCAATTCCTTCAAAAACATGACTATCGTATGCAAAACGCACTGTCGTGATCTAAGCCCGTTCATCCCTGCATTAGCATATCGGAATAATTCCATTACCGCGTTAATAATTTAAAAATAATACGCCATAGCTGCACGCGACCTAAAGTTATGTGCCCCTGGAGATGTGTTACACTCACGTGAGTTGTTCGAAAGTGAACTGTGTGATGTTAGTTTTAGAGATTGTTTTAATAGGGTTCATGCGAGCTTTCAGGGGTGTCCGACATTTTTATTATGACTTTGTAGATATGAAAAGAAAGTACTAGTAGTTAACTTAGCTACATAATAATACATAACTTACCTGCGATATAGGCATTATAGTTTAATCTTTTTCGAGAAAAAAAAAAAAAAAAACCTTATTATACATTCTATACAAAATTGCTTTATTTTGTATCTACTTTCAGAGAACCTTTGTGAAGAAAAAAACATTATACTATTATTATTAAATTATATTATTCTAAGCGTCTAAATACTACATCTACGCAAAATTTCAGCCCGATTTATCACGTTTCGGGTAGCGTTGGTAATGTTTTAGCGCGAAGTTACAAACCTCCTTCTAAAATTTCTGAAACAGCAATACGAGCTTTAGGTAACTTGAAAAGCTTAATATTCCAAATGCATCGACATGTCAATCGTCAAAGAGGAGACGGGTGCGCAGAGGGGGCTGGGAGACAAACCGTGCAATAAATCAGCCGCAACGCCACTTGCAGGTGCTTCGGGACCGCGGGCGTTGAAATATTGCACCGGAGATTAAGGATGAGTGCAGACGGGGTGAAACTGTTGTTTTAGTTTAACTCCTTTATGTTGTGATTTTACTATACCACTCTATTTTCGAGCAAATGTTTTGGTCTCCTGTCTAATAATAAATAGACATAGACATTCATTTATTCATACTTTTTTTTTTGGGTGCTATGATACTCTTTGGGGGAGGTCTATGTCCAGCAGTGGACTATTATAGGTTGATGATGATGATGATGATTCATTTATTCGCTGCTGCAGTACAAAACAAAAACAATGTATGAAATAGGCATTTATATTAATTGGCTATTTATTTAGACAATAGGTAGTTTGTGAAAATGTTTAGAAGAGATCTTTGTCAACTGATTAGAGACTAGTTTCTGCCTACGGCTTCGCACGCGTTTTTTCTATGGAAACGTTTTGATGTTAATGTGAAAATGAGAACTAATAGCCTTTGTTTGATTCTAGGCTTAGGGCTTTATCTATATGTATGTCTATATGTATATGTATTATCCATATGTATGTAAAATTTCAGCTCAATCTATATTAATTTTAGCGTGAAGAAGTAACAAACATCTATACATCCAAACTTTCGCATTTATCATATTAGTGTGATATGAGCAGGGACAAAAATTCATTCGCTAAACACCTACTTAGTAACTTACTTATCGAAGGCACTACCTAGTTAAATGATTATAACTTTGAAATACCTTCAATGAAGTCCAGTGTCAAGAACTGAGAAGGGTCATCTGCTAACTAGTTAGGTACCAACTCTTTGGCCGCTGCGGTTGTCAGTTGCGGCCAATAATTGAGACGCTTGTTGTGGAGTTTTAAACTTTATTATTTTATTGGCGGTAAAAAATAGCTGCCGGTAATAAATGGGGCAGTATAATTAATTTAATAAATTGGTTGTATTTTTTCAATTTATTTTTAATGCGATAAATCAGACTTGAACATAATGAAAACTGGTAAATTGTAAGTCAGTCGTACACTAGCTTAAGGACACCTCTATAGTTTTTTTTTAATTTGTCGTGGTAAAAAATACTTATCACTTATCAGTTTCTGCCCGCAGTTTCGCACGCTTTGTTTCTGTTTAAATATTTTGGTTATTTGTATCTCATGGGAATTGATTTATGGAATAAAAAGCCGAGCCCAAAGCCAAAATTATGCCTATGTTTTATGCCAGGCCTAGAACTACCTGTATACAAAATTTTGACCTGATCCGATCAGTACTTTTGGCGTGAAGAAGTAACAAACATCCCATTCATCCACCCAAACTTTTATATTTATAATATTAGTACATTATGGTTCTATAAAAAAATTACACGTTACACTTATTACGGTTACAGACAGAGTCAGACAGACAGACGGCGTCGTATGCTCAAAAGAATACCTACACACTTTGGATACGCAATTTTTTATGACTGAACAAATAAATATCAAAGTGCTTTATTTGCTTTAGATTAGACCTTACTCAGAACTCTTAGGCACGTCACAATATTCAAATTAATTACTATGTAAAACTAGGAAATAATTTGATCACATTGATTTTTTGTTCACTTCAATCTACACTGGTCATCAAAAAAATCGGCCCACCCTCTTTTTTCACTATTTTTTTTATAACTTCGGAGATGAGTGGTTTTGAATTGTTTTTTTTATTACAAGGGTTTGTTATGATGTTTGACATCTGTCTACCATAAATTACGGCCTACTTGAGGGTACTTAACAAACTTTTTAACGCTTACACTGATTAGTGTCGATTTCATTGTTTACGTCGAGATTCAGTTGAACCCAATTCCCTTTGTGAAACGGAACATTTAAACAGTGCGCTCGATAATTAACGCTATCTTTATTCACTAAGGCTGTAGTTTTGCAAGATTTCATCTGAAATTATGGACACTACTGAGGCAGAGGCAGCCCAAGTTGTAGCCTTGCTGCAACAAGGCTTCAGTCAACGTGTTGTGGCGCGAAGATTGAATCTCAGTCGATCTGCGGTTAGAAGAGTTTATCAGAGGTTTCTGGAGACTGGAGAGTATCGAAGAAGATCAGGATCTGGAAGACAAAGGGTCACATCTGAACGAGATGACCGCTTTATTGTGACTTCAGCTTTAAGAAATCGGCACCTTTCTGGGGTTGATCTTCAGCGACGCTTACAAGAAGTGCGGGGTGTGGCTATAAGTGACAGTACAGTGAGAAGGAGACTCCGTGAACAAGATTTAAGACCTCACAAGCCAGCAACGGGACCACAACTGACCGCAGCTCATCGACAAGCAAGAGTAAATTTGCGCGAAATCACCTGAACTGGACTATGGACCAATGGGCGTCAGTTCTTTTTAGTGATGAAAGCCGAATGACGTTATACGGTTCAGACGGGCGCCGTAACGTCATGAGACGGCCAGGTGAGCGTTATGCCCAATGCTGCATGAGCGAAACAGTCAGTTATGGTAGAGGCTCTGTAATGTTTTGGGGTGGGATTTCTTTGACAGCGCGCACGGAGCTGGTATTCATCAGGAGGGGTTCACTAACTGCTGTACGTTACATAACAGAGATCTTAGAAGATCACGTGATGCCCTTTGCGGGTTATATCGGAGAACACTTCCAGTTAATGCAAGACAACGCACGGCCACACGTAGCGCGCATCGTGACTCAGTACCTGGAAGAGGTCGGTATACAGGTTATGCAGTGGCCAGCAAGGAGTCCTGACCTCAACCCTATAGAACACATTTGGGACACCCTAAAACAAAAGGTTAGAGCTCGAAATCCCGCCCCTACCACCTTAGGAGAACTGGAAACCGCCATCAAAGAAGAATGGGAGAGAGTACCTCAAGGAGCCATTGCAGTTTTGATAAGGTCTTTAAAAAGGAGAATGCAGGCTACAATTAAAGCAAGAGGAGGAAATACCAAATATTGATTTCAAGAATTCATCGGCTTAAGTGCAAAGGGTGTAAAATTACAGCTTGTTCAATATAAACCTAAAAATTGGGTAAAATTAAAGATTTTCCATTTTTCCTCATAATGTGCAAGTTTTCAAAAATGTATACATAATTTTCAGTTTAAAATGTTAAAAATAAACAATTTTAAATAAAAAATATTATTCAAAAACAACTTGTTTCATTCACAATTAAAAAAACGAATATTCCGGCAAAAGTACAGGTGGGCCGATTTTTATGATGACCAGTGTATTTAATTGACTAGGCATATACGAGTAAGTATCTAGTAGTGTTTATTATATATTTTTAATACTTGCTTCGACTTGTAAGAGACCCTACCGAGTAAGAATATTGTAATTAGACTTTTTCAGATCAAGGCTGATTGTATTAATCATCATAAATCAACGAAATGATCTATTCAGTCATTAACATCAATCATCCGATCGGAGGAGGCACTCAATTTATTTTTGTCTTAATCATCACGATTCCTCATTAATAAGTCAAAAAACAATTTTAATAAACAATGATAGTGTGTCATCATCCGAGTTATTACCCATTATACGCCTACGGATTAACAATAACATAAATCTCTATACAATACATTTTTAGGGTTGCGTATTCTTAAATCTGTGAACCTTATGTACGTTATAATAAGGTTGAATATTGCGGATCAGAGAATCATTTCTCACAGAATGTATGGCTCATACATCATTGGTGTAACAGCAAATCATAAATAACAGATTTGGGAGGGTATGTTCCACTTGTCCCCGTGTTTACCTAACCCAACTAATTTGTACCGTGATGTTGATGACAATTCAATGTTTGTTGATGGGAGTTCATTTAAAAAAACATAAATAAATAAATAATGCTGGACAGACTACACAACATCATCTAATATTAAGCTAAGCAGAGCTTGTGTTATGTTATAGTACAATCAATTACATTGTAATAGAAAATACATAGAACACCCGGAACTATAATTAAATCTTACAAATATTTGTCCTAAGGCGGGAATCGAACCCGCAACCTCCTGCGTAGCAGACGAACATTCTCCCGGCGCGCCATATCGGTCGTCCACATGAAAACAAATGACGTCAAAAACTATAAAGTCAACTTCTTCGTAAGGGACACAAAAAACCGAGCATACTAAAAGATCAGAAGGAATCTAATTTAAACAGATGCATTTCAAATTCGGGGCGGAAAAGCTTCAAACTTTTCTCGTTTTCGCTTCAAACGTTTCATACAAATAGTTCTATCTATTTCTTTGTCAAAAAGCGGTCAACAATCAGTAACTTACTTTTATATACTAATTATATTTTTCACTGCATGGATAATCGTATTCAAGTTGACTCAATATACACAGACTTCTGTAAAGCCTTCGACAAAGTGGATCATGAATTGCTACTAAAAAAGCTTGCATTTAATGGAATTCGAGGAAACTTACTGAGATGGTTTTGCTCCTATGTTAGGAACAGAACTCAACGTATCGCCATAAATGGATACACTTCGAGGATCATTAAAGTTACATCTGGAGTAGCTCAAGGCTCTATCCTGGGACCTTTGCTGTTTGTCCTCTTTATTAATGACATCAGCTACTGTTTTAAGCACACCCAATTCTTACTCTACGCCGACGACTTAAAAATATATCGTAAAATAACTTCAGTCCAGGACTGTATCTGGCTACAGGAAGACCTCGATCGGCTTACTACATACTGCTTAACTAATAAACTACATCTCAGCTTATCTAAATGTAAGTCCATCACTTTTACAAAAAAAATTAACATTATAGACTTTAACTACTCTCTATGTGGGACTCCGCTCGAAAAGGTACCTTTTATTAAGGATCTAGGCATACTTATTGATTCTAAACTACACTTTGATGCTCACATCGAGTGCATAGTTAATAAGGCTCTTAAACTTTATGGCTTTGTTATGCGAACATGCGTCCCTTTCAAAAGACCTGAATCATATCTTCTTCTTTATACATCCTTAGTAAGATCACAGTTAGAATACGCCACGTCGGTCTGGAACCCTCTTTATGATAAATATAACAATCAAATTGAAAGAGTTCAGCGTAAATTCTTACGCTCAACTAACTACCGATGCTCCCGCTCGAAGTCCTCCTACGATCACCTACTTGATAAATACTCTCTTTCTACACTAAAACAGAGAAGACTGCTCCTTGATCAACTAATGTTATATAACATCTGTCATAACAAGTTTGACTGTAATAGTTTAGTTAACCAAATTTACATACACGTACCATACTGTTCTCGCCCAATTAGAGAGACTCGTAAGCGTGCATTATTTGCTACCACTCCTTGCAAAACGAACGCAGGTGTGCATGCTCCACTGCATAGAATGACAACGGCATATAATAAGTACTTCTCTGAAACAGATCCATTTGCTGCTTCACCAGCTTTATATAAGACAGCCATCAACCTGATATTGTCAACTGATACTATCTTCGATTGTACTTAACTCTTCATGTGAATTACATTGTTGCAAATGCTCACTAACACCACCCCTTGTACAAGTAATAAGTGGATAACGGGGCTGGTTCACTTCTAGAATTAAGTTTATTTAAGTTTAATAGTTTATAGTTAATTTATAGTGATAAGAAAGAAAAATAAAAATAAATTCTTTGTCACCCTCGGCTTCGGTTACAATGTTATATATAGATAGTTGGTTCTTGGTCCAATATAATAGATTAAAATGTGTTTTATTTTGTTGAGGTAGTAGCAATTCAGATCAAAGTTATAATCAATTTATGCTACCTCGCGGCGCCAAGCGTAGCGCACCATATCCATTCAGAACTCATTGGTGGAGCCGATAACAAGGTTATACTACAGCCATTATGCTATTTTACAGCCGCCTTTATCGAGGCTTAATGAAACGGTTTTATTGCGGGCCCAAGGTTGAGAGCCGCTGCAACCGCGCACCTATTCTGGTTCCTTGATTTCGCACCAAAACGCTTCATAACGTGCTCTTAAAACTACATACTACAATATTTCACTGGGTAGTTTGTAATGTGCTGGGGTAAACATGTGACCATTGAGTGGAGACCATGACTCGGTAAAAGTATGGTAGGATTCCGTCTGGCTAGGTATGTTGACGACATGAGAAGGCAGATGTAGAGACTGTAGACGCTGGATGCATCAAGCTAAAGACAGGCTGCTTTGGCGCTCATTAGGGCTATGTCCAGCGCTGGACTGTTACCCAAATTACCCAAACAAAGCTTATTAAATTTTCCAATAATTTTACTTTTCAATTCGGGTACAGAAATTAATTTCTTCATAAATTTGGAACGGCTGCACCGATATCTATCTCACCGTAATAAAATTATCAATCATTCAACCAACCAAAACTACATTTAATAATTATATTTGTTTAAGAATTTCAACGCTACAGATAAAAACACAAAGCCACATTTTAAGCGTCTTCGTTTGCGTTGGATTTATGCTTAACCTACCTAAGCCACAGCTCGTTTGCAGTTAAACGTAACGTAACGCGTTGCGTTTCATGTCAGGTTTATCGAATAAGGACGTTAGTTTGAGTGGTTGTTGATTTATAGTCACGCTGCTATTTGAGGCTCTGTGTGATTTATGTCTCGCTTATTTAAACTTTTGAGCGGAGATAACATGGCAGTCTGTGGTCGTCTGCGACTTTCTTGTTTTTAGTAAGTAGAGAAATATAAACGAATCGCGAAGAACCGACAACCGCTGCGCTGGGGTAAACGTGTTCTTGAGTGGAGACCGCGACTGCACAAATGTAGTGTAGGACACCCTCCGGCAAGGTGGGATGACGACTTGCGAAAGACTGCAGGCAGATGCTGGAACTTAACTTTCATTTATAATAAACCTTTCAAGTAAAATATAAAATTTGTTTTTGTTCTTTGTTTTTTTAAGTGAACTAATCGGGTTATTCCAGTTTCCCCCCCTTGAAGATCCTCTCGAGGGGGAAAACTGGAATACGCCAACTAATCCAAGCCATCAAATCAATTGGAATTTATTTTAATATTTTGTAGAAAATATTTGAATTCAAATCCTCGAAAATAATAAAATAATATTAGACAATCCTTTGGCAATAAATAAAATAATAGAAAACACGAAATCGCAATAAAAATTAGAAATCGCCGCCCACGGCAGAACACAAATTATGTTCTTACGATTCAAAAGAACATTAAGTCAAAATGATTCACACTTGCTTATGCTAAGCTAATCAGCATAATAACTTAGGCATTGGGGTCAGGAGATTGATAAGATAAGAGTTACTAAAATTTTAAGTAAGCCCGCATCCCGAAAGAGAAGACCAGACTAAGTTAGACAACAGTTACATTGCTGTCAATCTGTCACTCACAGTACGATGAAATTTGCGGGCAACAGACATTATTCTGTTGATGGAAAAAGCAGTTGTGACATAATAATAGAACAATTATTACTGTCTTTTTCTATTATTATGCCACTGGTTTAACTAAATTGATAATAAAAACAGGTAATTTCCAGTCATGAAGGTAGTGTAATATTAAAATATACTATGAGAATAATAAATAACACTATAGGTGTAAATCCATCCATAAAACTATAATTCTTGGCCGAACACTGTCACTTTTGCCTACTTCGTCATACTGATGACAGAGGTCATCATGACGATGCTTATTCGGAGTGCGACCTCCTCATGATGCTGATTTATATCACTTTAATTATACCTACCAACTTCCTCTAATTAACAAGATTTCAAAAATCACAGCCGACATAATAACCACCGTAATGTGGATCATAAAACTAAATTATATGCTTATCAGCTTTGTTGATTTTACGACTTGTGATATTTCGACGTTTGAGGTCATTATGGCGGCAGCCCAGTGATTTATTAATGGTTATTCATTTCGTTTTAATATTTTCTGTTGTAGTGTTGTATGATGACATGTTGGCGAAGTGCTAAATAGCAGCGGGCCTACTCGAAAAACTAAACCTATGTCAGTATTGTACCTACCTACCTATCTTATTAGTTTTTGTGCAAACACTAGCTTTATTGGACGACCTCCGTGGTGGTGGTGCGTTGGGCGAAGGTCTGATTTTCCTATAAATTTATAATTTAAAATCCTAATTTTACATTATCAGAATAAAATTAGCTAATGTTTTCTGAACAAGTATTAAGTTAGCTTTAAATATTGAATTGAGGTACTGTTTTAGCAATCCCTTGGTCCCAACATATTTTTTATTCTATTTCACTTCTACTCATATTTCTATTGGGCTTCTTTCACCATTGGTGCTGTTAGACCCATCAATCCTCAACTTGGTTTCTCACCTAGCAGCGGGTGATCTTGAGACAACCAGTTTCTCATCACCTGTTAAAAAAAATCTATTTCTGATTGAACCTATTTCTTCACTTATTCTTCTTGTTGAAGCTCATTGTATACTGTTATTTTCCAGGGATTTACACATAATGATAACCAGAAAAGCATGACCTGGAGGCCAAGCTGAAGCTCGCTACAGCCCAGCTCAAGAATGTCAGAGAGGACCGAGACAGGCTGCTTCAAGAGCAGGAGGATAGTGAAGCTGAATTCCGCTGAGCTCCATGCTCACCATGAAGATACAGTGTCAGAAGTGGACCGATTGAATGCATGCCTGCGTTTCGTGGACAGTTGTCATGAATCCTATGAACTGGTGTTGCAGCACAACAAGGACTTACAGCAAGAGCTTTCAGAGTGTAGAATAAAACTAGGTATATATCAGTGTAAGCCGTTGCCTTAGCAACCAGTGTATGTAGTTTATTCTATCTTCAAACAGAGCTTATGACTACTGATCGTATTTTATTTATGAACAAAATCCACAGCTCTTTATCTATAATATAAAAATGAATCGCAAAATGTGTTGGTAAGCGCATAACTCAACAACGCCTGGACCAATTTGGCCAAATCTTTTTTTAAAATGTTCGTTGAAGTTCAAGGATGGTTTTTACGGCGAGAAAAATTAGAATTATTGCTGGAAAAACCCTAAAAATAGCCCTTTTCATTTTCCCATACAAATAATTTGTAACTAAAACGTAGTCAATTTGAGCTTTATTGCTATGGTATAAAGTTCATATTAAATAGCACTCACTGTACGTAGGCACAAGAACTGCCACATTACAAATCTTTTTGACAGGACGAAGTCTGTCGGGTCAGCTAGTTATAAATATAACTAACAGCGAATAAAAGGTTTTACATTATTATTATTTAGAAGTAGTTTTAATATGTCAAACATGGATCTTACTTCACCATGTGGCCATGGTCACAGCCAAACCACCCGTTATAAAAGGGAGCAATAAAATTAAAAATAATGTCAATAAAAAATGACAAATTAAATAATCTCATTAGAAAGTCAGAGAATAAAAAATTGGAAACAAAAACAACAGCTCAATAATACTAAATTAAGCAAAGAAACGTGTTCTTGATTGAAGACCACGACTCGCGCCATGACGTGAGCGCCACAACCGGCCTGTCTTCAGCTTGATAGAAATATAAATTTAACTTAGAAAAGAAATAGAAAACTGTACTCAAGTATTATATTATAATTGGTAATAATGCATATAAGATACTTAGGCATTTATAAGTTATTTAATGTACTGCACGCCTTTTTATTTAGCCAGCCATGTTATTAAGGTAAATAATTATAATTTTACAGCGCTACTTTAGTGCGAAATTATACAAACCCGCATAATTTATTTTTCCTTTCGCGCTCATAAAGCCGAGATAATTGTGCAGTGAGTGGAGTTGGGGAAACAAGACGCATAGACGATCATTATACCTTAACTCGGGCTTAATGTGGGGGCAAGATAAATACTTGTGCAGAGAGAACGGCAGCTTCAATGAGGATTGTCTATCGTCATTATCATCAGCCTATGATAGTCCACAGCTGGACATAGGCCTCTGGCCTCTCCCAATGAGCGCCATCATGCCATAGCGCCCTGTCTTCAGTTTGACATATTATAGTGTTGTCATGCTTCATAGAAATAAAAAAACACATGTTACTTAAATTAAATGATGAGGCTATGACTCGCCAAAACACGATATAGATAATACAATTTTGCTGTAGAGGGGCAATAGCCAAAGTACCATTTCGGTAGGTACTTTGGCTATAGCCCCTGCTCTGTAAATGCTAAAACTAAAAAAAAACTAAATACAGCCCAACATGGAATTTTCTCCTCTTTTATTTTTCGTTTCGTTGTTTAAAATATATATCACAAAATAACCATTTCAGAGTAATTTCAGTATTCACTTGACATTTTAAATTAATAATGCAGGACACACAGCATCATCTAGCCCCAAGCTAAGCAGAGCTTGTGTTATGAAAACCCGGAACAAATATCGGCAGGTCGTACAAGCATTTGTCCTGAGGCGGGAATCGAACCCGTAACCTCCTGCATCGCAGACCTATGCCCACCGCGCCACACACTCGTAGGTCGTCATTATGATCGCTAGTGTTTTGTTGTTTTGATACTGCATAGTAAGTATAGTCAGTATTTTCTTTTTAAAGGCAGCACTCATAACTACTGTTGACACTTCCCTGCGAAAGAGCAGGAATTCCGAACGCATTTAGCAACAGCCCGTCTCATAGCTCTAACCAAGTTTAGTGGCTCTGGCTTAGCATTCGGAATTGTTCATTAAAATGCAAGTGGTCGTATAATAAACTACAATTATGAATCGTAAAGCCGTTGGCGCTGTTGGCTGTTGCCTTTATGATGGTGCCTTGTTATCGCAAGATCTTGATTTATGAGTTGACTAGTGTGCGTCCGCGGCTGCGCTTGGTTTCATCTCTATACTTATGTTACAAATATAATACACTAGCTGACCCGACAGACTTCGTCCTGTCAAAAAGATTTGTAATGTGGCAGTTCTTGTGCCTACGTACTTTAAAAAATTCTCCTGAACAGAACCGTCACCCTGGTGATAGGGCGTTGTGAATAAAAAATAATTAAATAAAACATATATAAGGATTTAAAAGTAAGTAATCGCTTTATTGTTAATCATGTGAATCATAATTATTATTATTATCATTGTAGTGCTTTGTGGTATACGATGTTTTTTGTTTGATTACCTGGCGCATAGATAAACAAATCTGATGGTTTTCCAACACGGGAACAGGCAACATACAATTGACCATGTGAGAAACATGGGTTTTCTAGATTAATACCACAAACACTTAATGATTGCCCCTGGGACTTGTTTATAGTCATAGCAAAAGCAAGCCGCACTGGAAACTGTAGTCGTTTAAACTCAAATGGCACATCAGTCGGAATCATTAGGATGCGCGGTATGAGAACATCTTCTCCTTTATACTTTCCTTTGAGTATAGTTGCTTCTATCACATTGTTTAGTAATTTTTTTATCGCTAACCGTGTACCGTTGCAAAGACGCGGTTGGTTGATATTTCGCAACATTATAACCACCGATCCAACCTTTAATTGAAGATTGTGAGGTGGCAATCCTGGCAAATCCAGCGAGTTTAAAAATTCCGGTGGATAGTTGACTACATCATCTTGATTAGTAGCCGAATCAACTGATTTATATATCCTCAATTCGCCTGTAATTTGTTCTTGAATTTTGAAATTTAATTCATTTACATCTATGTTTTTTGCAGCCAGTATAGCTCGTTCGCTCAACCAATTAGTTAGGAACACACATACATTGCTTAGACAACAGTGAGTGCTTGTAATTTAATATGAACTTTATACCATAGCAATAAAGCTCAAATTGACTACGTTTTAGTTACAAATCATTTGTATGGGAAAAAGAAAAGGGCTATTTTTAGGGTTTTTCCAGCAATAATTCTAATTTTTCTCGCCGTAAAAACCATCCTTGAACTTCAACGAACATTTTAAAAAAAGATTTGGCCAAATTGGTCCAGGCGTTGTTGAGTTATGCGCTTACCAACACATTTTGCGATTCATTTTTATATTATAGATAGACAACATGTAAAACAAAACAAGGCGTTTCACTAAGATTAAAAACTTTAGTGGCTATCAACAATGGTCCATTGACAAAATAAAAGACAAGCTATTTAGTGAAAGAGCTATGCTCGAAGTTTCTCTGAAGGATAGGATTCGTAACGAATACATCCGACAGAGAGCCAAAGTTATCGACATACGAGTAGCTCTAAGAATTAGCAAGCTGAAGTGGCAGTGGGCCGGCCATATCTCGCGAAGAACCGACGGCCGCTGGGGCAAAGGTGTTCTTGAGTGGAGACCACGTACGGTAAACGTAGTGTAGGTCCTCCGACTAGGTGGGATGACGACCTGCGAAAGACTGCAGGTAGATGCTGGATGCGGCAAGCTGAAGACAGGGCGCTATGGCACTCATTGGGGGAGGCCTATGTCCAGCAGTGGACTACCTACTATAGGCTGATGATGATGATGATGTATTTATTGGGTTAGTTAATCTGAATTGAGGGAACAATCGTAGGTACTTTTCTGATACTGTTTTTTATTAAGTATATCATGCAAAGGTATATCATGCATGTTATCTTAAGCAAATACCTTATTGTAAAGCCATAGCTGTACAATTTCTTAAAACTTGTAAAATAAATAAATATCAGCCATACACAACACAAGCTCTGCCTAGCGTGAAGCTAGACGATGCTGTGTGGATGGTCCAGCATTATTTATTGGAAGGACATGGACATGTGTGTTTCTTAAGCTGGCTTCCCACGGTCCGCGATTCTGCGGATCATCACGCACAGCCGACGATCACGGACGGCAACGCACGCAGACAGGGCTCTTCCAACGGTGCGTGCGGTCTGTGTAGATTTTTTGATAACTTCATTTCAAAATGCAAAGTGAAAGAGAACGCGTTCACACGAGTGAAACGAGGCGCTGCACCGCACCTTTGAAGTTACCGCCTCGCGACGGATACCGGCGCACCGCCACAGACGTCCTCTGCGACCACGGACGAGACCCTTCCCACGGTGCGTGGTGCGGGCTGGTGCGCGTGCGTCCGCAATATCACGCACCGTGGGAAGCCGGTGTTACACATATTATGTAGAGGAGCCTCAACGGATGATAGTCGACAGTGAGTGGTTGATAGTATACCTATTGATTTACGGCCTATAGTATGATGAATGCTAATTGGTCCTCTTTTAATTTATATCTACCGAGGAACAGGTGTTTTATTGGCATAACGGTAAAAAAACGAAGACTAAGTGTTTATGGTAATGAGGATCGTAAAATAATCGTGTTAGTGTCTGTTTTAATTTAGCTACTAGCTTGAATAATTAATATGCGTACGGTATGATGGTAGATAAAACTTTTTATTAGTTACCTAAGTAGGCAGCTTGTTCGCTTTTATTAGAACTTGAGACTATTCTGAATAATTTTGTGATAGTGTCAGTAGGTAACTTCCATTGAAAATGAATAGAGTTATCAAATGACGTTTTAATTGATCGGGTCTTTCATTTTTTTTTATGATGACTCATATATATTTCTTTTTGCATACAGCTGGACTATTTAGATGTAATCCTGAGTAGATCCTAAAGGCTGTATGCGTTAAGCTGAAGACAGGGCGCTGTGGCGCCTATGCTGTGGGAGGCCTATGACCAGCAGTGGACTAACATAGGTTGATGATGATGATGATGATGATGTGAGTAGGTCCTTAGACTATTCGTTACTCGCGAGACCTGCTGTGCTGGTCCAGTTATTATTAGTTAATCCATCTAGCAGGTGGGTTGCCAGCATTGCGTCTGTTTGAGAGTCCATTCATCTAAAGCTCCACTCAACCTACCTTGTCACCAATCATCATCAGCTTGTATTAGTCCACTGCTGCATATAGGCCTCACCTAATGAGCGCCATAGCGCCCTGTCTTCAGATTGACGCATCCAGCATCTACCTGCAGTCATCCCACCTGGTTGAAGGGTGTCCAACACTACGTTATCACCAATAGCTCTTAATAAATAGCTAAGTTGGTACCAATCTAAAAATAAATCAATATTCATGTTCCAACCGCATTATAACAAAAAAAAAAAACATTTTAAGATTTTATTGATAGTTCTATATAACAGTAGGTTATATAGAACTATCAATAAAATCTTAATGCTAAAATTTTGTGATGTACTGTTATCGATCTCACCACTAATGATGGATAAATTATCGATAAAAACTTCACGTTTTAATTTAGTGTTGTACCTTATCGTTATCGATAAAACTGCCGCATCCATCACCGTCCGTCTTACGGCCGTTATATACCGCTACTGCTTTTTGCCACTTCTTTTATGCGACTGTAAATCCGAAAGAGTGATGCTACAAGAAGCTGTAATTTATCTTTATACATTGTTTCGCTCCAGATTTAATAACACTGCGTCTTTTTTCTAAACTTGGTCATTTATTTTTTAAATACAGTTTGGTTTATATCTGATTATTTGGTTTAGGTATGCTGTCTCCAAGTGTGTAGTTGTTTAATTTCATTCCATTTCAAGAATAAATTGAAAGAATTAACTGTTCTTTACAGCTGAGTAGATGCTGTTAATTTTAATCTGAGGTAGGTACAAAACAAACATAAACTCGCAGAACAGGCTAGTGCGGCGTCGTCGACACGTTAACACACACACGAGTCTTATCCACGCGGAGTCGCTAATTACAAATGAAAATCGCTTCCCGCCAACCTGCCACGATAAACCCGCGTCGTTCCGCAGATAATCTATGTTCTTCAGATATCTTAATTACAGCCAACAGCCGCCGACTGCATTTTCAAGAAATACACTTTTAATTGAGCCTTCCATCCTTATCCAAGCGATTACATGACAAATGTTCCGTGTCGCCGCCTCCGACTCTATTTAGATTATAAAATGTATCGAAAGCTACCATACTTGTCTTGTAAATCAAATCATTTAATTCCCGCTCTATTATCTACGAGCCATCAATCACGGGCGCACTAAAAGTCATTTTAAGCATTAATGACGCGGTCGTGCGTCTATGAAAATAATGTGAAAAATAATGGATGAACAAAAAAAGCAATTAGTGTTGTGCCAACGTCGATAGTTTAGCGGATGTCGATAGCATTCCGCGCGGCTCGACGTGACTGCACACTGAAATGCAACCGTAGAAATGAAGCGCTCGGTTCCAAGGAAATAGGCTCTATGCTCGAGGGGAAAGGGTTAAACGATTCCAGAGAGTATTTTTGCAGCCGCGAGACGTGAGTTCGATTAAAAAATGTGATTTGTGGCTGCCACTCTGCACGTGTTTTATTTTGCGACTCGTACGTGACGAGCGCGTCAAAAGACCCCGGTAAAAAAGATGCCGAACGCAGTTAGAACGCAATTTCAAAATGATTCGAAACGTTGGAAGTTTTATGTGAAAAGATTTTGAATTGCAAAGTGATTCGCTCCGTTGGCCGTGTATAAATAAGCGAGTTTACACAGAGTGGGTTTTCAGATAATTACTTTTTGACGATAATTTACAGAAGTCGACGTAGCGAGACAAAACAGTTTAGCTTCAAAGAACAAGTAAAACCTCTTTGGTGAGTGCGATTGTCAGTCTGCGTGCGTCTAGTGGGCCATCATTCACACCTGTCAGTTTCCCCTTTGAGCTGGGACAGGCGGAGACGGGTCGGAACGACTAGTCGACGGCGATTTGTATGGCGGGAGTAAATCACTTTTGAAGTAATTTATGTTCGAACGCTGCTAGTGATGTGCTTTTGAGGTTGCCGTAATCGATGGACGTATTTTACGATGTTTTGAAGAAATTGCCTGGAAATATTTTAAACTGCTTGTTTGAACTCATGCTGGAGAACTTTAAGTTATAGTATAACGGAGTAGAACTATTGCAAATAATAAGGTTAGGTTAGAAAGTATTGGTTAAAGTATTGGCCATGGGTAGTCAAAAGTATTGACATTTTCAATGGAATAAAGTACCTAATTCATTTTTTTTAAGCTTGAATGTACTTTTATTCTTAGGTCTATGATTTACATAGACCTATGGTTGGTTACTTAACTAAATAATCAACTTTGTCACAAGGTACATGCACCTGGAAGGGCACTACAAAACGTAATTTGACTTTATTTACACAGTCATACAATTTATAATCGAATCACTTGCATAATTGAAGCAATAAAATGAATTTCATGATACACACTATACTACTTACTCACTAATTATTTCATGATTCTATATAATTTCATTACATAAGTTTAATGCAAATATAAGGTCATAAAAAATAAGGCCATTTCATAAGTTTAAGACTGATGAATGCCAAAAACCATGCCAATTACTTTCCAAAACACATTTACACGTATATTCTAGTTAGTTTTTGCCTCCTCCGAGGAAGCAATCAGAAAGCTGACTCTCATAGATGTCACAGACAGTTGTCATCGTCACGTCAACAAATGGCAGCTTTTGAAATAAAGTCCATTCATCACTCGGGACAGTTCAGCTCGTAATGACAGTCTTTGAAGTGGTTCGGCCGTATTGGATGGACAGACGGACAGACTCAAAGCAACGGTTTCCTGTGTGTATGTGACGTCTGGACGTCCGCGTTTACTAACACGGCTCACCGAGAGACGTATTAAGTTTGAGTGTATAAGTTTAGCGATCTTTAATTATTACTTTTATTATCTTTTTTATTTATTAAAACTTTATTGCACTACTAAGGGTACAAAGGGTGGGCTTTTTCATGGCTTCGTGGAATTTTTTTGTTTATAAAATGGAACATAACTCAAAGAATAAGTAAGCTGAAGTGGCAATGGGCCGGCGATATTTCGCAAAGAACCAACAACCACTAGGGTTAACGTGTTCTTGAGTGAAGATCGCGACTCGGCAAACGTAGTATAGGACGCCCTCTGACCAGATTTGATGAACGTAACCACATCAACACGATATTACGTTAGTAGGTACTTCGAACAGTATATATTGTGTGACGACTTACAATCTACCTACATTTTTTACTCAGGTTAACAGAGCAAAGATATAAACATAGTTTGGTTTGGTTTTAGTTTCTACGAACAAAACAATAAAAAACCACAAATAAAACAATAAACCTATAAACAACTCACATCAGGCTTCTGAACTGAAACCGTCTAAACACAATAAATACGCGTTAATCATCTACCCCTCGCGTCGCGGGGTGATAAAAACTACCCCAAATTGATATATGAAATGAATAATAATGTAATTGGACTAGGGGAGTCGTTAGGGATGATTTATAGAGACTAGCTATCGCTCGCAGTTTTGCATGCGTGAAATAATAATTGGTATTAATGGATGTGACAAAAATGCTTGTTGATGCTTTGTTTACGAAAATTTATCGGCACTTATTTTGTAGGAGGGTTACGGAGTTCCTTTGTAATTTATGACCTTTTGTAATCATTTGAAAGATTGATAGGGAGAGGAGATAAAAGCGGTATTTTTCCGAAATGCAAAATGTCTATAGCCATTAAATATAATTAAATTTTTAACAACTAACTACCTCGTTCAAGTCGGTTAATTCCGAAAGCCATAAACGGCGCCATAATATAGGACATTATAATTAAAATTGTACGGGAGAGTTAAATTCTTGAAACTTATTAACATTAAGGTAATTCCATTTAAAAATAATGTGATCATATAATAAACGTGGAATAATATAAATATATTTGAGAGTAGATATAAATTTGTTTCCTAAAGTCCACTCGTAAATTGAATCAGCCTAACCTAACGTGTTTTTTTTTTATTTGTAATGTATTATTGTGAATTAAAGACATAGACTAAAACTTAGTAGCCTTGTATGCAGTTTTAGTCACACACACAAACACTTAATTAAAAAAAGCTGCATACAAGGCTACTAAGTTTTATATTGTATTCAATACAATACAAAAATACTTTATTGTACACCAGATACAGATTACATTACATTAGAAGTGACAAGTACAATGGGCGGCCTTATTGCTTATAAGCGATCTCTTCCAGGCAACCTTTGGATGGAAAGAATTATGTGAATTTAAGAAAGGCCAAGGTCTACCAAAGATGATCTAATATGAACATAACACGAATACTTAGGTAAAAACAAATTATAAATAAATGATACAAATACCAAACTAAACTCACATTGATCGTATTAAAGTTCCTACGTCTGAGGTTTTATTCTTTAAACCACACACAAGTTATTTTCTTCTACGCTACTTTCTCCATAATCAACACTCCACATAAATATTAGGCCTCCATTGTTTTACTAGCAACAGAGCCATTAAACGTGTTAATGACGTCACGATTACCTCCACTTAACGACTTTTTTATTAGAAAACTAAGCTACAATCCGTTTTTATGATTGCCTTTGTAGGTTGCTCTGCCCGTGTTCTGTCTAATTTTATATAATTATGCTGTCAGACTTTTTAATTAATAACATAGCTTCTGTATGAATTAAATAAATTGTGTTTGAGCGAGAAAACACCCATTTTACCATAGCATAAAGTTTTTTAATTGTTATTTTAAGTTATAATTTAATAAAATAAGTAATTATAAATCTTTTAAAAAATAACGCAATGTTATTTGCATATCATTTCAACAAACAATTGCTTTGGAAGTAAGTATCTACCTAATATTTTTTATTAGTTCTTTAAAACCACAAAAGTAGGAAAATGGTAAGATAACTTGAAGCAAGTTTGGTCTTAAGTAAATACTTACTAAATCTTTGCTAAGTGCCTATTTGTACCGTTGTACCTTCTAATCTATACTAATATTATAAAGAGGAAAGGTTTGATTTTTTGTTTGTTTGTATGTTTGTTTGTTTGTAACGAATAGGCTCCGAAACTACTGGACTGATTTGAAAAATTCTATCACCGTTAGGAAGCCTATATATCCGTGGTGAACATAGACTATATTATATATTCAAAAAAGTAAGGGATCCTTACTAAAACTCCAATAATGTAACCCAAGGTGTGAAAAATGTACCTATAAAATTCCTTGCATATCAATACGCCAGTTTTTCTAAATAAACGTGGTTGCCTAGCAACGCTCTTTTGACAACAAAGGTTTGATAACAATTTACTGTATGGAAACTCTGTCGCCTTGTACGCCTTTTTTTATTATTTTGTAGTAAATCGTTTACATTATCTTTGATTTTGTATCTGTAGACACGATAATAATTTGTTGTGGTTGTGTTTGTTCATTGTTATTCTTTCAGATTATTTGCGAAAACTGACTACAATACCCAAATCATAAGTTCTCTATCATAATGGTTAAGACAGACTGGCGAGAAATATTGAGCTTCTCACAGGGAGAGCTCGGGCAGGCTGATAAAGAAACTTTGCAAAGGTCTATCATGGATGGAAGCGGACGATATTGAACTCAACTTTTCAGATCTGAAAATACTGTTTAGACTCGCTCAAGATATCTTAAAATACAAAAACGAGCTGATATACAATACAATACAATACAATATAACTTTATTGCACCATCAATACAAAAAAATAATAATAATACTAAAGGATCTTAATACTAATTATAACTAGTGGCACAATCGGCGGCCTTATCGCTAAAAGCGATCTCTTCCAGGCAACCTTTGGATGGATAGGATCGGTACGTTTTAAAGATGACGGTGGCAAAAAAAAACAGGAACAATTAACGTAGAAAATAAAACTAAAAATAAAAATCAAGAAATCTTATCAAGAGTGGTCAGATAGTGTTGATGAACCATACTTTTGAAGATAGGAAGGGATTTCGCTTGACGGATAGAAACGGGAAGGGCGTTCCAGAGCCTGGCGGCCTGCAACGTGAAGGAATCACCATAGAACTGGGAAGTGTGTGATGGGATTTTTAAAAGAAGGGTATCAGACGAGCGAAGGGATCGTGGGTGGGACATATGGAGAAACTCAAAACGGTCTTTTAGATAAGACGGTGATGACGGAAGGAAAAGGACAGAATAAAGGAGATTAAGAACATGAGCATTCCGACGAAGACGAATGGGTAACCACTTGAGCCTGTTACGGTACACAGAGATGTGGTCAAATTTACGCAGGCCAAATATAAATCTTATGGAGTAGTTTTGAAGACGCTCAAGCTTGTTGAGTTGGTCTTCAGTTAGGTCGGGATAGCTGGCATCTGCATAGTCTAAGAGGGGGAGCAGTAAGGATTGTGCAAGCGCAGTTTTGGTACAAGTAGGAAGGAAGTTACGCAACCGCTTTAGAGAAGCACCTGTACCAAAGGTCTTCCTGGATACCGCTGCAAGTTGTGGGCCCCACGATAACTGTCTGTCCACAAGTAACCCCAGATTTTTAACAGTGTCGCTGATCTGAATAGCTACCCCATTGAAAGTGACCTTTGGCAAGTCAGACCAGTCGATACGAGCGATCATCCTAGAGCTACCTATGACAATCACTTGGGTTTTACTAGGATTAACCTTAAGCCCGAACGAATTGCTCCATTTGTCGACATTTTCAAGATCTTTATTGACCTCTACAATGGCTTCACCTAGCCATTCAATAGGGGCCTGCGTGTAGATTTGTAAATCATCTGCATAGAGGTGGTAGGGAGAAGATAGAAGATTGGAGATAGAATTGATGAAGATTGCAAAGAGAAGAGGAGATAAAACGCCGCCCTGAGGAACACCGGCATCCAGTTGACACCATGTTGAAAAGGAATCGTCAACGCGAATGCGTTGCCGGCGTCCATTCAAGTAATTACGAAACCAGCCAATTACTGACGGCGATATGTTAAAAGAGCGAAGGAGAGCTAGAAGGATATCAAAGTCAACGTTGTTGAAAGCGTTGCTGAAGTCTAAAAGTGAAAGAATAGTAACAAGTCCGTCGTCCATGCCATGTCTTATGTCATCAGTGATTTTTACAAGAGCAGAGACAGTACTATGGCCTGGACGAAAACCGGACTGAAAAGGATTCAGGAGATTATTGGAAGTAAGAAAAACGCTAAGCTGTTGGTGCACAAGGCGCTCTAAGACTTTTGAGAGGAAAGGGAGAATAGAGATGGGACGGTACTCAGAAAAAGAAGCAGGATTGGGCTTTTTAGGAAGAGGGATGACCTGAGCTTCCTTTCATACCCTAGGGAAGGTTTCAGTGTCAATAGAGTAATTAAAAAGGTAGGTAATTACGGGAAGGATTTCATCAAGAATCGGGATAATCATCTTGTTACTTATACAGTCGCTACCAACAGCATTAGACGTGATGGACAAGATATTCTTTTTAACCTCGCTATCAGTAAATTGGCTGAAGGAAAAATGAGAAAAGTCGGGAGTTGAAAGAGAAGAGAGATAGTTCAAAGTTTGGAGTTTAGTAAATCCATCAAAGCTGGAAGAGGCAGAGAAATGTGAGTTTAAAGAATTTATATCAAGGTCTTTGGGTACATCTTGACGAGATTTTCCAATACCGAGAGTGCGTAAAAAGTTCCAAACTTTCGCTTGGTCTTTATTAGTAACATATTCATGGATGTAACGGCGTTGTGCATCCCTACACACTCTATTGCAGTGATTTCTAGCCTCAGCATACTTGTTCTTGTTATGTTCTGTCGGGGTTCGTCTAAAACGTACTTTGGCTGCTAGCTTCCTATGCATTTCAGAACGAATTTCATCAGTGAGCCAGGGCGCAGGAAGATGCTTCATCTTCACTGATCGGACCGGAGCATGCACGTCGTACAAACTAATTATGATCTTATTGAAGGAATCTACCTTTTCATCAATATTGTTAGCTGCATGAACCCCAGACCAATCGATGTTTTCAGCATCGTCACGTAAGGCCTTCAAGTCCATTGAACCAAAACTGCGCTGCAGAAGAATTTTAGGTTTGTCTTTAGGAGGTCGAATCTTATAAGATAGAAAAACTAGGTCATGATAAGAGAACTCATCCGCCGTACACTGTCCGTGCTTGGCGACATGAGCTGTGGAGGAAACAAAGATTAAGTCCAAAAGAGAAGGTTGACAATTGGGAGAATGATGAGTAGCACTCAGAGGAAGAATGGTTAGGTTGTTAGCCTGAACAATACTCTCAAGAGCGGAAGAGCGGGAGTCATGCTTCATAAGACAGGTATTAAAGTCACCCATTATTATAGTGTGATCATGGAGAGGAATAAGATCTTCGAAATGCTTTTCTAGAGAAGAGAAAAAGTTAATACGCATAGAAGGGGAGTAGTATACACCAAGAAGGATTTTACGATGTGCGAGAGTTACTTGGAGAAACAGATGTTCACCAGCAGAGGAGGGAGGCGGCTGCGCTGACATATTAATGATTGTATAGGGAATGCGAGCACGTAAGTAAATCGCTACGCCGCCACCTACGCTACTTGTGCGATCGTTCCTGATAAGTTGGAAACCTGGAAGCGAGTATGGAGTAGTGGGTAAGTTAGGTTTCATCCAGGACTCTGATACGAGAATGGCATGTATGTTCTTACAAGATAAGGACGCAAATTATTGATATGTTCCCATTTTAAATACCCAAGTGACATCCTTTATCCTACTTAATATTATAAACGCGAAAATTTGTAAGTATGGATGGTAAATAATAAAAATAAAAATACCCGTGCGAAGCCGGTCCACTAGTAATATTATAAAGAGGAAAGGTTTGATTTTTGTTTGTTTGTTTGTAATGAATAGGCTCCGAAACTACTGGACCGATTTGAATAATTCTTTCACCGTTGGGAAGCTACACTATCCACGGTGATCATAGGCTATATTATATTTTCAAAAAAGTTAGGGATCCGTACTAAAACCGTGCGAAGCCGGGAAGGTCCGCTAGTTAAAAAATAAACATGGAACATTGCTTCCGATGTAACACTCCGTTGAATAATTGACATCGGACATTCGCGCCGGCATTATTGCCACAGCACTCGACTGTCGCACTTGTCAAAGCTGTCACTGTCATTGACAATTATTTGTGTGTTTTGTGCTTTGTCCCGTTTTGTCACGCGCCGGACGGCCACTTGTCGCGTACTCGTTGCTCAATACTATAATAATGACAGTTTGTTGACATTTCATGTGGGACTGTTCTATTGTTATGGCAGATTCGACATTGATTTGTGGGTAGTATTTGATTTACGACGATATTCTATTGAAATATAATAAAATGATAGGTTGATTACATTGTGAATCAACTGTCGAAGTGAATTAGCTCGTCGAATTTAAACTTCTTCTAATAAATGAGGTTTTTATAAAGTTCGATGATAGATAGGTAATGTCTTTATTTGCAACTCAGAGTGTTTTAAATTACAATACAATACAATACAATGCAATGCAATGCAATACAATACAATGCAATGCAATGCAATGCAATGCAATGCAATACAATACAATACAATACAATATATATTTGTTACAAACAAATATGTGTGATGGAATAATTTTGGATCATTTTCGAACTTAAATTTTTGTTTTGACATAATTAGAGTACGAGGACTATAGTCGTAGGTATTGAAGTCCAATAGTGGGTACAAGGGCCTGAAATATATGAACGAAACATTATAAAATAAAACCCCCAATTATGCAGCATAATACGGGCAGCGTGATGAGCGGTGGTTACTAATAGAATAATGTCTTTATTGCTGTAAATTATAAATTCACCCCGACCCAGTCATTTCGAGGCAACAATGTGGGTTAATTCTCCTGATAATCACCTTTGCGTGTCATAAGTAGCTTGTTATTTAATTTCCAAACGATAGAATTAACCATGGAAAAGTAGAAATGAAATAAAATGAAAATATTTATCAAAGAGAAATAGTATGTATGTACTACCTACATAATAACATTTTGAACACTATTTAATGCTAAATGTACATGTTATAAGCGTTTAATAATTGGCCTAATAGGTACAATTAAATTACCCCGCTAACTTTACAAAATTTTTGATTTTTTTATAACTTTTCTCAGTTGTATCATAAAGTTAGAACGGTTGCGCAAATTTTCATTTTCTTCAAATTTAATAAGTCATCTTTGTTTATCATAGGTGTGACCATTACTTCCAGTAGCGAGGGATCCATTAAAGCGGATGCTGTAAAACAGAGAACGTGTGAACGAACATCATCATGATCATCATCAGCTTATGGCAGTCCACAGCTGGATATATGCCTCCCCCAATGAGCGCCATAGCGCCCTGTCTTCAGCTTGCCGCATCCAGCATCTACCTGCAATCGTGAACGAACACTTACCTGGCGTTATTTCGTCATTACCACTCTCGTCGTAAAAAACAACAGCGGGTCTTTACCACCGCTATATCAGAAATGCCCTTAATTGTACGTCATGAACAAAACTTTGCCACTGGGTCTTATAAAATTATACGGCTGCTATAAATCAAGTTTTGTAAGCGACGCTCAAGATACATTTTAGTTTTAGAAAATACCTTTGTTACTTATTAAATTATGTTATAATAATCGCCATTAAATATGTGATTATCATTAGGACATAATGACATTTATTATGAAGTAGGTAAAGGATTTATTATGTAATTATTGAATGTTGCACTTAGTGGGAAATCACAGTTATATTATAAATGCGAGAGTTTTGATGTTTGGATGGATGTTTGTCATTTTTTCGCGTTAAATCTACTGATTGGATCGAGCTGAACTTTTGCATAGATGTAGCCCTAAGTCTGGAATCAAACATTGGTATTATATCCCAAAAAATATGGGATAGAAATAATCTTTCCATAGTAACAACGCATGTGAAGCCGCGGGCAGAAACTGGTTCACTATATTTCAAGAAATTTACTTTATAGTAGTTAAATAAAAACTGATATAAATGTGAGGCATCGGTTAGAACTATCATCAAACCTTTTCATTGGGCTTAACTCCCTGCTACCGAGTTCCAAACGTAGACAACAGCTGGTTGCATCATAAGAACCTATAAACAAAACTTCACAGTGAAAGCAATAAAAGCTACTATAGCAATTCTAGTGGGACAGTTATAGCTATGATATAATAAACTATAGCAAGAAGATAATTCAAGAGCTGTCGCGGCAGAGAGCCGGTTAAGTGGCGTAATTACCTCGTCGTAAATCCGCTGGCTGGAAGCGGATATAAATCATAACGGTAGCGGCTGTGGTAGCGGACAGCGGCGGCATACCTACAGTACAGACGCTGAAGACGGGATGATGAATATACCTAATATATACTTGCTATATGGTATAAAGGGTACCAAGAACTACTTTATAGAAGTTAAGGACGACCTCTATGGCGGGGTGGGCGAAGGTCCATCTGCGAAACAGAAGGTTGCGGGTTCGATTCCCGCCGGGCTAGATGATGCCGTGTGAATTGTCCAGCATTATTTATTTATTTTAACTAAGGTTATAAGAGAACTTGGTACAGAATATGACCTATCAATATAAACATCATAATCTTGTAAATCTAGCTTTTGGCTATCTGAAGTCAAAATCATCTATAATCCTTTAGAAAAAAATCACGATGTACATTATAAAGTAAAAGGCTGATAATGTCATACTATCAAGGGCTACTAGCAAGTATAATTGAAATTGAATATAACAGTGAATATGAGTCAGCCCTAAAAAAGGCCAATGTCTCAAAAATAGCAGGTGCTGTAAAAATAATTATAACGTAGTATTAACGGGCCATTAATACCGAGATCGCTATCTCTCGCGCCAACCCCTTCCCTGTTCGCTTGTTAAACGACATCGATTAATATTTTAATTCGTGTCCGCAATAATTTAATAAACTCCAACTGGCTCTATAAAGTTGCCAGTATCACTTTCAACCAGCTTTTTTATTGAATGAACTTTACCACAACGACTTAAGCTTCCTTTTACTAGTGATTTTAGAATCTGTATAACCTACGTAGTTTTCATACAATACAATACAATACAAATAAGCTTTATTGCACATAAAACACAGAAAAAAAACAGTAAAGAACAAACAAACAATGATACAGATGCACAATGGGCGCCTTATCGCTAAGAGTGATTTCTTCCAGGCAACCTTTGGATGGACACGTAGCTATAGTATAGGTATCGACGGTGGCGTATTATAGACTAATGTTGTATATAAGTTATATACAATACAAAACATGTACAAATACATTAATACTTGTTTATACGTTAATGGAAATAATTCATACGTTTACCTTATTGTTTTTGATTTTGAGCAATCTGTTGTTTATCTCAAGATTCAATATTCTTTGCATGATGTCTTATTTAGTTTTCGCATTTGATTTAACATTGAATAAATGTATTCTTGAACATAATTATCATTTATTATGTCTGGAAGCTCCCATATTAATGATGTTTTAAGCTCTACGTACTTAATTTCGGCCGATGTTATCTGTATGTATGATGCCGAGTCTCTGATTAAGTTAGAGGAAAAGGAATTTCTATAAAAAAAAGGCATCCGACGGAGCAAAGTTTGTAAAAACAATGAATACAAAGGATATCGAGATCAAACATTGTTTTACTATAAATGAAAACAAAACCTACAATGTCTCAATCAGGTATTAGTACAAAGAATAAAGGCCATCAGAACAAAATACACTAAACTTTGGGAAGACCTTAAATCAAAGTTCATCAAATTATTTAATATCAATGTCACGAAAAAAAATTGCGTTAGTATCATTTACAAGCAGAACAAAGCACCATTAATGGAATCTAACAAAAACGTAATAGATATCAATAAAAGTCACAGCAAAAATAAAATGGATTCCACTTTATTGATGCCTGTGATTAACAGAATATCCGATCATTTGTTCAACGATCCATTAAGTTTTATTGTTGTATTGTTATTTTTATCTAAGGTTCAAAGAATCTTGAATTTAATATCGAGTTTCTTCGGTTGATTTTATTAGAATCGATCTATAGCCTATTGTGTAAGAAAGATCAATTAGTTAGCTTTGTAGATCAATTGTCTTTACTTCCCATTTTCATTCTCGGTCGAAAACTAAGCTAAACATAATAATATTTAAAATAATGTGAAAAGAACTAATCAGATTTAAATAACTTTTTTTTTCCACAATATAAGTACTTCGACAAGTCACAAATTAACCTGTAAATTATTATCAAATAAAGGTTATATTTTCTCTTCACAAAAATGTATGTGTCCAATTGTCCATTCTATATACCTAGTTAATCGAATCATCTACATACGAAGAGATTATAATCGCTTACCTACGAGTATTTTATCTTTTCGAATGAATAAACATTGAACATTATTTATTCGTTGAATCGTTCACCCGAAAAAAGAATGATTCAATGAATTCTGTTAATGGCTGTGCATTGCAATTGCAATTGAATGGCAGTATTATGTTTGGAAATATTTTGTTCTAGAGCCAACAGAGTGGTTAACCTGTCCAATTATTTTTGCATTCAAATTATTATAAAATTCAAGGTGAAACCCATTTAACTCTAGAATAATACTAATTGATTTTATTAGATGTTTTTGTTGTTTAAAATGTATGGCTTGGTTTATCTGATTCATTATTATTTATTAATAATAATTGATTCTACATAATGTTAGAGCTATTGGGATATTGGAAATTAGCAACTTTATTTTTATAAGATTTAAGTAAGACCCATAAATGACGGAGAAATCGACGAACATACGTACATACTCAGAACCTCCTCATTTTTTGAAGTCGTTTAAATATACAGGATAGCCGGAAATTTCATATTGCAAATCTTACTTAGGCGATAATTACACTGTTAAAAAATTTCCTACAATACAAGCATTAATAGGTGATCACTTCTTTTCGTGATATTACATACTACACGGGTTACATAATGGAGGAAATTATTTTGCTTTTTTTATATCTGGATTTCGTAACCAAATTAAAAAAAATATAAATTAATAAAAAATATTAACAATACTTTTAATAACGTTTGAACATGCTATCCCTCATACCATCTGTCCACACGACACCCAGTGACGTCACCAGTGACATGACATGACACACTGACACGGAGGTGTATTACCGTGGCCCGGACAAAGCATGTCGCACGTCACTGTACAATGTCGTGTGATGACAGACTGGAGGGTTGGCTTAATGTATACCATGTATGCTTGTTGCTTGACGAGTTAGGTTTTGTTGGTAAACGTTTTTCGGGTTTTGAACCTTCTCTCAAAAACCGAACAAAGTAGTTGAAATGCTTATTAGTACTAATGCAAACATAAGTATAAAAAAGCGTGCTAAGGTTTACGTGAAAAATTAATATAACAAAATTCTTGAAGCAATCAAAATTCTCGTATTTTACTCTCAAAGATTTCTTAAATTTCCATGAAATCAGAAATTTGTGATTCATAAATTCAGTTTCTCAAATGATTTTGTAAACATTCATTTAAAAGATTATTCCGTCTTGAAGATTTTTATGGTGATTTAGATGATGAGGTTTCTTTGATGTCATTTTCTGTGAATACTCAAGTATTTTCCTTGAAAATATTAACACAGTTCGTAAAACATACAAATCTGCTTCCATTTCAGCTTCCTGTTCAATAGTGCTGTTCTGTGTTGTAATAAAATTTCTGCTCTTTTCTTCTCTCTTCAGCTTAGCGCATCCAGCATCTGTATGCAGTCTCGCTAGTCGTCGTACCACCTGGCCACTACGATTTGAACTGTTTCTCTTTACAGCTGCAAGCTTTCAAGCAGCTGTGCGTATCAATGATAATATAATTAACTTTGGTTTTGTTGATTTTTCGAGGTAACGACTCATCGACGGAACGTACCGTCGAGGTAGAGACATCAAGGTAATGATCATCGAGCTAACGTCATTCGAACTAGAGTACGAGACTCGTATCAATCTATGTAGGAATATGAAGAAAGTCGTGTTGGTTACACTATTTATAACTCAAGAACGGATGAACCGATTTGGCTGAAAACGGTGGGGAGGTAGCTTAGTACCAGGAGACGGACATACATAGGATACTTTTTATTATTTAAACCATATTTGACAAGATTTCCACGGGTGCGAAGCCGCGGGGCTCAGCGAGTCTTTTATAAAGCTTCATAAAAACGTCAATAGAGCCATTTTTGTATCCGTTCGATCTATTTAATCTGGGATTTTTCCATGAAACCATCAGCGATGATATTGAATTATTGAATAGTCTCAGTATTAACAGTTTTATGAGTAAGGCGAATCTCAAAATTTTTTCAAGAACATACTTTTAAACATGTTCAAGATTGTTAGTTATGCATAATTACTTTTAATTGAGTCCTAAATAAATTAATCAGAAAAAATGTAAATAGGTAGGTACATAGTTTTTGTGTAAATACAATATAGGCCTATAAAATTTAATAAAAAAAATCTAAAAAACAATACACATCATTCATATAAACTGACAAAGAGCTTGCTAAAACTAAAAGCCCTAAAGCTTTATGTCAAAGAAACAGACAAACTCGATATTTCTTCCAAGATCACGTCAGAAATGATTAATACAGGCTTGTAACAAGGGGATGCAATCGTATTACACTTGACAGTTATCCCCAATTCCTCATAAGGGACATCCCCTTTGGGACAACGGAAGACTGATAATGGGGAATTCATAATAGAGTTGAATTCATCTGACGTAGAGATTGAATAGAAGGTGAATGTCACATTGTGTTGGGACAAAAGTAGACTCAATGATTCCGTGTTTTGTTGATCCGATTGTATAGAACTTAACAAACGATTTTATTTAAATTAGAATGTTTGAATATTTAAAATATTACTCCGTTGTATGTACTCCGCATATCAATGCAACTTGCTGAAGTCAGATCAATTTTCATATTTTTTTTATGAATGATCTTTAACATTGAAAGCACTAATCTTTTAAGCATATCTCGGCTTTTTCATTAAGGTACATTAAAATGTTTCCTTTCGACCTCATTTTCATTCTTAGTCTCATGCTTCAAACCATTATTTGTATAATCTTCACCTTGACATAGACGTTTTTTGATTAACGACCTCGGGGTCGCCCATTGTTCCTTTGAAATAGCGGCAATCATTTATCAAGCTTACTGTTCCGATCTGAAAATTAACGCCGGGGCTTGTGGGAGAAGCTTCTGCGAGGTTTGACGTAGGGAAAGATTTTGGCTGAGAAAGGGCAAGATTTTTCTATGAAATGTTATGATCCCTTGGCTTTTTGAGGCATGATAATGCAGTATTCAAGATATGGCTTTACGTTTGGGAGTTCGGTGATGTGGTTTCCAAAAGCCCACACCTATAGACCTATAAGATTTCAGTTATAGACTTATAAGATTCCGCTTCTGAGAGACATACAGAGTAACCTTCTTTAATAAAAAAGCATCGGTACTACGTACTAAAGCTAACGCTAGCAGCGTATCTCTTGACACAGCTCTGAAGTTACGACCGGCGGCGAACGAAATTTACGTGAACACTGATTTTGACGTATCGCTTTATAGGGCGCCGTGAAAAATGATTTCCGCCGCCAGCGGAGCCCGCAGAGATGTCGTGCTTCTGACAGGATTCAACTCTTTTACCATTTTCTCGAGGCTCTTTTATTTGTCTCTTCAATCTCTCACTTTAATTAGGTGGGGCTGAGAAATCCTTGCCTGTTTCTCTAGAGGCGCATATTTTATGACAAATAATTTTACATTTCTGTCAATGGAAAATCTATGATTAGAAATATGAAACCATATTTTTGGACTGAATATTATTCATGGTTTAATAGATAGTCTAGTCATACTACGGTAAGTAGGCAGAACTATCAATATAATAATTACTTTAGATAATGGGAATAAAACCCCTATCGCTAATCCCTCATCCATCAACCGCCAGTATCTTAAATCAAACAATGGCGGCCAGCCATCATAATCAACCCGCGATGACACAGCCGAACCCACCCTAAACTATTTACATTACTTCTCGAAATTAACCAAACAATATTAATCATACTCCCTAGTCAAAGCATCCGAAAGCTGAGCACACGATAATGATATATGTGTTATTTGATGATAAACAATCGAGGTCATTTATTATCTGTCCGTTATTTGACAGGCGGTAGGCAGATGTCATTTGTCATTTTCCTGGATCCAGAGGTCCCTTCGTTACGCCTTCGACTTAGCTACTAACCGGTGTAACTAAATCTACTAGATTCTGAGCTCTAATCCAATGGGATACAGTTGATTTCTGACCGGAGGATATTCAATCTTGATTGTTTTCAGCATGAACGATTATGATAGATGAAAGAGTTAGCGCACCACAAAGCCGTCAAGATACAATCTACGCTTGAACTTTACCGTGATGACAATAAAGTCGATGTTTGTGTTGATACTGGGAGTACAGACGAGGCGAAACGTGTTATTGAAGACGGAACAGTAATGGATGGGGAAGGAGAATGCGTGAACGCTGTCCGAGATGTATTGTTATCAGCTTGTTTATCTCTATACGGAGATCGTTTCTGTAAATAATTACCTTTAAAAAGAATACCCTCGCGGCTACCGCTAATATATTCATCGAATCTGACATCTTACAAAGCGCCAGTGAAATAAATAAAAATATTTTATGGCTTTGGGATCCTCATAGTAGAGATGTTTATCTTGGTGAAGATATTGCCGAATAGAGATTTACTGTGTGAAGTACTATCCAAGATAAAAGGAAATATGACATGTGTTCTTGGCTTTATAACCCTTACAAACCAACCAGTATTAGCAATTGTGAGACTGAAATAATGAGCCTTTACTGCTATAATCCTGCAAAAGACTGCAAGAAGGTGCTGGATGCGTCAAGCTGAAGACAGGGCGCTGCGTTGCGTCACTCATTAGGGGAGGCCGGCCAATATGTCCAGCAGTGGACTAACATAAAAAAACTGTACCAAACAGTCTTATGGACCCGTTGCGAAAAAAAATATTATTTATTTCAAAATTACCGTCGACTACTATGATTTTGATACTTTGAATCTGTTGGGAATCAAAGTATGAACCAAATTTTTTGAAAACAATTGAGACGGACCTCTGCTACTCTATTGTTTTGCGCCGTGAAGTTAATTTTATAAACCATCACTGATGCTATGAGCCTATGACACATCGTGTTGTGTTATTTGCTACGCTTACAATATAATATATAAATTAGCTAAGCTTTAATCGAATAGGTCGACTCCTAAATTATGTTCCTTATTTCTGCCAAATTGTCTCCATACAGTCTAATAATTGACACGATCGTAACTAACTTTTAATATTATCAACGACAAACAGATTGTAAATTACCTCAATTTATGAGGAGCATCTGTCAGCACAGTTTAAATAAACCGAGAAGTGGTAGATATCTTTGTCATGATCATTCCAAGAAGAGCCAAGAACAAGGAGCCGTCGGTATCTGAATCATTCGGGATCATTTAATTTGTTGTTGAGAACATTTTGTCGGTTTTATTACCACCGCCTGCGCTCCCGGGCAATTAGCTCAAGGGATAAAAAGGTGGTGTAAAAAGTTTTGACATGTTGGCAGTTGGGAAGATTCAGTGCCTAATAAAACTATTTGATAAAAAAGCTATAATAGTGTGATGGTATCGGTCAGATTCTATAACAATTGGATTTATTATTTTATCGATTTATTGTTACTTTTTTTTTATAAATAGTCAGTCGCAGTAATTAATAAATAGCGGAATTTACAGCCAATGAATAGTGTAATATTCCATAAAGTGTTATAAATCCCAAAAAATACAGTAGCCGATTTTATCTTCGCATTTTGCTTAACATGAAAACAAAAATTATGCATAAATCTAAAAAATCACATAGTAGAACACAACATGCGTTGTATCTCTGGACATAATAAAAGTGAATGTTCGCACGGATGTCACGCTGTACCGGATATATCTACTAAATCAAATGTTTAATTTGCACACGAAACAACAAGCATTGTATCCAACCCTTTGGAGGATGTGGTTTTGCATGTCGCGGGGACGCTCTGCTGTGCTGGGGCAAGATTGATAATAACTAGACTTTTTGTATTAACAACCCATGCTGTGTACCAATAACAAGAAATACATCACAAATAATCAGATATAAAGGTATTCAATAATGATATTCGAGATATCATAGAACAGAACTTGAATTTAAGATTAGAACACTTTTCTAAACTTGTTATGTTTACCTCTAGGTCTACAATCTGGTTCACTACTGCAACTCTATTATTTAAGGCATAAATATGATTGTAAACTGCTTTGTAAACTTATTACAATAAATAAATAAAGAACCATCCTCATTATCTTACCTTGAGTAAAATATTTTTTTAATTCTATTACCATTTCACAGTAAACGCGCACGAACTTCAGTGAAGAATAAAAATATTTGGGAGGATTTTGTAATATAAGATTTACGTACTTACTATAAATGTCAGATTTTGAGGTTAGCCTACAACATGGAGTTATTTTTTGTTTCGCGGGCATTTGATTTTAGCGCAAGATAAAATAAATCGTGAGCATTAAACACTTGAGTGAGTATAATTTATAACATTTCAACTGCTACTTAATAAACCACTCTTTTTGTTACATTATATTTTATGGTCTCTTTGTGACTCACGGGAGATTAAAGTACCATTCGCTATTTTTAATTTAGTGTCGTTTTATTTCAATATTTTTTATTAAATTATGTTAATTCTTTATTTTTATAAAGTTCTTCCTTGAGCTTAACTCTACATAACTTCCTTTCTAATTCTACGTTACATCAGAATGCTTTGAAAATCAGAATTCAATTATTCACACTATAAATAAGCTTACAAAAACTCACGCCAATCTCTTTTCTTAAAAATTCATTCATTCGCCTTCGCCCATTGAATCTTAATTCCCTTGTCGGTGCGTGCGTTTATAATTCAATACCTCCGTACTCGTGATTCTGTCCAACACACTCTTGGCTTCATCAGTCTTCGGGTTAATCTTTCATTGCAAGGTTCTTCTACTGATTTTTTGCGAGATTTTGTTTGGGGCATCGGAATTGGTAGCATGGCATTAGTGATTTTTTACATTTGCTTTTGCCTGTTGAACATTATTCTCATCAAATCGTTATTTAATCTTGGAAAAGTTAGCCAGTTTCTATGAGTATAGTAGATTAGATAAACTGCCCGCGGCTTCACACGTGTTATTCCTATGTAAAAGTTTTAAGGTGAGAACCCATGAGAACTGGTTTATGGGATAAAAGCTTGTTTGTCTCACTTCAGGCCTAGAACTACATATATATACATATAGAAATACGCTTCCGACTGGTATTGATATAGATCAGTTGAGCTATATCAATACCAGTTTGACGACCGATGTGGCGCGGTGGGCGAAGGTCCACCTGCGACGCAGGAGGTTGCGGGTTCGATTCCCGCCTCGGAACAATTGTGTGTACGATCTGCAGATATTTGTTCCGAGTGTTCTGGTCGTTTTCTATATATAAAAAATATCTATCTATGTAATGTATTGTATTATGTATATCAGTTATCCTAGTACCCATAACACAAGCTATGCTTACCATGGGGCTAGATAATGCTGTGTGAATTGTCCAGCATTATTTATTTATTTATATGTAGATTGTTTGCAATAGTCAGTAAATACTCGTTCTAATTTGTTTCCATTATTAGATGCGCCCCGCGGCTGCGCCTGCGTGGACATCTATGTGTCAAAGGGTTTATAAACCTTCCTCTTGAATCACTCTATCTATTTTAAAAAATCGCATCAGAATCCGTTATGTAGGTAGTTTTAAAGATCTAAGCATACATAGGGATAGTCATACAGCGGAAAGGGACTTTGTTTTACACTATGTAGTGATTATTAGACATACATAATTTAAAATGATAATAATCTTTCATCAATGTTACACAAACTTTGATAAGTTCGAACAAAACTGACATGAATATGATTTATTTTAGGGTAGATATTTTTACGACTAAACAACAACGACTAAACATTTTATCGTAAGCTACTCTTCTCTTAGCTTCGAGTTAGTCGATACTCGCAAACTCCGTTTGGGAATAGGTGGGTCCAGAGGCAATTTTTCTTAAGCACCTGACAGATTCGATCCATCCCGGCCGTATAAAAACGTCAGTAGCCTGGCAGGGCTCGTGACTATGATCAAGTGTTGCCTTCTTTATATTCAGGGTTACCAACGACACTTTTCACGGGATGACACGGTCCTATAACATAATAATTGTAATGTTGTCAGTCTCAAACACGAGGATGAGAATATATTGTTTATCAACAGCAAATTAATTTATACATTGTTAAAAGCATTATGATTTAGTAGGTAGATTTATGTAAAAAATCTATAGTAAAATTCACTTCATCAGTAAGTACAGACTTCATGTCAGTCATCAACGTGTCATTTAAGTAAATGACTAAAATAAATAACGTAATTACTTCGCAGTTACAACACAAGCAATTTATGCATTGATGATAATCATTGCGAGCTCACGTCAATAACGTCGGTGATCAATCAAAGTTTTTGCCAATCAATTATTGCTATTAACAGGAAAAATCCGTTGGAAAAAACGTGTACAGTTACCTACAGACAATTAAGGTTTTTACAACACCCATTATCTAGTGTACACACATTGTAATTGCGCCTGATTCTGTCATGGAATTGTAAAGTACCGGAACAAAGAGTTAATGTGGAGTTAACACGACAGATGATTGAAAATTGATGTGAAAACAAACATAAATAACTGAAGACTTATGAGCTATGTGCTTAATGTAGCTGAACGTAAATGGCCTACTAGTGTAGCGTAATAACGATACTGCATCCTTATAGCTTGGCCATATAGAATGGTATCGCAGTTGCATAGATTTTGAAAGAAGCCTATGATACAAAATTATAAGGCATATAAAAGGAACTACCGAAATGAAAACAAATTGATATAAAGTCCACAATAAACAGTGTAAACGAGCGATTAATTAACACTGTCGCCGGTATCACGTTGACGGTACAAAAACGGAACGTAATTTATGCGAGCGGTAGCCCTAGTTGGCAGGTCCATAGAGTAGGTAAGTGGTAGAGAGGGCTCGGGTTACAAACGGTGCCACTCTATTTCTTTTAAAGTCTGAAAATAGGACGTCTCTTTAAATCATTCGCGTTTTGATGAAACTTTTCATATTTTGAAATCTATTCGTACCTAGTATTTCTAACAATTATACCACTTATTGAAATATTAGGAACCTACATTTAAATCAATGCCCAGAAGAGATACGGTTTCAATACTTAAAGTCGTCGTCCTCCTAGCCGACTCTTCAGCCATAGCGGCCAGTCTGAATGGACATCAGATGCACAACGGCTTAACAGCAATACAAGAAGTAATCATAACAGAACTCAATATTCCAGATGTATGGCTTTATTATTATTGTTTATTTAATGGTTATTCTTACTCTGTGGCAGCCCTACCAGGCGGCAGGTTGAAAGAGTCACGGCGAGTGATTGATGACGACGCCCCGTCCACACCTAACAACCTACTAGAACTGACAAACTATTGCATTGTAATATTAGACACTGGAGAAATTTATAACGATACTGTTTTAGATAATGGTGTGAATAATGATGCATGTATTTACCGTAATGGTAATAGAATATATGAAAAGTACGTTAGTTAGAAAATTTGCAAAGATTCTATATTATTATATGAGATCGACGTCGGACAATAGTACTGCTACAATATAATAAATAACAGTATAAGAGAGGACGCAATAAAAAAACAATTCTAAAGGTTCCAAGGTCTATTGCAACTGCCTAATAGAAAACAGAGCCACGACGCGCATGTTTTCTGTCAAATCATGCCATAATGAAAAATATGAATTTGTTAAAGTTCCCGTGGAATTAATCATTTCGACCACATGATTCTAAATACAAAACTTGATAGAGTGATAAATTATGAATGGATACACGATTCATTCTGATTCATGCCAGGAAGCGTACAAAAAGCAGTGAACAACAATAGGTCTATAAATATGAGATGTTCTGTAATCTTTTGTGCTATAAGCTCGTTTCGCTCCATTAGCTTTCGTTGCTGTTCCATTTTTATGTTCATTGTTATCAGAATCATATTAATTGCTCGTTCTTTTGCAAGGTTCGTGCTTGTCTCCTTTATGCGGTGACTTATTGGATCCTTTATTATAGTTTATTTATTATATTCTATTATTTACTAGATCTAACAGATGTAGATAGTTACAAATCATTGGGTTTATTTTTTGTCGTGCTGACAATACAAGGAGCTATTAATGTCCATAGTTATTTCAGCTCAGCTCTCTGTGAAATTTCAGAAACTATAATCTGCATAATAATAATGTATTTGAACTGCAATCAAACGCAATGTCGACGGTACAGTCTAGCCAGAGCCGTATCTCAATGGCATCTGACACAGTTAGTCCATATAAAGTTATTATTGCTTCGCCTTTCAACCGAGTTAATTGGCCGCTACCAGTCGGTGTAAACTCATATGTTAGCGATAAACTAACTGAATAAATTGTGCTTTTAAATACTGTTCACGTTTCCCGCTCACGAATGCGAAATGAATACTTTTTATGGCGCTCGTGTTCTAAACGATTTTTTCCTGCAAATATAATGGAATACAAAGGACACTGCGATCTTGATGAGCTCTCTGTGACTTAAATTTTAATTTCTCGGGGAATTTAAGATCGGATAAATCTTGGCCTCTCGGGTATCGAGTTCTTATGTCGCGTCGTTGGTCTCCCGAATTAGCCGGGCCAAGCCCATAGATTAAGTCTGAGACCGTTGCCAACGTCTCAATAAGCCGTTCTACATTTTTACGGCCCCTATATCCGTTTCGCTGCGTAAATACACTTAATGACCGACATTTCGTGAACGCTTTTATTGTGAAGTTTTTATTATCGAGAAAATCATTTGTTTAGTCTACGTACGGTTATTGCGAGGCAATTCAGTGCTTTTCGGGGTTTATTAGGGGTACTTTATTGCTCCTTTTATACGGCGTATTTAATGCTGAAACACCGAGCCGGCTTCGAGCCGGATACTCCTTATTAAAATTTGATTTAATCTGCAAATATGATTACACGTTCTGTTCCGTTATTGCATTGCAACGTAGAGGTTTGAAACTCGATAGAAGTTGTAGCTTAATCTGAAGTGTCGATCTCTTATTACCCAGTAATGACCGTAGATTAGCGTTTTTATGAGCTATGTAAATATGACGCCGAAACGGCAATCAGCTGTGTGTCAGACTGTAATTTAACTCTTTTGATATTTCCATTCAATACTGAATTCACAATAAGGTCGCAAAAAACGTAATCTTCGAGCCCATAAAGCAGTGTCAGACGACTATAATAATTTCGAAACAGTCTTTTAAGTGAATCTTTATGATAATCGTGGCACAGAAGTCGTGGCTGCGAACAAAACGCCTGCTATTTTGATGAATTATCATATTTAAACAATTCAGATGATAATAGACACGTCGGGCGAAACCCTTTGGTAATATAAATGGTTTTATTATTATTTATTTATGGGTTTCCTTCCTCCGGGCTGGGGGCTATATAGCATATTTCATCGAGCGAAAAAATGCCTCGAAGTCGTGAGTTTATACCGCGAGATCCGGTTCGAGTACCTGAAACGACTGCGCTATAAGCTTGTTGCGGCAATAATAAAGATTTATGCGACATTCGGCGGTAGCGTGTTTTGTTCTCTGTTACAGCCGATTCGCTCTCTGCGAGATCAATAGCACTCTTTATTGTACGCGCTGAGTTATCGTCATCTCTCGCTGCTTCAGCCCCGACTATAAATTCCCGTTCTGCTGCCTTCAATTTCTTATTATCGCCTTTTACATCTTCACTCTCGTGTTTACGATTCTCGTTGCGTCTCGTTTTAAAAGCGTTGTTAGCTCCACTGATATTACAAGTGTGCAGGTACTTAACTGTTCGCGTAGGTTTTTATATCGACATTGTGATTGTCGTCTGTCGACGTGTTCCCATCGCGTATGTCTCGGGAATATCATTGTGTGTAATTTTTTCTTGTAATCTCATTATTACGTCTCGAGCCCGCAGCACGGTGATTAACTACTTGATTTATGGCATGTGCAATTTGCATCACCAGCGATGCCTCAGCTTTTTGCTTCCACCCGATGATTATCGTCCGTATCGTGTCGGTCTTAATGATAGTTATTTCATGACTCGCCGAGCTTACTATCGGAGACGTTTCATTAAACTTCTTTACATACATTACTTCAACGAATGTGTACGATTATGTTAATGCCTCCCGTACATGGGCCTCGTTTGCTGACCCATCCTCGTCTACTACCGTTAATGGATTGTTAACCGTCTTTTGGAGAACTTTATCTTCGAGTTTCGCTCTACGATGTATCGTTATTATTAAAGTTGGATATTTTGTTTCGTATAATTATGCATTGAGGAATTATGCAGTTATGATGAGTTGCCCATAACAATAGTTTGGATGTGGCAGCTTGTTACTCATGTTGATGTCAGTAGGCGTGCGTCGCGTCGTCGGTGCGTGCAGATAGTCAATATCGTACATAAACCTAAACGGCGCGCCGCGAAATTTATGAATCGACCGGAGAGCTGCCTTCCACACAAAAGTTGTTTATTAGGTACCGCCTCGCATAGGGCTGCTAATATATTTTTATTTTATTGCTTCTCTTAACAACGAACATCATAATTTTCTTTCTTTATATTATTAAGAGCGCGAACGTTAATAGTGCCATGAATCACGGCACAATGGTCTCCTGTTGTGAGTATGGATAATATAATCGCCATTATTTGTGTAATTTATGGACTTATTGAAATGCAATATGTTCTTAGATGTGCTATGCTATAGAGTTATGGAGACTTCCTGGCATTAATAAGCTATAAATTACGAATATAATAATAATAAACATTAGATACAGAATATAAATATCTTATTATATTAAAATGGTAGTTCTGTGAAAAACCCACATCATAACAAACTCAAACAGTTTTGTGTTGATGATACATTGTGTAATAAAGAAGCAATCAATCAAAAATGTAAACATTATCAATAATTAATAATACCTGTCGAGAGCTAAGCTTTGAATTCATTATTTTATATCTAAAGGTTATGATTTTATTACATGTTATTGAGCTTGAAAAAGATGACCTCTAAGTTGACGTTATTTGATAAATAATTTTAAACTATAAGTAAGTTTACTTATATTCAAATTTCTAATTACATTTGTGTACAAAGTTTTAGACATCTCGTTTTAATTATAATTATTTACGAATTTCCTATTTACATACATAATTATACTACTCTATAATATTAATTATGCATAATCGTGGTTTTAAAAAATAGATTTAAATTTATTGTCCACCAATTTAGTGATATATTTGATTCCAAATTATAATGTTAATCGGTTGATATTTTACATGCTAATGTCTTTGTGAATATATTTGGAGGTATATGTTAATGTTTTAAATTGATTACTTAGTGAAAATTGAGAACGATGAAAGATTTATCATCCGGCGACGTTGATAAACGAGCTAGTGGCTAATGACTCTTTGCATGTTCTGTTTTAGAAATTAACCTGAATTTGATGTTACGGCCTTGGTTAGCCATTTCAATGTTTTAATGTAGCTTAACTAGTCACAGCTTGAAAATATTTTTTTTTAATTAAATTTTGTAGTGAAATTTCTTTTTACGTATTTAGCCAAGTAAAAGAGTTTCTAAAAGAGTTTGAGTTATAATATATAAGTTACCTACCATGAAATGTTTGTTTTTTGAGTTACCATGAAACCTGGAAAAACTATTTTCTAATTTCTGTTATTAATTTAAATTATTATGCATAATTATAGATACGTGTATAACAGTTTTGAGAAACACAATTAATTTCGTCAATCAAAAATTATTACGTATTGCAACTTAAGCTAACCCATTACAATATTCCAGAGTTATGAGTAGGTACCTGTATGTTGCAGTTCCATCAACGTGCCGCCCACGCACGCCAAGTCTAATTGAATTTTACCGTTCATCCATATTTAATATTAAACAGCGAACCAACCCTACCGCCGGCGGCAAGGCATTAATACAGCTTGAAATATGGCCCACTAAAGACTATATAACGTAAAATTTACAATTCATAAAACAGAATGATATACGCGGTGGTGGATTGCCGCTCGTTCGCAGGAGTTTCACAGTTTAGCTATTTGTATTGACATTACAGTTAAATTGAAGGTTTTCACCGGAGGCGCCAATGACGCGGAGGTAAAGGAGAACGTGGAATGGAAAGGCAGTGATTGAGGGGACAGGGCATTTACCAAGTGTTTCAACAATCCGAAAGTTGCGTCAATTTTAGAGTTAATGCTTACCACAATACATCCAACATATAACCAAAGTTATCGACATAGCTCTAAGAATTAGCAAGCTGAAATAGCAGTGGGCCGGCCATATCTTACGAAGAATCGACAACCGATGGGGCAAACGTGTTCTTGAGGTATAGAAATGGTGGGTGGGATAATGACCTGCGAAAGACTGCAGGTAGATGCTCCATGCGCCAAGACGAAGACAAGTGTCAAGACAGCTAAAGATCCAAGTTACCTCTACCACAGATAATATAATACATACTGTACCTCTACTATAGGGTTACGAAAGCGTAGGTATTTTTTAAAGCATGATATATTTTCTTGTCACTAATTAATACGTACTCGCAACAAACAGCCGAATACACTAGAAATTGGAACAATAGAACAATAATACACCTGTTTTCAAAAAATTTAATAATACAACAAAAGGAGATGGTTCCAACTATAATAAAAGCAGTAATGTCAAACCCTAGCTAGTAAGAACTTGAGCACTTGAACCTTGTGCCTGAAATAGAATGAGTATTCAATCCTGCATGCCCTGGATTCCCGTCTCGAAGACAGGTGGAAGATTACCGCGTCGTCTTCAGCTGAGACGCGTCACCGGAGCCTTGTACCACCTGTCTGAGCGTGGCGGGTAATTAGCGAATGTGAACGCGAGACTAGCACGGTTTGGCCTTCATATTCTAAGCGTCACCTATATGATTGTTTCGCGTCTGGACTGTCCCATCTAAAACAAATGGATGAAGATAATGATGGGGTCTATATCCTTCTAAATGTCCATTAGGTTAGTAAGTTTTCGACAACCAGCGGCATACCGGTCGTCATGTTATAATGTAATTCGTCCTGACATATTATCTCCTTTTGAAAAATGCTTGATTAACTCCACTGCCCAGCTTCGGCGGTGCGGTGCGACAGAAGCTGCTGGTAGACAAGTGGGCCATAACAGTGTTAAAGTAGCCCTTCCACTGTTTTAGAATTCACAAATCGTGTTGTTTTTTATTTATTGATGCAGTAACCACCTCATCAATCTTACCAATCTTACAATATCCATCTTAAATTTATTGGTCGTTTCATATTTACGGCTGTTTCCACCTGCCTAGTTCTGTGTGACAAGCAATTAGTTTAGCAACTTCTTGAGGCGCGGTGCATTAGTCCCTTGATAATTAACACTGATAAATTGACGGATTATATACTTCGTTATTAAAAAGCTATTAAACATTATACTGCATGAAATTCTGGGTGACAGTTTGCAGCTTGATTTCACGTGATTAAAGATGCAACTTCCACAATTATTTTAAAAAATCGAGGCTTCTAGAACATACTTTTTATTCTGTAGCAGAGTTCTACGAACTACCCATTATTTATTTATTATTTAATACTATTAATTATTAATAAGCTAGGTATACTATACACTTTAAATATTATAATAAGGCAATAATAATATATTATTCTAATAATATATACATTTTTGTATAAAATACCTTATTTTGACATGTAACTTGATTATCAATTATAAATGATTTGTATTTGAATAAAAAATTTTGTATATTCTCTCCACTAACAAATTTTTCTTTAAAGAATTTACTTATCATTGTGTTGAGTAAATTACTCTTACGCAACACAAAAAGTTGCATCATCGTTTAAAACCCAGGAATTGCTAGAATGTTCTAATTTCTAGTAAATTCCATGATTGCAAAAACTCGCTCCGACCGTCATTTTGAGTTATTATCTGCGATGTTGATTAATTGCTTCTAATTACATCTTTCGTCAAGATTCCTTGCAACATTCATAGCATACCATCATGAGCTGCTTCAAATTAATTGCCATTTCATTACCCACTTCATCATCATCATTGTCCTCGTCGTGGTTTTCATTGGTTTAATTTGACCAACTACCGTTCGCTATGATCACCTCAAAATTGTGTCATCGTGTTTTATACGCAGGTTATTATGTTATTCAGTGAATATGTTAAAACTAAGAAGAAATAACACTTTAACTATTAATAACATATAGTATTTTTTTCTTGTTTTGTTATGTTTAGTCATAAGTAAAATAAATAAATTACTATTTTTTTTATACCTACACATTTGAGTAGTGAGTAGAAATACCTACAAAGGGCAAGACGGATGGCAATACCCCTAATCAAACAATGCCATAAACATCACAAACAAGCATTTACTTCCTTCAAATATTAATTGCCTTCAAAGCAGTTGATTCGTTCCAATACAGCCTTCAACCATTTCACAAGTCCTCGTTCGCCGCGAATTCCATAAACAAGCTGTAATTAGGTTGCTGTCGGTTCCCCCCGCTGCAGGGGGCAGGGGGGGGGGGGGGAAGGCTCGGAAGTAATAAATCAGGTGGTAACGTCGACGCCGCACGCCATCACTCATGCCGACTGACAGACGGTCACGACACCCAGGGCTGCTCGTGGCTGGGTTTTAGGTTAATAAGTCAGTTTGCAGACAAACTGTTTACTTATGGTATTTTTTCGGTGTATTTCAATCAAGTATTCTAATTGTGTTGTCTATCATGGTGGTACTAGGGACTAACAGTGAGGAGAACATGATGTGACAGCGTGGTAATACATAAAGTCATTTCATTGGAGTAGTTTATTGTCTGATCTATGTAATCATCACGCTGCGGTGTGGAAATCAAAGAACCACCTTCTCACAGTCGACGAAACAGCACGCAGCTTACTGCGTGCTGATCAAGACTTTAACCTTCATATTCCTGATCAAATAATTTAGTGGTTACTAAAGCCATAGGTATTTGATTAACCAAGCTACAATCAAGATAATTTGCCGTCGTTTAAAAAACTATAAACGTGACTTCAAATTCCTAAATACATTTTCATGTCCAATGAACTTAGTTTTATTCATTAAAAAACCAGTCAAATTGAAAACCTTTTTTGAAGTCGGTTAAAAAAGAAACCTTGTTAAAGTCGCTAAGAATTCACCCCAATGATAAACGACAGTTGTTCTGACAGCCCTAATCTAGACCGGTAAGTGTGAATCATGGAGTAAGTTGGACGTGTCTTTGAGGAGCTTACAGCTGATGACAATCTGAGGCTGAGACCACCGGCTTAAGGCTCACGAGCTGCCAGAACTGGAGACAGGGAACAAAACTTGGCAGACATTGAGAAGAACGTGCTCGTGCCAAAGAGATGTCGATTTGCATTTGGATTTGTAACTCAAGATAGCAAAATGTTTGGTTTTAATCCTGACTTTTTAATTTGGCCCATGCTCATTGAATCCCTTGATCGTTGAATAGCTCTGTGGCACGGTGGGCGAAGGTCCGCCTGCGACGCAATAGGTTGCGGGTTCGATTCCCGCCCCGGGAGAATTGTATTTACGATCTGCAGATATATGTACATATCTGTGTAATGTATTGTATTAAGTATATCAGTCGCAGTACCCATAACACAAGCTGTGTTTAGCTTGGGGCTAGATGATGCGTTGTGTATTGCTCAGCATTACTAAACTGTGACAAATGCAATCTAAATGTCATTACGTAAAGAAACGCTACAGCAGGTTTATATTAGTTTCATGCGCCATGATAATATAAGTGTGCCGTAATATTGGAAAACTCAAAAATCTAATCATCGTAAATATCCCGTTTGAAACGGCTTTCGCAACAAAATATTGTTTTTTTTAGTGATAGAAGGTAATAGCATCGTCCTTGATGCAGACGAACCCCCATATCTTTAGTCATTACCTCAAATAATTATCCACTCAAACTTGTTCAAGGGCGTTTCGAGCATTCCTCCAAAACATGCTCGAGTTTGGTATGCTTAGTCGTTAATTTGGTTATATCAACCTCTCTTATATACCTTCGCGATGGCTAATTGTAGGTTTCATCGTCGTAAATGTAATTGAGATAGTCTCCAAAATCCATTGTAAATAACAACAAACTATTTCGAGGAGCATTCAAGGTAGGTAGCGAGGTATCTTGAGATGACAGTTCGTTATCCCACTCGTATGAAAAAATTCTCGAAGGCTGTTTCGAGTGAAGGATTTTTTTACGATCAAGCATACCGAAACGCATTTGGAGGTTGAGTAGAGTTTGAATCGAAGTCGAGGTAATGACTAAAGATATGGGGGAAATTCTTCTTTGTAGTGTCAAAGTATTAAAAGGTCATGTAACTTCTGAATAATGACAAATAAAATAAACATGAACAAAGCAAAGACTTGAAACTAAAAAAGAATGGAAACTCATTCGTTTCCCAACAGCTTGCTCATACAAACACATTAGAATAATAAAACTTTTATTACATTCAAATGTAAAAGTTATTCACGATTCACGAGCTGCTTTACAAATTAAACCTTTTTACAAAATTAAAACTGAAATAAAGTCGCAAGGCGAGGTCATGTTGCTTGGCGATAAACACAGGCGAGGGGAAGCCCCCAGCTGATGCAGTTCTTGCTACTCTGAATACACTGAAAAACAATAAAAAACAACTTAACAATCAGGTGGATTTATTAATATAAAATAAGCTTTTTATGTCTCGACTACTATCAATTAAAGTAAAAATTGAATTAATGGTTATTTATGTACGAATTAATATATCTACAAGTTACTTTTATTTGTTAGTAATCGCCGTTTCTGTGACAATCAAATAATAAAATAATCTAAACAGTGAAAATAAAATAACACTGTTATTGTTGTGTGTTGTCCGAGTGTTCAGGCAGATGGACATGCCTACTATCGAAAACCAAGTGAAGGTAGTTTCAAATAAACTAGCCCCCGTTTCGCTGAGGTAGTAACTCCAGTACTCTAGTCCTCCCGTGACCACGACAGAGTGTAAACCTATTGAAACGCCGGGAAAATAGGTTATTTACCTATTTTCCCGGTAAATACATGTTTTATCAATACTTATAATTATGTGTTCAGATCGCGTAAGATTAAAAATATTTAAAAATAAGAGATATCTCAACAAATCCATATCAATTGGGAAGTGGCCTCAAGACGGAACGAGTCTTGCATTGGCCCGCTATAATATAGAGCCCAGAGTGACGTGTGACAAGTGTCATGTTTGAGTGGACCAGCTGTTAGTACCACTAGTCAATAACCATAAATAACGAATACAGTCCACTTGCGCTAAATTATGCGAATTAGTACAACGCTAACAACAATGTACAAACGTCACGTGATGCTAAATTTATTGTTACTGTGCATAAAATAATTATAACACTTTACACGCACTGTTTTATTAAATATTTCTAGGAATGTAGGTGTTTGCTTGTAAAATGTTAGACAGGAAAGGCGACATATTTTTAGGTTATGATTAAAGCCATGAGAGGACAAAATATGGAATCAAACTTTTATAGACATGAGGAAAGGACATAGCTCATACATCCAGCACCGCTACCGCATACCACGAAAATAAGCACTGGAATTAGGGCTTAAACTGTATCTTATCTTTTGACATATTTTAGAGTGACAAAATTAGTTACCGCAAGCTTCAAGCGAGTGAAACGCGAGCTTTCTATTATCTGATGCTTTCAATATAAAATGCAACTGAATATCAGTTTTACCAAACCATACCTATTTGAATAAATTTTTGCGCGGCAGTGATGCGGCGCGGTCCAGATTTGCGTCAACCTTTAGGCTGCATAGAATGTCAACGATGCGATAGTGATCTATGTGCTTAACCTGGTTACTGGTTGGACTAATGAATGAGGCTGCCAGTTCTAATTAGAAAAGATCAAAAAAGTCCACACGTCTTTCTTTGTAACATATTCCTCCAAACACGGAAAGGCAGAACCTAAAGCAAATGCATCACCATAGTTTTCTCTATGTAAATTCAGAAAAAAATGAGTAAGAAACAACATTAATTATCTATTAAATGCGATAATGTCTTGCTGTGGCTAAGTAGGAAGAGATTAACATAAACAAGCATAACTTAAAATGAAGATACCATTACCCCACATGGTCGTCCGCTCGGAACCTCCCACATCTCCTCTAATCTTTACAAATCTCATGAAGTCAAGTTACATAACAAGTTACCTCATTATAAAACTATTTTGATTATAATCTGTGTACGCTCTACTAAAGTGAATACTATCAGATACCCTCAAATTAATCCATCAAGGCATATAATCTGTACGGGCGTTGGCGCGCTGGCCGTCAGTCGGCTTGTCAAGCAGCCTGTCAGGCGACCTGTCAAAATTATGACGCATGGTTGAGCCCACCGCGGCGGCTTTACGATTTTATTTTTTGTTCCTTTGCCTCGTGCAAATGAGTGTAATCCGTGAGTGACGCTTTATGGCTGAAATGTTTGGCGCGTTTTCAAACGAATGACATGCTTGTAAGTAAATTGACTGTACAAAGGGACTTTCGTGGTTCGCTTTTCAGTCAATTTATTTATAATGTATTTATTGATGTAATCAGAATGACCCTAGGCCAGTTATAGTACCTACTAATTACAAGGTTAATACAAAATATAGTTCGATTAGGTAAAAACTAAGAACACATGTTATAAATAGTTATAAAGTCAAATAAATAAATAATCAAGCTTAATTAAATTATCTTCAGAGATATTCAAATTACTAGAATAAGAGTGAACATAAAATTAAGAATTAAATATAAATCAAAATATGTAGGTCAAAATTAATTTGTAAAGATTAAAACATTGTCAATATTAAAGCATTGTCACTAACAATGTGTGTTGCATAAAACGCATCTAGTTCATCTGTTTTCTAGCAGCTTTAGGCATTACCTAAGTTGAACAGATAAGCAACCCCTATGGAAGTTTTGATAAAGGTACGGCAGTAACAAAGACTGTTGACAACGGAAGCCACGGTTGATCCGTTTGCGACGGAACTTGTCATTCAAAGGGCTCAGGGGCTTATCAACGAGTTTTTGTGGAATAATAAATAAAACTTCTGAAACTATCATGGTTATTAACACTAAAGTCATTTAAAACGGGATATTTACCATGATTTGATTTTTGAGTTTTCCAATATTTTGGGACAGTTTCATGCGCCATGATCACGGAATAACTGACGTTATTCTGACGTTATTCCGTGATCATGGCGCATGAAACTGTGCCGAAATATTGGAAAACTCAAAAATCAAATCATGGTAAATATCCCGTTTTAAATGACTTTAGTGGAATAATAAATAATTTTGGAGCATGATATTTAAACTTGTTTTGTACAACTTAAAGAATGAAAGTCGTGTTGTGAAATGTTTTCCACTTATGCAGCTGTAGTTTGGCATGTAGGTCGTTGGCACCCAAAGTGTTAATACCAATTAAAACACCAATTCGAAAAATTGTTAAAAATAATTATTTAACAAATTATTATCTTCAATTATTATATTTGCATGTCGGCGTCATCATGCATTGTTTGTATAAAGAATATTGTATTTGATAATTTTGTTTATTTTGAGCACTTTGTGTGCCTAAATAACCTCTTTTACCTAGTTTAGGCACATGCATTATTTTATTCCATTCAAATATAAGTACTTTTTGTTATTATTTATTATTTTATTAGTCGTTATATTTCAATAAATCATTTTATTAACAGCCGGAAAAAATATTCTTTAATCTAAATCAAATACACTAGAATGCTGTCTGAATAGTGTCAACTCGCTCCTAGTTTTATTTGTATTCTCTTTCGACACGCTCCTATCTCCGCAATCCATTTGCCATGACGTCACATTACTTCTATCAGCTCGTTCAGACCCCTCGTGCGTAATATAACATAATCCGCGCGGCCGCGATCTGTCAAGTGCTGTCACGCGCTGTCAACTGTCAGCGGACGTTTCATGTCCGCTAATTGATGGTTACTTTAGTAGTATTTATTAATATTACAGATCCGCTCTGGATTGGATCACGTTTTTTGATAAAACATTTGATTTCTATAATTAATCGTAGATTTTAATATTTCTGTTTTAAAAATCATCAAAAACGAAAAACTCAATTTACTTTACTCAATTGATGACACGGATATTTTAAATGCTCAATGTTTTATTGCTTACATGTGTACAAATAGGTCTTAAAATAATTTTACAGAAGTTCGTTTATTTCGCGGAAGAATATACCTAATTTTCATTGATGTCATCTCAAACTATGCACTGTGTATGCCATATTAATTTGACATGTCCTTCTTTTTGAAGTGTTGAACTGTTTTTAACAAAAATCCTCCTCCTCAAATAATAAATTAATCTTATTTATTTTCCAACTGGAAATGATTAGACTTTCGAATAGGGATCCCCAGAGGCTGACATTGACAATGACAACATACTGTCAGACTGTCACTACCATCAGCTTGACATATGACGTGATCCACGAGGAATTTGCAGGTCTAATAAGCTTAGACAGTACCAGGCATCTGCCTGCCACTTCGGAAAACACACATCACTAACGTTAAGCAGAATTTTTGACGTGAATTTTCGCTAGCGAACCTCGTTAGCCCACAAAAATCATTTTTTATTAATGCGCTAAACATAGCCTCACTGGTACACTGGTATACTGCTAATCCGGTGTGCACACGTCATTTTTCAACCCCCCACGGGCGCTGTCAGCGTGACCTGTCACACGCGTCTGACGTGACATGACAGCAGTTGTCAGACGGCCGTGTTATCCGCGAATGTGGAAACGAGCGGTAATTTGAGTTATTTGCTCTTTGTTCGGTAAATAATGGAGTATGTTTAGATTTTCATGTATTTGTGGATTGACACTTTGACAGTAATTGGTAAAGGTGTGGTTTGGACAAGGTGGTTGTAAAAGAGCATTAATATTACGGAACAAACGTGAGCTAAAAAGTTATTTTCATGGCAAAATTTAATTGGGTCTGTTCAATAAAGAAATACTGGATCCTGGCCTCAGTAAATGTATGTATGAGTTGTCTATAAGACATGAATGCATGAACTGAATAAATAATTAACAAAAAATATATATATATTTCGAACAATTTTCAGACTATAAAATATAGCAACGCAACTAAATGGTTGTGCAACTCATGGTCGTCTGGTAGAGACCGCTCTTGAGCGATAAGACCGCCAATTGTAATTTATTTTTAAGTTATTTCTGTACATAGTTTTCTTTTTAAAGTGCAATAAAGAATTTTCTATATATCTAAAACCCATATGCCACATTTCACGTAAGTTATTCTGCATGAAAGCCATCTCTGTTGCATGACAAATGCGCGGTAATGCAGATAGATGTCCTGGCTGTAGCAGACATGCGTCGGCTGCCATCCGATAGCTGTGACTAATGAGCTTGTAGATAGTTCTGATAGCTTCCAAAATATCCTAGCTTTTGACATGGTTTCAATGGGATATTATCTCGGCAGGAAATCATTTATGCTTCATCAACAAATTCTTGATATTGATGTGGATAACTTATAGGTATCGAGCTAAGTGTGAATCAAAATAAAAACCAGTGTTTAAATACATTTTATGAACAACTGAACCAAACTATACAAAATATATCTAATTGGGATCTAAATGTTGACATATAGGTACCTAAGTATGAATTATTAATGGAATCCTAAGATAACTATTAATGAGGACCGCTATTTGTGACGTCGTATGGGCGAGGCCGATGTCCAGCAGTGGACGTGTATGGGCTGATATGGGTTGACATGATTATGATGAAAATAGCTTTCTGTTAATAGAATCAAGAAACGGTAGATAATGATAATGATAGCCTGTTGTATCGCAAAGAAAAAATACTGTGGTACTTTGAGTCATTGTACCCTTTAAGCCTAAATTGCCATTATTTTTCAAAGTCGTGCGCGTAATGATGATTGCGTTTAGCAATTAATCAGCCTTAATCAGGCGAGCTGCTAATAGCAACATTTGTTAATGTTAATTAAAGGTTTCATAACCTGTCTACGGTTATTTATTACATTTTGTTTAGAAATAATTAATTTTGGCATTGTTTTTAAACAATGGCCGTTGCAGAAATAACAATGGATCGTCAAAAATAAATAGGTACCTATGTGAAAAATATGGTTTTATTTGTTTGACCCAAAATATTTACGAACCAACAAAAAACCTTTCAAATAAAAAAGTTATCCATCAAAGCCTGCTATGAATTTAAGTTTTCTAGACCTTCACTAGTGACACATGGTCGGTCTCATTGTCTCTTACCAGTAGGTAAAATCGTGCTCAGACAAAGGTTTAAACTCGATAAAAATAGATGTCTAATAATAGCTAAATAAATCCCCAGAAGCATTTGAGCGTCGTACAACAAAAAGTTGCCATAAATCAAAAAGGAATAGCCGAAAACATGTCGTAATACTCAATATTGACAATGCCGCACAATTTACTGGCAAACGCACAAAGAATACTATTGAAACTAATTTTACGGTTGTCAATTTGTATTGAGCCAGAATTGGCGAGAGCTCTATTGCTTCGCCTATTGTACGTTTGTGAATGATTTACTGCAATTTGGATAATGCTATTGTTGTTTGAAAATTTGGTAGTTCGATTTTTTATATTTTTTTGCTCTACGCAGTCAAACAGAAGCTATAATTAAATAAAAAGTATTAATTTAAACTGTTGTTTCCTTCAGCAAGTGTTAACGAGAATTACGTTAACACTTTGAATGCCGTTGCCGGTCTGCCGTCGCCGTGACACGCCTCTTCGGGTCGCGCATGAAGAAAGGGTCGCGTCACAGAAGCTTAGCAATGAATGTGCTAAATTGAAACACACATTCTTCTAAAGAAAAACGGCACGAGTCATAACTTTTATGATACCTTCCTTATTTTGACGTAAACCTTCACAAACATCAATAATTGGAAGCTACAGTTAAAATAGAAGGGCAGTTTCGAAAGACGCCACAGTATCGATAAAATCGATTGTCTCCATTACTATCGATAACAAATTGGTAGATAATCCGCGCCGCGACCAGATTTTATCGCAACTAGTGTAAGATGCATGCGCTGATAGCAAGACAGTTACAGACGATAGGGTTGTCTCAAATAAAAAATAATATTCACAAAAACTATTAAGAGGAATAAAAATAATGTGTGTCTATATGCCTCTTGAAATGAGTAGTTGCGGTGTTTAAAATATTGTGAATCTGGTTACTGGTATTGATAAACAGATATGGATTAGTTGTGCTAATTTTATTTTGCTTGCAACAGTGCACTTCTAATTTGGTTCTATTCTTTGATCGTTATTTTCTCAGCTTGTTACGGACACTAAAGTTTGGATTACCATTTCAATTCTTAAGTCCACTTTACAGTAATTATAAAACAAGCATGAATTTGCTTATTTATAAATAGATTATGAGTCACTTACAAAACCTCTTACAAAAACTGACATATATTCAAAGTAATACATTCAAAACACGTCACATCATGTTTAAAGCAAGTTGACTAAATTACCACCTAATGGGTTAAACAATGCTTTTTGTTTTTTGTTCACTGTAAACAATGAATTATGAATAAATGCAGCTCGTCCTATTTTACACTCTGATATTCAACCAGTTAAACGTATTATTTTTGTAACAAACTGGTTGCCTCCTCTTTTTTAAATAACATTTTAATCCTGTACTTGTACCTAAATTGGTCAGTAGGTTTACGAATGTGGTGGCCGAAGGTCGACCATTAAAAAAATCTATAATAACCATCGCAGTTTGACGAATTCATTACTAATGTAAGTGTCTTAACCACGAACGTTATTTATAATAAACTAGCTACGCCCCGCGGTTTCGCCTGCGTGGAAATTTCGTTTTACCGTTTAAACCTTCCCTGGACTACGACAAACATTTCAAAACCAAAATCAGCTAAATCGGCCCAGCGCAGCGGTTCTCGAGTTTTAGCGAGACTAACGAACTGCAATAGATTTTTATATACATATAAAGATTTAAAATCCTGCATTTTAAATATTACAGTCATCCGAAATGATTATCAAGCTCTGAACGTTGAGATTTCGTTTACATCTATCGTTTTTTTACCTCGTGGTGGCAACCCTACGGCAAGAAAGTAGACTCGATGAATAATGGATATCTCCTGCGATATCTCCCGATCCGCGGAATCCGGATTGCGGTTTTTATATTTATTTTAGAACTAGATATTCGCCCGTGACTTTGCTCTCGATTTCAAGAGGTTATACAATTATATCATACTATCTTACATGGCCACGACCACAACTCGGTAAACGTAGTGTAGGACGCCCTCCGACCAGGTGGTATGACGATATGCGAAAGACTGCAAGTAGATGCTGGATGCGTCAAGCTGAAGACGCTATGGCGCTCATTGGGGGAGGCGTATGTCCAGCAGTGGACTAACATAGGTTGATGATGATCTCACATGACATACTTCGTATCTACATTCTACCTTCAGATGTTTTTGATTCTTTCAGCATAATTTAGTTGACTTGCATGATGGTATGGTGTTTGGTTTTGTTGAATAACAAGTGTTCTAACATAAGAATTGGTATGCAAAGCCAGCGGAGCAGTGTGTACTTATGTAAAGTTAAATTACCAACAACAATTGGCGATAAAATCAAACGAAATGTGAACGAATGAGGTCAGCGCCGTTACTGGAATACTAAAAGATGCCCTTCGCTTGCACTCCTTGTAGATTATATCAAACAAACGTAAATTTATATTATCATAAAATTTATTGAAAAGGTCATCCATAACACAGGAAGCCATATTTCATCTTTTGAAAACGTGTTAAACCCACGAGTTCCGTAACATGATTTATTATTTTTTATATTGAAGAAAATGAATCGGACATAAATTCCGACATCATAAACGTTGCCGATAAAATATATAACGTTATTTTGAATACGAGAACAGTTTTATTTCTCAATTCCGTTTTTTTACTCTTTCGTCGTAAATTTTACGGCGGGACTCTGAACATGGGTTCGCATAAATTCGTGGCGATATCCGACGAGAAAATTAAAACGCATTCGTTATATAAGACAAGAAACGCGCGAATTAACGTTAAACGTGCGTGAAATGAACGAAACATAAAAATTTCTCCGCGTTAAATGTGGCTTTTGACTTCGTTCTCACCTTGAAAGGTCCACTTTATTGAGTGACTCGATTAAAGTGTGGCGAATCGGGATGTTAAACTACTAACGGACTCGAAGATAAAACGACCGTAACTGATGATTTATTGTCAAAGAATATCGGCCTCTAAAACTGTGTCTTTAGGATTGAAACTTGTGAAGTATAAAAATACCAACAAAGCTTTTTCGAGAGTGCCGCAGCGCCGCCGCGCCGCACCGCCTGGGTGAGCGTTTTGTACGTTGATTGGCAGTTTGCCGCGCGAAAAGCAACACCATTGCGGCCATGACATGTCGTCTGATTGATTGTATAATTAATTCCGTTTTAAATTCACAGGCCGGCAATACTTGTCTGGTATATGAGCTGTCAATTAATAAGACAGCTCTTGATGAGGGTAACGAAACAAGCTGTTTTGTCAGCTTTTTGTGTTTATTCTTTTAAAATAGTGTTGTACGAACGTTGACGGCTCTGACGTATGAGTGTTTATTTTAGAAAATTTTGGCTTCTCAAATTAACCAATTTTCACACATTATTCTTAGGTTAGGAAAGCTATACAAACTGTTCCAGTACAAACATTACCTAATTATTTAGATAAGGGGCTGAAATTGATCCAGTGACCTAGAAAGAATGTAAATAACCGCCCAACTGCCAACGATCCTAGATATCCACTTCCTATGAATGTGTCAGTTAAACATCTAGGTACTAGCTATATCAGGCTAGCAGTAAGCCATAATAGGTCTCTAATGTAATGATACCCTACAAATTGATGAACCGTGCACAATCGGTTCAATAGCACACGCAAATAACGCACGAACTGGCCACCCACGCGCAATACCTAAGACTATACAGACATAAATCAACACACTATAACCTCAATTTACAATCTCTACTATCATCACTCAAGTAACAAGTAACTCCCAAAACAATAGCCCATGATGAATAGCCCACAATGCATCATAGAGGCCGTACACGCCATACAGTACCTAATCAGCGCGCGATTTAAATGGGACGGAACCTTTTCCAACTAGCGTTTGCAAAATCCCATCAAATGACTTATAAAATGATGTTTTTTGGAACAGACAGTCTTTGCCAATATCCCAACGATAGTCGAGGACAGTCAAGCCAGATATTCAAATATTTTCGTGTGATAAGGTTCCTTCCCAATCTGAGAGCGCATGGACTACACACCATTATTCCATGTCGTGGCGGACGCGTAATTAGCGCCTGTGTAATGGGCCTATTGTTCAGTGAGGCGTGATATGAGTTCTATTATTGTAGACTTGGTTCTACTCTAGTAGGCTCGCTTGCTTTTATTTCAATTTATGGAACGTAATTGGTTTGGCTTTTCTTGTGTGATGTGTTGGATGATCTTTTTTCACATCACGTCAAATATTTTCTTAATTTGTTATGAATGTATTGCTTATTTTTAATAATATTTACATTTGTAAGTTTTTTCTTACTTTCAAGTACTAAAACAATAGATTTTGTAGCGTTAAAGCTAGTTAATGCGTTCGTGACAATAGGTCTTCATTTCACAAGTTTATTACAAAACCAAACAGAATTGATTGAAGCACTCAATGCCACAATCAGTTTCCCTCGTTGGACGCGGGAGTGCATAAAACTGCGATTCATTACCATCCATCAACTATGAACGATCGACGGCGGCAACTGGCTCAAGACAGAGTCTACAGCGATGAAATACACTTAATTGACGCTACTGACAGGTTAAATAAGCGTCAGGCTTTGGGTAGCGAGGCGAGGAAGAAAACTTGAGTAAATACAAAATACAAATTAAACAGCGGCAAGCTAGCAACACTTTTTTTAATCATGAGACATTGCAGACATTTAACATCTTTATAATTATCCTTAGGCCTTCCTTCGCCATCTTAAAGCTTGGTTATCAACAATGTTTTCGCAATTTGTCTTAACCACCTTTTGATATTCCCCATTGTCTTTGAGTAATTCTTCTAATAAATTCCAGTCTCGGGCGTTCTCCACTTTCATTTTGTTTATCAAAATGTTTCCAATGATTAATTACGGTATTTGTTAGCTTTTCATAAAAGTTTTACTTGATTTGGACAGGTATCAATTAATTATGTTTCAAAATGGTCTATACGAATAGCCGCGTTCATTAGTTAACGTAAATATTCAGAGAAAACTTTTTGTAGGAATATTATATTTATGAAACTAGGTAACGTAGACAACTAAAAGCAGTTAAATTATAATTTAATGATATTATGTTTATAAGCGATAAAGCCTTGAAAACAATAAAGTTTAACATTGCACACAAATCACACACCAGTAAAAGTAAAATTTATTTGCAATAAATGCTTGTCAATGACAAAACCACACCAACAAGCATCTATAATTTAAAGACCATAAATAAACATCAAACATAGAGTTGCAAGAACATAAATTGAATAAATTATGCAGAAAATATAAATGAACATTATTAACAAGACGTAGTGACTATTCAAATTAACCAAAGAAACATAGAAAGTACTGATTACTATTAATATTGAATGGCTTGTAATGGAAGAGTAGATGATTATAAAGAAAGAACCATGTTGAGCGGCGCCGAGTCGAATGCTGACGAGCAAACGAACTAAACCAAGCAATTGAATGGAAAACAACTTTAAATTCCTGACACAACGATACAACCAAGCGCAAAAGTAAAATTGTTGCCGAGTAAGCGAACGCAAACTCAGAAATTACAAAATACAAACAAAAATCTACTCTAACTGGAGGCAATAAAGGAGATGATCAAGATAAATCATAAAATGGTCTGTCGGTAAACCAAGCCGACAGCCGTCAATCAAGGGTTAAAAACCGGTAGCCGCAGAGTCAGTCCAAGATTACAGAAGTCAAAGACGTTGCATTATTGAGGCGTTGCTGGTCGGTATATATTATTTTTATTCAAACTGAGGTGACTTGTCATTGTTTATGCATAACATAACCAGGTTAGGTGCACTGCGCAGTCGCGTCAAGTTCTACAAGTACGAAGTGCCTGCCATGGCGGGCTTAGACAATTATTATAAGGTTCACCAAGCGCCGCTTTTTAAACTCCCAACCGCCTTTTAGCAATCAAAATTTTAAAATACTTTTGCGATGTTTTCCTGATATTGGCACTTTATTAACTGACGAAGGAAGAGGTTTTATGTTCCGCTGTATTTATGTATATTTTTATCAGATTACTCCTTCAATTTTAGACTCATTTTGATGATTTTGCTATTATTTAAAGAATGATCTGAAGACGGTTACAATTTTTTATTCTTGATCAGTTCCGAAAAACTTGAAATACAGTGTAATTAACACATTTACTTGGGTTGACAGCGCAGTGCCAGCAGAACTACATTGTAAGGTAGCTTTTTAATTGAAAAAAGAATTCGCCCTTTCATATCAGCCTTCTGACGACGATAGTACGATAGTTATTCTGTGGCATAACAAATATATATGAAAGATCTTAAAATCTCATGATAAATTTAAAAGCTAACAGCGTTTTTTTTAGTTTATTATGATCAGTAGCCATGAATATACATAATTCCCTAAACACTTAATTTTTTCTTAATGCAGTTTTTTTTTAATTTACGAATGAGAAGAACAATTTATTATTTCAGTTTACAGTGCAATGAACTCAGCATACAATTAAGAATAATGAAATACAAACATATTCATAGATACAATTTAGTTTTATTGTTATTGGAATTTTATCTAGCTCGATGTTTGACTACCTTTTGGAATATACAGGTATCATTATAGCGACTTTTACAACCATTTAGATTTCCATTCAAATGAATAAAGATATTAAATTATACAAAACATATTTTAATGTTTAAACCAGGATTTCTGCAGTATTCAGCTCAATAGACCCGGTTAGAAAAGAGCTTCGTAGATAACAATAATAATAGCGAATCAATACGAAGATAGAGAAAATAACTAAACTTTGTAAAACTTCCGGCTTGTGCAGTTTTTTTAAACATATAAAAACGCAACAAGGATTAAAGTTAAACCGAAGATTATCTCACAGAAAGATTATTATAGCCTTTACAAAAGCCCAATACTTCTCCAAAATTATTATAGAAAATGCTCATTATTATTGAGAAAGACAAGTAAAACCGAGAAATTTTAAGAAAGCCCGCAAAATTTAAGCAATGTTTCATTTAAAACTAAACATTCCTTCGTAGGTATTAGGTATGTAAGTGTTTTTGCAAACATCTCAGTCGTCACAGTCAATCAAAAATGCAAAATTTAATTGCGATGGCATTGAACAAAACATTTTTGACAAAAACAAAAACTAATCAAAAGACTTCGTTAAGCTGATTGACCTATTGCGTGTCTTCAATCATCAATCATTCTTAATAATCACGTTTTAGAAACAAATTGATTTCTTATAGACTTGCAGCAAAATAATAGGTCATTATAATAGGTATTTTGCGTGACAAATGAATCGATATGCGTTTTAGGGCTGTAAAGTTTATTTCTTTCGATCGGTCTGTGTTGAATTGGTGATTGGATGAAACTACTGTTTGGAATTCCGATGTATGAGAAAGTGAGGACAACTTTTTCTCACGGCTTTGCCAAAGCTCTCAATTTCCGATAAATTCGTTTTTTGTTTTATAGATTTATCTTAACATAATTATCAAAATCATAATAATACAAGTAATTATGCTGGATAATTCACAAAGCATCATCTATCCCGCAGCAAAGAAGAGCTGGTGTTAAGAAAAAAAAAAGTTTTATTCTTTAAGCTTACAAATAAGCACTTAGACAAGTCATATTCATATATGGGTTGTAAATGACTGATAGGTACATAATACTATACAATATAAACATAGATATTTTATAATCTTTTATGATCTTGCAATTATAAAGATTTTTAAACAATAAACGATAATAATACAAGCTCAAACAAATAAGTGTTATCTATGCAGTTCATCGTGATTCGGTCTATTTCAGGCAATTCATTCAGCCACAATACCAAAGCTCCATTCCCTATTATCTGCCCCAGTCTATTTATGATAATTTGATACTTTCAAAAGGAAAAAGGCTATACAAAGGCCATTCTTGCTGCCGTATACGGCAGTGGATAAACATCGACGTCAGTCGTCAGATGTCACTGACGTCACGATGTCGGCGATCGAACGCGCCGATTGACTGACAGTGATCGACGGTCGACAGAATGACAGGTACTGTTAGTGCCGCTCACAAGCCAAACTGCACTCTAAAACAATGCACAAGAATGACATTTAAAATGGAAACTCCTGCTCCTTTTTATGCACAGTTTGACAGGCATAGCTGAAGATATCCGCTCGAAGCACAGTCAGATATAAAACTTAATTGGTTGAGTTAAGGTACGATTTAGAATGTAGAGTAGCTGATAGTCGGTGCATCCAGACATGATAATGACACTGTTTACCATATAATAAGTCTCGTATTTAACGAACACGACTTGAAATTCACATTCGATTTTATTAAGCCAAATGCATCGAATAGAATAATTGAATCGAATATACAATGAGCTCGCGTTCCTTTGACTCATCACGAAACCAATAATCTGAACTAAGTTATCTGAACTCGGATATCAGCCGACGACGTGACGTCATATCTATAACTGAAGCGTTTTTTAATAAAGTTATATTTCGCCGTCCTATATAATATCCGATATGGTCTAGTGGCTAGGATACCTGGCTCTCACCCAGGAGGCTCGGGTTCGATTCCCGGTATCGGAATTTATTTTTGTTGTAAATTTTTGCTACAGAATCTAATTAAATCTAAAATGGAATCTGCAATATAATCCTGTCACATGCCAATTATTACAGTGAGTCGTAGTTCCACTCTGGGTTATTTGAGCACAGCTGTCAAGCTCGTGTCAATATTAATCTTGCGTCCAAAGTATTAAAGTTCAGATTGCGCTGTGATATTACTAATTTCACATTTGAATTTCCGATTGGCGTCTGTCAATTTGGTTCACAAATTGGCATAGGGTTGACGCCGAGTATTCGAAGTTATTATTGCACCGTAACTTTGAAGCGGTTGCAAAGTTATTTTATGATTGAATTCTATTTTAAAACTGTCGCTCATAATTAATCACCCTTCTCCATCAATTCGATTTAGTCTGAAAACCATCAAGCATTTTTACTATGCAGTAAATAATGATGTACCTACTATAAGGTTAAAATAGAACAAAATTTACAGTCAAACTGAGAACCTCTTCTTTTGTAGAATTTTTAATAAAATAATTGTTCCTTTATTATACAAACTAAGAAAAGATACAAATTGTTTTGACAATAATAATACAGCAGTAACATAAAACACAAGCCAAAGTGAACCTTCTTGCAACAATTTATTATTCGTGATTCATTTGGCCATACATCAAGGAGTTCTAGCAAGCGTTGACAAAATTCGTATGCAGCTGTGGCGAGCGGGAATTTGTATTCTTTGCATTTGTTTCTACGAATATGCGTGCGAATGGGTGGCCTTCGTGGTTTACTGTGTGAATACTGGTTGAAGAATGTTGATTAACGCTACTTAATCCAATTTTTGGTCTTTTGTTTGTTTTTACTTAGATATTTTATTTATATTATTTTTTGCATTCATAATTGTTTTTGATATTAAATATGTTTTTAATTGGCCATTAGATTACGGTTACTCATCGATTAAATGATGTAGCTTCATGATTTTAATTCTTCTACGGAAGATTTACGTATTTCCGAGAAAAAAATCAATTTACTTTCATTGAATAAAGAATCAGTTCTGAACTGCATAATATCTTTAATCTGGACTAGAGACAGCACAATCGGAATTAAGTTTAGCGGGAACAACACAATGCGTATCTTCTATTTCTCGTTTATAAGCCCACAACGCGCCCTTCAGCTAATCTCCGCCTCACAATGCTCAGATTTATAGTAAACCCCATTGTCACGGCCAACAAAGATCTCGTCAATTATAATCTTTCAACGCGGAGACGTCAAACGGTAGCGCACAGAGGGCCAACTGCCACGAAACGCAACAAAAAAACATTTTAATAAATTATTTGCGAAACTTATTTAGAACCCTTCTCAAAGGGCGGCGAGGAACCGAAACCGATTGCTCGTGACGTGACGGCTTTTGTGACCGTCGAGTATTATGTTGTCAAAATACACGGGGATTTTGTTATTATTTTTGTGTTTGCCAGCACACTTAGCACCCCTTTGTTGCGGTCTTCCCGGAACGGGGGATGTATGAGTAGTGAACCGGCTCGTTACTTCAATATTTCCATGAAAAGGTGCGTGTGAATGGAATTCTAATCGCGGCGGAGCATCTTCCGAAACAATGCTTAATCTTTCCTTAAAAAATAATCACCCCTGGGAACAAAGTCTGAAATTCGAGCCTCTTCTTAAAATTTCGTCTATTCTTGCGCGTTCTTAAAAAGTTAATAACATTTTGTGAGATGTCAGGTCGTATACGCGATGTGCCAACTGTAACTGCCAAATGACACCATCACATCGCATAAACATGGGTGGGTGAGCGCGCTTTTTGTCACGTCACCCGTGTGAGACCGCGCTTGATATTTATTCAAATTATTATTCCACGTCACCCTCTTGTTGTCCCGAATGAATTTTTCATGCTCACGTCGCGCTGAGACGCGGTAATTTCACTTTGAGTTTGCTCGGAGCCAGCGAAAATGAGTTTATTTATTTTGGTGTTTTTTATTCGAAGGCTTTGTGTCTGTAGGTGCCGCAACCCTCACTTATTGACTCAATAAATATTTGAGCGTTATAATTTGCTAACAAAATACGCGTCAAGGTGACACGTATTTTGCAGATAGGATTTTAGTTTTGTTTTGCTGGTTCAATATTTGAGAGTTTTTTCTGTCACTCTTTATTCGAATCTGCGTGAGCGAAACATTTATTTTACCAGATTTATAATCACGTTCCAAATAATGGTGTACATGCTTTTAAATCTTTTGTCATTTATAAGCCATCGCTGCTAAGTAAATACCACATGTTTACACAACTGCGTTTAAGAATGATTTATCACTTTATTGTACAACATAAAAAACAACCTCAACAATGTACAATTCGGATGGGAATGGGTACTAGATGACTGATAAACTTAATACATTACATAAATATAATATATTTTTATCGTTGAAAATAACCAGAACACAAGGAACAATTATTTGCAGATCATACAAATATTTGAATCGTCCTGCGTCGCAAACATACCTTCGCCCGCCGCGCCACATCGGTCGTCATCGTTAAAGGTTCTACTAAAATTTTAAAAATCATTAGTCACAAAAACAAGTTAATACCTTAAACTTTTCATTGTCACTATTACAATGCTCAAGCCCAAAGTAATCATGGATCAACATTTACAGCAACAGCTTAGTGAGCCTGAGCTCTGATTATTATTTAATTCCCCTATTCAACTGTTGACAGACCTTGAAGTTCTGTCAGCTATAGATAACACTATACATACATAATATACACTACATATCATTCATTCTGTCGAAATGGCTCTGATTATCTTTTGTCACGTATTCTTTTATTTGAACGACCCTGTGTAAAAATCTCGACAAACTTACACAGAGCTGCATTGATATCAGCACCACAACTATGTAGCCTTTATATCATTTTTATAATTATTAATAGACCTATTTGGGACTGAAAGAACCTAGAAGGTGTTAATAAATACATTATTTGTCACGAGCATATCTACGTTTCCTCTGTGTCTTCTGTCCTTCCATGATTGCTTCAAGAAACTTGCAGCGAATCTGATGAACCCTACTGCCCATGACAGCAAGGTTTAGCCAACCCAACAAACCCTGCAGTTTACATTATACGTGAGTTTATCTTATCTACATTCACTATTACTGTCAAAAATAATTCATTTGACTTATTTGTTCTTAATATTTGCGTATATTATTCACGACAAACAAGGGAATAACTGAGTAAATGTTATAATATTTAGATAATGATGTTTAATTACCTCGACTTAGTATTCGTATTCTGTGACTCTACGATAATATTATTTGTTTTAGCCAAACTTTGTCATGTTATGTTTGATCATTGATAAAGCCGTGATTGTAAAGAGGCAAACAGCGTGATAACAGCTTTTTATATGGGACACAAACAAGGAAAGGTGCTGAAGGTTGTGTTTCCATTTCTTCCTTGTTTTTAGGAAACTGATAATAACGGATGTGACATTGAGTAAATGGTACGGATCTTACCTAATATTATGCAAATAATTCAAGATGAGTCTGAACATTAATCCTCTTCACGGAACTCAAACTATTTCAATAATTTAAACTGGACTTTATTTTCGTTTCCTATTTTTGTGTCGTTCGTTATTAGATTGGTTGGAAGTTTATTATTCCACGGTGTATCAATAATGGTTTGTAGAAATAAACATCATGATTACAATAATTTAAACAAATTTTAAAGACTTAAAGGTTACTTGTTCAAAGATCAATGAGCGTTTCACAGAAACCGACATGATAAAATTGAAGCCAAGGATTATTCAATCCATTAAAAACACTCAATATATCACGATAAATTCGACGCCATAGCTAAAGTACTTTTAAACGGCCATTAATTACGATTAGCGACAGTCGTAATGTCTGTCATTTTAGTGCCAGCTTCGAATGTCGGGACCTCCCATAAACCATCCCCTAATGTAAATATCTCCCTATTATCTGTCTTTAACAATTTCGTATACTCTAACTAAACCGTCACCGGAATATAAATTACATAAATACCAAATGACACGTTGCCATCACCGAAGTGATCTCTAACTACATTTTGGACTGTATCGCCAGTGATATAAAGTTCACGCTTTTCTTTTTATTAATCTTCCGAAGGGTTATTTTTGTTGTAGATGTGGCAGAATACATCGTCTCAAATTGCCCCCTGCCAATAAAAAAGGGAAGGCGCATAGAGCTGAATTTTGTTTATCGTTATCTTTACGGTGGGCCACATTTATTTATATTGTATTCATGCGTGTAAGTCTGGTAATATAATACGTTTAGGAATAATAAACATTTTGAAAGGTTGAGTTCTTTTGAAAACAGATGGGTCGTGAGGTTTTGGATCAAGTTGATTAGAGCATGAGAATGTAATACGGCTTTGAAAGGAGCTCGGTCCCCTTTGTCATTTCTCTCTCGAACCAGTTCTTTGTGAATCAATTTCAACACATACTCAGGTAGGTAACCAATTAAAATGATTATGCAAATCAGTTATTTATTTTTATTTCTGTCTGAATTATTTAGTTTAATGACTTGAATAACAATAAAGGAAACGTTGACTGTTTTATTGCTAATTGCTTATTTATTTTAATATTTAAAGTTACCTATAGTTATTTAGTTTGGTCTAGACTAGACTGTCTTGTATGTGAGTTAGGTGCCAAACTTATTAGGTTTGTTGATTTTTTGTAATTGTATTAATCATTTTCTTCTTCATATTCATCTTCGTAGATAGAGAATTGAATGTTTACGACAAAAGTGAATACTATCATAATATAATGTTATTATACAAGTATCAAATCCGTTGAGCTCTATATAAAACATAAAACCATAAAAGGGTAACCAGAATTGAGTCAGAATTAGGTAGATTTCAAAAGCAACCCCTCCTTAGCATATTTTGTTTAGTTGAGGTTCCAAACATAATTTTTACTACGCAGCTGAACTCTTGAATTTTAAACATTTGTACTCAATAAACACATTTCCAAATTTCAATTCTAAATTCATAGGGTTAACATACAAATTGTAATGTCGAATCTGAAATTTACTTGGCCGATGCACTTCTTGGAATGTGCGTAAAAGTTGTTAATGAAACAAAATGGTGTTTATACTTCTGAATGCATAGTTTTAGCTACTGGTGTTTAAATTTTATTATAATATAAATATTTATTCATAAAGCGACTGCTTCACATGCGTCTGTGAGGTCTAACAACAAAATTATGCGTATGTAACAGGATGTCATTTTTTAGAAACACAAATATTTTGATAGCAGGACGTTTGGGCGAAAAGACATTTGCGCGAAAGGCACTTGCGCGGGTAGTCATTTTTAGTGAGTTAAAAAAATTATATAGTTTTATATGGGTATGGGAGTAAATCAGAATAAAGCTCCCACTTTGTCCCCACATAGATAAACATTTAAACAAAGATCGCCGTAGCACCAGCTACGATGTATCGATGCACTGGCGGCAGCCGCGGCGTACCATATAAAAGACTTCAACGCGTATCCATTTTTCTTATAAGTAGGTACATAATAAAGTCCTCTTAGTTCCGGAAATTAATAGTAGACATAACCAACGACTTGCAGGTTTCAAGAGCCTTAGCTTTTTACTTTCAAAAAACATAGACTTTAATTTTTTTTATGTCGTTCTCTAACTTTCATTTAGTGAACGGCATAAAAAATGTTACAGTTAAATCGTTTTCATTAGCAAAAAATTCTCATCATTTAAAGTCTATCCGCATTAAAATTGATTATCCTTCTCGATCCCGTTGCATAATTTCGACCCAAAAACATCAACAAAAAGTATTCCATATAAATAACGGAGAAGAAACGTTATACGACCTTGAAAAGAAATTTCAATTCGCAATTCGCAAAGCGGCTCCTTTGCTCATTTGTTTTTTTTTATACCCATAAGTCAAAAAGACCCAAAGCATCTCATTGTGATCCGTCCAGTTCAAACAAGCGCCGGACTTAAACAAATGTTGTAATTTTACTGACAGCCGAAATCTACAATACGTAATCATTATGACCGTCATTAAGTATTGTCTTGTCACCTTTTGAGTTTCGCCGACAAAGGGCGCGGCGTTTGTGAGGGCGGGGAAATGATTTATGATCTGGTTATATTTAAACCTTTTGCGGATCTAGAAACCTTTCTAGGTATGTTATCTGTTGTTGCTATTAAATGTAAATAGAGGATAACACACCTGACAGCTAAGAGTTTTTGTTCGTTCATATTTCAATACCATCTTTTATTGTTTTAACGCAGGTGTTAGTGATTCCTAGTACGGTTGGCTTTGCTTTCTACATGTATACCAACAGTTCTAGAAAAAATACTTGAAAGTACTGCACGCCACTTTCAAGTATTTTTCTATGCTGTGCTAACCTTTCATTATACTTACTTCTGTGGCGCGGTTGGCGAAGGTTCGTTGCGACGTAGGAGGTTGCGGGTTCAATTCCCGCATCGGGAGAAATGTTTGTACGATCTGCAGATTTTTTCCGGGTGTTTTGGTCTTTATCTTTGTATGAAATTATGTATATCAGTCATATAGTACCCATTACAAAAGTTATGCTTAGTTTTGGGCTAAATAATGCATAGTACAACATTATTTATTTATTATTCTGCGAAATTGAGAAGCAGATACCTATTGAATGAATGTTCTATTGTACAACATACATCAATCTTATTTGTAAATAAAACTTAACATAGTATAAAAGGCGGCCTTAATGTATGCCAGACAACTTTAGAATGGAGAAAAAGATTTAAATATTTTATTTAGGGTTGGCTTAGCAGTGCACAGGCAGTAAATAAAATTGTGAGAGATGTATTTCACCTATATTGTTAAAACTTTTTTATATATAATCTTGTTCTCTACTGTGCTGGAACAATAGGTATGTCATTTACTAATGCAACATATTTCTAGATACTATACTTCAAGTGCAACGTTGCGAAATCGTCAGCCCCGCTGTTCGCTCTCACTGAGGCCCCGGCGGCGCGCCCCTAGCCAAGTGTTACAACGCGACTGACTAGCACTGAAATTATTTACAGCCGTCGGCGTTTCACAAAAGGCCGCTTGTTTATTGCAGCTATAAATACTAATACAACTCCGGGGAAATTTATTCTGCCTCACCTTTTATTTATAACTTTAGTGTGCTGCTCTGCTTTTCCTGAGGCAGATTTTTTGACGATGCGAATTCAGGGTCTGACAGGGTACGCTGTTAAGTCATCTACTCTTTATTCCTTACATAATTTTGAATTAAAATTTGTCTTAAAATTGACTAATTGAATAAAGAAAAAATAAGAAATCAAACTAGGCTTCATGTCTGCACTTTACTTACCGAATACTATTAACACATGATTGATTTATAGCCAGTTATTATAAAGCCGTTTAAACATTTATTATTGCGTATTTGACCTTATTAAAATCGATTTAAAGCTGCAAGCGAGAAAAAATGACTCAGATAATGTGACATAGTTTTTATGTTTTATCACACGATCAGCTTTATTGGTATCGTGGACTCAATTAATAATCAATACGTGAACCATAAACACAATCAACAACGCAGTAAACTAGGCAAAGAGGTCGTTTTATTTCGCAATAAAACCTAAAGCAAAACAGATTTAACTTCTTTCCCTATCTGTTATCTGCAGATAAAAGTAGTTACTTAGGTTAGTTTTACAGCAGCCATAAGTATTACAATTAGGGGTAGGTAGAGAATGACTTTATGGTCAGGGATCAGAATGATCTTTACGTTTGAAATTAGTCTGGCGCTATCCATGCGGAGGTCCTGATGGAAGTTTTTGTCACTTACTTTTACTGTGTACTAAATTTACAGCTGTGGGTAATAAAAAGGTGAATAACGCAATAAACCTTTGAGTAGATTGTGAGCTCGGGGCTTTCCAGGTTGAAATAGATATCAGGTTTTAATAGAATATGATAGATAGGTAATTCGAATTATTTCTGTATAGTTACTGGATTACTTACCTGAGTTTCTTATCATTTTACTAGGGCATAAGTACTACGTGAGCAATATTATCACCAAATTCTATAATATAGTATTTTGTCTTCATAAATTATTTCAAAACACTGAACGGTTGCCCATTAATCCGATTCTAATTTATTTCATCATTATTTTCCAACATTGAATCCTTATAAAAGTCGATAAAAACCAGAACACCTACTGCTGCCCATCAAAATCAATCGACAATCACTGTCATGTCATCACTTATAATTTCCATCCCACTGGGTTCAGTAAGATTACAATGTAAAAGACGCAAAGAAGCGCATAACCAACCTGAACAATTGTAATATTTATCTTGTTTTTCAGCATATTATTTATTCAGTTAGTTATTCTACAGTTGTGTATTCATTTTCTATTTAAATATTATAGAAGATTGGCTAAGCTATGCCCTAGCTTCGTATTTTTACTTTGTATTGATCACTAGCTAAATATCAAGTAAACGGGTTTATTGAAATCTGAAATATTATATCAGTCAATGATCTCGTTTCCTATTGATGCATGATTGAAAATAGAGTTCTGGAAACTGGGTAGCTATCAACAGATTTACTATTTCTCATGTACTATGTTCAAGTTTCCAGTAACTATAGCCAATCCTCGTTAACAGCGCCAATGACTCATCGAACTTCAAAGCACGTCCAGAATACTAACCAGTTTCTTCACGGTGTGGGCCCAGTCAAAGTTTTTACGCCTCACTGTAAACACTGATTTGGTGATGTCGGCGCCTTTACACTGAGCCTTTGATCTCGCCGCTTCCGTTGAATACAATGACGGTCTATCTTGGAGGTTTGGAGTTGGTTGCAGTGAATGATAAACAGAAGATAAAGTTACCGATTGCTTTTCTATTTGGGATTCTACTCTGGTATCAAGTCTGATAATCAACAATGAGCGACTATCGTCTCTAGGCAGTGTTCTATTATGAGCCTAATTTGGCTAATCTATTTTTTGTTTGTTGAAATGATAACATTTCTAAGCGCAAATTATACCGGATTCAAAGAATATTTTTTTATGTATCAATTTATAATGGTTCTGTATTTTCCAGTTACCCTCCTGGCTCCGCTTGCGCTGTGGTGCATCGTGCGTCCCATTTCACTTTAAACTTTTTGCTTATTTTCTTCTTTGCCGTTAAAATTTTGGTTGTTTACACCCGAATGGATTGTTATTGACGTATAATTGGGATGGGATAAACCTACTTTGAATGAGGCCGGCTTTCTATCCCGCCATGGGCCGTGGCTTCCTTTAGTCGGTTTATAATGAACCGCTCATTGTTAGGATCATGTGATGTGAGCTGATTGGATTTAGGATATTGTGGTTTGGTTAAAGTAAATTGAATGCGAGGGAAATAAGCGTGGTGTAAAATTGTAAACGGTTTTGTTGGGTGAGCTTATTTCAAACCAGTTATAGGGCATAATGAAATTACATGTATTCGCAATATAATTGGGGCTCGCTTAGTATATACAGAAAACCAATTGAACCCTACTCGATACATTTCAATAGATTTCATTAGGTACATTATACTTACTGGCCAAGTTGCTGCTATTTACGTGATATAGTTACTTCAGTAACCAATAATAAAAAATAATAATACACTGAGTCGAAATATCCGGCTCAAAAATGAACTCTTCATCATGGCCTGTATGCAACGCCTCAAGGTGTAAATTCAATGCAATTCGTGAAGTATTGTCAAAGCATTGTCAAGCAACGTTTATGTCGACCATCTGTCACGTTGACAGTCTGTAACAAAAAGAACACGGGCGAATTGGCTACAGTTGCAAATAACTAATGACATGTTTCTTGTTACGGCCTTCCTGACACCACTAACTCTACAATACATCAAACTACTTCTATAAAGCTGTTGTTGAATAAATGTTAATAATAAATACTTTTATGAAATTTTTCATGGAAACAGTCGAAACGCTTAGAGCTATACGATGTAATTTTTGTGTAAAATATTATTTGTAGTTTCTAAAGATTTGTATAAGTACGCCTATCTGTATAACATGAGTTCTGTCTGTCTGTAGCAGATTCGTTCCAATAATAATATTCCGTGAAGCCAGTTCAGCTGTCTATAAATCAAATTTTAAATGGGTCTATCAAATTAATCGGATCGAGTTGTTTCAAACAACTTTGCTTGATATCTATGGATTGGGCGGTTGAATTCGTGGGCTGTTCTTATTTAATGATTTAACATTACAGGTTGTTAATAAATGTATGGTTAAGGAGTCAAAATACCTCCCATAAAATGAAAAAAAGGAAAAAAGTATTTATTTCAGCAAAATTTTTATCTATATTATGTTGGTTTTATACGTAGGTATCTTAGGAAGGGTCACAATTTACACACAAAAAATAGCTACAAAAATTGCAAAGGATTAGTTTTATTGAAACAACAAACATCGCGGATAATACTTGAACCTATAAAGAAAGTTAGACTTTATAAAGTGAACACTAAAGCAAGCACCTAATGTATCTGGCAAGGGACAGCGCGGGCGAGGCCCGATCTCGCAATAAACATGTTTTTTGTTTCGCATGTCCGCGCACTGTCAAATATATTACAACCCGCCGGGTTATTTACGAGCCTGTCCTCCGCCCATACGTTATACTTAGTATCTTTGTTTGGACACAATAAGCAATATTTCTAAAGGGCCCGCCGCGCCGTCGCTCGCAGCCGGTGATATGGGTTCCCAAATTGACATATTTAATTTGATCGCGACGGAGGGTCCGATCCCGTGTTTGACAGGTTTTAGTGTCGGATTAACGTTCACGTTATAGAGTCAAGCCTGTCAATACAATCAAATATCCTGGTTATTTGTTGGTGGAACTTCAAACGGGTTCGTGGAAGTAACGCGGATCAATTTCCCCCCTTTGAAAATGCTTAGAACAAAGGAAACTCGTAAAAGCGTCGAAAGAGTAGTTCCGAATGTGTCAGCGCAAAGTGCGATGACGCCAAAGAGCTTCGTCGAGGGCGTAATAAAAGTGGCGTGGAACAAAAAGCAACGCGCTCGCGGTCAGGTAGAGCGGCGGCGGTGCGCGGCGGCTCAAAGCGCCGTCATGGGTGGCGAGCGAGCGACACCATAGCACGTCTCAATCCGCACCCGGCTGCCGGCCATACCACCTTTCCTTTTTCCCCTACCGCAATGCAGCTATGTGTCGTTTCCGCTTTGTTTTTTATGGGCGAGCGCTGCAGCGGTGAGACATAGCGCTCTCCCTCTAACGGAGCCTACAGATATTCATGTCCCTTTCCCACTTTAGCGGGGTGAGGGGCGCACAGCTCGTTCAGGAGCGCTGGTGGGGTCTCGTCTCTCACAGTCGTCTCGACCGCCGCCACAGACGCACGCGTTCGCTCACATTCCGCGCTCCGGTGGCAGACTTGTTGTTGCCAGAAGCGAATCGTGACTGCACAGTGAAGTTTACAAGTGATCGTGAAGTTGATACCAAATGGTGGTTCTTGAAGACGGTGGAATGATGTCTAACCCTAACCAATATCTACAGCCTGATTATTTGGCGCCTCTTCCATCCTCTGTAAGTATATTTTAATATTTTTGGAAAAACTTCATATTTTCAGATCGACATTAAATATAATTATATTTTTTTTTGTATACAAAACGAATTTTCTATTGCAATTTTCTTATTTTTCTCTCTTTTGTTACAGTTGGATTCGAAGAAAAGCCCCCTTGCGCTTTTAGCGCAAACTTGCAGCCAGATCGGCGCGGACACCACGCCGACCAAGCCGCTGCTTCCTCCAATGGATAAAAAGAAAGTGATTAGTGCTAACAGTGATGCTATCAATCGTTCGTCTCCTGGTAGTTCTGGAAAATCGGAAAAACGTTCGACTCCGGAAATCAAACACTTAGCTTTCAAACCCTACGAAGTTAACGTTGTTACCAAAAAGCCCGAGGAACCCAGACCGTCCTCCAAGGCCAGCTCGGACAGTGCCGATGAGAAAAAATCTGGGAAGAGCACTCCCGGCCGCAAGTCCACGCCGCCAACAGCCGACAACGGGAAGAGCAGCCCGTCGGAAAACAAATCTTCCAGTTCATCTGGAACTAGCCCAATAATACGCTCTGGATTGGAAGTTTTGGGACACGGCAAAGATCATCTCGGAGCGTTTAAGAACTTGCCCGGCATGCCCGGCTTCAATCCACTCGCCGGCCTCTACCCGGGCATGGAGCATCACGCCAACCCGGCGTTCAGACCACCTTACGCCGGAGCTCCATTCAGCGCTCACCATGCAGCGATGCTGGCCGCGGCAGCTGGCTTCCCGGGAGCATCCTCGAACCCTTACCTTGGATACGCGAGAGTGAAGACTCCCGCCGGCGGAGAAACTCTCGTCCCAGTTTGCAAGGACCCGTACTGCACTGGCTGCCAGTTCTCCGCCAACAATCATCTGCTAATGAGCAACGGAGCCTGCCCCGCTGGGTGCAATCAATGCGATCACCAAAAGTACAACTTAGCCATGGCGATGGCGCTGTCGCAGCAAGGCGCCGCCGCGGGCGGGCTCCCGTACCCGCCGCTCAGCCGTCCCTATGTGTGCAACTGGATCGTGGGTGAATCCTACTGCGGGAAGAGATTTGGGAACTCTGAGGAATTACTGCAGCATTTGAGGAGTCACACCGCAGATGGATCAGCGCCGACTACTGCGACTTCGACGCAAGCCTCGCTCTTGAATCCGCTGAACCCCCTGTTTACGACGGCCGGGCTCCGCGGAGCCTACCCGACGGCACCGCTCAGTCCGCTCTCGGCGAGTCGCTACCACCCGTACTCCAAGGCAGGCCTCCCCGCAGGCTTGGGGGCTTCTCCGTACGGAGCCTTCAACCCCGCTCTAGGCCCCTTCTACTCCCCATACGCGATGTATGGCCAGAGGCTCGGCGCGGCTCACCAGTAAATCAAAACCCATAGTGAAGTGCAAGGACTGAACTGTATATGAATGTTGTATTGTCCAATTTTCTTCTGTGATATTGATAGACTAAAAGTTGTAAGGCGCAACCCGCCAAGACAAATTTAGTGATTAGTGCAATCTAAATAGGTAATTTATAAGTGAAGGGAGTCGCTCGATGCCGCGATGTAACATCGGTGGCCTACACAGCCAAATGATTTGTGTAAATATCTCTATGTTTAATATTAAAATGAATTATTTCAATTATATCTACGTACCAATCAATATTTTGTTTCTTTTTAATCCTCCTGGGAGTTTTAAGAAAGTGAATTAGGGTTGTATATTAGATAGCATATATTTGATGGGCGATCAATGTCAGTATAAAGTGGTGCTTTCTATCTCTCTTGGGAAGGCAATAAATCCGACGGAGTGATTGATTAATATACCTCCTCGCACACATTAGAGCCGTCAATCACCGCGAGCACCGCGCGGTACATAACCACGATCACGCTAGCGTAAACCCACCCACACGTACAAGCGACTAACAAAATAATTTATTACATCAAAAAGAACGTACACGAACGAGGGCCGACAAGACTCATTAATAACAAAACCGTGAGCTGTCAGCTTTGTTAATGTCAACTTTTTTATAATAAATGCTATTTTGATTAGGCCCATGTCATGTCGAAAATTCAACTGTCAGAAGCATAATTGGTCGCCCGAAAATACGGAGAGACAGGTGGCGAAGTAATTCTGAACAGAGGCGGCGAGGTGACGGCTTTGTATAAAATGTCGAGATAAATATTGGAAATGGCGAGTTCATTAATTATGTCAAAATTGGTCCATTAATATTTTATCAAACTTGTGACAGTAGTATTAAAAATTAATGGCAACTTTCTCATATTTGGTTTGAAATTTATCGATTAATTTATCCTTGCTTGTAATCGGTGAGCGGCGGTATAATTTATTCAATTAGGTGGGTAGGATATACACATATTTTTTCGATTATTATTAATCAACGTCGTAAAAACGTCATTTAAAGCTGACTCCAGCTTTTAATGGACGATTAAATTCATTGCAACTCATATTTTTAGCTTAAAGTGTTACGTTATTGTGACGGAGAAACCTTTTAAACATAATAAAACGCAAAATTTACACCCAATCGTTTAAAAGATTAAATAAATTTAAATAATTAAATAGATTTAAATGAAACTTGCTCTAGTTATTAGATTAGCCAACACGATTATGTTAATTATGGATATAATGATGACGGATATATGGTGTCAGTAATGTAATGATGGATGAGGGCACGACTAATAATTATTAACTTAAACTTTACATAATATATGTACTTAGGTTGGTACCTACTCTAATAAAAAGCTACTATTTTATTATATTTACATTCTATTAAAGTAACGTTGAGAACTGGCTACGCCATCTATCGGATTTACTGAAAACTATTACTATAATCTCTTTAAATTTTTTGCAATGCAAAATTCTACGAAGAAAAAACTAGATTCTTAAATTGTTATGAGTTTAAAATGAAATAGTTTTACATATTCAAGTTTATCAAACCAGTTGATCGTGAAAATTATAAAAACAAACTGATTTATGATTAAAATCACAAAATGAAGTGTGATTGGTAATGTAATTAACCCATTAAAATGATAAATGAAAATAATTATTTACTCTTAACCAAAATGTCAAGACGAGACCTAGAGGCGTTTCGTTTTATCTTTTAAATGTCGACAAGTCAGATGGATTGACTTTTTTACATTTTCTTGATTGATCGCCGTAATTAAGAGTTTAAAGGGCAATGAAGAAGTATAAATCTGGTTGTATCCGGTCAGATAATGATGTAGGTATTGTGAATGTCAACTCAATTTGTCACTGTATTGAGTTAAGAGGTTAAAATTATATTGCAAATGGAAAGGAGGGATGACATTTAAATTTGAAAGCTTTTTGTAACTTATTGACATTTACATTAATTAAGTGATTAAGATAATTACCATTCAACAAAAAAAAACAGTAGATATAACCTAAAATTTTTGGGTTACCTAATAGACCTGTACCTGCAATAAGAAACCCGAATAGGTACATGAACCAAATTAAAATATTATCAAGATTTACCGACTGTAACAACATATGGAACAAATCGCCTGGTTCTGAATATTAAGAACCATTTATTTACCTAGATATGTATATACCTGTAGTATGGAAAATTCTGAATACTATTTACCCACAAAATCGGTAGAATTAGTTAAAAACGTCCATGTGCGTCATGGGCAATGTTAGTGTTAACTTTGAGGAAGTCTTAAAAACAAATGTTCTTATGAGGTTTGAATATTTTTGGAAAAACTGTCATATGAGAATATTTATACATACTATGCAGTCGTCATTCTTTGTTCAGCCAGTTTTACAACATTAAGTATTCAAACCCTAGGGTTATCAAAATCGGTTCATGTTCACGGGTCCGGTATAAAATCAACCCCTACCTAATAATTTTAAGTTGAAACTCATACATTATTCATAGCACGATGTAATACATCCCGCTGTAAGCTGGCTTCACTTTTGAAATCTTTTAATTATAATTATTAATCTCCTTTCATTGATAACTGTTTTTTCTAGCGCATTAATTTGGTCTGGCTTAGCTGCTTACTTCAGACCATTTCAACTAATTCTTTGATTTTTAAAAAGATTAATATAAATGCTTTTCTTATCGTAAAGCTGTCATTTAAGCTTTTTTGTGAAATGTGTTTCTTATAGTCATAAGGGTTTATCATCGAAATTCTGAGACAACATGAGACTTAAATGCGCCTAAATAAATAACCATATAAACATCTTCTAAAGAGTATAAAAATTACCGTGGTGGATTCTTCAGTTATTCAGGGTCATATTTACAATATCATAGTCCTAATAGGCTAGTGTCCTAAAAAAATCAACTTAGTCCGTCAGTTAGATTATTAGAAGATATTATTGTTGTTGTTTTTTCTTTAATCAATGAAACAAAAAAATATGAAGATATAGCCAGTTAAAGTTCCGCGTGACGTCACGTCCTGCTACACTGTTTAGCAAGTTGTGACGTCACGAGCCCCCACTCCTAAACTTTGACGCGCCTTATTTTTATAAGTATTTGTTTGATTAGATGAAGAAAAAATACGTGTCCAATATCTTCTGATAATCTAACTGACGGACTAAATAGAAAAATAATTTTTTTACCCAGGACACTACCCTATTATATTATGTATGTAGATTATGAAAATCATGTAGAGTGTACAAAATTATCCATCATTCGAGATTATAGGCAACATTACATTTTGTGTTTGATTAAAATCAGTTCTGTTGTTAAGGACTGAAAAGAAGCGACAGACGGACAGAATTACGTTAAATCACGTTACGTGTACAAAATGATGTATAAAATAAAGGATTTATTTTATTTTATACATTACGTGTATACCATCTAAAATATAAAAATTTATCGATGAATGTGTTGCTAAGCTCAAATCTCGAGCAGCTGAACCGATTTCGCTAATTCTTTTTTTAGAATATTCTTTGAAGTACGAGGATGGTTCTTACGGAGAGAAAATAGAGAAAAAATTCAAAAATTGCCTGAAACAAATGACTACCCGGGCGAAACCGGGACGGGCCGCTAGTAAAGGAATAAAAGTAGATCCTACTTTTATTACTTTGATATCATCCAGTTGAACAATACATACTCAGACATTTAAATGCAAATTGTTGTAAATGTTATGCAACTGTTTTAAATTACCTACATTGCAACATTGTTCGAATCAATCAATACACATTTTTCTCGGTACAAATTTTCATTGCAAATAAAAATACCTGCATTATGCTTCTCCTTCGCTCATAAATAAAACATAGGTATTTTAGATTCAGGGGGTGTCGACAGATACGCGACTATATTGGCACATTAGGGCGTTTTAAAATTTTATTGTGTCCCTCAAATGGAGTGAATTTTTATGTTCCAGCTCCTTGACAATGCTGAATGAATTATAGATCGGGAGCGGTGATAAAAAGGCGCACTTTATTCGTTATAGCATTGTGATTTTAGCTGTGAAATGTATGGTATTTGGTTATTCTATTGTTATTTGTTGGGTGGTAGTTTATTTGTCCTGCGTCGTGTTTAATGTTGCGTGGTTCTTTTCATGGAATCTATTTAAGTATGGGTAAGAGGATAAACAGTTCTAGCAACAGCTGTCAGTTTAATCCCACTAGTGGATTCCTAGTAAACTTACTTGTTGGGATCGTGAAATGCTTTACGGCTTGGATTTGTTAGCTCTGATCTGATTGTTAATATTAATAATTATCTGAGAACAATTATTAAAAAAAGATTAAAGGTAATATTTCTGAGGCAGTTTTCTATGGTGCTAATTAAAATTACGGAAAAATCGGGAATACTGCAATTCGAAAAATAAAATTAATACATCATCAAGTTATGTGAACACACATCATCGTTAAGATTCTAATTTAGATTTTTAGAAGTTTGCTACTTCCTCATTCCAAAACTTTAGAACAGATCGGCCTGAAATTTTGCATACCAGTAGTTCTAGGCCTGGAATAAAACATAGGCATACGTTTTATCCCATAAATCAGTTCCCATGGGATAGAGATAACCATAAAACGTTTCCATAGGAACAACGCGTACGTCGCGGGCAAAAAACATTTTATTATAATTTATGACCACAAATAAAAGCTCATTCATAAAACATACTCTATCCCCTGACATTACCCGACGAATTGCAAATAAGAACAAATATGTAGATGGACAGCTGCATAACAGTGATACACAGTAAGAATTATGATCTAACCTTGCTACCGAGGACAACACCGATGATGATGGTTAAAGCAATATAAAAATAATGTAATAAATCCAAAGTTAGCAAAAACTAGAGGGAATAGAGCCACAGCCACAGCTGATCGAAATGCAGGCTTATACTTAGGTCAAGAAATACAAAAATACTTTATTTTACACCAGATACAGATAATTATAAAAGACTGTGGGCGGCCTTATCGCTTAGAAGAAATTAGCATTGCCATTCAATGTGGCAATGCTGCTAGCATTCTGGGCAGATTCGTGTAATGATTTAGCTTGACAGAAAATTGATATAAGTGCAAATACTAAGTTATTGTAATTTGTCTCTATTCGTTGCAATTTTATCGAAATACATGTAATGTGACGACGACGAACGCTATGGCGCTCATCATGGGAGGCTCATGTCCAACTATATACTCATATAGACCGATGATGATAACGATGTATATAATGTAATGTTACAGCAAAAACTATAACACTCATGATATAACTAGAACTTTCAATACGGGAGACGACATTTAGTGACTCTTGCCTTGAATCCTTCGAGGCAGGAGTCACTAGATGTCTTCTGTTCGTGAGCACAATTCAATCATACTGTGGTCGAACGACAAAATCCATAAATATAACATTAATATTTCTTATTCTACAGTCGTGATTGAAATAAAACTAGTCTTTCTTTTGTGTCCAAATATAATTACCTTTCAATTGTTCCAATTAAAATAATCACCTACCAATATCATTCAATCGTCTAAGTCATTTCCGCATTTTATAGCGTTTTGTTAATCGAGTTTGTATGACAATTTGAAATTGTTATCATTGTTTCAGTTTCTTTGTTTCGTAGTGTATAATTACGTACAGCGACATACATGTGACAAATGGTATTGTCGATAGGAATGAATTACGTTTACATAAATTAAGGTTAATTTTGTTAAGATCTAATTCAAAAGCACACGGAATTATATGACATCTTATAGTTTAACATATCAAACTTTGATTCTGGATTAAAAAAAATGTCTGCTTATCAAGCTGAAGGTTTGAATATTTAATAAATGTAGTTTATCGTTTTAATTATTTATATATAATAATGCAGCCAGCGCAGCATCTTGAAGACACTTCCGACTGGTATTGATATGGATAATTTGAGGTACCTGTAGATTGTTTGTTGTGAAAAGTTTGTAGTTAGCTCAATTGTAAATTAGTAGTAGTTCTCATTTTTTTTGGTATTATTTTATTTCTTAGAGATTCTTTTACCCCGAGTGCGCGGGCTTACACCATATAATAACAATTGCCTTAGATTGTGAGGTATTTGTACATACAATCGCTACAGCTGGTGACAAGAACCAAAACGAACATAACGATAGTTTAATTAGTAGTGACACATGTCTCGAGGTCTAATATCAACTATAATTACATATACCCGGCTCTACTAGAAGCTGTCCAAGCGTATCAAATCAACTACTGGATGCCTTTGATATTTTAACAAAGCTGGTTAGTCTATACTAATATTATAAAGAGGAAAGGTTTGAGTTTTCGTTTGTTTGTTTGTATCGAATAGGCTCTGAAACTACTGGACCGATTTGAAAAATTATTTCACCGTTCGAAAGCTACACTATCCGCGGTGAATCCTCGTCCTTACTTAAACTCCAATAATGTAACCCAAGGTGTAAAAAACTACCTTTAAAAATTCCAATACCTATGCGAAGCTGGGACGGGCCGCTAGTCGTTTAATATAGGAAGTTGTCAACTATTCGAGTGGGTTTGTTATCTTAATGGCCATCAGAAGAATAGTGCTATATTGTCAAACTCAATAGAGCCCTGACAATGTTAAGGTGTATTGCAAAAACAATTATATATAGGAACCTAATTGTTGAGTGTTCTTAAGTGTAGACCACGACTCGGAAACGTAGTGCAGGATGCATTCCAGTAGATGGGATGACGACCTGCGAAAGACTACAGGTAGATGCGGCAAGGGCGCTATGGCGCTCAATTAGGAGAGGCCTATTTACAGCAGTGGACTAACATAGGCTGATGATGATGTTTTATAATATAACTTAAGAGCACAACCAAATTACTAAATGCCATTCGGAAATACTCACAGAATTATATTATAATTCTTTGAGTATTTCCTAAATTCATAAACTGACTGACGTAAACATTATGAAGTGACATTTGGTAATTTGGTTGTGCTCTACATTTTGTTTCCGCTTGCGCTTGACGATGGCATAACGCCATAAAAAAGATAACATTCCATTTTACGTATACATTAACTTTTATTTATCCTGTTGACTTTACATTTAAAATTATTTCCAGTTTATTATATAACTAGCTGCGACCCGCGGCTTCACCCGCGTGGAAATCTTTGTGTCTAATGGTTTGTAAAACTTCCTCTTGAATCACTCTATTTATTAAAAAAAACCGCATCAAAATCCGTTGCGTAGTTTTAAAGATCAAAGCATGGGAGAAAGATCTGAGCAAGCGAACGACGTTTTATACGATGTAGTGATACATAATTATATCATTACCTATATATTAGCATGGACGAATAAAATTCATCTATGATATTAGTCAGGAGGGCATATCCTGCTATTCACTAATCGCTTCAATATGACAATGTTATCGTCTTTATTGACACATTTTGGCATATTACCAGGTTATCTTAAATAATATTTTTAAGATACTTTACTTAAAGAGTTAAGTAGATACAAAAAAATATTTGGTACAGAAGCTACAACCTCTAAATAAACTTCTAGATCTATCAAATATTATCATGATATTTTTTTCCATTCTAGCTACCGCAGAGGCAAAAAAACCGACATCCGTAACACGAATCAAACCTGACACTATCGCGCCTTCAATCACAATTATATTGCTCTACGGATTTAATTGAAAACTTATCTTTAATAACACCTTCTTGCTGAATTGCTCAAAGCAGAGATATACCTACGTCACTCAATCATTTATAATAAGTATGAATGTTATCTTGAGTATCAACAGAATGAATTTGCAAAAAACTTATCAACTTTAATTGGTTTATTTTATTCAGATTTTATGATTTGTGCACTTCAAATAAAAACTAACACAAGAGGGTGTTTAGTATTTATAAACTGAGAAATCTGTAAAAATAATATAATAGATAAGAAATTAAATAATATGGCATTGGCAAAGTTTTATTTTGTTCAAAACCACACAACTTAACATTATTAAAATTTACATCGCCTTGTGCAAATGAATTTTATCATTGTTCTCAAACATGGTATCAATTTATACGTGTATAAAAAAACAAATAACTATGCAAATATTCAAATAACTTCGATATCATAAATTCATATAAAAACCACAACACAAACAGCCATCTAGCATTCAATACAGCAATCATCGTGTAATTAGGAATAATAAAATAATTAGCGCTATAACGGCTCAAAGAATTATTATCTACAATTCAGCCGCAATTATAGCGACAATGTGCCATAAACAGTCGGGTTTTAAATTCTTTGTTGGTTATTACAATAATGTAGCGTTGTAACCTACATAGCGGCATTTCGATTATTGCCTTAATAGTACATTGTTTCATGTTCATTATATTTCTTAGTCTGTGAACAATTTCAAAAACGTATTTCATAAAGTTCTTTGTCTAATGAAAGAGAGGAGACATTTATATTATTGAATTTTAGCTCTGAACAATTATGATGTCGAAATATTTCTTAATTTAAGGCTTAATTATAAATTCGAATATTCACCTGATAAATTGATAAATCTTGTCCGGATAAAACTGTGTTTTTATTTGGAAACTTTTACAATAAAGTGCTTAAGTAAGAAGATAAAGTAGTCGCCTTAACAATTTTTTTTTAACTTTTATATGTTCAGAAAATCTTAACATTTTTGTGACCAGTCCTGCCAAGTCCGCATTGACTGTAGGTAGACTAACTCTCCACATCCATTCCCTCAAAATACCTCAAATGTATTGGTACACAGACCACGTAGGTACTCTAATATTGGACTCTGGACCTACATAAATGTCTTAAACATTTTTCTTTCTTTTGATCTTATAACCTTTAAAAACTTCGAGTTGGTAAAATAAGACATAAAATACAATGCTCCCAAGTTCATAATTAAAGCGGTATGGGAAGCTGCTATCTACCTATACCACTTCAATAAAAACAAACGATAATCTTTTGTCATCTCTAAAGTTTCAGATGAGACTGAAACAAGACATCAATAACCGAACTCCGCACGACAGAGACAGAGCGCTGCAATTTCTTCATCTGCCATTTCACACGCTGCATTACAAAGATGAATGGCGCAATAGAAGCAGCACAATTTGAACTCGGCTCCCGGCAGGATACAATATTTTATGTTGACAGACATAACACCGCTTACACCAGCGCTTATTCTTTGTGCCCCGTATTTTATTCGCTTTATGACGGCTACAACCACCAACAGCGAGCCAAAGGGAAAGGCAACTTCACTAACAATGTAGACCTTATCGTTGAGGATATAGGGGAGAGAGCAAAATTGGGTGATGACAAATGTAACTTTGTAGAGAATGTAATAGTCGTGGATGCCAGTTGAATGTTTGTTAGTATTTTATTTCGGGGCGTTCTCGCGTCATAAAATAATGGCGTAATGCAGTGCCGTAAATCAATTTTCCTTTTGAACGATGACGTTTATAATGAGACGGTAGTTTTGAATTAGTATAATATATTTTTTCATTTCAAAACTTGTGATTATTATCTGGGTGGTTTTATTAATGGACTTGTGTTTCGGATGCCGGGTCGTTTGTAGGAAGATGCTGGTGATAGTTAAATTATTAAAATATGCTCTCATTGCTATTCATGAGTCTTTATTATATGTAGATGATATCATTGAGAGTGGTGGCGTTTCTAAAATAGTTTCTTGACTTGAGATGTAAAAAGTTTGCTTGAAATAACTTTTGTATCAGCTACTCTGCAGTGGATATTCATTATGCTGAGAATGACTTATGTAAAAGTTTTCCGAGAGAAAACAACGAGGACTGTCGAGGACTATGCAAACTTGCGTGCAATAAACTAGCAACTTTCATACTCTGTATAAACAGATCGTAAACTGTACTGTACAAGTTCTCAGCAATTGAAATATTTCACTCTCAAAAACATGCTCTATCACATATTCAGTTCCCCGTCTGTGAATTGAAATAAAAATGTATGAACTCCTATCGCACAGCGAAATAAAATAACGCCCACACAGGGGTGCTGAAACTATAGGGATGCAAAGCTTTTTGAGCGTGAAGTGAACTTGTAAATTCCTAATGAGATCCTTACTACGGATTCAGATAACAGAATACATAAACAGGAGAGGGCTCAGACGCTTTCAAATGGAGTTGTATAAAATGTAAATGTTTTTTTAACCAGAATTCTCGAGATATCTAGAATGTTCTACGAAACTAGTCTTATATCTCACAACTCTGGCATACCTGGATGAAAGCACGTCGTCTAGATTATTAATATGAAATAACGAATCATAATTCTGGTCTCGACGTATGCATTTTGTCTAGATGTCGTCACTTACCATCTGAGATTAACGCTACATTCAGATTGAATAATGTCGCCAGATAATATCAGCAATTAAGTCTAAATTGATGTTATAAACAAGTTTTCTCTGAGACATTAATCCGATACAAATCTGAAGTGCGCAATACAATTATGTATCAACAAAGTAGAAAATGTCGTTATATTATGTGAGTCGTTTGACTCGATCGTACCTCTAGTACCGGCCTGTTCATAAATCTTCATTGCGTCCCGATGACATGCCGCGACACGTCTCTTTGCTACCGCGCTACTAGCTTTACCCACTTCCAAAACATCCAAACCACCAGCTAAATCATCAGTCGAGTTTGTATCTTGACTGGACAATACAAGGTTTCCTTTCAGTTTAGCTCTTGTATTTGAAGCTTAGTCACCATTTTCAACGTGAACGACGTCACAGTACTAAGCATCACCGCTGGACTTTAGAGCTAAAGCTTCAGTGTTAAGGTTGGGTTTGAAACGAGCGAGTCAATACACAACTTTGTTCTTTTCGTTAGATTTGTGTTCTGCTGAAACAAGAACGTCATTAGGGTCTGCTTTGTGATTGTGAGATACTGTATTCTCTGCGCTTGGTTTAAAAGCTTAGTTTTGCTTGGATGCTCGCAGGAGAGTGTGGCAACAACATTATCCCTCTGTGACAAGTAACGTCAGGCTGTCGATCATTATAATGTATGTGCCGCGCTGTCAGCTGTCTTAACGCATGAATGATTCACTCCGTGATAAATTCGAGCTTATGATTACCTTTCAGAGTTGTCAATGTGTCTGTTTACGTAATTATGGGCTGTTTATTTGAGGAGTTTTACTGTTTTATGGGGAGAATGAACTGAAAGCTATAGCGTAGACACAAGCAGGCTTGCACGGCATTGTTGAATGAGGATGATTTATAGCCTTAACGGTCTGCTCAAATGATAAATCGAACTCATATACGCTAAATGTAAATATAGACAGGCAATCATTTATTCTGTTTGCTGTGCCATCAATTTTGTTGCTATCTAATACGAAGCTATCAATTTTGAAAATTGTCGGACATTGATATTATAGAAGAGTTTATCATTTTGTAAATTATATGTCATTTAGGTTGATATTATAATAATTATAATTCAAATGTTCGTGTCAAGATTAAAGTAATTTATTGTGATTAAGATTTGCCATTATCAAAAACTTAAGATTAATACTAATAGCTTTATGGTAAATAAAATGTTTAGGTAGGTCAGAAACCATAGAAAAAGCTGTAGTCTAGAAAACAACACTCTGTGATTCGCTATTTGACAATTCGAAACGACGCGGCGATGTTCAGAGAGAATTCAAATGGGCGAGTGAAAAACCTCGGCTGACAGACCGACGTATATTGAAACGGGTGCAAAAGTCGATCAGATTGAGTGGAGCGGCGTTCGTCAAAGTCAGAGGCAGTGCATTATCTGAGATGCGATAGACTGCGGTTACACCGGCACGAGCTTCAAACAACCTTTTCTCATCCCAATTGAGAGCACTGCTACACGCAGTGCTCTCAAGTGGGATGACAAACAAAGCAAGCTTGAACTTAGTTAAGCTGAAAACTTGTCTTTTGCTTATACTCGCAGGAATCGAACAATTGGGTTTTTAGATTTTTTTACGTTATTTCTTATTATCACCTCTTTTTACCTTTACTTACAATATACATTCATGTAAAGTGGAGTTTTAACAATAGGGATAGTCACATAGAAGTCATTGAACCTCCACTGTTTTTCGAAGTTGGTAATAACTGACTTATTAATAGTCGTAATTTAAGATTGAATTCACTGCACATCAAATTAGTCTTAGATTTCAATTAAATAAATCAATAATTCAATACATCGTTCTTCGGAATAATAATCGGATGTTGACGTTTTTGGCAGAAGCTTTCATACAATGCACGTCAAAATTAACCAATGAAGCCCAGTAGTAATTGCCCAGTTATTTTTCGTAGAGCACTACTAGGCACCTCCTAGGCAACAGATACTTCAATTCTGAACTTAAAAAACATAATGATTTAATTAAAAACTTAACAAGCGTGAGTTAGAAGGCCGCTATAAAATTATCTACGAAGGTGATAAAAGTAAAATTGACGCAAATGATACTAATTTTAAAGAACAAAAGGAAGTTTATGACCAAGAACATTAAAACTGTTAGTTTATGTATTGTAACGAAATTACTTTATAAATAATGCTAATTAATGAATAAAAATATTAGGATAGCATATCAAAATAAAATGTATTATGTAATCAAACCCGAAAACGTGAAGTAAGTAATTAAACACCCAAGGTGAACATCATCAACATCATCCGCCTATAGCAATCCACTGCTGGACATAGGCCTCCCAATGAGCCATAGCGCCCTGTTCTCAGCTTTTAAATTGAAGTTTGATAAATTCACAAAAAAGTAATAATAATTATAAATCTAGTACCTACGTATAATATTTGGTTCCCTGTACAAAAAATATTTTAAATTTTGGAAGGCAATGAAAAGGTAGTTAGTATTTTTAAGAAAGAAAACAATTCGTTACACAGTTTAGGGTTTTTGAAGTAAAGTTCCATCTTAAGTCTTACTTATAAGTATTTTTAGGGCGGAATCATTACTTTATTAGTAACTAACTGCGCCCTGCGGCTTCGCCCGCGTGGACATCTATGTGTCAAATGGTTTATAAACTTTACTTTTGAATCACTCTATCTATTAAAAAAAACGCATCAAAATCCGTTGGTTAGTTTTAAAGATCTAAGCATACATAGGGACAGACGGATAGCGGGAAGCGACTTTGTTTTACCTCTATACTTTGTAGTGAAGAAACGAATGATTTGATCGGTCTAACTCCAGCCGAGACATAACCAGAAGCAGAGATGAAGAATGCGATACCAGCTGATGCGAGCATTGTGCGATCGGAGATGCTTCCATCAGCGTCCAGAACAGAGCCAGGACAGAAGTCTTTATGTCTCGCAGACAGATCTGAAGATACGCGCATTGTCAGATTACTTGGATGATATGAACAATGATTTGTTTTAGTAATGTAAAGGAGAAATTATGAGGCTAAGGTCCATTTTGCTATTGGTAGTAGACTAAATAGCAACTTTTTTTGTTTGTTTGTTTATTTCTTTCGTAGGTGTGATTTGATTTCGTTAAGTTCTATAAATTTTTAATAGTTATATAACAATTTTATTATATAACATAACATAACTTTCGACATAGGAAACCATAGGGGATTTATGCAAAAAAAGTAGAAAGACTTCTTTAAAAATGAAATAAATAGTTTTAATTTATTTCAGTAAGAAACTGATAACATGATTTGGTAAAGTATAGTTTGATGTTATCTATTGGTAATTTTGGCATTGGAAGGTAATAAACAGAACTTTAAGTAAACATTTAAATTAACAAATAAACGCGCAATCAAAACCGCACTACACAATAAATACGTCAGCTAAATCCTAATCGAACTGTCCACTACCCAAACAGATATTGAAATATACCAGCCATTACGTTTAATCGGACACGAGATAAATACGCGAACACGACGGTAAAGCACCGCACAAATCAACGGAACGCAACAAATGTGCCGATCACCAGACAAATGACGCCGATATAAAATACTGTCCCAATTACTTGGGACAATTCATTACGCTCGACGCTGTTTGATTGGGGCCATCCCTCACGCGACTCGGGAAACTTGAGAGCTAAGGGAATGCAGGGATATGGGGATCAAACGATTCTATTATTGTGACTATGATTCATGAGTTAAAAAAAACATAAAATGAAATAGCCGTCTTCCAAGCCGTCATGTAGCCAAAACTAGCAATGTAATCTGAAGATATTTAAACTTTATTTGTACCCGCATCTTGTTTTTTAGTCCTGGACAATTCACACAACATCATCTAGCTTCGAACAACATTTGTTGTATAAACATTTGTCCTGAGGTGGGTATCAAATCTGCAACCTTTTGCGTCGCGGGCATTGCCCGCTGCACAACAGAGGTCGTCATACGAACCCGCTACGAGTACCTAGTACATTCCGTATTATTCATGAATCAAATAATTACCGGCCAATACGTCGATTTTTGAGACAAAACGCAGAAATCAAACCAAAGAAGAGAAAGTAAGGATCACGTCAAGAAGATTACCCCGACAGAATCCTATTTGCACGATCACTCAGCAGGGTTATCTATCGAGCGTGTCAGGAAGGAATGGTAGCAGTAAATCAAACTACTGCCGACAATCCAGGCTGGCCGGTGTCGATACATCAAGTATAATGCCTCGGATACCGCGCCGAGATAATCGAATGTGAGCATCGACTCGTTACGCTGGATATAAGATGAGGTTTGTGACTTGGCACGGCTCGGAACGGCGTATCGAGTTAAGGCATCGATTCTATTATCAACCTTATCGATTAAGTCGAGCATGTCATATGCTTATTGTGTATCTGGAATGAAAATTTAGCGGGAAGCAGATGAGTGGTTATTGACATGGTTTTAAGGTTTATTTTAGCTTGTGCGACGCATTCACTTGTCTCCGACTTCCGAGCAGCAATAGATCTGTAAAGTTTGCCGCGGACAGGAATATATCGAGTGGTTGCCTCCGTTCGGCTTTATTTATACATAACATCTGTTTGAAGTTGAATCTACCGGCGCGGACGGGGCGCGCATTACCGGAGATTTATTCGCCGTCTTAATTGTGAATCGATGGGTTAATGAAGATAAAACCAGCGGCTGTGTTGTAAATTAGCTCGCGTGTCGACTCATGGCTCCGATAAAGGCCTTCTTTATTGCTTTGTTTGTTTTCTCGGAGCGCACTTCAAAGAATGAGATAAAACCGAGTTTATGCGAATATAAATCGGACTCGCCGTGTGAAGTCCAAGGGTTTTGTTCTTGTCAATGATCTTTTTGGTCATTCTGCCAGTTCAGTCCGAAGTAATACTTCGAATAGGTCATCAGTTCTATATTTGAGAGGCATATCATTCTGTTATCTAAAAGCAACAGGTCTAATATTTGTCATTGATTTTTTAAGACTTTTAGGACTTTTCCATCGGTAGGTTAGACAATAATTGTGTTTATTTTGAAGTACCAAAATTATTTATTTACAGTTCGCCTGTACGTCTACATATTTATTTACTACATATTTCTAAAATGTGTTAATATCATAATGTATATCAAATAAATACCACAAAACCCACAAATACTAAACTCTATCCGGAAATTAGGGTCACAACCGACGCTATAATTCCTCAGGTGACTTGATAAATGGATAAATGTTAGCGAGCGTCGTAATTAACCGGGCTACTTATAAATCACGTGGAACCCCGGCTGTCTGTAACAATAGCCGCAAAGTAAGATAAATCGATAGGACAGCTCATACGACTCCTATTGACAAGCGGAGAGCGGCCGGTCACACTGCAGCCAGCTATACAGACATAGTCGGAGCTTAGTGTCGTATTTTAAACTTTATAGACACAAATACATAACATATTTTGCAATGACTTGTGTCAACTACTGTTATACACAAGGCCTAACCAATGGTGACAGTGTAGATTGGAGGTTTGGCTTTGAAAGCTTGCAGTAGTAGAATTTAAAATTGGAATGGTTGGACCACCAGCTTCAGTTCTGTACCATTGAGTTCGATTACTTTTAGTACTATCCAATTGTGTGAACAAGCTCAATACCCAGTTTAGTTCCAATCCAGCATTTTCCAATAGCGGAGCAATCAAGTCTGAACACGGCTTAACCCCTCGCGGTCACACACTCTCGTCTAATGGCCGTGATTCGACAAGTACAAATGGCCTCCGTGACAAATGGCCAGCGGAAGACCCCGTTCCGACGCCGGCGACGTAAGTTCAACTGGGGATCAAGCAAAAACAGACCTTACCGACCACGCTCTATTATAATTTACGACTTAAAAGTATAAATTGTGATAACGCGAACGGTGATAACGATTTGGCTGATGATTATGGAATTTCAAGTGATGGATGAGGAGGTTGGAAATAGTGTTGATGATATAGTAAACGATTTTGATGACGGATAAAACTATGTTGTAAAATTGGAGGAATAAGGTTGAGTATTGATTGAAGATGGGGCGATGGTATCGTCAAACGATGAGTGAGGTTGGAAAGTGTCGATCGCTTCCTCTTCGCCAGATACCGATCAAAGGTCTCGTGGATTTGTGAAACGGCCCTTACAATCTGTAGCTTCACTCTTCACTTCATGCTTTGTCTATTTCTGTCACTTTGGACCCAGTCATAGGATAAGCTCAGTTTTAAAATAGGTACGATGACTTTCTATGATAAATTTATCAACTTCATCTCATCCGGAAATCAACTTCAGTAGGGTTGTGATTGTGTATATTAGTTTAGATTTAATCATCAACGATTTTTTATAAATAAAAAGACAATGCTGGACAATCCACACAGCATCATGTACCCCCAAAAAACCTAAGTCAAAGCTTGTGTTATGGGTACTAGATGAGATGACTGATATACAATAGATAACATAGATCGATATTTTTAATTATACATAAAAAACGACCAGAACAGCCGGCACAAATTTCTGCAGATCATATAAACAATTGTCCCGAGGCGGCACTCGAACCCGCAACCACCTGCCTCGCAGGCGGACCTTCGCCCACCGCGCCACAGAGGTCGTAAAGCTTAGGTACTCAAATTACCTTGTAAAACAAGGCACAGTATGGGACATATCTCTATTATCTCATGCTTTTCAATCAGCAGTTCATTTGATGAAACCAAACCCTACGCGGTAAGGTCCATAATCCATCAAACCTCGATTAGAGTACCACAGGGCTGCCTACTGTCGCCCTTGAGTTATGAGCCGCTAGTGATTTATGGCTACAGAGGGACATAATACAAGTGATGGACGATGTGCCAATGACAAGTCACATTATTGGTTCGCGGGTCGTTATTGACTTTGCGGGGGCTTTGAATATTGCATTGTATGAGATTTTGAATGTGTGAATAGACAGTTTTTTAGGCTTTCAGAATATTGATGGAGGTTCTGAAGGAGTTTAGTGATGAGGTCAGATTCATGCAGTTTAGGTTATCTTTGGTAATTTCGTTTTTTTTACTATCGCTTCTGTTTAACTTTCAAGAGAGCGTATATCAAGGAACAAAATTTAATCCGGTTGAAAATCAACTTTAGATATTCTGGAAATAATATTATAAATATATTTTTTTGGAACCCTTAATTTAATTATAACAGATCACACCATAATTTGATACTGTCAACTGTTCGATTCCACTGTCAACTGTTCGATTCCAGTTACAAAGTGACCAAGCTATCCTGCACCTAAAAAAGGAACGGCAAACATTGTACTAGTGACTCACTCATAAAACCTGCAGTGTAGTGTACCTGCCTCTAAATTGACCTAAAATTCTTGCTACGTCCACTTTTATCGCCAGAAAGTGAACTCTAATACTCCTGATCAAATCAGGAACATTAGAGTAAATCAGGAGAATTTACAAGAGCCATGAAACTGCGACACGTGTTAATGTCTACAGCGGGCTACTGATATTCAAGAACGGCCACCAGTGGCCCGTCCTAACTCTAACCCTTCACATCCCAACTCCCATTACTACTCACTAATTCCACGACCGACTCAATAGCCTCCGAGATTTAGTGTTATTACCCGACATTTCCTCCCGGCAACGTTTTAATTACACAGATCGACGATAAAGCATCCGCGCCGCACTTTTCTTCATTAGAAGATGGATGGCGGCTAGGATTTATAACCGCCGCTCTAATGTTGCGGTCGGGGAATGGTTACCCGATAGCTTGGCGATTAGGTATTGTTGGGCAGGGGTTGTTACACTTTGCTCTATAGCATTGACGATTGGAACATTGGAACTATGAAGATCCATCCACAAAGTGGGATCAACCGGACAAACCGGAGGGGGGGGGGGGGGGGGGCAGTGACTAACTACTAAATGGCAATTGCAACGGGGAATCCAACTGGGCTGGGCTCTTAAGCTAGATGTCAAAGGATAGGGTAGGTAGCAAGTGGCCATAGGGAGTTTATTCTTATTTCTAGAATTTAAATTATAGCAACAGATGGAGCGACGTCCACTTGATTATTTAATGAACACAGGCACCAAAATATCTACAGTGCAGCCAAATGCATGTCCGTCACACACAATAAACAGTATGATGACGACGATGACGACTGAGGATGCTGCGTCCGGTAGCTGAAGCAATTTAGCGGCAAGTCCAATTAGGACTAGAAGACATCCTGAGACGTTTGTGTATAATACGCCACCGTCCATACATATACAATAGCAACGTGTCTATCCAAAGGTTGCCTAAGAAATTGCTCTTAGTGATAAGGCATTGTGCATCTGTAACTTAGTTTGTTTGTTCTTTACTATTTTTTTTTCTCTGTCTTGACGTGCAATAAAAAGCGTATTTGTTTTGTATTGTAGTGTACCTGTTTTTCTATTTAGTCGTATGTATTTTATTTTATGAAGTAGGTAACCTTATATAATACATTAGTGAAGTTTTTTTCAACTAAAACTTTCGCGAGGCGTTTTTCAGAGCATTGAAAATAAAATAGGAATTTAGAATTTAATAAGCCAAAGAAACAAAAGGTGATTTAGATACGATGTTTTCCCCTGGCTATGGATTATTATCCTCTTTATTTATTAACTTATCACCTGTCTGCTTTTATCTATGGGTTAGTTTTTAGTATTGTTGACTGTCAGTCTGATACAAAGGATATTTACTACGGATTAGAAGCTTATCTTATTTACTTGCATTATTTATGACATGAGTTAACTTCCATTATCGTTATAGTATTAACTTGTCAAAATAAATAGATTAGTAGAGACAGAGTGGTGTACCATGATAATAAATCCTTGATAATGTAGTTCTCCTTAATTTCGTGAAATTGTAATTGGAAATGCTATGGTCGTCCATAAAAAATACCACGCGCCAAATTGTTGGGTAGATCGATTGCGTAGAAGTCTTTAATATAGTATCTCGCTTCTTATGTGTGTAACATTCACTTTAACCACAGTAACCACATTGTGTGTGATAATTTCGACGCCTTCGTCAGTCGGCTCGTTGGTCTAGGGGTATGATTTTCGCTTAGGGTGCGAGAGGTCCCGGGTTCAAATCCCGGACGAGCCCAATTTTTGTTTAACATTTTTTTTTCTATTTTTGTCTCAATATTCACTATCAAGTTTGAGCAAAGCTTATTTTTGTATAAATTTGCATTTAGAAGGTAATTTGTACAAAACACGTTCTATTATTTACTCAGAACTGTTCAAGTTAGACTACATTTCAAACGTTGTTTGAGATAAAACATGCAAAGATTAATTATCTATTAAGTTTCGTATAATCTACTAAATATTATAAGCGCGAAAGTTTGTATGTATATGGTTTTTACTCTTTCACGAAAGAACTACCGAACGGGCTAACGGCTTAACGGCTAACGAAATTTGGCATACAGGTAGTTCCAGGCTCGGAATAAAACATCATAGGCTACTTTTTATTACATAAATTAGTTGGTATAGCTTAAGACGTTACCATAGAAACAAAGCGTACGAAGCCGCAGGCAGAAAGTAGTTTAAAATTCAAGTAATAATTTCACAATTCAAAAAGCCTAGAGTTGACTGTTATGAGTAATAATATCCTAGCTCTATTTATTTTGCTATATTCTATGGTAATAATGAATAAAAGAAGATACATTTACAGAAAATAAATTAATAAAACGATCAACGATGCAACCGCGCCGAGCTCAAACTAGTTAATTTGTAAATTATCACAACAAATAACGAAATCAACTCATAAATCCCACAAAAGGGAAACTATTGACATAAAGCACTCAACACACGCCTCGCCATAAATCGCTGTATATCTTTAATCAGTTAATAAGTAGGTGTCCGACGCGGGCGCAGGATGCATTTGTACTTGCTTATCCGACGATAAAGATATGCAACGGATACTTTATAATATTGTCGGTGTGCTAGTGACGTGCTGTGACTGTGATTGTGTTTTCTAAAATGCATTCTCAATTTTTCTTCTGTAAAAATATTTTCGTTTCAATTGTATGTATATTAAGTCAATTTGCCTGGTTATTCTTGCGACGGAATCGAAAAGTTAGATAAGGTTATTAAAATAAAGGAATATTCAATGTTTGAATATTTGTATTGGACATTGAAAGTGTTGTGGGGCGCTGAGTTACCAAATCTTATTATAAATTTAGCAAAACTCAATTTTCCGAATCTGACGACGACCTACATATGTGCCGCGGCGGGCAAAGGTCCGACGCAGGAGGTTCGATTTCCGCCATGGAACAAATGTTTGTACAATCTGCAAAAAAATATTCTAGGTGTTTTAGGTATTTTCTGTGTATAATAAAAACATCTATCTATGTAATGTATTCTATTAAGTCTATAAGTATACCATCTAGTATCCATAGGCTCTGCTTAGCTTGGGGCTAGATGTTGCTGTGTGGATTGTCCAACATTATTATTTATTTGACTGACCGGTTTTTCTTTTGTGTTCACGTATTTTTGACCCAAGTGGTACCTATTATATTAAATCATAAAACAGTTGCTATAAATAAAAAATGTATCAACAGACAGACAAGCCTCAGAGATAACAGTGCCCAGTAGGCGTGTCCAACATACTTTACGAGTGGTCTTCACTATAAATACAATGCTTTTATCGGTCGGTACGTCCGTTTACTTAGCTTTGTTATTACTATAAATTGTGGAGATGCAATAAAGGGCGTGACGGCGGCGGTTGCGTTGCGAGTGCGTGATCTGTTATGGAATTAATCAGAATAAGCTTTTACTATATCAAGTTGTGAAATACATTTCCAAGTAGAATGGACCGTAAAGTCCAAAGGAACCGAATAAATAATTAACTGTATGAAACCTTGCACAAGAATAGAAAAATAATCTATTTTGCACTCTTAAATCTAATAGAAACCATTTACAATAAAACAACTAAAAACTAAGCGACAATTGGCAAGAATCGTCCGAATTCAATTATGACTCATAATTTATTTCCTTGGCGCGTCCCGTTGGAAATTTTAGTGAGCAATCAGCCGAGAAAACATGAAATGGTAAAACTTTAAGAAGTCATTGTTTGGCTTGAATCTCCGTGATGAAGAGTGTAATCAAACTCGTAGGCTCATCGTTGTGAAAGGCGAATTGAAACTATGGCGTTGAAACTTCTTTCTAGGTACTTCTAGAAAAAAAAGATTTCACCTGGCTTGGACATTAGGTACTACATAAATAAATATCAACCAACATGCAGTCCAGTAACAAAGAGGAGAGGTACTTTGACTCTATCGATTCGTCCAAAAATTTTGTACTTAAGTGTAATTTAATTAGGTACTTTTGAAATGTTTGGTTTTTATTTTTTATATTATAATTAATTGTTTGAAGGAAAACCAGAGGCTTATAAAAAACAGACTAACAAATTGATTAATAAATAAATAAATAATGCTGGACAAGACTGATGGTTTTTACGGATTTATTATTTACTAAATATTTTTTATTGTTTTGTGTTGTTCCTAATAATAATGTTATTGTATTCTTACCGAAGGTCTGATTTTGTTTTTATTCTATGTTTGTGAACCAAATAAACCATCTTCCTATAAATAAAACGAACACCTCAACCTTATTCCCTTTACTCTAAAACTCGAGTCAACTAAACCCGCGTCTCAATAGCACGAACAGATAAGATCTACAGCGAGTTTAGCACTATCCAAGCCATTAGTGCTATTTGTTAGCGTCGCTGGCGCGCTGAGGGCTAGACTGTGGTGAAGTAGGAGTGCTGGGATCTTATCAGACATACTAATTAGGAGTGACTTGGAGAAGTGTTGAGAGAGTAAATAATGCAGGATCAAGGCGATGAAGGCGAATACATTTCCCATAGATGGGACAGCTTGATTTAAACAAAGTCAAGTCAGGTATTTAGACTTAAAAAAGCTTTTCGCGTTTCTTGAGAGTGAATCAATTGTAAGCTGCCTTAATATGTATGTATAAGCTTCAAAGATCGGCTCATACCTTATTCTATGATGCTTATTATTCGCTATTGTTTATGATCGTTATAGGAAATCTTTAAAATTCCAGGAGACATTCGGGACCTAAACATTGATTTTGTCGACACAGTCATAAAAATATACGCAGAGGCTGACGAACAAAGGCTTCATCATCATGTGAACGTCGAGGCGATCCAGCTCCTCGACAACACGGACATAGTGGGAAGGCTCAAAAGAACAAAACCTTTTGAGTTAGTGTAGTGATAATTAGTGTATGTTCAGAAGTGCTATCTTAAAGAACACATGAACAAAGTGTCTTCACCTTAAGTATAGAGACAATAAGAAAAGTGCCAATGGACACGTTCTTAGTAATATGTTGTTATAAAAATAAGTTAGAACTAAATTAATCATTAGCCAATTCTATGGCTAGATTGTAATTATACTCTAGTGTATTTAACATTTATATAAGTATACTGGATAATATTAAAAAAAAAGGAGACAAAGTGGTGTAAGTGTACCGGAACCCTAATGGTGCGCACCTTGCCTATCTATCTGACGTGAAAGAATATTTCTGGAACTATAGAATAACGACTAAAAAGACAGACATATGAGCCAAACTGATATAATTTACTGAGGATAATTTACCTTAATTTTTATGAGGCTAGATTAATTGTATTGTTATCGGCCAGTAGAAAAAGTTTCAGTGATTTGGCGGCGTTCTGTGAGAGAAACTTTTGTATATTTTATTTATTTTTAATTAATAAAAGATGTCTATTATAAGAAACCTTTAAAGCTTAATTAAGCTACACTATGTAGGCACGTCATTTACAATGAGTGCACTCATTGTAAACCTCACTAGTATAGCAGTTTTGCTACCATGGTAGCAAAAACTGCTGTACTAGTGAGGTACCTAGGTATTCCTCGCTTTCAGCTCATAAATCCCTCGAAACAACTTGTAACTCTAACTCCACCCGTTGAAAAAGCATCCACACCCCGTCCGAGGCCGTCCATCACGCCAACAAAGATGTCGTTCACCGACACGACCATGCATCCAGAGAAGTATCCACTAAACTAGGTACATAAATTATTTTGTCTGCTTCGCGGAGTGTAAGGAACTTCTAGGGGATTTATCACGAGGGGGTGTGGTCTAAAGGAAACGGGAGTATTGGATATGTTTCCTTGAGATTCCTTTCTTCTTTGAATAAATAATTAATATTTGGGAAAACTAGAATACAAGGTTGGCTGCAGATAACTCTTTTTAGTGTTAAGTTCGCCTTTGTTATAAATTCTTTACCTACATAGTTGTAGCTGCACCCCGCAGCTTCGCCCGCGTGTAGATCTACGTGTCAAATGGTTTATAAACCTTCCTCTTGAATCACTCTATCTAATAAAAAAACTTACAAAATCCGTTGCGTAGTTAAAGATCTAAGCATACATAGGGACAGACAGACAGAGAAGTGAATTTGTTTTATACTTCGTTTCGTATATAATGATGTATTTTATCGTGCATGAAAAATAAATAAATAAATAGAAGTCAATGGCACAGTGCTAAAGTTTTATCAAGGTTCGTAACAGTTCCTATACTAGTTGTGTTTCTGATATCCTCTGAGATTCATAATGCTCTGCTTGTCTCGCCTTCTTTAATGTTTTGTATACCAACCACGAGGTTTGCCTTCCAATACCCAGTAGCGAGGTTACATTTACCAGATAGTTGGTCATGCAACTGGCGTTTTAGCAATCTTTATCTCTAACTAAATAATCATTAGCATTCCAAAAATCACAGCTCAAACCTATTGCCATTTACCATGGAACAGGCATCCTTTCAAATTATACCTTTTTTCAAATTATCCCTGAATTCCCTTAGATATGATTCCCGTCTCGCTGTAAGTTTCCCCCTTGAAACCAGCCACTTCGCACGAAAAATAGTACCGAGTGCCGACAGCCATTTTGTATAAAGCAAGGGGATGGTTTAAAATATTACGCGTCGTAAGGAAATGTATTTTTTGTTGGAGGTGCGGGTTTATTTACCGCTGCTGATAAATGTTATTTATAATCCGGAAGCTATATCGTGTATTTGCAATATTTCTGAAGGCTACTCGATGGTATTTTAGGAATTGAACAATGATTTACCTACTAATTGTTGGATTCCTCAAAAACCATTGAGTTATCAATCATAATTATGTTACGTTTATCTATTTAGTTTCGTTGGTGTTAAAAGCGCATCTTAATTTAATTACAAAATTAGATTCATCACATAAAATATTATAAAAATGAGATTGGATAAATTCAACTGAACTATTTGTTTGCGTTATTTGCAAACAGACAGATTAGAGAATGAACAGGATAAACATCTTTGCATAGCTCGCTGAGTGACATTAAACTACAGGACTTAAGCCTTACCGTCAGTCTTCATATTCAAGCTCTGCTCAGCTTGGGGCTACTGATGCTGTGGGAATTGTCCAAGATTATTATTATTTATTTATTATTATAGCCAAACTCCACGGGATCCTTCTTCACATCATCACCATCATCAGCCCATTGACACCCACTTCTACCGGCCTCCTTTTTCATACCAGCTCACTCAGTTCTGTACGACCTTATCCGCAAATTCCGTAAGCACCAGGAAAAATATGTTGATAAACCCTTAGAGTTGGCGCGACAGGGTTCCTCACGTGTGATAAATCAGGCGGGCGTAAATAGCGCGCCGCCGAGCGGAATCACTTTGGCGTAGATAAGGTGAAGCTCCGCGCTGCCTTGGCTTTCTTGTGATGGGGTTCGAGGGAGGAGGAATGGAAAAAATACTATCGAAAACCGGGAGGAGGAATAAAAAATATACTAAGTATTTATAAAATTACGCGATCGGAACACATCGGTATTTATCATGTTTATTTACTTATTTTTCCCGATATTTCAACAGGTTTACACACTGTCGTGATCACGGGACAACAATAGTACCAAAAGAAAAAGGCACATTTGTTTTCTCGTGTTTATTTACATGTATATTTTTAAAAGGATTCTTTAATACAAATAATAACCTTCTTAGAATTTGCTAAGGAAAAAGTTATATAGAAAAACCTTAGTCATAATAATAATTACGCAGTAGGTGGATATACATATCTCTTCTATTAAAAAATCTCTGTCGACTATCATCGTAACTCATTGTTGGTCACAGCATACTAATAGTTTAACTTACGTCAAGTGAAATTGTGGTCAAACCAAAAAGGACCCATCTTAAAAATACTGAAGTACCTTTTTGTAATAATTAGTTCACATACTGATGATTCAAAAATAAAGCATTTTTACATTTATTTGCTACATTAGACCCAATAAATAAATTAATATATAAGAAGATTATAACATCGCCTTTGTAAAAAAACCTGTAACGATGTAAATATCTCAATAAATAAATAAATTTTAAATAATATTATGAAGATTTGATTTGAACAAGTGTTCAAGTTAAAGTCTCCTCGCCCTTCGTACCGCGTCGCCCATATCTCAGAGTTATTTCCCTCGGATGAAATATATGGCAATTTCTTTGAATTATACATGGACCATATTTCATCTGCTACGTAGCGCCTACGGCGTAGCGCCCTACGGCGTAGCGGTGTTGCAGCTTATTTCGCTTATTCAGGTTATTTTGCTATTTGTTTAGGAAGCATTGTTTTCTGTTTTGCGTATGGAATAGTTATTTATGCGACACGCTTGTTAAATAAACAAAGAAAATGGGATTTTAAAGTTTTGGGTAGGTAGAGGTAATTAATAAAGTCGGTTGAATTTAACTTAAGAACCTTTCGATAAACATCCTTCATAATTTAGAACCAATAACTAGTCTTCCATGAATCACACACACTGGTCGGTCAATTAAACCATATAACACTTTCATTGCCCACGACGTGGACGCACACGTGGACTGCCTGCGCCGGTACGGTCCACGGTTTGTGGTGCGACCCGCAGGGTCCGAAAGGCAATGGCTGGGCAGTGAAAGTGCCAACGCTTTGTCTCACTAATATCACTTTAATAACATATCAGCCTACATCACAGCTTCGAATACATATCTTCACGTCTCAATCATCCATACCTACTCAATATGATAATCCGTAATATCACAACGTGCATACTGTCCTAGCTACAGTACAAACGAAGACATGAGCTAAACAAGCTCCTTTGTAGTCAGCCAAGGCCTCTAGAATATTCTAGAACAGCCTAGAATGTTCCTTCATAAGCAGCTTATATCGTCGTCAGCGCCACAAGCCGCGTGTCAGCTATTCAGTGCCTTGTCTTCATAATTGCATGCTTGGACGGAGATGTTCTAAAGTTTTGATATGGTATTTTGTAGTGGCAATATCCACCGTCCACGAATTTATTTTCTGTTTGGTTTATGCACGACTATGAAGTTCCGTAATTGTTGAGAGGCGAGTGAATGAAAACTTAGTGAAGTATTTCATGGACCTAGTTATTGTTTACAGATAGAGATGCAAATCTGTTGAATATAAAATTATTTTAGATAATTTTCCATTAAAATTTTCCGTGAAATTAGTAAAAAAATTATAATACCACAGTAACTCAATATGTCTGTCGTATCTAACTGATTTATACGGAAAACCGTGAGTAATGTCGCGGGCAAGTAGCAAATAAAGCAAAAATGTAATTGCTTTCAATTGAATTTTTATTTTTGCTTTATAATGACTTTTCATTTTGACGTCATTAAGTAATTTGAGTGGCAATTGTAAATTATTACAAAATATTGAGCAACAATAACAAATCGATTCTTCATAAACCAAATCAATGATCATAAAAAATCTTCTTCTGATGAAACTATTATTTAAATTATTAAAAAAAAACATTTCTTATAAAACAATGTCTATTTTCTTCTCAGCTCCAAGTTCCGGCGACAGTTGGAGACTATGAACCGCGAGTAATTGGTTGACACCAAAGTATTAATATTGTTAATATTAGATAGGGATCATAGTCTGAGCTAGTAAGGAACAAACTATGGAATTGGCCTTATAACAGCAACTAGCAAGAAAAACTACAATGTTGATAATACACATTCTATAGTAGGTATAATATTTTCAACATGTCATTATAAAAATGTTTTATAATGTGTTTTAGGCCATCGCTTTAAAAAATAAAACAAATTATACTCGATGAATTTTCACAACATTCCTCCAAGAAATACAATGAACAAACTGTTTTTATGTTCTCTTGGACTCGTCAGAAACTTCAAATGATACAGGGTCCCACGAAACATGTTTATTAAGCCGCTAAGGGGTGATTCTCGGCCCCAAGGTGGGCATAGATGGACATAGTTTTATTAGACTTTTGAATTTCGATTTATTGAATTACGATTTTTTAAATTTAGTTTTGTCTAAAAATTACGAGTCTTCGGGTTTTTGTACTTGTATCATTTACATATTTTTGTAATAATTTAGAATAGAATAAAAATAATATATCTGTACTTTTTAATATCTTTTTAACTGTACCTAATTTTGTGATATATATTCAATCAGTTGATTTGAAATTATTATTTTTTGTTAATTTATTTTATGTTTTCAGTGCCCCCTTTCATGTTAGTGTACATGTTACGTGAATAAACAAGCTAGGACCAACCTTCTAAAAAGAATGTTTTAGTGGTAGATCGGTCAGTTGATATTCGAGAAGGCATCAATGAACAAAATGATTAAGAGAAAGCTCGTCCATCACCCGCAGTCTGCCACTGATGTGATGCCTCCATACGTCAGATTATCGCACATCATTAAAATCATCATTTATCCGGCATCTAACCTCAATCAGCTCCATCCAAGATTCGCAGCTGTCACGGCCGGTGTGCCATCGACACAAAAGATGACAATGACTTCAATTTATCACTTGACACTTCGCCTTTTAAGACGTATAATATATTGGCACATTAGGAGTATAATAGACGATTCACTCGGTCGTTTGTCATGTTTTTGTGCTACCAAGTTTAGTTTACCGTCTCCGTGACCCTTGCTATCTTCAGAATAGAGTCGATATTCCTTTGTTCGTAAGGTTTTTGTAATTTGGTGGGGTTTCTACGCGGTCTCCATTCACGGACGTGTGTTCATAAATTGTCCTCGAAAATGTACAATTGGAGAAGTAAAAGGACAAAAAAATTATTAGTTTATTATTATGTTTCGGGGTAACGCCGTGTGTAGGACATTAATCAATTAAATAATAGTTTTAATAGAAAGCGCAAGTTTTTGTATGATTTCAATAGTATAACTTAACGACATGTCGAATCAATTTGTTAGGGCTTTTAGTCCGTGTCATAAGTAGCTTAACAAAATATACCAACCTACATGAAAAAAATGCGATTATTAAAACAAATAGGAACAAATTAATTACACCCTCAACACATCCACTTAAAACCTCAACACTCAAAACTCACTAATTACCACAAAAGGGTAAATCCTACCCCACGAGAGCTCATTTTTCCCTCAACCCGTCACCCGTCAGGGGTATAAAGTACCATCTCTTAAAACTCCTAAAGGCGCCTCATAAGTTTGAGTTATGGCCTCGTGAGACCCAACAGTAATGAATATAGCCCACTGTATATTTCAATTTGGTTATGGCGTGGAGTACCGATGTGTTTTTACGAGCAGATGTTTTCGGCTTTTTGTGGGTCACTCACAAATGAACGGTGAAAGGGTTATTATTCTTCAGCTCTCGGCGCGAGTAGAACAATGCTTTCGCGAAATTGGACATGGAAATGTTTCATGTTCGGGTAATGAAGACAATCTTTTATTTCCTTTTGGCTTTTGAAATGTTAAGTCAAAAGTGTGATTTGTGACCTTAATATTAAAATGAAATTCTTTATTAATGAGGAAAGTTACAATCAAAAAATACAAACAAATTAGCACTAATATAATTGAACGCTTAACAACATAATAACACTTGTTTGTACCAACCAAAGCTGTAGTTTTTTAACATTATAGATTAGGTGGAGAAGTTAAAGATATTACAACTGATTACTATATATTTAAATATATTCTGGTATTTTCAAACAGACCACATCGCAAAATGTAAGGTCACAAAGAGCAAATCACAAGCTCAAAGATATGATAGTAAATAATGCTACACAGCATTATCAAGCCTGGTAAGAAGAGTTTGTGGTATTGGTACTAGATTATTTATATACCTACTACAATATATGTATAACATAATATGTAGATAGATATTTTTATTATACGTAGTAAATACCCAGAACACCCGGAACAAATAGTTGCAGATCGTAAAAACATTTGTCCCAAGGCGGGAATTAAACCTGTAACCAACTGCGTCACAGGCGGACCTTCCCCCGCCACGCCACATCGGTCGTCACAAACAAACATACCTAACGTAAGGAAAAACATGAATTAAGTAACTGTTAAAAAAAATATAAATCATAATAAGATGCCCTTATTTTTAACAAATCCGTCCGTTATAGGAAAATGAAAAATCAAATTGTCCGTTATAAATGTTCTATCTCGTTATTATTAGCCAGTGTAAGGCCATCTATCTCTATCGCTCTCATCTAAGGCACACAATACACGAGCTAATTTACACTCGCCATTTAGGAGAGCACGCTGAAATTGTGATATACAGTGTGTTTCATTACGTACGGGCTCGTAACCGGGGCATAATTCAAAATTATGGGCCGCTTTACGACTCGGCAGGGGTAGATAGCAGTTTTTGCTTTAATGCCAAAGTTGGAAGATTTTGCTTGTAATCTTTATTTCTGAAGATTGTTCTGCGTAATACTGGTTATATTATTACGGGCTATAAAGTGAGATAAGGCCCATTCGTGCTTATATTAGTTTAGTATGTTTTATATTACAGTCACGAGTCATAAATGAAAGTTTAGTGCCATTACAGAAAGTATTTACTGAGAGAAATTGGAAAAGTGGGTTTCTTACCCGATCTGCATTTACTGTTTGTTATTTCTACTAATGTTTTATTTCACAGCAGCACTCGTGATTATGCAACAAAAAAACAAGCATACAAAAAACTTGAAAGCTATAAACTACAAATTAAAACTCAAATAAATTGTTAGTTAAAAAACCGCAATAAATAAAAAATCCCCTATAAATCGCAATTAATCCTTATCAATAAATCAAGCTAATCGACCTAATAGGCGCTTTCAACTTTCAACTTTCAATAGACGCTACCCCAAACGCGTGACAAAAGAATCGCGTACATCACCCAACAAAACCAAACACCACGGATTATTTATTTACGACGACGAACACCAAGTTACTAATGTTGGTGGCCAAAATTGGAACTAAGAGAGATCAACAAAATCACCCTGTGATTTAGTGACAGGATGACTACTAGCGCCAGTGCTACTCGAACGGAGAGGTTGGTGGTGCGTGCAATGTATTGAGCGATCGCTATCAGCTCATTTTCTCGGCCCCACACTGGGCGCGTACAAAGGACGTGTCAGAAAAACGGGCAGAGTGTCATCTCGACAAGCGACAGCTGTGGCGGCGACAATGCGTACGATTCATCAACTCGACGTGCTCGCTGGGGTGTCATGTCGCTTTCTTAGGGGTGGGTATATTCTATCCGGCTTTTTATGTCTGCTTAGCTACGATTCTGTGTACGTGAAAGTCCTTGTGGCTATCTCAGGTTCATCTTTCTATTATGATCAACAGCAACTAGTTTCTGCTCGCGGCTTCGGCTTGTATCTATGGAACCGTTTTGGTTATTTCTATCCAATGGAAACTGTTTAATGGGTTAAAAAGCCTTTGTTTTATTCCAGGCTTAGAGCTAAATCTGTGTAAAATTTCAGCCTGATTCATTCATTAGTTTTGGCGTGAAGTATAATATATTCCATACTATCCATGTAAGCATACAAAGTTTCAATTAGAATATTAATTAGTGTGATTGAATTCTTATCTGATTCTAATCTAACTTGTTAATAGAAATCAATTGTATAACTAAAAATATGAATCCCTGACAGGAACCGGCAACCTAGGCCGTTGTTACAAACAGTCATCTCTAAAGTAAAATCGTTCACAATTTTTACACGCATTTTAGCGAAATTATCCGTAACTTCTAGTCTGTGGCGACAGAATGACATGAAAGGATAGACAGGCGTACGAAATTCACAAAAAAGATGATTTAGAAAGGAAATAAATAACGTAAGAGCCGTGAAGATTGTTACTACAAACATACATTTCACGGTTTAGGTTTTGCAAAGCTATTGTGGTTTGAAAGGGGGAAGTTTGTTAGTGGTAGGTTTGTATTGGCAGGTGTTTGTAGACTGAGGTGAAACTGTGTGTAATCCTGGACTTTGTATAGTTTTAACTACGTGCTTGCTGAGAAAGGTAAATTAATATAAATATCTATACTAATATTATAAAGAGGAAAGTTTTGATTGTTTGTTTGTTTGTATTGAATAGGCTCCGAAACCATCGATCGATTTGAAAAATTCATTCACCGTTGGGAAGCTACACTATCCCCGGTGAACATAGGCTATATTATATTTCAGAAATGTGAAATTTGAATTTAACGCAGGTAAAACCGCGGGAAACAGCTACCTAGTATATTACAAAAAAATAATAGAAACGTGAAGGTACCTATAAATTTTCCATGGGGATCATAAATTTCAGCTTGCTTTCAAATTATGCTATATATTATGCTTAGATGTATCAAACCTTAGTTAATTCAAAGATAATGAAAATGTAAGTATATATTATTTTGCATAAACTTAAAGAAAATAGCTGATTGATATCCGACCTCCCTGAAACATAATATTTCACGCTCCATGAACAGGCTTATTAATAAATGGTCAACATCGACCACCCAATCACAAAACTTCTTTGTACCATCAATCAAACACCTCCGAAGTGTAATGACACAATTGAAAAGCATAATAAATTCAAACCGACGTCTTCAAATGCCCCACACTGGTGTTTCTACAATAGAACTTGTCCACATGACTGTCCTTTTGTGACAGGGAAGGCTTCCTGTGCTTTCAAAACTGAATTGTTAACACTACTTACTGCAATAAACGATAAGGACATATCTCCCAATTTATTTTTATTAGAAACAAGACGCTATGTCACTAGCATGTGGGTGGTTTTCTCATTGAAAGTTTAGAGTTACGTCCTTATAGTTTGTGCGGTGTAAGTGCACAAGGTAATGGATTGGGCGATTGCCGATGAGGTCTGTGGGTGGCCTCTTACGTCGGCAGCTTTTATTGCATTTCAAAAGTGCAGGGAATATCAATATTGCTTTATTTCAGAGCTTAGAAAATGGTTGTTTGACAGGGAATTTACGATGGTCGTAAAGGTTATTCATGTGCATCGTATCTACAGTAGAAAAAAGTATTAGCCTTAAACTTATTACAGGAAAAAGTGGTTTTCTCCTTTAGTTTTAAGTTGTTTTACTGCAAAAGTTATCATTATTTTTAGAACTTAGATATAAAAAGATTCAGAAGAAATAAATGGTTGAAAAAATACTTTAACCGCCCGTCTAGGTAGATACTTAAGGGGAGTCAAACTCATTTAGAGTCTCCAAGTCGGTAACAGCAATAAAAATAAAATATGCTTATCTTATTGCCCATAACAGAGCCTTAAGTCACTCAGCTCCGACATAAACGAGTGACAAATAAATGCAATGACGCTAAGAGATGTTATAACGTGCTATAAGTGCGCTATAACTGAGCTATAACGTTTGTTGTACCGACGGCTGGAGATAAAGTGGTCTTATGGCTTTTGAATGACCTGTTCTTTATGGCACTGTGGCTTAATGGAAAGAAGTTTGTGTAGTGGGTTCAATCTCTTGAATTCATATTTTGTGTACAATGTCGAGAATTTTACGATAGTTATTAAAATATAACTTCTGTCACATGATTGGATTGGATGAATCTGATATAATGTAGATGACATACATATATCCGATTTACCTGCAGAGAATACATAATTCTGACGTAAAAAAGTACGCCTAAAAGTACTCGTGCTTAGCCGATGAGTTACCTCATGGACTTTTTTTAGCCTAGTCTGTTATTCTTGTAGGTAAAAGTTCAAATATTACCTATTCTCCGATTTTCTCCATCTAAAGTGCGTTTCATCGCAAAAACTTTTATTCAGACATCTTCACATCCAAACTAACGCAGTTCTCAAGTGACTTAGCATCACCTTTCTCAAGCTTTCTCATACTAATTCATAAATAAAACCATTATCATCATCCAGTAGTATTTAATTACTTATACAGGTTTTATAACTCCAAACTTACAAAAGCCTTCATCCAATTAGCAGCCAACACACGACTGCTACAATTCTTGAGATTATGAGACATGGGGCTGTCAGGTTATTATCTACTGTCGTATTTCAACGTCATTTTATTTGTTTTGGGGTTCCGTTTGGAATATTTGAACGTTATAGCTACTACTTACTATGATTAAGAAAGCACAAGATCTTCATACATTATATATCAAACATTTTTAGCATGTAGTTTGTTCTCTGGTCGCTTGCCATGTACATTAAATATAATACCTAATATGATCAATTAATAAAAGCAGAGGAATAATATATTTAGGTAATACAAATAAACAAGTTTTTTGTTTAAATTTATTAATTTGTTATAAAGTAACATACTCGTAGCTAAGCATTATTTATGTAACTCTTTTCTTCGTATGTAAATGTACTTTTACTATTCATGTAATTGGCAATCGCTTCAGTTTTATAATTTATTTACTAATTACATGTAGGTATCACACCTTACGTTAAAAAATACAAATTGTTTAATTTTTTATATGAAAATAAATAAATAAAACGGAACCCATCTGCTATGCATCAACTCTCACTTACCCACCTCATGTTTTATCTGGACCATATTTCAAGAGGCTGGCTTTATTATGAGAAGTAGATTGAGGTGTTCAACCAACTATTCAGAGTTAAAGAGCTTGGTGGCTTCCGTTTGCGTAGGCCTTCACTGTCACTTGACTATATTTTAGAGGTTATGTGACACTTATGGCGTTCAAGTAGCTTTTATATCAATAAAATAAATTATTCGAGTATGTATATTTAGGTTTTTTTTGTTTTAAAACCTTTTAGCTAAATTTGACCGGAATAACGAATGCCAATACTTTTATTTAACATGGAATCTTTACTTATTATTTATACGAATAAATTGTAATTGTTTAACTTTACAAATCAAGGCAAGGCAAGAAAGGGAAATGGCATCCCGAGGTTTTATTTTAGGCGTGTGCGAAGCCGCGAACCGAGGCTAGTTAAAAATATCATGCAATTTTGTGATATAATCATAAAAAGAATGTCACGTTTCCGTGAAACCGAACGATAAATAACATTATAACCGCTAAGTGAAACATAAACGATAATGTCAATCGAACAAACATTGAGCCCCTTACACTTGTACAAACACTGACCTGCCGACTAAAACCGAACTAAAATCTACTTTATGTCCCCCCTTCACCATACCAAAACCACCTCTACTCACTAAACTTTATGGTTGGTTTTAGAGGTGATGGCTGTAGGAGATAATGCGTTGTTGACGTGAAGTGGCAAGTGGCACAGCACAATCCATCATCAGTAAGTGATCGATGTAGGCAGTCCAAATATTTGAATTATTTTGATATCGGGAGCGCGGTGCCAACACACTTGCTCTTCGATTATCGTTAGGCTTAGTATTTGGCTTGAGTTTTAGATTTCCGTAACAAAATGGTCGCCATACATAGGCAAAGACCAATATTACTAAGCCTGCGCTGTCTGTCTGTCCGTCCGTCACAGTCAGGTCTCTATATCGGAATACCTATATAAAATCCTGAATTTACGTTGTGCCGCATAAAGCAGCGTATTACGTCCCGATCAAGAGACACAAAGCTTTAGAATGTCAGCGACTATAAATAGGTACCTACGTATGGAAGATAATTAATAACATAGATAAATTAATTATGATACATAACTAACTAAGATTACTAGTCATTTAAAACGGGATATTTACCATGATTTATTTTAAATGACTTTAGCTTTTTTTTATAACCATGGTAGCTTCAAAAGTTTTAACTACGATTAGTGTAAGTAAATGATGTCTGTTTTATGGCTTTGAATCTTTGTATCTATTGTACTTTTAATACTGTAAATTGACTTCGACTGCGACATCCAGTGTGCTTTGTGCTCATACGAATAAATGACTAATGAGTAAATTTAAAATAAATATGATTTGTCTGATAAAGAAACATAAATCCATACATAGAAACTTAAGACCTTTTTACCTGCTGCGATTAATGTAATTAATTACCTAATTATTCTTCTGAAAAACCTAATTCCTGACACAACGCCGAACTTTGAATCGTGACTCCGCAATGATTTAGATCTACCTGATACAATAATAATATAATGATGTTTTAATCTTAATACCTTTTGACATACTAAAAAATATTTTTATCGTCAAAATCGTAATTCAAAGTCGCTAAACGCAAATAAGGCAATCGTCACACCTGTCAGTTGCGAACAAATAAAGGAGCGTTTGTAAATACGCGACTGGCACTTGTGAAACAGAGTAATAATTATATAGAGGACGTCTTTATAACGATTTTTGAATAATGTATTTTAAAAGCTAACAAGTTAAACGAGAATAGGTCTTCTTTTTCATTTCATCCAAAAAAAAAACTAACTCTATTCCTTGGACAAAAAAGTTGATATGAATAAAAATTATAAATTATTTTTATTTGATAATAATTTATGGTATTAATTTTGACTTATCTAAGTGCTTATTTTGTAAGCGTAATTTAAATAAAGTCAGAGAAATCTGAAAGTAGGTTCTGGTAGTTTCTTAAATATTTTCACTCATATTATGTGGATGTTGCACGCACCCGTCTTTTAGATGTTGTTCTACAATATTTAGAATGATTTATTCACTTTCAAGCTGTGTTTTATACAAAGGTCTTAAAACAAATGTTAAAGCAATTGTGGTTAAAACAAATGTATAGTACCAATCTTGTACGCCCCATTGGGCGCTATAATATTTGCAATCGGTTTTAGACATTTTGACCAAATGGTATAAGTAGGTATGAACAAGACAATTAAACTTTCCGTAACTAGTATCAACTTATATTTTTCTACTCTGACATTTGTAAATACGCTTCTGTCACTCCTATGTTGACTCAACAAATTGCCTTTTGCAATAAATTTAAAAATATTATGTTAGTTGATAACGTCTCTGTTTAACTTAGATTATTTGTGATAGCTTTTATGGCCCACAGTATTTATTATTTCTAAGTCTATAGTCGAGTGGGGACAAAGTGCCTCTTTAAAAAGCCGCCAGGTATTTTTAAGCCCATTCACTGCCCATCCTCAGCGGTACCGGACATAAAGAAGTGTGACATGGGCAATGAAAGTATTAAACACTATCACTGCCAGGCAACACTCTGGCGGGAATTGCAAAAGTAGGTACTTATTTACTAATAGTTTAAAACATGATCTAGGATAATTAATTCGCGAGATCACGTTTTAAACTATGAGTAGGTCAGAGATTTTTAAGGTGAACATTTATGAGTGTTAACATCAAAAATCGCTGAACAGGGTTGACTTTTAAAAACACTTTACAAATTGACAATGGCGAATGTTGGCCGTACATAAATAAATAAATAATACTGAACAATTCGATTTAAAGTCAAATAGTAGTTGTAGTTAAATTTATGATTGCTTTCTTTTTGAATGTTTGTCTTTTCTTAAGTTCCTATATCTTATCCCCTCACAGAACCTCGCCCTCTCACCTACTTCCTGCAATAAAACAAGGTCCGTCTGTCTGTCCGTCATCGCGTGATGGATGTACGTGGAGCTCGTTAATCACGGGATACGTCGCGGCTCGGGATTCGGGATTTATAAGTCGGAAGGCTCAGGGGATAATGTTATTATGACTGGCTGGATCTTGTTACCGTTTGGTATAAAAAATATGAGTACATAATGAAAGAAACACTTTACGGAAAGATAAATTTACTAATATCTTCTAGCTGTTTGCGTTTCTCATTGATTACAACTTTCGATCAAGTTGTTTCATATTTTCGTCTACTACGCTACAGTATCATCAGTTTACTTTGAGCTGGCTGGACTAAAGTAGGTACCTACTTACTATTAATACAATACAAAACATTTAACTCCACATGGACAAAAACACATTGAAAACAGACATTACAATAAATGGGCGGCCTTACCGCTTCTAAGCGATGTAATTCAGGCAGTATTTTTATCCAAATCTTGCTGGAAAATTCTTTCCATCCAAAGATAAATTTATCCGAATTTAAGAAAGACAGGAGTGTAAAAAATTACTAAAGTAGGTAATGATGAATTCAAGCCAAGGATAAGCATAAACCTAACTTCGCTTTTGCCAGCCTTCTGTTCAGTTATTCTCGCATCGACATCAGAATCTGTCGCACCATACCAACTTCCTGCTTCCACGATACCTATTTTCGTATCATTAATTATCAACTTTGACATGTAACGTGTAAGCTCTGTCAACGTCGGCGATAATCGGACATTGTAGTCGAATGCATTCACACTTTACGCACTTCTTTCCAAATTGACAGGTCAGTGACGTGCATCACAACACAACGTCGTGTCGATAAATTTAATTGGCGAAATCGTCCGCTGACGTCAGCTGTCAGCGGTGGCAGCATGATGAATGGCGGTCGTTAATCACGGCGGGTCATCAGTCATAGGGCGAGTGAATCGGAAGGTGAAGTGGCAAGTCTTGCAGTGATGGAGGGGTTATGAATTACGTTTTTGGGGGTGTTGTTAATACATTTGGTGAGCTACGAGTATTTCATCTTCGTAAGACGTAGGTTGTTATATTTTTTCAAAACTATGCATTTTTACAAAGCTCTTTAAATGTATTTGATTTTATAAGGTAGTAAGCATAATATCAAATTATTGACACCAGGATAAGAAGTTTGATTTGGATCCACTCTGGATCCAAATATGATTAGGTAGAGGTACCAAATAATAAGCTATAGTATAGCTAGAGTTCTAGTATTTACGATGTTTAGTTTTCAATTTACAAATGTAAATAGAACCTTGTAGTACATATGGCATTACCTTGTACATTGTTATTTAATTATAAGGCAGTACAATGCACAAATCATAAGATAAAAATGTTTCCGTTTTCGAATTACCAATCGGTCGTATAATTTAGAACCAATTCAAAAAATAATGAAATATAGAGATAATATAATCTTTACGATCATTACAGATATTACTATTATGTGCTGAAATAGTGAGACATGGCATCTATCTATTATTTAACTTTCAAATGCAACGAGTATATTTTTTCGTTTCTTAGACAATCTATTTTTAAAGCTGTCACTGAAATAGGACAAAAAAGACGTAATGACGCGCTTGTAAATTATTTATGTGACTTTTTTCACACGTTACAAAAACTGAAGAACAACAGAGGATCAACAAGTGATCTTGACACTAATGCCCGCGTCACGAGTCTTGATGTGCGCTGTCACTGAGCTGTCAAAACCCAATGTGACAACAAAAGAAATGTCATTCGACGCGTGAACTTGTTCGACGCAGCTGGTTTATTTTCAGATGGATTGTTGTTAGTTAAAGGTTATGTCATGTCACTTATGAAACGGTTCATAGAGAACAAAAAAGAGTTGTTAATCGAAAATTAATTAACTGTTATTTGTGAGCTTTTCTTATTATTATTTGGTCAGTTTTATTACTGATTATGAAGTTAATTATGATTTAAGTGTAGACCAAAGGTAGGAAGATTTTTGTAGTCTACATTTTAATTGGAAAATTAATAAGGTACGCATGCTACTTTTTAATTAGTTTCGTTTCATCTTAACGTGATTATAAGTTATGTAAAAAAACTACCACACAAATGCCGGCTTGGACATCAGCTTCTGTTCCTTGTACTATAATCACGTTATTTATGTTAGAGGCTCCTTCAAATATTCATCTCACCTTCGTGAATATAGTTCGGCCCTTTTACATAGTACCTATGTGTTATACCTCACGCTCTAAACATTCCCTTCAGATAAGGACGTCGAGCTGTGACAGTTCCGAATGCAGCCCGCGTCATTATAACGACATAATACGTTCGAGTGCGCCGAGATACCGCCCTAATTGACACGTCTCTATGGCAACGGGAGCGTTGTCGATGGAATTGTGTTGCGATGGTTTAGAAAAACTTTTGCAGCAGTTTTTACAGTTGTTAGTCTAAAATAGGTACTTAAGAAAATAAGTTGATTTAACCTTTTCAATTACGGTCAAGAAAAGATCTTGTAAATTTTTTTTCAATATGGCAGCCGAAAATAATAACATGAACAAAATTAGGTTTTGTCCGTTAGGTTTGAGTTTTTGAAATATAAATGTTCCTCAATTTTATGTGGTTTTACTTACCAAAAATCATAATTTAGATTTTTGACAATAATATCCTGGACACTAAAGAGTTGTTTCATAAAACATGTATATAAAATATTCTATCAGAGGAGGTAAAAAACATTTTATCTAGGTACACATATCTAGAATGATCAAAAGTACATTTGTAATTCTTTTTTTTCGCTTTTTGACACTCAGCTAGGCATTGAAGTCCAGTTGTATTGATAATAAAATTCAAGATTGGATTTTAAGCACTAGTTTTATCGATAAAAGGTGTCCCATCCCTACCATTGACAGACGGAAGGCGAAGACGGAAGTAATGGCGCTCTGTCGTCGAGCGGACCGGCAGGCTGTCACTAGTCGTGTTGCTTGTTACTTGTCGAGAGTTGTGTAACACGAGCTTGTATGGGTTTAGACTGTAGCTAGGTACCACGGGCATTCCTGAAGTTCATTGTATTCATTTTTTTATGTCAATAATGTATAAAGGTAGGTTTCATTACATTCAGTATTTATATACACATACAAATTTGTGCATAAGTACCTAGTTTATGTTCTAATAAAGCTTAAGTAAGTATATGTACCCAACATGGTGGGCACTGGTAAATTCAATGTTGTTTTGGCTATCATCAGCCCATATTAGTCCACAGATGGACATGGGTGCCACCCTAATGGGTACCAGAAGATAAATATCTGTTTTTGCTATAAATCAGTCAAGTTAGGACAAAAATTCGATGATACCAATGCCGTTCAATATTTTACACCAATATTTCTTGGGTATTGTAACCCAAAAAATATACTGGATTTTGAATCGGAGTTATTGGAATCATGGATGCTAGTCTAAATACAAACTAAAAACTTTAAGCCAACCCATTTACTGCACTCATAGTTTGAACGTTAACTGCGAAGACCATACCCAGAAAGACAATCACTCAATAACTCCGATAGTGGTAGGTAAGTCATTTGTGCCATTGAAAAAACCACAGATAAATGGTTCTATTGTTTGTGACATTTTATTAAAATGTTTGCTATCCATGATTTAATATCATTGATTAAATATATTTTATCGGGCAATATATTTATTTGACCTTTTGTGGACAAACTTCCTCTTACAGCCATAAACTTAGTATAAAACTATTTCAAATAAATCAAAATGTCATCCATAATACATAAATGCAGTGTATAAATACTTATAATGCCCATAAAAGTACACTGTAATCAAACTAAATCACTGCAATTATGTGCAATCACAGAAAAGAGCTGACATGGTAAATTGAACCTTTTCCCCGCGGCTTAAGATGAATGGCTCAGTTGGACGGTGTTCTGCAGTATGTAGTCAGCTCTGCGATCACAAATACTATCTAGATGTCGTCGGGTCGGCGCAAAAAATCCGTCTCCGTAAATAAGAGCGCACTTGTAATGTGAGCTCTTATTTTGTTTAGTTCGATTGAAGCACAGCCAACGTAAACACTGCCACAATACTGCAATGTGTATTCAAAAGGTGCAAAAATATAAATAAAATATTGTTTGTTGAATGCTTAAATATAACTTATTCTACATTTAATTATCTCAAGTGCGCTCTTATTCACGGAGACGGCTTTTAGCTTTGATTTTGTATGTGGCCCGATATCTAGATAGTATTTGTGATCGCAGAGTCGGTTAGTTATTTATACCGATGAGCAATTAATTGACATTCATTGATAGGTATCCACTGGCATCGCTCATTCACGTCAGCCATCGGATACATCGACAGGTTAATGAAGTATTTGCATGGATGATTAATCACTGTCCTATTGTTATGAGAAGCTTACTTTCATTTATGTCAATCATAAAACAATAGGGAAATAATATCATTTTAATGATTCTAACAATTCCCGACATTTTACAATGTAATGTTTTTACTAGATTTGTATACTTTGTGCAGATTAGTATTTTACTTTACTTTTACTTTACTTACTTTATTTATTTACAATTTTTTCTGCAAATGTAGATACATTTGCAGAAAAAATTGAAAATAAATTTCACAATTGAACATTCAATTGTGAAATGACAGGAATTGCCAGAATCGTTTAATAGCTCTGCTCAATCACCAATTAGTAGACCTCCTATAAGCTACGTATATAAATAGTAGATTTTCTATACAGAGTGCATTTTTGAGACGGATCAGTAAAGATAGATACTTTAACCGGTGTCGCGACATTAAAGAGAGATACTTGAACCGGTGTAGGTCTTAGGAGACTATTCATAAATTTTAGACAACTATAATGAACAAGGTCGTTACAGAAATAGAAATACAAAAATACAATTTATTCATAAAATCACCGTTAGATCCACACCTTGTGTTTTCTATCTACAAATTATTTAATAATTTAAATATTATAATTATTTTCAACAGAATTTGAAACATTACACCAAGCGATTTATTTATCCACCACAAAATTAATGTCACTCATAAAAACATTACCTTATTTACTCACAATGCCAGTATAAATTCTCTGCAGCGAACCATGTAATCCCCCCGGTCACGAACCTATCGCATGTCAATCACTGGCCGTCAGATTATCTCATTAAACGATTTACAAGCGTTTGCATAATGACATCCGTTACCATTGTGAGGTACTTCAGCCTGTCAACGAGACAATGGAAATTGATCCCTGCATCACTGTCATAGGGATCATGGAATTGTGGACGAAATTATAATGAGCTAGATATTGGTAGTGCAATCAGAGCTAGCGCCACCGTGTATTGTTTTTTTCTAACTATTTTCTATTTTAGCTCTGCTGCTAATAAATATTATTGGAAATTGCCCTGCTTTCAGCCGTGAAAATATAATACTCTAAGTCGTGGACTTCAGAAAACACAGGACAGAGGAGGCTAGTAAGATTTGCCTATATTAATAAACTAACTTTTTCATTTATATACCCGAGAGGGGACTGTGATGACGATAATGCAGACAGGTGTGACAGACGTAAGCGTAGTCAGTCACCTCTATAAAAACCAATAGACAATCGCACCAGCTTTAAATAAGTGAGCTATAGTACATATGATACGACTGATGTTTATTATTCGGTTTTATGCGAAGGGAATAGAGTTGGATGTTGTTTGTCCCCGTTTTTGCAATTAGCTAATTACGGCGGTCGGTCGCGGACGGAAAGCGACACGACAGCGTGACACGTGTCATGGTTGACGTTGACGTTGACAGTGACAGGACGGACTCGCGACAACTTTCCATGTCTGTTGAATAGGGCTGCGGGATAGGAAAGTTTGTTTTTGATTGCGGTGTTAATTATTTGTTTGTATTTTCTTGTCACAAACATGAGTAAATGTAGGACTGATTTTATGTTTTAGGATACTTTGGATTTTGGCAGTGGTTATTATACCTTGTTGGTAAGTTTATTGAAACAAGCAAGTTAGTAACTAGATACTTGTATGAAACCAAAGCCACCTGTTACCGGGTTAATTGGTCATTCCAAAAAAGCTCGTTCAATGTAGGTTTTTCAAAAATTAAAAGAGCTTTTTCAGAATGAGCCCATTTATGTCACCAAATTTAAACGGCATTATGAGTTTCTATTTGACGGAAATAGCTACCTCTAGTATTGAATGTTGAATCATAAGATCACTGCAGAGGGCTCAAATTTCATTTCATTTCATTTATTCAGTTCCACCGTAGGTACACATGTTACACTTGATGTCGGTCAGTTGTACATAAAAATAATATAACAATTTTATTATAAAACACACATTGATTTTGATATAGGAAACACCATAAGGGATTGTGTTTTAGAAAAAGCAGACAGACATGCCTTGTTTAAAAATTTGATACAACATTTATAGATAATATTTATAACAGTAAAATAATAATAAATTAGTTAAATTGAATTGAAATAAAGAATACATGTCAAGATAATTTAATGCAGCTGTATAAGGGCATTGTTGGCAAATCAACGTATTATCTATATGACAAAACAAAACACCATCGACAACACCAAAACAGCTGCCCTCGTTTATTTTCCCTCCAACTAAAACATGGCGTGTCCAAACAAGTCGAGTCGAAGACTGCAAGGTGTCGGCTCGTTCAGGCCGCGATATAAATCCAAGTGGATTCCAACAAATAGCGCCGTATAATAAGCTGCCAACCTCTCGACGCGACTATTAGTTAGGTTGCAGCTAGCTCGGTTCAATGACGTAAATACTTCTGCTTAGTTTCAAGGGAAAATAAGAAGATTATGTCGATTTTGGATCCTCATCAAAATTTCCGCTACAGAACGTGCCTCCGTTGGTGGATGACGACCTGTGAAGGACTGCAGGCAGATGGTGGATGCGGCAAGCTGAAGACAGGGCGCTACGGCGCTCGTTAGGGCACGCCTATGTCCGAAAATTAAATAATATTAATTACACTTCCAAATGCGGCACTTTTTGGATGAAAATAAAGAAAAATTACGTCTGGATGCAGTTAATTAAAGATATTAAAAACAATTAAAGCAAGTGGCTTTTCAAGGAAAAACCCTAATGGGACAAGGTTTTTTTTATTGGCTGCAACACTGAATTACTACTTAAATGGTAACTAAAAACTGTTAATCTTTTTTAATTAAATAATAATCAATTGAAAAAAATAGAAAAAACACCACTGTTTAAATTACCCTAGGCCATAACCCATAACATAAGAAGTGAGCTTTCTACAATCCAACCTCCCAACCTTTCGTAGCAATCCGACGGTCGCTAAACGAATGTCGTGTTCCTACATACTGTTCATTACTCTGCGGCCCCGTACTATTAATAATGCTGTCTGTAGGTACACGCAAGCACTGTACTAGCTATTGTTTATTAGTATTTTTGACATTAGTTAGAGCGGGCCCTAATAAATCTGTCACATCAATTGTATTCGTTAATCACTTGTTATTTTGTTCTAGGTTTATTTTAAGGGCTGATCACGATGATATCTCTCGCTGGACTGGCAAAGCTGGAGCCAGCCTCTGTAAACTCGAAGCCTACGGACGAAGAAGCTCAGAACTGACCGGTGCGATGCCGATCAGCGATCACGATCAGTATACGTGATAATGATTAGTAATTGCTTCTCCTCCGACATAAGATGTTTACAGGGTTCTCGGTGACGATGATGATGATGACGGTGATGTAGTTCTGGAACTGCTATAAAACAAGCTACTTTTTATCCCACAAATCATTACACATAGGATATAAACAACGTTAAAATATTTCCAAAGAAACAATGCGTGCGAGGCCGCGGGCAGAAACTAGTAGGTAAGACATATACCAATATAAGTTGTTCATATGCCTTCTGACCATGTCAAAGAAGCATTTACATGACCGTGTTCATCACTCTCAAGTATCGAAAGCGAATATGTTTTTATTTTGGGAACCGCTGTTACTCTCTCACTACCCCCATCCGTCACAATCCATCACCGCGCGTCGCTCGCCACGGTGTCACTCGCCCGCGGCATGCCATACACTACGCTCGCACAATCCACGCATACTAACCAGTCAAATACAATTGTCACTAGTCACAAAACTCGCACAGTGAACATGCATCAACGTATACAAGTTCACTACGGATATAAGCATTTCCTAATGAGCGCCATAGTGATAGCGAAACACCTGCAAGATTCAGGAAGTTACCTTTAGATTGAGCTATTTGCCCCTTATTCTATACGACGTTCAAGGTTCACGGTATAGAACTTCAGGGTGGGACGGTTCGAGAGGCGATTGAGATAAACAAAATCCGAAGTTAAATAGCGAAGATGGTTTTTTTCTCTCTTTCTCGGTATCACATGGAATCCTGTGTATCATAAGTGTGTGCGAAGTGTTCCGAATGTTTTGCAAGCGAACACTGTCTGTGTAGTACTTATATGAACTTGGATATTTCTGATTCTGAAGAATAATTGAGGGTAGTCGTGGATACTGCCATCAATTTTCGGCTGTAACTCACGAGTAGATCCAGTCGCCCTGTAACCACGATCGCTGTAACGCATTAGAAACGTAGGGTTATTAATACCCGATGAATAACGTTTATTATAATATCATAATGAGTCTCAAGAGTTGATATGACATTCGGTATTCATTAAAATAATTTGCATGACAATACCAAGCGCAATGCCAAGTATTTGACTCTAATAGATTAGTTGAAATATCTCTGAACGAATTATACGAAACGACATTTACTTTGATCATCTGTGATCAGTTGATCACATATCAACAATGACAAATAAGTCGTAACAACGTACCTATTATTATGTTGGCAAAGTATTTAAAACAATAATCTAAACAGACATCAATATATGTATAATTAAATTCAAAACAACCACCTAATGGCTACAACTAAGAACAGAGAATAGTTTTTTTTTTAAACTGTCATAGTTTTTACTAATAAAATCGTTTATTCAAACCAATTGATCATTGCGTGACATACCGATCTATTATAATTAATAAACTATGCCAATAACATCTCATTTTCATTTTCATTTCATTTCATTTATTCCACCGTAGGTACACATGTTACACTTGATGTCGGTCAGTTAATTAACAATTTTATTATAAAACACACATTAAACCATTCGCAGTGCCTTCAGTTATTCTGTGATCATGGCGCATAAAACTGTCCCGAAATATTAAAAAACACAAAAATCGAATCATTAAAATATCTCGTATTAAATGACTTTTGTAGATTATATCAACCTTACGATAGATATGTACAAGTATCACGGACAAATCGTACAATTGATCGTTGATAGGGTAATATGTGCAATCAAAATCATCATTACGCAATAAATAATTAAAATTTTGATCTTAATCAACTGATAAAGATTATGAACCATTATCAAATCTTAGCATCATGCTAGATTCAGATTCGGATTAATTTATTATTACAAAAAATATGCATGTCAGCCAAGAGTAATAAATAGCGTACGAAATTTTGCCGCAAGACTTAATCTTAAATCTGTGTAAGTAAACTCAAATCTGGTAACTCTGAGGAAATATGATACTAATGGCAAAATTGTGTGAACCAACAACGTGGCAGTGGCAGCACTGGCGAATTAAGATAAATCAAAACACACTGCGAAACCAAAGCAGTAGAAAAACCAACTAAGGGCAAGCCTGTGCAAACTCACAACGTGGCAACACTGGTGAATTAGAGCGACGGAGCGACGAATCGTCAATCATCTGCACGCATTAATCTTACGAAGACAAGTTGATAGATCATCGCGCCGCGGCGAGGAGGGAGGAAGGCGGAATGGATGTGGCAAATTAATTCAAGGCGAAGATGAATTTTGCCGTTTTCGTAACTGTTCCAAGCAAAGTTTCAGTCAGAATGAAAATTCCAGTCAAGGCCAGAAGTAACCTGTCACTGTGTAGATACGGAATTTTGTAAAATAGATTTTAATAGAGATTAAAAAAACAATAAATTTGTTGGTATACCTGCTCAAAATCCCTCAAACCGATTTACCTGAAACGAGCTAATTAGGAACATTCTATTATTATGTTGCTGATGTAAATACAGTAAGAATTAAAATAAAACTTAAATTAAAAAAAAATAGGGTCGAAATGAAAATGTAGGGGGTGTTCGATTTCTATGCTCTCGAGTGTATGATTACATAATTATAAGTATTATATTAAAACATAATTATAAGTATTACCTATTTAACTGGTATTTATTTATCGCGTTTATTTACCTATTTTTTCCACGTTTAATAGTACTAATAATTACGTGTTTAGATCGAGTCTGTTTAGAAATGTGGTTTTACGAGAATCTGAGAAGGTGAATAGTTGATGAATCTATATGCTCGCTGACATCATTTTGGCCATTTTGTCACTACGTATAATATACACTAAGTGCTATAGGGACTATGTCTATAGTGTCACTGTTTATAAACTATGAAGTATCCATCCATGTGATGTTTAGAATCTAGGGTAGTTTTTAAGCTACTTAGTTATCTAGGAACTACCACCTCCACAGTTTCCCGCTCCTCGTCAGGCGTACAAGCCCTCTAGCTCGCAGGTAATAAATCGCGTTAAACAAGTAGGTTGGGCCGTTTTATCAAAGTCAATCGCTATCACGCTGCCTGAGTAATTACTACAGTTTGTTCTAGCATATCCAACCTGACTGGTACATGATATCATACAATAATGTTATGATATGTGATAGACGATAGTTTAAGAAATTCTTAATCCAGATGCTGTTGGCAAGAAGAAGAAATAAATTATTTTAAGAAGTAAAGATAATATATTTAAACACAATGCTTAAAATGATCCAGGAATGGCATAAGGATTGTCCTTTATGAATCTACTAATCTAGTTTTTGCCCACGGCTTTACATATTAAGTTGTTTCTTTGGAAAGCTTTAAGGGTTTTTCAGAACTAATTTAGGGTATTAAAAGTAGCCTATTTATACAGGTAGCTCTAGGCTGCCTGTATGCAAAAATTTGGCCCGATCCGTTCAGTAGTTGTAGCGTAAAGAAGTAACAAACATCCATCTGTCGCATCCATACATCCATACTTTCGCATTTAGGTATAATATTAGTTTGATGTTCTAAAAAATATTTATATTGAACTTATAGAAGGTTTCAGTCAATCATTTAAGTTTCAACTAAGCTGCACAGTGAATTGAGGTTAAACAAACAAATCAATCATCCCACACGAATCAAAGACAGAAACACCAAAAACATATCAGCACCTGAAAGCAACAGGAAGTTCACAGATTCATTAAATGGAACATCAATCATGCTATTAATCATCGGGAATGAAAAGCGCCACAAAAAGCGCAATCTTCAAACACATTACGCAACGAGTAGCTGCCTCGCTTGATTGATGGATTCCACAATCATGCGCTCTCGGAGCCAGGACTGAGGATCCCTGGTTGGTAAGAGTACATCTGTGACGACCTCTGTGGCGCGGTGGACGAAGGTCCACCTGCGAAGCAGGAGGTTGCGGGTTCGATTCCCGCCTCGGGTCGGGACTAATGTTTGTACGAACTGCAGATATTTGTTCCGGGTGTTCTGGTCGTTATTTATGTAGATATAATAAAAAAATCTATTTAATGTACTTTATTATGTATATCAGTCATCTAGTACCCATAACACAAGCTCTGCTTTCCTTGGGACTGGATAATGCTGTGTGAATTGTCCGGCTTTATTTATTTATTATTTATCTAATGTCAGGTGTTTGTGAAACTGTTTTGTTTCAGACTGAAGGATTTGTCGATAGAGGAAGACCTTGCACATTGCGGACGTCAAAACTGCAAGAATCCCTTCTAGCAGCCTCCTTCCACGCAATGTGCTAAGTCTTCCTGATTTTGGGCTATTTATGAAACTGTGCAGACTGGGCCAGTCCATTTAAGATTCTGTCTCTGGTCTTCCACTGACGATACCACGTCAGTGGAAGACCAGAGACAGAGCACTTTGCGTTCCGTTCTTTCAAATCAGTTGCAAGAAAGAAACGCAATGTGCAAAGTCTTCCTGATGTAGAGCTGCTTATAAAACTGTACAGAATGAAGGCCTTGTCGAAAGTCATCATCAAATTATGTTTTTCATCGATTCAAATATGAGTAAACTCATTGTTTTTTCAAGATTAACTGACTGACTGACTGACTGACGTCCAGTTCGGAAAGGGAATTACAATAATAAGCAGAAAAATTTCTGGACACTGGCAGAAAAGTGGCAAACTAGACACATATTGCCAAATAAAAGAAGTTAAGTCTAAAGTCCCAAAGACTGATACTGACTGACACTTCGAATGTTCTGTTTCACATGAGGGTTCATCAGTAACTGGTACATATTTGTACACTGCACAGCCTCGCCAACTGGTTGTATAGACTGAAGGGTCCAGTTTGACTGGTCGCACAAAACGGTGATAAATGAATGTACGGATAAACATGGCTACTTTATTACTGGCAAGCGGCATGATTTATTCATGCTCTTGTCAGATTTAAAGGCTGTTGCGGTTGGCTCTCGAGTTTTAGCTTATTAAAATTGATATAAAATATGGATTGTTTATGATTAGTTTGTTTTTGTTTGGAAGTTATTTCAAGTTGTTGTTAAGTCTCTATTTTAAAATTTTTGTTGTTGTGTTGCTATTTTAAACTTTTTTGATATCCTATTTTCAATTACTTTGGCTGCTAAAATTGTAGATAAAAATCCCCTTTGCAAAATTTTTATTATAAACTTTAGCGGTCAACTTTCTTGTGACACATAAGTACTAAAACAATTTCTCTCTTTACGTGCAATTTTAATACTAAGGAGCACTCCATTAATTAATACCATCATTTCACAATTTCCAGATGATTTAACTATTTTATTATTTACTAATCTTGTAGGATTGTGGTAGATTGTAGTGTAGACGTCAAAATAACGAAGAAAATTGGGTCCCAAGAGGAACTGACTCAATGGAAGCTTCATACAGTCATCAACAAGTCATGGCTCGTGATGGATACAGAGATGTATGATTGTGTATGGTATGTTTGATTGTTGGATGTATTTGTAGGTATGTTTAGAATTATAGAACTATTTTAGTTGTTTAGAACTATTAATATTACATAATAATTTAAAATAAAGGAGACGTGACAAAAATGGTTACCACTCGGTCGTTGAATGGGTTCCATATTAAAGGATAATCCACACAAAATCTTTAGCCCAAGCCTTGGGCTAAAGATTTTGATTAACACAAGCTCTGCTTACCTTGGGCCCCAAGGTAAGCAGAGCTTGTGTTATGGGTACCAGATAATTGTTACATATACTCAGTGCATTATACATGAATAGGTCAAGTTTTTGAAAATTTCTGCATAGAACGCATAGAAATATGTAAAGTTGTTTATTTTAAGTATTACGTTATAGTTGACGACCGATGTGGCGCGGTGGGCAAAGGTCTGCCTGCAACGCAGGAGGTTGCGGTCTCGAATCCCGCCTCGGAACAATTGTGTGTACGATCTGCACATAATTGTTCCGGGTGTTCTGGATGTATAATAAAAAAATATCTATCTATGTAATGTATTGTATTATTTATCAGTTATCTAGTACCCATAACACAAGCTCTACTTACCATGGGGCTAGATAATGCTGTTTGAATTGTCCAGCATTATTTATTTATTTATTTAGTTAGTAGCGTGGTTCGTGTATAGGTATATCTTTTTATATTTACACGTATTGTAATTAAATAAAAATAAATAAATAATGCTGGACAATTCACACAGCATTATCTAGCCCCATGGTAAGCAGAGCTTGTGTTATGGGTACTAGATAACTGATATACATAAAACAATACATTACATAGATAGATATTTTTTATTATATATAGAAAACGACCAGAACACCCGGAACAAATATCTGCAGATCGTACACACAATTGTTTCGAGTGTTCACAAAATTACAATGTAAATATGTAGTTAAATAAATAAAAAGTATTAAGCTATTTATTTCCAACGAGGGATTCCGCGGGCGGCAGCAGGTAGAAGTCATGTGACTGGTTGCCACTCGCTTTATCATTAATAATGATTTACAGTCCGATTGGTTCATTATAAGCTGATAATAATGATCGATGCAGTTATTAAAAGATTATATTTAGTAAAGCCGTTGACTCACAAGTTTCTAATTTTTATCTGTTTTATACTAACCACTGGATTTTTATTTAGATATACTACTCTTTTTTGATAAAATTTTAAAAATAAATATGTCGTAGGTATTTGTTGCTTCAAAAGTTTAAGTTATAAAAGTACCTACCTAATAAACGAGCCCCTAATACAATAACGTGTTTTTGAGTGCAGACTTCGACTCGGCAAAGGTGGTGTAGGACGCCCTCCAGCTGGTAGGATGGTGACCTGCGAAAGACTGCAGGCAGATGCTGGATGCGGCAAGCTGAAGACAGGGTGAACATTAGGTGAGGCCTATGTCCAGCAGTGGACTATCATAAATAAATAGGTTGATGGTGATGAATACAATCACGTAGATAGATGCCTTATTTTCTGAATCCTAATAATGATCGAGCAGATACAAGCGCGGTCTTCGTTGCAACGCGTAAACCTAAGGCTTGAGTTAACTCTCAAGCTTGCAGTGAATGCCTTAATAAATCTTAATCCTCACGTGCCTGCAAATAAATCAATAAACATAAATAACTGCCCACCGTGGTCAAAATTCGGCTTGTACGCTACGAGTTTATCAACATTACCTGTAAGTTTCTGTAGGCATACAAACAATGACCAGTTCATCTTGTAGGGTTTCTCGTTAGCTTTTACGCTACGGAACCCAAGCAGCATTAGGAGTCATTAGTAGAAGTGGCGAATCCATCATCCCGTCATAGGACGAGTCGACTCTTGAGCGATTAACGCCTGATGGCCTCTTTAATTACTGGCTTTAATGTGACCTGGCTTTGGAGGAATTGACCTGGGAGGTTTTTGTGTGAATATGTTTAAAGGAATCAATAAATATAAATAAATAATTATTTCCTAGCCCCAAACTAAGCAAAGCTTGTGTTATGGGTACTAGATAACTGGAATACCTTAATACAATATTTTTTTATAAAACTCAAACTCAAAATATTTTACTTTTTCAGGCTTACAGAATAAGCATTTAGACAAGTCATACTTTATTCTATAAATTATTATCAAATAAGATTATTTTACAGTTCACTTTAATTTTTTGTCCACTAGTGGAAGAAGTGAAAAAGAAAACACTAGTACCCACTAAATTGTACATAGAAAACGACTAGAACACCCGGACCAAAATATCTGCACAAGTACAAACTTTTGACCCGAGGTAGGAATCGACCCCGCAACCTCCTACTAAACCAGAGCGAGATGGTTTTGAGAAAAATGCATTTTATTGCGTGCACTCAAATCTACAACATAATTTTTGAAAGTCCAAAGATATCTGTTAATAGTGTTGATATAAAGACTAAGGCCAGCATTATAAAACCTTGTTCAGACATACATTTACATATGTATATCTATGCTTGTGTGACGCTTATTTCGAGGAAAAGCATTACTCAAGTATAGTGTACTTCTAACTGAGCAAGCTTTTATAACACGGGTCTTAGTCTTCGATTATTAGATTCTTGTCTCTGATTTTTAGTCAAAACCTCACCTACCAAAACTTTTGGCAACAAAAACCATATACCACCCACTAGGAGGTTCTTGCTTCCGCAGACAACAATGATGGTCGATATTTCTTCTAACAGCAGCCAGGTGGTCCTCAAAGACTGGTAATGAGACTCCTGCTGGGGACCCCAGTGATGCTGGTAAATTATGGATTTTAGAACTACGAGGTTTTTGTTGAGGGATTTTGTTGTTGCGATTTATGTGAGAATGGAGACACGTGTTTAGTGTTTAGTGTTTAGATGTGCAATGTTATTTAATATTAAAGTCGGTTAAATACGTTCCTGTGTACGCAATAAATATGTACGTCAAAATACTTGAGGTAGTAAGCGATTTAGAACAAACAGCTGTCCAATTCAGATGTGTTTTTGAGAATCGTATTTTTTTATGGTTACGTGCATCATCGGTTCATTTTCTTTTGTTTTTTATTCGATGTTAAAATGATCTAGCCAGAAAATATTATGACTGATACCGTCATCAATAAAAATTACACGATACCCCTTCGAGTAAAATGTCGGTGGGCCAGCTTCGGTATCAACGAGAAAAACATATAGGTACTTATTTACATTGATTATAGTAAAAACAATATACCATTTATAGTTTTATTCAAAATTAAAGAGTTTTATGCAACAGTAAAATGTAAGACGTACCTCCCATTCAACAGTTTCAACATTATTATTTTCGCATTGCAATGAATTCAGACCGTTTGTCTCATATTCTACTTCAAGAAACATAAATCGAAAGTTTCGAAATAGTAAAGTTTACGTGCGAAATGGCGAATCGTAAATATTGTGTCTACTAAACGAGGACATTTTGAATTATGGCGAGCGGCGCGGTATTTATCATCCAGTGAAAGTTCTATAATAACGATATTATTTATGGTCTTTGAAAAAGTGATAATTGTGGGTCCTACTGGTTGGGGATTAGGTGATTATTTATTACAGTTTTATTCAGTCATATCGAATAAAAGACCCAATTTATATTCTAGTAAGGTCATGGGTCGTTTAGTGAAATTGGATAGATCTCTTTCCTAAGATGTTTAGAACTATCTTAGACCCTATAAACCTCTCTATAATCATCTTGCTGACTTTATAAAAAAACATTGGAAAATTAACTGTTAAAAAGTTAAGGCATTCAAATGCACAAATTGCAAACATTTTTGCTAAACAAAGGAATGAGTGTAAGGCCCAGCAGAGGGACTCTTACTGCTAAAATGGGCATTTTAATAAAGACAGGGTGTTCAAACTAGTATTCTTCTACCACGTGAAGCTTGTGCAGAAGTTAGATAAAACTTAGCAAAAAAAATTTTCCGAATAGCTGTAATTTTTTTTCCCATTTAGAAAAGAATAAGGAGAAGATTATACTGATTGTCGATACCCACCTCGACACACGCTATGCTAGTTAAGTAATGACATGTGTTGGAAAGCCTCCACCGTACATTACCGTACATTCCCCACCATTAGCATCCTCACAACTTCACAGTCACGACTGCACAGTAATATACGGTTTTAACACGAATTCCCTCAAATTGTGATTCTTCGGATACCTGAGTAATAATTTAGTAGACGGTTGTTCAGAAACGCGTTAAACCCCTGTGTATCGTGGGTGTAAAAATTGTGAATTAAGAACGTATTCATAAAATCTGGATGAGATAATAAATAAATGAATATCTAAATACTGGACAATCAACACAACACCATCTAGCCCCAGAGCAGAGGCATATGGGCCAGCTACAGTTTTTATCTCATCGGATCTCAGTCTATCTTGATTTGGAGCTAGATGATACTGAATTATAAATACAAGGTATTTATCGCGTTTATTTACCTATTTTCCCCGATTTTTTAACAGGTTTACACACTATCGTGAACATGGTATGACATTGTTTTAGAATATTTAGATGATACTGTGTGAATAAATTATTCAGCATTATTTATTTAAATGTTAGTCGAATTGAATGCTTGATGCTGCAAGCAGTTGTCCCCAGTCATTTACCTTTATTTAGGTCTCTATTTGTCCCAACTGCATTCACACCACACTTCTCAAGAATAATAGCCGTTGATTATAAGGCAGGAGTGTCAGCGGCGACGCGGTAATGACGGTGTAATTGCATTAGATTATAGAGAGAGGCCTGGTGGTAATAATAGTGGGCTGATGGGATTATAGTTATGAAGATTAGTGGTGACATCTGTTGGAGGTCTGTAAAAGGTCTAAAGGCCTTTGTGGAGGTCAAAACCCTGGCGCAAACATACTTTACCTATCTTTACGAGTTGATGAGGGTCGAATAAGGTTTATAAAGAGGTAGGTTCTTTGTTTATTCTCTAAATTAAATAGTTGAGTGCGAGAACTAGTAAATTTGAAGTGTGATTTTAGTGTGTGTTTTGATTAATAAACTGCTTAACAAATATATTTATATTTTGAAGTATTATTATTTTCAACCGTATAAACTGATGGACAGTCAGACAAACTGCGTGTTGGAGTAGTGTCACCAAAAAAGAACCATCGGTAGACCGTTCCATTCAATAAATTTTAAGGTAGACTAGTTCCTAGGTACCTAAAATAAAAGCTTAGTGTAGTGTACTTCTTCGTATCAATCTCTGAGTGAAAAAATATGTCTTTATAAATCATATCAAATATGTTCATAAAATAAAACGGTCGTATAAAGTGTATATTTTGATTTAATCGTATTACAAATATATTTCTTATTGCTACTTCATAACTCCTAAACCAAACAAAACAATGTTTCAGCATCTCTTTGATAAGGCCTGTTGGCTCGGATTGCCCGACAGTGTATAATTAGAGGTGAGGTATCAATCAGCGTGGGCGGCATTGTCTGGGCGGGACATTAATCTCCCTTTGTGCTGCCTCATCAATTACAGACAGACATACTTTCTGTATACACATACAGACGTGCAGATAACACAGCTTTGTGAGGAGTAACTACATTCTTAACTGGTTTTCAGCCCGCGGCTTCGCGCGCATTGTTTCAATGGAAAGTGAAAACATTTAAAGGTTATTTCTATCCTATGAGTATCCCAACTAATCTGTGGACTCAAAATTAGCCTATGTTTTATTACAAATCTTAAACTCTTCTTAACCTGTATGCCAAATTTCAGCTCGATCCGTTCAGTAGTAGTTATGGCGTGAAGTGGTTAAACGTCCAGATATTTTTGCTTTTCAAAGACTGCCAATAATATAAAGTGCCAAATGTGGCTATTTCTATTTTTTCTCTTGTTACGCACTGCAACACATAAAACCTGCCTTTTTAAAAGGAATCTGACGAAACAATAAACCTCACAATCCATACCGCACACAAACGAACATAAACTCTACAATTTCAAAATGACATTTCAATTTCCAATAAAACTGAATCAATACAATTCAATAAGTTCCAACATTGAACAACATAAAGCCGGGTCCACACCGTATGCTGTCGGTCTGTCGAGTCTGTCGGTCTGTCGATACTCGTGTTATTTATGTGGGTTGTCGGCGGGCGGCGATTATTCATATTTATGCAGCGCTAGTGTGGCCGCGGCTGATATATTGAGCGGAGGAAATTACTTTGCACGCCCGAGGTGCCCCGGGAGAGGGCGCGCCGCGACTTCTAGCGGGAAATTATATAAGCTTTCTTCATTATTTATTCACTTCAATGAGTCTCTTTCAAATATTTTTTGTTAGAAGTTGGTGTTGGGGCACGATATTGAGCTACGCACAAATAACCCTGAGTATCCACACTCTGATTCCGAGCCAAGAAGGGGTCTGATTTTTAGGTCTTTTTTATGCTCGAGAGGCCTAGTTAAAATCGTGTTATCTACATTTAGCGTATACCAAATGTTTGAAGTTTTTTCAAAACGTATATTTTCATTATCATCATAATAGCTTACTTACATAGGCTTCCCCCATACGACGCCACAAATAGCGGCCCGGAGCCGTCTCCGTCAGTAATACATATTTATTCATATAAGACATGGTACACAATACATTGGTGGAATAACACAGTACAGCTGCATTTCTCGCGTGAATAGGCACGTGAATATAAAATACAGTAAAATAAAATTAGATAACTATAATTAAATAAAAAAAAGCCAAATATAAACTAATAGTCAGTTAAAATAAAATTCCATCGACTCCCTGTGACCGCTACGATGTCGTCGGTCCATCGAGTCCAGTATATCGGATAGAAACGCCTTCTGCCACCAATACAGCCACCGACAGAATGAATTGTTCTATAACGTTACTAAACAGAAAATCTTATGTTAATCTGTACAAGTTACCGCCGCACGGCACGCATAAATGTTTGAATGAAGCTTTGCACTGGACTCTACTGATTTTATGTCGTTTATCGATCAAATTATAGAGCAGTATACTTGCAATTGCATGTCGATGAGAAAAGTTTACAACTCTAGTTGAATTTGAGTTTACAGGTTGTTTATTAAGACTGGATCAAACTTCCTTTTAAACAACGACATAAAAACAAAAGCTGAGGTTTTATGTTCAGTATGTTTATTTTGTATGTTCATGGATTTCTCCATCAATTATAGACAGAGTTGGATATTGTATGTAGAATAATTTTATTCCGAGGTGGTCCCATAAAAAATTAAAAGGTAATTGTTCCAAAAAACTTTAAAAAACCTTGTTAAATCTTAGGATTTTTAAGTCGGTTTTTAGTTTTTCAAAATAATAAAATTGTTATCTTTAACATCTTGTGAGTATACCAGATTCGAAATAACTTTAGTTGTAAGAAATAAATGCACTTAATCACCACCAACTTTTTGTGATTTCAGTAACCTTGGTACTTGAGAGCACAAGAATAAGGAATAAGTCTCGATAACCACGAAACCAGAATGATGATGACGTAAACACTAAGCTGTGAATTTTTCGAAAAATTTTACATTTAGGTAGTATTTATTTTACGTAAATTGCGCAAGCTATGCGTAGTCCAGCTATTTATTAAAATCAGAAAGTTTGTGTGAACTTTTTGTATTAATTTTGATTAGGCTACGTACACAGAGTGTTTCACTACGTACGTAGGTAGCCTTAGAGCACGGCCCCTAAGTTGAGTTTAATGGGCGCCTGATTGACGAACAACTTAGCTTGCCGCGGCTTAGTTATTAAGCAAAATTACTAGGCTCATAAAATTAAATTTATGCCCTGCCTTAAACGAAAACGGTTGGCAGAGCTCGAGGCTAAGTTTGTGAGGTTTATGAAAAACGTATTTCTGTTTCCTAAGCGATTTATTTTGCATATTTTGCTGAAATTGCGACGGCTACTAATGTTTTGCGACCCATTAGATAAATAGTTTTTAGTACTTTTTTTTTGAGAAAAGAATTTTTTACTTTACACACATACTGATTTTACACACACACTAACTAGTGTGTAAAATCAGTTTGTGTCGTTTAAATTAAGCTACTTTTCAAATTAATTATTTGGTTTAACTAACACAAAAAGTGAGTTAGTTACATGTATATTGTTCACATATTTCAGCCCACGGCTTTGCACGTGTTTTTTCTATCAACACGTTAAAAGGTTATTTCTCGCATGGAAGTTTCCATGGGATAGAAATAACATTTTTTAATACAGGTTTTTGGGAATAAAGTAGCCTATGCATTATCAGGTTCAAGCTTATAATACCTAGCTATATAAGTATCTCAAATTTTATACCCATCCGTTAAATCGTTTTGACGTAAAGAAGTAACAAACATACATCCATCTTAACTTCCACATTTATAGTATACTAGCGGACCGTCCCGGCTCCGCATGGATAGATATTGGAATTTTGAATGTAATTTTTTTACACCTTGGGTTACGTTATTGCAGTTTAAGTAAGGATCCCAATTTTTTTTGAAAATATAATAATTATAAATAGCCTATGTTCAAAGCGGCTAGTGTAGCTTTCCAACGGTGAAAGTGTGAAAGTAAAAAAAAAAAAAAAATTACAAAACGGTCCAGTAGTTTCGAAGCCAATTCAATACAAACAAACAAAAAAAAAATCAAACATTTCCTCTTTATTATTTAGAGTATGATTGTGCAAATAATTCTGGAAAGTCATTTATACAGTATCATACAGTATCGTAAAAGCATTCAAGAACATAACATCCCAGTTAACATATTCCAAGAATAGTCTGTGGCCACTCATCATTAGATATTGCCCATTAAAGTAGATAACTCGATTATGAGCTCATCCAATCCGTATTTAATTTCCATCAATTCTCATAAGTCCTACAACGAGCGCATTACACAATATTTATCACATAATAGCGACAAATTAAAATGCTCACTGAGTTCTATGGCATTACTGCCATACAAACATTGATGTGGTAAGATTTGGATGCGGTTTTTTGTAAAATTTTAGGTGACTTCACAATGAGACTTCCGTGGCTCAGCGAAAGATAGTCCACCTGCAACGCTCTTGCATTTTTATCTGCAGCCAGGAGGCTACAGATTCAATTCCGCCTCGGTAAAATATGGGTACGACCTGCACATATTATTGCATTAGGTTTTTTTATGTATGCAGCTTCTGACCGCGTTTTTTCGGGATAAAAAATAGCCCGTGTATTTAAATATACCAGGTTCCAATTTATTCGATTTCGTTTCTTCCACTCAACAATGGAAGTATAGAGCAAAACAATAAACACCTTATTTCCACCACTTTCATCCAGACCCGTAGTTTTGGCGTGAAGAAGTACCCCTAACAAACATACATCCATCCAAACTTCCGCATTTACAATATTAGTGTGTTGATAAATTCATAGAACTGTGTGCGCAGGCGTCGTTTATACTTCTAAATTATACATCGCAGTTGACATTAACAAACTCTGTCGCGTTAATAAACTTAAATTGCATTTATTACTCTATCGTCGTCATTCAGTTGGAGCGAATTGAAAATGAAATAAGAGTTTTCGTGACTCGACTCTCTATACAATTAAACATCAACGCTAGTCCAATAAAGTAAATGCTATAATGGCAGATGATGAATAATAAAGATGTTCTGTTGCTTCAATTGGTGTACTCTAAATACACCTTATTAGAGTACCGTTTTGCATAAAGAAACGAAACGAAACAATTGATTGCGTATTTAAGAGAATAAAAATAGGCCTAAAGATGAATAATGGACGTTACATTTATAGTTAATGCAAAATTTGTGAATGGATTAGACTGATATTCAGGACAGATGAAGCTTAAGGGTCCGGTGACCCTTGCTCCCAACTTCAATAATTCGAGGCGCTGCTTGCAAAAATCGCTCCGAATATCGCTATCCCTGTTTAACCCTTGCGCCGCGCCCTATGCGTGCGCGATATTGCTATCGCGCACGCAAAACCAAAAACAAATTCATACCAAATTTTGAACGGCTAATATTACTATTAGCCGTTCAAAATTTGGTATGAATTTGGTTGTGTTCCGTAATACCAAAAATTATGACTGAAAACTTTTTTTATACTTCCAAAAGTATTGTTATTCTGTAACTAGACAATATAAGCTATGTTCCTTAAGAGGCCTCCGGAGGGACGAATTCTTCATACAAACGTAATACCAAAATGATTTCCAATTCAAGCATATTTCCAGTATAATATTGTATTATTCGTTATAGAATAGTATTTATCTAGGTTCCTAAATACGTAGTTATTGTTATTATGACTGAAAACTGTTTGTATTCTTCACAAAGTATTGTTATTCTGAACTAGACAATATAAGCTATGTAAAGCCTTAATAAATAAAACGTAAGATATTGTTGTTTTTAATACGAAACAAATAGCAAGAAAACTTGTCCATTTTCGCATAAAAATGTGCAAAATGTGATTGGCTTTCATTTAATTTTAGGTAAGTATTTTGAAAAAAAAATCTATTTATGAACCTAGATAATACTATTCAAATACAATATTATAGTGGAAATATGAATGAATTAGAAATAATTTTGGTATTACGTTTGTATGGAGAATTCGTCCTCCGCAGGCCTCAGAGTGTTCTGAATCTAAATAAAAAAAACATAACCATCCTTCTTGCGAATTCAGGTAAAAATCTGAAGTAGTCGTGTTGTAAAATAATACTTGACTCTTGCAAAAAACCTATTTGTGCTCTCAATAATATATGTAACAGCCATAAAGTACACCACACGCTCAGCGACATAAATCGCTGGTAATCGCCCGCCATCGCCAACGAAATGAATATTCGCAATAAATCAGCGTTTAGCTGCTGCGGAGGCGGTGTGGAGACGGCCTTATCCCTTTTTGTATGGAACTATTTAGATTAGTGTTACATGCCTTGTGTGAACGCAGCCTTACAAACATGACTTCTCACGATCACAAGATATGAATGAATAATAAATAAATTAAATTATATCAGTGATCGAATTCAGATAAAAAATACTAAACTGAGATATACATAATACAATATAGGAGGTACCTAGATAGATATTTTTTTATCTATCACGTCTATTGCAATATTTATAAGCCCAATAAACAAATAACGTTTTAACGTCCCTTATCTGCCAACGTGTAGTCATAAATCAATGGAAAAAAAACCTATTTCATAAATAAAGTGGAAAATCCAGCGTCCTTGTAATAAATTTTATTGTGAAGTATTTTCCAGAAACATTATTATTGTCTATGTATTCGGCATCAAAACATCATAAATTTAGATATAAGAACGTTCAATAACTTATATTTTATTATTTTATTGAAATAATCCTGGCAATACATACACTGCGATTATTTTATGAATCATGAAAAAAGCCCTGGTAATATATAGGTATTTATTTGGGGAAAAAACGGACAATATTGATAATATGTTATTACTTTATTGAAACCTACTGAATAAAACTTTTATTGTTTATTGACTACCATAATCATATGTAAAACTTTTAAACGATCTTATTTACTAAAACAAAAATATTGTATTTTCTCATTTGTTGTGTTAATAGTAATAGGTACTTTATATTTCATTTAATTAAGTCATTGTTTGTTTCGAAAATTTCGTTTAGCCTTTTATTTCATTTAAATTATCACAATTTCGACGATTGTTAACAATATTTCTTTTTTCTAATCTAATTGCATAGCGTATATTTAATTACTTTACTTTACTTTACCTTTTTTAAAATAAATAAATAAAAAATAATCTTTTTAACAGTTCTGTCGTCACCTGAAACTAAAATCCTAAGTTTGAGTTCGTCATCATTAGCCCTAAGTACGCGACAGTGCCTCCAGCTTGCCGCATCTAGCATGTGGCACCAATTTAGGATTACTGACATTAACAGAAATACTTGCATTTTGTCATTCATCATATAGCAGTCCACTGCTGGACATAGGCTTCCCCTAATGAGCGCCATAGCGCCCTGTCTTCAGCTTGCCGCATCTAGCATCTGCCTGTAGTCCTTTGCAGGTCGTCATCCCACCTGGCCGGAGGGCGTTCTACATTACGTTTGCCGAGTCGCGGTCTCCACTCAAGAACAGGTTTATCCCAGCGGTTGTCGGTTTTTCGCGAGATACCACTGCCACTTCAGCCTGTAAATTCTTAGAGCTATGTGAATAACTTTGGTTCTCTGTTGGATGTATTCATTACGAATCATATCCTAGAGATAAACTCCGATAGCACAGCTTTTTCCATAGCTCGCTGAGGTAGTCGCTGAGCGACTTTGAACTGGTGGACCTGCCCATTTCGTCATTAGGTACGCAATATTATGCATTTAGTAAGTAGATACACCAGTAAATCAGTTTTCTCGCCAAATGCTTGGAAACGAAGGTTCTCTATCAGTGTATCTAGTCCTCCTACGGAGAGACGTGGACACCCGCGGACATATCTCGTGAAGAATAATTGGTACCTTACCCCAGCGATTAGGTATTTGTTATTATTTTAACGTGTTCTTGAGTGGAGACTGCGAGTCGGCAAACGTAGTGTAGGACGCCCTCCAACTCCAACCAGGTGGGATGACAACCTACGAAAGACTGCAAGCTGCATTATATCCGGCAAGGTAACGACAGGGCGTTTATGACGCTCATTAGGAGAGGCCTATGTCCAGACGTGGACTAGTATTTGCTGATGATGATGTTATTACACAACTATCTATTTAGAATATAACAAAGCGAATATCCACCATCCATTTCAAAACACGTAAATTGAAACGTAACGTTCATCAACACACACAGCACAAACAAAACCACAATTAACCATTAACATAATTCAATGGCCACGAAAATAACAAACAACTTATTGTTTTGCGAACGGTACAAAGCCATCAATATCTGAAATGAAGCGGTTACAACGCTAACTGCTCATTGTGCTGCTTTTGATTTATTTTACAACCGTACTTTCACTGCAACGCCACAAATTAGCTAAAGTTTACACCATACAGAAAACTCACTGCGATCATTAAGGCCGTTCCCAATTTTTAAATTCTATGTATTTTATTATTATAGTAAAGTTAAATTTAGTCATTAATTTAATAAATTTTTTTTTAAATATTTATTACTCTAATTTTAATAAATTAACCTCTGAAGAAAAAGTGGTAAAGTGTCTATGGAAAATTATTATTCCTTGGTTCGATTTACTCTTCGAAAACTCAATATAAATTACTAATAATAAATATCGTATTTTTTATTTTTACGAAACAACCCTTTGCCAGTCTATATCCTTAATGTTCCCCATTTTACACAAACATTTCCACACGGGACAAACCGTAGGGCACAGCTAGCATGAACATAAAGAGAGAAAACAGACTGAGTGAACTTTCTGTATACCGTAGGCAGGCAGTAGTACATTGTGGCACTACTGACCGTAGATGTGGTATTGCAGGCTGATTTATTTGCCGACCTTACTTTGTGGGCTATAATTTTAGAATTATGATAAGAACGGAAAGTTGCTTTATTGTTGCTCAGTAAGTAGGACTTGTGAAAGATTTGTGCTGAGTCGAGTCACGAATGCCTCATATTTATAAAAGTCAGATGAATAGCTGAAAGTTTTGTAGAAAACCTGCTCCCCAACTCATTTCTGGGGCTTCTAGCCAGCAATTATAGCACATTTCAATGTTATTACTAGGGCTAAGGCTAGGTACTAGGCGTCGATAACCGATGGAAACGGATATTACAATAAATTATATATATGTCGTTACACATATTATCCATGTCATTTCCTTTGGCACAATTGGCTCGGAAAATGTGCGGTCAGGTCATATATTCAGATGTGTTTGTGAGCGTACCTATCACTCATAAATTTTTTGCCGCTCCTTGGCACTTTCTAAAAAAATTAAAATGTATTCTAATGACCGGCTAAAATAGTATGAGTGATACACTCACGAATACAATCTCAACTGAGCTGCTGGTCAGTTACAAAAAAGTTATCGAGATCGCAGCTGATAATAAAAATAAAAACTCCGACACAAACACATAATGCCTGACAAAGTTTTCAACACCCACACTGCCAACAAAATTTAACATTAATCACTCGTAATTTGAAACGTTTTAATCCAACTTGTTCTGTTGACCCTACAGCAACGGCCCATAATTACCGGCAATACATCGCGGGTCAAATTGACCGCGCTCAACAATAACCAGCCGATTAACCACTGTTTAAAATGATTTCGCGATATTGATTGATATTGAAATTGCTGGCTGAAATGGGTTTTCGATAGGGCTTTATTATGAGCGCTCGTTTATGAGTGACTGGGCCATTTAGTGTGAGGTTTTTAATAGAGTTTTGCGACACTTCGATCCCAGGAGAAGTAATTCTGGTTTATGGCTAGTTGACGTATCATCATCATCATACAGGCGCTTTTAAAACTGGAACCTTTTAATTTTAATACCGTTTTTTATCATAATAAATCCTGATTAAATGGTTTATTGAGTCTTAAATGATCATTAAAAGGAACTAAGATTTGCTTTGATCTTGAACTACGAAAATATTTCAAATAATTAGGTATGTACAAATATTTTTTGTGTATATTTCTGGAACCGTGATATCCGATGATATTATTATTAGCAATCGTTTTGAATATATGTATTTTTAAATGTCTAAATAAATTCTACCAAACTAATTGTCAAAGTTTTGGTCGTGTGTTAATTTTGTTTTACCATATTACGAATGCGAAATTGGGTCAACAGCCTAATTGTGGAGTATGTTATCCAAAAAACTAAACTTAGCGCTTTTACAGTATCAAATCTCAGTAGCCAGATTATGTAATACCTCTTCGAATAATACTAATAATTTCTATTAAGATTATACTACTTCTAAGTCTCGACAAATATTCACGATACTAAATCTATAATTTAAATCAGCTACCGCTTATTGATTGCTATGCATTGCCAACTTTATTACCATTGAAAGCGATTTATAAATCAATTTCCTGACCTCGACTGCCAATACTATTTATAATGGCATTTACCTCACGTACTAATCATGGTTGAAGAATGGCTCAGGAGTTTCTCAGAAGAATTAAATGAAAAATATGAGGATCTCGATAAATCTCGTCAAATAGTAGGTAATAATTTAATGTTTTTACAGAATCGACAAGACCACAGAACAGAGAATACATAGAATTAGCATGATGCCTTTTTACTAAGAGAACTAGTGTCGCTAAACTCACACATGTATAAACTAACACACATAGAAATAAAAATTCTTATTGGTTGAAAGAGTACGTTAAAAGGGCATAAAACCATAAAACTAATTTTATTGATATTAAACCTTATTTCGGTAGACACATGGTTCAAAACTCAATAAAATAAACAGCGATAAAAAATGAATATCTACTTTGTCTACTTAGCAAAAGATGGCGCTTTTGCCAAATATTTTTATAGTCTCTATTCCCAGCAAATAAGATTACTAATACAATGGCTGCCTTTCTTGATTATACACAACACAAAGCTACTTAACAAGAGATGGCGCTGGCGCTATTGCTATCGACTTTTATTATAGTCTCTAACAACGGGCCATAAGATCGATAATACAATGGCTGTTTATCGATTACCCAGAAAACACAGCTACTGCCTTAGTGATGTACCAATGAGAATACGAGACGAATCTATCGATATCGATTATTACCTACTGATGAAGAACGAAATAGGTACGTCAGCCGTCAGGTTATATTTGTGGTGGTCGAAATAAAAAGCTAACCTTTTCTTTTATTCTTTAATGACAATTAATGAAAATTTATTGTCCTTGAAATAGGACGTACTTGTTAAATAACTGTCTTTTCGTAAGTTTTACGTTTAATTTTAATAACTGATGGATACGCACATTTATGGCTTTTATCAAATTACTGACATGGTTTGATACGGGAAACTGTCCGACTTGATGAAAGTTTATATTTTCGAACAGTTTTTCTCCAACATACTTACGTAATATTTTCATTATTATAAATTATTTTTTTATTATCCTTCCATAGTATAAAATACATCCAGATTAAATCATCACAAAAACAAAACAAAAATTAACGCCCTAAAACATACTTAAATGGGTAATGTTTACGAAATCATAACCATTAAAGTTATCGATAGCACATTTGTGTTTATTACGGCACATCCCTAATTGAGTAGCGAAAGTTGCGGTTTAAGAAAAATCGACCTTAAGTGTTATGACTCACAGTCTATTTTTCTATGTCTGTTTTCTATTTTTGTTTGACGGTTTTGCATTTTGAACAAAACTAACAAAAAAACAATAAAATAATGCTGACAGTTGATATGATATGCCCCCTTTCGTTAAATATTTGGTTCGGCTTTCGTTTTTACACTCTAAAACGGCACAATACGGTATTTTTATATTTTATTTGTTTTTTTTTTAAGTATGTTTACTCTAGCTAAATTAAAACACGACTGATGTAAGCGGAGCTTGAAGTGCGCAGTACTGCGCCTACTAGGTGAGACGCGGGCCCCGCCTACTTACTATTTCTATGTATTCTCTGTTCTGTGGACAAGACCTCCTTTGAATTCATTTATATTTCCAATGTTTTTTAAGTTTTGCAGAATAAATAAATACTCTGTACATACTTATAATAATCTCTCGGAAATTAAATATAATTATGTGGGACCATCCCGGTCATACTACTTATCTATAGTAAACGAAAAGAATCATCAAAATCCTTGTTTTTGTTACTATAGTGCGTAAGCCCTCGCATTCAGGGTAGTCTATAAGAAATTAAATAATATCCCAAAAATTACTAATGAATAAAAAAAAAATTAGTAGGTACTGAAGGAAGGTCGTGGGTTCGAGTCCCGCCGAAATCGAATTTATTTTGGGATATTATTTAATTTCTTAGAGTGATAAATTCATCCCAACTACACAAGTGTCAAAATGTAAAAATTTTGAGCCAATTCAAGTCTCCGAACAGCAAACAATAATAATTTAAATCTGTCTTCATTAAAATAGAATAGACTGAGTTATTATATCTATATAAAAAATTGTAGGGTCCTCTCGTAAACATCTAAATCCTGACACAAAATGAAACTAATATAAAGTAGGCAGAGTCATGAATGACTAATATCCACTTGTTGCAAGTTTGTTTAATACCAATGATTTTATCGGTATAATTTGTATTCTCAAGCCTGCCCAAACCTCAGAAAGGCAGGATGTGAACTCGTATCCCCCATCTTGATGTTATCAGCGCCTATTTAAATATCAACAGACGCCATAAATCTCTTGAACCCGTTTGGCGTCTCAATTGTAGGTACCTTCAAATCTTTTACAACCTTGTCTGTCTCCCTTATTTATTGAAACTGCTGAGTCTTGATTGTCTTGATTTTCGATATTAGTTTGATAAATTAAAAATGTTCAGTCTGCCTTTATATCTTTAGGTTATCCTCTGTCTCACTCTAAACGGCTGGAAAGATCTTAAACTAGCAAAGAAGTTGTACACTGAGGAAGAACAAAATGATAGGATATATATATTTTATCCAAGACAAGCGCATGCAAACACTTGGACAGAAGCTATGTAGATTACTACCAAGTCTATTCTGGACCAGAGATAGATGATTTATTTGGTTCATAAACACAAATAGCAAGAAACAATATCAAACATAGACATAGAGTAAGGTAGGTATCAGTAAGAACAGTAACAATATTTCTTTACAGCACGCATCTTAAGAATTCACGTTCACCAAATAGCCTACAGCAGAAGTCTAGAGGTGTAGGCTCTAGACTTCTACAGGGTTGATTCCACGACCTTTGGATCAGAAGTCGCACGCCCACTGACTGGACCCATGGTCGTACAACTTGCAACTAGTAATTTCCGAGCATTGAGATTTCAAGGCGTGACTGACTATTAAGGCTTACACCCACGGTCGGAGCGAGGATTTGCTATAATGTGATTCAAAGCTGGAACCATATTAAATGTGGATTAAAGTCATAATAGTAGGACCATATCTGTGATAGATGATAATAGTATCTTCATGTGCCGTGTTATACGTCTGACTGTACACGAGTATTTTATTGTGAGACGTGATTGTGACGTATTCTGTATTTGCGGCTGCAGTATCAAATATGATGCAATGGTATGATTACAAGAATTAAACAAAATAACTCACACCCAATTCATTCGTTCCAATTGCTTATTTTACGTCACATAGTAGCTTGGGCTTCAACCAATCGGCAACAGGTTCTAGCATTCCATAAACTTCCCTACGACTATACACAAGACAACTACGGAATCCACTGGAACTTTATAAATCCCAAGAATACCTTGAAATCTTTCACTGTTGCGAAGAAATTCCTATCCTTCCATACTGCAATCTCAGAGTAATAAGACATAGAGTGATAGTTTCACAAAACATTCCGCTCTAAGTTGAAGCCAAAAATCAACCAATGTGTGCGTAAGCGGCACGTCTTTACATTAGCCGACACGCACACAAGTGCACAAATAATGTTGCAAGCTATTAACATTTTCCCCATAAGGTAGGGAAATTGTAACATTTTGTAGGGAGTAAATAATTATCATATTTATCACTTCTCTCATCATCATCATCAGCCTATAGCAGTCCACAGCTGGACATAGGCCTCCCCCAATGAGCGCCATAGCGACCTGTCTTCAGCTTGCCGCATCCAGCATCTACCTTCAGTCTTTCGCAGGTCGTCATCCCACCTGGTCGGAGGGCGTCCTACACTACGTTTACCGAGTCGTGGTCTCCACTCAAGACACTAACCTTATTAATTTATCACTTCTCTGTTAGATGATATTTCAGTAACAGAAAATGTCCTGTTAATTTACATAAAGGGGAGTGTTGATAATAATAAAGCAACTTAGGTATCTACTACACAAAAATTAGATGCAAAAATGTTTAATATCTTGCAAACGGTTAAGTTTGGGGTACGATGTTTCAAAGTCGATTCAGTCAGGAATTATGGAAATAAGAAAGGAAGAAAAATATAAGTATGAAAACAAAAGTTCAATTATGAAATTATGTATTAAAACTATAAAATAACTTAAAACTTATACTCGGTTGAGCTACCTGTAGATTGTTTGCAACAGTCTACAATTGTAAATACTAGTTCTAATTTGGTTATTTCATCATCAGCCTATATTAGTCCACTGCTGGACATAGGTCTCCCCCAATGAGCGCCATAGCGCCCTGTCTTCAGCTTGACGCATCCAGCATCTACCTGCATTATTATTTGGTTATTTACCCATACTTAAACAATAACTGCTTATTTATTAATAACCTTGAAACTGCAACTGTTTCCTAAACAACTGTCGTTTTGATGATGCTACCCTCGACAAATTATCTTTTTTTGATTCGTAAAAGAATCGAATTCTTAGATAACGTTCTATAATAAGCCGTGCCAGATTTGTGTCGTGATACTGTGAATTGATGTGCTCTTCGACAGTTGGAAAAAGAGAACGACCAATGAGTTTTGCCATTATTTTAAGAGTCAGTTCTTTTTCTGAATTGCACTGTGCATTTTCTTTAATATAATTTCGCAGACTAGTTTCAGCAATACCGCAAATCAAGTAAACTTCTTTGGAAGCATAAATTAATCCACCTTTGTCCCGCAAACCCACTAATTTATGGAACCACTGTTTTTTGTCGGCTAACATATTGTCAACACAAAACTGACATTTTATTCGTGTAGTGATATATCTCACTACATTGCCAGCAATATAACCTACGATGTGGTTCTTGCAATCTGGGTCATCATTAGAAGCTATTTCAAAAGCGACATCATCATCGATCGGTGCAACATTAGTTAATTCTTCGTCCGCATCGTCAAATCTTTCTGATATTGTTGAAGCATTTATGCATTGAAGCGCTGATGAGCACGTCAAAATTGAAACAGCTTCAAGTGGTACACAATTTCCCGTTTCGCCGACTTGCAACTCCATATGACAGAGTAATTTTCTGTAGCTGCCCTTAAATTGAAGGGCGTTAGGATTATCGTTGTGCCCACCATTCATCCTTATTGACCCAAAGAAGAGTTCAATATGATCCTGACTTAATCTATAGGTGGTAATATATTTTAGCTCTTGTGTGTCTTCGACTAGAGTATTAAATAAATACTTAAGGCTCTCGATGCACACGAGCAACCCCTTGAAACCAGGGGAGCATTTAACTGCGAGGACCGATTGAAAGCTTTTTATTTTCAATTGTATTGAACTCTGATTTTCATTAAATTTTCGCTTTCTGGTGTTTTTAATCTGCAATTCAAGTATGTACTTTTTAGCTTTGTCTAAGTAATCAAAAACTTCTGTACTATTTTCACGGGAAAGAGGATGGCAAAACCCATGTTGAGTTAGCCTTCTAGTATTAAAAATGTCAAACAGATTGTTGAAGATCATGATGAAATTTTCTGTGCCTTCACTATCTTTGAAACTGTCCAATTTTAAAACTTCACGACAAAACTTTAATGCAACAGCTACACTCCTGCTCAGCAATTGGGAAGCTAGCTTTACTTTCATGATCGAGTTTCTAAACTCAAGGTGTCGACGAGTTAATTTGTTGGCAATGTGTAAACCTTCCTTTTCCTGTATATCATTTAATTTTGTAAGATATCCCCAATCAACCTTTCTCTCATTCTGGTCTAGAAATTCTTTTTTGTCTTCAAAATGGTTTCGTACTAGTTTAACCATATGGTTAGAATCTAAAAACACAGCTACTTCATGATCTGCTGCTGGGTGTTTAAATGTAGTTTTCATTTTCTTTGGGTCTTTTATCTGACAACCTAAAAGTTCCATTGCTGAAATATTTGTCGCGTGAGCGTCAAATGTAAGGGCGGCTACTTTCACACCTACTTCTTCACATTTTATCAGACACATTTTAATAATATTACTTTTTTGTTCACCAGACAAGCCGTGTACTAAAAAGTATCCCAATGGAATTTTCCAATGTTCGTTAAGACAAACAAGTATAAACGTATAAGCTTCCGTAGCTTTTGTTGTACATTCAGAAGTGCCTATTCCTAAATCTACCTGCCCATGGCCTCCCTTTATATTTTGTGGACGTATGGCCATTTCGTCAGCGACTAAAGCGCAAATTAGTTTCTTTTTTGTGTATTTTACTTTATTTTCCAAAAGCTTGAACGCTTCGTCCGTTAACCCGGGCGAACCATGTACATTACGGTACCAGTTATAAATGGTTTTTGGGTGCGGAAGACACGTATCAAATGTCTTTCGAACGTAGTTATACGCCCGTGGTGAATAGAAATGCAATGTAAGACAAAATTTTCTTAAACCTGGCGTATATTTTGGCATTGGTCGTTTCTTATGCTTCAATGTCTTTTTTACTAAATTATTATATATTTCAGCTGCAATCACGTTTTCTGATAAAATATTTGAAATGTCATTGTCAATAAACCTTTTTTTTCGCAAGTTCACTAAAATGTTTTGCAGACTTATGTTTTTTTTCTTAAGGCGACGAGCTTTTTGTTGCAATGTTTTAATTTTTTTACTATGTTTGCGTTGAAGCGCTGTCTTTTTGGCTAGTTGCCTCCGTAGTGCTGACTTTCGAGGCGTGTCAAAAACTGATTCCAAGTCCGAGTCAGTCTTTTGAGATATCTGTAAACAAGCGTTTTTTTTATTAATAGGTACGCATTTTATACACTAGTGACAACTTCGTGTAAGATCGATTATTCATAAATTATCCATTGATCATTATTACGCACTGGTTCATTTGGCGCATGTGTTTCGTTTTCGTTTATTACTTTTTGCACTCGGGATGAAAATGTACTTGGAGTTTCAAAATCAGTATTTTCACTGGCTTTATTAGCCGATGCACCCTGAAAAACAATTGTGTGATTAAAAACATGCATAAAATAATGAAGGTACTTACTATATATATAATATTAATAAATAAACTCATAAAATTCAAAGAACGTAAAGACATAGTATGCTTATCCGTTGAAAGCCACATTGAAGTAGCATGTGTTGAGTTGGAGCATACTATTGTAGCAAGCAGCATATGCAGTTAAAAAAATCCGTCATCTTACAGACGTTGATACTTCTAGACTAGTCTATTTCAGCTACTTCCACAGTATTATGTCTTATGGCATACTACTGTGGGGGAACGCTGCAGATATAAACACCGTATTTGTGTTGCAGAAGAGGGCTGTTCGTGCGATCTATAATATGGGTCCCAGAGAAACCCTACGTGAAAAATTCTAAGAAATAAACATAATGACAGTACCGTGTCAATATATTTATGAAAACTTGTTGTACACTCATAAAAATATCAATCGGTTCACTAAAAAACGTGATATACATAATGTAAATACTAGAAATAAGAATAAACTCGCTGTGCCCACAACTAGGCTACACAAGATAAATGTATCTTTTAAAGGGCAATGTATACGCTTCTACAACAAAACTCCAAGTGAGTTGCAAAAATTATCAATAAATAAATTTAAAAAAATTGTGAAACATATTCTTTGTAAAAAAGCTTATTACAAAATATCAGATTACTTAGAAGATAAAAAAGCTTGGAACGAGTTTTGCTCCAACTCAAAATCTACCAACTTACAAATAAGCAAATCAAATGTACTAGACACATAAGTTATGAACATACTAGTGGTTTCTTCTCACTTCTTCCACTGGTGGACAAAAAATTTAAGTGAACTATAAAATAATTTAATAGTATAAAATATGACCTGTCTAAGTGCTTATTTGTAAGCTTAAAGAAATAAAAACTTTTCATTTTCATTATGTTTTGCGTGTAATATCTTAAAAACTAACCAGTTGTGGTGTATCCAGCTTAGGAGAGTCATGTGATGTCGTGTCATTACATACGTCATTAATTTTCTGACTTTCATCTGTGCAAAAAATGTGCAGACCCTAAAACAAATCAACAATAGGTTAGCATGACCAGTACTAAGGAAGAAAACGCAAATTAGTTTAATAGATATAAATAAATATTGTGGCCGAAGCATTTTCATACCTTTGTTGGGATAGCACCCTCTCGTAATTTGCACAAGCCACCTTTCGTGATATACTTGTCTTTTTCATCAAAATGTATAGAACATATCTTAGTGTATTTAGTTGGCTTCCAAAAGTTTTCTTTGCGATTCAGTCTAAGTTTTTCAACCCATCGGGAAGCAACAGTCGGATCAGAAGGAAATCTAAGAACGAATATAAAGACATTAAAAAAACTAGGGTTCATCGTCTAATGAAAACAATGATTTTTTTACGTCCGGACAGTCTGTGATAATCTATTCCCTTTCTCGTGAAAATAAAACGGAAGTAATTATACCAAGCCACAGTACACATATGGACCAGTATGAAAACTAAGCCTAGTTGATGAAATAATTATCTACGCTCCATTATAGCAGGTTGTAAATTTTCTTGTTTTTGATATATTTTTTTTATTTAAAAATTTTTTTTCTGTATTGATCAATCAATGGAATTCAAATAACTAGCTTACAAATGTGGTCAGGTATAATATAATAATATCTTCGTCTAGTCGAAGCGAATCTTGGATCCACATTTTGACAGCAGTATCGGTTTCAGCACCCTCGATAACCATGAAAATGCCACCCATGACAGAAAAGTTGATAATTTATAGCAGCCGCCATCTTGGATTCATATTTTGACAGCAGTATCCTTTTCAGCATCCTCGAAAACCATAAAAATGACACCCATGACAGAAAAGTTGATAATTTATAGCAGCCGCCATCTTGGATTCACATTTTGACAGCAGTATCGGTTTCAGCATCCTCGAAAACCATAAAAATGACACCCATGACAGAAAAGTTGATAATTTATAGCAGCCGCCATCTTGGATTCACATTTTGACAGCAGTATCGGTTTCAGCATCCTCGAAAACCATAAAAATGACACCCATGACAGAAAAGTTGATAATTTATAGCAGCCGCCATCTTGGATTCACATTTTGACAGCAGTATCGGTTTCAGCATCCTCGAAAACCATAAAAATGACACCCATGACAGAAAAGTTGATAATTTATAGCAGCCGCCATCTTGGATTCACATTTTGACAGCAGTATCGGTTTCAGCATCCTCGAAAACCATAAAAATGACACCCATGACAGAAAAGTTGATAATTTATAGCAGCCGCCATCTTGGATTCATATTTTGACAGCAGTATCGGTTTCAGCATCCTCGAAAACGATAAAAATGACACCCTTGACAGAAAAGTTGATAATTTATAGCAGCCGCCATCTTGGATTCATATTTTGACAGCAGTATCGGTTTCAGCATCCTCGAAAACCCTAAAAATGACACCCATGACAGAAAAGTTGATAATTTATAGCAGCCGCCATCTTGGATTCATATTTTGACAGCAGTATCGGTTTCAGCATCCTCGAAAACCATAAAAATGACACCCATGACGAAAAATTATATTTTTTTTTTGCAGCCGCCATCTTATATGTACCTACGTTTTGAAAGCACTATCGACTTTAAACATCTTCAAAACCGCCGCTTTACTGGATTTACAAATAAATTCACGAATTCATTACGATCGATCATACGGACTCATTATTCGATAACAATTATAATAATAAATTATTCTAATAATAATCGGCCGCCTGCGTCGCGGGTTCAAACCACATACCATTATACCATTTACCATAACATAATTCGGCAGTAGTATAAAACCAGTAGTGTATAGTTGTCTTGTGAATATAGTCCGTACCATAAACCAGTGACTTTCCTTGACCACTAACCTACACCATACTACCTACCAACCTAAAAGGGCTGTTTGGGGATCCACCAGTACCATCTACCACAACCCCTAACCACAACCCTTTTCATTACGCCTTTTGTGCCGTTTCGAGCGCTTGTTCCTAGTTTCCAAACTATCCATACGTATACTGTGACCAAGCTTAATAGAACATAGGTGTAGGTACATATTAAACTTAAATCCAGGTAAGATAGGTGGTAACCCTAATTATATCAGGCAAATAAAAGTCCTACAAGTGTAAAGTAGAAATAGACTAAACAAATAAGTAACTATGGGGGAAAATATTTTTTCTATAGCTAGCAACATTTTCATGTAATGGCGTCTGTTATGTTTACGATTTATTTTTGTGCCTAAACCAATGTTTTACTCAAGAATATAAGATACCAGGTTGTACTTACCCGTGAAATGGAATCTTCAATTGTTTTTGATGATTATGAGAAGAGTTGTTACACCCTTTCACTGCACAATAAGTCATTTTTATTACAAAAAGACGGAGCTCTTCCCAGTAGGCCTTGACCTTGAGCACTGACGTGTCGAGCGATGTACGTAGCCTTTAAAGGCTAACTTGAAATTGCGTCACTTCGCGGGCGCCTACTGCGGTTCTAAGCCTAGTTATTCTAAGACTGCAATGATATCTTCGCAATACCGCTGGTGAGTGACGACCTTTATCCAAGTTGCATTCGATGCAGGCTCGCCCATTAAATATGATAATCTGGCCTCATCTGCAAGCCTTTGTTTGAAGGGCAGCCAATTGCCTATTGTGGATTTTGCATACTGCAACATGGGCAGAAAGGTATAGCACAACGGGCCAATGCTGCCAGCGAGCGTCTAGAGAACGCTTCCGATCGGAATACATTTGTATCAATCAGATTTTTATAAGCTACCTTTGGATTGTTTGCAACAATCTACAGTTTAAATAAATAAATAATGCTAGATGATCCACACAGCATCATCTAGCCCCAAGGTAAGCAGAGTTTGTGTTATGACTTACTAGATGACTGATATTTTTTCTATATACATGTGTATAGTCTAGTATATGTATTGTACTATATATGTATAGGTGTTCTGGTCGTCTATGGATAACAACCAGAACACCCATCTGCAGATCGTACACACAATTATCCCGAGGCGGGAATCGAACCTGCAACCTTCTGTGTCGCAGGCGGACCTTCGCACACCGCACCACAGAGGTCGTCAGTGTAAATAAATAAATACCTCTAATACCGATTACCTATAGTTAACTGTTTTAATTTTCGCTTTGTAGAGCTGTAAGTTTATTTCAATGTACTGAAATATAGTATTCAAGTGTTTGTAAAATCCGACGATTATTCTAAAATATCGATATTGTAGGCCGATAATCATAGAATAACCTCCCTAACCCCTCAGCCCTGACCACAGGCGCTCACAAATCATGTGCACGTCCAAATAGGCAGGAACTTTACACCGAAATTATCGCGCGACTGCCTATAGCTCGGTTATTTAAAGCTGGCGCGTTCGTCTTTGTTTGTTCATAGTACACACAAAGTGTGGTCACACAATTTGTGTGCATTGAGGTGTACTTCACGCAGCGAGACACGTGCTACATTTTGGCCTGCATAGAAGAACAGCGCAGTATTTTTCCTGCCATAATAACTGCTGAGTTTTGGCCGATTTGATATCGTTATATTACATCCCTCCTTATTAGCAGTTATACGTCGACTGCTGAATGAATGTGCCTCCCCCACGCAATCGAATTTTCCCTTTTACATAACTGTTACCATATTATAGCTGTTGATTTTCTAATAAATAAAATAATATAAATGAAAGAAGTCTACCTATACATATTTTGTTTCGTTTTATATTGTGTTTGTTCTTTATTTAAACGCGTACCTACCTTGCTAACTTTATTACGGTGATGTTTCGACTCTGTTGGCACAGTATACGAAAAACAAAAGACGAATGCGCCAACTCTAGTTGCTGTACCGATGCCTTAACTGTGGTGTGACCTATTTCTAATGACTTAGAGTTGAGATTGCAGTAGCGGTGTTCAGGATAATATAGCAGGATTTATGGCAGTTGCGCGGGCGCGTTGATTTACGCCTTCCTTGCGACGCAGAGCACATCGCAGTTAAATTAATTATAATTTTCACTCGCAATTTTCACATTATTAGATGTGAAGACCCACTAAGGCTGTATTGACCTGCTATAATTATCAGGGGTCTTCGAAACCTAGTCAGTCAGTCACCCACACGAAAGGAGGAGTTTCGTCGAAACCGCTACCAGCTAGCGAAAATAATATTAATGGTCGTGCATTTATTTTTTGTAAGGCGGTAGGCTGACCGTATTATATTTGGAAATCACGACAACGGCAGATTTTAAAGAAAAATTGTAAAGTTTTGCAATCTTTCCAACTCCAATCGAAAATAATTAGTAAGAACACTTGTAATGCTGTCTCTATGCCGCAGCCGCCGGATCATATAAACAGGCTCATTTGTAGAATGGCTAGACCATTTACAAAACGAATGCTTATTTTTGAGATAGCCAAATTAAATTCACAAGATGTCTAGGTGACCTTAAGACATAGTTTTGAACGTTGATCATTCAACAATCGGCATTAGCACATAAGTTTTTACCCGCCAAGCCATTTTACAAGCGGGCTGTTACTACCATCAGACGGCGACCCTGTAGAATTCTATGATAACCGCTATAACAGGTAATCTATTTTGAATCGTAGACCCAACCCCGAAAGTTCATTTTGTCACAGCACCACTATGAAATGGCGCAAGCATTTTTGATTTACACCTTCCCAACGCAGTAAATTACCGACTGATAATGCTTTGCGATAGAGATTGGTGTGGATTGCCGGAATCGAGGGCTAAGCGGGACATGGGGGGAAATATACACGGCTCCCATTTCATGGTCTGTTGTTTTGGATAGTTGTAGATAAATGTTCTTGGGGATGCCGAATAAAGATACTATGTTCGACTGTATGTATGTTTTTATATATGTTCTTAAATTTCTCCGTCAATTTTGAAAATGTTTTCGGAAATGTACGTATACCTATAGAAAATGATCCCGAGGTAGTCCCATAACAACTTTATTCCCGAGGGATGAGTTCTGCTAAACTTAAAACTGTGTAAAATTAAAGGATTCTGAAGGATAGAATTAGGGGGAAGTCCGTTTACTTTTTTCAAAACAATAAGATTAAACTTTACTATTACTAGCTAAATGTTTTGCTTAGTCTGCCCTGATTCTGCCATTCAATCACTACATAGTATAACACAGTCGCTTTCCGCTGTCTGCCTGTCCCTATGTCTCTGACTCGATATTTCATAAATTTAATCACGAGAGAGTAACCAGTTCCTAATTACCCAACAACTGTTCACTTTGCTGGCGATGAAGTTCAAGACTAACAGAAGATACAAAACGATCTGACGGTAATTTTGAAATCAGACTATCAAATCAAATAATCAATGTCACAATAAACTCAACAAGTATCTCTCAATAAGCACATTACCCGCACACAAGCACATTACCCGCACACGGAATTACCCCACACGATCATAAAAATGTCTTTTACCGTAAAACAGCATATAGAAAACAGAGGCCATTGAGGCAGATAGAGCCGTATCGGTATCTTCATGAGGCAATTGAGGCAGTTACAGATATACTCGTAGCAATCGCACTTGCATGTGCACTCGTGATGGCATATTTCCATAGCTATTGACTATTGTACGCTGATAACGATTTTCTAGGGATGAGGCAAAGAAGATAAATGCGATGAGTGGATGTATGGATGTTTGTTACTCTTTTACGCAAAAACTACGCCACGGATCGGGCTGTAATTTTGCATACACGTAGTTTCATGGCAGCGTCAGAGTTACAAATACAGTCCTTATGCGAAGGGAAAATACACCACATTCGATTTCATTTTATTGGACCGAGTGCAGTTTTCGTAATTACCTAAATTTGAGTTTTTTCTATGATTCTTAACGATACTAAATAACTCAAAATTCAATTTCCACAACTTGAAGATGGATTATTATGGAACACTTCTTGTGTGTTGTGTACAATAAGTTCTTAAACTGACTGAAACGTCGTAGATCCACGACTTTACCTTATCATATCATAGACAATACAAACTGTATAGAAATGCATCCTTCCAAGCCTGGTCTACATTTCCCCCAACCCTAGCACATTGTCTTGCAATAGTTCCCGACACAGCCCCTATGCTCCGATACATGTGCAATAATATTTTAGGATGAGAACTGAGAACACACCTACTTAATGTGATGGAGGTTACCAACTTCTTTGTAAGAAGTCCGGTCATAGTGAGAAGTATTGTTGTGAAAAGAATGTATACCTAATGATGAGTTTTGTATCGTTATTAGAATACAAATATCTTTATTGACAAAGAAAGTTACGATAAATATTTTTTATATTTGTAGGTTATAGATATAGGTTTTTTAGGCATTGTACTTGTTGCATGTTATGTATTTTTTTTGTAATGATCTTCATACGTACAATAAAGTATTTTGGTGTTGTATTGGTATGTGTAGTGTAAGTATTTTGGTGTTGTATTGGTATGTGTAGTGTAAGTATTTTGGTGTTGTATTGGTATGTGTAGTGTAAGTATTTTGGTGTTGTATTGGTATGTGTAGTGTAAGTATTTTGGTGTTGTATTGGTATGTTTAGTGTAAGTATTTTTTTTTAATTTGTCGTGTGCCCTCTTTATTGATCTTAACTGCTCAGTCCATCCCAAGGTTGCCTGGAAGAGAACGCTCATAGCGATAAGGCTGCCTTTGTACTTCTAATCTTAGCATTTATTTATGTTATGTGTGTGGTGGTACAATGAAGAATATCTATTTATCATTATATTGATTCTGCTGTTCAAGAAATAAAGAACACCAGAACCGTCGAGGAGGTAAACAATAAACCAGATATATTAAGAAGACTGAAAATCATTAGCTACCGACTCTAATTATTTGTAGAGGTTTATTCGCAAGCCAACATAAAAATAATAATAAACTCCATACATTAACAAGCTAAATAAAATACATGAAGTTATGTACTCAGCATGTCTAACCCGAGAACAGCCAACACTAGACAATAAAGAGACATTCGCAAAGCAAACAAAAAGCCGCCAAGAAGTTGGGATATAAAGGAGAAAATTATTACGCTTTCAGCAGCGCATTTAAGCAAAACATATTTCAAAAGTTTCGGCATATTAAGCAACATTTATTTTGGCAGTGAGCTGGCCATTACGTCGGGAATGGGGCTAGAGCAGAAGTTATGAAAAACATTGGCCCTACTACCAGCTCTGTTCTCGAGCTCTGTACATTATCTCGAAAACTAATTAGTCAACAAAGATGACCTAAGATAAGTGGCAGCAAAAAGGCATTGTGCTTAGTAAGGCACTATGCAATTACGGCGTTTTGTGTATACAAAAAACCGTAATTGCCGTAGGCCTCCTCATTGATTTCGATGACGGTGACCCTAGATATCACGGATTTTTTTAAAGGACTATAATGACTATGTACATATTCTAATTGCAATCTAGTCCTTACGAAGCTAACTCATTATACGTACGAGGCGCAAAAAGCGTTTTTCTTTTGTTTGCAAAACAAAAGAAAAACGCGGTTAGATCTCTTTCAGAGATTATGTAGTTGTGGCTGCTTAGCTATAGATGCTACGCTCACAAGTTCAGATATATTATCCTAAAATTGTACTATATCAAGGAGAACTTAAAGTCCCATATATATTATCGAGCAGGCAGTAGTTAGTACCTACCTATTTTAGCCGTTAATCAAAAGCTTAGCATCGTCTTCTGAAAGAAGTCTAATTTAGTGAAATTGGAAATCATATTTTTTTTTATTTCGATAGTGTTACAAAATAAGCTCATAGACAAGTAAAATTAGTAAGGGCTAAGTTCAATCTAGTTTAGTAAAAATTCTAACTTTCAACAAAGTTATTACGAAAAACACTCATAGGTATGCTAGTAGCATCGTCCACGCAGCAATAGCCCCGAATTATAGCTGTGTCTAACATTCGAGAGTAAGTTCAGGCGAGACGCCAGCGTTTTATTATTTACACCAGCAGCTTTATTCAAGTAGCTCAGTCGCCGCTAAGTTATGCTCCTTTTATCTTCATGCGCGACAGAATAGTTATTGGAACTTGGCACACTCGTATTCATAAACGCAAATGGAGGACACTAATAACCCTAGTGAAGATCTTTTACTCGGGATTTGTTAAAAAATAATTTTTATTTATTTGGTCTCATGCAACTAACAATTTTTTTTTTTAATTATTTACAAACAACAATTGACTTGTGCTATATATAACTCCTTGCTTTTAGCCAAACTTTATAATTCTAGGTCAAGGGGAAGTACCCTATAGGTTATGGTGTGCAGTGCATGTGATTCGATTCGAAATTTTAATAAATTTGGGCATTAACTTGACTTATGACTGCATTCACTTAGAAGTTTGATTTATATCACGGCTGCAAGAGGTTACTGACATGAGTATTTAATGTTAATTTTGACTTGATAACTCCACGCTATGGCGCTCATTGGGGGAGGATATGTCCAGCAGTGGACTAATATAGGCTGATGATGATGATGACCTCCACGCGTTCCAGACAAAATAGAGTAGAAAGACTGACAGACGGACAACAAAGTGATTCTTTAAGGGTTCTTCGTTTCATTTTGAGGTACAGAACTCTAAAAAGGACCGCTGAGACAATGGTAGAAGTGTGTTTACGGAATCATTATGGTGACCCTATATTATGTACAATAATGGGGTCAGTCAGTACCTAAGTGGGAACATGACCAAGAAATTATGATGAAAATTAGGATGTGATTATGATTGATGTGAAAAAATACCATATCCCAATTTACATTTCAATCCAGTGAGTTTAATACAAAAAATCACACATAGCTTGAATAAAATGGGCCGGTCCCAAACACCTCTTCCAAACTTCAAAAACATTCAAATCCTGTCATTGTGCGTTGTAACAAGACCTCCCGCAGCGAGGCCGGCCCCGCCCATCTTGACAGCTACAACCGCCCAAGGCCACAGAACAACACATAGTCAGTAATGAAACACCGCAGGATAAACCACAGTTACTATAGACCAGAACATAGTATGCAGGACTGAATAGTAATACTATAAAAGAATGAGCTCTTTGTGTTGGAAAGAAGTAGGTTTGTTGATTTCTATTATGTTTAGTTGTTTGTTTATGGTGTTTTTAGGTTATAACTAATTCCCTGTGGAGCAGTTCAGTTTGACTTACCTACCTAACTCCTGGTAGGTATGTAGGTACCTAGTCGGTCACCTCAGGCAGGAGTGTATGAAATCAATTACCAAGAGGTGGTAACGTGATTTTCATAATGACAAAAAAAGAGTTTACACCAAACTTCGTAGCCATGTTTTATTTTTATACACAATATACCGCATTATATATTTGGTTACCTGCACCGAAACTTCTTTATCAATAAGAAATAAAATTTATTCATCAATATACACAAAGATGAAGAGGTACCCAGCATCAAATCAAAGTAAGAAAACGTGAAGCTCTCAAGACAAGAGCCTTTAATCGCAACAAACCAGAGATAATTGTACAGACATAAGGGAAACAGACCCTAGAGGCAGCATCAAGTCGTTCACGGTTATTAAATCCAGTACGTGATTAAGAGCCCCCTGGCGGCCCTTGCGAACATTAATTTGACAAATGGCGTCCAAATTGTCACGGGACTTGAGACCTCCGCCCATTTTACAAAGTGCTGTCTGTCTGTACATACTTCTCTCTGGGTATGCCTTTGTCTTTTGTGTACTTACCTAAAGATTTTTAATGGTGTAAGGAGCCGATTGCAGACTTTCATTTAAAAGACTTGCGTAGTATGTGGACAGAAAATTACAATCAAATCATATATTAATAAATAAGAACTAGTATTTACAATGGAAACAATTGAGCTAACTGTAGACTGTTGCAAACAATCTACAGGTAGCTCAACTGATCCATATCGATACCAGTCGGAAGCGACTCTAAGGCCCTGGGTGCATTGCCCTGCTGTGTGGCAATGCTGATGCGCTCCACTAGAAACTCACCAGCTTTCGGGTCACTTTTCGCTTCGACCAGACGCTCAGACGCTATTTAGTAGGTGTAGTGCATGCAAAGATGGCGATCTTTGACTCCATTTTGAACAAGCTGTTGAATCAAACAAAACAGATGACATTAACAACGAAGAACCAATTATCATACATTTTGTGATAATTGGTTCTTTGACTTTTATGCAAACATCTTCCTAGACAATTAGGTCGTAGGTAAGTCTAGAAGAGTGTAGTGATGACACTGCCAACATGACGACTGACCAAAAAAGTGTCTGAAGTCACACAAATGTAAAAACCCTGATGATGAAGCACTTTCTACCATTGTTACTGCTCATAACAAAGAAAATAACACTGAAGGAAGGCCCTTGACATTTCAGCCTTTACAATAACGGAAGGTATGAAGAATGCTTGTGCCTATTATTTCAATTTGAATATACGCCCATAGCGTCCCATTAGCAGATTCAGCTTGTTGGAGAGTCGCATCGAGGAGCTCGTTAGTGAGGGCGGGGCACTCGCGATAACGAACGAACGTTAATATTACTGAATGGTTTGTGAGGGGATTTTTGTACAGTTAGTTATACCTATCGGGTATTGAACGATAAAGCAGATAAAATGATATAAAAACATAATCAAGAAGGCAAGTAAGAGTTAGGATAGCCAATAGCCACGGCGCGGCGGCCTTAGCGGCGTAAGAATATACCCCTCAAACTCAGCCGCTCGATTAAAGGTAATAGTCAAGAAGGGCAGCAGCTTGGTTCTGTACTTTAACACCTCTACTACGATTATTAACCCCCCATTTCAAGCGTGGTGATTGTGCATGTCCAAAAGTAAAAAGATTAATACTGATGGATGAACGAAATACTCCGATTACTTGAGTAAGGTAGTATTCGAAATATTATAAACGCAAAAGATTGTAGGTATGGATGTTTGTTACTCTTTCACGTAAAAACTACTGACCGCATCGGGCTGAATTTTTTAATTGCGTACTTCCAGGCCCGGAATACAACATAGGCTATTTTTTATCCCATAAACCGGTTCCCATGGGATGGAAATAACCTTGACAAGTTTCCATAGAAACAACGCGTGCGAAGACGCGGGCAGAAACTAGTTCGAAATAAGACGCGATGATGACTAAGCAAATTAGTGATGGCACTTATCTGTGCAACAAAGAATTTTCTATCTATCTAATTTATGACTGACTCAAATAAATAATAGGAACACACGAAATCGCCCCACAAAAAGATCAATATCAATTTAACTGAATTATAGAGCTGCGTTGAAACCTAATCGTCACTCTCCCCATCATAAATAAATAAAACAAACAGACCAAATAAAAGTGCCACAACAAATATTGTACGCCAAAAAAAGCAATGAAAAGAATCCATTTGAAACATGAACTAGCCATAAATATCGGGAAATGTTGAACAGAGACATAAATAATACTTCTGTATCGGCGGCAGTAAAATACGGTCGGTAGCGGCGTAGCGGGCTGCAAGCGATTGTCTTCATGATTTGAGTGGCAGGTTCGAGAACTGGTGGTCTAGGGACTCGGAACATGGGCTAGTGTGATTTGTGACGGCGTAGACGGCAGCTTCTACGTTTGATTTTATATTGCAAGTATTGTATTGAACAGGCACTTCATGCACCTCTGGCTTTAGGAAGGCTTTGCCATAGTTTCCTTTTATTTAATCGAAAAACAATTACACTGTGTATGAATATAGGCACAAACATTTTTTACTTGGTATTATAATATCGGCTAAAAATTCAAAACACAAACTAAATATGTAGTAATGTTATTAAATTAACAGCATGCGAAAATATAATTCAAGTCATATTCCTAGCTAAAATAAGAATTTTAAATGACTTGTGTGATAAACTCGTCAATTGTGTCAATTTATCATCATTGCGAAATATTTATTATTACTATACAATAGTAAATAAAAAAATAATGTTGAATTTTACCAATTTTGCAGGACTACAGGACTGTTCACAAAATTCAACCCCTATAATTTGACTGATATTCTACATGATTCTACTTTATATATTTTACACAAGTTTCGAAACTATCGTAAAACGGAAACATTCACCAAAGCCATCTCAAGCTCATTAGTAGAAGCAGTCAAAAAAGCCAGTGCCTCTGATAATCTCTCTCGCAGTAAATCACCGTGACCCCTCTATCGAGCATCGCGTAACCTGCGGAGCTGACAGCCGCAGCCGATCTGATGCTGCTAGGGTTACTCGGGTTAGGTTTGAGACGGAGACAGGTGGTGACGGTTCAAAGAATGTTGTGTGATCAATTAAACATTTATTATAAGCTATGTTAGTGTATTTTTTTTAAAAAGGATGTTAAATAGAATATATAAATTCTTTTTTAACAAATTTGTCTTGTAATGACACACACATACAAAATACAACAACAGGGAACGAAACAAAAATGATGTTCCTTTTCGCTTTAATCCATTGATTCATAATATTATTTATTTTAAGCCATTATTGTCCCACTGCTGGGCAAACGCCTCCCTTTTCTCCTTCTACTCCTCGCGACCATATTCATAATAACAATTTGATAATTTATTTCATTCACGATATTATAACAAAATGTCTATTTAAAAAAAACTGATTTTATACTATAAACCATCATACGTTCATTTAATTTGATTGTTTGTTGTTGTCTTCGTTGTTTGAAATGTAACTGTAAGGTAGTTTATTTTTTGTTTATTGCAATGGCCATCCTTCTTCATCATCTATCATTTTGCAGTTTAGTTAGGTTCCATTCAAATTATATCTTTATTAATATTGCTTTATAAATGTAGGTATATCTGTTTAATGCCCAGACATCCGGCAGCCCTGTTCACCTGTGGAGAACGTATTCAATTTTGCATACCCTCATATCTGCATCGCCGCCATTGTTCGAGCCGCGCCGTATTTTATACAATCACATCTGCAATGCTCGTGATTTAGAGCTTTTGCTGTCGATACTGAATAAACCTCGCATTTTACTTTATTGTTTTTTGCTATGTTATTATTTTGAGGGTATCGTGGGGCATCGCTTTCCTGATCTTATCGGATTTGGTTTACTGACTTTGGTTTCATTCACAAAAATAATTTATAATAATACTGTTTTTGGGAAGTAATTCCTATAGACAGAATAAAATATCCAGAATCTGAATTACCTTATTCATGTCATATTCCTCGCCATTTTGTTTTCTAATACTTGAATCAGCATAATTTTATCGCATGCGTTTTAAGATTAGCAATTTACTAAATAATGGTTCAATTCTTCACCGGGATCCGTCTCCCCGAGGCTATTATTTCCCGATTCGTCATACTTATCAACTCCATCACGTTTCCCAAACCCAAGGCCCATTATATCCTCAACAACCACTACAATTTATTCATACCCGAATTAATCATTCTTTATCCAAGCATCGTCTAAATTATGACCTCAGTGTAACAGCCAGCCCACACTAACCACCGTATAATCAAACGATTTTTCCTTCGGCAGGTATACATTAATGGGCCATAATAGCAAATTGAAATCGTCCGATTGTGGACCGATCGTCGTGCAATTAAGGCGGGAGACTATAAATCGGTGGGTATCAGTACGGGACATGGAATGGGCGTGCAGGCCCCTTGGCGGGCCTTAGGTCGCGCTCCACTGGGAGATTGCTTGATTTACTTCTTCAATCTTATTTGTTAGATCTCTGATTAAAAGTACCAAGTGTAATAGTTATGATGACATCTCTCTCTGTTGTTTTAGGTAATTGAGCACGTAGCGGGCCACGAAGGCTAATACTGAGATAATAAAACATTTTAGTGCCTGAAAAAACTCTGAAAAATCTGACAGGACGTCATATAATTTGATACTTTTGAAAAAACTGAAAACTGACAACGAATCCCTACTGCTTCTAAGTTTTGCGAGACCTACAACTATTGTTCACGAACAACGAACATACATTAAAAAAAATTATACATACAGTCAAACATACAACTCTACATTTTTTCGAAGTAGGTTAAAGATAATTACAAAAGCAAATAAGTAGTAAATCATTACAATCATCAAGTTGATATAGCAAAGAGCACAATTAATTATTATTATGATGAAACGAAATAGATAACAGCTACAAATAAAATAGATGAATAAAAAGCCAGCACCAAATTAACAAATCCGCTCCCACTGTGCCCTCTCAATTCAAAATTATACACAGGCATTATGTCTGCACATGCATCCCGTAACGCGGCCGCGCCCCGGTAAGTGCCCGCCTGACGTGCTAAAGAATATATTAGCGAAGATAGCCGCAACATGTTGAATATATCACCGGAGATTAATGTCGAGAGCGTTCCCCATCTGGAATTTACAATAGGACTTTGGACAGAGATTGAATTGCTTGGCTGGTGATGTTGACTAAGAATACTTTGTAACTATTCTGATGTGTGAAGAAACAACGGTGATGAATAGGCTTTAAAAATAATAATAAAGGGAACTGAGTATGAATTTTTCAAGCTCCTAGAAACAGAAGAATCATAGACAATTAATAAATGACTTTTAATAAAGTAAGCCATCGGTTTGCTATAATTGTTTTTAGAGATTAGATAAGACTTGGCAATAAAAGCCGTAGATATCTTGTCGACAACCTCAAATCTTTTTCCTCACTAAACTCTCATAACTGAACCCCATAACAATAAGTATTAAGCACTCTCCTAAATCTCAAACACCATAAAGAGTCAAAACACAGAAATATGGAATAAAACGTAGCTACATAAAGCATTTCGCGTAACGTACCGCACTTGGTTCCGACTGCGGGAACATTCTTCTTCTTTATGATACCTATTCAAATAGAAGAGATGTACTACTGGACGAAAATATGAATAAATCCGACGTAGATAGCGGATATACTGTGGCAATATTAGAATGGCACTGATTAGATTGATGTTTATGGTGATGGTTGGGATAAGCTGATGATGAACTTTGAGAAATTGTGATTGATTTATGTAAACATAGATGTTATTATAAAAGCAAAATTAATACTGGCAAAAAGTTAAATTTAAAGCAATTCAGTGGATCGAAATAAACTGGCTAAGAGAAATATTTCGGAGGAAAACAAAACAGAGTCATCATCTGTATTAGAAAGAACTTTCTAATTTGTGAATAAACTATGTTGATAATACAACAACTCTGTTTTAGTTACATTTCTTTCTGATGTTCTGATTATTTCCAGTATCGAAATTTTTGGTATTCTGGTTAATTTCAAAATCAATAAAAACATTAGCAAGTCCAGACCTAGACCACTCTTGGTTCACCCCAAACCCCGCTATTTTTCCGCGGGGTCATCCCTTAAATTCTTTTTATTGCCGCCCTTGTAAATCATTGTAATGCTTCAGTGCATTATTCGTCGGAAACTTCATTATGGCCGGTTTAATGGTTCGGAGGAGCGATAAAATCTAGCTGGTGGCCGGACGGCATGGTGCACATCTTCTGGGGTTTAGCGGGATTTGTCAGATATGCTTTAGATATTGTCAATTCTAAGCTTCCTGTGTTGGTACCTAACGGAGTTAAGGTTGTCATTGTTTGCATCGACGGATTATATTATAGCAGGTTGATTTTTTACTTGAATTTAGTTTTCTCGTAATTTTGACCTGTTCGAGGTTCTTGATAGGGATCAAACACTGCTTGGTACATGCTTCTTTTGCTTTGCCCTGCCTCATTTGTCCTGTAATTTTTAAATTATGCTATTCTCAGCACCCTGCAACTTTGACTATATCGTCTATCCTTCTTATTGACATCATCAAAGACACAATCTACGTTTCTGGTGACCTGGTTTGGTGGAGGTCTTAGTGATTATCCTACAGAAAGTAAAGCCTTGATTAATATTTGAAGGATTATCCTCGGTGACCTGAACGCGTAGCCACCTCGCTCCCCGCCAACGATACATCACTTGCAATTTGTTGCGATAGCACTACGATAGGTGGCCTGCGCGGGCCTGTATTGTGCTTTATGGCCCAATAAAACGTACAGGCTTTCTTTCTTTAATGTCTCGCGTAATGGCCGGCCCGGGAATTAAATGTCTTGGAGGCTACTGTAATGGTGTATAATCAGGGAATTTACACGGGGTAATGATTTAAATTAGTTTTTATCTGTGTTTTTACTTAACGTGTTCGTCGTTTCTAGAGCTTTCCCAAGGGTTGTTTTAAAACTGAGGTCAAAAAAATATTCCAGCATTGTATTACTATGAAAATATAAGTTATCAAGAACCAGATCATAATATCTTTACACACCTACATTTACAACTAGTTGTTACCCGCATATTCGTCCGCGAGAAATGAAGTGGTTTAGAGAATCCCTGTCACAGTACAGTACCCCTCATTTATTATACAATTTCATTGACAGTACCTATCTACTCTGGTATAATAATGAGAAGCTAGAAGACCCAAGAAATGGTTTGAAAACTGGTCGTTGAATTAACGATTAACAATTGAGGGTTCAGTTTTCAGTGTAAAAATTATGTTCAGAGAACTAACTTTAAGAATCATGCAAGGTAAGAATTAAAATAACTCTATTGAAATTCAATGAACCATTGTATACAACTGCAGTCGCCTGCTGCATCTGAACCTCGAGTGGCAGCTCGTTTCACTAACAATACAGCTAAAATTTAATACGCCATTGATCAAACCCAATTTTGTATCAATTTCAAAACGTTGTCGGATTATTTGGCCCCCGCTGAGGTCTGAGAGCCCTTTATTCAGTACTTGAGGGACGGGCAAAGATAAAATATGTTATTTCTATTGGGACTTCCTAAATCCTAGCAGTGATTCATCTGCACCAGACCCTTGCAAAAATATTTAGTTATTCCCATTTTGCTTTGTATATTTTATTTCCATTTATTAAAATTGATTCAGCCTGGATGCTTCGAGGTAATAAAGAGTATCAGTTACCACATAATACCTAACGCTCGAAAAACATAACCCCTCACGGGTAAGAGTGGTTTATTCAAGCAATCAGGACAGCCATCCTAACAGAATAGAGATATCCTAAGGTAGTCCCGGACTATCAAAAATTTGTGTTTTCCTACAATAAATCTTGTTACTTATATCCTCGATTAACTCAATGATGCAGAATGTATTTTTAAGCAATATCCCTTCTGCGCTTACCAACTCTTTGAGCGTAACACTAGAGCCCCCGCAAAGTGCCCCCCACGGGAATCGAACTTATTACCCGCGGAACGTTGCATTGTAGCCAGCATTAGCCGTAATGACGCCGCGGTTTCACCGAGGCAATGAGTTGAAGTTCTTCTAAAATGATTCGAATGGCTCCTACTGTTTTTATGATAAATGGCTTTGAAATGAGTTTGCGCTTCAATAATGAATGTTACATGTTTGTGTTCTTCTTAAATAATGAATGTTATATGTTTGTGTTCTTCTTAAGAATGAATTAGATGATGAACATTGCGTAATGTATAAAACCATCTTTTGACAATTCCGGCGTTTAAAGTCCTTCACAGTGGGAAAACTCCAAAGGCGTGGAGCGTGAGTCTGATTGTGCTCTTTTTAAGAAGGGAGATAAAACCCTTAAGAACTACAGACCCATCTCACTCCTAAGCCATGTCTATAAGCTGTTCTCACGAGTGATTTCGCCAGGAGATTTGATGAGTTCCAATCACCAGAACAGGCCGGGCTATGTGAAGGATATGTCACCATAGACCATATTATCATAGTGAGGAAGAATTAGCAAGCTGAAGTGGCAGTGGGCTGGTCATATCTCGCGAAGAAACTACAATCGCTGAACTAAACGTGATCTAGAGGCGACTCGAAATACATAGTGTAGGGCGCCCGTCATCCGAATGACCTCTTGTGAAAGACTGTAGGCAGATGCTGGATACATCAAGGTGAGGAGAGGGTGCTATTACATGGTGCTCATAAGGAGAGGCCTATGTCCAGCAGTGGACTAATAAACGCTGACGATAATGATGATGAGCTCTAAAGTATTGCTATTTGACTCTAATCTTACCCATTTTCCTTTTTACTTCCACTATTCCCCTGTTATTTTTTTATTATATGTGCCAATACGAACAGTTTTTCGTTACCTTGATTTCACCAATCCATTCCATTTAATATATTTTTACATACAATAGCACCCAGTAAATAACTTACAGTACAAAATGTTGCCATCATCGCATTGTAAAGACCATTTTAAACATTCTCGAAGCTCTCCAGGAGGGATCGCATTAATCTCGCGCACTAGGCGGTCTTTTGTGCCAGAAATTATGGTCTACCATAGTAACGTGTTGCGGTGCTGTATACCGCCTGTGTACTGTGTACCGCCCGGGGCGTAATGGGGTGGGAGGAAGTATGCAAATAGGGTGATTTTCTAGGCATTTATTAATGTTTTTATTACCATGGGTTGAGGGTTTTCTCGGTGGTAAGTTGCTGGTCTGGTTAGATGCTGGAGATCACTATTACTGACTTCTGGTTCTATGTTCAGCTGTATATGTATTTTTTTATGTATGTTCAATGATTTATAGAAAATGAGAGAGGCTCTGCCGCCATCACCACGCTTAGCTGAAGGATTCATGATCGTAGTAGATGTGTTAAGAATACACCTCTGATGCGTAAGAGCCGAGTAAGGCAGGGACCTTTACTCGGCTCTTACGAGATCCACGGGTTAGTTGTAGGGGTCGATTCTTGCGCCGCGACCACAACAATCATGGGGCTTGTATGAGTTTGCACATTACCATAATGGTTTTTTTTTTTTACATATCACCTCAAATTGTTATAAAACTATAAATTGACTTCGTATTCTGATCGATCGCTGTAATACTTTAATATGAAATAATATAGTAGCATAGTTCCTCTAAGCATCCGTTCAGGGCGCTGCTGCTGCAAGGCGTGTGTTGAAAGAAACGAAACTTTTATAGTTTTCTTTAACTATGCATTACTCATATGGCTTCATCACTCTGTCAGTTAAACTAACTCCGTAAATACAATAAAACCACTAACTTGCTTACTCCAATTCAGAATCCAAGATATTTTTTGTCAACAACGACATTTATTATTGGAAACTTAACAAGAACTTATAAAAATTTATCACTAAAAATTCACACAAACTTCAACAATGCATAATCTGACATTAAAAGCGAAAAAAAAAAATTAGAATTCGAAAACGAGCAAGAGTTTAATTAAATTATGTAGTACCTAAAGCTTTCAAACCAAAATTAGTTGCGAACTTCTGTGCTTCGCTTCGATGATACCAATGTCAGTAAATATTTTTCTCCAATATTGTAAACCCTTGGATTTTGTAAACCCTCTTGCATACAAAAAAAATCCAGGTTTTTAATCGAAGTACCTATAGGTATTTTAAGACCATTCTAATTTCTTTTTTTTTTATTCTATACAATACAATACAGTTACTCAATATTGCACACCAAATAAAAAACAGATACACAAGACAGGAAAAGAAAAAACAAATACAAAATATGTTGTACAATGGGCGGCCTTATCGTAAGTAACTATGTAAATCCTTTATTTGACACATAAAATACACACATACAATTGGCTTAATCATAACAAGTCGCTATGAGCGATCTCTGCTAGGCAACCTTTCATTTGACTATCTAAAGGGCTTTGTCAGATATGCGATTATAACGCCTCGTTGAAGCTGAAAGTTGTCAAGGTAGATACAACTACAAAGTTCTATTTACTAGTACAAAGAGAACGCAAAACTTTCAACCGCTTGGTAAGCTGACAACCCTAGAGCTGGTGCTGAAATGAATTCAGGTTGTGCGGTGTAATGGAAAAGCAATCGGCTGGCGGTAGGGGTGTCGCGGTCAGGCGATGGAATCGGGTTGGGACAATGTCGATCATTGTTTATCGATTTATATAAAACTAGCGGACCTTCCCGGCTTCGCACGGCTTTAGGACGGATCCCTAAATTTTTTAAATATAATAGACTACGTTCACCGGGGATAGTGTAGCTTCCCAACGGTAAAAGAATTTTACGAATCGGTCCAGTAGTAGTCGAAGCCTATTCATTACAAACAAACAAACAAAAAATCAAACCTTTCGTCTTTATAATATAAGTATAGAAAAAATAGAGGTTAAGGTAACCTCTTGATTTATTATCTCGAGCTTTTTCTTAGAGCTCAAGTTAAGAAATTACACATGGTCCATAACGCACGTGCCCAGGTACCTAGTTAGATAGAAAATTCTTTATTGCACTTTAAATAGAAAACTATTATATGTACAGAAAAAAACGTAAAAATAAATTACTATTGGCGGTCTTATCGCTCAAGAGTGATCTCTATCAGACAACCATGGAAGGTTATGTAATCTTAACACATTTAAGCCCTCTGTCCTAGACCTATTAGTTTTGTGTAAGTTACGAAAAAGCATTTAGATACCTATTTAGACAAACTTATTCAAGAGTCCTATCTATTTTCTGCAAAAGGCCATTTTGTGCGGTTCAAAATATTTCAGCGGTTTTTATTCTATCGATAACTTGTTTTACCTACGCTACCCCATCCCTAGCGTCAGCAAACCACCGGGTGTCGGCACCGCAGGACTAATCCGGCTGTACCCTTTGTGATGTAACTTTGATGGCGCTGCCCTGATAATTGAACTTTAATAAGCTCCTGGCTGAATAATAAACAGAGGGTGAAATTTGAAATGATAACTTTATGACTTTGTAGTGTAGGAAATAAACACTGATACTTAATGATAACATATACCTACCTACGTAGGTTAATGTAGTTTAATTTATACTTTATTACCGACTTCGAAAAAAGAAGGAGGTTCTATTCTATTTTCAGTTGTTTGTATGTTCGTCGTCCAGATGACAAGACGGAACCACGTGCCTAGTTACCTAATAGGTGTGTACCTACCTAACTTAGGTTAAAGGGAATAAATAATTTGTAATGAAGAAATACGTAACCGACGACGTTTGCTATTTAACACACTTTAAACCATTGAGGCTTGAGGACCGATCGTAATGTTCAATTCATTATTTACTGAACATATTATAATTTACTTTTCGATCAAGTACCTATAATAATACCTATTGCTGATGTCATGTATTTTACAGCCGACCATAACATATTATGCTGTCCAAATAGTATTTAAAACAAATACCAAAAAATTTACTTCCGATCGTAATAACTCGCGTTAGATTTCTTTAAATTCGCATAAGCTCCATCTATGTAAAAGCTCCAAAATTAAACAGCATACAAAAACCTTAAACAGACCACTAGAGCTGAATCAAGCCAGAGCGAACCAAACACTTTCCTCTCACATCCACAGATGGCGCTGCCTAAAGTTACCACGCCCTCTGTGGAAATGTGTAATAACTAAATCGACATCATTTTTACTAAAGCGGGCGCGATATGAAGTGCCTAAACCTTTTATTTGCGTTGATGTTTAACTAGAGGTCGCTACTGCAGAATACACTGGTAAACACTGTTTTTATCACGAACTTTGTGATGATTTTTGTTCATGTGGGTACACTTAAAATAAATTATTGTTTCTATTACGTCCAGTTTTTTTGTGTCAGCTACATAACTGCTACTAACTAACATCATATAAACGTTTGTTTGGTAAATCGTAAACATGCCACGAAAGTGTTCTAACAACCCTTTTTGGTTGTGTGTCAAGAATTTTACATCTCAGCGTCGAAATTTCTCAATTTTTAGACTATTTTGGATTATCTGTGATGGATCAAGATAAACTCTGGGTTCCAATTAAATGTTATTTATCGTGTGACTGCTATTAGGTTGGGCTAAACAAGAACCCAGGCATAATTATGCCTTTTGCTATACCAATGATTTGGACTGAACCGAAGGATCATGGTAAATGATTTTTATTTTTGTCTCAAAAAAAAGGCATTACAGCCAAGTACAGGAGGATATTTGTAGGTCCACAAATACGGCAACTGAATGATCAGGAAAAACTCATACGGAAATGTTTTGTGAACGTGAGTGCATGTAAATCAGAATTATACTAGTCAAATTTGGTGATTAGTTTCATGATTATATTATATTAGTTTTACAGAAATCTTTAAAACGATTTCTTCAGGAGGCACTGCTCGCCCGCCCCCCGGTGTATGTCCCTTAGTCGCCTTTTACGACACCCACGGGAAGAGTTGGGGTGGTGCTATCCTAGGCCGGCACTACAGAGCCAATGCCTTTTCTGCCTTTTGGTCTCAAAAACGCCTAGCTACAACTCGCGTATCTCACATATGTATATCAGACGTACGTCTTGAATCGTCTCTCCAAACCCTCCGAAGGGGTGGATCGCGCCTATGGTGGTGATGATGATGATGATGCCTGCGCGCCACATCTGTGGGTCCCACATCGTTTACAACTAGCTCGAATCTCTCTTTGGGGGCTTCTCCCTCAGCAAAAGGCGGTCTCTGCCAGCGCTGCCGGTTTCGTGGAGATCCTCCCAAGCTTGCCGATAGTAACGGGTGACACCACTGCGGGATTCCGATGATGAGGACCCTTCCGAAGCCACCGTGTTGCAAAACCGCATGTGCCCTGGGTACAGCTTGTTACCTCCGTGCTTCTTGCTCCTGACAAAAATACTTAACAATCGTAGTGATAATAGCAATAAGAAACACTAGTGCACCGAAGGCAGCTAACGCAACCACTGCACCGATGTCTAGCCTGGCTCCAGTTGGTTCCTGTCTCTCGCCGTCTACCGCAGTAGGGATGTTAACTGGGTTCCGTTTGTTCCACTTGGATGTTGTTACTGGTACCGAAGATCTGATTATCTATCGGATGGCTCGGGACAATAATATGCGGGACATGGCTAGTCGGTAACTCCAGACTGTCTTGCACCGTGATATTCCTTTCCGGCGGTGCCTTATACACCCTGGTCGTTGTCTTTGGCTGCTCGGTCATCTTTGGCCGAGGTCGGGGCCGCTCGTGGCTAGTTTCTGTCAGGAGGAAGAGGGTGGTGGAGGAAGTGGAGCCAGGAATGTGCGATGGAGGATTAGGCGAGGGGTGGTTGATTCGGAGGGTGAGGTATACTTTGGCGTGGGCTTGCTGGTAGTGGTCTTTGTTGTCGTGGTGGTGGTCGTTGAAGGTTCATCGCGTTGGCAAACAGGCTCAGCTTGGTCCCACAGTTTGCTGGAGAGGCACTGCGCTTGCTTAGCTCCTTGCAGGTGGAATCCAGGCGCGCACACATATACAACCACTGAGCCGTATGACGTCCCGTTCTGGGACAGAGTAGCGCGCCCGTTTGTGATCTCTGGTTTATCCGCGCAGTGGATCTCTTCGCATCTGGGCGGTGTTTCGTTCCAGCTTGTCGATATCACACACCAGTCGCGCCCTTCCCGCCATCTCGAAACCTGGCTTGCAAGAGTACTGGAAATGAAATGAAATGAAATGAAATAAAATGAAATGAAAGTTTATTTCTTTAGGCTTACAAATAAGCACTTAGACAAGTCATATTTTATACTATTCATTATTATATTGATGTTCACTTCAATTTTTTGTCCACCAGTGGAAGAAGTGACAAGAAACCACTAGTATGTTCATAACTTATGTGTCTAGTACATATGATTTGCTTATCTGTAAGTTGTTAGATTTTGAGTTGGAGCAAAACTCGTTCCAAGCTTTTTTATCTTCTAGATAATCTGATATTGTGTAATAAGCCTTTTTACAAAGAATATGCTTCACAATTTTTTTAAATTTATATATTGATAATTTTTGCAACTCACTTGGGAGTTTTGTTGTAGAAGCGTATACATTGCCCTTTAAAAGATGCACCTATCTTATGTAGTCTAGTTGTGGGAACAGCGAGTTTATTCTTATTTCTAGTATTTTCATTATGTACATCGCTTTTTTTAATGAATCGATTTATGTTTTTACGTGAGAGTTTGGACGTGAGAGAGATAGGAGACAGATTCGTTCAGTAGATTGTAGCTTTCGTGAGCGATCACACCCGGAAAACCGCACTCGATGCGTTTGCAGACAGGTGGAAATTCATCATAAAATCTAGTATCCAGGCAAGTCCTGACAGTGGGCCCGACCAGCACATACCCATCGTCACAGGAATACTCCACGGAGGAGCCTATCCCAAACCCGCCTTGAGTCAGCATGGTAGAGTTAGAAGGCTGTTTTGGACGACCTAAATTCTATTTTCATACGTAGTAAACTATGGATTAATATATTTCGGGCGCTGGACGCTATTTCAAGCGGTGGCGATTTAATAATTCCTGATAAAATAACATCACGTCCTTACGTCTTGTGCAATGTGGCTTAGTCAAATTGGCTTCATCAAGGGTAGATCAACAACCGATGCTGGTACAATTCTATTAAAACATATATTGGAATGGATGCCTGGGATAAAGCGAGAAACACTATCGGTGTATTCTGTGACCTTTCTAAGGCTTTTGATTGCGTGGATCATAGAACACTAATTAAGAAGTTGGAACACTATGGAATTAACAACAAAGCACTGGACCTTATGCAATCATTATTTATCTGATAGAGTTCAAAAAGTAGATATTGGCAAAGAAAGATATATGTATAGGGGCGTACCGCAAGGATTAATATTAGGTTCTTTTTTATTTTTAGTATATGTAAATGATTTTCAGTTTTTAGCAAAAGATCTGTGATATTGTCTTATTTGCTGATGATACTTCATTGATTTTTAAAGTTGATATAAATATGATTATAACGATGTAAATAATTCGCTTTCACAAATACTAGATTGGTTCACCGTCAATAATCTCTTACTTAATGCTAAAAAAACAAAAATGTATTAAATTCATGCTACCTAAGAGAATTCCCAACTAGCTAGGTCAGTTTATTTCAGTTTACTTCCATAGTATTGTGTCTTATGGTATTTTGCTTTGGGGACAGGCAGCTGACATCCAGACCATATTTGTTCTTCAAAAAAGGGCGGTACGCGCTATTTATAAATTAAAGCCACGAGATTCTTTGAGGGAATTATTTAAAAACATTAATATTCTGACTGTAATATCACAATACATCTATGAGAATCTAATGTATACCCACAAAAATAAGGATAGCCTTATGAAAAAGTGTGATGCTCACAATAGAAATACAAGAAACAAGAACAAGTTACACATCCCATCATTTAGATTACACAAGGTAGGGAAATCATTTATGGGCAATAGCGTGCGCTTCTATAATAAGCTTCCATCTGAAGCAACTGAGCTCCCTATTCGTAAATTTAAAAATTACATAAAAATAAATCTCATCAAGAAGGCTTTCTACTCCATAAATGATTATCTCAATGATGTTAATGCTTGGCCAGATGTCGCTCAGATTCGCACCGACAATAGTATGTAAGTAATTTGTTATAGTGCATAGCTTTACTTAAATATTGACATGTATCAAATCATGCTATATTTAGACTTAAATAAGTAGGCAAATAACCATGTATTAGACATATAAGAGATGAACATGCTAGTGGTTTCTTTTTCACCTCTTCCACTAGTGGACAAAAAATTGAAGTGAATAGTAAAATAATTTTATTGGACAAAAATTTAATGTATTAAATATGACTTGTCTAAGTGCTTATTTTCGGTTTAAAGAATATTTATTTTCTCAAAAGAAATTACATTTCACTTATCTGAGAAAACATCTTAAGCTAAGTATTTTAAGTAAACTTCGAACAACCAAACAATTTTTTGTACCTACCTACTTTAAGTATATCTACAGAATTATAGCTAATTAACAATCATGTATATAATGAATAATTTAGAGTGTTTTATAATTTTCCAGTAGGTAACAATAAGACAAATAACAAAAAATATTAGTAGTAGTAATTTAAGCTTAACAATAATTGAATGTAGAAGTTGAGTTAACAATTTTGAAATAACAATTACGTAATAATAAGACAAAACAAAAAAGTATTATTAGATTTAGTAGATAAGTTATCAAGAAAGTTTTTAACACTACCCGCAGATTCCTGCACATTTATTTACTCCCCTTGAAATGTTTAATACAGAGTAGTTCGACCTAACATGTCACAGTGAAAACAAAAACAGTTAGTCAATTTGTTATTTGAGTAAAGATATGTCATTAAGTATGTGTTTTTTAAGTTTAAGTTTGAAGTTACTATACGACTCCGCATTTTTTACCTCTTTTGGAAGACTGTTATAAATTTTTACACCTTCGAAATTTAGCGCTCGTTTCCCGAATTCGGTTCGCACGCTTGGTAGAAGTATGTGGTCTTTTTTGCGAGTATTTCTTGTATGTGTCTGATGGACTTTTATGAACGTTATATTAGTATGTATTGATTTATTTATAATTTTTCTAATGAGTGTGCAAATACTGTATGAATAAAGCTGTTTTATGTTCATGAGTTTGGTTTGTTGATAAACATTGATTGTTGGTGTTAAGTAGTCTAAATGAAATAACATTTTAATAATTTTGTTCTGAGATACTTGTAGGGTTTTTAGGATCGTTTTAAGGGCACTGCCCCAAATTTCGATTAGGTACAAAAGATGCGGTTTCACAAGAGAATTGTAAATTGTATGTCGAACGTGAAGGGGAAGACAACGGACTATATTTCGTAGCGATGCTTGTAAAGACGTGAGTTTAGATCTTGTATAGTCAATTTGTTTGTGCCAATTAAGGTGGGTGTCGAGTCTCAGACCTAAGTATTTTTCGTGTTGTTTTTGCTGTAGTGTCTGTCCGTCAATTGTTGGTGGCTTATGGTGTGGAACTAATTTGTTTCTGGATTTAAAAATTACATAGCATGTTTTATCAGTGTTGATTGTGAGAAGTTTGTTTTGGAACCATACAAATAGTCTGTTTAGGTCCTCTTGTGCCTGTTTGATAATCTGATGAATGCAATTTCCGAAGTAAAAGAGACACGTATCGTCGGCATAGAGTGATACGTGACCGTTGAGCGTGAGTTCACTAATTGAGTTGATGTAGATAAGGAACAATAGAGGGCCAAGTATTGAACCTTGTGGGACACCGAACGATATACGATGTGGTTTGCTTGAGTGATCTCCAATTTTAACAATTTGGAATCTATCACTTAGGTATGATTCAAACATAGAGAGCGCTACTCCAGATATTCCTAAATCTTTGAGATTTCGTAGTAAGATAGTGTGACTGACGGTATCGAATGCTTTTTTAAGGTCAATGAAGATTCCTAGAGCTATGTTTTTTTGGTCTATGTTAGTTTGAATTTTGGTAATTAAGTCTGCTGTTGCCGAGAGTGTGTTGGATTGTGGTCGAAAGCCGTACTGTCTGTCAGAGAGAAAGTTCAGAGAAGTAAGATATTTGTTTAGTCGTTTGTATATAATTTTTTCTAGAATTTTTGAAATAACTGGTAAGACTGAAATTGGTCTGTAATTACTTGGATTTGAATGAGTTCCATTTTTATAAATCGGCGTGACTTTAGCAATTTTTAAGGAATCGGGAAAAGTACCTTTATCTAAGTGAAAGTTAATACAGTTAGTGAGGTTTTCTAAAATAAGGCTAGTGATACATTTTAATGATTTTGTAGTTATGCCATCTACACCTACACTGCAGTTTGGGTCAAGTTCTCGAATTATTTTGGAAATTTCGTTAATCGTACATGGTTTGAATTGATTAAATACGGCGTTGATAGAAGGTGTGTTTGTTAATGAAGTGTGTTGTGTTGTAGGAATTTTTTCAGCAAGCGTTGAACCAATTGTTGCGAAGAACGTGTTGAAGGTCTCGCAAATTTCATCACCATTGGTAATAGTAACATTGTTACTAATAAGTTTTGGGGGAGTAATGTTTGATTTTATTTTATTTTTAGCTAAGTTATTTATCAGGCTCCACATTTTCTTTGGATCTCTTTTATGTTTTGTGAAAGCTTCATTGTAATAGTTGTTTTTTGTATTTCGAATTTTATCAGCAGTTTTCTTTCTTTCTTCTTTAAATAGTGCCTTTAGGTTTTCATCATCTGGTTTATCTTTAAGTCTTTTCCAAATTTCATTTCTAGTTCTTATCTTGTTTGTAATGTCTTTATTTATCCAATCTTGTCTGGGGGGGTTCATTATTTTGAATTTCTTCATTTTACTGTATTTGACGCCATGTTTTATGTGTTTTTCTAGATATTCATAATTGTGCTGTACTGGGTTGTAAGTGTGATTTTTTATAATATTATATAGTTGGTCATAGTTGATAGCATCATATTGAATTCGACGTTTTTGTGGTGGCGTTAGTTTTTTCATATTCAAGTAGATCTGTTTATGGTCTGACATCGGTGAGTCAAGGATCGTCATATGGTAGTTCATCTGTATGTTCGTACAAACATGATCAATTATTGTCTGCGTAGATGCCGTTTCTCGGGTGCAGAAGCGCTCTTCAATTTTGTTTATATAATAGTATCCTGACTCTTTGAGCATGTCTTTGTAAAGTTTCACATTACGTTCAGTCTTGAGAAGGTCCAGGTTGAAATCTCCGAAAACAATAGCTCGCCTCCTTTGTACCAACTGTGCTGAGTATCTATCAAGAAAGTCCTTAATATTTGGACTTCCTGGGTTATAAACAACTCCTATGTCTAGTGCGTACCTTTCTATGCTGATCCAAAGGTAGTTTATGCCTTCTTTATATGATTCTTCGTTAAGATTGTGCGTTATGTCGTTATGAATGTAAATAGAGACGCCACCTCCTCTTGAGTCTGTTCGGATATTATAATAATGAGTGTAGTTTGTGATTTGGTAACTTTCGGCTTCATCTGTAGACTTTATCCAGGTTTCGGTGAGTAATACGACGTGTGTTTTGGCTTCAATTGATCGGATAATACATTTTAACTCATCAAATTTTCCGGGTTTGCATATACTTCGAGCGTTCAGATATAGGAAATTAAGGCTAGATTTTTCAGTCTTTAAACTTTGGTAGGTGCAACTTAGTTGGTATGTGATGGGTTCTTCTTGGTCACCTTGTAGGGTAGTAGTAAGTTTTTTGGATCTCTGATGATTTTTGGAGAACCCTTTATGTATTTAATTAGTAGATCTGTTTCACCATTTTCTTTACGTTGCGTCAATTCCTTACTGAGCTCTTTCATCAAATTCTTTTCAGTTGGTGTCTGATCATAGTATATTCGTATATTCTGGGGTAGATTGTTTTTGTTTCTGAAGACTTGCTTTACTTCATCTGAATTAATAAGGCATACCTTCAAGGGCCGGACCTTGCCTGTAAAAAAGCTTCCCAAACGAATAACTTTTACTATTTCCGGCTTAGTTGTAAGATAGTCTTGAAAGGTTTTTTGAACCAATCGTATATCTTCATCGTAACGTACAGCATTATCCGTATTGGTAGGTTCCGGTAAGCCAACAATAATTAGATTTTTTCTCCTATGTTCTCTTTCTCGCATTTCGTTGATGATTTTTTCGCTCTCAAAAATTCCTGCCTGATTTTGTGTTGAAGGTTGGTTAGTTTTTAGTTTACTAATTTCTGTTTCAATAGCAGATATTTTTGAGTCTGTAATAGAGCTGGCTGCCTGGAGTTGAACAACTTCTTCCTTCAGGTTATTGTGTTCCACCAAAAGCTTCTCAGTTGAAATTTTTAAGTCTGCCATCTGGTTTTTGACTGCAGATAAGTCTTCTCGTATCGGTTTGAGGTTGGTTTCCAGAGCTGAGATCATGTCTTGGCGAAAAGTTTGGAACATGCTTACCAATTGACTACATTCGCAGCTGCGCTTTCTTTTCCGTAAAGTGATTTGATTATCAGAATCATAATCAAGTGTTTGGGACACACCCGGTAGTGGACCTCGTGGTCTAACTGGCGTTTTGTTAGACTGTGGCGAGTGCTGTACATTCATACTGACCGGTTTGGTTGAAATCGGCTGTGGTTCGGCACAGATCGGAAGAAGTCGGGTGTTGGCTGACGTCATGCTGCTCAGGCGTCGCTGCGTTCCGTGTTCAGTTGTCGCAAGTAAGGTTTTTCTACTTTGTGGATGTTAGTCTTTATGCACTTCTGTTAACGTTTACTTTTGATTGGTAGGTGATTTAAATATTAAAAGAAAATTTGTAACACGTCTGCTCAGTTCGGTTGCCGAAGCCAATTTTGTAAGCCTAAAGAAATAAATGACATTGAATTTTGTGCTACAACGATTGGTTTTTTTAGGTATTAAGGTTATTAAATTGATTTTGATTTTACAAAGATTTTAAATTCATACCTATTAGACTTCGCACCACAACGAAAATAGACCCCTAGGTATCTGGCATTGTGAATTAGAGATTAGGTAGGTACTAATACTATTTATCTGATAAGTTGATTTACCAGCTAACATTAACAAGGTCACTGATATTGTTCGTGATTTTAATAATATATCAATCAATTATTTCAAGCAATATTAGTTTAGTACAGGATACAATGTACAATACTTTAAAATTACGGCCCATTAGCTGAAGTGGCAGTGGGCCGGCCATATCTCACGAAGAACCTACAACCGCTGGGGTAAACGTCCTTGAGTGGAGACCGTGACTCGGCAAACGTAGTGTAGGACGCACTCCGGCCATATTAGATGACGACCTGCGAAAGACTGCGGGTAGATGTTGGATGAATCAAGCTGAAGACAGGGCGCTGAGGCGCTCATTGGGAAGGCCTATGTCCAGCAGTGGACTATCATAAATGATGATGATGACGGTCCATATAAAATAACATACATAAAATAAACCTATTTACTTGATAAAATGACTTTCAGATGACAGACAACCAATATACAAGTAGCTTAGATTAATTATTGATAATAAGTAATCAGACCTGGATGCACCTTGCGGCACAGCTGTTAATCGCATACGACTCATGGAGGTCATTGACAAGATAATTTGAGGAGAAGATCAACTGAATAGATTAGATTTAGTACCTTACCTACCTAATATCTACACATTCACTAATTATAATGCTATCTATTATTTGTCCGTGTACCAATATCTTAAAAACAGCACTAATAGTAATACACAGGTACGTAGATGCACAGAACATGTGTACTAAGCCGAATATAAAAGCCCTAAGCTGAGGAGTGTGTTGTGATCGATTTGCGTTCGAAAATTAAACTGTGTGGCACATGAAACGAAATATTGGATAGCTCATACCTCAAATCATGGTAAATGTCCAGTTCATTTTTTGTTATAAGTGTATCATAACATGATAGGTTACTGTTTTTGCTAAAAACATTTGTGACATACTTTATAAAGGTTTAATAAAGAAATTAACAATGCAAACAAATTTGTTCATATTTCTTATTTATTTTATTGCATTATTATGAACGATGTAGGTCTTGGTATCTAGGTAATGTATAAGAGGATAATGTATATGGAGGCCATACACGTTAGGGTTTGCATGCTGGTTTTAGCCTTGCATGCATAACCGACAGGCATAACCGAGTTTCATATAACACATACACGTTTGGGTTTGCATGCACAGTTTTGCCATTAACTCTCAGTTGAGCTACGTGACGGTGTGTGTACGACGCCTAGGTACTGTGTACGGTATATACCAACCAAACTACAATGGACGACGACGATGTGATAGCTGTACTTGGCTTAGCACTTGTTTTGCAGAACAGAAAAAGAAAAAGAGATCGCACTGAATGGTCTAAACGCTGGTTATTGAAAAGAAAGCAGTTCTCCCACGTAAATTTGATAAATGAATTGAGATTTTCACCTACAGATTACGAAAACTATTTACGAATGGATGAAAAACTTTATTTGAAACTATTATCATTGATTACTCCTTTAACACAGTCAATTTAATACTGAGAACTGTGGCAGGCATGCTCGCCGGACGCCACACACGCTCGGTTATGCTCGCGCGCAAACATAACCGAGCGGCATAAAATATCAATTTTGATATTTGCTCGGTTGCATGTACATGCACCGATAACTGTACAGTTTTATCACATACACGCTAGGGTTTACCTGTTGGTTATGCATGCAAGGCTAAAACCAGCATGCAAACCCTAACGTGTATGGCCTCCATAAGAGACATAATGGTACCCGAGCAGGGCCGGGCGTGGCAATAGATATCATAAGAGCATGATGTCAGTCACGTAGGAGCCGTACATATGTATTTTTTTAATTACATATAACAATGTCTACATGTTGCGATATTGTGTTCGATGAACAGGCGATACAGTCAAAATCACCATCTACTTACGCCATCACACTATATAGACTAGATATAGACTTTTTCAGACAATAAATAAACATTAGGATCAAGATTGCATACATATAAAAAACATATAAATAAATAAATAATACTGGACAATCCAAACAGCATCATCTAGCTTCAAGCTAAGCAGAGCTACTTTTATGGCTACCCATTCATCTAGATTATTGATATACATACATGTCATAACATTTGACCCGCAGTGGGATTCAAACCCGCCGTCACAGGCGGACATTCGCCTGCCGCACTACAGAGGTCGTAAACAGACTTGTTAGCAAGATTTACCTACCAACAGTGGTTCACATAGTTTGTATTTATCCATAGAGCTTAGGTTTTATCACTTATCAGATTAATAACATACGTATAAGATAAAATAGCTATTATAACAACAGATTTGCGAGCTACTATCCGAATTCGCGATATGCGGACATTCTTTTTTATAATTAGTTTATAAAGGACGTGCGAACTCAATGCGGACCTAGATCAAGCCGATAATAAAGTAAGTTTTTAATGAAATTGAAAAAATACTAGTCTCAGCAATTACAATAATAGAATCATTTTGGATAATCTCTGGTCATTTTGGTCATAATGTTGATAAATCTAATGATTTCTGAGAATGTTAGGAATAACAAAATGCTATTTTGCACTCTTTTAGCCTGAAAAACAGGTTTTCACCAGAGTTAGTTCAGGCAGAGGCATTGTTAATTTCCATCAGAATGTAAGTACCTAATGTAGGTAGTATAGATTTTTTGTTATTTAGTCTAATGATATTTTTGAATAAACTATTTATTATTATTTTTCAGAATGGAAGGCGTTAGGGAAAGACCTACGCTGAAGAAAACAAAGGAATATAATGAAATAGATGAAGCACCGACGAAGTCCAGCCAATGGGACCCGCTGACTGAAGGAGTCAAGTGGATAGAAAACTACACGGAGTCAATTGATAAGTTTATGGAAAAGCTTCCTAATTTCTTGGCGACTTTTATTGCAACTTTCGCTGTAGTCACGTTTGGAGCGACTTTGAGAGGTGAGGACATTGAAGATGGAATAATAATGGTGGATCAAATAAACGACATCATAAGCTCATTTGAAAACAGTTTAAATGTGGATCCTTATGACAATAGCTTCACTAAATGCCTATGGAATTTGAAGATACATGTTGAAACATTATAGGTAGTAGAAGGGATATTATTAAATTTTGGATTGTCCTTAAAATATCTTATCATCAGTAGATAAAGTATGACGTACATAGGAAGTCAAACAAAGTATTTAGAATCTCAAAATCAATCTGGATAATCTGGAGGAGATACCTACCTATTCAATTATATCAATTTGTATCCTATAATAATTTTTTGAACTACCTTATTAACAAACCAAGAGGGGAGCACCTCTGCTTCCCACACATAACATAATGTCCTATCTCATGATACCATCACTCTCCTATACACATCATCATAATAGTAGTGGTAACGTTCGTAGCAAAACGAAAAATGAGGGTAGATGTCTGCCTATAAAAACTTACTCGCAGTGCCTTTAGATATTCCGTGATCATGGCGCATGAAACTGTGCCAAAATATTGGAAAATAAATTAATCATGGTAAATATCCCGTTTTAAATTACTTTAGTGTGAGTTTAGTATCATAATACTCATTTATTCATGTACATACATATAATGTAGCTCACGTACATTTCGACAAGATACGATGACACATTAAGATATCATCAACTCGGCTCTCCCGGACTCGGATTTGCACGGTGTACGGATATAGCACAGCCATTGTTTTTAGTCGCAAAAACTATCAGTATTTTTTTTCCTTCTCCTCTTCGCATCCCTGTGAGGCATAGGATTCTTGTGTTTATTGTGTTAATGACTGAAGTAAAAAATGCAAAATATTTTGTTTTCAGGAGAATGGGTGGTCATATTAGTGGCAGCAATGAAGCAGATCACAGGCCAGACGCAGTCCAACCAGAACGTCAGCGTGGGTGAGATCTTCAGCCAGTTCTCCTCAGCTAACCTGAAGATGGAGAATTTCAGCGTCATTTTCATCTGGGCGCAAATAATCTCCTTCAGTTTTTACTTCCTTATCGGAGGGTTTTTACATGTAAGTATTACTTTAATGTGTAAACGTTGAGTGCGCATACAAAATTTTACAATCTTTGAATACCTGTCATAGGAAATGAGCTGTTACGGGTATCCAAGATGAAGTGTATGTTTATCTCAATAAATTATTATTTTCCAGTTTCTACAACTTTAAAACATATTAATTTGATCACAGTACCTGAAACTTTAATGGAACTCAATAATTAAGTGTGCAAAATCAGATGATGAGTTTTGTGTCTATTTTTTAATAAACGTTTTTTTAAATCTTTATGGTCAGAAAACAAAGTCCATTTACTTAATTTAGCCTAGGTCTATAAATTTGTTTCATTCTTCACTTCATTCTACACAAGCTCTGTTTTCCAACATTGTTTATTTATTTTGTTAAATTCACTCAAGTGAATGCAATTTTTTTCCAGTGGTATTTCTACATGAATAAAAGACACCTGGCTAAAGAATGGAAGATCCAGCCCACCAAGTGGCTGTCCCCGGAGCTGGAACGTCACGAGATCATGATTGGAACTATCTCACTGTTCATCGTCGGCTCCTTCTCGGCTTTCCTTGCCTGTTATATTCTCAACGGAAACCCGTCTACTGTCTACTTCCAATTCGATGAGTATGGATGGCTGTGGTTCTTCTTGCAGTTCCCAGTCATTTTTATATATCAGGTTAGTCATATTATTCATAACATGTACTGATAGAATATCTAACTTGTTATCGGCACTGCAACTTCTGCACACGATACATTTCAATAAAAATAATCCCTTTATACAAACTGACGGTCAAATAGTGTCTGACCTAAATGATATTTTTGTAGGCTGTAGAATGCCCTCTGACTTAGAGAAGGCATCCTATGCTGCATTTGCCGAGTCGCGGTCTTCACTCAAGAACACGTTTACCCCAGTGGTTGCCGAGATATGGCTGGCCCACTGCTGAAGACTGAAGGAAGTAGAAGCAAAAAGACATGAAATAAAATAAACTGTCGCAATATAACTAAAAGACGAACAAAAGAAAATAAGCCTTTCTCCACAGCGCGGCTAAACAGATCAACTTTCTTTAATTCCAGGACTACACGACGTATATCCTGCATCGTCTGTACCACACCCCGTGGCTGTACAAGCACTTCCACAAGCTGCACCACAAGTACAAGCAGCCGACTGCCTTCTCCGTGACCGCCATCCATCCCTTCGAGATCATGCACGTTCAGCTCACGATGTGTCTGCCGCTGTTCACCTGTCCTGTTCACTATAGTAAGGAAATACCAGTTTTTATAAACTATCAGATTGACTTGAATGTCCCAAACTTGTAAATCATCAATCTTTCTAGTGGCTTGACCTATTGATAATTATATACGTTACACGAACTGTAGGAAGAAGATGCCCTCAGCTGAGTGCTTGGATCCAATATACGAGTGTTGCGTTTTCAGCTATAGTTTTGTCAGGTTTTCAGGTTTCGGAGAATACCTGTAGAAATCCCAATCCATTATATGTTGTGCAACTAACAGTAAAAAATACTACACAGCTCAATAAATAGGTCTTAGCGAGTCGACATTATATTTTCATAAGTATTTTGCACAGAGCTCTAAGAATTAAGAAGCAAGCTGAAGTGGCAGTGGGCCGGCCATAACTCACGAAGAACCGACGGACGCTGGGGCAAACGTGTTTTTGAGTGGAGACCACGACTCGGTAAACGTAGTGTAGGACGCCCTCCGACCAGGTGGGATGACGACCTGCGAAAGACTGCAGGAAGATGCTGGATGCGTTAAGCTGAAGACAGGGCGCTATGGCTCTCATTGGGGGAGGCCTATGTCTAGCAGTGGACTATCATAGGCTGATGATGATGATGATGCGATACTGAATATTGATGAACATATTTATTGTCCGCCAGTCCCCTTCTACGGGATAGCGATCTACAACTACTACCACGGCATCATCGACCACTCCGGCATTGACTTCAAGGCGCAGTGGTGGCAGCCGTGGCAGCCCGACGCGGAGTTCCACGACCAGCATCATGAGTTTTTCCACTGCAACTTTGGATTCAACATGTTCCTTTGGGATAAGGTTCATAATATTTCTTGTTTGCTGTCTAAGTAGAATGGACTCCCATAATATGTTTAACTAAAACTTAACAAACTGTTTAAAAAAAACAGGTTTGTTTGTTGAGCTGTTGAGAAAGGATGGCCTGGTCTTCTAAGACCAGTTACTTTGATTATTTTCGAATTTTCTTTCAATATAAAACTTTATATTTAAGCCTATGCACCTAGAGTACTCTTCATACACAACACATCTTCCTAGGTTCATTTTAATGAACCTAGTATTAAGATTAACTTTATATTCACTGCATAACAAACAGACGCCATAACAAAAAGTCACACTTATTAATAATTTAACTTATAAATGCAAAAGTTTGGATGGATGGATGGATCAACAGGCACATGTTTGTACTTCTTCACACCAAAACTACTCAACACATCAAGATTGATGAAGCTTTAGACCTGGAATAAAAAAAAGGGTTTTTTTATCCCATAAATGAATTGTCAAAGCATAGAAATAGCCGTGTCCTTAGAAACAACAAACTAGTAGATATTATAAATTAAACTGAAAAGATAATAGGGCGCTTAGGTACTCTTTAGGGGAAGCCTATCTCCAGCCATGGACTAACTTAGGTTAGTCCACAATCATAGGCTTCCCTATTAGCCTATGCTAATGACGATGATAATACGTCATAAGCATTAAGATCACATTGCAACATTTCAAACATAACTTAGAGCAAAGCAAAGAAAGCCCGTTTGTCACTACCCTATGATTAAAATTCTTGTCCCCATTATCCGCGCTATCTATTTCACGGACAAAGAATAAAATGTTTCTATCTAGGGCGGCATGCGCTGGCTCCTTGCCACACGGTTATGACCTGCGAGGAAAGAAAATGGTGTAGGTCGGTACTAGAACGTTGATTCTTGAAGAACCAATCAAGTTCAAAGATTTTTTCAACAGGAAAATTGCGCTAGTAGAAGATTTTAATTGGTTGATGGTAATAATGAAGGTTATGCACGAGACGGTAAACAAATTATCAAAATAAATTTCAATGAATGAAGATTACAGAACGCGAGGCAAAGGATTATTGTGATTAGAGGTTATCTATAACGTACAGACATTCATTCTCAAACTCAAATCTCATAGATAGTTGAGTCCATTGGTAAATGAAGAACCTACTTCTTTACATAGTATACAATGAATTTGCTTCCGCTGTCTGTTCGCTTATATCTTTTAAACTACTCAACGGACTTGCTTTCAGCAATAGATAGGGTGATTTAAGAGGATGGTTTATAAACCACAAGATATAGATTTCCACGCGGGCCAAGCTGAGGTGCGCAGCTAGTTCATTTATAAAAAAATTAAATCTTAATCGAAGAATAGAAACACAACTAGTAATTTACAATTGTACTTTTTTGGCACACAAAACAGAAAACAATCGAATCTTGCCAATTCATACAAAAATTGAAATAGGGTTCATATACTAAATTGATTTCCTAAACGTGCATGCACTTTGCACAACGTCAGTCAAAGACGCCATAATAAGACAATACAAAAGAAGTTAAAACATAAATAAATAGAGCGAGTAATTAATCAATTATAACAAAGTTCATATATTTTCAAATTAAAGAATATCTTAATCTCATAATCAATTTGGATTATTTATTTACAGCTTCACGGCACCATAAGGAAGAAGAACCTCGTGTACACAGAAGAGACCTTCCACGGTGAGGCGCCCGCCCCCACCACTGCAGAGGGGAAGAAGCTTCTAGAAGAAAACCCTGAGCTGAAGGAATCCTTGCACAAGTTAACAGCTACCAACCAGTTTGCTAAGTAGATGTTGGTCATTTGAGGAATCGGAGGCTTTGGGAGTGGATTTGGATTTAAGCGACATGACAAGCAATATTCTCAGTACCTCCCACTTTTCTATAGGACTGTTACGTCATAGAACTGTTATAACTTTTTTATCCTTCCCTGTAGTTAAATGGTAGGACTATTTAAACAAAACAAGCCCATAATTTATATAGAACGGTTGGACCACGTTTCTTAGTTCTAACTTACGAGAGATTGTCGAAAATTCCGGGAAAACTGATGCAGGATGTCAGTTTTTCCGTTTTATAAAAATGCAATGTTATCTGCTTTCTTCTGTGCTAAAAACGTTATTCCATAAAAAGTAATGTTATTTTGTGTTTTTTATTAAAATTAAGTGCAAAATCAAAACCTTTGAAGTTATATTGTTTTCTTCTGTGAATTCTCTGCAAACCTTATTACCCATTATTAAGCAATTTAGAGTTTAAATTGAAATCCCTTTAAGCTACTCGCTAATCACACAAGATAACACAAAACATACAAAACATTTCGCTGTTTCCCGCCGCTGTATCATAATCCCCGTATTAATCAACTTACACAACATTGTTTCGGGTACAAGATCATCTGCGAACTTTGATTACCCTTACCCTTAGAGGCCGAAACTTACATTATTAAACATTTCTCCCAAAAAACATCGGACACACTTCTGGAAAGTTCAACAAAGGCCCCGATTGAAACAATGCCGGTATAATAAGATTTAAGGAACGGAGCCAGGCGGAGAGAACATTTTAGGAACGGAGCCAGGCGGAGAGAACATTTCTACTTCTTAGTAAAACAGTGTTTTTGTTTCGTCTGATACGACATCAATCGAACGTCGCTGGTTGGACATACCTATAAAAATGTAATAATATAAGCTAAATATAATATGGACCAAAATAATTTTAATTTAATGTTCAGAAACTTATCAAGAGAGCCTCACATGATATAGGTTGGAGATCCACCATCTGTTTGTTATGATGATCGAAAAAAATAGACCTTTCCGAATCGAAAAACGTGTTTTCATAAAAACACAATGATCCCACCTCGATCAACCACTAATGCATTAATAACGAGTGAATTTGATAATAATTCACTGTAACCGAGAACTCGCTTCGCGTCTTCCATTTATCACCCTTGTGAGGCAGAAAAAATTGCTGTGGCCTTTTGGGGCCCAACGTTCTTTCTCATGACGCGGCCGGTGACGGGGCCTGCCGTGTGTTTTACATGAGAGATTGTAAGTGCCTTCAGTGCTTTGGGAATATCACTTTTAGATTGATTTACTAAGCTATATTTCTTCTCTAGTTCTTGCCCGCGGCTGCGCAAGCGTTTTTTCGGGAGTAGTTTTAAAAGTTATTTCTGGTCTAGAACTAAAAACGGTCTATTCAGAAGTTTTACCTGAAAAAGAAAAAACAACAATAATCCCCCATCCAACCTTTCGGATTTATAATAACAGTGTGATTTAAATCATTAATATTATTCATTTATAAATAATATAATATAAATAATGCTGGAAAATTCACATAGCATTTACAGCATTATCCAGCCGCATGGTAAGCAGAGCTTGAGTTATGGGTATCTACTAGATAACTGATATATATAATACAATACATTACATAGATAGATATTTTAGATTTCACAAAATTATATTAAAGTATTTGAAAAAGTGAAATAATATTGGTTCCAAAACATAAAATGTTTCAGCTAAAGTAAGTAATACCTTCAAAATAGACAGATTGTAGGTTCCTACTCACCTATTTCACAGCAAACCTAATCATGTTCGAGAGCCCTTAGGGACCAAGTGAAATAATGTGCGAACGAGGGCAGGCGTTTGATTTATCCCCGCCATGTCTGTGCTGTAATTAAACATCGATGAACCCTAAGGTCACCGTATACATATGCCACACTGTCCGGGCGTGGTGCTGGGGTACACCACTCCCGCACATTAACCGCACGCCTCTGCTTCAAATCGTGTTGACCGCGCTATCCACGCGATGACCGCTAGCTGCAAGGTCGCTGTCCACGTATGCTCGACAAAACGATGTAGATATGATCGTAAAACTTGGCTCCAATAAGGGGTTCACGAGGCTACATTTTGCGGGCCACTGAAGCAAGACGTCAACCAACGAGTAACAACGATGTGGCAAGCTCACACTTTCTGCGCTTACTACGCGCTGGCTTTTATTTTATGCAGTAACTGTAGAACATATTTTAAAAATATCGAGCTTAATCCAAAGTCCACGTTCTTTTGTGATGTGCGCTAGGGATATTGGATGTATGTGCTATGTCCTTTAGCCGAGCCTGCCCTTGAGTGATGTAAACAATTCCCTGTCTGGGAACAGAACACGTAGAAAGGCCCTTAGACGTAGAGGAAGAGGTTGGCTAAGGAAACTAAATTGTTTGAATAATAAATAAAACGCTTATTTTGTCTCTCACAAAGCTTTTAACAAAAAATGAACCCTTACTATTGATTAGTAAGTTTATAAATATCTGTAGCCATCGCTATTTATATGTACTACGTACAAATCAGTATCAAAAAAATAATCAAGCAGTGTCCCAGTGTATAGGTACTAACTAGGATTGGAATGTAGTGCCAGAAGACAAAAGCTCTAAATAATACAAAAACAGTACAAAGCCCAACAAAAAGTAATTAACATTGCAGATGCGAAAATCGTAAATACATTGTTGTTAAATTACAGCTGTGTACTGTTACCTTGGCATATCGGACAGACGTGCATATTCAACAATGTTGTCTTTTAAACATTTGACTCATTAGCTCTCACTCGCCCACTATAGGGGTAGCGTCGATCATGATGCTTGAATGTTAGATAGATAGAAAACACTTTATTACACCACACAAAACATAAAAAGTACAGGAATATACAATATAATAAAGGAAGTGTAAAGGGTGGCCTTATCGCTGAGAGCGATCTCTTCTAGGCAACCTTAGGATGGACTGGACATGAAGGAACAAAATAGACGGTGGTACTTTAGTAAATAAATAGATTAAAAAAGAAAACAAATACACTACATACCATAATACCTACATTACAAACAATATAATAAACTTACATAGATGTTGTTTGGTTATCGCAGTAAAGGTTTGTTGCACTTCGTTTATGTCAAGTACCATTCGCAGCTTTCTTTTTCTAAGTTTGTCGAGATAACAACAATACGATTTGGTTAAACATAGGCGAATTCATAAATGCGTCAGAGCAAATGCCAGGAAAGGTGAAACTTCCGTAAATGTCGGAATCATCACAAAAGCTGTCGACTGGTAATTGACAGATGAAAACGGAGCCGCTGTAACCGAATGAGCGAGTGGATGAACAGAAATACAAATCTGATTTTTCAAAACGAGCGATGTTAATGTTCCGGTTGGATAACTCGGGTTCGGTCTCAAATTTTATGACAGGGAATTAACATTTCTGGTTGCAGTTGATGAACATTTATTATGTCGAGCACTGATCTAAACGTAGTCTAGAAATACGGACATATCACGTTGCTACTTTGTACAGATACTGAATAAAACACTCGCTACAGAGAGTAGTGAAGCATAACTAAAAAGTGTATTTATTGTTTGAAATGCAGTTTGAAATACAATGTGTTATTTGAATAAAATGTACTGTATTCTTCCTAGGTTGTATGTACTTGTTCGTAGATACACATGTATCTACGCAGATCAGCTATACTGACATCAGTATAGCTGCCTCGAGCTTCTGACGCTCATATTTTAATTCTAGATACTCAATACTCAATTTATTTATTGTTGTCATCACATTGGCTTAATTAGTAGGTTCTTATGTATAGGTTAGTATCACAATGTGAACCCTATTGGGCGTGAACAACAAGTGGAAGGCAGACCGAGGTTGTTTTATTAAAATATATAATATAAATATGTAGGTACTAAGGTAAGTAGTACCTACTTGTCTAGTAATTTTAGTAATTAAAACGTAATTAAGATATAGAGGTAGATGCGCTTTCATAATCTGAGTGGAACAAAATACCGACTAAGTCAGTACATTGTTAAATCAACAAACTAGAGCGTTTTATATATGTCGAATTTCATTAATTTCCTGTTTTACTTTCTTTTTGAAGTAATATCCGGTTCCAAAAACAATCATTCACATTTCCATCCATCAAATTCAAAGAAGCGAGAAAGTCAACACTAATAAGATTTGGACCCTTCTTCATAATTAAGAAATCAAAAGGAGGGTTTTCCTTTTTATATTTTTTATTAAATTATTTTTCTCTTGACTCATTAGAAGTACACTCGAGCTCACCCTATTAGTCATCGCTAACTGAATTAAATTGGACATTCCACCCTTTCTAAACTCCATCCAAGCATCATTTTGCCTTTACTTTTGAACACGGATTTCCCGAATTTGGATTATTTTATCTGAGTGATTTCTTTGTATTATGAACTCTGGTCTCTAAATCTTGTCGTGGACCCTCTTTGAGAGCGGATCACTAGGCCAACACAAACACACACACCTACATTATATAAAATGATATGCTATATATATTATTTTCACAATTAAAAGTAGTAGAGTAGATAAAGATAGAGAAGTAGAACCCTACCACTAGTTAAACCCATAGCTATGCTGTTGTATACATAGCTATGTGTATTTTGTTTAGAAAATGGGTAGATACGTGCAGGATATTTTCTTTGAATTCTTTGAGCCTTTGAGCCGAGAATAAGCAATTCAATTCTCAAATGGGTTTGGGAATATTACTTTCTAATTTTCTTCTTTTTTTTCCTCATAGCTTTTGAATACTTGATGAATTTGAAGTTTTCGCAAGTTTTTAATATTTAATTTTACTAGTAGAAATTCTGTTTTACCGGCAATATTAACAAATTATTATACTCATTTTAGCGTTAAGCTAGCTAAATGTTCTAGTTTAATGTTTTGTATTTATGTTTTATCGTGCAAGAAGAATAAATTAAAACCCAGCTTTAATGCAGTTTGGAACACTTCAAAATATGAAATGAATGAACAATGCAAGTGTTACAAAGTAGGTACCTTTGCAAGTAGAACACACTCCAACGAACACAAAGTGTTCAAAACTTTCAACAACATCTATGTCCGCTATGAGTACTTGTGACTTCAAACTTGTGTAACTGAACTGGACAAGTTAATAAAACTTGTTTGTCATCGCTGAGTTTTCATAGAAATACTTTGTGAGGAGATTCTTTGGCTTCAATATTGACTCCGATGTCTGTAACGATTTAGTACCTGTGTTCAGTAAGAGTACCACTTTGATGATCCAATGTTTTTACATTTCAAACTCTTGTAGCGAGAATAGATTCTACTTACAGAATGTATTTTGATTATTACTAGTACCTTCTACAAGTAATATAGCGGCAACAGAAATACATCATCTGTGAAAATTTCAACAGTCTAAGTATTACGGTTCATAGATACAGCCTGGTGACAGACCGAAAGACAGACGGTTTACCCTTTGGGAACGGAACCCTAAAACCGAACTCCATAAGGCTGACTGGTGTCTTGGGGCGTAATGTATCATTTGCAGCGAGCATGAAACTTCAAAATCCATCTCGTTCCGAGTGCATTTTTTCCCCGTACTGATTGCACGAACGCTCGTTGTGGAGCACGTTACATTATCCCCAGTAAGACCTGTCAGTACCTGGCTTTAGTTTCTCGGGAATAGTACGGAAATAACATTTCTACAATTGTTCTACATTAGGCCCAAGGACGGAATTGAATAATTAGGTAGGTATACTACAACATCATGTTCTTAAAATTAAAATTACAAACATCAAACGACCAATATTCAAAACTAGAGTTTCATAGGATATTATGAGCGGTCCTAAAAGATATTTATTTTGTCCAAGTCCGAAACTTTTCCTAGTCAATGGACTCTGTTTCCGGGCATCGAGGACGTCCATGGGTCATCATACAAACTTTACAATTTATTGTCTTGCAACATTGTGTACTCTGATTTGTTTCTGTTAGTTTGTTGATTAAATCTGCCTTTTGACTTGTGATTGTTACCCGTTCAAATTGCGCAGTGTTTCAAGTTTAATTTTACAGTAAAATGAGCCAGAGAAGAAAATATAAAACGTAATCCTGGATTCAACCAATCTAGCCTGGAAAGCTGCAATCTATTTTCAGTTTTTATTTCCCTTTGAACAAATAATCCATTTGCATCGACAGATTCAATCTATTGAACGAAAGTAAATAATATATGAACTAGTTCTAAAAACTATTTCAATTGAATACACTAAAAAGTGCATGTAAACCAGATGATGGGTTTTCATTGAGTTCTGTGAATAGGACGGCTATAGTGGCTTGATACTTTTGTGTGAAATGTCCAGGACTTTAGTTTATGTACAACAGTTTGTGTTAAATATGCATAATAGTATATTTTGGTTTTCGTAGGCCATCGGAAAAAGTAAGTTAAGACGCAATTTCCGCAGGGGACGACTATGAAAATGACGAAGGAACTTCATAAAAAATTAGTAACCTTTGTTTAATTGAAATGTGTATTTAATTGAGATATTCGGCATCTTATTTAGATCCCAATATTTTCTAAAAAGATCCATTACAATGAGTCGTATTACCTAGTATTTACCTAGTTAATTCTAAGTGTTACCATATTTACCAAAAAAATACCAAACGAAAGACATTTTTCCTTTTTAACTATGGTCAGTAACAACATCTTTTCATAGTTCTGTCCGCTCCAACGAGTAGGTTCCACTCGAATCGGTCATTTGCGGCTGCGCCTAAGGGCACTTCAAATATTGAATTGTAAAACTAGTACACGAACTGTATTCAGCCAGGTACTGCGGCATGAAAAATAATATTTTACTCAGTATTATATTTTGATCATCGCATTTTATAAATAGGTAGGTAGACAGTCGGCTTTTATGACCTCTACGAGCTTAGTGAAATAGTCATAATAATAATAATAGTCCTTTATTCGTAGATAATAATCATTACATGTCATGTTTTGAAAAGGGCTGATTCTGAGAGCTAGACTCATGTAATCAGACATTTTGTCTCCGCTCAGCTTTAGTGGAGACCACCGAGCGGAGGAGTTTTGCGAAGAAACAAAGAAAGAACACACGCAGAGAGGTGAGTAGTGCCTCGCAAGCCGGCGACGTAGCAGAGACGAGACGAGATATAAGCAGAGATGTGAGCTGTGTCTCGCTAGCGCATTCATCTAATCAAACAAACATTCGACGCTCGCCGCACACAGCTCAGCCGTCCTAACCAGCGCACATATCTACTTTAGTTAGCACACATCTCCGCTCCAGTCTTGCCAGAACCTATACGCATCTCAGCTTCGGTGGTCAGCGTCTCAATAGGAAAATGTCTTATCTCGTCTCCGCAAAGGACGTCTCCGCACTGTCTGCTTTTAGGAGTCTGGGTTCAGACCCAGACTCCCACCACGGCGGCTGCTCCTATTGCATTGTAGTATTTTATTTATTTATTTCAGATAATAAATTGTATCATTTTCAGCCTATAGTAGCCCACTGCTGGACATAGGCCTACCCTAATGAGCACCATAGCGTCTTCAGATTGCCGCATCCAGCATCTGCCTGCAGTCCTTCGCAGGTCGTCATCCCACCTGGCCGGAAGGCCAGGTGGGAACAGAATCCTAAACTACGTAATATCCATTTTAAATCCATAGGTAGAATTTAATTAAAATAAAATAAAAATGTGAATAAAATTCAATTGTTAAATTACATTGGTGAAAACTTATACTCGTAAATGGATGAGATTAAATTAGCTTACAAGAAAATAAATAATAATTAAGACTAAATCAAGTACACCATGGGGTCTACACGTCCTGTGTTACTGTTTTTTTTAACAGACATGTTAATGTCTATTAATAATACTGAAAAGAATTTGCGACTGAGAGTCCATCTCAGTCGCAAATTCGTTTCAAGTATTTAGTCATTTCCTGTAAATGAAATCCAGAAGGTCCTTTCCAAACACAGTCACAAATCACGGCAAATTACCGAGAGGCGCAAATAAGAAATTACGCCCCAGGAACTGTAAAATACATAAGGCTCGTAGTATTTCAGGAATAATGGGGGCCGACAATAATGAAGTGGGATGCGGGCCTTAATGAGCGATAACCGAGGGCATTAGCACGACGAAATTACTGGAACGGGTGTCTTGATCGACTATGAACTGAGAATGTGTGTGTATATGTATTTTTTTCAATGAGCCTGAAGAGCCTGTTACTGGTCTTCCGTAGGGTCTTCCATTGTTTTGTTCGTAGGCATGAAGACTGAGGTTGCTTGTTGTTTCATACGGCTTATTCCAGTTTTCTCCCTTGACAATAATTCCCCTGAAATGGAAAATATATTACGTATGTACATAGAAGGTTCTGCCCGCTACCTCGTTCTTGTTTTTTTTATTTTAGTGAAGAGGTCTATAAAGGTAGGGAAATCATTTATGGGCAATAGCGTGCGCTTCTATAATAAGCTTCCATCTGAAGCAACTGAGCTCCCTATTCGGAAATTTATAAATTACATAAAACTAAATCTCATCAAGAAGGCTTTCTACTCCATAAATTATTATCTCAATGATGTTAATGCTTGGCCAGATGTCGCTCAGTTTCGCACCGACAATAGTATGTAAGTAATTTATTGTTGTGCATAGCTTTACTTAAATATTGACATGTATCGAATCATATTATATTTAGACTTAAATAAGCAAATAACCATATAATAGACATATAAGAGATGAACATACTAGTGGTTTCTTTTTCACTTCTTCCACTAGTGGACAAAAAATTGAAGTGAACATTAAAAAAAATTTTTTGATAATAATTTAATGTATAAAATATGACTTGTCTAAGTGCTTATTTTGTAAGCCTAAAGAATAAATGATTTTTGACTTCACTTTTGACTTGACTTGATTGGCCGTAGTTCCGTATATTAAATTACCAATCAAAAATAAACAAACCTAAAAAGTTTTCCCTTTATTATGAACAGCGGAATAATCCAGCAATGATACATGATACTCAGATACATGATACAGTTCTTTAGTACAAAGAAGTAAACACGAAACCTCTATTTATTTTACACCATTAGGTACCTATCAAATACATTGATAATTTAAGATCCTTTTTTCAAGGAATCAGATGAACATTGCAGCAGCTTGTTACCTCGTCAAGGGGAACCGACAAAAGCTCTCACTTTTTCCAACAAAAAGAGGTTTATTTAAAATTGAAACAAGCATCAAATTGGTCCGGGATCGGGAATATTTCCCAGTCCCGGGACTCGGGGGCGGGTCTCTGTGTATTCGGCAGTTCAGGGTTAATTCCCCAAGTCTGGAATAATAAAGTGGGTTTAGGGATTTTTCACGAAGAAAAGGTAAGTAAAGGCTTATTTTCGTGGACTTCTGCTCCGTCATGGTAAAGTTAGATGAACGTATTTAATTAAAATACTACCACACATTCTTAGGACGATTTTATTAAAGTAATTTTATGACAAATTTTTGTGGGCAAGAGAATATAAAGTATCATAGTTTTTAATCCGGATCGGGCTGAAATGACCTGGATTAAAAAATATGATACCTAATTTTTATTACATAATATGTACATACATAATTCCGTGGGAAAGAAATACTTTTAATGCCTTTAAACGTTTCGTAGAAATAACGCATGCGAAGCCGCGGGCTGAAACTAAGAACGTTATAAAACGGCATCTACATAAAATTTTACAAGTTTCAGAGTTGCAAATACTCAAGAAGTGCAATTCCAAAATTGTGCGAAAGTTTGTATCGGATGGACCGACAATTGTGTCGAGGAAGTTTCTCGGAGATCGCGATAATGCGGACTTTGGTCAAACTTTAGCTGCAATGTTTACTTGGCTATTGTAGGACGGCTCTATAACATTTTCCATTTACAACGTATTAAGCATATACAACTGCCTAGTTATTCTAAGTATACAACTGTATTTTACATACAATTACGATTTGACTGTAACACAAGACCTAGTAGTCTAACAAGTTTTCCTGTTCTGACAGTAAACTTAACAGGTTGGTGACAGTGATAGTTTTCGACGCCTGGAGCCAAGTAAACGTGATTCAGCGTAACCAACCCGAGCGTGATGTTTCAGTTTGACATACTGTTCAGAAAATACGAGAAAGATGTTTTTTCCCTAATAATTTGATGTAAGTTGATCGCCCTTGTTCAACAGAGTAAAAAATATGCCGCAAGTCTGAAAATGACGTCAGATAATGATAAAAACGTAAGGTAATGACGCCATTGTGCTGAACAAAAAGCGCCATCTATATTATCATACGTTAAACTTTTAGCATTAACCTTTACACTCTCCAATATGCCGAATATGGAAGTAGGTTATAAGAGTGTATGGTAATGGGCTACATTTCTTGAATATTGTTATGGAAGCATCGAACGACTCGGTCTTTTATTCGCGTATATATATAATTTAGCTGAAAGACTGGATGATCGCGATGGAAATTGAGTTTGTGCAATTTCTTGTGACGACAAAATAAATAACTGCCTATTGAGTGCTTAGGACCAATTTCACCTAAGGCGAAAATAAATTAAAACATTGTGTTGGTGAGCTGCTTACAACATTATTATTATATTGCTGTAAAACTTTTTGTAATATTGAGTTCTTTAGTTATTTTATTAATGAATAAGTTTCACGTGTCGCAAATATAATATTCGCAAATAAAAGTTATTAGAGAATCAACGAATGAAAAATATTTAAAAAAATATTAAACTAACTGAATGTACACAAAGTTAAAGAGAGACACATTCCTGAGTCCACAAATAAAGACTCCGACTGAACATTGGAAGTTGCGAGTTGTCATTACCATAAACTAGACTTTGCGGAGCGAGTTCGGTCTAGAATGCGCGCGAGTTGTTTTTGTCGGCGATTTAAGGGGTTTTGAACCTAAATGTTGTGAATGTAGAGAGTGTTTTACAATTCATTGATTTCCAAATCGCCCAGAAACAATAACTTAAAGCTTACTCCTTAGCTTTTTTACATGGAAAACCCAGATACAGTACATTTAGTTAATGTAAATTTCTATTTAGGTACTGAAATTAAAATCTTTAGGTACTGTGTGGCCAATCAGGATGACAAATGAATCGCACTGACCCAAAGGTCATAATCAGACCCCAGGGTTATCGCAATCTCGATAGACCTACGTCAAGGATCCACATCAAACGACTTAACGTTTCCGAACTACCCGCAAAACCAGGCACACCCCAAAAACCACTCTAACCCAACGGGACAAGACCGAAACTAAAGCGGAAAGCGAAATGTCACCAAAACTACCGCAAAACAATTATCACTACGATTGAAAAGTCGACCTTAAGAGGAACAGTAACGGTCTGTTTTCCGATGAGGTGGTTTCGAATTTAATTTGCCCTTGGAAAGGAACAAAGGGTACATTTTTCAATTTCGGTTTTATTGGTGTTTGATGGGAATTTTATTTGTGTGCCACAGAAAGTGTTAATATTACATTTTTGGTATTTTAGGGTCTTTGGCTTACAAGCCTTTTGGGGGCGCTTTTGCTCGGAATTGGCTCGCTTCACATTTGTTTGACTTCCTATTTTAATACCCGGGACGCTTTTATGGTAAGTTCTAGGAGTATTCTAATCGATATTCATTATTTTTGATGATGATTTGTTATTTATCAACTTTTAATATTTTATTAATTTTTTGTTAGCTTCATCTTTCCAATGTTCGACTGAAAGAATATCCATGCTTAGATTACCTTTTTTGTGAAAACGAACAAAATCCTTAGTCATCCGATATTTTAAGCTTCCAAACGACACGACGTACGAAGTAGTTACTACTTAAGTAGTCAGTTACAAATCAGTAGCGTTCAATAAACTGGCCGTGGCAGTCAACTCATCGTAAATGTTGTAAAAGTCGACTAAGAGAATCTACAAGAGGAAGGGCATCCATGTAATTTTTAAACTACAACTGCGGTCACCGATAATAATTATAATTCAATTTATTATTTCAGATAATAAATCAATCCATTATGTTAGTTTGCCTATAACTAGAGGTAAGTACATAAAATTTATTACAGATTTTGTCGCCTATACGCCAAGCGTGGTGATTACGTTAAAGACCCTCTCTTTTGAAGAACCAGTGAACCAGAAAACTGTCTATGAGGAGTCCCAGATCTCCCATGACCTTGTAAGTTCAGCCCTCACGTGGTAATGTTATGCAAAGCGCGGCGCAGAGAGCGCGTGCGTTCGCCTTTATCCTACAATTTATTTGTCTCTCATCGACTCTCGCACGTGACTTGCGGATAAAACGAAATTTGCGAAATTGGAAATTGCCTGTATTAAATTATTGAAGCGATATTTTTTATGGAAACTAGCTCGGTTTAGGCATTATGTAAATAGGTTTGAATATGTTCGTGTAAAGGCGAGATTTTATTGAGGTTGTATAACTAATTTGTGTTTTTGCGTAACCATTACTGTTTAGGTTTGCGCGATCAAAGTCGATATAACTTAGTTTATCCTGAACTTTATTTCGAGGCCGATTTTTCTAACGTGGTTATCATCATTAATTCAGCTCATTTGCACCCAATGCTGTTTAATATACTCAGACCAGCCCTTTCTTCTGATCCCCTGGAAGTCGTACCCAGGTGTCACAAAGCGATTTGAAAACAGAATCCTAAAAATCATCACCATCAGCGTATGTATCATTGTATATTCCTCTTCGGGACAATAGGTCACCCCGCGTCTTATTACTTTTTCTTCAGCTTACCGCATCCAGCATCTGCCCGCAGACTTTCGCAGGTCGTCACGTTATCCCACCTTCTGGCCAAATCGTTTTAAACCAGATTTTTTTATGAACACATAAGTTATTTAAATATTATTTAAATAACTTCACAATTAAATTCCATACATAATTAGCGAATAAGCTAATTACCGCGATAGCAGCTCCCCCAACCGTGATTATTAACGTTAAAATCATTATCAGCATCCCTCGGGAGTAATTTGCACTTACCCTAATCATCCCTGACGTGTGCTGCTTACGAGAGTGTTTACACGGTTCCGATTCGCTAATATTGTTGCCATATTCCAGCTATTTTGACCTTTTCTATTATTTATAATAATAAATAATGATGTATAATCCACATAGGATGATCTAGCCCCAAGCTGAGCAAAACTTGTGTTATGGGTACTAGATGACTGATATACGAGTACCTACATCATACAATAGATACATAGATATTTTTTATACGTATATGACGACTAGAACATCCGGAACAAATATCTGGAGGTTGCACAAACAGCTGTCCTCAGGCGCGAATTCAACCCGCAACCTCCTGCGTCGTAGACGGACCTTCGCCCACCGCGCCACAGAGGTCGTCATATCCATACTTGATCAGTGTTATGTAGTTTCATGCGTCTTTGTACTTGTTTCTGTCTTTGTTAATGATTGTAGTTGTAAATAGATTTACTTTCTTTAGAACAAATTTAATATCAATATATTATGTATATCTTTATAATATCAATGGATATTTTGAATGTAGTCTGTTTCAGTAAGTACCATTTATACTTTTACAAAAATAAACGAGAATAAAGCGTAATTTACATAAAAAGCCTCCTTGAATTATTTTACAAAAGGGAAAAGGTTCTAATCACATGATACTAACTATTTAACCAGCTGTGCCCTTAGCCCGTACTAAGTATAACTTAACCTGTGCGCTAAGTGATTCTGATTCTATTTGATTTCGAGTAAGCAAACGCGGAAACGTGATCGGAGCTTCCGGTTTAAAATACGTTTCTTTAACAAAGGTTTCTTCTCTTGCTTGCTCTCTAAGTAACTTTTGAAATGAGATTTCGTTGATATTTATTTATTTTGTTTATTTAACGTACAAAACACATCACAATCACATTAAATTATGAGGTTACATAAAGTTTGATCAGAACTTGATTGCAACATAAACACATGTACGTGCTGCTAAAATATAAATATGATTGAATTACTTGGTAATATAAGTACTTACCTGATAATAAGTTTGTTTACACGTTGGTAATCAAACTGGTTAGATGATAATAACTTTATTTATAAACTACTTTGAAAAACGTTAGCACCTTGATACCTTCAAAACTGAACTTGCTAGTTTTGTTTTGGAAAATTGGACAATTTTGTAATCTCTCGAAATCTAGAAATTGTACTTAGTTTAATCGAATTTGTTCTATTTTAAATAAATGTGTACTATTTTTCCTATTTTGTATCTACCTTTCTTTTAATTTAATTATTGCAATCTGTAATAACCTACCTACAGATCGAACAACACGCCCTCCGACCAGGTGGGATGACGACCTACGACAGACTGCAGGTAGATGTTGGATGCGTCAAGCTGAAGACAGGACGCTATGGCGCTCATTGGGGGAGGCCTATGTCCAGCAGTGGACTAACATAGGTTGATGATGATGATGATGATCGAACAACAACTTATATTTACTTGTATTAATTGTTTACACTAAGCTTGCTCTCATGTAAGTGACTGTGTCTTTTTTGAGAATAAATATCTTTAAATCTAACAACTAGCTGTGACCTCGTTCGTGACAGGACCGTTTACCTGAAGCTAGAATCGTCACGCAGCTCGACGACAAATCACAAGTTTGGTATAAAGCTCGTGATTTCTAGTGTAAATAACCAAATTTCGCCCTCGGTTGCACTCCGGTCCGAGCACCTTTGAGCTGAATTATAACATTATGAGGTCAGGCTGTGCTGGTCTCTAGAAAGGTAGGTACTCTATAAAGTGCACTCAAATACAAAGTCCATGAATTTTCACTTGAATTACTTGGTAATATAAGTACTTACACTTACGCTCAGCAATATTTAAATTAATGCTGATTTTAATAAGGTAAAATCTTAATAGGTTCGCGGAATAGCCAACGGAGTGGAGAACTCGTTTTTTTTATTAATGCCTAAGTAATAATTAACTAAAAAGGGGTGTTTTTAGATTTTTTTATATATAATAAAATGACTGTGAAAATTGAGATCTGTAAGTACTGAAAATTTTATTATGATTTAAATTTTAAATCACTTTTTTTATCTTTTCATCTGTACAAACGTACAAAATGTAATGATGTACGCAATTTGCGCTTTGATGTAAGGTATATTTTAGTACAATATTTTAACGTGTTTGTATTCTCCATAGTGAAAACATTAATAATTTGGCATTCTGACTCCATTCGTCGCTATCCTTTGCCAATTGGCCGCCGCCGGCGGGCACTGAATAAATAATGCAGAGGTCACTTTCGAACCATGCTTCAAGACGATCCTAGGATTAGATACTTGAGATCATCATCATCATCATCATCATCAGCCTATATTAGTCCACTGCTGGACATAGGCCTCCCCCAATGAGCGCCATAGCGCCCTGTCTTCGGCTTGACGCATCCAGCATCTACCTGCAGTCTTTCGCAGGTCGTCATCCCACCTGGTCGGAGGGCGTCCTACACTACGTTTACCGAGTCGTGGTCTCCACTCAAGAACACGTTTGCCCCAACGGCCGTCGGTTCTTCGCGAGATATGGCCGGCCCACTGCCACTTTAGCTTGCTAATTCTCAGAGCTATGTCGATAACTTTGGTTCTCTGTCGGATGTGTTCGTTGCGAATCCTATCCTTCAGAGACACTCCGAGCATAGCTCTTTCCATAGCTCGCTGAGCGACTTTGAACTGGTGGACCAGCCCTATCGTGAGTGTCCACGTCTCAGCTCCGTAGGTCATAACGAGTAGGACGCACTGGTTGAAAACTTTCGTTTTCAAGCATTGCGGTATGGATGAAGAGAAGACTCGACGTAGTTTCCCAAACGCTGCCCAGCCCAGCTGGATCCTCCTTTTGGCCTCCTTCTCGAAATTGTTTTTACCTAACTGCAGAATCTGCCCAAGGTATGTGTATTCGGAAACGATTTCGAGAAGGTGACCATGTACGACCACCGGCCTTGGATCAATGTGTCCATTGATCATGACTTTGGTTTTATCCAGATTCATGCCAAGACCGATACATCGGGAGGCTGAAGCTAGGCCGTCCAGCATCTGGTTCAGCTCCTCTAGCGACTCCGCCAATAGGACTATGTCATCAGCGAATCGTAGGTTTGAGATGTAGTTGCCGTTTATGTTTATGCCCTTACCTTTCCAGTCCAGAGTCTTAAACAAATCTTCCAACGCGCTTGTGAACAGTTTCGGGGATATGACATCCCCCTGTCTCACTCCTCTGCGCAGTTGGATAGGTTTAGACTGCTGGCCCTGTACTTGGACACACATAATGGCGGCTTCGTAGAGACATCTCAGAACCTCGATATAACGATAGTCCACTTGGCATCGCTGTAAGGATTCCAGAACAGCCCAGGTCTCGACAGAGTCAAAGGCCTTCTCATAGTCCACAAAAGCCAGACACAGGGGCTGATTATACTCTTCGGACTTCTGTATAATCTGCCTCACTGTGTGTATGTGGTCTATGGTGCCATATCCTCCGCGAAATCCGGCCTGTTCCGGTGGCTGAAACTCGTCGAGTCTCCTAGCGAGACGGTTCGTGACTACTCGTGAGAACAGCTTATAGACGTGGCTCAAGAGTGAAATGGGTCTGTAGTTTTTAAGAAGGGTTTTATCGCCCTTCTTAAAAAAGAGCACCACCAAACTCCCGCTCCACGCCTTTGGAGTTCTCCCACTGTGAAGAACGGCGTTGAAGAGGTTCTGTAGCTCCTGTATAACAGGAGCTCCTCCAGCTTTCAAGAGCTCGGATGTTATACCGTCTTCACCGGGGGCTTTTCCATTTTTAAGCTGCCTAAGAGCTAACACGATCTCGTCTTGACTGATGTCAGGTAGTTCGTCGGTGTAGTGGCGTGTCAGGGTGGCTCTGGAATCATGGTTGTCTCGTTGGGAACGAGGGGCATGGGCAGCGTATAGACGGCCATAGAAATCCTCTATCTCGGCTGAGATCTCCGGCTTCGACAATACGGTCCTTCCGATACTTGAGATCATTGGTGTTTAAATCTAGGCTTTGAGAAGTTGGTAAAGTACAGTTAAATGTACATAAATATGGACTAATGTGGATAGCTTCTGCCCTCGGCTTCGTGCGCATTTTATTGAAATAAAAAGTAGTCTATTATGTCAATTTAGGTTTAGAACTACATCCGGTCTGGAGTTTATGGCTTGATGAAGTAAGAAACATTAATACACTCAAACTCACGTATTTATAATATTAGTGTATCGACTTGTATAAACTCATGTAGGTAAACTTGCGTAAAAGATCTTTGCAAAGTAGTGCACAGTTTATTTCACTCACTATGGTGAAACAAACGCTTAGCGTAAAACATAAATTCCAATTTTCCCCCTTAGTGGATAATTTTAAAGGGGAATACTGGAATAAGCCAACCACTCTTCCTCATTGCTCTAACTCGACAAGGTGCAACAGAAAATATATATCTGCCAAATATTCACAAACTCCTATTTATTATTAATAATATTTCTATAATAACTGACAGTGAAACTAATAAAGCAACATATTATTTTATGAAAGTACCTAGTTTACAACTACAAGCTAGTTATAATAACAATAAGCTGCGATAAAAATGCAAGAATGTAGATTTTACTGCTTATTGCGTCCGGAACCTCCGAGTCGAGTTCGACTCAGGCCAGTCTGACTCGGATCCATTCGGGTCTAAATCGGGTCCGACTCGGCCAGACTCGTAAACCGTCGTAAATACGATTTAAATTGTTGCTTTGCGTTCAAAACTGACATAATTACAGCGTCCATTGTCGAAACATGGCGTAAACAAAGAAATACAGCTAAGATAATTCTGGAAGCTGGTGGATACGTATTAGTAATTTCATATTATATTCTATAGAGGCTAATGAGGCTTTAAGGACAAACAGAATTACCGTTTATGTTAGCTAAATAAAATATATACTATATAGTAATACAATACAATACTAGCTATGAGACAGGAACAAAGAGTGAGATCGAACGTAAGAATTTATTTATTTAGAGATCCAAAAAGAGGTGGTTTCGGATAGACAGACATGCCATTAGCTAATAAACAGTTGTGTAGTTAGTTACTTAATTATTTCTTTGGTCGCCTCAGCATGAAGTTAGCGTTGGCTAGAATCAGCCAGGAATAAGCAGTGACCCAGCTACATACATTGAGCTATATTATTGTCCCCGTAATTAAGAAGATAATGCACAACGGATGGCGCGGGAATTCAGGACAGCCATTATAATGAGCTAATCTGTTTACGTTTCTACCATCGCATTTTAGCGCAGTTTAGAAGGCCGTACAAAGTATGTTGAATGGGCGGAAAAGTCACAGGTTTTAGTCTCTCAACCCTTTGATTCAGTAAGGGTGGCTAGTCTTTTGTCTGGTTCTGCGAGGATATTCAATATACTTGGAAATAATGTTGATATGACAGTTATCACGATAAAGCCCTTGCCTCGTTTTAATCAAAATAATATTTTTTACTGCAACCTCAGTTTTAAAAAGTAGTACAATATCTTGCTGATAATATTAAATAATTCTTATAATTCTTATAAAATTATTTTATTTTACGAACAAAATTGAATTTTACGAGTAAATGAATTAGTAGTCTAGCGTTAATTTATAGTTCTTTCAAAAACAAAGCAATGGACCGTGGCTTTTATTGTAAGCTGACCACCCCTGTACGTATGAAGTCAATTTCTATGAAAACAGAACTACATACATAATTTTAACACTTAAATCTTTCAGTAAAATGAAAAAGTCAATCCGTTTTATATAAAAACAAATAATAATTAGACTGAGCGTGACGCACTTATCAGGGGAAGGCCTGCGTCCAGCAGTGGACCATTATAGGCTGTTGAGGTGACGCACTTGGCCTTCTAGTACATCTAGTGTGCAGCGTCGCGCCCTTTCGAGGAAGGCCCACCGCTGAGGTTGAGCTGTGACTGCTTCAAAGATAATGGGTTCTTTTTTAGCCGAGAATATTCTGTACCTAAATTAAATAATAATAATAAGAATGTTTTATTTCATAATTTGCAGGGTAGCCTTCAAGTTAATTAGGTATAGCTATTTATAAAATAAATTTACTTTTGAGTTACTTAGTACAACAAATTTTATACAGGTACTTATACAAACACACCATTACATGGGCTGTAACACTTAGCACCCGCTTTAAGGCTTCTACAAGTAGTATGTCTCGTTCTTTCCGTGCTAGTTATAGAACTGTACTACCGCTAAGTACTGATATATCATACTATTGCTATTAATATAAGGTAGGGCTCAGTACCTCACAATAATGGTTTGACGTTTGGGTTGAAGTTCCTAAGGACGTGTCATATACTCGTAACTGATAATAAAAACAAACATCAATACGAAATACAATGCGAATTCTATGTATTTCGTACAAACCTCTGGAACCTAACATTTCACGTATATTTGAATAAAGGATATTATCAGTACAATGCACGTATGAAACATTCATGGGCCTTCGGTTCCGCTGAAAGGGCCCGCGGGGCGAATACATAAGTTGGATTGGATTACAATACAGGTACCATGGACCATGACCTTTATTTTATTAAGGGAGGTAGGTAATTTTAAGTAAAAAAAAATATTATCACCGTGAGAAAAATAACTTTATTTCTGAATATTAAATGAACAATGCTGGACAATTCACATAGCATCATCTAGCATCAACTTAAGCAGGGTTTGTCTTATGGGTACTAGATGACTGATAAACTTATATCTATACTAGCTTTCGCCCGCGGCTTCACTCGCGTGGTACCACGATAAAAAGTAGCCTTTATGTTATTCCAGTACACATACTACATATGTATGTATGTTCCAAGTTTCATCAAGATCCGTTTTGTAGTTTTTACGTGAAAGAGTAACAAACATCCATCCATACTTACAAACTTTCGCGTTCATAATATTAGTAGGATTATTATGTAACATATTGTTACATAGTATATAGATATATAAAAGATATATTTTTATTTTACAAAGAAAATACAATACACTCGTGACAACTACATATATTCTATATTTTTCATCGGAAAAAGAAAAATGAAGGAACTTGCATCATTGGACCGACAAGAGTTGAGTTAATTCAACATCTTTGCCGAATAATTTTAGTAGTTTTGGCGTATAGAATTAACTGATAATAAATAACGCATGCCAACTTCCGCATTGGTATAAACATTGCGATATAATAACTCTGTTGTTGTTTCTCCTTCGATAGTACATAAAAGCATCGCCAATGCTGCCCTCAAGGCAGTACAAGATGGCGCACGTATAATGCAAACAACCCATGGGTTTTCGAAATTAAATGTCAATATCATATTATAATGCACAAAGGCCTTTGTTGCTTGTCTCGGGAAACAGATTATCTTTGAAATTGACTCTTTGATAAGCGAGTTGTGGCCAGTATCGTATCTATGCGACGACCGATGTGGCGCGGTGGGCGAAGGTCCGCCTGCGATGAGGGTTCGATTCCCGCCTCGGAACAATTGTGTGCACGATCTGCAGATATTTGTTCCGGGTGTTCTGGTGGTTGTCTATGTATAATAAAAAATATAATCTATGTAATGTGTTATGTACATAGTATGTATATCAATTATCTAGTACTAATAACATAATGCTGTGTGAATTGTCTAGCATTATTTATTTATTTATTTATACGTATGTAATGTATACCTACTCGTTATGTTATGTATGATTTGCACAATGTAATAGATAAGATTTTCTTTTAACACTTTAAAAATACATGCTATTAAAAATATAACTAATTTTTGTTTATATTTTTACATTTGTTTTGGGGTTCTGCATAAGACCACAATGCTGATATTATGATAAACTTTAAAAGCTATAACACTTCATCAGTACTACTACGCTGAAACATTATGGTGAAGCTCGTAAAATTAATAAAACGTAACTTTAGAATTATTTCATCCCCGAAGTTTTTAAGCACAAAACATGTATCAAATAAATTATTTAACTTTTTTAATCATTTATATTTGTAAATTTCAAAGTGTAAGGATTAAAGTTCACAAAGCCTGTCGTCAACAAGCGCCCCACGAACTAACCCAAAGGGAATAACTAACAAAAAGTTAAATTGAGCTCCTGTTTTTTGAAACCGGTTTTATTTCAACAAAAATCCCAATCGCGCTATACGCAACGTATTTCAGCGTCAACTGCTGGGACTTTATTCCCGTCATCCTACGGGAATTTAGCCAACCCTTTTTACCTAATGCCTACGTTCTTATACAAATACCTACCTACATTTTTTAATTAAAACGCCTATGAAAACCAATATTATACGATTAGTAACAAGTTAAAACGCTACAGTATTTTTTTTTTTAAATGTCATTTCTAGCGCTTGAAAGTTATTTGTCGGTCATATACTAATATCAGATATACCTACCTGTGGCGGTTGCAGTGTTAGAATCGATCCTGCAGTAAGATCCTGTAAGAAAGATCATGTAGTAAGTAAGAGCAAGTTGGCTCTAACGACATAGTCGAGTTGATTCGAAGAAGAAGCTGCTGCCTTCCTCTAGTAGGCTAACTAAAGGTAGCAGATTTATATATTTTGCACACCTACACATTACAGTCGGCAATCCAAGCATGGTAATTATGGCAATGCATCATATTGTATGGCATAATGCATAAAGTTATGCTCACTGAAAAATTAACAATAATATTCATTATTTCAAAAATTACCCAAATAAAAGACACGTTGAAACAAAATCAGTTTACAATGAAACCCGGGCCGCATGCTAATTAGCAAATCTAATTCCAATTTGCGAGTTTCAGCTTTATCCGTATCTGCACGGACCACGTCGACCGGATACGGTTGTTAAAACGTGAGGAGCGCGGAATGGACACTTGATTCACTTTGAAGGAACCTTTCGATAAGAACTCAGTTATTAAATACTGCTTACTACGATAATTTGACGAAAAAAAGCAAGCTGAAGAGCCTATATCCGACAACTGCTGGGGTAAACGTGTTCTTGAGTGGAGACCGCGTCTCAGCAAACGTAGGACGCCCTCCGGCCTAATTTGGTTGTTATCAAAAAACTAAAAACAACTAAAAATTCCTGTATTCTTAAGTTTATCGGGTAAAATACTTTTCCCAAATAAACTGCTAATAGACATACATACAAACATCTTACTCATAGCAACATAGACCTATGTGGTGCAGCAGAGGCCGAAGGTCTGGCTGCGATGCGGGTGGTTCATCGTCATCATCGATGTAGTTTATTGTATTAAGTACACGGTGTATAACAGTAATCTAGTGCCTATAACATAATCTCTGCTTGGGGAACTGTGCCGAAATATTGGAAAACACAAAAATACCGCCTCGGGACAAATGTTTGTACGATCTGCAGATATTTGTTCCGGGTGTTCTGGTCGTGTTCTATGTATATTAAAAAAATATCTATCTATGTAATATATTCTATTATGTATATCAGTTATCTAGTACCCATAACACAAACTCTGCTTACCATGGGGCTAGTAGAATCATGGTAAATATCCCGTGTTAAATGACTTTAGTGTTAATAACCATGATAGTTTCAAAAGTTTTACAGTCATCACTTGTCCTGGCTCTTCGGACAGAAACAATTAAATAAATAAATGCCTCAAAGCCACTCGTAGCATTTTCGTAGAAGTGCTACGCGCTCGTAGCACCGCGTAGCAAACTGACTATGATTTGAAGCAATTTATAGAACTCATCAATATATCATCATCATCAGCCTATATTAGTCCACAGCTGGACATAGGCCTCACCTCCATCAAGATATATATCTATTCTAACTTTTTATACTCTTTCTTGGTTCTCGGATCGAAACCGATATTTACTCATAACTCTCTATGGCTGTAACATGTATTTTGTGAAGCTGAATTAAATAAATTGAATTGAATTGATATTTAGATAGTGTTTGTATAAAAAATATATTTTGATACGACTAACTATACACTATTTAAATAAACGAAACGTTTTAAACCGTAATACGTTACAATAGCTTGCGTCTGAGTTGGTTTAGGTTACATAACTTAGGCATGGTGCTAATATATATTAGTTTTAATTTCAATGTTTAATAAAAATTAAGGTGACTAATTTATTTAATATAATGACGACCTCTGTGCCAAGGCGGACGCTTGTAATGCAGGAGGTTGCGGGTTCAATACCCGCCACAAATGTTTGTACATTATACAATCTATAGATATATTTTCCGGGTGTTCAGGATTATTTCTATGTATGTATAATTTAATATCTAATAATGTAGTGTATTATGCTTAGTACATAAGTTATCTAGTAGGCGTAACACAAACTCTGCATAGCTTGGGGCTAGATGATGCTGTGTTCATTGTCTATGAATATTATATTGATAATCAGTACTACAGCTAGGTCGATAAGAATTCCCCGCTATAAGAGCATGTCTTTAAATATTATGACTGGCCACATTTTCAAGTTGTTTTAAAATTAAAGTTCTTGGAGTAAGGCTCCATCTTAAATTGCTATCTAATTAGATGGGCGAGATAATTAATTCATGTTTTAGTAATTTTGTAAAATAAATTCCATTTCGCATGTTTTCCATCTTTTAGTTTTGAAAATGAAGACTCATTTCGAAATGTGTCTTGAATTTCTTAAAAGTAACGCTATCCAAATGTTTTAATAGCGGTATATTCGGTTAATATTCGAATAATTTCAATGCCATTGGTTTTAAGATACCAAGTTATCATTTATTGGTTTACAGAATTCTTGAATTCTATAAAAACTCACAACGGGTTTTTTCAAATTTTAATACCGGACTGTATATTGGACACCTATTGGTTTTTGAACGAAAAATGCAAAAATATTTAAATTATAATTTACTTAATTTATGTAAATTATATTCTTTGATCATTTAAAATTCAGCAACAAATTAATTTGTGGGTCGTAATATGATTCAAATTTTAATCAGAGGTCCTGGCAACAAGATAGGGAACATAGATTTGATGAATATTTTCTTTATAGATGTATTTGTTCTTTTATTTTGGCCATTTCGTGTGATGTTTACCCACATCACCGTGTCAGGAGCTTGAAGAGAGCACATTTCCAAACTCATGATCCTCAATACATACTGTTCATTTTATTTCTGGTGTTGACGGGCCGCCACACATACCGAATACTTAAATTACAAATAATTTCGTGTTCTTGAGTGGAGACCACCACTCGGTAAACGTAGTGTAGGACGCCCTCCGACCAGGTGGGATGACGACCAGTGAAAGACTGCAGGTAGATGCTGGATGCGTCAAGCTGAAGACAGGGCGCTATGGCGCTCATTAGAGGAGGCCTATGTCCAGCAGTGGACTAACATAGGTTGATGATGATGATGATTTTAAATTGATTCAATCGATCGTTGTCAGGCCGCGCGGCACATCGACTGATCCTTTTTACGCTAAACTCAGTCGACAAATCAAAATACGAAAGACGCAAACTTGATCCTTCAAATCGGTATCCATTGCCAATAAAACGCGGTATCCGTATATCGAGCTGCTTATACTTACAAACATTTTGATATCCGGCTATTTCGTTAAATCACACCACAAATGCAACGTAATCAGCATTATGATATCTGGTCTATTTTCATACAAATACCAGCTGAGCCCCGTGGCTTCGTCAGCGTTTAAATTTGAAAAATATGAAACGGGATAAAAAGTATCCCATGTCCGTCTCCTGGTTCTAAGCTACCTCCCCACCAAATTTCAGCCAAATCGGTTCAGCGGATATTGTATTGAGTTATTAAGAGTGTAAGTAACACGACTTTATTTTATATATACATATATTTTATATATAGCTAAGTACATTTGTATGAAAACCGATAGCCTATAGACACTTATAATACGCCACGCTTTCTGAAGTTTGCGCCACGTATCTTGCGTAGCGTGGACTTAGTGTGTTTCTAGCAGAGATTTATGCAAATCGAAAACCTCTCATTCCTTCAGCACTTTACCAAATCCCATTGCCTTTTATGCTAGCATGACGCTTTAAAAGTACAGATATCGTGCCCAAGAAGCATGGAGTAATTGGGCGCAGCGGCGGAACAATCGTGAGATCGAGACTCGCGGGGAAATTGGGCCGACGACGATAGTGTCCGAAGCACTGGACCATTGCTTTTTCATATTGTTTTGAAAACTATAAGGGTTTACTGGAACTAGAGGAAAAAATATCAAAGGTATCCTAACTTTATATCCATAAGAATCATATTTTATTAAAAATACTCTTGGTATTTCTATTTCAGTTCTTTTATGTAATGTTACAGTAATTATGATTATGTTCACATTAAATAAGCTTCGTTAGGGCTTCTTTTAATTATCCGCATAACATTGATGACAGAGGTTCATGAAAGCTCTTTTTCAAGCTCGGTTCTAAAGCAATGCTCACCTCCAGCTCCGGTTCAATCACATTCCCCGAAATCTTTCCAAATAGAACACGTTTTATAATAAAAACCTTTTGCTAAAAGTATCGGGGCTCGCGCATCTTCTTTGTGCGCAATATGTTCCAATTTGTGAGAAAAAACATGAACAAAATAAGTTTCAAAATGAAGGTATTTTATATGGTATCTTAGTCAAAGCTTTCTTGATATTAAAAATTACGACGCTCGTTTAGAATGTTGAAAAGAATTTCTACTTGTTTGATGTGAAAATATGGATCATTCGAACACAAATCCCTTATTACGAGGGTGGGATAAGGAAGAAATGAAATATTCTTCAAACTTTGCCGATGGAGCGAAAAGTGTTAGGTATTTAGAATACATATTTGCCTCCTTGAATATCTTTAGAAGTATTCCACAAGGTTTCACTCGTGCAGATTGCTGGCTTTTGTTTACCTGATTGCAACAGCCTGTGTCTCCAAACAAAGAGTCATACATAATAACTAGACTGTGGAGCGATAAAAAAACGAAATTCAATTTATTGTATTAATTTATTTTAGGCTTATAAAATAATCACTTAGAAAAGTCCAATTTTGGTCGTACACAACATTCATATATGGAATTTTTGTTAAACAGTATAGGTAGTATCAAACAACCTTGTTGTGTTTAAACATTTATCAAGTCACTTGACTTTGAATTGACACGTGACGATAAGGTTGTGGTCAAACGAAGGGAAATTAATAGCTTTTATTTGAAAAAAAAAAAAATTACAGGTATGCGGTAACGACCTCGCTTTTTTGAGTCACTCATGTTCAATCAGCAGCTCATTCACAAACTTTCCCCTAATTCGGAAGAGTAATTAATATTCGGTTCAATGTGAGATTTTGCTTCAAAGAAGGTGTAACTGTAAAGGAATTCTCCTACAACCACCGATTGAAAAAAGGCAGGTATTAGAAATTCTCGTAGGTTTTGTGTGCCGATAGTATTGGATTCTTGTGTGCCTCAAGTCAGAGGCTGCTCATCTGTTTGAAGCGGAGAGGCTTCTAAAAATGCTGGTGGGGAATCTATAGGATTTTTACATACTCGAGGATTTTTGAGTTTTTGATGGCACCCGCTGCGTGCGTACCTATTTCGTTAAAAGCTTTCGATAGTGCCTTCCTGATAACGTTACTGATGTCCTTACGCTGACGATAGTTCCTCTCTCATAACTCTACGGATGTCGTTCACGAAATCCATCTCATAATAATCATATAATATAATCATCAGAATAAACCTTCGGCAATAAGTCGTTACTACACTACTTCCTATTTCAGTTCTCTGCCTGCTGCACTATCACGTAGTAGGAATTTTATACAAAATATACTGTAGGTATTTGTATGAAATTCTAAAGATTTAACACAAAATAGCTGAGCGGCTCCGAGAAGGCGGTCCAATTAATAAGCTTAGTCTCTTACACCTGAAGGCAAGCTTGAGTAGAATTATATGGAGTTATCCTTTGTAATACTGTTCATAAACACATCCGACTTCGTAATTCATCTTTCAAAAAAATATTCAGACAACCTGCTGGGGAGATGAAACCTTGCAATTTTAATATTATCCTCAAGACGAAGCAAGCATGAAGGAACAAAAAAGACCACCGTCTATTTTGTCCCTTCATGTCCTATCCTAAGGTTGCCTGGAAGAGATCTCACTCAGCGATAAGGCCGCCGTTTATACTTCCTTTATTCTATTGTTTATTCCGGTATTATTTTTTGTTTTGTGTGGTATTTTCTATCTATCTATCAACCGTCCGCTCTCGCGTTTCCCTTGAAGCTTTTAACGGAGAGGTGTACAATATCGGCTCTCGAAAGGACGTGATCTGACGCTAATCGATCTAATGTCGCTACACTAACTTTGCGGAGGCTGTCTGCCTTGAGAACAGGAGATTGGTATAGTTTATAGGTTGTAATTTATGCCTTCAGAGTTTATTCATAGACAGATTTAAAAAACGTTTATTTTTAGACTGATTTTGCAAAAGCGTTTCTTGCTGTCTTCGTGTCTTAGCTCTCAAGAATGAGAGATTGATATAGTTTTTGTAGTTTACAGGTTATGATAATTTATTCATATTATTATAGGGGAAAGGAAGGTTTATTCTTAGACTGATTTTATATTTTATAAAAGGTTTTCTTGTTGTTTGTGCTGTATGTGTTAGTTGGATAAAAACAGCAAACTCACAAAACAAGACAAAAGTAACCTGAAAACACATAAATGCTCAAACAAGATTTATCTTATTAACTGTACAGAATCAGAATAACGTTCATTTCTTTAGGGTTTTAAATAAGTACCACAGTACTTAAATATAATCAGCATAGACTTTGCATGGTTCATATTTACCTATAGAACATCGTTTTTTTGTTAGTCGTTTTCGTGCCAAACAATCTACATTTATTACAAAACATCATTTACCGAACTCAGCATTGATTGATAAATTTAAATCACATTGAGCTGATGATGAAGAGCCTCCAATAAAGAAGAGGCCCTTGCTGACGCACCTGTCCGAAGGCACAGCGCAACGAAACAAGTTGGATAAGTAAATAAATAAACAAATAATACTGGACAATCCACACAGCATCATCTAGCACCAAGTTAAGCAGAGCTTGTGTTATGGGTACTAGATGACTGATATACTTAATACAGTACATTACATATGTAGATACACATTTTTTATTATACATTGAATATGAACAAGTACATAAATGTGTAGTAAGAAATTTCTTGTTAAAAAAAGTTTTACTGGGTCCTAAGCCTAGGAGCTATTCAAGTATTACGTAAGCACCAAAGGGTTAGTAGATCTTATAATGCCGGTCAATTCCCACAGCATTATCTAGCCCCAAACTAAGCAGAGCTTGTGTTATGGATACTCGATAACTGGTATACGTAACATAATACATTAGGTACGTACGTACATACATAGATATTTTTTTATCATACATAGAAAACGACCAAAACACCCTGAACAAATACCTGCAGATCGTACAAACATTTGTTCCGAGGCCTGCGTCAGGCAGACCTTCGCCCACCGCGCCACAGAGGTCGTCGACTTTGCTTTGCTTAATTTGGATGACGGTTCAGGTGGTGATTACATCATTAAAGGTTTTCTGAAAAATATTGCATGTTTTGAGTTGAACTGAACACGTTACCTACCTGTTTATGTTCAAATAATGATAAAAGAGTTCCCGTTAATGTTATTGGTATTGTTTACTCAATGTTATCAGTATTGTTTACTCTTCCCACGCGTTGTTTTGTAGTTAAGTTAGGAGAACCGAAAGAAGCAAAAATTTATTTTAACTTTTCTTTTGTTCGGTCCCATATAAGTCCGGTTCGGTATCATTCAAATAATAAAAAATAACAACGGTGGATACACACAATACACGGCATCATATTCATCACAAAGGACCAATCGGAGTCTAAGTGCGGAAACAGGAAATGAAATGAAATGAAAGTTTATTTCTTTAGGCTTACAAATAAGCACTTAGACAAGTCATATTTTATACTATTCATTATTATATTGATGTTCACTTCACTTTTTTGTCCACCAGTGTAAGAAGTGAGGAGAAACCACTAGTATGTTCATAACTTATGTGTCTAGTAGATATGATTTGCTTATCTGTAAGTTGTTCGATTTAGAGTTGGAGCAGGAGTACAACTACCATCACATTCATCGTCGTACTATATTAAGTACCGATATCAGTCATTTAGTACACATAACACAAGCTCTGCTTAGCTTCGGACTAGATTATGCTGGTTGATTGTCCAACATTATTAATATTTATTTATATCATAAACTAGATTATGTCCGTCTTCGCATTCTGTTATGGTCCAAATCTTTATGTGTGCAGCTCCATTAGTTTTAGCATTATCTGCGGCCAAACATCTTCACAATGGCACAAAGGTTTGCCTTTGTAACAGTAGGATAACATAAATAAATAAATAATGCTGGACAACCCACACAGCATCATCTTGCTCCAAGCTAAGCAGAGCTCATGTTATGGGTACTAGATGACTGATATACCAATTTAATACAATACACTACATAGATAGATATTCGTACACACAATTGTCCCGTGGTGGAAATCGAACCTGCAAATCCTGCGTCGCAGGCGGATCTCGCCCACCGCATCACAGAGGTCGTCTATTCGAATATTATTTGAGTTAACTTACCCTACTCTATCCAGTGTGTCCGTTCCCTGTGTCGGTCAAGTGGAGCTCATTTACGCGCGCCGACTCAGCACGATACTGGTCCGATCCTAAGAGACACCGTCACTTCTCCACTACAAGCTGAATTTACCTTTACCCGTGTTAGCGAAAGGTAAGGTTTAGAAATGTAACTCCCTACGAGAACGTGGAGGATTGAACGGAAGCGCAATAATTTAACTTATAAGCAAGTTGCGTTTGCGATTAATCTTAAGGTTAAACGAGTCGCTCATTTTTCCATACAAACGTGGAAAGGTAACTAATACACTGTTAGATAGATAATTCTTTATTGTACACTTAGTTTATAAGAACAATGTAAAATAAAAACCTTAAAAACTAGGTACAATTGGCGGTCTTATCGCTCGAGAGCAATCTCTATCAGATAACCATGGATGGATAGGATCGTAGACAGTAACCATGGGATCTGTGTGGCTTGTAGGCAATTATATATTATAAAATAAAATACTTATAATACCTACATGGAAATATACTACATAAACATCATAAAATATATATACATATACTACTTATATACATAGGGACTCAGGCATGTGTAAGTGTCAGCAAGACAGATAGTGCTCCTTAAGTTCTTGCTCCACTGTTTCATGTTGACCATACAAAACTAAGGATCAATTTATCTTGTCATTATTGTATACAAAAAAAGCTGTAAAAAAGAAATATATTTGAAAAATACAAGTTTCTCAACTTTCGTATTTTCAAGACTGACTTTAGCCCAACTTTGAGCGAATATAAATAATATACGAAGAAAGAATATTTTAAAACAAATCCCGTTCTGACATTGTTTAGTTATTCAAAAGCTGGAATTTTTTTTTTTTAAATTTGATTTAATTTGATAGATTTTCTAAAATAATGTGCTAAAGTCTGTTCATTGTTTTGTAAGCGGTTTTAAATAAATAAATATTGGCGGACAATTCACACAGCATTATCTATTTAGAAATGAATCATTGTGCATTTCATCCTTGCGCGCCCTTTCGCTTACTATGTCAGGTGAAGTAGTATTGAAGCTTGAGCCACCTAGTTTGCGCCGTTGACTCGTTTGACCTCAAGTGCCTTTTCACGGTCACCGAGTGGCCGGTGTTGGGTACGAATGGCGTCGAATTTACCAGTGACAAAGTACTAGTGGCACGCGAGCCGTCTGTTATGAGATGTCATCAATATAAATGCATCTTTATATTATGAGGTAGAAAGCCCATATTCGAATGCACATTTTTGTGCTGTGCGGCATTGGTGCGGTTCAGATCTGCGACAAACTGGGTTATTAATAAACTTGATGATATTGACACAGACCCATCCTGAAAAAAACATTATATGTTAATATATTGAGTAGGTATATTTTAGTATAAAATGTGTTGAGATACAGTGAGAGACGTCATGTTGGAGACACAGTATATGACTAAAAAATTTCGTACGCTTATTAATTATACATTTTTTTTTTATTTTAGTTGTAAACTAGCGCCACCTGCAGTGAATCGAAGGAAAGTTCACATAATTATGTAAAAGCGATGTAAATCCCGAAGTAGTCGTTAAAGAGTACCTATATATTGGCGGTGAATTGAATATTAAACTAAGAGGGCAGCGCTAGTCGAGGACTGTCTGTCACGACTCAACGCTCTAGGCTCGTACAACAGGATGGGTTCCGGGGCACGCAGGAATCAACGGCAATGAGTGTGCCGACGAACTCGCGAGCTCCGGTGCCAAGGGGACTCAGCTGGGACCCGAGCCGTTCTGTGGCATACCTAAAAGCTTGGCGCACAGAACACTCCTGGGATCCTGCCTCGAGGAATCGCACAAGCTCTTGAGAAACTCCTCGGGTATGGATCACTCAAAATCTCTGATAAAAACCTTTGATAGTCGGTATACCAACCGAATCCTAGCGCTAAGCAGAGATAACCTTCGCATCATGACAAGAGCCCTAACTGGACACTGTCGCCTTAACAAGCACATGTTCAAACTAGGGCTAAGCGACACACAATCCTGCAGATTCTGTGAGAAGGCGGATGAAACGCCCCTCCATCTGCTAAGTGAGTGTGGAGCACTGATGCACAAACACAGCATCCATCTGGGCAAGCATCTGCATAGCCCAGACGAGCTGAAAGACATCACCCCGAAGAAAATCCTACAGTTCCTAGCAGCTGCAAGGGTTAGTGGCGAATTATGAACGCCACGGCTTCGGGACTGGCCGCCGTGATACGAAAGTCACCCCAAAGCTAATAAAAAAATAAAAAAAAAGAGGGCAGCGCTCATTTGAATTTTAAACTCTGTTGAAAGGGCTTTATAGTTTAACTTGTTTTTGTATAATGGGTCTCATCATCAACAACTTTCAAGCGTACCTACGGATTCATGTATTCAATTAGCGGCTGAAAATATAATGCGTGATACACACACGAATATCTACGAATTAACTAGCAGGTGTCGCTGGATCGACGAAGTGACTCACGACTCGACGCTACTAGTGTAAGACAGCCCAATGTCCTTATAAAGTGTCGGAAATTTAATTTAGCAGAATTGTCTAAAATGGCAATTTATCTAAATCATAACAAATCACGAACAAAGCATTTCACGAAATCCGCGTTAAATAATCAGCGCCCCTATTTGTTATCACGTCCGATCCAAATCAAAAAACCCGAAATTGACCCCTATTCATTTTAATATTAAATCAATGACAGAACCAATTTTAACGGGCGTCCACACGGCTGGGGCCGATTGATATGCTAATTTATTGATGGAAATAAGGTGACAGCTTGTTTGCGATTTATTGGAACGGAAATACAAGGTGGGTACCGAGTCAAGGCATAATCTATAAGGAGTAAAACCATTCCATTATTTGATTACTTTGTCACAGCGTTGGTCCACTCTAGCAACGGACTTAGAATCGAGATGCGTGGAGAGGGAAATCTTTGCCCAGCAATGGGTCACTTAAAGCTACAGTAATTTAACTAATTTAATTTTTTCTTTGATTTTACTAGAAACTTGTGACAGTTATATGAGTAAAAGTTATATTTGAATACCTAGTAAGTTAAATAGGCAAATTAGTAAATTCATATAATAAATATACTTTCTATTTATTAAATAACATTGTTTTTATATCCATACCTCCCTCCTACCATCTCTCATAATTTGTAATTTGTTCAGTTGAAAAGAAAACCAAACGAAGCGTGACATTCTCGAAACAAACAGGCTTCAAAAACAATTCAAAACAGCGTAATAACATAATTGGCCTGGAGCCACGACTACAGCCGTGCAGGTTTAAAGGATAACTCGATTGGGCCGGGAATGGCGGGATATTGGGCCCTTTGTCTCCCAATCAATGTAATTTAGGAGTCTGAACATCAAAGTGCTCCTTTTATTTGCTTCTATTTGCGTACTTTTGTTTAGCACTTTGCAAAGCCCCTGTTCGGGACTAATTGTGTGTGCTAGCTAAGAGCCGGAAAATTAGTTTATCTCTCTGAATACAACACAATAGAACAGTACTACCCATGCGAAAGTGTTTGGTTTAACGGTACCTACCCTAGAACTAGCTTTGTTTCCTTTGACACGAGAAAGTGCCTAGTTTTAGGTATACATAGTCTAGTTTAGGTAACATAAGTAAGCTTGTGCAGGCTTTCGAATGTGTCATCACAATCTGCGTTTGTTTATAACTCGGTTAACTGCACCATAAAAGTTTTCCTCCTAAAACATTTATCTAAATCGGGCCGATGGGAAATAATGTTTCACACAACAAAAACAACTCTTGGCAATCGCCATAAAAGCATCTTAAAGACTGACTGGCTGTCGTATCGCGCTGAGAAACTGTGTCTTAAAACACTCTGAAGACAAAGCGGGTAAAACGAATTTTTGAGAGCGCAAGGAATTTCACGATCGTTACACTATTCCGAGACGTGCTCCACTCCACACGAGATGCAAACGGGACAAAGGTGACGGCGGACAAAGTCTTCTTTGTTTCTTCGCCTCGCCATGTGTTTGCCTTGCCATGTACGCACTCCACCCGAAGAAATAATTGTTCTTACAACGCTTTTGTTTCGGCTGACTGTTTAATTAATTTTACGTTGGCACCTCGCTCGCTTGTGTTAATACAAACAAATGTTATGTTATTTTGAAGATCTGCTCGGAAAATACGATGTTTTAAAAATGTAAGGGAAATAAAAGTAAAGAGAAGAGCTGATGTTTAATTCATGCATCACACGAACGCGCGGGCGGCGCGGCGGCGGCGCGATTACGCCATTTTGTTTTTGATCGTTTTGAGAATAGAAACGCTTAAGGAAAGTACCCACATTCGTCGACAGAGAGATAAATAAACGTTTTGTTAGAAATTTCGCACAGCATCATAAAGCCCCAAAATAAACGAAGCAATAGTTTGAGACCCAGTTGATTGATAAGCTATCTAGATGTTATGATAATAAAGCGCTTGTTTTTTCAGAAAACCAAGTGATTTTCAAGACACAAAACATTTCTGAAAACCTTACTAACACTAGGGCAACCTCAGAACCTCAACATATTTATGTTGGTTGTTAAAATACGAAGACCATTTCAGTGCTGATATTCAGAACTCCGTATAAAGCTGTGTATATAATAAATGATATATGAAACCCGTTAAATGGCTGTAACGACTGTTGGTCAGTCTGTCAATCAGACTCATCATGTGTCGATCTACCTGAGCCTTGGAGCATGTTTGCTCATGGGGTCAATGCACATTAAAAGGAAATTAATAGGTGTATTTTTGCGTGTGCCACTCTTAATACAAATGTTTGCCTTACGCTGGAGATAGGACTCAATTCATCAAAGACGATCTTAGTGCCGCTTGTGACGCTGGAAGTTGCCGGCCAGAATTCCAGGTTCAGGTTCAGGGGGTACTTTATCCGCATTTGGACTCCAGTTGGTCCTTTATGCGTATTTTGCTAGCATAGCCAGCCTAGCTCCGTCCAGAAGCGCAGAATCTTCCTGGGGTCTGGCTGACACAGGCTTCGCGGAGCGACCACGGCAAGTTGAGGATTTCTATGCGTTGTGCTAATACTCCTTCGCATTCCAGGATTACGTGGGCAGCTGTTTCGTCGTTGCTGAGGCATCCTCTGCAGAGAGGGCTGTCCGTCGCTCCGATGGTGAATAAATGTTTGTTCAGTAGACAGTGCCCTGTTAGTGTTCCCACAAGGACACGTAGGTCCAATCTGTTCAGGTTTAGTAGGCGTTTTGTTAGTTTTGGTGATGTTGATGGGAGTGCCGCTTGTCTGCAATTTATTTGGCTAGTCCATCGTTCGTTATGTGTATCTCTAATTCTGAGCTTGGTCCATGTCAGGAGTAAAGAGAATGGCAGGGGTAGGAACGGCGGTGGACCTTCTGTGGTTGTCACCGATCCTCTCCGTGCCAGTTCATCTGCAGCATCATTTCCTAGAGATCCACTATGTCCTTTGATCCATTGTAGGATGATCCGGTTCTCAGTGGATATCCTTTCCAGAGCAGAGTGACATTTGTAAACGAGCTTGGAGTTACAGCTGTTTCCTTCCAAGACTCTGAGTATGGCAGCACTGTCAGAGAGGATGCGTACACGTTGGTCTTTGATTCCTCTCTTCTGTACGGCTGTCGCTGCCTGTGTTATTGCTACGCATTCGCATTGGAATATAGAGCTATGCGTTCCTAGCGTTATTGATATGTTAATGTTGAGGTCCAGTGAGTGAACTCCGGCACCCGTACCGGTTTCGGTTTTCGAGCCATCTGTGTAAATTCGGACTTCGTGGGTACCTGATTCATCTTTTTGATCCTCGTTGTTGTATCTGGTAGTGTTTGTTAAGTATAGGTTTGTTGGCCATTCTGTCACAAGGGGCCGCTGTGAGTGGTTCATATGCTATGGCCCTGTCCATGATCTACGCATGAGGACTTCTTGTGACTCCCCAGAGGCCTGTGTTGTGTAGTCTTAGAGCCGACATCGTGGCTTCTTGTTGTATGTAGAGGTCTAAAGGTGCTATATCTAGAATTCCAGGTTGCCTGGGAGAAATAGCTCTCGCGATAAGGCCGCCTATTTATATACCTACGTTTCTTATTTTATTATATAAAGATATTTTAGGACTTTTATTAATGTAAATGTTTAGTACCATAAAGTGTTCACTTATTCACTAATTCAAATCCGCCACGGGATAAATTTTGTATGACCTGTAGATATTTATTCCGGGTTCCGGGTCAGGTTCTTCATATTATATAAACAACGGTTCTTTGTATTATATCATATATTAAAATCTTCAATTAGATTCACCGTCAGTGTCCCTTGACCCCAGCTCGTCTGTCTACCTAAAGTTTGCTTTAGCAGCTGAGAGCGGAACTCCAGCGTATTAGATTCTATAAGTTGTGATTAGTTCGATAAATTAGGCTTTGTTGCTTTATGCAGCACGCTTCGGAACTTCAAAATGATCATGAAGTTTATCGAAGATATATTAAAGATTCTTTTTTGATGTATAAGTTGGAGGCGATCCTAATAGTACTACTAGGATTGCCGCAAAAAATGTGTGTATTTCTTTGCTGTAGATTTTGATTTATTTATTTTGCTCACATAATTATATACATTTCTAGTTTATTCCGAACAACAATACTTAGGCTATGTTCACCGGTGAAATAATTTTTCAAATTGGTCCAGTAGTTTTGGAGCCTATTCAATACAATCAAACCAAAAATCAATCCGTTCCTCTTTATGATATTAGTATACATAGATGTGCTTGAGACACAGTATAACTAAATCATTCCGTGCCCTGATTAATTGTACAAAATGAAAGTGTTATTTTAGTTGTAAACTAGCGCCACCTGCAGTGAAACGAAGTAAAATTATGTAAAAGCGATGTAAATCCCGAAGTATAGTCGTTAAGTACGTATATAGGCGGTGAATTGAATATTAAACTAGGAGGGCAGCGCTCATTTGAATTTTAAACTCTGTTGAAAGGGTTCTATGGTTTAATTTGTATTTGTATAATGGGTCTCATTATCATCATCAACTTTCAACCATACCCCTCGATTCTCCTAAAGAAACCAAAACATTACAGTGATCCTCTCGTGTGACGCTGGGAATAGTCATGACGCCCTTTCCCAATGTAACGTGAGACGTTGGGAAAAACTCTACAAATCCACACAGCATCATCTAGCCCTAAGCTAAGCAGTGCTGTGGGTACTAGATGACTGATATACATAATACAATACATACAATATATAGATAGATATTTTTTATTATACATAGACAACGACCAAAACACCCGAACCAAATATCTGCAGATCGTACACACAAATGTGCCGAGGCGGGAATCGAACCTCCAACCTGCTGCGTCACAGGCGGACCTTTTCCCACCGCGCCACAGTCACATAATAACTTATTATTTATCCTTTCTATTATTTAGTGAATGGACACAGGGACTCGATTGCTAGCAATCGAAACGGACAATAAATGCGAGCCTTCTATGATTGACAGTGTACCGTTTTCCGCTTAGCGAGGTCGATGGCGAGGTATCTAAGTAGGAGGCTTATGCGATCAACTAGACATGAATCCCATTACTGATCAAATATAATCATCATCACGTGGCTCTGGCGTGGCTCTGGCGTGGCTCTGGCGTGGCTCTGGCGATCGCGACGCAACAATCTCAAACCCTACAACTTATAACTTAACTTAATGTGTGTAATGTAGGTATTATGGTATGTAGTGTAAGTATCTGTTTTCTTTTCCTTTTCTATATATTTATCAACGTGCCAACGTCTATATTGTTCCTTCATGTCCAGTCCATCCTAAGGTTGCCTGGAAGAGATCGAAAAAAGGATATTTTTTTTATTATTGTTATTATTTTTCATTATTATTACTATAAAGAGGATTTGAGGTTCTTGTGTTGTAAATTATTTACAATTATCAGTTGCTTGAGAATGGCTAGTGGCGCACCCACACAGCAAGTAAGAGAGTGGAACAACTATAAAAAAATATCTACATCATCAGCCTATAGCAGTCCACTCCCCCAATGAGCGCCATAGCGCCCTGTCTTCAGCTTGCCGCATCTAGCAGCATCTACCTGCACTCTTTCGCAAGTCGTCATCCCACCTGGTTGGAGGGCGCCCTACACTACGTTTACAGAGTTGAGGCGTTATAAAAAAAAATATTATTATGTAGCTCTGAGAATTAGCAAGCTGAAGTGGCAGTGAGCCGGCCATATCTCGCGAAGAACCGACGGCCGCTGGGGCAAACGTGTTCTTGAGTGGAGACCACGACTCGATAAACGTAGTGTAGGACGCCCTCCGACCAGGTGGGATGACGACCTGCGAAAGACTGCAGGTAGATGCTGGATGCGGCAAGCCGAAGACAGGGCGCTATGGCGCTGGAGGCCTATGTCCAGCAGTGGACTAATATAGGCTGGTGATGATGATGATTATATAGATAACACTAGCTGTCTCGCTTCCACTTACAGCCTGCACCATCCCGGAGCGCGACGGGTTATCACACGGCTCATTGGTCACTCATCAGCCGTGACGTCATCATAGCAGCGTCATCAAATGTTCTTGTTGACTTCTAGTTCGGAAGCTACCGGAGATTACAGAGAAGAAAATTATCTATCTGATAACACAAAACAACCAACCAAAATATACGAATACTTACGAAGAAAATATCCTCAAGAAAACGTGCCTCAATGACATAAAATTCAGTAAAAGGAAGGCCTCTTATTAAAATCGTAATAGTAGTTATAAGCTTGTCTGTCATTTAGTCCATATTCACTCAACTGTCCACAATTAGGGAACTTCATATTCGTGTATATACCATAAATATCCAACTTTAAAAGTAAGACAATGTTCAGCCATTTTTGACGTCAACTGTACGGAAAGGTTTATTTTAAACTAGCTGCGCCCCGAGGCGTTGGTCGTCACCCGCATGGTGATAGATATTTTGGATAATATACAATTATGTATATCTTTATGAATTGTAACCTATGCGTTATTTTTATATGTAGTTAAGCTATATTATTGTGAAGTTTCATCAAAATCCATTCAGTAGTTTTTGCGTGAAAGAGCAACAAACATCCTCAAAAAAATTCGCGTTTATAATATTAGTAGGCTAAGAGCTAGGTATAGGTACATAATCTAATTGTTTTATTCTAATGTTTCTAGTAATTACTCCAACCAACTCGAATAGCAATGCAAATATCTCGCGAAGACAACCGCTGGGGTTCCTAACCGTGTTCTCGAGTGGAGACAGAGACTCGACACACTTAGTTTAGGACGCCCTCTAGCTAGACTGGGTGGGAAACCATCTGTGAAAGACAGCGGCCAGATGCTGGATGCGCGACAAGGTGAAAATAAGGCGCTATGGCGGTCATTAGTGGAGGCCTATGTCCAGCAGTGGAATAATACAGGATGATGATGATGAGGAAAAACATCATCGTCATGTCGGATAAAATAGAAAAAAAAACAATATGAAACAGACTACCTAACTACGTTTGACTCGCGCAATTAGTTTTAGTTGCTGTACGTAACTCGATAGTTCGGGAACTACAATCGTTCGTTTCCATTTGCGATATCGAGCTGAATAAATAATGAAGTTTCTCGCTTGTTTCAACAATAAATTGGCTAAATAGAAATTACTTTACAATGAAGAATGCATTTTAGATAGGAACTATTTAGAGGTAAATTTGCTATTGGAACTTTAGACACGAAGGGCTATTGAGTCGAGTGAGGTTTCGAGTTGTTCCATTTTTGAATGAGATTGGTTTAACGCTGAGTTCCCACTCAGCGTTAAACCAATCTCAGTTCCTAGTTTGAATTCGAATAATTCTAAAATAGATCTTTCACAGTTTAAATCAGTTATAAACCGACTTCAAAAATAGTTGAGGTTCGGCTGTTTGTATGTTTTTTTATTATATTAGTTGATTTCTCCGTCAAAAATGGACCGATTTTAAAAATTCTTTGGGTATTAAATACCGACCACCTCGCATACTATCTGTTGTGATCATGTATCACATCAAGATACTATTCGAGGTGGTCACGTCATAACATTTTGTTATTACTAATTTTTTGTATTTTTTCCACAAAACTTAAAAACGCATCCAATTCGGTTTTTAATTTATTAAAAACATTCAAATACATAATTGATTGCCGTAATAAATAGAAATGCCTTAACAAAATCACACCTGATCATTTATTGCATACTAACACCAAATAATATTTAAATGCGAAAAATCTATTTACTATTTAGATGTTAGTTACGTCTTTACACCAAAACTAATGAACGGATCGAACGGATACGTTGTATATCTATGTAATGTATTGTATTATGTATATCAGTCATCTAGTACCCATAACACAAGCTCTTATCTAGGGGCTAGATGATGCTGTGTGGATTGTCCAGCATTATTTATTTATACACATATAATTCTAAACCCCGTATAGATTATGGGCTACTTTTCATTCCAAAAAACGTGTGTGAAGCCAGCGGCGGAAGCATTAAAAATGTTTTTATTGTTGCAATGTATTGCTGGAAGCAATGTTTTGATTTATAAAGCAACGTAACAACAAAAAGCCATCAAATGAGTGAAAAGCAGAAAATAGGGAAAAGTATTTAAAACGGAAATGATTGGAGTAAACAGCGAATACAGTATCTGCGCAACAGTAGCGAAATATCCTAAACTTATTTTTTAAAGAAACAATGAGACGCAAATTGTAAAAGTGTATCTCATAATCACTAAGTACCTATTAAAATGAGTACATAATACCTACTTAGATTGTATGATTCATGTAGACCTAAATTTTTTTAGGTCTGCATGATCGGTCATACTATTGATAATTTATATTAATAATATTATTCATGATTGATACAATCTAAGTTTATAGCTCGCAGGACTAACAACCGTTGGAGAGTAAAGGTTCTCGAGGGGCGACCGCGGTGCAATGCGAAACAGAGTGTTGGAAGAACATTAACTCGATGGACCGACGACATAGTAGCGGTCGCAGGGAGTCGAAGAATAGAGGCGGCTCAGGACCGCTCCTTGTGTTGTCGTATGGAGGCATATGTCCAGCAGTAGACGTTATGTCGGCTGATATGATGATGATTTGAACTAACATTTTCACTAAAAGCTTATCCTCAAGAATTAGATTTTTCTATAAAACTTTCTTAGTTTTCAGCCACAACACGAAACTCAGTCTATGGATTGGAAAGTTGCAATTCTTCAGGAAACTTTTGTATCCGCCTTTGAATATTTCTTAGCGAACTCAGTATTCGTATGTAGTAGTTTTAAGATTTTCTCCTATTTGCAGAATTGTTCGATAGTTTGTCCATATTTATTCAACTGCGCAAGAATTTTGTATTTGTATTTATTGTTTAAAAACACTTAGCTCTATTTTTACATCGTATACCTAATATAATAGAGGTACCTTATAAATTAGATTCAAAAATAAATTACATTACCTACTTCGTAAATCTATACTTATGATGTAATAATGTAAATAAAATTTTCATAAAAAAAAATTAAAATTACGAAGCACTGTATGTATACGCGTTTACGCAAACATCGAAGCACTTTTAAATGTATAAATAAGCTACAGGTGAACAACTAACCCGATATTTAAATTTTTGGTATCCGTTATCAGGTTTAAAAAAAATACCCGTATAAAATTGCACAGGAATGGTCAGAGTTGAGGAGATTTCCTGTAAGAATAAGCTCTAAGAGCGTTTTCTTCGTGGTTTAAGTATGTAGTACATATCTGTCGAACGCTTCCCTTATTCTGGACGCGGCGCGCTGTGGTGAGGCAGCGCCGGCTTGTGTCACAATAGAGACTCAACAAAGGCATTGTTGGTCCATTGTTGTGGAAACGGTTTTTACGTACGCACGGCTAATTGTAATCACGGATCTACGTCGCTATATACGTTGAAGTTACGGGCCTGCCTTAGTTTTAAGAGGCTGGTGTAGTGGGATACAGTTATTTTTATTTATTTGAAGTGTGAAAAAGTATATAAGTACTATACATTCATTCATTTTATATATCATAAAAGTCTTAGGCTCTAGACAGACGGACTGAATTACAAAGTGTATCCCGACCAAAGCAGTTTTTAGTTACAATGCAGATAAGCAATAAAACTGTAAACCAACCGTGCACCCCTATCGCAGGCAGTTTCAGGGTGCAGTTGTGAGAAATGCAAAGCGGTCGAGTGCAGTTCTAATGCAATCCGTCTATCTAGAGCAAACGTAAGACTTTTAAGATATGAATGTATAGTTACTTTTTACTCTTAAAATACACAAAAATAAAAACCTTATATCTAAATTTAAAACATAAGAAATACGGCGGTCTAATCACTGTTAGCAATTTTGAGTTAAATATAGACCTTAATTGAAGTCTGTCGAAAATTATAGTTGTAAATTGATATGAGGATTCATTCCTAGTAGTTAAATAATGGAAACGACTCAAAGTGTACAATGGCTGGATAATCAGATTTCCAATATGACGGTTCAGGCGGTTTGTGCAAGTTCGGGCGAGCACTCGTTAATATTGAACTTGCGATCTCGTTGGATTTCTAGATTATTGCGAGTTAAACCATTGGAACTGTAGCCCGACGGGCGCGCGCGGTTTGTGCTAACTATTTAATTTCTTAATCTTTGTATTTTTAGCTGAAAATTACTTTGGAAACCAGAATTACACTATGTATAGCAGACACACTATATACGAGTACTGATGTATGATGATACTGTGACACACGTGAAACTAGTCGTTGGGAGCTAGTTACATTCCATGTGAGACGGTGGGAATAACCAGTAGTCCAGCAATATAAATAATGCTGAACAATCCACACAGCATCATTTAGCCCCAAGGTAAGCAGAGCTAGTGTTTCTGGTACTATAGATGACAAATATACTTAATACAATAGATTGTATAGATAGATATTTAGTATTTGTCTTTTCCTGTCTTGTGTATCTGTTTTTATTTGGTGTGGAATAAAGAGTAATTGTATATTTTTACTATACATACTTAGATAACGATTAGATCACCCGAAATAAATATCTGCAGATCGTACACACAATTGTTCCGAGGCGGGAATCGAACCCGCAACCTCCTGCGTCGCAGGCGGCATTCGCCCACACGCCTCCTGGTAATACTTACTCGCACAAAAGTTGCTCATAACTCTCCTTTCTGATGCCGGGTTTGATAAAATGCACATTTCCGATAGTTCTAACTAAAACTATGACGTGATTGGAGTAAATGCAAATACGTACTTATAGACAGAAAGAAAATGGCTTGGTCGAAGCAATAATCTAGGAGTAATAATATAACACACCGACATGTGTTTATATCTGCTAGTTCATACTGTAGAAAAAATTCCAGGTTAGTAAATTTAAACATCATAAATTAAAACATCTGAACCGATTTTTATCAATCAAAAAACACTTGATCATATCATCTCTCATATACGTACAAACTTGTCACGAGCTAACATAGAATAAGAAAAATATTTTACTAACATGATATGGACCTACATAACTTAATATATGCTACTTATATTTTTATCGTTGTCGTTGTGTAAATGAATTTTATTTTATATAAATAAGAATACATAATCCATTCCAAAGCGTTTCACGTTTCCAGCACTTGTGCGAGGGCTAATAATTTTCGAGCATGGAGTTATCGGAAAACAACTTTCAGTTGATCAATCCAGCGATACGTGGCAAACTGACCAACAACGCCCCGAAGATTCTCCTATTTGCAGACGTCATTGATAATTGTGCCTCTGCGAATCACTTCAATACTCCTACACTCATCAATTCATTACGAGCTCCGATAATAAAGTTTTATGCATTTCTGTGGAGCTTCGTTAAATATCTGAGTTTTATTGATATTGCAAGAGTAAAATTATTCGAAATTACCTTTTTTGTATTTTATATAACAGTCTAGACTCTGTGGTTTATATTTAAAAAAAGCTGAGAGATGTTTTAATTAGATATTATCGCTACATTTTCACTTTACATCAGGTGAGATTATGGTCAAACGTTCTATTGACTATAAAAAAATACGTCAGTTGTCTTCACGTCATAAATAGTTAAACAACCGTCTAAACTGCCAAGATTTTTTAAACGGCAGTGTTATCCGATTTTTTCGTTTGTAATTAAGGTAAAAACAAAAAAAACATGTTATGAACTCCTTCTTATTGGTGAAGGAGTACATAACGTGGTCTTTGGGCTGGATCCACAACCTTTGTTGTAGTAAATCAAAATCCCTCCCACTTATCCCACACAAGTTCCTATGTCAGTTGCCTCTCACAATATTCATTAGAGCGCCTCGAAGCGCCCTCAACGCAAACTTGCAAATGTTAAATGCTTTTTGTAGCTAAAACATTAAGCTAGTTCATTAATCTTCTGCATATTAATGGGAGTGTTTTAATTTTAATTCAGTTAATGGACTTTACTCGAAGTTTTCTCCTAAAGCTGTTCGTAAAAAGTGGTTTGCGGTCAGCGTTACTTTGCATTTGGTAACTTGCTCGATTTTGAACTTTATGTTTCCCGGAACAAGGTTCTATTGGTTTCATTTGACGTGGTCCTGGTTTTTGTGCGGACGTCCGAAATGAGACCTCATTGAGAGGGAAAACAATGTTTTAAACTTACTGTTCAATTGAAATCAGGAAGGTTTCTCTTCCGCAAATTTTAAGCGAAATTTCATTGAATAACATCTGAAATTAGTTTTGAAATTAATTAAAATTCTGAAACACTTTTTACAACTGTGGTTAGTGGTTATAATACTTGGAATACCTAAATTATAATATCTTATAATAATTAAGACAGCAAATAAGAAGTTTTGCGTACATTGCAATAGATCAAACTACGAATCAATTTTAGTTTCGGAGCCATTAAGATATTTATGACTACAATCAACAGGAGCTCGATAAACTTCAAAACTATTATTGATACATTAAAAAGTTTGTTTTAGTAACGATTCATAGTAAATGTCTTACAATGTGCGCAATACTTCTTATCTATTATCTAAGAGACTTGTAGAACCTAGAAGATAGCAATAATAAGGAGCAACCACCTAACAACATTAGAAATTCGGTTAGGATAAGTTTATCAGAAATACATTTAGGACCTACGTACTCTCCCAGTTCTCACCACAAAAAAGATAATTATTGTTCTATTAGTTATCTCAGAAACGCTAACAAAATTGATTATCTTACTTATCTACCGCTTAATTTAAGATGCTACTAGAATTTTCAGGAATACAATTGATACTTACTAACGCGTTGAATGTAACTAGACGCCAGTTTATTTGTACTTTTAAGTACGCAACTTTCAAAGTACCTAAAAGTATAATACCAATAAAGTGGAAATCAAGGTTAATTAAATCCTTTGTTCCACAAAACAGAACGTTAATTTTGTTGCTAATAAGTTATTGGTATGTTATGAACCTTCTGCTCCATCGTTTTATTATTGGAAAAGCCAAATTAAAACGAATACTTTCGCAAAATATTCGTAAATATTTTCGAAAAGCCAGAGTACGGGTATTCAATGAATTACCTTTCACCCAAATAATGGTTTTCCAAAATCCGAGGTGTGTTTGGAGGTTTTCAACTATTCTATATATTCTATATATAATCAATTCTGTAAATTTATCCTCGATTCTTGAGTTGGGATTTTGTGCTAAAAAGATTTATTAAAATTTTAATTGCGACTTGAAACCACAACTAAGAATCTAGTAAGTTTAAATACGAGGCTGGTTCTCGAAAGCGTCTTCAATTATTGTATGACATCACCACTTCGAAGGTTAATTGGTTAATGGTCTGATACCTCCAGTACATTACAGGCGGGCATTATACTTTTATCGAATGTCTCCGAGTTCAATACCATTTACATTGACTTTCAAGTCAATTTGCGTCAGAAATGCCTAATGGATTTAATATTTAACCCATTGTGATTCGTGTTACTAAGATACTTACTCCGAATAAGATAATGGACATTTACAAAATTTAAGATGCTTCAAGTCAAGTCTAGCTAAGTTTGTGGGGTCCTAGGTACCCCACAAACTTAGCTAGACTTGACTTGAAGCATTTATTTGTTTTCGTTGACTTTTCTTTGAATAGATAAATAGATTTTTAGACAAGTCTGCTGGAAAAAAAATTGACAAAGATGAACAAAGTCTTATTTAAGTTTGTTTTACAAATATACAAATATTTTTAGGCATTCAAAGCCTGTGTGCCCCAGGCATTGTCAACTTCAACTAAAAAGTGTCTTAAGTATATAAACAAATACAAAAGTTTAGACTCAAACTATCATAAAACTCAGTATTTACATTGAACCCTTATATTCATAAAAATACCATTAACCTTCGACCCTAGCAAAGCAAAACAAATAAACTCAAATAAAGCACTTATTAAGTCGTTAAAATCCAAATAATCCTAAAGTACGTAGATATCGCCTCCAGTGACCATTTGTACAATTAATCCGTTACACGCAATGAGCTCCATCTGCGAATGGCGCTTGATGGAAATTAATAAAACCGGCCAAGTGAGAGTCGACTCGCACACATGGGTTTCCGTACTATCATACATAACTATTGTGAAAAAGCAACCCTAATTTTTTTACCGTCGATTAGCATAAAGTATGCAGAAAATTTCGACTGGTTTTACCGTTTATAAGATACAGCCCGCTGATTGAGGGACGGACAGTCGGACAGACAGCGGAGGCTTTGTAATAGAGCCCCATTTTTACCCTTCGAATATGGAACCCTAAAAAGGATCTTCTATAAAGGTTTGTACAGACTGGCCGATTTCTAGATAGGGATGATAAGGGAATGTCGCTCCGACCATGTTTCATTAAATATAAAACGATCGTACAGGTAGAATTTTAAGGGAAAAGGTTTAAAAAATAATGTTTTATATTTATTGATGAGACAAAATTTAAATATTATAACCTAAAAAATAGCTGCCAAATGACTTACTTGTATATGACAGATTTTATAAGTTCAATAAGGTACAGATCGTACGTTGAAGAATACATGAATTGGCTCTAAAAGTCAGGTAGTCGGTACAGCCTCGTACTCTGCCTAATTGAACGGACGGAATGCCTCACGAATTGCTATTAATTTCAGTTGTTTTGTAAACGAACCCCGTTGGTGTTAGCTCATTTATTTCACGCCTTACTTCTAGCTGTTTCATCTTGTAACATTCTCTAATTGTTTAATTTGTTACTTGGTACTCTCTGCTCTAATGAAGACGATACGCAAAACCGTATTGCGACTCGTTTGTTACCAAGAACAATGATTTGTTTTTAAATGCAAACGAAAAGATTTTTCGTGAAATGTTTATTTTACATTATAAAATTAATTTAACAATAAAATAATAAGTGTAAAATTATTTGTTTTGCTGGAAAAATACGATATAAAGTACCAAATCGCAGCAGCTAGTCTACTTGTACAACACATAATAAATGGAAAATGTTTTCGTTTACTAGCGCTGACTTGTCAAAATAGTCTTGCTAATAATGTAACAAAGTCATTCGAAAGTATAATCGAGTTCGTATGAATCAATTATATTGTAGTTGTAGGTATGGGCGCTGCAAGTAGGTTAATTTATGGAAGCAATAATTTTATAGTTGTCATTGTGTAAACAATGCAAAACTCATCCTAAGTCTTCAATAATTGGTCCTTCATAAGACCGGTCGAAATAAGGACCTACTTCTAAAACTGAACTTTAATTAACAAAAACCAATTAAAACGGATAAAATGGAGTTTGTTTTCCACAAGGTCCCTGTAAAAAGAAGCTTCTTGAAAAAATACTAAAAGATAAATAGTTGAGATTAAATGAACACAGCGTTCCTTTTGAGATTCCTCGTGTTTAGGGTAATGTGTTCGGAAGGACGACTACAGCGGGCTACAGTGGAAACAGCTGGCTTGTTTCTATATTCGTAGGTAAATAAATATTTTTAAACTTTAAACGTTAAGATGTTGCCAACCACACGTATAATCACATATAAACTGTATTCTATAACTCAACTTTTCTCATATGTCGGATTTTTTATAAGATATATATAGATGTAAGAACTCTGTGCCATTGGTGAACCATATAAAAAAAATGATACCGGAAAAAGATCTATTTTTAACCGACTTAAAAAAACGAGGAGGGGGATTATTTTTGGTATTTTACTAATGCTATATTAATCTACGTGAGCGGTATCTTCAAACTTATATGGTTGCATATTGATTGGACTTTACTTTTGCATAGGCCTTTATAAAGGCTACACTTATTCTGTTATATCTTATAATAGGTACATGTTAGTCGGGTAGAAGACATGTAGCATAGTGTAAAGATACTCTAAGCCTTCCAAGGCTCACAATTCAAAACCGTTCGTGTCCTCGGTATTTAAACATAAGCTGTGTTCTTATCTAAAAATATCTTAATTAAAAGTAGACGGTATCCGGCCATCCTTAAACTTAATTTTCGCCGAACACTTTTCACATTAACGTAAATGTGTAATTCATTCTAGAACCAAAATTCGTGAGCTTCATTTTTTCAGGTTCTACTTGCGGCGTGTTGAGAGGTCTCAATCATTTTGAATTTCATCAAAGTGTAATCATTCTAGGGTTCCGTACTGAAGTTATTTGTTTATATGGAATATTCATAATATCCTTGGGATTATCTACCTAAACTTTTAACGTTAGTAGTTACCTAGTCTTAGCTCTGCCAATGCATTATTCATATCTTTGTGCTTTTTAGGCACATTTAAGTGAAGGTGCGCTTCAGATCCGGACAACCCCCAATAAATTGGTACCTGATTAGATTATGTTGACTGTCGAAATTAAAGGATCTACAACTTAACAAAAACTGTAGCATATTGAGACATATAATTATCGTTATCAAAATGCTCTGCAAATGTAGAGCTTCACGATTTCAAGTGAAAATGTTTGTCATTATGTTATTTTATATTTTTCCTCAACAATTCATCAAATAAAAGTTTTTCAGACAGAGTACCTTAGGTTTGTCTGAAACAATGAGACAAACCAAAGCTGACGTTGATCTCCATTTAATGGAAGCTGCGTTGACTAAAAACTCCGGGAAATTATAAATTGGGTTGTGGCGAGCGGAAGCAATTTGGTGGAATAGAGGAAAAGTTTCAGACGAGAAATATTTTCCGTGTTCTTTTAATTACCTCCCTAATAGGAATTTAATTGGTGTTATATTAGATATCCTTATAATTAGGTTTGGTGTACGATTTTTGTTTCATTAAAACGGCCTCTTATTAATGTTACTTCAAGGAAATTATTTTTAGGTCCTAATATATTAATTGAATTTTTCATCGTAAGTTATTTTATGGTTGTTACTTTCCTGACGGTGAGGTGACGTGTTTCTGATATGGCTTAGCTTGATTACTTTGCATATTTTATTATTGCAATGTATACAGTTCTACCAAAATATGAGTACCTACTTAATTTTTTGGTTCAAGATGGAATGGTTTGCCAAGAAAACTGTTTGCCAGAAGTTTTTGTTCATAATCTGGCATCCAACTTAGCTTTACTGCGCTGATGCTGCTCTTATTCTGTAGCTTCAAAGTACTGCACAGCATGCAGATGTGGGCTACTACAGTAGAGAAGGTACACTTTGTCTAAAATTATTTAACGTTTCGTCTTAAATAATAAACGACACATGTTGTATTCGTGTGATCGATTTTGTAGGTTTTTCTTTACAAAATCAAAAATTAAGATTTACCTAAGATCCTTACTTCTAAAAATGTTATATCTTTAGACAACTGAATAATAGTAATTCTTCCTCTGACTCAGTCAACAGACCAAAATAAACGACTCTAAGCTGTTTTAATTATAAAGTTAGAGGGAAATCGTTTTAAAAAGGTCATATATAACCTGAGTTATTTTACTTTATATCTCTGTCCTAGACCAGCTACAATTTTAATTGCAAAATAGGCTACAACATTAATTGCAATATTAAAGCGGAACATATTATTTAATGAAATCACACCATTGGTTTTAGCTATTTTAGAGTATAACGCTGTCGACAAAGTTTTCCAAATTAGTATCCTTAATAACGTAGAATAAATTACGATAACGTCAATGCAGGTAAAATAAAAAATCATGCTGGGCACTGGGCAGTCTTTGGATAAAAGTAAAAACTAAGTAATTATATGTTTAATTTATCCCACCAAAAACATAAATGTAAAAAGGAGAGCCAATTTCAATACAAAAATTATGCTTGGCTGTGGCAAAAAGAATGGAGATCTAAATGAGTCCCAAGTTCTATGCACTATTAAACTCTATTTCTTTGCTTTATTGGATACCTATAACAATTGCTGTTTTTTAAAAATGTGAGATCTTAAAGTAGGTTATATTTGACTTGGCCTTTGACGGTTTCCTCATGATAATATGATATAATCATGGAACTCGTTCCATGATTTTTTTCACCCAAAAAGTGCTCAACGCACCTAAAGCAGTTTTCACTTCAATAAAGTTCCGAAGCCAACTGCAGGCAGTGTATCTCCGCCGTACCCGCAAGGATTATTTCTGAGTCCCCAGTGTGAGATTTCATCTTCAAAGACTTCCCGCTTTGTGGTACTTTCAGCGTTTGATTCCATTTTGAATTCTTTGATTCCCTTCGCGGGCGCTCGTGCATCTGACGTGGAAAATATTCCTAGTTTTTCATGAAGATCGAATAAGTTTGTGTTTAGAATTTAGGATTTATTTCCCGTTGGGAAATCTATTATCTGTTTGGAATTCGTATAATTTAAATATGTAGCTATATGTATGTACCCTTATAGATTGAACAGCAACACTGGCGTCTGGTTGTGTTGCTGTTCACAGTGTATAAGGGTACGGGTACATGCTATTTTATTTGCAATAATCCATAAACAACCAGAATAAAATCCTAACAATTTTTCCATTCGGTCAGTTCAGTATCTTTGTGGAAGTGTTCGAGCGCTGAAAATAATTACTTCTAAGAATCGAATAGGTACAGTCAACTTCGAAAATCAATGAACAAGTAACTTCTACTAGAATACACACAACACGACAAAAATCGATACTAAGCAACATAGTTCACGTAAATAAAAAATACTAAGATAACAGAAACTGAACATGCGCTTCCCTTAATGACTACCTCTGCAAGGTAGTAAATACTCGTAGCAGTAACTGTACCTTATTAAGGTCGTGACTGTACCGTTATTAAGGTCAAGCCTTCGTTAGTCCTTGAAAGGCCGTATGTCTCACGCGTGGACGGCGGCGCTGAGCCGTGAAATAACCGCGTGTTATTTCAGACCATAAATTGCACAGATAAGTCCGAGGCGGTGATATTAGAAATATGGCCTTTCTGCCAGCTCTATAAATTATGCCTTTTTATTTAATTATATTTCGCTTTGTTTTCCCAAACTTTTTCTGACTGGAATAATATGTATTTTTGAGAAATAAATTGCCGTTTATTCTTAGCACAATAATAACATCGTGCAATTACATACGTGCTCATACATAAGTTAATAAGCTTGATTTATCTTTGAAATATACGTAAGTACTATTTTATTCAAGTAATTATTCATATTCCATTGACGTTACTATATTGTAGAATACGGTTCTTATTTTAATTTCAGCAATAGTGTATCATTCCCAAACGGCCATTAGCTTGTTTTGTTAACAGATAGCGTGAATTTATCTAAACGACTAACATTAACTATCGTAAGTAACTAATTTATTACGCGAGTTTCTCATTTAAATAAGGCTTCGCACTAAACCGAACACAGGCATACACGGTGACACTCAACGAACCGATGGCATTATAAATTAAAAAATATTGTTGTTATTGCACTGGTGAATTATCATTTACGCAACATCAAACTAAGCGGAGTTTGCGTTTTGGGGACTACATAACTGATAAAAATGTTTCACTATGCTACGTAATGTTGATACATTACGTTTTTTTTTGGCAAACATTTTTACTTTACATAGAAGACACCCGAAACAAAACACGTGATCAGATTCTATTAGATTGGAATGATAGGGGGAAACCCAGCACCCACGGTCGATAGTTTTTATTCCAGAAGGGTATCAAAATGATTATGATCATGAGAACGTGCAAGATTTTGTCCCGAGACAGGAATCGAACACGCAATCTCTTGAGGCGCATGTGGACCTTCGGCCGCTCCGACAGAGAGGACGTCTTAGTCTTTTATGGTATGGTACTAACAGTGTCTCGACATAAAACCACCACCTAGGTTATTTGTAGCCGGTATTAGAGCAATCTACTCCTTTTAGATCTGTTACCTATAAATCATCTGAACTTATTTTAGAAAATTGCAGCTTTATTGTAAAAACCGTGGATACATAAAGGTATGTTCACGAAATGACATCGTAGAAAAATTCATTGTTGTAATTAGTATTGTTTTCAAACGTCATAAAAGTTAATGAAAGTGGATTACTTTAATATTCTACTCTCTATCTAAAGTCATTATTGTATGAGAGAGTCAAGGTAAATGGCCTCGTTATTCTGACTGGGTTGTTATTGAAATGTTTTTGATTAAAATAATGTTGGACAATTCACACAGCATCATCTAGCCTAAGAGCTTGTGATATGTGCACTAGATAGCTGCTGATATACATTAATAGATAGATCTTTTTTATTATACATGAATACGACTAGAACACCCAATCTAGAACTAACCTATCACAACCTTAGTATTATTCGACGACCTCTGTGGCGCGGCGGGCGATGGTCCGCCTACAACGCAGGAGGTTGCGGGTTCTATTCCCGCCTCGTGACGAATATTTGTACGATAGTTTTTAAATATGTCGTATTTACCTGTATGTAACATATAATTGATATGTATGTATTTGTTAAACCTTTTTATTAAATAAATAATTAGACCTCCGTAATACATCGTCACTTACCATCAGGTGACATTGTGGTCAAACAAAGGAATATTTACTTTAAAAAAACTTCATCTCATACAAACATTTGTTCCAGAGCAGGAATTGATCGTAATGACCGTACTAGTTGATAAAAATAGACATCGAAATAATATAGATTTCTTTTTTAGATATAATTACTTTTAGAGAAAGTTTCCTGTCTACACGGTGAAAATTGCGGACGTTCCATTCGACATTTATTTTTCGCAGGTCAACAGTTTGCTCAACTAATTTGCCAACTTTACTTTGGACAACACCGTGGTCTGAGGCAGGTATCCCCAATTTGCCAAAAAAACTTTGTTTTGTTACAAAAATTGGTGAACCTGAGAGTTTCAGGTGTTTGGGCGGAGTTTTTGTGAACGCTGGTCAGTTGGCCAAGGGAAGGTAATTGTTGGGTCTACACGTCCGCGTGAGCTGAGTCAACACGTCACTAAATGGTTTAGGTATAAAGATATAAAGTGTTGGCAGGGCCTTGTAGATTTTCGTCTTGATTTCCTAAGGTCTTACGTCTTCACTAATGGATACGTACGTAAAAAACTTTGAGTTATTTTGACTATTGTCCTCTTAGATAGATAGGTAGAAAACACTTTATTATACCACACAATACAGAAATAAAAACTGAGATTAAGGTATAAATGGCGGTCTTATCGCTAAGAGCGGTATCTCTTCCAGGCAACCTTAGGATGGACTCCTATTTGGATTTCTACTTCCAGTCAACGATAACAATGTCTCAACTAAAAACGCGCAAACGCCATCTAGGAAGTACCAATGTCATTAATTTACGACCGTAGTGAGTCTACGAGTATGTCCCGTGTTGTGAATGCTTGCTCAGTGACAGATTTATACTTGAGAAAAAACTTTCGTAACTTTTATAATAGGGGCCTGAAACTGCCAAAAATTTTGTTTTCAATCACAAGTCATTACTTATTCATCACCATCGTAGTCATAATTCTCCATCAATACAAAATCCTAGTAACTGTTTCCACGTACAGGGAATAAGGCGAGGCAGCTAGGATAAACCAGAAGGATCGACTGTTAATCTCCGGAACGCCTCGGAGGCAGTATCCAGCGCAATACAGCCTTAATGGTCAGCTGCAGCAAACGAGAAACAAAGTAGGTGCGTGTTTATATTGTACTTGGTATATGATTTATTTTGGAAGTAGCTGATGTTTGAAACTTTTAAAAATACGTTTGCTACAGGATTAACTTCTGTATAGCTTATCGAAAAATCGTAAAATATCCGGAATGTATTCTAAATAAGGCACCTATTTAATAATTTATAATTAACAATAAAATGATTCGATGTCATAGCTAGTTTCTTTTTTTGTTGGATTATTGACAAAAACCTTTTAGTTATAGATCATTTCCTGAGTATTATATATAGCTATGAGCCGTCCCTACCAACTTCGACGTTTTTTGTTATCATATATTATTATTTATATACAGGTATAGGTATCAACGCGTAATACCTATGATCAAGGAGTCCCTATAGGGGGTAATTTCCTTCGTCCGAGCGTAATACATACTATAGTCCAGTTTTCCCCCTTAAGGGGGATTCGTCAAAGGGGAAAACTGGAATAACCCCTATTTTGATCAGTAGCTGGCACAAGCCACAGGTCATTGCGAGTCTCTCGTTCACGTCGACCCCTAATGGTGGTCCCTAAAAAATGTGTAGCCATATAATTTGATGGGCGACTAATGAATTTGAGGGCATTACGTTTTATTTGGCCATTTTACTAAATAAATGTGTAACTTGATTAAGTTTATGGGTTAAATGTATTTTAAGAACATTATCTTGATTACTCACAGCTCCCTTGATTCCTAGTTATTTGCAAATACATTCCATTGTACAAGAATCAACACATCACTTATTTATTATTTACTCTCATTAATATATTCGACTTTTATATTTTAGGTATATAATTACTATTGACCGTAGAATAACTTTTCTATAGGCTGAAATAATTTTTTATTATTAATGAAAATCACAAATGAAATTCCGTTTAGAGAATTGTCCGTGACATGGATTTAAAAGTTGAATTTGTATAACACCCCGCACATCTCTACGATATTCAATCATTTTAGATTTAGATAACATCACACTACCAACGGCGTTAGGGGTAGAACCCCAACTGACATCAACATTTCTACAATTCTAAGGTTTTATATTAATGAAACACGTACCCTCTCACTTACATATACGTGCTTATACGGCAAGATATTCTCATATCGAACGATTGAAGTAACCGCCGAATCAATTTTTTTGGGATATTATTTAATTTCAGCTATTTTTCCTCAGGGCACCAAAAGGGCCTTATACTGGCAAGATATTATCGGAAAATATGAGTTCAAAACTCATATTTTCCGATAATATCTTGCCACCTTCTTGCCACTTGGACTGCGGGAAAAGTCGGGTTATACATGCAATGATAATGATGAAAGATGTGTTACGTACAAGTTCTCGCGCTTCTTTTAGAGGTATAGAAGTTTGCGTGTTCGCAGCTATAACTTCCCCAATAATCTAGCAATCGTGCGAACAAACTGAAAACATGCGACGTCTTCCAATCGTCTCACGGAAATAGGAAGATTACTCGTTGTATGCTCGGCGATGTGGAGAAATTGAGAGATTTGCGATCCAACCCGCGCGAAGTAGCGTTAGGCTGCATAGAAAATACTAATTTTAAATCTAAAACAAAACGTGCCATTTTTTGTCAAACACAAAAAAAACTTGGCCCGGTCACAGGACTTGTCACCTTCTAAACTGTTTTAAATTTAGAAGGTGACGAGTCCTTATCTTAGTATTACAGACTACAGTGCTAGTAAATTGATTTTACCAATAAATTGCGTGCGTTACGCTATGTGTTCACGAGTGGTAGCCTTGCTGCGTTCCAGGTGACTCTTCGCCCACCGCGCCACAGAGGTTGTCAAAATAATTGTATAATAGGTAGGTATGTAGTTATAGTTACATCATATCTCTCCGAACTCGTGTAAAACAGAAGGTCGGCCATATTTCCCGGAGCCTGCGAGCACTATAAGCCCGGGCTATCTCTGGACTTGCTTTATGACATGTTTTTGTCTAAGTTTCGCATTTATCTTGATGCTCCGATCGCGTACGATGGCGTCTCACGGGTCACAGGTACTTTATTCGTGATAGGTCTAGAGCCAAGCTTTGTTAACGAGATTTACATGATAATCGATTTCGATAAAGTTTTTTTTACAAAGACTCTTGATTCAATTGTGTGAAGATCATCTAGAAACAAAAAACGTTAAAGCCATAAGGTCCCCGACTCATCCTAGCGCCGCCATTTATCTTGGAATTTTAACCTCTGTTATGTGTTGAATGTCTGTGTTTTATTTTGTTCTAGGCAGAGATGCGATTTTACTCTTGGTGGCCGAACTACGACTACGAATCATTTATTATTTACTAGCTGCGCCACGCGGTTTTACCCGCGTGGTGATGTATATGGATTTGGATAATAAACAATATATATTTATAAATTGTAGTATATTTGTTATTCTGATATGTAAGCTATATTATTGTAAAGTTTCATCAAAATCCATTCAGTAGTTTTTGCGTGAAAGAGTAACAAACATACATTCATCCTCCCACACTTTCGCGTTTATAATATTAGCAGGATTAACTTAAATTAGACTAATGTATACAAACTAACAGAAGAAAATGTTCGAGACATACTATTTTATCATTACAATACTACGACAAGTATTGCCTCTCTATCCGGTAGAGGTGCTGTTGCAAGGCGCTAAACATAGCAAAGGAAACGAAAACTTTAATAATTTTCGTAAACTAAACACAAACCTGCCAAGGTCTCTTCTACGTTTTATGACCATTGCACTATATTCCATTTGAGCCATTCAAGCTCACATTCCACCGCAAGCACAACAAAAGCTTCAGATAAATATCTGGTATGATCCGCCGCGCGCCGAGCGGACCCGGGGGAAATCTTAGTGCAGCGGCAAACGTTTGCAGCTCGCTACTGATTATCTAGCTATTTGATATTGCTGTTGGCTGCTTGTTGCTGTTGTGTTGGTGGGTCGGAATTGTTGTGAGACTTTAGGAGTTATGTTGTGGGTTGAAATTACTTCAAAATCAATAACATTCATTTAGGCAAGAGGATTTTCTCAAAATTTATATTATTTTTGGGCTGCTAAAATATCAATACTTAATAAAAAATTATCCCATACTAAATAGAGATACTAGAAGTTTTATCTTTTAAAGAACCCCTGTGTTAAAGCAATCAAAGCAAAACATCAGATCTAACAAATTAGAGTCGAGTTTTAACTAAATGAGATCGCGCTATCAAAGTTTACCTTCCAGACTCATTTTTACTATTTAGGAACTTGAAGTTTGTTTGTAGCTTTTAATACACGCTCATTTAAATGGTTGAATAAACAGATATATGTATCTCTACGTATCTATTATGACTAATTTATGTAATGTATAATATTATATGATGAGAACTTTATCAGCAATTAAAATAAAAAAAAAAAAAATAATGCTGGACAATTCACACAGCATTATCTAGCCCCATGGTAAGCAGAGCTTGTGTTATGGGTACTAGATAACTGATATACATAATAGAATAAGTACATTACATAGATATTTATTTTTTTATTATACATAGAAAACGACCAGAACACCCGGAACAAATATCTGCAGATTGTACACACAATTGTTCCGAGGCGGGAATCGAATCCGCAACCTCTTGCATCGCAGGCGGACCTTCGCCCACCGCGCCACATCAGTCGTCAATTGTTATTATTTATTTTTTCAATAACGGTTTAAATTTATTATAATACCATTTCTCCATGAAGATTTTTTGACATCCAGATGAAAAAAGTTTTGGCGTTCAAAACGCTGGCTGTCTGAAATTGCAGGGAAGTGGTAAAACGCCATTCTGCAGGAAAGTTATCCTTTGAAGTCGGAATTCAGTGTGTGTGGGCATGCAAGGAAGCGGCTACGCATGAGCGGAGCGACGAGCGATTTCCAGTGCAACTTACTATTCCTATTCTTGGCATATAATGATATAATATATGAAAAAAAATTGTGCTTCATGTAATTTATCTGCTTATAACCACGCTTATAACTCTTGTAGGTTTGCTCACAAGGACGACTGTGTCAATTCAAATAAATAAATAAATAATGCCGTACAATTCACACATAATTTTCTAACCCCAAGCTAAGCAGAGCTTGTGTTATGGGTACTAGATAACTGATATACATAATACAATATATTACACAGATAGATATTTTTTATTATATATAGAAAAACGACCAGAACACCCTGAACTATCTATATATATAAATATATACAGATCGTACCAACATTTGTCCCGAGACGGAAATCGAACCCGCAAACCACGCGGACTATACAAGTCCACCGCTGGACCTACGAGTATGCCTCCTCTAACTAATCAGCGCCTTGTCTTTAGCCACATCCACACCTGCAGGTTGATTACCTAACTTAAAGGTACAAGTCCGGGATGGGCTGTAGACTGCAAACGCAGGCGACATTGCGGCTAGAGGCTGCGGTTGACCGCAGTGCTGCCTGCGGTCGCGGTTGCTTCTATTTCCAACACACCACTGGCGCTGCAGTCAATAAATGGATCAATTACATAGAGATGCTAGAAACAAGTTGTGTCGCTTGCAGCCTGCAGCTGCAGTTTGCGGCCTGCGGTCCATTTTGGAATTGCACCTAAATTTAAAACAAACATTCCAAGCCCCAAGTAGTATAACGCTCAGTTCATCCCCAAGCTGCATGCCTCATAGAAACTCGCAAGAATTCGGCAATGGACAGACGGACGGACGTGTGAATGTGCCTTCAGTTAATATCGCCTGTACAGAGGATGCGAGTCGCAGTGCGCAGCTAGCTTTACTAAGTGAGAAAGAACTCAGGTGATCGTATTATACTATTTAGTTAAGATCCTGGAGGGCAATTCTGGCAATATATCTACTCGATAAATATGGCAGGAACTGTCAAAATATCGAGCGATTGCTTCGAATCAAACAAGCGTATTTTCAACATCTGCTCTTCTATATTTATCGAGGGCTTTTCTTTGATACTTGTCTCGATCATACAGCTTTTGGTGGGACTCGTTAATTATCACCTGATATTTTATCACGTGATAATTAGAATTAACCTCCTGGGTTTGTACATGATGCGTTATACAAAATATTGTAGTGTACTCAAAATCTATACTTAATAAACCGACTAATATTATATTACAATAATAGATGCGATGTAGCTCAGTTTGTCTGTATGTTGCTTATTCACAACTGCGAATAAAATTAGGCAGGCAGGAGACCAGACCAGACATTAAGTAAGACCGATATGGTGATTATGTAGCTCGCGACCGGTTTGCGACAGGCGTAAATTAAGCAATCAGTGCTGTCACACGTCAATTTTTACCAATTTTGACGTTGTAGCTGGTGTCAAAGTAATCCAAAATTGACGTTTGACAGCATGGACTGCCTAATTTACGCCTGTCGCAAACTGGTCGCGAGTTACATAATCACCCGGCTGGTGACAAAGAACTAACCATTCCTCTCTGGCCTGGTCTTTCAAAATTTTCTCAAGCTGGAGTAGAGAACAAGATATCTTTAGTTATTTTCTTTGTCAGCTAAGAAGTCCCAGGATACTGCGCTGAACCGGAATGAACCAGTAACGTCCCTCATTGAATCTGCAGCCGCCGCAGCTCCCGAGTGCTATTGAATTATTAACCGCACAGATGTTTTGAGTTATTTAATATAGTAGCGGGTTCGATTCCCGTGGCTCGGACGTAATGTGCAGTCGACGTGGAGTAGTAAACTACGATTAGATATAGCTATTTTATTTTATGGATTATTGAGCGTTGTAGTGTTGATCTATTTAGTTTTTATATGGCTATATCAAATGAGTGTATTTGCATTATATGGGTGGAGATATTGTTTCTATGTGTTTATATGAAGTGAAAGAAGTATGAGGTATCATAACTCCTGAACACCATTTCTATGTGACTTCCATAAAAAGAGAACTTTCTATGATAGGCTGAATGTTTTTCATTGTTTGTTCTGACTTAGATTTCTTCGTCATTTATGGATCGATTTAGATTATTATTTTGCAGTTGTATAGAGTTTAGTACCGAGATGCTAACAACCAAACAAATTATGATGTAGGTTTTTTTCAAAGTAAGTACTGAAATCATAAGTAAACCTAAGAACATCTGTCTTTTTTGAGGTAACGCAACCAAACTGGTCGGAACCATCCTAAGTCGACACCACTTTGTCTGTCTGTCCGTCCGCAGGCTCTCTGTAAATCCCTGTAACCGTTATTGTAATCTGAAAAGTGGTCCATCGTCTCAATTCACCCTATTCCGGGTTTATAATTCTTGCGCTAGTTTAAGTGTAATTGTAATTGTAAGTGTTGTTATAATTGACGACCTCTGTGGCGCGGTGGGCGTAACCGACCTACTGCGTTGCAGGCGGACCGGTTCGATTCCCGCCTCAGGAAAAATGTGTGTGCGATCTACAGATATCTGTTCCGGATGTTCTGGTCATTTTCTATGTATAATAAAAAAAAATCGTGATGTATTGTATTATGTATGTCAGTCACCCATAATACAAGCTCTGCTTAGCTTGGGGCTAGATGATGCTGTTTGGATTGTCCAGCATTATTTAGTTATACAGAGACTTTCTGATTACTCCTCTATTAATCGAAGATTCCTCCTAAACATAGCTCGGCCCCGGTTGCCCCCCGGGAGGCAGAAGGCCGGCAGTGCCAGGAAATCACAAACATTTTTGACTGGTTTTGGGGAACTCTGGTATTTCATCTGGTAGTTTTGTAGCTTGTAATTGTTTTATTATAAAATTAGTTTCACAAATATCATGATATTAACAAAAGTAAAATCGGTGTGGTGATTATGTAACTCGCGACCGGTTTGCGACAGGCGTAAATTAAGCAATCAGTGCTGTCAAACGCCAATTTTGACCAATTTTGTCGTTGTAGCTGGTGTCAAACTTATATAAAATTGACGTTTGACAGCACTGATTGCTTAATTTACGCCTGTCGCAAACCGGTCGCGAGTTACATAATCACCATACGGGTCTCATTCAACATTTCATTTACGTATACTAGTCATCTCGATGTAGTTTTCACTTGGCTTGGAATGTCTTTATCAAATGAGTATAATATATTTTCTGTGTTTATATGAAGTGTTCACTACTAACAATAAAAAAACATTGAGCCGAACATAGAAAGTTCTAATTTTATGGAAGTCACATAGACATTGTGTTCAGGGGTTATGATTTCGTTTTTATTTGGCTTGGAATGTTTGTAAACAAACCGCATAAGTAAGGTCAAGGTGTAAGGTTTTGGTAAACTTAAATTTACTCTTTTGTCGCGTACTTTTACAAACTTTAGGAGGAGGTTCTATGTTTGTCTGTATGTATTTTTATATTATGTTTATTAAAATCTCCGTCAATAATGAACTGATTGTAATTTTTTTTCAGTATTGTATGTATCTCCAATTGGTCCCATGAAAATTTTCCCGAGGCATTAGTATTTATCCCGTCCAGCCAAATAAACAGCACAGTTCTTGAGAAACATTACAACAGTTTTGGTGAAATCTTCGCCATGACTCTTTCAGGTTTATTTACAGATGATCAAACTGTTATGGTATATTAATATTGCGCGCCGTAAAGCGTGTCTAAAGCATCAGCACAGATATTAATTTTCATTCACTCGTAGCAAATGGTTTCCATGGCAACGGGCATAATCAAGAGGTGTTTTCTCTCTATATTTTATCAGTTTGACTAGACTTTAGCATTTGACTTTAGCAAAAATGCCTGTTAATAATATATGACACGTTTTATATAAAATTTGTGGCGTACGCCAAACTGAAATAAAGCATGTTTGCAATAGAGCAAGTAGTAAATAGATAAGATAGCAAAAACACAAATGATTTATTCATATGATTTATTCGGAAACAATGTGGATGCCGCATGAGTTATGTATTAGCACAATCGGGAAAGAGATAGATTTTAGTACAGTTCTGCAATTTCCGCTTACTTCTGATATTCACAACAATTTATTCAGCAAGTAGCTTCTGTCTGGTTCGTATCGGTATTACTTAAATTACATTATAATTAAGGGTTATTAAAAGAACCCTAATGTCTATATATATCTATGTTAGGATTAAGGACGCGATTAACGGTAAACTGTAACAACTTAAAAACAATAAATAAATATATCTATCTACTGTAATATTTAAGTAACAAAATCACACAGATTTTTATCTGTTTGATTTTGTTTAAAAATGCAAACAAATGCTACTATGTATAATATACAATGTAACATATTTACATATTAAATAACAAACGCTGGTTTATATCAAATATCATGCAAAATATTAGATATTATTATCATTGTAACAACTGAACATCGACTACAAGAACTTTAGCGTCGATCTTCATTCGTTAGAATTCAGAGGGTTGTTTAAAATAACAGATTAATAAAGCAGTGATTCGCAAATAATACCTCCCAACAAAACAAGCAATTTTAATAATATAATTACTTCATTGAGATTGCCTAATAGAGTTTACATAACACGCAAACGTGTACGTACGCGTTACGTTTTGTGCGACATGTGAGTGTGAATATTGTAGGTAGCTGACTTTGTTTTATCAACTGGTCTGAGGCCGGCCGACCTTGGTATGTAGACTCCATAGTAAAACAATATTCAATCTCACTCCTCGACAGTACATAAATACGGAATCAGATTCAAGCTCGCGCGCGCACCGTTTAGGTCCTTCTAGTGAGAGACTAAAGTATTCAATCTCCCGAATTGATATAGGTAGTTAACACGAGGGGTAGGGTGGTGGAATTGGACAAGAGCAGTCGCAGCTTAGGTGATAGTTAGTAGGGCAGTGGCACAGATGAGGTATGAGTCAGTGGGAGCTCAGTTACATTCCGTTCACGCGTACATCGTGCCGGCTGCTTTGGGATGGAGTTTGGCTCATGTTAGAAGATAATTCAGAAAAAAATCAATCGAATCTTCAGTTTGTGGGAAATCTGCATCAATTTACGAACGTGTTTATTTTCAATAGAACAGTGTAATACAAGAAATAATAATAATGTTTTAAATGCATTGCATTATGTGGATACTTTGTGGGAAATAAGAATACAAGTGACAAGTATAACCTTCAAATTGAAATTACGGCAAAAAAAGGAATATCTGAAATAGCTTAGTTCAACTCGATTTAAAAACTTTACATTACAGAGATTCTTTAGAAAAATTATGAGTAATAATTGTTAAAGAAATACGCACCCGCTAAAATGATATGGGCGTTCTTCTCGGTTGCCTGGTGAGGTAGGATTAATAAATAAATAAACAACGTTGAACAATCCACACGGCATCATCTATCCCCAACCTAAGCAGAGCTTCAATTATGGGTACTAGAAACTTAATAAAAACATTACGTAACACTACATATTAGATTTCAGAAGACCAGGAACAATTATTTGAAGATCGTACAAACATTTATCCCAAGGCGGGAATCGAACCCGCAACCTCCTGCATCGGACCTTTGCCCGCCGCACTACATCAGTCGTCATTGAGTCGATTGAGAATGACCTTTCAGCTTTTTGCCTTTTGTTTCATTTCATTCAATGATAGAATATACTAGGTTCAGGTAACAGGCAAGTCCCCTATACCTTAGCCCCGTCGTTAATCAGCCCCGGTGCATCCTCCCTGATTAATATCCTGTGCGCGGCGAGTCGGGACCGCTTGTTAGCTGCAATTGCGTCCAGCGCAGCCCAATTGCTTACGTATAACCACTTTGTTTTCTAGCGCTTAGTTATACCACTGTGCTGAGGTAATAGGTGCTACTTGTAGGCTCGGCTTATGTTGATGCTCTCGGTGACTATGTAAAATGGTTTCGAGTGGAAGAAGTGGTGAAATCTCGAAAATTCACAACTGACAGTGAAATTTCGAGATTTGGCAACTTCTTGAACATCGACTTACGATTTACTTTTATTTATTTATTATGTATTTAATGTTAATTGCACCTCATGAATTAATTTAACAAACAAGTAACTATAGAATTTAATAAGCAAATAGAAAGCTTTAAACAAAATAAAAAACAAGGATTGATTATCCAGTTGTAACGACGTCTGTTTCTAAACATGGCCGCATCAAGTACATATAATTTTTTTTAATTTCATTGTTCTGGCTTAAAGTCTAACATAGCTTTTGAAATATTTATTAACGCTCCTCGTCTTCGCTATTTAAAAATCAGGCTATTTATCAGAATACTTACTTAATTACTTCGCATTTTAATTGACGAAAACAAAAAGGAGGTTCCTACTAAAACCATTGCATATTGAAAGGTAGCGAAATCGGTATCCGTCCATTTATTTATACATTTTCGACTCACAGCTATCCTAACAGTTTTATTAGCTTACTATTTAGGTACCTACCATGAAAGTCAATATAGTTTGAATCGTAGTACAAACAGAGAATGTAAATAGGTCTCGTACAAAGGGCCCCAATCCCCAGTTTCCACTGCGCTCGGTAAGCCTGGCGCTTGCTTTATTCCGTTGAACCGAACTGAAGCCGAACTGCTATGTTTCGATTCGAGATTAGCGCTTTTGGAAAACGTTATTACCAATCAAATTCATCCTCAACCTATTACAGTCCACTGCTGGACATAGGCCTCCACTAATGAGCCCCACAATGCCCTGTCTTCAGCTTGACGTATCCAGCATCTACCTGCAGTCTTTCGCAAGTCGTCATCCCATATGGCCGGAGGGCGTCCTACACTACGTTTGTCGAGTCGTGGTCTCCACTCAAGAACACAAACCAAAGAACACCAATCAAATTATTGACATGAAATTGTGATGTCCGGGACATACATTTTCTTTCAAGTCAAATTTGGGAACATCGACGTCTTATGTATTTTGGTATTTAGAGAAATAGTTTCATGATAATTATATGAGGTAGAGATCAAATGTAATCATTTTCCAAAAGGTTAACCCGAAAAATGCCACTACAACTTCGTTCTACATTTTCTTAAGTGCAATAAAGGCTTAAAATGTTACATTTAAAAAGAGTTCCAGAACTCAATTTACTGTTGGTAGTGTTTTCAAACTTTTTTATTTTTATATACTCGCGACTGAAACACTGTTCGCATAAAACTTACAAAGCAAAAGGATAAAAATGATGGCTCAAAAAAATTGGCAAACTAAAAACAGCTGAAGGCCGGCGGCTCTCGCTACACTGTAGGCTTCTAGCTATTAGAGATACGTGGTTGGTTTATGTGCACGAGTGTGCATGGGTGTGCACGAGTGTGCAGACACAAAGAACCGCGGAAATGATTCAATCTATGAGGTCAGAGCGGCCTTGGTCGTCGCATGGAGTGATAGGAACTGTGTTGCATATCCCAGTGAAATGCAGTAACGTCTGACAAGTATTTCAGCTTCACAATCATCATCAGCCTATAGCAGTCCACTGCTGGACATAGGCCTCCCCGAATGAGCGCCATAGTAAATTAATTAATTAATTTTAAATCTATGTATAATAAAAAAATATATAATATATATTTTTGCGGTGGACATAGGCTACATTATATATTCAAAAAAGTTAGGGATCCGTACTAAAACCGATTCGAAGCCGGGAAGGTCCGCTAGTTTTTTATATATTTATAGGTTGGAGGACGTTGTCAGCGTTATCGTCTCCTATAAACCGTCGTTCATCGGTCAGTGTTCAGTACATTATTTGCATTTATAAAGTGGTCCGCTGCAAGGCCCGCACTGTCGGTATTGGCCAACAAAGGCGCCCCGTCTTTGAGCGCGCTCAATTTCGGCACTCACAACATGTAACAAACTGTAAAATGCGCTCTAACGCGGGGCAGCAGGATTCCAATTTAATCTCCGGATTCAGTCGGAAAAGCAATTTATTTGAATGATAGTCTACCGAGTTTGGTTATGAGATTTCTTTCTGTGTGTTGCTGAAGTGATAAATATTTTTTACTAGAAATTTTGCAGGAGATAGAGCAGATATGGTACCGCTTTGAAGATTTATTTTAGCTTTTAGCTTAAGTTAACTTAGCTTTTTTAGCTTAGCTTAACTTTTATCTCGTCGGATCATCATCATCATCATCAGCCTATAGCAGTCCACTGCTGGACATAGGCCTCCCCAATGAGCGCCATAGCGCCCTGACCTCAGGTTCCGCATCCAGCATGCATCTGCAGTCTTTCGCAGGTCGTCATCCCAAAGTCAAAGTCAAAAATCATTTATTCTTTAGGCTTACAAAATAAGCACTTGGACAAGTCATATTCCTACCCACCTGGTCGGAGGGCGTCCACGGCACTACGTTTATCGAGTCGTGGTCTCCACTCGAGAACACGTCTCGTCGGGTAATACCTACAAAACATTATCGGTCGTTGACTGACTTACATTATTTGGCAGATGATTGCTTGAAGGCGATGATGGTTATCAATAAAGGTATGAAACTGAGGGCTGTACTAAAAAGAACCATATTTTTCTTGTGTTTTGTAATTGAACCTAAACTCCTCTGCAAGTTTATGTAATCCTTACTTTTTGTAACACCCTGTAGATCTAAGTCTATTTCCCTTTCACAGACGACTTTATCAATCCATCAATTCCATCATTCTCTATAATAGTGTATATTGCTCTCAAACCGAACTGTTCTCGTTCAGTTCATAGCCAAACCTCAGACCGCGCAATATAGCGCTTTAATCTCACATGTGGCTCGATAACTACTGATAGCGCTTTATTTGAGCATGGATACGTTCAAACAGTTTTTCAAACAGTTTTGGGAAAAGATAGAGCTAGAACTGAAAAAGAAATAATACTCGACCCAAAAATAAATTAGCTGATACTAATAGACCTTTCACTCTGCATCATCAATCCCGCAAAACAGCAGAGTTATGGATGCTGTACGCTATGGAAGAAACCATTGGATTGATTTACCAACATTAAACACTATAAACTTTCACGCTTATAACTATTATTTTGAAGGTTATTATTATTTGACATTTGTCCCACGATAAACACGCCATTTACGTCTCTCTGTGACTATTATCCACTGCGCAAATATAGCGAATTTAGTAACATCGTGAGAAATACCTTCACACATAACAATTACCTCATTCATTCTCGACATCCCCCAAACATTATCATAAACATAAACAAATACGAATGCAATCCACTCCGAAACAATTGCGACCCCGCGGGTCGCGACAGACTGCGGGTAGTCGCTTATTGCGTCACCGTTCAACGAGACCCCGTGGTTGGACCACCATGCACAGACGACTCAGCATTAAGGGCTTCATACATAGCAGCTATAATGTATATTAATGTACATTACATCCCGGGATCTTTAAATTATCTTAATAAATCACACACACAACAGGTAATGCAACAAAAACATCCTTTTCGAAGAGAGATACGGATATGTACTAAGATGTATCGAAATATATATTTTTTTGTATCGCTCTGTATCGAACATGTATAGACGACAAACCTAACATAGGCTGTAAGGCACTATTAACGTAATGATGTAACCTATTTGTATGAATAAATAATCTATCTATCTATCAGATAAAACATTACAGCTGTCGTGTGTGGTCTCTTGGCGATTTATATGGAAAAAGGTAATGAGATGTACAATTGTACATCTTTACATTATAGCTGTGTGTGAAGTGCTCAAGGTCACTCAAGGTCTACACGTACCTAAAAAGCAATTCCCGTATTCAAATCGTGCGTACCGCATGCTGTCCACACGACGACAGTTGCTTCTTGCTAATTATGTTACCGTGCGTTGTCAGCGGTTCATTGTGTCTCTGTAGAGTGAAGATAATAGAAAGTCGTCTTCAAATGTTACTTTCAAATAATAATATTTGAAAGCTTATTTTAGTTCGGGCTATTGAAAACACAAAACTACACTCGTATATGCAGGTAGAAGCTGGATGCGTCAAGTCGAAGACAGGGCGCTATGGCGCTCATTCGGGGAGTCCTATGTCCAGCAGTGGACTAATATAGGCTGATGATGTTGATGATACTTGTCTAGCTTTTGTGTTTAATAAAGACTTTGAAAAACAATAAATCCAAATATTTGACTTGATTTTCTTGAGAGAATCATACCATGTTGTATTACCATACATCAGACGTGTACAGTTTGAGCCTCGCTGGTGACTGTGCAAGTGTGGCTCAACGTGGGGCGAGCGGATGGAGTCCGCTTTAAAAGATAATAATAATAACATTGGAGCAGTTGGCAGGCGCAGCCGGGACACACTAGCGTCGTTTTTTAGCAGATGGCGTAAGGTATAAGCTTACACCTTTATTGATGTATCTAACATTTTGGATCATCATCAACCTATAATAGTCCACTGCTCGACGTAGGCCTCCCCCCATGAGTACCATAGCGCCCTGTCTTCAGCTTGACTCATCCTCATCTTCCCGCAGTCCTTCGCAGGTCGTCATTCCACCTGGCCGGAGAGCGTCATACACTACGTTTGCCAAGACGCGGTCTTCACTCAAGAACACGTTTACCCCAGCGGTTGTCGGTTCTTTCTACGTTTTGGATCCTAATCATAGGATTCTTGTTATTCCTTGGACACAATCATAAGGAATGATTTAATTGACGTCAACGGATCAAGCCGTATTATATTATTTTTAGTAGTGGGTCAGTTATAACACTTTGGGTGCGAACATGCCGAAAAAGACCTTCCTGGCGACGGGGCAGTAAATATAAAATGCATCTTAATTTTACAATCAAATATTTGAATGCAATTACAATTAAATGAAAGCTTCCTCTCGTATCTTGTCCCTTGACACCGCCCAGCAGAACAAGCGGGCACCTCATAAAATATTATAACATACAAAAAAGTCACACACACACACACACACACACACACATACCTACATACACACGAGCAGATAATAATTGTTATTTTTACGGCGATGTATGATAACTTTGTTCTGGCTGTTTGTATCTTCTCTGGGGAGTTGGCAGCGACATCTAGTTAAATAATCTGTGTATTTTATAAGCATTATTACATAATTCAATTGAAAAATCCTACTCATGTTGTAAAGCTGAAATTATGAAAAAAAACAATCGTTGTAGTAGACTACTGTAGAAAATTAAGGAAGTATACAAATGTGGTGTAAAGCTTGAAGAATTCATAAGAAAATTAAGAGTTTGAAGAGGACACGTTTCAGTTTACGGATGATAAAGGATGAAAAATTAATAACCCCTTATTCAAACGCCTTTTAGATTTTAGTAGCTAATTTCTGCAATCTACATACATATTAGGCGTTTCAATGAAGGTGCATTTCCAAGATGGACGCAGGCCGCAAACTGCAGCTGCAGGCCGCAGACTGCAGCTGCAGGCCGCAGACTGCAGCTGCAGGCTGCAAGCGACAGCAATTGTTTCGATGCATCTGTATGAAATTGATTCCAAGCGCGACATCACTGCGGGCTCTTTAAATCTACAACAAACAAACGCAAGACTCACGGCTGTGGGTAGCTCCTAGGCACTTTTGCTGAGGGCGGTAGTACATACAATTCCGTACATATTGTGCTGTACCACATAAACATCCGACAATCTCCCGCGCTGGCGATAAGGGCGTGGGAAGAACAGTTTCCCATAAAGAGCTCTTCTTATGGAAATTGATTGCCCATAAAATGTAATTTTAAAGCCCTTTCACCGTATCTTATCTGTACAACGGCACGGAAGAATGATGCTATGGGCTACATACAAATACTTTTATTTTCAGCCCTCATGTTAGAATCTTGTTTATTTAAATCTCCTAAATAATAATATTGATTTGTTTTACTCCCAAATAATCATATTTAAATAAAGTTAGGGCACGTCTAAAGGTCGCAAATTTTTGACTGATTGCTGACAATAAAGGAGACTAGTTGAGACTAGGAGCTAGCTGACAATAAGGGAGCTAAGCTAAGCTGTGCTACGGCGTAGATGTGCGATGCTATGACATAGTTGTGTAGTGCTGCGGCTTAGCTTTGCAGTGCTACGGCGTGGCTGTGTAGTGCTACGGCGTAGCTTTGCAGTGCTACGGCGTAGCTGTGTAGTGCTACGGCGTAGCTTTGCAGTGCTACGGCGTAGCTGTGTAGTGCTACGGCGTAGCTTTGCAGTGCTACAGCGTGGCTGTGTAGTGCTACGGCGTAGATGTGCGATGCTATGACATAGCTATGCAGTGCTACGGCGTAGCTTAATTTACTTGCTCTTTCGTACTAATGCTCTCCGAAAATAACCCCATGAGCACACATTGTCCACGGCTGAACATGAACAATTGAACATGCCTATGCCTACTTCCTTGCTACTTTATAGTATTTTACCTCATGTCATACTGCTGTGGGGGCAGGCTGCAGGTATAAATACCGAATTTATGTTACAGAAGAGGGCGTTTATTGGAATATGGGTCCCAGAGAATTCCAACGTGATAAATTAAATAAAAAGTATGCATAATGACACATGTCAATGTATTTATGAAAATTTGTTGTACACTCATAAATATATTAATCGGTTAAGTAAAAATAGGGATATACGCATACATATTTTAAATACTAGAAATAAGAATAAACTCGCTGCGCCCACAACTAAGCTACATAAGATAAATGTATCGTTTAAAGGGTAATGTATACGCTTTTTTCCTTTGTAAAAAGGATTTTTAGAAAATATCAGATTATGTAGTCGATAAACAAGCTTGGGGCGAGTTTTCGTCCAACTTGAAAACTAACAACCTAACGAGGTAAAGGTTTCTTGTTCGCTACTTTACTTTACCTTTAAAAGGTTGAAGTGAACAAGAAATCAAAGAGATCACTTTATATCTTACTCATGTAATTTGAATATTTTGTCGTGTCCACGAGTTCTCTAAGGTCTAAAGGAAATAAAGCACTTTGAAATTTGATAATAAAATAACGTTCTGAATTTCATGTACTGTGCACATTCAGACCGATTCATTCAGAACTTATTTAGATTCTTAGAAATTAATAATAATAATAGTTAATTATTAGTAGTTTAATTTTTCTAAGTGGGACATAGAACAGTAACTGTGGCCAAAATTAAAAAAAAAAAGTGGGATACTATTCTATTACTGTATTAATAATATGTTGAAGTATCTATAGAATGCTAGTGGGTGTACGTACTCGTACAACTCGTGTAACATATACTCAAAGGTAATGCCCCGGTTATGCTAAACCTACCCTTATAATACAAGCATACCCATCTCAAGTCCCTCATAGCAAAAAGCCAAATCTAGGACAAATTCCATGCAATTTTCTCACATAATCTCGCCGCTAAACGACAGGTCATAGATCCAGCGGTGTAATATATCGCGCGCTATACATCATGTTACCTAACGTATGCCGAGCCACCTTAGGATTATTCAGAAGGTTTCGGTACTTTAAATTGATTTATGGAAAGATTGGAATACGATGATAGGAGGTGCGAATATCGCACAATAACGCGATGCGTTGTGTTTGATGTATTCAATGTGCTTTTATGAGGAGGGTGAGCGTATTTGTGAGTACATTAGGAGTTTAACGTTTGGGAAAGTTATTGGTTTACATTGGGTCTGATAAATTGCTGGCTGGTAAGTATTTGCTTGCAGGCAGATACTGGATGCGGCAAGCTGAAGACAGGGCGCTATGGCGGTCGTTAGAGGAGGCCTATGTATCTGTAAGAGAGACTGATGATGATGATGGTTATGCTTGATTCCTAAAATAATAATATGCTTCGAATTAATTTTAATTTCTGCGTTAGAGATATCCTAATTATGTCAACCATTTCTGTTCAATGGCTGAATCATTACATGTTGAAACAATTTAAAATGAATGAGTTTGTATTATTTACTTTTTGAAAAGTAATGTTTTTTTTATTGTTTGTAAGAAACGTAGGCTACTAGGTTCCTTGGTTTGTAATGGCCTGACCGTAAGATAAATCTAAATCAACCAGTTTGTTAAAATCATTGTTTTTCTTACTATAAATAATATTTCACACAAACTCTCCAACGCTCAAGATAGGCAATATGTTATTGTTACGGGTGGTCGCCCAGACCAGCCATAAACAATAGACCACAAAACTTTGCACTAATTAGTGCTCGCTAATCAATTTGTAGCGGTACCAATAATCCGTGCAATCACCGCAGCTAATGCGTGGAGCGAATATATTGGACAGCCTGCTTGCGTACAAATAGTTGACACAAGCATAATTTAATTATGCTGTTACATCATTATTATTATAAGCCAAGCTAACCCACTTTGCTTCTTAGACGTTTCTTTGGGATAAATACTTTTGTCCCGCAATGAAGACAATGAAATCTATCTCGTTGATACATTTTATTAGTATCTGTTCAGCCATTCATTGTGAACAAAATTATTTTTACATTATATTTTTTCCAATAATCTTAGTTAATATTAATTGAGATTGTAGAAGAACTATTCGCGTAAAGTCTTCGAACACAAGTTTATTTTCAAAAATCGTATTAAACTTGCAAAATATAGTGTTGCTTAATCCATGTTTTACGGTTCAGCTGAGTATTCATATGACATATTCGTATTCATATTTATTTTATTGCATTATTGTTTACATTTGTAGATCTTAGTAGGTATCTAGGTAATGTCTAAGAGACACAATGGTACCCGAGCAGGGCGACAGGGCAGGAACATAGTTAGGGCTAGAGTAATGTACGTACAGTCAAGTATTTTTTATATAAGATATAAATGAGATAAGGTGTTTTTGATTTTCTGTTCATTTAATTTTTTTATCCTTTAGTGGAAAATCATGGTTATCATGGTTGCTTGCCGCTCTGTACCAATACGATACACCGTGTATTTGTTCGACAAATTTGTGATCGTACAATATTCATATGTGATTGGATTGGCCATGTTTGCATAATCGAACAAACGCGCCTCTATAGTCAGAACTATTTCGATGCAAAACTACACAAACTGTGCAAGGGAACCACTTTAATAATAACTTGTTAAAGCTTATACTTTTTTAGGGTTCAATGCTTTAAAGCTTTTGATTTAAACCATTGAACCCTAAAAAAGTATACAGTAAAAAAACGGAAAACCGTTTTTTAACTAAACATCTGTCATCTAAAGTCTTTTTTGTGCGAGCACCTATCGAAACAAAAATTTAAGTTTCATGGTGGAGACACCGAAAAAATTACTACAAATTGTTATCCACTCCATAACACAGAATGAAATTCAGTTCATATAAAATACTGTAATAATTTTACCTCAAAACTAACAGGGATATTATTTTACAAGACTTAACTTTGTATGTCGGTTAAATTGGAACCATAAATTAAGCGGTTCTGACTTAAATACCCTTATACCTGGGCAATTAGAAATATAGGCATTGAGTGCACGAAACATTGGTATTAGATTAGGGACTCAGAACTGAAGTTGGACTCGGGCTGCGCTCTCGCTCATGAGACTGGTTTGGCGAGCTCTAATGGGATTCATTATCTCAGCATGCATTTCAGCTCATAAACATGATGTGAATGTTACCATACCGACCGACATACCGATCTACCTACCCACAAGTTGTACACTTATTGGTGTACAACTGGTGGGTTGGTTTGTACCTGAGTTTCAAACAGGGTAATTGTCAAGGTTAAGATAATTTGTTAACCAACTCTCTATCTAGTTGTGGAGAAGTTTTTCCATATATTATGTGCTTGACGTTGGTTTTACTCAAAATAGACTCTTTCATTGCACTTTTCCAGATAGAACATGCGTCTTGCAGGACTGATCTAATGTAGAAAAAGGTGTCTCATTTGGTTTGATGAGTAGTGGATGACTAATAATATGAAAGAGTAAATTTGACCTCTTGTTTACGCCCGTTGCTATGGAAACCATTTGATACCGGTGATCAATTGCCCGTGTTTGTAAAAATTATCATGTGACTCTGTTTTGGATACGTCTTACGGCGCACGTAATCAATTCCGATCGAGCGTGTACTATATAATGCTGGCCAGTGGGCATCCCATCATTCAAACAGCATAGTCTAGCCGGAAACTAAGCGGAGCATTACATGTTTTCATCTTAGAGTAGAAGATCGTAAGGAATTACAAATCATATCTAGATAGGAGTATTTATTTCAACACCTACACGTACAAATATCAGTAAAGGTGTAAACGAAAAAGCTTTCAGCATCTTAAACAAAAATAGACGCTGAGTAGGAATAACGAGCTCTTATCGGCACACCCTTTGTCTCGAAGGTCTGAATAATTAATGCTGTAATGGCAGACGACTCGATTCCGAAACCTTCACCACGATTTATAGAACAAACAGCCTCCGAAAACAGACTCGAATAAATTTATTTATTCAAGTAATTGTTGTATCGATTGAGTTCGGTTACTGGGAGGCTGTGTTGGCTTGGCGGGGCGGGGGTTAGCCTGAATTTTAATCCCAAGGCTGAATATTTTAATTATTATCTTACCCTGTTAATTTTAAATAATAATTGGGTGTATTTAATTTTAAATAGCTACCTATTTTATTCCCTAGAAAAATCTTGTTAACTGTACGTACATTTTGCGTACAGTTATGTAATATATAAGCGTTGTAAGGGAATGTTTTTATTCTCATACTCAATAACCTATTTGCCGTATCAGCACGAGGCACACCTGCAGACGTCAATTTACAATAAAAAGGTTAAATATTTTAAATGATGCTAAATTCAGAGCCACAAAACAGACAAGATAGGAAAATAATCAAGAAACTTAGTATACATGTAAAGAAATGAAAATGACAAATTATAGAAATAAATAACAATTGGTATTTACAATTAAAATAGTTGAGCTAACTGCTGCAAACAATCTACAGATAGCTGAAGTGCTCCAAATCAATACTAGTTAGAAGCATCCTCAAGATGCTGGCTAAATTGCCTCGCTACTGTATGCTAAATAGTAATTAGAAATAACATTAGAAATTATAATTTGATTGTAGGAGTATATTTCAAATGCCGGCCATATCTCGCGAAATACCGACGGCCACTGGGCCAAACGTGTTCTCGAGTGGAGACCATGACTCGGTAAACGTAGTGTAGGACGCCCTCCGACCAGGTGGGATGACGACCTGCGAAAGACTGCAGGTAAAAGCTTGATGCAGCAAGCTGAAGACAGGGCGCTATGGAGCTCATTGGGGGAGGCCTATGTCCAGCCGTGGACTGCTATAGGCTGATTATGATGATATTTCAAATTGCATAAATAAAATTGTGAAGAGTTTATTTAGGTACGTTTGTAGGATTATGTATTGTAGTTGTTACGTATTGTAAATGTTTATAATATGTGTGGAATTTATTAATGCCTAAAGTAGAACCGGGCACTCGCCGCCGCGGTCGGGTTAAGCTCTTTGTGCGGCTTTAACCAGTAAACTTTATTTATTTGCATTAAATTGCAAACGCGCTGAAGTTAATTCGTTTTATAAGCAGATAACGAAAATCATATTTTACTGTAAAACCTGAAACCATGGTGTATATACTAATAGCTTACTCAGATATTTGGTATCAACGCCGTTTTTTTTTAAATCTGAGACGTTGATTATTGTCAACGTTTTATTATAATTAGAGGGGATAGGTTCGTAAAGACTACATTGTATATAGACTATGTAAACAAAACGCCGTGATTACGTTTTTCTTTTACAGTCGTTATGGAATCAAGTCCTTACGAACCTAAACCAATCAGAGCTGTTTTTATGATTTCCTTTTTTAGTTAGGCTTTTTAAGAGCGATTTCCTTAATAATGAATAGTATCACGACCAAATTCCAATAACAATTCCATATCCTTGACCTGTATGTATCAGTATCAGTTTCTTTAAATCTCTACCGTTAAAGTTACCTATGTAAACAGGCTTCCCGCGACAAAGGCTTGCCTCGTGCGGGGGCCGCCAGTAATGAGTACATATTTAAGTGAAATGGCAAATAAATAATTTTGTATATATAGAAAGTCAGTTGTGAGTTCAGGTCGGATACATTAGAGGAGGCCGGATACAATAGAGGTCGCGTATCGAGCCGGGCTTTAGGATTCACGGCATCGAGATAATAGTTTTATTGGCTCGAGCAATTGCTTTCCAACTCTACCGCGTAAAAGGTAATCCGATATTACTATGTATCGTTTACATCCGATCGGATACAAGTTGCTTGATTTGGTCTAGGTGTATTCTATGTATGATAAATATCTATCCATGTATGTAATTCATTCATTCATTATAAGAGTTATTTTGTAGCCATGACACAATTGCTACTTTGGGGCAAGATAATGCCGTGAGGATTATCCAGCATTGAAATTATTAGCAGTTCATTCGAAAATCCGTGACCAGCAAACCAAAACTAATATACTGATATTTACCATGATTAGATTTTTGAGTTATCCAATATTTCGGCACAGTTTCATGCGCCATGAATTGATCACGGAATAACTGAATTGTGCCAAAATATTCGATAACTCAAATATCAAATCATGGTAAATATCTCGTTGTAATTTACTTTAGTGTTAATAACCGTGATTAATTTCAAAAGTTTTATTCAAACCTGATATATTTTAAAAAAGCGTTTCTAGTTTGTATCCACATAATTTGACGAAATATGACGAGCCTCGTTGAGACTGTCAAATCAAACAAAAGCTGCCTGTTTGGTTTGATTTGATGTTTCATGTGCTCGCTGGATGTTTCTGATGAATGGCAGGATTCGTTCTGAACTTATCGCTATCGTTTAGCGAAGTAGGGCCTAAGGTGAGCGTTAGACGGTTTGATAGCTTTTGAGTGCTTCCAATATATGTAGTGTAGAAAGCAAATTCGTCTAATAAAACTGTTATGGGTTTCCGATTTGTATTGATGAAAAAACATATAATGGTTTCACAAATTTACATTAAAATTTCAGTAAATGTTATAAGCGTGTTTGGATCGGCTCATGTATATATATGTATAATTTTGGTGATTTTTAGTTATTGTCCCTTGTGATTCAACTATTAACAGTTTAATAAACACTAATATTGTAAAGACGAAAGTTTGGATGTATGTTTATGTATACAAAATACAAATACAAAATTCATTTATTTACCAACACAACAAAAATGCTTATATTTTACTGGTGGTCCCCGCACTAGGTTCAAGTCAGTATGTCTGTTCACGCTCAAACAGCTGAACGGATTGGATGAAATTTAGTGCCAGCATGGCTTATAAAAATCCAAAATCAAAAACAAAGGTACGCTATTTTTACTTAAGCTTAAACCAGATAACTACAATATTTCCGTTGGATTATCAAATATTATATTTAAAATATGTTTAACAGCGCGGCGCAATTACTAAATAAATGAATATATAAATTACCATTACAGACGACCTTTCTAAGACCACGAGATATAAACTAACCAGCTGCGACATTAATAACGGAAATTACCTGTACAAATGGCAGGAAACTAATCACACATAGTCCTTTATCTCCAGTTTTTCGTCGAGGGTCGCGGCTGAGTCCCCTAATCCTTCACAATAGGATTGGAAGGTCCTTGGGGACACCTTCGGAGATGGTGCAATTCAGCGGCGGAACCCGTGCTTCTTTCATTTTGTATGGAATGTATGTTAATTCATTTAGCTGTCTAAAATGGGGATGGGCTGTGTGGCAGCAGGAGCGGAGGCATATTGCGGTGTGCAAAGTGAACCGCAATGCGACCACCCTCAGACAGCAAGGCGAGCGAAGCGAGCCGCGTTTCGTGCCCGCATCTGGCGTGGATCGTATTGCGAATCCTAATTTTAGAAGTATAAATTGAAGAAATTCGAAGATTTACGAGACAGTCATTATTAAGATGTGTTATAGTTGAGCAACACATACCAGTATAAGGTGCAGCCTTCAAATTTAATCAAATTAAAACAGTGCATGACAGACAGACAACGCAAGGTTCTCCCAGATAACTTAGCTCAAAATGTCTTACCATGAAATACTCTTTACATAATTCGCGTTCGCGTTCCTTTTAGAAGACGCTTATCACTTTGACAAATCCTCAAATAGGATCCTTACAATAGCAATAGATCACATAATAATATTCCACTTATATCTGCCAACAGCTCCTATAACTTAGAACGACGTCATAACTACCTACGCGGGTAGTTAGGGGATTATCGGCCCTTCTGCGTAATCCGCCAAGTATAAACAATCCCTCCATAGCTTGATGGATATCACCAGGAAAGGGCTATTTACGGAGACGTGTCATACATTATTTATTAACACGAATAGCTGCTTCCAAGAACTTTATCATTCTTTCCATTTTCTCCGAAGCAATTGTGTTCGTATCTTTAACACATATTATAGAGATAAAATCTCCCGGCGCGTCTGTCCGTCTGTCCGCCTGAACTTCACGATGAAGGTATTCATTATGATTTTATATAAATGGATATAAATATGACGATCATTATTTAAGACTAGTTTCTACAGGACGTGGTGTCGTACGCGTTTTTTGAGGATATTTCTCTCCCATGGGAACTGATTTTTGAGCAAAAAGTAGCTTCTCTTTTATTCCAGGCCTAAAACTACCTACGTATATGCAAAATTCAGCCCGATCCGTAGAGTAGCTTTGGTGTGAAGAGGTTAAAAACATCAAACTTTTCGCATTTATAATAATTATAGTGTATAGTATGATGTCGGAGAAAAAAATGCTAGTCTAGCGGGCGGCGTGCTAGTCTTTGAAATAAAAATCAATCCCAACTTTTGTGGTTTCCGAAACGGACGTACGTCAGATAGATTTATTTATTGTTACGAATTTGTTACAGTTTGTTGATAGTATCTTAAATCCTAACATAGGTTTATCTGGAATCTAAGAGAACTCTAGTGTCTAGATTCTAGACACTAGAGTTCTCTTAAGAATACTAAAAACAAAAAATCAAACAAAAGAGCGTATATTAAAACGTTTATTCCCCATGAAAATACTTGATCGAACCAGTCAGCAAATGTTTTTTCTAGAGGTTCTTTTGAAAAAAAATTATATCACAAATAATATTTGCCACCTCTAACACCATAGTTTTTTTTACAAAATAAATAGTATTTAACACAGAAACAAAAATCAGCCATGGCATATTATCGAGCACCGACTATTTTCAGGCTATGAAATAAAATTGTTATCTTAGTCCTGTTAAAATCATGAAATTCTAAAAAAAATACCTATATTCGACTTTTGTTGTACGAGAAGAATCGATAAGTATAGGCGTTTTCTTGTTTACATAAATACGAAACCAAAAATGCCAATGCTCGTACGGACCGCCGTCCGCTCCGGTACAATGCTCAACTCATCCCGATAAGTGGACTCCTCGTGACAAACCTCGAGGCAACATGACTGTGCTCAATTATTCACTCAATTATTCACTGAACGAAACATTGCGTTACCGCGCCTCTGCTTCGACACATATTGGATTTGTAGGGACACAGCTATTTAAGGTATCTTCTGTTTTAGGTTTACTTACCCTAAATAGTTGTGTTTCTCCAAATCAATGTCTAGTTTTGAAGATCTGCCACTACATCATACTTAATCCATATTATACTAATATTAATTGACCGATTTGTTATTGGGCGCAACGCTTGAATTCAAATTCACCTGAATTGTCTTAAAACCTTCGTGATACATCTTCGAACACATCGTCACGTTCCATCAGGTGAGATTGTGGTCAAGCAAAAAAAAGGTCTATTGATGATGTTAAAAACCTGAGAGTAAAACAAGTAAGGATATCAGACTCGTAACCGAACGACACTGAGCAAAGCATGAACAGATGTAGCTGAAAGATATCCTCATAATACACTTAGGGGAATGTCCTGGGCCGTAGAGGAGACATTTCGTTCCCTTTATTACGTTTTGTGTCCTTAATCACGCCTTTACGACATTTCTCAGCAAAAATGCGACGACAAGCTTGAACGGACGTTTAAGTGATTGTGGACATTGGCTTGTCCGATGGGGACTCGACATAGCTTTATGGCTCGAGGCGTGGAGAGATAAATGGGCCATTGGGCGAAATCCACCAAACACCCAATCCACTTTTTTGCGGCAATAACCAAAATTCAGTCTGTAGGTTGATATGAAAGATAGGTGTTGACCGAACCTGCAAGAATCGACTTTCGGCGTGGATGAAATCATCGAAATTCTTTGTATGTTATCGAATGCCCAGTCCGATCAGTGTTTGAATTCTTTGTTTGAATGATTCAGCACGCTCGAATAGTGCACTCAGCTGGTCGATGAAGATGGCTTCGAAATAGATAGATAGAAAATATAAAACACTATACAAAGCAGGAAAGTTATTGTTTCACTTGCAGTATTTTCAAAGCTTATTGTTTTTTCAATAAGCCGCGAATAAAGTAGTTATGAGTCACTCACAAATTTGAATCAACCAACTGCTAAAACTTACAAACCTACATCAACGAAAACTTGTCTACTTTCTAAGAACACATGTCATAATAATCCTTTTAAAATACATATTGCTATAACATATTGCTGGACAATCCACACAGCAACATCTAGCCCAAATCGCCTGCAACCAACGCCCAACAGCCTGAAAAATGTGTCCAGATCCTACAAACATTTGTCCTGAGGCGGGAATCGAACCCGCAACCTCCTGCCTCGCAGACAGACTTTCGACCGCTGCGTCACAAAGTCTTATATTTTTAAGAATTTTAATGCTTGTTTAGTTAAACATTCAAACTGAAGTCGCCAAACTACGTTAGTTTTTATAGTCAAATAAATACATCAAAATTCTCCAAGAACAGCGTTAAAATGAGCTCGTTGCCTCACCGACCTTGCTCGAGATCCCGAGAGCTCCTCGACCCTGCTCTAACGAGCCGGCTTTCCTATGCATTTCCATTATGAATGCATTTTCTCATTTGCATTCATCGCTCTCACGCCTGCGGATATAACCTCTATGCGAGATTCAATAAATCGCGGCGACTTATTCCCGTGAAAGATGCATCTTATCTGTACTGCGAGTGGATACTATTTTTGACCAATATTCATGAGATTAAGATGCAGAATCCAGCGATCGTAAATAAGTCTTATGGTAAGTTAACTGATTCACAAACAATAAATGAATTAAGATTATACAGGCTGAAATTATATGCCAAAGGGCACTTATTACTAGGTCTCAGCTGTCTGTCTTTCTGTCAGCGGGCGTAGCTCAGGAACCGTAATAGGTCTGTATGTACTCGAAAATTTCAGAGTGAGAAAATGGCAGAATTTATTTTGTGTTAAATTCTGCCATTATTCTAATAAGCTGAGTAAAGCAAACACATTCAATGGTTTACAACATAGTCTACAAAAAACATAATTTAACCCAAAAACATCAATTTGCCCAAAGGCCAAAGCGGAAGGTAAAAAAATATGTATTCTAATATTGTTTTACCCAAAGGATCTTGTCTATTATATTCTAAGTACCTACATTGTTTATTTATTAAGGTGTGGGAATTCCTGTTTCTTTTCCTCTTACATATTATGTATGTATTTGTTGTATATTATTTTAGGAGGGTGTAGGGACAGGGAACTTGCTTGTGAAGACGCTCCTTGTTTTAAGCAGCTTTGTCTCGTTCAGCATGTATAATATAAATTGAAAAACAATGAAACACAATAACACTGAGGAGTTGAAAGTTTAACAAGGAAACTTCGCATGCTGTTACAAACTAGAGAAACAGAATATTATCTCAGGGAGCTGTATCATCACCATCGTTGTATGATCTGCAGGTAGTTTCAGATGTTTTCTGTGGGTAATACATATATACTTCTTATAATATTATAAACGCGAAAGTTGTTACGGATGTTTGTTACTCTTTCACGCAAAATCACTGAACGGATCGGGCTGATTGCATACAGGTAGTTCCAGGCCCGGAATAAAACATAGGCTAAAGATAGGTTTTTTATCCGATACTTCAGTTCCCATGGGATAAATATAACCTGATTTTTTTTCCATAGAAACAAGCTAAGACGCGTGCAAAAACAAGTCTAAACTATGTCACCGTCAGATAGTTGGCACGAGCCAATCAGCAAGCGACTTGCGTTAAATAAAAATTATCACGGATAGATTGTTTTAATTCATAAATTCGCGTGTTTAAATGCGTTAGATTGTTATTGCTAAGGCCCTGTTGATTAATTGCCGTAAAATTATAAATTGACTCGGATTTTTACAGATATACTATCCTACGGTGACAAATACATAATACATATAATATGTTGTGTCACGTAGGTCGCATAATATGGTGTGGGCCGGAACGGAAATCAGTTTTTTTTCGCCGTGTGGCAACACTAAACGTCAGACGTGTAATCAGCTGATTTAAATTTATTTTATGTTTTATTACCTAATTAGTCGAAATAAGTAACTAGAAAGTGTTAAAAACAGTTAATAATATCGTAGTGCTTACGTTCAAGTGAAATATTCAACAAAATAGTGTCAAAAAAACTCTAAAAGTACTATTCATTCTTCAACGGTCAACGGTCAAGAAAATCGGAAGATCCTCGCACACAGTTCCAGCAAAGGACTTGAATCAACCAAAGGATCGAATCCAACGATTCTCAACGACGACCGTGACCGAACACAGCTAGGACGGAGTCAGTTCCTGATCAACATCATTTTAACCTGGGGAGTATTGTTATTCACTTATCATATTGACTAACTTACATACACAACACAACCCACATAATCAAAAACACTGCTCACTCTGTGTAATTTGTGAGACTTCGTTTTGTCTCTCTTAGCTTGACAAATTGTGGAAGTTGAGTTGAGGACAAACCATTTAGCTTCACAACATTACACTTACATTACATTTACAAGACACTCAACAATAAAAATAACTGTCAAGTGCATGCACTTGCAATTTCACTGATACCCATAGTTACTTTGTTGTAGGAAACTTCTACAAAACAGTTCTGTCTGATCTTCCTATAAATTATAATTTACAATCATATTTTTAACATTAACAAATAAACAATGCTAATATTTTATGAATATTAATTTAACTTTAAATTTAGAATTAAGTTTCTGTTTTTAGCAATCCCTTGGTCCCAACTAATTTTATTATTGTACTTCACTTCTACTCATATTTCTACTGGACTTCTTTCACCATTGGTCACTGGGTTCTATTTAACCCATCAAACCTCAACTTGGTTTCTCACCTAGAAGAGGGTGACTTCGAAAGAACCAGTCTCTAATCACCTGTTATACTAATTTTAATTTTTCATGTAATTCCTTATTTCTTCTCTTATTCTTATTCTTCTTGAAGCTCACTGTATTCTGCTATTTTTCAGGGATTCACACATAATGATGACCAGAAAGGCATGTGACCTGGAGGCTAAGCTGAAGCTCGCTACAGCCCAGCTCAAGGAAGTCAGAGAGGACCGAGACAGGCTGGTTCAAGAGCAGGAGGATAGCGAAGCTGAATTCCTGGCTAACCTTGGCAGGATTCAATCACTCAATAGACAACTCGCTGAGCTCCATGCTCACCATGAAGATGCAGAGTCAGAAGTGAACCGATTGAATGCATGCCTGCGTTCCGTGGACAGTTGTCATGAATCCTATGAACTGGTGTTACAACACAATAAGGACTTACAGCAAGAGCTATCAGAGTGTAGAATAAAACTAGATATATTAGAGTGTAAGCCGTTGCCTTCAGCAACCAGTGTTTGTAGTTTAGACCTTCAAACGGAGCTTATGATAACTGATCCTAATATGTCAACGATGGATCTTACTTCACCATGTCGCCATGGTCATAGCCAAACACCTGTCATAAAAGGGAGCAATAAAATTAAAAAGTATGTTAAATTAAGTAATTTCATCAGGAAGTCAGAGAAAAAAATTAAGAAACAAAAACTATTGCTCAATAATGCTAAATTGAGCAAGGAAAAGTCTAAATGTAATCTAGAAGTAGAATTGGACTCCTGTTATAATTTATTAGGGCGTAACTCAAAAGATTTGAACTATATGTCTGAAGAAATAGTTAATTTAGAAAGGGCACTTCATGATGTAACATGTAAATATAACCAAGCCCAAAAACATGCCAATGACCACTATCTAAAAATGCAAGATACTGTGAACAATGACAGTTTATATATTGAAGTACGGCATAGCTGCACTCAAACAGATCTTGAGACAGCCACGGTGAAGAGTAACACTTTGACTAGAGACTGTGCTGCGGATGTAGTGCCCCCCTCATCACTGGTGTTACCATCCGCGCTCCTAGCGGTGTCGCCATCACCCTCACACGAAGACCTCTGTGATAGCTCTAGTAACAATTCAGTACCGATTGCACTCACTGAGGGTCTATCAGTGCGAGCTGCACCATCTCCGGTTAAGGAATTAAATCTAGACTCTAGTCAATATACCCGGAAAACTGTGATATACTCAGATAAGTTGGGTGCTGGGGTGGGTATTATGCTGAGTGACTTACTTGTACAAAATGTACTCAATCATTGCTATCCAAATTGTAATATAAATATAATTACTGATCGTATTCAGCAAGATGACTCTTTGAATAAAAACACAACTTTAATTGTTCAGCTAGGTGAAAGTTGTGTCAAGCGGTCACAGTTGATAAGGCTAGTTGAAGTACTTTTAGAAAAGATAGAAAATGGACTAGGGAAACTTATTATTTGCTCCTTCCCTTACTCAAAATCATTAACATCACAGCAAAATGAAAATTTATGTAAAAATAACATGCTGCTATACAATATGACATGTCGTCATAGTGACGTTTTAATTTTTGACACTAATAAATTTATTAGTAACACTTTTATAACAAGGGATACTATGTACCTTACCAAACAAAGTAAATTGATAATTGCTAAATTGTTAGCATATAATATTTTTGATCCCGTTATAAGTAGTATAACGCAGTTACCTGACGAGCCTGTGTGTGTAGTTAGTAATAGTACTAATGAGGGCATCAAAGCGACTGTGTCAGTAAATACAAATTTAAACTGATCACATCGACAATGGGAAAGCCAAATACATTTCATATAGTCCATCAGAATATACAAGGCTTACCCAGCAAAGTTCTAGAATTAGAACTATTTTTAAATTATCTAAATGTAGATGTTATGTGCATAACAGAACACTGGATTGTGAAAAATCAGTTACTTCCCTTTTATCATAACTATTGTCTTGCAAGTTCCTATAAAAGAAAAGCTGCAATACGTGGTGGCTCTCTGATTATAGTTAAAAATAGTCTTAAATGTAAAGAACGGAAAGATATTGTTAAACTTAGTATTGAGAGAACTATTGAACTTTCTTGTGTGGAACTGGAGCGGCATATCATAGTGTGTGTGTACCGCCCTCCCGACGCAAATCAGGTAGACTTTGAAAGTACTATGGAAGAAGCTATGCTAAAAGTATTTACTTGTAGGAAGGATCTCATTGTCTGTGGCGATTTTAATATAGATATTTTAGCGAATCCTCTCGCTGATAGATTGATTAATTTATTCAAATGCTTTAACTTACAACACCTTTTCAATGATCCGACTAGGGTAACCCTAACTTCTGCCACTTGTTTAGATAATATTTACTGCAGTCAATCTCCAACCAATAAAGCAGTAATTAAGCATTTCAAATCAGACCATTATGGTCAGAGTGTTAACTTTATTAATAATTTGAATGATAAAAAAACAGTTGAGGAATATACCTACAGGCCTATCACAGAGAGCCGTATTAGTAAATTTAAATGTAAAGTAGATCTAGCAGTAGCTAATATACCTTGTTCTGATGACCCTAATGGTTTATTTAACAGACTTTTTAATGTTATAAACAAAGAACACAATGAAGCATTCAAACTTAAAACATGCACAGTTAGAGATAGGGTCGGGTTTACTGATTGGGCCACTCCCGGCATTTACAGAAGTAGGAATAGGCTATACGATCTCTATGGTGCTAGAGAAGCTATGTTACATGACCCTGCGTTTCTTTTGTATGTAAATAACTACTCGAAAACATTTAAGAAAGTCTGCAACACAGCAAAATGCCTATTTTTGAAGAATAAAATAACAAACTCATCTAATAAAATAAAAGCGACATGGAGACTAATAAATAATGAAACTGGTAAATCAAAGCCACGTAATAGAGAAATAAAGTTAAAAGTTAATAATTCAATTCTTATAAATGAAAAAGATATTGCAGATGCTTTTGATGGATTCTTTGCTGATATCCCTAAAATTGTAACCCGGTCTCTCAATTCCTCTGCTTTAAAGGCAGTTGAATTATTAGAATCATCTGTTGAGAAATGTAAGGAAGTCTTTATCTTTAGTCACGTAAATGGTAATTACATTGTAAAAACTTTTAAATCTATAAACATCAAAAATACTGAGGATCTCTGGGGCATTTCAACTAAAGTACTAAGTTCAATTATTAAGGAAGTGGCTCCCTGCTTGGCCCATATTTTCAATAATTGTGTAGACGCAGGAGTTTTTCCTGATCTTATGAAATGTAGTAAACTGGTTCCTCTTTACAAATCTGGTAGCCATACTGATCCGGCCAATTACAGGCCAATTTCAATACTTCCTGCAATAAGTAAAATTTTCGAAAAAATTATCCTCTCTCAGTTGACTTCACACTTCAACCTTAACAGGCTGTTTCATAAAAATCAGTTTGGCTTCACCAAGGGTAGATCGACAACCGATGCTGGCACAGTTCTATTAAAGCATATATTAGATGCCTGGGATAAAGCAAAAAACGCTATTGGTGTATTCTGTGACCTTTCTAAGGCTTTTGATTGCGTGGATCATGGTACACTAATTAGAAAGTTGGAACACTATGGAATTAGTAACAAGGCACTGGACCTTATGCAATCATATTTAGCTGATAGAGTTCAAAAAGTAGATATTGGTAAAGAAAGATCTAGAGGATCAAAACTTGAACTAGGCGTCCCGCAAGGATCAATATTAGGTCCTTTTTTATTTTTAGTATATGTAAATGATCTTCCGTTTTTAGCAAAAGATCTTTGTGATATTGTCTTATTTGCTGATGATACTTCATTGATTTTTAAAGTTGATAGAAATAAAGATAACTATGACGATGTAAATAATTCGCTTTCACAAATACTAGATTGGTTCACCGCCAATAACCTACTACTCAATGCTAAAAAGACTAAATGTATAAAATTCATGCTACCGAATGTAAGAGAACTCTCAACAAAAATAATGCTGAAGGATGAGATTCTTCACCTTGTAGACTCTACTGTATTCCTAGGGTTACATATTGATTCTTCTCTTCAATGGAAGTCGCAAATAGAGGCTCTGGCAGGTAGACTTAGTTCAGCAGCTTATGCAGTTCGAACAATTAGATATATTACCAATGAAGACACAGCTAGGTTAGTTTATTTCAGTTACTTCCATAGTATTATGTCTTATGGTATTTTGCTTTGGGGACAGGCAGCTGACATCCAGACCATATTTGTTCTTCAAAAAAGGGCGGTACGCGCTATTTATAAATTAAAGCCACGAGATTCTTTGAGGGAATTATTTAAAAACATTAATATTCTGACTGTAATATCGCAATACATCTATGAAAATCTAATGTATACCCACAAAAATAAGGATAGCCTTATGAAAAAGTGTGATGTTCACAATAGAAATACAAGAAACAAGAACAAGTTACACATCCCATCATTTAGATTACACAAGGTAGGGAAATCATTTATGGGCAATAGCGTGCGCTTCTATAATAAGCTTCCATCTGAAGCAACTGAGCTCCCTATTCGTAAATTTAAAAATTACATAAAAATAAATCTCATCAAGAAGGCTTTCTACTCCATAAATGATTATCTAAATGATGTTAATGCGTGGCCAGATGTCGCTCAGTTTCGCACCGACAATAGTATGTAAGTAATTTGTTATTGTGCATAGCTTTACTTAAATATTGACATGTATCGAATCATACTATATTTAGACTTAAATAGGCAAATAACCATGTATTAGACATATAAGAGATGAACATGCTAGTGGTTTCTTTTTCACTTCTTCCACTAGTGGACAAAAAATTGAAGTGAACAGTAAAATATTTTATTTTTGATAATAATTTAATGTATAAATATGACTTGTCTAAGTGCTTATTTTGTAAGCCTAAAGAAATAAATGATTTTTTACTTTTACTTTTACTTTACTTTAGTAGGCTATCTTGGGTATCGGACATAACGAATTTCGTGGACGAAAATAACATACAGTTCATAATCACAAAAAGTCACTTTTATTTCATACAATTGTAGTCGGTAAGCAACCTTTTGAAAGCAGATAATTTTCTCAATCAAAAGCGTACAGAAATTCTTAAATCTGAAGTCGAAAATAGTCACGAAGAGCCTTCTCCAAACGTGGTCAATAGCCACGCTGCGATTCTACTAATAAAATGAAACTACACACAACTAGTTACACTTTACTTAATAATAATAACTTATCAGAGTTAGTCGGAACTAATATTTACAGTCTGATTGGTTAACCTTAGTTTTATCAGTTTAAACAACTTTACAAACTTTACAACAAGATGCTCAGAGCTAATAATTTGATATTAGCTCTTAGCATTTTGCTCATTACACTTATTATACTAACTACGAGGAGCTTAAATAATATCATCATACACCCTAAATAATAAGGAATATTAAACACATACAGTGCTATCTATTAGTTACGTTGGCAAATTTAAATCATCATCAAAGAAAGGCAATGAATGGGGTTCTCGTCCAAAAATTAAATAAACAAATGATGCTGTGTGAATGATACAGCATTATTATTAAGATTGTGAACTCCATTGCTGAGCGATAGGCCTTTGTGTGTGTCATTCACCGCACAAGCCTGGACTAGGTTTTCAGATCACAGGACAGATGTCTTCAACCCATCGCACCGGTGGAAAACCCTTACTCTGTTTCTTAGATCAACTGCGTTATTAGAATAAGCAAACAACCCTATTGTTCACAAGAAATGCAGCCTTTTCAAAGAAAATTTCAGCACATTTTAAAAGTAAATTCCCTGAAACGTACAAGTTAACTAAGAACGAAACTATCCTATTACAGGTTTATTTCCCTTAACTGGGAAACCTCGTTGTGTAAATGTCTAGTAAACTGAAAGCACATGTTCTGGGAAACAAGTACGTCGTAGATACTCGTATCGCGTCGGACGGCGGCCACTTTTCTCCGAGCTTTATCGCGAGGCCTGGGCGGGCGGGCATGCCGTGGGCGGGCGGGAAATACACACCATATTATAAAGCTCTTTTACTGGTGTCTTTTACTATGATGCTAATATTTGTCTGAATATAGCTGGAAGTTTTTGGAAACAAGGAATATTGTGAAATGATTGATTATAGAATTGTTATTTTTTTTTGTTACAAGTTAAGAATAATATCTCTGTGACAGGTAGGTAAATACTTGATTTTTTGGTTTTATTTATTAGAATACCACTATTTTAGGTATCAGTCAGACAATTTGTTCCGTTCCCATCCTACAATACACTAAGATCGGCCTTATTGCTAAGAGTTTTTCAATTTCTTCCAGGCAATCTGGATAGACACGTAATTATTGTACAAGGCGGTGGCATAGCATAAACGAATATACATTTATTAATATCTAACTAACATCTTGGCTACGACAAACAAATAAATAATGCTAGACAATTCATACGGCATCATCTAGCCCCAAATTATGCAGAAATAGTGTGCTTGGTACTAAATGCACACAAATAACAATTATTTTGTTTAATTTAACAGTCCGGCATGCCGCCCACCACAACCGCTATATATAAATTTGTCAAGATAACTCATTATACCATCCGAATTAAAATGTCCCGACGTGTCTCCCGATTCCCATAGATTATCCTCCACTTTCCCTAAATCACATCCCCGAATCCCGGTCCTCAGCACGGTGCGGCCACATTATGCGGCGTCACACGGAGGTGCGGAATCCTTCCCTTTTTATATTATAATGGAACTTGAGCGCGGCCCTTTGTCTCGCGAGCTCATAATGAGTGCGCGCGTGAGCTGGAGGGCCGACTTACAAGCGGCAGCGGGGTAACGTTATCAAGTATTATTTTTTAAAGCCAGTCAACATTAACTTTATTTTTCACAAGCTTCATCTATCCTCAAGCTAAGCTGAGCAAACAGGATAACTGATAGGTATGCTTAATACATTACATACATACATACATGGTTTAAGATTGTCAAAAGATTGTAGATGTATGTAATAAGCTAGAGTACACACTAGAGTACATACATGAGTTTTGTAATCCTTAAAAACTTTATGTTCGCAAAAAAATGACCTTTAAAACTTGACGATGCCTCGCCTGGAATGATCTCCTTGGGCTCGCAAGCACCCTTCAAACCTGAACCGAGCAATGCTGGTTGTCAGCAATAAAGGTGCAAGGATTTTAATCGCTACCGCTTATGCCTCATCCCGGCCCACCTGCGGTTATAGAGAGTACACAGTAAGCGTATGAAGAGTTCTGTTTCTTGTTAGTAAACGGCCGTAGCTTTCCGGATTTTAATGTTTTACATTTGCAGTTGGAAACACTTACATCACCCGTCGTGTATAGAATTATAAACTTTGCGTGATTATGGCTTCATTTCTTTGTGTTCTCGGTGCTTTTATGCTGTTCTAGATTTCAATATGAAAGAGAAATGTTTTGTGTAGAGCTGTTCGTACAATTTAATGTTGCTTTGAAGTTAAAATAATGTTTTGAATAAATCGTGTGAGAGCTTACATGTTGATACGTGTCGACAAAACAAATAAACTGAAGCGGAGACATTTAATATGTGCTTGCTGACAGTTGGTAAACACATTTTATTTATTCAGTTTTACCTGAAGTAATTATATTCTTTGAAGTTTTCCTTAGATATTGAATTGATCAATCACGTAATAGATAGAAAGGCCAATATTCATTTATTCAAACAGAGGAGAGGCAGCAATTTATTTTTGCGTATTACCAACACATCTACTGTGAAGGTAATTATCGTAATTCCGTGTCAGATAAATAAAAAATTACAAACTCAACAAAATGTTATATTTTAAGTATATTTTATTTTATGTTTTATAAATGTATTATCATTTAATATTTGTTTCGGCAGCAGGTGTAGCGCGGTGTATGTCGCTATCTTGTCGCTATAATATAATATTTCTCCAACAGGTATTCATATTCATACACAAGTTGTGCTTACTTTACGATGACTGTGTGAAAAATGTCGAACATCTTCAGAATTGTATTTTCCTTCTGTAAATATATTTCTTCCGTCCTTGAAACTTATCGTTCGATTGAATCGTCAACAAAGCAACATTTTAAATTTTAAAATGGCAAAGCGTTCGCTCGTCCAATCTCGGAACAAATCGCGCCGCGTGATAGATGGCGCCACCTGTGTGATGGATGACCTGTATCGACGCTCGCCTTCTCAGCCACTTGGAGTGAGACGGTTTGTATTTTATTGCCTTTATTTGTTTGTCTGCTTCGTAGCCTGATTGTGGCTGGGAGAATGTCCATCAAGTGAAGATTCATTTTACAGTCATAAGTCTTGGCCTTACGAAGTGAAGGCTCGCGAATTGGTGAGCTACTGCTAACAATCAGAGTTGAGCTATGGTGAGTGTTCAGAGAGATTTACGGACATGGGATAGAGCATAAATTATCTCTCTTTAACTTTGACAACTGACTTCATTGCGGGTTTGATTCCCGCCTTGGTGCAAATGTTTGTACGATCGGAAAATATTGTTTTTTAATTTTCGTGTCCTGCTTAGCTTCAGGCTGATGATGATGCTGGGTGAAATCTTATATTTTCACATTACAGCACAAGATTTTACAAAGAAGCAGCCACAAAGACATCGCAATATCATGAATGACACTTAATGGCGGGGCCAGGGTATATACACCACACATCGCTTGCCGTTAACAAAGCTTGCCGGCACGGTTAACAATAGAATTAATTTGACGACCTCTGTGGCGCGGTGGGCGAAGGTCAGCCTGCGACGCAGGAGGTCGCGGGTTCGATTCCCGCCTCGGAACAATTGTGTGTACGATCTGCAGATAATTGTTCCGGGTGTTCTGGTTGTTTTCTATGTATAATAAAAAATATCTATCTATGTAATGTATTGTATTATGTATATCAGTTATCTGGTACCCATAATACAAGCTCTGCTTACCATGGGGCTAGATGATGCTGTGTGAATTGTCCAACTTGATTGTTATTATCTGTTTCTCATTTGAATGACCTCGGCCAGTGAGCCGGTTCTTAGGCGCATGCACTTTGGGAGGCATTCGTAGGACCGAAGCAAATATTATTTATGTACCTATATGAATATTTAATGTGTGTTATGGACTATAACTTGCCTGAAACAAAATAATATTCATTAATGAATTCATGAATGACCTCCTCCTCTACACACTTACCTCCATTGCTGAATATATCTCCACCAGAGTAAGGAACTAAAATATCCATTATTAACAAATAATTTTCTCTCTATAGATATTTTTTACATGCTAATCTAGTAGAAGCACTCACATCAGGCATTCACTCAGTTTACAAAATCTCTGAGTGCTTACGATTAAAATATACTTTTAAATCAGTCCATTCTAATGCATTCAATATACTTTCACACAAATATGTTGGTATGTCCGTAATAAGCTAAGAAAATAAACTGAAGGCACTCATAAAATTAATACTGTAGTAGCTTATAATTTAATTCGTCAATAGTATTTAATTCTACATAAATATTAGTAACGCATTAAAATTTAATATATTTAATAAAAGGTTATAAAAGAGTAGAACACGTTAAGCATTGTCTTGATTTTCCGGTTTGCTTCGTAGTCTTAAACAAAACCAAATAAGTAGGTAATCGCTCGCAAATCTTCTCAAAAATCCGTATTTAACCGGCAAATGGAGTAAATCGACAGTAATTTATTCCCTTCTTCACCATTGCCTTTGTCTCTTTCGCACACAATACATTCCTCACGGCTCATTTGCGTGCGCAATCGACCAGAAACTACGATATGAAGCGATTATGTGCTCTCCTATACTACGCCATCTTTTTCAACCGAATTCGAAATTCACTTCAAATTCTACCATCAATTCAGATGTTTGCAGACAGTAGCGAAGTATGTACAAGCATTGAAAGCAAGTTCGTTTCGTTGAGGATTTATAAAATGTGACAAAAATGTGCATTCATTTTAAAGTGCCTTCTGGTGGAAGCTGCGTCACTTCAACTGATCGAAGGCTCTCTCCTGGCGTGCTTGTGTTCAACGGTAAATGGTTGCTTTAGCAGGTGTAAGTCATAAAGGTTTGACATAAAAAGTTTGTGTCAGAAAAAACAGAATATACCTAGTCTTTGATGTAATGCAACATATTTTGCTAAACGATATTATACTGTTAAGGCATGCCTACTGTTACAGCTGTTTAAGTAAATATTCTACCAGTATTACCATAAACAATAAGCAAGCATAGTTAAATTAAATTATAACACAGTGATCGTTCATAATCTTTGGTTTTTTGAGATTATTGTTACTGATAAAATAGCAAATTAAGAAACAAACAGTAAAAACTGAAAACGATAAAATCTGTACCTAATGGCAGATATTCTCTGTGTAAGTATTTGCCTTTACTGTTATGAAACCGCAAGACTCCTATCGTGGCAAATATTCAGCACCCCATAAGGTACATACTATCAAATAAAAATTACGTGGCAATAAAATATATTCAAGAACGGGAAACTTTTTACAGCCCCATAAAAAGCTATGGCATAACGATTCGACCCATTTAATCTGTGGCCTCGATGGTGCCATGTTAAGGTGCGACCACATCGACGTCTGCGGTTGCGTTTGTTGATGTGAACCTCTTCAACTACTGTGATTATAGCTTTAAGTTTTAAAAAAAGAATGTGCGGCGAAAAGTCTCTGATGTTACAGCTTCTTATCAGGCGGACCCGAGGCTTGTCTGCCACCTTTAAGGTATAAAAAACAGGCACCTACTGTGCATTTTTAATAGCCATTTTTAATTTTAGAGGGAAACTTGAATAAGCCCAAAAATAAGCAGCGAAAGAGAAGAGAAAGTAAACACAAATTTTTCCTTAAATATGTTTTAATTTTTTTTATTATGTTTGGTCATTGTTTTGGTTGTATACTTTGTATAGCCAAAATTAAACTGTGAAAAGTCAAAATGAAAATGAAACAACTAGGTTAACAGTTCACACCAAAACGAGTATTTTCAATATGATTAAATACCAATAGAACTACTAGATTAACAACTCCTTCCAAACATAATGACTACCAGTTGACTACGAGAGAGTCTGAAGATTTGTACTATATTAGCACCGCGACGATTTGACCGCAGTGCCGTCGCCGGTGTAGCCCCGCTTTACCGCGCCCCATAAGTTGGCACGGCGGCCTGGCGTAAACATCAATGGTGCCAATAAATAAATTGTATTTTGCATTCAGCTGTGTCTTCGAGCCAACCGTTGCAGTTACTGAGCGAAATTGAGGTCTGAGGGGCTGGCTTGAGTGAGCAGCGACAGCGATTTAATTGTTAAATTCATACAATTAAGTGCGTTGCATTTCTTATTAGGTTCTTGATTGATTTTTTATTGGATTTTGTCATGTCAAAATATTATTTATGAAAACGTGATGTACACTCATGAAAATATCAATCGGCCTTAAATTATTTTATATACTAAAAATAAAAATAAACTGGCTGTACCCATAATTAAGTTACACAATAAAGACGTATCTTTTAAATGCTTCCACAACAAATGACTTAATTGTAATGCACGCTATAACAAACAGGGTATCGCATGCCTATACGCTGTGCCCGCTACTCGCCCCACGCTCCCCCCGTGCTATAGTGAGCCGCGACATGTCTTTTTCTCCTCGAGCGAGTCCTCCGCCAAAGCATGCCACTTCTATAGGGGGTTCAACTTTTAATTGTATCAGATCACCCCTTATGTTTGCTTAGCGATTTTTGTTTGATTTAGGAGTTAGAACTGGCTTTAAAACGCTTGAGATTTTTAAACAATAAAACTAGAATGAATTGTATGTCTTTAAGAAAAGGAGTCCTTTGCCTAACGATCACAATAAGTGAGAGCTGATATGAATATTTTTAAAGATAAAATATAGATAATTTTATTTACCTAAACATATTGTGTTAATAAGATGTTACAAACGGGTAGTACTGCAGGTATCAAACATGTTTTACCGATTACGGTGTATAAAGTGAGAGCATGCAATGTCTCTGTTGCTAATTTTACAGCTCAATGCTTATTGCATTAATAGAAATAATGTAAAAAAATATTAAACTCCTTTCAAATTCATATCATTTTTAATTTCAGCTTACCTTGTTCTCTTAGAAATAATCACCACCCTAATCAATATTCAACTGAGTTTCATATTGTAGGTTTGTACTTACTTTGCTTTTTACTCTCCACTGAATCATCATGACGTATATAAAAAAGTAGATAAAGCCTATTAGTCTATTATTATTAATATTTTTACTATTCACCCTGTATATATTTATAATGGTATGTATATTACAGTGTAGGCGGCTAACGGCCTCAGACTCGAAGTACCGTGATTTATTTGTTGACGAGTTGCTGAGGAGGATGGGATGCGATGCAAGGACCGTTTACACTTCGCACGATTTTTATTGGTTGTACACTTCATTCCTAGAAGTTTTATTGGTTTATTTGGCAAATAGTTTTTGTTCTATATCAAATAGAAAGATAAAAAATATTTGGTACTAAAGACAAACATACAATTAAGAGCGTTTATTCCTAAAATGCGCAGAAACAGTACTTTTCAAACCCGTTTATATCATGAACCACTTATCTATTACTTATCACTTATTAAGGAAAAAATATAACCTACTGATGAGATCCTTGGCTAAAAACTTACTTAGAAAGATGTTTGGTTTTGGTATCCTACTATGAGAAATTAAAATTCAAAAAATGTGAAATATTACGAATATTTCACATTTTTAAATGATGTTTTTACCGATATACCTTATTTAATTTAATATAATAATAGTCTACCAATAAAGTGAAGCATCTTTTTTAAAATCATACATTTAAAATTTTTATGATTTTGTTGCTATTATTTTTCTATAAATATTTTAAAACTACTATAAAACGCTGCGCGAAAATCAGTCCGCCGCGAGGCTTTCTAGAGTGTGGTCACGTCGCTCATTAATTTTTTTCTTAATTAGATATGTCAGTATTTTCTATTATTTTGAGCTTCGAAACTGATGCTGAAAGGGAAATTATGAAAACCTCTCACAAGTTATCTTGATAGAACGCGTACATACTATATTAATCGAAATATTTTATAGTCAAACTATTTAGACACTAAAATTTCCTAAAATTATTAGTAAATAACATATACTATAAGATAAGTGGTTCATGATATAAACGGGTTTGAAAACTACTGTTTCTGCGCATTTTAGGAATAAACGCTCTTAACATAGAGATACAATTGTAAACAAAATTAGAATAAGTTTAAAAATTTAAACGAGCACTTAATTACTTAGTGTACGTGTGTGTGCTGCCGTACAACAAATAGGCCACGGCTCAAATGTTAATCTCGGCTTTATTACTAAATACCTACAATTCTAGTCTTTAAAGTTTTCGTAGACCGACGACCTGATGAAGGTCTGAAGCCGGAAGCCGTTGGATCCCGCATCCAACGGCTTCCGGCTTCAGACCTGGTCATTGTGGGTATCTCTGATGGAGGGATATGTCGTATGAATAGTTTAACAAATTATGATAGTATGGGGATTGTTTCTAGTTGTAAGAACAGGTAAATTTCAAAAACACTAGCATTTGTATGAAACTACAGTTCTTTCCAAAAGTAGAACGCTTATTTTAACTTATTTTCAGTAAAATGGTAGAAACAAAGAAGATACAATTCAGTTGTTCCACTTACATAACCGCGACTAACAAGCGTAATACCTGTGTTGCCAGCTCCAGCCCAGTAATATCACTAAAATAATAGAGCCTGGACTTCTTCCGCAAATGAAAAGGAGCATTACTTTTAATGAAACGACATTTTCAAGTGGAGCATTTTAAAAATATGTTTAATAAAGAGAGTAACATTTGGCGCGGAACCAGAAAACTTGGAGGTTCTGACGAGGCCTTATTACGAGATAGTATGATGCTACATTGTGGCTATTGCCGCAAATACTGGGGATTCCTTCCCGGGTTCAAGTCTCATTATAAAAGAAGGATATCGTCATCCTGCCAACGACGCCGCGCGCCCGGTTATTAATGTGACGCAAGCCGCCAAATGACTTGGACAAATATTAAAAGAAAACAAGTAAATAACGACGCAAACGGCCGAAACGTCGCCAAACCAAATGTATATATATACACCAACGCGCTCTTGGAAAATGTGTACTAAAATTAACAGACTATGTCGACCAGACAGTCAACACAAAAATAAACGATCCTCATTTGTTTAGTTTAATTCGACGGTCTGTGCGCCAGACATAGCTTGAATATCAGTATTGGGGAGTAAACTCTGGGCCATAATTCATATCCATATCATTTATTATGATTTTATGCATACAGGTTCTTAGGTGCAGAAAAAAATGTATAATGACTTACCATATACTTAATAAACATTTTACTTTGGGTTTTCTTTTTCTAGGAGATATTGACAGCAAGCTGATATTGGCGATAAGCGATCTGCAATATTATTTGCTCCACAGCTTTAAATAGTTTTTCTCAAACATGCCGTATCTATAAAATCCGTGTTACAGTTTCCAACTCATTTCCCGAGACAAGCCTCGCGTCTTACGATCGCACTGTAACTTCACTTAATTAATTGTTTATTCCGCGCCCATTGTTCCAACATTTACAACTGAAAGGGTGAAATATGTCCCATTTTCTGCGGCCACATAAAAATCCGAATTAATGAGCTTGCTGATGTGGCGACGAACGCTAATGAGGCACTTTATATTCTTTTCATAAGCTTTAAACTTTAATCCGATATAAACTTTACCTTTACTCTGCCTGACTTTCTGTTTATGAAAGTTTTCAAAGTCGCACCCAACCACAGAAAAGTACAGTAAAAACGCGTATAAAAAGTGTGTCTGTAAAACAGCTCCAACGCTTTGTAAGTAACACAAAATTCCTTTCGCAATTGTACAATTTATTTACATTTTGTATGTGCATACGTAACGTAATTCAAGATTTCTCACTCACAGCTGAGCATCATAACGGAGCGTCGTAGTGCCTCTACGGCGTAGCGCCTGCTACGAATGGCGTAGCTCGTAGCTCTTTGCATCGCGAAGACGACGGTTCATTGTACTGACAAGGGAAGTTACAAAATGGAGTTCCCTTTTACCAGCTTATTTAATTCCAACTATATACATAAGTATAAAAAGAAATTAAGGTTATAAAATATTGAAATCTCTAGTCTTTTCTCTGTAATTAATTAACTTAATTCTTTGATAAATAAAACAAATCTTTATATTTCTACAAGTCCTTGTTGGTATTTCTTAAATGGCTAGTCCCACCGGGAACAATGATATCTTAAAACGTATTCTAGATCCTAAATTCCCATGCAGTTGATTCTTTCAAAGAAACAAATCGCTGAAAAGCGAATAAATAAAAGCACCCGTAAAGTCCAATCCGAAGCAGTGAGATGCAGAAGCTTGACTTACGAGTATTTCTTTTGATTAAATAAAGTCGGTTTATGAAGCAATTTCTTTGAGTGAAATGTTGACTTCTTGCCTGATTTTGTAGCGAAAAGTAGTTTCCAGTTTTATATTTTCTTTCCCGGGTTTTTATTAAATACTGTTAAACAGTGCCTACATATGTTGTGTAAAAGTATATAAAATAGTTGTCCACTTTAGTTTTTAGTTTGTAGTTACAACAATAAACAATTTCACCAACAGTTTGTTCATCCAATCCAATAACTTCGCAAAATTATTTGTTATTTGGATTTATGGTCAATTTTATGACTTTAAAACATAGACCATGTAATCTGACCAATTTAGTCCAGATGCATAGGATCTTACTGTAATTGAGACATTACTGGACCGTGTCTGATTGAGTCCTAACTCACAAGATGCTTTAAGGTGTTTTATTTTGATAGATAATCGACCTTTTAACAGCTTTGTTGGTTAACTTTGACGAAAGATGCATGCCAACGTTAAATTAAATGAAATCGTCCGATCATCTTTTCGAATATCACATCTTTTAGAAAGCAAAGCTCATTTGCTTGTATTTGAGCTATTAGAATACTTAGGTCATTTGCTTGATCATAAACTTTTAGAATACTTATCTCGTTTGCATGTATTTGAGCTATTCCTAAGTCCTGTGGCTCCCCGAAGCGCGCCGGGTGTCATCAATCGCGCTGCAGAATTATCGTATTTTAGACATAACTCCAAGACGCGGCGCTGCCGTAACATGTTACAGTACAACTACACTCAGAGACTACAAAAGGTAAATTATATTTTTCGAAGTGCTGAACTTAGTTTAAATTTTGTTAAAAACAAGTAAATATATAAAAACGTGGTATTTATTATTATTCCACTCATTTAATTAAATTCTCGTATAAAATACATTTTTTACTATAGAAAATACAATAAAATATTATAAAACTATTCTACAGTAAAAAATATATCAAAACGGTAGATCACCGACCGCGAAGCTAGGCTCAAGCGGCCGGTGACTAGGGCTGCAGAGAAAGGAACTTCCTGACGATACGTGCCGAGTCCAAGAGTACCGCCTTCTGGATCTGGCCCTTGATCCAACTGCCTAGCGAGAGTCTCTTCAGGTGTTGATCGAGGCTCTTCGCTATTACGCCGTTAACCGAAACGACTATCGGGACTATAGTCGCTGAATCTACATCCCACATGCTGACAACCTCGTTAGCCAAGTCAAGATATTTGCTAAGTTTATCAGGTTCAGGTTCAGGTTCAGGTGGGGGTACTCCACTTTCCGCATTTGGACTCCAGTTGGTCCTTTATGCGTAGAGTTTGCTAGCATAGCCAGCCTAGCTCCGTCCAGAAGCGCAGAATCTTCCTGGGGTCTTCACAGGCTTCGCGGAGCGACCTCGGCAAGTTGAGGATTTCTATCCGTTGTGCTAGTACTCCCTCGCATTCCAGGATTACGTGGGAGGCTGTTTCGTCGTTGCTGAGGCATCCTCTACAGAGAGGGCTATCCGTCGCTCCGATGGTGAATAAGTGTTTGTTTAGTGGACAGTGTCCTGTTAGTGTTCCCACAAGGACACGTAGGTCCGATCTATTCAGATTTAGTAGGCGTTTTGTTAGCTTTGGTGATGTTGATGGGAGTGCCGTCCTTGCTTGTCTACAATTGATTTGGCTAGTCCATCGTTCGTTGTGTGTATTTCTAGTTCTGAGCTTGGTCCATGTCTGGAGCAGAGAAAATGGCAGGGGTAGGAATGGCGGTGGTCCTTCTATGGTTGTCGCCGATCCTCTCCGTGCCAGTTCGTCCGCAGCATCATTTCCTAGCGATCCACTATGTCCTTTGATCCATTGTAGGATGATCCAGTTTTCAGTGGATATCCTTTCCAGAGCAGAGTGACATTCGTAAACGAGCTTGGAGCTACAGCTGTTTCCTTCCAAGGCTCTGAGTATGGCTGCGCTGTCAGAGAGGATGCGTACACGTTGGTCTTTGATTCCTCTCTTCTGTACGGCTGTCGCTGCCTGTGTTATTGCTACGCATTCGCATTGGAATATGGAGCTATGCGTTCCTAGCGTTATTGATATGTTAATGTTGAGGTCCAGTGAGTGAACCCCGGCACCCGTACCGGTTTCGGTTTTGGAGCCGTCTGTGTAAATTCTGACTTCGTGGGTACCTGATTCATCTTTTTGGTCCTCGTATAGTTGTATTTGGTAGTGTTTGTTTAGTATTGGCTTGTTGGCCATTCTGTCACAAGGGGCCTCTGTGAGTGGTTCATATGTTATGGCCCTGTCCATGATCTGCGCATGAGGACTACTTGTGACTCCCCAGAGGCCTGTGTTGTGTAGTCTTAGAGCCGACATCGTGGCTTCTTGTTGTATGTAGAGGTCTAAAGGTGCTACATCTAGAATTATATCTAGGGCAGCGCCTGGTGTGGATCTCATGCATCCTGTTATCGCGGAGCATGCCATTCTTTGAAAGCGTTGTAGTTTAGTTACCACGGTGCTCAGTTCCGTTCTAGTCCACCAAACTATCGCTCCGTAGGTTAATGTTGGTCTGATGATAGCAGTGTAGAGCCACTTGGATATTTTCGGTGAAAGTCCCCAAGTTTTCCCTAGCATTCTGCTGCATTGGTAGAGAGTAGCGGTCGCACGCTGGAGTTTGTAGTCAAGATGTTTGTTCCATAGCAGTTTGCTATCTAGTATGACCCCTAGGTACTTGACTTCTGTTTTTAGCGTTATATTTGTGTTGAATAGTTTTGGGATTTTTATATTACCCAGTTGTCGTTTGTTTGTGAACATGATCAGTTCCGTTTTTGTTGGGTTTACTGTCAGTTCGTGATCGTTGCACCATGTTTCAATGGTTTTGAAGGCGATTTTCATCAGGTCGCATAGTGTGTGCTCAAAACAGCCGGTCGCGAGGATCGCGAGGTCATCCGCGTATCCTACCGTGACCAGACCATGACCGTTGAGCTTACGAATTAGCTCGTCTACAACTATGTTCCATAACAAGGGCGAAAGGACGCCCCCCTGGGGGCAGCCTCTGGCGACTACACCTCTTGTGGTTTCGTTGATTTTGACTTGTATGGCTCTGTGTTGGAGCATGTTGTTTATCCACTCGGCCAGCGTCGGCGCTACACCATATCTGGTAAGGGCTCTGTATATGCTGGTGAAGTTGGTCTTGTCAAAAGCTCCTTCAATGTCTATAAAGGCAGCCAGTGTAGGTTGTTTTGATGATAATCCACCTCCTATCCGTGAGACTACGCTATGTAAGGCGGATTCTGTTGATTTGCCTTTGCTGTAGGCATGTTGTTGAGAGTGTAGAGGGTTGTGGTAGAGTGTGGTGTCTCTTATTTCTCTGTCACAAAGCCTTTCTAGTGTTTTTAGGAGGAATGATGTCAGGCTTATAGGTCTGAAAGATTTCGGTTGGGTGTAGTCACTCCTTCCTGGTTTAGGTATGAATACTACCTTCACTTCCCTCCATATGTGAGGTATATATCTATGGGCAATGCATGCCCTGAATATCTTCACTAGGTGGTCTGCTAGTAAGCCACTGCACCAGCTGAGCATACCTGGAAAGATCCCGTCCAGTCCTGGTGCTTTGAAGGGAAGGAAGCTGTTGATTGCCCAGATTACCTTTTCACGGTTTATCATATTCTGGGCTGTTATCCAGTCTTGGTCGGTGGACGTGCGTTCTGATATCTCCTCCCATGTGTTGGTGTCTGTGACAAGACAGCCTGGGAAGTGTGTATTCAGAAGCACTTCGCTGGTTTCAGCGTCTGATTTGGTGTAGGTATTGTCAGGTTTGATGAGGCACCCAAGCGTGCTTTCTGGCACGTTTGCCAGTATAGTTCTTATACGGGAGGCCTGATTGTTGTTTTCAATGTTGGTGCAGAACCTTTCCCAACATTCGGTTTTTCTAAGGCGAATTTGCTTTTTGTAGGTTCTTTTCGCATTGTAGTAGTTCACCCATGCTTCGTCTTGTCTAGTGTTTATGGCTCTGTTGAACAGTTTCCTTACTTTGCGACGCAGTCTTTGCAGTTCAGGACCCCACCATCGTCTGTTTGTCCCCTGTTTAGGTATGACTAGAGGGCAGGATTGTTCATAGCTGTTGGTAAGAATATATGTTAGTTGATTTGTGTAGTGGTCTATTTCCGCTACTGTTATGTTATCAGGTATGTTAGGCTTGTCTGTAATTCCTAATTTGACTGATTGGAAGAATTTAGTCCTATCGGTTTTACGTGGGACACGCCTAGGTTGTGGGCTGGGTAGTGACAGTTCCAGAACATACCTTATCCATCTGTGATCTGAGCATGAGGCCTCGTTTGAGACATGCCAGTCTTTGATGAATTCGGAAATGTCTGGGGTCGTTAGTGTTAGGTCTATTATTGTTTGGGCTCTGGATGTTACAAAAGTGGGTTCAGAGCCCCTGTTTTGAAGGAGAAGGTTAGTAGAGATAAAATAGGTTACCAGTTCTTCTCCTCGGTCATTGCACCTGGCGCTATTCCATAGCGTGTGGTGTGCGTTGGAGTCGGTGCCGATGATGAGCTCGAGTTTCTCCCTCTCGCAGTACTCGATCAGGGACACCAGCTCTGGTGTGGGTGTTGTTTCGTCGATTGGTTGGTAGGCTGATGCTAGGACTATCTGTGTTAGCGACTTGTTGGTGGGAGATAGATATAGCCTAGCAGCTGTTAGGTCTCTGGAACAGAGTTCGGTTATTAGTAGTGTTTTCGCGCTTCGCGGAACAACTATGCAGGTTCTGAGGTTGCTTACAGTTGTGTTTGCGAGGAGCTTGCTACCCGGTAGCTTTAGGCCGCAAATCTGGCCTTTCCTGATCCACGGTTCTTGGATAAGGGCCACGGTGTTGGGGTTTTCCTCCAGCATTCTGCGTATGGACGCGCTAGCTGTAAGGCTGTGCTGGAGGTTTGCTTGGATGAAAGGAGTGGCGGGGAGTGGTGGATCAGGAAGTGATCTGAGTGTTGGTTTAGGAGCGCTTGATAGGAGAGGAGCCGGTGTCGCTGTCGCTAACATCGCTCCCCTCCGTATCGAGAAAGCGCTCCTCAGATAGTGGGGATGGTGGATCCTGGACATCCATAAGGTCCAGCCCTTGGGATGAATGTGGGGCTGGAGAAGAGTCCGCTGCGTACCCCGAACTGGGGCCAGGCTGCGGATCGTGGTCAGCCTTGGATCCTGTAGGGGAACCAGGCTCTGGACCAGGGTTGGGTCCAGGATTGTTTGTTGAGGCGTCCTTGTTCTCGTCCTTGGGTTCATCTTTTTGGATAATCCTGAGGTAGATGTTCCCAAGGAGCCAGTACAGGCGCCGTTCGTGTTGTCGGGCTTTTTCAACCTCAGACTCGGGAACGAGGAGAAGCAGGTATGTGCCGGGGCCATCCTTGTCATCCCGCCTCTCCGTTCGGATTGGGTTCCACGAGTCGATGTTGACGTGTGGGTTATAGCCCGCCAGAATCGTGCGGATCTGATCGGTTCGCATTGGCATGCTTGCTGGTGTCGGAACGAACAGACCACACATGATTCGTCGCTCGAGCTCAGACTGTTTTTTGACCACGAGTTTGGTCTCGGCGATGGGCGATTTGAGGTTTTCTACGTTTTCGCGGAGCCACGCAAGCGAGTTGTCGTCCAGGCACCAGAATTTGAGGACGCCATTGCTGTAGTGCGCACGGCCACGGAAACGGACCTTTGAGGTTTCAGATCGAGTGGCTGGATCGAGCATCTTCAGCGCGACCGTCACCTCTAGTTTTTCACGTATTTCCGTGGCCTGCTCCTCCGTTAAGTCCTGGCACGGCTCAACTGTTATGGCTACGCAGAGGTCGTGCGATCTAAAGGCTTCTGCGTAGCTCGTTGGTTCGGGCTTGTTTCCCATATCCGACCTTTGGCGCTTACTATCACCATAAGGTGTAGTGGTGTCGTCGGGTCTGGGACGTTTGACGCTCTGAGGTTGAGCCGGAGGGGGTTTGTTTTTACGGGCCAAAGCTGCCAGCCTCCCTGCGCGTCTCCCTCTGGGTCTGGGCCGCTGAATAGGTGTCTGGTTTCCGTCGACAGGCACTGGCGCTGCGTTCGGCTGCGCCGGTGCGTGGACCTTTTCGGCGGGACGAGTCCCACCTACTTCGGTCGTGGATTTACCGGCTGCACTAGGCAGCTGTTTTCGTCCACCTTCGTTTACCGTTGACCTTTTCTGCGCCCGCGCCTTTTGGGTTTCGTTCGGGGGTGGGCGGAGTTTGTTGCTCTTCCTCCTGCACTTCCTGGAAGGCACAAGATCCCAGTTTGGCCCTGGGTCGGGCATAGCGGCCCTTAGTTCTGATAGTTCTATGACCGTCTCATGCGAAGAAGCCCCGAGGGGCGCTTCGACTTTTGAGGCGGTCCGTCGGACCGGTGTGGGTGCTTCTGAAGCATAGGCCCTTGACGTCGTTGGTAGGGACGGCGCAGATGCAGCCGTGAAGATTTTGGGCCTTGGCGCCTCCGAAGATGCAGCCCTGGCTTGTTGATTGGAGCGTTTCTTTGGCTTATTACTAAGCTTTGGCAGTTCTTTGCCCCCCCCAGAGTACGAGGGGCGGCCCGAGCTAGGCTCGGGGAGGGATTCTCCGGTAGAACCGGTACCCTCCTGGGGAACATATTGTTTTTCGAGACTTGCCATAGTTTAATAATTTTAGGGTTATCATTCCCTTTTTTCTTTCTATTACGTCTGGTGGTTTTAGTTGCGTCTATTTCTGAGGGAATTAGACCGATAACAGGGGACAACCGCGTGAAGGATTCCCCACCAGGCTTGCCTTAGGGATCGGCGACTGTTGCGCTACTCTCCCCTAAGACCATTAGCGCCTTGCATTTCTTGAAGAGCCATGCAAGGCAGGTCTGTATCCATCCTAAGCAAGCAGGCGGCTAGACTAGGTGACTAGGGAAGCAAGCATGCAAGCTAGGCAGTGCAACTATTAAAGCATGGACGCAGCCCCCCCCCTTGCTAAGTTTATCTTTCTCAGCTCTAACGAGGTTAGCATCATGCGGTATGGTGACATCAGCGAGCACCGCCCTCCGTTCTAACCGATCTATCAGTACAATATCAGGCTTATTCGCAAGAATAGTCCTGTCCGTAATGATAGATCGGTCCCAATAGAGCGTGGCACGGCCATTTTCAAGAACTGGCGCCGGTGTGTACTTATAGTACGGAACTTCAGGACCAGTAAGGCCGTATCGGAGAGCAAGTTGCTGGTGTATAATTTTGGCTACTTGGTTGTGTCTGTGCAAGTACTGAGAGTTAGCAAGTTGCGAACAACCCGAAAGTATATGACGGAGGGTCTCCCCAGGAAGGTGACACGCTCGACAAATATCGATCGTGCCGTCTTTCATGATATACTTTCGATAATTGTTCGTCTTTACCACCTCGTCCATAATTGCACAGACAAAACCTTCGGTTTCCCCAAAGAGGTCACCAAAGCGTAGCCAGTTCACTGAGCTTAGGAGATCTACATCAGGTCCTGTGAGAACCTTGTAGAATCTCCCATGCAGCTCTTTGCTCTCCCATATAGTCTTCCGGTCCTGGATGCTCATCACCACAGGTTTGCGCCAGTTCTCGTTAGCCAAGGAGAGAGGGGTAAGGTTCTTATCTACTGCAACCACATCGCGATGCATCTGGTATTCAACTTGTAAAAAGTGATTTCTGAGATTGCATACCTCACGGTTGTGTAGGGTCTTGGCGTTTAAAAAGCCTCGACCACCACATTTCCGTGGGATATACAATCTCATTACCGAAGATCGAGGGTGTCGCATGCGATGAGTGACTAAAAGTTGACGAACCCTACAGTCCAAGGCTTCTAGTTCAGTCTGAGTCCATCTTAGTATGCCAAACGTATACGTGAGCAATGGCATAACCCAGCCGTTGAAGGCTCGCACCTTGTTGCCGCCTGACAAAAGGCTATTTAGCACTTTTTTGAGGCGACAAAAGAAGCGCTCCTTCACCGACTGCTTTATGTCTCCGTCCACAATACCCAACGCTTCTGGCATACCAAGGTACTTGTAAGTTTCGCCCTCCGAGAGTGATTTCAGGGATATTGTCTCTGAAAGCTGTAAATTATCAGAATGTACAACTTTCCCTCGCTGTATTTGTATGACCGCACACTTATCGACACCGAACTCCATGTTAATAGCACTACTGAATATCTGTGTGATATTCAGAAGGGCCATTAACTGTGTTTTATTCGGCGCGAACAGTTTGAGGTCATCCATATACAGCAAGTGAGAGACGATCTCACCATCTCTCCGAGGGCGATAGCCTATTCCCGAATCCTTCAGTAGAGTACTGAGCGGATTCAGAGCCAGGCAAAACCACAAGGGACTCAGACTGTCGCCCTGGAATATACCCCTCTCTATCCTTATCTGATCATTGGTGGCAGGTAATTCCACTCGGCTCCCTGGATGACGAAGAACAGTGGTCCACTGTCTTATACATGATCCCAAGAATGATCTTAGAGTAGTATCGACTTTATACAACTCTAAGACCCTCTCAAGCCAAGTATGAGGCACCGAATCATAAGCCTTCTTATAGTCTATCCAAGCAGCCGACAAGTTCCCTCTGCCACGTTTGACCTGTTGACTAATGGCCATGTCAATGAGGAGGAGCTCCTTAGTACCACGGGACCCAACCCTACATCCGTTCTGAGCAGGTGCCAAAATATTGTTTGTAACAATATGAGTGTTAATTTTGGTGGTCAAAATGGATGTAAGCAACTTGTAGATGGTGGGTAAGCACGTTATGGGTCTATAATTCTTTGGTTCCGCAGTACTACCAGATTTATGGAGCAGGACAGTTACACCCGTCGTCATAAAATGTGGGAGTGACCCGATCTCAATCGCTTCTTGGAATTGTGCAGCCAAAACCGAATGTGAGCACCGAAACCATTTCAACCAAAAGTTATGCAATCCATCCGGGCCAGGACTTTTCCAGTTTTGAACCGAGCGGATTGCATTACTTATATCTAACCGTGATATGGTTATAGCATCCATGGTTTCGATGTTTTCACATTCAGCACTGACCACATTCATCCAGTCCGCTTCCGTGTGTCCAACCGGTATGGACCAGATGCCTCGCCAAAAATTATTTCCGGTTTCGACATCCGGTACCTGCCCTTCAGACACACGTAGATCAGGTTTCTCCCAGTCACGGTAAACTTTCCTTTGATCACTTTGAAAGATGCGATTCTGCCAAAATCTGTCAACTCTCTTTCTAAATCTTTTAATTCGGCTCGCCCACGCATAGACTTTCTGCTTTAGGTAGTCTATGCGCTCTGTGACAGAGGCTAAATAGTCCTGAGGTTGAACTTCAGTTCCGTCAAAAGCTTGTGTCACAAAACGCATAACCCTAGGTCTATGGTTACCCTCCCTAAAGCAGATTAGTTTAGCTATGAGGGTCCTGAACCTACAAATACGCTTCTCTATTCTCTGTTGCCAAGTAGGGATACTGCTAGCCTGGCGCGGAGCACGGTTAGAGTCCGGAAACTTTACCCGCGCAACCTTACAAGCCGCAATAGCCCCACAATAGAGAATAGAGTGCGTATCAGTAAGATCATTACTAGTCATTAGATATGGGACTAGTAATGGGTTCAAGGCCCCCACTACAGCTAAAGCACTTCTATGGGTAGGAAAGCGAGGCAGACGTGGCCTTAAATTTGAATTTCTATTTATTATTATTATTATTGTTAAATTAAAACCGTTTGAACTTCTGTTTTTCCGACCAATTATACACTGGGCTTTTTCAAAACAAGGATGAAAAGGTGTCTTCTAGACCTTCGTGATACATTGTACGCCACATCATCACTCACCATCATGTGAGATTGCGGTCAAACGAAGATCTATATAAAAATAACTCTCGCTAGCGTCAGATTTCAGATCCGATGACGTGCGTGACTCTTTGTAACACAGTAAGCTATGTACATTGCGCCACAATGCATCATGAATGGTACAAGTTCCAAACCGGGTAAGGTTTGGAACTTGTACCTATGATAAAGGTAGAGGAGAACCGGCATCATGTTACTCAATCAGGAAAACTATTTTTTTATTTATATTTATGAAAACAGAAAACAATAATTATTGGAAAGGAAAAATAAAACTAAGGTTCTATAGATTGTATTCCAACATGATTAGATAATAACAATGATCACATGCTAAACATTATTCAGCGGGTATCGCGTGCCTTTTGTTCTGTTTTCACATGCGTTCGATGACTGATAAATATGATAAAACCTGAGAAATAAAACCTTTAATTTGTTAACAAATTGCCAAAGTTTAAAGAAATAATCAATAATCAAAAAAACAATGTTCGTGCCAGAAAGCAACAAAACAGCGTGGGAACCTTTCACACGTGTGGCACTGCACGTTATTCCATTTCGTGAACCGGGCGAGTTAGTCTAATGGATGATTTGCATTCATTATTGCTGTCACCCCCCTCCACTCCCCTCTCGCGAGGGTTGCCTCAATCTCGACACTTGTCTTAGCTTGAACCTGCTACACACCCTTATATTCCTTCATTTGTGTACAAATCTCAGGAACTCATGTTACATTTTTTGTATGATTTTATTATGTCGGTGCGACAGTTGATAAAGTATATTCTGGTACAAAAACTTTCAAATACCAAACAGTAGAAATTCTTATTTTTTTTCTCTTTCAAGGTTTTTCTTGATTTCTCAGAGACAAGACAAGACCGCCAGGGGTGCATTGTAGAAGTAATTAGCTGGTTACAAAATTGTTGCAAATGGCAACCCCCATCACCCCTAAAAGGGTCCGGTCTAATTACCAATAACCATGATAATTCTGCTAGTACGTAGTACATAGCACTCTTCAATAGTATATCACTATATAGTATAAAACAAAGTAGCTTCCCGCCACAGTACACATACTGATACTGAGTTCCCGCTGTCTGTCTATCCCTATGTATGCTTGGATCTTTAAAACAACACTACGGATTTTTATGCGGTTTGTTTAAATAGATAGAGTGATTCAAGAGGAAGGCTTATTAAACCATTTGACATAATATAGATTTCCACGGGGGCGAAGCCGCGGGGCGCTAGTTATCTATAATTACAACAAACATTATCAAGCTCTTCCGCACATAAGACGTCGCCATTATGACGTCATAAGTCCCGGCCACGCTCGGTCTCTCATAAAGTGCGCATTCATCTTTTCTCCGGTCGCAGCCAGGATCGAATGCTCGCCTTCTTGGCCACAAGTGAATGTCAGAACAGAAGGTTAACTGTTTATTAATCGATTTTATTAATATTTTTCAAAGGTTCGATAAACGAATATAAGGCTAAGCATGTTATGATCTTACGAGTATCCACGGTTTTGCCACACTGCAGTACTGGCAACGGTATGCAACTAGGCAAGGAGATCCTAAAAACCAAACTGTAGTCACCCGAAATTAGTTATTGTCCAAAAGGTTACCTAGATTTTTGGAAGGCAGAACATGTTACCAAAGTCCCTGATTCCCACTCCGGAACAGCACCTGCTTAATCTATTACGGTTATAGGCATTCCACTACTATTTAATAATATTACTGGACATGACTTTGGAAAATCATAAGAAAACTGACAGACACTCCACTTTAAACCGAGCTTAAGTGTATATTATTTAGTCTCCTAGTAAAATAAATAGAGATAAATACGCCTAAATAGAGACTGCATTAAGGCGGAAAAGACTAGACAATAATTTTGACGGAAATATGAATTAGCATAATAACCATTAGTAAGTAATAGTAGTAGTAATATTGAGTTAGTTTTACTACTGCCACGAAATGTACTGTGGCCATTCTGGAAAACTGACAAGAAAGTGTCTCCTGAATATTTTTTTATTAGAATGCGCGTTCATACATTGTACCACATCATATTACAACCTCATAAGATTTTCTAAAGTGCTGGACAACTATATTATGAAAGTTTTTGTATGAATTTTTACTCTAAATCCTAATGAAATGTATGTCAAACAATCAAGCAGCTTAATCAATTAATAAAAGTACGAGTTTAACTTCAATGAGTTTTATCGATTTAATCCAGATATTCCAAGTTGTCAATAGAAGCAAGAAACAATTTTCTCTTCAAATAAGTTTGAATTTCAACTAAAGCGATTTATTTATCGAGTCCCTCGGTGACTTTGCATAAAACAATTTGAACCGGAATCAATCCTTGCTGCTAGAGAGTGGGAAATCACTTAAAGACGAAAACCGGTTTACGTTTTGAGTTTTTTATACTTTTACGTGATGGATCTTGGTTTTAGATTATAAAACTTCAAAGTGCCTTGGATCACAACTGCGTCTTTTGTAAGTAGTTAATAACAGAATACCGAGGTTCCCGCTTCCCAACTAATTATGGTATAGTATATATATGTATATAGGTATAGGTTCAGCACGAAATAAAGTAATGAGCTTAATATTAGTAGTGGTATTATATATTTATTCATATTATGTTCCTTTTATGACACGGTTATTTCTTGCGTATTTTAACCGATTTTTTCCGACGTTTAAACCACGGACCAAACTAACAAGTTCTTTCAATCTACAAGGTAAAATCATGAAAATCCCCAAAAATTCACTAAAAAAATTTATCATTCTTAGGCAATGACATTGTTAACGTAAAGCCATTAATTTAGTGGAATTATGGCCCAGGTGCCCAGGTGCTCGACACTGCCGTGGTCGAGTGATGACTGGAGTAATGATACTATTTTCTTACAGGTGATATAAACAAGCCAATAAGACGATGCAAGAATTATATTCTATTATATTTATATTATATTCTGTCATCATTTATGTTTTTCAACCATAGAATGATATTCTATGGTTGAAAAACTCAAATGATAAACGCGTAACCAACGAAACATGTCATCTTTGTCCGTCTAGCCTAGTCAGTCGCAACCAGACACCTCTATCGACTTTCAGCTTAATAAATACTCTCAGCTATTGATATCCAGCGCGCAGCCAGCTCTCTTGGTTTATTTTTAATTAAGTAGCATTACGAAACCGCTGTATTTTCAAAAACAGTGAATCACTAATTTGCATTTAAACGTTAAAAATCAAATATTTTTGTTGATGTTATCAAATATCACTAAATGCGATATATTTTGTTTCAATTCATCCGAATATTTGTTCGAAATTGATGAATAGATTTTTTTATTTTGTTTTGTTAGGCTTGAAGAGCGCCTACCATTCAAATAAGTAAGTGCATTTCTGGCGATGAATAGGAAAAGTACCTACTAACCAATTCAGTTGGACCTTTTCGTAGTACTGTATAATTTTATTCTGCGACTTCTGTTACAAAAGATTTTTATACCCATTGTTCTTTTACACCTTTATTTCCCTTTTTTTCACAAACTACATTTATTCCACTGCTGCTAGGCCACTTAAAATCTCCCCCAAATCATTCCACACAGTGTGGTGTTTTTTATTTATAATAAAATCTTTATAACTTTTAATTCGCTGTTTGCTTGTTTATTGAAAGCGACATTTTCATCCGATTGATTTCAATACAATAGGTAATGAGTTGGTGAGGCGCAGTCATGTGCGAGTCAAATATTATTTGCATCGTTGCAGCTCGTCCATCGAATAACCACTTGGTTCGCGTACCAGTGAGTAATTGATTTGATTCATTAGAATATCCGATATTGGATCGTGTTCTAATGCAAATAGATCATCAATTTCTTTGCATAGCTGGCCGGATGAGATGTGGATTTAATTCTGCAGATGTGGATTACTAACACGTTCTGGTCGAGATTTTACAGACAATGTTATAGATGATACATTTGACAGCTTGTTCAGGTCTGTTAAAGCTCGTCATGACTCGGCAATCATCCGATAAGGGGCTGTTGTTAGAAAAAATAGTTCAATCAAACTGAAAAAAGGACGCCTTTTACCGACTTGGGGCTGTCAAATTAATGTAGCATAGACCGAGCTTATTTCGATATGAAAAACCCTTGATCTCTCCTCTCCGCAAAATATCCCCGCCGCCGTCTATGGAGTTCTAATGGAATTTTTCTTTTTGGGAAATACCTCATTAATCCACAAGGTTTCTTGTTGTGGCACAATTTGTTCAGAGTAAAATGTTTAATAATGATTGACTTTTTCAAAGGCTTCCATTTATTATATGGGTACACTACGTTTTATTGAAAGTTGAGGTAAGAAAAACAACATTTACTTTGAAATAGTAACGAATCTCGTGGGTGTACGCATACCATGACAAAAACTGTTGAATACAATTACAAAGCTTTCAACGAAAAATCGAGAGGCCCCAACGTTGGTATCCTACACAACCTAAAAGTGGCGTGCACTGTGCATTATTTTAGTCAATTGCTTTTGCTCCCTAAAGTGCCCTGGGTCTGGTACGAATATTCCCTATGTCAACTAAAAGGGAAGCCAATCCACGAAATAACAAATCTGTTCATATATACTCTCTGTCATCTAAAATGAAGCCAATCCACGGCCAATATTTTTAAACTTACGCGGTCAGAACACATAATTACAAGTACTATTTTAACTGGTATTTATCGCGTTTATTTAAACGTTTTAAACGTCGGGAAATAAGTAAATAAACGCGGTAAATACCCGTTAAAATAACACTTGCAATCCACGGTATAACAAATACTTTCATATTTTTTAGAAGATCTCTTTAAATACAATTTTACCATGTAAAATGTAAACCGAAGAAAAAGACAACGTATATATTTTTACCCCAGTAACGATTACGTTCCTTTCCCACCTCGGGCCGTAACTCCCAGTCAGCTGGCAACTCTCCCCGAGGAGCAGTTCTCTCTCATTAGGGCGGGAGCTCTCAGCGCGGGCTGTTAGTGCTGCTGATGGGCGGGCGGCGATGATGGCTTCTTGGATTCAAGAGACGGTTACGGAGAGTCTTTTTATCGTTGGTTGTCTTTTACATTTAGAGAACAAAACAACCAAGATTTTACTGATATTGACAGTGCGAGCTAATTTTGGTTTATTTATTTATAACAATATTGTTATTAGAAGCAATCGAACATGGGCTTTTTAAATCGGAGTTTGTCTCCTATTAAATGTGAAATTTTACATAGAACCCTAAAATAGACGATGATTTTAATATACAAATGTTTTGGTCTCTATATAGGTACCAACAACTGATGCTACCAAGATTTAGTTATCCCATCTAAATGCTAGCAAAGACGCGGGCAGCAGCGAGTTAAGAATAAACGATAAAAAAGTATTTGTTATTTTGCTTTCGTAATAACTACTTGCAATATCAAGGCTCACATTTCATACCAAGCTGTGTTACTAGTAATGTGATTATTCAATCATTTTTTAATCCAGGGTTATCAAGGCAACTAATCTGCTAAACCAAGAACCGTCAAACCCTCTAAGTATAGTTTGACACAGTTGCTAGATATCCGGCAAGTTCACTGGCCGCCCTAAAAGCGTATTACCAGGCGCTGCTAGCGAGCTTTTGATTCAACTGCCTCACAAATTGTAAAGCTATTACATGAGCCCGGCAGGAAGGTGGAGCTCGTTCACTTTATTACTTTATTCATATAAAATTTCTGCACACGACTTTACAAAATAATGGGATAGAAAATAGACTGATGTCTTTATAGACGAATCTTCGGGTAGCCAGTCTTAACTGATGTTTTAGCAGATTTGACGTACATAAAACTTAATGTTTATCCTAATAATAGTGTATGATAATGTATTCGGGGATAGCCGACAGTGTTTTGTCAACGTGTGTATACTCCAATACATTCAGAACACGAACATAACTAACATAACATGAAAAATGTCTAAATACAAAAAAACTCTATTTTTTGTTGTGTGCACATAGTTTACGTTTCAAGCCAGATCATATTACATTTTTTGTATTCTTCTATTATTGCTTGTCATGTGTTATGTGTACCCAATAAACTAGAATTAAATATATTCAAGGTTTCGATACAATTTGTCCGATTTTTATCAAAATTTTGCCTCCAAAGCAACGCAAAGCAGTACCTACTGTTCACCAGCTGTCACATTATGGCTGTATTAAATTTGACGGTCGAATTCAATTACGTTTGTTTATTCCACTGAAGGAGCTGTAATTCAGGAATATTTAGCTTGTAATGTGTTTTTAATAACCAGCGAAGGCGGTACAGCGTCTGGGACAAATTGGCCGAGTGTTTGTTCAATTTGAACGGTAATGGTTGTTTTAACCTACTTAAAGTAAAGTGGGAGGAAGTTTGGCAGATTAGCGGTTACATTACCGATCTGTGTAACGAGCGATAATATTCCGTCTGTCTTCTAAGGACTTTGCTAAATACATTGAAATCAGAGAAAATGAGCACGAAGTTATTATAACAAATAAAACTATTTATGAAATTATTCATTTATGTGTAATCTGCCACCAAAAACCTAAATGCCTAGAAGAGCGGCCTCGGGTACTAACGTCATGCATTTTGGTTGGTGTACAATAAAGTATTCATGTATTATAAAACCTCATCTGCAGGTACAGAGGCCTTTCTCAGTCACCCTGCACCCTGCTGCACAAAGGGTGACGATCGACACAATACAAAGCCTCCCAGGTTGCCTAGGTTAAATGGTTTAACTAGTAGCAATTAGAAATGACAAACGTATATTTAGTTTTTGTTAATAAGCGCATAATAATTATTTATATTATACCGTTGACAGGCACTGAACCGCCTGAAAGAAATACGTTCATTTTTGTCCGCAACCTAAAAAAATGCAAATGTTTAAACGTATCTTCAATACCGTCATATTCATTTACACTGCCTTCACCCTTAACCCCTCGCAATAAAAGCTATAATCGTGTAATCACTCTCGGTACAGAGGAGTATTGTGTCGCCGTCACTCGTCAACGTTAGCACATCGGTACAAATTGTATTTGAGAGTTTGTGCACCCATTTCACGCTTCCAACGGCAGGCGCGCTCGCGTTACGGACATATGGATTTGATACTCAACACTTTTTAACTAAAACACTTCTACCGATATACAATTACACTAATATTATAAATGCGAATGTTTATATGTCAGTGTTCGCAACTAATTTCAAATATTGTACCTGTAGCCACGCCCCCTGCCCCCTTACCCCACCTCAACGCTTGTACTAGAAATTTCATTACGATTACACGACATATTGTAAAGACGCATCTTTTATTTTTCTCTCCACGCCTCAATATCAGAGCAAGTCAGGCCTTCAGTCTCGTTTACAATTCAATGTTGCCATACAATAAATACATAGGCAGTAACAGTCAGTTTAGATGTATGACCGAATTTTCACATATCGATAGTTTTAGGCATAGAATAAAACAAAAACTTCTTTTTATTCCATAAATCAGTTCCAGATTACTATTAGTCAGATATACCTTTAAGTTTCCATAGAAACAACGTGTGCGAAGCGGGGAAACTAGGGGATTTTTATTCCTATTTATGTTTAAATTGAATCCATAGTCCCTACCTAGCGTAACCGGCTGTTGCATCGCTTCCAAACTACCTACTAATTACTTGAAATTAGTTCGAATGTCATATCTGTGTAATTATCTATTCTGTAATTAGTATACTTGGCCTAGGGCCGTTCTAATTACATCAATAAATAACTTACAAATATCCTAGGATAGATTATAATAATTACAGGTTAATAATACTACTCAGAATACAAGTACGATCAGTATTGTGTAATAAAATCAAACAAGTCGGTTCTTTGATCGGTTTTTTCTAAGGCGGGAATCGAACCCGTCGCTTGTGACGCAGGAGGTTGCCTACTTCTTAGCAGGTGGCCCTTCGCCCACCGCGCCACAGAGGTCGTCAAAATACACAAAACAATCATTTTATACATCCAAGAGAGTGATGGAAACCCTTACTCTAATAATATTATACTAGACTTTATCGTAAGATAAAGTAGTAAGAAAAACAAAACAATGAACGCATGATACGTTCTATCCAGATAGTGATACAAATGTTCTACCTGTGCGTAGTATCTAATGCCCCGTGCACACCCGACGCCTGCTTGGTAAGTTCTTAGGGCTGCGCCTCACGTGCGTCTCGACTCGTGAACTCTCCTATCACAAACATACCTTCGCGCCGCCCACCAGAGACGTGACGAGTACTTGACTATACTCCGATTTATAATTCAAGATATATTATAAAAAAGAATATTTATGAACGAAAATTTAACAAAACCTGATAACAATAACAGGCAACAACAAGACAACAGCAAGGTTATGGCTTAAAGTAAAACACAAACTTCAACAAGGGATAATCTCGCATGTGCAGTGAAATGTTTAAATTTGAATTCGTAAACGAACGAGAGATTAAATAATGAATGAAACCTTTCAAAACAAACATTTATTTTCCACTCACAAGGTCTTACAAAAATGTTCGTATAACATTAATTTATGATCAAATTATTGACCTGTTTTGTGAGGGGCTGGGGCTTGAGGTAGGTTAAAAGAACCTGTATTACAAGTCACCAGTGCCCCCACTCCGCGGGTGCTATACTGATAAAACTAAAACAATGAGTAGGTAAATTAACAGTAAAGTAAAGCGAAGTCAATTAACTGCCCAATTTATAGCTATAAATATAAGTAAATATACAAAATTGCTTTAGATATTGATCTATGAACAAACACAAAAAAATAAGTGTAAGAGCTAAGTACTAAGAATAAGAAAACAATACTTATTAATTAACAGAGAATAACCGATTCATATTAAATTTAGAGTAGCCATAGATCAATTGAGCTACATGTAGATTATTTTCAACAGTCTGCAGTTACCTCAATTGTTTTAATTGTAAATACTAGGTCTTATTTGTTTGTATTTTTTTTTATTGTTAATAAACATTATTAAAAAACTCGTGGTTCTCAAGCAATAAAGGTAATATCCAAAGTAGGTACATGAACAAAATTGTATCTTGAATCATGTAGTACACAAATTTTGCACTCAAAACTAAATTATTTATAATTTTTGTACACTATTCTTTCAATCTGGAAAACTAATTCAACTTCAGCTGCATTTTAAACCACAATAGAGCTGCCTATCAAAGAAGCATTTTAAAATAAACGAGCGAATGCTTTTAAGATATCTTGGCTGAGTCAATTTGCAAGCCTTTATAAGTGTAAGACGATAGAGCGGCCGCCAGGAGGCCCGCGGGAGGCCACGGGCCTTCGGGCTTCGAGCGGTTTGTGCCTACGGAGTTTGATATTAGTGTGTAAAACGAATAGTAAGAAGTTTAAAAAACAGAAATGTATTACCACGGATTGGTGGTCCAGTCAGCGTGGGATAATAAACGTCTCGAGGTCAAGATGTCTATGCTAACATGGTGTCAGTCAACTGGCAAGAAGCGAAAAGATTTGGAATGTAATCCCTTAGGGTTCCTACCGCTATTTGCTATCTTCAAGAGAAACCTAGAAGAACTTAAAAGGCTGGTTTTTATTCCCAAAAAACTTACAAAGACGCGGGCAGAAGCAAGTGTTGAAAACTATGTGTTTATATGACAGCTTACAAGCTACGCAAGTCAAGGCTTTCGGCCAATCTCAACCAAAGACGCGGGCAGAAGCAAGTGTTGGAAACTATGTGTTTATGTGATAGCTGACAAGCTACGCAAGTCAAGGCTTTCGGCCAATCTCAACCAAAGAACCATTAGAAATGTATGCGAGTAGAAGCCCTCTATTACCCTGACAATCAGAATCAATAACTTTATTTCTTTAGGTTTACAAATTAAACACTAAGACAAGTAAAATTTAATACTGTAAATATATTTATTATGTATAGTAATTATTATTAAATAAGATATAAGGTGTTATTGATATTCTCTTCACTTCAATTGAAAATAATAATATTTTTGAAATTAGATTATGAGAGATACTTTTGAAAAATGTTTCTACGAACCAAATTAATTTTTAAGTGATACTTTCGTTGACTTGTGATTTAAATTTTTAAAGATATTTTTAACATACCTGTCACATTATTGAATTAGTACTATATAAATTATCTGGGAGGCGCGCCCACAAATGGGTACATAATTATACAGGGTTATTGGTAATTTGACGTATTCCCGTTAGGAGGTGATAGGGGTGACTATTTGCGATAATTTTCATCCCCATGTGTTTCGAGCAAAAGTGAACCATTTTTAAGTTATCATGATTTTTAGCTTTTTGTAAAAAAAGGCAAAAGTGCAACATCAAAAATTTATTTTAAAAAAACTGTCTATTTAAATATATTTTTTTCTTCTGATTTATAAAAACGAATAAACACTGATTATTTATCAATATTAAAACAACAATTATCGCTCCAAATTTAAAAATGCGAGATGAAAAACGATATTATTTCATTATTCATTGAGATTTTTTTCCACTAAAATGCCTAAAAACTAAAAAAAACGTTATGAAACTTGGTTTGCTTTGTGTTCTTCCGCGGAATAACTCAAAACAAGAATTATAAACGCCCCCTATTGCGTTTCACTTCGAGCAAGAAACTTTTATTAGGCTAAATTACAAAATGTCCTATTTGTTACTTATTATTAATTTTGTTTAATGTTGTTACTACTTAACTGTTCTAAATTTTATTTTAAATATGTATTTTTCGTTTTATTTACATTGGGTATTGTTTTAAGTTAGTTTTATAGAAATTTTATAGAATGACCTTAGGTTTAGTTCGTATACGAATTTCCGCCTGCTTCCTTTGTAACGATGTTTTTTTCAGTTTCTTTGAAATAAGTTCATAGTTGTTATGCATTATTGGAGAGCTGAGAAAACCGTTATGTTTTTAAAATAATCTGCAAGCCAAGTTTCATAACGTTTTTTTTAGTTTTTAAGGCATTTTAGTGGAAAAAAATCTCAATGAATAATGAAATAATATCGTTTTTCATCTCGCATTTTTAAATTTGGAGCGATAATTGTTGTTTTAATATTGATAAATAATCAGTGTTTATTCGTTTTTATAAATCAGAAGAAAAAAATATATTTAAATAGACAGTTTTTTTAAAATGAATTTTTGATGTTGCACTTTTGCCTTTTTTTACAAAAAGCTAAAAATCATGATAACTTAAAAATGCTTCACTTTTGCCCGAAACACATGGGGATGAAAATTATCGCAAATAGTCACCCTTATCACCTCCTAACGGGAATACGTCGAATTACCAATAACCCTGTATATGTACCCAATATATGTACCTAATAGTATAAGCTATTCTATCAGCTAAAGTCAAAAAAGTCAAGAAGTTCTGACAAATTTTATGTGCCATATGATACTAAAAAAGGATTTTTTTTTTCAATCTGTCTCCGCCAAATTAAATGAAAATTAATAATGTATGCTGCTAAAATAGTTCTAAATAAATCTGATGAGCTTTATATTGAACTGATTCAAATAAAACAAATAACCAGTCCGACCGCACATAATTAGTTGGTAACACTCACACAGACAAACAATTCCAAATCATTTAAAATTCAATTTATTCGAGTATTTGTCCTGTGTTGTTACTAATCCGCTTTCCATTATATATGTTATGTCATTAAAATTGCTGAAACTATTATAGATAAATTACTAGAAGTATGTTAAACGATTGTATATAAACTTGTTTTATCTCCATTTTAAAATTGGAAAACGTGGAATGTACAAATTTGACAAATTCAGTGGGTGAAGGTCCGCTAGCGACGCAGATGGGTTCGATTCCAGCTGAACAAATTTGTGTACGATCTGCAGAGATTTGTTAGAATTCTGGATATTTTCTATGATAAGTAAAAATCTACATGTTGTTTAAATAGCCCTATATTAATCCTTGACATTTTGCATAGTTGTAAATTGTCAAGCATTATTAATTAATGTCGAAGTAGTTTTCTAGATAACTAAACCCTATGCTATTTTATACCTATTAAAACAACCATTAGTAGTTGAACTACCACCAAATTACCCCAAAATTCGGGACCTCGTTTAGATCATTACAACATACATACATACAAGTACGAACTAAAACAAGCTATAGGTAGAGAAGGCTCGGAACAAGAGATATTAGCACAAGTATCGTAAGTTTGGACTAACAAGCCATTAACCGCGATGCATCGCGACAAACGGGCAACTTGCGCGCAACTACCGACGAACTTCACGCCGCAGACATAGTACAAACTTAAACCAGTAAGCTTAAATATATAAATATATATAGAATAGACCACTATGATGAATTAACAGAAGATCCAATGATGTTTTTTGAATCATGATGAATGTATTTAAAAAAATTAAATTGCTAGATATGGTGAATAACTTCTTGTACAATTTTGAATTTCTTATCGGTATATAGCAGCATGTTTTAATTAACCAACTCACGCAGTTTATATTGCAATAGTTATCAGATTTTGAGAAGATCTCAAAAGAAAATGTTTTAAACCATAAATGATAAAACGAATATGGGGTTTAAATCTGGATCCCCATTAATGTTCTGCGTTTCGCAAATCAGTTTTTTTCTAGCTACCTCTATATTCCAAGGTGTTCAACGAGGCGACAGGATCAATCCAAATTTTGAATTCAAATACCTTTCTTTGGTCCTATTATATTAAAACTCTTTCAAAAACAAAACGCCCATGTATGCATAACAACTATCTACTATAACCTGATAATTTGTTTAATTAAGTATCAAAGTTTTAAAACACTACCATAACATGACTGTGTAATTTGTTACTATCAAGCCCTTGAAAAAAAATATATATATAACCCTCCTCCTTGCGCAGTTGGGTAAAAAACTCACCCAGTCCACTGTTGGCAGATATCCTACTGCTCCATGTCCTACGTAAGATGTTGGAGTGGAACAACGACGCAACACGATGCATTAGCGGCGAAATTAATCCTTGTTAGCGACTTACGACACGCTCGTTACAAACAAGTTCTGTCCGCGGCTACGGTGGCAATGGACCACGACTATACAAGGGACTAAGAAAGCCATCGTAGAATTTCAGTTTTCTGATAAGACTAGAACACAAATCATTGATTATGGATGGAAAGGTCTCAGCGTATGTGATGTTAGGCCGTGGAAGTTGAGTGGAGTGGCATTATGTAGACATTGTAGACCTGGAAAACTAGAAACTTTGAATACGCGAAGATGGACTTGTCAGTGGAAATGATGATGTTTCTTCCGTCCCGTCCCGCGCACGCCCCGTCCCCTCCACGCTCCCGGCGCGTATATTTAACAACCGTACTCGTGTTTGTTCTGTAAGCCACAAACGTCCTAATTTTAATTAAACTGTAACGAGAAAGTTACATTCGACTTTGAAACAAACTTTTAACTCGATACCTTTTAGCGACTCCAAGTTTACGCCAAAAATGGAATTACTTAGTTTAAGCGGCTTGGCTAACGAATTAACTAAAATAAAGAAGTTTTATTTTGTTATCGAGTAATGTTGTGACTCAGCCAAGGACTTTCAAATTAGGTCATTTAAATGTAAGCTGGGGGATGTCCGTCGGACCATAAAACTACTTACTAATCATCATCATTTTCATCAATAATAGTCCACTGTTGGACATACGCTTTCCTAATGAGCGCCACAATTAGCGCCCTGGTAGTTTACGAATGAAATGAAACCTTCTCATCAGACTAGTATACATATAAAGTTAGGTTTCGATGATTATACGAAAGACCGGGTTAATAATTTTTTTATAAAACATAATATGTAGAAAATACTTTTAAGTTTTCATAAATTCACGATCTGTCTAACTTATATTGATCGGTTAAACCGGGCTTACACACTTACACGCTTTCTCTTTAGTTAGTTGATCTTTAGTTTACGTTTATTATGTTCTGTGTAAGTCTTATAACAAATTAAAATTAATTAATTCAAATCTTTTTTCAGCTAGAATTGCTAATGGTTTCGTTATAAATGAGAATATCCAAATCGCAAAATGATGGCCACCCTGTCCGAACATCGCAGCTTGCCAATAAGATTATACTAAATAGTAGTTATACGTAGCGCCGGCCGTTAGTAAAAACCCTCAGCACTCCACATAGTTGCTAACAGCTGTTGGAGACCTCACGGCTTTAATGGCTATTAATTTTAGCTACTTATCTGCTAACGAGTTGTCGACTGGAATTCAGTGTTTGTTTGAGATTTTTATATTTAAAAGAGTTTCATACGGGAAAAAATGAGGTTTTTACTTTTTCAAGGTTCTACAAGAAAAAAATCTGCGATTTATTTTTTATTCATTTATTTAAAACTTGATATATATTGTGTCAATACTCAATATATTGACTTTGTACCTTAGTGCAATAATAGTCATTTTAAAGTAATTTTTTAAATAATGAAAACGTTTTTTTACGAGTGGTCAACCTTAATTTGCGGACTGCAGCCGAGTATATCCGATTCAGCGTAACCAACGTAAGTGTGACGGAACAATTTCAGCGTCAGCGACATGCTGGCCGTCCTAGTGGTGAGTGTTTAACTAGGAACCCTCCACCCGATACGCTAAAAGGGCCCACCTGGCCTAGGCGTCTCGTTGTGGAAACGGTCCAAAACAAGTCACAATGATTTCTGGAACGTGCCCATAAAAGAGTGTTATTTCTTCAAAAATAAAATAAGAAACAAATGCCCAATTGAACCGTAGCGGTCATAGATTCTGCTACGCCGTAGCTCCTAGACAAGTGCTACGCCGTAGCTCCTGCGTAGACAAGTGCTACGCCGTAGCTCCTGCGTAGACAAGTGCTACGGCGTAGACTTACTTTGCACTACTTAGATTTGTCGCAGGGAAATGCTAAAGGAAAGAAAAGAATTTCACTTTAAAAAACTTATAAAATCCTTATTTTATTATTCCTTTGTTGATAGCTGGCGCAGTACTATTCTCTGTGCCCCTTTACCTCATCGTACCCCTCTAGCGTAGTGAACGTACCGAAAGGCACTAACTGATATAAAGCTCCACCGGAATAGTTTATATAAAATAAACTTTACTTTTCCACCTTTCATTTTATAACGACAGTTTTCAATTTCCACAATTTACTCGCAGAATTCACATAAATCCTCTGTCCGGATGCAAGCCGTAAATAAAACAAACAAAGAACTGTTACACGCGTCAACGGACACCGAGTGAAACTATGCGCAAATGCTAGGCTCAGCCACGGTACGGATTTCGGTTATATTGTTCAAAAAAATGGGGATTAGGTATTAAAAATATGTCGTAGAGCTACCATGAGGAATATTTCGAGATTATTAATAAGATTTTTATTATAATAATTGGTTATTACATTTTTCACTTCCATGTAGAAACAGGTATTGCGAGAAGTGGACTTTTCCAGAAATTGACATTTTCATTATAGACATTATTTAAATTAAGGTTTTTGCTATTAAGTATAGTTGTTAAGCCTCGCACTGGGGATCATTATTGGTCATTTCAAATTGTGGGCCTAATCCACCGGAAGGATATGACGCTAACAATATTAAATGTTTAACAACTGAATTAATGATTCTGATATTTTTCAGTGGGTATTAACCGAATAATTTTGTTCGATAATGAAATTCAGGAGTAAAATTCAATTAACTCGAATGACGTAGCAAACATACAATTAATGTCGTATTATAGGCCAATGACTATAAAACTGTTATATACCTACAGGGTGGACAAAAATTAAACGACTTTAAGAAACTTTTTTGAAAGTTAAATTAGAAATCATTCAATTGTTTTGAAAAAACTATAAACCGGCGTCGAATCCGCAAATTTTACAGTGTTTTTGAGTTTTGCAGGATAAATACCTACCTTGGGAAAAATATTTTTATGGGACAAACTCGAAATCACATTCTATTCAATAATGAAAGAATGTTTATAATGTAATGTTATGCAGTGCATAATTGACGGAGAAATCAACGAACATAATATTAAAAAAAACCTACATACAGCCGAACATCTACTTCCCCTTTCCCCGATACTTCAGAATTTTTAAAAGTCGTAGTAAGCCTAGGAAATGTCAATTAACAAAAACAACAAAAAACATGATAAATAAAAAAGTAGCACAAGTTAACCAATTGAAAACATAAATAAAAGAAATAATCACCATAAACCAATATTAATGAACCGAAAATGAAAATGGAATTGAACGCAATAAAGTTAACACGAGAATTGTAAAACATTGACTCGGGACAATAACAGGTTTTTATGTATTTATGACAGGAACCCATTCCGATGTGGATTATAATTTTTGCTTGATTTGGTTCATGTATTGTCGCACTTTATTGTTTCATAAAAACTTTTTTATTTTATGAACCACTTGCAAAACACTATCTACTCTATAACAATTAGTAATACTTTGTTGTTAATGTGTATAACTGTCGGCCCTACAGGTCTTGTTGTGGGGTAACTTGAACAACAATCCAAAAATCCATCAAACGCTACCCAAACTACATCAGCAAAATGAATGCTTGACCTGCAATCGTTTATTGCCAAACCAAACCATTTGTATCCATAACTATCCCACACCGTTTCTTCAGCGAACAAAACCGAGGTATCGGCCGAGAAGCGGTTATTTAGTAGTCTATCGCGCCGGATTTATGATAATTGTTGCAAAAACTTATGATTTAGGATCGACCAGCGACCGGAACAACTCTTTGAACCAGCTGCGGATGGGTCACTATGTCACTTGCGAGACGTTTACTCTCCTTCACCACTGTGCTGTGGGCAATGTTGAGAATCATCTCAGTCTATCTTATGTCTTATGTCCACGGCGTAAAATAGGCTTACTCTTAATGAGCACCATAGTGCCGTGTTGAAGCTTACCGCATCCAGCACTGCTGGACCTAGGCCTCCCTTAATGAGCGCCACAGCGGTCTATCTTCAGCTTGCCGCATCCAGCATCTGCCTGCAGTCCTTCGCAGGTCGTCATCCCACCAGAGGCTGGCAGTAGGGCGTCCTACACTACGTTTGCTGAGTCACGATCTCCACTCATGATCACCTTTACCCCAGTGATTGTCGGTTCTTCGCAAAATATGGGCGTTCTTTAAAATGCGAGTTTTGTATTTTTATACACATTATAACGCTAACTGGTCCAGCTGTTCTTCCAAACGTATCGCAGTGAAGGTTCTGCTAGCGGGCGCGGGGTCGGGTGCCGCGGGGGCGCCGAGGCGGCAATCATTCGATTTTCTGCTCAACTACATTTCGGGAAGATACAAAACTATTCCCATTACTTGTTTTAAGGAGTATGCAAGAACTGACCTGAGACTAAAGCAAAGACTATTTGTTTGCTTGCGTTGTAAGTAATTAAAAAAAAACGAAGCCAATTGAACTCGGAACTTCACGTACAGAATTTTATGTTAGGTATACTCGTATATATAATTATCAAAATCAGAAATTCTTTATTTCTATAAATACAATAAATGTACACTAAAAATATGACAAATTCTTTAAACTAAATTGATATATAACCCACTTATTTGATACAGAAATAACGGGGTATTTTTTTCTGTCGCTTCGGTATGTCGACTAAAGTAAAGAAGCGACGAACAAACCTTTAGCCTGTTCGTTTTTATTTTTCGAATATATTTTGACATTTAAGTTAGCAAGAGAACACAAAATAAAACTAAATTAAATCGGTTCATCATACACAAACTCTGTTTGTGTAAGGCACAGACAAAATACTATTTATATAGCACTTTAAACAACACCATGACAACGTTCGTTTGAAAGTCAACCGTCTCTGGAATTTAAACTCGGTAAGTGGCTCCAATAAACAAATAGATCAAGTCTCTGAATTAGATCAGATACTTCGAATTCCAATGCTCTGAAGTCATATTTGATTCTAAGCTTACGGCTAACTTTCACAAACAATGCAAAACTATTACTTTATAATCAAGCTGCAAGAAGCTTGAGTTAATTAAACTTATTAATCAATTTTTCAATGGAAACTCTTGGAATATCTAAACAACAATACGTAACTTTGATAATCCGTCACTCAACCTGAAAAGACGGAGTAATTTACGTGAAATCGGTGTAAACCTCGACCCTACATTACGTATTCTCTGTAAAGCCACTTGATTATGCTGAAAAACGCGAAGCCCTCGCAATCGAAGCCTCGCCTCACCTCTGAAAAGGGATCGTTCGCAAACAGAATCATGTATCCAACTCTACGTATACAGGGTGTATTCCAGGTGTGTATTTTCACTGTGAAATTTGTCGATAAACAAACCACAATAGCTCCGAAAACGGCGACCCGCATACTAATATATGAGCGCGCGTTTCCATTGCGCTGAACTTGCTTAACAACCCTGTATGAGCGGTTGAAGAGATGAATGTTCTTGACTTTGTTGTGCGCATTGCACCTTATGCATAACTTTAAAGTATATAATATACAATGAGAACATCGAAAGCAAATATCAACGGACAACATTGTCAAGATATCAAAAGATGGATGACATTATTTTAGGAGCACCTTGTATACCTATCGATAACGAAAAGATCAGTTTATCATCAAGGACTGGTCGAAAATTCGTTGTTTTTAGCTTCGGTAATACTGTCTAGTTCAGAACACGTAATTATATTATTGGTACTAAAAGATACATTACGACTCGCAGGATCAATTGAGAACAAACTGTAAAAATGAAGATCAATCTAATTAGTTCCGTGCATCAATGGACACGCTCTGAGGGCGCCCGCGGCCGGAGGTCCGGTGTATCCCTTCCTACAATTACTTCTGCTGATACAACACTGTAATTTATACACTCAATTAACTATGATTTAATACTCTACTCGCAAATCTGTTTTTGGTTCAGCCCATGTTAAGTTTCTAATCATAAAACTAATACATACTACAATCATGTCTCACATGAACACACACACAAACCACACCGCACCACACTACCAATCTGTAATCTTCTTTCTTCTACAAATGAGTACCTGTAACCCTGTATATTGCTGAAAACTAATGGCGAATAATAACCGAGAATTGCGACTTGTAAATGATTTACTTTAGATGAAGTAATTATCACAAACCTTTATTTTATCTCCCTACCGAAAAACAAAAAGATATGTACCTACACCATTATTATTACCCATAAAATCAGTATAATTCCTCATGCGTATCCATTTATAACAGTTATCTGTTTGTGGATAGAATTAGACATAGCTGGTGCCTTCGACTTGTCTCGCGACTGCACCCCTGATTGATGGTGTGTGCCCACCGCCACAGGGTGGCCCAGAGCAGCTGGTTTTGTCCTTATTTTGACAAATGACAAGGTTAGATACAGAATTTGTTTGGGATTCCGTGTTCAAAGTGCGCTTGCAGGAATTCTTACGCCTCGTGACAATAGTAAGCCCTATTTCTTAGTTTAAACCGTCTAGTTTGTCTGTCCATCTTATAGGTTATTTTTACTGTAATAATACATATGTAGATACTTTATAAAATATATAATGATGTGGTACGGAACAGCACGTGACTGGTTTATTTTACAAAACGGCGCTCAGATAAGAAGCTACTTAACATAATAATAAAATGGTTGATGGTAGTTATACGTCACTTGAAGAATAATGGAAAAAATCAATTAAAACATATATAAAATAAATTAAACATTATCGTTTATAATATTACTGTGATTTATATTACTATTACTATTTATAGTCCTTTTATTTACAAAGTAACCTCATCTTGCGTCATGACGAGGAGGTATTCTATTGAGATCTAGCTTGCTTAGAGCCATGCATGCTACTATTCAACTCAATTCTCACAACATTATCTAGATAGTGCAGCTGTATGGTACAAGCTGCGCCGCAGCCTACCGCTAATGTTTCTGCAAACCGACTGCGAATAATAGAAATAGTGACTCCTGTCGCCGATGATTTATTACCCTGTATTAATATTCAAAGAAACATCTATCGCTCGGAAATGAACCGTTGTTTCGCGGCGCAATCAATTTCGATGCGGCTTTGTCAACGGATGGACTGGAGAATTAGCCTGGCCATTGTTGCTGAGCGACACGAGATTTCAAAAACAAAAGAATGCGGTTTCCAATTTGTCGGTGGGATGTTTGTTCCGTGATAGTAATTTGTTTTTCAAATTTATAAAACTTTTAACCGACTTCAAAAAAGGAGAAGGATCTATGTTCGCTTGTATGTATGTTTTTTATGTTACCTACATAATGCTTATCGATTAATATCCATCAATGGACGAATTCGGATGGTTCTTTCGTTATAGTATAGATGGAGGTGATTCCGAAATGGTCCCATAAACACTTTATTCCTGAGTGATAGGCATTTGTCCCGCTTAAGAACGTTAAAAAACCGTGTAAATATTAAGGAACAACTTACTTCATAGTCAGTTGTTTTTTCAAACTATTGAGTCGTTGGCCATCTGTAAGTATTTGCCCCAATATAAAAAAAAAAATTATAGTTTACTTGTATCTATTGTGAAAGTTCTGAAGCCGGTAGACTAAGCCAGCTCAAAACGTTCCACCCGCATTTCCTCTTTTTTATAACAAGAACATTTCAATTTACTTTTCATTTATTGGCTCTAAAACCATAAAAGCTTGAAAAAACAAACAATGAGTGGAGTCAAAGAGTCGTCCAGTCAAAGGAAGAAAACTGTTTAAAGGAAACAGTGGCCAGTGGCGGCGGCTACAGAATTGTATTTACTACGGAACATTGAGATTGAATAGAAGATACAGAGTTCAAATACAGAGAAATAGATTACTTCGGGTGATCTTCAATGAAATGCTAAGTTATGAGGCTTTTTCATGAAGGATTAGTGTAAAAAGTTTTGTCATCTCCGAAAATTTTAAACTTTTTTAGTACAACCATATCAACAATTTCAAAATAATGTGTTATGTTGAGTGAAAATGTTAGTCCTACGAGTACGTTTCGATAAAATTCAGTAACATTCGAAATACATGCAAACACCAAATGAAATGAAATGAAATGAAATGAAATGAAATGAAATGAAATGAAATGAAATGAAATGAAATGAAATGAAATGAAATGAAATGAAATGAAATGAAATGAAATGAAATGAAATGAAATGAAATGAAATGAAATGAAATGAAATGAAATGAAATGAAATGAAATGAAATGAAATGAAATGAAATGAAATGAAATGAAATGAAATGAGTTAAATTAAAGAAGCGAACAAGAAACCTTTACCTTGTTAGATTGTAAGTTTTTGAGTTGGAGCAAAACTCGTCCTAAGCGTTTTTATCGTCTAGAATCTAGTCTAGACGATAAACATGCTTAGGAAGAGTTTAGTAAAGGCTCATTAAAAATATTAGATTATCTAGAGTCTAGATAATTTGATATTTTAAGTAAGCCTTTTTACAAGGGATATACTGAAAAGCTATTAAGCACCAAGAAGCCTACTAAAAAACGATTGTACCTTAGACATTGAACTCGTCAGTACGCACGCGCGCGGTCTCCCAAGGCTCCCACTACGCTGGCACAGCCAGTCTCTCCCGGAGCCCGCTAGAGCGCGCCGCGACCGCGCGTCTCTGCTCGGCACGAAACTCTCTGCACGACCACGAAACTTTTACAATGCGAGTTCGGTTCTGATAGTGAGTGAACCATGGGGAAGACAGTGATGTGGCCTATCAAGTGGGTGCTGATCGGAATTTCAGTGATGTTACAGTCCACGGATTCTGTTGGTAAGAATAGTTTTATAATGGGTTGACATTTTAATAATTATCGTTATTAATTTTGTGGTTCCTGTATTTAATGCTGAACATTAACGACATTTTGATATATTGTTTCAAGACTGAGAATAACTTGTATTGTGTTTTACTGAGACTTATAAAAATGTTTAGACAACCACGTTAAACAAAGCCGGGCGCGCGTGGAACACCGTTTATAAATCAACGCGTTTTGCACACATTTTCCTTATGGGCCGTTTTCTTTAGGAATATTTTTCGTTTACCGCGAGAATTTTATACAAAACTTCGTAGACGAGTAAGGCCATATTTAACGTATCCTTTTATAATAAAAAGTACGTAGGTACTTATGTATTCGTATGTAGGAGTACTTGCCAATCTCCAAAACAACTGCTAGGTCTCATTTGTACTAACCCGAGAATGATGGTGGCCTAAATATTAATGATTTGTCCTCATCAAGAAAATATATAAATTTTACATCAATTAATATACCCACTTAAACAAAAGTTACTTTATTGGTAGATTAGACCTACCTACCTGTGGTAACTCTTATCAAAAAGAAAACAGTCATTATAAACGATTAACTAGGTATTGGGTCTACACTGCATCCACTCACCACAAAACCCTTTCCACTATCAGACTGAACCAGGTCATCGCCTTTCTTAATACTGGGCTATTCTCTAAAGCGAGAGTAACAGTCAACTTTGTTGACTGTGAGCAACATGCACTTTAGAAAACAGATAACTATGTAATCCCGGAATTGTTTTGATAGTGGTTCGTTCAAGCGGTTGGTGTCCTTTATTATAACTGTAAATTACTTAGACTTCTAGGTGACGAGTCCTGAATTCAATAACTTCTTGTTAAAGTCATTACTGGCAATCGTTATTGTTGTTTTTTGTTAAGTGTATGTACATATTTGCCATGTTTATATTATAAAGAATTGATCTCATATGGGAGTGACATAGTCACTTTGTGACAAAACTCCATCAATAAATAAAGATATAAAAAATAAAAAAAAATAAAAAAAAAGTCATTACTGAACAAGATCATTTGTGGATTTACTCATATCGTCTTAAGTACAGTCAGCATTATTAATTGAATGCTCATATTAGACTGAAAACATTTGGAATTAAATATTTTCTCTCTGTCGTTTGTTCGTACGCTGTACTATTATAAATTGATGTTGACAAGAGATTAAGTCTTTGATTAGTCAATTATTATAGAGATGAAACTTGACGACCGCGTCCCGTAATTACAGGTTCTTGCATTCTTTCTTCTCCACAATGTTAGTTCATTATACAGGGTTACTGGTAATTGACTCCATGTGAACTGTAGGCTCTAACCATCATTACAAACACATTTATGAAGACACAGAATGGAAGGGGGTACTTACTATTATTTAATTAATACCAAGCTTAAAACTTTGGCTTCGTCACGAACGTGTTCGTGTTTATTTATGTGCGGAACCTGTAGTTTAGGCAGTGTCAGTGAATTACCAATAACCCTGTAAATGTACTTAGGGATAGCACTTATTAATAATAATAATATAATAAATAAATAACACATTTATTTTCCACTCATAAAAAATTATGTATTTACATACATCTAAGTTATTTTTGTAAGTAAAAATAAAATATATGAACTTGAATTCATCTGTCACTAACTTGCACCTTAGTATGACACTGTACTAAATTATTAAATCATGAATGCTCGTAACCGTCTCACGGTGCGCACAGCCGCGGGCAGACAAACAGTTAAATTCGTACTAAATTAAATTAGTTTTATACAAAAACTAAATGAGCCAGACCTTTGTTTAAACTGAATTATTTTGTTGAATTGTTATTGGTGATTTGTGTTGTGCCAAGTACTGCACTTAATACTCTGGCGCCGCTGAAAACCAGCGCTGCACTGGCACCCGAGTCAATGGAGCCTTTAATACAAATAAACATTTTACATTTTTATTTCTATTTAAAAACTGTTAGTGTATTCTAACGAAATTTCGAGAAAAACGCCATTGTGAACTAGGTGAACGAAGCGTTGAGTCCTTTCACCACAAAGCCCTTGCTCTGTCGGCTGAATGAGGCCACCGCCGCCGCTCGGACAATGTTTCAATTCGAGCGACGGAACAATCCTCTATTTGTCGGATTCTGCTTTATTAACCAGGCGATGGGGCTGCAAGCTGCTAGAAAGCTGATGACTTAAGCTACACCTCAAAAATGAAAAGAACACCCTTCATAGCCATTGCTTTAATTTTCATTCTGATCGGCTAGTAGTCTTCACATGAAAAACGTTTTCATATCGGTACCTACCTACTGCTAACTTGTTCTCCGAAAACCAACGAATTACTTAAAATCATTTGAAAAGTATAATCGAGTTCGTATGGCTGTTATACTTCGCAAAGTAGAAGAACAGCAAGGTTATGATAGACTTGCTAACTAAAAAGTTAAAAGGCAACAAGATATCTAGACGTACTGTCAGACTATTTATGCTATTGGACGTTTCATACCATCATCTACTGAACCATATCGCTCATATAAACAAACTTCCTTACGTTCATTTGAACATTCAATTGAGAGACTCGATTTAATCGAATTCAAATCATTTCTTTTTTCCTAAGTTTATTCATGCTTTCGGGCATAATTACGTTATTCCGGGGATTCGGGACCGCAGTCTCGCAGTCCCCGAATCCCAGGGACTCGCCCAGATGATGAAAGTATCAATTAAGCGTAATTTGATAAGTGCTTTGTGTTGAGTTTGTTAGAAACTTTTACTCGCGGTCGAAAAAGGCTGAATCAATTTGAAACAAACTGAGCCTAAATGTTGATTCAACAACTTTATTATTATTTTTGACGCGTCACTAAATAAGAACTTTTTCCGAATCTCTAAGAAATAAATGGACAAATAATTTTCATACAAAGGTAATCGAAAGAACCCATTTCAAAATCATCTTTTGTACATAATATATTATGTCGTACACAAGTTGATTTTGAAATGGGTTCTTTCATAGGGTACATCAAAATCTATGAAGAATTGACGAAAATATCACCAACAATTTTGTAGCTTGTCGTGAATTTTCAAAAGATGTTTTTAAAGCTTAACGAGATAAATACTAAGCGCTCGGATTTTCTTTATTTATGAGATCGCTTCGGGTCATTTTCTATACAAGGGTAAAATATTTTTTTAAATCTGTCCAAGCAAAAAAAATACATACAGTCGTACATTCATAGAACCTCCTTCATTTTGAAATTTTGAAGTCAGATAAAAACCGAAGAAATTCCACAAACTGGCTTCATGCCCCAATAATTTTTTTATGCAAAAATCACTTTGTAGCCTTTTAGCCAACTAAAATGATATTAAAAATCCCGAGCAATTTTGCTCGAGGCTGCATGATCCAATTATCGGAGTACGTACTCGCATGCCGAGCCGGATGATACCGGAAACAAGATTGGGGAATTGAAAAACAGAGTGAAGTAGGAGAAATCTGGTATTATCTATAAATCTCTCTGGCCAGTAGCACAGAAGAACTCTAATAAATACTAACCCAGTAGGCATAGGACGGCCTGTGACGCAGTTGGATGCGAGTTTGATTCCTGTCCTAGGAAGGTTCGTATGATCTGTAATTAAGTCAATTTATCCCATAACACAAGCTGTGTGCTTTGGGGCTAGCTGATGCTGTGTGACGATGTCCACCATTTATTTTTATATTGTTGCTACTAATATCTCCCAATTAACTTTGAAATAAAGGTAGTGCTACGTAAATACGAACATATTTCTGATACATTTTCAAAGCGAAATAGGTAAACAACTCAATCACATGAGACTCGTAACTAAGTAATTAATTACACTACACGGTACAGTCGCGCACAAAACAAACAAGTGATTCGCGATGTGACATAAAATCCGCTCACACTCACTGAGCTGAGTAAACACGTGACGTAAACGGAAATCACGTTAGACTAACTTGTATGATAAGATTTCAGAAGATTTATCACTTTGTCAAGTTACCTCAAAGTTTTCTTAGTTTTGCCGCTGTTTTCCTCAAAAAATAAGCGGTTTGTCCGTTAAAACCTTTTGAGCTGTGGTGGGAATAATCTAGTCAGTATTATCTTTTTCTTTTTAAGAATTTTATATCAATACCTTTTCGGTTAGTTTTTATTCTTAACTTTTCTAAGTTACATGTGAGATAATACACATATTATTATGTACATCAAGTACCTTAAAGGTACATAAGTTTTACTATAGAAACATTTTTAACACTGCATAGTATAGGTAATTAAAATAAATAATTTACCTGAAAAAACATAGAAATTTATAAAATATATACATTAGAAAAAATTTAGGTAGACATAAGTTACCGTTATAGATCTCTACAATACGTCTGTCAGACGCCTCTTGCTTCTGTGTCATAGACCAATCTTTATGTTGGATCGCTGAGCCACCGTTGTAAATAAATGAGATACCACACAATTCTTTATCATTTGGTTCGTAGCAAATCAGTTCCAAGAATAATTTGTGGTACTGCCTGTACCCTATGACAATAGCACATTATGTAGAATATTCGATTACCTGTCAATTCCTGTAACTAATCAGCGTACAGTCGAGCGCACAACACAAGCAAGCTTGACAGATCTCGTGCTCAGCGATCCTCGACGCGTGACGGATCGTGATTCTTGACGGAAACGGATCAGATACTTATCGTCGCTTAGTCATGCAGATTTGTGTAGGTGGCAAGCTAAATATTTGACATATTTCGATATTTTATTTACATTACACATCTACGTTTAGGTGGTATAAGTAATAAAAGTAGGTGGTATCTTTGGTGCAAAATCTTTATAAACTACGCAGATTTATCTTTTATCTTCATTTTGGGTATTAGTATAGAAATAGGTGTTCTGATATCTCAAAATATCTCCCCTAGGCCCTAACATCTAATAAAGATGAATTATGACATTTGAAATTAGGTACGTAATAATCAAATCTTGTTCTTAGAAATAAGAATGTTTATTTCACGGAAGACCTTGTATAAAATGTACTCGAAAGTACTAGCACAAAATATTTTTTTCCAGTCCTCCGCTTGTAACTCACAGAGACTTCCCACAGAAACTATTTGAAAAATAAAAAGGAGAGTACATTCGTTAACACAAAACAGCTATCCATCGAGGTATGTGGTTCCATTAATCAACAATTTATCTGCGTCATCGACGAGCGACTCTGGATTTGCGAGTACACGTCGCACGTCGCGCATTTCGCAGCTCATTGGGCAGAATGTAGCGCGGCTTTATTTCACTGTTTTTTTTTCAAATGGATCGCTGCTCCACTTTTGTGCGAGACTGTCCTCTGTGTTTATTTCGGTTTGAGAATTGTTTCACTGTGACGTGAAATTTCTGGGTTCGACTTTTGGTAATCGTTGTCTCGGATAACGAAGAACGTAGACTGAACTTGTAGCCCTAACATTGTTATTGACAATCAGTAACTAACGAGTGCTTGTACCTTCAAGTACCTATGTTTTGAGAAGCTTTAAGTTCAAAAAATAAGACACAATGACATAAAAGTTTCTTCCCTGATGAAGAGGCAAAAAATATTTTCGTCCGTTTTAAAGAACAAGCAAAACGCCCGCTCATTCGACATCTCGCGACGGGGAACATTAGCTTCGAGACGCGAAATGATTTATGGTTCCATGACTTGGGTTTTTTTGGCGAAACAGCGACAAAAATATTTTCGACCTTTTCAGGGTAAAATTGCGAGGGCGTCTTCATTATTACAACAACGGTGAAACCATTGTATTACTAGATCGAATTGATGTTTTGTTTATGTGCGGTTCCATATTTTTTGTTACTCGTATTATGTACCTAATGTAATGATACAAAAAATCCTCCAAAAAATCTATCTAAGGTAGAGATTAGTTTTGGTGCTATTCGTGCAATAAGCTTTTTGCTTTTCTTCATGTTCTATTACAAAGAAGTGTTATATTGATTCGCTACGAAACAAGTGATGACAGTTTCGTTGCCACAAAACCTCATTTCGCCGAAACTATTGGCCGACGCCAACAAAAGATTTGATCGCGATTTATTTTAGCGAAGAAATAGTGGCCGGTCACTTCGCAAATCTTATTATTAGCTATAAGCGGCATTGTGTGCGGACAATACTGCTATATAGAAGTATAATGGTGCCCAGCACAATGAGGGCAACTTTGGGCTGAGAGCTCGACACTTTTTGCGAGAAGTTTTGTTTGACTTCAATACTATTGTATTGAATATGTTATGTTATGATGGTTGGTTTTCATGAAATTCAAAAAATCTATTTATTAAGCATAGCCCACATAATGATAGCCCACGTACTAATGTTTAAATATTATGTTCAACTTGATCAGCATCATCATCAACCTATGTTAGTCCACTGCTGGACATAGGCCTCCCCCAATGAGCGCCATAGCGCCCTGTCTTCAGCTTGCCGTATCCAGCATCTACCTGCAGTCTTTCGCAGGTCGTCATCCCACTTGGTCAACTTGATATTTTACTCCAACCTTTCAAAGACAGACAGTTACAGGCAGTTACAGGTAAAATATTAAGTATTAATTCTAAATAGCATGCAGATGATTAAAAAACCTCTACGTTGCTCCGAAAATATTAATAAAGTACTTACTCCTACCTAATATAACAGCAGCATTGGAAATGCTTTTGAGCTGAGCTTTCCAATATCATACGATCAAATGATCACGAGGTAAATACAGATGATCCGAATTAGTATAATGAACAAAGCACTTAATTATTATTAGGTAACTATTGCCTCCGCAATAAACTCAAGCATGCTGGTTAAACCAGTAAGTACAACTTATTCGCTGAGTACTGTTGAGATTGATGAGCTTATTACACCTATGATAAAACGAATACTATAACCAGCCCATACAATGCGAAGATATATAAAATATAATACTATATTATATGTATATATTTTCGTAGTAGTATATATGTATATAGTAGTAGTATACAGGGCGTCCCACGGCTATACTACATGGAGGGAAGTACCTTAAATAATGTAGATAGAAATTGATATTTGTTTTTGACAACTTTAAACATGTTTTCATCTATTGAGAATAGAAATAATAGAATAGAATGAATTTATTTGTTATAAGACTTACACAGAACATATTAAACTTTGACATTCGTCTAACTGTAGTAAGCCTAGCTCAAGCCCCCGACACCGCTCGACCTACATCGCATAAGGAGCCGGTTCCCGCACGAGCCAGCTTTTTCCCGGGACTTGTTTGCCATCCCGGGATTTCCGCTTTCGAAACCGTTTCAGGAAGGTTGAAGCCTCTTATTTGATAATGGAGGTTACGTTTGAAGAATGTGAGTTTGGGAACTGATTTAACTTGGGCCTTTAGTTTTCTTGTTGAGTAAAAAAGTTTGGTTTTAAATGCGAGAAAGATTTCTTTTTCTAACAAAGATATGATAGACTCGTTGCTACATCTCGAATTCACAAGATGTTTAATCAATATAATGATGGAACGAACAGATGTCCCCACTGATGTTAAGTGATACAAAATCGGTAGTTAAGTATTATCTTCACCTCGCGCCAATCAACCTAGAGCCAAGACTACAATCTGGCCATCGCGTACTTCTAATAAATAAATAATAAAAAATGTTGGACAATTCACACATCATCATCTAGCCAAAGATTTAAATCTTTGCATCTAGCAAGCTAAGCAGAGCTTGTGATATGGTTCTAGATGACTGGATATACTTAATATAATAGATTACAAAGATAGATATTGTTTGATATAGTAGTATCGTAAATTCAATGAACAAAACAGGCTCTGACAACAAGAGTTGGCAACACGCGCCCACGCGTTCAGCTGTCAGGCGTCGGATCCGGACCGGATTTGCATACGTACGCCCACTCTGGTACACCATCAGGTCGTAAGCAGGCTATCTGGATCTACCTGTAAAAAATATATTACCCTGTATCTGCCGCCTTTAGGTGCCCTGTCTTAGAGGGCCGCCTCGGCGACCGCGCTGGCAACTTATGCAAACTATATTGTATAGCACGACGTTGTCAAACCGACGACGCCAAATGAGCTAGCTGGCTTACAATACATAACGAAAAGTTTGTATATGTACGTTGCCAGTGACGTGGTGGCCGTGGCATCCCGGTGTGGTAGGGCCTTACAAACAAATGGATTTTGACGAGAATGTTAGAACGATTATTATTATTTAAACCAATTACACTAGTTAATTACAAATCAATTAAAAAATCAAATTAATCTTACAAATTGCGCACTGTTATAACATGTTTCCTCTGCTCACCTGATTTTCTGGTCACTGGTGCCAGTGCGAAACTCGTATTCGTAAATAACGCGATATTTCAATTTCCATATTGTGAACATATCAAAACAAATAACGCGTGAAAACAAATCATTAATTTCGAATCACGAATTTGGAATTCCAAACCAGAACCAGATTTCAGATCAAAGTGGCCAGATCGACAAAACGCAACGCACGCTATTTTATTTGTAACGACCCAATATAAAATTACTACTATCTCATGTTCCTTCCAGACGAACCTATGGGATTTAGCATCCGTTTCACGTTTACCAACCACTATTTAATACTATAATAAATTATATCCGTGGAATTGTATCGGTTTGGCCTTTTCATGCCTAAACGACTGAATGGATCTTAAACAAAATTGGCTGGGAAATAAACGGTATCCCATAATATAATGCTATTTGAAAGGCGCGTGCAAAGTTGCGGGCAGAAGCTTGGCACAGGCTGAAGATGACAAAAACTTATAGTTTTTGCCCCATCATCATCATCAGCCTATAGCAGTCCACTGCTGGACATAAGCCTCCCCCAATGAGCGCCATTGGAGGAGGCCTATGTTTTAGCCCCAGCAAACGTTTATTACGAGAGTTTTTTGCTTCCTTGGCCATGTTATTTTGAAATAACCTTATAATTTCATAGCTTGAAAACCTCGCTCGGTCAATATTCTTTAGAATCAAATTGATTGAACCACCGTGTAAGGCTTTCCGCACTACTACACTTTTGACGACCCATATGGCGCGGTGGGCGAAGGTCCGCCTGTGATGCAGGAGGTTGCGAGTTCGATTCCCGCCTCGGAACAATTGTGTGTACGATCTGCAGATATTTGTTTCGGGTGTTCTGGTCGTTTTCTATGTATAATAAAAAATATCTATATAGGTAATGTATTGTATTATGTATATCAGTTATCTAGTACCCATAACACAGGCTCTGCTTACTATGGGGCTAGATAATGCTGTGTGAATTGTCCAGCATTATTTATTTATTTATTACTAGAAACCATTTTAGTTTCCAACAAAAATCAATTGGTTCGCAACCTACAAACATTTGATGTTACCTCAACATTCAGTGTAGATTCGATCTGACATGTTCCATGAATTGGATTATTGTGGGAAGGCTGTCATGTGCCGGTAATGAGGAGTGACGTCTGAGATGCTATCTGAGGGGACTGGCTCAGTGGGAAATGGGGGATGGGGGGGAGGGAGAACGATTGTTGTTTTTATGAAGGTTTGCTTGAAACTCTGATTTTTGTTCCTGCCCAAGGGGATAGAAAGAAAAATACGAAAGGAGAACGAAATGTTGAATTGAGTAACCTAAGAACCGCTTCTTTGTTCGTTGAATACAGCGCCTGGAAATCGGAGCCACTTAATTATGTTTAGCGCATTCCCGCCCAGACACAGAGGTGCACCGGCCGCGCCGCCCTGCGGCAACACGAAGCAAATACCAAATACTTTTTTAGCTATGATGAAACCGCCTTGTGTTAGCTTACAATTAAAATCATTAAATTACCATTTTCATTCGGCCTATCTTCAACATGCGTAAATGATATCGGCCGGACTACTAAAGTGTATTCAATTTTATGCGAAACACGCAAAAATAGGAGATATAGGTGAAGCTGTCAAACAGACTCTGAACATAGCTAATAGTAAGGACAAATGCATCTCATCGACTCTATCTCATGCTGAGATAGAGACCGTTTTGTGACTCAATTACAAGAATCTGTTTTGTCCTTTGTTTTATGTTTTTATGTATTGAGTTACAAATAAACTATTCTATTATATTCTAAATGTAACTTCCATCAGTACTAAAGGAACTGAAGGTATATTGTAGCAGTAATGTGCCAAACCTAAAGTGGATTAGCGGTATTTGGGCAAAGTAATGTAACCGTCCATTTCTAAAGTTAGTCACTGCCCGAGACTTAGCTTCCCATATTCCTATGGGAATTTCAAGTCTAGACTGGAATATTGCATACTACTCTCTAGTATTACGATTAAATGCAAAGTATTTGGCTATACTTAAACAGTATATTAAGTGGAACAAATTTCTGGACTTCAAATTTATTTTAATAGTTTCTAAGTAGGTACCTTATAAAACTTCTTACTTCATGACTCGCTTACGGCCCGCGCGGGCTTGCAATTTGTGCCTAAGTCACCGTGGCTGAGAGGTTAAGAGCAATTTTACTAATTTAAATCGCTTGGGTAGGGTAGGTAGGTAAATAGATACTTCGGGATTAAGATTAATCATTAATCATTATTTTAGTCCGATTGCTCCCACTGTTGAGTTATAAGCCGCCATTATTTCCACCAAAGCAATATAAGCTTCAATCCAACAAGCGGCACTGAACCTTTCATAAAGTCTGTATGAGGTTACCTTTTAAAAGCAACGTAATAAAAAGCTTCGCTCATACGCACATTACGCTCCATCTGACTTTAGAAAGTTCCACACAATACCTTTGAGCTCAGCGTTATGTTTTATTTGAGTATTTTCGTGAAATATCAACATGTCTGCGTCGATTTTTCCCCGAGATTGTTCTGTGGAAGCCGCCATCCGTCACGTCTCGGGCCCTCCGTAGGTCGTCATATGAACTGCAGGGCTCCGGACCCTTTGGCAATAACTACCGGCGAAATATGGTGACTGTTCAGAAAGGTTTCTATGATTAGGTACAGTCAGGACAACTCTAAGTTTTGTAGAGAGTAGGTGGTATTCTTTCTCGTAGAAAAACTAAACGATTTAGATGGTAAAGGTGCGTATATGTAAATTTCAATTCATTCCTAACGAATTGACTGCCAAACAATTACCCGAAACGATGACAGTTAAAATTATGTGTAATTAAATTATCTGTAAGATTTACAAAATATTCTGCATTATGCTGCAAATTCGTAGACTGAGGTCGAGCCAGCAGCCTTCTAGGTTGCTGGCTCGAGGCTCAAGAAATGAACTTTTCATATCTAAAGTTTTACCCCTGTCTTTAACGCTACACATAGTCTAATCTAGTCTTTCATGTTGCCTCATACTATTTTCTGACCAAATAATTATGTATAACCTGGCTAACTTTAAGACAAAACCTAATAGGTATCTTCTAGATCTCCGTAATACATCGTCGGCCACATCATCACTTACCTTACCACATACATACACATACATCTTACATAAATATAAGAAACAAAATGTTTTTATAAACTCGCTCCTTGAGTTGTTTCTAGTCTGTAGGCAGACCAGAAACATAACTTAGTATCCGTAGTAGTAGAATCATAATTCTGCGTTGAACGGATAAAGTCGCGGGTGACTGAGCAGCGACGTTATTTGTCAACCGACGTAATAAGCCAGCGGGGAAATAAACACGAAGGTAGAAATGACTCATTTATTACAGTTTTTCAGTAACACAATACAGTACGAGTTGGTTTTCATTTCAAAAATAATAAACATGTTTTTAATGTTATTTATGTAAGTCAGTTTCAGTTTTTATCTCATTGCATAAAAACATAAATTAAAGCGCTAACATTTTTGGTTTGCAAATGTCATGCTCTCGATTAATATTATTGATTATGTGTGTTCGGTACCTACGTAGGATTGGTTTACATTGGCTTGTCACTCGGGTATCAACTTTAAGTTATTCTTTTTATCACAAATCACACTGATAAAATCATACTATCACACTTATAATGATAAATGCGAAAGTTTAGATGGATGGATGTATGTTTGTTACTTCTTCACGCCAAAACTACAAACCGAATCGGACTGAAATTTTTGCATAGATGTAGTTCTAGGCCTGGAATAAAACATAGATTCTTGCGTTTAACCACATAAATTAGGTCCCATGGGATATGTTTCCATAGAAAGAACACGTGCGAAGCTACGGACAGAAACTAATTATTTATCTGAATAGGTACCGAGAAAATAAAACAGCGCTGTAGTATTTCTCGCTAACGCAGGACTGACATATCCATTCGTAGTGTCAAAGGTTGTTTAGCTTTTGGTATAAAATATTAGGAGCAGCACGTCCATAAAAGATCCTTTTATCAAAATGGCCGCGGCCCACCCTTTCAGTGTCGGCCAAATTACTAGCTATTCCGTGGTTATGGTTCACTTCTCACACATATTTTGGTGAAACGGGCTTAGGACGCAATCACACAGCGGACGAGGGCGGGACTTGGCAAACTTACACCAAAATATCTTATACTCGTAGAAATCGGTAGAAGATCAGCAAGATTGTAACTGACTCTCGCTAAATCCAATCTTGATACTCATTAACTGCACCCACACAAAAAATATACTACTGGTACTTAATGATGTTAAAATTGGTTTGTTTAATTCGAATGTTAATTCTTTTTCGTTCACTTATGTATGGCTGTGGTTTCCAATTATTGAACCCAATCGTTTTCACTCAAGAGTGAGTACCTATTGGTATTGATAAATATAGCACAAGTACAAATAATAATTAGTCAAAACAGTGGCTTAGGATAGTTTAGGAACTTGCCAGAGTGTTTTGTGTTCTACTAGCTCATTATGATTGATCCAAGAGATAATACTTGGTATATTACAACTAGTAAAGGCTTTTTTGTGGCCTTGCTCACGTCTGATGTGTAAATGCAGCATTAGGGCAGGGATAGTTCAAATTTGTGGTGACATCGTGGAGTTTTTGCTTATGACTGAGTGATGGCGCATGGTTTTGTGGTGATGCTGCGGTTTACTGCTAAACAGGGGCCGGTGGGTTGATGGGAAACAATAGTAGGTAGTTAAAAGCTTTTTGTGATATAAACCGATTTTAGCTTTAAAACTTGCTGGTCTTTGGAATTAGTAACATTGGAAAACAATCAAATATGGAGCTGTTCATTATCATCATAATACCTTATTTTATATTTTATACCGTAACACAAAACCAACCTGATATTCATTTATATTCTATTTCCTTTTAATATTTTGTTTTATCACCCAGTGAGTACGTTCTCTCGACACTCAAATATTCAAACAGGGAAAAACATAAATAAAAAACATTTTTGTTCCAAGAAACATCAAGGATTTAATTTCCTTGTTGTATTTTAGAACGAAAATGACTTTTATGAAATATCATAAAACAACGTTTTAAGTCTTAAAGTAAAGTAAAGTAAAGTAAATATATTTTTAATAATTCTATTATTTGAAACGATCCTCTCCGACCAACAAGATTTTTGAAACGGGCCCTAATCTTCCACTATTTGTTAACAAACTTTCTGTAATCCAAAAAGGTTGATACCGTCTCTCTAAATAACGTTAACAGATTTGGAACAGTCCTAGTCGCCAAGCATGGGTGACGATCCATCGCGCGCGCTGGGCGGCCGCTGCCCTACTGGTGAAGGGCGGAGGCACCTGCCATCCATCGCAGGGCGGCCCGCGATCGCCCTCCATTTATCACACGCCAGTATATCTCATACAGTAATATAAAGTGCAGGGCTGGCTATGGATACAGCTGCTACAGCTCTTTACTGATTTTTGCCATTCATAAAATATTCTTCAATATAATTCCATAGTGAAATGAGTCGCTGCTCATAATGTTTAGGCATTATAGAAAATAGAAAGCCTGTAGGATTATTTCATCATCATTTGCAATCCAATTTCAGGCTGCCGAATATGAGGTCTCCTCTAGTTTCTTGTAATGGAGTCGCACCAAAGTAGGTGACACAGCTCGTGGCCAAATTCCAGTGTATGAATATTATAGGCAACCGAAAAAGTTCAGTCGCCACTCCACCGATTTTTGTTAAAATTGCACACATCACACATTTTAGAGGAAGTAATTACGCTAAAGTAATAAAAACACTGCCTCGAGGAACTCTTCGAATTCCACGTGTTTCATAAACTCTGGGAATATAGTTCTTCATAAAAGTTTTGACGAATCGTGCAAAAATTCCCATAAAACCAAAGTGACCCAGATTAACCTGCGGACTACGAGGCACGCGACACCTGCATGAGTCATGAGCCACCCATGAGCTATGAGTCGTGATTGTGTGCACGGATTTATTAACGGGACATTGAGGTCCGTTACAACAGCAGATTAATGGTTGTCACCGTTAAATGCCTGATAAATCTTGGGACAGAAGCCTGTGCGTGTTTCCGCGTGATAGCGCACAGGGTTGGAAGGGTTCAATACTAAATGGTTGGAGATATGTTTTTAATGCGTGCTTATTTAGCTCAATATGGTTATAATGCATTAGAAGTCCTTTATTCAAGTATTAATTAAAAAAAACTAAACTATCCCCAATAAATAGGTAGGTCCTTAGGTTTATACCTACAAAGTTTAGAAATGAGACATCGTAAACGAGGCTGAACACACATTGAGTTCACGAAAACAATAGCTTTCCTTCCATGAAGCCACTAAGCACACAATTTACTAGTTACGTTATAAACACATGTTAATTTCAGTTAATTTCTCACAACACGAGCCTGCTCGTGACTCGACCCACTTGTGACAAAACACGCGGAAAACAATTGCCTACACTTACTAACTACCCTAGCTACACTGTAATAAGGTATTTTATGAAACTGAAAATGATTCTTTGAAGCCTTTTTAAGTCTACGTTAGACATATTTAGTTAAAATTTATATTAGCGTACGTTCTACAGCATTTCATATAATTAGTAGCTGCGCCCCGCGGCTTCGCCCTCGTGGAGGTCTATGTTTCAAATGTTTTATAAACATTCCTCTTGAATCACTCTATCAATTAAAAAACCGCATCAAAATCCGTTGCGTTTTAAAAATCTTAGCATACATAGGGACAGACAGACAGCGGGAAGCGACTTTGTTTTATACTATTATGTAGGGTAGTGGTGTTTTATACTATGTGTAGGTTATGTATGAGGTTACGAGAAATGCATTATCAGATTGAAGGCCGTAGAAATATCATAAAGACAAAACATAAACATTGTCCAATTGTTCTGCATGTTTCATTTATTTACAACAGATTTAGCTTATTCACAGAATCTATCTGAGAGATTTAGCTTCTGGTAGTAACAGGAATGCTGTCCCTATTTAGACGGCAAGACAGCGAGAATTAATCTGCAAAATGGAGTTTACCCAAGTCTAAGGCCACGACTTCAGTTCCCCACTGAAGTCGTGGCCTTAGACTTGGGTAAGCGTGAGCGTGAGCGGAATAGTTATTATTAAATATAACTTTACTATCACTTCGTTCGCGAAATGTTCTCTGAAAACTGTCAAAAATTCAGGTGGATAAGGATTTACGAGCAGATTTTGTGTGCCAAAACTTCACAAGGTGAAAGTTTCAATAAAAATCGTATAAAAAATATAACTTCAGGTAGGGAATAAATTTCGAAGTATATGAGTATATCAGTCCGTAAAATCAATACTATAAAAGAGAACAGGGAGACAGTAGGTCGTAGATTTTCTTGTATTTCGAAAACGAATGTGCCTGCTCCAAAAAAAAAAGAAAATATAGGATCAAGACGAAACATTGCAACAATTCTAAAAAATCATTTATCTTTTATTAGTTAATTATATAATGATGATTTTTCAGAATTCGGAAATGTATGTATGTATGTTGTCTCACTAATAGTCCGTAGGGAGACACATTTCCGAAATAAGCGCTGAAATCCACGAGGATACGTCATCTACAAACAAAAGCCATCCTTCCCTAACAATTTAGTGACACTATGTAGTAATATTATGTGAGGGACAGTTGTCGGCGACAAACAAATTACGCAGCCCTTCACTGGAGTGCCGCTCGGTACGTTCAACGACCGTGTCACCCGCACCGTGCTGTACGTACATCATGAGTGCTGCTACTGAGGACCTACTGTTACTGATAATTATACAGTTGCTGAGTACCCTTGTAGCTGTAGTGTAGGTTTCTAAACGTTTGAATACTATATTTCAAAGGCCAAAGCCTCAATATTTACCTTAAATACCTAGCGGTATGTTTTCCCAAAATGTAAAATTAAATAAAGCTTTACAGTCCTAAGCTGTTGTGAGAGTCTAGTCTAACTCGTCTCGCCAACATTACTTGAACTTATTTGAAAGTTCAATGCGCTTGAATGTGATGGATTATTGGGTTGATTTTCGACTTTATTGATCTGGAATAAAGGAAACTCTGTAGAGTTTAGGCACCTTATAGGTAAGGTTGACATTGATCGAACATGTGCTACGCATGTGGGAATCACACTCATATCGTAACTGCGATCGTTTCTTTGACTTAAATGCACCTGGCTGAAAAACATTAATGTAGGTCTAGACCTCCAGATCTAGGTGTTGTTCCGATACAATTGTTCTTCCCGGAAATAACGGGTGCGGAGACGCGCGCAGAAACAAGGTCTTGTATTATTTATTTTTATAATTTATTTATTTCTCCTATGCACATTGGTTGTCTGGTAGAGATCGCTCTTGAGCGATAAGACCGCCAATTGTATCTAGTTTTTAAGTTTTTATTTTACATTGTTATTTTATACTAAGTGTGCAATAAATAATTATCTATCTATCTTGTGGTCTTGAAAATGAATTATAATAATAGATAGGTCAAAAAAAAGGGTAAAGAATTAGCAAGCTGAAGTGGCAGTGGGCCGGCCATATCTCGCGATGAACCGACGGCCGCTGAGGCAAACGTGTTCTTGAGTGGAGACCACGACTCGGAAAACGTAGTGTAGGACGCCCACCGACCAGGTGGGATGACGATCTGCGAAAGACTGCAGGTAGATGCTGGATGCGATTGGGGAGGCCTATGTCCAGCAGTGGACTGCTATAGGCTGATGATGATGATGATGAATAGATAGGTGTAGGTACGTACATATACGTATCTATTACTAGCATTCTTGATACTATTTCATGCGATAAAAATGTATGTACTCGTAGTTGTTAAAAGAAACGAAAAAATGTTAAAGTCTTGCATCCTTAACCCGTCCCGACTCAATCTCAATTACTGAAGAGCCCTTTGATTAAAACGAAAGGCTTGAATCATTGTTTGATTCTCAGATAATTCGTGGATACTCGCAGATTACGCCGGCCTGCTGTTGACTGATCTCGCTATAATGGAGCGAGATTGTTGACTCGCCTGACAAAGGAACTTTTATTAGGTTAGACGAGTTACTTATTCGCTTCATCCTGATTTAAGGACTGCGATGTCAAGTTACATGCGGATGGAGGTCTATAAAAACGTTCCATTACGACGAGGAACAACCGCTTTGAGTAATTTATTAATATCTTCGGTCGGTGAGGATTCGCGGGCATAAACTAGTTTCGTTGATAATCGAAGCTTACTTCGCTTAACGGAAATATTAGTTTAACAAAGAGGTATGTATGTTGGTATATTATGATCATAATAATCATAATCATTAATTTCATAAATTTCAGGAATGGAACGTCATGTTAGGTATCTTTTGTGGTATTTGATGAACTAAGCGAGCCTCCGTATTGAAGCACCAGCACCAAGCGGAAACAACAATATCAAACGAGTCTTCCACATTGCGCTGCCAATTTCAGAAACTTTTATCCTCGAAAGTTCTATAGGGTTCCATCAAAGAGTAAACTGTATTAGAAAGTTCTTTGTTCGCTGCATAGCTTAAAACTACTGAACCACCGTACGAAAGGATGGTTGCGAAACAGCTACGCGAAGGAATGGCTCGGAATCGAACCCACTTTATCTAATGATCTTTGAAATTAAAACGCCGTTTTGCTTCGGAATTTGCCGGAGTTTTTGTAGAGGGAGGGCGCTGGAATATGTGCACCTATTTTGTTGAATCCAACTACTTATGAAACTTAAGACGATTTTCTTAGGAGCAACGTCGAGTAGCTGGCATGTTTGTCCGAACTAAACGGAAGCTCAAGAAAACAAATAAAAAAATGAAATCTCATGTCGAAGAATGCGTGAGATTAGGTTATATTACCTACAGAACAGAAATATAATTTAAGTATATTATAGGTAGCCGCCGAGGTGACCCATGTTCTCGGAAGTTCTTATAGAATGTGTATCGGTTCAAACCTAGGCTACCAAGCAGACCGTGACCGGGCGAATGCGAAAACTTCAAAAGTATTCAATATGTTTATGCGACCTACATCCTAACTTCACAAATCCATGAAATAAATTATTTGAGGACAATCTTTTTATGCTTTTAGTATTATTTTCTTCTTAGATAAAGGATTATTTGAGCAAGTTATTGGTATTGAATAGAGAAAAATCTATGTACCTTCAGCGTAAACAAAGGAACGGGTCGTTTAGATTCGAATCTGGACCAAAGTTTGTAATATCGAAATGGTTTTGCGGATGTTTGAAGTTATGCTTTATTGTTAAACGCTTTTATTACATTAGATACACAGCAATCAGGCTTCAAATGTACTTTCATCAAAACAAAAACAAAGCAAAAAGTAAATTCGATAAATACCTAAGAATTTCAAAAATAATCGAAGCAAGCCCATTACCCAAAATTAGAGAAATCAACTTGTAAATTCCGCAAACAACAAAGTAGCCGAGCCGTCAGCGTCGACTTCGCAAACTGATAATACCAACGAACACGAACAATCAGAGTACCTATAGCTAGTATGAGTTTGTACAATACAAAAACGGAAAAGTTTTCGTTATCTACCGCTGATTTGTTAATGTGGAAAAGAAAATAAGAAAGAATTCAATGAATATACAGGAAATAATTCAAAATCATTAAAATACTATAATCGTGTTCGATTGAAGCTAGCTAGCTAAGATGCTCGCGATTTCAAGCTCGTGGAAACTTATATATTATGAGATCCTGTATCTATCGCGCCGAACAACTAAATAGGTACCTAACCTACGTATTTCAACAGCAGTTTATATTGAATCTGTCAAAGAAAGCAGCTAAAAAGTCTGAAACAGTTTGATTTTAAAGAACGCTCCGTTCAGCTCATTTTAATTTCCTTTGAAAGGAAACTGCGTTAAAATATAACAGAAAAGTCTACTCTCACTATCAAGCTGTTCACTTTGCGATACAGAGGGTTCTAAATCTCTTTCATTTTGTTTTAAACGATTTGAAAATATCGGGAAGGAAACACATTTCTACAGCAAGAAGTATTTATAGCTGAGAGTGACTCATTGTTATCAGGTTTTTAATTTGGGCAATATAAAAGGTACTTTTTAAACCGGCTGTTAGTTAGATACGCTGATCGTCTCTTATATGAACTAATCAAATATCTTACCAATGATAGTCCATCTAGAGAAAAAACTTTGAAAACAGACTGATAACAGACTAATTAAGATACGAGTAGTAACATAACCACATTTTGCAAAACTATTAGTAATCTTGTACTCACAAGGTAACTCATCAAGGTACATACATAGCGAACAGCCGCGATAGTACTTCCTCCGAAGAGGCCTCCATCTAATATTAACTCGACAGCAGAAGGCCAACCCTACTCAGGGATCAAACTCCCCGAACCCCAATTGTAACAATTTGAAATTCTATCAATTACCTGCCATTTGAATTTCAAAGTAAGTTCAATCAGCCTACCGCTAAATTGAAAAACAACCTTGTACTTTCTGGTGAATGCATAATGTACCTCTTGATCCGGCAATAAGCCGAACTGATCCTTTGATTTGCATAGTCTGCCAACAGCGGCCTTACTGAGTTTGTGTTACTGAACCCGGATTAGGACGGAAGACGACCTGTGTAGCGTAGTGGCCGAGTTGGCCTGCTTTTAACTGATTGTTTTCAAATGCAGTAGGTACATTTTTCTGTAACATTTGTCGATATCGGGTGTTTTAAGCGTAATAACTATCATTTATGCAGGCATCTTAAGATTTCTGAATATCACGCCTAAAATAGAATAAGAAAAAACTATTTTAAGGTATAAAATAAATAACAATAAATATGAACTGACTACACCTAATAAATTACGGAATCACGGATTTAGCAACTGATGCAGAATCGAGTGGTCACCAATATATCACCCATCTACTGACTGTCCGAGTCTAACAAGCGTAAAGCACCTACAATAAAATCACAGTGCGTACAGAACTAGCAGAGCCTGTAATTTGCATACCTCTGGTGTAGTTAAACACAGGGCAGCCGGGACCGGCGGCGTGAGTGACGATCACAGGCTTGGCGGGTCGCGGCGATTGATGATTTTACTGGCAGGGAGGCTGTTGTGTTTTGGTTATGCAAATCATAAACTAACTATGTACCTACCCCTAGCTACAAAATCAATTTTAATCATTATTGTTTTTTGGGCAATTAATTTTTACGTAATTTTAGCCTATATACACAAGACTCTCTGACTCAGATGGTCCACGTTCTCGTAGGCTGACAGCCAAAGGAACTTAATTTTTTGGTTGTACGTCATGTGTCCGTGATAATGTTCTTTTCAAAAAACTTGCATAATAAATAACCCTCCACCATACCAGCATAAAGCAGGATTCGTGTAGGTAAAAATCAAAAAGTGATGATTTATGAAATCCTAAACAAATATTGGCACTGGCACATCCAACTAATTCAAACTTGAACCCTTTTCCAAGGCAGCTAGAAGGCAATTTGCAAACTCGTCAAACGTCAGTCCATAACACATCCAACTTCCGTCCGATGATTGATGCTGCGGAGCACAATTGATTGACCTCTTGGTCAGTTATGGCACTGGTAACTTTATATCGACGGAGGAAAGTTTCAAGTGGTGCGGCCGTTTGGGCCTTTGCTTTTAGGGAATTATCTTTCTTTTGTTACTGTTTTCTTGTGTCATTTGTTTGCGACTGTCGGGTACAGTCAACGTCACAATCTTCTAGAACTTTTTGGCGTTGATTGTAAACGTCCCAAGGCGAGTTATTGGAACTCATTTTTAATTTTTTTTAATTTGACGACTGATGTGGCGTGGTGGGCGAGGGTCCGCCTGCGACGCAGGAGGTTGCGGGTTCGATTCCCGCCTCGGAACAATTGTGTGTACGATCTGCAGATATTTGTTCCGGGTGGTCTGGTCGTTTTCTATGTATAATAAAAAATATCTATCTATGTAATATATAGTATTATGTATATCAGTTATCTAGTACCCATAAAACAAGCTCTGCTTACCATGGGGCTAGATAATGCTGTGTGAATTGTCCAGCATTATTTATTTATTTATTTAATTGTCATTTTTAGTAGCTAATAAATAAGGTAGCTTTTGAATCTTTTAAATAGAATGCAAGTTGGTTTTATAGTTTCTTTAAAATTATTTGAAAAATTCCCTTAAAAAAATTTTTCCCCCTTGAATTTTTCTAATAATTTTGGTGTGCGTGTTTCAAAATTCTATTATCCAAAAGCATTACAAAATAAACCAACAAATCAAACCCATCTCACAGAGCTGTATAGTAGGAGTATATCATAGATAAGAGTGGTTTGAGTTTGCACAAGACCAAAACGGTAAAACTTTTCGGTGAGTAGTCACGTCAGACAAACTTGTACTGCTACGAGATTTTTTAGTTTTCCAATTCTGTCAATAAAAAACTTACTCGCAGTGCCTTTAGTTGTTCCGTGATCATGGCGCAAGAAACTGTGCTGGAATCATGGTAAATATTCCGTTATAAATGACTTTAGTGTTAGTACCATGATAGTTTCAGAAGTTTTATTAGATCGCTGTCATACTCATGAGTAGTTCCTCTCAGCACCCTATTGGGGACGCTGCACAAATTTACGGAAGGAATTGAACACTTGCATAGTTTGAGTAAACTATGTAAAACTCGTCCTAGCCTAAGACATTTAGACATTTATATAAGGTAAGGTCGCGTTCAGTTTCATCGCGTCCCTAAACATTTCACTAGCCGGCCCTCGCGGTCGTATGTGTAACATATAGGAGCACTCACGTCGGGTGAAATGTATGAATAAAAAATAGTTTGGGAAGACCCTCGTCCGTATGATGGATGGAGCGGCTGATGGCTCCGAGGCTTGTTTCTCTAATTACTGCAGCAGCGGCGGAGGGAAATGAAGTCGGTGGTGGAAGATATTTGGTGAGATGAGATGAATGTGATGCTGATGGAGAACATGCATGAGCTGGCGTAGCACTGGTCAATTTACTTCCTCGTCTATTTCACTCATTCACCAGTTTACTTATTTCACAGTTTCGGTAGGCTGACAATTTCGCTAGTTAGACATTTAGGTGATTCTTTAGTTTTTTTTTTCATTCCATTGATGAACCTGACTTGGTAAAGAATATCATGGTAACAACAAACAAACAACAACAACATTTTACAATTCATAAAGTAATATTTCTGTGTATCGCATGGAACCTTTTCATCTCAGTGTACAAATAATTTATTTGCAGACAACGGGTTACACGTTGGTCTGCTTATTCTAAAATGTTCTTAACTAATCCTAAACTTACCAACTAAAACAATTTTGGAGTGCTTGCATGTTTGAATGTATAAATGGATGTTTGTTGCTTCTTTACGCCAAAACTACTGAACGGATTGGCCTGAAATTTTGCGTGCAGGTAGTTATATTAACTACGTATTTTTCACAAAAACCATAGGCTTTATTAAATTTTTAGCTAAAAAATTCGTATCTCTTTCATAAAATTTTATCTACTTTTTGTATCTGCGGTGGTTATTCGGTCACATACTGCGGAAACATATCAATGGTCTTGGGGTTCCATAATCTTGAATAGTAGTGACGCATGACGCTAAAACAAAGAATCATATTGTTTGTTAAAACCATTAAAAACATACAATTGTCCTTGATATTTACATTTTTTTTGTATAAACGTAAGTATCATCATTCATCGGAACTCTACTTCGACATTACTCGCGCTTGTCACTTTGTGAATGTATGCGTCGCTCGAGGTAACGGCGGCGGCGCAGCGGCGGCGGCGGCGCGGTTCGCCGTCGTTATTGAATATTGCACGGCTAGCTTACCGTTACACCGGACTCAACAGCTGCGAGAGAACAGCCGAGACATTACCGTTAGGTGCCTTATGGTGTTTGCGCTTTAGTGCTTAGTCGTAGTCAACACTGTCTAGTCTTTATATGCTGCATTTATTTTTATGTATTTGGATCCAAAAATCTAAAGTAGGATACGAAACATCTGCCTATACATACATCGAACGCGATATGCAAACGTACCGTACCATTGGAACATGTTTCTTCCAATTATTAAGAGCGAATAAGATTTTCTGTTCTGTTGAACGGAAAATTGGAACCCTCTTTTACTCTAAGAATTTACATTTATTTATTTAATAAAAGTCACTAGGCTTTTATTAGGAGCGGCATAGTCCCAACTATGAACAGTTAAATGCTAGTGTTGTTGTTGTTTGTGTAACACAACTATCTAATATTTATTCAGCGGTCAGATCAGAGGTCATGTCTTCCGTGCAAAGTTCCACTGACAAAGTTCACTGTTCATTGGTTCACTTTCAAGGCTGAAAGTGAACTAGCCGTCGCTACCTATGTCAATGGCTCACCGGTCTGTGACAGAGCTCCGCCGCGTCCGTTGCATCGACATGCACTCATTAATAATAATTTGCAATATTTTTAAATAATTTGCACAACTCGTTCCTGTGCTGGCACACAGGAACAAGTTGTGCAAATCTATTCAGACAGATTTCTTAATCCTTATATTTTTCACATTACAACACAAAGTACTTAATTTTGGCGTCTAGAACTTTTGCATCTATATTATTAATGTGATAATGATAAGATATGATTAAGGCTAGCTGATGCAGTGTGGATTGTCCAACATTATTTATTTATTTTTGTTTATGCATTCGGCAAACGTAAGTAATATAGGACGCCCTCCGGCCAGGTGGGATGACGACTTGCGAAGGACTGCAGGCAGATGCTGGATGTGGCAAGCTGAAGACAGGGTGCTATGGCGCTCATTGAGGAGGCCTTTGTCCAGCAGTGGACTATTATAGGTTAATGATGATGATGTTTATGCATTCATTTGTGCATACGACATTTCTCCACTTCCCAATCTCCCCACTCCCCCGTCACGCAAGTTATTAATTGACAAATACCTGATAACGCCGCCCCGGGGAGCGATCTCTCATGCGTCCCGAGGGCACCACTCGCCGTTATTCGTTCGCACGTTATTCGTTATTGTTTGCTTTCAATTTACTGCACACTGGGCTAATTGGCTTTACCTTTACAGTATAAATTTACTTTGTCTTTATAATAATACATAAACATTCTAATGAGTCGTATCTGTGTGTCTGGGGCATCGATTCTCTGAAACGGATGAATGGATTTTATTTATTGTTTGTTTGTATATGTAAATATATAACTTCATCATTAGTGCTCTTTGCTATGACTGTAGAATATCGGGGATATATTGTGTCCTGTGGAATGTGTGGTGTACACTACTGACGGATGACGAATGTGTGGTTTACACGATTGAGGTTACTCAGATAGCGTCAATAAAATTGAGCTTTCGGAACTTCTATATTTTGGATCTAGCCTGAACGCTTAGAACCTTCTCACGCTAACTGTACAAGGAAACCAACGTAAATATAAATAAGTTAAAATACGTTAGCGTGTCGCAGCTCATTATCCGGCACGAAGACGTATCGTCGCCGCGTGAACGTTACCTTGGGCATAAAGACGTCGCGTACTTTTACATTGTGTGCGAAGTTGTTTATTTAACACGTCAAGCTTGTAAAGGAATTGCTTCCTTATACATGTTCATCACGAAGAAATGAATAGGTTTAGGTAGCGATATCATCATCAGCCTATAACAGTCCACTGCCGGACATAGGCCTCCCCCAATGAGCGCCATAGCGCCCTGTCTTCAGCTTGCCGCATCCAGCATCTACCTGCAGTCCTTCGCAGGTCGTCATCCCACCTGGTTGGAGGGCGTCCTACACTATGTTTACCGAGTCGTGGTCTCCACTCAAGAACACGTTTGCCCTAGCGTCCTTTTTAAACAAATTATCAGCCAATCAGTCAGCTTGTTGTTCGGCTCCGCGTTCGTCCCGCTTCGGCTCAAAGTAGCCCGAACACGGAAAATCTTAATTTTATGCTGATTTAGATACATTTCACAGTGACAAATTGGGTTACCAAAAGCTTCAAACGAGTGGTCCGCGAGCTGTCTGTCATGTGATGCCGTTAATATAAAATAGGTACATCTAATTCATACGAAGTAAAGCTCATAATTATCTTAATGCACATTATAGTGCTGGGTGTTAGTGGTGGTGTATAAATGTGCTTACTCCTTTAGGTAGAAGCACCCTCGCGGCGTACATTACACGTGCGCTAATCAACTCCGTTTGAAGATGATTCCTTGAACCCGCGCCCTCTCTTTGATGTAGCAACCGGCACGTGGTACCTCCCCGTGGTTACCTGTTACGAGTAGTATAGTGATTGTGGTTTACTAACACATATTATACACATCACTACATAGTTTAAAACAAAGTCGCTTCCCGCTGTCTGTCTGTCCCTATGCATGTGTCGCAAAGGGAGAAGCTCGGACATCAATAAAACCCGGAATTACTCCGTCAATAATTTTATTCTATGCTATGAATTCCGATTAACAGTAATAGTGTAATCTTTAATCTATACCAATATAATAAAGAGGAAAGGTTTGATTTTTTGTTTGTTTGTAATGAATAGGCTCCGAAACTACCGGACCGATTTCAAAAATTCTTTCACCGTTGGGAAGCTGCACTATCCCCGGTGAACATAGGCTTTACATATTATATTTTCAATAAAGTTAGGGATCCGTACTAAAACCGTGCAAAGCCGGGAAGGTCCGCTAGTTCTCTATTCAAGTAGATAGGTATCAATTAAAATGATCCAAACGAACCACGACAGGAAGTGCACTGAACGAAAGCCGAACAGCCCGGAGCAGGTATCGTCCCCTAGTTCGCCTCGGTACACGTGCTCTACAAAGTCGAACCAAGGACTGGCGTCGTCATATCCTTTCTTCTTTAAAACTACGCAATGGATTTTGATGCGGTTTTTTAATGGATAGAGTGATTCAAGAGGAAGGTTTATAAACCATTTGACAGATAAATTTCCACGCGGACGAACCCGCGGGGCGCAGCTAGTGTAGTATATAATCTGGTAATTATTCTGACAACCTGCGTTGAGCGAAGTCGACATTTCCGGCTTACTCGAAAAGGCGTAAGCAATTTCCATTACTGTCGTGTTTGGCTGCCAGCAATGGAAATCCGTAAAATGTCGAGGTTTGTTTCAGTTGCATATTCTTACCAATTGTGGTTTACTTAGACTTCTGCGTGTAGCAGGCAGGTTGCCTGGAAGAGATAGGGCTAGTTTTATAAAAATAACAATTTATTTCAGACCATAGAGAACTCATTCATGTTCCCTTTATGGTGACCCATTACATATATAATAATAAAATATTACATAAATAATTTTAGCAAAAAAGGAGCCTGTGTTTTATTCCTAGCCTAGAACTACAAAGTTTCAACCCGATCCGTTCAGTAGTTAAGGCGTAAAGAAATAACAAACATCCATCCATCCATGTAAACATCCAAACTTTCGCTTTTAGTGTGACTACTGATCGTGTTCGTACCTACCAAATGAAAAAGTTATCCCAAACAACCCATCTCTTCCTATTAAGAAATTAGTTTTCAAACTGCTAAGTAATAAACCTAACGACGAAACTTTACACATGTTTCCTATGGAATAACCGAAAAACGTAATGGACTAGTAGTCAACCCGCCGACATAGCTCGCCGATAAAAACCAAGGGCTCAGTCATCGACATGTCACCCATCGCTCACCGTCCAAGGTTACCGAACCTCTTCGGCCAGCTGTAATATTCAATCAAACATCAAAATGTCACCACAAGTATTATGTATGTAGATAGCCATTATTAACTCATTTATTTCAGATTCGTAATCCATAATAATGAACGTACATATTAATAGTATGTCGCATCAAATTAAACAAGCAATGACGCCAATAAAATTACCTCTAATTAAATAATACCGCCAACACTAACCCGACTATGTCGGCGAGTGGTGACTTTAGTGTATAGAGGCCATTATAAAGTAGGCACATTCAGGCTCCCGGGCCGTTTGCCTCCTCGTAACTAACCGTGGAGGCAGTGGTAGTCAGCTTATTACAATTTATAATATCTGTCGGAACTTCTACCTGACGTCAACGGTCATGGACGGGGCAGAAGGCATGAGACACTGGCCATATCTTTACAACATCTCATTTATTGAGAACTAGTTTCTGCCAGCGGCTTTGCAAGTGCTAAAACTACACAATTCTACTAAAATATGCTATAAGGTTATTTTTTTTAACCGATGAAGCGAAAAACAATAGAGGAGGAGGTTCTTTGTTTTGTTATTATGTATTATTTTTTATGTAAGTTCGTTCATTTCTCCGTCATTTATGGACTGATTTAGGAAATTTCTTAGAAAATACAATTTTATCAATTACTGTTAACAATATCAGAAAATAACAAGCTAACAGCAAAGTTATCAGTAAAAACTAAAACACTAACTTAACAACGCATAATCTAACACGTGCAGCGATATTTAAATTTTAATTCGAAACCGAACAAGAGATCAATTAAATGACGAATGAAAACCAAAACTTTTTTCGAACTTCTGTGTTTTGCTTCGATAAATAATTATACCGATGTCGTATTTTCCACCAACATTCCTTGAGTTTTTTAACCCTTTCTATACTAAAAATATGCAGGTTTTTGAATGGGAGTATATTAATGTATGTTCACTTTAGAAGGCCGTGCCTCCAGCCACGCCCGTCTGGCCGCTCCGTGAGTAAAGGCGAAAACTTCCGAACGTCTAGTAAATTAGTTCTGATTAAATTCGTCGCGGGCCTCCGATGTACTTAGGCTTACTCCGACGAGCAGTTTGCTTGAGAACAGTTCGTGGCTTGACTCATTATGTGATAACAACAAGCCCACAGAGATTACTTCATTACAAAATTCGCCAGTCGTCAAACATTTCAGGATTTACTTCAAGTTGATTAAAACTTATGAGGATGCTAACTATTTGTATAGCTACTCAGCTTTTGAGCTACCTGTAGATAGTTCGCAACAGTCTACAGTAAGCTCAATTATTTCAACTCGTAAACAATTTTTTTTTAAATTTAATTATAATTTTCTTTAATAATATATCCTGTCTATCCACTGTTGTCTGATATATACATATATATTATATATATATATTATATAATGTAAATCTCTTATTGGCCGTAAGTTATATTATTAAGGTAAAAAATTCAACAGCCCTTAATCTAAATAATTTATATTTAGATTAAGGGCTGTTGATTTTTTTGAAACAATAAAAAAAAGGTATATGTCACTCTTGAGCAATAAAACCGCCAAATTGTCACACATCTATTATTTTATCTCGAGTTTGATTTTGTTAAGTATGCAATAATGAATCTACTTCTATCTATCTTAAGTAACTAGTCTGTTGACGAAATAAATCTTAGACGATACTCTTGGCTTCCGTTCCCTTGACCAAGGATCACTAATTTTTCTTCCGCTTCGCTGCTCTAATCGTTTACACCCAGCCTTATTCGCGGTCCCTTAGGGCCGGCTAAACACCCGCCGGGCTCGAAGGACCATTGTGTGATATGCTTTGTGAGGGTCCACGCAGGTGAAATTGGCTCAGAGTACTTCTTCAGGTATTCTTATGTGACGTCTTATAACCGAGTCTTTTATTATAAAAATGCTCAGAATTTTCTGCGAATATTGTAGCTTAGGTCTGGGCTATGAATATATTGTTCGTTTGTTATTGGTCCTTTTATTGGACGTGGCGCGGGTGTGGTTTGTGTGTATAATAATAATTAAAGGTTGAATAAATAATGCTGCAATTTAAGCACCATGTAGCTTCCAAGGCTTGAATTATATATATATTTCGAAATAATCATAGAAAACAGTCTGCCACCAGGCACTGAATAAATATGATTAATGGATAGCTTATATAACTTAATTTTCTAATTACTAACAAACTTTAAACCCCTTAGGTGTACAAAGATATAAAAATCTAGCGCAAACCTAACTCCTCTCTATAGACTTGTAAAAGTTCCGATCAATAACTTAGGCCACTAAATCTTAGCGAGCAACAAACTAAACAAAACCTAAGAAGACTCACCCAGCTTGTCCCTCGAGGAGCGACTCATGCACAGATGTCCGCGCCGCGCCGCGGGACCGATCGAATGCTGTCATCTCCTTCCAACTATACCATAACTCAATAAAGCGTCCTTCAATATTATTATTATCATCTGTTGTTCTCGTAACTGGGTCGCTGAGGATAGTTTTGAACTTTGAACTGGTTGTTTAACTTAACTAATACATGATGGTCAACAATGGAAAACACCTACATAAACTTAGCCTTCGAGGCTTCGCATGCGCTTTTCCGGGATAAAAGTAGCTTATGTGCCTCGGGATACCTCCCCTCTACCTCCCTGCCAAATTTCCTTTAACGGATTTTTTAGTTGAAAACACCATAACTATTATTTGCAAACATTATAATGATTTAATTCTAGTAAGTCGAACTACTTACTTTATTTGATTCCTTGTTCTTAAAACGCCGGGGAAAAAATAATTTAAATTCTTAGGTTTCATATTATGCACACGGTCGACGGAATGACGTTTTAAGAAATCATGTGCCTACTACCTCAAGAAACCCAACTGGTATGACATGGCTACCGTGTTATGTGACTAGTGTGCAAGTAGAAAGGGCAGTAACCTTTATAAGTAGGTACCTAGAAGTACATCCTCGTAAGTGTTTATTGAAGCAACGGCATCGGTGCGAAGTTGCAGCGCATAATCCCGCGGTCACCAGTGCAACAATGCGGGCGAGCTTGCAAACTTGATACAAACTTCGACAGAACATTCCGGAACGTTGGCAAATAATTAATTTCTAGCGACAGGGGGTTGTGGGGGTGAAGGGGGAGTCTCCAGGTACTTCATCTTATCGAATCTGGGAAGTGCATTAGATTTTGTACTCTCGCTACGGAAAAGGCAGGTCGTGCTGGAAAGTTCACGAATGAAAATTACAGTAAAACTGTACAGCGCCAGCGTGACGTGAGTTTCAATTATACAATGTGTATTGTCGAACCTTGATCAAACGAGATGTGCGAATACACGACATATATTTATCGATAAAAAACAAAAAAATAAAAAATTATATGTTACCTATCTCAAAAATAAAGCCGATTTAATAATTTTTTTAATGAAAACTAATTCATCTGGTTTTTTCTTCGTTTCTTTTTGAGTAAACGGTGTATTTTATTTAAAGTAGTCTCATTTGAAAGCTAGATAGTTTACCTAGCTAATAAAAGAAAAATATACAATTTCGGTACATAAGCCTAGTAAAATCAATATTTTTAAAGGAATTTGCAAAAAAAATATGATTTTTATTTTATTTTTGATCTGTAACTTTAAAACTGGGTTATTGTGGTGTACTTTTTTGCATATTGTATTAAACTCGTTTGATCTCGTTTGATCAAGGTTCGACAATACACATTGTATGTGTAAATTTCCAAATAAAAAGTTAGTAAATGTTTTACTGTGGAAACTAAGATAGTTTAAACGAATTTATCACAGATGTAAGCGTGCTAACTACATACATACCTTGTTGTTGTTGAGAGAAACGTTGTTTGTGAGAGATGAAACTTAAATATTCTACCAACATAAATAAAGTTAACCCGCTTCCATCCGTAAAGAATTTAATACATATTCTTGAAACAACTGAAAGCTACGCTTTATCTGAGTGCTCCTCATAATTTAGTTAGAAAAAAGCGAAGAAGTGTTCAAAAACTTTTTATAAAAGAGCATGACGGAATAATGGGGTAAGTAATCTTTGGCATCTTTGGCGTCTGATCTATCTCGAGCTCTGCCGTCCGGGGACCGATCCTCGAATATCGACACTTCGAGGCAACTTCGAGCGAATTATAAGTATTGCCTCGGGACCTCTACGAATAACAGAACATTGCAATGAAAGTTTCTACTTTCGGTTTGAGCAATATTTGGACTGATTTAATACTTAAGAAGTTTTTTTATAATCCGGGCTTATCCGAAGAACCAACCTATTTAAGAGTAACATCAAATATTACTTTAGTCTCTTAGAATCTGTCGTACTTGGAAATATTGAATAGCATGTGAAAATTTTATGCCTGCAAGATAGCAATATCGCTCTTGCACGGCTGGGCAGTGAATGCATTAATAAAATGCATTAATTAAGATTCACGTTTTATATGCAAGCTATTTCATTAAGCGCACTCAAAAATTCTCCCAAAAATACAAAAATATTTAGTCCACCAAATGTAGAGACTAACTTAATTAGCCAAATGAAGTAATTCCTATACCAAGTAAATGCGGCGACAAATGCCGTTGCTATCCAAATGTGCTATTTACTGAAATACTCGGTTTATACGGTTCTGTGTACGTACAGTCGCCATGAAGCTCTGAGACTTTATGCTTTCTGGAAAAGTAAAATTTGCTGTCGCGAAAAAACTGCTTACCTCTGTGAGTTAAATCCATGGGAGTGAACCAAAATACTGAACACAGTCACATCACAACCTAACAAAAAATAAATGCGCGCTCGATGCCTTTTTGTTTTTGAAACTTGAGTGTATGGTTTTTAATGCCTCCTCACCTAACGCCAAAGGATTAGCCCTCTTCACTACTATGATTCGATTTTTAATTCAAGGTAGGAAATGAAATGAAATGAAATTAAATGAAAATTTATTTCCTTAGGCTTACAAATAAGCACTTAGACAAGTCATATTTTATACTATTCATTATTATATTGATGTTCACTTCAATTTTTTGTCCACCAGTGGAAGAAGTGAGAAGAAACCACCAGTATGTTCATAACTTATGTGTCTAGTACATAGATTTGCCTATCTGTAAGTTGTTAGATTTTGAGTTGGAGCAAAACTCGTTCCAAGCTTTTTTATCTTCTAGATAATCTGATATTTTGTAATAAGCCTTTTTACAAAGAATATGCTTCACAATTTTTTAAATTTATTTATTGATAATTTTTGCAACTCACTTGGAGTTTTGTTGTAGAAGCGTATACCCTTTAAAAGATGCACTTATCTTATGTAGTCTAGTTGTGGGAACAGCGAGTTTATTCTTATTTCTAGTATTTACATTATGTATATCGCTTTTTTTATTGAATCGATCGATGTTTTTATGAGTGTACAACAAGTTTTCATAAATATATTGACATGGTACTGTCATTATGTTTATTTCTTTTAATTTATTACGTAGGGATTCTCTGGGACCCATATTATAGATCGCACGAACAGCCCTCTTCTGCAGCACAAAAACGGTGTTTATATCTGCAGCGTTCCCCCACAATAGTATGCCATAAGACATAATACTATGGAAGTAGCTGAAATAGACTAGTCTAGAAGTATCAACGTCTGTAAGGTGACGGATTTTTTTAACTGCATATGCTGCAGAACTAAGTCTCTTCGATAGCTTATCTATGTGTGGGCCCCATTGAAGTTTACTATCTAAGGTTATTCCTAAGAATACGGTATTGTCTACAATTTCTACCGTTTCTCCTTTTACGTTTACATCAGCCTTAACTTATTTTACATTAGGTAGAATAAATCTTATACATTTTGTTTTTGTTTCATTAAGCAAAAGATTATTGATACTAAACCAATGGACTACCTTTGAGATTACAGTATTTACATCGTCGAAATTTGTTTTTTGTCGATTCATTTTAGGTGTAATCATTAGTTTCTGTTACCACTACAGAGTGTATTCTTCGAACCTTGAGAGTATTGTTGTTCATGCTCCCTCACTACTCACCTAAAGCCAAAGGATGTGATTCGATTTTCAAATTATTTTGGTAGGTAACCTTTAGTATACATATGGTACATATGTATGTTACCACCAGTTCACCACAAATTGTATTCTATAGTCTGTGGTCACCACATAGGTAACGATATGTCGGTTTAATAGGTTGCTGAGTATACGGTTAGTCGCGACCGGTTATCCGGCAACCTATCGGACGGCGTCCGGTCCGGTGCCGGTCCATAACCGGGTAATAGCGAGGGGACCGATACACCCGATGCTGTCGCGATACGAAATGCATTCAGCTTTTCTGCAAATATTTTATATTCAATAGCGGAATTCAATTTTGAATCTATTTTATACAACGTGTTCGTTTTGTATAAAGTTTGGGTATGTTTGTATTGGACGTGAGTTTTGGGTATTGCGTAGAACATGTTTCACCAAACGCCAATTTTACTATATGTTTAGTATCTGACTCTTATTCAAGATATTGTTATAATCATCAGCCTATTTTAGTCCACTGCTAGACTTAGGCCTCCCCTAATGAGCAGCATAACGCCCTGTCTTCAGTTTGACTCATCCAGCATTTGCCAGCAGGCTTTCGCAAGCCGTCATTCCACCTGGCCGGAGGGCGTCCTACACTACGTTTACCGAGTTGTGATCTCCACTCAAGAACACGTTTAATTATGTAAGAGCAGAATTTTCTACAAGTTTACAATGCTAATGTAAAACGTTAATGATTAAATAAAAAATCTGACAGAGACCTCTCTCAAAATTTACTATCAATAAACTAAATAAATCCAGTTGATTTTCTTCAGAACCTGAAACCCTTCCAGTTCACTAAGCCTTGGGCCAGGATTGTGAGACAGGCCTTGTTATTGCTTTGAGCTTTTCTTTCTGTCCTATTACAAACAATAACTAACTAGGCCCCCGGTTATTTTCGGTCAGACTTGGGTCGGAGCAGATGTACACCAAGCTGACGCATCGAACATTGGCCAGTAACACATCTCCACAGTGAAACTAAACCAGCGGAATCGCAGTAGTGTAGCCATGACTTGTCAGTAGTACGACAGTGGTGTAATTGCTCTAACGCATAGATTTAACAACGATTCTATCTATTTCCCGCGCGATTTCGCCGATCTTCTCGGACGCTAGCTACATCTCCGCGATCGGTCCACCATTTCACTACAATATCGTGTTTGTTTCGCATGTACATATATGTCATATACATAATGGCATATTATACATATGGCGGTCGAAAATTAGGTATATTTCGCAATTCGAACGGCAACAGATGCAGTTATGCCTTTGGCCAACATGTTAATGTAAATGAACCTTTAAAATTATATACCTATAGTAACTATAGTTTTTATAGAAAACCAACCCCATCCACCGAGTTCAAACTCACGACGAACACAATATTTGCGAGAGGGATGTATATGTAGGTATGTAGCAAAAATTTGTGTTGTTTATAGGATAGATTCAAGAAAAAAGTTTTCACCTTGAATTTTTTAATTCGGTGAAATAGTTATATTACAAATATGATTACACTCTACTTTTGGCCAGACTAACATTGATAAAAGCTTTTATAGCGAAACCTTTTAAATTTAATGAAATTAATAAAGAATAATTATGTAATAAAGAATAATAAATGTTTCATCATTTTGACGGTTAAAATTTAAATACCTAGCATTTATATTTTAACAGTTTCAGGCGACTTAAAAGTTTGAGTTTTTATTGCTAAAGTTTTTTACTTGTAGATTACGCTCGATGTTTACCTACTGACGCGATACGTTGAGCTTCAGCTATCAAAGGAGTTCATATTGTGCATATTAGTGGTTTTCACCCGAATCAAGTGCCTAATTTCTTTTACAAACAACCTTGCCGCCAAGGCCGCAATGTATATTTTTACATGTTCGTGTCTTAAGATACAGAGTGATACGAAAATATACATACATCTTAGTTTATATAATTATATGTATATTTCAATACATTTTAGTACATCTTAATACATCTCAGTACATTTCCGTATACCTCTCGAAAAGGATGTTCAATAAGTTTTGAAAATGAAGGGAATCATTTGAAAACATTACCGTTGTGTGAGTGATTTAGTTAATGTAAAGCTATACATCCTTAGCTATATAGCAGTTGTGTGTGTAGCCCTTTAGTTGAGATTAGAACAGTGGTAAATGACGTCGATTCGTTTCAGATCTCCCGCGGTTCGTGGGGCCGGGCTCCAACGTGACGGCCGCCGTGGGCCGCGACGCCGCGCTCACCTGCCGCGTAGACAACTTGCAGACCTTCAAGGTACATCATATACATCATCATATTAGCCCACTAATGTTCACTGCTGGATATAGAACTACTTCACACGATCAGCCACCTCCTCTATCGACTCCCTGCCACCTGTCTTCGATCTAAGTGGTCTCCCAACACTCATTTTCATATCGAAGAGATGAAATGAAAAATATTTATGAGAGACCACTTCCATTGAATTAATAAACAAGAACTTTTAGGACTGCAAATGTCATAATTCATTAATATGAACGATGATAAAAGCCGACTCAGGGATGCTACCAAAAGAAGGGCAGCAGTAGTCCTTTACTTTACTTTACAACCTGCATAGCGTGTGTATAAATTCTAGCAGGGGCCTTGTTAGTATTTGCTAGTTAAAATTTAAATTGATATACGAGTACCTGTTTTATATTAATCTACTAAAACATTTGTAAACAGCTTTAGGTCCGACAACGAAATGCTAACACCATTTCGTGAGACGCTTTTATAAAAGCGACGGGCGTCGATGTTGTGTTGTAATCGATGTTTCGACGTCTTTAACAAAGAAATGAATTGGCATTCGATGACAAAGCCTAGGTCGCCAGATAAAAGTAAGTAGTAACCCTACAAAAGATTCGATAACATTTGATAACTTGACAGTTCCAGCATTTTGTGCCCAAAATAGGAATCGTTTTGCGGAGAATCGAAATAATTTATCGTTTAACAAACAATCATGAAAATGCTTAGTATTTTCTCGTATAAATCCGTTGATATTTTCTCAATTTCATCCAGCCAAATAAGCAACACATTTGCCATTGGTTGACACCAACTATGCAGGATACTTTCGGAACAGCCTTGCCCACAGATATAATCCTGTAAATATGAGTTCTGAACTCGCAGTTATTCCTCGTATCGAACTGCCGCCTGCATGATTGAAAAAGTTTCCGGGACTCGCGGAACTGTAGGTAAGTATCATTAATATTTAGTCCGGGCGCGGACTGAGCGGAATACTAATTTTATAATTGTCTTGGGAATGGAGACAGCGGAGGTTCTTTATTTGGAATCTTTTGCTAGAATTTAAATTGCTGTGATTTTAAATGAGGAAAATTGTTAGGGTTCTCAAGCAGCCATCTTAGATTTGTGAAATGGAGTTTGGTAACAGCGTTATTTTAAAATTCGTTCGACCTTACGAATATCCATCAATCTACTTCGCAAGTTAGTAAACCTGACACGTGCAAATAGGTTAGTTCTCGAATATCAAGAATGTGACGTCTCTTCTGCATAGTGACCTACCTAATTTGTCACCATTTGAAGGGTCGAACTTCAAGGGCCAGGGCAATAATTCAAGTAATGCATTATCAGGCGGCTGGCGGCGCGGGCCGCTCGCCCAATAATCTTAGAGCCGAGCTCCTCTGGACCGGAAAAGGGAAAGGGTGAGCAAGCCTCGTTTAACTCGCCGAGCGCCAGATGGCTGGCGAATTTCTGATGAAATTCGCAATGTTTGTTGTTATGGCATAAATATTATTTTGGGTTAGATGAATTTGCGGCGATGTTCAATACAATTTTATTTCGTTATTCTAGGTAGATGGCGGGGCTTCTTGGCCTTGTTTATGCCGTGCTCGTAAACTAGATTTCATTTCAGTGACATTTAGGAATATTTAATTGAATTATTTATTCAGAAATATTGCAAGTATTACTATGGGTTTCCACAACATAGTGCACGAGGGAACAATAAAGCTTCACAATTATTGTAAATGGCTTCCGTGCTACTCAATTGGACGAGTAATAAAATTTCATAGAAACAACGCATGCATGCATACAATGGTTGAATTAAACGTTTTGGTTTAGTTAGGTAATCATCCGAGGATAATTAGTTTATATTATTATTATTGCGGGTTTTCGCTGAATGAAGCAGAATTTGCATGTTGATTCAAAGTAATGCCTGATTAGAGCCTGAGAACCTACTGGAAGTTTATGACGTAATAAACTATAATAATAATAAAGCCTCTCTGTAAAAGATGAGCTGATGACGTCTGAAAAAATCCTGAAGTTTTGCCGGCGCGGCGTGCGCCACGCCATGTGTGTTACAAGGTGTGTCGGATGTAATGCGTTTTAAAAAGCTATTGATTTTACCCATAAATTGTATTTCTGTATTTCCATCTATAGATGAAAAAAACGGGTAATTTGAGGTAAAAATCTAACAAAATCTATTCAGAATTAGGAGTGCATGAATCTCAAATAGGTACCTAGTATTTGAGTTTTATGGCAATTAGTATTTTATTACCAACGAATGAATATTTTCTGAGTACTGTAATATGAACTTTAAAACCAGAAGATGCTACGGCAACGCAAAATAATGCAACCGAGTAAAGTTGTGATTTCAACACAGTTTAGGTTATTCCAGTAGGAAATACCTTCGCTACAATAAAAGCGTACAGTCGCTTGCCGCTAAAACCTACCTGTAATTAACGTAGAGAGCCAGTGAGCTGACTAATTGCTCGCGGAGTTCCTACACGTTTTATTTAGCTATAAACTGTGACACTGTGTTATTCGCTGACTTTCAGCGCTTTTAGTTTTAAATTTAGTTTGTAATTTTAAATCTGCCCTGTGATTGAGGTACATGTAGGAACTAGGTATTTGTAGTGTTTTGTTGTTGTTGATTTGTTTTTGAGTAAGCGCGAACTCTGGAAAATAATAGTTGACACGGGCTTTTGTTGAACTTGCTTTGTTACCATCCCCACAATAGATTTCATACATCATTTGTATAGGCACTTTGGTAGAGGAGAAAAATACGAGTTGAAGTACGCCATCTTTATTCTTGTAACAAACTCGAATGCTACAAAGCAGCCAAACAATTCTTTAGTGAGTCACAAACAAAAAGAGACCCAGATACTTAACTGCATAAACAAACTCGGAAAGAAAAGGCCACAGTCTTTCCTCTGAAGTAGGTCTAATGAGGTCAGCCCCGAGCCGCTAACAGCGTTGACGACTGCTCGTGAATAACTAGCTTACGCCGTCAGCTTTATGCACGAGGGTTCTTCATAAACCTCGGTACCTCGGCTAGTGTGGGCACTTGTAAACAACCATTGGTTGGTAACTAGGCACCAACATAACGGAGGTCTTGGCTAACCTGTGTTCTACTATACTTACACCAATAAAGGTTATTGGGTCACTCTTCGACATGAGATTCTTTAATTTTATATTATTTATTATGTATTGATTTAAAAAAAAACATAAATCTATCTTCAATTCCTTAGTATTCACACATTTTGTGAAAAAAGCCTTTGTGTAAAGCGAAACACGTCGGTAGATTTTTGTAAGTGAAACCCTGAATTAGGGTAATAGGGAATAGGTAACGCGGAAGAGGAAAACTAGAAAGAAAATCATCATCTCGTCAGAAGTGGGTAGAACCTAATGATGCGAACGTAACTTATTCAATTCGCTTAGAAAAAGATTTTGTGAAACAACTTATTATCGAGAATTTTGTATTAAGTCGGCTTTCACTGAATAATCGATCAATATTAGGAATCGTTCAGGCATTCCCCTAGAACATTGTTGTTTACCTATAGGAAATAGTAAAACGTATCGATCCTAAAGGATGTAACTGCAACGTAAAAAGAAACTGCAAGAAACAATACATAAAAACTTGGACAAAGCTATTAAGCTCCATCCATTTACACTCTGTGAAACAATCAATGGAATCCGCTCAGCTTGATAAATGACAATTGCACCGAAGTGCAGTCTCCATCTCATTTAGAGTTCGCATTTGTCACGATCCTTCGCTTGCATTCGTCTCAATCCCATAAATCTTGTGCATGATCAATCTGTGCTCTGCAGCGTCTGAGATGGACCTATCGCTCTGTTTTGTTTCCGCCTCAGCTGCTGAGTGGTTTAGCTGTAAATAATATATTCATCGCGCGCGTGGCCTTCCTTAGGGAGACTGCACATCTAAGTTGGCGGTCCACCGACACAGACCGCTGTTAGCTTCCTTCAATATTTATTAACTGAAACGGTCTGTGTCGTTGATTTCGGACTCCATTAGGCTGACTACGAGTGAACTTGTCTCTCTGTATCTTAGATACATAATCTTTGAACTTCTGTGCGCAGAAGTTCAAAGTAGTCTAAGAAGTTACAGGCCATAAATCTCTAAATATTATCTTGAGCATCCAAAGAGTTATCTACTAGCCCAATAAATAATTATAATATTTATGAGACAAGCAAGTCTAATTATTTAAGAAATGCTCATTTTTACTATTGTGCATAAGAAAAGTTTAATACGATAAAAAGTCATGAAAGAGCTAAATGCAAATGAGAATACCAAAATAATGAAAGAACAAAGGATTTCCCCCGCTTAGGACTCGCCAGGTAAATGAGCTCGGACAACTTTTTATGATGATATTCATCGTTTCTAGATTATTCTATAAACTTTGGATTTATGGCTCAAGTTTTTATTGAAGGTGTTTTAATATTCTTTGTTAAAGGATTTTATTAGGCTGAAGATTATAGGACAAGCTGCAAAATAAACTCTGCGGAGAACTCGAAAAGGTTTTATCTCCAATGATAATACCTGAGATAACCTAATACATTTATTCAGCCGTCGTCGTTTCTGAGTATTTTACATTCGATCACTTAGTCACGGACTGGTTTCTTATCGAAAGCTTCATCAATGACAATAGCTGCCTTCTTCTCAATGGGAAAAATAAACTGGAACTGATTACTTACCTATTTCATGAAAAGCAAACGTTTTCTTAAATATCTGAATAGATTTTTACAAAATGCTGAGTATTAAGTCTACTAAGTATTGTTCATTCAACGTTAGCCACATGTTCATTTACAAAGGTGAGATTGTAGTAAAATAAAAGAACAAAAATGCATACGTATTTTGTAAATAAAAGGTGATATTTGTAATAAGCTAAAACTGAAAAGCTACAGCTTGTGAAACTCAATAATATCTGTAACCTAATTCGAGATTCCTAAATTAATCATAATGATTACCAACAAAATAACAAAGGGAACTAAAACAGTTTCCATAATGTAGGTGGGGCTATCTCCGCGCGCAGCCCGCCTTACGGTTATGGGCTATCCAGCGTATTGCTGCCAGCTTTTATTCTGCTTTGATCCCGTATAAGCACGTACCGCCGTTGGCGGGCGCCTTTACTGCGGAATTATAAAAATATTGTCTTGAGTGGTTGTCTGGATGTTGGTATTGTCTGGCCAGGACGGGAATTACTGCTCTAAACATTTGTAATTTTAAATGGGATTTCCTGAGTAAAATTGTTTGCAATTCTCTTGAAACTGTCGACTGTTTTATTTTTCGGGGTTCGACTTGAACTGATAACCTTTATGTCCAACTACGACTATACACACAGGGCATTTGAAAACATTAGATATCCATACATTATTATTCACTCACTCACTTAACAATTTATTTCCATGTCCATTTCAATTTTAAGGATTTGACTTCTTCGAATTTTAAGCAAATATCAAGAATTTTAGATTGATCTACTAAACTGACCACGCCGTAACGGTAAAAATACATTGTGCACCTATATAGGTACCTTTATACATATGTATGTATACTTGCCTCACTCACGCGTATTTGACGCAAGAAATATCTACTTACCCCGGGGAGTAGGTTGGGATGAAACCATAGTGTGCTGTCTTAGAACCATTTTCCACCTCAAGATTTCATAACTTCTAGGGAAGCATAAACAAACATAAAGAATGAAATACTTTTTTACGTGTGTACAAATCATAAAATGTTACAATGGGATCAGTTACCCGATTTAAAATGAGGTCCTCTCATCCCGCGGGATTAGTTCGAGCGGCCTCAGTTGACCAAGGATCCAAAATAGGTATCTTCTCGCACATGAAATACCAAAATGTAATGTCTTCAGGTGGCATGGCTTCGCGTGGACACACAAACCATCCTCACGATAGCAGGCCACGTGATCACGAAGAACCACCGCATCAGCGTATCGCACGGCGACGGGGCCTGGAGCCTTGGCCTCCGCGACCTGGGGCCCGCGGACGGGGGCCGCTACATGTGCCAGGTCAACACCGAGCCGATGATGAGTCAGACGCACTATCTACATGTTGTTGGTACGTAACTGTTTTATATTTTTGACGACCTCTTTGGCGCGGCAATTTCAGCCCGATCCGTTCAGTAATTTTGGCCTGAAGAAGTAACAAACATCCATCCATACATACATACATTCATCCATCTATCCAAACATCATCATCCTATAATACGAGTATAAATGCATATGTCCAGCACTGGACTAACATAATATGCAAGTCCACTGAGGACATATGCCTATAATAAGCGCCATAGCGTCTGTCTTTAGCTTGATGCATCCAACATCTACCTGCAGTCTTTCGCAGGTCGTCTTCCCACCTGGTCGGAGGGCGTCCTACGCTTCGTTTACCGAGTCTTGGTCTCCACTCAAGAACACGTTGGCCCCAGTGGTTGACGGTTCTTCGCGATATGGCCGGCCCACATCCAAACATACCTTTATATATAATATTAGTGTGATTCGACTTGACAGTAATAATGAGTGTGTTTCCAACAGTGCCTCCCGACATAGACGATGAGATCAGCAGCAGCGAGGTGCTGATCAAGGAGGGCGAGAGCGCGGCGCTGCGCTGCGTGGCCTCGGGCACGCCGCTACCCACCATCCTGTGGAGGAGGGAGGACTCACGACATTTCAAGATGGATAATCAAACTCTTGGTGAGTCCCTGAGAATTTAATAGAAATAGTCCTTTAATCAGGAGTTGGGTTCAACAAACACGGTGTGTAGGGAATTGCCTTTATAAACCTTATATTTAATATGTTATATGTATAATAAAGGTTTATAATATAACCTTATATTATAAACCTTTATATCCTAACTTGGGATACGGTTTGTAAATGAAATACTGACCATTCAAACAACTGTTACATTCATTCAATGCGACGCAGGAGGTTGCGGGTTCGATTCCCGCCTCGGAACAATTGATCTGCAGATATTTGTTCCGGGTGTTCTGGTCGTTTTCTATGTATAATAAAAAATATCTATCTATTTAATGTATTGTATTATGTATATCAGTCATCTAGTACCCATAACACAAGCTCTGCTTAGCTTGGGGCTAGATGATGCTGTGTGAATTGTCCAGCATTATTATTATTTTGTTTCAGATTTTTTGTCTGCTCGACGTAGAGTCGGGAAATAACTAATAGACACGGGCCTAAGCCAAGTGTATATTAGTGGGGTTGATTTGATTTTGGGCACTAGAGGTTAATTGGTTTGTTAAATGCTCTGTTTGCAAGAACTTTCGGACAATCCGACAAGTGTTCAGAACAGCGGCTTTTTGAAGCAATATATATGTATTTTTGGGTAAATCTAATGACGCCAGTGATGTAGAAAGCTGTTTAGGGATTACTCCTGTAGATGAAAGTACGATTGGGATGATGGACACCTTCTCAAGCCTCCACATTCTAGTGATTTCATTTTGTAGTTCGACATATTTAGAAAGTTTCTCAGCTATTGTGTTTTGGAGGTTATGCGTGTTAGGGACGGCGATGTCTATCAGTAGCGCAGATTTATTAATTTTATCAAGAAGTGTTATGTCAGGTCTATTGTAATGAGTAGTTTTGTCGGTTAGAATAGCTCTATCATAATAAAGTTTATGGGAGGAGTTTTCCAGCACGGTATCTGGAATATATTTATAGTACGGAGTTGGCTTAGGCGACTGTTCAATAAGATGGTATTTGCTAGCTAGTCTTTGGTGGATAATGTTAGCAACCTGGTCGTGTCTATATTTATAATCCGTTTGAGCAATTGATTTACAAGCTCCCGTTATGTGCTGGATTGTTTCCGGTGAACTATTGCAACGTCTACATGAATCAGAGCCCATATTTTGAACTTTCATAATATGTTTTTTGTAGTTCCGGGTTTCTATGACTTGGTCTTGAATGGCTATCATGAACCCTTCCGTCTCGGGGAAGAGTTCTCCTCGATTGAGCCATTCGTTCGACGCCTGCATGTCGACGGTGGGTTGGCTCAGATCGTGGCGATGTCTTCCGTGAAGAGACTTCCGGGTCCATTCGGATATTAAAGTCGGCCTATCAGTCAGTTTTTCATTTTTCTGTTGGTTACGGTCTTTGAGGTTAAGCGGTGTAAACTTTCGATCATGTGAAACTATTGCCTTATGGAGACTCGATGTATCAGATTTATGGTAGAAATATGTCCTTAAAGTTGTTATTTGTCTGTTATGTAGGTTAACTATGTCTATAATTCCCCTGCCGCCTTCTGATCGAGGTAGGACTTGCCTCTGGATGCAAGCTCGCGGGTGGTGCTTGCGGTTTCGCGTCATGGTCACGTTTATGAGACGCTGTAGGCTTTTAAGTTCCGTCTTTGTCCAGTAAATTACACCGAAAGAATAGGTTAAGATTGGAATTGCATAGGAGTTTATTGCTTTTGTAGTGTTCTTTGAATTAAGCTGTGATTTAAGTATTGAGTTAAGTCTATGTTTAAAATTTTGGGTGAGTTTCGTTTTTATTTCTTTGCTATGAATCTGTCGGGATTGATGGTATCCTAGGTACTTGTACGTTTCATTTTCATTAAGGGCTTCTATTATTTCACCGGATTGTGTCTGATACTCGTGCATATGGCAATGGCCCGATTTATAAGAATTTATTTTGCACTTATCGATTCCAAAGTTCATACCTATATCGTTAGAAAATTGCTCAGTAGCAGTAATTAGCAATTCTAGGTCATCTTGATTGGAAGCATAGATTTTGATATCATCCATATACAGAAGATGGTTAAGTTTTATATCTGCGTTGTCTGCCTGTCTGTCAGCGGTGTTTCCGAGTGTATATCCTAGATTCATTGTGTTCAGTGTGTTGGATAGGGGGTTTAAAGCTAAGCAGAACCATAATGGGCTCAGCGCATCTCCTTGGAATATGCCTCGATTAATCCTGACTGGCGTTGTTTGGATTGCCCCGCTGGAAGTCGTTGCGTGAAGTTGGGTCGTCCATTTGGACATCGCACTACCTAAGAAAGAGACAACCTGTGGATGAACTCTGTATATTTCTAGGATTTTAAGGAGCCAAGAATGAGGGACCGAGTCAAAGGCTTTTTGGTAGTCGATGTAAATGCTGTAGAGATCTTGTTTGGTTCTTTGCGTTTGCTGTAAAACAACAGAGTCTATGACAAGCTGTTCTTTACAGCCTTGACTGAACTTTCTACAGCCTTTTTGCTGTTCTGCCAGGATCGAGTGATGATCAATGTGCCTATAGATGAGTTGGGATAAGCAAGCTGTTATAATTTTGTAAAGTGTTTGAAGGCATGTAATGGGTCTATATTTCGCAGGGTTTGAGGAGTCATTATTATCTTTTGGTATCATATAAGTTATTCCCGCTGTAATATAGTCTGGCATAGAGTAAGGATTTTTAATAAAGTAGTTTAAATGATTGTACAGATTATTATTATTATTATTATTATTATTCGCCCGATGGACCGACAACATTGTAATGGTCGTATTATAAGGATTCGATGGATAAAAGCAGCTCAGGAGTTATATTTGTGGCATATGGGAAGGCCTATGTCCAGCATTGGACGTTTCTGGACTGATACAATAACTATATATAAATTTAGCTGTCGTAATCTGATAGGCACAAGGTATGCCTGCTTAGTGTGCGGAATAAAGAAGACTACTCCTCTAATTACCATTCATGTCTCCTTCACGCAAATTCTGAACTTAGTTTGACTAGTTTTGCTGAAAACTTAATAGTTACCAGAATTGGGAAAGATTTGCATGACGTACATAAAGTCAGTAAAGTCCAGTCACAATCGTTCATTTATAACAGCTAAGTTTTTCGAAGACAGAATACCTATTTCTCAACGTAACAAAAGAAAAGAGAACGCCAAAAATCCCAAGATAAATCAAACCATTTTATCAAAGGCCTCTGTTAATGAACTGACGCAGTTGAAGCCTCCTCTCGAGGCAAAAACCTAATGATTTGATTGTACAAGTCTCTGCCCCTCCGTCAAAGACACCTATGGATGTGTACTTAGCTACCTTGTTGCTCTAACGAGGGCGCTCTCAGCTTTGATATCTCATTGATGGAAATTCCTGATCTGTTGATACGGGTTGTTTTATTCAGGTAATTTCTTCCTTATATCTATACGTATAAAGTTCTGTTTTGTAAGGAGAATGGAATTGAGGTAATCCGAAAATGAGGAAATTACGGTTTATAGGATCCCGTGACCTGCGTCTTTGTAGGAGATATTCAGAGTCAATGGGATTTAACGCGCATTATTTATTATGTATATGACTAGCTTCAGCGCATGGCTTTGCTCACAGGAACCCTGGATTAAATATGTTTTTCAATTCAATTCAATTCAAATTATTTATTTCCAGACAACAAACGTCCATAAAAAATATCAAATAACAAATAATTACAATTACTACGACGAAGAAAATAACTAAAGCAAAATAACTAAATCTAGGGAATAAGTAATTTCACCCGGTGCAGTGGTGTCGTATCGGACAATCTTATCTATCAAATATTATGTCGCTCACAGATTAAGGATGTAGTACCTACTAAACCTTTAATTGCAATGTGTTTAGGTATTATGCAAGGCCCAGAGATATTACCTAATTGTTATAAACATTCTAATATTAGTAGTACGTCGGTAATAGAAATAGAAAAGTCACATAAAATAACTGATACCGAAGTTAGTAGTACATAGTAGCTGAAAGAGCCACCCGCAATAAGCATGTAGCTCTTATAATGAAGAAAGCTCACAAAAACATTAGTTACATGGTAGCTAGGAGAATAATCCCTGTCAACTGCAAGCAAATTTAAACTAATGCACGACCGAAATAACAGTGATTTTAGCATGAAATTTACACTACGGGCCTACTAAGTTAGCTTTTAAGATATGTCTCATCCGAATTAAATAAAGCTGTGTTTCCATTGCTATAAAGTTGTTTTTCTAAAAATCAGCTTCGCCTTCTGACAAGTTGCCCCTCAGCCACCACAGACTTATATTCATTTATAAATGGACCCTTTCAAACTTTGTCTAACAAGAAATAGATCGCGAAATTAAATGAGGAAACCACAGGCTCCTCAATAATCTTCTTTGAACTGAAAATGAACGAGAAATCTTTGAAAGTAATGTGATTTTCAATAAACAATACCTCGAAGTAGCTTCAAGGATTAGCTGCCGAGTTCCACAACTTTGTAATAATACTCGTTGATATTTACGTAACTTTTAAAATTAGATTCACTGTTAAATGCTGCTTAAGCTAGAAGCATAGGTAGGTACCTACGCGAACCTTAGACCATACTCCTTGGGCCGACGAACCTCATACTGCATACAAAAACGTGCCTGTGTTGTGCGAATCAAGCTTGTCCTTCAGACAAGTGAATGAAAGTCACCGAGCGGACCGAAGGAAACTTTGCAAAAAGATTACGTGACGGAATATTATTTACCCTGTAATATATTTGGATGTAGGTACATACATTATGTATCTCGTAATAAGGGTTTCTTTATAATTATATTGATATGAAACATATTTATTTCATACTGTAATTAATAAGGACTTAATTCAGGGCAAATAACCTGTGTAAGTATTTTCGGTAACATACGAGTAATTTGTCAAGTTCATAGTCGAAGGTAGTTACTAGTAGAATGACTTGGCTTTTAGATCTCGACACTTTTATCGGCGGAAGTATTGCGAGACGAGACTCGGCATGAGTATACAATTTATAGCAGACAAGGTTTTTGCTCGGATCATTATTTTTTTGCACCATTAAAACTATAATTTGATTTAATCCAATTTTTTGATGTTTTCGGAACTTTCGGTTTAGATTATTAGTGTAGAAGTTACGCAGTGCGCGGAATAAGCAAATAAATGGTCTATGAGAAGTTTCATGGTAGGTTCAGTCTCTACAAAGTGCAAGTCACGCAGAAGCTGCTAGCTCGCGATTTATTGCCTGGCCTCCGTAGCATGAGACATGCAGGTATTCTGCCTCAAATACCTGCAGACTCACCAGCTTCTATCTTCAATATAACTACTTGTATTCTTCATAGATAATTAACTAAAGATTACTCATTTGCTGTTTATATAACTTCATCTGCATACGCCACGCGGGCTGGCTATTGTAAATGCAATTAATGAGTCATCCTTACCAACTGGTGAAAGGTGGTGGTGTGGTCCGAATTGAATTAAGTCAATTCACAGAAATAATATAAAATAATATGTAACAATACTCTGAAATCTGTGGCCGTAATAAACCTGAGAACTATATCGTAAGATACGTTTTGATCCTGGCAAAATTGGTGAATATAATTTATAGGGTCCAGCCCTAGCTGGCCAGTCAATAAACTTATTAAGCAAAGGCCGTTTTGTGAATTTAGAGCCAGAGATTTGAACTTCTTCATATATAATCTTTCGTTTATACGTAGATAGATAACATTTACTTCAGATTGCTGGCAACCCATCGCTTTGCTTCGTGAGACGCTCGGCCACGAATAAATGAAAAACATAAGTAATAAAATGATTATTTGAAAAAACTGCCTTCGACTCCCTTAGTTTGAATCATTTTTTTTTCCTTTTGCGAAATAAATAGTAATTCCTTGGGAATTAAGTTTTGATGGGACCGCCTTGGAATCCTCTATACTATACTGTACAAATACCAAAAAAACATCCAAATCGATCCATAAATGACGAAGAAATCGATGGACCTAAAAGACATACTCGTACATAAAAGACATACATACATCCGAACATAGAACCTCCTTAATTTTTCGAAGTTGATTAAAAATAAATTAAATACTGGATCATTCCCGCAGCCTCTGACCTGACCCTAAGCTAAACAAAAATGTCTTATCAACCCACTGAAGGCCTCTTCTATGTTTTAGCCATTCGCTTGCGGTAGACTACCGCAGGCGAAAAAACATTTCGACTCAACCAAATACACCCCACGGATGTCATTCACCCACCATTCACCTATCACGTCGCTAGACATCCGCGTCCCTAGCATTATAAAACATTAACAACAAATGTAACTGTAAGCTCCAGTGGGCGGCGACCCTAACCCCGCAACAAACTTCCAATACAGCACTTAGAGAGCGATACTCGCCGTCGGAGTTGTTGTACATAACAATGCAAATAAGAGAGTTAACATTCAATTTATACCCCCGGCGTAAAAGTTTGCCTTTGTGCTACCACAGTTAGCTGTTTTGTCCGGCGCGACTTGTGTGCGCTAGGGTTTTTGTAGAATAAAACAATAATTCATGCTTAGTTATAATTTGTTGGTTTTTGAAGCAAAATTAAGTTGAAATGCCCAACCACATCATGAATGGCCTGGAGCTTCACACAACTCTAACTACAATGGCTACTGTTGGAAAAGTGTTATTGAGGCTGATATCTATGTACTTTATAGACAGGTATTAACCATGGTTTGTTTTGAGGTTTCCTATTATTGTCGAGAATATCCTGATAAAAGTACCTAGTATAATTCTGAAGTGTTTTTGTGAATAACTACAATAGTTTCAAACGTAATGTAACTTTGGTTTTCGGTACCTTTTTCATCCAATCATATGTTCAAAACTGAAGAATTTAAAGCAATTGTACAGTCGTCATTAAAATAATCCCCTCATCCAACGCAATAAAGTCTATTATCCGCTGCCCTCTGATCACAGTGACAGTGCCGCTGGCCTCGGTTGGCACTGTCTCTCACTCCGTCCCTTTCACTAGTGTGAATAACAGATAAAGGATATTTCCACTTTAAATAAAACACTGTTTGTTATTTCGTTGGGAAGGGGCTAATTCCACGTAATAGCGTAATTTCCAAGTCCATTTATGTTATTTGAGAGATATCTTTATGTTTTGGTATTTTCCTCAATTATTGGGAGCTTTGGTACGGCTAAGGGGACCGGGAAATTGATAAACCTAATAGTTATTATTCGGCGATGGTTAAACAAAAAACTAACGACAATAATGTTCATAATATTTCGTTATCCAAACCCATAAGGTCATTGAAATATTCACGGAGGAAATATCGCTGAAAATAAAAACATTTGATCCGAAATATGAAATCTATAGGATTGAATTGTAATAAAAAATTAAGACAACAAAATTGTAAAATAACTGGAAAGTTTACTAACTTGGTGCACCAAAATATTCAAGGAATTAGAAGTAAATTATTAGAATTAGAATTGTACATGAACTCATTTGATATTGATATCATCTGCCTCACAGAACATTGGCTGAAAAGCTATGAACTCATGTTTAACTTCAGTAACCACCAGGTTGGTAGTTCCTTTTGCAGATCACATGCTATTCGTGGAGGCTCTTTAATATTACTAAATAAACTAATAAAATTCAAAGAACGTAAAGACATAGTATGCTTATCCATTGAAAGCCACATTGAAGTAGCATGTGTTGAGTTGGAGCATACTATTGTAGCAAGCGTATACAGCCCACCATCAGCTTCTTTTGAAATATTTGAAAAAAATATGGATGATATCTTATTTAAAATATCAAAATCAAATAAAAACCTCATAGTATGTGGAGACTTTAATATTGATCTTTTAGAAGTTTACTCCCTCAGTAGCAGATTAACAAATTTATTTAATTCTTATAATCTTAGGCCAACATTTATGGAACCTACTAGAATAACTGAAACATCAGCAAAATGTATAGATAATATATTTGTTTTCCAAAATGAAAAAATTGTCAGTCACAAAATTATAAGCCATTTAAAATCAGACCACTTAGGTCAATTAATTAAATTAAAACATCAAGTAAAAAATAATAATTGTAAAAAAAAAATTAAGTACATTCCTGTCACCACAGATCGATTTGAACGGTTGAAATTGGATTGGGATTTTAAACCATCACCTAACTACTCACTTAACAACCCAAATGAGTCGTATTGTAGTTTTTTTAATAAATTCACCAATGCGTTCAATTCAATATTCATACCCAAATCAATCTTGGTCTCAGAAAAACTTAGCTTTAGTGAGTGGGCAACAGTAGGTATACATAAGAGTAGACAAAAGTTGTATGAACTGTATAGTGAAAAGCAGTACAATTTTAGCCAGGAATTTAAAGAAAAAGTAAAAAATTACTCAAAAATATTTAGAAAAGTTTGTAATACAGCAAAATCAAATTATATTAGCTCGAAAATTAAAAATAGTGAAAATGTAATAAAATCAACTTGGAAAATAATTAATAGTGAGACTGGAAAGGTCAATACCTACATTAATGATTACAGTTTAAAGATTAATGATTGCTCCATCAAAAATGATGTTGAAGTAGCGCAAGCTTTTGAAAATTTTTTTACTGACATTCCAATCTCTACTACAAAGTGTCTGAACTCTTCTCAAATAATAGCTGAATCATTACTTAAAGAAAATGTACCTAAATGCGATATTAAATTTATTTTTACACATGTTGATGAAAATGATATAAAAAAAGCCTTTAAACTTTTAAATATTAAAAAAACTGCAGATCTCTGGGGCATTTCCGTTAAAATTATTAAGCCTTTAATTGATACGATTGCACCAGATCTAGCTTTTATATTTAATGAATCCATTGATTGTGGCATATTTCCTGATCTAATGAAACATAGTAAAATAATCCCATTGTTTAAATCGGGTATTAGGTCTGACCCCACTAACTTTAGACCAATATCAGTACTGCCTACATTCAGTAAAGTTTTCAGTAAGTCAGAAAAACTGATTTTACACCAATTGCTTAGACATTTTAATGGCAATGACCTGCTACACTGTAAGCAATTTGGGTTTACTCGTGGCAGGTCAACTACTGATGCCGGTGTAGAGTTGGTATCGCATATTTTTGATGCTTGGGAGAAGTCGCAAGATGCTTTAGGCGTTTTTTGTGATTTGTCAAAAGCATTCGATTGCGTTCATCACGAAACATTAATCAGGAAACTACATCATTATGGAATAAGGGACAGCTCTTTGGATCTTCTTACATCTTACTTGAGTGATAGGATACAAAGAGTTGACATTAATGGGAAACGATCTAAAGGGTCTGTGGTTTCAATGGGTGTACCGCAAGGCTCTATCTTGGGTCCTTTCCTATTTTTAGTTTATATTAACGACCTGCCTCATCTTGTAAAGAATGATCATGAGATTGTATTGTTTGCTGATGATACTTCATTAATTTTTAAAATGAATCGACAAAAAACAAATTTCGACGATGTAAATACTGCAATCTCAAAAGTAGTCCATTGGTTTAGTATCAATAATCTTTTGCTTAATGAAACAAAAACAAAATGTATAAGATTTATTCTACCTAATGTAAAACAAGTTAAGGCTGATGTAAACGTAAAAGGAGAAACGGTAGAAATTGTAGACAATACCGTATTCTTAGGAATAACCTTAGATAGTAAACTTCAATGGGGCCCACACATAGATAAGCTATCGAAGAGACTTAGTTCTGCAGCATATGCAGTTAAAAAAATCCGTCACCTTACAGACGTTGATACTTCTAGACTAGTCTATTTCAGCTACTTCCATAGTATTATGTCTTATGGCATACTATTGTGGGGGAACGCTGCAGATATAAACACCGTTTTTGTGTTGCAGAAGAGGGCTGTTCGTGCGATCTATAATATGGGTCCCAGAGAATCCCTACGTAATAAATTCAAAGAAATAAACATAATGACAGTACCATGTCAATATATTTATGAAAACTTGTTGTACACTCATAAAAACATCGATCGATTCAATAAAAAAAGCGATATACATAATGTAAATACTAGAAATAAGAATAAACTCGCTGTTCCCACAACTAGACTACATAAGATAAGTGCATCTTTTAAAGGGCAATGTATACGCTTCTACAACAAAACTCCAAGTGAGTTGCAAAAATTATCAATAAATAAATTTAAAAAAATTGTGAAGCATATTCTTTGTAAAAAGGCTTATTACAAAATATCAGATTATCTAGAAGATAAAAAAGCTTGGAACGAGTTTTGCTCCAACTCAAAATCTAACAACTTACAGATAAGCAAATCTATGTACTAGACACATAAGTTATGAACATACTGGTGGTTTCTTCTCACTTCTTCCACTGGTGGACAAAAAATTGAAGTGAACATCAATATAATAATGAATAGTATAAAATATGACTTGTCTAAGTGCTTATTTGTAAGCCTAAGGAAAAATAAACTTTCATTTCATTTCATATATCTATATCTGAAGGATAGAATTCGTAACGAATACATCCGACAGAAAACCAAGGTTATCGACATACCTCAAAGAATTAGCAACCTGAAGTGGCAGTGGGCCGGCCATATCTCACGAAGAACCGACGGCCGCTGGGGTAAACGTGCTCTCGAGTGGAGACCACTACTCGGTAAACGTAGTGTAGGACGCCCTCCGACCAGGTGGGATGACGACCTGCGAAAGACTGCAGGTAGATGCTGGATGCGGCAAGCTGAAGATAGGACGCTATGGCGCTCATTGGGGAGGCCTATGTCCAGCAGTGGACTGATATCGGTGATGATGATGATGATGAAATCTATATAAATAAAGTTTTATTTAGTGTAGGTTAGTGACATTAACACAAATATTTGACTGTGCAGTTTCAAAGAGAAGCGGTCCCTGGCTGAACCTGACCGGCGTGGAGCGAGTGATGTCGGGCGCGTACCTCTGTATAGCCTCCAACGGGGTGCCGCCCTCCGTCAGCAAGCGGATCCAGATCAATGTGATGTGTGAGTTACTGCTCTCTTTTTCTCTTTATAATATAACAATACCATACTACTGAAGGCTCTACACGTGACGCTCACGCTGTTCTCAAACAGCACCGAGTAGAAGCAGGAAATGTGTATCATGGCACTAAACGACATGTTCAGTGCCATGATACACATGTCCTTCTACATCTCCTGGCCGAGGCTGGGCAATTAACGCATTAACACAAAACAAGCTGCGTTTAGCAGCATCTTGAGGCCTGGGGATGAATTCTGCTAACCAATCGATTTAATATGACAATGGTAAGATTGCAAAATCGTCTATACTCTATAGATTAAAAAAAACTCTAGCCAGATAGTGCGTGCGGAGATATTTACATGAAGAAATTGATAGAATGGTGTCAGCCCTTGACAGCCCCTGTAGTTTTTTTCATCAAAGATAAAATTTCAAAATGCGTAATTCTGGGACGATACCATTGTTATAGTGATTAATTTAGTGGAGTTACGTCCCTGTTGTTTGTTTCGTAGTTGTATTTAGAGCTACATTGTATGTTCTTGTACATAAATTTTAACTGTAGATTAAAATAAAAGCTAGGCCCTTAGCTGAAATAACATTCACGCTGACGCGACGCGACGGTCGGGAGCTCTGATGAGCATACGCGTTTTTTAAGGAACGGAACGTACCGATGAGCCACATCCGAAAGTCAGCGCCGACGGTCCCTCTCGGCGGGACTGTGGTCCAGCCTAAACTAAACGTGAATAAGTGACGGGTCCGTCCGTATTTGATGTGTGGTTTATTGCTTTGTTTACTTCTTGCGATGGTTCCTGTTTGCTCACAAATAATATTTTGTATCGATCGGTAAACTAACTAAAGCTTTTCTTCATGTTGTGGATATGTTCAGCTTTTTTCACGAGAAAACTAACAGTTTCACTTGATTCTTCAAAAACTTTTCAAAACGTAATTAACTCGTAAACATAACTCAAAAAGCTTAGATAACGAAGTTGCATCTAAGCAAAAGCAAGCTAGCGAGAACTGAATACAATTCCATGAACAGAATACATTACACTAATCCTTGAAATGTCGCATAAAATGCGCTTATGAAGCTAAGCTGAGCATTTAAACTGGGCGACTTAGTATTTTTATGGAGGTTGTAAAATTATAATGCTTCGACGCTTACATAGAGTGCAGGGTTTGCATATCATGCAAATATCGCCTCGAACTCTCTGACATGAGTCACAAAGTGGAAAGCGTAATCGGAAGATATTCAGTTTTAGTTTTGTTGGCATTTTAACACTAGTTACTTTGTTCAGTTTGTAGATTAGTATAGGACAAGATGTAGTCCTGACAAGCGCCTTATTGGCTATTATCTCATGGAGGCGATTATTTTTTAGTAAAACAATCAAAGACAAATATTGCATTAGAAGTAGCAATCAAATGTGGATTAAATAGGTAAATCTATACAATTACGCGGCGTGGTCACGCTGCAGTGCACGGCGGAGGCCTATCCCGCGCCCAACGTCTACTGGACGCTCAACGGAGAACAGAGGCTCGTCAATGGTAAGGATGTAGGAACGATCCGCGCGCCCTCTGGCGGCGTGGTCACGCTGCAGTGCACGGCGGAGGCCTATCCCGCGCCCAACGTCTAGAACAGGGTACGGTTGGCGGGGTAGAGTCAAACGCGCGTACGAAGTTGGTGGATTAATAGTGTGGTGTTGATCATTATAGGTCGGACGCATGTCTATATTAGTATACTTGTATTGCATAGACATAAATATATATATATATATAATTATAATACATATTATAAACATATATGATTTATAGTACACAGTTAACTTGCAGGTTTTATTATCATTAAGTGTAATTGTAATGTACTCGTATTTAGTTATTCCCAATGACCTAATTTATAGTGTTCATAGTTAACAGTATGGCTGTAATAGTTTAGGTACATAGTTGAGACACTTGAATAATGAGATTTGTATTTAGTATTTTAGTTTTAATTTTCATGTTTCTTTTGGTTTTAAATTTAGTTTATACTCTTTTTTGTCTTACATGTGTCATTCAAATTGTTTTAGCGTTTAGTAATTTGATTTATAGTGATAGTCATTTTTTAATTTTATACAAAGTAAATCCTTTATTGGCCTTAAGTTTAGTAATTAAGTATGTTAATATTAGTTTTAAAGGCTGTGGATTTTGTTTCTTAAATAAATAAATAAATAAATAAATTACAAATGAATACTTTTCACTGTAGGCCTCTATGGTAGGTTACTGAGTGAGGTCATAACACTCATTAACTGCCTGTCACGTTGACTTAAAGCTGACGTTTACAACTAGACATTTGAATCGAGTTTTTGCGGTAAATGAAGCAATAATCGTGTCCAAATCTGATTAATCATCATTGATATCATAGTGAGAGTTTTGTGTCGAAGGCCAATCTGATACGCCAGGATATCTAGAACTATCCCTTGCTCTATTGACGAACTTAACTTATCTTACAATAACCCCAGTAAAGACATGTGTTTGTTTGTTTGTCAACAGTTCCCCCCTCCGTGTGGGCGGGGCGGGTGGCGATCCGTGCGCCGTCTGGCGGCGTGGTCACGCTGCAGTGCACGGCGGAGGCCTATCCCGCGCCCAACGTCTACTGGACGCTCAACGGAGAACAGAGGCTCGTCAATGGTAAGGATGTAGGAACGATCCGCGCGCCCTCTGGCGGCGTGGTCACGCTGCAGTGCACGGCGGAGGCCTATCCCGCGCCCAACGTCTACTGGATGCTCAACGGAGAATAGAGGCTCGTCAATGGTAAGGATGTAGGAACGATCCGCGCGCCGTCTGGCGGCGTGGTCACGCTGCAGTGCACGGCGGAGGCCTATCCCGCGCCCAACGTCTACTGGACGCTCAACGGAGAATAGAGGCTCGTCAATGGTAAGGATGTAGGAACGATCCGCGCCCCCTCTGGCGGCGTGGTCACGCTGCAGTGCACGGCGGAGGCCTATCCCGCGCCCAACGTCTACTGGACGCTCAACGGAGAATAGAGGCTCGTCAATGGTAAGGATGTAGGAACAATCCGCGCGCCCTCTGGCGGCGTGGTCACGCTGCAGTGCACGGCGGAGGCCTATCCCGCGCCCAACGTCTACTGGACGCTCAACGGAGAACAAAGGCTCGTCAATGGTAAGTAGGGTACACATAGGAACGATCAACGGAAGATAGAGTAAGCAAAGGCGAGAAGCAGTCTTTTATGCCTATTCATCGCCGAACATCTAATGTAATTGATCTTGTCGCATTTAACTGAAATGTCAGCGCTGTGGCAAAGACAAAAGGCAAGGGAAACACCTCTGTAAATTCTCTAATTTTCTGAATAACTTCAGGCTTTCGAAGTCGTCATAGAGCGTCAAATGATACAATACAATACAAAAATACTTTATTGTACACCAGATACAGATCATTACAAAAGACATTACATGCGACAAGTACAATGGGCGGCCTTATCGCTTAGAAGCTATAATTATATTATATGAGATATAAGTCGTCTTAGCTGATATGAGATACTGTAGAAAATAGTTACTTACTGAAGTTTTAGTTGAGATTAAATTTTGAACTGCTTAAAAATTCATCAAAGAATTGAAATGCTATAAATGGTTTTCAACAGCCTGATAATAATCCGACGCTACTTTGACTCCAAAGTTGACGATAACCCACATTTATCAATGAAGACAGCCTAAGTATGCCTGACGCTAGTACAATGCAAATTACACTTTGATATAATAGACTTTAAACCAGTTATTGCGCGAATGAAACGATTTATTACATTAATAATTCAATTTCTCAAACTTCATGAAATCTCCTAAAGCTTTTAATCTAAGAGCCTTCGCAATAAAAGTAAACTTAGAGATTATCAAATAACTTGGATGTTGCCAGCAATTATGACGATTATGGAAGTTCTAATATAATGCTGATGAAAACATCCAGTTAGAAAGTTTTAATAATCGCTCGAAATAAGTGCGCCTTAACTACATCGAATCACTTATTATATTATTTAGTTTTACGTACGAATATTATTCTGAAATAAATTCCTATTATCATGAATAATTCTGCGAGCCAATACGAAATATTTTAATTGTCAAAGGCTGAAATAATTGGACTCAAGCATCTTGAATCGTTGCTGTATAGGCATTATTTGATTTAATTTATTTTTTGTAATAAAATAAACATAATTTTATTATAGGGTCTCATTCTGTTGTCTTTTTATTTGAGTCGAGATCGTCCCACTGCAATGCAAACTCTTATTATACCCCCATTATGAAGACTGTTCTTATATCTATAATAAATTATGTAGTTTCATTCCGAGGCTCCGCACGCGTTGTTTGTATGGAAACGTCAAATCCGAACTGATTTCAGGGATAAGGCTAAGAGCTACCTGTGGTAAACTTTAGCTGAATCTATTCAGTAGTTTTAGAGTGAAGAACTAAAATCCATATCCATCCGAACTTTCGCATTATAAATTATAAATATTGTTGGACAATCCACACAGCATCATCTAGCTCAAGCTAAGCAGAGCTTGTGTTATGGGTACTAGATGACTGATATACATAATATAATACATTACAATAGATAGATATTTTTATTTTTAGAAAACGACCAGAACACCCGGAACAAATATCTGCAGATCGTACACACAATTGTCCCGAGGCGGAATCGAACCCGCAACCTCCGGCGTCGCAGGTGGACCTTCACCCACCGTGCCACAAAGGTCGTCGCATTAAAATATTATGTAATTATAATGTGATGTGAATTTGTATGAATGAAAGGCCAGCGCTCCGTGAGCTTCCGATGTCTTTGTGTAATGTTGTATGAATGTTCCTTAGGTACGAAGCACAGGATAAATATGTCGAGCCGCGGCTACCGGCACACGCTGGCGCTGCTCGTGAGCGACATGGCGAGGGAAGACGCGGGCGCGTACAGGTGCAACGTGGAGAACACGCTGGGCCGGGCGCAGGCGGAGCTGTTCTTACATTGTAAGTTACCTAGTGCCTAGTAGTTTTAGTACAAAATACCATTACCTATTAAAAACTCAAGTTTTTTTGCAACACATGATTTATTTTGTATTCACTAGATATTATATCTAAAAACATTTCGGTGTAATCAAACAACCCGACGCACACCACAAACAAGTGCTTTCAACGATGGAGTTATTAGTTACATTTACAGAGACAATATGGTTTCCCTGATCCTTCTGATGTTGTCAATATCAAATTCGTCTAAATGTTACGAGTTAAAGCCCATACTTGAAAGTATATTTTATGCTGTGCTGCAGCGGTGATTTTTGTTTATAATTTTATATTAATTTATTTTGTATCAGTGCTGACGACCACAACGACGACCACGACTACAACGACCACGACGACCACGACCACTACCACAACCACGACCGAAGCGCCGTCAACCACCGTCATGCCATGTAAGTCAACGTCATCGGCATATAATATCAGATCTATATGGTGCATCGGACGCGGGTCCGCCAAGGTTGCAGATCTATATGGTGCATCGGACGCGGGTCCGCCAAGGTTGCAGATCTATATGGTGCATCGGACGCGGGTCCGCCAAGGTTGCAGATCTATATGGTGCATCGGACGCGGGTCCGCCAAGGTTGCAGATCTATATGGTGCATCGGACGCGGGTCCGCCAAGGTTGCAGATCTATATGGTGCATCGGACGCGGGTCCGCCAAGGTTGCAGATCTATATGGTGCATCGGACGCGGGTCCGCCAAGGTTGCAGATCTATATGGTGCATCGGACGTGGGTCCGCCAAGGTTGCATATATGTTCCAAAATATTTGCTCTTGCTATAATAATAATAATTCAATGTCTTTATTCAGATAATTAAATAATCCTTTATCTAAGTTTGCTTATAACTAGATGTTAGTACTATGAGCAGGCGTCACGCGTATCTTGTACCTACTCTATGGAATATAAAAAAATATCTATAAAAGTATCTAATGTATTCTGTCTATCTAGTACATTAGTACATATTACATAACATAACACAGAAGCTGCTTAGCTTGTAACTGGATACGTTTAAGTTGCGTTCATTCAGCAGATTTGATTCCCGCTTCTTTGTATGATTAGAAAATATTTGTGCTCGGTGTTCTAATGAAAATGAACATCCTTATAAAAGCCTCAAAGCGAAATATATGTACCTAAGTAAGTGACTGGGTTTTGATAATAGTCGTTTGTTATAATATGTAATTAGATGACGTGGAAAGGCACCTGGAGCAGCTGCACCGCGGGGTGCTGGAGGACCCCAGCCTCGAGAACCCCTACATCGTGCTGAGCCAACACCAGATGCAGAACCTTGGTGAGTTCCATCAGCCTCTATGTGTGACTACTGCTTTATTTTTCAGATCGGCTCAGCCCGCAGCTTCGAACAATTTGCACCACTGTAGGAAGACGCCTAATGATCTTATAATCGCTGCATTTTGGTTAAGGCCGTTTGTGTTTGATATTGCAGAGAAATCCCTATCATTTTATCTCAGCTTAGCACCCATTGTTGGGTCTGCACCAAACAGAGGGCAGGATGTTATGCTTACTCTTATACTCGTATGTACCTATGTATACGTCATAGTACGCCGTGTGACCAATAATTACAAAACTAAGACGTGAGCGTGCCCTTAAGGGGTCACAACGCAGAGGCATGGCAGCGAATGTGTTAAAATATTAGGCTAGAGGACAGATATATGAATAAACTAGAGGTTTCTTTTTACCGAAAGTCAAAAACATCTTATTTCTTATTTGATAATTTTAAAGTATACAATTAGACTTGTCTAAGAGCTTATTTTGTAAGTCTATGGAAATAAAGGATTTTGAATAAAACGATGTTATGTCTTCCACAGAAATGGTGACGACGATGTGACCCGACGCCGCGGGGCGCGCCCCGTGGAGCGAGGGCTGGCCGCCGTCCGCCGCGGCGCGCGCGCACGCCGCCCGCGCCGGCGCCTTGCTCGCGTGCGCGGTACTTGTGCTCGCGTGACAATGGATGCAGTGAGTGGGCTGTGACGTTCCGGATTTTGTTAGTGCTTCGTGAGGTTATGGACTTTGAGACTAGTGGTGTGACGTTTTGGACGCAGAGAGCGAAGTGTGTGACGTTGTTAGTGGGTGGCATGACAAAGTGGCGTGTTGGTAAGGAGTAGGTATGGTGGTATTGCGGACTTTGATAGATGTTGTATTGAGGAGTATGATTTGGGAATCATGGAATTTCCCTGGGACGATCGAAACCTACTAGTTGTTTTTGTTGCTTTGGCGTCGGGAATTGGTTTTAAAACATTTATTTAATTTTTTGACTTCCTCAGCCTGTGCCTTATTGCACCTAGATCTTATTTTGCACAGTACCTGAAGCCTAAGAAGGTGCTAACCTTTAAGCAAATTTGTTCCATAAATGAATGAACTGACGCGTCGTCCGTCAACGCGCCGTGATTGAGTGATTCCCGATCGAAGATGTAAGACTTGATAAAAGCAAATCGCTGTTCGTTCCGTGAAACAACCTGATTATTCATACATTATTCGGAATTTCGAATTTTCTACATCGCTATCGAATAATTTAATTTATTTTGCATAACTGAATTGTAAATTTTGAAGTTATATTAATTGAACAACGACTGCTGTTTTCAATTTGGATGGTTCCAATCTGTGTGTTAATCTTATAAATTAAAATATACGAAAATGAAATAGAGACACATTTTTCAATATTCTTCATGTATATTTCGTCTGGAATCTATTTTACTTCAAATTATTTAGACATCATCAGCCTAAGAAGTCCGGCATGTTCCCACTTCATTGCTTTATATTTTATTAGGCATTTATTAACAAATTAAAATTAAAGAACGTAGTTTAATAACATTTAGTTTTTACCTTTATATGATTTATTTACAAATGTAACCCGTCACCAGAAGGCAGAGTGCAGGCAACGAGTACCTACTTATAATGCAGGCAACGAGTACCTACTTCAAATATTGATTGATCCATTTTTTTTAACTAAATCAAAAAGATTTTTAAACATTCTGAAAAATGTGTCTCTTTACCAAATAAAGTAAGGTTTTGCTGTAAATAATTTTGCACGAAGCTAGTCATATCAAATTAATAATATTGACACCTGCCAATTTGTATATAAAATGAATTAAACTACATTTAACTTAATTATAAGAAATCTCGCTGTAAAATATTTTGTTCTTTTGAAAAACTAAATGTTTTTTATTATCAATCAACGAAATATAGAGTTATAAAATATATATCATGGCCTATGTATAGCTCATTTTGTTTATTCAAGTAAAACTAAACATCCGATGTATATTGTAAATGTTATAGAATCCTAACAACAAATTTAGGTATTATTGTTCTGTTGTAAAAATTAAATTTGGAAATTGTAAATTTGATTTCGTTTCAATCAGCCCAACATAAATTTCCTTTTCCTCAGAAACCCTCATCAAAGGAGCTTATTACTAAAGAGAACAAAGAAATGGTTCCAGTCCGCGGTGGATCCTCTCGTAAAGATAAGAGGACATCTCGCACCAATAAAACGCCCGATACAGACACATCTCGTGCAAGCTAATTAATCGTGGAATTTTGCATTTTCTCCGGAAAGCTAATGTGCCGCATAAAATTACAATAAAACAGAGTTATCTCGGGCTAATGGCCGGGTTCTTATTTATAGCACCTGGCCATAAATCCCGGAGTCACCTTCTCGTCTTACGTTGAAAAAAATTTTTCTTTCGGAGTTAGTTTTATCACGAAATCTTCTTGCGCTATCTTTGTTTTTTCATCTACTTTTTCATTGTTTACTTCGCGCTAGTTGGAACGTCTTAGTTTGTTATCTCATTGATTCACCAGGTCTAAGATGAGACAAAGCAATAAAATTACTATAAAACCTCTGATATGCACGCGAGCACCTTTGCTTTATCTGGTTTACAGACCTGTGGTCATCCATAATGTATGGATTTTCCGGAATCTTCACAGACCATCCGCAAATTTAGCAATCACTTACCCCTCGCATATCAATCACATATGCACAGTGCTAGTTGAAGCGAAATCACTTGGATTCATATCCGGCCCATCAGTCACTATGTCACGTGCGGCCTAAAGTAGGCCTCGTTTGTGTCCATACAAACGCCTTTATCGACTAGAGATGAGAATACAGTGCCATGAATTTTATTAGAAAGATTTTTGTGAATATGTTAGACGGGGAAATAGCCGGTTCGCTACGACTAAGCCTCCGTGGCCTTAGGTATATTTGTGACGTCATGTCTGGTCTGTACCGTAGTGACTTTGATTGATGACCCTGAACGAGGCGAGCCAAGATCTCAGCGGAGCCAAGAATTAAGTCGATCGAGTCAGTCTGCATGTAGAGGTATTAGAAATGCTTTTCAGAATATGAGTCCAGATGATTCGGTTCTCAAGAAAGCTTAAATAGTAATCCTCTTCGATTTACCTAACGTGTTAGTGCGGGCTCCACTCTTTAACATTGTACATTTTATCAAAACCAGAGTAAGTACCTACTATTATTTCTAGGACAATGTTTTAATTATTAGTAAGATTTCTTTCGGTGTGAACTTAGATAAATTTGGTTTTTCTTTCAGTTTCACCAAATCCAACCCGTATGTCTGGCAACCCTATTGCAGCTTTGAAAGGGTTTTTTCTCGGTAACTATCTCCAATTCCAAGCCGTCTCTCACTAAATTGAATCGCAATACAATTTTGAAGTTTCTGAGGATTTTGTTTTGAGATATTGCTCTAAAATGCGGTAAAACATACTTGATATCAACTTGTGCCCAAGTCTACGTTTACGCCCAACGTCATTATGTAGGTTGTAGGTGATATTATACACCTACAGTGTCTGGCGATATATTATTGTGGACCTACCGATAAAAGTCTAATAAAAATATAAATCTACAGAACACAAAACGAAATCCACATTGCTTTTACGACTCAATAGATTAATGGTACACTAAAAATCACTTAGTGTTGCAGCTCCTAGTCTTTACAATTGAAATAAATGCTGTGAGTGTCGATACCTACCACTGTTACTGTACTTTGAACAACAGAAATAGATTAAAATAACTATAGAAATAGGTAGGAGGTACAAACTATATTGCATGTAGAAGTTTGTACATTACATTTACGTTCTCGATGTGTTAAGTCGAGCTACGAAAGCCGTATTACTAGAGATAAGCTTTTATAACGTGTCTTTTGTTTTATTGGGACTGACATGATGTTATTAAATTCATAATAATATAACGTAAAATAAGTTCTTAAAGAATAAAAACTAATTTTAACGTCGCTTAAATCTAGATTTAACGGTTAACGCCTCGCCAGTACTAGATTAAAATCCACGTAATATGGAAATCGACAAACAAAAGCGACAAGCCGACGAGAAAATAATTCCAGAAAAATGCAAAGCAGACGCTATTTAATGCGACTTTAAGATCGCGGACAGTGGCGGAATAAAAATGCAGTAGAGAACCTTAGTGGCTCCGTGCTTATCGCGGCGAGCACGCCGGGCCCGGTCTAACGTAACGCCCAAGACTCGAATGGAACATGGAACGTTCATCATTTTACTTTAAAGGAAGAAAGGAATAGAATAGGTCTTAAACTTATAAGTCTTCGAAAGCGCTTTTAGAGCTCTTTGTATAGTTCTCGGATGTCCTCTCACACGCTCGGGAAGAAAACACACATGGCTCATTTCAGGAATGCTGCTCGAGGTTGGGGCGTGAGTTTGGTTTCAAACCAACACAACGAACAAATGGATTGTTATTTTACAGGCATGTACGATGTTAACGCTATACCGTGAGATAAGTTATTTTAACGAAAAATTCATTAATAACGGTTTAACAGTCTTAAAACTTTTGAAACTACGGTTATTAACACAAAAGTTATTCATAATGGGATATTTACACGGGATGATAATAGGCAAACTAAAAAATAAAATTAAGTTTAATATCTAGTTATAAATTACTTTTATGTTAAGAGTTTTATTTGTTTTAAATTATTTGACGTTTCCGAAATTACTCAAACAAAGAAAAATAAAATATTATTTGAAAATTACCTAGATAAACTAGGTAATTTTCACAGTTCCCTCACGCCTCCGCTGCAAATTGCCATGCAGCGACAGCACCAAGCTCGCTGTCTTGGCACGCTCGGCAAGGGCGCAAACCAACGATTGGCTAGGGCGCACCTCGCTTGCTGCGCGCTGTCACCTATAATATGTATGCTACAATAATAAGACCGAAATTTCGGGTCAATATTCTTCCAATTTTATTATAAACCTCGGCCAATTATTAAGCGCGTGTCGGTCCCTAGCCCGCGGCTCTCAATTACGTCACATCCGGACATGCCCGGCCCGTTTGTCTCCGTAATTATAAACATAAATACATGCGCCGATAACCCGGGCGGGACGTAAAAATATGGAAAAGATTTTTCATTTTATACCTACACTAGCTGCGCCCCGCGGTTTAACCCGCGTGGCGATAGATATTTTGGATAATATACAATATATCTTCATAAATTGTAGCCTATGTGTTATTCTGATGTATAAGCTATATTATTGTAAAGTTTCGTCAAAATCCATTCAGTAGTTTTTGCTTGAAAGAGTAACGAACATCCATCCATACCTACAAACTTTCGCCTTTATAATATTAGTAGGATGTATTTTCAGACTGATACAGGCTGAAATTGAGATATAATTGGATGAGATGGGGTCCTTAATCACTGGTCGATGATGACATCGGATATGTTGTCGACTAGAGGTTATAGTCGGTATTTCATGATAGATTGGAGACATATCTAACAAAACATCACCAATTACGGCATCGAATATTTCGTCTCTATGGCTCTTTTAAACACGATGCTTACTACATGTATGTCTTCTCTTTCAACTTCGGACTGTATGCCATTGAAACAAAGGCTACATTTGAACGCTAGATATTTCACCAAGTATCATGTAGGTATATTATTTATAACGATTATTTGGGATAACAGATTTCAATTTCGTAAACCTTCGTTATTTTCGAGTTTCAATAAATTCGCAATCGCAAAGCCTTGTTGATAACGCGTCAGCTTTAATACTAGCAGCCACTTGCGTCCATTACCATAACTCGACCCAACTCGCCCTAACTCGCCCTAATGTGCCAATTACAATAAACACTAGCATAAACCCAGTCGCCAAATTAACCGAACAGTATTAACCGTATCTTACCCTTTACATTAAATTTGAAATATGGCCCGAGAATTGGCCCAGGCATAAATCAGGCCAATACAGGCACTATCACACGGTATTAAAAGGGCTGTTTAAAATCCGAAGGGCTCAAATAAACGTAAACGTGGACCCTTTTGGGACGTGGCCGCGTGGTTGAAAAGTGTTGGGCGAGATTCGGCTTATTTGTGAATTTGCCGAATTAATTTTGGTCGCTAAGTTGGTCGCGGCATCCGGTGCCGCCGCCACGGGAGCTGATGGAAAAGCCATTGGCTTATCTTTTGGGACTAATCTTAATTATCACATTCATGACAGCTGTATTTGACGGCGTTATTTTTACCGGAAAATTCAATTAGCTGTGAGGGTAACCAGATTATACCTTATATGTATATCAGCTCCATCGATTGATAATCTCTAGCGAAATCAATGTTATCTCACGATCATGAAGACACTCGTAGCTACTCGCTACTCGTAAATAAAAGTTCAATGCGTAAGTTCCGGTGTTACATAAGTAAAGTTGTTTCATGAGGCAGGGGATTATACATAATGTATATACACATCAAAAACATCAAACCTGTATGTTAATGGACAAATATTTATGTATCTTTATCTTTATTAAAATGTGTCATAATGTCTTTCTACAATGATGATGAGAATGATGTTTAGATTTCAGCAATAATTGTGCCGAGCCCGTTACCTTGAGCAATAAAGCGGAAACCCTCATAAACAGCACGTTCGCACCTTCGCGACTAAACTAGAACGAGGCTTTAAAACAAACGGCAGGTTTTATGACAAACTCCATTGTGTTTTATATCTCGAGAGATTTGTAAAGCAAATGGAGGATTGATTATTTACGGGACGGCTTAAATCTCCACTCTCAAAATATGTGAAAATATTTAAAAAATGACATTTTCAAATTCGGTTGATGAAAAAGATTGCGCGTTAATGCTGACTTATTAAGTTTTCGACCTCTGTTTACCAAAATACTGCAGCCCCAACAGTTTGCCAGACGTGTTGTATAATAAAAATCAGCGAATGCAAATGGGTGTTATCTGTTTGCTTAAGAATTTTTTATTCATTTCATAAAAGTAACCTAAATAACATTCAATAGTAAATCGCAGTCCCACTGGGTACACAGCTCAGGTACCTACTTCGTATTTGGACATTAATTTTGAACGTGCCCCGACTACAGTGTCAATTAAATTGGCCCCAGATAACGAGTTTTGGGCCCATTCAGGTATTGTAGCTAGAGCCCCGACTCTGAGGCAAATTCTGATGAACTCCGAACGACAATCATTTAATAGTGATATATCGTCGACCACGTCTTCAATTAGCAACATGTGAGATTGTGGGCGGACAAAGAGTCATTCGAGTAAAATAAAATCATTTCACAAGTTTTTAGTTGAGATTCGTACGTTATTTATATCAATACAATACAATACAAAAATACTTTAGTGTACACTAGATACAGATCATTACTAAAAGACATAACATGCGACAATTACAATGGGCGGCCTTATCGCTTAGAAGCCATCTCTTCCAGGCATATATTGAATTCCAAAATCATAGCCTTGGAGTAGACTCCCGGATCAATTAAGGATCAAAACTTCTGGATTGAACCCTGAATGATACATTGATGTTCCTCGTCTTTAATGAAAAGGAAAGGAGCGAGTTTGACATCCTTGATGGAATCTGATGAATATGCATGCTCATAGCGGCGCGGCGGCTCCTCGTCGCGGACGAATATTTCGGTGTAAAGGGTGGAATATTGATATGGGTCAGCATGTACTGCTACTGCCTGAGTAAAGGCAAATACTTGTTTAGTAAATGTTTGTTCATAATCTTTATGGTGATAGGGAAGTTTCATAACATTAAGATTAATTAGGAGTTCGAAAAAAATTAATTACGAATGGAAACCTACGACAAACATTTTAATAACATAACTAGTATTGTTTTAAGCTTGGTCAGAAATGAAGAAGAAATATAGCCCTAAATGTAGTGTGGTAACAAACAACAAGTCAGCCTCTTACTTGGAACTTGACCCTAGGCCACCATCATCATTCACCTACTTCTACTAAGAAATTCGCTTATTCCCTCTGGTTGAGCTAGTTCTGTGCATAAAAGAAGAGAGAGTTTTATCCCATTATAATGGAAACCATATAATGGGTTCCGTGTACAGAAATATAGTGTACACGGAACTAGTGACAGATAAACATACCGACTAGTTTTATCTTACATGATATTCAACCATATTTGGTTTATAATTAACCATATCCGTTCAATGGTCATGTGGTCTAACCGAACCCCACACCGAACTAACGCTGTATCACAAATGCCCAAACTGCCCGTCGAGCACGACTCGTGTAATGTTCATTCGACGTGGCCCAAACAGTTACCGGCGGACAGATGCGTCCTGTCGATGTGTGTACCGACTGACTCTCTGGAGAACTGATGGTTAAATAAACAAATAAAGCTGGACTATCCACACAGCATTATCTAGCCCTACGGTAAGCAGAGCTTGTGTTACGAGTACTAGATGACTGATATACTTAATACAATACATTACATAGATAGATATTTTTTATTATACATAGATAACGACCAGAACATCCGTAACAAATATCAGATCATACACATAATTGTTCCGAGGCGGGAATCAAAACACAATTGTTTCGAGGCAGGAATCGAACCCCCTTGCGTCGCAGGAGGACCTTCGTCCACTACGGCACAGATGTCGTAAAGATCGTTACATAGGAAGATAGTTTTTGGTTAATTGTGTTTGATAGATGACAGAATAACTGCGGCAAAGCAATTACCTATCCGTGGCTGTATGAAATGCCGATATAGTTTGGTAACTTGAACCACAAATTACAAACAAATTGGTTTGGTATAGGTATAATTCGAAGATAGTTCTGAGAAATCAGAATTTGTTACCTACATATTTCTCTTGGTATGAGCTCCCGAGAGCCTGGCTCCAACGGTAATAATAAAAACACAGCTCTATAAAAAACATTATCTTTTATAATATTTTTAGTTATTATAATTAATTACATAACTAAACGAATAGTTCAGATTCCAAAACATTTCAGATTTTCTCAAAGATCAAACTTAAGGTTATGGAGTATGGGTAAGCACACGTCACATCCAGTTATTGTATACTCCCCGGCAGCCTATCCCAATACCATCGACCGACTTCTTCGAACAATTGCCGGAATGGACGAACATTGTTCCGCAATATCGAATCTTCGAGAACGTTTATAGATGAGTACAGAAAAAACTGGTTAGCGTGTCTTTTGTGCTGATGCTGCAGAGGATAAATAAGTACCATTAGATCTGAACATGTAATCATTCCGTAGGAAGGTCCCTGCGTAGGCGGAATAATAACATAGGCTCACATTCATTATTTCCTATATAATTAGGATGTATAAATAAATATTGATTGATAAGCTGAAAAATTGAAAGGTTAGGCCTCGATGAGTAGTTAATTTTCAAAAAAAATTCAAAAAATGGTTCAAATAATTTGTTGAATTTTCAGTGAATTTCATTGTATTGATTTTTGAGATCCAATCAGCAAAACATCCTGTACCTACCTACCTCAAAAAAAGCTTTTGAGAAATATAGGATATTAAAAAGTTGGTCCTCCAAAACAAACCCAGTAAAAAAATAATGTGAAAAGTTGGAACACGTGTGTGTGATGCCAATACCGGCTCCATAATTCACGGAACGGGACGAGTTTCAGCCACTTTCAAAACCGGACGTGTATTTCAAAAACTACCCTCAAAACGCGAAACGTAATGAACTCCAGGGGTACGAAAACTTTTTTAATTTTACTCGAAGTGAATGGTTTCATCCCTTCGCTTCCCGGGGGCAGCTTTAAAAGAAACTTTGAATGAAAGGGTTGAAATTTTAAGAATTAGTTGTCTTTAATGGCAGGTTTTGTAGGAGTTAGACATCGCGAAGTAATTAATTAAGACATGCTGTTTTAATAAATTTTCTTGGAAATTTTCTGATTTGCTTTGGACGTTCATTATTCGGCAGTTTGAAACGTCAATTGTGAAGGTTTGAAACAATGGCGGGGATGGCTGTTTGTTGCTGCTAGAGATTTTGGTTTATCTTGCAAAAATACATGTAAAACTTCACATAAAAATGTAAGAATATTCGTCAACAAGTTACAAAAATGTATCAATGCAAAAGTATGATAAAATATTTTTTAGATTTAGGAAATACTTTTTAAATAAGTTATCATTTAAAAAATATTTCCTCCTACCAAACGTAGGCGCCACGCGGCAACTTCCCGAGAAACAAGCTAAAGTATACCGTCCGAGTTTGAAACTACATCTGAAGATACCAATAAACAACAGGAAATTATAATGTTTTGTTGACAGCAAAATAGCTTTTTACACGGTAAATACATCAAGGAAATAGCAAGAAATCTTTTAGAAAAATACAAGGTTTATGTTTGTATACAGCGTGTATACTGTTTGTATACATCTGTATACAAAGGTTGGACGACAAAGGACATTGTTGTCTCTAGCCGCAGGGCAAGACGCGCAGGGTATTGGCGAGATCTGAAGGGCCTGTTTTAGGGTAACCAAATAATAATGGTAAAATTAGATGAGTTATATAATAATAACCTACTCTTTGTGATTCTGATTTTATCGAACAAGACAATTAAACAATATGTATTCTCAACGGATGCCCTTAGCATTAGCAGCAGTGTGACGAGATGTGCCTTGAAATGTCGACCGTAGTGGTGCGGTGGGCGAAGCTCCGCCTGTGACGCAGGAGGCGTCCATTACCGTCTCGAGATAAATGTTTTTACGATCTGCAGTTGTCCGGGTGTTCTGGTCATTCTATATATAATAAAAAATATTATAATGTATTGTATTATGTATATCAGTTATCTAATACCCATAACACAACCTCTGCTGGCTTGGTATATATTATATTGATGTGTGGATTGAACAGCATGATTTATTTATTTATTCAATTTCATAAAAATACTCTGCCATACTACAAAAATACAATTGTCCCCAAAGCTAACAAAACCTCATTAGTCGCAAGTCGCAATGTTATTGTAATTATGATGATGGACCAAAGCCAAGATAAATGCAGGCCTTGACTTCACTCGCTGCTTCTACCAAAACATTACTGCGTCGCTTCGTTTCTACCCTGGAACACATTACGTTGAGATAACATGCTCTGTCGCTGTAACTTTGTAATGGGGTAAACTGTGTTTGGCCCCGGAGCTCCGCCGAAAGTTGATTATTGCATGATACTACAATACAAGTTGTAGGAGTTGAGCTGGACAACAGACTCTGTGGATTGTTGGTATCCCAACAATCTAAAATGCTGAGCTTAGAGCATCGCATAAAAAATCAAAATTCAAAATGTTTTACATAATAAGTACTTTTCATACACATCTCTTTAATAAAAAGTAACATTGAATATTGTGTTTCGTCATCCGCTTTTTTACTACAAACAGAAATAATAGCTTGTAGATTAATAAAATGAATACCTATGAAAATTTTTACGGGTTTCAACGGTGTACCACGCACGAAATAATTCTGAAAAGCGTAAACAAACTGCACATTCATTTGAAAATGTTTTTAAATGCCTAGATATTTATTTTTTGAAGGTGTCTGATCCATGTGGAACTTTCCGGTTTTGAAACACGGATTTCAGTTTAAATATTTTTATTCAAATATTTTAAGCTTCACCTTCCGCATGAAATCATTTTAACGTGAAACGTTAATGCAGATTTTCCCATAATGACGATTTAACATTTTGCACCATCACAGTTTTATAGCTTGTTCTGAAGTAACCCTCATCATGATAATATGCATGAAACTCGGCACAGTTTCATGCGCCATGATCACGGAATAATATTGGAAAACTCAAAAGTCAAATCATGGTAAATATCCCGTTTTAAATGACTTCGACTTTAGTTTCGAAGTTGTAGTTGAGTTGAAACATATCTGTCCTTCATGATTATACGCACTGAGGATCATGAGGGACCGACTGATTGTGTCAAAAAAATTAAAACCGACTTCAAATTTCTCAGTATTTACAGTGTTGTAAGTTTTCCGGAACAAATACTTATTTTTATGAGACCTCGGGAACATTTACCATACAACAGCAAATAATTTTCCCACTCGCAACGTGACGGAGTTGTTGAGGAACACCGGGGTGCACACGGGTAATAAAGGTCCACTTGCGACGCAGGAGTTTACGAGTTTGATTCCCACCTCGGAACAATTGTGTGTCGATCTGCAGATATTTGTTCTGGGTGTTCTGGTCCTTTTCTATGTATAATAAAAAATATCTATCTATGTATTCTATTGTATTATGTATATCAGTTATCTAGTACCCATAACATAAGCTCTGCTTACCATGGGGCTAGATAATGCGGTGTGGATAGTCCAGCATTATTATTTATTTATTTAACATAAACAAAAAATACAGATAGCCGAACCCAGAACTTCCTCAAATTCAAAATTTCTCGAAATTTATTCGTCAGAAATCTGTTAATCCTTGGTTAATCCATAAATAATAAAAAACCAATTTCTTTAAATCCCGTAGGATTACCACAAAACATGTTGTGGTTGGTAGGTATACAAGTTACTATGAAACGAACGAAACATGTTGCCTTATATGGAATCTGAATTATCTTTATTTCGAACCTAATTTAGAAATATTAATATACCTACTTCAGGGGAAATAACTTAACCCGGGAACGGTGACCTATATGTCTGTGGGACCGGGTGATTTGAAAAATTCGAAAAAAAAATTATCCGTTACCGATTTTCGTCGTGATTTCGAATAGCTGCCTCATTTTCCCTCCCCTACGGTCAGTTCACCCCGCGACTTCGGAGTAGTCCAGGTTTGGTGAAAACCCGGTGCGGTACACCGGGGTCACCGAATATGTAAGTGAAATAGACCTAGTTGAATTATTTATAATTCGTTTTTTGTCTGGTTTATGTACATTTTTTACTTACTTTTGTTATTGTTTTATTGCATTATCCTATAACCAGTAAGTTTATGGCATGATTTTATCAATTTTATCGAAATATTACAAAATTACTCTATCTTGTTCCAAATATAAGATTTGTTACAGCATATCGTACGAAAGGGAACAGCATGGTCTAGAATCGCTTTTCCATGAACTGCTTGATGACGACAGACCGTCAATGTCTTCGGACATTGAAGCTGGAAGTGATATCGAACCAGCGAATCATTCACCAGATGATAATACAGAATTCAGACAGCGAAAAGGAGCTAAGTGACCGAGAAGCGAAGAATAGTGGTTTTCAAAGTTTTTTTTTAATTATTTATTGTTGGTAGGATGTAATTTTTTGTTTATCACAAGTAAGTTCCTCGAGTTTAGAAACTGAAAAGTCTGAACTAATTTCAAAAATAATGTTGGTTGATGTGTTTTTAAATTTTTGTAAAAGCTATGTCTAAAAAGTTGCTAAATTTAAAGGTTCTATGAGAAGTTGTCTAATCATAAGAAAAATTAAATAAACGAGGTTGTAATTCATGAAATATAGTTGTTTTAATGTCAGTTAATTTATAATTACCGAAAAAAAATATCAATTAATTAAAGGTTTTGAAAAATCTTCCATTGAAAACCCCGGTGCGTGGAACCGGGGTCACCAAAGTTGTAAGTCAAATCGACGTCACCGTTGGCGGGTTAACAATTCAAATAAATACAGTGAAGTATGTAGGAACTCGTAGTAGGAAATCATAAACATCAGAATCAGATTCATCAACTACTGCAGTTCCAATTTCACACACAAACACATTTCTAACAAGCTGCCCTCTGTGTCGAATCCTAAAGCATTCATTCCCACATCAAGTTTTCCCCACAGCTCCGTATTTCCTCAATGCCCATGTCTTGTCACAAGCCTAGATTTGACAACGTTTTTGGTGGGAATAAGGAGCGGGATGGGCTTTTAGTTGGTTTTTAAAGGATATCTCACGCGAGTCACGAGGGGTGGGGTCGCGGGGAATAGTTCCGGTGGGGCGTTTTTGTTTTGCTTAAAACGATTGGATTCGAGTTCCAAATAACTCGAAAAATGGCGTCTTATTGGCATTTGAATAAAAACCAACCTGAAAGATTAATTTTTATTAATTTCATCGATCCTCGACAATACGTTTACCGAGTCTTGGTCTCTATTTATGTTCATGTATTGTCCTATATTTATTTTATTTTATTTTTATGTGTATTGACACACAAATAAAAACTATTATTCTATTTTATTTTACACCAGCCAGCGGTTATCGGTCCTTCGTGAGATATGGCCGGCCCCACTCACATATCCTAATATAATAATGAAATATCCATATAATGTGGTGTATGGTGCCATATCCTCCGTGAACCAGCCAGCCTATTCCGTTGGCTGGAACTCGTCGAGTTTAGAGGATGCGTGACCAATCGTGAGAACTACTATAGACATGGTTAAGGAAAGATTCTGATGGTGGTCAAACGGTCCATCGCTAACAATGAAAAAAATAGTTTATGCCAAATGTACAGCCTGCATCACTACACCCACGCAGTATTCGCTTCCCGCGGCGGCGGCGCCATCCGATTGTGGGTATGCGCTAATCCTACCGTCAATAAAATACACACAGCGGCGGCGAAATCCGAGCGAAATTTATCGCTAGCGCTCTGTGTAGCTAATACCGTAGGTCTGAACACAGGCCTCAAAACTATCAAACACTCGCTTCCGCTGCCACTGGACCCGCAGCCTGCGGCATGGCCCGGGCCATGGTCTGCCTCCTTACATCGACGACATATTATTGAACGGTTTTTATTACCGACAGCCCCTTGTGTGTTCAGACAACTTTGATCTATCTGTTTTCAATTTGTTTTTGTGGCTTATTTATGGACGATTCCACAAAGTAGCTATTCCGGCTTATATTGGAGGCGTGTTTACGGTTTTTGTAGTATTTTATATGGATCTGATTGGATTTCGACGTTGCCATCTAAGAAGTGTCATTGCCCCTCTGTTTACTAAAAATATATTCGGTTCTAAAACCAAGTATTGTTCAGCACGACAAACTCTCTTTGTTTGTTTGTCCTCAAGTTGTGTAAGTTTGAACTTAATTGTGCATGCTCTGAACACAATGATGCAACGTCAGTATTTTCGGCTGCAGCCCGACTGCGCCAGGAAGAGGGTTCTGTTTTTAGAGGTATGTACCTAATACATATAAGATTGTAGTTTTACCCCGGCCCCATATCTTTAGTCGTTACCTCGACCACGATTCAACCTCTACTCATCCTCCAAGCGTTTCGGTATGCTTGATTGTAAAAATCCCTTCACGAACTTGAATTAAAATTAAATATTTATGTATCGGGTAAATACCGCATATCTTTTGTGTGTATGTTAACAAATCGCGAAAGTTTAAAAAGATGTTTATTTTTTTCAGGCTAAGACCACCTGACCGCGGCCATTCCCAAAAATCAAATAGCATTTCCTTTCGCAAACTGAACTGCGGTCGACTCTCACTTGGAAGCAGCCGGCCACCGACTGCCATTAACCTCCTTAAACATGAAACTTAAAACACAATTCCCACTCTTAAGTTTCCTTTGAAAGTTAAGCTAGTTTATTCATTGTGGCGCTGTTAATAGGACTTCTTATTGAATAAACTAAACTCCAGTGTTATTTTAGATTTCTCGAGAGCTTTTCGTAGCAATTAGTTTGAACTCTATTAATATTGATACACGGTCGGTGATTACTTCAAGTGTTTTGTAGAAGTTTGCTTAACTTTTTTTAATTATACGGAAGGAAATTTCTTTGGAAACTTGGTAAATTTTCTGATGTTATTCTTTCTCAAAGTTATGAGAAATGAACTCTTTGTAGCCAATATCTCAGGAGTTGATGGCTGCTGTTCCTGAGCAGCTGTTCTGTGCCTCAGATTGGTCATATTTGGGCTTTTTCTTCTTCTTCAGCACACAGACGTCCCTACACTCCTGAGCGTGATTCCCCGGAGCAAAGGGGAGTTGTATAATAACAATTCATTTATTTCAGGCAACATTAGTCTAGTACAGGATGGACAAGACTTAACAACTACGGCCCATATAAAATATGTACCTTAATCTTACATACATAAAATAAACGTATTTACTAACACGTAATGTCGGCGACGTGTCACGTGCGACACGCAGTATGTGCTGCGACCGGTCATCGTCCGCGAAAACGCCGGAACAGCACATTCAGATGATTTAAAATCATTATGATGCGACGTTTTGCCATTATCACTACGCTCAGCAGGCGGATTGGTAACCGCAGTGTAGGTGTCAAAAAATATCTCTGGATTTAGACTGTAGCAGGTAGGTAGAGTTTGCTCTGTAACTGATTATCCCTATTCATTTAAATTAAATTAAACCCGTCGATTTATTCAATTATCTTGAGTGTTTTTGTAGTCTTGATGTCTCTGCTGAGTTTTGATTTTTCTATGAATGTGTCGAACTGTTATTGTTTTTATACATTTTTTCTTTCTTTTAGATTAAAATTACGTGTACTCTTTTAGTTTTTAATCTATATTACCTGTTATAGACAAGTTGCCTGCACTTTTTAAATTCTAGCTTTTAAAGTCTCTTACGTCATCATCACAATGGTACATGCTGAAAATCAGCGTTGTGGGGCTACTCGCAACATTCAGCTGAGCATGAACCTGTTCTGATAGCGCAGGAACACGGCACTGACCATTACACACGGCTTGATCTACACTAAATTAATTTTGATATGTCTATTAATAATAATATATATATATATAAGTCAATGCATATTATCAATTATATACTTTAAGTCTTTTTAAGTCGTGTGCTGTATTTCTTTATTATAGTTAGATAATTAAGTTTTTTGCTCTATCATAATAAATATATTTTCATTTCATTTTCATTTCATAGACTCAAGGCGAACTTAAAGCCTGTAATCATTCAACGAAAAGTAAACATTCATTTGGATACTTTTGTCTCTGTCCGGACCTCGGCATTGTGAACCGAAACCGCTGTTTGAAGTCTAACTTACACATCAACAACTTTATCTAGACCTCCCTATTCATGAGGAATAGGGAATGCCGGATTGTAGCCCTTCATCACAGCCGTGCTCGTGGTGTGGGCGGTGCAGTGGAGCTGGAGCGGAGGCCAGAGCGGCTGATATTGCTAGTTCACAGTTGTTTATTGTTTGCTGACAATTTTCACGAATTTTGATTAATAAATGTAACCGTACCAACCCCCATTAACCCCTACGTTTAAAGTCAGATTCTGTCAGGTTCTATTTAAGCTCGAAAGATTCGTTTTATGACAGATTCGCTTTAGGACAGAAGTAGGTACAGTGAAAGGAAAGTACATGTATCTAGGAACTAACTAGTTCAAATAAGTGATAAAAAGGTGTATTATAGCATAACACCTCTACATATACTGCGGTCACCAATACGCCAGCCAATCATGCTAGTTATGGCTAAATCCCTACTTGTCTGGACTCTCACAGTCGACACACCATATTATTATGATAAATGAATTTATTGTTGTACAACTAGGTGGTAACTTACATTGGTCTTATATTCTATCATGCATCTCTAGTCTGCCAAGGTCAGGCTTACAACATTCATATGGAAAAAAAATATAAACTAAAAAAGGTAGTATCAGATCGCAGATCGCTCCGCGCGCGCTGTGGTCGTGCCCTAACTCAAATTAATTACCCGAAAACTTGTATCAAAAGGTTTAAATATTTAGGAAAGGTTATTTTTAGATGGAACATTATAAGCGGTCACCCCGAGCGGAGGGCGCTTCATTCGGTATTAATCTGTTAGGGCGGGTGGAGGTGGGGGAAGTCATTGTTGACTTAACGATTCTATCTATTTTATTTGGGTTTATTGCTTTATAATTACATCACTGATTTTGAATATGCCGAAGAAATTACAATATTTTGCTTTCCAAGAAGTTTGATCAAAATTCATAAAGCGTTGTCAAAAATGTATTTGGGGATTCACCGATATGAATAATGATTTTCGAAACACTCGAGCAAGTTACGAGTAAAACCACTGGAGCGAGCGCCGACCAATCCGATTTGAAGTACTCTAGCAAAGTATCAAATATTCAAGGAATACGAACGCTACTAAATATCACCATGCTACCTATAACACAAAGTTATATAACGTCATAACAATGAAATAGCTTTTATATTTTCTTCTGTAACCTAAATTATTCCGGTGTTTTACCTTCGACCGATATGTGTTCACCCAGCAGTGGGCAAATACCGGCTTATGATGATGATGATGAACCTATATTTTGCATCTTACAGACTCCCACACTTACACCAGTTGAGTTGAAACCTCGCCGCATTTACACAGCACACACCAGTGTTCGTCAACGTCAACCTAGCTATGCCTACGGTGGAAATGTAATCTGCATACGCGCAGGTATAATAAGCGACCCACGTCTAGTTGTCCTCTGGCGTACCACATGACAAAGATGAACTTATGTGCATCTTTAATTCTTTTTCTTCGGCCTAAGAATTGCGTTATCGCAGTTCTTAGGCCAAATTGGAGGGCTGAAGTGCGAAGTACAGATGGAATGGCGCGGTGCAGGTGTGATTAGCACGCGCGCGCGGTTACCTTCTGGACAGACGCGTCGATTATTCACTGTCAGTTTTTGCGTAGTTTAAAAACTCGCGTACAAAATAGAAATAAATCATTTTCGTCTGCGTTGGCGGCATTCAAATTATTTACATAAGTGTTCCGACGCAAAATCTCCACTTACGTTGCTCGTCACCGGACAACTAGTTACTATAACATGCACAAGTAGGTATACCCTCACCGCATTTACACCGCTCAATTAAACCCCCTCCCGTGCACTTCCCGGCCAGGTTTTCCTCGTGCATTTATTCCGCACAGATTCTACGCGGCGGCGGCGCGGGGCGGGGCGGCGGCGTGGGGGCAGGGGCGCTCCGGCCGCGGGAATGCGGGGACGAAGTTCACTTGCTGATTCTGAATAATCGAGTGAGACGAAACGTAATTACATGGATGTGTACCTACTAGCAAAATGCATTCATTTTGTAATTTGTAGAATATTTTCATAATTGTACCTATTCTTTAAGTGTGTCTTTTTTTTTATGTTAATTTAAGTTGTTATGAATAAATGTCTTTCTATTCTATTCTATTCTATTCTATAAGATGATTATTTTAAAACTTTGGAACTATCATGGTTATTAACATTAAAGTCATTTTAAAACAGGATCTTTACCTTTTTATTTTATTGGAAAACTCAAAAGACTAGTCATGGTAAATATCCCGTTTTAAATGACTTCTTGATTATTTTGTTTAAGAATCGATAGTTACGTTAGCTGTTGAGTCAAATGACTGTCAATAAATAATAAACATTGCACAAACAATTAGGTGGTTGGAAAATTTACTTAAAAACTTTTTTTTAAATACCACTCAAAATGCGTGAATTGATTTTATTTCCAGCTAGCACATTGGAAAGCAAAACCCTTCCGATCTGTAAGAAATGAAAACAAATAATATTTCTTTATAAATATTTTCCATATATGTATGTACCTATACTAAATCGTAATCAAACGCTGGAAGTATAAACGTGCATTCCGCGGTGCGCCGCACACTCGCGGCATTCCTCGCTCCCCGCACTGAGCGACCTCGCACTTTGACGGTTCACACGGGCCGATTTCGAACCAAAACCTTAAAATGGTACCGATATTTATATGTATGTGTATAATGATACGTTTACAAAACACATATAAATAAGAAAATCATATCAAACATAATTTATAGACTGGATTTCGAAAGGTTGTTGGATCGGATGGGAAGTAATACATGCTTATTATGAATGTAAGAGGAGAGGCACCCTGAAGAAGTCTTCAACATTAGTGTTCCTCCAACACAAACAAGTTTCGTAGTTAACCCGCTTACATTTATAATGAATAATGAATCTACGATAGGTGCATCTCCCCGTAGCAATCTCGTAGCGGTCTCGTAGCAATTAATAAAATGACAAAAACGTTACTGGTACATTTATTTGCATAGCCCATGCAAAACAATTACCCAGTTACAAAATAAAAACTTAATCTAAATAGACGCTAAATTACTTATAAAAAATAATGTTTATTGTACACCTACAATGAAAATATCTTAGTTGGTTCCAAGCACATGATATCGTCGTAGCAAGTTTCTGGCGCATTCCGTATCGCTGTGACCCAAAGTGGATCGTGGTCTCCGCTACCAGAGGTCGTCAGTTGTCCCGGTCCCATGAAGCCGGTCCTGTTGGCGATAAAAGATGTTAGTATTAATAAATTAACAGAAAAAACGCCCCTCTGTGATCGCACAGCGGTTACCTGCGAGGTACGGAGCGCCGCAAGTGTTTTGGAATAATGACTTGCATGTGGAGGAGTTTTAGGAACTTATTGTACGTGAAGTTTGGGCTTAATTCTTAGGAGTTCCGTAATTGAGTACTTGCGGGACGCGGATGAGAATTATTTCGCGCGGAAGCGGCTTTGAGGGCTCTTTGCACTTCTTACAGCTTTGCATACCACCACATACCTACCTAACCTTATTCTTGGTTTTAATTCTTTATGTAGTGGTTAGTTCATATGGTTCTGCTTGAACCATATGACCTATCTGCAGATATTTGTTTAGGGTGTTATGTTCTATGTGTAATAAAAAATATCTATCTATGTCATGTATTGTATATGTATGTATATTAGTTATCTATTATACAGGGTTATTGGTAATTTGACGTATTCCCGTTAGGAGGTGATATAGGTGACTATTTGCGATAATTTTTATCCCCATGTGCTTCGTGCAAAAGTGCACCATTTTTAGGTTATCATGATTTTTAGCTTTTTTCAAAATAAGTCAAAAGTGCAACATCAAAAATGTATTTAAAAAAAACCGTCTATTTAAATCTATTTTTTTCTTCTGATTTATAAAAACGAATAAACACTGGTTATTTATCAATATTAAAACAACAATTATCGCTCCAAATTTAAAAATGCGAGATGAAAAACGATATTATTTCATTATTCATTGAGATTTTTTTCCACTAAAATGCCTTAAAAACTAAAAAAAACGTTATGAAACTTGGCTTGCAGATTATTTTAAAAACATAACGGTTTTCTTAGCTCTCCAATGATGCATAACAACTATGAACTTATTTCAAAGAAACTGAAAAAAACATCGTTACAAAGGAAGCAGGCGGAAATTTGTATACGAACTAAACCTAAGGTCGTTCTATAAAATTTCTATAAAACTAACTTAAAACAATACCCAATGTAAATAAAACGAAAAACACATATTTAAAATAAAATTTAGCAATAGTTAAGTAGTAACAACAATAAACAAAATTAATAATAAGTAACAATCAAGACATTTTGTAATTGTGCACTTTTGCACGAAGCACATGGGGATGAAAATTATCGCAAATAGTCACCCCTATCACCTCCTAACGGGAATACGTCAAATTACCAATAACCCTGTATTACCTATAAATCAAGCTCTGCTTAGCTTGGGGCTAGTTAATGCTGTGTGAATAGTATATATATTTTTAACTACATAGAAAACAACCAGAACACCAAGAACAGATCTCTAGATCGTACAAACATTTGTTCCGATACGGGAAACGAAACCGCAACACCTGTCGCAGGCTCTTCGCCCACCGCGCCACAGAGGTCGTCGGATGTATTGAAGGTTTTTGTTATTATACGTATAGTGCGTAGGTATGTAAGTCCTCACACTCGGGGCTATCTCTAAGATATTTTAAGGATATTACTTGATTGCTACGATGTATTTGGCTGGAGACGTTTCTCAGAAGGTTTTGTTGGACAAACTTATTGAGGTTGCCTCGAGGCGGGTTGATATTTGTCTACATATACTATTATACTACTATATGATATACTATACTCCAAATATACTTGTGTCCTAAAATAACGTTTATCAAAACGTCTAGGGTTTTCGATTAGCATAATCTTAGCTAGGCAATATCAACATTAAATAGATGATCCTAACAATTACTGTAGGTGAGACCCATCATCAGCCTATGTTAGTCCACTGCTGAGATATGTATATGCCTCCCCTGATGAGTGCCACAGCGCATTGTCTTCAGTTTTTCGCATCCGGCATCTACCTACAGTCTTTCGCAGGTCGTCATCCACCTGGCCGGAGGGCGTCCCACACTACGTTTACTGAGTCGTGATCTCCACTCAAGTTGCCCCAGTCGTTGTCGGTTCTTCGCGAGATGTGGCGAAGAGCCGACCGCGTGAGATACCTGCCCGATTGATTTACAACTCACGCGTTAGTTAATCTGATTTCCTATCAAACCTTTGAAATAGAACCTTAAAATTAAATTAAAACTAAAGTCGAATCAGCATAAATCGCAGCAGCAGGTGTATACCCTCCGCATCCCCCCCCCCCCCCCCCCCCCTCTGCCCGCAGCGCGATAGTGCGATTAGCAGATATTTAAGGATATTCGGCTTAAATGTGGCTAATTATAATAATGGCTACACGGGCGGCGGGCCCGGTTTAATGGAGGTGCAATGCTGATTATTATTAAATATTTTATTATTTAGTTAATAATAAAATATTGAATAAAATTTTATGTTTCTTTAATTATTTATTGTACACACAATAAAGTATAAAACATCCGGCCATCTCCGTTTTACCGTGAGGTTCTAGTTCTAATCATACAAATTGCATTTAACGGAACGGGAGTGGACGTAACCTGTCTCCAGCACGGCAATGTGGCAAAATATTGACTTGACTATTGTATGAAAAGGAAAGACCTCGCTTTTTTAACTATTGGTTGAGTAATTATGTTCTGGTTGAAATGCGTTCGAATATAAACGTGTGAAACAGCTCGCTCTAAGTAGAACAATATTAATTAAGTCAGCTTGTCAGCGCCCGGAAAGGGACCGGACAGGGAGCGGACAGTAGCCGGACCGCGACCGGACACGGGAAATTGAAACTTAAATCGGAGCCGCGCTGTCGAACACGATCCACGTCCGATCCATTGACATGCGAGATATTTATTCTATTTCTCTTAATTCGTAGATAAGTAATTATATTTCTATACCTAGGTACTTATAAAAGGTTTCGTAAATCCCACTAATATTAAGTATAAATACGAAAGTTTCGATGGGTGGGTGTTTGTTACCTCTTCACGCCAATGCCTACTACTAAACGGATCGGGCTGAAATTTTGCAAAGATTCAGGTCTAGACTTGGAATAAAACATAGACTAGGTACTTTTTATTATATGAATCAGTTCCCGTGGGATAGAAATTTCCTTTAAACGATTCGATAGAAACAACGCGTATGAAGCCGCGTTCCGAAACTAGTTACCAAATATGCGAAAGTTTGATACAATTTTGTGTAGCGGCCAGATTTAGTGTAAATAGTGCAGACAAAACCGCAGCCAAGCTTGTTTAGTCGTATCAGAAATAGGCTCTCATACCAATCAGCCGTTTTAGTAGTCCACAGGAACAAACCAGTAAGTCGCATCAGATCAATGCAGAACATGAAGAATTAATAAACTTGAACTTACGAGTACCAACAGTAAATAAAAATATTTCGTAGAGAGTGCTGCGATATCGTGCTTCTAGTACAACAAAACTCTAAGTGAGTTGCAAAAACTATTAAAAAATAAATTCAAACAAATTGTCAAACACATCCTTTGTAAAAAGGCTTATTACAAAATATCGGATTATCTAGGCGGGGACGAGCTTTGCTCCAACTCTAAAACTAACATAATAACAAGGTAAAGGTTTCTTGTTCGCTTCTTTACTTTATCTTAAAAAGATTGAGTGACCAAAAAATCAAAGTGATCACTTTATATAGTTTAACTGATGTAAAGATTTGTGACGTGTCCAAGAGTCCTGACAGGTCTAAAGGAAATAAAGCGCTTTGATATTTGAAAGCAAACTCAGCGAAACATAAAGGGTACTTGCGAAGATAATAACAGCGTGTGCTCGCGTAGGTAAAAATCTGCAATTATTCCTGTTGCTACGGGAACACTGGGATCCCAGCTACACTGTGGAAAGTCGGTCCGACAAACAATACATGTTAAATTTAAATTAGCTGTTTCATCAGTTTAAAAACTAAGAAGGCATGGAAAGCAGTCGTTACCTAGACTTACACCGAATCATATTTTCCACGTAAAAATAATGTTATGTTTGTAAAGTTATGTATGTAAAGCTAGTTCCTGTGTAGTATACATAAGAACTAGCTTTTAAAGAAGATATTTTTTGAGATGGGACTGGATGGCCAAATAATAAAATAGAAAGAGAAAAGAGACGAACTCTCATGCTTTTGAATTTGTCTACTCGCTCTCATCTCAAAAAGCAAACCTGTATCCTGAATATCAGTAAGATATAGAACTGACATAATATTATGAAACCAAACTATAATGTAATTGATTAAAATTAGGGAAGATTTTCTGACCATGTGTTAGTTCCTCAAGCAATTCCCCTTTTAATTTAGTTATTAGCAGAAATTTACGTCGGGCTGCCGCTGTTTGTTGCATACACATTGTAAATTAGGGTTCCGCGCGTAATTTGAATAACGGAACAGCGTGCGAGGAAATGTGAAGATACTGAGAATCTGTTTTAATTACTTAAGTATGTAAAAAGATGCGAGTTCCTTTGCGCGAGATCCTAAGTGAAATGAAGCGCACTGCTCCAGGAGGAGTCATTCACAGCGCGCTAACACTATCTTAGAACTGAGTTTACAGTTTCTCGTGAAAGGTTCCTCTGCATTGTTATTCCATTTAGTTGCGTTTTTCTGCGCTCGATAGTACTGAATCGATCAGACTCGAATTTTTTTACAGTCAATTTGTTTTTAATCTGTTCTCAAAAGCATGTCTATCTGTAAGTACGCGCATGTAAAATAAAGAATAGGACAATTAAAAGCCTTTATTTTACATGATACTCAAGTTTTACATACAGGTTCTCAAAAATTATCAAATATCCAACCAAATTTCATTATTGTTATAATTTCAAACAAACAAACTATCAAAAACAACTTATTTCTGAATTGATAGCACTTAGAAAAATATATATATTTTGACTTATCTAAGCGCTTATTTTGTAAGCCTAATGAAACAAAGTTATTAAAATCTGAAAATCTAAATCAGAAATTTTATCTAAAAAAAATCGAGTTCTACTGCTATGATGCATGCCCCCCATTAGACTTCATTACGCACATCCGCTTCTCTATCTGCTGTGGACAAATTTGAATAAGGTAAACGTATTTTATCTCCCAAGCAACCGCAATGACCCGGAAAAGTCAAGTTAAATCAAGAAGACGGTTAAATCAAGGTAATTAACCGTTACAGAATCAATGACGCTGGCGGACGCCCGTCCGTCATTTAAACGTCTTTGTAGCCGGCTGGTTCGGCGGGCCTGTAACGGTCCCTCCCCGTAATAGCTCTCCTTTGAATACGTAATTACAGGAGAAATCAAATATTTACAGACAAACTCGTTTTGTTATAATTGAAACACAATTCAACGGTGTAATTTAGTGCTCATTAAACAATACATTAATTGATAAGTCTAAACAAATCAATGATTTATGAACCGCAGCTGCTTTTGCAAGTTTAACTACACTCGAGAGCATAGAAATCGCACACCCCCGACATTTTTATTTAGACCCAATTTTTTTTAATTAAAGTTATAATTTAAATATAACTTTAATTAAATTAAAGTACCTACACACTGTAAGCTTCCTAAAAACCCATAATGTCTAGCCTTGACCTTCAAAACCTTACTGTAGCAACACTAGAATAACCCTAATTATCTCGTTTCAGGTAAATTGGTTTGTGGAATTTTGAGCAGGTGTAAAAGGTTAAAAAAGAATACATTTTTAAAAATTATAATACGAGGTATTGAGCTCGAACTTCCATTCGATGTTTCATTGAAGAACTAATTTTTTTAATTAAAATTTTGCGTAGTAGCCATACTGGTTGGCACACACCCGACGCCGTCAGTCGCGTTGTATCTGATGACGGGTGACGCGGCATCCATCATGCTGATATAGCACGGCTCCCGTCGCAGAGGCACTGAACGATTTGCAACTATACGCTGCTGCGTATAGTTGCGTAAGTCCTCAGATTGGTTTACTTTATCACTACATAGCGCCCCGTGTTCGCTATGGCGCTCATTGGGGGAGGCCTATGTCCAGCAGTGGACTAATATAGGCTGATGATGATGATGATGATGATCACTAAAAAGTATAAAACAAAGTCCCTTCCCGCTGTCTGTCTGTCCCTATGTAGGTATTCTTAGATCTTTAAAACTACGCAACTGATTTGCATGCAGTTTTTTTAATAGATAGAGTAATTCAAGAAGAAGGTTCATAAACTATTTGACACATAGATGTCCACTCGGGCAAAGCCGCGGGCCGCAGCTAGTATAAATATAAATAAACAACAGTTGGTTCAGTTCTAGGAACAATAATCGTGTTGCAAGTTATCAGCTCTTGTCATGCACATTCACGCTACTAAATAACTAACTTTATTAGATTCCTCTAATTAGTAAATAAGATTAGGATTCTCTCGGATCCTAATCTTACTTACTGACTTAGTGTCCACGCGCACTTTGGAATCGGTTCATTAAACCGACAAACCCCTTGCATAATGAGGGTAAACCCAGTCTTCATCGTTGTACGAACTTCACTATTCGATAATAGTATCGGTGACCGCGGACAAGAGGTAAACATTCATATTTTGTGCAAGGCTATTCGCTCTTGACTTCCACTGTTTACAGTCCATTGCGCATTAGCCGCGCGGTGTCAGCACAAGTTGTGGAAGTTCGCAGCAATGGTCGCGCAAAGTGCCGAGCATCGCCTCGAGAACTGCACAATGCTACTCAGATAGTTAATGTTTGCGGAGATTTGCATAGTTCTGCGATCGATCCGTTATTGGTCTTCACTATTTGCATGGATATTGGATAAGCGGGGTTGCAGTTATAATGGCACCGATCATTTGACTAAGCTTTTGCTCTTACCAAAGTTTTACAAGAACTTCAGTCGAAGTCCTAAGATAGCTCGGAGACAAGGGAGTGCTTTATAAATGGAGACTCATTTTATGAGCCCAGTTAAATCACGTCAATAAGTTTTGAGCTGGAGCTAGTACAAATAAAAGCTTATTTCTAAAGTGATGAAGGAAGGTGTCAATTTTTCACGAAATGTTTAAGATTGATCGCAGAGCATTCATCTTGAAACCAGATATTAGCGGATGCGTACAATTAATTTCAAACGTTAAGGGCGCGCAACTTTTGGTACATAACATTTTATATATGAATTAATTTGAAATACAAAATGTACCTAGCAAAGGAAAGAGGAATGTTCTATACTGCTCTATCTAGGTACTAATATTATAAATTCGAAAGAAATTATGTGTCACCTTTTTACGCCTAAACAGCTGAATGGTTCTTAAATAAATTTGGCAAGGAGATAGATGATCTCCCGGGAACGGACATAGGCTACTTTCTTATCTCGGAAATGAGCGAGTGAAGCCGCGGACAGGAGCTAGTAATCTATAACTAAATACATCCATACACAAGTGACAATGTCGGGTAATTAAGATAATTCTTATAACATCCATGGTCAAACCAATAATAATGTCCAATTTATATATGCTCGTGAAATTTTGTAAACATGAACGGTTCATACCTGTACGTTTTTTTTCTAAATTTTAATCTGTCGAAGTTAGGAAGGCCTCTTAACAGCGCGTTCCCCGGTACAAATTATGCAAATAAATTATACACAAAGGCAGCTGCGGGGCGGCACACCCCGTGGCGGGGTTTAAAGGGGCTTTCTTTTCTTAAGTAAAGGAAATAAGAATAATGCTGAACGGTTGTGAAGGTATTTATGAAAATGTAGCTGACAGATGGCTGCTTGGTGGGGTGGGAAGAAGTGACAAAAAAACTGATTCGTTTGAAAATGGAAATCATCTTGGTGCAGAAAAATATCAAACAGCAACAAAATAACGACAGGACAAGCACAGGAAAAGATGATTTAGGCAGTGGTTGGTCCCAAGCTTATACATAAAGTCCTGTTACTATCAGCCTTTGTCGTCGAAAGTTGTACAATTAACGAATATTTGATAACTTTTTGACGACCTATATTACGCGGTGGGCTGAGATTTGTCTGCGACGCAGGAGGTTGCGTTTTCGATTCCCGCCTCGGGACAAATGTTTGTACGATCTGCAGATATTTGTTCAGGGTGTTCTGGTTTTGTTGTCTCTAAGTATGTAATGTATTGTATATAAAACAAGCTAGATAGATAGATAGATAAAGCATTTATTCGACACTGCAGCAAGCTCTGCTTAGCTTAGGGTTAGATAATGCTGTATCAATTGTCTGGCATTATTTATTTTATTTCTGATCGGTGATGAACTCTCGGCCGCTAGCGAGGCCTCCAATCTATATACATATTAGCACGCCGCCGCGAGCTATGCAAATGGCACGCTCGTGGCCGGCGCGGGTTCGATAACAGTGCAGGGCCCAGCCGATGTATTCACATTGTGATTGAAAACATGATGAGAAGATGATTGCTTTTATATTAATTATTTCAAGTTTTATTTTCTAATTTAAATTAATTATCAACCAAATAAATGTATGGCGATCATAATCATGTTTACGCAGTATACGGTATAAACTGGACACCTGCATGAGCCATGGAGCATGGGTCCAACCAGCTCAGGATTGTGCATGCATGGAGGGATGAGGAGGAGGATCTGCTTTAGCCCAGCATCCCATCCTATCCCACTGTTGCGCAAGAGGTAAGCAGCCCCCTCACTTTGAAGGCTCATTGAATATGTAATCTGAAACGAAAAATTCCGTGTAAGATATTTACCATGATTAGATTCTTTGAGTTTTTCAACATTACGGCACAGTTTCACCAGCCATGATCACGGAATAACTGAAGGTACTGCGAGTAAGTTTTTACTGGCCATACAGATTTACCCTAAATTTTTGTCTTTTGCTACAAACGTACGTAAATTTAAATATCCCGTTATAAGTGACTTTTGTGTTTATAACCATGACAGTTTGAAAAGCTTTAAGCATCTTTTGTTCAATGCGCTCATCGCAAAAACAAAACACAGCGTCACCCCTGCCGAACTGTAGAACCATCCAGAACACAGCGTGGAACACCCGAGCGGGTGCAGAGCGGTCCCGAATTCAGAAACTGCAATCCAAACAAAAACAAGGAACAAACACGGCTTATGAACTGATCACCCGATTAATCTCAAGCAACAATAGCTCCCAACTTCCAGCCAGATCCCTACTTTGGTGAAGTCGATAAGGTCGAAAGTTCCCTGCAGTAATTAACCGAGGCAGGGTGACACAACACTATTAAAAACTTGGTCCGGAGCTTGCAGCTCATCGCCAGCTTGTCTTGTTCCACTTTTTGCTTATTTTAGATAATCAAGATGAACGCTATCCGCGGTATTTATGATTTTGAACGAGATTTCCAAAATGACAATAATATTACAATATTCTTATAAATCCGAAAGTTTGTATGTTTGATACTCTCTTTCAGGCCTGACATAAAACATAGGCTTACTTTTGCATACTTTTTAGCCCATAAATCAGTTTTCTTGGGAAGTTGGGATCTAAATAACCTTAATAAGTTTCCATAGACACAACGCGAGTGAAGCCGCGGGCAGACACTATTTATAAAAAACGGGAATAGCGATTTGATATCCCCCGGGGGCGGACCGCAGCGCCTGTTCTGAACAAACATCTTTTTTATCTTTTTGAATTTCGAAACAAATGAAGAATTATCTATAGGCGATAAAATGCATTTTTATCAGTCCAGCTATTAACTTAAAATGTAGAATAAATGTCGTGCGCCTGTACAGTTTTAAAGAAAAAATAAAAAATGAAAATGAACATTTTTCTGTACAAATTGTGATGTAGAAATTTATGAAAGCCTACTTGGCCAAGTGGGATATCGAATCAAAGGCATCAGGCATCATTTTTACATTTCAAAACAGTTTTTGAATTTTAGTAGGTTTCATACTTTTGGATACCTTATTTACCTTATTTTGAAATACGTCAAAAATATTACCCACTACGTTATCTTGTTTAAATAATGGGACATTTAGTTTATTCACGTCTATCTTAAATCCATCTTTTCATGTTCGTTTGCATCAGATTTCAAGAAAACAATTATCTTACAAAAGTTTCCTAAAAACAAATAAAACACATCAAGTGGAACGATACCTACACGTAACAACATTGTGCTAACGTCTGTATTGGCGCATCGAGTGTCTTGAACAATGTTACGTCATGCCAAGGTTGGAGCGCTTCCAAGATCCAATAATTTCCAACTTATATAATAACCTGAAATTAAAAATGTTTTACAACTTAAATTAAATGTACATAAAATTATATTTTATTTTCTTGGAGTTACCACCAATCACGTCGATTCATATTAATGGCGCACATTTCGAATTAATATTTTACGATTGAAGTCTATATTAAAATTTTAATATTTGCAATAATTTGATTTGCTTTTATGTGTTTACTTTATAACCAAATGTACCTACTGTGTAATTATTATAAGGTCGTATGGTATAGTTATGATGGTGGTAGGATGGCAATACCTAAATGTGTTGGGGTTTCAAACGATTCTCTGTTTTTATCTAGCTAAGTGATAAATGCTCCTAGCTGAGTTTCGATCACGGCGCGGCGGCCATGTGTGCTGGACATTATAGTAGTCACAGAACCTCTGTTCTGTGATAGTAGTGCACGAGTGTGTGTGCAAACACAGGTGCACCCTCTATGCCCTCACACTCATAATCCGATGGTAGACCGACACGACCGGAGGGAGGTTTGGCGCAGGACCAACGGCTTAGTGTACTTTCCGAGATAGGGGTGAACATGTCACAGGTCTAGTCAGTATCAAAATCATGAAGATAAAAAAGATAAAGATAAAGATTTTTATTTTGCCAAAGACATGTGTTTGTAAGGTTACAGGTAGGTATACATTTCTTGGTTCAACATGCTTGACCGTTAGTCGGTATGCAAAGATATTTGAGAGAGTGACATGCACTAGTATAACATGAATTAAAATTTATCATTAAGAAAATTGACAATACTATAGTAATATTTACAAATTAACAACATTTTTAATTTCTTTCTAAAGAGTACACCATTTAGCTCTTTCAACTGTTTAGGTAGCTTATTAAAAATTTTAGGAGCCATACTAACAACACTTTTTCGCATTAAAGCTGTGTTAGCTTGATGTGTTTGTAGTCTACTGTTATCTCGTCTGTTTCTACACACATTGTCAGATAGCCGGGGAAACAGATGAGGATTATTCTTGACATAGAGTGCTACCTCTAATATGTAGAGGGACGGAAGTGTCAGAATTTTATGCTTTAGGAATAGGTCTACAGCTATCAATAGTTTTAATTTTAAACATAGCCCTCAGGCACCGTTTCTGTAGCTTAAAAATTATCTGTTTATTTGTAGAGTTTCCCCAAAATATTAGGCCATATCTTAACACAGACTCCACCATCCCGTGATATGCCGTTAATAAAGCATCTGTATTTACGGTGTAAAGCATATGATAAGCTACTGACTCGCTTACTTAATTCACGTCTATTTGTGGTTTCCAATTGAGTCTCCTATCAATTAAAAGTCCCAAGAATCGCGTAGCTTCAACTTGATTAATTATATTATTGTCAAATGTTATATCTATGTCAGATTGAATTGTAGATCTTTGATTGAAATGCATAATTGTAGTCTTTTTTAAATTTATTTTTAGATTATTATTGTCAAGCCATGAAATTATTGATTTAATTGATTAAGATGATGAAGAAAATGTATGAGTAATTATAAGAACTCAGTTTTGCAGTGCATTTTTCAATTAATTATAAATTATACAATTTCCAATTGTTTATTTAAATTTTAATTCAACTTTTACTTTTGTTTATTTTTATTTTTCTCCCTTACTTATTATTGTAAGATTTACTTAAAATTATACATTATTTATTTCTTTACCATTGATATGATCTAATTTACAATTTCACTTACCTGTTTTTATGCACATCTTGCCCAGGAGGAATTAAGACAAAAATACCATCCTTGTATGACTTCACCGACACCACAACATACTACTTTATTCTTCTTCTTCTTTTTTCTCTTATGTCCAACCCCGCCTCCCTCTTCTCCCTCCTAAGAGGTATGCAGGAGGTATGCGTGTCCTGCAAGAGTTACTATTTATGTCAATACATGGCTTGGCTAACTATTGCAAAATACAAAATAGGAATTTAACTTTTTTATAGATTCTCTAACCTTTGATTCCTGTCACGACCTGCCACGAAATGAAATAGGTAGGGATTATCTCGTGTACAGAGCTGAAATAATATCGGGATGCTTCGGGGTCGTCATTGCTTTGTCGCTTTGTTGATAATTTGTCTCGTCCGCTGCCCACTCAAACTCAAGGATTGTCATGCATCTCTCCGCCAACACATAAGTGTATAAACACAAGCACCAAATACACTTCATAATCTTGGTAGGAACCACAATTTATAAATTTAATTTTGTTGTTTGTTGATTTAGATCATGTTTTACAATCAGTGCATACTGCATAGGACCAGTAGACCATAGACAATGTGTCGGAATAAAGATTAATTTCTCTATAGACTACTTGACTTGGCTCCATCGATTTGGCAATATGGGTCTACCATAGACTATAATAATAAATAATGTACTTTTTGTTTTGATTTTGTGCTATTTGGATTTAAGGCTTAGATTTTTCGTAATTTTATGTTGCCTCTCTTCGTTTTTCCTTTTCTATCCGGCTTTTTTTATGTTACCTACTCTTGTCTTCTTTTATGTACCTACCTAATGTAATCAAGCTTTGTGCCACCACACCAGGACCTGTCTGACAATCAGCGCCGCTACTAGCTCCGGCTTGTAGCGGCATCATGCTGAGGCAGGGACCTTTTTGGCCCCTTATGTAACACGTATTTGTACCTATCTGTATGTTTTATCTACTTCCTTATATTTTTTTCTTGTTTGTATACTTTCTTGTTATGTAATGTGTCGTGTTATGTGTTATGTATGGTGATAAATAAATGTATTTTCTTTCTTCTTTTTTCTTTTCAGTACCCTTCCAGTGTGCATGTGTGGTGTGTACCATTCACTTAGACCTAAGAATAAATGTACATACAAGCAAAAATAATTGAAATGAAATGAAATTGATTGACCTGCCGCAGTAAGCCGATCCTCGCCATGTGTCGCCGGCGGCAATGCTGCACAGCAGCCTGTAATCACTCCAGCGCTAAATGATCCAATTACGACAATTGTCTGCAATTCAATCATCATCGGCCATTACGCGATGACGCGGAAACTGCCGGCGATCAAGGGATTTTTCACGGTAAGTGACTTAATTAACTGACAAGTGTGAGTTTAATAAGCAACTTATTTGTTACTTATTATTATTACACATGCTTTTGTTTTTTAACAGCGATATCCACGTATATTGTGAACATACTCCTCGTATGCCAGTTGCTGTTGTTGTTCTTGTGGGATTTTATGGAACATAATATTTTCAACGTGTGGTGTTGAAAGTTTTATGAAAGCATTTTGTTTATTAATAATAATTTTCGGAGAGTCCCAAGAAATAGTTTGTCTCTTCCTGCGAGCGGTGTTCCGCGTGGCGGTGGAGTTAGTTCATGCCTTTGCTCCCTCGCTGCAAATTGTTTAGACACTCTCTCTTAGGCTTCAACAGTACATCTTTGACTGGAGATGGAAAGTTGTTCCGCTAATTCCCGATGTACAAAGTACTAAATTAACGAACATATGAAAATTTTAGTCACGGGCTTCTAATTTTAGTCTTTATTGACTTTGGTTTTATTTACGACATAAATGTCCATACTTAAAATATTATCAACCTCTAAAGTAAATTAAGAGAACGTGATAACTCACAGCCTATTTACTTAAGTATATATATATGTATGGCTCTCAGGCAGTATTACAATAAACTCAAGGTCAACGAACTCTTGTGTCAAAGGCTCTTGGCTCCTTGAACTCAATCTGCAGCAGTAAGTAATGAAGTTAAACCTGACTCTTCAAGGAAATAATGACCAGCTTGAACGGAGTCCCCCTGAGGCGATCTATGCAGAATGTCAAGTTGGCTGTCTGCCCATTATGTCGCGACCACCGCTTTATTAGCACAGGGATCTAAAATACACCTCATCGCAGGATTTTCTATGGCAATATTAATATACAGGTGTATTTTGTTATCCCGAATCAACCACAAAAAAAACAGAATATCGCTAACGTTCCGCAATCGTTATAGATGATATAGAGATTAGATCGTTATTACGTGTTTACGATACGTTAATAGCTAACAAAATGCCCAGCTCCGTGTCGCCGACCGTACCTTAACTATTGTTTAAAATGGCACTGACGAGCTTATATAACAAATTGAAAGCATTTCAATACAAGTTGGCCTTTCGATCTAACCAATACCAATAGTGTGAAACATTCAGCGGTAGCTCCACAATACAAGTTGGCCTTTCGATCTAACCAATACCAATAGTGTGAAACATTCAGCGGTAGCTCCACTAAACAAGTTGGCCTTTCGATCTAACCAATACCAATAGTGTGAAACATTCAGCGGTAGCTCCACTAAACAAGTTGGCCTTTCGATCTAACCAATACCAATACTGTGAAACATTCAGCGGTAGCTCCACTAAACAAGTTGGCCTTTCGATCTAACCAATACCAATACTGTGAAACATTCAGCGGTAGCTCCACTAAACAAGTTGGCCTTTCGATCTAACCAATACCAATAGTGTGAAACATTCAGCGGTAGCTCCACTAAACAAGTTGGCCTTTCGATCTAACCAATACCAATAGTGTGAAACATTCAGCGGTAGCTCCACTAAACAAGTTGGCCTTTCGATCTAACCAATACCAATAGTGTGAAACATTCAGCGGTAGCTCCACTAAACAAGTTGGCCTTTCGATCTAACCAATACCAATAGTGTGAAACATTCAGCGGTAGCTTCACTAAACAAGTTGGCCTTTCGATCTAACCAATACCAATAGTGTGAAACATTCAGCGGTAGCTCCACAATACAAGTTGGCCTTTCGATCTAACCAATACCAATAGTGTGAAACATTCAGCGGTAGCTCCACTAAACAAGTTGGCCTTTCGATCTAACCAATACCAATAGTGTGAAACATTCAGCGGTAGCTCCACAATACAAGTTGGCTGCCAATAAAATGCCACATTGTAACTGTCGGTTGAACCAATAATGTGAGACTTCGTGAAATAAGTAGGTACCCACGGTCACGTTGAATTCAGTATTACTAGGTTCTATTAAATGGTGAAGGAAAACTATAACTCACCTTGCTAAAATATCGGTCTTATCTATGTAACAACGGCGTTTGACGACCTCTATCGCACGGCGGGCGAAGGTCCGCCATGTTTGGCTATGTGTTTTTTTCTGGTTTATTAGCAAAAGTGAGTTATTAATGGCCTTTTAAATCATTGTTGCCAGGTTCTACTATATGAGTAAATGGTCTGGTGGAATAACAGGCATTATTTACATAATGTAGGTAGATAATGTTTGAGTGAGCGGCGGCGCTGCGAGACCGTTTGACAGCGCCCGTCCAACGGATAGGATTTGAAAGCACTTTTGATTTATTTATTTACTGTTTCTACTTAGAGCTTTTGCAGTTACTTTCAAAAGCATAAAATGTTTCTCCAAGTTTCCTTAATCAAAATCATTTTCGCTCGTAACATTTTCAAATAATTCGTATTAATCTTTATCCCCATTCGAGAATAACTCTGCGACAGAACTATTATAACATTCAGCAATATCTGATAAATCGAGAAACATGTACCTAGCAAGTAATATTATAGTTTCAATAGTTTTACTGGACGCGCTGATAAGGTTGCTAATGGCTATAATCAAAATAAGTAAGGCATAGCAATTACAGCTAGACCTTCCAATGGGCAGCCGTTCCTAACAATATTAGCCGCAAAACGCTCGTAACTAGGATGTAAACACGCGGTTACCGCCGCGGTCTATTGACGCCTGGCATTATGCCCGATCTTTGCCGCCACACCTCCAGCTATCCACCTCGACTCTAAACCGAAAGGCCCTGAGATAGAGTCCAACAGCCCAGCACGTGTAGTTTCACTAAAAGTAGTATATGGCAAGGTTCTAACAGGCATATGGGGTGGAGAAGTTTGAACGCTATGACGGAGAGAATAAGGGTGAATGTGATGGTAACGTGGAGGTAGATAATGCAGCAATGACTGGCAAGTGCGGCGATAGTGGAAGTAACGGGCGCGGGCTCGAGGGCCATCGGGGGATATTCAGATGCTCATTTTTTCAGCGGTTTCAGAAGCGAAGCTCCGGCTTATTGTGCAAACGAATATGAAATATTTTTAGTGTAAGTGATTATTTCACAGGCGAGTGAGTCCGGGGCCTCCCCGTGGACTGCAGGTTTCGCAGTACGTTTGTTTGAAAAATTGTTTTGGCTTTCAAATAAACCTATTCATAATCCAATACTTTTTGTTCAAATGGTATTTTTTATTTGGCGTACCGCAAAGAACAGAGTCGAACAATAGAACAACCTATTGATTGAAACGATTGATTGAAACGAATGGTGGTTTGATAGTAAAGATCTTGGAGACTAGTGAGCTAATCATATTGCGGTTATTGGAGTCGCTGTTCGACTGTTTGTCTTCAATCCTCGGGAGAGGGTGCTGTTTGCGCAGACCTCGCCGATGCAATAGTAACGTTGCTACTAAAAACTATTAGTTTCATTTTACATCAAACTTACAACTTTACTACATCTTAACATATTCTACATGTATTTTCATATCTATGAATATGTTATATGGTTAAGGGCCGTTTGTTATAATTGCAACGATAAATAAATAAAAATAAATAACAAACAAACAGCTAGGTTTTCATTGTTTTTGGTTTGCATTTCTGTGCCTTCCCGCTAGTAATATCTTAAAATCAAGAAATCGACTAACAAAAAATACCTACCTAAATAACATATAGACGAATACAGCACATCCTTTTTAGAACTCGGTCGAAACCCAATAAGCATTGCAAGTATCGACATAAACCAATCCGCAGCTCGGTGACAGTTCGAAGCTGAGCCGCGAGTTCCAGCTGAGAGCGGCCGCCGGCTTCACCTGGACAGCTAAAGAGGAATTACACTTGTATGACTTCCAGGAATTCTGGCCACGGAGCGAGTTTACTATTGGCTGGAGTAGAATGTGACTATCGCTGATTGACCGGAAGCGAGGGAGACAGTGCATTGCAGATACAATAATTGAGTTGGAACTGTTGGAAGTGTATTGAGTATTTTTTAGTTGTCCAAAAAATGTCATAATCATGATTATGAGTGATGAATCATGTCTTGCGAAAGTAACCAATTTATTTTTATCATTTATTGTCATCTAGTATTACTAACCTTGGTGAAAAGCCTTTAAAACCACCATTAAAAAGCATCTCACCAAAAGAACCAACCATGACATAAAGTAATTTCTCTCAGTCAGATCATAATTTTTGGAACGATATCGCATAAGATAACAATTTATATAAAAGTTAATAAAATATTTATTGCAGCAATTATACTTTAGTATAACTTTAACTTAAAACACATGAAAACGATAATTTTGTAGATAATTTGCTGAGCTAACAACAGTGATTTTCAACAGTGATTTTCGTCGACATCCTAACTAGGCTCGGCCTGTGTTGAGGAAGCCAGAGAGAGTTTGACTTGATACTTCTTGTACATACCTATTATCTTAATTTATTATTATAAATTTCCTAAGTGGCTTGTTACGTGCCTATGAGAAGTAAATGATCGAAACTTAAACTCATACTTTACTGCGGAGTTAAAAGAGTGTATATAATCAGGGCCGTATTAACCAGGGAGTGCAAGGGGCACGGGGCGCGGGGCAAGTGGCACGGGGCGCCGGGTCTTAGGTGCTCATTTATGTCATTTAATGAAAGTAGTAATGTTTTAAGGCTTCAAATCGGACAGTTTATGAATATTTTATGACTGTGGCTTGTCAGGTATTCCCTTCAAATCTGACAGCCTAATTACCAATAGTGCCTAGTAAGGCGCCCCCCTAAAAGTTAATCGCAGCTCGTTTCGCTCACCATTCGTTTTTTATTATTGCCTTCTGCCTGAGATCGAGTTTCTCGCGGTTTTTTTCTGCTGCATTTTAAAATTAAAAGCATCTCCTTATATGAAACTTTAAATCAGTAGAACTTTTAGAACATTTAACATTAATATTCGAGTATTCTTATTAAAACATATTTCAAAACAGACGATACCTATCTCAAAGTTGATCAACTTAAAAGCAAGATGAACTAAATTCGGTTTCTTAAAATGTGCTGTTGGATTTTAGAGTCGTAGTAATAACATTATACGAGACGCAAGCTGATACTGGTCTTTTTAACCATTTTAGACGCCACCGGGGTGCACCCGGTGGCGTCTAAAATGGTTAAAAAGACCCTTAATAAACCCTTTAAAAAAAGCATTGCTTTGGTGATGATCTTGGAAAACTACATGCAAATTAGATCCCAACAAATAAAAGTCTCTTTCACAGAAACAATTTTAACGGCCAATCATGATTTTGGCTCTAGCACAGATTAACCATATTGCTTGTGCATGTTACTTTCAAAGACTTTTAAAACCTTATAAAAATATTCAGCTATTCTAAATTCCATAATAATATTCAGTCTGTAAGCTCTAACCGGCGAAGCTCCTAAACTCAAACTGCAAAACGTTCAAACCGTTCAGTATTTATATTCAAATCCACCCGTGTATTAGTTCGCCCAATAACCGATGCAAGGAGGTACCTAAACTCGTTCCTAGGGCGATAAAATACAACGTTTGAAACTCAATTTAAAATTGCAGAGCGCATTGTCTCGAGATCGCGATACTCGAGTAAATATTGTATTTATATCGAGGTCCGACTCTGATCTTAGCACGTGTTGGTGCTGCTTGGGAATAACTCGTTGAACTTGAGCTGAGTAAGGCTTGCGATCGACAAAGGATGCCTCGGACAAAGGTGAGCTTGAGACAAGTCTCACTTATTGAGCGGTATTTTATATCAAGATTTAGAAATATATTTTATCTGATGTTTGAAAGTGTCGGCAAAAAAAGCAGAAACACATTACGTTTCTCGAAATAAACTACTAAAAGTTCCAATTCTATGTTTATTATCACCATTTGTTATTCACTGGACTAACACAGTAAAGATTGTGTATGTAAATTATGTATTATAGGATATACAGGTAGTCTTAGTAATCTAGTAATACATAACACAACTGTATGGATTGTCCAGCATTCATACCTAGTTGACACAACACAATAAGCTATCTATGGATCTTAACTCAATATTGAGTGCCCTAATCTACTAGCAAACAGTTCAGTGTACATTTCCATGTTTGTTGGCGGCTGGAGCCTGCCAGGACTAACGTCGGCAGCTATCGACCACGATCGCCCTAATCTCGGGCTTGCTGCGGTCTACGCAGCCGATCAGTACAATACACTTCAGAGCAATCCAGACCAATTGATTAGTTCGCGTCAAGCGTCTGTGCTTGATAGTTTGCTTATACGGCCTACAAGTAAACTGATACAAATACTAGAAACACTTAACTGCACAGTTTAACTCGCGTTGTTTTTTGGGGTCAATAGCCTTAATATTTTTTTGTAGCGATCTTGTATGACTTGGTCTTGCAGAATGGATTGCTTGTCTCATAAATATGATTTTAGGACAGTTTATAATTAGTTATTTAACATGCCAGGTATAGCGCTCACCTGCGCGGCTGACAGGCGGGCGTGCAGTAATGAGACAGAGGCGATGGAGCAATAACGAAGAAAGTTCACTACGACGACTATTACTCACGACGGACGGGGCATAAATCATAGCGGGCGTGCACTGGCGAAGGCCGAGGCACGGGCGGCGGCGGGCGAGGCACAGGTGGCGGCGGGTGAGGCACAGGCGGCAGCGGGGCGATTTGTTGATTTCTACTCGGCGTCAGTGAATCGTTTTTGAAGATATTTGGTAATTTTGATTAATATTTTTTAGAAAATACGGACTTTAAAAACTTTTTCTATGGGCAAACGCCAAATAAATTAAATAAGGCCAATGACACTAAATGGCCTGGATGTAAAAAGCTCGGTTTTTTTCATATGCATTTGCTCGCAATATAACGTTGTCATAAATAAATTTAATCATCGAGAACCAAAGTGCTTGGGAAGACAAATCTAACGAACCCAAACTGGAATAACCCGGCTGCGGTTAAGTTAAGGCCTGCATGGGAGGCTGAATGGACCCAACATTTATTAAACCGCTCATTTCTTTACCTTGGACCACAAAAACTCGTAACAGAGAAAAGAAGTAGACACTTCAACGATAGCATTATCGTTTTGAAAAAACTCTTTTTCATATTTAAAAAGTTCATTCACCAACTACTTTCAAAGTTATTATCAGAAGAAGCTTTTAGAAGCTAATTCATTGCGAAAGACGTTGAAACTGACGACCGATGTGTTATTTATCTGATGTTACAATAAAGTGGAGTTTTATGTTTTCTTTGAAAGCTAATGGATTTTATATTTAGGCAAAGAGTTGGCCTCATCGTGCGGAAGGCAGTATCGCTACAAATTGTCTTGTAATTTTCCCTTTCAGAGCGTTCGATCGCCTTCCCCCAGCACGTGCCCTAAAATTGGTCAATAAGATACCGTAATACCACTTACGGCATTCACGCGCTGAGCTCTATGCCTGTGCTACTTGTGTGTGACGTTCAGGGGAAAGCATATGTCGGTGAATATACATTCATTATTGTACTAACCAGTAAATATATATCGTTTAAGTGACATTCTATTAATCCTTAACTTAGTGTGAAATATACCTAAATGTTTGCTGAACACACAGGAAAGTTTTTGTGTTCGTTTCAAATTATTTATTATTATAGCACATCTACCTACATGACATGGCAGAGACGTGGCCGTCAGTCTCGTCGAGTTCTCGTCGTCTGGCGAACCACCTTACGCGCAGAATATGCGTAATTAATAAATAATAAACAATGAAAGAGTGAGACAAGCCAATGAAGGTGTATCAATTCTCTTGTTGTTTGTTGTATTCTCGACAGCATATGAATTATATGCGTGAGTGTACCCACTCTCGCTGACCGTCACTCGACAAGATTATCATCAGCCTATCTTAGTCCACTGATGCCTCGCCCAATGAGCGCCACAGCACCCTGTCTTCAGCATGACGCATCCAGCATCTACCTGCAGTCTGGTCGGAGGGCCTACACTACGTTTACCGAGTCGTGGTCTCAACTCAAGAACACGTTTGCCCCACCGGACAAGATATTTGGCGGCAACTATCGAATCAAACAAAACGACATTTGAACTTGTTGTGTGTTTGACTCTGCAAACTTATCAACGGACTCGATGTAATACATAATACTTGGTACAAAGTAGAAAGGAGTTCGCATGTAGGCACTGGTAAGTATTCTTCCTCCCCGCGGCTGCAGGGCTTGGCAAAGGGACTCCATGGAACGAGTTTGAACGAACATTTACAGTTACACGCTCTAGCGTTTGCAAGCGCTTTGCGAGTATGAGAACAGAAACCTTAGTATAACTTTTGCACAAATTAACTATAAAGTTTACGTTTCGTTATTAAAATTGAATGATCCTTAACGGATAAGAACGATACTGTGAGACTTTTCGTAGTATTTATTTTTATTTATTTAATGTAATCAGAACGACCTTAGGCCAATTATACTAATTACAGAGTTATAATATAAAAGTAAAGAACACATGTTATAAATACAGTTAAATAAAATTAAATAATCAATAATGTCAATTATAAATTCAAATTATTGAAGAGTCAACATAAAATTAAGAATGAAAAATGACGATGATCAAATAGTTACATAGGTTTGCGAATTTTGAATACGAAGGATTCTTTGCATTTTGTCTGTACAAGTACCAACTATGTCATAAACTGTAGTAAACTGTCAAGTTCTCGAAAACTTTTTTCCGCTTTGATAGTTTGCAAACTCACACTAGACGTACAGGACGCGTACAAACGCCACGTTAAGTGAGGTAAACGATTTGCAAGCGTTGTACAAACATTTGGCAAAACTTATACCAAAGTTGTACCAATGAGTAAGATTGGACGTGGCTTTCATTTACTAAAGTTCACTTAGTTCCTTAGCTATAGGTTATTTTATGACTCTGCATATACATAATTGTAGAACATGGCTCCGGCTACAACTGTAATTGTACATAATTCATCAACTCGATGCAAATTTTTTGCTTTTTAATCTGCATTAGGTACGACCACTTTGCTTTATGAGTACAGGCAACTACAAAAATATATTCATCTTAAAAGGAGTGTGTCCATTTAATATATAGGGTAAATATCGCGCTATAATTGTGTTAATAACCATGATAGTTTCAAAAGTTTTATATAAACCTTTTCAATGATTTCCATTTCAAATATATCTGGTATGTCGCTCCTTATCATGTAACCCGTGCCCTGCCAGCGACACACACACCCCACTCACATATTTATATAAACCTTTTCAATGATTTCCATTTCAAATATATCTGGTATGTCGCTCCTTATCATGTAACCCGTGCCCTGCCAGCGACACACACACCCCACTCACATATTTATATAAACCTTTTCAATGATTTCCATTTCAAATATATCTGGTATGTCGCTCCTTATCATGTAACCCGTGCCCTGCCAGCGACACACACACCCCACTCACATATTTACATAGCGATGCATTAAAACGTCACTTTTGTTCACATTACCTTGTAAAACACTAGTTGTGCTCTCCATTTGCATTCGCTCGTATTTCGCAGTGCACTTAGTGCAGCGGTGTGTGAGTGCGCGCAGGGACACTACTTCTACATATTTCTTCAAGGAGTCATTGTTTTGAGAAGCATTGCTAGTACTGGATAGGAAGTGAGTTTTTTGATATAGATATACTCTGATTTAGAATCCAATATATTTTATATCAACAAAGACATATTATGAACGAAAACTTAACAATAACAACGAAGTAACATTAATGTTATCACTAAAAAATAAATCACAAACTTCAACAACGCATAATCTCAAATGTGCAGCGAAAAATGTTTAAAACGAAAACGAACGAGAGGTCAATTCATAAATGATCAAAGAAAGCTAATTTCATTTAAAATTCATTTAAAAGCAAACATTGTTTCATTGTTAACATTGATTACGTTGGATAACTGGTTGGATATAGGTACAAAATAATACAGGTTTTTACAATAGACAATAAAGACAATGTTTTCACGTAACTTAGATGAATTATAATGCAAACACATTGAATACTATAACAAGTGTTTAGTCATCGCTTGAAGGTCCCACGTAAATGCTGCGATTTTCTGGGATTAAAGCTTAGGTTTTAACTGTTTTATCCAAATCCATTCAGTTGTTTGAGCATATAGACACACATACTTATACAAACGTTATTCTTTCATATGAGTGTGAAGATGATGTCACGTTGCACGATTGCTGCAGCACTCATTGGTCACCTATATACTTACTTATTTACTTCATTTTCATGCGACATAATCATGTTGATTAAACCTTCTATAATTAAATAAAGAAAAAAGTAAATTACACACAATAACAGTAAATCTAACTGCAGACAGAACCTACTCGTACCAGCTCACTCTGACATCCAAATGAAAGGCATATCACTCCAGTACGTTGAAACCCAACATTGAATCCCGGATCATCTGAATGATTCAATAGTTCCTAGCTCATCCAATTTCCTGCAATAGGTACCTAGATTCGTCCAGCCAGCCATGTGTGCCGAATGCACGGACCGCCATCACGGCCGTCCGTAATATCGGGACCACAAATAGCCACCTACGAGTGCCTACACCTAACTGTGTAGGCACCAAGCACTACGAGACGCCACCTGCATGGCAGCTCGCATTAGGCACGGAGTGTTATGGCCAAACTCGTTATTTATTGTCACAGTTTTCATATCTGTTCTGTAAGTGAAGTTTGTGTGTTTATTGTTATAGCACAAAAGGAGTGAGTAGGTAACTTCCCCGTGGTGCCTTCTGCGCGGATGTTGAAAAAGGCGTCGAAGTATAAATGTTCGGAAACTTTTTTTACCCGTAGAACAGCCGTGGGTACGTTTCACATTCTTTGAAATATTTTACTGCAATTCCATAGAGTTAAATAATTTTCTCACGTATTTTTCGGCGCTTTTTTTCGCCATGAATCCCCGTAATGCCGTTTGCGAACATCGCGCGCGGCTGCGGACAACGACACATCGGCGAGCAACGTTTCTGGAATAGAGGTGGGGAACAAGAAAATGATTGCAAATGGTGTTTAGTCTATACTAAATACATTATACTGTGACCACGGCAGTGTCTGATGAATCGGGAAATTCAACGGCGAAGGCAAAAACATATGCGAGATAATTGAGATTGAATATTTACATTGTAAAGTTCCTTAATTAACAGTTTTCTATTGGGACCGATACAATTCGTTGGGCAGTTGGGGGGTCTGGGCTACATTTCAACGGTAGACTTAATGTCCTATGTGTGATGGTTGCGGATTCAAATGTTGCCTTGTTTGTTTCCTTCAGTTATTCCGGGATCATGGCGCGTGAAACTGTGCCGAAATCTATACTAATATTTTAAAGGGGAAAGGTTTGATTTTTTGTTTGTTTGTTTGTAAAGAATAGGCTCCGAAACTACTGGACCGATTTGAAAAATTCTATCACCGTTAGGAAGCCTAAATATCCGTGGTGAACATAGACTATATTATATTTTCAAAAAAGTAAGGGATCCTTACTAAAACTCCAATAATGTAACCCAAGGTGTGAAAAATGTACCTATAAAATTCCTTGCATATCAATACGCCATTTTTTCTAAATAAACGTGGTTGCCTAGCAACGCTCTTTTGACAACAAAGGTTTGATAACAATTTACTGTATGGAAACTCTTTTGTTAGGTTGTACGCCTTTTTTGATTATTTTGTAGTAAAGCGTTTACATTATCTTTGATTTTGTATCTGTAGTTCTGTAGACACGATAATAATTTGTTGTGGTTGTGTTTGTTCATTGTTATTCTTTCAGATTATTTGTTTCTTATATTAATAATTAAATTAATTAATACTTATATTATAAAGGGGAAAAGTTTGATTTTTTGTTTGTTTGTTTGTATTGAATAGGCTCCGAAACTACTTGACCGATTTGAAAAATTATTTCACCGTTGGAAAGCTACATTATCATTTTCAAAAAAATTAGGGATCCTTACTAAAACTCCAATATTGGATAAATTAAAAATCAAATCATGGTAAATATCCCGTTTTAAATGACTTTAGTGTTTGGTTGTAGTTGTAATGCCACTAAAAAATGTTTATTGTTGTTTATTGTGCAATATTTTTCAATCTATACTTATTATAAATAAATTATTACTTGATACAATTAACTTTTTGAAAAATAGTTACGATCTCTGAGAAGCGTCCCCTAACCACAGCGGCCGACCACCCCCTCCCCGCCACAAAGATTAGGCAAATAGCCGTAGGTACTCACCCGGTACCGTCTGCATGTACCGACTGACTGCTTTATGGGGAATAAAATCGCATGAGATAAACTTGCAAACTCGATTGTGTCGCGGTATTGTGGGGCCACGCTTACACCGAGAGCGGACGAGTACAGAAAAAACCGTTTTAGTTCGACATGAGAGTTTTTATCCTGTTCCTTGCGTTTATACAATAAGTAACTAAGAGATAAATCACTCATCGCCAGATATGTATGTATAACGAATGATTTGTATCAATATTTAGTTTAGTTGACTCATTCTCAATATTATTATAATTCTATAAATTTAAATTGATTTTAATACAAAATAGAACAAAACCATATCAAAGTTTTCTTTTCTTCACAAAAGTAAACTTAAATCACACAGTTATATCTGATATCCATCCGTAGTGCCATTGATATCCATCCGTAGTACCATTGATATCCATCCGTAGTACCATTGATAAAATGTCCATGTCATATTATAACATAAAAAGACGGAAACATAACATAATATGAATACTTAGCTTAAGTTTCTCATATAAGTAACATGTACATATGTTGTAAATGAGAATATAAATATGTTTGAACTGATTATATGACATGGGCGTGGCATGATGATAGATTGTGTCCAAATCTTATAGTCCAGTCATCACTTTCAAAATATTTAATGAACATCAAGTGTGAATATCATAATTTTAAAAGTGAGGATGACTTGAATCTTTGGGCACAATCTTTAATTACTGGCATCACTTATTCTGCTTTCTGTGTGCGTGCGCGGCGGTGTCGTAAGTCGCTGCATGTTCTTCTAACTTGGAGCGAAGTTTTCTCCTCGATGTATAATGTTAGCAGTTTGTTGACTGCTCCATACATAATAGGTTCCTACATAACTACTCTGAAGGAAATCTCCGAAGTTTCCATCATATCGATAGCTTATGAACAAAAGTTCCTAACGTAGCACACCGTAAGTATATATAACATAGGAGATTTGACGTTTACTCTACACGTTCCTTTTCCGCTAATGTGCATAGGCGACAGGATACACAATACCTAAGTGCATGTTATCATAATCATACACATTTAGTCGCCGTAACAGCTCAAGGCACACTTGATTACTAAAATCAGGTCGAGGTTAACTTGGTTACTAAAGTCATCAAGGTACACTATTGGTTACTTAAGTCATCACGATCTACTCCAAAATAGAACCTAAACAAAAGACGATCATGGCCTATTTCCTGAACAAACTATCTCCGATCTAGTCTAGTGCGACCTTGATTATATAACTTACTCTGAATATGCAAAGTTCAATGAACTCTCACAAGGCATTAAAATAACAATCTAAGTACAAATAAGAGTGTAAAGCTGCGAACAAAGACTAATTTGCGCGATAAAAGGCGAGACGAGGCACTAATCCTTACGAACGGCGCTCACGAAAACCTGCAATTTTATCGCACTGCGAACAACAGCGCTATAAGCCGCGCCTACATCTGTGAGTCGCTGAGAAAGACTCTTGTGACTTCTCCAAACAGCACATTACAGAAATGTAAATGCACTTAATTTTTTTTACATCACTCTTTGTCACATAAATGCGATGTTGCTACTTGAAATAATTTGAGGAGCAAATACGAGCGAGCGACGCGCAAAGTGCATCTGTATTAAATTGGTTCCATTTAAATTCCGATTTCGACATGTGTACTCTAGAAAGGAAATCATAACCCTGAATAAATAAATTCATTTCTTATTTATCTACAAAATGCATTGAGATTCCATTACTAAACTTGCTTCGTAAGTTGTTTCTCCTATTTCTAGCTTTGAGCAAACTTTTAGAGTAAAACTATCCAGCGGCTTTTCACACACGAATTCGCAAAGTTTAGAGGTTTCAGATAGACAGAGGCGTTCTCTCACCGTGATAATAATGTTCCCGCGTCAGCGCCGTCGTGCGGTTTGCTGACGCGGCGGCGGCGGGGGGCGGGTGTCTGCCTGCGATTTGTGGTTCTTTCCTTTATAATGGTGTGTGTTCACTCGACGGGATCGGTTTAGATGCGGTTTTACCAACGACGGGATTTCAGTTAGTAGCATAGGCCTTCTAGAACATGCATCGTTTTGCTAGCGCTTCTTAAATTGCTGTGAATATCCCCAGCTAAGCAACGATAAATAATGATGGATTCAATTGTTGGTGGAGTCATCAAAAAAAACCTTTAGTCATCACATATTTGACAGCCTGTGCTAGCGTATGGCCGTAATTCATCCAATATATTTTATTTCAATTTCAATTTATTTTATTTCAATTTATTTATTAAAAATGATCAAAGAATTATCTCTAAGATACAATGGAACACTGGAAAGCACATAAGTATAAAACTGTGTCGCACCTCCCAGCGCTCAAACTCAGGGTAAGGTTAAGGCCGATCTCACCAAACAGAAAGCATGGTTTAATTTTGTACTTTAAATCTTGATTAACCAATTAGTTAGTACTTATGGCACTTTGTTTGGCGAAATCGGGTTCTAGGAGATCTGACGGTAACTATACAAAATAATATTAAAAAGAAAAACTAATATAAGGCAAGAAATATGAAAAAATTAAAGTAGGTAACTAAATAATGTTAAACTCACATTTGTAAAAATTTTGTGCATGTAGAGTGTAGAGCTCCTGAGGACACCGGTCTCTTGAGAGTCCGGGCAACAGGAGCTGCCAGTTTTCCTCTGCTGCCAGGTTTTGAACGTGTTTGTGTGTGTGTGTGTGTGAATGTTTTGTGTGTGTAGAACTCCTGAGGGCACCGGTCTCTTAAGAGTCCGGGCAACAGGAGCTGCAAGTGTTTGAAACGTGTGTAAGTGTTTGTGTGGTGTGTAGTGTATGTGTGTTTGAGTGTGTGTTATTTAAGCACTTCTGATTTTAATTAAATTTTCAGTTTCTTCATAGTTAAGGGAAAGGAGCCATTCTTTGATCTTGTTTTTACACTTATTATAATGCAGTGGGTAATAAACATATATGAACGGACTAAATGACTAATAATACAGGATGTTCGACAGAACGTCTACCATAAGGTAACACGGGTAGGTAACACCAAGTACAATAGCTTGTTGATTTTAAAATCAAAAGCATTTATTTTTTGTGAGTAATAATATTTTTTAAGATCACGCATTAAATAATATTTCAGTACCAGAACAAGAACTACAGAACAAGGGTGTGTCCGATGCTAAGCCAGAGATATAGCTTCAGTAAGAAACCAGCTCAAAGCCACTCCGTCCCTCCGATGAACCTATCTTTAGCAATGTATCGCCGTCGCGCATCTGTCTGCGCCTGCTGTTTGTCGAGGAGCGGGATTTGGCTAATGAGCTCTGTTTAATCTAGCACCCGAGGATTGGCCATTGTTCACACTTTGCATGTGAAGCTAGTTTTACTTAGGCTTATTAAGCGAGTGACCTCTTTAAAGTGTACTTGAAGTCGGGTTAAATTATAAACTTAAATAAGATGAAACCCGGTTAAGTGCAGCGTACTCAATAATATCTCCTAGAGTTTAAGTACGTACGTAGTACTCTAATGTTATTTTGTAGATTAAACAAATATCTATTTCAGGACACAGCAAACATTCGTCTACATCTTACCATGCTGCCCCAACTCTAGGGGGTTCATCCACAATCACCATGTAAGTACAACTTATAGGATTGAGTAATTTTCTATTAAAACTATCGTAGTTTGTCGTTTGTATCCCTTACGAACGTTCTTGCAACACAATCCAGGTTCGTAGTTAACCCGCTTCCATTCATTATGAATAAGTTATCTTAAGTTCTGTTAATTGTAATATACAGCAAAAAAGACCCTTAATTTTGCAAAAATTTACCGATATTAAAAGGTTTAAAAAAACTTTTAATCCCGTACGATAACGTATCGGGTTTAAAAGTCTGATTGTACTATGCTCCATTATATCGTGATAATACTGTATACAATGTACTATGCTCCATTATATCGTGATAATACTGTATACAATGTACTATGCTCCATTATATCGTGATAATACTGTATACAATGTTTCATACATTATTTTCTTTACTATGTTTTTTTCATTCCAACAAGAGAAATCAATAATGCCGTAATTGTTATAATATTTGGTAGCCGTCGTAGCACTGTAGCATGCTACGGCGTAGCACTGTAGCTAGCTATGGCGTAGCTCTGTAGCTTGCTACGGCGGCGTAGCACTGTAGCTAGCTACGGCGTAACACTGTAGCTTGCTACGGCGTAGCACTGTAGCAATGTAGATTTCCGTTACAATATACAAGATACCGAGCGCCGCGAAGCAACCTCTTTGATCGTTACAAATCCCCTACGTTTATTTTTCACCTTTATCACCACAATACGGGTGACACAGCATATCCATTCTTTTTCTTAAACGTTGCTTCACACAGCACATTACTCGGCACATTACGATCCGTCGAACACGAGCTAAGTGACTCGACTTCCTCTGAACAAGTAAACCCTCTTTATTTCTCCGTACGTCGTGCTTCTTTCTACAACCCGATCCGGAACCGTGCGATTCAGTAAGTCACAACAAAATGCAAGTTGATAATAATAATGTAAATCGTTGGAAAATGTTAAACAAAGATATAATTCTTGCAAGAGTCTATAGGCATCGTAGTTTAAATATTCGAATCGAGTGGTCTAGAATCTGAGTCCTCCCTACTGAGCTCGTTTTTAACTCGCAGATAAAATAGTGTTTTCATTGTTATTGTATAAAGACTTCTCTACTGCTGTGCGGTTTGTCCAGCACTATTATTACTATTATTAATGCACTTAGAACTCCTACACCAATTTTCGTCGATATCTCAGAAGGATGTGGTTCAAAGATGATACGCATCTTATATTCCCTTTGAGAGATGTTTCTGTGAGGTAACTTTAACCAAACAGATTTTTGCAGTCTGAAAAATCCGTTTCGCATTAAGAAGGGTTTGCCGCTGGGGCGCTTATTTATCGTCTCTATACTTCGACTTTGAATCGTTTTCTAATGTTTTGATCTCTGGTCTGTCTTGGTCTCTGTTTGGCAACGATTTTAAATACATATACCTAGAATTTTACACGCTGCAGTAACCCTGTGATTTATTATATCCTATGGTCCCACTGCTGGGCAAAGGTCTACAAGTTCTAATAACGTTACATGAAGCACTCACTTGTGACCATCATGTTTTTTTATTGGATTTAAGCCCTGCTGGGTAAATATTGGCCTTCGATTGAATGCCATAAATTTTGAAAATCTGAATAACATATAATACTAGCTGTGCCCCGCGGCTTCGCCCGCGTGGAAATCTATGTGTCAAATGGTTATTAAACCTTTCTCTTGAATCTCTCTATATATTAAAAAAACTGCATCATAATCCGTTGCGTAGTTTTAAAGATTCAAGCATATATAGGGACAGACAGACAGCGGGAAGCGACTTTGTTTTATAGTATGTAGTGATTGTACATGAGGTCATCTTGTAAGTACCACAGGGACCGCAGGCCTTGTTCCGACCGCCGCCGCCGCCGCCTGCTCCATCACTCAGGTGACAATGGAGCGCGCGATATTAGCAAAGTTTCCCGAGGCCCGACGATCATCGAGCACAACTTTCATGGAGACATATTGCGCCCGACCTATAAGATTTGGTAACAAACATAACTTTTGTTGGGAACTTAATAATACATCTGGAGTAGAGTAGGTCGGACACGGGGTGAAGATCGTGGGGGAGAGATAGAGAATGGGTAAAATTAGATAGAGCGGTCATCGCAGCTTGAGAGTTGTGGGCTTTGTCGAGAGAAGGATGGTGGGTTCTTGCTGAGCATTTGTGTGATATCCTAACACTTGAACCTAAAAAGTTTTTCGTATTCTTTTTAGGTATTTTCAGAAGTATTCGTAAGTACAATTAAATTCAATTGGATTCATTTATTTATCTTTTGACAAAATAAACATGTTCTTAGATGAGTTACAATTACATTTTAAACTTATAATAGCTTATTAAAAACAACCATAGCTTCCGTACCTACCACATCACAAAATATATTTTTATCAGCCAAAGCTTCGTCAATTGCCCTTATGTGTACCCATGTACATATAACATATTTTGATCATAAACCATAATCCTCATTCGGCAACCGAGAGGAAACTTATCCTATTGTTACGGAGACCAACTTCAAACTCTACAGCATCAAGCTGAAAAGCCAACAAAATTGAATCACAAAAGAGAAGCGCAACATTTTTCTCAACGATGAAATTAAATCATCGTTCCCAAGTCGTTGCGACGCCGCGCCGCGCGCTCGGTGCACTCGACGCTTTATCTAGACTAGCTAGGCTAGCGAGGACTAGGGGCTGTGTAGTGTGTATGCTTTTTACTAAACAACACCCTATTCTATTGTAAACCTTTACTAAAACAATGAGATGGCAATGAAAAGGAATTTTAAAACACAAGAAAGTTTCATTTTCTTAGTGTGCTATGATTTATCTGCAGTTTAACGGGTTAATGTTATTTTATACACTAATATTTGAATAATTCGTTCATTGTTCCGCTAAAGCTCAAACATGTACAAAATCTGGTCTTTCTTTGTTATTGAAAATGTATCCAATAGAAGTGCGCATGGTTCGAAAGGAATTCACAACAAACTCGGAGAGAATTCGAATCAGTTTTGGTGACCTGGTAACCCTAGATGATAAAATCGTAATCGTATAAAATAACATAGCAATAATGTTGCCTTCACGCATAAAGTGCAGTTTTCGCGCGACCGCTGGCCCCGCTCCAGAGACTCTCTCAGACTTCTTTATTTCACTGAAGTTCCAGATTCTGAACATATTTCTGTTATGTTCGCGGCGGGAGTGGAATCGAATGGGAAACTTCGACAAGTTATATTGTTTCAGTTAGTTTTTACAGAATATTATCATCGTATTTTTATAGTTAAGAATCTTCCAAAGCCATCCAGAGCTTAGGAAATGTGTTAGTCTTGCAAAGCCATTTTATTTCCAAATTCTATAGAACAATTATACAAATGAAATAGAAGAACGACATATCAAACAAGGTATTACAAAGACATTGCTCCAAGGTCATTCAAATCGTAGAACAAGACTCAGGAGATAATAATAATGAAACTATAGCAGTCACAAGGACATCTGCTCATTCCGCCGCAATCATTATCACATTAAGTCATTTGGAACAGATGATCTGAATGTTATTGCTTTGTACACAAGACGCCATATTTTAATGAAAACCTTCCCCAATTCAAACTCAACCTTGTAATCGAGGGATTAGGTTGATTTGAGAGTGGAGTGGACGAAAAAGCGTTAGGCTGTTTAGTGCTTAGAGAGGCCGTTAGTGAAATTTCATTAAATTTCAGTAATCGGAACATTCGGCGATTCCGTCGCGGGCAAATGGCCGTGTTTATTAGGATTGCGAAAATCAAACTTCGATTACATTTTATTGATGGTTCGGGGAAATAATTATCTGGTTATTTTGGGAGTTGGCACCCACCACACTATTTGGAACGGGGGAGCAATTTCATGTTCCCAACGTACTTAAAAAAAGTTAATCGAACCGAATAAGGTTTACTGAAAGAACTCGCCCGGGGAAGAATTTTTCTTATTCATGTTGAAAATTTAGTTCCTACTTCAACATGATTATCATATTGCTGATAATTTTTGCCATTCCTGAAAAAATACGGTATGACAATAAAATTTCATGCTCCAGTCAAGACAAGAAGAGAAATGTGATTTGGAAACGTATGTCGCGGGGTTAGGGTCCACACTCCGCCGCCCACTCTTACTTGATTGTAAATTTTATTGTACCACAAATAATTTCGGTTTTACATCGATCATAAAACATATTTATTCATGACGCAACGAATAATAAAACTCACGTTTTTCGAATAAAAGCGATGAAGAAATAAAAGCGACCCTTGTACTCCACAATAACATCAACTTTATGAATGTTAATGCAACCTTATAATTTGGTTTTATGTTCCCATCAAAGTATAAACATAATATTTTGCTGATATAACAAAGTGCTGGAGATGAGCAAACGTAATTCAATATCAATTTGACGACTCTGGCGGCGCAGTGGGGCGATAGCTGTTTGCTAGGAAACTGGAAAACTGTATTCTATTATGATTCAGGACTTATTTTATAAGCGTACCTAAAGGTCTGCTGATTATAGTATGTTAATAGAATTTACAATGTAGGTGTTATAACTAAGATATTGCCACCTGACTAAGTGAACCACTGGTTGGAACATCTGAGTCGTCAGCGCGACACTAATCTAGTGTAAGCACGCTAAAGCAATCACCGAGCGATCTATCATTCAAATACAATTAAACACGCGCTTTACCAACGACTGAGTAATTGTAAGAGCGAGGAAGTGACGTAACTCATTTTCCCCTAAACAAGGGAAAATTTAGGGGAAAACGGCAACACGCAATATTTCGGGAGGTTCCGGTTGCGGTCGACAGCTGCACACTTCATCAAGTTGTTTCTTTATTGGAGTTGGTAAGTTGATCAGCGGCGAGATTGATACAAGTTTGGCGATACCGGCCGCGGCATCTGCTTACTTATGAAATATGGGCTCGCCGGCGGGGCGCGGGGCGCGGGGCGCGGGGCGCGGGGGGTGGAGACACGGTCATGTTTCGATTCAATTGACGAACATCTATAGAATACCTTTTCCTGTTGAAGAAAGTTTGTCCCTATACTGCAATGCTCCGAATGTACTGTAAATGTAGAGCAGTAAAGACGAGAAATAAAAGCAGAGGAAATTTAAAGTACCTACTCAGAAATGAAATATGGTTTATTTAACTGCTACTATACCAACATTGAATGTTCTTCGCCGAGTGCTGACGCCAATTATTATTTGTAATGATGTTCACAACTATTCTCAATATAACCTGTAAAGTCTGCTTTGGTTTTATCCGCTGCAATACGCCGCCGCAGGTAAACGCTCGCCTAGTTGCTAACTAGCTGAACACAACGAGACCACTCTACCGACGGAGGGTACACAGCTCATTCACCTTTATGCATAATATTAACAACACTTAATTATCACAAGTACATCTTAGAAAAACAATGAGAAGGCGAATGTGATGTGCAACAATAGAGCCGTATAATGGTGCTTGGTATTGGAACCGTTATCATATTTTGGGAAGTTAGAAAGTCATTGGCTAAATTTCTCTGGTAGACTAAATGTCCTTATAATGACGATTAACGGTTGCTGAGATATGATTTTTTCGAAAATCATCCAAAGTCACAAAGATCTGTATTTTCTCAGCCGCTGCGCTAGTGTGGATTTACGCATATTAGTCACTTGTAGAAAACACATACCGTGTGATTTCAGCAGTCAAAGTGATAAAATCGTAATATCTTTTTTTTCTTGAATGCCACAAAATAGATTGTGTTGTATTATTAAAATGTAATAATAACAAATTCGGAAAACCACCACCGCTTAAAATACGTGTAGTTCTTGCATAAAGTGGAAATGCGGCCAATTTTATTTAAAATAATGTATTAATTAATAAATACAATTAAATTTAAAATTAAATAAAAAAGGTTACCTTAATGGACCGACATTATTTCGGTCCATTGGGACCGACCGATTGGGTCGTTGGTATTGAGAAACACCCTATGTACTATATAGTCGTAGATTTGGAGATCGAGGAGAAATCGTTAAATAATTGTAGAACTATGACGTCGTTTAAAACATTTATAACTAGTCGTATGACATGGCATTGCCGTTGGCTAGATACAAGTCCTGTAGCCGTGATAAAAAATTATTAAGCTCATAGTAAAAAATTAAGTTCACTCATTAATACAATACCGCAATACAGCACTCAAATGTGCATTCAAATATGAACTCGTTCATTTTATACCGTTATTTTTATATTTTTAGACGACCGATGTGGCGCGGTGGGCGAAGATCCGCCTGCGACGCAGGAGGTTGCGGTTCGATTCCCGCCTCGGAACAATTGTGTGTACGATCTACAGATATTTGTTCCGGGTGTTCTGGTCGATTTCTATGTATAATAAATAATTATCTATCTATGTAATGTACTGTATTATGTATATCAGTTATCTAGTACCCATAAGACAAGCTCTGCTTACCATGGGGCTAGATAATGTTGTGTGAATTGTCCAGCATTATTTATTCGTTTTATTTTATTTATATACATTTGACATTGACAAAATGGCTTCAGACGAGTGGTCCGCGAACTTTCTATCATTTGATGCCGGCAATATAAAATTAATTTAAATGTTACGAGTTAAAGCTCATATTTCAATACACTTTTCGTATTGGGTGGTAGCGGTGCTGTTCAGGAGTGCAATAAGGTAAGTCTTAATTCTTATTAGATTACCTCTACACTCTTGGGCTACAGTATATGATTGGGATGGAAGCTTAGCTGAAAGGGCCAATCAATAGGATCAAAAAATGTCAATGTTCTGCTCGGCACCACCCTCAACTTGAATAATATATGGATCCACCTATTCAGCAAATATTTTAGATTTACATTTTTTGTACAAGCATACTTTAAACTTTTGTTTTTATATACATATAAGCAAACTGAACCTAGCCTACCAAGACTAAGTTAAGAATGAGAACTCCGTATTCGGTTAGTCGACAGTATCATCTCGACGTAGAGGCGCTGACACAAATCCCATTTCTTTAATTTATGATTTATTTTACTATTTGTAATATACTTTTAAAGTTTATAGTACTTAACGACATCAAGTGTAACATACACATGTTACGCTTGATGTCGTTAAGTACTATATACGTAGTAGGTACACACCTACTACGGTGGAAATAAATAAACAATAAACACCCAGTGTCAGTGCAAACGGAGTGGACTATCTGAGCCCCGTGCCCATCAGCCGCTGAAGACAAGCATGCAAGCTAATTACGCCGCGTCGCAGTTTTTCCGCTAATAGCCGCCGGAAGCGAGGGACTCACTCACACTTCGAAGCGCTCATACCCTCCAGCTTGACCTATTACACACTTTGTTTGCTCGTGTTTATATAACAGAGCAATGTTCAAAGTTCCTTTGTTGTCCGAAACTTTATAATGACACGTATCGTCATGATAGAGAATAGTATCACTGCTGCACATTAATGTACCGCCCGCGCCCGACAATCGATGGCCAATCTAAATCTTATACGATATCGACTCGCAACACTAGAATGTGATAAAATATGCATCGCTCGCGCTGATCGTGGTTTAATATTCATCGCTGGCTGTGTGCATAACTCAATAAAACGTGTTTACGAGCGAGCAGCGATGTGAAGCGTAGCGTTTCCAATGAATTAGTAACGTGCGATCTAATCGCGTATTACGGAACTTTATTCGGTTTGTATGCAATGCACTTTGCCTTTGGCTTACGATTTAGCAATCGGAGAGGGAATAAATATAGCTTAGCATAAAGCTTAGAAGGCTCAGCTTCGGACAAACGATTCTATTAGTGAAAATCCTCGCTACTTATTTTTCATACACAATTCTCGGGATTACTTCAATTGAAAGGGGATACGGTACAATCAGCCTCTTTAGTTCAACTTTCAGAGCAGTTTATTCGGTTTTTGTTTCAGAACATTCGTAACAAAAATCGGTGGAACTGTACTGACATTTTCAGTAATGGGAGTCTTCATTTTATCAGATTTATCGTTGAAAATTTATCAATTTCACGCAACAACAATCATTTTGCCAAATTGTATGTAATTGGAAGCCGAACAAGTCCGGTAATGGTCGTGGCTGACCTTATTTATCAACGGCGTTACGCATCGTTCCCTCTCCAAGACTTCCTTTCTGTTCCATTCTGTAATATTGTGTGTAAAGCGCACATTTAAGCTACATCCTCGCGGCATAGATCGCTCCATTACGCTTTAAAGCGCTCGCCACTCGCGGCAAATTGATGGAAGCGCTGGATGGGTGAGTGCACGCTAAGGCACGGACTGCATCGATGCACTTGCAAAATAGTAGAATATTAAGGACACCGGCACATGATGACACTTATTATGGAGGAGGATTACTGATGGAAGGATGAAGACATCTGTCCATAATGATAAGGCAGGCAAGTATCATCTTCCTATATATAAAAAGTTCGGTCTGTGCGATTAACCTTACAAATTTCCACGTACAGATCTCTTTAGCCACCGCCGGAGTGAGGGTGTGGAAACCATCGCACGTCTGCACTCGCCCTACTTGCGAGAGGTCCCTGTTCACACACCACAAGACATGCCGTGCTAAATGACTTACAGCACCGCAGTCCATCTACAACCTTCACTCCTTACCCTAAGGTCCAATATTCAACGTCATCTCTCCAGCTTATCCTTGCGAACGCCCCACATTTCCATGACCTGTATCTCGCCGGACTAAAGTCTACTTTCAGTTTTTGCATGGTATAGTGCTGAGCACCACATTTCATTATTCTGGCATGTGATAAAATTTAGTGTGGATTTAGTCTTTGTAAGTCTTGAGAAAAGAAAATGATAATGCAGCTTCTGTGACGTAGGTTAGTTCAAAGTAAAATGTTTTTATCGATAGACAAATACAAAAAAATATAAACCTCTTTCCTTTTAGTGGCGTGTTCCGGCCGAAACTTTAGAGAAATAAATCCCTAAAGATTCGTTACAAAGAGTTTCATTTGCATCTGAACTGAGGCACAGATCTCTCGGCGCGAGGCCAGCACAGCCGAGTCTGTACTGAGGTATTGTTGCGGTGAAGTTCGCTCCGAAGATTTCGCTAAAAACAAAAATAACATATTAAATTATTTACAAACATAAAACAGACAAAAGAGTGATTTGAAATTCTCACGAGGTAGGAACAATAGAAGCAATGACAGAGTTTCGGAGAACTGTCGGAACAAACAGTCAGTTTTTTATTTGGAGTTTGTTATACATACCGTCAGATAATATATTATAATAATACTAACGTAGTATCGTGTATCCTTTCATATGCATTGAGTAAAAGAAACTGTTATTTTGACATTATATAAAACCCACACATTTATTTGCTTAGACGACAGATTTAATGTTTTAATTGACATCCGATTGACAAAGCGTATCTGAGTTAGCAGGCTCCGGATTATTGCACAATAGTTGCACTTAGTTCGGCATTCCAAAGTGAGTTATATTGAGCAATGGAACAAGGACAAAGCAAGCATGCCAACGCTGTTCGTCAAACTATATTATCTGGATTATGTTCTCGCAGGAATGTCGCTCAGAGTTTATAGATTTCTAGGAAATAGTAAGAAGGGCAGGAAGGGTATAAATTGCATTAATGCTTTTATCAAATATCTTGTGAAACGTTTTCAAAACAACTTGTTTTGCTTGATTTAGGCTTTGCTCTGCAGCTTGTAACGTAAGTCACCTTGTTTGGAATTTTACTTTTGTGAACACACGATATAATGAACATGTTTAAGAATGCCGAGCGACTCGATTCAGCGTAGCTTTACTCGTATAATATATAAACTATATTTTTATACTATTTTCAATAATAACTTTTTAAACTTATCTAGAATAAGCTTCATTACATACTATTGGCTCGATAAAATTTTACAGTTTTGACCCCATCCATATTTTCAAATCGACAGATTGCCATGTCTGTCAAAATTATGTGTCTATGTATTTCAAATACTGTCATTCAGTCTTCATTCACGCACCTGTAACCAACTGAGGGATTCCTAGTCGTGCACATACCTAATAATATAAATAAATAAATACGTGGACTTATTAGTTATACCCCATAACTAATTAACCAATTACATAGGGACCTAACGTTCAATTTTAGTCGTAAAACGTATGTAACAGACAAATATATGTGTTTATTTAATGTATTAAGTTAATCGTATCCGCTTGCAGTAAGCTTCGTGGCCGCAGAGTCCCCCGCTCTCAGATTTATTAAGGCAATTAAACTTGGAGTGAGTTGACAGTTTTTTCCTATGTTTCGGGTACTTTAATGAGCGCCGCGAGAGGCCCCCTGACGCGACACCTTGCGAGAGGCCCCTCGCAAGGTGTCGCAAGATGGCCCCTCGGAGGGGCCTCTGGTCGGCTGGCTCTGCGGCGGGGCCTCGGTTTGCGACTGCTATCTGCCTCCGCGGTGGTGCTCGAGACGATATAAATACGTTTGTAATTGAATTGTTCCATTATTTATTTTTTGTATGAGTCCTGTGCTGGAAATAAACATTTATTTTTATTTATTATTCCTCGGGAACACTGCACTTTTCCAGGATCAAAGGTAGCATACATTATGTTGATCCAGGGTTAAAGCTAACCTGGTACTAAATTGGCTGTTGGAGCGTGAAGGAGTTATAAACATACATAAATATAATAAAAATAAACACAATTACATGTGATGATGTTTTATATATCTAAGCTTTACAGCGCAAATATCAATTCCTCAAGGATCAATCTTTTATGGGACCACAACGAAGAAGCATCCACATTTATTACGAATTGGCGAAGATATCACCAAAACTGTTTTAGTTATTATGTGTTTTTTTAAGTTTGATGGGACAAATATTATTGCCCTCGGCAGTATTTCGTATGTCATCAATTCGGGATCTTTTCCTATATAATTTTTACAATCGGTCCACTGTTGAAAGAGAATTCACGAACATACATTAAAAAAAAACATAGGTACCTTCGCAAACCTACAGCCGAACATGGAATCTGAAGTCCGTTATAACACAAGAATGAATCAAAAATGTTATCTTAGGAAAATACATAATTAATACACAAAAATAAAGAGAACTGTTATTGGTATTTTGTAGTATCTATTTGTGTAGTATGTATTTGTAAGAATAAGAACTTGAATAATGCTTTCGATTATTAATAAAAACGGGAAGGAACCTACTTAGTATCCCCAATCCGTGACGTCGCACTATGGGTCAGGAGCGCAATTATCGTGTCAAAAATCTGTAACTTTCTCAGTTTTCAAAATATCTTTATGAATCTTTCGCAATTATAATCTTAGATATATGGACTATAAATGAAATGAAAATAAATAAATAAAAATCCTTTATTAGTATAAAAAAATTGCCACTAAACTTAAAAAAACATTTTTTTTAGGTTCTCGCGTATTTTAACTAATCCAATGTACATCATTAAAACAAAATTCTACATTGACATAATATAAAATAATGCTTGAAACATTAAAAAATATATTTTTTAGGAAAATTCTAATAATCGTAAAAAAGGAAATGCAAGGTTTTGTTGGTTAAAAATCTAAAAGATTTATAGCTTCCTGCCACAGTTCTTTCGGAACAGTTTCGCTTGGTCTCCTTAGGCTAGAGATATACGGATCAGATGTATATAGCAATGAATGAAAAACGTCCTCATTTGTAGCTGACCTAGAGCATTTTCTGGAATGCTCCAATCGACTTTTGTAGTCCTTATTTCGGGACTCTTGAGCATCTTCAAACAATTGTCTAATTGGTAAAACAGCGAAATGTTTGATAATATTCTCTCCGTGGATTAAGATCGTGTGTACAGAAGAGAGCATGTAATACCACCTATATTTATCAACGTATAATTGTGCAGTACTCTGAGTGTATTCACCAAATTTTTGAGGGTTAATTGCATGTCCAGATGCCAAGGTCTGCAAGATGACGTACAATCTTTTGATTATCTCCTCATCAACTCCAGTGATCTCAGACCTACAATGGTAGTTCTGAAAAAATCGACGAGCCGTATACCCATCATTACTACTATACCCTTGCCCTTGATCCTTGTCGTGGTTTATCTACGTGTAAACCCATTTGATTCCTAAACTGCGCTTGTGTCTTCTTGAGTCTCTTGTTTTCCGGTGTTGTTGCCGACCATTTTTGAAATGGTAGATTGTAAGATATGTGTAATATTAATTCCATGCATCGAATCCACGCATGCAGTGTTGACAAGCCATACTGATAGGCATCTTGATTTTCAGGCTTGGATGTAACCTAACTGATATCGTTCATTTCTGTTGGTCTAGCATATTGTCTATTTATTTCTTTGTGGTTTCCGGTTCGGCAACCGCTATATTTCGTTTCTTTCTTTGATAAGATGATAGCTATTATCAAATAATGCGGTTATTCTCTATTACAGCTAAAATAATTATAAAATAGAAAAATAAATAAATGTAGGTAACCATGTTTCCCACGTACGTCAAAAATAATTTTATTTTATTAAAATAAAACAATCAATACTAAATTTAAGGTCATCAAGTGAATAAAACTCAAGATATTTGCTACCATTTAAACCAAATTTTCCAAAAAATCTACTTTCATGATTTTTCCTATTTTCTCACAGTACACTTTTTTGCCTCTAAGTCAAATTGGGGCAAATTGGGGCAAAATTTTATTTTAAATCCTGTTAGTATACAGATCAAGGAGCGATATAGTAGTCAAATCTCCTAGTCGGGAGACAGCGGTAAATACGAAAACTCAATTTGAATTTAAAAAACTGAAAAAATAGGAGGGCTTTCAAAAATTGACTGTAAAAGCTAACTTTTTTAGCCATATAAGAATATGCTTAAATTACTTGGAAAGTGTTAAGTACTACGCTTTTAATGATGTATGATAAGTAATAGTTTATCAACAAATATTTGTAAAAAAATCGATCTGAAAGTGTCACAAACATATGTGTCATATGTATATTGTGTCATATCACAAATTTTCCTACATCAATCAATCTACTTCCTTACATTCAAGTTCAAGCTATCGCTATTAAAATATGTTATTATAGCATATTTTTTGTGGTATATGATAGATCAATTATCCTACTTCATATATTCACTGAGAAAAATGTAGAAATCTAACTTTTGTCAAAGTGATTTTTGGCACGAAAACTACGCTCCTGACCCATAGTGCGTCGTATGGACTCATTGAGTCATTATCAAACAACGATTATATTGTCTCTTCACACGTTTTGCCGATCAGTGTCAGTGATAGACCCTTCAAAATCAATTGGAATTTAAATTAGGAATTTCGTTATTATTTTATTAGAATAATAAAACTTTCTTTGCTTATGGTGGCAGAGCATTCTTCAGCTGAGAGCTAGCGCGTCGTCCCCTTGTATCCAGGGGATAGTTTGTTGTAACTTACAAGTTACCTTTCTATACAAGTTCTGTATAATACAACTGCTAAGCAGAAAGTCGGTGAGAGCGCCACATTCTCTGCGCTTGTAAATGTTGAAACTCGATACATTGACAGTTCATAAATAATGTATTTTTGATCACCCCCGGGCCACGAAATATGGCTAACATTTCCTCCAGTACTGTGAAGTCTGTCGTTTATTTTTACGTTTTCAGAGGGGTGTGTAATGGGCATGAGCGGCGCTAACCTGAGAGAATGGCGCCGGCCGCAGACATTAGCATACGGAGCCTGTGTTATTCCAATTGCGGCTTAGGACTTACTCTCAGCTGAAATTAATAACTGAGTATCCGTAAGTTATTGCAGTGAAGGTAACTTTATTCAGAGCATACTGTACTTCATTTTACTCAGCGAGTCTGTGGGTCAACTATACCCAAAAGGCTTACAATGCTTTGCGGGTCCAATATAATAACGCGTTTAGGTTGCTGTTGCGACTACCGCGATTCTGCAGTGCCTCGGACATGTTCGCCCAGGCACGCACCGACACCTTCGATGCTATCTGGCGGAAAAAGTCAAGTTCACTACTCAGCAGAACCCGCGGGAGTGGCAACAGCATCCTAACCGCGATTGCTGGAAAATTTAACTGTCCGGTAATGCACCAATTGGTCCAAAGGACAAAATCTGTAGTTAATTATAAGTACTAACATCTAGTTATAAGCAAACTAACACCATGGATTATTATTATCTGAATAAATGAATTTAATTATTATTATTACTAAGTATTGATTTTCCATGTAACCTTGGCTTTCTCTGTGGATTACTCGAACAGATAATTAAATTCATTATTTCGACTTAGCTTGTGAAACCACACAGGCTTCTAGGCGGACAGCGCCATCTTTATTATAATCTCCCAAACAACAGATTTGTACTTTATATGGAAGTTGCTCCGCTATAAACTACACTCATTTTAGTTTAGCGAAAGGGAAGCAAGGAAGGTTACACGATGTTCACTTTTCATTGTATTGTATTTCATTTATTTCAGAAAATTTAATTATTTCATATTACACACAAACAAAATCAAAATTACGTAGTCAAGAGAATAATAAAAAGATAACATAAATAAGCTTGCAATTCAACTATATCTAGAAAAAAAATACTGTATTAATTATACATAATTTTATTAAATTATAAAATAAAAAATATATAAAAATCTAATATTATACCATACCCATAACAATTTTGTTCGTTCGCTGTTTGAAAGCTAAGCCTCCATGTTTGCTGACCAAAGTGGGTATCTGACATTCGACCTCTTTTTTAAATTAGGAAATATTTCCTCGTCAGGCGAGGTGAAAAGTTGTAATGGTTACTCGAGAGCAAATATTTTTAGTTTCGTGCATCTTAAATCCCTCGTTAGCTCAGTAGACTACTCTAGACCGCTTCGCCAGCTCTGGAGTTAATACCGGCACGTCTTTCCACGTATACAATGCACCTATTAGTGAGAAAATGTTATTCTTTTGCAAAATGTGAAAGTGCTAGTGGACAGTCGCGCTCGGCAGTGAAGCTGTCAGTTGGCTCGCCGCCCGGGACGCGGGACAAAACTTGACCTATCTTTTCGGTCGAGTTCGTGACTTTTGGCGACAAGGAAATTATTATAAAACTCTTTTCTTTTCGATTGTATCGGTGCTCAATGGTTGAGCTAAAATCATTATTGATCTTATTTTCTTTTCTTAAATAACTCGTAGCTACCTGATTTTATTTAACTATTCAGAGGCTTATTAAAATAAATATCTCAAAATATTTACACGAAAGAATCCAGAAATTTCTAAGCCAGATAAAGAAGTTAAACTAAGTAAACAAACCGAGCTCCATTTTATTTCTTTTTTCAAAGTATAAAAAGCAGACATCTTAACAACCTTATACAATTTATCAAATAAACATGTGTCCCTCGAGCTTTGGCCGTCACAAACTGTCTCCCAGTTGAAAAAGGGCTGAGCTGCAAACTTTATCATCGGACTTACTGGATATCTAGGGTTCGTTAGGGGTCGCGGCGGCCCTGCGCGAGCCCTACAAAGGAGGTCGTAAATCAAAACACTTATTATGAAGACGCAGCCTGTCATTTGTTATGGCTTAACATGGATTTACAATGACAATTGCTCTATTTATTTAAAAAAAATTAAAATACATTTCGTAGATGGTTAAACTAGCATTTTAAAGAAAATGCTAGTTTAACCATCTACGAAATCAAAAAAAACTATCATATATTTATAGGTATTGTGCTACTAGTACATGCTACAACTAGAGTTGTTAAACTTTTATAGCTCTTTACCATTTTTCAACAGCAGACATAAAATAATAACACGCGCGATTAAAACTGAAATAAAACCCGTTCATTGCCAGAAGCTTTTCAGGCTCTTAGACAAATTACTAAAAAATACATTTGGCGTAATGTCAAAACGCATAGACGTATTCAAACAGCGGGAACCTTATAAAAGCAACTAGAAAAAGCGGAACAAAGCCGCGCGACCCCGTTCCCGCCGCATTTGGCAGCTGCGGCCAGAAACAACTAGGCCGCCGGCTTTACAGCTGCTTCTTACGGACTCTCATACAAGTGCTACTCTAAATATGAATGGCAAGCTTCTAGAAACAACCAGCTGTCTCCACCGAACTGACCAATCATCGAGTAGAATGCAACTTCCGCTGAAATAAGTCTCTGAAGTCATTCTCATTGAGTGTTGTGTTGTGTTTTCGCCATTGAGTGCTGATGGTTTATTGATTTAATTTGTACGGTGCGGTGTCACGCCGCGAATGTCGTGGTTTTAATCGGGGTTTCCGCAAATTATTTTACTATGGTAATTTCACTTACACGTATATGTGTTGGCTGCGCATCTATAAAAGTGAAGGTTGTTGTCGATTCAAATTTTGAGATATTAATATGTCTTATCTGGAGAAACTTCTGCAAAAATACTAAAAAATTTAAAGGTCGTCTTGAAACAATAAAACTTGGTAATGTCGAAGGGATTTCTGTCCCTTCCGCCTTCAGCAATAAAGATTTCCGCTCATTAAGAATTTAGCACCTCTCAGTACAGTGCGGTCCCGAACTAGAGAGGCTTTACTCAAAAGGTTAAGCTCGAAAAAATCATTTGAGTAAGTTTACAAAGTGTTTTCGTATACGTACGTCTCCATACTGTGACTCAATGCATGACCCTGAGACACACCGAGACATTTAAAATCATTGTATTTCCCCTAACCACAACCGATCACCTTCTTCTACCTACATGTCATAGCATAAGATTGATCCCATCATACGCCAGATTCTATGCTAGTTTGTTTTAACTCTTTGGCGATTCCTCTGATTCACTTACTGTTAGAGGTGTGTTTAAACAAATGTTTATAGAGTTAAAGGTAGTGGTACAGTGACATTAATCCTGATTACGGCAGCAGCGCGGCGCGATCTAGTTCCCAACTCGAATAACTCCAGGGAACTAAACTATATATTAATTAAAATCTATCAGCAAATCCCCGCCGAGCCGCGCGCCACAACACAGCATTCAACAGAAACTTCACTACATAGAAGTCATTCAAAACTTACTGAAAGTACGAACCCAAAATTATATCGTCGCCGCGAGGTTGTGGGGCGAGCGCATTCGCGAGCCGGCCAGCGGGCAAACACCCGAAGAGCTTGAAGGCGAACTTACGTTCCCTTCTCTCAATATTTATTAATCTGAATTTTACGACCTGAAGAGTAATAAAACTCTCACCTAGTTTATCCTAGACATCTAAATAGATTAAACTCAGTATCTGTAGTGTTCCCGGAATTGGGTAAGCTGTGCTTATTATTTAATCGTTAACGGCTAGTTTTTAAATATTTCTTTCAGAAGCGTCCATCTATAACTTTCTTATAACTTTTATCTTACATTTGTAAACGCCGCCTCTTATTTCTTTTGCCTTGGGGAAGCTTCTAGTCTTTTCGAGATACTGTACAACCCTCAGGCTTCCCCTAAAACCCCTTACGCTGGCGCGTCCCTAATCCTAGGTCTAGATTTCCAGGAACACCCTACGGACTGGAATTCCTAGACGACTTTGTACACTGCACCTACTCCGGTTCAGTCTACGGTGGGGTAACCGTAGCTGGAGCTGCCCGTTCCTGCCACCTGCTACCAGGACGCTCAACGCTTGGGGGCCGCTATTCCTGTCGCTGATTCCCGGACTGGGAGGAAGAAAGGGACTGGCGCTAAGACGGACGGGATCGCCCTGGAAGAGAGTGCGGTTTATCGAATAGACCAAAATCGTGAATTTTGACCCGGCCTACCCACGAACCCTTTTCTCTAATTTTCAATAAATACTTGCTTCTTTGTAGTTTCTTATCTTTATTTTTATTGCTATAGAATAGTGCAGCTGGTCTACTGCATTGAGTTGTGTTGTGCCCGAGGCAGGCAAGACGTCAGCCGGCCGCTAAGCCGCACAACTTGCCTCACGTGACGGATTAACAACAACTTTATTAATTTTTGCAGAGAGCATGTTATGAACAATATGACTTCGGATGAATCTACTTTGCAACAGGCTTAGTGCGTAATACTTTGTGAAAGTTTTCTACCAATATTAGGATAGTTTTGATGGTTGGGAATAATTCTTCGGTTTATTATCTGGCTTCTGATAATTTGACAATGATTAAATTGTAAATCCGATTCGAAAGTTTAATTATATCTAATTTAAATTGTAACGATAAGTTATGAATTCAATTATTGTACCATAATTATTATGATTAGGTATCGTTATTAACAGCCTGAGTTCAAGTACTCGGCAATAGGAATCCTAGTTTTAGGGACATATTGATAAATATCTTTATGGACGCCAAGAGAAGAAAGGATTGGAGAGCGGTATGGGGCGCGGGTGAAGTGGCGCGTCAGGGTCGCAAAACCCGAAACACCTTTTACCAAATACTCGAGCAGCTTTTTTCGGCATATTTTTGTAAAATAATAAAATCTGCCTTATTGTGCGTTCGCCGCCGCCCGTCGCCCGCCCTGCGAGGCGTCGACCCTTTCTTTTCAATAAATCACGTATTGCCACGTCCGGGTCGGCCTGATTCCCCTTATAACGCACCACTATTATTCCTCTCGTACATGCGCGTACACGTATATATCTGGATATAATATTGCTAACGTTAAAAAACTATTATCATTGCCATCTTTTCTCTTCATCGTTTTTGAACTTGGGTAGTTATATATCTTTATTTATTTGGGACACATACAGTTATTGATAACTTAACAAATTATATTGTATGCGATTTATTTACTAAGTAGGTATAAATTAAAATTAAATGACAATTATTGTAACCAGATATTGCGCGCCACAACGATAGAAATACATTGTGTCTTATTTAAACATACACCACCTATGTACCCTATTTACATGTATTTGATGCAATACATTTTTACTTTACTTTACTATAAATTAAAGCAAACATTTAGGTATTTTCTTTTAATTTAATCTTGTATATCCCCAATGCGCCAGGCGCGTCGCCACGTTACCGGGACTAGCTGCAAATCAGTAGAACAGACGAATGTCACTTGTAGTCCGTCTCGTTTCCATACATTAATTTTCACAGTGATGTGGAAATGAATGTTAGTAATGTGTTGGCTGCCAAGCTTCTATGTTGCAGGGCGGCCGTGGCCGTGCAGTATAAACACGGAATTATCATAGTAGAAGGAAAGGCACCCTCCGTCTGGCCAGGCCGGAAGGAACTGTGGCCGGGGACAACATGCAGGCGGACCACGGACCCCGGATGTGCGCCGAGACACGCAGACAATGAACTACCAGTTATTCACTCTTACAAACTACTGTAGCTGCCACAAACACAAACACTTGACGCAATTTCAATAACTTTTCTCGGTACTCAGTGAAAATATTTTATTGTTAAAACTTATACTATACGTCGTAATAGAATAACGAAGTGAACAGAAAAATAATCTTGCATAAAGTATGACTTGTCTAAGTGCTTATTTTGTAAGCCGTAGACTTTGTAAGTATAAAGCATTTTTGTATTGTTTTGCATATTTGACTTGTCCAAGTCCTTACTTTGTAAGCCTAAAGAAATAAAGATTTTTGAATCTGACTTTGAATCCAGTCTCGGCCATTTTTGTTACCGTAGTAACTGCAACTTATCTATCTAACCTGTCTTTTGCCTCTACTATCTATGTATCGGTTTACATAATAATCCCATTTTTACTTTAAAAGCGAAATTTAGTGTACTTGTCGCATGGCGAGAGTCTTCTAACTACATAATTATACAGCTACGATGTGGTGCTACGCCGTAGCTAGAAGCTACGATATTCCTCGCTACGGCGTAGCTACGTACTACGACATAGCTCGCTACTTTATTATCAGCAGGTAATGAAGGGATAATATCCCTTCATATATAAAGATAGAAACCTAGCTTACCTGAAAGTACATATTATGTACTTTCAGATAAGATAGGTTTCTATCTTTCTAGTCGAGCATTTTGTCTCGATCGAGAGTCGATTTCTTCTAAGCTAACATTCCCAAAGAGCCTTATTTCATAATGACGTAGGGATTATAATTCAACTGGCTCATTCCAGAGTCCAACTAGCGAGGAACGCCCGCCGCGGCGGCGCAGGCGGGAACACTTCACCTTAGTTTTAATTAAAAAACTGAAGGCACTGTAACGTCAACTAATCTCAAAGTTCTCGCCTCTCATAACAGCGCAACTTTACTCGCCGGATGGAATTAAAAAGTTTGCCCAACCTGGATTTTGGATGATCACGCGGTGGGGGTGGGAAAGACAGCTTTGTTTAAACTTTATGAAATACTGACCACGAAAAGTTGCAGCGAATATTTTGTAGTGTCCAACATATTTAGAAAATTGTTATGAGCAAGCTTAACTCTCATGCGTTTTATCTTCATGCTTACAGGGTTATCTGTTATCTTCCTTTCGATATCCAAACTAATTTGATAGCTCCTCCTTAAACTTTAAGTATCTTTAAAGGATAAATTTGATGAACCGCTTACGAAATAGGGACTTATCAACCCCATATCTACAAAGGTGAGAAAGTTTATCAAAATTATGCTACAAGTACTAAAGTTTCAGATAATTAAATACCTTAGAGTACTAAAAGTACTAAAAGTAGTAGAGTACTAAAGTACTTAGACAGAAAGTCCTTCACAGGGTCAACAGCGATCTATTTACCTGACTTTCTCTCAATGCAATAGAGGTGAGAATGCGCCCGAAACACGTAACAACAACAAACAATACCCTGATTAAATACGTGTCGCAATAATAGAGCCTGATGTATCGCCCTCTCCCTCGTGACTTATTTATTAATTTGCTCGTATCGTACGCGAGGTGTGATAAATATTAATTCTATTTTGGATTCCATAATCTACATTGGTTTATTTGCTTATTTAGTCAGTAGAAGTTTTTTGTGTATCTACGTTAAATACAAGTGAATGACTCCATAACAGTCTGTCCATATGTTGGCGGAATCATCAAAAAGGTGATTTATTTACAAACCGACTTTTAAAAAAGGAGGAAGTTCTATGTTTGGCTTCGAGAGATTAGTATTTATCCCGAAAAACTTAAAATACAGTGCAAATATTAAAGAATTTGAAGTTGGTTTTTAAAACAGTAAAAATAATTTAATTAGACAGCTTGTGCTATCTATCATCAACGGGTTACAAATGGTTGGCAAGACGTCATGACATTCCAAACAGCTATGAGAACTATTTTACGTTTGAAACATTGTAAAGTTCTGAAATCTCGCTCGATAGACAAATACTTGCCGCCACTCCGTCTCACAATCGTAACGCGCTGGCTGCATACACTCACACACCCACGAAGACGCCGCTAGTCCAGTTCCAGTGCACAAGTGCTCTTCGACTTGGCTCGGCTTGTCCAGTGCACGCGTCCGCGCTGCTCCCGGCGCGACGTGACCGTTTACACTCGCTCGTGAGTCGCATGCCACCCTCGCAGGTATTCAGCTTTACATGCATGACGATATGGACTGAGAATGAGGTAGTGGCGGCGGGAAATTGAATGCTTCATTCAAATTGTGGTACCTAGTTATTAGGTGGTAGGTTTGCCAATGCATCTACCTTATAACTGCTGCTGAAGAAAGATCCGCTTTGTATTGAATAAGTGGATATAGACAACTTCATTATTTATCTGCTGTATAAATAATGAAGTTGTCATTGCGTAATTACCTTGCTTTATTAATGCTACTATTATGAACTGAATATTATTCTGTTCCTTATTTCCTGCGTCAAAATGACATAAACGTTTATATTTATTAAAAGGTTCGTGACGTGACACGGCGGTCCGTTTGGAACATTACAACTGGCGGTGAATAACCAAATTTCGCTGATGAAAGCGTGTTGATTCCGCGAAAAATCCAACATTAAGTTAAATGAGGCATGACACCGCGCAGCACGTGCAACAAGTAATTTCCCCTGGGCCCACATTGTTCGCCTCGCGTGATATATTAGATCCTGTGCTGTAACTGCTCGACACTCCACCCGACACGCCGCCGGCGTGTGTTCAAGTTCATACAGACCGCAGTCTCTAGGGTTAGCCCTTGAATTTGTCTCATTACCTTTCGGCCTACTATCAAGAATTTTAAGAAACGTCTGTAGGTGTCTTGGATTAGATGCCTGTCTGGTGGTCTTGGTTTGAAATTATGTTTATTTGGTTTGAGTAATAAAGGTCAGTTTCACAACCTTAGTAGTCATTGACGAACGATGTGGCGCGGTGGGCGAAGGTCCGCCTGCGACGCAGGAGGTTGCGGGTTCGATTCCCGCCTCTGAAAAATTGTGTGTACGATCTGCAGATATTTGTTCCGGGTGTTCTGGTCGTTTAATAAATAAAAGACGTTTAATAATAAAAAATATCTAGATATGTATGTAATGTATTGTATTATGTATATCAGTTATCTAGTACCCATAACATAAGCTCTGCTTACCATGGGGCTAGATAATTCTGTGTGAATTGTCCAGCATTTTTTTTTATTTATAATTAAAATTAAAATAATTTATTTAAATTTCCAAGGTCTTAAGTTAGCTCCATCTGTGTAAAGATAACTAGAAGACAATGTTACTGGTACCCGCTCCGCGTTAGCGTCGCCGAACCATCGGCTTATAGTAGTGAGGGGACTTTTAGTGTGTCTACAATTTATTAATAGTCACAACAAATTTCTGTATTTCTTTCCATCCACATTCCTTCGTTGACTGCACTATTACTTACGAGTACATTGCACGTGTCGGGGATGAGCTCACGTAGTTAGACGAGCCAATCGAGATGACATCATGTCTTTAAGGTCACAACGGCTGATAACATCACAGCCAGTATAACCTTAGTACATAAAAAAACGTTCGTAACTTGCAAATCGAGTTCAAAACTAGCTTGGAAAGTTTAAAACCATTAAGAAATCAACCAATTGCGGATCGTGCAATGAGAAACTTACGCAGAGAGCTTGGTAGGTTAGGTTCAGGTACAAGGAGTAGTTCCAAGTAAAATACCAGTATACCTCTACATTGATTCATTCTAGTTGGTGTTCGTGTGAGTGCGGAGTCACCCTTCATGAACTTCCTGCATGAAGCGTCGCACTCCTGCCTACGTCCAATATAAATATATATTTTGAATTTGATGCATAGCTTGCTGTGATGAAAATGATCTATCTGTGAATATTTATACACTGCTATGGTCAGGGATGACATCTCTATCAGTCATCCCGTGACCACGACAGTGTGTAAACCTGTTGAAACGTCGGGAAAAATAGATAACGATAAATACCCGATGTATTAATACTTATAATTATGTGTTCAGATCGCGTATGTTTATAAATAATGTATAATGTTCACCATCATCACTAACAGCAGCCTGGTTCACCCACTGCTCGATAATATAGGACTCCCAGACTGTGAGTCCATCCACTACCCGTCCTGCGAATAAATATTATTACCCTTGTCAATAATATCTCTTGGCTTTCCTTCTATTAGTTGTACTAAAGACAAAGTTAGAAAATAAAAAGAATCCCACCGACGCTAACTTCGTGAGACAGTTCCTCTTTTCTGATATAAACTTTTATTGCGGCGAAAACCTTCATGAACTTCAAATTGTTCAATCTGAAATTCTTTAGTTATTGGTACCATTTTGAATGAATAAAGAACAGTTTATAATATCACGAAGATTCGCGAGGTCATTACCCGAGGCTAATAAACCAGTCAGCGGGGCCGCGAGCCTCAGCGAGATTACTGCGAGTGCATCGGATCATTTCATTTCATTTAATTAAGTCTAGACAAGCTAGACCTTACCTGCAGCTAGACCGTTCGGACGGAGCCGTTATCTCGATCTACCTTCGCGCTGTCACTTCAAGGTATTAAGCATCTGTGAATTGAAGGCTACGTTTGTATAAAGGTTTAAGATATTCTGATTGTAGAGAAGTGAACCTCGATTTTTTAAAGCTTTTCCAGTCATTTTAACATTGTAATAAATACAGAATTGTCAAGCAATTATGGAACAGTAGAGTCTATCCTAAGATTTGGTATAATTTTCTGGGCTAACTCTACCAATAAAGACTTCATATTTAAAAGACAAAAAAGATGTATTAGATCAGTGTTTAACCTGCACGTTACCGACAGTTGCAGACCTTTGTTCATTGAGCACAAGATTCTAACGCTTCTGTCGTTATATATATTTGAAATGGCACTATTTTTTGGAAACATCCCCATCTTTTCCCACGCAAGTCTGATTTTGTAGTGCGAAATAGACGTGATAGCAGTAAACTCCAAATGCCTAATAGTAAAACAGCTTTCCTACAAAAATAGTGTAGTCTGTATGTCATGCAAAATATATAACAAAATACCTAAATCATTAAAAGATCTTGACGACAATATATTTAAGGCTAAATTGAAACAATTATTAATTACCAAATGCTATTATAATATTAACGATTTTATGACAGATAAATTTTGACATTATCTTTTTTACTATTGCGCCTCTTACTATTACTATTATTACTTTAAGTTTTTTGACATTATACAATGTGTATTGTCGAACCTTGATCAAACGAGATGTGCGGATACACGACATATATTTATCGATAAAAAACAAAAAATAAAAAATTATATGTTACCTATCTCAAAAATAAAGCAGATTTAATTATATTTTTAATGAAAACTACTTTATCTGGTTTTTTCTTCGTTTCTTTTTGAGTCAACGGTGTATTTTATTCAAAGTAGCCTCATTTGAAAGCTAGATAGTCTACCTAGCTAATAAAATAAGAAAAAATACATTTTGGGTACATTAGCCTAGTAAAATCAATATTTTTTTCAGAAATTTGCTAAAATATACGATTTTTATTTTATTTTTGATCAGTAACTTTAAAACTGGGTTATTGTGGTGTACTTTTTTGCATGTTGTATTAAACTCCACAATTTAGTCTACAAATCCTCCAAAAATTATTAGCCTATATCTTTTTGTTGTCATGTTATTCACCATTTAAAATAGGTACTTTCTGTCTTGTCAAGAGTAAAAAAAACAAAATTTTTATCTTAAACAGCCGTTACTATCCCACTGCTGGGCAAAGACCTCATTCCATTTCTTCCTATCTTGCCTCGTTTTATTTTATAATTTATGTAGATTAAATCTGTTGATATTCCTGTTGATCTTTGTACAAGACAAAGAGTACCTATTTTCAATGGTGAATAACATAACAACGAAAAGAGATAGACCCATAATTTTTGGAGGATTTGTAGATTAAATTATGAAATTTAATACAACATGCAAAAAAGTACACCTCAATAACCCAGTTTTAAAGTTACAGATCAAAAATAAAATAAAAATCGTTTTTTTTTTTGCAAATTTCTAAAAAATATTGATTTTACTAGGCTAATGTACCGAAATTGTATTTTTTCTTATTTTATTAGCTAGGTAGCCTATCTAGCTTTCAATGAATAAAATACACCGTTTACTCAAAAAGAAACGAAGAAAAAAACAGATGAATTAGTTTTCATTAAAACAATTATTAAATCGGCTTTATTTTTGAGATAGGTAACATATTATTTTTTATTTTTTGTTTTTTATCGATAAATATATGTCGTGTAGTCGCACATCTTGTTTGATCAAGGTTCGACAATACACATTGTATAAAATTATCTACAATATACCTAGGTTGGAACATTACTAAACTCTACTGTGACTTTTGCATGCTATCTCTATTTTGCACGCCTCGATGAGGTAGTAATGTATTGGAAATATCATTTTTAATTAAGAACTTTTGTACCTACATTACAACAAATAGCGCCAATTGCGCCTGGCGCCTAACGGGGCAGTCACGTTATACTTTGCTCCGTAGTTCTATTTATCAAAAGTGCTAAAAAAGTGAATAATTTTACACGACACTTATATAATTGTGTAACATAAATAAAGTTCTACATCTGTGCTAAAAAATCTACTCAAAAATCACTGTTATTACTGTGAAATCTTCATATAACCAATATTCAACCATCAAAATTATCAGAAAGTGCATTTGAAGAATCCTTTGTCTTGCGCATCGTAAGTAGGGTGAATGACCGAGCCAACAAATGACCTTGCACAGTATTAAACTTGACCCACACGACGAGCACTTTTAAATAACAAGCGCTAATTTCGTTGATGATGCTACAGCTGTGATGGTCTAGCGGTCTGACCTAAGGACTTGCAATCAACCGGCACCTGGATCGAATCCTCCGCAACCCAATTTTAAATTATTTACTAACTTATTTTTAATATTTTTGAACGACATTTCCCATGTAAATACCATAGGGCAGATAATACAATATGCTGATGATACAACCATAGTGGTTTCATCAGATACTATGGATGGACTATTGATTAACATTAGCGACACAATTATGACTCTAGGAAATTGGTTCTCAATGAACGGACTTATGTTAAACGAGGATAAAACAAGTGTTATGGTCTTTAATGCAGTTTCCACTCGACGACCTTCAATTAATATTTCTTTGAAAAGCGGTAGATCAATATGTAGTGCTAAATTGACTAAACTATTGGGTTTTGAACTAGATCCGGCCCTAACGTGGAAAAATCATATTGACTCGACCTGTACAAAAATGGCTAAAGGCATATATGCTCTCAAACAACTACGTCATATGACATCCCAATTAAAGCTTAAAGACATTTATTACTCATATATACACTCTATAATTCGTTATGGCATTATATTATGGGGAAACTCTACCGATTGTGAGAGAATCCTAAAGATGCAGAAACGTGCAATTAGAGTGCTGGTTTGTGCCAAATTCAAAGACACCTGTAGAGAACATTTTAAAACTCTCAAAATACTTACCTCTTCCGCATTATACATCTATGAGGTATTAAAGTTTGTAATACAAAATATATCTCAATTTAATGTAAGAGGAAGTCAAAGCAGATACAGCAATAGGCATCAAATGTATCTAGAGTCAACTGCTCATAGACTCAGATACATGTCTAAAAAGCAACCAGAAGTAATTGGTCCTAAACTTTTTAATAAACTTCCATTGTGTATTAGACTCATAACATGTGAAAAATCATTTTTATGTAATGTGAAACTTCTTCTATTAGATAAAACCATATACTCTGTAAGCGAATTTCTTGACAATGATTATACAAAATTTGCAATTCCTCAAAGACGAACCTTTCCTGATCTCTACATGCCTAATTCAAATGAACTTATGTAATTAGAATTAATTTAATTGACGAGAAACTGATAACACCTGACTTTAGCTTAACATAGAGTTAACCATTGTTATTGTGTATTTCTTTTTTAATAAATATTTTCATTTCATTTCATTTCATTTCATTTCATTTCATTTCATTTCATTTCATTTCATTTCAATAAATGATTTGATTATTATTTATTATCAAGCACATTTTAAAAGTAGCATTTCTTGAACCCCAGTATTTTTCACTTCAATTGGCACTACCTAATCCAATAAGATGAAATTTAGCTTGGCGGAGAGTTGAGTCGTTAACTCAAAGCTCTCTACAAAACTCCCTGTAGTTTCATCAATTGGCATTCAAATCTCGACCTAACTGCATCAGTTCTTAAATTGCGCGCGGAAATGAAACTGGTTCTACAATTTGCTTATCTGATTGGGGTGGATTCAATATGTTTATATTCAATATCCGAACTTGCTCATTCTGTGTCTGCTTTAGACATAATACTCGCTTCTAGTAAGTTTGTACCGTAGTATTAAGATTTCTTAGACTTGCGATCAAGTTACATTGTCTGCACAGATCCGTATCAGTATTCTGCATGATTTTGTTTCAATACCCTTCATTTCTGTGAACAAAGAAAGGTTTAAATCCGTCCTGATACCTGCAGTTTTAACTGAATTATTCCATTTCTTAATTTGTTTCAGCGGTAGGCCAAGATTTACGAAACGAAAACATTTTTATGATATTTGGAGTGGATAGAAAGCAGCCGTCACGCCGCGTTCGTATTACTCTCACTTACCGAAATTGGATCGCACAACACAGGTCGGGCGGACATACATTTTGCATGATTATGTGCAAGATTCCTCACAAAGGAGACCATTGTACCTCGCGTCCGCGGCCGCTACAATGCCCTTTATTCGGCGGAAATTCGAACAAATTTTATATCCACTGAAACTTGCAAAGCACTGGTCTTTCAGTGCACCAGCGTACCTCGAGCTGTTCCTTTTCTAGCCCTGATTGAAATTGTGCTGAAAATACAGACTCTTACAAAGCAGCAGCTCTAAGCTCGTTGGTAATTTAGTTAATACTTGCAAGCACGGTCCTTTGTGTTCCGTTTTGTCTACATTAACTTAATGATTCATGAAGTGTAAAGTTTTATTAAAAACTAAAATCAGCATGGAAATACGACATAGAGGTATATAATTTATACGTGACATTTGAAAAAGCGTTCGGTTCAGTAAACGCAGAATCAGAATGCGGAAAAAGCGGATTTAGATTCATATTTTCCCAACGTTTATTCGTTTAGTTGAGAACTCGTGAACAACGCACACGCGGTCTCTTCCTCCGCATTACAATAATCTATTGAATGTTTTCGTTAACCGATGCTTTTACAAACGATATTATTAGCTGATATGAAAATTATAGGAAGAGCAAAAAAAGTTTTTTTATGCAGCTTAACTTTTTTTAATACCTTCTGCTTGTATGATAAACACAAACCTGCAGCTTGAAATAAATACGGCAGATGCGAACTTAACATCAACTTTATAAGATTTCTTTCGAGTTGTTATAAGTTTCCTTGTATCTCGTTACGAACCTTTAGCACTTTATTAACAAAGAGTTTTCTTCACTAGTTATGAGCAAAGTGCCTGGGGAGGGATACTTTGCACCACCCGGCAAACGATGTGCAATCTATACATGTATAATATGGTACAATATGTACTGCAGTGCAAAAATATCATTCAAAAGGTAGGTTCAAATCTTACTTGAATTTTACTATATAAAATAATAAAAAAAATATTGTAAATTGGAGCACTCGACACAAAATAAACATTTTCTAACGACCACATCTACCTAAACTAATCCGATCAGAATGAGGAACAGAGAAACGTAATATTATGTTCTAATTTCAATCCTGATTCTATAATCTTGGTTTCGTAGTAAATCTAATACAAAGTAAACACGACCATGGTTCAGTTCCTCAGTTCAAAGTGTTTGTTTGTTTGTTGTACAAAGGTTACCTACATACATACATACTACTGTCAGCCCACCATCTCATGTTACAACCATGACGTCGGGGCTTGTGAACAAGTTCAAATTTTCAATTTAACTTTTAGTTCGCCGGATCGGGCGGCGCACGGCGCGGCGGCGGCGGCGCGTCCGTCTGGAAACAATTATTACCTCGCGGTGGCGACGCTCTGCGCTGACTCCCTGAGATTGCTTTCTGTTGCACAAGGATTATTGTGATTGGTCGTGTCAACATTTTGTTGTTGGTAGATACATACATACATACATACATACAGCTTTACAGAGAAAGAAAATACAAAAATAACACCATGGGTGTCAAAAGATAGGCAAACATTGCATTCCGTTTCTACCCTTCTTCATCATCATCAGCCCGTGTTAGTCCACTGCTGGACATAGGCCTCCTCCAATGAGCGCCACAACACCCTGTCTTCAGCTTGTCGCATCCTGCATCTACCTGCAGTCTTTCGCAGGTCTTCATCCCACTTGGTCGGAGGGCATCCTACACTACGTTTACCGAGTCGTGGTCTCCAATCAAGTTTGCCCCAGCGTTTGCTACGCTTCTTAATTGTCCCAATAAGCGCTTCGCCAGCCAGGTTTTTTTCAATTTGTACACATTGTGCCCGGGCACTCCACTCTATGTGTTAAAGATTCAACGATCGGGTGAAACCACTCTCCAATATACGTAGATACAACTGACACCATTTAACAAGCACTTATGAGTTATAACTTAAAGGTCGGTACTCAGCCCTAACTTTGTACCTATGTATTTGGGCAGCGCATGCGAGATGTGAAGAGGTCTAAGTGAGGGGTCAGTGCGGCTCCACGACTCTATCAAATAAGTTCTCTTACAGCTCAAGTTATAAGCTATACCTACAGCTATACAACCCACAATCGGTTCGCTAAAAAAAAGCGATATACATAATGTAAATACTAGAAATAAGCATAAACTCGCTGTTCCCAGTACTAGACTACATAAGATAAGTGTATCTTTTAATGCAATGTATACGCTTCTACAACAAAACTCCGAGTTGCAAAATTTGAAGAAAAAATTGTGAAGCATATTCTTTGTAAAAAGGCTTATTACAAAATATCAGATTATCTAGAAGATAAAAAAGCTTGGAACGACTTTTGCTCCAACTCAAAATCTAACAACTTACAGATAAGTAAATCATATGTACTAGACACATAAGTTATGAACATACTAGTGGTTTCTTCTCACTTCTTCCACTGGTGGACAAAAACTTGAAGTGAACATCAATATAATAATGAATAGTATAAAATATGACTTGTCTAAGTGCTTATTTGTAAGCCTAAAGAAATAAACTTTCATTTCATTTCAGGGTCATGGGATGTATACCTACAGCTATACATCCCCCGGTCATGGGGTTTGGGGGACAAGTATCAGAAATATTGGTGGTAGGTCATTTATACAAAGGGAGATTTATTGAAAGAAAAAAAATCTTTATTTTTGAAAAATAACAAAACTGTATTCACTCTGTTTGAAAAAGTACTTACTTGCAGACGGATAGAAGGACAACAAAGTGGTCCAATAAGGGAAGGAACCCTAATAATAATGAAATGTTCTGAAAGGAATATCAGTAACACTTATCTCCAATATTTCTGGCTCGTGCCCTTCACGGGCAACGGTATATTTACCGGGGAGTATCAACTGAACGAATGTAATACAGTTTTGAATTGAACATTTCCCTTGTTTAACATGAAATTACTCATTTGTCGCAGTGAAACCACCGAAATCCATTTGGTCCAGAGACCACACATTTCGAACCTGACTCGCTATAAATAATTGTAGTGTCTCTTGGGCATGTTAGCACCTATTGAGCATAGCGGGTGGACAATCGCTCGTCCTTATCCCGCTTCAGCCTCTCACTCCGACCTCCGCCGTACGTTGCTATCATCTCTGGAGCGCGTCATCTAAGTTAGTCGGATACGATCTAGCTCGACACGACGCCGTGATCCCTCGCGAGCCCAGTGCCTGATTAATTGATAAAGTGCACGAAGGAACCGCTACAAATTGGGCTAATGCACTCCGGGGGCGGGTTGCTTACAACATGTGCATGTGCTAGAGAACTTCGTGTTGGCGGCGAGATGGTCGCTCGAAAGGGCTATAGGACGGTAATGGCTCAATTAAAAACGAACTAAAAGATTAAGAAATTATTTATACTTGTTAAATGTATTAGAAAATCATGCGCCAGAACCAATGATCCGATATGGACAATTTCATCGATAGATTCCAATACATTTTTCATTAAATAGTGACCGTAGGTAACTTGCTCATTCTTCTTGTTGATTCTTGTAGCAAGATATTTTTGGTAGAAATTGGCTTCTTTTACACAAGTGCTACTGCTCTAGTGACGTATGTGGTATTCATTTTGATTCACAGAAGACAGGGGCTTTGAACTGTTTGTCTTTCAATAATGAATGTTTGTCGAGGCCGGTGGTCGGAGATTGGGCACGGCGGAGCCTGGTCGGCGATTGCGGCATATGTTGGATTCATTCAGTCGGCTTACTGGATACACCTGCTTCGAACGGGACGTGCCCAGCTGAGAAGCACTGATGGATTTGATGGAGTTTATTTGCGCAAATCTGAAACAAAAATGGATTGTACTACAATACAATACAATACAATAACTCTTTATTGCACACCAAATACATAAAATACACAAGACAGGAAAAGAAAAACAAATACAAAATATGCTGTACAATGGGCGGCCTTATCGCTAAGAGCGATCTCTGCCAGGCAACCTTTGGATGGACATGAAGTGCTAGGACAAGTATAGACGGTGGCGTGTAATACAGAAAAAATATTTAATAGGGACATACATAAAATACCTACTGATATACATAGCTATAAGTATAAATACATACATAAATATATAATATAAATAAAATAAAAAATACACATATAAATATATAATATAGGTATGATGTATATAAATATATCAATTAACAGTTTGATGTTGAGGTAAGGAAGTGTTCATAGACCATATGTTTGAATATAGGGAGAGACTTAGCTTGTCGTATAGAAATGGGTAGGGCATTCCACAGTTTTATGGCATGTACGGTAAAGGATGAGCTATAGGAATGGAAGGGGCGGGGAGTTTTTAGTTGAAGAGTGTTTGTTGAGCGGAGGGAGCGGCTATGGGTTTGGTGGATGTATTCAAAACGTTCCTTGAGGTAACTTGGTGTATTTGGAACGAAAAGGATAGAATATAGGAGGGAGAGGTAGTGTGCGTCCCGGCGAAGGCGGATGGGCAACCATTTTAGCTTTTTGCGGTACTCTGTGATGTGGTCGTACTTTCGCAGACCGAAAATGAAACGTAAGGTGAGATTCTGAAGCCGCTCAAGCTTATCAAGCTGTACTTGGGTTAAATCAGGATAGCTGGCGTCGGCGTAGTCTAGGATGGGAAGCAGGAGTGACTGGGCGAGCGCAATTTTGGTTGACGTGGGTAGAAGATTTCGCAACCGTTTGAGCGACGCTGCCGATGCGAAGATCTTTCGACTAACTTCTGCCAATTGGGGTGCCCAGGACAGTTGACTATCCATGAGAATACCAAGATTTTTTTTGTACTACGATATAATACCGAAACTCGAACGACCGGTGTCCAGTATCCAGAGAGGACAAGAAACCGTATAACAAAACACAGAAAACACATGAGCATATATGTAGTTACCTAACCTGGGTAGGTTCAATATGTTACATAGTTTCATCAACAGTTAAAAAGATCTGCTCGTTTATTGTAAGTATTTGTGATGTCGACTCTAGATGTCACCTCCCAACATTTGATACAGTGTAAACAATAAATGAATGAAGGTGAGGACAATAACTTGACAGAGTGCTCGTAAAAAATAGAGGATGGCGATAAAACAGAGTCTGATATGACGGATAATGTTTCGTTGCCTTATCAATTCGTTAGAGCAGACGCAGCGCTTTGCTATTTTTACTGAAATATGAATTTAAACCGACAATAGAGTTTTGCACAATTTTTTATTATGTTATCCTGTCATAAATTTCAATGCAGGAGGATTGTATCAAACATTGAACATAAACATTGTATTGCTTCTGGAGGATTCCCGTTTATGGAACTGTGCGTCAATATTTGACGAGCTGGCTCCGGCTGCTATTGAAATCGCACACAACCTTGTATTGTAGCGCTTACGACTGTAGCTAATAACCGTTCGTACAATGTTAGCTCACCTAGACCAAGGGATCAGCAGTCCTAAAGTGGTCTATCTATAGTATCCTTGGTAAAGTTTTGTTTCTGGTCGATAATTCCGTGTAAAGGACTCACTGGATGTTTCCTGTAATAAAGTTAATGAAGCATATTTTGTATATTTCTTGTTATTCGAGTTCGTAGTGTTTTACCTATAGTAAAGTTGTTTGTATTTCAATAATAAAAATAAAATTAGCTCTGTGCAAAAAAAATAATAGACAGCTTTTCTGGAAAACTTTTGATGAAACTTTTTCGCAGAGCGAAGTTTAAGTTTTAATTAAACCCTACCTACGAGGAAGTAGCGACGACGCCTCCGGTTTCTTTGCCCCTCACCTGTGCTAGCGCCCCCTGGTGCTCGCGGCGGTACTACTGCACAGAACACGCTTCAAATCTCACGCTAAGTGCAGTTCAGACATCGCCAACTTGTTTTGCTCACTTTTAACTTCTTTCTTCTACTCGTATTACAAAATGTGCAGCAATTAGTGTTATCGGTATCAAATCTCTAGTTTTAGGTATACAATTCTAATCGGCCATAGGGAAAGTCACAAGAACATGGGCGCCTATTTACCCAGCGTTGGTTAAACTGAGCCTGTAATAAGATGATGAGAATTATTCTCTTTTATAGCAGGTAGGTACTGTGTTGAATTGTTTAATATTTAGGTTTTAATCTTAAGTTTTTAAGAACTTTGAGTTTGAGAAGTTTGGTTTAACTATGGCAGTCCCGTAACAAATAAGAATTTGTTATAGTTCGCCTTTCTTACAGCCATAGCGCAGTATATCACAAGCTTCAAAGTGTAATGTAGTAGTATGACTACGCCGAGCTGACAGCTGTAAGAACTTGGAGTCAGTCGATATAACAAGCAGCCCCTGAGGGCCGCTGGGGGGCGCGCGCGGGCCGCGACTTGGACGCAGCTGTCGTTGCTCATGATTCGGGCAAAGGGAATCATGAATAGCTTTATTACAAGGAAAAGGTTTAAAATAATTTATTTTTTAACGTAAATGTCACCATTGTTGAAGAAAAATCATTGAACTTTGAAAAACAGTCTTCTTATTGTTATTTTAAAATACTTCGCTGATATTAAATAGACGTCCTCTATTCAGGAATCTGCCGAAGCCTGCTCAATATAGCAGCGACCATCGAGCGACCCTCCGTTAGAACAGGTCGAGCAAAATACATTATTGTAGCAACAAAGAATTTCACCGTAAAATGCCACGATAAAATTCCATTGCGGAGACAAAAGGTATTTAAGGTGAACAATATCGGTCACCGGTCGCCCGCCGGAACTGACAAAAAGACGAGCACATCCGCCCCGCCCCGCCCCGCCGCCGCCCGCCGCACGCCGCGCCGCCCAACCCGACGCAAAGCACGATTCCATTTCAAAGCTTTTGTTTTCACTTTATTACGGCAGTTTTCCGTTGCGAAGAAAGTTTCGCGACACGCAAATATCTGTCACAGGACTTATGTATTACAAACTTTTATTATATTTAGTTAGTTTGCAAGTTAGTTTCTGTGGGACACGAGATGTGTCCCGACTTAATTTTAGACTAGTTATCCGCAAGTCCGCAACCGATTGAGCAGAAATTTGGCATATTTAATGAATGCATGTTATAGTAGCATCGAGCTGGTCTGATGATGGAAACAGAAGGAGCCCATAAGAACTTAAAAACGACATGAGTTAACCTCCTCGAGTCTGGGTTCGTTGAATTCGTCTTCTCAAGCACTTTGGTCCTAGAATATTATAAAAGCTTGTTTGTATTTTGATTATTTTTAAATACCTAACTTATTTCATTCGTAACGAGATATTTGACGACTCGGCTGTTTAATCAACAAATTTATTTAGGGTGGCCTCTATCAACTCGTTAAAATATACTCTCTGTAATTCTCTGCTCAGTCATCACAAAGATTGGAGATTTATTTAAATAGACACAAAAAGAGTGGTGGAGGGGGGGGGGGTGAAGCTCCAATAACTTTGTGACAATTAAACCTTCTTTTCACATCGGAGCGAATCGAATCTCCGTCCAAATTAAACGAAACCAAATTCTCATTAGCAGCATCGAGGTGGTGGCATTGTTCGCGGGCAAATGATTCGGAAAGCCATTACGGCGAGGCTCGCGCTCCGCCCGCGCTCCGCCCGCGCCCGCGCCCCGGGGCTCCGATTAACGACAGTTCTATTAATCAGGACAAGTGGCGCGCCACCGCGCGGTGGATTCTGACACTTGACTAAGATTTACCGCGATTATTGTGTTTATGTTTCATTGATTGAATCAGTATTGTTGAGAATTAATTATATCAATTTGTTTTTCATTTAATCTACGAACTCGATAAGATAGAGAAACCGTGTAAGTACGTAGTTGTTACCTTTAAGCCCTACTACATAACTCAGATTCATCGCTTTTCGTCGTGGCCGTGGTAACTCTTCGTCTCAATCATTTTAAAAAGTTTAGGTGGGTAAATAATGAGTCTTTATTAATCATAAAAGTAACAATCAAATAATACAAACAAATTAGAATTAACAATCTAAAAGTAGCAAGTGATCCATATCGGTTCCAGTCGCAAGCTTCGTAAATATTCAACAACTTTCCTGTTATAATTACGCAAACTTGGCCTTAAAAGGTTAAGAGCCTTTATTCCTAAAATGCGCAGAAACAGTACTTTTCAAACCCGTTTATATCATGAACCACTTATCTTATAGTATATGTTATTTACTAATAATTTTAGTAAATTTTAGTGTCCAACGAGTTTGACTATAAAATATTTCGATTAATATAGTATGTACGCGTTCTATCAAGATAACTTGTGAGAGGTTTTCATAATTTCCCTTTCAGCATCAGTTTCGAAGCTCAAAATAATAGAAAATACTGACATATCTAATTAAGAAAAAAATATAACCTACTGATGAGATCCTTGGCTAAAAACTTACTTAGAAAGATGTTTGGTTTTGGTATCCTACTATGAGAAATTAAAATTCAAAAAATGTGAAATATTACGAATATTTCACATTTTTAAATGATGTTTTTACCGATATACCTTATTTAATTTAATATAATAATAGCCTACCAATAAAGTGAAGCATCTTTTTTAAAATCATACATTTAAAATTTTTATGATTTTGTCGCTATTATTTTTCTATAAATATTTTAAAACTACTATAAAACGCTGCGCGAAAATCAGTCCGCCGCGAGGCTTTCTAGAGTGTGGTCACGTCGCTCATTAAATATTTATAGATAGTTATAGATGTAGGATACCAAAACCAAACATCTTTCTAAGTAAGTTTTTAGCCAAGGATCTCATCAGTAGGTTATATTTTTTTCTTAATTAGATATGTCAGTATTTTCTATTATTTTGAGCTTCGAAACTGATGCTGAAAGGGAAATTATGAAAACCTCTCACAAGTTATCTTGATAGAACGCGTACATACTATATTAATCGAAATATTTTATAGTCAAACTCGTTGGACACTAAAATTTCCTAAAATTATTAGTAAATAACATATACTATAAGATAAGTGGTTCATGATATAAACGGGTTTGAAAAGTACTGTTTCTGCGCATTTTAGGAATAAAGGCTCTTAAGCTGTTCGTAAAGCATACTAACTCCCACATTAAAATCGACAAACAACCTCGCTCCGAGATCGTAAACATCTGAAGGTATAATTTTATTATATCTAATTTAGAGTTCATTATAATAAATTAGGCATCAAGTGGTGAGAGGTGTCCTATTACGTGGTTTATTGGTGGCTCCTCCAGCGCCGCGCTCTGGAGGAAGTCACTTCAGGAGATATTTAAACCTTTGGGTTGACGTACGAGGTCATTTGGAAATTGTGATAATGCTTATTGTTTTAAAGGGATCCGCAATTAATGGCCCTAAATCTACATAGATTAGATTTAGGCCACGCCATATTCACAAAATATGACCAAAAAGGTTGAAATTGTATAAAATTGCTCCAATTATTTAGCAAGGCGCTTTACAAGAATAGTGTTTTGAATCTAAACGGTTGTGAGAGTCTACGCTCTGCCCGGCGACGGCGAGACATTAGACACAAGAAAAAAAATCATCTTTCAAGCAAATTCTAGCTACCTACGCTTCCTTCGTAAAGGGTTCCCGTGTGGTATCATCTCAGGAGGATCCATCTAATGCCGGACCTCCCTCCGCTAATAGAATTGGGCTCGGGCTAAAGGTGCGGTTACATTAGCGGCCGGCGCTTAGTGCAGCCGGTGATGACGTCATTACCGGCGGAACTACATTTGCAGCGCCATTCTGTTAGAATCCTGGCGAGCTGGGCCAAGTAGCACTTTCATTTTTTACTATCACGAACCTGCTACGTAATGAGTAAAACGACGAGTACACGACGGTAGCACAAATTCCTAGAAAATTTGAAACTTACATGAGTACACCTTAATAATTAATTTTTGAAACTATAATGTCCCTAGTTCCCTACCATACAGTCGATATTATTTATTGTATATCATAAAATACAAGCATTGTTAAGTCACGAAGTAAACCTTACCAAAACCATGCCTCGGTAAATGTTTCACAAGAACAAGAAATGCCATCTTTAAATAATTCCTTAATCACCCTTCGCTTTAAAGCAGAGCAAGCAAACTAACCCACCCACCTCTTTCGTTCGTAAAAAGAAAAGCCAAGCGGAACAAAAAACAAAAGGATATAATTTGAAGAGGTTACTCTCAGAAGACTTGTAAAAGGAGCAATAAAGCATCGCTCGCCGCTAAAAGAGCTAGGACGCCAAGGACCGCGGAGGGAGAGGCGGAGAAAAAACTCATTACTTACATCGGTTGTTACTAAATATAATTTTTCTGAATTACCGAATAATACATTCACAAGATTTTTTTATATTATTAATTATTGATTACACACTTTCCCTCGCCAAAGTTTTGAATGTTTATTACAGTTATTTATTTATTCATCTTAGTTATTCAGATTTACTTCGCCAATTAGATTTGTTCCACGTTCGCCTCACTTATTAACCCACATTTCTAAAAAATCTGCTTTCGCCCTATGTTTTAATCTTGGTTATCTAAGACGCACCCTAACCTGTAAAAGTAAAGTAAAGTAAAAAGTCTTTATTTTGAAACATACATAGGTGCTAGAACAAAAATATGAAGTGATGCGACCTGCAGAAGTAAAATACTGTGTCGCAGGTCGCAACGCCCACCTCCGAGAATTATAGTTGTAATGTGTTTCAATTCAACAAAGTGAAAGTACATACATAACAGATTGATATATATTTTATGTATATATATACACACACATACAAGTTAAAATTAAGTTTAAGTGCTATATTAAAGTTACATAAGTTATATAATTTAAAAAAAAAGAGAAGTTTTAAAGGTGCAAATAAAAAGGAAATTACGGAATGATTTAGGGAAAATTTATAAGAAATCAAAGTGTGACCTAACGATAAGTGCCTTTATTTCATTTTTCCTCGTTAGCAAATTTATAAAACTGTTTATTGTTTACTAATTTATGTAAGTTAGTATTAATTGGTAGGAAATTTGGTAAAATTTGTGTGTTTTTCACAAACACAGCTAAAAAAATTTTTTTAGCTTTTGAGAAGGCTTTCTTACGTACCTTTGCTTATTTCGTGATCATGGCGCATAAAACTGTGCCGCTATATAGGAAAACTGAAAAATTTAATCAAGGTAAATTAACCCGTTATGAATGAGTTTTGTGTAAAATTTAAAAAAATTGTATTGAGAGTAAAACTATTTGAAACTTGTAGCACCACCTATTGAGACGTCACGGAAGCTGGTACTGGATGTATTCGATGCGCACTCGCCGCGCGCCTGCTTCATAGCCCAACACTGTGCGAGTTACGTTACATTGTACGCAGAGGGCACTAAAATTAGTTAATTTAGTTTATTCGAAATAATTACTAAGAATGAAAAAATATAGGTATAAAATGACAGTTAAATACCTACCTTACCTACTTTAACAGAAATTGCATACCTAGGTATTTTATCTGTTACGTACCCTACCTAGTATCCTGATATGCATAAATAGTGCATTTAGACTTTAGTACATAGTGGCCTTTGTGTAGTTTTTTTTTTATTTGTTTATTTTAGGGTTTAAAATTTCATACGATATTAAATACTATCGTACATAAATAAAACTTACCTTGTTAGAACGTTCAATGCGACTCAAAAAACAAAATATCAAATCTTTCTCAACTCACTAAAATATTAGTATAGTTAAGTTTAATTACGCCATCTAGTAAGATAATACAGAAGCCGATACTGGCGACGTTCGTAAAACAAAATGGGCTCTAACTACTCAACGCATCGCGCCACCTACTTCTATATCTATTCCATTCCTTCCGACCCTCTTCCTAATGACTACTTACCTTTACCTATTAAACAGACAGAGGGCACTTTTAACAAGTCGACACAATGATCCTATTATTTATTTATAATTAGTAGTTAGTAGCAATCGAGTTAAAAAGTAGCACAGATTTTAATTCTTATTCATAATCAGGTACTTCTAATCCTAGTTTCGTAGTGACATGGTACCCGTTATACCTACCTAAGGCATGGCTATCAAGCAGGTATGGTTTTGGTTGAACTATTTAGATACCAACTAGGTAGGTAGGTAAGTTACCTATACCTCCCTAACTACATTTTTGGTACCTAGGTAGGTAGGTATTAGGTACCTACGTATGATAACATTGTTCAAGGACGAGTATTTAAGGTGGGTAGGTAGGTACTGGCCAAGCAATGCAGAGCACAACAATCGTGGAGCTAGATTGACTGTCTATCTCCTTACGGACTAATGTTTACTTCTCTAAATTAGCAAGCTAGGTAACTAACTCGGTCGGGCACAAACTGCTAAGTACGTAGATATTGCTAGGTACTATGGGTAGGTAGTTGACCTCTCCGCGTGGCTACCTTACCTACCTAGCCGCCGCGCGTTGCTGGTTGGCACGCTTTTTTAGTGAAAAGGAAGGAAACAGAAATCCAGTCGAGCTGTATGAGACGGACGACCGACGTGCGACAACAGGAAAGCGATCGTTGGCAGATTCTCGTTCCGAACTGTAACGAAGCTGCCCGAATGAAGGCTATAGAATAGCCAAGGCAATTCTAGCCACCACGCAATAAAGTTCATTTTAGCTCGAGTACTAATTGCCCTCCGGGACTTCGACAAGACAAAGAACCAAGGCTGATTCCGTTCGAGCTAAAATGAGCTGTTTTGTGTTAGGGCTAGAATCTAAAATGTATTTTTGCTAGCCCAGCAAGACATGCTAGCACTGCCTGCGTGATTGTCCCCTCAGTTCGAGTCGTTCTGTTCTGTTGTTGTGTTGACTAATCAGAGTTGTGTTGTGTAAAATGGCGGCGGCGCGGCCATCTGAACAAAAAGTGTTGGAAGAACTGCTGAGAATGTATAGAGCGACGACATGCTTGTGGAATGCAAGTCACTCTGGCTACAGCAATCAAGTGATGCGAAAACAAGCGATTGCAATTTTACTTGTAAAATATAGGGAGCTGAAACCAGCGGCCACTGCGAATAATATGTCGAAAAAACTTCAAAACATGCGCACGATGTATAAAAAGGAGAGAAAAAAGGTAGGTAGGTACTTACTTAATCTTATAAATGACTGTTTTACGCATGGAAAGTTGGTAGGTTAGGTAGGTACCTGTGTGGGTAGCCACCCCAAAGCAAATTAAAAAAAAATCTGTGTGGGTACCTAACCTACATGTACTTACACGTAATAAAAGGTCTATTATTTTACTCGCCCCTGCCTGTGTTCAATTCATAGAAATTGACACAATGGCCAGTTGACTTTACTTTTGTCCGAGTTGACATAGGTACATATTTCTGGGCTGGCAAAAATACCTACAATTTAGATTCTTATTCAACTCAATAATGTTTACTACTTTAGCTTGTACCGACTTCTCTGTCAGAGCACTAAATGGCTAATAACTGTCTTCCTGGGCTGAAATAGAGGGCACCTCTTCTACGGGTTTGCAAACTGAGCGAGATTTCAGACTCGGAAAGATACCTAGCTAACGCGCTTGCATTGCAGTGTAAAACCACTTAATCAATCATAGATCTCAGTAAATACCTAGTTTACTTTCATCTAAGATAACTAACAGCTAAGAATGAACGCCATATTACTTTACCACCTGGTAGGTAAGGTACTGTTAGTCTATGCTAGCACCTATTACAAAAAAGTATTCTCGTGCCAACGTGAAACGTACCACCATTTTACGGAGACCGTGACGCTGACGCGCAACCGCGTCATTGCTCGCAGCACTGACTGATGCCGTGCCGATTGCCCGTCCTGTCCCCCCTGTGCTGCGCCGCCCCAAAGACAACAACAACAATAGACAATAGCGCGGCGCGTTGTACGTTTTTGAGTGACAGAGAGGGCGAATATATACACTAGAGTTGTGTGAGTGAGACGGGCGACGCGACGGACATGCGTCCTTTAAGCGCGCTCCACATTCTCCACGAGAGGTTTTGTCTCGGGTCTCGCCAAAACTATTGACGAGACGAGAGCAGCTCTCCACATTCTCGCTCGCGCATTTGTGCGCTCGGTACTCGAACGAGATGGACGTGGAAACAGCTGTCGCTGCAGCATTATGTGCTGTGGCTTATTACAATTATACGTTTATTCGAGAAAAAAAAGTTATCAAGAGACGTTGGAAAAAACGAAGATGCCGTGCTCCCTGCAAGCAGACTGACGCGGCGGGAATGTGGAGGGAGTGTTTTGTGTTTCGGCAAAACTACACGAGAGCCCTTTGATTCGGATACGAAATACAGACACGGGATGGAGACTGCACGAACATAGGCGAGACTTGCCGAATATGTCCTCCACACTCTCGTATTCGCTATGTCTCGTGTAGTTTTGCCGAGAATGTGGAGCGCGCTTTATTCGATTCTCGACCCGAACTGGTGCGAGGCTACCCGAACCGAAAACAGCCGGATAACTAACCTACTAGCTAGTCGGACGCTCGACAGTGCGGTGTGAGTGACCTGATCAGTGAGTCGACTCGGTCGGCCGACCCGACCGGGCAGTGTTGTGCAAAATGGCGCATCCGTACCCATCCGAAAAGAAATTATTGAAAGAACTGCTGATGATGTACCGAGAGGACACGGTGTGCCTGTGGAACCCGACGCACCCGGGGTACACCAACAAGGTGTCCCGGAGGAAGGCGATTGAGACTTTGCTCGTCAAGTTTCGAGAACTGGATCCATCGGCCAATACTTACAAGTTGAAGAAAAAAATTGAAAACATGCGCACGACTTATAAACGGGAACGGCTGAAGGTGATACCTATACCTACTTATTTATTATGTTATTCGTATCGTACCTAGTGTACCTACCTAGTCAACCTAAACTTAGGTATGAACACCAGGCGAAGGGGGAAGGATGAACACAACCGAAACAAGCCCAGATTATACAATCCTAAGTAATGTACCTACCTACAAGGTAGTAGATGGTTAGGTACCCAGCTATTTAAATACTATACCTAGTAGGTAGGTAGGTACCTACCTAAAGAAATGATCAATATAGGTCCAGTCACTTTAGTATTTACCTAAGAATTGGAGTCAACCGGCTGGAAACTAGTCAAGCGTGAGTAGCACTTTAAAACAAAAGTTGGTAAAAAAAATGGCCCTCGATGGGCATATACGGTATATGCCCATCGAGGGCCATTTATACCATTTTATTTTACTTTCATTTTAATTCTATTTGATGACAAAAATCTGGGCAGCGGAAGTTAGTCAAGTTAATAAAAAAATAGGTACTATTAATAATTATGACGAAACAGAGTAAAACCGAACAATACAGAGGACAGGTAGGCATGCAAGGAAACTGTCTCACAAAAATGTTGGCTAGACATTATTGATCAATCTATTTTCATTGTGTTTGCAGGTGCTGCGGTCTCGGCGTCCGGGCGGCGAGACTCTGTACGAGCCCACGCTGTGGTACTACCCGCTGATGCGGTTCCTGGACGAGCTGGACCCCAGCCTCGCCGACGACGCCGGCCTCGCCGACGACCCCAACAATGACCAACCCTACGATATTACCGACCAGGACAACGACAGCGAACATTACGTGAGTGCCATCTTTACATCATCAAATCATTTATGCTCGTTCTCATAGAAGAGAGCGCCTACAAAGCTGCTGGCTTCAGCCTGTGCTACATACAGCGCTGTGTCGTCGCACTGCACTTTGCAGACAATTTGAGCGCAGGTGCTGTTTCCGTTTGGAATCTTTCTATGGAGTATGACGTCTATAGTTTACTATAGAACCCGTAAAAACGTGTGCGAAGCCGTGAGCAGAAACTAGTGTTGGGTAAATAGTTTCTAATTAAAAATACAGTTCTTAAATACCTTCGATAACATTAGATTCGTTCCTCTCTAACAAGTGTAAAATTTCCTACGTAAGTTTTGATAAGCGCACCCCTAGCTTCGAAAACGTTTTTCTATTTGTGTATGTTTGTGCATTCTAGGATTAAATTTACACTAGTACTGTACCAGACCAATGTTATTTAAGGTTTAAATAAAGAATTTTTGAAATTGAAAATTGATCCTGGTTGACTACGGAAGATCTCGAGCGCACAGTGTTGGAATTTTTCTCACCTTTAAAATAATGAGTCTCGGTTCACTATTTTTTTTTTCAATTAATTAAAGCAAAAGTTTTTAAAGATTTCATAATTCTAAATGAGTTTTTTGTAAACAGGCGGAGCCGGTAGCCGACTCCCCTCCCTACAAGAAAACCAAAACATCAACAGTCTACATAACAGACGAGGTGCACGACTACGAGCAGCACTCCCCCGCGAAGGTGCGGAGGATGAAGTACTCCAGCGATGATGAGGAGCCTCCCTACCTGATCCATAACGAGGAGCCTCCGTACCTGATCCATAACTACAGCGGGGAGGCTCCGCGCAAGGAGTGCGCCGGCAGTGCGGTGGGGGACTTGTTCGGGCGAGCCATGACCACGCGGCTCAACGAGCTCATGCCGCAGCAGCGGTTCATCGCGGAGAAACTCATCTCGGACGTCATATTCCTGGGCAGGCTCAACAAACTGAAGACCGGCTCTACCATTAACGTTAATGATGATAGTTATTAGGGTACATTTAATGAGGAAAAGACTTCGGTGAAATTCCTTTCGCGGTATCTGTTGTGAACTTCGGCGCGTACGGGAGTGTTCATTTATGGCGTCGATTCTGTGGGTGTGTTACATAAACTAAAAATATTTAGCTTATTTTCGGAAGATTAAAATTAAAACAACTTTATTTTTTTTGTAATAAGTAGTTTTATTTCTCGCTATAAATAAATAAGTTTAATTGTTGTGTTGCAACAAGATTCAGGAAGGTACACCATTCAACGTTTTATAAAAGGTCTTACTCGTAAAATGTAATTGTTTGAAAATAAGTTTCTAGCAAGTGAATATGTTTGTTGAATTTGATTAATTCAATCATATTATGACTTGTTTCGGAATGTTCAGATTACATCAGGGGTGTATGACATGTGCCTTGTAAAGAATTATGAGTAAATGTGATTTTTGATCTATTTATTTATTAGTTGATTGATAAAACATGTCATTTATCAATCAATGATATTTAGGTTAATACTTAGGGTTATCGCTTAACTCGACAATAACTTTTGTTACGATAAATAAAAGCTCATAACTGATTTCATTTTTGAGTTTTCTAATATTTTTTTCGGCATGAAACTGTGCCTAAATATTGGAAAACTCAAAAATCGAATCATGGTAAATATCCCTTTATAAATGACTTTTTGTAACCATGATAGTTTCGCGTGACGTGGACAGGCTTCGTGGACAGGTCTCCGCGTGCGGCAGTAAGACCGTATCCCACATAACATAACACTGATAAACACCAACAAGCTAAACTCTACGACAAGTCAACGATTCATACGAACTTGAACTCCTCTGAGGCAGTCAACTCAATTATCAGAAAATGGATTTGTTCTTCATGTTTTTTTACGCCATAACCATTTTTTCATAAATTCTCTATACATCAAAAACATTTGGGTATGGAAACTCTTTATTTCTTGTCTCTGGTTTTATTTCTTTTGCGTCGGTATATTAGTGTTGCTGTAGTCAAGAGTGTATAAAAGTTATTGCTGTAGTCAAGTTTAGCGTTGGGTAGCCGTAGCCGTAGTGCAATCCATTTTCTGAAAATGAAGCAAAGCTAAGTGTATGTAATACTTGCTAAAAGGCATCTCGTTTACGTTAAAATATATCAAATACTTAGATCTTTTAAAATTACTTGTAAAATTGTAACATCAAACATACCAGTTTAGTTTTTTCAACGATTCTGTGTATATAAACTTTAATAAGCATATTGTTTAAAACCTCCACCGATCTACATTTGATAACGAGAAGTCCTCAGTCATAATGTAATCGACATTGGATTTTTAAAACAAACAGACTTCTTTCTACAGAAGTGCAATGAAATCTAAATAACATTCTGATAATATTGTGGACTAGATAAGACTTCCATGGACCACACAATCGTAAAAAGTCTTATACAGTTTTTTAGAATATATTTTCCTAAACACGCTATTTATATATACATGCTATTTACTGACGCTTCCTAACTGATATTGTAAGTATCACATTATGTTACTTATATTTACTAATAATTACCTAATTAACGAACCTGCGTACTTACAGTTACCAACATTTTTATAAACACAATAATTTAATGACTTAACAATGACTAAAATTTTGATAATTTCATGTAATTTTATTGAATATAATTTAGATAAGTACATAGTTGTTTTGTATATTAGTTAAGATAGTTTGAACAGTGAACATTAACAATATGCATTAAATAGTAATATAATGTATTGTTTGAGATATTCACAGGAAACCACAAAGTACTCTGTATATGAAATCAGATTTAAAATGATATTTATTGCAGAGAAACAGATAAAATAATTCCGAAAATAATCATTTCTCTAAATTGAACAAATAGTTAGGAACTTACTAAAACTATGGATGCGTTGATTGAATAGGCTGGGCTCAGATATGTGTTGCTAGGCTGGTGAAGCATGTGTTTACAGCTCAATACATGGCTATCCCTCAAAGATTTTATAAACTACTGGCGGACCTTCCCGGTTTCGCACGGTTTTAGTACGGAACCCCTTACTTTTTTGAAAATATAATATAGCCTATGTTTACCGGGGATAGTCTAGCTAGCTTCCCATCCCAACGGTGAAATAATTTTTCAAATCGGTCCAGTAGTTTCGGAGCCTATTCATTACAAACATACAAACAAACAAAAAATCAAACCTTTCCTCTTTATAATATTAGTATAGATTATTTTAAAATTTAGATTTACCTGTATTTTCACATAGTTTCTGTGAGTGCTTTGGTACCTTACCTACCCACTCGGAACTTTATGGTTTCCTGGGTTAATTTTAATCTTGCATATATTGAAGAAATTATTTTTTTGAATGTGTATGGAGGCGCAAGGCTGAATAGAATACCTACAATATTTTGTATATTCACGGCTATAAAGCCACTATTCACTACATTCAACAAGACATTCATTCTTTTGAAGGTATTTTATTTCAAGTCAGTCACCTTTGATCGAATGCATTAGCTATGTAGGTACCTAGTTTACCTAAAGAGCGTCACCTGAGTCCATGCAACATTTCTGTTAGGTATCACTTCCCACATGATTCTCTCCAATATAACACTAGTTCATTCACTGTGTTCCAAGCATCGTATCACACGTATAGTAGAGTTGTCCTACACGTCCAGCTGCGCGAGGAAGTGCGCGACGTGGTGGTGCGGAGCGCGACGCGGCGGCGGCGGCGCGACTGCGTCAATGTCGGCGTGCTCGCGCCGGCCCCCCACCCCCGCCCCTGCGCCCCCCGCCGCCGGCCCCCGCGCCAGCAGCAGCGGCACGGGCAGCAGCTCCGGCATCACGCTGTGGTGCGTCACCAGCGCTGACAGGGACGTAAACTCTTTCGTGAATCCCTGGAAGTTACGAGTACGAGATATTTGGTTAAATTTGAACAGTCCAAGCACAAGCTTCTCCACGGCGCTGTGCCTTGAAAGTCTGGTAGCAAAAGATTGTGTTCTGTTATCCAGAATCAGTTCATAATTTTGGAACAGCCTATATATAACCCGCGGCCTGGACTGGACCCGTAGACGACTTTTACAATTACACCACTCAGGTGCAAGGGGATAAGTGGAGGGTAAGAAATCAAACGAAAAGAACCCAACTGCGCTGGTTACACCAGATTCGCACCTCAATCGACTATATAAAGGTGTCAGAAGGTAACAGGTCGCTGAGAGCTGGAGCAGATGGGTCAAGACTACACAAGAACCTAGTTATTGGAGTAAGGATACAAAGCGGAGGATAACCAGCAGTTAATTTAGCTGAGATGATGATCGTTACCTTGATCTTGTATCCTTTGGGCGTGCGCAGTATGAGGTAGTGCGCTATGCCGCTCGGCTGGAAGTCCCTCGGCACGCGCACGGACAGCGCGTAGCAGCCGGCCTGCGTCGTGCTGCCGCGCACCAGGAACGCGCCCACTGCCTGCCCGTTCAGCACTTCCAGTGCTATCTGGAACACAAAGCAAACTATGAGGAATGTCGCTTGTGAGTTGTTCAGAAGCATTGTTTGAGAAGAGCCTTGGTTAGCAACATGCGCCGGACGAGGGGGGGGGGGGGGGGGGGGGGGTTCGTGCGACTGCAGTTACCTCTCTAGGGATCCCGTGCTGGAACCAGGGCGCCTGGCGCAGCGCGGGCTCGGGCCGCGGCACGTTGTTGTTCCCCGAGCCGAGCGAGCCCGGCGCGCCGCCGCCGCACGACGACGCGCCGGACGAGGAGGAGGTCGTGCGGCTGCAGTTCGCAGACGGACTGCTGGAATACAAACATACAATACTGCTTGATAATTTGCTAAGGATGTAAGGGTATTATGTGGTATTCCTATTGTTTCTTCCACAGCTCGTGGAACAGGCGTTAAGATACGTATACATATTTTGATTTCACCTTAACTGACCTACACTACTAAAAAAGTGAAGTTGACCTACCCTGCTGATACGGTCTCCAAATATCAGATTAATCTAGTCAACTGTCTACAGATAATATACTTATCTCTTACAATGTCACACATGATATGCTTGTGGTCTCTTTAACGCTCTGTCTTCAGCTTGCTTTATACAGCATCTGCCGGCAGTCATTCGCAAATCTTCAACTCGGTGAAGTCAAATTCAAATATGAAATTGAGAAGTACCAAGATAAAGCTACATGCATGGTGTCTTTCCAAATCCAAACTTGACATGGTACTGCTGCTTTGGATGCCACCCACCTGTGCTTAACATTGTTAATGCCGCACTTCCTAAAGTCCACCTCGTGGTCACTAGTGTCATGGCGGCGCGGCGTGTGCGGCGCGGACTCGCGGTTGGACTCCCGAGTGCGCGCCTCCGCCTCCGAGGCCTCGTTCACGTACCCGCCGCCGCCGGGCAGGCACAGGGGGAGGTTGGTGGGGCTGGAAGAGGGAGGGCTGATTAGTGTTTGTAGGACAGTCAGTGGGATATTATTAGCTGGCGAAAGACCGCAACACTATATCACCCTCTTCTCCCTCCCAAGAGGTATGCAAGAGGTATGCGTGTGCTACACGAGTAGGGTTACCATACGTCCGTAATTTTCCGGACATTCCGGAATGCGGGGGTAATTTTAAACTGTCCGGAATTTTAGGGAGTCACAGGGGTCATGTCATGACCCTCTCCCAAAATCTTAGTTTAGTTGTAAAAAATCACTAGAAAATGTCTGAAACCAAATCAATTTAGTTCCTTCTGACGATAGAAAAGAGCGACCCCCGCTTTAAAAAAGAATCCAAAAATCTCAAATAAACCACAAAATTTTCACGACTACCTCCGCTTGCCGGCAATGTCTTCGGTTTCTTGTCCGGTCAAGTGCGATGATAAACAGGTTTGGCTACTTGCCGCCTCGGGTACCAAACTCCGAAGGGTGCCAGGATGGATATTTAGATAGTTATATCCTTAGAAGTTATATCTTTTTCTATTTATATTTTTAGTATTTCTATCATTTTTATATGTCAAAAATGCTGCGGCTACATATAACCTCGCTTTAATGATAAGTATAAACAATAATCAACTATCGCAAACTGACAAATGAGCACGTTAAAAACTTGTTAATACTATAAAATAGGTTACATACAAAAAAATCTTTGTTTTTGCTTTAAATTCCTGAAAATGAAGTAAGTAAGTAGTTCTACTGGGTAACTTAAGGTACCCAGTAGAACTAACTAGCTAGCTGAGCCTCCACAGAATTTCTGTTATTTATTTTATTAAACTCAACAGCTGGCCCTTCGCGATCACCGTAACTGCAGGTTCCAGTTGAATAGAGTTACTTTGAACTGAGTTAGGTAGTATATAAACAGTTCAGGTGATACATACGTGGTCGGTGTGTCAGTGACCAGCGGCGTGGAGTCGTCATCAGAGGGCTGCAGAAGCGCCCCGCTGAGCCCCATCGCCAGCCTCTTCATCAGCGGCTGCCGGTCCCCGAGCCGCCGGTAACAGTTCAGTTCCGTGGGCGAGTTGGAGTCCTCCGAGCTGGTGGGGCTGGGCTCGTTCACCAGCTGCATGCGGGAGATGCCCATGCTGCTGCATTTCACGGGGGATCTGGAACATTAACACTGGTACTAAGATCATGTTAGATAAGTGTTTACCTACTTTCTTGGTCTTGTAAGATTGACCTATCGTCACAGCTTGCGGGCAGTAAAAACCGACCTGTGTAGAGATTTTTGAAGAGATGTAATATGCCAGGGTAGGATAGGTACCTGTCTCCGCAGTGCGGGTAGTGGTGCGCCAGGCCGGGCAGCGAGTCGGGCGCGCGCATGCCGCCGCCGCCGCCGCCGCCGCGCTCTCCGCCGCTCAGCTCCTTGCACTGGAACAAACAAACGGACAGCCTGTTACTTCATCATTCAGCTATACTAGTAGGGACGCAGAATGGCGCCCCCAATACTACCAATATCATAAAGTAAACCCTGTGAAGGGCAATGCGCGCCCTGTAAAGGCTGTGATATACTGTTACGTTCCTATGAATTCCCGTCCTCAATTTCCGAAGGACTACGCAACAGCAACACCCATTGAAAACAAACTGTGATACAAATATCGAAGAATGCATGAGAATGCAGTTTTTGGCGGCACTCAAGTTTTAAATGGTTCGTTATTTATCTCCTGATATTTAATACTAAGGTACCGTGATTTTAATGTTAATTTTCACTGAGTATCACTCGATAAAATATCACGTCTTCCTCACGGCCATACTGAGATAAATATCGAATTGCAGATGTTGAAATCGCTCAATATTTTGACAGTTCTCCTGAGTTCTTTCCATATTTAACGAAAAGATAAATAATTGCTATAATTGCCCTCCACGACTTGTGCGTGCCTATCTTTATTCCCGTTGAAAGCCAAGTGCCTACCTATGTAGGTAGCAGCCAACAAAGCGTTTCACTTTGTCCACATTCCGCTGTAAGGAATGTGACCGCCCTTTATCTCAGCAATAATAGGAATCAATGCTAAGACGAATGCCACTGCATTGATATCGCTCTTATGACCAGGGTCATAGGGTCTAAAAGGGTTCGGCGACGTTTGGGCAAACATCGCGTGTGAGGAACGGAAATAATCTCGTTTCGCTTTTGTTTCGGTAACCGACCGACTGCCGGATACACTAAACACACTCTAATCACGGATAATCTGTGACCCCGATAACGTTTACTAAATAAAGGGAGGCGTTTAGGTTTCATTCGTCGACTTTGATTAGTTACCTATTTCACTTCTGTCTCACATAAAAGATTTTAAAATGTATAGTTTTTTATTAGGTAGGTAGGTACCTTACCTACTACCACCGTCACGGTAGGTACTACCTACTTGATAAAAAAATCGGCAAAATTTCAAAGTGTCTGGTCTGGCGGCATGCAGGGTGGGGCGGGGCATAGGAACTATCATAATAAACGTCTGGCGTTCTAGTTTAACCCCTTTTGCAAGTACTTCCCCAAGGTAACTGTTATGGACTTACTTGGTAAATCAGGACTGAAGATTGTGGGTAGCTGCCATCAGCATCTTTATCAAAGTACCCACATATATTTCATTATTTATTGAGTGAGTGCACTCACACATAGGGTAGGTATTTAATACACCACATACCTTCCCCCATAGTCACTTTATAATTATTTAATTAACTTTCTAATGTTCCTAATTTAATATCCTACTATTTACAAAACACTTGTTGAGTTTAGCTACTGTCCTTGCAACATGTCGCCTGCGCATGTTACTAAGGCTTGACTTGGTATGCCTAGCACATCACGGGTTTCATTGCAAGGGCCTGGGATTACATCCGAATCCCGTCTCCGAAGCTGGTTGATATGCCTGGTGACTATCGGTCCCTCTTCCATCTTCACTAAGAATCGAACTGGACCTTTGATTCTGACAATTTCTCCTTTAACCCACTTTTCTCCTCTTACATAGTTGCGCAGCCACACCTTATCCTTCAGTCTGAAGGTTCTCACCGGTACATCCCTGTTGCTTTCAAGTTGTCTCTCAGAAATTGGCTTCGTTGATAATGGGTGCAATATATCAAACCGTGTTCTAAATCGACGTTTATTAAGCATTTCTGACGGTGTCTTCCCAGTGACTGAACTTGGTGCTGATCTCAACCCGAAGAGAAGGCGTGGTAGTATAATATCCATGTCTGTCCCTACCAAACTTTTCAATTTATTCTTGACGGTCTGCACGAACCTCTCAGCTTGGCCATTCGACGATGGACTATACGGCGGCGTTAATATATGCCTAATGCCATTAGACTTCATAAAGTTCATGAATTCTTGTGATGTGAATGCTGTACCATTATCTGACACAAGAACTTCTGGTAGTCCTTGCTCTGCAAAAATTTCTCTCAATGCTTTTATTGCACACTCACTTGATGTTGTTCGTACTATTTTTACTGCCGGCCACTTTGAATAAGGATCAACCACAATCAGGTACATTTTTCGGTCTACAGGACCTGCAAAATCTATGTGTAAGCGCTGCCATGGGTTGGACGGTGTGATCCATGAGTGAGCAGTACTCGCTGGCATGTTCCTGTTTACTTGACAGCTATCACAGTTCGCTACTAGGGCTTCTATTTCATGGTCTAGTCCTGGCCACCAAAAGTAACTCCGCGCGATTGATTTGGAAATGACTATTCCATCATGTGTCTCGTGCAGAGCTTGCAGCATGTGTTCTCGCATTGGTGGCGGTATAATCACTCGAGTACCCCATATTATGCAGTCATTGCTGATGGAAAGCTCTTTTCTTTTCATCCAATACTGTTTCAAGTTAGCATCCTGTACATTATCCGGCCAACCATGTAATATCCAGAATTTCACCTTTGTTAGAACATCATCTCGTCCGGTTTCTTCTGCAATATCTTTCGCTGTATATTGAACCGCGCTCGGTGTCTCTGACAGCAATAAAATATCATCAAAGTCCTCAGTGTTGGGCTTCCATTCTTCAGTCTCAATTGGCCATCTACTGAGTGCGTCAGCATTTCCAATGCTTGTACCACTTTTATATTTTAATTCATAGTCATGTGAATTCAGCTTCAAAGCCCATCGCATCATTTTTGGAGATAGTACTTTTGGTATAGCTTTATTATGGCTTAATATACCGAGAAGCGGTTTATGATCAGTGTATATTAAGACATGCCTTCCATAAACATACTGATTAAATTTATCCAGACCAAACATGATCGCAGCCGCTTCCTTATCTATTTGTGCATAGTTACGCTCTGCTTTACTTAATGTTCTAGATCCCATTGCAATAGCTTTTTCTGTTCCATCGTCCATTATATGAGACAGCACTGCTCCCACCCCGTATTCCGAAGCATCGCAAGTTAATGTTACTCGCTTATTATTGTCGAAATGTATCAGGGTGTCCTCACATGATAGTACAGCTTTGGCCTTCTGGAATGTTTCTTCTTCCTTCTTTCCCCACACCCATACTGCATCTTTATCTAGCAATCTATGTAGTGGTTCCAACATTGAAGCTTTGTCTTTTATGAATCTATCATAAAAGTTCAACAAACCCAAGAACGCTTGAAGTTCTTTTATATTCGTCGGACTCTTAGCATTCTCTATTAATTTAATTTTCTGCTCACTTGGGTGAATGCCGTTCTTGTTTACCACATAACCAAGAAATTCCACCTTATCCATAGCTATTTCACATTTATTCCGGTTGAGTCGGAGTCCAACATTTTTCAAACAAACTAAAACTTTTTCTAGTCTCTCCTTGTGTTGTTCTTCATTTCCACTTATGAGTATGTCATCCAACAGTACTGTTACTCCTTTGATACCGGCCAATGTAGTCGACATTACCCGTTGAAATATACCCGGGCATGCCTTTAATCCATAGGGCAATCTTCTCATTTTATACAATCCTTTTATTGTATTCATTGTTAGGAGCATTCCTGTTTCGTCTGATACTCTAAGTTGCGTGTATGCCTCTTTCAAATCTAGCTTGGTGAAGATGACTCCACCTGCGACCTCAGACAGACTCTCATTGATGGTTGGTTGTGGATATGTATCAGTTTCAGTAGCAGAGTTTACTGTCATTCGATAGTCTCCACACAGTCGTATACTTCCATTTTTCTTCACCACTGGCACCACAGGTGTGGCCCAGTTAGAGTATGCTACTGGCTCCATTACTCCAGCACTGACTAACCTGTCAATTTCATCACAGACCCTGTCTCTAATAGCAAAAGGTACTGGTCGATTTCTCATAAATTTCGGCTGTACATCCTTTTTGCAACTTATCACTACTTCTGGTCCTTTGTACTCTCCAAGTCCTTCAAAAACTTCTTCATATTTCTTTAGCATTTCAGTCAAAGATTCATTCATAGTTGTTTCTACAAGATTAACTCTATCTATACCTTCAACTGTGATCCCAAGCGGCTTAAACCAGTTCCTTCCTAGGAGGTTGCCTCGCCCTTGCCCAATCAGTATTTGCAGGTAACCTTTGAAGTTTTTATATTCAATAAAAACTTTGGTCCTGCCATGCACCTGCACCTTAGCATCAGTCCAGGTATGCAGATTTAGATTGCACTTTTCTAATTCCAGACCATTGGGCCAAATCTTCTCTGCATGTTCCCGGGACATGATAGTATAAGAGCAGCCAGAATCTACCTCAAACTTTACTGATTTCTTGTTCAGTTGAACTTCTGTCCATATTGCAGGTTCCCGGTTTATTCCACCGACACAAAATAAACCATTCAAACATTCTTTATCCTGAATCTCTTTGACTTCACCAGTTTCCTTATTTTTCTTGCACATTTTTGCTATGTGGCCTATTTTACTGCATGCATTGCATTTTGCATAAGCAAACTTACAATTGTGATACATGTGGCTCCCTCCGCACCTGTAGCAGTATAATTTTTTTCTCTTATCTTCTTTCACTGAGTTCACCTCCATAGGCTCCCCCTCATTGTGTCCGGTACCACTTTCTGAACTGCAGCTGGGTCCTCCAGCATCTGGTGCAGACAGTATTTTGATATCTTCTGTACATTTTTCTGCTTGCAATGCCCTTTGGACTGCCGTTTCGTACGTGAGGTTCGCCGTCTTCAGTAAACTTTCTTGTATTTTGGCATCTTTCACCCCGCATACAATCCTGTCTCGCAGCGTCCTTTCCAAATCAACAAAATTGCAAAATCTGCACATTTTTCTAAGAGCCGCAATGTAATCTTGCATCGATTCATTTTTACCCTGCTTCCGTGTGTGAAATTTGAATGATTCAACAATTTCATTAGGCCGCGGACTAAAATGATCATTTAGTTTTGTTTCTATTTCAACTAAAGAAGCCTCACTAACAGATTTTGGAAACACTAATGTTTTTACTAAACTGTACAAATCACTGCCACATGATGCGAAAAAGATGGCTTTTTTGCTGACATTGTCAGTCACTCCCTGTGCTACTAAAAAGAATCCAAATCTTTCTTTATAAGATTCCCAGTCCGCATTTTTGAGGTCAAATGTTTCGAATCTCCTATCAGCCATTGTCCAACACACAATCCACTACTTTTCACAGGTTTTTTACAATATTTCGCGTATTTTCCGTCGTCGCCAATGTTATGGACTTACTTGGTAAATCAGGACTGAAGATTGTGGGTAGCTGCCATCAGCATCTTTATCAAAGTACCCACATATATTTCATTATTTATTGAGTGAGTGCACTCACACATAGGGTAGGTATTTAATACACCACAGTAACATTGTATGAAATTCAGCTAAGGTAGCCTACTTATAAGGTTGTTTTTGAATGTATCATCTGATATACGATAATGCGTAATGCGTTGCTTTGAAATCAATGTTTTATTTTCGTACAAATGAAGAACTTAGGTACAATCAAGGGCGGATCCAGCTTTGGTGCCAGGGGGGGGGGTCACATAGTCGTGGTCAAGTCACAAGAAGTTATAATTAAATTTTTATAATCATACATAAAAGTAAAATTTTGTGGTTTTCGTTAGAATTTTGTGTTATTTTATAAAGTTTTTCGCTTTTTTCTATAGCCAGAAGGAACAATTGTTATTGGTTTGTGGAACTTTTTGGTAGATTTTTGCGTAATTTTTTAAAGTGGGGTTAGCTTTTTTCTACGGCCAGAAGGAACAATCGCTATTGGCTTGTGGAACGCGCATGGATCCAGGGTTACTAACCCTAAAAAATATTTACCCCTAAACATAAGTCAGTGTCAAACGAAATGTGACATCAGATGAAAGGAGGCGGTGGCGCGGTAAAATTCAAATTTTCGATGCGTTCGTTCCCGAATAATGCGTTTGCCATCAAACAAAATATTAATTTATAATAAATTGATTAAATATTGAAGGTATTTACATAAAATCTATATTGTGACAAAAATATATCCTTACTTAAAACCATTACCTATGTTGTAACAATTTTAAATAGTGGTCCACGGTGGACCCAGCCCAGGGGGGGGTCATGACCCCCATGACCCACCCCCTGGATCCGCCCTTGGGTACAATTGAATTAATAAAGTATCTTACCTAAAATTAATTGATGGATGGATGTTTTACACAATTTAACAATAAATATATTCTTATTCTTAAGAAACAACAAGAAACAACAATTCGTTTCTTTGATTTCAGGTTACAATTTCAAAACTAATTTCACTTTTTATTCGATCACACGCCGTGACTTGTCTTCGTATATTTGGCATGGCAATTATATTTTGTCTGGTTTGCCACTTTTGGGTTTTTTTTATCATCAATATCCTTCATTATTATAGATTTTCTGACATGACATCTCTATCTATGAAGGACTAGGGGCTGTCTGCAACATCAAAAATTGATTTAAAAAAAACTGTCTATTAAAATCTATTTTTGTCTTCTGGTTTATAAAAACGAATAAACACTGGTTATTTATCAATATTAAAACAACAATTATCGAGAGAGAGATTATGAGATGTTTTTCCTCTAAAATGCCTTAAAAACTAAAAAAACGTTACGAAACTTGGCTTGCAGATTATTTAAAAAACATAACCGTTTTCTTAGCTCTCCAACAATTCATAAAAACTTTAAACTTATTTCAAAGAAATTGAAAAAAACATCATTACAAAGGAAGCAGGCGGAAATTCGTATACGAACTAAACCTAAGGTCGTTTTAAAATTTCTATAAAACTAACTTAAAACAATACCCAATGTAAATAAAACGAGAAATACGTATTTAAAATAAAATTTTGCAATAGTTAAGTAGTAACAATAATAAACAAAATAAATAATAAGCAACAATCAAGACATTTTGTAATTTAGCCTAATTAAAGTTTCTTGCTCGAAGTGAAACGCAATAGGGGGCGTTTATAATTCGTGTAAGGGGAGTACGTCGAATTACCAATAACCCTGTATAATAACATTATTTTGATGTTCATTTCAATTTTTTGTCCACCAGTGGAAGAATTGAGAAGAAACCACTAGTATGTTCATAAAATGAAAATGAAATTTTTTTATTTCTTTAAGCTTACAAATAAGCACTTAGACAGGTCATATATTTTTATACTATAACTTATGTGTCTAGTACATAATTATGGTTTGCTTATCTGTAAGTTGTTAGATTTTTAGTTGGAGCAAAACTCGTTCCAAGCTTATTTATCTTCTAGATAATCTGATATTTTAATGTTAATAAGCCTTTTTACAAAGAATATGTTTCACAATTTTTAAATTTATTTATGATAATTTTTGCAACTCACTTGGAGTTTCATTGTAGAAGCGTATACATTGCCCTTTAAAAGATACACTTATGTAGTACACTTATGGGCACAGCGAGTTTATTTCCCATAACACAAGCTCTGCTTACCATGGGGCTAGATAATGCTGTGTGAATTGTCCAGCATAATTTATTTATTCTTATTTCTAGTATTTACATTATGTATATCGCATATTTTTTAGTGAACCGATTGTTTTTATGAGTGTACAAGTTTTCATAAATATATTGACACGGTACTGTCATTATGTTTATTTCTTTGAATTTTTCACGTAGGGATTCTCTGGGACCCATATTATAGATCGCACGAACAGCCCCTTTCTGTAACACAAATACGGTGTTTATATCTGCAGCGTTCCCCCACAGTAGTATGCCATACTATGGTTTAATTAAGCAAAAGATTATTGATACTAAACCAATGGCCTACCTTTGAGATTGCAGTATTTACATCGTCGACATTTGTGATAGATATGATAAATACAAGTACCTATGTACTAATTCCCTAAGAAAAAAAATGGAGCTTTTTACGTTTTCCTCGTCCCTGCTTTTTTACATAAAGAATTTAAGATTTATTAACTAGTGTATGTACCTTACCTACATATGTATGTGTTACACCGTCCGTACAGGACAAACCGTAGGAAACAAACCTACGCGGTAGAATTTAAAAAATAAATCTGCCTGGCAGGTCAAAGCCACTATGCAAAGTGTCTGGCGTTCTAGAAAACCCCTTTTGGTAGTTCCCCACCCAGTAACTACCTACATAAAATTCAACTTTTTATGAAAATTTGAGTCCTGCAGGCAGGCCACAGCCATTATGGAAAGTGTGTGCTAGTGGTTACGTACTTCATTTCTAATACTAGGTACCCCAAAAAAGAAATCTATAAACTATACCGAATTTTTGGTGCCAATTTAGCAACTTTGCAAGCCAATATCTGCCAAAGCTACTATGACACAAGCTTCATAACCGGTGATCGTCCCTACCTATAACTTTCATCTTAGTGTTCCTACCTGTGTTGGGGGCTGCTGGCGGTGTTGCAGCCTTTCAGCCTGTGAGTGACAATAACCATGACAGTTTTAAAAGTTTGGTACCTAATGAATAAATAACTGCCTTACTTTTTTCAAAATACCTAAATACCCGTGTCATTGAGGATGTGTAGTCAAGCATTCTGATGATACCACAAGCAAGTATCCAAACCTTTTCAAGCAGTTAATCTTTTAATACAATACAAGGGAGAGTTTGGGGAGACTGTCATTTTCACACGCTCATTATTTTTCAGTCTAGGAATAATCCACAACAACATGTATACCAACCTTATGATAAACATTTTATAAGAAAGGCTTGAATTGAACGATCAATCCCATCTGAACCCCTCATGCATTCCCGAGTGAGTCCCATGTATATTTAACCCAGCGAGTGCCGAGTGTGTTTATCGCGCAGTTGTCACACACGGTAGTGTCACACCCGGGCAGTGTGACACCCGCAGTCAACGCGGGGGTATTCCGGTCCCGCGGGGCGCGTGCAGCTCCTGACGCAATCTGCTGGCCTAGAGAGGACCGAAACTACCCCGAATAGTTATTTTATTGAGGACACATTTTCGTCACCATACCTATGAAGTATTGTGTGCCGATGTGTGCCTCGTGTTGCTTACGCTTTCCAGAGTAGGAGAGAATAGACATACCTACTATGGATGGCTTGGCTTGTATGGATTGGCTCGATGTAAAATTGTATTCCAAATATTATTGTGCTGTAATGGAATCGACCGCTCGTATATTGTGCAGCTGCACGCGTTCATTTCCAATGTCCGCCCTGTACGAGGGCTGACAGCCTCATATGGAAATCCCTTTGTAAATAGGATTTATTAAGCGAAAAAACCGAGATATTTTCTAGCTTTTTTTGAACTTTTAGGCAATTCTTATGAGACGTGGTCCATCCCTGGCCGCGGCCTCTCGTGCCAAATGTCCCTCCGCCTCCCCCGCCTATCAAATATTCAGTTCAGTCTCCACGGGCATACGTTTTCAGGTCAACGGGGAAAGTGCCGCGCGACGCTTTATCATCCAAGTTGGCTAACTTTTGGGCCCAAGAATACATGCATACACGTATACCACGTATATACATACATACATAGGTATATAATAAACTTCGTTATGTTATAGACAGACTGATTGTATATAGACAGACTGATTGTTTTAAAATTCTTTGTATCATTTCTATACAAGAATAACCCAACCGCCCTGATCAGCGATTCTTTTACTGACTGCTTAATTGATACGACTACATTGTAGGTACTCGTATATCACATCACCAGCATATAAAAATATGTTCTGAATGACATGAATCATACATAAGCTAGATAAAAACACACGCTAGTTCTGTAGCCGTACCAGTTGTAGAAGGATATTCGATTGAAGCAAATCAAGATAATAGAAAACATCCAGCTCCAATCCCCTCAGTACCCACCGCGGCCGCAGGACGGATGCCAGTCCAGTCGGTCCGCGGCCCTCAGCCTCTCTGTCTGCAGGTAGCCGGCTGAATTATTTACACACAGATTTACATATTCAATAGGTCGAGTCCTCAATTATTGGAAATAGACGGGATTGTCTACTATTGTGCTCACAGAAAACTGGTTAGTTAAACGATTTACGCGTATTTTTTTGTAGCCGAGGATTAACCGAGGGCTGGAATAAAGTACCTGAGCGTTCTTCAAAATAAAGTTACAGTGTTAACTTATGAACAATGATACCCTGTACCCCAAAGGGAACACCATGTACCCCAAAGGGAACACAATGTACCCCAAAGGGAACACCATGTACCCCAAAGGGAACACAAAATGGAATTGGGAATGACAAAATTTAATTGTCGTCAAATCAAACCATAAATAAGCGCAGGGACTCAGGGAGGGCTTAGTGTCGCTACAGCACGAACCTTATTAATAAACGGAAGTTTATTAATAAAATTCGTGTCGTCATTAGCATAATAATTGTTGAAAAGTAAGATTGTTCAGCATTGCTGTAGTGTGGTGTGGTGTGGTGTGGTGCGCAGACATATAAACATAGATGTTGCGATAGCGCGGGATTTACGATCGCGTGCCGCGCCGCACTCTCCGCGCCGGACGCGCCGCGCCGGCCGCCTGCGCCGCCTTCACACGGGATACAGGCTCTTATCTTCTACACAGACATAAAAAATACTACACTATTCTTCAGCAAACTGAACAGACAATCACGATAGGAACACAATGAAGGATAGGAAAGGTTCTTCTAGGGATCTATGGGGAAGGCGTACGCCTAGATAGAAGATTGTTTGACTGCAATAATGATTGATGATACGATACGTTACTTACTACAAACAGATTACTGATTCAGTCATCTGTGCTTACAACCCTGTATGCTTCCGAATCTGGTCGTTAAACCCTCGACTGTTGGTCATGAACATGAAAACTGACAGCTGGTGTTCGAAAACCAGCCTTGTGGTTAGATCTGTAATAATTTCAGTAAATGCCACAACCATTCATTGAAATTATTGAATGCATTTGCAAGGGTGCATGTGCAAACTGAATGCGCATGAACCTGCGAGGGGGGGGGGGGGGGGGGCGGCTGGTGACGGTGTGAGTGCGTCCGAAGGCACGGTACAATTTTTTTGTGAAATAATTAGCGAAGCTCACGCACAGGCAACTTTTTGCGTACCTAATTGAAACAATAATGGAACTCACGAGTCGATTTATGGAAACGCAACGTTTCGGCTCGTACCGGTAGGTAACCCTTTACAGTGGTCTTCTATAACATTTGATTGGGCGGCGCGGCGCGACAACCTACAGTAGTAGAGCCCTGCGTGCCTCTACTCATTAATAATTAGAACTATTACACATTTTATTGTAACTTTACAGTTTTAATTACTGAAACTATGAAAGCTACTTTCTAAGTATGTTATGTATGGCATGGTAGGTATACTTACCTTCTTCATATTTTTCTATTAAATTATTTTAACGATATTTATGGTAAATTGAATTGCCAAGAACGTTCAACGCGAATCAACTTCATTGAGTTTATATTCGCTCGTATTTCTTTATAGATTTAGGATTCCCTAGGAGCGGATGCGGTAAGATGACCTCGCGCGAGACAAGAGAGTCCTTCCAGTACATTACCCCTCGGGGGCAGGGGTGGGGGCGCCAGGGGGGGAGAGACACGGACTCAATCATTCGGATTCAATCACCAAGGGGGAGGGGAGTGAAGATGCAGTTACAGATATAAGGGTTGTTGATCTGTCTTGATAAATCAAAGCACCTATGATAGGACAACGACGATCGATGTTTGTCGTAGGTGCAATTTACATTAGCAAGCTAGTCCAGCAGTGGACTAGCGTTGATTTGTGATATTGAGGCTAATTATGATGATGCGCAACATCGTATAAGTAGGAAACATAGGAGGTATAAGTATAACACAGGGAAGTATTACGTTTCGTTAAGGCTATTTCAACAAAGCTGCTGAAACCTGGAATAAGCCAGGAAGGACCAAATTAGTAAGTGGCTGAGAAAAATAGAAATCTGTGAATTCAATTTACTTTGTTTCGCCGAAAATCCACTTTTCGTCAGACTATTATCCTTTCTTCGAAATCGAACAAAAACATATACGCAACGAAATAGCACATCTGTGCTCCAAGAAGCGCAAAATCTGTAGTTAGATTGTTTGTAGTAAAACTATTTCCATTTCCCCGAAATTCAAACTTGGAATAGAAGGCACGTGCCTGCGCCTGATTGCTCGAGAGCGGACGAGGGACCAATCGGCTGCGGTTATCGAGGGGATTCGATCCCCGCTATTGGCTGTTACGCAGATATGCGGCTGTGGAAGGAAAGTGGCCTTTCTTTCTGCGACGAGACTCCGAGAGAATGATAGAACCAATAGACAAGACAGTGTTATTGAAAAGGAACGAAACAACAAATTGTTCTCTAATGTTATTCTATCAGTTAATACCTACTCATTTGACGGCTTTTATTTTATTAAATCTTGATTTTGATCTACTCGTCGTTCACAAAAACTGTAGGTAGGTTAGGTAGTACCTAGGTAGTATAGAAAGGTTAGTGAAGCTGATAAGTTGTTTGTGAATATAGTGAACTTGTTTGCTAAAGAGGTGTCTGCAGAGCGAGGGTAATAATAGGTAACATGTCTGACTGAACAAGGCGCAGGTACCCGTATAGCTGTGCTCAGAGGTCTTTCCTTCCCGGGTGAACACGCTAATAAGATTCTTATTTGCATGCTTCGAGTTATTTTATTCTAAGTGTGCATGCATCTTCACCAGGAGAACTAGAATATAAATAACACACAGCGTAACAGTGTATGAATCTTTAGAAGTTTTGTGATCCAGTGCTGCTCCTAGCTCGACATGCTATAGTTAGGTACTTCATCAACACAACCGCACTGACCTGGCGCAGTATTAGAGACTTACCTACACCCGTCACCCGAGACCTATCAGTTCTACGCAATCCGATTATATGGCATTAATTTATTTATAGAATCATATTTCTAGAAATATAACTAGGTAAGGTAACTGTTAGTTACTACTTATAAAGAACAGAACCGAAACCCTTATGTAGGTACTTCAGGCCTCGCCTGACGCAGCTGACAAGAAGCTCGCCGCCCCGCGACGACGACGACGTTTCATTCGCATTGCTCGCAACTCCGTGACCTCCGCGAAGGTCACTCCGACCTCCGACTAACGTCGCGCGTCCCGACGCAACCCCGACACGGTATCGCGCACTAAACACACTATTTATGGCCACGCGTAAGCAACAACAATCGCTTCGTCGAACACACGTGAATGTCGCCCGTAAAGTTATCGCATCAAATGGCGCTCGAGTTAGGGCTCTTCGCACTACAGCCTACTTACGCCGATAAACGATAAATTGCGGGAATAATCGCGTCGAACAGTCGAACCCTACTCGATGTCACATTGTTGCGACTATCGTTTGCACATATTATGACGATTGACCCGTTGGTGGCGCTCTGTTGAGTTCTATGAAAATTCCAGTTCTAGCGAAAGCAGGCTGTACATTTACCTGAAGGATAATATTATTTATACTTACATATTACAAACTTTCACGTTTGACGCACGAGGTAAGTTAGAAAATAATAAAAAGGCATTTTAATTAAAATACTTTTCAGAACATTATTTCACCCTTTGCAGTTAATTTAAGCAGTAAAAAGTCCAAAACGCACGAAACAAGCGTGTCCCATTTACGTTTCGACGGTAATAACGGGCATACCATCCGACAGTCACTTTCTTTAGACTAGGACGAAGAATACGCATTTGGGGAGGAAGAAACGAGACACAATGGAAGGTCAGACAGATTGGCGTGCAAGGAGGCAGTAAGGCAAGGCTAGGGACGGATTTAATTATAAAACAAGATATAAACAATGCTACATAGAACAGAGACTCTTTTCTTGGTATTAAATGTCTTCGCAATGAAAGACTCTGGATAGAAAACAGTTCTGTTTCTATTCACCGCAGTGTTTGCCGGATGCTCGAGGAGGGCGAAATACAATTTCAGAAAGTGATTTCAATGAACATAAATAAGAGAGTGGACGGGTTAACGAAGCAAATGAAAGAAACATTTAATTTTTGTTGGAACGCTAAAGTCAGTTCCATTGATATCATAGCGTTGTTGTCGGCTTGCAATGTCTCTTTGAAATGTTATTTTTGTGGTGTACACTAGGTGAAGCATTTTTGTATTTTATTCTACATTCTCTAAATTATGATTTTCGTGCGAATTGCGAAAAATCATATACGGATACAGCGAGGAGGGCCACCTTATGTTTGTCATCACATTGTTGTCGTCACCCCGTCAAACTAACTGGCAAAAATTGCTATATCTGTCACCCTCGCGTGGGCGTGGGCGTGTGGGCCGCCTGGTTCCCACATGTATCTCCGGCCGCTGCCACCGCTCTAACGGCCCCTAATGCCCTGATTCAATAGCCCCCTAACGGCCGCTAGTTGAATAATCATTCACAACTAAAAGTGTGGAATTATTTATGGGTAAGATTGAAATGAGTCGGTTCATGAGTAAAGTTTATGTCCGGCTATTATGTTGTTAGTCAGAATTATTGTTTGTATAGAGAGATGATTACCTTAACTGCAGGTAGCCCGTGTTAATAATAGTTGATTTTGCATGAAAATGAATCAGAAACTTTTTGTTTTAGTTTTCCCAGTAGGCCCCCAGGCTCGACATACCGACTCGATGTCTGTAAGTAATAACTATTATAATAAACTACCTATTAAGTGAAACGTTTACTTACGACTTACAGAAAACACCAGGAACTATTACATAATTTATGTTCGCCTAAACAGTTGTAATTTAAGAGCAGTTAGAAACGGAACACCTAATTATAGCTCCCTCGCTAACAATAATTTGTTAGTTAATAACTAACAATAATCAGTTAGCTAATAGCTAACAATAAGATCTACAACCGTAATAAAGCAGTAAAGAATCGTTTAGCTAACCGTTAATTTAAATTGTACCAACAATCCTTCAGGAACTAGGTATACTTGCCCTCCATAAATAAATAAATTGTGAAGCCTCACCCGTACCTAAGTAACCTTCTATTCATGCTCAAAATTAGTTTGCTCAACGACACCATCATCATTCAATCAACTTAACAATTTCAAAATATCTTCTTTATGTAACAGAGCAATTATTTAAAAAAATAAACATTTAAGAAACAACAACAGATGTATGAGTTAGTGATGTAAGCATTGAAGGCTCTTCCTAAGTTCCTGCTTTCTTCAATAAAGCACACCTCAAATGACCTCAGCTAGTGTTGGTGTAGCGCCGTCGGCGCGCCACCGCCTGCGTCGCCGCGCGGCCGTTATGTGCAGGTAAGTCATGTGTAATGTGGGTGCAGTCAACAAACAGACAGTCGGACACGCGAGAATGCTGACATTACTATAAACCAGCTTCGTAATAGCTGTCTAATGACCTCGGGGCCCGCGGTACGTGTCACTTGGGCCCATTGTTTACCAACTTAGTCCAAATAATTGTTGGTTACAAGTTCTACCGACAGACAGAGATGGCGTTGGGCACTACGTTGTGCCCATTTTGTGCCCTAGTTTATTATTTTTCCAGTCTTTCAGTTTTTTACTGTGTTACGTACGGTTGACGAAGTTTGTCAATTTGTAAAAGTCGTAAAGCCTCAAGCACCTAAATACATTTTCTAAGGTTGACCTCCGGCCGAAGGGGTCTTTTCTTGATGGTCCTCCCTATGCAGCGACTTCTGTGGTTGGTGTATGTATGTATACCATAGATATGGTGTTGGCTGATGCGGTGGTACTCACCCAGAGCGGCGCGGAGGGCTGCAGCTGCGAGGCGAACGCCATCCGGAACGCATCTCCCACCAGCGTGTTCAGTTCTTCCGCCTGAAACAATACAACCACTCGTCAAACGCTTAACGCTTACATAACAACGCCGGTCATAACCTCAAGACCGTTTTTTGGCCGAAATAAAAGATTTTTTTTTCGTATTTATTTAAATCATCATCATCAGCCTATAGCAGTCCACTGCTGGACATAGGCCTCCCCCAATGAGCGCCATAGCGCCCTGTCTTCAGCTTGCCGCATCCAGCATCTACCTGCAGTCTTTCGCAGGTCGTCATCCCACCTGGTCGGAGGGCGTCCTACACTACGTTTGCCGAGTCGTGGTCTCCACTCAAGAACACGTTTGCCCCATCGGCCGTCGGTTCTTCGCGAGATATGGCCGGCCCACTGCCAATTCAACTTGCTAATTCTTTGAGCTATGTCGATAACCTTGGTTATTGGTATTTATTTAAATAAGACTCATATATCACGGACAAATTGAGAAGACATGGTATAGATGATTAGTTAGAAGTCGTATAACATCTAAAAAGACATAGTAGAGTTAAGATGCGCTGTGGGCAGATGGAATGACGATCAGCAAAAGAATGTAGGCAGATGCTTGATGAGGCGAGCTGGTGACAGGGCGTTTACAGCGTGGTAGGGCCGGTCGGCTGTCCAGCAGCAGTCAACATGAACTGATGATGTCTGAGACACGAGTAAGATCATTGCGTAGCATGTTATTTAAATATTGGAAAAGTGGACATACAATACATAGATTAGTGGAAGACCGGAAACCTTGTGAGGTCAGATAATAAAGTCGGATGAACGATAGGCCCCGTCAGCGGCTCCAAACAAACAATCACAAGTATGAGAGGAATGTGTTGCATCTATTCATGCTACATCAAACATTATTGCCTATCATTTCCGACCATCTCGGCGTTCCTGTACGGAGGCAGTTGGTGGCGCAATGTGAACCTTGTGCGGTGGTGATAAGGTGGTGCTGGTGTTGGAGAGAGACGTGTGGTTTGTCGGCAGTGGGTGTGAGTGATACGCGTGTAAGGCGTCGGGCGCCCACGACGCGACGCGGGCAGGCCGCGGCTGGCGGCGCACAGGGGCGACCACGACTAACAATATACTATACCTATATGTATGATATGATTAATTGATTAAACATACAAGCATATTCAACGTTTACCTGATATAAATTTTTTGTATATAATTATAATATTAACAATGGAAATTACATCCATATAACATTTACAATCAAAACAATTGAGCTAACTGCAGACAATCTACAATCAACAGGTAGCTCTACCGATCCATATCGAAACCAGTCGGAAGGGTTCCTAAGACGCTGGCTGCATTGCCCCGCTGTATGCCTACCTAGATACTAAGACCTACAAATGTACACAATGATGCAACAAAAATAAATATGAAAAAAAATATGGTAAAGCTAGGTAACCAGTACGTCTCGGATCGCTTCGACCAGACCCTCAAATATTGTATTAAAAACGCAGCCGGACAAAATTGAAGTAGGTTATACGTTATAGAAAGTTCTGACTAAGCCTGGTTATGTAGGCAAATTAGAAGGACAAACATCAGTTTAACAACTGGGAGAGGATACCATTCCATCATAAGTATAATGGAGAAGCGAACTTAACAACTTCAAATAAAATTATAATTCCCAGCATATGGAAACGTACCTTACCTACTTTACCTATCTGAAGAAGTACAAATCTCTCGTCGTGTGACCGTGCGCGCTGTCGCACCCTCTCCGCGTGCGTCTGAATATCGCGCAACAGATATGTACCTAAGCACGTGGGGCTTGGCTTCAGCTATGGTCGCCGTGGGCTTCTAACGGGACGCTCACTTGCCTACTACGCAAATACTTTTAAAGCAGTGTCGCAATACAAAACACAACAGCCAGAGCAACGGTTTGAAACGTCAAATCAATCTTAAACTTCTTTCTAAAACAATATTGAATCACGCGCCTGCCTTCTTGTAGGAACTCACAATATTGAATCACGCGCCTGCCTTCTTGTAGGAATATTGAATCACGCGCCTGCCTTCTTGTAGGAACTCACAATATTGAATCACGCGCCTGCCTTCTTGTAGGAACTCACAATATTGAATCACGCGCCTGCCTTCTTGTAGGAACTCACAATATTGAATCACGCGCCTGCCTTCTTGTAGGAACTCACAATATTGAATCACGCGCCTGCCTTATTGTAGGAACTCACAATATTGAATCACGCGCCTGCCTTCTTGTAGGAACTCACAATATTGAATCACGCGCCTGCCTTCTTGTAGGAACTCACAATATTGAATCACGCGCCTGCCTTCTTGTAGGAACTCACAATATTGAATCACGCGCCTGCCTTCTTGTAGGAACTCACAATATTGAATCACGCGCCTGCCTTCTTGTAGGAACTCACAATATTGAATCACGCGCCTGCCTTCTTGTAGGAACTCACAATATTGAATCACGCGCCTGCCTTCTTGTAGGAACTCACAATTTGCCCGAAACGCATAAGTAAAGGCTTTTCCCCTACTGAATGTTGAATATCTTAAAAGAGTAAATTAGATCAAAATAGCTGAGCGCAAAGCTAAGAAGAAAAAACAATAATAACTTTCGAACAAATTACCTGACACATTTATGGTAAGCCATGCAAGCAATACATTTGGAACAGTGCTCCAGCACAACCCGAATCAAAATAAACATTTATATCCGGAAGCACACGACCGATGAGAACATCAACCAACATGCATCTATCAGACAGATATGAAGATAACTGAAATTACACACCCACCACTCGCGGTTCAAGGGATTACTGCCCTTGAACCAATAACTGGTGGTTCATTGTACACATGCTGGTAAATTACACTAATCGCGGTTACTGACAATACATACACGGATTGTGATCAGATGTTCAACGTACATATTCTCTGGAGGCCTGATGCAGGCAATTACCCGTGTATGCTAATAGAGCCTGGATACTCTGAATAGGGCACTAGGAAGCGATAAAGCCTTAATTCATGATTCATACTGGATTGTTTCGCATCTACATATTCTGGTCTACCTCCATTAGATATACAGGGCGTCCCAAGGCTATGCGACATGGAGGGAAAGTATTTTAGATATTGTAAACAGAAAATTTTCCTGAAGACTTTATTTTGATTTTAAAAACAATAATCAATTTAATTTAATCTGCATTCAAAGATTGACAAAAAAGCACTTGCTACTTTTCGATACCGATCTAAAAGTTCAATCGTAAGGATTATTTTAGTTTCTTTTTTTCCAAATAATATAGCATCTTAAATAAAAGGAAGACAAGAATTTTACATTTTCTATCTACAATATTTAAGATACTTCCCCTCCATGTGGCATCGCCGTGGGACGCCCTGTATACCTACTAAAGCTTCGCAGATTAGATACAGATATATACTTTGAATCCTTTGTATCAGACATAATATCAATAAACGGATATCCGTAGACACAATGAACTATTATTATATAGTTTTGCGTAGATATGTCAAAATGTTTCTCTAATGTCTCTGTCCTATCGTATGCGCGCATTAGAAGAAGCCTGTAACCGTAGCCGTGTGCCAGAGCCAATCATCATTACGGACGATCAGACACACCGAGTCCCATTACAGTTCGCCGAAGCTCATTACAGCGAGGGCCTAATGAAACGTGCTTGCCTTAATTCCCCAAAACATAAAACCCGGACGTGATCCCGGTTCAATCTGCGCTCCTATCCACTGCTACTTCATCTGTGTTTAGAACTATCTATTAAAGCCCAGGATCTTCAGGGCTATCGTAGTCACTCCATCAGTACCTTACTCACGCTTCGAAATGGTTTAATAAATTTAACCTTTATTAATGAGTACAAAGCCAGCTTCCAAATATCCGATTGTAAACAATTATCACAGTTGCGTCGCCTTATTCCTATGAAACCTTTGAGCCTGAAATAGCCTCCAGTGGGTGTGAAGTGTGTGGGAGGCACTCACTCACTCACGAGCGTTATTCTGTTCTAATATTAGATTCATATCGCTTATTAAATCGTTCATTAGGACACTCCCACGCATCGACTTGTTTGACGAATTACTCATTTATATTTGACGCAGAGTGTCAACGAAACTTTTTGATCTAGTTACTTCACCATGATTCACCACATTATCACGTACATTGTTCTATGATCTAAATATAATAAAATGTACATATAATATGTTTCATATGCATTAGAAGGTGATCTCGTTTACAATTCATCTCCTCGTTACATCGTTTTCTGCGTGGATGTGATACTTTCATTTTTACATCATCATCGGAATCAACAATATTTTCTTCATAACCCTTGTTTATAACTTTAATACGAATAAAGGGGAGGAAGTCATCTCGTCGTTATGCCAGCTCGCTCGTCTCTTCATTATTCTGCAGAGCCGTCGCTCAGGACAGACAATATCCTGTTACAAAGCGGACCCGCCAAAGGAGCCGACCGCGGCTCTAATCTAATCAAATCGCATACTAAATACGGCTTTTATACTTCCTTGGTCTTATAACAGCCCTATAGGTACTGCTGCATTTAAAAAACATTTTGAATAAAAAATACCAGAGTAAAATGCCTTTTATCAGATTAATAATTGTTGTTTGCGCTGGCAAGTGTTTGCGCTGGCAAGTGTTTGCGCTGGCAAGTGTTTGCGCTGGCAAGTGTTTTGTAAAATGAACATCCATTTATATTCCTTGTTTCATATTCCGGGCACATGAGCAATATGGGTTAGTGTGAGGCGGAGGGCGGCGCGGCGGGCGGCGGGGGGCGGCGCTATCCCGCGTTCATCTTAATTACTGTATTAGATATGCGGCCCGTCCGAATGGGAGTCTCTACCTACAGCACCACCATGCCACTACGCGACTAGACGTATGTGAGGCTGATTTGTGGACCTGTTGTTACGTTAATGATGTCATTTTGTTTATGAATTGTGGAATTTACGAGAGAATACATTGAAATCCTTTTGAAAGTTTTTTTTAGTGGATATTGTTATTACAAACAACGATAAACGATTCCAAATCATTAAGTCATCATCATCATCATCATCAGCCTAAAGCAGTCCACTGCTGGACAAAGGCCTCCCTCAATGAGCGCCATAGCGCCCTGTCTTCAACTTGCCGCATCCAGCATCTACCTGCAGTCATTCGCAGGGTCTTTCGGAGGGTGTCCTACACTACGTTTACCGAGTCGTGGTCTCCACTCGAGAACACGTTTGCCCCAGCGGCCGTCGGTTCTTCGCGAGATATGGCCGGCCCACTGCCACTTCAGCTTGCTAATTCTTAGAGCTATGTCACGTCGATAACTTTGGTTCTCTGTCGCCGTTGGATGTATTCGTTACGAATCCTATCCTTCAGAGAAACTCCGAGCATAGCTCTTTCCATAGCTCGCTGAGCGACTTTGAACTGGTGGACCAGCCCTATCGAGAGTGTCCGTCTCAGCTCCGTAGGTACGACGGGTAGGACGCACTGGTTGAAAACTTTTCAGTTCATTAAGTTTTCAGTATAAATTCACCTGACATCATAATAATATTTCATAATATAACTCAAAAGGTAGCACAGTGACAATATCAGAGCTCAATGGCCTAATAAGTGTTTGCATTATAATGATCGCAAATGTCTCCGAGAGCCCCCGCCGGTGTCGGAGCCCGGGGCGCGGCGCGGTATAAAACGAGTTTAGCGCTTCGTAAGAATCCGGGCTCCGCCCACGGCCACGAGTCGTCTCCGCGCGGTTCGACACGATGCTGATTTCTTAATCAGATGCAAAAAATGGCTGTGAAAGCAATATCATGATTTCACCGCATTAACATTTTTATATCAACATTCAGAAAACTTCTTAACCGTTAGAAGCATCGCTGTTGTTATATAAGTTGAGTAGGTTTTAGAGCAAGCCACCACTGTTTTAGAGCAAGCCACCACTGTTTTAGAGCAAGCCACCACTGTTTTAGAGCAAGCCACCACTGTTTTAGAGCAAGCCACCACTGTTTTAGAGCACAATATCAGTTTTGGCATAGAACATATTAAGAATATAAATCCACTCGTCATTGGCATCCCAATTGTTTTTTGTTGCATTTTACTAGTTCGTCTAGTTTAGATTCAAAAAGGCGTTAGTGGGATTATTATTGATCCATAAATTCCTACATAGGTACACAATGGTAAGGAATGCTGGTGTTCCCGGAGCGACCGACCGCACCGACTGTGTTTGCATTGTCTGGGCTGGAGTGGAGTGGCAGACGACGCCTCTCGCCTCCGACCTAAGTGTCTGCTTCTCCTCACGGAATGTTTGTTTGTCAGTTATACTGATCGGTAAGGTACTAGAAGCATTATTGCCATAGAGTTATCTATGTTATGATGTTGGTATTTTTGCCTGGAAGAGATCGCTTCTAAGCGATAAGGCCGCCCATTGTACTTGTCATAATGTAATATCTTTCATAATTTTCTGTATCTGGTGTACAATAAAGTATTTTTGTATTGTATTGTATTGTATTTTTAATTTTATCAATAAAAATTGTTAATACAGTGTGTAAACCTGTTGAAACGTCGGGAAAAAAAGGTAAATAAACGGTAAATAGTACTTGTAGTTATTAATGTGTTGTAATGCCGTAAATTTAAAATTGCAAAGGTTATATTTGTTGATAAAATAATGAAACGTCAAGCGATCACTATGAGGTAGTGAGTGATCGCACAAACGCCTATCACCGGGTGCATCCATCTTATCTCGGTCGAATAGATTCCCATTTGCAGCGAGCTTTAGTCGGCGTTTAGTTCATTTACACCGTGATCCATCTCCAGCCACTCAATATTCAGTCTAGGTCTTAGGAGATAAGGTTTGATTTACGAGGGATGTGTGCGTTGTGAGTTAGTGCCGAGGTTGATAGTTCAAACGCTGCACTTAGAGGCTGCACACACAAGACATGGGCCGAGTGTGCATGTTTGTAGGAGTGCAGTGATGCTGCGGCCCGGAGCTGAGTTGGTAGCATGTTTCATTACAAGCTAGCCGATGCATTTGGCTACAATAAAGATAAGCAGCAATGTTTACTGCTACTGATGATATTTTTTCTAAAAATGATGGATAGGTTTCTAAGACCATTTTCATGCAGCTTCAACGGTGAAGACCTGCCCCTACTGCCCCGTCCAAATTCCACCCTGTACCTAGGTATATAATATCGAAACGCTGAAATGTGGAAAATAAGTTTTTACAGGAACAATATACTATTCAGAAGGAAATTCTCGCAAATTTGTCAAGATATGAATGTTACCTACATCACAGACCCGAGGCGAGGTCCGAGTATTTAGTATGCTCTTATTGTAATGGCGTATGAACACTATTCAGCCGGCAATGCTCCGCGAGGGCTGCCCGCCCGCCCTCGGCCGCACGTGACCGCCCGCCCCGCCGCCGCATCAATTCAATTACCCAGCTCTGAGGTATCCATGTCGGTTACCTATAGTATAATCATAATAAATCTAATAGCCTCAGAATAAACAGTTAAATTCACTCTAGTCGTTCTCCAGGAAATAAGCCGTTGAAATAAGCTCTGTGACATTGTAAAATGACTTGTTTTCGTGTCAAAATGTCCATTTTATGGCGCTGCTCCATCTCTGTATCTGTCGACATGTTCATCTCCGATTTTCCACAATATGTAACATCTATATGGGACGTTACCGTCAGCGGATATTTACAGGCAATAACTTTATTTTTACCACTTGTGGTAATTCTTTGATCTGTCGCTTTATTGATCACTTCCTTCTCGTAAAATGCACTTTGGAATATCCCTTTCATTATTTTAAACCGGGTTTTGTGTATTTTGGAGCAACTTTGATGTGTTTGTGGAAGATCTTGTATCGCTGACAGCGATGGCGCTGTTCCACGTCAGATTTATGTCTCTTGATGACATCATCCTGGAAGTTTATGATACTTATGGCTTTATTTTTTTAGGCTTTGTGTCATGTTTAGTATTTTTAATAAATTTACGAGATTCGTTACTTTTATTGCTGAGATTGGATCTTTATTATGTGTTTCTTATTTCCATGATGTTGGGCTATACTATATAGGCCAAAGCCAACATCGTTGAGGCCCCTTATGAGAGTTGATCGAAGACTACATCATATTAAGATTATGTCATTACGATTATGTTGTTCTGTAGCAATACATTTTAGACGACACTATCATGACAGCTGCTATTTCTAACTCAATCAATCTTTGTTATGTTCAAACACTTACTTAAATCTCTAATTATATATGAAGTTGTACAAAGATTGTGTGAAGAGCAAGTGTAAGTAAGTTTTCGCCCTTGTTTTAGTTTCAACAGGACGCACGAATAGGTACAATTGCATTTTCAACAATACAGCCGGATTAAGATAATCTTGTAGCATTGTACGTACAGTCGACGAGATAACGTGCCTAACCCAAGTCACCACTGTTATTCATTTTAAACTTTTGACGCTGGGTGCACGCAAATAACGTTAGCTATTACCATCATCCATCGTGGACCAGATTGATATAACGAAGAGATCTCGAGAAAATACGTCCGTCCGCAGCGCAGTCTGGCGGTGAACGTAGCATATACAGTTGTATGTAAGTAATTTTGTATCGATATCAGCCACTTCCGGCCGTCAGTAGGTACCGGAAGTAGGCTGCAGGCGCCTCCATTCGTCTTAATTACATGCTTACAGGCCGCGCCGCGCCGCCGGCGGCATTAGGGAAGGATAAACTTCAAGGATTTGTCTTCACTACCACGACTTTTCCTGTCAGCCTTTAAATACTTTGGAAAACACAAGAATTTGGGGCATCCTTGATGTCGTGCTTGACGCTTTCTTACAAAAAGAAATATTAAACTTTACTGACTAACTTTAGAAAGAGGATATAATTTGAAATTGACTAATGAGATTTGCAAACCAAGAGTTTTCAGACTTTGAAGTAATATTTATTTCGGGCCGCTTCATTATAATTTTTATTTGATGTTTTGTTTAAAGAATATGTTAATGAAGGCTCCAGAGCAACCTTGATTAATCTGTAGCTGTTACCTACAGGTTTGTATCCAGTACCGAGGATCGGATGTAATGCATCAACAGGTCCGTAATAAGTAGGTGCGGGTTCGAGTCCCGATGGAGCCATTAGTCAATTGGCAGCATCCTGCGCACACGGGAACTAATAGATTTGAGCAGGCGACGTGGGAGATCTATTTGTTGTGGGAGCCTTCGTTCGTTTGTGACTTGTCATTCTTGCCGGGTTCTGTGTCACAAGCTTTTTAGTGGCAACTGAATATAATATAATAAATCATCCACATCATTCGCATTTTCATAATAATATACTTGTATATTTTGTATTTATTAACCATTATAACATTGGAAGTTATACAAGGGAAGTGGTGGACAATTTAAGCAAGCATCTTAATCAAATTCAAGAACGATATTCAATTTCATCAATAATAAACAATATTTATACATATAGATTAGATATACATATATTTCATTCAAAATAATTTCATTTTATTAAAAAAAAATCTATTTCAAATAAATGTCAAAAATCTATTTCAAATAAATGTTTAATTATACGAGTAAGTATAAAATGTTCAAAATGGAGAATATCTGTGATGTTATTAATAGTTTATTATTACAATTGTATTTTATTAAATTCTCCTTGCTGTGCTGCCTTCGCAAGTCGTATTATCGTTGTTGGTTGGTTTGACTCGTTTTCTTATAATTAATTACGTATGAGTATGTTTTTTGTAAATAGTTTTCTTTGTCGTTTGGATGTATGTATTTCTGTAAGACTTTTCTAAATATGGAGTGATACCACAGTCACAATTTATGTATCAATTTTATATTTCTCAAAAGTTTCTTCGCTGACTTTCTCCTATGCAGTCCGCAAATTATTTATATTCTAATGGTCCTTTTTCTGGCAAATCTAAACCTTTCCTATCACATCACTATGTCCTCCCTCATACGATTAAAGCATAGCTTATCATGGAGTGGACATAAACTTAAAACACTATTTTTCATTGAAGAAAATCAAGATATCTTTTGTGCTCGAAGTTTTGCGGTTCATTCCGCCATCATAACAAAGAACCGGATCTGAAATCGTTCACCACCTCGCCAATAATCGCGGCGCTCCATAACTCTCCGCGGTAATAAGGTCAGCGGGATTTCGCAGAAAATTACCGAAATCGTTAATTTCCTTTATCACACATCGCACACGCCGCCGCCGCCGGAGATCTACCACTGTAAGTAACTGGGCCTCGATTCTGAGACAAAACATTCTGTAGGTACACTATGTATAGTAGGTACCTATAAGGTTCCCTAGAACGAAGTTATTGGGACTAATAGTCTGGCTCGGAGGGAATTCGTCTTATCGTTCTGAAATATCAATGTTCGGAATCAAGGCTCTTTGTTCCGCAAAAACCTATTGGAATAAATTGTCATCGCCGGGAGCCCTCAATATCGGACTTTACTGTAATTGCCGAGATAACAGGCTTCGTTCTGAAGGCAATTACTTACTCATTTGCATTACAAATATTTTGAATGTAGGACGGTTTAATCTTTTAGTGCTTCGAGACTGGAGAGTTGGTATAATTTAAGGTACCTACATTTTAAGCTAAATGTGTTCGATAAAGTTAAAAAGGTACCTTCAAAATTATGAAAAGGAAATGTTGAATAAAATTGTTGAATAAAATCTTTTAAGTGTGCATTCAGAGGGCTGGCGCTCATTGGCGGAGGGCTGGGTATGTCCAGATTGTTCAGTTGTGCACTAGCATAGGCTGAATCTGACGAAGCTGATTGCTGGTGTGTTGTGCAATAAGGTAAATGAGAAACCGAAGAATAATTACGGAAATAAATTAGTTCTTGTGACAAACTCGAGAAGGCACTCGTTATGCAGGCGGTCGGCCAGCTCGAGAGGACAGTGAAAGTTACTTACATACATATAGGTACCTACCTACCTCGTACGTACGTATGCACCGACCGATGCCTTACCAGAATAACCCGCAGTCGAGAGACCAATCTTCGGTATTTAAGAAACTGCAGTTAAACCGGATAAAATCAATACAAGAATGAAAATACTTTTCAGAATGTAGGTAAAGGGTGTCTCAGCGCCGATTTTAAACTTTAAATATTTATAAAAAAAAAACAAATTGTATTAGAAATGTTATAATTGTTGTAAATTATAGTGTAATGTTGCGGATTTTATGTACGAAATATTACACCGTCAAGATGTCTTCCCTCACGGCGAATGCACTCTTCAAAGCGGACAAGCGAATTCGCAGAGACACGCCGTAAAACGTCAACTGATATGGCTCGCACTTCTGTAGTTATTTTGGCCTTTAACTGCTCCAAACTCGTAAGAGGGGTATCATATACTCTTCCTTTGAGATAACCCCATAAAAAAAAGTCAGCTGGGGTTAAGTCAGGAGATCTAGGTGGCCACAATACGTCTCCAAAGCGGCTAATGATTTTACCAGGAAAAAAAGCTTTTAGTGTGTCCATGGAGACCCTAGCAGTGTGGGCTGTGGCCCCATCTTGCTGAAACCACACATTTGACTTGTTAATAGCCCCATCTTGCAGCTGAGGTACAAAAAAATTATTGATCATGTTAATATACCGCTCGCTCGTCACTGTAACCGCTACACCTCGGTCATTCTCAAAGAAAAATGGGCCGATGATTTTCGTCGCCGATATTGCACACCATACAGTAACTTTCGGGCTGTGTAATGCTTTCTGATGTTTTTCTTTTGGGTTGCTTGATGACCAGTAACGGCAATTTTGACGATTTACGTAGCCTTCGAGGTGAAAATGTGACTCATCACTAAAGTAAACATTGTCGATCACATTTTCCTCTGAAAAAAATTCTAACATCTTCTGACAGTAAATTTTTCGCTTGTTGTAGTCTTCCGGTTTGATTTTTTGAACTATTTGGATTTTGTATGGATGTAATTTTAAGTCTAAAGCCAAAATTCGTTGAAGACTTGAACGGTGAAGGCTCAAAGAGGCAGCATGTTTCCTGACTGATCGTCGTGGATGCTCCGCGATCGCAGCGGCGACGCGGTCGATGTTTTCAATCGATCGCACAGGTCTATCTCGAGGGCGAATTGAATGGTTAAGCAAACATCCCGTTGCTCTAAACTTTTCTACCCACGACTTAATTAATTGAATACTCGGGGCGTCACTTATACGGCGGATTTCAAAGCGATTACAAAACTTGCGCTGTGCTTCACTCAACGAAAACTCATTGCAAAAGTAAGCCTCTACTGCGTACGCGCGATGCGCGCCAGACCACTGCGACATGGCGACTAACAAATCCGCACTTGTTACCAACCGAACGCTACCACTCCCCTCCCGCTAGCCCCGCAAACTTCTGAGAAATTCGTGTTTAAAGTTTAAAATCTGGGCTGAGACACCCTTTATAAGCTCGAATTATCATCATTATTAGGGAAGTTAATAAACATTTCTTGTCAGTATAGGTGTTTCAAACAGAAGCGAGTTTGATGGGTTATCTAGTGTAGTATTTGTGACAACATTTCTCCATCTCGTGTATTTTATTGACACAGCAACAAAACGTTGACATTCGATATGCGGGACACATTCTCACAGCGAGGTGGTGCTCCGCGGGTTTACGAGCGAGCGTCGGATCCCGCTGAGAAATCATTTCTACAAAGGACGGGAAGTATTTAACTCAACATTGATTCCATCAAATGTGAAGAAACAAAGTGAGCGTACTCTTTGTTCCAGCTAACGTATCTACATCGGGGATGTCACAGCGCCGGGCTGGGGACGTCCACATAGAACAGAACATACAAAAGGTTCATTCATTAACAAGATGTATCATCAGCCTTTTACTGAAATAACTAGCTTTCTGCCCTTGTACCTTTAGTATTATCAGAGTAATCTCCTTTGAATGAGATGTTTAAAACAACAGCGCTGTGTTTACAGAAGGGATGTCTATATAAACAAAGGCGCTGTTTCGTTGGGATTTATAAAAAGTTTTCATTAGGAAGCCGACTCGGCTGCTGTAAGCTACAATACTATGGATTGTCTGCAGTCGGACAACAATGGCGACCGAACAAAGCTGTTAAACAAAACGATGGCGGAAAGAACACAAAGGCAGGAGTAATTAAAATATCAGGTAGTCGGGATCGGACAGGGACTGGAGGGATGCGACCACCCCGCAGCAGCCCTCGCTGGAAGTCGGGGGTGCCGGACATCCTGACACACATCATAACTATCTACCATAGACTAATAAAATACAATATTAGTCTATGCTATCTACTAACCTAGGAACTCTTATGTATGTTTTGACACTTTATGCTACCCACTGTGACATACTACCAGAGGTATTTATACCCGACTACGCAAGAAGGAGGGTTATATTGTTTGTAGACGGCGGCCTAGGCAGTTTGCCGGTGGAGTTTCATTGCCCTGCAAGTTATACAACAAATACGGCTTTTCGATAAAGTTAGCATTCGTTCTAAGCCGTTGTGGTCGATCTCTCTCTACTCCACCGGGGGACATTCTACAAGTCCTCGCAGAGCCGGCACTAACGGTACCGCGAATATTTCTAATGGCTAATCTATTCATGCATTCCACTCCAATAAACTTTTAATTAATTCACAACGACAAAAGGAACCTACCTATCGAAGGACAAAGTTGCATCAGAATTAGCAACAGCAACAAGTAATCCAATGCAGGCTACAGGTCTCGTGAAGCAAGCTCTCGCATACCGCGGCTCCGGCCGGGGCACAGGCTCCCACGGGCACATCCGCGCCGGATCCGGCACGACACGGCTCCAAACGACACCTTAATCAATCACTGCACAAACTGATCTCTGTCACTGCGTACATCCACTTGTACTTTACGTTTGTACTCTTCAAGCAATCGAGGTCGCGTCCGCTCCCCTCGAAAGCTTTCTCGCGACTGAACTCAAGTTCAAAAACTCGTTTGTACAACTTCAGAGCTTTGGAACTTGAGCCTCGGCGTGTCATAGATTACGGCACACTCAGTTTGGCATCACCACAGATTACGCGCTAGTCAGTAAGGGGGCAGCCGCGCGTACAATGGAACACACGGGCGGCGCCCGCGCACCTGTGGCGTTTCTTTTATTTTATAAATTAAAGGCGACGAACATTTCTGCACATGACCGGTTGATGACCTGCGCGTACAGTAGTTAATGACTGGTGGATGATCGACGCCCGCTCGCGACCTGCCGCTACTTCAATACTCTCTAGTCGAGGCTACTAATACGTATGTAGGTACACTTTCATTGAAACGGTGGTATTAATGGCGGACAGCTGAGTGAGAGATAGTATGTGACGTGTGGAGATGGTGTTCGTGGTATGAGGTTCTATAATGCAGGCGTGGAATGTGGTCGCTGGCGAGGGCAAGGTCGCGCGCGGTGGCATGCGCAGGCGCCGCCGCCGGTCGCTAGAGCCGCGGAGAGCCGGGCGTGGAGCGCCGCGCGACCAGACGTTACGATATGGATATGGAGATAGGGGAGTTACTGCTGTCCTCGAACCAGAATTTGTGTGAGAAATAGTTCAGCTAATAACGCGCAACGACACCGAGGGTTTACGCCGTTAACCGAAACGACTATCGGGACTATGGTCGCTGAATCTACATCCCACATGCTGACAACCTCGTTAGCCAAGTCAAGATATTTGCTAAGTTTATTTTTCTCAGCTCTAACGAGGTTAGCATCATGCGGTATGGTGACATCAGCGAGCACCGCCCTCCGTTCTAACCGATCTATCAGTACAATATCAGGCTTATTCGCAAGAATAGTCCTGTCCGTAATGATAGATCGGTCCCAATAGAGCGTGGCACGGCCATTTTCAAAACTGGCGCCGGTGTGTACTTATAATACGGAACTTCCGGACCAGTAAGGCCGTATCGGAGAGCAAGTTGCTGGTGTATAATTTTGGCTACTTGGTTGTGTCTGTGCAAGTACTGAGAGTTAGCAAGGTGCGAACAACCCGAAAGTATATGACGGAGGGTCTCCCCAGGAAGATGACACGCTCGACAAATATCGATCGTGCCGTCTTTCATGATATACTTTCGATAATTGTTCGTCTTTACCACCTCGTCCATAATTGCACAGACAAAACCTTCGGTTTCCCCAAAGAGGTCACCAAAGCGTAACCAGTTCACTGAGCTTAGGAGATCTACATCAGGTCCTGTGAGAACCTTGTAGAATCTCCCATGCAGCTCTTTGCTTTCCCATATAGTCTTCCGGTCCTGGATGCTCATCACCACAGGTTTGCGCCAGTTCTCGTTAGCCAAGGATAGAGGGGTAAGGTTCTTATCTACTGCAACCACATCGCGATGTATCTGGTATTCAACTTGTAAAAAGTGATTTCTGAGATTGCATACCTCACGGTTGTGTAGGGTCTTGGCGTTTAAAAAGCCTCGACCACCACATTTCCGTGGGATATACAATCTCATTACCGAAGATCGAGGGTGTCGCATGCGATGAGTGATTAAAAGTTGACGAACCCTGCAGTCCAAGGCGTCTAGTTCAGTCTGAGTCCATCTTAGTATGCCAAACGTATACGTGAGCAATGGCATAACCCAGCCGTTGAAGGCTCGCACCTTGTTGCCGCCTGACAAAAGGCTATTTAGCACTTTTTTGAGGCGACAAAAGAAGCGCTCCTTCACCGACTGCTTTATGTCTCTGTCCACAATACCCAACGCTTCTGGCATACCAAGGTACTTGTAAGTTTCGCCCTCCGAGAGTGATTTCAGGGATATTGTCTCTGAAAGCTGTAAATTATCAGAATGTACAACTTTCCCTCGCTGTATTTGTATGACCGCACACTTATCGACACCGAACTCCATGTTAATAGCACTACTGAATATCTGTGTGATATTCAGAAGGGCCATTAACTGTGTTTTATTCGGCGCGAACAGTTTGAGGTCATCCATATACAGCAAGTGAGAGAAGATCTCACCATCTCTCCGAGGGCGATAGCCTATTCCTGAATCCTTCAGTAGAGTACTGAGCGGATTCAGAGCCAGGCAAAACCACAAGGGACTCAGACTGTCGCCCTGGAATATACCCCTCTCTATCCTTATCTGATCATTGGTGGCAGGTAGTTCCACTCGGCTCCCTGGATGACGAAGAACAGTGGTCCACTGTCTCATACATGATCCCAAGAATGATCTTAGAGTAGTATCTACTTTATACAACTCTAAGACCCTCTCAAGCCAAGTATGAGGCACCGAATCATAAGCCTTCTTATAGTCTATCCAAGCAGACGACAAGTTCCCTCTGCCACGTTTGACCTGTTGACTAATGGCCATGTCAATGAGGAGGAGCTCCTTAGTACCACGGGACCCAACCCTACATCCATTCTGAGCAGGTGCTAAAATATTGTTTGTAACAATATGAGTGTTAATTTTGGTGGTCAAAATGGATGTAAGCAACTTGTAGATGGTGGGTAAGCACGTTATGGGTCTATAATTCTTTGGTTCCGCAGTACTACCAGATTTATGGAGCAGTTTACTACCACATTCATCCAGTCCGCTTCCGTGTGTCCAACCGGTATGGACCAGATGCCTCGCCAAAAATTATTTCCGGTTTCGACATCCGGTACCTGCCCGTCAGACACACGTAGATCAGCCCCCTGATTATGTAACTGCGACCGGTTTGCGACAGGCGAAAATTAAGCAATCAGTGCTGTCAAAAGCCAATTTTGTATTAGATGACACCAGGTACTACGTCACCCAGCAATCGAGCACTAGGTTTCCCTCTGCCGGACAATCGGTGAACTAAAAATTGCTTGCTAAAATTGCGGTCGCGGTCGCGGTATAATCAGCCTGCAGGTTTCTCCCAGTCACGGTAAACTTTCCTTTGATCACTTTGAAAGATGCGATTCTGCCAAAATCTGTCAACTCTCTTTTTAAATCTTTTTATTCGGCTCGCCCACGCATAGACTTTCTGCTTTAGGTAGTCTATGCGCTCTGTGACAGAGGCTAAATAGTCCTGAGGTTGAACTTCAGTTCCGTCAAAAGCTTGTGTCACAAAGCGCATAACCCGAGGTCTATGGTTGCCCTCCCTAAAGCAGATTAGTTTAGCTATGAGGGTCCTGAACCTACCAATACGCTTCTCTATTCTCTGTTGCCAAGTAGGGATACTGCTAGCCTGGCGCGGAGCACGGTTAGAGTCCGGAAACTTTACCCGCGCAACCTTACAAGCCGCAATAGCCCCACAATAGAGAATAGAGTGCGTATCAGTAAGATCATTACTAGTCATTAGATATGGGACTAGTAATGGGTTCAAGGCCCCCACTACTATTATTATTATTATTATTATGTCTCTCATTTACCGTGATCTCGGGCCATAAAGTGACCCGGTCCTTTGGAAGGCTTGCGTGGGGCCGAAGCCAACAGCACAGAGGCCCTTCGAGAAGTTAATCTAAAGGCGATGGCTACACATAGCGGGTATCATCCTCGGGTGCACAATATGATACACCCAAAGATGGTATCCGCCAGGTGTAGAGACTATATGTTATTGTTAATTCACAGACACTGCGTGACCACAGGTAGGCCCATCACCACGAAGACGTTTCTGAAGACGCCAGGTCCTCATTCTTAAATTTGGAATGTTAGACGTTGAATGACGGGGTCTTCATTGAATATTTATTCTTTAAGAGGCATTTTTGGATACACAGTGTCTGTGTGAGTGGAAGATCGGTCTTTGGTAATTCACAAGGTGTCGGATAAAAGCGTTAGGTATATCATTTTGTATCACATAAAAAAATAGAATTGAGGTGTGTGTGTGATGTGTAGAACCTGCGGGTTATTCCAGTTCTCCCATTTAAGGCGGATTGCAGGGAGGAAAACTGGAATAACCTGAACCTGCAAGGCTACCACGCTATTTGACAAATAACGTACACGCGTTATCAGCGTTCACGAAGTGTCAGTGAATAAGCAATAAACCTACGAAATTACGAGAAAACAGCAAAAGCCCATTTACCAGTAAGCCAGCTAAATATAAAACCGACAAATTAATATCAAAGAGGCAATATTAGAGTACTTCAAAATAACGTAGTACCTAGCGTGCGCCTGGGAGATTGTAATCGGTTTATAATTCCTCCAAATACAATTCGTGGCTCCATAAACCGAGCCCCGAGCAGGTCGCCACACGGGCCACGGCTATCAATGACAAACTTTACGATACCCTTCTTATTATTTACGGCCGCGGCCGAAATGTTGCTGATCACCTGAACAACGTGTGTTCGCTCAGCAATACAATACTATTACTCTTTATTGCACACCAAATAACCACCTCAAAGCGGCTCAGAGCTTAAAAACTTGCCTTCTTAGGCTGAAGTCCATAACAGACGTTAGGTAAGTGGATCTAATATACTGCAATATTTCAATATCAAATATCAAGGAGAGCTTTCATCTATCTGATTTTGCAAAATAAAAAATAATGTTCGCAACAAAGATTGCAAGAAAATAACGGCATCTGACAATAATCCATGCACTGCACTATGTTCCGCATCGAAGTACCTACTACCTCTCTAATAACAGCAGGACCCGACTCACACAGGTAAGAGGCCATTGAGCTTCTGAGAGGTCTTCCACGTGTACTTGGCACTAGTGCCGCGCGACTCGGGAGACACGGCACTACCTACATACGATTGACTCACTACTCGAGGCTGGTAAGTATAGAGAGATATCTTATCGCTTTCCCGGCGCACCTTTATCAATAAGTCTCTATACCATTTGCGTAGGTACGGACAGTGTTGCAATCTGAAAAATACACGAAAGTTTTGATGCAGGTATTTGTTCTAAGTTTTGTTAGATACCTTAGGAATAAGGACGCCCTTATCTAATTTGGTTTTTATGGTATTGAATGACGTACGTACGTTTCGTATCAAGGTGTCATAGGACAATTTCCTATTCTAAGCCAAGTTCGCTTTCTTGGCAGATAATTATAGTACCATCAAAATTGAATAAGTAAGCTTCCCTGATTATGTATGATAAGAACCCCTCCCATTCCAAGAGTGTCATAATAAGGGCAAGTTAGCGAGTTAGTACTGCACTGTCCAGTCTGTTAGTGCAGTCTCCCGCGAGTACAGCCGCGTCGGCACGTGCCAGGTACCGGCCGCCGGAAGCTGTTCATCTTCAGCACGGTACAGATGGGTACACAAGTGATTGTACTAGCGAGTGCGAAACCTCTCGGTAATTGAATTGGTTTCCTTGTTTGCGGAGACGGCGCCGGCGGCGTCGCGGAACTAATCTAAGTTGGATGTAGTGCATGTAGTGAGCGGGGGCTGCGCGCGCGGGCGGGTTCCTTTGCACTTAATAATGTTGTAACAACCGTCAGGATTCAATCTGCCTGTTGTTCGCAAATATAGGATTTAATATGTATTCGTAATTATTACAAGATCGGGGTTCGAGTTAGCGGGAATTTTCCCATAGCAAATTGAAAATATCTGTCAACGATTAAATCAAGTTTCACAGGTTTTACCGACCTTAATAAAATAGCCAGATTTATTGTTCTATTTCCACTTAACCATAACTCAGCTTTGTTTATTATTTAAAATATTAAACGGTAACGTTTGGACTCCCACGGGCGGGACAATCAGACCCTATTCTTAATATAAATAAACGGACCATTTTCAAAGAATAAGTGAAGTGCCTAAAACTTTTGGTCGGAATTTGGACCTTATGTGCGCGGGAGTCACCCTGAAGGGATAGTTTTTCGGGAAGCTGGAGAGGGCAGTCGGGTTTTACGAGTCTAGGGCAACGGACCCCTAACTAACGCAATCGCGCGCGGTTTAATTGATATTTGAAAGTTAAAGTAATTGATTAAATTCAGTGTAGATTTGAATTAATTATAATTTCAGTGAATTCATTAGCAAACAGTTTGTGATAAATTTCATATAAATTTTGCCTACCAATCTTATAAAATAAAGGCAAATTTTACTAATAAATAAATATAAAGCCAGTGTTTGGATCCATAACATTTGTTATGTGATTAATTCAGTGTAATGTAAAGTCAGTTTAAGAACAGTCGCTCGAGGGCCGTTAACAGCCAGAGCTAAGTTGCATGTTTTATTACTTATTGAAAGAAGAAGAAAAAACATGAAGAAAAAATCAGGGTTTAAAACTACCTTTAATTGCAAATGAATGTGTGTAAATACCACAGACAGGCTGTGGTATTTATACACTGCATAGATAACTCCCCGCCAGTAAAGTCCCGCAGGGAAAGTCCCTATGTCGGCCGTTTTATACACTGCATACTGCATAGGTAACTCCCCGCCAGTAAAGTCCCGCAGGGAAAGTCCCTATGTCGGCCGTTTTATACACTGCATACTGCATAGGTAACTCCCCGCCAGTAAAGTCCCGCAGGGAAAGTCCCTATGTCGGCCGTCGAAAGAAAGTAATTCACTGGATTAGTGGGTACGGTACCTATTCCCCGCTCTCTCTCTAGTTCTCTACCTACCGACAACACTACATACAAGGTGTATGTAAAGTGTTTTGTATTGATTAATAATAATAATAATCCTTAATAATTAGATAAGAGGTACTGAGATATGCAACAAAAGTAAATATTTATCGGTGTGTTAATTTTTACTAATGTGAATTAGGAAATAGTTTAGAAATGGATTATTTTATTATTCGCTATAATTGATTTGAAATTGATACCTTTAAGGAAAAAAGTAAAAAAAACACTAGTTTTAAACATTTTGAACGGTTTGTTTTAAAAAAAACTGTTGTTTTACCAAGCCTGGTTTATCCCGCAAACAAAAAGGTTTTTTTTATTTTTATTTTGTTCAAAACTATCAAATGATCACTGATTCATATGAAAATACGAGTAATGGCACGTTAGTTAGGATGTCGTTTCCAAAAATAATAGTTGTTTATCTAGAAGATCTAGGTACCGTAATACTGAATGCCTCGTTATCATTGTCTCATTAGTACTAGGTATATTATTTCTCCTTGCTCATTCTACGCGACCTAAACTAAAAGGATCAGAGAATTGAAACTTTATCAATCAGTTCGCATTGATTGAATCAATACAATAGGATGTTAGCGAGTGCATAAGTTCCCAGACTCGGCACTGTCGCGCGGGCTCCGGCCTCCGCCCCCTCGGGCCGGGTGCTCCGCTGTGCGCTCCCGAACTCACAACTATGCCACAAGCATTCCTTTCTCGAGCTAGTGGAGAAAACTCTCAGAAGCTGATCGTCACTCACAGGAATGTCTGCGAAACTAGATGTGTGGTGCCCAGCTGTCGTATCCGGGGGGCTACGCAATATGTGTGAATCCTTTGAAATTTAACAACAATAATGTAAGGATACACGTATGACTTAAATATGAAGAAAAAAGCTTTTTGTTTAAAAAAAAGTGATTCAAATAATCCTAGAAAAAAAGTCGGGTCGTAAAAATCACCCTCTTTCGGCTTAGTACACATGTTACGTGACACCCTGTAGTACAACATAAGGTTTGCGAAAATGCTTTTATTTCTTTAAATTACAAAATAAATGGACACTTTAGGTTTCAAAACCCATTAGATATTCTCGTTAAAAGATAATCGAAAATCGATGTTAATGTTTCCTCTAGATAATATTAAAATACCGTCGAGCGGGGCGGCGGCGGCGGCGGCGGTGCGGGGCGGGGCGGGGCCGGCGGCGGCGGCCGATAATGATATCTGTAACTTATCGCTGAATAAAAGATACTTCAATGAATATTTTACCGCAGGAATTAAGACCTTTTACTACCTGCCAACCAAATATCTGGAGCGTTTACGCACAAAGGATAAACTCTACATAAGTTTGTTTTTAATTTTACACCGGTAACTTTATTTGAAGCTTCCATCTTCCCGCGTCTCAATCAAAATGTCATCTTGTGTCGAATGGAGATGGGAACGCAGAACAAAGCACACCATGTGCAATGAAACGGTTTATAGCCGCCATACATACATACGTACTCGTAGGTGCGCTGTAATGGAGTCGAGCAATCGGCCCCTCGTAACCCGACACAGCCGCCGAGCTTAGCTCAGACACTACCGGCATTATCCTATAAATCTTAAGGAAAACTTATTTTTAAATCGAAAGAAATCATAATTTTGCGACCCGATTTCAGCCGCCTCTGGGGTGAGGTCATTACATACGTACAGGGGGTTATTCCTCATGACATAGGAGATTCCTTGCCCAAACCATGTGACGTCACATCGTGTTCTAAACACAAAACGTGATTTGACACACACGCCTTGATGTGGAATCGAAAATGTGTATTCTGTTTGTCACAAGACGAGTTGTCTGTGCCCCGTGTTGTGTTTTACACATGATTCGTTCAAAACCCAGTCCACCCAACACCCAGTCCACTCAGAAAATACCAGTTTTAATATAAATTATTGAATAACTAATATGACATAGGAAATACGATTCCACGCAGCTGGCTTATCGTAGGAGTGTAACACGCTTGGAAAGTCGATAGAGAATAATACCTACGAAATACGGCGACAATGATAGACCAACGAGTTTCCTGCAAAAAGATGATAGTTACATACCTGTTCGGGCGAGTCAGTCTCAAAAGCGTGGCAGTACTGCTGCGGCGCGTCCTGCGCGTCCTGTGCGTTGTGCTGCGCGTCGTGCCGGGGCTCGCGCGCCACCAGCGCGAACAGCTGGCGCGCGCGCTCGCACGTCGCGAACAGGATGCGGCGCGTCGCGTGGCTCATGCGCACACTCTACAACACACAATAACCGTCTACTACAGCGACTACTTACATCATAGATCATGAGGATGTAAAATAAACTACACAAAGAATGCTGCTGACATAAGGCCAATAGGCCTCCAAAGGCGAGCCCAAGTTCATCAAGGTCATCGAGATCACTGACGTAAGAGGCGCTAAATAAAACTACGCGGAATATAATCATCAACGCATATTCTACGTTTACAATACCAGTATATTTATTAAATTACCCGTTATTTAAATATGGGTTAAAAATGTTTTACGTTTCTAGGACTTGTTATTTACTCTGGAAAGGTATTGTAAGAACTTTTATATGAATGAACAACTTTTAAAATATATATTAAATCCATTTTATGAAGTTTCTCGTTATTGATCCGCGAGGTTTGCATCAAATGCTATGTACGTTATGTGTGACTTCTACAAAATAATGTAGCACATTCTGAGTAACTAGGGCTTATACACAGATAGTATCAGTGTGTGCGTGTGTGAGGTACCTGATCCGTGGGGTCGCAGACCTTCACCCCGGCGAGCGCGACCACCACCAGCACCGGCACCGCGCACCCGCGCTCCTGAAACATAGAATCATTTACCTTCCTCAACTGCACCGCCTATTTCATGGACCAGTTACATGTTGGCAGATTGGACAGCCGTAGTAACATACTCGTAGTGCAGTCAAGCTTGCGTGGCCAACATGAAGGTAACCATAATACTTCTTGGCTGATATGTAATTGATTAAACCATTACAAATCTTTCGACAAAATCTGCCACTTTCATTGGCATAAAGATCCCGCCTTGTCCTCACCGCGGTAAAACTAAATGTAGAGCCAGGCTGACGCCGCCGCCGCCGCCGGAAACACTCATTAGCCATCTTAATGAAACAGGAACAACCCTTCCGTCGCCGCCTGCTGGCCGACACGACACGCCGTCTGATCCTTTAATATAGGTAAATGCTTCACTTTTACGAAAATCTCCTGTATAAACTTATCTTTCTGCCTTGTAAATTACACTGCCTCAGGTGACGTGAAATAGCAACTGGCTTGTAGATATTTCCAGGAAATACTAGCATTTTATATTCGTAGTATCAGTTACGAGCTCAACGCGAGTTATGAAATCCTGTGAATGGCAGTGTGTCCCCGCCGCCGTCAGGCGTGTCTCGCGCGGAACGAGCCTTGTGGGAACACTGGCACAACTACATCCAGACCGCTGATTATAATAATGACCAAACTCTATTCGCTAATAAGTAAAACAGCAGAAGCCACTAGGAAAGTTCTCCAAGCACAGTTGTTGTCAACTAGTAAATCATAGCAGATTAGCGCGACACGAGCACTGACTGCGGGCAGTCCTCCCAGGGCTGCGGCGTGCGGCCAGGTGTGAGCGGGCTGTGTGCGGCGCGCTGTGCAGCGCGCGAGTGTGGAGGGACCTTTGTATGCAAATAGTGGTTTCGGTGTCGATATTGCGGCCTCGTGTGGATAGCTTTATGGTGATCGAAAGAGCGTTCATTCTGTGAAACATTTTCGCCTACAGCTTAGAAACTAGCTCGTAGGTAGTTCGTGAGAGTAATATCCAGTTCTCAGAGAAGTGAAATGGGCCAGACAGTAATAAGTAGAAAAGAGAGTTGTGAGTGTCCACGTCTCAGCTCCGTAGGTCATAACGGGTAGGACGTACTGGTTGAAAACTTTCCTTTTTAAGCATTTCGGTATGGATGACGAAAAGACTTGACGTAGTTTCCCAAACGCTGCCCAGCATCGGGAGGTTGAAGCCAGGTCGTCCAGCATCTGGTTCAGTTCCTCAAGCGACTCCGCCATTAAGACTAGGGCTGGTCCACCAGTTCAAAGTCGCTCAGCGATCTATGGAAAGAGCTATGCTCGGGGCTTCTTTGCAGGATAGGATTCGTAACCAATACATCCGACAGAGAACCAAGGTCATCGACATAGCTCACAGAATTAGCGAGCTGAAGTGGCAGTGTGCCGGCCATATCTCGCGAACCGACGGCCGCTGGGGCAAACGTGTTCTTGAGTGGAGACCACGACTCGGTAAACGTAGTGTAGGACGCCCTCCGACCAGGTGGGATGACGGCCTGCGAAAGACTGCAGGTAGATCTGCTGGATGCGGCAAGCTAAAGACAGGGCGCTATGGCGCTCATTGGGGAGGCCTATGTCCAGCAGTGGACTGCTATAGGCTGATGATGATGATGATGATGAGAGTTGTGAGTTCATCCTTCAAAGTTGTTCGGGCATGTTCTGGATGATTTAGAGGCCGGTGGTTGAGTTATTGTGTGGGGAGCGGAGTCCTGGCGGGTAAATCACGCGGCTAAAACTTCCCGAATGCGAACCGCCATAAGTAGGCCGATGTAAAACTGAAAGGGATTTACGAAAATATTACGGAGGATTTGATGTTTGACTTGGAGATCGTAAAGGCTGAACATTGTTCCATCCTATTACCTCGCATTGAATTTTAAAAGTTGCGCATTCCATATTGAGAATATTGTGATGAATTGTGTTACACGCTAATACAATAAGAAACTTACACCATGTCAACGCGAGAGAATCCCCGCAGTGAATGAGGCATCCCGGGCCGACAGGGCCCGCGTGTCCCGGCAACGACTCGTGAACGACTCTCGGGCTCCGTGGGAAGCGCTCAGTGTAAAACCACCCGCTAAGTGAAACCTCCTCCGCCTGTGGCGTGAGCTATAAACGATATACTATTCACAGGAACCTACGTATTGTAAATATTATGGATTCTAATTAGAATAGAGTATGCCTATACTCTACTATCCATCCATAATGTTTTTTGTAAACAAAGGTGTGTATGAAATGTTAACAAAACCTGAAAACAATAACAGAAAAACAAAAGGTGACCACTAAAAACCAAAACATTCATTTCATCAACGCTTAGTTACGTAAGCCCCTGGTTTAGAATAAATATTGAGGGTTCTAAAATTTGGTAAGTATAGGTAGGTCTAGGTACCTAGTCTATCTGTCCCTCCATACCCCGCAGGATTAAGAATAAAGACCTCGTCCGGTTGTCGCCACATTAATCGGTCTCATACAAAACTGGTCGCCTCATCCAAGTTAGTATTTCCGTTATTAAAATTTCGCCAATATCGTTGAAAAAAACTGAAAAATTGAGTATGGTGTCTTCACAATAATAATTAATCTTTTCTATTACGCTTAAATGTGATTCTACTCCAAATATTTAAGATTACAATAAACACGTAAGTAATAACTGTACAATCTCTCGGTCAGCTAGTAACTTGCGCGTGAGAGAAACAGTTGGATCCATTAGTGAAGCAGCTGCTTCAGGCGACTCATGTTCTGCGAGTGGAGGCGACAGCACGCGACGAGACGAGACGAAACGAGCTTCTCGATGTACGCAGCAAGAAGACGTAGGTTATAATAAATCCTATAAACACCATTTTGTTTAACTGAAAACTGAAGCAGAGTTTTCTTCGAGTTAGGTTTTTAGTTTGGAGTAGGTCTAACTGTGGGCGAAATGGTTGTAGAAGAAGTTGACGAGACTTTTTAAATGTTTTCAGCTCTGGATAAAAGATTTTTGTGACATCGTATACAACGTAGTGTCTGTGGTAGAGTGCTTCGACTCGGAACACTTTGTGGCAGAGTTCACGATGATGCGATTTAATGTAATATGCAATGTTAATTGAACGCATTTATTTCATATGATTAAACCGAGCTGTACCGTAAAAATAAAGGTGGTTTTAAGACTTTACTCGACCGATTACCGGATGAAGTTAATATATTTTCTGAAACATTGTACATGCAGTTATGTAAATAAAATAATAAAGGAATATTATTTTTCAGTAAAACTTACACAATCTATCTTCAGTATATCTGGTACTTGCCCTCCATATCTCATGGCCGTGGACATCCTGTCTATAGCCATGAACAGTTAGTGGGGTAAATATTCACAATAATCTAGAACTAGGAATAAAGATGTACATAGGTAGTATCCCTCTTCGGTGGATCAAACAAGGCGCACAATGAAGGTACATCAATCAGACCGTGGCAGGGCCCTTCGAACAGATCCACTCACAGATGTAATTGATAGTCCAATAGATTCCAACTCAATTAGCGTCCAGGTTGGTTGACGGACAACACGACTCGTGTACTAGAGGCCGGCGTACGACTTCGGCGAACGGACCAACTGCATTCAATTATATCGAAAGTAAACATCCATTCAATGTGAAGTACACTTCGAGCACACGGTAGGTACTCTCCTATAAATTGTATTTGAATGCAAACAGCGGCGGTAAGTATTTGCGCTCGCGAGTGTAATGGAGTGCGCGGGCAAGCGGCGCTCCGCCCGCCCCGCCCCGCCCCGCGCCACTCCAGTAATAACTTTGTTTGTCAAAAACTAACAATAAATATTATTATGCTCTTGAACGGTATCGTTTTACTTGAGATACATACAAGTTGATCAGAAAAAAACCTGTAACTAAATATAAGGTACCTGTGTAGTCTGCAGCCCTACCCTACGAGTTGATAAGGTTTACCTAAAGTTTGTTTAGTATGTAAGTAAAGTGTATACGTCTATTATGTCTCATACCGAGTCAAATGGCAGGTCGTCTGGAAACCCTACAGAAGTGTCTTCTTTGCCGGGAGCAATCAAACTCGCAGCCAACTGTAGTAAAGTGGATCGAGACGTTATTTAAAATGTAGAAGCTCTCGCCGCGCCGCGCCGCCGCCGCCGCCGCCGCCGCCCCAGGAGCGGCTCGCTCGCGGCTCCGCGACAATGTCGTCGATAGTGGAGCTCTGCTGAATGCAGCGACAAGCCTCCTTTAAGAACCTGTAATAGCTCCGCCGAGAGGGGAAAGCTTTCAGGAAGTATTTTTCAGGATATGGAATGGTATTCCTGTGTAAATGGAAATGTAACCCCGCACAATTGAAATATAAAGAAATTCAGTGGAGTTAAAGTTTAAAGCTTAAGCCGCTTAAAGAAAGGTTGAGAAAAAAGCTGCCATCTATAAAGTTTTAATCAAAGTGAGCTACTAAGATAAGCAACAAGGGAATACCTTATTTTTCTTAAATGACTAAAGTAACAAAGTGGGTCTGTGTACTTTTGGGCCTAATTACCCCTCAGGCTACCCCCAGGTGTGCGGGGGGAGGGGGAGGTGGCTCGTCACAATGGGAAAAGTTACTAAATAACCGACAAACTTTCAGGACACTTTATCTTTGAGCTAAAACGTTCAAATCCCGCCCTTGAGGCGCTGTAATAGAGTTCAGTGCGTTGATGGATTCAGGTTTGCATGTGAACGTCTTTCCGTCAGGGCCAAGATTTAGGTGAGTCAGGCACGAGCCTGCTTGTGGTTAGTGCCGGCAGAGGGCGCGCTCAGCCGGGGAACCGTAAAACGGAACCCAGCACTGCACGCGGGCGCGACGCGACGTACCGCGGTTTAATGTTGTTTAGAACGAAACGTTCGCATTTAACGACTGCAGCTTTAGCGGTAACTTACCCATAAAGTTTGAACCATCGACGGATATTTGTAGGTTAACAGAGTTTGGTTACCCCGTTCGTTACTCATTACAAGTTTATTCCTCCGTTCGAATATTTTAAACAATGAGCGTGAAAATTTAGATTTTATACTTTGCTTTTTTCTAAATAAAATGTAACATAGAAGGCTATGTGGGAAAATAACACTTTCAAAGTAGTATTATGTGTTCGTGTGGCATTGACTCCGATATAAGGTACGTGTCTCGAGATATAAGCGCAGTACGTGGTGGCGGTACTCGGGCGGGCTGAGGGCGGGCTTAGGGCGGGCTCAGGGCGGGCGGGCGGCGGCAGCGGCGGCGCTAAAGGCCGCGATTCAATATGCCGTTTTCTGATTTCGGGGTCTATGCGGTAATAATGCCGAATATGAAGTAGGTAGTACGACTTTTAGTAGAATCGCGATGTATTGCGGATTTATCACGAAGATTAGCATACTTTTCAAACGCTTATTAATTTTTGAAATGTGTACTAGTATCTTCGAAATCTTAAGGTGGCCATGCATTGTCAGCGGCAAACGTTTTTGTTTTTTTTTTGTTGTATTTTGCCATGTTTTTTAAATTATTTATCTCTTATAGGCGTGACGTACACTTTGTGACAAAACTCTATTAAAATAAAAAAAGATATAAAAAAAACTTTAAGTTTTTTTATATCTTTTTTTATTACAGACAAACACTACTAGAAACTACATTTTATAGATATTATTAATTAATTGTTATATGTAACTAAAAGTTAATAATTCATCACTTTACTGCCTACCTTTTATGATTAAGCTGATTAATTGTATGTGTGTGTTTTATGTGTGAAATAAATGATTTACTTCCTTGCCTACAAATACGAGGTTAAGAGTAAAATTCAATTCCTACAGTTGCGACCTAAAAATATGCATAAAACTCACCCAATAAATTGAACGAGAAAGTTTATATAGTGCGCGAACTCGAACGTCGTAAGTGTCGCAGAAGGGCGGGCGGCGCGTGTATCTGCGGCGGGCGCCGGGCGCAGACTGACGGACGGCCGGCCGACGCGACGCCGCTACCGCGCTGGGCGCACGAGACGTACGGCGCGGCGGCGCCGTACCTCTCGTGCGCTGGCTTTAGGCTGGATTCGTGAAATGACAGCGGACCAGTTAAAAGAATTGTGGTTAACAGAGGGCAGACTGTGGCAGAAGCAATTAAACTTGGATGTTAGGCGTATTATATGTATATATATTTTTTTTATAATTTTTGAAAAATAATGCCGGACAATTCACACAGCATTATCCAGCCCCATGCTAAGCAGAGCTTGTGTTATGGGCACTAGATAACTGATATACATAATACAATACATTACATAGATAGATATTTTTTATTATACATAGAAAACGACCAGAACACCCGAAACAAATATCTGCAGATCGTACACACAATTTTTCCGAGGCGGGAATCGAACCCGCAACCTCCTGCGTCGCAGGCGGACCTTCGCCCACCGCGCCACATCGGTCGTCATAACTACGAATTATATAACGATACAAAAATAAAAGCCATTTACATATGTGTTTCGTAAACTTTCATGTTATGGATTTCCTTCGGAATAATTTTGATAAATTTCACAAATAAATCCTACTAAACACCAAATATAATCGGTTAAATCCCCAATAACAAAGGGATTTTCGTATATTTGTGATTTATCGCGAATCAGAGGCAATCGGCCGTCGATAAGGGCTGAGCCCTAGCGGGCGGGCGGCGGCGGCGGCGGCGGCGCGGGGCGGCCCATTGGCATTTGTCATATGTTTATCATCGTTTGCTGGGCGAGTTCGGACGACGATTCTTATGGCGTGGAGGCAAATATTTGGCTATAAGTAAATTAAATAAGAAACATAGTAAACAACTAGCTTGGCTATTAAAGCTATCAACCCGGCGCCGCCGGGGCGGCCGGGGCCGTGACCGCCGCATTACAATACCAAATCGAGTTAATGAGCGCCGCGCCGCGCGCCGGGTCGTCCCGGAGCCGGGTAGGACCAGCTCGTTTGCATGGAAATAACGATACAATCACCATCTGACGAGACGCTTGACGACTTACAACTGTAATCAAACTGATTTGTAGACCTCGTCCACCATTGTGCGAATCATTTTACAAATGTTTCTTTTGTCGTTTTGTTGCAGCCTCGTTTATAGCTGTGACAATGATGTAAGTATCATAATATTGTTTACTCATTGATCAATTATATTTAGTTTTAGCTTTTCCATTCCGCAGCCAGGTATATATCAACTCTAGTAAAGATTTCCCGCTGATTGTGTTGATACAGGCCACAGCCACAGCCACAAGCCCTACGATACGATACGAGTAGTAGTTATTAACATGAACTTGTTGTTCGTTAATACACAGTAACTCTGCCTGTGTGTGGACTCCTACATTATACTCGACTCGACTTCTATGGCGTTAATTAAACATTAATTAAAACCAACACGACAATTCTAAAGAACGAGAAACATTACAGAAATATGACCAAACTTGGTTTTAATTTAGAAATTTTGTAAAAAGGTTAAGTCTGTTTGCATTTTAGATTTAAAACTTGGTATTTATGAAACAAAAGCAGTATCCTAGTTGAAATAAATATCAAAGGTGACCCACCCGCCGACAACCCCAATTAAATTATAAAATACTTTCGTGGGATTTAGAAAGCTTTACAAAGAACGGTTTTAAATGAAGTAAACGCAATTTGCCTGCTAGAGCGACAGTAACGTCCCTCGCGAGACATCGCCGCAGTACCCGCGGCCGCTGTGCCCTTCACAGCCTGCTAGAATAACGAACTTGAACTCCGTCAGAACTGCGTCATAGTCGGAGGACAATAAGGAATGTGACTGCCTGCCGACATTTTCAAAAACATGAATCTGCTAATGTCTGCCTCTCGCGTGATATTCCGTTCATTCTACCTATAGGACGAACTTGCCTGCAGCTGCATTCTCTATTGGGTGGTAATCGTAAACTCCAATTTGACACTATAATTGTCCGTTTTTACGTAGCAGTTTACGAGTTTGCTGAAAATTGTGTTGCTTGTCATAATTTGTTCGATTATCTTCAAGCTAATTATCTAATTAGTCACACACACATACACACACAGCCCTACATTATCTCTCTCGTCGTAGTCCCACACACACATACACACTGGGGTGTGTAAGCAGGTGCTAATGTCTCCGGCGGAAATAAGCTCTGTGAGCAGTAAACAGTTCAGTTTACACAACACTCGGCTAATGGTGATTGCCGGTTGACTCACTGCCTCTACTTGCGCAGACCGGGAGCGATGGATCAACATGGAATGAACACAACTTTGTGAATTTAACGTGTCTAAGCCTAATTAAATAAACTTTTTAAAGTCTAAAGTAACGAAGTGCAAAGCGGCCTGTACTAAGATATGAAGCCGATAATGAAGATATTTTGATTATGAACTTTAAACGCTTTTTAGATGTACTTACAAACAAGCTATTTGTTAGTAGATATAGCAAGCGAGTACTTAAAGGCCACTTCACGTAATGTTCAGTAAAGCAGCACAACTGCTGGAAATGGGAGCGGTATCGCCGCTGCTGGAGTGTTCCCGCCGCGCCTTAGAGCAGCCCGCCCGCGCCTCGCAGCTCTCGGAGAGCTCCTACGTAGTTAGTAAGTAGCGAGGAAGGAAGGATTTATCTCTCTGTCATAAGAATGGCTTGGGAATCTGTTCGCGTCTTCTTCCTCAAGAATTCCTACTGAAATAAATGTCTTATTTTATTGTGTTTACGATCTGCAGAGTTCCAGGTGTTCTGTTCGCTATTTATGTTTAGTAAAAAAATATCTATCTATGTAATGTTTAATTTAGTTTATCAGTCATCTAGTACCCATAAAACAAGTTTGTTTAGCTCGGGGCTAGCAGATGATGCTGTGGATTGTCCAACATTATTTATTTATTTATGTCAAAATGTTAAGTCGTTTTACCTTGAGAGATTGACTCGTAGGGGATTTGTGGCCCCGTGGGTCGTTTTTCCTTGTTTGTTTATCTAATTGCAATTTTAAATACAAGTAGGAAGCATTTTACCCTCGAAAGAGTAAGTATTTATATTATAATGTTATACAGACAGCTCCAACGCACAGTTACTACCAGTCTATCGATATACTCTTCGAACTCTGTCGTCTACTCGTACTATATTTTATAGTTGAGTCATTGTCATCATATTTTTTGTATGATAGCAGTGGGGAAGGTATTTTATGGCGGTCGCGTGAGAACTTTCATTAGGGTACGTAGTCGATGAGTAGTAGTAGTAGTAGTCTCGTCCTGTAGCCCTCGCCTATAGCTCAGTATAAGTATATACAGTACGGAAACTAGGAACAAACACTCGAAACGGCACACTCACACAAACATGCACATCGACACGGCTTCTGGGTGATTCTCGGGGATGCTCAGGTAGCGGTTGTCGCGACTAGGCGTGCGGTCGCGTGAAAGTAAAAAATGACCCGCTACAGATATTGCGTTGCATACGGCTGTATGAACTCGGCTTCATCAAAAGCGGAGCTGTCGTTTTTTAAACTTCCTGCTGATTTTGAAAGGTAAGAATAATTTATTATTATGATTGTTATAGAATAATGAGTCCGTGTGATCGATCATACATAATGAATCCGTGAACTTATATGTAAATCAAGAATGGCTGCGGTTTTGAGGATTTTTAAAGTCAATTGACGACCGATGTGGCGCGGTGGGCGAAGGTCCGCCTGCGACGCAGGAGGTTGCGGGTTCGATTCCCGCCTCGGAACAATTGTGTGTACGATCTGCAGATATTTGTTCCGGATGTTCTGGTCGTTTTCTATGTATAATAAAAAAATATCTATCTATGTAATATATTGTATTATGTATATCAGTTATCTAGTACCCATAACACAAGCTCTGCTTACCATGGGGCTTGATAATGCTGTGTGAATTTTTAGCAGCATTATTTATTTATTTATTTAATGAGATTTTACAAATAGAGACGTCATACTCATTGTAAAGAAATAATAACTTGGCGATAATTTATTAAAGTAGCCTAATACCTACCTAGCACTGTTTGAGCAGACAACGCAAAGCGGCAACAGTGATTTTAGTTCGAACAGACGAGACGCCGCGCGCCGCCGCACGGCATAATATGTCCTTATCTCTGTCACTCATAAACGCAACGCACGCATTTCTTGTCTCGTTCGTGTAGGTGGCAAAGCGGCAACCTCGCGGCACTGATTTTTTTGTAAATATAACATCATTGTTTAAACTAGATTGTAGACTTTCTAAATTTAAATATAAGATGGCGGCTGCAATCAATTATGAACTTTTGCATCATGGGTATCGTTTTTATGGTTTTCGAGGGTGCTGAAGCCGATACTTCTGTCAAAATGTGAATCCAAGATGGCGGCTGCTATAAATTATCATTTTTTCCATCATGGGTGTCATTTTCATGGTTTTCGAGGGTGCTGAAGCCGATACTGCTGTCAAAATGTGAATCCAAGATGGCGGCTGCTATAAATTATCATTTTTTCCGTCATGGGTGTCATTTTCATGGTTTTCGAGGGTGCTGAAGCCGATACTTCTGTCAAAATGTGAATCCAAGATGGCGGCTGCTATAAATTATCATTTTTTCCGTCATGGGTGTCATTTTCATGGTTTTCGAGGGTGCTGAAGCCGATACTGCTGTCAAAATGTGAATCCAAGATGGCGGCTGCTATAAATTATCATTTTTTCCGTCATGGGTGTCATTTTCATGGTTTTCGAGGGTGTTGAAGCCGATACTGCTGTCAAAATGTGAATCCAAGATAGCGGCTGCTATAAATTATCATTTTTTCCGTCATGGGTGTCATTTTCATGGTTTTCGAGGGTGCTGAAGCCGATACTGCTGTCAAAATATGAATCCAAGATGGCGGCTGCCATAAATTTTCAATTTTTCCGTCATGGGTGTCATTTTCATAGTTTTCGCGGGTTCTGAAGCCGATACTACTGTCAAAATGTGAATCCAAGATGGCGGCTGCTATAAATTATAATTTTTTCCGTCATGGGTGTCATTTTCATGGTTTTCGAGGGTGCTGAAGCCGATACTGCTGTCAAAAAGTGAATCCAAGATGGCGGCTGCTATAAATTATCATTTTTTCCGTCATGGGTGTCATTTTCATGGTTTTCGAGGGTGTTGAAGCCGATACTGCTGTCAAAATGTGAATCCAAGATGGCGGCTGCTATAAATTATCAACTCGGATTTTGAAACGCGGTACGGTTCGCAGCCGCTCATGAGCGTTGCGCGCGCGCTGCCTGCGCTACAATGTCTGCGTGCGCCCGCTCCGACGAGCTCACGAAACGTTTACGTCCAACCGCGGCTCACACGCGACGCCATGAGGTTACCTATTTAAATTGTATTTGTAAGCAAATACTTTACTAACAAAGAAAATTTAACTAGTTAGACAATTGACCTAACTGCAGACTATTGTAAACAATCTACAGGTAGCTCAATTGACCCATATCAATACCAGTCGGAAGCGTCCCCAAGACGCTGGTTGCATTGCCACGCTGTATGGCAATGCTGGCTGATGCGCTGCGCAACATACTCGTCAGATCTCGGATCACGCGTCGCTTCGACCAGACGAAGATATTATTATATTATACCAGACCACATTTGTAAGCTAGTTATTTCAATTACATTTATTGATCAGTACAGAAAAAAATCGTCTTAATAAAAAATATATATCAAAAACAAGAAAAGTGACAACCCTAGTGCTATAATGGAGCGTAGGTATTTATTTCATCAACTAGGCTTAGTTTCCATACTGTTCTATATGTGTACTGTGCCTATAGCCCTCTGATGGGCGCCGTCGAGATAAGAGCCGTATAGGCTCCGATGGCAGAAAAGGCTTATTTATCTAGTTATAGCTACGAAGAACTCTGTAAGAGATTCCATTTTTTACCTCTAAAACATAGGCGGGATATTTCTGATTATCTGTACATTCTTAAAATTATCAACAATGATGTTGACTGCCCAGACCTCCTTAGCAAATTACACTTTAACATTCCTCGTAAGCAACTTAGACACAACCCTCCACTACACGTTCCCGGAGCCTCAACTAACTATAGACAGAATTCGTTTATGGTGCGAGCGAGCAAAACTGTCAATGACTTCAGCAAGAAGTTTGACATTGACCCGTTTCATACCAGCATTCACAAGGCAAGGCGTCACATGTCTCTTGACTTTTTTGGCACTTAACTTAGGTCTAGGTTGATTCTTGATAATTGTGTTATATTATGTTTTCAATTATTTTTATCATTAGTTTAAGTACGAACACTTTATGGTTTCCCATAAAGTACGCTTTCTTTCTTGTCACAATGTTGTTAGTGTTCACACATAATTTAGCTTATTTAGATTCTATCAGTGAATACCTATTATTAGCTCTCTGTTGTCATTTTTAAGTCTATAGATATTATAGTAGCTGATGGTGTTCCGAATTAAATAAATAAATAAATAAAATAAATAGTTTCACTTCCTTGAACAAAATAATATCTTGAAGTTTTTGCAGCCAGGGTCAAAATACTAATTTTATGGGTTCAGTTTTAATGTAAAGATTACAAACACAAATTAAAAGTGAAGTAACGACTTAAAAGTCTACAACAATAGGTGTTGATGTATATATATATATACCATGACGACCTTACAGATTAAATAATAACCGACCTTCAAACATTCTGACAACAAAGTTACATTGTTCAAAATTATCTTGAATTTTAAACCAGTTTTGTAAAACCTTAGCTTTTCGAAGATGAATTGGAAATCTGAAGGAAAACTAAAGAGAAAACCGGTTCTATAATAAATGGTGGAGAGGCAGAACGCGGCGGCATGAATCTACAAACGCTTAGATTCGATTCTACAAGTGTATTATTATTGACTTGTGAAGGTTCTGTTTCCGAGGACTTTAATGCGTGCTTGGACGTTGTAATGCGGAATAAAGTTAGATAGCATTTAACGCAACGCACAACATTTGTTTTGTTTCTCGTGGGTTTCATATTTTTGATAGTGTATGAAACACAAGTTATTTGCGATAGGTACCCAGGTAATCCCCGTGCGAGTGCTGTGTGCTGCGCGGGTGGCGTGGCGGCGGCGCGGCCGGGGCTGCGATCTCGATCTCAACCCGCCAAGTTGCGTCGTGAAATGAACTCCCTGGAATATAACGTGCTAACGCGATGACGTACAGTGCTCTTCAATTTCGACTTTATTAAAAGCTATAACGGTTCCTTTCCCAGCACATTACGTTTTTCATATAGCGAGGAAAGGCTATTTCATTTTGCAAGAAACTTTCCAAGATAGGTCATTACTGAACTTTACAATTTGGAATCACTCACATTTTATTAAAATAACATCGTTTAAAAAGTTGTTCTCATCATTATTGTTTTAGTAGCTATCAACTGTAAACATGCATTATAGTAGAGATAGAGATCCAATCAACGAGGACGAGGGCCTGTCGTAACAAAAGGCACGTCACAGGTGAAGTGCATGTCGCGCGCGGCCGCTACCGGCGGCGGCGGCGCGCGGCGCGGCGCGGCGCGGCGTCGCGTCGCGTCGCGGACTCATTTCGTTAATTGTATTTTGGTGATTGTCTCATTATGCGCAGATTGCGGACCCCCCACTACACTTCCGAGTGCCGGGGAGGCTCCACTCTACTGTTTATAATGTTATACAGAACTCGCTGCTGCCCGCGTCTTCGCACGACTTTTATTGGCATTCAAAGTTGCATGTGTTTTATTCCATGTAAAATTGCTTTTAGCCCGATCCGTTCAGTATTTTTGGCGTGAAGAAGTAACAACCACCCAAACTTTCTGATTTATAATAGTAGTGTGATAATGATAATTACGCCAGAAGTTTATAAGAAACATTAAATGAACAGGAATGTGATATGTAGTTAGTGAAGTACCTACCTGTAGTACCTAGTAGTGAATTAACAAAAACAAAGGCGTTGTACGAGTGACTCGCCCGACAGCGCCGTCACCATTAACAATGGCCACGAGTACTTGTCTGGTGAATGGAATGAATGCCTTCAGTGAATAATTGTCTTCTGTTTGCAGTTTCAAAACACTAAGTACAAACAATTCCAGCAGATCTGATAGTACGCTGTCAATAATGATTGTGCCGCGAACAATGGGCCGCCAGTCCACAGGGCGCTAGCTGCATAGGCACAGGCAGCTCGAGGCGCGGGCAGAAGGCAGCAGGCAGTACGCAGGGATATGCTCACCACAATAGAAACAACATCGTAGGCTTCGGAACGACCGCTGGGACCTATTGTTAGAGGGGGAAGTAGCTAGCTCTACTATTGAACTATATCTTCAGATAGTTCTTAATCCTGGCTGATACGAAATAGACGTAATAGATTGCTTTGCTGCTTTTTACTTGAAAATATATCTCAAACATTCAGATTCCCAACGAGAGTACGCCCTAGGGATTTAAGTTTTTTATAATCATCAGCCAGTACAGACATCCATCCTCTAGCTCTATGCACTATGACTATACTTTTTGTTATTCCATTAACAAAGAAAACTTATTTCATTTGAATTTATTTTTCAAAATGGAAAGCGCATTCTTAGTGCTTGGTGGGATTGGTTGCAGTTCGTGCGTCGGCATTAGAGTAAACAACCAAGTAAGTCGCAGTAGGTACGTGCGTTCTACTACGAAAAAAATACCTAAACCTTTTGTCGCATTCCGTGAATGAATAAAAATGCAACATGTATTCCTAAGTTAAACAAGTAATACCATAGATATACATAAACAAAACAGAATTGGCAATGGCTAAAATATATCAAAATATTTAATCACTAATTTATGATTATTGGCCCTTTGTTCATTATTCTTAGCCTTATTTTTGTACAGGTGTTTGTTGTATATTGTATTGTGTATTATCCGTACCTACGTTGCAAAGATAAGCCGGCTAGCCGAAAAACGTTTCCATAAAAACATCGCGTGCGAAGTCGTGGGCAGAAACGAGTTACTACATAATTTTCAATTGAAACAGTTGAGCTATCTACACAAAACTATTGTAAATAATCTAGAGGTAGCTGAAGAAGATACATTTTATTAAGATCGGATGCGGTTAATTTCCTCACCCCTCGTCTGAGCAGTCATAACATAAGGCAAGTTCGTTAGAGCCCATCCGACGATATACACTGAGCTATGGGCAGTGTTGTGTCCCGCGCGCTCGGCTTGTCAGCGGAAAGTGAACCTTATTACCAACGATAAAGGTCTTAATATGATTAGATAATAATGTCGTTGGAAGACTTGTTAAATAAACATCAATAAACGTACGATGTAATAATGATCTTTACGGCGTTGACATAAAGTCATTGATGTGTGGGCGCGATGATTACTACACGTTATGAGTTTACCCAACACATATAATGGGTAACGCCAAAAAGCACTCCAAAAGTCCATACACAAGGAATAAATTAAGTAACCATATTTTCTACAATTCTTAGGTTTTCATTACGCTTTGTTGACCCCAGTTTCTCTTTATAAACGTTGACTAGAAAATTCTAAAAGCATTCAAAGTTAGCTAGGTTTAGCGGTTTCTGTTGCTTTATGTATACACGGGGTTTTGGAGCCTTCATCAGTTGAACGCTTTTAGTCGATGACGCTGGTACACGACACAACATGGGGGAATGTCGATGACGCTGGTACACGACACAACATGGGGGAATGTCGATGACGCTGGTACACGACACAACATGGGGGAATGTCGATGACGCTGGTACACGACACAACATGGGGGAATGTCGATGACGCTGGTACACGACACAACATGGGGGAATGTCGATGACGCTGGTACACGACACAACATGGGGGAATGTCGATGACGCTGGTACACGACACAACATGGGGGAATGTCGATGACGCTGGTACACGACACAACATGGGGGAATGTCGATGACGCTGGTACACGACACAACATGGGGAAATGTCGATGACGCTGGTACACGACACAACATGGGGGAATGTCGATGACGCTGGTACACGACACAACATGGGGGAATGTCGATGACGCTGGTACACGACACAACATGGGGGAATGTCGATGACGCTGGTACACGACACAACATGGGGGAATGTCGATGACGCTGGTACACGACACAACATGGGGGAATGTCGATGACGCTGGTACACGACACAACATGGGGGAATGTCGATGACGCTGGTACACGACACAACATGGGGGAATGTCGATGACGCTGGTACACGACACAACATGGGGGAATGTCGATGACGCTGGTACACGACACAACATGGGGGAATGTCGATGACGCTGGTACACGACACAACATGGGGGAATGTTTGTAAACGAGAGTTCAAAAGGCGTTCATTATGAAGCGCGCCGGATATTGCCTTCCCTTGTAGGTACACCCTTCATTTTCATAATTTAAAAATACTAATCAGGAGAAGCAAGTCACGTGCGAGCTCCACGCGCGGAGGGTTCCGTAGGTGAGCTAAATATAATATCCTGCGACCGCTATAAACAAAGTTACGTTATTCTTTTCAGAATATAACATCTTCAATATTCGTAGGCTGCTCATAAATGGGATGAAAAGGATGCCTGCTATCGAATCTCCAATATCAGTTGTGGGCTGTGGGCTGTGGGTCCGAGCGGTTCCAAAGAGAAATGATTTCGAATAGAATTCCAGATTCCTGATAGCGATGCTGAGATTAGGATAAGGATGACATGTGACCGTTTGTTTTCAAAAGGTCCAGGTCAACCTTGATAAATAGCTAGAGAACTCTTTATTATACCACACTAAACAGAGAAAACAATACAGAAATAAACACTTATAATAGAGAAAGTGTAAAGGCGTGACTTTTGCGACTTTATCGCTTAGAGCGATATCTTCCAGGCAACCTTAGAATGTACTGGATGTGAAGGAATAATATAGACGGCGGCGGCACTTTAATAGATATTTATTAAATTGATATTATTATAAAATGATATTTATGAAATTGAAACTATATGTCTAAGTTTATGATGCAGTGTACCATGAACAAAGATAGAAGGTTCAGTGTCTACATACTCTTTATGTTGTGTGAGAGGGAGAGAGTTTTCCTTTTACGTGAAAGTGCATTTTCCGATACGGTGTAGTCTTCAGTGAAGGCTAGTATCCAATCAGTGAGGTCTGTAGGCGGCTCGGCGGCGGCGGCGCGCCGTCCGGTACAGATGGAGCCGGCGGCGCTTCTCTCGGCCGATACTTGTCATCCGCAGATATGATCCACCACTACGCGGACACTGATCATCTTTGCTTTGAATTGAAGTTAGTGTATTCTGGTAATTTGTGACTAGCTACTAGGAATATTAATTTGTATAATTATATCGAAAAACATCCTACACGGGTATCGAGTTAGTTAAGTTTCTTCAAGTCCGGGTGGTAACTGTACCAAAAGGCACACTGCTAGTATAAACTATTTATTTTATTTATGTATTTTAGAAACAAAATCCACAGCCTATAAAACTAATATTAACATACTTAATTACTAAACTTAAGGTCAATAAAGGATTTACTTTGTATAAAATTAAAAATGACTATCACTATACATCAAATTAATAAACGCTAAAACAATTTGAATGGCATATGTAAGAAAAAAAAGAATATAAACTAAATTTAAAACAAAAAGAAACATGAAAATTAAAACTAAAATACTAATTACAAATCTCATTATTCAAGTGTCTCAACTATGTACCTAAACTATTACAGCCTTACTGTTAACTATAAACACTATAAATTAGGTCATTGGGAATAACTAAAAACATTACAATTACACTTAATGATAATAAAACCTGCAAAAAACTGTGTACTATAAATCATATATGTTTATAATGTGTATTATATATATATATATATATATATATTTATGTCTATGCAATACAAGTATACTAATATAAAAACATGCGTCGACCTATAATGATCCACGCCACACTATTAATCCACCAACTTCGTACGCATGTTTGACTCTACCCCGCCAACCGTACCCTGTTCTAGATTATTTAAGACTAGCAGAACATCATTTTTGAACCCCGGCTTCCCAATGTTGAAGATGTCTATATCATTAAATATTTTGTTATAGCTATTATGCAGACGACTAATAAGAGAATGTTGAGCATAGTTAGGAGTAGTATTGGACACAGCGAAAAGTTTAGTTTTGGTATGTCTTGTTCGCTTTTTGGGCACGTTTAAACATAAAACTTTTGAGAGCAATTCGGAACAATCTATAAAGCCATTGCATATGCCATGGAGGAAAGACATGTCCGCCAACTTACGTCGATTTTCGAGACTTGTTATATTATGGAATTTGCACGAATCTCGATAGTCAACAGATCCATAACCACGGAAACATCTATAATTGAGGTGTTTTATGAATTTCCGTTGAATGCCTTCTAAGCTTTGCGTGTATATGAGATATTGTGGATTCCATACTGAGCTACAATATTCCAGGATGCTTCGAACATAACAGTAGTACAGAATTTTTACGCAGCTAATATCTGAAAAAGGGCGACTGACTCTCAGTATGAAGCCTAAGCTTTTATAAGCCTTACAAACTACCGAGTCCACATGTTCAGAGAACGAAAGCTTTGCATCTACTACCACTCCAAGGTCTCTAATATAATCAAGTTTACCTATTTTGATACCATTTATTAGATAATCAAATTGTAATGGCAGCTTTTTCCTTGTAAACGAGACATAGGAGCATTTACAAACATTGATAGCTAGACGATTCCTACTATAGTATATTGCCAGCTAAACTAAACCTCCTCTTCTTATATAAAAGCGGAATCTTGTGCGATACTAGAGTAGGTACCTAGCAACTGTATACAAGACACTCGTTCATCTGAAAATATTACTGAAGTATTAATATTACGAATAACGTGAAGATATAAAATAGATCTGATACTTGTTGTTATAGTTTCGGAAACATAAGAATTTCACACATAAGCAGTATTGAGGCAATGAACCTGAATAGATGCCCGTCCCCGCAGTCGGTCCCGGGTGACCGGCCGCGGGGACTCCGATCGTTTTATATCTGTGCTTTATGTGCGGCAGGGGACCGATGGCGGGGACACGCGACGAGGACTATATGACTGAGAGTGTAGCTGTAGCGGCGGGGAACTATCAGTTCATGCGGAAGGTCACAGGTGCCGGGCTTCAGGGGAGATCTGTTCTGATGTAGTAGATAACTCTTGGGTGTCTTGCATCCGATCGTTCAGAAAATTATGAATCAAAAGTAGGAAGAAGGAATGTATTTAGAAGCTACATCTATTTGGCTACTGTTCGTTGGTGCGGGACAAATCTCGCAACAGAATTTTAGATCCTCAACTGATTGAGTTGAAATTTGGGGTATTTAATTACTAAGTTCGGTGAGAATGCAATGTCATGATGCCATCAACCTTCAGTCTGATACAGAAGGTGGCTCTAGGAACTCCTAAACGAAACGACTTAATCCCGTCGGTTTTGCGTTCGTTTGATTCATCTTCCCAAGCACTTTGATCCTAGATAAAAGTTTTTTATTTCTATGAAACAAATATTAATGATTTATCAAACACGCATAATGTTATTACCCTCCGTTGTTGTTGTGTCTGTCCCCGCAGACACCAACAACAACTCCGAATGAGACATTGTGTTGTCTTGCGGAAGCTCCCGCGTCGGAGACAGATGACGTCCCGCCGCCCCGCGCCGACTGTTTGTCTGTCTGTCCCGCATTAATCTCGGCTCGCTTCCGGCTGTTTCACCACGAGGCCACTCGCAGGCCTCGCATTACTCCTGTACTGTATGCCTAAGTAGGATAGGTATGCACTTCTGTACGTATTGATTGTCTAGTAATAAACCTACCATAGTCTCACACAGTCGTTTCACTCAAGCCTCCTAACACCGAACCCTACATGGCGACCCTGCCATATAAGGCATCGAGCGGAGGAGAGATCGCGTTACGAAGATGTTTTAACTAAGTGACTTAATAATTGGAAGTTATTAAAAATGTGTCGCTCGAATATCGAAAAGGATGAGGTTTTCATCACTCAAAATGCCTCCGGTGGAGTAAACAGCACGGATTACCATCTATCCAACATTAGCATGGTAATGTACATTATGTGCACGATTTTGGCGTTAGCTGGTATTTATGGACTGTACCTGCTCTACAAGAAATGTCACCACGAGTGGATGCGGAGCGAAATAACTACTCAGTATTTGAGGCGGTCTTTTCGTCGCTCGGCGCCGAGAGCCTTAGAGGAGCCCTGCGTAGCATGCAGCTGTCGAGAGAAGTAGCTGATCGCCGATCGATCAGTATGGTGTTACATAGTGATTTGAATAAAGTGTTTGTAAGTACCTAAAAGTGAATCAATCCAAATATGTGTTTCTATTTTTTTTTACGTTCGTGGACTCAGAGTGAAACAATGAACTGTAAGGAGATAATATTTTGAAGGAACATTATAGAGAAGAGAACAGTTACTAGGAAGACTATCGTAATTACGTGAACTATGGTTTCGTTCGGTGAAAATTATGGTGGATAGTTTAATGATACTTTGAGGACTCATCTCATAGAGTTATCCTATGAGATATGGTAATGTACCTTATATTTTATTATAAAAATTAAAGTAATACAATGATAATTATAAATGGCAAGCGAAATAAAGACTATTTTTGATAGGCTTAAAAATTTAAAAGATAATTTAATAAAATTAAATTACAGTAACAGAACAGAAAAGGTTTTGAATAAGAAATTAAATGAAGCAGTAGAGTTAAGAAAGCAGTTTGATATATGTATTGTTATTTTAACAGAACAGATAGATAAAAAGGAAATCGTAGGAAGTGTGTTAGAGGATATTCAGTCATATTGCGATTCGTTTGAAAAACTATATAAAGATATAGAGGAATTTTGTGCCAAAAATTATTCACAAGGAAGTGAGGATAGTAACCAAAACACCAATATGGAGTCGTTTGATTTTAGAACAGCGACTTCGCTGTTGCCGATGATGACAGGTAATGAGAACGTCACCAAAAGTCTCATCGATGCTATTGAGTTGTACAATTCTGCGTTGAAACCAGAAGGTAAGTCTATGCTCATAAATTTTGTGTTGAGAACAAGGTTGAATGAAAGTGCTAAGTTGAGGTTGTATAAATCTTATAAAACATGCGAGGAATTAGTGAATGATATGCGTTTACATTTACTGACTCAAAAGTCAAGTACCGCGATTCATAACGAAATAATGCAAATTCGACAGAAAAACATGACCATGGAACAGTATGGAGCCAAGTTAGAGAAATTGTTTGTAGATTTGACAATTTCGCAGTCAACTGACCAAGAAGCGTACAAAATACTACGTCCTATCAATGAGAAGATAGCGATAAAAAGTTTCACTAATGGTTTACGGGATAAACAGCTGAGTACGATTTTATTAGCTAGGAATTACTCCACCCTCAAGGACACAATTCGAGCAGCGAAGGATGAGGAGCCTTCGTGTAGCCGCCAGAGTACTGAATCATCAATGTACTTTGGACAGCGTGGACGAGCTAATAACCACAGATATTCAGGTAATAGGGGTAGATATAATAACTACCGAGGTAATTATTCACAGCGAGGAGGATACGGAAGTATGCAGACGCAACCGCAAGGACAAAACCGTGGAGGTCAGAATCGAGGTTCGGGTAACCAACAGCCCAGGGGTTATAGGCCAAATAGGTCTCGAGGTTATTACAGAGGTAACTGGTCGACAAATAATAACAATATGCATTACATGCACAATAACTATCAAAATAGTAACACGGAACAGAGTCAGGCGAACCAAAAGTCAGTGAACACCAATCACAATTCGGAAAACTCAAAAGATGAACTCATGCAGTTTTTTCGATAATAACTTTATATTTGCATGTGATAACAGTAGCTCAGTAGATTTTTTTATTCAAAATTCAAGACAAAGTTTTCTAGTAGATTCCGGAGCATCTTTATCTGCAGTGAAATATGAAACAGCGCAGCTGTGGAACATTCCGATCCACTCAGAATGCATTCCCATAAAAGGCATAGGGGGTAAAGTACAAACAATTGGATATGTTTATGTTACACTCAACATAAATGGTAAGGAATTTTGTCACAAGTTTTATGCTATCAAAAACTTACCTTGTATGCAACATGGAATTTTAGGTAGAGATTTTATGAAAAGATATAAAGCTATTTTAGATTTTGAAAATAATACGATTTCAATTAGTAATGATAATGATTGCATAACTTTATCCATGAATAAAAGTTCGTCATGCAATGATATTTATTTGACAATTCCACCAAGGTGCGAAAAATTATTTGTTATAGACAGTAGAACTAGTGAAGAATGTGTAGTATTACCATGCGAAGTGAGTAAGGGAGTTTTCATTGCAGGAAGTATTTGCAAACCGAAAAATGGGAAAATTGTCATGCAAGTAATGAATACAAGAGAGTCAGAAGTAAATCTTTCTTATTTTAGACCGGAAATTCATAGCTTAAATGATTATGCGATATGTAATTTTGAAAAATGTGCAAGTGTGGATGGAGAAAGAGTGCGTACGATGTTTGCTCACTTAGATTTGAAACATTTAAACAACGAAGAACGAACATCTATAGAGAGTATATGTGCGAAGTTTTCAGATGTTTTTCACTTACCAAATGATAAACTTACTACCACCAATTTATACGACCAAACGATACAATTAAAACCAAATGTAGACCCATCATACGTAAAACAATATAGGTTACCTTATTCACAACGAAACGAGGTAGAAAATCAAGTTAAGAAAATGCTTTCCAATGGCATTATTGAACCAGCTAAAAGCGAGTGGTCTAGCCCAGTACTACTGGTACCTAAAAAGGCAAACAATGAGATAAAGCAATGGAGATTGGTTATCGATTTTCAAAAATGAAATGACAGAATTTTAGATGATAAATTCCCTCTTCCGAACATAACAGATATTCTAGATTCATTGTCAGGCGCTATGTATTTTTCACAGTTAGATTTATCACAAGCTTATTTTCAAAGTAATTTGAGTCCAGAAAGTAAAAAATACACAGCTTTTACAACAAATTCGGGACAATACCAAATGACACGTCTCCCGATGGGGTTGAAGGTCAGCCCAAGTGCTTTTTCTAGATTAATGACAGTAGCCATGTCAGGCCTAACATATGAAAAACTATTTATTTATTTAGATAACATAATTTGTTTTGGCAGAAATTTAGATTCTCATAATAAAAATTTAATTGATATTTTGACTAGATTGAGGAAAGTTAACTTAAAATTAAACCCGGACAAATGTGATTTTCTAAGAAAGGAAATGCAATTTTTAGGTCACGTTATAACAACAGAAGGCATTAAGCCGGATCCAGAAAAAATTGAGGTTGTAAAGAATTACCCAGTTCCAAAAAATGCGGATGAAACAAGAAGATTTGTGGCATTTACTAATTTTTACAGAAAATTTATACCTAAATTTGCAGAATTATCTTTACCATTAAATAAATTAGGTCGGAAAAATATCAAGTTTGAATGGAAACAAGAATGCCAAGAATCTTTTTCTTCATTGAAAAATGCATTAATTTCACCACCAATATTAGAATACCCAAATTTTGAGCAGTCTAATACATTTATTTTACAAACAGATGCATCGGGTTATGCGATAGGCTCTGTATTATCAAATGGTAACAACATGCCAGTAGCCTATGCCAGTCGGACGCTTAATAAAGCTGAAATTCGATATCCGACAATAGAAAAAGAGCTGTTAGCAATAGTATGGTCCGTGAAATACTTTAGACCTTATCTTTATGGACGAAAATTCATTATTAGAACAGACCATAAACCGTTAGTTTATCTATTTAATATGACAAATCCTTCTAGCCGTTTAACAAAATTTAGACTTTCATTAGAAGAGTACGATTATATTATAGAGTATGTGAAAGGAGCGGATAATGTGGCCGATGCGTTATCACGTATTAAGATATCAAGTGACGAGTTGAAAGAGATGTATGAACATAGTATAGGAGCGTTGACGAGAGCGCAGCGCAAACGAATGAACGAAGAGTCAGAGAGTAATAAAAATGACTATAGTAAATCAAAGGTTGATAGAGTTACCACTAACGACAGGCCTGATCACCCTAAAGTTGTGGGAGCACTTAAAAAACCGAGCAATTCTACGGAATTAAAAATTTTAAATGACAAAGAATGGAATACATTACTAAAAAATAATGTACAGGAAAAGTCAAGTTTATTTGCCTATTGTGAGAAAAAGTTAGTAATTTACGTAAATCCTTCATTTCGATCATATTGTGCACGAGATGCCTTTGTGAGAAAGTTGGAAAGTATGTGTGGAAAATTAAATATAGATTGTTTGTATATTATTAAAAATAATAACAACAAAAATATAATAAAAGAGTTAACTCAAATAATAAATGAATCATTAGACTGGACCGGTCCGAGATTATGTGTTTTAAATGATGTTATAAGAATATATGATGAAGACACAAAACGTGTAATTTTGAATGATTTTCATATTTTACCAACGAGTGGACATTGTGGAATTAGGCGTATGGTAAATAATATTAAACGACGTTTTTATTGGCCAAGTTTAGAAAAAGACGTAAATGAATTTGTAGGTCGTTGTGCGAAGTGTTTACATCAAAAACACTTTACACCAATCAAAGAGCCGATGATAATAACTGATACAGGAGTGTCATCTTTCGATAGGATATACTTAGATATAGTTGGGCCCTTAGTTAAGGATAGTGATAATTATTCGTATATACTCACATTACAGTGTGACCTTAGTAAGTATGTTGAGGCTTATCCTCTTAGGAATAAGGATACTATTTCAGTAACTAGTGCTTTAGTAAATAACTTTATATTACGGTATGGTATTCCAAAACAAATAATATCAGACAGAGGTACGGAGTTTGTTTCGAAAGTTATGAAAGAAGTGTGTGAAATTCTACGAATAAAGCAGACAACATCTACAGCTTATCATCATCAGTCTATTGGTAGTCTGGAGAATAGTCATAAAAATTTAATGCAATATCTTCGTATTCAAACGGAAAATGAACCGCAAAATTGGAGTGTGTGGTTGCCTTATTGGTGTTTTAGTTATAATACAACAGTACATTCAGTAACAAAATACACACCTTTTGAACTCATTTTTGGTAAACTTTGTAATATACCTAGTAATTTAACTTCTATTGTAGATCCATTATATAATGAATATGATTATCCAAAACAACTTAAATATTGCTTACAAAAATCGCAACATGACGCAAGACAAAATTTAATCGAAAGCAAACATGTAAGAAAAGTCAGGTATGATTGTTATACTAATCCAATTACATATAAGGTAGGAGACATGATCCTACTGAGAAACGAACAAAGTGTAAACAAATTTGATTCTCTCTATGTAGGACCTTTTCGGGTAATAGAAGATTGTGAACCTAATATAAAAATTGATTATAAAGGCAAAGAAATGTTAGTACATAAGAATAGAACAAAGCCATACATAAAAAACTAGTTAAGTATAATGTGTTAAATTTATATAAGATAGAAGTAACCATTTTAGTAGGTTATCTGAATTATGTAATAAGGTTAAGCATAAAAATAATTATAGTGCATAATTTTTTTATTTTTTTTTTCCGATGGGCGTGTACTGTATGCCTAAGTAGGATAGGTATGCACTTCTGTACGTATTGATTGTCTAGTAATAAACCTACCATAGTCTCACACAGTCGTTTCACTCAAGCCTCCTAACACCGAACCCTACACTCCTACACCGCGACCGGCATAGAGTGTTTACACTATTGGGAAATATCATGTTTTGTGAAATGTTTGTTAGATATATTTAATGATAGAAGTGTAGGTTCACTTGGTTTTGATCATAGAGACATTTTACAACGTTTAAAAGTAGGCATACTGGTCCTTATTGACCTATTCTGGTCTGATTGATATTACAGATGACAACACAGCGTTGATCACAATCTCAACTAAATATGACTGTGTTGAAAGGGGCCCAGCGGTCCTATTCCCTCAAGCAATTAGCTTGTACACACAACAAAGTTAAAATCTTGAAACTTTCATAGTTTCGAACTTTGCACTGGTGGACAAAAAAAGTGAAGAGAAAATCACCTCATTTCGTATTTGATAATAGTTTACAGGATAAAATGTGACTTGTCTAAGTGTTTGTTTTGTAAGCCTGATGACGATCATGAAAGAAATAAGGATTTGGAGGAGGGTGCTGCGACGAGGGTAGAAGGGGGAGGTGGCTGTCTGCGCGGCATTTCACGCGCGGTCGGGCGGAGGGGACTTATTGCTTTCATGTCGACTCAAAAGTCAAGGACAAGGCTGGGGGTGACGTTTTTGAAACGTTTTTGAGTTTACCCTTTCTGTGGTTGTTCAACGGGTGGGTATTTACTTCTTGTGTTTCGAATCTAGGGTTGAAGTTTGGTTGAAGAGGCTTTAAAAGCATTGAGTATACAAAAGCTTCGCGGACTTTTTTATTCGTCATCGCCAAGGCATATGAGTTTTCCCGCAATTTTGTAGCAAACAGTTTGCATTACACTAGTTTATATAATGTTTAGGTCAAGGTCAGCATCTGGAAGTTAGTGAAGGGCGCGAGATGTCCCGCGACCGTGTGGTCTCTAGTACGTTTAGAAATATAGAACACGCAGCGCGGAGTGACGACTGGGTCGGTTCGGACTCACTGCGACGACACGACTCATTCTATTCTTAACTACTTTGATGGAGTTTTATTACAAATGTTTTTCTGTCAGCTCTTATTTTGCAAAATGTATTCTGTAAATCTATTTAAACGAATTCTGTAATCTACTTAAGATTTATGCTTAAACGAATTGATTCATTAAAGTTCTTCATTACTTCACAGCTTAGACCATAGCACCCTCGGGTCAGAGTGGACTGCGGCACTACAAGCTGGACTCTAACCGCTGTGACCTTGTGAACAACTTCACGGTTATATTACGGCGTGGATGTCGGTGGGCGAATGTTTCACATTTTTATGAAAACAAATGAGTGAGGGGAGAGATGGGCGATGTTCATTTGTTTGTGCGCGGTATTTTAAAGAACTTCATTATGTACCGAGCCGACCCTGTGCCCTCGGGCCCTGCGGGGTGTCCGCGTGGCGTGAGGATGTGTGTGTGTGTGGTGAGCTGGTAGGTGGAAGCGATGTCACATCACTTGGAAAGGGTTCTGATGTTTTGCATTTAACTTACTGGGTCAAACCCTAAAGTAGGCGTCCTAAAAATGCTTCATAGCTATTTTAAGAATAGGGATGAACCAGGTCAAGCGTGAGCAAAGCGACCGGTGACGTCATCAGTGGTAATGGTCTCTCGCATGCAGCATAGTGCAGGCGGAGCGACACAATGCGAGGCCTTCGTTAGCGGCGAGTGCCTCTCACGCGACACATGTAGCACACAGATGGCGGCCATGTCTCACTCCTGCAGATGTCTCACTTGGATTCCATACTGGGGTGAGAAAAAACGTAAGAAAATAAACGTCAAACAATTTCCATCAGTAAATATCGCGAAGCGCCTGTTTTACGATGTATTTTATTTAAATTTCTAGGTACCCATACTCTTTTTGGGAAATTTTTTAGGCTACTGTTTCGTCAGGCTTCCAACGTTTTGAGCGGCCGGCGCCGGCGCGGGCGGCGCGGGCGGGGGTCACAGCGAGACCTGAACTACGTTCCATATTCCATGTGACACAGGTTGTGACTACGGACTAGGCTTACTTCTTGTTTTAGTCAAGTTTTTAACAACTCTAAAATGCATGCAAATTCTTATATTTACACGAACCTGAAAATGTGCAAAGGAAAACTTCCAAGTTATAAAAGAAACGTCGTCCGAAAGGCTATACCACAGTACACTATGTATATACTTATACTGAGGCTATACGCAGGAACTATGTATATACTTATACTGAGGCTATACGCAGGAACTATGTATATACTTATACTGAGGCTATACGCAGGAACTATGTATATACTTATACTGAGGCTATACGCAGGAACTATGTATATACTTATACTGAGGCTATACGCAGGAACTATGTATATACTTATACTGAGGCTATACGCAGGAACTATGTATATACTTATACTGAGGCTATACGCAGGAACTATGTATATACTTATACTGAGGCTATACGCAGGAACTATGTATATACTTATACTGAGGCTATACGCAGGAACTATGTATATACTTATACTGAGGCTATACGCAGGAACTATGTATATACTTATACTGAGGCTATACCACAGTACACTATGTATATACTTATACTGAGGCTATACGCAGGAACTATGTATATACTTATACTGAGGCTATCCGCAGGAACTATGTATATACTTATACTGAGGCTATACGCAGGAACTATGTATATACTTATACTGAGGCTATACGCAGGAACTATGTATATACTTATACTGAGGCTATACGCAGGAACTATGTATATACTTATACTGAGGCTATACGCAGGAACTATGTATATACTTATACTGAGGCTATACGCAGGAACTATGTATATACTTATACTGAGCCTATACGCAGGAACTATTTTTGGAATTAAATAATCATTAAAATTGTATAAATGCATAGCATTTTTCCACACCGTGTTTGCAAGGATATTTGATAGCCATATAAGATGTATATGCAAATAGATAACAAGTGTAATCAGGAGACAGATTGTATCCCGAGGAAAGACATTATATTAGGCTACTTCTTTTTATCCAAGGAAACCACACAAAGCCGGATCTGAAGACATTAGGAACTACATATATGTATGTGTGGTGTGTAGGAACGTCATCGAGGCGAGCTATGGGCCTACTTCCAGCAGTGGACGTCAATCGACTGAGACATGTATGATAACGAGTGCGTGGTGAGGGTACCTTCACGAGCTGCAGCTGGTCGGAGAGCAGGTCGCGCGCCGCGCCCTCCGCGCCGCCCACCGGGAACGAGCCCAGGTACTGCAACAACACAAACAACATTGGAATACTCGTACATCATTTACTGCGCTATTATTTGTGCAGATGCGGTGATCGAACCCACAACCATCAGGCTGCGGATCCGGACTCGCTGAGCCACAGAGGTTGTTATCCTCGTGGTTATCCTTTTGGTATCTGCGGCAGGTAAAGTTCTACAAATTGTGGATAGAGGTGGTACAAACGCTGAGATAACATGAGCCCTAACATTGTACTCCTTGAGCACCCCGAGCCCTGGGGAGGGCACACAGTGGTGCTCGATAGGGACCATTAGCGGCGATCGGCGACGGTCTGCGGACCCTCTGTGATTGTGCACTTGGCGCAGTGTTGTGAGGTAGATTGCTTTATCTTTTATCTAAAACCCTACTTCAATATTATAAATGCGAAAGTTTGTGAGGATGTATGTAATGTAAGTATGTTTGTTGCTCTTTCACGCAAAAACTATTGAATGTATTTTGATGAAACTTTACAATAATATAGCTTACATATCAGAATAACATATAGGCTACAATTCATAACGATATATTGTATATTATCCAGAATATCTATCACCAGGCGGGTGAAACCGCGGGGCGCAGCTAGAAATATACTATAATATTAAATTAATCTGACTGACTAAGAACTTCAGACCATCAAAATAGGAACATCATAAAGCTTTATGGATCAGCTCCTTCCAACAGTTTCGTATCGAACTGTTGTAATATCGAGAGACGGAGATATTAATTTTAAACTGAATGTTCCAAACTTTTATCCTGATTTTATTAGCTTTACTTTAATCCTAAACATCAAGTTTTATTAAATTCGAGACCGCGCTCGAGAACATTACTACTAGCTTGTTAATAAGGAGGTGGCTGAGGAGTACGAGGGGCTCTAATGATCGCGATAATTCATTTAAAATGTGTGAGAGTGTCCCACTCCCACCACTACACCTCCCTCGCGGTAGTGGCGCCATCGTAGTGTCGCGAGCGAGGAGCCACGACAGATGGTGGAGTGTTCAACCGAGGGCTCATATCTGTGGATCTACTACAGAACTTAGAGCTCTTAGAACGGTGACAAGCGAGGATCATCTGAGTCATCATATCACATTATATTATTTTAAAATACGATTCGTACGAACATGTTAATCAAGTGGCTTAGGTGGACTAATTCAATGCCAGTATCGTATTATGAAAGCTCGCTCAGTCATAGACTTTGGCTTGAGTGATGTTAATATGAAAGAAAAGTCTTACTCAAGCATAGATCGATGTCTGAGTAAGCTTTCATAATACGAACCTTAGTGTTTCGTCATAAACTCCACACTTGTTAAAGTTTCATCGTCGTGATGCATCGTCTAAATTCTAAACTAAAATGAACATGTTGAGGACTATGGACGAATAGACAATGTTACTTGTGCCAACCGCATTATGTTTTGTTCTCAGTTGATCGTTGTAAGAACACTGTGCAGCTGAGTTGAATGCGAATTAACTAGGTAATCTCCGTCGTGTCGCGCGACAAGCGACAACGACAAGCGACAGCGAGGCTGTCGCACACAGGCGCTGGGCGACGCGACGCACCGCAGCGCTTGGATAATAGGATGTCGCGGGATCAAGATTTATTGCAAAACATCGACAGAACGGAAGAACATGACAAAACTACCTTATTGCGGCAAAGATAAGCGCAACGGAAACAATAGCGCTGTATTTGTGATGAAGACCTAGCACGGTTCGACCGCAGACGCACGGCGAGCCTGCGGGCGACCCGCTCCAATACACTTCATTGTACATATATGGTACCTACTTATACAAATACAAATGTTTTTTTATTTCGTTAACAAAACATGTATAAGTTACAAGTTTTTGAAGCCTCCTTTTAAGTATAGAATACTTGTACTAAGAGGTTTCGCTCTTCCTTGTTAAACCTACTTAAATCTAGACTCGCAAATATTTGATACGAAAAGGCCTTAGAGTGCACAAAGTGTTTAACATTCAAGTGTTGCCCAACATGCTCATATGTAGGTACACACGCACACACACATGCACTACACAAGTAGGTACATTTTACTAGTGACCGAAAAAAGCTTTCAGACTAAGCTTTTCGTCGTTGTAGAGCGAGAAGTAACTAATTGCAAAAAGCTAGTTCGGAGATAATCGCGATCAAAGTTTTTTTGATCTTGAAATCGGTGTAACTCATTAAGGCTTATAGTTACAAAAATGATTTCTATGAACAAAATATAGATCATTTTACCATACATCCTATCGTTCAATAAGTTCTGTAAATATTTTTACGGTTACTGAGATACATAGTAAAAAGTAAGTTAGTTAATTCTAGCAAACTCAATAAGATGTTATTAGGTTAGTTAATTAACTCTCCATGTTACTTAAGTAATTTTTCTTGATACAGCTTTGTTCCAGATAGTGATTAGTGACTAATGTTAAATAATAACTAAGAGCCATTATGGAAGATCGTGTCAAATACAATTGTATGCAAATAGTCACTAAGTAACTTTAATGAGCAGTGCAGCCCCCAGTCGTTAAAAAAAGGTTATAGTAAACGATTGTGAAATAAATTACTTAAGTACTCTTAGTACTTTTTCGTAGACTGATTTTTGGCTCAACAAGTAGTTAAGTACTTCTGACATTCTTGTATTTCCCGAAATTAAAATAAAAACAGCTCTTTTACATTTTTATAAGGTACATAATGGGTTTAAAAATACTTTGACATCATTAAGTCATTTTGGCCAAAATTGTTAGTTAGTGACTTCTCGCTCTACAACGACGTTTTATGAAATTTCAATCGCGTAGCGCCATCTATTGGGAGGTGGCCGTACTGAAACAGCGCCCTGTTTCAACATGTACGCGGGTACTGCTCGACGCTGTGTTCCACACCCTACGTAACGTGTTGTGTCAGGGATGACACCATAGATGGCGCTAGGCACATTCAGATGAAAAGTAAAAAGTTTTCAGAAAAGTTTGAAACTTCAGTTTTTGTTCATGCTTTCTACGTTATTCTTCTGTTTTCTTTGAAAACATTTCGTGACAGATGTTGGCTATAATAAAGCGCTACCCAACTCGTACTAGCGCCGACACATTTTATGTTATAACAAGCACCGCGGCTTCGCCCGCGTGGAAAATTCTGCGCAATTTTACCATATTTTCTTACCGTTTAAACCTTCCCTAACAAACATTTCAAAACCATAATCAGCAAAATCGGCCCAGCCCAGCCGTTCTCGAGTTTTAGCGAGACCACAGATAATATAATACATACTGCGAGACTAACGAACGGCAATTGATTTTTATATACATATAAGTAAGTAGAAGATTTAGTTATTTATCCTCGGGAAACATAAAGCTTTACAACTAGACACTTCGACACTTAACAATAAAACAATAATTAAGCTTAATATTTTCCCCATATTAAAAAGATAAATATTTATGCGAAAATACATATTATACACAAACAAAACGTTATTAAAACAACCAAGAGTATAAAGTTTTATATGGTTTATTTATACTAACACTCGTACTTAGAGATGGGTCGAGGGTTTAAACCCTATTGGGCAAAAAGGGCATAAACTGGACAAATAGGGCAAAAACGAGTTTATGTCCAAATAAATGCCCGATGACAGGGCAGAAACTATTCTTGTAGTTTTTAGACTTTTTTAATAAAATATATAGATAAATATGTTGGGAAATTGTATAAATAGCCCAAAATATATTGTTTTGTAGCTGATAAAACATTAATACACGATAAGTACCTATTAAATTATTGTTATATTTATTTCAATATCACTATTAATTATTTTTTCCTATTTAAGTACCTACTTTTACTTCAATCATTATGTACCTACTTGATCACGGGACTATAAAGCAAGTTAGCGACTCTCAAACAAATTTAGTTTGATTAAATCTCGGGGAAGTACCGCGATGCGCGGAACGCAGTGAAGTGAAGTTCGTACATTGTAGTCTAAAGCGAGAGTAATGAATTGAGCGCGTACATGTACTAACTTCACTTCATTGCACGCTATGACCAGTGCGAACATACCGAGCTAGTACCAATGATGTTATATAGGTAGATACGTTGTATCGAGGTCTACGTGGCAAGAAGAACACAAGCTAATTAAATTAGCTTGAGTGAACTCAGTCTGTCCTGCGTCTGGCCGCAACGCGGATGTACCCTGAAGCAGGATTTAGGAGTACCTATGAAAAAATACTAAAATGCCATGTTGTGTGTTTAGAAAGTGCAATACTTACTCTGGGAGGTTGTGAAAAGAAAGAAGGATGTGTCTTTTTATTTTTTCTATTTGTTTTGTACTGTTTAAATGGAAAATTATAAATTTAATTTTACTCCAAAATCACTGCCGCCCTGTTGCCGCTTTGCCACCTACACGAACGAGACAAGTAATGCGTTACGTTTATGAGTGACAGAGATAACGAGGTAATGCCGTGCGGCGTTGTCTGTTCTGTGTAACGACGCTAGAGGATGTTGGGGTGATATGATATGGGTACTGGAAAATTCTTTCGTTTGAGAAGCTTGCAATCCAATCAAATTCACCTTATTGATGAATGTATCTATAACTGTGCATAGATACATTCTTCAACGTTCGCTTACATCCATCATCATCATCAGCCTATATCAGTTCACTGCTGGACACAGGCCTCCCCCAATGAGCGCCATAGCGCCCTGTCTTCAGCTTGCCGCATCCAGCATCTACCAGCAGTCTTTCGCAGGTCATCATCCCACCTCGTCGGAGAGCGTCCTACACTACGTTTACCGAGTCACGGTCCCCACTCAAGAACACGTTTGCCCCAGCGGCCGTCGGTTCTTCTCGAGATATGGCCGGCCCACTGCCACTTCAGCTTGTTAATTCTTAGAGCCATGTCGATAACTTTGGTTCTCTGTCGGATGTATTCGTTACGAATCTTATCCTTCAGAGAAACTCTGAGCATAGCTCTTTCCATAGCTTGCTGAGCGACTTTGGACTGGTGGATCAGCCCTATCGTGAGTGTCCACGTCTCAGCTCCGTAGGTCATAACGGGTAGGACGCACTGGTTGGAAACTTTCGTTTTCAAGCATTGCGGTATGGATGACGAGAAAACTTGACGTAGTTTCCCAAATGCTGCCCAGCCTAGCTGGATCCTTTTCTTGGCCTCCTTCTCGAAATTGTTTTTACCCAACTGCAGAATTTGCCCAAGGTAAGTGTACTCGGAAACAGTTTAGAGAAGGTACTGTACTACCACCGGCCTTGGATCAATGTGACCATTGATCATGACTTTGGTTTTATCCAAATTCCTGCCAAGACCGATACATCGGGAGGCTAAAGCTAGGCCGTCCAGCATCTGGTTCAGTTCCTCAAGCGACTCCGCCATTAAGACTGTCATCAGCGAATCGCAGGTGTGAAATGTACCTACTCGCCATTTATGTTAATGCCCTTATCTTTCTAGTCCAGCAACCTAAACATATCCTCCAATGCGCACGTGAACAGTTTCGGAGATATGACATCCCCCTGCCTCACTCCTCTGCGCAATTGTATGGGTTTAGACTGCGGGCCCTGTAAGGCCATGTAAGCCGCCTCCATGAGTGTTCAAGACACTCATGGTGGCGGCTTACATTACGTACATAGAATTATTCTCAATTGCATAGAAATCTATAAAAGACAAAAACGGAATAAATAACTAAGCTTCTTTGAAGGTACTATAAACCTACCAAAAGTAGATATAAAAATGGATACCCTACTTAATATTATAATTTGTAAATAAACCTTTTTATTTATTTAATTTACTTAAATTAAATTTATTTTCTTCATGCAGCCTGCTAGATACCCATTTTAGCCCAGTTCCCTCTAACTGATAGCCGATCTGACGTCATAGGCTGTCATTGGCCGTCAGATATACATAAAGTTCCATGTGGTAGGTAGGTATAATAATAAAATATAGCCATGTTTTTATTTCTTTAAAATGAGTATGACGTCTCTATTTGTAAAATCTCATTGGATAGCACAAACAAATACAGACAAACGAAAACTCACTTTTATTTACTTTATCTAGTATAGTTGTATAAAAATAGGTACATCCTACTTAATTTTCCTCAGTCTACACATAAAAAACATTTTTATGTAAGTTATAAAAGCAATAACATATGGATAACATAATTATAGTTTCTGCCCTGTGATTGGACATTTAAAAGGCATAAAAAGACATTTATCGGGCATTTACTCAATTTGCCCTGTAAATGCCCGGCATAAACCCATCTCTACTCGTACTACATTTATTTCTCTCTGTGTGTAGCTCTGTGTGTAGCTCTGTGTGTAGCTCTAAGCCTGGAATCAAAAATAATGCTACTTTGTATCCCTTAGGTATAACCATCGACTACGTACCCAGTCGATGGGTATAACAGTTCCCATGGGATAGATATAGCCTAGAAAAGTTTGCAGACAACGCGTGAGAAGCCATCATTGGGACACAAACCTCCCAACCTTTTGTAATGCCTTGCCTCTGCAACATTTATTTCGAATAGTTTAGGTAGAAATGCGAAGGTGTTCAGTTTGAAAACATAGGTATTGTCGCCCCTCGTGTGAGCCGGGACAGCGTCTCAAACTCTCAATGTAGCTTAATAATAAAATATTATGTACCTAAATACATGTATGTATCGGGACAGACAGGTAGGTACTGCGGCCTTGGCTGTTGGCACAGGGTCCCGCGGTGGGATCTCTCTACTTCTTTATATTAAACTACAACGCTACAGTATGTACCTGCCTGATTGTTTATTGGGCTAGTCTCAGAGTCAAGTCTGCATTCACTTGCAATACAAACAAGATACTTGACATTCAGTAATGAAGTCTTCACAACTTTGTGGGCGGGAGTTGCACTAGGTACACTACGTTTCTCGCCACTATTCCCAACCGACAACCGCAGGGTACAGAGGGTACCCGAACTATCAGGTAGTTATGTGGCTAGGTTATGGATAGACTCACAGAACAGAGAATAGACTCCTAGGTCTTAGTCTTTTTAATCGCAGTATCTACACACACACACTAGTACATAGTTCAAATTTAAATTTGTTTATATCTAAGTAGGAGAAGGTTCAAAAGTCATTTATAACGGTATATTTACCATGATTTCGCGTTTTGATACCGTCAGTGTTAATGTGTCGTGATCGAGCTGCGTTCGATAATGAAACCCATGGTAGTGGTAACTTCGTAACAAAAGACAAAAAATAAGAAAAGATCGGTATTTCTGCCAATAAAAAGTGACTCGCAGAGCCTTCAGTTATTGCGTGATCATAGCGCATGAAACTGTGCCGAAATATTGGAAAGCGCAAACATCCGTGATATTCAAATAACGCGGGTGAAACCGCGGAATACAGCTGGTGTGTTAATAACTTGATAGTTTCAAAAGCTTTAGAAGAACATTGAGTTCCTGTGCTTTGCACATTTTCAGAATAATTTGATTGTTTTGAGTACTTAAACGTTATTTGTTTATATTTTTTTCTTCTGTAATTAACATATTATTATTGTAATCAGTTATATTATTTGCGCAATACAAGCGGAAACTGTGTTAGCTTCATTTATTCATATTTTAAATGTACTATTAATTGTAGCAGAAGCTTTTTGTTTCCCAAATATATAAAAATAAAATATAATAAACTAAAAAGTGACTTTAAATTCCTTAAGAGCGTTTATTCCTAAAATGCGCAGAAATGTACTTTTCAAACCCGTTTATATCATGAACCACTTATCTTATAGTATATGTTATTTACTAATAATTTTAGGAAATTTTAGTGTCCAAATAGTTTGACTATAAAATATTTCGATTAATATAGTATGTACGCGTTCTATCAAGATAACTTGTGAGAGGTTTTCATAATTTCCCTTTCAGCATCAGTTTCGAAGCTCAAAATAATAGAAAATACTGACATATCTAATTAAGAAAAAAATATAACCTACTGATGAGATCCTTGGCTAAAAATCTAATTAGATAGATGTTTGGTTTTGGTATCCTACTATGAGAAATTAAAATTAAAAAAATGTGAAATATTACGAATATTTCACATTTTTAAATGATGTTTTTACCGATATACCTTATTTAATTTAATATAATAATAGCCTACCAATAAAGTGGAGCATCTTTTTTAAAATCATACATTTAAAATTTTTATGATTTTGTTGCTATTATTTTTCTATAAATATTTTAAAACTACTATAAAACGCTGCGCGAAAATCAGTCCGCCGCGAGGCTTTCTAGAGTGTGGTCACGTCGCTCATTAAATATTTATAGAAAAAATACAGTTTTAACTTTTCAGGACCAATTATTATTGGTAATACTTATCACTGGGGATTTTTTTTTTTCGATCCCATTTCGGGATCCTCTTACAATAGTAATTATAAAACGAACGAACATAAATAATAAATATAAAGAACATACAAAATACATACCTACAGCCGAATATAGAACATACTCCTTTATTTGAAGTCGTCTACAAGACAAAGGATTAGATGCTCGCTTATAGCGCTCACATATGGAATAACATTTGATTACAAGTAGGTTGCTACGTTACACATGCGTTGTTGGTTTGCTACATGTGTATGTTTGCATAACTCTGTAGAGCAACTCCCACTCGTAGCACCAGCGGAGCATTCCTACTAGGAGTAGGTAATGTTTGCGTAGGGCGGGCGGCGGCCGGCGCGGCGGGGCGGCGGCTGGTCTAGGGTCCGACCGTGTGTTATTACAACACGAGCAGGTAGGTACCACCAGCTCTAACTATACTTGTATATAGACATCTCATGTTCGACCTCGGTGCCGCGGTGGGCGATGATCCGCCTGCGATGCAGGAGGTTGCGGTTCGATCTGCAGATATTTGTTCCGGATGTTCTGGTCGTTATCTACATATATATAAAATATATTTATGTAATATATGGTATGATGTATATCAGTCATCTAGTATCCATAACACGAGCTCTGCTTAGCTTGGGGCTAGACGGTTCTGTGTGTATTGTCCAGTATTATTTACAGCGTATATTTGCAAGCTGCAGTTAGTTGCATGGTTGTAGCTAGTCGCGGGCTCGATGTATCGAGCAACGCACTAATAGCGATATGCTGGCCAGTTCAAACATGTTCCCGTGTCAGGTACAGCACATACAGCGTGCGAACCGGCGCTCTGCCTCACTGACCGACGCGACGGCTCAATGTTGACCCGCTCCGAGTCAATATAGTGACGCACACGTCACGCATCGCAAACAGCCCCGGCCGCAAGCAGAGATTGTTTCTCATCTCAACTGAACGAATCACAATGCGATGCTGCGTGTCTGTTTGTGTTGTGTGACCTCGTACTTAACCTGGTTCATTGCGTGAAACAATAGTTGATATTGTTTTACGCAATGAACCAGGTTTGCTTCGATATGTACCGCAACGAGCTCGTGTATGAGTAGTGCCTAGTAGAAGGTATAAACATTATATACAAACAGAAAGTAGGTACCTATTTTAAATGGTGAATAACATGGCAAAAAAAAAAATAGGCCCATAATTTTTGGAGGATTTGTAGACTAAATTGTGGACTTTAATACAACATGCAAAAAAGTACACCACAATAACCCAGTTTTAAAGTTACAGATTAAAAATAAAATAAAATTTGTTTTTTTTTGCAAATTTCTAAAATAATATTGATTTTACTAGGCTTATGTACCGAAATTGTATTTTTTTTCTTATTTTATTAGCTAGGTAGACTATCTAGCTTTCAAATGAGGCTACTTTAAATAAAATACACCGTTTACTCAAAAAGAAACGGAGAAAAAACCAGATGAAGTAGTTTTCATTAAAAAAATAATTAAATCGGCTTAATTTTTGAGATAGGTAACATATAATTTTTTATTTTTTTATTTTTATCGATAATTATATGTCGTGTATCCGCAAATCTCGTTTGATCAAGGTTCGACAATACACATTGTATATCTCGGGTCCACCGCTGTGCCCCAGTAGCTGTGCCCCAGATCCGGCGGGTTATAAAATGCATGCAATATTCAGATCGCGGATGTGCGAGATAACTGACAAAACAATAACTCAAGATATGAATCAAACCGTTCAGGGCAACAAATGGCCGGCGCTGCCAACCTATTCCTCACCTTAAACCGTGCACATAAAATTCAATTTGGGAAGGCAGTTATGCACGAGCTCAAAGTTTGCGAAGCTAAAGCTAACTCGAGAAAATTGTGTTCACGCGGATGGAGATAAGGTCGTTATTGGGTCGTCGGGAGCCGCGGCGGCGGCGGCGGCGGCGGCTGGCGCAGGCATTGACAGCGGAATGATAACATGAGGCAGGGCTGCCCCGCCGCGTTACCCGCGGCGACGACACACCGGCATTTTCAATTTTGGAAATTCTGATACGCGTGCTTGAGTTATATCACTTCGTGAGCTCCATTGGAGAACTGGGTAGGTAGGTATAGTTTTATACATTATTCTCACCATCACAGAATTTATTCAGTAGAAAAAGCAAGTGTCCATTAGTCATTACAGTGTCAATTATTTAATAGAGTAGGACATGAACCGATTACCCCGCCCGTCTCGCCCCGTCGCGCCCCGTCCCTCGCGTCCCGTCGTCGTCGCGCTAGTGTAATCAGGTCAAGGGAGTGAGTGTAAGGCTGGCGGCGGCGGCGATCGCTGCCGTGATGACTGTGAGCCCTCACTAATTGATCAATGACCGAGAGTTTGCTTTGATTGATCTCTCTGCGCCACCGCCGGTCGCAGTTTCCAGCGAACTACCTAGTTTGGTAACTGTCGACCACAGGAACACACACCTACTTAGTGCTCCTTATACGACGATCTCAGAGCTTTATATTGTAAAACAATATGTAAGAAGATAAACTGAAAGTTATGAAAGACTAACATTTATTTAGGAGCTCGGCGAAGACGAAATGTTGTTAGTGTAAGTACTTACAGTGCTCGAACAAATCTATCAAGAACAAACAAACTTGAGTGCAGAGCAGGCGCGGGTGGGGCGCCACTGTCAGAGCGGAGCGGGGCGGCGCGGCGCGACTGACAGCGCGGCTCTACCCTCCGCGCCTCAAACTTTTATAAAATTTCTTTGTGACCAGAGGTGTAGAACCCTAAAACTTTTCATCTTCCCACTAAACTCAAAAGAATAGTAGGTAAGTGGCAGATTTTTCGGAACATCTTCTTGATTATTTGTAATTTGATAAGAATTTCTCACATATCGGTGTACAAACTTTTTAGATTATAATAATATAGTATTAGTTTCAGTAGCTTTTTGTGGAAAATTTTAATTAGCAATTAGTACTTAGTCACAAGTTACTACCTACTCAATAAGTTAGCTGTTAATTTCCTGAATATTGTTAAAATTAAATAAAATTACGTTAAAACTCAACCCATTACATACTACATAGTGAATTACACGGCAAGCTACACAAGTGTATCTGCGAGGTTTGCCAGTAGGTTACAAAGGTAAGTTTGGTTGTCGCCACAATGTTATAACTTTAAATTATCGAATCGCGAAAAGGATAAATTAAGCTTTTGACTTAAGTAGGATTTGATAATTAAAGGAATTGACAAATAAGCTTATGACTTGTCAAGGAGATGGTACAAACAAGTATTTTATTTATTTTATTTGGGAAACAAAAAGCTTACATTTAATTATAAATAGAACATAGACTTAGAATAAATAAAGCTAACTACAGTTTCCACTCGATGACTGTCTGCGAAATCCTTTATTCCGCGCTCCCCGCCACCGCTCGGGCCGCGCCCGCTCTTCACCATTTGGTGAGCTGCCGAAGCCACTTGACTCGGCTCCGATTTGCATAAGTTTTAATCAAAGAAGTTCCGGAGGACCCTCGACATGTCAAGCGTTTTTCCGTCACGAGTGGAACGTCGCCAACGTCTCGTCTCACGTCCTTAACGCCGTCCCCAAGCGAGCCCCGCGCGGGCCCGGGGGCGGCGGGGGCGCAGCGCCAACACCTGCCCCGGGGGAGATGGTCGGCTCCTCGGCTGGCCCGCTCCTCGTTTACAAAAAAATGTTCATTTAATCGCACTTTAATTTATTGCGCGGCTTGTAATTACTTGCAATTAATTGTGGCTTAATTAAATTATTAATTAAAATTAATTATGAATAGTCGGCCTCTGCGCTGAGATAACGGCTCCTGTGCGCGCAGCCGCTCCGCCGCCCGCCGCGGGTTATTACATTCCGGAAGAACTTTACACTCAATTTGCTTTGAAAATTGAACTAGGTACCGGCGGTTGGTTTGTCGTTACCATAAAGTAAGTTTCTATAAAATTGAAACACAGAGCCAACAACTTGAACTAGTGTCAATAAATGTCGATATAAGCAAGGATATAAGCATGTAGTTTACTTGATATCATATTTCATATTTATTTTACTGCATCACATCTATAGGTCTTAGTATCTAGATAATGTATAAGAAACACAATGGTACCCAAGCAGGGTGTGGCAATATGTACTGTGAATGGAAGTGAGCCGGGTTTCTAAAAAGAGAGAGCGGAAAATTTAAATTCAATCACATAGTTTTATTTAAGTCAATAATATAAGTATTAAGTTTTTTTTTAATATATGTATTTTAATAATTGTCATTAAAAAAATCATTTAAGTCATAATAGCATTTATTTATAAGATATTGTTTCAATTTTATTTGAAATGTTTTATCCTTTTCCTCGTCTTTTAGTTTATCGGGTATTTTATTCTATATTTTTAATGCCATTGCGTTTGGCCACAACTTCACATTTTTAGTTTTGAGTCAGGAAGTGTGATTTTGTGTTTGTATCTAATCGGATAACGTCGCGGTAGGTCAGCATTTTTTTGGAAATATTGGGGGTATTTACGGGTGAATTTGCAACATTCAAATATGTAGATACTTGAAAGTGATAGGATTTTAAGTTGGCGGAAGTGTTTTATGCAGCTCTCGGGGAATTTTATATTGACTATGACTTTTGGAGAAGGAAAAGGTTTTGGACATCAGTACTATTTCCCCAAAGTAGGATTCGGTACGATAGCCAGGCAAATGCGTAGGCGTAATATGCTGAGATGGCAGTATCAAACAAGCGGGAGCAATGCAACGAGTCCGGGAAATAAATAGAAAAAGAAATATATCGACCAACATCCTGTTCCCGGAGCCGACACACGTGACGTGACATGACCCAAAGCAATCAGAAAGTTTGTCGTGTTTTTGTAAACATTTTTGTAATTTCTCTGACAGCGGCCAACGAATGGCCGCGCCAATCCGTGGACATATTGCGACCGCGAGCTTTGATTGCCCACTCGCCGCCCGCCCCGCGCAAGGTATGGTACATGACATGTGCACATCGCTCCCCGGGGGCGCGTATAATTCTGCGGGCAGTGATGGCGACATGGCAACGCCACCGCCCGTTGCATAATACACCAGTCATAATAATGAGTCGTTCCACGCCCGTAAATGTGCCCGCACCGCACAGCACCCAGCGCCGCGCCGCACCGGCCCGCGCCGCACGACGCACGCCTCTGAATCTAAACCACATCTCATCGGACATGCACCACTCGATACCGTCGTACCATCGATACCGACTCGATGCTGGGAGCGATTCATTTTCCATTTAGATTCATTGTGCATAGTCTTTTATTAGTTTTCCCGTTAGCTCTAGTCTAGTAGATGAGCCGCTTCAAGTAGTGAATGAAGCGCTAAGCTGTTGAGTAGATAACAAACGCGTGAGTGTCGCGGAGGGGGCGCAGATAGCGCGGACTCGTGGAGACTCGCCTCAACTACAAAACTCATCAGCGGCGTGTTTCCGTATTATATCGTAGCCTCAGATTGTAGCGTTCTTTTGCACATTACGAGTACGTCGTGTTTGCGGCTACATAAAAGTTGTAGCCTTTGATAGCATAGCATACATGCCAGTTTCAGTGTTTGCAGAGTTAAATACGAGCTCCGAATTATATGTATCTACGTATGTAGGTGTAGGCAACGCTATGTTCCTGACCTGACCTGCTGACCACGGAAATCATCCGATGAAACTTAAAGTGAGATCATGTTAGGGATATCATGTTTTGGGGCCTGGCTTTTGTCAACGAACTGAGGTTAAAGTACCTATGGGTTAAAGACATTTATTTCTCATAAAGGAAATACTGTTCACTTCCATGAGAAACTATTTTATATTCTAGTCTAGAATATTGAGTAAAGGCGTAAGTAATTACTGACATATTAACATACATAGATATAAACATGTGGGTAGATAGATGTGATTGGGGATTTGTTTGTTTTTAGAAAAAATATACAATTCGTTTTACCTATGTTTAGCGTTAGGAGATTTAGCTGATACTATCGTCGTAATTAGTCTGCGTCGCCTGTCAAGCTGTTCTGCAAGCTGTTCTGCAACATCTAAATCATATTTTAAACATGCTGGCTTTTATTTCGTGAATATGGCAATGCAGTGCTGCCATTCTGGTGGGGCTGTTGGATACCGCTGAACAATATAACAAGCTGAATAAAGATTATATTGTAGCGTGTGCCTCGAAAACAGCTCAAAGCTTAATCATCGAGTATGTTAAGCTAAAATTAGCAAGTAATTTAGCTGTAAATTAATTTCTCACCGCACCGCAAAGTTTCCCCAAGTTTGGTTGTCCAACTATGGCTCACACACACACACACGGCTGTAGCGCGCTCACACCACACACACACACACACACGGCGCATGTTATGCTCAACTCCCGACACAATAGTTGAAATTTAGTACTTAAAGTGGTGCAGCATAACTCTGACGAGCCGGCGGCGGCATGCCGCTGTGCCTCACTCCGACCGAGCTGCGCCGCGCCGCCCCGCCGCGTCATGTCACCGCCGCCGCCACCGGTGGCTCGAGCCGGTAACTTGCTATATTACAATTACAACGCCTCGTAAATTTCCTGTGATATATTATGAAGCGGCTTTATTGGCATATTTGGGCAGAATATTGGCAATTCCACATTGTTGCAATGTGATAAGCATGCGCTGTCCACATTCCCCGTAATCTATACTCACGCGGTAGTATGACGGGGTCTCTCCCTCTCGTCTACACCATGCACCAGTCTGTACAGACAACCGTCCGACAACAAGCTCGTTCTACGAAGCTCGGAAGTAAGGACTCGCTGCTGTATAAAGTGACGGCGCCTTCAGCCCGACTCACAGAATAAATGAATAGTACCCCGGCCGAAGAGCTCTGTGTAAGATTGACCACCAGTTCCACTCCCAACTATGGCCCCGCTGCGACCTCTCACCGCTGGTACCTTAGGATTTTTGTAATTGTAATGTTGTTTATAACGATAACATTAATCCCATTAGATGAGAAAGCGTAACGCGCTCGCCATCGACGCGGATGGTCGAATGTTCTGTTAGCGACGGAACAAACCGCGCAATCGATGACTCTAATGAAATGCGGATTAGTCGCGGACTACCCGCAGACGGCGACCGGTTCGTATGCCGGGCACGCGCGGGCCGCCGCCGCGGACTGTGAGGGTACCTGCAGGTGTACATAGCGGGAGTAGGCGGCGGTGCGGCGGGTGCGGGGGATTCAGATTAGGAGGTTAAAGTTGGCCTCTACATTCTGTGAGACGTTGAACAACTTCCCACGAGCACTTGAAAAGAAATTGAAGAAGTGAAGTACTTGGTACAACGTTGAATGATCCAAATATTCGAGAATATTCTGCTACCTACTTGCTTTGTCTTACTCTGTGTGTGGGGTCCGTAGGCTGATTATGTAAAAGCAACAGCAACAGCGACGCGACCGCGACCGCAATTTTAGCAAGCAATTTTTAGTTCACCGATTGTCCGGCAGAGGGAAACCTAGTGCTCGATTGCTGGGTGACGTAGTACCTGGTGTTAGTACAAAATTGGCTTTTGACAGCACTGATTGCTTAATTTTCGCCTGTCGCAAACCGGTCGCAGTTACATAATCAGGGGGCCGGTCTGACACATTGTACGCACCCGTCTAGAACAGTCTCGATAAGCCTCCCCCTGTATGTAAGTGACACTGGAAGTGGACCTGTCGCAGATCTGTTACATTTCCACGTAATCGGGCTCGAGCCGCCGGGAACCGAACCCGCGCCCTCCGTTAGCTCCGCCTCGCTGGCTCATCGTCGCGTTAACATTTCATGAATTCCTTGTTCTTGGTGACCTACTTTCAACTTTTAATAATTTGTTTCAACCTTTTCCAATTGGTTTTGAACTCCAATATTTCGTGGAATTTAATCAAAATTCTATTTTTGGACGGAAACGATAGATATTTGATTACATTGGCCGATTCCCGGAAGTGAATAGTCATTGGTTTCTAATACTTAGAGGTATTATGATTCCATTAAATGACGGTGTTCCGATCTTGTAATGGCACTAGGATGAGGATAACATCCGACACTGGAGAGTGACATTACAATATAAACAACTCACGGAGTCTTGTACATACATATGTGGGTTATTATTATTATTAGAGAAAAAACAAATAAAAATACCATCAAGGAAAAGAAAAATATTAAATTAATTATAAATTCCGAAACGATTAGTGATCCGAAAAAAATCGCAAACAGTTTTAATGATTACTTTGCGTCCGTAGGCCAAGCTTCGTCATCATACTCACAGAGCCACTTTATTGTTCCTACCCAGTGTGAAAAAAGCATGCTCTTAAACCCCGTGACGCCAAAGGAAATAAATATAATAATACGTTAAGTTAAAAAACAAATTAAGCTGCGGAATAGACGAAATACCACCAAAGCTTATAAAATCATGCGCTGACGAACTGACCTTGCCCTATTTTTTACTGACAAACCAATCATTCATAGAAGGTGCTTTCCCTGACTTGCTAAAAAAATATCTCTCATAAAACCTATCCATAAAAAAAACTAAACAAATGACCCCAATAACTACCGGCCCATATCGCTACTGCCCACTTCTTCAAAAATATTTGAGAAAGTTATGTGTAACCGTATTTATTCTTATTGTGAGAAATTTAACTTATTTCACGAAGCACAATGCGGATTTAGAAAAAATCACTCGACTACCCTAGCGGTTTATAAATATATAGAAAAAAATTTAGGTATCCTGGATAGTAAACAATATGCAATAGGTCTGTTACTGGACATGTCAAAAGCCTATGACAAAGTCCAGTTCGACTTGTTGCTACGCAAACTATATTCAATAGGTATAAGAGGAACGGTCCACGATTGGTTTAACCCGGCGCCAATGACGTGAAAAATATTACGCGGGCAATGACGTCGGGTCATGATGACCCGAACTTTAGACGGTAAATTTTCAGTATCTTTAAATGAACTGAATTTTTTTAGTAACCATTTTAGAAATTAGGGTTTTTTGGGTAAATAACGAAATAATAAAAAATGTATTAAAGTTAATGAATTAAATATATAATGACTTTTAAAAAAACGCATGCAAAATCAACCTGAACAACATAACTTGCATATTTATATAATTTTTTATGATTAAACCTTAGCATTATAAAGAATTAGCAATTTTATATGCAAATACAGAGATCAAAAAAAGTACTTATCAAAATAAAACTATAAAATCAGTCTTCCGATTCCTCATTTATGGACATGGAGTTGCTGCAATTTTCGCAGTACAAAATCGAATGTTCTGGTTAGATATAAATGTGGCAAGCATGACAAATATGCGTTGTTTTTTTAAATCCTTTTTAGATGGGTATATCTGACATCTTTTACGTTCTCCTGGAATTGTCTGAGGTGGTTCTATGGAAGGTTCGCCGGTGAAATCTGAGATGTTTTGCATAATTGTCGAAGTAAATTCACATGTGCTCTTCGGATTTGTAAATGGTCCTGAGTGCCTAGTTTTTTTATGAAATGTCGCTGTTTTATGTGTGTGTTATCATTGTTAGCCCGATATTTGAATATTTGAATTTTTGTTTTAAATTTTTTTTTTGTAATTTTTTTTAACATTGCCAATATTTTCTCTGGATGATCCCACAACGCCATTTTTCACAAAAAATAAAAAAAAAGGAGGTAACATTAACAAAAACTTAAACAAAAAAAATATATATATGTTACGAAAACACCGCGTCAGCGATGACGCTGGGTCATACTGACCCGGATTGCCGTAACACACGTGTATCTCGCTGCGCAGGCGGCATCGCATTGAGAACCACACAGCTACCGGTAGAGGGAGGGTGTATCTCCAACTACACGAAAGATCAATTACACCGCAAGTATTGAAACTTTTTTACGAAGGTTTAAAATCACCTCGGGTCAATATGACCCAGCGTCATTGGCGCCGGGTTAAGTCTTACCTGGATAATCGGCTACAGTACGTGGAAATCGAACATTTTGACCCCGACGCAGGAACTATTATGAATGTAAGATCCAAGGCACATCACGTCACAAGCTCGATCCCACAGGGCAGTGTTTTAGGATGTTTGTTGTTTTTGATTTTTATAAACGACCTGCCCAAACACATAAATACACCTTGTGTTCTATTTGCAGATGATATTTCCTTAATAATGCCATTCACTAGTAGCGAAAATGTTATTAATGTCGCGCGACATGCTCTCACTGAAGTAGCCACTTGGATGGCGGACAACGGCTTAATAATCAATTATGACAAAACAAAAGTTATGGAATTTAGACCTTTTCAAAAAAAATCTCTCGATATAAGATTCAAATTTAACAATACATTTTTAGAATGCGTAAACAGTTTTTCACTACTTGGCATTACTATAGACACTCACTTGAACTTCAAAGAACATATTAAAAAAACCAAATCAAAATTATCTAGTTTTACGTACGCGTTACGGGAGCTAATCAAGACAACTGACCTTCCGACAGCGCTAAATGCTTATTACGCAAATACACACGGTCACCTAACTCGCAGTGTGATTTTATGGGGGAATAGCACAGATGTACAAGATTTGTTCATTATGCAGAAGAAATGTGTGCGTATCCTAGCAAATATAAAAAGAACAGACAGCTGCAAACCTTTTTTCAAGAAGTTTAAAATTCTAACCTTGCCATCTATCTACGTATTAGAACTTTGTAAGTTTGTCCGAAAATACCCTGACTTATACACAACACTAGACGAACTTCCAAGAAAATATCCACTTAGACCAGGGAGAAATAAAATCATACAACCATCATCAAACCTGTGTATGCACAGCACCGGCCCATATAAAATGACCATTAAAATGTACAACAAACTACCAAACGCAATAAAAGACATAGAATCTGATACCTTATTCATAAAAATACTTAAGAAATTATTAATTGACAAATGCTATTATGATATAAATGAATTTTTAAATGACAAATTGACTTTTTGATAAGAATAAATAAAAAACTGACATTATGAATAGGCAAATAAAATATAACCATTACTAAAATTACTAGACTAGTAGGTACTACTTACCATAGTACCTACATATTTATATTATATATTTTACTAAAACAACCTCGGTCTGCCTTCCACTTGTTGTTTACGCCCAATAACCCTATTGGGCGTACATTGTGATACTAATATATACATAAGAACCTACTAATTAAGACAATGTGATGACAATAATAAATATATTGAGTATTGAGTATTGGGTATAGACGCTTAATTTGAAGCAATGTGCGTGACGAAGACTTGTGAAGGAGGCGGCTCATAGCCATGGGCTCTCCGCAGGTCGCAGCGCGGGCGGCGCAGGGCTATAGGGCTTCACTCACAGGCACCTACTGACTTTCGGACACTGCTAAGGGGCAGGGTTGGTGTTAGCAGCAGTTTCTACTTTAAAAGTCATTTAAAATGGGATATTTATTATGATTTGGATTTTTGAGTTTTCCAATATTTTGGCACGGTTTCTTGCATTCAGTTCCAACTTTGACTTCGACACCGTGTGTGGAAGTTGCCAGCTGACACTCACTAGTTACCACCTGCTATTGGGGTAAGAAAAGATTCACCATCATCATATGTCATATGATGATTCACTTCCTCGTGGCAGAATGTCGATCACTGCGCGGCAGAGTCTTAACTAGCCTAGGCATGTGTTCAGGAGTTTTTAAGATCGCGTCACCTGTATCATTATCACTTACGTAGCTTAGTGTTAAGTAAAAACCTTATTAGTTAAATGACGTAATGACCAGTTTGACCCATTTTCTAGCTTCATTGGTTATTGTATTGAAGTTCATAAAGGTGATCTAATGGTGGTGAGTCTGAGGTGGTGAGCTAATAATTGATGGAAATGTTTTCTCTGTTTAATTTTCCAAAGACAGCTGAAATAAGTCTGATATGAGTTTAATTCTAAAGTAAAGACGATTATTTAGAAAAGGAGGTCCGCCGGCAATCCAGTCACGGGGCAAGGCGGGGCGGGGCGGGGCGCGGATCGGTGCGACCGGTGCGTGGCTGCGCGCGCGCACCGCAGGCGAGCCTCATCGCCTGCTCGCATGACATCTCCGCAGCCGCACACAGTCACCCCCCCCCCTCACATGAGCCTATGACTGCCCCACCCCTCAGCCCCCTCTGCCTTGTACTTCCAAGTGCGTCCTCAAATATATTCGCTCGTATTTCCCGTACGCCCGCTCCCTTTGACCAGCGGACTGCGAAACAATAAGGAGCCAGTATTCGAGAGTCCCGACATGGTCCCGACAAAGGTCCGCTGCCTTTCTCTCGGAGCGCATACTTCAGCACTTTCTGCTTACAGCTATGCTTTATATACAAATTTTGCAAAGTATCTACCTCGGTTCTCCAAATTAAAAACCTGAGTCCCGCAAAGGCCTAAACATATAACTAAGAACCTTACCGGTGGAGCTCCCGAGACCTCTCCGCCCGGACAACTACTGTGATACAGACATTGGGAAGAATTTGGTCGAGATTGCGAAAGTAATCATAAATTCTTAAAGAAAAATTTATCTAGGAAAATATGAATGCACATGGTCGGGCGTTATCGAATTCATTAGCAGTATTAATGTAAAGAAATAGTACTTAATTTTGAATTCTGGTGCGCATTGTGAAAGTGATTGATCGGACACATTGACAGTGACAGAACATCATAGACAGACAGTCATATTGTGACAAGTAGACATGTCATGTCAAAACCGTGTCAAATCTGTGATAATTTATAAAATAAAGGAACCCGATTTCATCCGGAAGAAAAATGTTGGTTTAAACAAACAAAAGATTATGATCATAAGAGGAATTATACGAAGAATGTCAACAACTCAGTGATAGGTGCTGAACTTACTAACAGTAATACAACAACTCAGTGATAGGTGCTGAACTTACTAACAGTAATACAACAACTCAGTGATGGTTGCTGAACTTACTAACAGTAATACAACAACTCAGTGATAGGTGCTGAACTTACTAACAGTAATACAAAAAACTAATAATAACACCATTAATTAAAGTCAAACTCATATTGAATGAACAGTTAGAAATATTTGGAATATATGACTCTGGTTCTAATGTTTCTGTAATTAATTCCAAATTAATAAAGGTAAAAAGCAATGGAAAGGAAGATGCAAACAATGATAATTTAATAACAACTAGCTGCGCCCCGCGGCTTCGCCCCCGTTAAATCTATGTGTCAAGTCAAATGGTTAAAATGATAAAAAGTATCCTATGTTAGACTCCTGGTTCTAAGCCACCAATTTTCAGCTAAATCGGTTCAGCCGTTCTTGAGTTATAAGTGTTGTAACAAACACGACTTTCTTAATGACGACTTGATTAATGTGTATTGTCGAACCTTGATCAAACGAGATGTGCGGATACACGACATATATTTATCGATAAAAAACAAAAAATAAAAAATTATATGTTACTTATGTCAAAAATAAAGCCGATTCAATTATTTTTTTAATGAAAACTACTTCATCTGGTTTTTTCTTCGTTTCTTTTTGAGTAAACGGTGTATTTTATTCAAAGTAGTTTCATTTGAAAGCTAGATAGTTTACTTAGCTAAAGAAATAAGAAAAAAATACAATTTCGGTACATAAGCCTAGTAAAAATAATATTTTTTGAGAAATTTGCAAAAAAAATACGAATTTTATTTTATTTTTTATCTGTAACTTTAAAACTGAGTTATTGTGGTGTACTTTTTTGCATGTTATATTAAACTCCACAATTTAGTCTACAAACCCCTCAAAAAATATAGGCCTATCTCTTTTTGTTGTCATGTTATTCACCATTTAAAATAGGTACTTTCTGTCTTGTCAAGAGTAAAAAAAACAAAAACTTTATCTTAAACAGCCGTTACTATCCCACTGCTGGGCAAAGACCTCATTCCATTTCTTCCTATCTTGCCTCGTTTTATTTTATAATTTATGTAGATTAAATCAGTTGATATTCCTGTTGATCTTTGTACAAGACAGAAAGTACCTATTTTCAATGGTGAATAAAATAACAACGAAAAGAGATAGACTCATAATTTTTGGAGGATTTGTAGATTAAATTATGAAATTTAATACAACATGCAAAAAAGTATACCTCAATAACCCAGTTTTAAAGTTACAGATCAAAAATAAAATAAAAATCGTTTTTTTTTTGCAAATTTCTAAAAAAATTATGATTTTAATAGACTAATGTACCGAAATTGTATTTTTTTCTTATTATATTAGCTAGATAGACTACCTAGCTTTCGAATGAGACTACTTTGAATAAAATATACCGTTTACTCAAAAAGACACGAAGAAAAAACCAGATGAATAAGTTTTGATTAAAAAAAATATTAAATCGGCTTTATTTTTGAGATAGGTAACATATAATTTTTTATTTTTTGTTTTTTATCGATAAATATATGTCGTGTATTCGCACATCTCGTTTGATCAAGTTTCGACAATACACATTGTATATAGATTAATAATGGTGTTAAAAAAACAAGTGGTTTGACAAAAATGAAGATAAAATTTTTTGATATACAAAAAACAACTGATGTGTATATTATTGACGGAGAACAGTTAAAATATGATTTTCTTATTGGACTGGACATCATAAAAGAATTTAAACTAGTACAAGATCAAAATTTGAAGAAATAATTCTAGAAAATCAAAATACTTCTAAGGAGGTGACAACTGAAAAAAATCCATGTTCGGTGAATTTTAATGAACATATAAAAGAATTAGATTTTATATTGAACATGAAAAATTTAAATAATCAACAAAAAGCAGAAATAACAAAGTTGATTAATGCATATAAATCATTCTTTGCTAAAGACAAATATGACATTGGGACAGTGAGAGAGTATGAAGCCCGGATCGACTTACTTATAGACAAATACTGTTGCAAAAGGCCATATAGATGTTCCGTTACGGACAAAAAAGAAATAGAAGAACAAATAGCAAAGTCACTTGCGAAAAATCTTATAGAACAATCATATAGCCCATTTGCAGCGCCAGTAACATTGGCTTTCAAAAAAAAAAGAAAATAAAAAATCCAGACTTTGTATAGATTTCAGGAATCTAAATAAAATAGTGGTACCTCAAGCTCAGCCATTCCCATTGATTGATGACCTTATGATAAAGACAAGAAACTCAAGATATTTTACAACACTAGACATCAATTCTGCATTCTGGTCTATACCACTAGGAATTGAAGACAGAAATAAAACTGCCTTTGTAACGCAAGAAGGAGGGTATTTACCAGTGGACATGTCTACCCTTTGGACTTAAGACATCACCTGCTATTTTCCAAAGGATTCTTAATAATATATTGAGAAAGTATAAACTTGACAATTTTGCAGTTAACTACATAGATGATATTCTTATATTCTCTAATACCTTTTCGGAACACATAAACCATTTAACACAATTACTGGAAGCTATAAAAAAGGAAGGTTTTCGAGTGAAATTTACAAAATGCACATTTGCTTCCGATTCAGTAAAATATCTTGGCCATATAATTCAAAACAATACAATAAGGCCAGTAGAGATAACTTAATTTCGATAAGAGATTTCCCTACACCAAAAACTCAGAAAAATATAAGGCAATTTCTGGGGAAAATTAATTTTTACCATGAATATATACCAAGAATTGCGATAATTTTAGGTCCGCAGATTGTCAGAAGGCTTTTGATGAAATAAAAAACCTACTATGCTCACAACCAATCCTTGCAATATTTGATCAGGATTTACCAATAAATATCTACACAGATGCGTCTTTGGAAGGTATCGGAGCAGTGCTAAAGCAAATACAGCCAGATGAAAGAGAAAAATCAGTAGCATATTTTTCAAAAAAATTAACTGAGTCCCAAAAGAAAAAAAAAGCAATTTACCTAGAATGTTTAGCCATCAAAGAATCAATAAGATACTGGCAATACTGGCTAATAGGTAAATCGTTCACAGTATACTCTGCCCATAAACCATTGGAAAACTTAAATATTAAGTCAAGAACAGATGAAGAATTAGGGGACTTAACATATTACTTGTCACAATATGATTTTAAAATAAAATACGCTCCTGGAAGAGAAAATTTAGAAGCGGATTGTTTAAGTAGGAATCCAGTATTAGAACCAAATCAAGACACAGATGAACAATTAAAAATTGTTAATATTATAACATTGAATGACATTGTTTTAGATCAAGATAAAAATGAAAATATACAAACTGATAAAACAAAATTAATATCACGAGACAATATTTACTACAAAAAGGATAGAAACCGAGAAAAAAATATTAAGAAAAATATATATATATAATAAAAAAATAGGTTAAGAAAAATATGATTTAATGTCACACTTGGGCCCGGCAACAAAACCTTTTGAAACGTTTCAATAGACACTATTGGAGGATTTGGAGGAACAAGATCAACAAAAATATATTTACACCTATTAGTGGATCATTTTACAAGATATGCTTACATTGTGACCTCAAAAACACAGAGCGCAAATGATTTTGTTAAACTTGTCAATAAGGTAACACAGTATCATGATATTGGTATGCTTCTTACAGATCAATACCCCGGAATCAACTCAAAGGAATTCAAAATGTTTTTAAATAAAAATTCAATACCAATAATCTTTACCGCAGTAAATTATCCGTTTTCAAAAGGTCTGAATGAGCGATTAAATCAAACACTAATAAACAAAATCAGATGTAAAATAAATGAAAAATGTAATAAAAAAGCATGGACAACAATTGCACATGACGGTGTTGAGAGATGTGTGACACAGAGCATTCTACTACAGGATTTGCACCAACATACTTGCTGGATGGTACAGATGTTTCATTATTGCCAAAGGAATTAAAAAAAGATAGATCAAAAGTTGATTGGATAAAAGATAGAAAAATTGCTTTTGAAAATTCAATAAAGTCGCACAATTACAACAAACAATTATTTGATAAAAACAGAATACAATGTCATTTCAATAAAGGAGATATGGTATATGTCGAGAACGGTAACAAGTTAAACAGAAAGAAATTGGATGAGCTCAAGATTGGTCCATTTGAAATAATTGAAAAAATATCAAACTCTATTTATAAAATTGATACAGGTCATAAGAAGCCAGAATCAAATCTGTTTCATATCACAAAACTCAAACCATTCCTTGGTGAAAATTTAGAAGAAAATTTTCTTAATTGAAGGGGGGAGATGTAAAGAAATAGTACTTAATTTTGAATTCTGGTGCGCATTGTGAAAGTGATTGATCGGACACATTGACAGTGACAGTACATCATAGACAGACAGATGTCATGTCAAAAATACGAATGCTGAGAAAAAACCTCGGGTGTCCGATCTAATAAAGTGAATATTATTGGTTTAAATTGTAAATATTAACTTAAATTGTCGTTTCTTTGTTTTTCAGGTAAGATAGATACCTACCTAATTAGATTATAAGGATTACTTGTATTGTACTTAAGTTGGTTTTTAATTTGTTAACAATAAATCTTTGTTTTTCAGAGCAACGCATTATTGTTTAATTAAATACCGTCAATCTTATATTAATAATAAATAAATCATTTATTTCAGACCATAGAATGTAACAGATCTTATTTAACTTATTCTACGGTCCATAGTAATATATGTATACCTTAAAACTAGCATACATACAATATAAAAAAATACTAAATAGATTCATGAGACTGTTCATAATGTACGTCAGTAGCTAGGGGCGACGTAGATGCAAATGTACGTCAGTAGCTAGGGGCGACGTAGATGCAAATGTACGTCAGTAGCTAGGGGCGACGTAGATGCAAATGTACGTCAGTAGCTAGGGGCGACGTAGATGCAAATGTACGTCAGTAGCTAGGGGCGACGTAGATGCAAATGTACGTCAGTAGCTAGGGGCGACGTAGATGCAAATGAGCTCAGCGAGCACAACAACAACAGCTCTCCACCGGCTGCAGCGGAGGCATTCCGGATGCCACGCTCGGCGTTAGGCTTCACAGATCCGATTGCTAAGTCAGTAGATTAGTGCTAGCGGCACCGCTCACTCACCGGCGGCGGCGGGGCGCGGCGCTGCTCAAGCCGCGAGTGAGTGATGTCACAGTACACATATAGAATATTGTAGACAACGCTTTGTTTATAAGAGAATTTTGAGAATAAAACGCCTATCCCGCTAGAATTAAGACTTATAGGTTTAAGAAAGTTGTTTGTATAGGTAGATATAGTATTAAAGAATAGAATATGATGTAAATTGTAGGAATAAATACATAAATAAAGAATAAATAGGCAGAAAACCGAGCCCGGCATAGTGAAAATTGAAACGTCGCGTAGAGGAAAATAAGCCGTCCTCTACGCGGTATAGCCTTGTGCCGGGTAAGGTACTGCGCGACCGTGTTAAACACAGTCCAGTTCAGTTCGAGATAAGTAAGAAGTTCAATAAAACGAAGTAACAAGTCGAGAAAAAGTGTTTCCCTTCATCCCGTGATCTTCATTCTGGTGGCGGAACTCCTTGCCACGGCATCTCCAGAATCGGCGGGCTACCTGAGAAGCCCAGAGAAGAAAGTAGGAGGACGGTTTCACCCCAGGGCCGTTCACCAACAATTTTTGGTCCATTCGAGCGCCGGATTAGAAGAGGAAATGCCAGGCAGTCACCAATCAAGATCACCACGGTCAAGAAAATCGGAGATGAGCTCCAATGAAGCGGAAACCGACTGGTCCCTGGAGACGCCAGCGACCAGCACTACGACGAGCGAAGGAACGGACCGTCCAGCGGCTCCCGCGAACTCTGCGCCCGGCACACCTCTGGGCCAGACGACTCGCGGGTTGTCAGCGGCCGCGAACTCTGCATCCGGTACACCACCGGGACAGACGACTCGCGCCGCATCCACGCCAGCCGCACAGAGCGCAGCCGCGCTCAGAAGAACACGAGCAGCCACCGCTGCTGCCGCCGCAGCAACCGCCGTTGCAGAGAGAAACATAGCACGCTCCGAGACACCCGCCGCGCCCGCTGCGCCGGCCGCGCCCGCTGCGCCCGCTGCGCCCACCGCGCACCCCGCGCCCGCCGCGTACTACGCGCCCGCTGCGCCCGCCGCGTACCACGCGCCCGCTGCGCGCGCCGCGCCCGCCGCGCGCCTCGCGCCCGCCGCGCCCGCCGCACCCGCCGCGGACCCCGCGTACACCTCGTCCGCCGCTACGACTGTTCGCGCGCCCGCTGTGCGCAACATGACCGTGGCACCGATCGAGTTGGCGGCAACCGCGCCGCGCGGTACAAAGGCAAGATCTGAGAAGACGTCGAGGGCAGAGAGGAAGGCGTACCTAGAACTACAACGGCGGAAATTAGAAGAGGCTCAGCTCGCGACTGCATTGGCGCAGTCAGAATACGAGATGGCGCTAGAATGCGCCTCAGAAGAGGACTTCGACAGGTCCACACAAGTCGAGCGTTGGCTAAACGAGACAACTATGATAGAAGCGCCACGCCCACCTGTGGAAGAAAAGGTCCAGCCACAACCGGAACAGAGATACCTGCCGCAGCCGCCACCCGAAAAGGAAGAAGGCGTCCTGAGCACAATCAGGGCGTTAGCCGATGCCATTACGCTACGAAACAACGATTCATCTCGAAACTCTTGGCCTCTTCCGGATTTTGACGGCACTGCGGAAGAGTGGCTGCCCTTTATGAAAACGTACAAGGAGAGTGCACCGAACCATACGAATAATCAGAACATGGCGCGCCTAAGAAAAGTGCTGAAAGGAATCGCCAGAGAGTCTGTCCGAAGTCTTCTCTACGCAACAGACGATCCAGGTCTCATCATGGAGACACTCGAGAGAAGATTCGGCCGCCCAGACATCATCGTGGAGATGGAGCTGCAGAAGCTGAAAGGACTACCGAAGCTTGGTGACACCCCGAGAGAAACCATCATCTTCGCCAGCCGCCTGAGCAACACAGTCTCCACGATCCAGGCGCTCAAAAAGCCATACCTGCTGCACTCTCCAGAAGTGGGTAAAACCATAATTGAGAAGTTTTCCACACTTATGAGATTCCGATGGTATGACTACAATGTGACCATCCCCGAGGAGGAGCCGATCCTGGCGAAACTGGAAAGGTTCCTTAATAGAGAAGCTGACATCTGCGGATCTGCGGTAGGACCAGAGAAGCCCCAGAAGAGAACAGGAAGGCAGATCGTCAGCGCCGGCCAGGAAGAAGATGAGAGCAGAGAACAAGCTGCCAATACCACCGTGCCGAGCTGCCACATGTGCGATGGAGCGCACTACACTAAAGAGTGTGAGAAATTCAAAAAAGCAACGGTTGACGCACGCTGGATGGTGGCGAAAGAGAAAAAGCTATGCTTCAAGTGTTTGAGAGGCAAACATACGGGATTTACCTGCAGAGCGCGCCCATGCCTCAAGTGCAAACGACCGCATCACGTGCTGCTTCACCAAGAGAGACAGGCCATGCAGCAGCAGCAGCCTAAGACAGAAGCATCAGAGAAAACAGAGCTTGCAATAAAGGACCTGGTGACCAACGTCTACGCAGCAGCCATCGGAACAAGAGCCTACCTGAAGATGGTGCCAGTCGACGTGTACGGACCGGAGGGATCAACACGAGTCCTCGCCCTGCTGGACGAGGGATCAACGGTCACCCTTCTGGAAGCCGGTGTGGCAAAGAAAATCGGTGCTAAAGGAAAGGAAGAGAAATTGATCCTGCAGACTGTTGGAGGCAAGGTCACCAAATGTGATTCGCAGAGACTGGACTTGCAGCTAAAAGGGGCACACAGAAGAACCAAGTGCTCTCTGCGCGGCGCTCGCACTGTAGAAGAATTGAATTTGTCAGCACAGCACTTGGACGAAGAGATCATAGAGAAATGCAGCCACTTGAGAAGCATAAGGAAGGAGCTGCTATACGACAGCGAACGCCCGGCCCTACTCATCGGTCAAGACAACTGGGACCTCATCATCTCAAGGAAGGTTTTAAAAGGAAATAACAACGAACCTGTCGCTTCTCTTACCAGCCTAGGATGGGTGCTGCACGGAAGAGCCACAGCAACAGCATCAGCAGTGAACTTCATGTACCACTGCCGACTCGAAGAAGAAGAGAAGATGGACGAGATGATGAAGCGGCACTTCGACCTGGAGTCGATCGGGATCCAGCCAAAGCGACCGAGCAACGACGCCGATGGGAGAGCCTTGGAGGTGCTGGAGAAGACAACGAAGCGACTGCCGGAAGGACGCTTCGAATCTGGACTCCTCTGGAAAACTGATGATGAATCGTTGCCCCACAATTATAGACAGGCCTACAACCGACTGGTAGGCATAGAGAAGAAGTTGAGAAAGGACGCAACGCTCAAGACGGAGTACCAGAAGCAGATCAAGAACCTGCTGGACAGCGGGTATGCAGAAGAAGCTCCAGCCACCTCCACCCCAAACAGGACGTTCTACTTACCGCACTTCGCCGTCATGCATCCCCAGAAGAAAAAGATAAGACTCGTGTTCGACGCCGCAGCAAAGTTTGAGGGAAAGAGTCTAAACGACGCACTGCTGCCGGGGCCCGACCTACTCCATTCTCTGTTTGGAGTACTTCTGAGATTCCGAGAGGGCCCGGTCGCGGTCGTTGCAGATATTCGAGAGATGTTCCTGCAAATAAGAATAAGAGAAGAAGATCGAGATAGCTTGCGGTTCCTGTGGCGCAACAAGGAAGCAGTACAGCCAAAAGAATACAGGATGAAATCTGTGATATTCGGCGCTGCGTCATCACCTTCAACGGCAATCTTCGTGAAAAATAAGAATGCAGAAGAACATGCGGACACTTTTCCTGAAGCGGCACGAGCGATATCAAGACATCACTACATGGACGATTACTTGCAGAGCTTCGACAGCATCGAGAAAGCAGCCGAGGTCGCAGAGCAAGTATCCAGGATCCACAAAGCAGCAGGGTTCGAGCTACGGCAGTGGGCCAGCAACCAGAACAAGACGCTGGCCAAACTTGACAACGCCAAGCTGAAAGAGAAGACACTCGGCGAGGAAAAAACGCTGGGCATGCGGTGGCTAATAAACAAGGACGCGCTGGCCTACAACGTCGGATTGAGAACCACACCACCAGAAGTAACGTCAGGAAGCAGATTCCCTACAAAACGAGAAGTAACGGCTGCGGTAATGTCCACTTTCGATCCAATGGGACTTATCGCCCCAAAGTTCCTGTACCAGTTTCTTTCCCTGCACCAGTGCAGGGAAAGAAACTGGTACAGGAACTTTGGCGAGCCGGCGTGCAGTGGGACGAGGAGGTCCGTGATCAGCACAACACCACCTGGAGAGACTACCTGGATCAGATACGTGCATTGCAAGAACTGAAGATACCAAGGTGCCTGGCCCCGGACGGAACGAGAATCGGAGAGCTACATACATTCGTGGATGCCAGTGAGACAGCGTACGCGGCAGCCGCGTATTGGAGGACATCATCAGCTGAAGGGATCCGCATCACCCTCGTGGCGGGAAAAGCGAGAGTGGCGCCGGTAAAGATAACATCGATTCCGCGCATGGAAGTTCAAGCTGCGTTACTGGGAGCCCGGCTGGCAGATAATATCTGCAGAGAAACAGATTTTAGGGCAACATCTAAAACCTTTTGGTCGGACTCCACGACAGTGTTGCAGTGGCTGAAGGCGGACCCACGGCGATTCAAGACATTCGTTGCTCACCGGTTGGCCGGCATCGAGGAACTTTCCAAGCCGGCTGAATGGAGATGGGTACCGACTAAAGACAATCCCGCTGACGACGCCACAAGAAAGGTACCCACGGACTTCGGTAGCACATCAAGATGGTTCAACGGGCCGGCATTTCTATACCAGCCAGAAGCAGAATGGCCGGTGAAGAGGCTGAAGGATGCAGAGGAACCTTGCGATGAAATGAAAAAAAGAAACATGTTGCGCTGCGAGAACGATCCCGCCGTCAAGCCTGCCAAACCCCTGTAAGTTCAGCAGCTGGACTAGATTGCTTCGTGCTACGGCAAGAATATTTATGTTCATGGATCTATGCCGCCGTAAGAACCCCCGGAGAAAATGCACGAAGAAAGAGACTGCGGCACTACTACCCCTCGACGAAGGCCACCTACGAAGAGCTCAGCGCGCTCTCGTCCAACAGAGCCAAAGAGAAGCCTTCGCGAACGAGATAGAGAATCTGAGAAAAAAGAAGCCCATCGAAAATCCCAGCCGCCTGAAGAAGATCGACATAGAGCTCGATGAAAATGACATTCTACGCCTGAATGTGAGAACTTCGAAGCTGATCACAGAAGAACCCAAGCCTCCAATCCTGGACGGAAAGAGCAGAATAGTCACACTGCTCATAGATCACTACCATCGGAAGTTACACCACGGAAACAGTGCTACGGTGATCAACGAGCTACGACAGAAGTTTTGGATTATATCCCTGAGAAATGAAGTGAGAAAAGTCGTGCGCCAATGCCAATGGTGCATCGTGAAGCGAGCCATGCCGGGGATTCCACCGCAAGGAGACCTACCAGCCGAACGACTGACACACCACCAACCGCCGTTCACCTGCACTGGGGTCGACTACTTTGGTCCCATGCAGGTCACCATCGGCCGCCGTCGCGAGAAGCGCTGGGGAGCGCTTTTCACTTGCCTAACGACACGAGCAGTACACCTGGAGCTGGCAAACTCGCTGAGCACCAACTCCATGATCATGGCACTGAGGAGGATGTCCGCACGCCGCGGCAGCCCACGAGTTCTCTTCAGCGACAACGGGACCAACTTCGTCGGAGCCAACCGGGAATTGAGAGAAGAAATAAAGAAGATCAGCCCGAACGAGTACATCGACGCAGCAGCAAAGGAGGGGCTTTCATGGAAGTTCATACCCCCTGGTGCGCCCCACATGGGGGGAGCATGGGAGCGCCTGGTGAGATCCGTGAAGACCGCGCTCATCGCCGTCCTTGGAGAAAGAAGTCCACCTGAAGAAGTCCTGCACACTCACCTGACAGAAGTGGAGCACACCATCAACTCTCGGCCGCTCACGCACTTGAGCGCTGACCCAGGAGAAGAAGAGAGTCTCACGCCAAATCACTTCCTGATTGGCCGATCCTGTGGAGCAGCTATACTGGGGGCGTTCAACGACCGAACACTCATTGGCACGCCGAGTTGGAGAACCGCTCAGCGCCTGGCAGACCACTTCTGGGCACGTTGGCTGAGGGAATATCTACCCTCCCTCATGCCAAGAACCATCAGATCGAGACAAGAGGATGCAGGACTACGGCAAGGCGACGTAGTCATCATTGCCGACGCCACCTTTCCGCGCAACACATGGCCGCGTGGAGTCATCGAGAGGACCTACCCGGGACCAGACGGACGAGTGAGGATCGTCGACGTGAGGACCAGAGGCGGCATCATCAGGCGACCCGTATCGAGACTGATCGTGACAGCGTTGTTCCCGAAGGATGGAGTACCAGGAGCACCGGGCACTCGGGGGGAGATTGTAGACAACGCTTTGTTTATAAGAGAATTTTGAGAATAAAACGCCTATCCCGCTAGAATTAAGACTTATAGGTTTAAGAAAGTTGTTTGTATAGGTAGATATAGTATTAAAGAATAGAATATGATGTAAATTGTAGGAATAAATACATAAATAAAGAATAAATAGGCAGAAAACCGAGCCCGGCATAGTGAAAATTGAAACGCCGCGTAGAGGAAAATAAGCCGTCCTCTACGCGGTATAGCCTTGTGCCGGGTAAGGTACTGCGCGACCGTGTTAAACACAGTCCAGTTCAGTTCGAGATAAGTAAGAAGTTCAATAAAACGAAGTAACAAGTCGAGAAAAAGTGTTTCGGCATTCCACGGCATCTCCAGAATCGGCGGGCTACCTGAGAAGCCCAGAGAAGAAAGTAGGAGGACGGTTTCACCCCAGGGCCGTTCACCAACAAATATACTGAGGTGATGTGGTGCGCTGCTCGCCGCGGGTCGCAGCTGCGCGCGTGCTCGCTCACACTCAGTATTCAGGGTAACTCCGTACGTCTGCGAATATTGATGGCGAGACAGCTCCACGCAGAGAACTCGACGACGCGGAATACGAATTGATTGCCCAAAACAAAGGAATCTGTCAAATTTTATGCTGATGTAAAGTAAACGATTTCGAGTCGCAAGCTGTGGGGAGCCCGCACTGTGCATTCTATTGATTCACTAGATTCCTTTTTAAGTTTCGTCTGGGAGTCATTATTATGCTATTGAATGAAGAAAGAATCAAACGAGCATTATCGCGAAGCGCGTAATAAATGGCGGCGCGCGCGGGCACGGCCGGCGGGTAAATCTGTACTTTGCACGTAATGGAATCGGAATTGTTCTTCGCACTCCATACGTAATTCACAAAGTATTAAAATCGGAAATAATGCGATTATCGCGATCGATTTGATGTAAGTTTATGGACATTTAAAGCGAAGATTTGCTCGTAAAAAGGGGTGTGAAGCGCTTTATTGTAGTCGTAAACATTCGGCATAAAGCGGCTGCGGGCGGACGGGCAGCGGCGCGGCGGCGCGGGGCGGGCAGCGGCAGCGGCAGCGGCGAATAAACAAACAGGCTCTTAGCAGAAAAACACTAGGATAGTGGAGGATGCTCGGCATTATTTGTTACGTTTCCTCATAAAAAGTTAAATGAAATTGCCTTCACATTGTTTACCTCCGCTACCCGCGCGCTGCTCGACCTGACGCGGGAATGAAAAGCATTTTTCAGCGTTCAATGTTTCTGCTCCACTTTCTTCGCTTGAAATGTTTGAGCGCCGCCTCTCGAGTGCACATCCCGCGCGATACAAAGAGCTTCGAGCAATCTGATAGCTCTTTTAAAAGACTCTACCTACTCTGAGAGTAGGCTAACGAGCCCCACGCACCGAGCCAATCTCTTGCCAATTATGATTTGTTTCTGTATAATAGTAAGCCTCGCAGAGGGCGCGCGGACAGGCCGGAGCCTCCGCGCGATGGGACGACACATCATCGGCTCGCAGTCACCCCGGGAGCAAGCCCTCCCTAATTAAAGGGCTGTTACAGGCATTACAACTTCTCAAACGATATTAGTTTAACGGACCTCGAGCCGCAGTCGCCGTGAGAAGGGCTCGCTCATTATTTACCATGTTATAAGAAGGTAGTTGTCATCAAATAAATTCATTCATAATTCATATAATCAACTCGTTCTAACTTGGTTCTAACATCATGTCCGAGCATACTCTGCATGTGCGGGCGTGGAGAGGTCGAGGTCGCCGGTACCTACCGCTAGGTACCTGTAGGTGGGGTTCCGAGAAGCGCTTCCCTATCTCAATAAACGTATAATCAAATCATTTTACTGCAGAATCTTTTAAATCGTTTATTATCTTCAGTAATAAATGCTTAATCATTTCACGTCGTAAGCTGTAAAGGCGAGTCTCCACTAATCTCCGCTCGCTCTCACAACCCTTTTATTATCGAATTGTTACCGGATATTTATTCAAATCAACTCTTTAAAAACTGTAACGTGGGTAATATAAATGAGGAACCAGTTTTCAGTGAATCCGGGTACCGGGCCATGCATTGGCATGGGACAAAGCGGGGAGGCCGCGGGCGCTCCGGTGGACGGCGGCTTCGAGGCAGCTTTACATCCGTAACAGGTGTGGACCGAGTGCGGGCTGCACTTTATTACCATCAGCTCCGTTCTATACTGTAACTCAGCAGGCCGCTGCCGCGAGCGATACTTAAATCTTTACTTCAGCTGCGCTTTACTAAAATTCTCTTCTTCTCCAAGGAGTGTTTCTAATACCAAAAGAAATTACGATAACACTCTTATACAATGCACCAAACATTATTATACGGTGCGGCGCAACCGTGCATTTAGGTATAATCATAATTATTGTCAAATCATCTATATTATTTAGGTCATATCATATGTTACACGCGCCTTCCACTTAGCTCATTGCATCAGTTCACGTGTTCACCTCATCATGGTGGGCGCGTGCTCAGTTCACGTGTTCACCTCATCATGGTGGGCGCGTGCTCAGATATCAATCAATTTATAATATCAATATAAGAGTTTTTATCAATCTCTTCGTATAATTTATATCAATTAAAGGTGTCCCGTACATTATCATATGGCGCTTTAAGTTATGTTAAAAAAGAAATAAAATATATATAGTTCGGTAACACAACAACGATGGGGATTGTCGACGTATTTTATATACTGTGTAAGGGCCAGAGTCTGTTCCCATGTAAAGTCACCATACTGGGTACACAAATTACCTACACAGAAATTAACAAAACACATAAACATTTCACGCTCGCCGGTATCATTTACTCGGTTCCTGGTTTGTCAGGCGAGAGCCAGGAGATCCCTCTGTACTCGTGTCCTGGGGCGGTACCTAACTCTCACTAACTAAGGGTGATACCGTTCATCACATTCCATGCATGGAATATTATAATTGTGAACTCATATAGAATGGTGTAACTGTAAGTAGAACACGCCGAGTGCTTGGATATAACATGATATGTATGAGTGAGGCAATAAAGCTATCAGCGAGCGCGATCGCAGGGAGACGCTAGCTCCCTTCGCAATCGACAGGCGATTGTCGGCATCGAGGAGGACATTATTAAACAATGTCGTTATGGGCGCGGGTTCGACTCTCATCCCCGGGGAAATCACCGCGGAACGGAACCATCCCATCTACTTATCGATGAGCGCTTTTCAATGAGCGCCTGATAATGTCCGCGTTTCAATTTGATGCGTCTTGCCGAGCTCGCTTCTGATTGGTTGCGGCCGCCGTCGCTCGCGCGACGCAACCAACTATACGTGTACAATAAAACGTTTATAAATTGTTGGTCTTTGTTTCCTTGATGAATCATCACAATAATTGGATACCGAAAACTTTTAAAACACTGAATCTACAGCGCACAAAGTAGTCCAGTGCAGGACAATTATATAAGAATGCGATCGCCATCACCTCTGCATCTCAGCCACGGCTGTAGGTACCTACCTGTGGTTGTTCTGCCCTTGTGCAGCGCAGTAGAGTAGGTCACCTGTAACGGTAACGTTTCTAATGAGAGCGTAATTCCCTGAAAGCCCTCGCTCGTCCTCTCTTTATTATATGTCGGCAAATAGAGGTCGCGGTCAGAGGAGAGGGCTGCTTGGACGGAGGAGGGCCGCTTGAGGTCCGGTGGCTGGCGGGCTGCGGGGCCGGGGGCGAGGGTAAATTAAAATAGTTGGAGAACTACAGACCTCCGACCGCAATGGTCCCGTCAGGCCGGGCGCCGCCGCCTCGCTCGGTGTACGGCGGTAACCTTCCTACTCCATCTCATAGTAGCTCTGGAGTGCCGCCGCCGCGGTGGTAGCAAAGAAGAACAATATTATATACGTTCCGCCAGAGACATATTAAACATATACTTTATTAGTAAAATACTAACTCTATCATAAACTAGTTTCTGCGACTTTGAACTAAGCTTCGCACTCGTTCGGGATGAAAATCCCGATCTACGGCTCCACGCTCTACTTCGAAAAGGTCCCATCCTACTCTGATCACATCCACTCCACATTGTCACAGAAGCATTACGTCACACATTTTGATGTTGCTTTATGAAGGCAGAGGCTACTCGTATGATATGACATGACACCTAAAAGGCGAGTGATTTATCTACGGTCGAGTCGAAACGAGCCGGGTTGAGCCGAGCCGAGACGGGTAATTAGCCGCGGGAGGACAGATTCGAGCTCGGCCAATAATGTCGGCGCTTTGTTTGATGGAAGTGGACCGCACAGACACTGGGGAGTATACTATAGGTACAGCTAGCAATCCAGCGTCTCTGTGCGGCTGCCGGCCGGCCGGCGGCGAGCGCTTCGGTACATTACTTCTGCAGTTTGTTCAATATTCATACTCAGCAAACTGCAGAAGTAATGTAACGAAACCAAACAACTAACTCAAATAGGTAACTTTTGAACATTTCTCAGTTAAAAGCACAATACGACTTTAGTACGATACGTCGTCGTCGTACTATAGTACTTTTGACGAGACTATAAGTGGTCTCGTTTCCAAAAACGACCGCCAGCAAACAAGCAACATTCAGATTGACATTCGTACAAAGTGGTTCAGTGTTCAAACAAGCAACATTCAGATTGACATTCGTACAAAGTGGTTCAGTGTTCAAACAAGCAACATTCAGATTGACATTCGTACAAAGTGGTTCAGTGTTCAAACAAGCAACATTCAGATTGACATTCGTACAAAGTGGTTCAGTGTTCAAACAAGCAACATTCAGATTGACATTCGTACAAAGTGGTTCAGTGTTCAAACAAGCAACATTCAGATTGACATTCGTACAAAGTGGTTCAGTGTTCAAACAAGCAACATTCAGATTGACATTCGTACAAAGTGGTTCAGTGTTCAAACAAGCAACATTCAGATTGACATTCGTACAAAGTGGTTCAGTGTTCAAACAAGCAACATTCAGATTGACATTCGTACAAAGTGGTTCAGTGTTCAAATCCATTGAGTATTCCATACGCGAGGTATCTTCAGAACTGACTTCTCTAAGTGCCGACAAGTGCACCTTTTCACTTACAAATTAAATGTTTGAAGCACTTGGAGCAAACCAATTGTAAAGTTTGAAGAGTTGTTCAAGATACAATACATTGTACAATGCTATACTCTAACGTAGAGACCGCGCTCCCAGCCCGCCGGCGCGGCGCCACGCTCGCTGCCCGTCACGCCGCGCCGCTTCTACTCGTTTCTAAATCTCCAAGATGTTGCGGATCCTGCTAATTGATAATCCTTGTCCTCCCGGGGAGGGCGCGGCGGGCGGGATCAAGTGTGATGATACTTCTGATCCACTTTCATCCGATCCCGATAAAACTTGTGATGAAAAGCTCTGTTTAAATATAGCCACTGTTATATAATATAATGTAAATTAAATTAAATTTGTAAAATACCTAATTCCATTAGATATGACCACTGTCTATAATATTATGAAATATATCATTAATTTAATTAGTAAATTAAATTTTAATTATACAATTCAAAAGAATTGAGATTGCTTCAACTAAACTCTTGAATATAACAACACCGCCCGAACCGAACCGCCCCGCCCCGCCGCGCCGGCCGCACTATATGCACTGTGCGAGTGATTCCTTTGCTTCCCCAGAGCGGGAGCGCGCTGTACACCTGTCAGAGTTACTTTATATCCGGCGGCGCCGCCGCTTGCCTTCCATATAGGATACTTTCGCGGGACTCGGCCGTACACAAACATAGAGGATGAACATTAAACTAGTTATCTACGGCCAATTGCTTTTACTGTCTATATGCGACAGCTTCGTGGTTGCGACCGGCCGCGGCGCGGCGGTCGGCGGCGGCGGCCGAGGGCCCGCTATTAGACACGGCTAATATGGCAAACTGGTTTATTTGGACAACTCGAACATATTCATAATTTTACCTTTATTTCGGCATTTCATGACTGATGTATTCTTAAAGTACTAAAGAAACAATGCCCACACAGGGACCACGAGCGCTGTAACGCGATGTGAAGTACCTGCAGCCGCCCGGGACCACGAGCGCTGTAACGCGATGTGAAGTACCTGCAGCCGCCCGGGACCACGAGCGCTGTAACGCGATGTGAAGTACCTGCAGCCGCCCGGGACCACGAGCGCTGTAACGCGATGTGAAGTACCTGCAGCCGCCCGGGACCACGAGCGCTGTAACGCGATGTGAAGTACCTGCAGCCGCCCGGGACCACGAGCGCTGTAACGCGATGTGAAGTACCTGCAGCCGCCCGGGACCACGAGCGCTGTAACGCGATGGAAATGTGGGGGAAATAAAACAAAAGGTACGCGATAAATACCCGGTGAAGAAAATCTTTAATATGTTAACTAAGCGCGAAAGTTTACAAAGTTAAATGCCTAAATCCTTATAATAACAAGGCTGTGACAGCGTGTTTTTGCATCGTGAGAGAATCGAGTTACTTTGTTACGGAGCTAGTTTCGGTAGCAGTAACTGCATTAGTGTGCAGTGACAGCCGCAGTCGACGCGCGCCTTGTGATCTCGGCGCTGGAAGTGCTCCAGTGGAGCGGCGTCTCTCGGCGCACGGCACAGCAGGGTTAGGGGCCTAGTATACATGCCATGAACTGTAGGTAGGTATATTCAGAAATAAATCTATATTGATAGCCTGTGCGTATAACAATGCTACAAGCTCCGTCCATACAGCGCCCCTCATAGACACTTGCAGACACGTGACGTCTCCAGACCTCAGGCTGACCCCCCCCCCCCCCCCCCCCGCCTGTCACCAACCCCCTCCCCCTGCGTGACTACCCCGCCTCCCGCTTGCGGCTCATTAATCTGTCAGGTCAAGTGTGCACAATTATGGCAATTATGATATTTGCTTTGTGTACAATTCCAACAAAGGAGCAGACGAAGAAAAGAAAATTAAGAAGGCAGATCGTACACTGCTCGTACACACTCGTAGCTTACCTACAGTAAGTAGGTAAAGTGAACGATCTGCCTTGTTGTGGTGCGCGCTCGAAGTGTTGTTCACGTTCCTGACAAAGTGTTGTCGAAGATGTAGCGCCCTACTGTATCTGTATCATTCCGTGGGCGCGTCCAGCGGCGGCGGCGGCACTCGCTCGCAGCGCTTCAGTAGCAGCCTTTCTGTGAGGAGTACGTAATGTACAGCGAGCCCAATAAAGGACGATATGTAAATAGCGAGGAAGACATTCCCACGCAAAACTATGCGCAACGAAATGTCACGTAATGCCGGCCATTGTCCCGCTCGCCACCCGTTCCACGCTTGCACGTGGGAATAGAGCGGACAGACAGGCAGACTGATGACTATCGCTGGTCGGTACATAGCTACGTGTCTGCGGAGCTCGTAGCGGGCACAACATTAGATGCTGCAGCTTTGCAATGCTAAACACCCACTGAAACTTGTTTAATTAAAACTTCGGAGCTTTATTTAATGTTTATACTTTACGCAACTTGTTTATACGAAATCATAAATTATAATAATGCACGTAAATATCTATCAAGTATATTCATTCATAATTAATTCATTTTAAGTACGGATTGTATGAAAACGTGCTCAGGCATTTTGCAAACTGTGCAAGAGGTTCTTTATGAAAGTAAATATGAGTTGTTAAACAATGTAGGATGGGTAAGTAGAGCGGAGTGGAGCAGCTAGTTACGTGCTCCGCCGCACACGGCCCCTACCACGGAGCGATCCGCAGCGGCTCGTAGCACGACTACGACAGGGCTTCACGGTGACGGTTCGCAGCGGAGACAAGTCGCTTGTATCGAGTCTGTCCGGCGCGGGCGAGCCACCGGTGGCGGCGATGGCGGCGCGGTGGCGCTCGAGGAGACAGCAATAGAGGCAGAATGCCGAGCTGCGCTACTAATGTATTCGCCCTGAAGGGGAAATAAATGTCGCGTAAACTTACTGACAAAAGGCTCCGTGTGCGAGCCGAGAGCGCGAGTTATCTGCAGCTGTCAGACAGTAGCGGGGCTGTTGTGACCATGGTATCGGCGAGGGAAAGCTGAGTTAGTGCACTTGGCCGGCCCCGTCAGAGGCAGTTCCATCTGGTACTAAAAATGGTACTAAAGATGAGCGGACAATGTTTTCGAATTATGTTGTGGAATTTTAGTAATGAATATAGGTACATGTGATGACGGGGCGTCCGTATCAAGTATGAATGTGTTTCCGCTTGTAGGTATCTACAAGCCCGAGGCTGTGGATAAAAAGGTTTGTTTTATAAATATTTAGTGGAACGGAGCAGGCGGTCGCCTCTCCAATTAGCGCAGAATGCCGAGCGCGCAGTCAGCCGTCCACAGCCAGTTAAAAGCCACATCACTCCTCCATTAGATGCGAATGTTTCAAACAATACGTCAGATTTTTTGTCGTTTTTGTAGTTTAGAGGGTGATCGTGTGGAGTGTCCCTCCGCTGTGAAGGCGGCGGTACCTACGTTACTGCACTATAGATGCGGGAGAAATCTCCGAGACAATATCGAGATTATTAGATTGCGATACGAGTGAGAAGCGAGCTGCCGAGCGCCGCCCGCCGGCACGTATATATACTTGCGGCTTACTAATGGAACTGACTCGTTCCCTTAAACGCCCATTTTGAATGTTTTTCAGAAATATCTCAGGGGATCTTTGACGGACTGAGAAATATTTAAAGAAAGGTTGTGGCACGTCACTGGGTTGCGTTGAAGACGGACAAATGGCGCGCATTAATGACGTCACCCGCGGCGTGCAGTGATGACGTCACATGTAACTTAGCGCCCCATATATTCCGCTGTACAAACCATAAATCCCTGCACGGAGACATCCTCCTTCAAGGCGCGTGTCTCGTTTTCCACCCGTCGCGTCGCGTCGCTGCGTACGACAGAACATTCTGCACATCACTGCGAGTGCACGCCGCCGCCGCCGCCGCGAGGATCCTCTATATCAGGACAGTTTACGGTCTTGCCCCACACGTAGGTACAATATAACGAGATAGTTAACTGCACGCGCTGCAACTCTTGCACGCTGGATAAGAGCAGACTTTATTAAAGAATGTAATGTCTTGCCCTCAGAATACAGAAATTCCAGAAACCGTGAGCGAGCCTAATACTGACGCTACAAAAACTACTCTTAAATAGAGTAGTTTGACGCGCAACTGATCAGTTACTTTGTGAACGTCGTATCGCGTGACGTATTTTAGCGATGACCAATTTAACTAAATTATGCCGTCCTGTGTCGTTCCTACCTGTAAAAATGCAGCGGGTCTAAAATAGAAACAGGATGGGATCACATTTCACGTGTAAGTATCGCATTTAGGTATCGTCTTATTTAAATAATGAATTAATTTCTCTGTTTTCAATTGTCATAGAGAGTGATGCGTCCATCTTGTTAGTGTTGCCAATATAAGAGTTTTGATTTACCCTTCTTTTTATTACCTTTTAAGGGCTTTTATTCGTTGTAGAATATTAATAAGTTGTGACGACCTCTGTGGCGCGGTGGGCGACGGTCCGCCTGCGACGCAGGAGGTTGCGGGTTCGATTCCCGCCTCGGGACAAATGTTTGTATGATCTGCAAATAATATTTGTTCAGGGTTTTCTGGTCGTTTATGTAATATAAAAAAATATAATTTATCTAAATGTAAATCTTTGTTAATTACTTCAAACTACAAGAGACAATATTTTAGAAAGCCTACCCAGCAAAAAGGAAATTAAATATTTTTTTTAAATCTTAACCGTGTTTTATTTGATGAACCTATCTATTTCTTGAGATAATCAGGTAGGTACATAGTTATATAGAAAAGGAAAATTTTTATTCTATTATTATCTTAATTCCAATACTCCCAAAATTTACCCCAAAAACGGGCAAATAATGCCTGAGCTAACAACAACATTACGCGGGTGGGAAGGTGAGGCGGGCGGGGGACGTTGTTTTGTTTTTGGACACAGCGTGTAGCTTGCAATTACAATTGAACGCGGTTTCTGGACTTTCTGTATTCAGAGGTCTTGCCTCCGCCTGAATAATAAAATAACGTAACCAGGAAATACCTCAGTGAATTTAAGAAGCTGACTAGAATAGAATATAACAGAGATGATAGTTTACTAAACTCAGAGTACCTAATATTTTATCATAAGGTTATTATCTCATGGTGAATGTCCTTTGTGTTCGTGCGAGGTGTGCGCTGTGTGAGGGGAGGCAACAAGTGGACCGAGCGGCGCGGCGCGTGCCTTGCGTGCCGCCCGCGCGGCGCGTCGTCGGGGCGGGAGCGGGGCGGGACGGGCCGGCCCGGTGCTGTGAGTCCTATCCCATAACAAAACGAAATGGTTTGAGGCTAGAGCACTGTTCACAATGATGGCCTCTTGACCGACAGATTTATCTCAAGCACTGATAAAACTATAAATGGCTTTAAACTTTGAACTTAAGGTATTTGTAAAAAGTTTTCAAAGAAGGTATAGAAACCATCACAAGGAACAATCATTATTTGTTGTCTTGAAGAGCTGAGCTCCTTTTGTAAAGATCTCGACCGTTTCTCCGCGGGCCCGCTGCGGGCGGCGCGCTCGGCGAATAAAAGCTATCTCCGAGTTAAGAACTCGCAGACAGAAGCTGAACCGCTCGAATAATATCAAACTTAGCTCTCTAGCGTTACTTTAAGTTTCGATAAACAAAAACACAAAGCGCGCCTCCTCGGCGACCGGCCGAAGCTGGCGGGAGGGGCTCGGGCGGCGCGGCGGGGCGGGGAAGGAGTACTTGTATGATCTCCTGTAACGCACTGAACATTATGCATTCAGTATTTGTTTCCACTTTACTCATTGCCCCGTGAAGTGCGAGTAGATGCTCCTGTTTGTACGGCACCTGTAACTCTCCGCCGTGACTCAGTATACGAACACTAGCGAGCCCGCGCGGGCCGTGCGCGAGTCAAGTTCTTTTTCGCCTTTGCTACTACTATTCTACAATTTCCTTCTACTTCCGCCGGTTAAGATCAGCGAGTGAAGTTAAAATATTTAAATGCGCACCATCTTGGAGGCATTCCACTCGCTTACATCGATACACAAACAAGTGCAATAACAGCTGCGAGGGATCGCCACTGAGACTGCAGTCACGTGTCCGCAGTTAGCCGCAGGCCACCAGTGCCTCAGTGCTCCACTGTACGCCAGGCACGCGCTGCCTGCGGGACACAACCGCTCTGTGTGACTTTATCGTCGAAAGTTTAAACCGATTATCTACTGCGGACAGAGAGTTTCACCTGAACGATACACTCATTCAAATTTAATTTAGGATATGCTCATTTTCTACAAAGCTCTAATCAATATAATGGTTTTCTTCCTTGCGGACCAACTAGGATATTCTTTATAACAATACATTGAAAGCAGAATGTTGATTGGCTCTCTGGATTGCCCGTCAGTTCATTGTAGCTCAGCTATAACAGCAGCGCAGCGAGCCAGCGCAGTGAGCCAGCGCAGTGAGCCAGCGCAGTAAGCCAGCGCAGTGAGCGAGCGCAGCTTGGTGATCGACACGCTGCAAACTGGATAAGGAGCAAGTTGAGGCCTATCTACTGCTACAGTGAAATCAGCACGAGATGACCATACATCACCCGAGAGACACGTCTCATGTGAACTGGCAGTGCAGGTAGTAGACTCAGTGCGTTCGAGACGTGCTCGATAGAGCAGTCAGTACATGAGTATCTATACTAATACTTTAGAGAGGAAAGATTTGTTTTTTTGTTTGTTTTGTTAGAAATGTGAAATTCTAATTTAACGCGGACGAAACCGCGGGGAACAGCGTGTACAATAGAGGTGCAGCCCTCGGACGAACAGAGTTGGCGAGTTGGATGCTGTTCGCCTCTCATAGGTGAATGGCGACTAGTGCTTTGACACGTTACAGTTGCGATACAAGATACAAATAAATGGGATAGAAGTAACGCGACACGGCTAATGGGAAATAACAAAATATTTTACATACATGCATCTACACACACCGCGCGGTAAGACCGCCCCCCACCCCCCGTGTGGAGTGCACGGTCAGCGGATGACAGATCGTCCAATAATTATTGGACGATCTGTCAATCTGTCAATCGATTGGAAACCTATTATAATAGGTTTCCAATCGATTTGTTATTTCTATTTTGCTGTCTCTGTTCTTATTTGCTTATGCTGGGCGGACATCTTACAATTGATATTAATTTATTCAGTTTACTGATCTTTGAAATTGCGTATCGAAAACACAAGGAACTAGGGTACCTGCGTGTAACTATTACAGTTGTAAAGGTCATAAGCGGGGCCGGTGTACAGACGGGTCAACATCGAACCGATACGTGACAATTACTTACCAATATTTTATGACAACACCCATGAGCTTCCCACACAAATAACATTTTTATTCATTACATTATCCTTAAGAAATTGTTTTTATTTTAATTTGTAATTCTGGGATGTAAGGTGCAAATACATGGAGGGAGTTACGAATTGGTTACAGTATGTTCCTTGTAGGAGGATATTAGAGGCTGTGCAGCGACGCGTGGCGGCGGGACGGCGGCGGGACGGCGGCGCGGTGGGAGTGGGGGCTAATGGCACCGTGATGGATGGCGCCACCACTCCCGCCGGACGCGGCCCGCGCCGCACTCGGCCAGACACGCGAGGGCGCCGTGAGCCGATACACTTCTAAGGAGCTCTTCGATCAGGGTATCGAGGGAACACAACGCAATATACTGTACTGAAGGCAATATTATTAATTGGAAGCCTAATACAATTTAGTTAGAGGGTAGACTTTTCCAAAGGGAAAGCACACTAAAAATTGACATGTATTTGAAAAGTGAATAAATTATTTCCCAGAAGGGCTCGCGGGTGAAGGCGCGACGGGGCGGGGGCGGGGGCCGGACATCAGGGAGCTCATTAAGAGAAGCGGTCGCTGTAACAGGGCTGCGGACAGGGCTCGGGCGCCCTCCGCCACTTGCACACTACTCCGGAACTGTGTCCTCGGCTGTTTGTACCCGACGCGCATCTCTGCTGACCATCCTACATATCTCCAGCGACGCCAGGTATAGCTTGGAGAGAGAGCCACTACCACATACTTTGTCGAGACCAGTAAAGCCTCCACTATACACATTTATAATAGTGTTGATAACTATGATAGTTTCCCAAGTGAAGTGATTCGATTGTTGGCGGCCGCTGCAGGCTTTGCCTAGAATATATGTTTTTACAATTCTACGAAACGAAATGGCGTTTGAGTCGAAAACATCCAATGTGTTACAAACATTCATGTAATTATTGCCTGCTCTATTAAGAAACGTGTTCTGCCTATAGTTCATTCGACATGTTGGAAAAATCCAAAATGTTATCTTTTTTCTAGATGAAGTCCGTGGACAATGCAATTAAATATTTTCAAGTAATCATTCGAAGTCGTTCGAAGGCGTTGCCCGATACATCTTAATATTGGTGCGCGGTGCGCGGTGGCGCCCGTCTTAGTACCGACTGAACTCTCCGTCCAGTTGCCAGAAAACCTTAAGGAACCTGGGAAAACCGATCCTGAGTACACATTTAAAATAAAATAAACATGATTGAGCACCAATTCATAGACTCATACTCAGCAGTGGGTAGATTCCGGCTGCAGATGTAAATTATCAATATGTGCATGGACAGGGCACCGATGTAGAGCATCTCAATAAATATAAACATAACATCTCGTTTAATCTCAAAATAAAAATATATGTTATTGTGGTTTGTATGAAAATATGAGTGAGTTGGAACTCCCCTATCGAATCTTGTAATTTTTCAAATAAAACCTGTTTTTTTTATTTTGAACGTATTTCAAAACGTTTACAGATTGTCTTAAAGTTTCCAAAAACCACTTAATATAGAAAGTTTTCAAAGAACACTCGGGTTATTGATTACAATATCGTAGTTTCGTACGTACCTACTGCCTACTGCCTACTGCCTACTGCCGCGCCGCTACGACGCGCGCTACCGGCTGCGCTAAGCTCACTCACTCACGAATCAACATCTCCCTACTAGCATTCATTATGCAAACTGTCTCGCGCGCACAACAGACATTGCTATTCATTATAACAATTTATAACAACTCAAACAATTTATAATAAGTCTGTTTAATCGCCTTTGCTATAATTACTTACGTGTTTTGCAACGGACTAGGTAATTAACTCTGTTAGACAGAATGCACAGCGCGCTTAAGTTAGCTGGGACACTCCGTAGGCAGTGCTACGAGGCAGCTAAGAGATTGCTACGAGATTGCTACGAGCGAGCTACGTGAGTGCTACGAGGGAGCTACGAGAGTGCTACGTGGGAGCTACGAGAGTGCTACGAGGGAGCTATGAGAGTGCTACGAGGGAGCTACGAGAGTGCTACGTGGGAGCTACGTGAGTGCTATGAGGGAGCTACGGAAGTACTACGACAGCGCTCAGAAGCGCTAAAGCAGTATGTGGATGCGTACAGCGTTTTGAAATCATTTTAAACGTTACTAATTTTTATTTTCGTCTCCGTAGAAATGACAACAAGGTATTATGTAAGGTTCATTCGTGTTTATTCATAATGAAGTAAATGAGATGTCATGTGAAAGCCTGGTAAGCCCGGCGCGGCGCTGCGAACCGGCGGCGGCTGGTGGCGGCCGCGGCCCGCGTGGAGACTCGCGCCGCGCTTTGGGACCCCAAGTAACATTTTGGACCTATAACTTAGAAGCTATAGATCCAAATTATCCTATTACCTGTCGATGTAAAGGTTTACTTCACCATTTTATAGAGCCATTATAGACAGGTATTATAAACGTTTCAAATATGCCAGTACAGAGCAATATTACTCTATAGTAGTGTTTGATTCACCTTTACGTATCTAATTTGCTCCATAAGGTTTCCCTGATTACCGTTTTATATATTGCGTTATAGCAGTGATGAATATCCAACAATAGAACCATTTAGTGACATCGTGGTTCCACAAATCACTGCAATAGTCCATGGTCTTTAGTAGTGTTAACGACGCCATAATAGAGCATTTTTGCTCTATAGCGGATATTTCATCACCTTTATAGGATAATTTTACTCATGATGGCGCCGGAAACTTTGTCATGAGTACTATAGTTGGCCAATAAGGGTTACGGAGTTACCATTTTGCTCTATAGTACAAAACTGCGGTACCTTTAATATTATATTAATGTTTTATTTTATTCAAAACTCAATAAACCGGAGGCGCGTTAAAAATACTAAATAAAAATAGTACTAATCTATCGGTAAAACTTTTGTCGCACCGACATGTTACAAAACGTCCGTTTGTTCTTCAAAGCAATAAAATAAGATTATCTTACCCAAGCTCAAATTGTTTCAAAATAAGAGTTGATATACAACTACTGAGAAACGTTGTTAATCGCATTGATTTCATATAAAATAGAACTTCAAGTGCGAGTCAGTATTGAGCACTATCTACTATCTCTATATATCTAAAAAAAAATTACACAATGATGCAAAAAGTAACTTAATATTATTATAATTTTTTTAAATTTATTTATTATTAATATCCTGTCCTCACCTTGTAGTTACCAATAAGCATGACTTGGTACTGACATCAGGCAAACAGAACTACATTTGTTGTGTATTTTTGTTTTAACTTAGTATATTTTTTCTTTATTTTTAAAAGGCACTTTGTTTTTTGTACTTCTTTATTTTTATGTTTTTTTAGGCACATTCTTTTTATAATTTTAAATTTTAGTCGATCAAATTCCACGTATGTTAATGTTATATAACTAGTTCAGTTATACTTTCAAGCTGCGAGTGGAAACTGTAGTTAGCTTTATTTATTCTAAGTCTATGTTCTATTTATAATTAAATTTAAGCTTTTTGTTTCCCAAATAAAATAAAATAAATAAATATGAATCTATCAACAGGAAACACCCTATGAGTTTTGTGTGTATGTGATTTACTTGGACATTCCTAAAAATTTGGGCTGTAACTTTTGATTACATTGATTTATCACTGGACTCCAAGATGTACTATGTATATGTACTACAGGAGTACTCAGGAGCATTTGATATTCATTTCAAGTCGATACCTCCGCGCGTTCCTGAGGAAAGACGGTTGACAGACGGACAGACGGATAACAAAGTGATCCTATTATAAGGGTTATTTTTTACCTTAGATTAATAATTATGTATAATTAAATTCATTGATTCAGATAACTAATAAACCAGTGTTAGTGTTAGTTTGGATAAACCTAGATGTTAGTCATCATCATCAGCCTATATCTGTCCACTGCTGGACATAGGCCTCCCCCAATGAGCGCCATAGCGCCCTGTCTTCAGCTTGCCGCATCCAGCATCTACCTGCAGTCTTTCGCAGGTCGTCATCCCACTTGGTCGGAGGGCGTCCTACACTACGTTTACCGAGTCGTGGTCTCCACACAGGAACACGTTTGCCCCAGCGGCCGTCGTCGGTTCTTCGCGAGATATGGCCGGCACACTGCCACTTCAGCTTGCTAATTCTTTGAGCTACGTCGATAACCTTGGTTCTCTGTCGGATGTATTCGTTACGAATCCTATCCTTCAGAGAAACTCCGAGCATAGCTCTTTCCATAGCTCGCTGAGCAACTTTGAACTGGTGGACCAGCCCTATCGTGAGTGTCCACGTCTCAGCTCCGTAGGTCATAACGGGTAGGATGCACTGGTTGAAAACTTTCCTTTTCAAACATTGCGGTATGGATGACGAGAAGACTTGACTTGTAGTTTCCCAAAAGCTGCCCAGCCCAGCTGGATCCTTCTTTTGGCCTCCTTCTCGAAACTGTTTTTACCCAATTACAGAATCCGCCCAAGGTAAGTGTACTCGGAAACAGTTTCGAGAAGGTGACCATGTACGACCACCGGCCTTGGATCAATGTGACCATTGATCATGACTTTGGTTTTATCCAAATTCATGCCAAGACCGATACATCGGGAGGCTGAAGCTAGGCCGTCCAGCATCTGGTTCAGTTCCTCAAGCGACTCCGCCATTAAGACTATGTCATCAGCGAACCGCAGGTGTGAGATGATAGTATTTAAAATTAACTACAGCTTTTGTCCTTTGGACCAATTTGTGCATTAGAGAATATACATACATATATGATTGTAAATTATGATAATCTTCAAAATCATTTTCAAATATGTACATTTGAGCAGGAGTATGGCGCACGACCGTCGGCCCTCAAATAACCAAGTAATACACCTACCTACCTACGTCCCTACGCGGTCATCAAATGAACAAACAATCTTCCCTACCTACCTCGGGTAGAAGGAATCCGTGCCAAGAATCCTGTTTGCCTAACCCACTTGTATCATTGCTGCGGGAGATTTGTTCGCGACATTGTTATGTTCGGCATTCAGCTTTTATGTTTACCTGAATCTAAGTATATGTAGTTATCATTCACCTCTCCCGGCCCCGAGGCCAGTCTCTCTGGGTGACCACGTGTCCTGGTCGCGGGAGCGGTAGCAGGAGTTGACAAACAATCGACACAATAATCACCTCAGAAGTCGTCTCCCACGGAGGCAATATATTACCACTAATGGGACGACCCACGCGCTGCTCCCGCGCGCCTCCCCGCCCCTGCACAAAGGAACACCCTGTTTATCATACCCGAGCGACCGTAAATTGCTACTTCGCGCAATTAATACCATTTACTGCTTTATCTGTTTTCCCAATACTTTAGTCAGTTTTCAACCTAATTGCTGGTAGACAGAGTGCAAGTAACAGCGATACATTTTATGAAATAACAGCAGTTCACAAATAGTTGTAGCCGTTTGCGTTTGTCTCGTTCGTCATAAGGCCCTGTAGGTAACTACCAGTAGCGCAGGTAGCTGCAGCCGCGGGCAGCTCATAGTGCAACTTGGCAGCTGGCGCGCGACTCCTTCTGACGCAAAACTATTTGCAGTCAACAAGTGCTCAGTGCACTTACAGAAAACTTGTTCGAAGTTTTGAAACGAAATCTGTACGGAATGTATTCAGGTGTCGCTACACGATGTTTCGAGCAGATGAAGCTTCTGAAGGAATCTTTCCAGCGCGACGCGACGCAGCAACCACTAAAAAGTTTAAAATTCCAACCGGCCGTCGCGTCCCGCCCTCGTGACAAGACATTTGTGTAAATTCGAAAAATTAGTCAGTTACAAGGTGTTGAAAATACTCTAATGTCGTGTTTCAATAATTTCTTTTTTAATAATTCGGCAACAACAATACCTCCGCTACCTCATCTAGTTATACGCGGAGTGGGGACCGGTGGCATATCAAGGAGGCAGCGATTGGATTCGGCACAATGAGCGCCTGACAATGGATCGGGGTTAAGATGACAGCAGCAGGATTGGATGAGATGTATAGCGGCCGCCGCGAGCCGCGTATTATGGCCTCTTGTCAATAGAAGGCAATCAGGGAGATATTATATTGAGCACATTGTGCCACCGCGCCTGCATGTGTTTGTCCGCACAACACAACACAAGCCCTATCGTGCCACATCTTTGCCACATTGTTCCGCCGCATTGAATTGCCAATTTGCTAAAGCAGTGGAGAGGCGCATCACATTACCGCCCTCATAATAACCGGTACATTTGCGAGGGTCGGCGCGCGGCGAGCGCGGTATTAATCCCGCTACATAACGAGATCAATGGAACGGCCCAAAAAGAGCGGATCCAATCATCGCCGACAGCCGCCGTCCGTTTTAATCGGCCATTATATTAATACGCCGGCACATCGCTTGTGACGTCACGCGTCGCCGCTAACAATGTCAAACCAAACTACGAGATCGAGTTCTCGTCGGAGCAGCACCAGCGCGTCTGCACTTTCTGCCCTTGCATCGTCTGCAGCTGTGCGACGCTCTCAATAACACGGAGGTTTTAAAATGGGAAACATTTTGAACCTCAGCCTGTACAGACTGACCTATACAGAATAGTACTCAGAATATTAACCTTTGACAGCATTATAGAAATCGTGAAACTGTACAGATTTTCATAAAAGCAGGTAACATGAAGAAAGTAGCAAGTGTGGCACTCGCGTGGCCTCGGAGCAACTAGCAGTTGTAAGGGCCACATCTGTGGCTGCGGCTCTTCTTATGCAGGAGAGAATAGTTTTAAAATTACAAAGTAGGTCGAGAATCGAGGTGATTTATGGCGATGTCGCGGGAGATGATTAATGTGGGGCGCAGGTGAGGCGGGCGGCGCGGGGGGCGGGCGCTAGTCAACACGCTCGGTCAACAGCCAGCCGCCGCCAGTGGGAACCGATAAGTCTTGCTAGCGTTCGTACTACACAGCTCATATTTTTCTAAGATGTCCCGTAATATGAGAGAATAACGCATTATGATGTAGAGTGTGTATTCAATTGTTCTCATACAACTAAAACTTGTAAAAACGTGACTCGTATGTGACAACAAGTTCCAGTCCTGAAAGCGCGGGCGACACAGCCCAGGGCGCGGGCCTGGCGCGGGCGGCGAGGGGCACCACAAGTTGCGACATAAATCCTCGCGCCCTTCAGATAAATCTCAACAAAGAAGTTCACGGCACGATCGCTCCTCCAGCTCACTGCGACCTCGCGACTCGCGACTTGCGACTGACCGCGCAGCACGACTTACACATACATCGTCACTTGAACAACACGAAAGAACTATCTTGTATAAGTATCCCAGTTAGTTAGTTGGTCCGGGGGTACCCACACTACACGCTTGTTACTGCTGGAACGGGAACGGCATCCCGACAGCGACGCCAACATTCGCAACACGCAATAAACGCAAGACGCTCCAATATAAACCTATGCGTTAGAGTACCAGTATACCTACCAACTACAGGTACGTCTTTACAACCATTTGACACTAGTTGAGCTGCAACTATCAGTATCGATCCTAAACTCCAATATTCGAGTTGATTCCGAGGATAATCTCGCTCAGCACAGACAAAGAGACGCTGAGTGGTCTCGGAGTGCAGTTCGGTGTCGCTCGCGCGTCCTTAGCCACTAAGTCGCCGCTAACACGACCGCCTGTGCACTGCTCACGCCGCGCTAGTCCACCGACAGTCTATCTGCCTACCCAATCATTATAAAAGGCGAAACAGAGCTCATTGTAAAGCCTATCTCAAATAAGTCTGTATAAATACAAGCTCCCCTCCGGGAGCACTGGCAGACGTCGATAAGTTTACAATTAGTCGTCGAAGCGGGCGAGCGGTCCAACAGGCTCGGCGCGGCGCCCGCGGGACTTGTAATGCTGATTGCAATAGTTTATGCTGCATCGGAAGAAAAAAGGATTATCCATTATTAGCTTCCCAGAACAACCAGAACGATCGGTTCTGGTATTGTTCAAAATGACGACCGACAATGACGCAGACATATTTCGATATGCCGGTTGCATTAAATAAGTGAAAACTAAAAAAAAGGCAAAAATGATGATCTAGCTAGAGCCGGCGCGTGTCCGTTAACGTCGGCGGCGGCGGCGGCGGCGCGGGGCGTGGGGCGCGGCTGAGACGAGGCGGACATGTGTCTCGGCGCCAGTAATGAAGCATTCCGGCGCGGAGTGGAGCCTCAGCGGCGAGCTGGCCTCCGCGCACCCTCCGCCCTCGCCGCCGGCCTCCTGTCTGCTACTCTACTGTTATATCACTGCATGTATTTATAGTTCACACTCAGACGTTAAAAGGTGCACAATTTTTGTTTAAACCACAGAATGAACACGACTCAGATTTGTAGATTAAGGAATCAATCAGCCAATCAGAGCGAGTTGTTCGCTGATTGGTTGGGCGCGTCACATTTGCAAGTCGAACAATGTCGGCTGAGGAGGTCATGCCGGAGACGGGATCTGCTAAGACTGTCTGGTTATGTATTCCTTTTAGGATTTATTCTGTAGCTTGGTGTATAGTCCCTTGCTCTCTCTCTCTCTGTTTAGTCACAGAATATTTAGCATTCTACGTGACACAGAAGCTTAGATTCCAAGTGCTTATTGGATTTTGCGTTGTGAACAATTAGAAAACTTATTTGTAGTGACGAATTGTTGCCTAAAGTATTTTGTAAGCCTTTAGTAAAGAAATAAAATATTTAGATTTGAATTTGATTAAAAAAACTTCAGACAATTATATGTACTATTTAACATGTGTTTATTAACCTATATTTTCCGACGTTTCAACGGGCGGTCATCCCGTGATGACGTAAAACTGTCGTGGTCACGGCATGACTGGGCCGGCCCGGGGACAGGCCGAGCCGGGGACAGGCCGGCCCGGGGACAGGACTATATATTTAACGACGTCCCAGCCGACTAACAGGAATGGCTTCAAAAAAGAACGTAAATTGAATGACTGAATGTCTCAAGCGATGGCCGTTTTAGATAATGCATTTCTTTTTAGGCTCCTTTGAACGTGAGGTTGAATTCATTTTACGTTTGTTGTTGTTGCGGCGGGCGCTTGGCGGCGGCAGACGAGTTTGAACTGAAGGCCCACCTGTCCGCATCGCAGGAGCCGCAGTCATCGCATTTTCTAAATCTTAGTGTTCGGTCCAAAATATAGAGCAATCCGTACGAGCGCGAGCCAATCTGAGGACGCACGAACACAGAGCGCGCGGGGGGCGTAGACACATAGTACGCGTTGAAGTGTTTGGTACCGCCAGCACTAGCCGTGTTCAACACCGCCGCTGCCGCCGCCGCCGCCCGCCGGCCGCCGGGCTCGCTCGCTGCATATTAAACGGAGCAAATGGACGAGCCTTGTTTCTATTTCGGTTTTCAATTTGGGATTTAAATTCAGCGCTCTAAAATATTTTTGCTTACATTCCGCTCTGCGCTGATTGAAAAAAAACCAATGTTTTACGATATTCTGTGGTTATACTATACCAACTGGCCGTTTGAAGACGAATCAAGTTATTTAAAGGTACCTGGTACAGAACTCAAGCACCCTCTTAGCTGCGATCTTATAGGGAAAACTTAAATCTGGTGTTGTGTGAAGTGAATGAAAAGGTAACTATAGACAAGCCACCACGTCCCGCTCCGTACCCACTGCCGCGTCCCGCGCGACCGACGCGCGGACGCCGCCGCGCCGCCGCCGCCGCCGCCGCCGCCTGCCGCTTCCACGCTGGAGCTACGGTACTTGTCGACTCGTGCTAATTCACTTAGGGCTCGCAAACATTCCAGCTTACGTTTCAAAATGAACTCTATCTCGGAGCAATAAAAGCAGAAAGTTAAATCCTATCGCGACCCGCAACTTGAGAGGGGACCATAAAGTAGCGAGCATCTATTACCGACTTGGAACATTGTTTGTGTACGTTGTCTGTCGCCGTGGGCACGTGACCACGTGACAATCACGTGACCAGTCATCGAACTACTTCAATTGTCAATAAGTTGTTTATAACAATGATTGTATGGGTTGTGCGGAAACATGTCTCGAGAACGTGCTCGCACCGCGGCGCGCGATCATGTGTGGGGTGCGGGGTGCGGGCTGCAGGAGGCAGTGACCCTCCCGCGCCAGGCTCATTTTATTTAAGGCTAAAGTACTCCGCGGCTGAATGTAAGCTAGGTATCAACATAAATCAGAGCCTGCTTTGAATGGAGTTCAATAATGGAGGACAGCACCCTCTAAAACTTTCACAAAACGATTGGCAGTATCATAAGCCTCGCCTCGCCTTGCCTCGACTCGACTCGCCTCGCCTCGCCCGCGCAAGTGAATTTACAACCGCGTTCGCCTCACGTTCGCACATCTAGTACTCTTTTCCGTTGATTAATTTAATTAAAAATGAACCGAGCGTATTTCCTGATTAACTGGATGCCTATAGTATCGTTTTAAACCGCGTTAAATGTATTCAATAATTTCATAATTAAAGGAATATCTGAGTATTCTTTATTTATTTAAACTTGTAATCGAATCGGCCCTGGAGGTCGTCCCCGGCCGCGGGCAGGGGCGGGGCGGTAAGTATTTGAAGAGCCGCAAATAAATCAGAATTACACTTGAATATTGAAACAACTGAAATAACTGACATTAAGGTACTATTACTTAATTTTAATTAAATTGAAATTGAACACAAGTCGAAGTAGTACAGTGCACCAGACGTAGAATGTGTAGCCGCCAGGCCGCGGCTGCCAATCAATCTCAGAGGGAAACGGAAATTTGAAACTCTTACAGATAAATGGGTATCCTTTAGTGAAATATGGCGCAAAGCATGCAGCGAGGAGGCGGCGCGGCGAAACGGAGCCGGCGGCGGCGGCGGCGGCGCGCTACGTTCAATTAACATATTCGTTTGGTACATTCGATAACCTATTAATATAATCTGATATCCGGAATGGGGCAGGTGGATACTATGATGATAAGGAAGGTAAATTGAATAAATTGTTAAAATACGAGCATGAAAGGGACGGATCGGAAATAGGCTGCTCTCATTCCCTCATGCTAATGGCGGCGCGGCGGCCGATAGCGACGCGCCGTCGTCGTTGGGTCACTCGGCTGCTCTGGCGATGGCGTAAATCATTCCCTCATGCTAATGGCGGCGCGGCGGCCGATAGCGACGCGCCGTCGTCGTCGGGTCACTCCTGTTACCATTTTTTTATGGTTATTCTGTGGTTCGTGCTTGCGAGAGATATTTGAATATTTCCCAGTAGTATAGTACCTATACCGTGTCTGTTGTTGCAAATAAATCTTGAAGAAAATTAAAACAAGTCAAACGAAATCGCTCTCCCTCTCATCTAATGAATCCCTTCATAACGCGACGTCATGGTTTTGTTTATAATTAGCCATCTGTGAGCTGTTGTAATAAGCTAATTACGGAAGCCACCGGCGACGGTTTTAAAAAAAACCAAAACTTTTAAACTATTTATTAAAACTTTTACAAAGATCGTAAGATAATTATTCTAAAATAAAGTAATGAAGCTACGCTTGGTCGATGCAAGTACCAGGTGTAGAATGTCGTGACCGCGATCGAAGGCAGGCACGCTGAGGGAAAGACGTCATCGCTGAGTCGGAAAGTAAGTACTCGGAGAATGACAATTATACTGGATGGACAACAAATGCAGTGGCATGCTGCATTCCTGGGTTGCAGATTAGGTGCATAGTTTCTATGTAACACCTCCATCCTCAGAGCAGCAACTATTTGAGAACATTGAGCGAAAATGTTGCTGGAACAGCCTCCCGGTGTGTCGATCTGTCAGGAACTGCGTATGTGTGCTCCGGAGTATGTCCTTTCTCGTTCGATGGATTCTCGATCGTTAGCTTGGAACGTTTTCTGTAACGTCGTACGACGATGATTATAACAAGTACAGCTGCACCGAATAGTGACGTGTAGAGTGGTAGAGTCGTATGATAAAATGTACCGTCTATTGGTTTTAGATCTAATGGGCGCTGTAGTAAAATCTTGTCTTCTATGTGATGAAGTCCATTGAGATTGGTGGTAGTCAATTTGAGATGAGGGATGCTGTGGTTTTCTTCGATGGTGAAGTTTCTTGGGATCTCTGTTATCTTCAGCGGCTGTCCCTTTATTTGGTCATTGGTGTTAATAATGAGGAACTCGTTCGTGCGTAGAGAACATTTAAGTGGGATAGTGGCGAGATAACTTCCGTATAGAGTTATGAATTCTTGACGTTCGCATTGTAGTCTCGTTCTAGTAGGTCGAGGAAAGATAAGGGTGTAGTGTCGGTCGTCTAACTGCTCCATGGCTTCCTTCGTGAGAGTGATTCTGGTTGGCTGGCAGGATGGGTCCAGGGATTGATGAATGATGAGATTCTGGATACAATCGGGGTGATCCTTGGGCTGGTGGTTGATGCCTTCTTCGCAGAGATGATGTCGATTGAACTTCGGGCATTCAGCCTCCATGTACATGAAAGCTTTCCCGTCGGTTGCCAGGAAGGGATGTGAGGGAATAAGGGTTTGGTTAAGTTTGTTCGGGGCAATGGAAAGTTTGTAAAAATCAAAGCTACTTGGAGAAACTATTGGGAATTTAAATATTATAACTAGTCGTTTCCCTACAAAATATGAGCCTGGTTTTATGATGTTATAGTACTCACGTGAGTCATCTTCAAGTACCTCACTATTACTATAGATAGACTTAAGCTTATTTAACATACTTTCTAAGTTATCTATTGCTAACATGCTATGATGTGTGCTCGATGCACGTACAAAAGCTAACATATTTTCTATCCTATTTAATTCTAAAGATAAATCATCTGTGTTTTCACTGATGATGGCTAAAAGCTGCGCAAGTTTTGCGTATTTAAGGAGACTTGTCTCGGCATAAGCATTACTATCTAAAATTAATCCTAATGTCCTATTTATCTTCTCCTGGTTTTCTGCAATACTCGCAATTATCTGGGTGCATTGGGTCATCCAATTTTTATTAAGGCTAATATGGTCATTGAACTCAGATAACATCTTATGTTCATTACTTTCTAATATTTTAATGGCGTTATCATAACGAGCCGCATCTGAATGATCCAAGTTACCAGTAACGCTTTTAATTATAGATCCTAGACCATCAATTAGACCTCTTTTGACGCGATTAGGCTCTAGACCTTTCAGCTGGGAATTTACTTTATCAAGTTTTGTAGAGAGATGATTAAGCTGTATTTCGTAGAGATCTAAAGTATTGTTTTCCAATTTAGTCCTAAAATAGCTAATCTGATCGCGAATAGAGTCAACCTTATGTTCTAAGTCCGTCAATTCTACATACTGAAGGAAAGAATGATAGTGGGTGATAAGTTTGGCTTGATCAAGTTTAAAGGGAAGAAGTCCTGGTCCATTGTCAAGGCTCTCCAGTCTTATCTCCAGTGCCATCGTCAGATGCAGTATCAGTAATAGTCGAATCCTGTAACAATTTGGGCTTCTTAGGTACTCGCTTGAGACGATTTTTGGCTACGGGTCCCTTTTTTTTAGAGGTATAAATGTGAATTGGGAGGTCAGCTAAAACTTTATCCTGGGTAAACCGTGGTGCTAACTTTTGTCTAGAAGCAAAAGGATTTTTGATAAACACCTGCTGGCCTGGTTCATATCGTACTTCGGGTTCTCGATTTTTATTCCTATTAGTTATCAATGTCGTGCGGTCAGCAGTAGTAATCTGGTTGATTGCCTCATAAACTGTCTTCATTTGATCTCGATGTGTCAGGATATACTGTTGCATAAGGTGTTCTGTCAAGTCAATGTCAAGAGGGTCCCTATGGTCAAAATGTCCTCTCACTATGTCATGGGGTCTACATTTGGTAAAGCTGTGAATCGAACTGTTGTAACCTAATATTGCATAAGGCATTTGGTTGATGATTGGTTCATTTTTATTTTTAATCTTAAGGATTCTCAAATGCTCTAACAGCGTCGAATGGAAACGCTCTACAATCCCGTTATCGTTCGGTGAGTTAGGTAAAGTTCTATGATGATTTACCTTATGTAGTCGTGTAAACTCAGTAAATAGTTGGTTGGTGAATTCTGTCCCATTGTCTGTCACTAAAGTCAAGGGAAGTCCGTGATGTGTACAGAAAGTTAAAAGTCCTTGTATGATACTAACTGCTGTACCATCTCTTAGATGGTAAGCTTGACCATACTTAGAGAAAGAGTCTACAAAGGTCAAGTACTTTTCTGTCTGTGCTGTAAAGAGGTCTATGTGCACTATTTCGAATGGTTTAGAAGCTGGGGGTACGATATTAAATTGAGGTCTAATAGGGTTCCTATCGTATTTACTTTGACCACAAACTGTACATATGTTTATGTACTTAGTTATCTCATCCTTCATCTTCGGCCAGTAATATCGCCGAGATAAAGCCAAATAACATTCATTAATGCCTCTATGGTTTGTCTTTCCATCGTGATAGTGCTTTATTATCTCCTGTTGTTTTAGGTACTCCTTTACATCTTCTAGTTCAGTTTTAGCTAAAACTAAATTCATAGAAGAGCTTTTAAAGTGCTTTTGTATGATAGGGATGATAGCATACATACCTAAAGGGGGTGTAATTTTTAAAGCGGTCTTAATCTTGGGGTTCACGTATTCTTTGATGGCATTAACTACATCGTCTTCTAAGGTGGATTGTGAGACTTGTATATAGGTGCGAGTATGTGTGTCAAAGGGTTTCGTCGCTGTAGTACGTCGTTTTATGTCACCTACGATTGTGAAGAAGATCTGTCTATGGAATTTATTAACCGGATCGTCTGTTATTGGGACTTCGAGTATGGGATCTTCAGCAGAAGTATGTGCTGTGGCAGTATCAGAGTTTGAATGTTGAGATTGAGAATGATGGGCAACTAATGAATCGATTTCTGAGATGAAAGATTCAAGCTCTTCATTATTGATCTCTACTCGGGATAAGGCATCTGCATTAGTATTCTTCTTTCCCGGTTAGTGTTTGACATGAAAATCGTATTCGCTTAACTTTAGCTTCCATCGAGTGATCTTAGAATTAGGTTCTTTCATGTTCATAGCCCACTGTAAAGGCTTATGATCACTTAAAACCGTGAATTTACGCCCAAATAAGTATGGCCGGAAGTACTTAGTGGCCCATACTATCGCTAAAAGCTCTTTCTCGATGGTTGAGTAGTTAAGCTCATTATCGTTCAAAGTCCAAGACGCGTAACAAATCGGTTTGTCTGAACCGACAGGTCCTTGAGAAAGTATGGCTCCTAGTGCCACATTTGAAGCGTCAGTCGTCAAAATAAAGTCCTTGGTAAAGTCAGGGTATTGGAGTATCGGGTCATTAGTCAGTAGTCGCTTACAGGTCTCAAAGCAGTCCACGTAGTTAGCGTCAAGAGTGATCTTATTCGTTTTCTTAAGGCACCTAGTCATAGGTTTGGTGATACGGGCAAAATCAGGGATGAACTTCCTGTAGTACCCTAAGAGTCCTAAGAATTGCTTGATTTCCTTACTAGTTTTAGGCAAAGGATACTTTTGAATGGCACTGATTTTGTCTGGATTAGGCTTTATACCGTCTCTACCTATTATATGGCCAAGGTAAGCTGTCTCTAACTGTAAAAATTCCGATTTATCCATTTGGATCTTAAAGTTGGACTCTCGTAACCTAGTGAAGACTTTCTCTAGGTTTATCATGTGCTCTTGCAAGGATGTACTAAAGACGATTATATCGTCGAGATAGACAAGGCATATTTCGTTTTGCAGTCCTCTGAGGACATTATCCATTACCCTCTGAAAGGTGGATGGTGAATTTTTTAAGCCCATTGGCATTCTCATAAATTCAAAATGGCCGTGCTCGACGTTGAAAGCTGTTTTCTCAATGTCGTTAGGGTTCATCTCTACCTGATAAAACCCAGAGGCAAGATCTAATGTGGTGAAATATTGACATCTACCTAATTTGTCTAAAACGTCCGTTATGTTAGGTATGGGATATTTATCGTCTATGGTCTTCTCATTTAGTTTGCGGAAATCTACTACTAGTCTCCACTTCTGCTTACCAGAAGCGTCAGCTTTCTTTGGAACTACCCAGATAGGTGAGCTCCAGGCTGAGTCAGATGGTCGGATGATTCCTTGATCTAGCATCTTAGTAATCTGGCTCCTAATTTCCTCGCGATGTACATAAGGGTACCTATAACTCTTGGTAAAGACCGGTAATTCGTCTGTCGTCCTAATACTGTGTTTAATTTTATTAGTGAAAGTCAGCGTCTCTCCCTCTATGTAAAATACGTCGGCAAACCATCCACACAGGGTCTCTAAATTAGCTCGCTCTTCGACGTTGAGATGTTTAGTCCTTAGATTCTGTAAAACCTTCTTAACTCGAGTGGGGTCCTGTTCGATCTCAGTCTGCTCTATGTTACAAACTTCTACTCGCGTTGTCGAGTCCTTAAACGAAATAACGATGTCTTCGTTAGTCATGTTCTCTACCTCAACTATTCCTGTCTTGTCAGTCACGGTAGTAATACATTCATGTATAAGGCAGTTACACATTAGTTGTTCAGTCACAAATATGTCACCGTCAGGATGTTCGATCGGGATGTTAACCAGTCTAGCTGAATTGGCAGGAATCATTTCCTCACGATTTACTCTCCTACACTGATAACGAGACAATGGTATTCTAGCTAACTCGGTTATTAGTACATTATTCTTCAGATCTATCTTACAGTTCTCCAATAGATCTAGGCCTATCAATCCATCAAAGTAGTTATGAAACTTGTAGATGAAAAGCTTTATATTGGATTGATCGCCGAATTCTGCAAAGTGCGGTATAGTGATCGAGTAGTCATGGGTACTAGTGACACGTGAATTCGTGACCTCGAAAGGATCAAAATCCTTTGGAACATGTGAAAAGAAATTACATCTTGCTTCAGGGCTAATGAAAGATTGATTGGCACCGGTGTCAATGAGCAATTTAAGAGGGGGGTTCGATATTTGAATGAACCGCAACTCTTTTTTTGACTGCAGATTTAATTCTATTTTAGTTCTCTGTTGGAACGACCCGAAGGAAAATCCTGATCCTTCTGTTCGGAAGGCAGTTTCGCGGGCTCAATAGCCATTGAGCTCGTGTTGTCAGTAGTCTGAGGGTCGTCCTGTTGGTCGCAGTAATATTCCGGAACGCTCTGGTAGCCGTAGAAGTTACCATAGTCAGTCTCTGGATAGTCACTGTCAGGGTAGTAGTACTCAGGGTAGTAATAGTCAGGGTAGTCACCTACCTCATTGTAGTTCATTTCCCTAGACTTAAAGTAATTAGTCGGGGGAGGATTACCAAATTTACGCCAGTCATGTCCCTGGATAGTAGGGGGAAGAGCTTTCGTCACGAAATGACTAACACCGCTCATAGGCTTCGGTCCTTGATGTTGAGGGGGTGCATTCCTAGGGGCAAACCTGAATCCACTATTCTGTGCGTTATAGTTCGGAGGGGGTGCTCGGAACATCTGCTGCGTACGCGAGGGCTGTAATGGCATGCGCTGTGGGGGATGAAACTGAAAAGCTGGACGCCAATGCTGCGGTTGCGGCTGCGGGTGCATCTGCGGTTGCGGCTGCATGGGCATAGGCTTTTGAACACCAAAATTAAAGCCTTTTGGTACGCTGAAATTATTAGGTGCTAGGTACGGTACCTTAGATGATGTCTGCGTCGCTGGATTCCGGCTGGGCTCATTTCTATTTTGTAAGTACATTACATTCAATTCCTCCTGTACAAATTCCAAAGCCTTTTCTATAGTAGGGGGTCTCATACACCGTATACGGGACCCGAGAGGTTCTTTCAACCCTCGTACGTAAGACTGCATAGTAAGTTTACGGTACAAATCACGTTTTGCCTCCACGGTAGTAGGTACAATCTCATGCAGTGTGACATACGTCATTATTGTACTGAAAAGGGTTTGGCATTTGTCGTAAAATTCCTGTGGAGAGTCATTTCCCTGCGTTAATAATGACAGGTCATTATAGAGGGCGCTCTCGTCCCTCTGGTCCGCGAAATTATTAATTAGGGCGTTCCTGATGCCTAACCAATTGTCAGGAATGCCATTGGCATTGATGGTCCGGGATGCTGGGCCTGTTATCTTATTCAGAATACCATTCATTAGACATAAGTTTGCTAACTCGTGCCCCGGATCATTACAGATAAATTGCGTAACCAGTTGGTCACAGATTCTTATGAATCTGGTGAGGATGTTCGGGTTCCCGTCGAATTCCGGGACCATGCGGAGGGCCTTATAAATGTTGTCTGTTTCGTTCGCCATTTCGTCGGTTTCGTTAACTACTACACTAATGTTATTATCAGAAAAATTAACACTACTATCGCTATCTTCCATATAACTACTGTCTAAATTTCTAAAATTATCTACTTCGCTTTCCCTACGATTTTGCCTAGAGGAGGCAGATTTCTCCTCCGTGCTTCTTGGGTGGAAAATGGTGGGAAAGGAGGCAACACTTCAAAGAAAGTTTCAAAGTACTCACATATCTTGGTATCTTCTTACACTGATTGTCAAGTGCGCCGCCGCCCGTGTGCCCGTAGATTCAAGATACGCCGATGAAGACTTGAAAGCTCAAACAGGGGTCTGTTCGTCTGGAACCGATTTTGGGAATTTCCTGGACGAATACGCACTGCTTCGACGTATCCTACCGTCTGCGCCAATTACGGAAGCCACCGGCGACGGTTTTAAAAAAAACCAAAACTTTTAAACTATTTATTAAAACTTTTACAAAGATCGTAAGATAATTATTCTAAAATAAAGTAATGAAGCTACGCTTGGTCGATGCAAGTACCAGGTGTAGAATGTCGTGACCGCGATCGAAGGCAGGCACGCTGAGGGAAAGACGTCATCGCTGAGTCGGCAAAGTAAGTACTCGGAGAATGACAATTATACTGGATGGACAACAAATGCAGTGGCATGCTGCATTCCTGGGTTGCAGATTAGGTGCATAGTTTCTATGTAACAAGCTACTACATAGACATCAACAACCGGCGCTGCCCTGCCTTGTCATTACGGAGGAGGCGTCGTGAGGCGCCCCGGGATCGCTAACATGCTCGTAGCCACGGAGCACAAGGGAGCGGTGGCGGAGCGGAGTCACGCGGGAAATGAAGCGGCTTCACGTCTTGTAATTTGACTTTACGCTTACATTTAACTGGTTGACGATCTCCCCAGGAGCGAGAAGCCGAGACATCCCTGTTACCCGCCCGCTCGTTAACAACTCTATTATACAATGTGTATTGTCGAACCTTGATCAAACGAGATGTGCGAATACACGACATATATTTATAGATAAAAAACAAAAAATAAAAAATGATATGTTACCTATCTCAAAAATAAAGCCGATTTAATATTTTTTTTAATGAAAACTAATTCATCTGGTTTTTTCTTCGTTTCTTTTTGAATAAACGGTGTATTTTGTTCAAAGTAGTCTCATTTGAAAGCTAGATAGTCTACCTAGCTAATAAAATAAGAAACAAATACAATTTCAGTACAAAAGCCTAGTAAAATCAATATTTTTTTAGAAATTTGCAAAAAAAAAACAAATTTTATTTTATTTTTGATCTGTAACTTTAAAACTGGGTTATTGAGGTGTACTTTTTTGCATGTTGTATTAAACTTCATAATTTAATCTACAAATCCTCCAAAAAATATGGGTCTATCTCTTTTCGTTGTTATGTTATTCACCATTGAAAATAGGTACTTTCTGTTTTGTACAAAGATCAACAGGAATATCAACTGATTTAATCTACATAAATTATAAAATAAAACGAGGCAAGATAGGAAGAAATGGAATGAGGTCTTTGCCCAGCAGTGGGATAGTAATGGCTGTTTAAAATAAAGTTTTTGTTTTTTTTACTCTTGACAAAACAGAAAGTACCTATTTTAAATGGTGAATAACATGACAACAAAAAGAGATAGACCCATATTTTTTAGACGATTTGTAGATTAAATTATGAAGTTTAATACAACATGCAAAAAAGTACACCTCAATAACCCAGTTTTAAAGTTACAGATCAAAAATAAAATAAAATTTGTTTTTTTTTGCAAATTTCTAAAATAATATTGATTTTACTAGGCTTATGTACTGAAAAAGTATTTTTTTCTTATTTTCTTAGCTAGGTAGACTATCTAGCTTTCAAATGAGGCTACTTTGAATAAAATACACCGTTTACTCAAAAAGAAACGAAGAAAAAACCAGATGAAGTAGTTTTCGTTAAAAAAATTATTAAATCGGCTTTATTTTTGAGATAGATAACATATAATTTTTTATTTTTTGTTTTTTATCGATAAATATATGTCGTGTATTCGCACATCTCGTTTGATCAAGGTTCGACAATACACATTGTATAGTACACGAGCAGTACCCCCACCCCTCGTCTCCGGCGCGTGCGGGCCAAGAGGCAGCGAACGGTCCGCACTCGCAGCTGACATGCATCGTACACTACACTCGTTTCCCGCTACGAGTAGATAAGTCCGTTCCTACAAGTATTATCCCAGCTTTTAGTGGCAATTTCCGGGAAGAGTTCGGGATTGTACAATTTCCTAGATTTTATTATTACTTTTGTAGCCTTTCGTAGAATAGTCTGCAAAGTAGCGGTGCAGTCTTCGCCGCGTCCCGACACCGTCGCCTCCAATTACTTACCGCGCGCGATACCATCGCCGTCTGCTGCGGACCGGAGCAGCGCAGGTGACACCACAGATAAAAACACCTTGTTGAAAATTGGGACCTGTTTGTAAATGATTTTGGACGAAAATGCCGAAAAACAAATGAAGAAGTGCAAATGAGATTCTTTCGTTCAACCTCGTAGATCAGATTTAATAATACTGATAGTGGTTACTGGGAAGAATCCGAACTGATAACTCCAACCTTGATAGATCGCAACTGGTTTATTACTTAGATTTAGGTAATCAGTAATAAAAAAAAGGCAAAACCGGAATAAAGAGTAGGTAGGTATTCGACATTGTAGAATTTGTTACTCACACTGAGTAGTACCTAGCTATTAGAATTATAAAAATATGCAAATAACCATGTATTAGACATATAACTATGGCTATGGCGCTCATTGGGGGAGGCCTATGTCCAGCAGTGGACTGATATAGGCTGATGATGATGAGACATATAACAGATGAACATACTAGTGGTTTCTTTTTCACTTCTTCCACTTGTGGACAAAAAATGAGTGAACACAATAGTGTAAAATAATTTTATTTCATAATTTATGGTATAAAATATATATAGTATAGACTTGTCTAAGTGCTTATTTTGTAAGCCTAAAGAAATAAATGCGACTTTGACTATTACCTGATGCGCAGAGTGCGGGACAGCCCCAACAGCATCCTACAAACTGTAGCGGACAGGATTGATTCGCCAATATGCCGGAAATTAAAAGAAATGTAATTTGATTGATTTACATTTTTAATGATGATACTATAATTTGATTTGTTTTAACTTATTTAAATTTTTCTAATTTATTACTATTTATTTTAATTTTCATTTCAATTTAATTTAATTTTAGTTCGTAAGAATTACTAACATTTATTATAAGATCATTACTAACAAATTATGGATCTGTAGTAGTCCAAAATAAAAGTTTTTTTTTTTTATTATCCTTCCGCCTGGCCCGCGCTACACACTCCTGATAATATTTGAAAAGCTATTTATCTTTGGAAGGTGTCAGTCTGCGTGTGAGCGGGAAACAATTTGAAACAAATGATCCACGTCCCGCCGCGCCCGCCGCGCCCGTCGCCCGCCGCCGCCCGCTGAGCGTGATGCTCTTGTGTATTATTCATGAAATAATATAAATGAAACGTATTAAACTTTGAATAATGGAGCAGATCATGCCTGATGCTCACGCGAGTCGAATAATGTTTAGGATGGATGGCTACAGCCTACTTACAATCTCCTACCGATGGACCGGCGCTGTTCTGTGCGCGCCGCGGACTGGGCCCCGCTTGTAGAGCACGCTCGAAGAGTATCGAGAGTTTCAAAGTCAATAGGCCTTTAGGCTTTTTTTGTCTTTATGTCTTTAGGCTTTTAAAATAAGCATTTAGATTTAGTATGTGTTTGGAAAGCGTATACTATATCCGGCACATTACTTACAGTTAGCATTAGTGCGGAGGGACCGCGGCCGCTGGTAGTGGCTGCCAGGGAGCGCTGGCGGTGGACAGCGAGCTGGTAGCTGCTGCCAGCGGGCGGGACCTTAAGCGAGTTTTTGACAGTTTCCAATGGAATGTTTTATCGCCGCCGCCAGCGAGAATTTCTATAAAAACTGTCAAAAATGTACCGCCTCCTCCGCTCCCGCACCGAGCACGCGGCCTTAGCAGGCGGCGGCGGCGCGGGCCGGGCCGGGCTATTAGTTTCTCGTGAGCGACTGCAACAAAGCGCGAACAAGTGGACCGAACAAAAACTTACGTCCGGCAGACTCCCGCCGCACAGACGAGCCGCCCGTGGAGCGCCTACACACCGCGACTAGCGCCGCTAATGTGCCGACAGCGGTGCGCTGCTACAAATGCTTATCAAATACTCGTTCTGTTCTAAACAAGATATACTTTTTATTCAATCTTTTAGTTCGTTAGTAGGTATAGAATAGTGACTCAAGTTTTTACAGAAAATGAGCGATTGATAGAGATTTATGAGTCCGACGGCCAACGTTATTGAATAGATAGTATCTCGGAGAGCGGATGGCTTCCCGATAAAAACTATATCCCATTATGCGAATATTGGCGATCTATCACCCGGCGCGCCTCGCCCGAGCCGCGGCGAGCCCGAGACTAGTGTGTGTGAACCGGGACCTGCTGACGTAGCGGCGAACACAACACGACATTCAATAAGTAGAACTTCAATTCCAGGGATTTTACATCGCACACCCATACACCACTACCGATACACTCGTCACTGGGCACTGGTGCAAAACGGAGCGCTATGTAAGTGCACCTCACATCCGGATTGCACATCAGCCGCCGCCGCGCCGCCCGTACCGGACGCACTTGTTGAGTCTACCTACTGCGTCCTGCGATCAACCAGCCTACCATTGATGATGATAATTACATTACTCGGACTCAATACTCATTATTTAAGGTAAGTATTGTTAGTTCTACGTAAGTACGAGTAGGTATCGTGAGGGGAGGTTCTATGTTCAGCGGAGAACGTATAATGATGTACGAGTAGGTATCGTGAGGGGAGGTTCTGTGTTCAGCGGAGAACGTATAATGATGATGATGATTAATTATAATGATAAAGTTAGTAGTGTCGGCAGGTTTATCTGTGGCACTTTACTAGGTATAATAGGCTGGTCTCGTGCGCTCTCGGGCGCTCTCGTAGGACGCTATCGGGATACGTTTCCACAAATGGACGCCAGAAGTCGCAGGTTTTAATAAAAGTGCGAGATCAATAAGCAATCAACATACACTGCCACTTGATTCCTGTGAAACATGGATTTCCAGTGTCACAGAAAATTACAATATCGGGAGCGAACGAAATGAATGCAATAACAGCTATCCGTCGCACGCCGCCGACCGCCCGGCGCGGCACGGACTCGAAGATTTATTACTTAAAAATCGATATATCTACAAACCTAGACGCTTATAATTACCTACTAATTAGTGTTCATTGTTAACGGATCTCACAGACAACAATACTTGTAATTCCGGCCACCACATGCAGTGTACAGCCCCTCCAGGCAGCGCTCCGCCAGTAATCGGCTGCAATAACCGACGGCGCGTCGTTTGGCACACGCGCCGCGCCCGGCGCGGCCTGCCGCTAACGACGGGCCCTCGAGAGGTACACGTAGTCTACACTAACATATTAACAACTACCTACATAAGAATCGATTTGTCTGTGCAAAGAAAGAGTTAATTTCAATCTAAGATACGTTTTTGCGAAGCCTTTCAATCTAAAATGATATGAAGAAATGTACATTTTAGAAGATCGAGTAGATTTTCGTTGTCTATTGAAATTAGGCAGAAGTTCCTGCTTGTTGAGTTGTTGCGTTAAACTACCTAAACTTGTTATCTCGGTCGTCAGCCTCCGGCCCCGGCTCCGACTCTAGTACAGCACACACACACGCAGAGCACCGCTGTGACAGTCATGTACCGTGGAACAGACAACCATCAACACTATCATCAACTTTTTATTTATTTTATTTTATTTTTATTAGGTACACAAAACACAATATGACAAGCAATAATAGAATACTGCCGACTGAGGTGTCTAAAATGATATTGTCATTAACGTCGAATGCTCTTGGTGATGATGGTATTAGTAGAGAAATGATTATGTTCTCGCTACCTTGCACCTTGGACGCCATAACAGCAATCATAAATCCATTATAACAGGGACGGTTCCAAGTCAGTGGAAAACTTCTATTGTTAATTCTATACCGAAAATTAACACCCCGGTTGAGATTAAAGACCTTCGGCCTATAAGTATTCTGCCATTCCTATCGAAGCTCCTTGAGAAAATTATCAGTGAGCAACTTACTAGGTATGTGGAATCTAACAGTATTTTGCCTTCTTTACAGTCTGGATTTCGTAAAGGTAGTGGAACTGCGGCAGCAGCGTCCCTTGCAGCACACTCCCTATACTGCGATCCCCAACCCGCATGCCCAGCGTGGGGATTATGGGCATCAACCCCCCCATGGATGGACACGCCAAAAGAATGTGGCCCCCAGTTCCCGGCCGCCTCGCTATTCCTGGCCATGGTAGCGGTCACGGTAACGGCGGGGCAGGGGGTGCTAGGAATCCCCGGGCTACATCAGGCTACCAAACTCTACCCAAACTGACCCTGGCTACGTTTAACGGACGCACTCTGAGGCTTGACCATCATCTAGCGCAGTTGGAAGTGGAGTTAGAGAACATCAAATGGCATGTTCTGGGGTTATGTGAAGTCCGTAGAGAGGGGGAGGACACCGTAACCCTAGACTCGGGCCATCTTCTCTACTTTCGCGAGGGTGATAAAACATCCCAGGGTGGCGTAGGCTTCCTCGTCAATAAGGCCCTCTCTAGCAACGTCCAAGAAATCTCCAGTGTGTCGACCAGGGTAGCGTACCTGATCCTTCGGCTGTCCAAGCGGTACAGCATGAAGGTCATCCAGGTCTATGCACCGACCTCGGCACACTTGGATGATGAAGTGGAGGATATGTATGAAGACATATCCAAAGCCTTACATAACACCACTAAGGCCCACTTCAACGTTGTTATGGGGGACTTTAACGGCAAGGTGGGAACCCAGACTGGCAACGAATCCCGAATAGGCCCGCATGGTTATGGGGTCAGAAATCACAGGGGGCAAATGCTTGTCAACTTCCTTGAGAAGGAGGGGCTGTTCTTGATGAACTCTTTCTTTAAGAAACAGCCTCAAAGGAAGTGGACATGGCAAAGCCCCGACACTGTGACTAAAAATGAGATCGACTTCATCATGACGGATAGCAAGCACATATTCAGAGATGTCTCAGTGATCAACAGGTTCAATACCGGATCTGATCACCGACTTCTCCGAGGCTCTCTGAATATCAACTTGAAGCTTGAAAGAAACCGTCTGATGAAGTCCACGCTCCGACCTGACCCAATCCAAATCATGGCGGGCACCGAGAAGTTTCAGCAGCTTCTCGGGAATAGATTTGTTGCCTTGGAACCCACTGATGACGCTGACGAGACCCTACACAATCTGGTTGAAACGTTGAGGGATGAGGGCATCAAATTCTGTCGAAAGCAGCGTACTGGCAAGAAGTCCAAACTCTCGGATGAGACTCTTGGGCTGATGACAAAAAGACGGGAGACCACCCAAGCGACTTTGTCAGAGAGGTCAGACCTGAACAAGCGGATTGCGAAGATGATACGGCACGACCTTCGGAGCTTCAACACGCGCCTCATTCAAGAGGCGATAGAGCGAAACCGAGGGTCCAAAGTATTCACTCAGCAGCTTGGCAGGAGCCACCTGACAAAGCTTAAAACGCACGACGGGAGGACCGTATTGTCAAAGCCGGAGATATCCGCCGAGATAGAGGATTTCTATGGCCGATTATACGCTGCACATGCCCCTCGTTACCGACGAGATGACCAAGATTCCAGAGCCACCCTGACACGCCACTATACCGACGAACTGCCTGAAATCAGTCAAGACGAGATCGTGTTAGCTCTAAGGCAGCTTAAAAATGGAAAAGCCCCCGGCGAGGACGGTATTACTTCAGAGCTTCTTAAAGCCGGAGGAGCCCCTGTAATACAGGAGCTACGGAACCTCTTTAATACCGTCCTTGACAGTGGGAGAACTCCAAAGGCGTGGAGCGGGAGTTTGGTGGTGCTCTTTTTTAAGAAGGGAGATAAAACCCTTCTTAAGAATTACAGACCCATCTCACTCTTGAGCCACGTCTATAAGCTGTTCTCACGAGTGGTCACGAACCGTCTCGCCAGGAGACTCGACGAGTTCCAGCCACCGGAACAGGCTGGGTTCCGCGGAGGATATGGCACCATAGACCACATACACACAGTGAGGCAGATTATACAGAAGTCCGAAGAGTATAATCAGCCCCTGTGTCTGGCTTTTGTGGACTATGAGAAGGCATTTGACTCCGTCGAAACCTGGGCTGTTCTGGATTCCTTACAGCGATGCCAAGTAGACTATCGTTATATCCAGGTGCTGAGTTGTCTCTACGAGGCCGCCACCATGAGCGTCCAAGTACAGGGTCAGCAGTCTAAACCCATCCAATTGCGCAGAGGAGTGAGGCAGGGGGATGTCATATCCCCGAAACTGTTCACGTGCGCATTGGAAGATATGTTTAGGTTGCTGGACTGGAAAGGAAAGGGCATTAATATAAACGGCGAGTACATCTCACACCTGCGATTCGCTGATGACATAGTCTTAATGGCGGAGTCGCTTGAGGAACTAAACCAGATGCTGGACGGCCTAGCTTCAGCCTCCCGATGTATCGGTCTTGGCATGAATTTGGATAAAACCAAAGTCATGATCAATGGTCACATTGATCCAAGGCACATGGTCGTACATGGTCACCTTCTCGAAACTGTTTCCGAGTACACTTACCTTGGGCAGATTCTGCAGTTGGGTAAAAACAGTTTCGAGAAGGAGGCCAAAAGGAGGATCCAGCTGGGCTGGGCAGCATTTGGGAAACTACGTCAAGTCTTCACGTCATCCATGCTTGAAAACGAAAGTTTTCAATCAGTGCGTCCTACCCGTTATGACCTACGGAGCTGAGACATGGACACTCACGATAGGGCTGGTCCACCAGTTCAAAGTCGCTCAGCGAGCTATGGAAAGAGCTATGCTCGGAGTTTCTCTGAAGGATAGGATTCGTAACGAATACATCCGACAGAGAACCAAGGTTATCGATATAGCTCAAAGAATTAGCAAGCTGAAGTGGCAGTGGGCCGGCCATATCTCGCGAAGAACCGACGGCCGATGGGGCAAACGTGTTCTTGAGTGGAGACCACGACTCGGTAAACGTAGTGTAGGACGCCCTCCGACCAGGTGGGATGACGACCTGCGAAAGACTGCAGGTAGATGCTGGATGCGGCAAGCTGAAGACAGGGCGCTATGGCGCTCTTTGGGGGAGGCCTATGTCCAGCAGTGGACTGCTATAGGCTGATGATGATGATGATGATGATGATGAAGTGGAACTGTGACTTCCCTTCTGGATGTCACAGATAATGTTCTGGCGGAGCAGGATAAAGGATGCTGCACATTACTCACCCTGCTTGACTATTCACGTGCATTTGACTGCCTCAACATTCCACTCCTTCTCGCCAAACTTTCTTACTATGGTTTAAGTCAATCATCTATTATGTGGTTCCATAGCTATCTTATACCGCGTTTACATTCATCCGTAGTGAGCAGGGAAGTGAGCAGGGAAGTGGGCAGGACGAGTGTGTAAACGCGATACTGTAACGTAACAGGTTACATACCTACCTACTTTAATTTCTAACGTCAACTCGATTCCTTCAGATCGACTAAACTCGTGGCTAGTCTAGTTAGTCATTCGTCAGCGCACTAACTAGACGCAAGTAAACTCGCCAACACGCTTGATCACATCACTATGGACGGAGATTGTTTATGGTCTCGCAAGGCTGACGTTTGCCTGTTCCGGTTGCGCGTGAGACGTCAGACACGCCATTTTTACGTTGCTGGTCGTTCGATCAAGACAATACCACTGTGCACGTAAAATCCTAATCAATCTACGATTGAATATATTTATTTTAAATAACAGAAATAGTGTGTGTAGTTTAAACCCCTGTTGGGTAAGTTTTGCACTGATTTTTATTGTAGGCTGTAGACGCTCATACCATTGCTCAATGAATGACATGGGCTTTGTTCATTTTTACCATGTCATCTCATTCCCTACACGGGCTTAGGTTTTTCATACATCTTACATTCTATTCTGTTGCATTTCTTTCCATTTCATTTTATATATTTTATGTTAAACTTAGTAAATTCTCTTTTTATTCTTTCGCACCTGTTGTATTCATTTTCACCTCACGTTCTGATTGTGACTTCCACGGCATCATAAACATTTAGTGCTTTTACTTTTGTGCTGCCGTGGGGGTCCATCACCCTACGAAGACCTGGCTGTAATGCCGTGCTTTATGCGCATTCCAGGGTTCAAAGTCCACCCTAAGGGCAGTCTCGTCTCCGGCCGGACTTTCCACGAGCTGCGTTACCCTTTTGGACCTGTAACTCCAGCCAGCGCTTACACCTTTCGTCGAGGGTCTCTGCTACACCCGCGGCGCAATAAAGGAAGTACTGAGGAAGAAGGAAAATAAAGTGCAGACCTTTTTTTAATCAAGTAGAATCAGCCATGTGTAGGATTTAACGGACCCCTATTAAGCCCCTCTGGCAGAGCTACATAACTTAAAATCATAAATATAACATAGCCCTTCAGGCTCCCTATTGTTATCTTTCATTTTAATAAATTTTTAATCCATTTTTTACTTGTTTCACTTAGAACCTTAATTTAACCCTGAGTTGCTGCTCGAAAACCGGAAAGTAACTCAGCGGACTTTCCGATCCGAGTAGTAAATCAGCGGACTTTCCGATCCGAGTAGTAACTCAGCGGAAATATTCTAAGCCGGGACTCTGGCGCCCAACGTGGGGCGCCAGAGTCCCGGCGGAAAGTCCGCTGAGTTACTTTCCGGTTTTCGAGCAGCAACTCAGGGTTAAATTAAGGTTCTAAGTGAAACAAGTAAAAAATGGATGGTAATGGTAAATGGTTACAATACTTCTCATGCCACTGCCATTGCCGCTCGCGCTGCCCGGCGCTCCCCAAAATGGCGGTTTTTTGTACGGAAGTCAAAGGACCGGCAGCGCGAGCGGCAGTGCGTTCTGCTCCGACGCTCAGTACTCGCCGAGCGCCTGGAGGAGAAAGACGTTCGTTTAGATCATCGAAAATGCCGTCCGAATGGAGCAATGAGATTACAATAATTGACGACCGATGTGGCGCGGTGGGCGAAGGTCCGTTTGCGACGCAGGAGGTTGCGGGTTCGATTCCCGCCTCGGAACAATAATTGTGTGTACGATCTGCAGATATTTGTTTCGGGTGTTCTGGTTGTTTTCTATATATAATAAAAAATATCTATCTATGTAATGTATTGTATTATGTATATCAGTTATCTAGTACCCATAACACAAGCTCTGCTTACCATGGGACTAGATAATGTTGTGTGAATTGTCCAGCATTTTATATTATTATTAAAATTCTTAGAACTACTGGAAACGGAAAAAGTAATTTATCATCGATTTAGATATCATCCACCATCGTCTACGACGAACATTCTTTTTTTGTATTCGATATCTTTTTAAATATCGAACATAATTATGTATCGCAAAAAGAGACAGCGCGGCCGCTGTAATTATTTCGACGTCTGCCATTGCCGAAACTTGAAAGCGAAGTGAGTGGTAGGGCAGTATGTAAACACACACTGCTCTCGATCCTGCTGCAGCAGTATTTAGGGAATTATTGCCGGCAGCGCGAGGGGCAGCGGCAGGGGCTGAATGTAAATGAGGTATTAGCTCTCGGTTACAGACTGTAAAATTGACAAAAAATGATGGATCGACTTTATTATCACAACCATTGCCTATTGAAATGAAATGAAATGAAAGTTTATTTCCTTAGGCTTACAAATAAGCACTTAGACAAGTCATATTTTATACTATTCATTATTATATTGATGTTCACTTCAATTTTTTGTCCACCAGTGGAAGAAGTGAGAAGAAACCACCAGTATGTTCATAACTTATGTGTCTAGTACATAGATTTGCTTATCTGTAAGTTGTTAGATTTTGAGTTGGAGCAAAACTCGTTCCAAGCTTTTTTATCTTCTAGATAATCAGATATTTTGTAATAAGCCTTTTTACAAAGAATATGCTTCACAATTTTTTTAAATTTATTTATTGATAATTTTTGCAACTCACTTGGAGTTTTGTTGTAGAAGCGTATATATTGCCCTTTAAAAGATGCACTTATCTTATGTAGTCTAGTTGTGGGAACAGCGAGCTTATTCTTATTTCTAGTATTTACATTATGTATATCGCTTTTTTTATTGAATCGATCGATGTTTTTATGAGTGTACAACAAGTTTTCATAAATATATTGACATGGTACTGTCATTATGTTTATTTCTTTGAATTTATTACGTATTGTTCGTGGTGTCCCGCAAGGCTCTATACTTGGCCCTCTTCTCTTTATTATTTATTGTGCAGATATGTCAAAGGTCATCTCTTACTCTTACTACCATTGCTATGCAGATGACGTCCAAATTTATGTATCAGAGAAACCAGACAATTTAGCGCAAGCTATTCAGCGGTTGAATAAGGATCTGAACGCCATTGCTGGTTGGTCCTCGCGCAATGCGCTCGTGTTAAACCCAGCTAAGTCACAATATATGGTTTTGGGTACCAAAAATCAAATTGACAAGCTAAATGGCGATCCTGACGTAACGATCTGCGATGCTAAGGTTGGCAGGGTGGAAGAAGCTAGAAATGTCGGAATTACCATCGACAGTAACCTAAGATTTGAGACTCATGTTCTTAATCTAGTAAAAACTTGTTTTTACCGTCTAAAGATTCTTTACAAAATTAGGAGTCAATTGACTGAAGCATCCCGTATCGTCCTTTGTGAATCACTGATCATTTCTAAACTAAATTATGGAGATATTGTTTTTGGTCTTCGTTTACTTGCGAGAACCCAGCGCACCATACAAAGAGTGCAGAATACTTGTTGTCGCTTTTGTTTTAATATTCCACCTCGTAGTCACATAACACCGTACCTTAATAAGATGTCCTTATTGAATATGGAATCACGAAGACTACTGCACCTGGGCGGACTGGTCTTTGACGTTATCAAGTTTAAAAAGCCTGAGTATCTGCACTTGAAACTTAACTTCGTCTCTGGTGAACGGTTACGGTCAATAAGATCTGCACTCTCCTATCACAATCACAAGACTGCAGCTTTCAGGGGAAGTTTCAGGTACTCGGCAACGAAGTGCTGGAACAATATACCTCCCCCTATTCGCAATACTAACACTAAATACACATTTAAAACAAAATTTAAAAAATTCTTATTGCAAAAACAAATAGAAGGTATACCCAAGCACTTCGTATGCCAAAAATAAAGCTATCGTTCTGTTCACTTTTTTCTATGCAAGTTATAATTATTAATATAATTATAAGTATTATTTTATTATAATTATTATTTATTATTGTTTGTAATCTCTAAAAGTTTATCTTTTTCTATGTTAATTGTATGTGTGTGTTATTAGTACCAAATAAACGTTTTTTTATCTAGAATAACACAAAAAAAAATTAAATATGATCAGGCTTGAAACGTAAACTATGTGCACACAACCAATAATAGAGTGACATGTTAAGAAGTAGTTATACATAATACAATTTTAAGAATTAAACCTTATAATTTAATTTAATTCAACTTAGAAGAACTAGGATTGAGACAAAAAAAAACAAATGTACTGCAATACAAACTTATTAATAACAAAGAATAAACAACAACCCGTGTGTCGGTTGTTGTTTAATTTTACCAATCAATGGTTACTGTGGACCTGACGCCCTTTCGAGTATCATTGCCCCCCAAGGCTGAAATGGAGGATATCTTTGATAGTTTTAACATACGAGTATTTATATAAACTTGGATGAAATATGTCCAACTCTACGTTTGCCTTTCTTAGCTCATTGTACTGGCGACACATTCTCGAGAGCAGGTCATAAAAAGAGATGTTATTTTTATATGTTACTAACGCAAATAAATTGCTCAGATTAGCTCTCTAAATGTGGTATTTAGATACATGCGATAATAATTCAGGAGAGTCTATTAGGGAGTGTATAATCTTACAGTTCATTTATTGATAACTTCTGGTTACATCATCATCATCAGCCTATAGCAGTCCACTGCTGGACATAGGCCTCCCCCAAAGAGCGCCATAGCGCCCTGTCTTCAGCTTGCCGCATCCAGCATCTACCTGCAGTCTTTCGCAGGTCGTCATCCCACCTGGTCGGAGGGCGTCCTACACTACGTTTACCGAGTCGTGGTCTCCACTCAAGAATACGTTTGCCCCATCGGCCGTCGGTTCTTCGCGAGATATGGCCGGCCCACTGCCACTTCAGCTTGCTAATTCTTTGAGCTATGTCGATAACCTTGGTTCTCTGTCGGATGTATTCGTTACGAATCCTATCCTTCAGAGAAACTCCGAGCATAGCTCTTTCCATAGCTCGCTGAGCGACTTTGAACTGGTGGACCAGCCCTATCGTGAGTGTCCACGTCTCAGCTCCGTAGGTCATAACGGGTAGGACGCACTGATTGAAAACTTTCGTTTTCAAGCATTGCGGTATGGATGACGTGAAGACTTGACGTAGTTTCCCAAATGCTGCCCAGCCCAGCTGGATCCTCCTTTTGGCCTCCTTCTCGAAACTGTTTTTACCCAACTGCAGAATCTGCCCAAGGTAAGTGTACTTGGAAACAGTTTCGAGAAGGTGACCATGTACGACCACCGGCCTTGGATCAATGTGACCATTGATCATGACTTTGGTTTTATCCAAATTCATGCCAAGACCGATACATCGGGAGGCTGAAGCTAGGCCGTCCAGCATCTGGTTCAGTTCCTCAAGCGACTCCGCCATTAAGACTATGTCATCAGCGAACCGCAGGTGTGAGATGTACTCGCCGTTTATATTAATGCCCTTTCCTTTCCAGTCCAGCAACCTAAACATATCTTCCAATGCGCACGTGAACAGTTTCGGGGATATGACATCCCCCTGCCTCACTCCTCTACGCAATTGGATGGGTTTAGACTGCTGACCCTGTACTTGGACACTCATGGTGGCGGCCTCGTAGAGACAACTCAGCACCTGGATATAACGATAGTCTACTTGGCATCGCTGTAAGGAATCCAGAACAGCCCAGGTTTCGACGGAGTCAAATGCCTTCTCATAGTCCACAAAAGCCAGACACAGGGGCTGATTATACTCTTCGGACTTCTGTATAATCTGCCTCACTGTGTGTATGTGGTCTATGGTGCCATATCCTCCGCGGAACCCAGCCTGTTCCGGTGGCTGGAACTCGTCGAGTCTCCTGGCGAGACGGTTCGTGACCACTCGTGAGAACAGCTTATAGACGTGGCTCAAGAGTGAGATGGGTCTGTAATTCTTAAGAAGGGTTTTATCTCCCTTCTTAAAAAAGAGCACCACCAAACTCCCGCTCCACGCCTTTGGAGTTCTCCCACTGTCAAGGACGGTATTAAAGAGGTTCCGTAGCTCCTGTATTACAGGGGCTCCTCCGGCTTTAAGAAGCTCTGAAGTAATACCGTCCTCGCCGGGGGCTTTTCCATTTTTAAGCTGCCTTAGAGCTAACACGATCTCGTCTTGACTGATTTCAGGCAGTTCGTCGGTATAGTGGCGTGTCAGGGTGGCTCTGGAATCTTGGTCATCTCGTCGGTAACGAGGGGCATGTGCAGCGTATAATCGGCCATAGAAATCCTCTATCTCGGCGGATATCTCCGGCTTTGACAATACGGTCCTCCCGTCGTGCGTTTTAAGCTTTGTCAGGTGGCTCCTGCCAAGCTGCTGAGTGAATACTTTGGACCCTCGGTTTCGCTCTATCGCCTCTTGAATGAGGCGCGTGTTGAAGCTCCGAAGGTCATGCCGTACCATCTTCGCAATCCGCTTGTTCAGGTCTGACCTCTCTGACAAAGTCGCTTGGGTGGTCTCCCGTCTTTTTGTCATCAGCCCAAGAGTCTCATCCGAGAGTTTGGACTTCTTGCCAGTACGCTGCTTTCGACAGAATTTGATGCCCTCATCCCTCAACGTTTCAACCAGATTGTGTAGGGTCTCGTCAGCGTCATCAGTGGGTTCCAAGGCAACAAATCTATTCCCGAGAAGCTGCTGAAACTTCTCGGTGCCCGCCATGATTTGGATTGGGTCAGGTCGGAGCGTGGACTTCATCAGACGGTTTCTTTCAAGCTTCAAGTTGATATTCAGAGAGCCTCGGAGAAGTCGGTGATCAGATCCGGTATTGAACCTGTTGATCACTGAGACATCTCTGAATATGTGCTTGCTATCCGTCATGATGAAGTCGATCTCATTTTTAGTCACAGTGTCGGGGCTTTGCCATGTCCACTTCCTTTGAGGCTGTTTCTTAAAGAAAGAGTTCATCAAGAACAGCCCCTCCTTCTCAAGGAAGTTGACAAGCATTTGCCCCCTGTGATTTCTGACCCCATAACCATGCAGGCCTATTCGGGATTCGTTGCCAGTCTGGGTTCCCACCTTGCCGTTAAAGTCCCCCATAACAACGTTGAAGTGGGCCTTAGTGGTGTTATGTAAGGCTTTGGATATGTCTTCATACATATCCTCCACTTCATCATCCAAGTGTGCCGAGGTCGGTGCATAGACCTGGATGACCTTCATGCTGTACCGCTTGGACAGCCGAAGGATCAGGTACGCTACCCTGGTCGACACACTGGAGATTTCTTGGACGTTGCTAGAGAGGGCCTTATTGACGAGGAAGCCTACGCCACCCTGGGATGTTTTATCACCCTCGCGAAAGTAGAGAAGATGGCCCGAGTCTAGGGTTACGGTGTCCTCCCCCTTTCTACGGACTTCACATAACCCCAGAACATGCCATTTGATGTTCTCTAACTCCACTTCCAACTGCGCTAGATGATGGTCAAGCCTCAGAGTGCGTCCGTTAAACGTAGCCAGGGTCAGTTTAGGTAGAGTTTGGTAGCCTGATGTAGCCCGGGGATTCCTAGCACCCCCTGCCCCGCCGTTACCGTGGCCGCTACCATGGCCAGGAATAGCGAGGCGGCCGGGAACTGGGGGCCACATTCTTTTGGCGTGTCTATCCATGGGGGGGTTGATGCCCATAATCCCCACGCTGGGCATGCGGGTTGGGGATCGCAGTATAGGGAGTGTGCTGCAAGGGACGCTGCTGCCCGCCCCCCGGTGTATGTCCCTTAGTCGCCTTCTACGACACCCACGGGAAGAATTGGGGTGGTGCTATTCTATCACGGCCGACACCACACAGCCAATCTGGTTACAGGTCACAATTATTAGAATGCAATATGTAAAAAATACATACATCATAATTATAATAATAAAAATGCATTATACATTACATTTTAACATCATAAATTCATTCACATTATATATCGATTGAGCTATCAGCCACTTCTTTAGTTGTACCTTAAAAGATTGCACGGATTTTGCGCTGGTGATAGAAGTTGGAATACGACAGCCGTCCTCATCACGTGTTGCGGCTTGGACGATTTCTCCAATCGCCGAAGTAGCGCCCTTAGTCGGCGTGCGTGTCTCGTTGTATCTATGACCATCCCCGTACCTTTCGTATTTGTCCAAGTTGTTATGGACATACAGCGCGGACTGGTATACGACAAGGGCGGGCACGGTCATGATTCCTAAGGACTCAAAATGCGGCCGCGCAGACTCATCTTGAGGTATTCCCACGCACGATCGACCTTATGGCTCTCTTTTGGAGTCTGAAGGCGCTCTCCCCCAAAGCTCCACGCCATATTGAAGGAGGGAATAGACGTTGGCGAAATACTCCGTAACCATAGCTCTGTCCAAGCAGTGGCGGATTTACACATTTACCGCCAGTAGGCTTTTCAAATTTTGCCGCCCCTACTGACCTCTAAAAATTGTAAACCTCTAAATCGTATTTTCAGCGAGAGAGCCGCGAAAATTTTGTGGTTTTCGGTAGATTTTTGCGTTATTTTTTAAAGTGGGTTGGGCTTTTTTTTATAGCCAGAAGGAGCTATTGCTATCAGCTTGTGGCGGTGCGCGAAAATGACGGAGATAGCCGCATCATTTCGAGATTTTTATGGCGATACAAAAGAAATGCTAGTATGCAAAAGATATAACGAAATTTTTGTTACTTTTTTCAAAGAATGAAAAAATTAATAAAAAGCGGAGCGGTTAATTTTTTTGTGGTTTTCGTTAGAATTTTGTGCGGGTTCGCTTTTTTGTATAGCTAGAAGGAAAAATTGTTATTGGCTTGTGGAACTAATCGCGAAAAATTTGTTGTCTCCTTAGATTTTTTTGTGCCCTCTAAGCACAAAGCACAAAACTTCAAGGCACAAAAATCTGATTTTGCGCTAATTGTTATTGTGATTGAATTGAGGGGGTCGTCCTACCGTCACCATGAGAGCACACCACACACCCGCTAAAGCCGCCCCTGGGTCAAAAACATTCGTTCCCGCGCCCCATTATGACTATGCAAGCAAATACTTAATAAATACATTAAATATTAAAGGAGTGATTGGTGAAACATTATACGCGTTAATTTAATTATGTGTGTGTGGATCTAATAACATTCAGAACATAATATTGTTTTTTTTTCTGTTAGATAAGAAATGTTTATGGCAAATTTGCCGCCCCCTAAAATATGCCGCCATAGGCTCCAGCCTACTCAGCCTGCTGGTTAATCCGCCACTGTGTCCAAGGTAGACGAAAGACGCCATAGGGCAAAGCATGATCGACCTATCTTCTTACTTAGTGTATTTATGTGCTCCTCCCACGTAAGATAACTGTCCAAGGTGAACCCAAGAAAAGTAGTCGTATGAACTTGGTCGATTACCTTTCCTCCTAGGCTCGCGACCGGCGGGCTGTAGTGACCTGCAAGGTTGAAGTGCATGAAGTTGGTTTTCGTGACATTCAAAATAAGACCATTCTGATGAAACCATTTCAGCACCTCACCTGCAACCTTATTCAACTTTCGTTGTAATGCATCCTGATTTTCAGCTTCTACGATAGCTGCTAGATCATCTGCATACATGATTTTTATTTATTTATTTAAAGCATTACAACTATTTTTACAGGTATTGCCTAATGCAATAGTGTAGTCAACCTAATTAATCACTAGCATAGAATTTAACAAAACTAATAATCCAATATACATTTGTCAATGAGCAAAAATAATCCAATATACATGTCAATAAGCAAAATAGAATACAATCACAATATCCTCAAGAAAAATAATTCAATACATTAGTGAGCAAAATAAATTAAATTGTCAGTAGCATACACAAAAATATTATTATTTACAATAACATAAATTGAATAGTATAGCCCTTGCGAACTCGCTCAGTAAACAGTGTAATACATCAATGGTCTCCGCTACCCGATTAAATAACTGTATGGTGCGCGTCAGAGGGGCTTTGTTCAGCAGGTTAGTCCTTCCGCGAGGCACTGCGAACAGAGGAGGCCGCCTACGCCGCCCTACATACTCGTCCGGTACGCACAGGCTCATCATCTCCAAGATGGTCGGGTTGGATATCATCCCACGGAACACCTTTACCACATACAGCGAAAGCGCCATATCCCTTCTGATTTCCAACTTGTTGTATCCAACCATACCCAAAACAAATAGGGTTGGATACATCAAGGGGTAGAAAGGGTAGACGCCATATCTTTTCCAGTAAAGGTATCGAGTGAACTTGTTCTGTATGCGCTCCATCATGAGACTATATTTAGCTTCGTGAGGAGCCCATACAGAAGTTGCGCTATCCGTCTGGCTTCTGACCAGGGCATTATATGTACATAGCTGTTAGAGCCCTGATGTAAAAACAGATTGTAAAAACAGTTGCTTGTCGTAAAAGGAATCCTAAAATTCTGTAGGCCTTTTTACAAACGCTCACAATAAGGGCTCTGAACCTCAACTCGGTGTCCAGTCGGACCCCAAGATCTCTCACCGATTCCACACGCTTCAACTCCGCTTCTTCTATCTGGTAGTTGTAGTGGAATGGGGCTGTTGCTCTACTATTCATTCATAACGTTTATTTCAGACAGTCAGTTATAGTACAGAAACAATAAAAGTGTCCATATTTTTGCATACTTATATAAAATTAAAACAAATTAAAATTAAATTTACATAAAATAAATCATAATTAAAATATAATAGCCCTACAAAATGATTAAATATAAAAATTAAAATTACAATGCAATAATTGAAATTCATAATTAAAGTTAAATTATTCCTTTAATTATCTAACAAACACAAGAGTGCACAATATACGCTCTTGTCCAGTGCTCCATAAAGAGACAGTCAGTGTCCAGCCTCCCAGCAATGAGCTTCAGGTAGCTGTTGGAGCTGTCGCGCACCCGGCGCATCAGGGACGCCGATCTTTTGCGCATTATCGCCGCGAACCCGTCTACTCGTGCGTCAGCAAACATTCCTGATGCGCTGCAGTACCGCGGCAGCCCCATCAGCACCCTGAAAGTATTGTTGTACTGGATCCGCAGGGCATTCCAAGACTTTTTAGTGTGCTTGACCCATAGGCTGCACGTATAAAACGACTGGCAATAGGCTCTAAATAGCGTAGTTTTTACCTGCCTAGTGCAACGCGCAAACCTACGGGCCAACATGTTCGCTCTGATAGATAATGCCCTGCGTTCCCTCTCCATGTCCTGATCGTCTGTAAGAGACTCGGTGATCCAATGGCCCAGATACTTAAAGCAAGCTACTCGCTTCAGCTCACTGCCGTCTAAGAAAACCGGCGGAATGTTGTTATATGTCTTAGTACCTGATTTGAAGACCATGAATTCGCTTTTGCTTGCATTGTATCTGAGCCCGTGGGCCTCCGCATATCTCTCACAGATTCCAATCAATTTTCTGAGAGCACTGATCGATGGGCTCAGCAGCACCATATCATCAGCATAGCTAATGTTATTGACCATAACACCATCAATAGAGCAGCCGATCTCAGAACTGCTGAGCTCACGAATCAGACGGTCCGTGTACAGGTTGAATAGTCGGGATGAGCTCACCCCACCCTGCCGCACCCCACATTCCAACCTGTACTCGTCCGATAGCGATCCCGACCACTTCACATAGTTGCTCTGGTTGCCATACCAGTGCTTGAGGAGTGATATAAGCTCACGGGGAAGGTCGGTATCCTTTTCCAACTTTTGCCACAGCCTATCATACGCCACTAAATCAAAAGCTTTCGATAAGTCGAGAAAGCAGGCGTAGATAGGTGTGCTTCTCCTGGTGTAGTACTGGACGGTGTGTTTGAGGCATAGTACTGCAGTTTCTGTGGACAACCCAGCTCTAAATCCGAACTGGGCGTCATGCAGGTTTACATGCTTAGTTAGATGCCCATCAATCACACCGTCCAATACCTTTGCCATCACAGTAGCCAGGGATATGGGTCTGTAGTTGCCTATGCTGGAAACGTCCCCAGTCTTGTTTTTAATAATAGGTACAACTACAGTTCTTAACATATCACCTGGTAAATACGAGTGGCCGACGCAGAGGGTGAAGAACATGGCGAGCACCCCTGGCAGATGTACACCTGCATTTTGCAGGTGTTCAACTATATGTTATTATGGAACATTTGTCCACATTAAATTGCAACTTGTTTCTCTGGCTCCACTCCACTACCCTATACACGTCTTGTTGAAGACGGACACAGTCTCCTTCTTCCTTAATTGGCAAGATCAACTTGAGGTCGTCTGCGAACAACAGACATTTGGCCTCCGTGACAACTTCTGGCAGATCGTTGATCATAACGATAAATTCCAGTGGTCCTAAGTTGCTCCCTTGGCTTACCCCTGTCTTCGTGAAATAAGGTTCAGATTTGCATCCCGCATACTCCACATACTGCTGTCTGTTTTCCATGTAGCTCGCAAGGAACTGCATCAGTTTGGTGGTGCAGCCGATCGTCGCCAGCTCCGATAATAGTATGTCATTATCAACCAGGTCAAACGCTTTTTTAAAATGGAAGTAAGCGACGTCGACTCGAACCCCTGCGTCTACGTTTGGGAATATGCAAGACTTCGAGTTGAGGAGGTTGCTGGTCGTGCTACGGGCTGGTCTGAAGCCGTGCTGAGCGTCCGAGAGATGGGCCGATATCTGCTGCTGCATACTATGCTGAACTGCCGACTCAAAACATTTTTGCCGCTGTTGATAGTATGGCAATAGGTCTGAATCCGCTTACCTCTGAACCGCTATCACCTTTAGGTATGGTAATCACCCGCGTGACCCTCCAGCGTTTAGGGAAATACGAACCCTCCAGGCATAAGTTAAATATATGCCCTATAGTGGCTCTGCGAGAACCCTAAGACAGTCTCTCACTACATACACGGGAATCCCGTCCGGGCCTGCGGACTGCTGAATGATGATGTGTGCATCTTCTATGCAGTCAGGCAGGTCGTTCATGAGGAGGGAGAACAGTATATTTGACATCGAGGACCCCTGCGCTACACCAATCGTGTTCGACATGGGGTTTGATTTTACTCTCCCTCCTCTGCCGATGACGATTTGCGTGCGGCCAGTCATAGAGCTCAGCAGCAGTCGTAGAGCCGGGCCATCTATCCCATAATGGACAAGTTTATCAGCAAGTACGGCATGATCCGCGACGTCGAAGGCTTTCACAAGTTACAGAACATGACCGCCACCTGCATCGTACGCTCCTTGACCTGCATTACACGGCACACGACTTCTCTCGCGACATCTGTCGTGGGCCTCCCCGCGCGATAGGCCGATCGGACAGGGACTCGTGCTGGATAGATGCGCCGTCAGTCTGGTGCTCAGCCCGCGCTCGAATATTTTGGCGATCACCGGGATTATGGAAACAGGCCGGTAGCTAAAGGAGACAATCTTACATTTTTAAAAACTTGTGGATATTCACCAAGGACCAGACATCTATTAAAAAGTGCCGATATAATAAAGCACATTGGGATGGCGGCCTTACTCAGCAAAGATATGGATATGTCGAAATATCCTTCGTCGGTTTATTCGCCACCCCTGATGTTATTATCTTGACAACTTCATCCGGAGTAAAACGTCCAAACCTAAGTGAGCGGTCCGCGCGCGCGCCGCTGCAGGCACGTCGGCGGCGGTTTAAGTGCAGGTTCACCGCGTTCACAGCAGAGACCTCGTTCTCGAATCCGGATCCATCGGGTCTCCTCAGCCTTTCGATAAAGTCAATGTTACTCCCTCGTTTCTGTCCGGTTTCAGTTTTAACTAAGTCCCACATAGTTTTAGTCATATTTGATTTATGTATTAGATCACAGTAAAAACGACTTCTCTCGGATTTTAGAATTCTATCATACCTAATTTGATATTCGTCAATTTGTGCAGATAGGATTTCATTGTCAGGGAATTTTCATTTATTATACTTCATGTCACGCAATAAATATTCTAAATTAATAATGTCATTTGATACCCACGATTTATTTTTCTTTGGTACTGAACGCTTCACGGGAAAACAAATGTCAAATTTACTAATAATAATATTGATAATGATATTCGCTAGACCGTTGACAGTCAACACCGATAATTGTGATATTTCCTGCCAGTCCAACTCTCCAACGAAACAACAAAGGTGCGATAGTTAGCCTACGTGAATGTTCTAGTTAGCGGCGCGGGAGGTGAGTCACGCAACACGCACTCAAGCTCGACGCGCACGGCGTAGTGGTCGCTCATCAGTTATGAACATACTAATGGTTTCTTTTCACTTCTTCCACTGGTGGACAAAAAATTTAAGTGACCATTAATATAATGTTATTATATAATAATGAATAGTATAAAATATGACCTATCTAAGTGCTTATTTGTAAGCCTAAAGAAATAAACTGTTTTCATTTTCATTAGTCTGCCAGGAGCCCGCGGAATCGGCAGACAACACCAAAGGCACAACGTTACCAATATTACTAGTTGGAAGTATTATTATATCTGTGCCAATATTAACAAAGTTTGCTGATCGGCGATTCCAACTTCATAGCTCTATCATTGTATTTGTAAGCACGAGGTATGCACAACTTCTTATAAATAGTTCGTGATCCGCACGCGTGAGCAGCGAATGTTGTTATGGAATGAAACGTTTGTATTTGGTGTAACGTTAGGGCCATCGGCTCGCGGCGCAAAGGAGGGAAGGAGCAAAGTGCGGCGGGGAGCGATCGAACCACGCAGTTATACGAGTCGGTAGTTATGGTTGGCAGCCAGCGCTCAGAGCAAATAGAAACCTGTCTAAAATCACGGCTTGAACCTGAGTATTCAGTGGTCAGCGTATTCACCGAGTATAGTATAAATAAATAATGCTGGACAATTCACACAGCATTATCTAGCCTAGCCCCATGGTACGCAGAGCTTGTATTATTTTATTTTTTATTTTTATATATTTGGGAAACAAAAAGCTTCTGCTACAATTAATAGTACATTTAAAATATGAGTAAATGAAGCTAACACAGTTTCCGCTTGTATTGCGCAAATAATATAACTGATTACAATAATAATATGTTAATTACAGAAGAAAAAATAAAATAAACAAATAACGTGCCAATTTAAACATCACTAAAATGCCTGTCGTCAGTACCCGGAAATATAAATAAATAACCTAACGGACATAACATAGGAAGGTATACATAATATAATAAATAAATAAAAATATTAAAATAAAATAAGAATAAAATAAAATGCCCTTATTTATAGAAGTTAGTATTAATTAATTTTTTAAAAGCATGTTGCCTTACATTGAAAAGGTCAACATCTTTTGTGTATGTTTTATTAAAGACATGCATAGTTCGCAGTAAGTATGAGTTTTCCCGGTAGTTAGTGGCACCAAGAGTAGTTTTAGGTAATTTCGTCGAGAAGCCCGGCTGGATGGAACAGTTAGTCCTATTCCAGATAAGAGCGCGGGTGAGTCAACTAGATTTAAAACAACTTTGAGCAACAGCGTAAGGTCAGCGGCTTCCCTTCTCAACTCGAGGGGCAGCAAATGATGGTGTCTACAGCTATCTGTATAGTCGGCTAATATGATCCTATGCTTATAGTTGATAAATTTGAGAAATTTTCGCTGTGGTTTTTCGAGTAACGAAATATATTTGTTGTACTGGGGATTCCAGACCTGAGAGGCGTATTCGAGGTGACTTCGGACAAGTGAGCAGTAGAGTATCTTTAGTGTTTTAAGAGAGCGGAAATCTTTGGTTTATGGGCACTAGATAACTGATATACATAATACAATACATTACGTAGATATATTTTTTTTTATTATACATAGAAAACGACCAGAACACCCGGAACAAATATCTGCAGATCGTATACACAGTTGTTCCGAGGCGGGAATCGAACCCGCAACCTCTTGCGTCGCAGGCGGACGTTCGCCCACCGCGCCACATCGGTAGTCAATTATTATAGTATATCTCTTCGAGTCTCATGTTTGTAGAGTCCGGTATGGTGATTATGTAACTCGCGACCGGTTTGCGACGGGCGTAAATTAAACAATCAGTGCTGTCGAACGCCAATTTTGACCAATTTTGACGTTGTAGCTGGTGTCAAACTAATACAAAATTGACGTTTGACAGCACTGATTGCTTAATTTACGCCTGTCGCAAACCGGTCGCGAGTTACATAATCACCCGGCCGATGGAGGAGGTCGCTCGATTCAGCCTTCGTTTTAGTTACAGAGGTTTTGTCCGTGTCTCATTGTTGATCAAAATGTTCAAATAGACTTTAGTTTTGTTGTTTTTGGCTTAATCTGCTCTACAATAGCGTAGAAACTAGATAGAATCGAATAAGTACAAAGTATTTGGTGATCCAACAAGCTACCCATTCAGGTACGAGTGTTGTGCCTACGCGACAGTAGTCATGCTTCTCGGAGCGAGCTTATTGTTAGTGAATGTCTAGTACGACTAATGTACGTACTCGTACATATCTCCGAGTAGGTCGTTGGTTAATTCAATATTAGCATTGGTTGATTCCAACTATTGATTCAGAGCAGAAAAATTGCTCGAAGTATTCGTTCAAATACAGTGCTACGACGTAGACCGTGCTACAACGTAGACCGTGCTACGATGTAGATCGTGCTACAACGTAGACCGTGCTACGACGTAGACCGTGCTACGACGTAGACCGCGCTACGACGAAGACCTTGCTACGACACGTAGACCGTACTACCAGTATACAGTATGTATTATATTATCTATGGTACTACGAAGTAGATTGTGCTACGACGTAGACCTTGCTACGAAGTAGACCGTGCTACGACGTAGATCGTGCTACGACAAAGACCGTGCTACGACTACTGTGGAAATCTTATAATTATTATGTATATGGTATTGGACGAATGGAATGTCGAAGATTCTCATACGTGATGTTTGGAGAAGCGGAGTGTAATATACCGTGCAGTCGGTGCAGTCGTGCGCTGAAGGCCACTCCGGCCGAGCGGTGGTCGTATGTACAACATACTAATTGCATCTTTGTTATTACGTACGCAGTTAGAGAATAAACAAATGAAAACAAGGCAATTCAGAGTTGAATTCGCGAGAATGGACAAAGAACATTCGTGAACATTAAGCTGTTATTAATTGTTGAGTGCAATAAGGCGCCGCCGCCGCCGCGAGTGTACCGCGTCGCACCTCACAGTAGCGCAGGCACCGCGGCGCTCACTAGTGGCAGTAAGTAGCAGCACTCTACCGGCTGTGCGTAATTAGTATGCGTCGGATGCAGACCCTGAATATTCATGCGCAGGCGTGCGAGGCGAGGGCGCCGCGACCGCGACCTGCTCCGACTGGACGGCTTCGTGTGCCTCATTACAACCCCGGCCCGCGCGGGCCGCTCGCGAATCAACTTATTAAACAATTAGAGACATTATAACTATAGGTAGGTATAAAGATTGCGAAAATGTATAACCTTGAGAGACCCATAGGACCCTACAATCTAAGCCAAGTGAAATAAGCTGGACCGAACCAGCAGAGGTGTTCTTTTACATAAATGAGGTGGACGTGACGCTGACGGTCTTATTTCCTGTTGCGAAGGGCGCGAGAGGGCGCGGAGCCGGTCATCCATTCTGTGCAGCTCTCCTCTTATTGTGAGATTGTTACGATGAGGACGAGCAGAGACCCCCCGCCCCCGCGCACCCGCGCCGCGCCCCGAGCCTGCCTCTCGAGCCTACAGACTATCCCATGTCAAAACACGGACAATTGTTTATATAATGAGAGGCAAATATGTATTTATATTATGTTTTATGTCTAACTGGAAGAATATAAAGGTTTACATAAATCCCCGCCCTCACCTCCGCCCCCCCCGCCCCTCACCCCCGCACGGACCCTCGGAGACAATCCTGGCTCTCTCTCCTCAGCTCTCGCGCAAACAATGGACACATTATTTAATTTCCTTGTTAATAGCCTCTCTCAAGTGAGTTAATGAAATCAAACAACAACAATTCCCTCTCCGCGGTAATGAAGCGTTTCCACTTTACGGTATCTGCGAGGAGTAAATCTCGGAGTGGCTAAAGTGTCCATTAATAGATAAATGGCGGATAAGGCGCTGATCGACCCGCGCTATCGGCGGCCCCACGCGCTGTACACGCTCACAGGTACATACATGTGATGGGTACCGCGAGCCGTATGGATGTGGAGAAATAACACTGAGGTCCGGATCGTCGGCACGAGGTGACGAGGGTCGGCTAATGAGCTGACCGCTCGGTGAATGTATTTATAGAGGGCGCGGGCGTGCCCGCGTGCCTTCTCGCCACGCTCCTGCTGGCCTCGCGGGTAGCGGCCTGCAATGTCCTCGAGTGCCTGCGGCGGGCGGCGCGGGCGGCCGTCCCATTGCTTCCTTCCCTAAAGTGTTCGCAACGTGTTTCTCATCTACATAATTATACAGGTTGGGACGTCACCAGTGATCCTAAACGGCCTTAAGCCGATCCCAGCTCTCCAGCGATAGGTTTACCTATGTCTGAAGTGGGGTTCACTTATGCGAAAAAATATCAAATAACAGTCCCCGAAGCCGACCCGCGCGCACAGCCGCGTAGCCGCCTCGGGCGCAATATTACTAAAGTACAGTTATTACTGCGCTCCACTCGCACTATGTAAATGTACGGCTCCGAGGTTACTAGCCATTTTATTATCTCTCGTTCACTTTTATTTCCGGATAGCTGAATAAACGCTGCGTTAAAAACTGCCACGTTACTTTGGAAAACAATAACATATCTATCGGCTTTCGGCCACGCCTGGTTTTAAACGCGCACAACTGTGATCATTTGGTGAAACATCCAGCTTCATGTTGATTGGAGGAGGTGGAACAAGCCATACAACAAGTCAAATATAGAATCGAGCGTATCCAAATTAAGTTTATAAAGTACTTTTGTATCCGTTTAAAAGTCCCACACAGTTCAGCTAATTACCTCGATCTATGTAAGCGATATCATATTCTCCCTCTTGGCGAGCGGCCGCGGCCGCGGCGTGAGATCGCCGATCATTACCTCGATCTATGTAAGCGATATCATATTCTCCCTCTTGGCGAGCGGCCGCGGCCGCGGCGTGAGATCGCCGATCATTACCTCGATCTATGTAAGCGATATCATATTCTCCCTCTTGGCGAGCGGCCGCGGCCGCGGCGTGAGATCGCCGATCATTACCTCGATCTATGTAAGCGATATCATATTCTCCCTCTTGGCGAGCGGCCGCGGCCGCGGCGTGAGATCGCCGATCATTACCTCGATCTATGTAAGCGATATCATATTCTCCCTCTTGGCGAGCGGCCGCGGCCGCGGCGTGAGATCGCCGATCATTACCTCGATCTATGTAAGCGATATCATATTCTCCCTCTTGGCGAGCGGCCGCGGCCGCGGCGTGAGATCGCCGATCATTACCTCGATCTATGTAAGCGATATCATATTCTCCCTCTTGGCGAGCGGCCGCGGCCGCGGCGTGAGATCGCCGATCATTACCTCGATCTATGTAAGCGATATCATATTCTCCCTCTTGGCGAGCGGCCGCGGCCGCGGCGTGAGATCGCCGATCATTACCTCGATCTATGTAAGCGATATCATATTCTCCCTCTTGGCGAGCGGCCGCGGCCGCGGCGTGAGATCGCCGATCATTACCTCGATCTATGTAAGCGATATCATATTCTCCCTCTTGGCGAGCGGCCGCGGCCGCGGCGTGAGATCGCCGATCATTCCTTTATGCCTAAAATCTCATCGAACATAATCAATAAATATTTGTTAACTGACTCACATTAGCATAGAAACTCAAGTGTGTGTGTAGAAACTAAGTGTAAAATGTGTATAATCAGCTGTTTAAGTACATGTACGCTTTACAATTTGATTTTTCCCCAAGAGCTGCTGCCGACAACCTGTTGGACAGTTTGGAAGAACTACAACTGAAATGTTTTAAACGTGGAAATAAATAAATACAATTACAATGGTCCCAACGTACTTGAAAAATTTAACGTTAATTTATGTCCCTTACGCTGGCACCAACTACCGACGAAATTCCTTCCTGTGGCGCGCGAGTATTCATTTTAACAATTTCAGTAAGCAATATGACCTTCACATATTCTGCACATGTTTTAGCTCGGCCAGGCGTCTAATGATAATGTTGATTATACGAGTAGGTGCGTAAACATTCTTAAGAAAAATTGCAACTTAAAAACATTTAATTAACTTTATAGATTCTGTATATAAATTTGTCACTTTATGTTTTGTATTATTCTATCTATCCGTGAAAACTATTAGTAAGCTGACCAGTATTCATCAATTTGTAAGTCTCTTATAATTTATAAGCGTCTGGTTTTCCTTCAAAAATCAATAAATTACGACGATGACGTCCAGCAGGGCGCCCGCTGCACGGCGCGGGGCGCAGGGCGAGATCCCTCTTCACTTTAGACTAGAATCTCCACCGTCTGCGCTTTCAAAACGCTCCTACCAAAAGCAATTTAAAATAGATCGTCTATCCGCTAGGTTTACTTTAGCGAGCGTTCACTCACACTACTCACACATATACGGGGCGGCGCCGCCTCCATGCCCATTATACGCAGAAACCACGGGTTATCGGCGATCCATCTCTACCTACTAATGGCATTCCGCGAGCGCGGCGGCGGCAGACCGGCACGCAGTGTGAGACAGCGCCCATTCCATCCGGTATGTTGCAATGCAACACCCGCCGCAGTACTAAGCAGGAGTCCAGAGAGCACGTGCGCTAGAGTGGAGTGTGGACTCACCCGAGCGGTGCGCGCGGCCAGCGGGCCCTCGCGGCGCGGGCCCGGCGTGCGGCTGCGGCGCGGGCAGTGCGCGCGGGGGCGCGGGGGCGCAGGGTCGGGCGTGCGCGCGCGCCGCTCGCCCGGCAGCGCCAGCAGCTGCCGGTACAGCTCGAGCTCGTGGTAGAACTCCTGCTCGCCCCCCTCCGCTGCCCCCGCCGCCGCCGCCCCGGCACCCACTTCCGCCGTCAGACCGTTGAGCACGAGCCGGCGCGCCGGCTCCGCCATGCCGCCGCCGGAGGGACACACAGACACTCTCACATTACGTACGACGCACCACGCCTGCGCCTAACTGCAGGATGTCCGGTGGGAAAACATTATTTGGTAAATGAAAAAAATACTTATAATTAGTAATAAGTTTTTGAAAGTCATTAAGAATGTTTGTACGTATGATATATTGTATAACACATAGCGCTGGCGCCGCGCTTGTCGCGTGGAGCTGCAGCCGAGTGCACCGGCTGGCGCCGCGCTTGTCGCGTGGAGCTGCAGCCGAGTGCACCGGCTGGCGCCGCGCTTGTCGCGTGGAGCTGCAGCCGAGTGCACCGGCTGGGCGCTAATTCGTGAGAGAACTACCTACATACATATCTACATATGTGGTGTGGGTGGAAAGTTACATTAAAAAAAATTAGCCGCGTCGTCACGTCGCGTCAATTGAGATCCTTTCTTCAGTAGGTAAATCTCGTTAACAGTCGTCATTATGCGTGTCCTAAGCTGCAGAAGCAAGTATTCGTAAGTGTAATGTAGTGAGGAGAGGCTCGACTCCCGGTTATCATTCGGAGTACATAATCTCGCCGTTTGTCGGTGCATGCCGTATTGCAGTATACATCCGGCCGCGAGTCCCTCACGGCGGCGGCGCGGCGCAAACTACTATTTATTTATTTTCCGTCGGCACAGGAAGCTAACGTCCTTTCAGTGCATCTATTATTTATATTATTGAGATCTTTAAGGTTTATCTCAGAAAAGAAGCTTGTTTATTTATGTATCTTATAATCTCTCGAACTGAACATGGAGGCAATTTCACTTTAATGTCTTATATTTAATAAAACAAAAAAGAAACAAATAATTTATTTACAGTAAGTTGGTATGTGTATTCTAAACCGTGCCACCCATGCGACCACATACCAGCTAAACCGTGCCACCCATGCGACCACATAGGTACCAGCTAAAACAGCTAGGGCGTGCAAAATTATATAATAATAATAGTAAATATCTGGAAACAATTGACACGTTTCTAAAAATTTATCTAATTTTCTATTGCATTGGGTGTTCCCGAAAAATAGAGGTACGTTTGTAATTTTTTTTTTTTTAATTTATCTAAAAAATTAAATTTCTTTAAAACAAACATACACATGTAACAAGATTAGAATCATTGCAATTTTTAACTTTATTTAATCATTTTATTTGTAAAATTAATAATGTATGACGTAAACTTCTCGAAGTAGCTCACCGGCACGGAAACTTGGCCACTGACAATTTTTGCGAAATTTTTTGAATTCTGAATTTTTCTTTTGTATCGATTATCGTCAGAGGTTGAACATTAATTTACGGTATTCTTCATTGCCTTCGGAACTGTTTAATGCCTTCACATGACAAATAAAGCATGCCATATCAATATCACTAAAATCAAACAAAAATTAAGGAATTTTAGCAAAAAAATATTTTGATTAAAGAAAGAATAAAAATGTTTTTGAGTTGAATTAATAGCGGGTGTTTCCTCCTCTAGCCCTGATGACTGCCTGCATCCGATCAGGCATACTCTGAATGAAGTTTTTGATGTAGGTATTCTTGCGGTATCGCTTCCCAAGCGGCCAACGCTGCAACGCGGAGCTCATTTAGTGACGTGGTTTAGTGTGGTGGCTTTCTTTTTAGCATATCCCAGATGTGTTCTATCGGGTTCAAGTCAGAGCTACGAGCTGGCCACTGTAACTTCCGGATCCCAACCTCTTGAAGGTACTCCTCGACGCACCGAGCGACGTGGGGGCATTATCGCCCCCACGTCGCTCGTGGAGTCATTATCGTGCATCAACAAATAATCGTCGTACCCAATGAACCCCAAGTAGGGTAGAACGTGATCCTGTAGAATCTCTTCGATGTATCGAGTAGCGTTTAACCGGTTGTCGACCACCACTAACTCCGTATGAGCCTCAGCACTTACTCCTCCCCAAACCATTATGGAGCCGCCGTGAAAACTCACTGTTTGTGTAGTGGTAATGGGTAGGTACCAGGACTTTTGCGATTTATCACAAGAACAGGTATTTGACGTGTGCGCCGTGCAGCTTGTTGTAGAAAATATACTTATAGTAGGGGTATATCATTCGAATCAAACTGATGACTGCGAATATTTAAAACTTTTTGAAAATCTCCTCACAAAGATATGCGACGAAGGCTCAGCCGCTATTATAATGGGAGATATAAATATAAACTATTTAAGGAATACAAAAGCTAAAAAAGATCTTGTTGACATTTTATCCAGGCATAATTTTGTGCAACTTGTAGACACTGCAACTAGGGTGGACGGGGATACGTCCACCTTACTCGACCACGTATATACGAACCTCTCCGCCGAGCGCATCGTGAGCTGCGCCGGCGTCGCGACGAACCTCAGCGACCACGACGCTCAGCGCCTCCGCGTGACCCGCGCCCCCGCCCCGCCGCCGCAGTCCGTTGCAAGACTTTCGATGACCGCGGCTAACAAATACAATTTTGGTAGCGCTCTCGAATCAATCGACTGGACTGCGGTGGTGGAGCGGGCGCATGATTGTCAAACACTTGCCCAATCTCTGCTGGCGATCATAGTAAATAGGTTCGAGATATGTTTCCCGGTTAGAAAGCAACCCTTTAAACCCAAACATAATAGGTGGGTGGATAGCGAAGTCCACTTCGCAAAAAATTTAATGTTTGATTATATTAAAATAAAAGTCTTTCCCCGGTAATACCGACCTCATAGAGGCCGCCGACCGTTTCACTCAAAAATACTATTTGTTAATCAAACAAAAACGCCGCGACTTCTACTCCCAAAAAATTCAAGACCACCCGAATAAGGCGAAGAGTATGTGGAGCGTCATAAATACCGAACTCGGCCGCGGAAACCGCGAAAGAGTCGACTATACCGACCTCGTGAGAGACTCTGCCGGGGCACCCTATACCACTAAGCAGCAGCTGGTTGATGAACTGAATCTCGAGTTTACGACCGCTGCCAGCAAGTGCGGCGCCCCGTCAGCTGACATCACGAGCGCCTGTACGACTCTGAGGGCGAACGCGAAACCGCGCGATACCTCACTGCGACTTAGACATTTCACCGCGGACGAGATCGGTAAAATAGTGAGGTCACACATAGCTCCTAAAAACAGCACTGACTTGTACGGAATCTCGTCCGACCTACTCCGTACCGTCGCTCAGTCGCTCGGTCATGTTGTAGCCTACCTATTCAACGCGTATGAGGGAGGGCGTCTATCCCGCAACTCTTAAACGGGTTAAGATATCTCCCTTATATAAGGGTAAGGGTAAGAAGTCTGAAATGAAGTCCTACCGCCCAATATCACTAGTACCCGCGATTAGTAAAATATTTGAGGTAGGACTAAATCAAAGACTCTTATCTTTTAGAGGAGGCAATTTGCTATCCGATAGGCAGTACGCATACAAGGCCGGGCGCGCAACAACAGACCTGGTGCGTGAAGTGTTGTGGCACGTGCTGAGCGCGCGCGAGGCAGGCCAGCACGTCGCCTTACTGTGCTGTGACCTGTCGCGCGCGTTCGACACTGCTGACCACAACCTGATCGCTAACAAACTCAAATTCTATGGTATACGCGGCCCGGCGCTGTACCTGCTACCTCGTTTATGTCGCATCGTACGCAGACAGTGGTTGGCGACCAAGGGCGTGTAAGGTCAGTGGAGCTGGAGAACACTATGGGGGTACCGCAGGGTTCCTGCCTCTCGAACACATTGTTCAGCCTACTGCTCAATGACCTACCCGAGATCGTGAGCGACGCGCATGTCTACATGTATGCCGACGACGTGGCGGCCATCGTGACTGCGCCGTCATCACTCGAACTGGAGCTTAGACTGAACAATGTTGTTCGAAGACTCGAACGTTGGTTTAAATCGAACGGTTTAGCCCTCAATAGGGAAAAAACCTGCTTCATGACCTTTCGCCTTAATGGCACAACACCGCCACCCTGCACAGTTATTGCCGGTAACACGGCCTTGCAGATGGTTGACACAACAAAGCTACTGGGCTTCTATATCGACAGTGGACTCACTTGGGAGCCACATATAGAGGAGCTCTGCTCCAAATTAGGCCGCACCTGTTTCGCCCTGCGGCGGCTCGCTGGCACCGCGTCTCGTAGCGTAGTACTGTCGTGCTACTTTGCGACTGTCCACAGCATCCTCACTTACGGAGTGGAGCTGTGGGCGCGGGCTGCGGATGTCGAGCGGGCCTTCGTCATGCAGAAACGAGCAGTGCGCGCGATCGTCGGCGTGGATGACGATGTGTCGTGCAGAGACTTTTTTAAGGAGCTGAATATTATGCCTCTCCCCTGCGAACTGATATATCAAGTAGCTCTGTTCACACACAAAAACATCGATAGATTCCAGAGAGGTGTGAATACCGCCCGCGCCCTGCGCAGTAACAAGCTCGGTCACGTCCTCCTCACGCCAGCGCATAAGCTGTGCAAGTCGGAGAGGTCCGTATATATAATGGGTCCCTCAGTCTACAACAGGCTGCCGGATACTATTAAAAACAATGCATCTTCCACCATGGTATTTAAAAGTAAATTAAAAAAATGGCTCTTAGAGAGCTCTTTCTACTCCGTAGACGAGTTCTACAATTTGCCTGTTATATAAATTTAATTATTAATTAATTTCATATATAATTGTTCAATTATATTTTGTTAATGACATACCTACGGCGATCGACACCGCAACAACGCAGCGAGTCGTCACCGGTGCCGGCGCCTACCCACGGGTAGTCTGATGCCTCTAATGATGATACATCATCATGCATGATATATTATAATAAAGTGGTTTTTTCCATCATGGAAACAAATATTTAATAATAAAATTTAAATGTGGGGAGGTACTAACTGCCTACCTTAACAGATGGTAGATATACATGTGTAGTTAATGGTTTATAATTAGGTAGCTAAAGGAACGTCATAATAACATGGCGGGAAGGCACAGCTGACAGAGCGTCACCGCGCGGGAAGGATGCCTACTCAAATAACTTTTTTCCGTCTACCTAGAGCTATTATTTTTTTCTCTAAATATTTGTTTACAAAACTAATTACCTAGGAAGTTTATTGTGAAAAGTTTAAAACAATAATAATAATAATTAGAGATCGCAGAGTAGGCAGGTGCGTGGTTAGATCGCGATCGCGAAGTAGTGTTCGATGTGCAGTCGCGAGTCGCGAGTTGCGGTCGCGGGCGGAGCGCGCGGGCAGGCGCGAGCTCGCGGAGAGCGCCGCGCGGACACTGCCGCCGCCGCCGCCGCCACGCCGCCGTCGGAGCGCGCCGCCCCCGCCGCCGCCCGCCGTCGGAGCGCGCCGCCCCGCCGCCGCTGCCGCGCCGGTCCCGTTGCACTACAGCGTAGACATCGCACTACTACTCTACTCAGGTACTCTATGCTCAGAGTGTACTACCTACCGAGTACTAACTAGATGCCTGTCTATTTACTTCCTAATTGTAGGTACAGGTAGGTACCTACTTTTCCTTTTTCTATAAATGTGATAGTAATATTATACACTCACGGACATAATTAGAGGGACGGTACAAAAAAAGACAGATCGGAGGTAATTTTTTTTGTATGTAAGTATAAAAATTATATTATGCACTTTAGTCATTTTAACAAATGTAATAAAAATAAAACTTACTTCAGTAAAAAAACACCAGACTAATCAACAGAAATCTCATAAAGGATGTTTTGAAGAATTAACCCTCCAATCATCACATTGAAGCCCCTATGCAAATACCGCCCCATACCATTACCGACCCTCCACCACATGACTCTCTTCCGACAATGTTACTCTGAGCGTATCTTTCCGCGGGTCGTCTCAATCTTTAACCCTTCTATCATCTGGTTGTAGACAAAACCTAGACTCGTCAGTGAACCATATTTTCCCCCAGTCATCATCATTCCAGTTTTGGTATGAGCGAGCAAAGTAAGCCCGAGCTACTCGATGATCTGTGGTAAGTGAGGAAATGAAATGAAAGTTTATTTCTTCCGAGGGTCCTCTGGCTGGCAAGTACGTCTTTATTCCAGCTTCTTTAACTCTTCTTCTTACTGTTTTAGTGCTGTCACCTGACGAACGTCATGGAGCATAGATCTGACCTATGATCCTATGCTTAATAATAAGTAAACAGACATCTAGTAGTAGTAGCGTATTAGTAGTAGTAGCCATAACACAAGGTCCGCTTAGCTTGGGGCTCGATGATGTTGTGTGGAGTGTCCACATTTATTATTTTTATTAGTGATGATACCCACCACCGCGTGGCTTGTCCCGTGTCTCCCTCAGTTTGTACTCAGGGCGGCGCGGGCGCGGGGTCGAGTCCGGCCGACAAGCGGAGCAGCAAGTGGTCGGAGGCTGGCGGAGTGCGAGTGTGGCCGATAACTGAAGCATTCCATCCATCGCATCACATTATTGGAAAATCAAAGTCTTATAAGTAATAAGTATTTATTTACAAACAAAATCCCCAGCTCTTAATTATAAATTAATTGACTTATAAATAGGACGAACAGCCAATAAAAGGATTTACATTATTATACGACATCACCAAAAGTGCATTACATGAAACATTTATTTATTTATGTGGAAAACAAACAGCTTAAGAGCGTTTATTCCTAAAATGCGCAGAAACAGTACTTTTCAAACCCGTTTATATCATGAACCACTTATCTTATAGTATATGTTATTTACTAATAATTTTAGGAAATTTTAGTGTCCAAATAGTTTGACTATAAAATATTTCGATTAATATAGTATGTACGCGTTCTATCAAGATAACTTGTGAGAGGTTTTCATAATTTCCCTTTCAGCATCAGTTTCGAAGCTCAAAATAATAGAAAATACTGACATATCTAATTAAGAAAAAATATAACCTACTGATGAAATCCTTGGCTAAGAAATTAATTAGATAGATGTTTGGTTTTGGTATCCTACTAGGAGAAATAAAAATTCAAAAAATGTGAAATATTACGAATATTTCATAAATATTTTAAAACTACTATAAAACGCTGCGCGAAAATCAGTCCGCCGCGAGGCTTTCTAGAGTGTGGTCACGTCGCTCATTAAATATTTATAGAAAAATAATAGCAACAAAATCATAATTCCTAAAATGCGCAGAAACAGTACTTTTCAAAAGTACTGTGTCTGCGCATTTTAGGAATAAACGCTCTTAATAAAACTTAAATAAATAGAAACCGTGGTGGTTTAACGGAAGCTTAAGAGTTTTCCTTTAAAGAACTTAAAATTTCGATTCTCATTCTCAAATTTATATAATCTAATTAAGTTGATACAAGTAAGCAGATGGAATGAGTAAACTCTAGTAATAGTAAATATGGGATTCCATTGTAGGCTTAGTCGGTTCATCTTGGCACGTGCGTTCAGGGGTCGGTAGCGGGGGGCGCGGGGGGCTCCGGCGCACCCCTCGCGCCCCCCGCCAGCCGCGCCAGCGCCTGAAGCTGGGGGCGCGGGTCCGCGCGGCGCGCCGCCGCCCGCGCCAACGCCGCCGCGCGCGCCGGCCAGCGCCACGCCGCCAGCAGCGCCACCCCCACCCCCGCGCACCACAGCGCCGCCAGCGGCAGCAGCACCGCCCCTCGCCCTGCACGCACGCCCCCCGCCCCGCCCCCGCCGCACGCAACCAGCTCGCGGTCCACGCAGGCGGCGCACCCCGCGCCCGCACCCGCCTCTACGCTCCCCGCGCCGCAGCGCCCTGCCTCGCGCCACGCCTCCTCCAGCAGCCGCAGCGCAGGCGGGCAGCTCTTCCAGTGCCGCAGGTGGAAGAAAGCGTATGCGAGCGCCTCGCTGCGGCCGCCGCGCACCACGTGCTCCGGCGGCAGCGCCAGCGCGCGCAGCTCCAGCAGGTACTCGGGCACGCGCGCGTTGCACGCCAGCGCCTCCGCCAGAGCCGCCGCCGCCGCCGCGCGCTCCCCCTCGCGCTCCGGCGCCAGCGCGGCGGCGCGCGCGCGTAGCAGGGCCCGCGTGTAGGCGCGCGCGGCGGTGGCGGGCGCGCCGCGCTCCTCCAGCCGCGCGAGGTAGGCCGCGCAGTCCGGGTACAGGCGCTGCTCAAGCAGCACCTCGAGCAGGTTCTCGTGTGGCGGCGCCCCTCCCCCGCCCCCGCCGCAGCCCCCCGGCTCGCGCGCCAGGTTGCGGAAGGCGCGCGCGGCGGAGCGCAGGCGGCCGAGCCGGCGCTGGCAGGCGGCGGCGCGACGCTTGACGTGCGCGAGTACGGCAGCGTCGCGCGCGCGCAGGGCGCCGGCGGCTGGGCCCCGCAGCGAGGCCTCGGCGGCGCGCCAGGCGCGGCGCAGTACGCGCTCCGCCTCCAGCACGGTGGGCGCGTCCTCCTCGGCGAGCAGCAGCAGCGCAGCGGCGCAGTCAGGCGCGTGCCGCAGCGCCTCGCGCGCCGCCGCCACGCGCGCGCGCGGCTCACGCTCGCGCCACGCGCGCCCGAGCGCCTCCTCCGCGGGCCCCTGCAACAGCCGCTCGTCAAGCTGGGCGCCACACACACTCGCACACTGCAGTGTCGGTGCACTCACGTCGCCGACGGCGCCGAACCAGGCCTGGTGCTCCTGCGCAGTGAGGTTCATGTCGTAGTAGGTGAGGGGTGCGCGGCGCGCACCGGTCCAGAGGCGTGCGTACTCGGCGCCGCGCAGCAGGGCCATGGGGTTGCGCCACACGAGGCACTCGCCCCCCGCACTGCTCTCTGCCGCCGCGCCCCGCTCCGCGCCCCCCCACCACGAGTGCAGGTGCGCCAGCGACACCTGCATAATTCATCATTGAGGAGAGTGAACCACGAGAGTATCAACTTATTTATTTAATTTGTTAGAAAATCAACATCTTAAACTTACTGATTTTATGTATACACATCAGAGAGCCACGTACAGATTGTAGATTATTGCATATAATTATGCTTTCACTTCGTTAAGTACTTACCTGCACCACATACATTTAATTTGAGTCGGCTAAACAGCGCATTAACATTTAACTGAATGGCACACTTTTGCAAAATGACCTAGCCATTCTACATAGAGTCATATCTACAATTCAGCAGGGACTTCTAATTAAAACTTTATCTTAATGTAAATGAACTGCGTTGTAAGTTTTTTCAACCTATCACTATCAGTGAGAAGTTATTGACAACTCTGCCGTCCTTAAGCTAAAATGCCGTTATCTAACATTTGGCCATACAAAACATATTTTTACATTATTTGAATTATAGTTATTAGATGAAAGATAAGCTATTAGAAAGTACTTCTGAAGTACTATTTTTTGATACCTTCAGGTCGAACAAATTGTTGATGGTTTCAAAACAGCATACATTTTAAATTATTTCCCGCTATTTTGCGCATATCTCGAAATTAGGTTTTGGTAGTTAACGGCATTTTAGCTTAAGGACGGCAGAACTGAACCATTAACCTATTGGTTGTTTCTCCCATACCATTAGTTTCCATTCAAAAAGTTGTAAAACTGAACCGAACTATCAAACATTTTGGATAAAGGGGTCTAACCAAATATGAAGCTCAACAAGGTTTACAATTTCTAGAGTTCACATGACACATGTGACATGCATGTACAATGAAATGAAATGAATACTCCCACATAGGACGATAACGGCCGCGGCTCGAGCATCGCTACATACAGTTAGCTGTTTAGCCTCGCCAGTCGGCAGAACACACCTGCTCAATGAAGGAGGTCCCATACTTGCGGAAGTACCACCACTCGAAGATGAGGATGAGGCCCGAGATGAGCGAGGAGGTGCCGGTCAGCGCCACGTAGAACTTGGGCGGCAGGCCTCCGAGGAACGCGCCCTCCACGAACATGCTACCGGAACCACTGCTTTACCTACATGCTCACTCCACTCCTACCATCCCATACACCCTTGCTTCACATATTTGTGGCGAAAGTTTGTGGCTACAACTTTACTGTCCTTGTCTGTACTAATTTAAAATTACCTATTATATTATTTCGATGATTTTATTCCTTTTATTGTAATTTTTGTTTACAAAAATCATGAACAAAAATACACAAACAAACAATTCAGTGCTTGCTGGCTGGCTGATCAGTACGGCGGACGGACACCGATAGAGGCTATTTCGCCACTCCGCAGAACAAAGAGAAACAAAAATTAAGTGGGCGTGGGGTAAAGTTGCTCTTTCTTCCTCGAAACGCCTTTTCACGAGTTATTCGCTTTAAAATGCGCCATAACACGTGTTAGCTGCGCTACAATTAGCGTAATAACGCAGATAACGCGAGTTATGTTATTTGTTAATAGCGTAGTAGCCCTGATGTTTTGTTTGAGTTTTGAGCATAGCTAACTCTATGGTTTTGACCCATATATTATATTCTTAGAGCATTCAACCAAATCCATTATATTAAATAAGACCTTCGCTTGACTAGACTTTTATTTTTTACCTTCTTCTTCGTAGTCTTCTTCCGACTTATCTTTCTTTTTAGGTTTTGACCTATGAAATGAAATGAAATGAAATGAAATGAAAAAGGTTTATTTGACACGACACATAACAATTTTAAAAACACAAAGGATAACTAAGAACTAGGCACAAACTTAATTACTAAAATAATGGAGGTTACACAGTTATCTATTTAAAACTAAAATAATGGAGGTTACACAGTTATATATTTAAATATGTCCAAGTGTCAAATTTTTTGTGTGATTGTGAGTAGTTAGTTTGGCAGAATTGCGTCAATCCAGATGCAGAGCCAGCCATCAAGCAAGAAGTTGAAGTTGAGTAGTTAGTTGAACAAATTAGCGTATCCATCCGTAATCCTTTATTATGGTGCGTCTAGCCGTCGCGCGTCGTCGGTCGTCGCGGGGCGCGGACCTGGTTAATTGTAAGAGCTGGACTAAGTAAATTAAAAATAGTATACCTATGTATATCCTTGATTAGAAATTATCTTCTTGTGAGTTAGGTGGGTACTAGTAGTTCTTCATGGATGATTTTCTTTACTGTAGAACATTTATACTGTCCTTACCTTTCGATTCATTCGTGAACTTAATCATTACTTAGGCACAGACTAAGTATTTCCAGGCGGAGTCCTACTGAATCACAAGTCAAGAACAGCAATGGCGGACTTGTCATAAGTGAGAGATGCCAACTGATGAAAAAAAAATGCCGATAATTTTCATAAAATTTTGTTCTGGAGTAGTAAATGTCAAAAAGCTGGAATTTTTCTTAGGTCACCTCAACCCCCTCTATACGATTCCGTAAAAAAAGCATACCTCCATCAAGGAAAACAATTATGTCAATCAGTAAGTCAAGTCAGTCTGTGTTAATTTAGCTTTATATAATAAAATATTTAAGAAATATCTATTTAAATTCTTATTTATGTTAGGTAGGCTACCTACCTCATTCCAATTTTAAGCATTATATGTATATAATATACAAAGATTCAAACATTTTTAATAAACTCCCACATTATTCGGAAGTTTAGAAGTTTACGTGCTGGTAACACCGGCAAGATTTGTGTTTTTGTTGTGATTTTTCTGTTGATAGTTATTTGTGTTCAATCGAAGAAATAAGTGGATGCAATTCGAAATTTACGTGTGAAATGTGATTTTTATGCAATATGGCTCCGCAGCCATATTGCATAAAAATAATAGTGGGGGTGTATAGAGGAGATTTTAAATGCAAAACTAAATGTTGCTCCCCCCTGCCCTCTGAGAACTCCTCTTTTGAGTGTGCTACCAAATGCCATCGCGATTTAGGGGTTCTGATTACAGGATCGTATAGATGGTTTCTTTCGAGTAGAAAAACCAGCCAGTCGTTCGGAAGGAAAATAATTATAATCATAGATTGTGTCTAACGCCGAAATGTGGAACTACGATTTCCACAAAAACATAACTAGATGTCGCTAGTAAAAGTGGACGAGCGCTAGATCGCGCTGACGAGAACGCACGGCTCTGAACCACTATCAGAACTACTACTATACATGATATTGTAATAGAAGCTAACTCGGAATCAATAAATCTCTAAATGTGATTGAATCCTTGTTTAATTTTTGAAATCAAGCTGTTCCTAACTGAAGCTGGGGAATCTCAAGGGAACGACCAGAAGCAGGAATCAGGGCACTGGACAGGCGAGTGGTACAACAGGTTGGTATGTTACGTAGTAGGTAGCTCTTATAAAAACTATAACATTTATGTAATTAAAGCATTACGCTACTTTTTTTTTAAATAATAGCTACCTATTTGATTTGTTATCTGTGATTTGTAGAAACTTTTATGAAAATTATCGGCATTTTTTTTCATCAGTTGGCATCTCTCACTTATGACAAGTCCGCCATTGCTGTTGTTGACTTGTGATTCCGTAGGACTCCATCTGGAATTACTAAATCTATGGTTGGATACATCAAAGGGTAGAAGGGATATGTACCGTATTTCTTCAGGTATAAATATCTTGTGAACTTATTTTGGATGCGTTCTACCATTTGGATGTACTTGGTCTCATGCTTCTAACTAAAGCGCCATAGACCGATTTTACTGCTTGCATGTTTTTAAAGCTGTTTGTCTGACGGAGCACAAATCCTAAAGTTTTAAAGGCCTTCTTACATATTTTAACAACCTGCTCCCTGAAGTGAAGATTGTCGTCGAGACGAAACCTAAATCTCTTACTGATTCGACTCTCTTTAGCCGAGTATTCTTCAACTGGTAGTCAGTGATAGTAGAGTGGAGTCTTAGCTCGACTAAAAGTTATTATAGAGCATTTGCTGGCATTAAACTGAAGTTTATTTACCCTACTGCATTCTACTACTCTATCCACGTCCCGTTGAAGGCGTACACAGTCTTCTTCGTCCTTGATGGGTAAAGGGGAGTTTACACGGGTCGATTTTCGCCGTGCGGCTAGTAGCTTCACAAATCACCTCACCAAGCCGCATCGCTAGCCCATTTACACAGATTACTAAAATCACATGCAGCTCGGTCATTTCCATCGAAAATGTTGAGCAGAATAGCCGTTTGTGCCGGAATTGAAATAATTAATTATTCAATTATTCAACAATTGCTTAAAGAACAAAGAGAGAACTGCAACTGCAACTGATCGTTTACACGGTCGATTTTAGTCACCAGTCGCATGCGGCCGGTCGCCGCGCGGCCAAAGTCGGATGCTACCCAACTTTGGGGCTTGCGGCTTTAGTCACTTGCGACTTAGCCGAATTGCCATTTAGATAGTCGATTTACGCCGCGCGGCAAAAATCGTGCGGCTTTAGTCACCCGTGTAAACCCCCTATAAGAGTAACTTGAGGTCGTCCGCGAACAACAAGCACTTGGCGTCTTTGACGACTGTGGGCAGGTCGTTAATCATTATGATAAACTCTAGCGGCCTTAAATTACTCCCCTGACTCACGCCTGTTAAGGTAGAGTAAGCCTGTGATCTGCATCCCGCGTAGTCGACATACTGCCGCCGGTCCTTCATATAGCTCGCGAAGAACTGCAGCACTTTGGTAGTGCAGCCGATCGTCGCCAACTTCTCAAGCAAGATATCGTTGTCGACTAGATCAAACGCTTTTTTGTAGCTTAGCTTTATATAATAGAACTAGTTGTTAGAAGTGCGCGAGCTGCAAGCAGCTCGCGGGGGTTGTGTATAACAGTTATTTTTTATTAAGACCCTTTTTGTAACCTAAACCTTTGATTATTTTGTTTGAAATCGATATACAAAGGAAATCGAAAGGAATTTTGCGATGCAAAAATGTCAGACATCTTGGATTTGGAAATGGATATCTTTTTCGTAATCTACGAGTTCAAGTTACTCGAAAACGATACCCATGTCAGATTTTTTGATAGGGGAGGAAGTTCAGGGGAGCTGGGGGCGTGGGGGGGGGGGTCACGGCACGGGTCGCTTCGCTCGCCGTGCCGTTCCCCTTGGTCGCATTGTGGCTCGCTTCGCTCGCCACAATGCTCCCCCGGGTTATAAGTGAGGGGGTCTTAGGGGGGTCGTCGGGGGAGTCACAGCACGGCTCGCTTCGCTCGCCGTGCTGTTCCCCGAGGTCTTATCGCGGCTCGCTTCGCTCGCCGCAATGCTCCACCCGAAAAAAAATTATAGTTGAGGGGGTCTTGGGGGGTCGTCGGGAAGGTCACAGCACGGCTCGCTTCGCTCGCCGTGCTGTTCCCGGCGGTCGCATTGCGGCTCGCTTCGCTCGCCGCGCGTCGCTCCACCCGAAAAAAATTATAGTTGAGGGGGTCTTGGGGGGTCGTCGGGAGGTCACAGCACGGCTCGCTTCGCTCGCCGTGCTGTTCCCCTTGGTTATAGTTAAGGGGGTCTTGGGGGTCATTGAGGGGGTCACAGCACGGCTCGCTTCGCTCGCCGCAATGCTCCTCCGGGTTATAGTTAAGGGGGTCTTGGGGATCATTGGGGGGTCACAGCACGGCTCGCTTCGCTCGCCGTGCTGTTCCCCGAGGTCGCATCGCAGCTCGCTTCGCTCGCCGCAATGCTCCACCCGAAAAAAAATTATAGTTGAGGGGGTCTTGGGGGGTCGTCGAGTTCAAGTTACTCGAAACGAGTTCAAGTTACTCGAAAACGATACCCATGTCAGATTTTTTGATTGGGGAGGAAGTTCAGGGGAGCTGGGGGCGTGGGGGGGGTCACGGCACGGCTCGCTTCGCTCGCCGTGCCGTTCCCCTTGATTGCATTGTGGCTCGCTTCGCTCGCCACAATGCTCCCCTGGGTTAAGTGTGTGCCGTGCTGTTCCCCTTGGTTATAGTTAAGGGGGTCTTGGGGGTCATTGAGGGGGTCACAGCACGGCTCGCTTCGCTCGCCGTGCTGTGACCCCCCCGACAACCCCCAAGACCCCCTCACACTTAACCCAGGGGAGCATTGTGGCGAGCGAAGCGAGCCACAATGCAATCAAGGGGAACGGCACGGCGAGCGAAGCGAGCCGTGCCGTGACCCCCCTCTATCGCGACGCATCTGGTAGCACACTCAAAAGGGGGGTCCTGGGGGCAGGGGGGGGGGGCGAAATTTTCTGTGCAATCAAAATCACTTGTCCCCCTCTATACAACCCCCATAAAAAAATTAAGCAATATGGCTCCACGTAGGAGCCCCCCCTGAGGGGGGGGTCTTGGGGGGGCAAATGTCAAAAAGTCGGAATTTTCCCTAGGAGACTTTTACCTCCTCTATACGATTCCGTAAAAAAAAACATACCTTTCCATCCACCATCAAGGCGAACAATTATGTCAATAAGTCAGTCAGTCAGTCAGTCAGTGAGTGGTAATTTAGCTTTATATATTATAACTAGTTGTTAGATGTGCGCGAGCTGCAAGCAGCTCGCGGGGGTTGTGTGTGGGTGTTGAGTTGTTTTTCATTGTATTCCCCTTGTCGTGATCTACACCTTTAATTATTTTGTTTGAAATCGATATCCAAGAGGGAATTACTGCGATTAAAAAATGTCAGTCATCTTGGATTTGGAAATTGACATCATTTTCGTAATCTACGAGTTCAAGTTACTCGAAAACGATACCCATGTCAGATTTTTTAGTTGGGGAGGAAGTTCAGGTGGGCTGGGGGCGTGGGGGGGGGGTCGCATTGTGGCTCACTTCGCTCGCGGCAATGCTCCCCTGGGTTAAATGTGAGGGGTCTTGGGGGGTCGTCGGGGGGTCACAGCACGGCTCGCTTCGCTCGCCGTGCTGTTCCCCTTGTTCGCATCGAATTCGAAATCCTCACCCCCAAGTTAGTCTAAAACGATACCCATATCAGGTTCTTGGTTGGGGGAGGGGGTACAGGGAGGCTGGGGGCATGAGGGAGTCACGGCACGGCTCGCTTCGCTCGCCGTGCCGTTCCCCTTGGTCGCATTGTGGCTCGCTACGCTCGCCACAATGCTCCCCCGGGTTATAAGAGAGGGGGTCTTAGGAGGGTCGTCGGGGGGTCACAGCACGGCTCGCTTCGCTCGCCGTGCTGTTCCCCGAGGTCGCATCGCGGCTCGCTTCGCTCGCCACAATGCTCCACCCGAAAAAAAAATATTGTTGAGGGGGTCTTGGGAGGTCATTGGGGGGGTCACAGCACAGAAAAATAATATCACCGTTAGGAAGCCTAAATATGCGTGGTGAACATAGGCTATATTATATTTTCAAAAAAGTAAGGGATCCTTACTAAAACTCCAATAATGTAACCCAAGGTGTGAAAAATGTACTTATAAAATTCCTTGCATATCAATACGCCATTTTTTCTAAATAAACGTGGTTGCCTAGCAACGCTCTTTTGACAACAAAGGTTTGATAACAATTTACTGTATGGAAACTTTTTGTTAAATTGAACGCCTATTTTTGATTGTTATGTCGTCATCGACTACGTACCCTAGACATCTAATACAGGGCGAACAATTTTAGACATCACATAAGGAAAAGAGATCTTATAAAAATCCACGCCCACTAACGTTCGATCAGTAACGACCAGACCAGTGACCCGTGACAATCTCTGCGCTCGCTTACTCAATGGCTCCTGACGGAGCTCACCTTAATTTTGTTGACCGGTTGAGGTCAACTGTCGAGGTCAACTGTGCATCTCTTTCTTTCATAATCAATTCTGTATTTGCTTTCCTTTCTTCTCTGAGAAGGCGGGGGCAAATAGTGCAATACTCAAGATCCCCCCCCCCCCCAGTGGGGGGCTCCTACATAAAGCCATATTGCTGAATTTTTTTATGGTTACTAAGATGACTGATCAACTTAATACAATACAACACATTAGGTATATAGATAGATATTTTTTATTATACATACATAGAAAATACCCAAAACACCCGAAACAAATAGGTACTTGCAGATCGTAGAAATATTTGACCCCAGGCGGGAATCGAACCCACAACCTCCTGCGCCGCAGGCAGCCCTCGCCCGCCGCGCCACATCGGTCGTCAAATCGTCAAAGTAAATATACCTTGTTGCAAGTATCGATTGTTTTCATAGTACTTACCCCATCACTAATAATGGTCATGATTTGTCGCAACCTTGAACGGACCAATGAGCACTCACTTCCCCGCGCCCGCTCACCTCAGTTGGTTGACAGACTTGTTTGCACAGTGAATAAATAGGTATTAGGCGTCTATTATACGTAGTCGATGTTTGTAGTAAAGCGTTTACATTATCTTTGATTTTGTATCTGTAGACACGATAATAATTTGTTCGTCAAACAAAAATAGAAAACAGAAATAGAAAAATAGACAGTGAGTCATAACACTTAAGGTCGGTTTTTCTTAAACCGCAACTTTCGCTACTGAATTAGGGATGTGCCGTAATAAACACAAAATGTGCTATCGATAACTTTAATGGTTATGATTTCGTAAACATTACCCATTTAAGTATGTTTTAGGGCGTTAATTTTTGTTTTGTTTTTGTGATGATTTAATCTGGATGTATTTTATACTATAGAAGGGTAATAAAAAAAGAATTTATAATAATGAAAATATTACGTAAGTATGTTGGAGAAAAACTGTTCGAAAATATAAACTTTCATCAAGTCGGACAGATTCCCGTAAAACCATGTCAGTGATTTGATAAAAGCCATAAATGTGTGTATCCATCATTTATTAAAATTAAACGTAAAACTTACGAAAAGACAGTTATTTAACAAATACGTCCTATTTCAAGGACAATAAATTTTCATTCATTGTCATTAAAGAATAAAAGAAAAGGCAAGGTTTTTATTTCGACCACCACAAATATAACCTGACGTACCTATTTCGTTATTCATCAGTAGGTAATAATCGATATCGATAGATTCGTCTCGTATTCTCATTGGTACATCACTAAGGCAGTAGCTATGTTTTCTGGGTAATCGATAAACAGCCATTGTATTATCGATCTTATTGCCCGTTGTTAGAGACTATAATAAAAGCGCTATTGCTATCAATAGCGCCATCTCTTGTTAAGTAGCTTTGTGTTGTGGATAATCAAGAAAGGCAGCCATTGTATTAGTAATCTTATTTCCTGGGAATAGAGACTAAAAAATATTTGGCAAAAGCGCCATCTTTTGCTAAGTAGACAAAGTAGATATTCATTTTTATCACTGTTTATTTTATTGAGTTTTGAACCATGTGTCTACCGAAATAAGGTTTAATATTAATGAAATTAGTTTTATGGTTTTATGCCCTTTTAACGTACTCTTTATTTTAATAAGAATTTAAGCGGCGGGTGCGCGCCGCGCACCCGCCACGCACACGCCGAGCACCCGCCGCGCACCCACCGCGCACCCGCCGCGCACCAGCCGCGCCCGCCGTGCACCCGCCGTGCACCCGCCGCGCACCCGCCGCGCCCGCCGCGCACACGCCACGCACCCGCCACGCCCGCCGCGCACACGCCGCGCACCCGCCGCGCACCCGCCGCGCCCGCCGCGCACACGCCAAGCACCCGCCATGCCCGCCGCGCACCCGCCACGCACCCGCCGCGCCCGCCGCGCACCCGCCACGCACCCGCCGGACAATATTCTGGAAAGAGGAGATGCAGCACGGCTCGCTTCGCGAGCCGCGCTGTATCTGTTCTGCACAAGCGTTGCTTTCCCCCCGTTAGTGGGGGTGGGGGCAACTTGGAGGAAGGGAAACCGGTCGGCTCGCTTCGCGAGCCTCCCTGCTTCCAACCTCCGAAAAAAAATTTACTCCAGCTACTCCCAATCCTGAGATAAATCGCGACCGCGTCGCTTAATCTCCTTTACGTGGTTTGCTTCGCTCGCCACGCAGTGGGGGGACAACTTGGAGGATAGGAAACTGGTCGGCTCGCTCCGCGAGCCTCCCTGCTTCCTATCCCTGAAAAAATGTTTACTTCAGCTACTCCCAACCCTGAGATAATGTCGCTTAATCCCCTTTGCGTGGTTTGTTTCAAACGCCACGCAGTGGGGGGACAACTTGGAGGAAAGAAAACAGGTCGGCTCGCTTCGCGAGCCTCCCTGCTTCGTATCCCCGAAAAAAAAAATACTCCAGCTAACCCCAATCCTGAGCAAAATCGATGTTTGCGTTTACCCCCTTTTGAGGGGGAAGGAGGGGGAAATTTTGAAAAATACGATTTTTCCCCCAGTCGAATTGAGCATCTCTTAATGAATCTGCAAAAAAAAACATACCTTCTCCTCCACCATCAGGGTGAACAACTATGTCAGTACGTGAATCAGTCAGTGGTAGTTTAGTTGTATACTTTAGGGCAACGCGGCTGCGCCGCGTTGCGTGACTAGTTGTTAGATGTGCGCGAGCTGCAAGCAGCTCGCGGGGGTTGTGTGTAGGTGTTGAGTTGTTTTTCATTGTATTCCCCTTGTCGTGATCTACACCTTTAATTATTTTGTTTGCAATCGATATCCAAGAGGGAATTACTGCGATTAAAAAATGTCAGTCATCTTGGATTTGGAAATTGACATCATTTTCGTAATCTACGAGTTCAAGTTACTCGAAAACGATACCCATGTCAGATTTTTTAGTTGGGGAGGAAGTTCAGGGGGGCTGGGGGCGTGGGGGGGGGGTCACGGCACGGCTCGCTTCGCTCACCGTGCCGTTCCCCTTGGTCGCATTGCGGCTCGCTTCGCTCGCGGCAATGCTCCCCTGGGTTAAATGTGAGGGGGTCTTGGGGGGTCGTCGGGGGGTCACAGCACGGCTCGCTTCGCTCGCCGTGCTGTTCCCCTTGTTCGCATCGAATTCGAAATCCTCACCCCCAAGTTAGTCAAAAACGTTACCCATATCAGGTTCTTGGTTGGGGGAGGGGGTACAGGGAGGCTGGGGGCATGGGGGAGTCACGGCACGGCTCGCTTCGCTCGCCGTGCCGTTCCCCTTGGTCGCATTGTGGCTCGCTTCGCTCGCCACAATGCTCCCCCGGGTTATAAGTGAGGGGGTCTTAGGGGGGTCTTGGGGGGTCATTGGGGGGGTCACAGCACGGCTCGCTTCGCACGCCGTGCCGTTCCCCTTGGTCGCATTGCGGCTCGCTTCGCTCGCCACAATGCTCCACCCGAAAAAAAAATATTGTTGAGGGGTCTTGAGGGGTCTTTGAAAAAAGTAAGGGATCCTTACTAAAACTCCAATAATGTTACCCAAGGTTTGAAAAATATACTTATAAAATTCCTTGCATATCAATACGCCATTTTTTCTAAATAAACGTGGTTGCCTAGCAACGCTCTTTTGACAACAAAGGTTTGATAACAATTTACTGTATGGAAACTCTTTGTTAAGTTGAACGCCTTTTTTGATTCTTTTGTAGTCATCGACTACGTACCCTAGACATCTAATACAGGGCGAACGATTTTAGACATTACATAAGGAAAAGAGATCTTATAAAAATCCACGCCCGGGTCACTGGTCTGGTCGTTACTGATCGAACGTTAGTGTTCGATCAGTAACGACCAGACCAGTGACCCGTGACAATCTCTGCGCTCGCTTACTCAATGGCTCCTGACGGAGCTCACCTTAATTTTGTTGACCGGTTGAGGTCAACTGTCGAGGTCAACTGTGCATCTCTTTCTTTCATAATCAATTCTGTATTTGCTTTCCTTTATTCTCTGAGAAGGCGGGGGCAAATAGTGCAATACTCAAGATCCCGCCCCCGCCCCCCCCCAGTGGGGGGGCTCCTACATAGAGCCATATTGCTGAATTTTTTTATGGTTACTAAGATGACTGATCAACTTAATACAATACAACACATTAGGTATATAGATAGATATTTTTTATTATACATACATAGAAAATACCCAAAACACCCGAAACAAATAGGTACTTTCAGATCGTAAAAATATTTGACCCCAGGGGGGAATCGAACCCACAACCTCCTGCGCCGCAGGCAGCCCTCGCCCGCCGCGCCACATCGGTCGTCAAATCGTCAAAGTAAATATACCTTGTTGCAAGTATCGATTGTTTTCATAGTACTTACCCCATCACTAATAATGGTCATGATTTGTCGCAACCTTGAACGGACCAATGAGCACTCACTTCCCCGCGTCCGCTCACCTCAGTTGGTTGACAGACTTGTTTGCACAGTGAATAAATAGGTATTAGGCGTCTATTATACGTAGTCGATGTTTGTAGTAAAGCGTTTACATTATCTTTGATTTTGTATCTGTAGACACGATAATAATTTGTTCGTCAAACAAAAATAGAAAACAGAAATAGAAAAATAGACAGTGAATCATAACACTTAAGGTCGGTTTTTCTTAAACCGCAACTTTCGCTACTGAATTAGGGATGTGCCGTAATAAACACAAAATGTGCTATCGATAACTTTAATGGTTATGATTTCGTAAACATTATCCATTTAAGTATGTTTTAGGGCGTTAATTTTTGTTTTGTTTTTGTGATGATTTAATCTGGATGTATTTTATACTATGGAAGGGTAATAAAAAAAGAATTTATAATATGAAAGTATGTTGGAGAAAAACTGTTCGAAAATATAAACTTTCATCAAGTCGGACAGATTCTCGTAAAACCATGTCAGTGATTTGATAAAAGCCATAAATGTGCGTATCCATCATTTATTAAAATTAAACGTAAAACTTACGAAAAGACAGTTATTTAACAAGTACGTCCTATTTCAAGGACAATAAATTTTCATTCATTGTCATTAAAGAATAAAAGAAAAGGCTAGCTTTTTATTTCGACCACCACAAATATAACCTGACGTACCTATTTCGTTATTCATCAGTAGGTAATAATCGATATCGATAGATTCGTCTTGTATTCTCATTGGTACATCACTAAGGCAGTAGCTATGTTTTCTGGGTAATCGATAAACAGCCATTGTATTATCGATCTTATGGCCCGTTGTTAGAGACTATAATAAAAGCGCTATTGCTATCAATAGCGCCATCTCTTGTTAAGTAGCTTTGTGTTGTGGATAATCAAGAAAGGCAGCCATTGTATTAGTAATCTTATTTCCTGGGAATAGAGACTAAAAAATATTTGGAAAAAGCGCCATCTTTTGCTAAGTAGACAAAGTAGATATTCATTTTTATCACTGTTTATTTTATTGAGTTTTGAACCATGTGTCTACCGAAATAAGGTTTAGTATTAATTAAATTAGTTTTATGGTTTTATGCCCTTTTAACGTACTCTTTATTTTAATAAGAATTTAAGCGGCACAAGGCCGCGCACACGCCGCGCACCCTCCGCGCACCCGCCGCGCACCCACCGCGCACCCGCCGCGCACCCACCGCGCCCGCCGCGCACCCCGAATACACCTCGTCCGCCGCTACGACTGTTCGCGCGTCCGCCGCTACGACTGTTCGCGCGTCCGCCGCTACGACTGTTCGCGCGTCCTCTGTGCGCAACACGACCATGGCACCGATTGGGTTGGCGGCAACCGCACCGCGCGCTACGAAGGCAAGATCCGAGAAGACGTCCAGGACAGAGTAGAAGGCGTACCTGGAACTACAACGGAGTACGAGATGGTAATAGAATGCGCCTCAGCGTTCGCCATGCAGTGAAGGGGGTAGGGGGCATCTTGGGGACAATATTCAGGAAAGAGGAGATGCAGCACGGCTCGCTTCGCGAGCCGCACTGTATCTGTTCTGCACAAGCGTTGCTTTCCCCCCGTTAGTGGGGGTGGGGGCAACTTGGAGGAAGGGAAACCGGTCGGCTCGGTTCGCGAGCCTCCCTGCTTCCAACCTCCGAAAAAAAAATTACTCCAGCTACTCCCAATCCTGAGATAAATCGCGACTCGCTTCGCGAGCCGCGTCGCTTAATCTCCTTTACGTGGTTTGCTTCGCTCGCCACGCAGTGGGGGGACAACTTGGAGGATAGGAAACTGGTCGGCTCGCTCCGCGAGCCTCCCTGCTTCCTATCCCTGAAAAAATGTTTACTTCAGCTACTCCCAACCCTGAGATAATGTCGCTTAATCCCCTTTGCGTGGTTTGCTTCAAACGCCACGCAGTGGGGGGACAACTTGGAGAAAAGAAAACAGGTCGGCTCGCTTCGCGAGCCTCCCTGCTTCGTATCCCCGAAAAAAAAATTACTCCAGCTAACCCCAATCCTGAGCAAAATCGATGTTTGCGTTTACCCCCTTTTGAGGGGGAAGGAGGGGGAAATTTGGAAAAATACAATTTTTCCCCCATTCGAATTGAGCATCTCTTAATGAATCTGCAAAAAAAAACATACCTTCTCCTCCACCATCAGGGTGAACAACTATGTCAGTACGTGAATCAGTCAGTGGTAGTTTAGTTTTATACTTTAGGGCAACGCGGCTGCGCCGCGTTGCGTGACTAGTTGTTAGAAGTGCGCGAGCTGCAAGCAGCTCGCGGGGGTTGTGTATAACAGTTATTTTTTATTAAGACCCTTTTTGTAACCTAAACCTTTGATTATTTTGTTTGAAATCGATATACAAAGGAAATCGAAAGGAATTTTGCGATGCAAAAATGTCAGACATCTTGGATTTGGAAATGGATATCTTTTTCGTAATCTACGAGTTCAAGTTACTCGAAAACGATACCCATGTCAGATTTTTTGATAGGGGAGGAAGTTCAGGGGAGCTGGGGGCGTGGGGGGGGGGGGGTCACGGCACGGGTCGCTTCGCTCGCCGTGCCGTTCCCCTTGGTCGCATTGTGGCTCGCTTCGCTCGCCACAATGCTCCCCCGGGTTATAAGTGAGGGGGTCTTAGGGGGGTCGTCGGGGGAGTCACAGCACGGCTCGCTTCGCTCGCCGTGCTGTTCCCCGAGGTCTTATCGCGGCTCGCTTCGCTCGCCGCAATGCTCCACCCGAAAAAAAATTATAGTTGAGGGGGTCTTGGGGGGTCGTCGGGAAGGTCACAGCACGGCTCGCTTCGCTCGCCGTGCTGTTCCCGGCGGTCGCATTGCGGCTCGCTTCGCTCGCCGCGCGTCGCTCCACCCGAAAAAAATTATAGTTGAGGGGGTCTTGGGGGGTCGTCGGGAGGTCACAGCACGGCTCGCTTCGCTCGCCGTGCTGTTCCCCTTGGTTATAGTTAAGGGGGTCTTGGGGGTCATTGAGGGGGTCACAGCACGGCTCGCTTCGCTCGCCGCAATGGTCCTCCGGGTTATAGTTAAGGGGGTCTTGGGGATCATTGGGGGGTCACAGCACGGCTCGCTTCGCTCGCCGTGCTGTTCCCCGAGGTCGCATCGCAGCTCGCTTCGCTCGCCGCAATGCTCCACCCGAAAAAAAATTATAGTTGAGGGGGTCTTGGGGGGTCGTCGAGTTCAAGTTACTCGAAACGAGTTCAAGTTACTCGAAAACGATACCCATGTCAGATTTTTTGATTGGGGAGGAAGTTCAGGGGAGCTGGGGCGTGGGGGGGGTCACGGCACGGCTCGCTTCGCTCGCCGTGCCGTTCCCCTTGATTGCATTGTGGCTCGCTTCGCTCGCCACAATGCTCCCCTGGGTTAAGTGTGAGGGGGTCTTGGGGGTTGTCGGGGGGGTCACAGCACGGCTCGCTTCGCTCGCCGTGCTGTTCCCCTTGGTCGCATCGAAATCGAAATCCTCACCCCAAATAATTCAAAAACGATACCCATATCAGATTTTTTGATTGGGGAGGAAGTTCAGGGGAGCTGGGGGCGTGGGGGGAGTCACGGCACGGCTCGCTTCGCTCGCCGTGCCGTTCCCCTTGGTTGCATTGTGGCTCGCTTCGCTCGCCACAATGCTCCCCCGGGTTATAAGTGAGGAGGTCTTAGGGGGGTCGTCGGGGGGGTCACAGAACGGCTCGCTTCGCTCGCCGTGCTGTTCCCCTTGGTCGCATCGAAATCGAAATCCTCACCCCAAATAATTAAAAAACGATACCCATATCAGATTTTTTGATTGGGGAGGAAGTTCAGGGGAGCTGGGGGCGTGGGGGGAGTTACGGCACGGCTCGCTTCGCTCGCCGTGCCGTTCCCCTTGGTTGCATTGTGGCTCGCTTCGCTCGCCACAATGCTCCCCCGGGTTATAAGTGAGGAGGTCTTAGGGGGGTCGTCGGGGGGGTCACAGAACGGCTCGCTTCGCTCGCCGTGCTGTTCCCCTTAGTCGCATCGAATTCGAAATCCTCACCCCTAGTTAGTCAAAAACGATACCCATATCAGATTTTTTGGTTGAGGGAAGGGGTACAGGTGGGCTGGGGGCGTGGGGGGGTCACGGCATGGCTCGCTTCGCTCGCCATGCCCTTCCCCTTGGTCGCATTGCGGCTCGCTTCGCTCGCCGCAATGCTCCCCTGGGTTAAGTGTGAGGGGGTCTTGGGGGTCGTCGGGGGGGTCACAGCACGGCTTGCTTCGCTCGCCGTGTTGTTCCCCTTGGTCGCATCGAATTCGAAATCCTCACCCCTAGTTAGTCAAAAACGATACCCATATCAGATTTTTTGGTTGAGGGAAGGGGTACAGGGGGGCTGGGGGCGTGGGGGGGTCACGGCACGGCTCGCTTCGCTCGCCGTGCCGATCCCCTTGGTCGCATTGCGGCTCGCTTCGCTCGCCGCAATGCTCCCCTGGGTTAAGTGTGAGGGGGTCTTGGGGGTTGTCGGGGGGGTCACAGCACGGCTCGCTTCGCTCGCCGTGCTGTTCTCCTTGGTCGCATTGAAATCGAAATCCTCACCCCAAATAATTCAAAAACGATACCCATATCAGATTTTTTGGTTGGGGGAGGGAGTACAGGGGGGCTGGGGGCGTGGGGGGGGGTCACGGCACGGCTCGCTTCGCTCGCCGTGCCGTTCCCCTTGGTCGCATTGCGGCTCGCTTCGCTCGCCGCAATGCTCCCCCGGGTTATAGTTGAGGGGGTCTAGGGGGTCATTGGGGGGGTCACAGCACGGCTCGCTTCGCTCGCCGTGCCGTTCCCCTTGGTCGCATCGCGGCTCGCTTCGCTCGCCGCCATGCTCCACCCGAAAAAAAGGTCAAAAATAGGCCAATTTTCGGTTTTTCCTAAAAAAAGGAGGTCTGGGGGGCAAAAGGGGGCAATTTTTTTTTGTCATTCAAAATCATTTGTCCTCCTCTACAAGACTGTGAAAAAAAATTTCATTCAAGTCTATCCGTTTTGGAGATGGAAAGGGGGGCAAAAAAGGGGGTGAAAGGGGGGGGTCCAATTTTTTTTCTTCCAAAACGAAGAGAAACCCTCTATACGACCCCGCAATCAGAACCCCTCTATCGCGACGCATCTGGTAGCACACTCAAAAGGGGGGTCCTGGGGGCAGGGGGGGGGGGCGAAATTTTCTGTGCAATCAAAATCACTTGTCCCCCTCTATACAACCCCCATAAAAAAATTAAGCAATATGGCTCCACGTAGGAGCCCCCCCTGAGGGGGGGGTCTTGGGGGGGCAAATGTCAAAAAGTCGGAATTTTCCCTAGGAGACTTTTACCTCCTCTATACGATTCCGTAAAAAAAAACATACCTTTCCATCCACCATCAAGGCGAACAATTATGTCAATAAGTCAGTCAGTCAGTCAGTCAGTGAGTGGTAATTTAGCTTTATATATTATAACTAGTTGTTAGATGTGCGCGAGCTGCAAGCAGCTCGCGGGGGTTGTGTATAGGTATTGAGTTTTTTTTCATTGTATTCCCCTTGTCGTAACCTACACCTTGTATTATTTTGTTTGAAATCGATAGCCATGAGAAAATTTTGCGATGAAAAAATGTCATCCATCTTGGATTTGGAAATGGACATCTTTTTCGTAATCAACGAGTTCAAGTTACTCGAAAACGATACCCATGTCAGATTTTTTGATTGGGGAGGAAGTTCAGGGGAGCTGGGGGCGTGGGGGGGGTCACGGCACGGCTCGCTTCGCTCGCCGTGCCGTTCCCCTTGGTTGCATTGTGGCTCGCTTCGCTCGCCACAATGCTCCCCTGGGTTAAGTGTGAGGGGGTCTTGGGGGTTGTCGGGGGGGTCACAGCACGGCTCGCTTCGCTCGCCGTGCTGTTCCCCTTGGTCGCATCGAAATCGAAATCCTCACCCCAAGTAATTCAAAAACGATACCCATGTCAGATTTTTTGATTGGGGAGGAAGTTCAGGGGAGCTGGGGGCGTGGGGGGGTCACGGCACGGCTCCCTTCGCTCGCCGTGCCGTTCCCCTTGGTCGCATTGTGGCTCGCTTCGCTCGCCACAATGCTCCCCCGGGTTATAAGTGAGGGGGTCTTAGGGGGTCGTCGGGGGGGTCACAGCACGGCTCGCTTCGCTCGCCGTGCTGTTCCCCGAGGTCGCATCGCGGCTCGCTTCGCTCGCCGCAATGCTCCACACGAAAAAAAATTATAGTTGAGGGGGTCTTGGGAGGTCATTGGGGGGGTCACAGCACGGCTCGCTTCGCTCGCCGTGCCGTTCCCCTTGGTGACGTTGCGGCTCGCTTCGCTCGCCGCAATGCTCCACCCGAAAAAAAATTATAGTTGAGGGTCTTGGGGGGTCGTCGGGAGGTCACAGCACGGCTCGCTTCGCTCGCCGTGCTGTTCCCCTTGGTCAATGCTCCTCCGGGTTATAGTTAAGGGGGTCTTGGGGGGTCATTGGGGGGGTCAGCACGGCTCGCTTCGCTCGCCGTGCCGTTCCCCTTGGTGACATTGCGGCTCGCTTCACTCGCCGCAATGCTCCCCCGGGTTATAGTTGAGGGGGTCTTGGGGGGTCTTGGGGGGTCGTCGGGAGGTCACAGCACGGCTCGCTTCGCTCGCCGTGCTGTTCCCCTTGGTCGCATTGCGGCTCGCTTCGCTCGCCACAATGCTCCCCTGGGTTAAGGGTGAGGGGGTCTTGGGGGGTCTTGGGGGGTCTTGGGGGGTCGTCGGGGGGGTCACAGCACGGCTCGCTTCGCTCGCCGTGCTGTTCCCGGCGGTCGCATCGCGGCTCGCTTCGCTCGCCGCAATGCTCCACCCGAAAAAAAATTATAGTTGAGGGGGTCTTGGGGGGTCGTCGGGGGGTCACAGCACGGCTCGCTTCGCTCGCCGTGCTGTTCCCCGCGGTAGCATCGCGGCTCGCTTCGCTCGCCGCGATGCTCCACCGGAAAAAATAGGTTAAAAATTGGCCAATTTTCGGTTTTTCCTAAAAAAAGGGGGTCTGGGGGGCAAAAGGGGGCAATTTTTTTTGTCATTCAAAACCATTTGTCCTCCTCTACATGACTGTGAAAAAAAAATTCTTCCAAGTCTATCCGTTTTGGCGATGGAAAGGGGGGGCAAAAAAGGGGGTCAAAGGGGGGGTTTCAATTTTTTTTCTTCCAAAACGAAGAAAAACCCTCTATACGACCCCGCAATCAGAACCCCTCTAACGCGACGGCATCTGGTAGCACACTCAAAAGGGGGGCCCTTGGGGGCAGGGGGGGGGCAAAATTTTCTATGCAATCAAAATTACTTGTCCCCCTCTATACAACCCCCATAAAAAAATTAAGCAATATGGCTCTACGTAGGAGCCCCCCCTGAGGGGGGGGTCTTGGGGGGGCAAATGTCAAAAAGTCGGAATTTTCCCTAGGTGACTTTTACCTCCCCTATACGATTCCGTAAAAAAAAACATACCTTTCCATCCACCATCAAGGCGAACAATTATGTCAATAAGTCAGTCAGTCAATCAGTCAGTCAGTCAGTGAGTGGTAATCTAGCTTTATATATTATAACTAGTTGTTAGATGTGCGCGAGCTGCAAGCAGCTCGCGGGGGTTGTGTATAGGTATTGAGTTTTTTTTTCATTGTATTCCCCTTGTCGTGATCTACACCTTTAATTATTTTGTCTGAAATCGATAGCAATGAGAAAATTTTGCGATGAAAAAATGTCAGCCATCTTGGATTTGGAAATGGACATCTTTTTCGTAATCTACGAGTTCAAGTTACTCGAAAACGATACCCATGTCAGTTTTTTTGATTGGGGAGGAAGTTCAGGGGAGCTGGGGGCGTGGGGGGGGGTCACGGCACGGCTCGCTTCGCTCGCCGTGCCGTTCCCCTTGGTTGCATTGTGGCTCGCTTCGCTCGCCACAATGCTCCCCCGGGTTATAAGTGAGGGGGTCTTAGGGGGGTCGTCGGGGGGGTCACAGCACGGCTCGCTTCGCTCGCCGTGCGCTTGTTCCCCTTGGTCGCATCGAATTCGAAATCCTCACCCCTAGTTAGTCAAAAACGATACCCATATCAGATTTTTTGGTTGAGGGAAGGGGTACAGGAGGGCTGGGGGCGTGGGGGGGTCACGGCACGGCTCGCTTCGCTCGCCGTGCCCTTCCCCTTGGTCGCATTGCGGCTCGCTTCGCTCGCCGCAATGCTCCCCTGGGTTAAGTGTGAGGGGGTCTTGGGGGTTGTCAGGGGGATCACAGCACGGCTCGCTTCGCTCGCCGTGCTGTTCCCCTTGGTCGCATCGAAATCGAAATCCTCACCCCAAGTAATTCAAAAACGATACCCATATAAGATTTTTTGGTTGGGGGAGGGGGTACAGGGGGGCTGGGGGCGTGGGGGGGGTCACGGCACGGCTCGCTTCGCTCGCCGTGCCGTTCCCCTTGGTCGCATTGCGGCTCGCTTCGCTCGCCGCAATGCTCCCCCGGGTTATAGTTGAGGGGGTCTTGGGGGGTCATTGGGGGGGTCACAGCACGGCTCGCTTCGCTCGCCGTGCTGTTCCCCGCGGTCGCATCGCAGCTCGCTTCGCTCGCCGCGATGCTCCACCCGAAAAAAAAGGTCAAAAATAGGCCAATTTTCGGTTTTTCCTAAAAAAAGGGGGTCTGGGGGGCAAAAGGGGGCAATTTTTTTTTGTCATTCAAAACCATTTGTCCTCCTCTACAAGACTGTGAAAAAAAATTTCTTCCAACTCTATCCGTTTTGGAGATGGAAAGGGGGGGCAAAAAAGGGGGTTAAAGGGGGGGTCCAATTTTTTTTTTCTTCCAAAACGAAGAGTAACCCTCTATACGACCCCGCAATCAGAACCCCTCTATCGCGACGGCATCTGGTAGCACACTCAAAAGGGGGGTCCTGGGGGCAGGGGGGGGGGCAAAATTTTCTATGCAATCAAAATCACTTGTCCCCCTCTATACAACCCCTATAAAAAAATTAAGCAATATGGCTCCACGTAGGAGCCCCCCCTGAGGGGGGGGTCTTGGGGGGGCAAATCTCAAAAAGTCGGAATTTTCCCTAGGAGACTTTTACCTCCCCTATACGATTCCGTAAAAAAAAACATACCTTTCCATCCACCATCAAGGCGAACAATTATGTCAATCAGTCAATCAGTCAGTGAATCAGTCAGTGGTAATTTAGCTTTATATATATAAACTAGTTGTTAGATGTGCGCGAGCTGCAAGCAGCTCGCGGCGGTTATATATAACAGTTATTTTTTATTACGACCCCCTTTTCGTTACCTACACCTTAAATTATTTTGTTTGCAATAGATATCCAAGAGGGAATACTGCGATTAAAAAATGTCCCGCACTTTATAACACTAAAAATAAAAATATTAACCTTGCCATGCATATAAATAATGCAAATGACATTATTCGTTAAAAAATATCGACATTTCTTTAAATCCAAATCCGAACATTTGAGTAACTACAATAGACGAAATAAAGACAAACTAATTTTACCTACGACTACCCTTACACAATTTAGCAAAGGTCCTTACTCAAGATTAGTTAATATTTATAATAAAACATCTAGCTACATAAAATATATTAACAAAGATTCCATTTTCCGTAAAAACCTAAAAGATTATTTTATTTACAAATCCTATTATTCCGGTGACGAATTTTTAATGATAAATCTGGACTTTATACTAATTAATTAAGTAGTCAAACACTTAAAGTGTTTGGCTACTTAATTAATTAGTGACATTACATACCTACCTACCGTCCTTATTAATAAAATTAATTTTGATAGGAATATGATTGTATAAATTCTCTGATTACTATGTACCTATAAATACTAACTATGTACTATTGTTATTATTTATAAATAAATTGCTGCGCCCTTGCAGGGTACATGTACCTACCTCTCTGACACCTTAGCTAATATTTTGTGACAATGTATGTGTATGCAATAAATGAATATAAGTTGATCGAAAACGTTACCCATTTTTTGTGCTGTGTCAATATTTACTGTACCTATGGTCGCGACCAAAGCAAGCTAAAGTTACGGGCATCATAGTGGCCAGCAGGGTAATTATTGCGGCCAAGGCTTGTGCTTTTCTTAGAGACGGATGTCTCAATAATCATCAATTACCTACTTTAATACTTACTTTGGCTGGGGAAGTATTTTTGTACGTTGCATAGGTATTTAGCATCTGAAATCATTTGCTCAATATGAAAAAGTTGATTCGTGTTCAATGAGTTTATCTACAGCTTTTAGTGCCATTTTATGGTTTTAATCGAAACTAATTAGTAATATTGAATCCTAATGGGTTTTATTATTTGTTGACTAAATCTAAAGGCTCGAGGTGTTCTCCAAAAGTTCGCTAGATGGCGATTGTCAACATGTCAAAAGCATTGGTAGGTACACACCTTCCTACCTAAAGATCAAGTCCATGTGTGTTTTCTGTTATGGGTCTTCGACCGAGCAGAGATGGAGCAGCCCGGCAATTAAGTCTGTGATGTGATGAATTTACGCATTCATGCACACATCCCTCCGCAGTACCTGGTGGCGGCGCGGGCAACGAAAGCGATATAAAAAAACCTCGATACATTCGTTCCATTAAAAGTCCTACCTACTTGTGCGTAATAAAAAAATAGAAAGGTATAATTCTGTTTGTTATAGTTATACACAGTACTTGTACATGCTATCTATCAAACTGTGCCATTTACTTCCTATAACTACGTAAAAAGTTAGTTTAAAATTTCTACAAAAAAATAGGTGTTGTAATCATTTCTGATTAATGTTTCATCTAGGTACCTATTTACTCAAGGATATTGAATAAGAATACAGTCAATGAAATCAAATTTTGTATTTCCATATATAAAACAATCGTCACAACCAAAGAGCAAAGAAAATGTATCAATCAGTTCTATACTGTACAACTGCTTTTGCGCATAAACATTCATACTTGAGCTTTTTAGTTATATATCAAAAATTTATGGGCAATTCTCCATAAAGATAATTGTCCATAAATATACTGTATTAAAATGTAAAACAATGATGAAATACTTAAGTAAAAAAACTACAGTTAGCTCATCTAAAGTTCTGTCATAAATAACAATACATGCTATTTCTATATTTAGAAAAAAAACATACATTTTCACTACCTACGTCCTACTTCAATAGTACACTCTAAACTACACGCAACTATAGATGCCAACACTCTTCATGTCTCTCTGTTGCCCAGACTCTCATGAGTGAGACTGTAGACCTCTGGAAATTAAATATACACATACCTCTATATTTATACATACAAATATTTTTTCTCAATCAAACAACTGTGTTTATAATCTGCTGATACTAATTAATTAATATAATAATATATTTCATTTTTATTTAAACGTAGATAGCCCTAGCCATCCCTTGCATCTTCATACAAGATTTTGATAAACAGCGAGGAGCGAGGATAAATACTTTACATATATAACAGGATCATGGCTTGTTTAATTATTATTTAAATACGTTCGAATGTAAGTTATTGTGATTTTTTTAATGAAAATTAATTACCTACCTATTATTATAATTAAATCTAGTTGTTATTTATAATCATACAGGCAGATTATCTAGCTTATTTACCTAAATAGTTGACAATATTTTAAAGCTAAGGCAGGTGAATATTTATTTCAGCTTAATAATTATTTGAATTTGACATCCTCCATTTGTGGTTATCTGAAAAAGAATAAAAAATAATTATAATTATTAGTATATACAACTGAGTGTTTTGTCTTGTTGGTCTACTTATTACTCAGATGTCTAGAATGCTGTTTACATAATTATTAAGTTAAGATTTCTGTTATTAAATAGATGGTAGGTATCTATCTACAACGACTATAGATTTTGTAAGGTAAAAATTAATTAACATATCAAATATAACAAAAATAATAATTTAATGTGTGAGTTTAGTTTTTATCTTATCAACGGAATGTTCGATGATAACTGAACAGGTCTCCCTTGAACAAAGGGATTTTTTCATAGTCATCAGACTTGTAGTCGCAGTAGTGGTGTTAAAATACACAGAAGAAAGCTGCTGTCTTTTCTCTGGTAGGTTCCTTTACTTTCACGATATCTAAGAGCTCAGTTAAGATTCTTACGCCGCGACCGTCTAGGCGTTTATATATTTATCTCTTAAATTATGTATAATTAAATACTCACAGGGCTTCAAGCAAAATCTTGTTTCTTGTTTTGGCTAGTTTATGGTGCATTCGTCCAGCCAGTGTAGGACTTTTTCATATATAAGTAGCGACTCACAGAGGCAAGAGACCATCTTGATCACGATTCCCGCTGATTGATATTCATGCCAATTTCTGAAAAAAAAACAACATGTTATTAATATCAACTTTTTAAACTTTCTAGATTTATTTAGGTTCATATCTAAGATTTTATTTATTTATTGGGTTATTTATCATAGACTACGCAGTAAGGAATCCTTAAAAATGTTATTAATTTAACTCATTACATACTTAAAAATACATATTTTATGTATATTTTCACACCACTTGTGTGGTCCAGTGAAATTAGATTTTATGTATGTAAGATTTCATAGTTTGTTTAAGTGTCTGTTGGCGATCTCAGTTCAATGGAGAACAAGAATAATGGTATTTACAAATTGTTTTGTGTGTAAAATTTGACAAGGTTTTATCTATCTACTTATCACTAATAAACTCTGGTGAATGTGTATAGAAAACTGTTTTATGTACCAACCTTTGCATTTATGGTTTGAAAGGTTTCAATTAGAGTTTCTTGGATTCATGTAGCGATGCAATGGTAGTAGAGATGACGTGTGAAAGTATGAACTCGACGACGGCGCGTGCGCAGTAAGTCTTCTAAATTTATTTGCCGAAGCAGACACAATCTGAAATGCAATTTATTTTGTTAGTTTAATATTGTTATATTTAACATTTTAATAAATAATGATTACATGGACGTCTCGCACTCGTGTGAGATTTGCACTCTTGGGAGGCTGTACAGTGAATGGGTTAAACATTGTTAAAATGGGAGTAGCAAAGATAAACGCGATTTTGCTGTTTGAATATTTAAATAGTTACAAATGGCTACTTTCTAAAATTGCTTCATTTATAAGGCAGTTATTAATTAATTATATTTACCGATAATGGAATGTATGTTATGGTCTTTGGTCATTTTGGTGCGCCTTGCCACCGCCACGCCGCCGCCGCCGCCGCCCGTCACGTCGTATCATCGTTGTTGTTTTCATCACGCACGCAGTCAGCAGATGTTATTGTTTGCAGATACTCCAAACTCTGGGGGATTTGAAATTATTCTTTATAGTAGGTACACATACAGTTTGGTGTAATTTTCTGTTTTAAATTTTATAGGATTTTACTGATTCCCTATTATAATGAAACTTCGTTCTTCGTTCTCTTCTTAATCATTGATAATCAGTAATTTAGGTACAGTTTTTAAGTGTCTGTTTATTATATTTTGGAGCTCCGAGGACGTCATAAAATACGATATTCAGCTTATTTTGTTATTGATAAAAGTATATTTTCTATTATTAAAGATTACCTTTTGTTAAGAGTAGTACGGAGTTGCATTGCAGGTCAGCGTCGCGCGTCGCAACTTCAGGCTGCGCCTCCAAAGGTGTCTTGCGTTGTTGGCTAGTCTTCTCGTTGCGCTTCTTGATGCTCGGCTGCTGTTGCGTTGTTGATGCGTCGTCATTGTTGTATAAAGAACCTTCTTCATGAAATGTCAATGAATTAAGTTAAAATCGTTTTCCTCACCACCTCACGAGGTACGACCGTGGCGCGTTTTTTTTTAATGTGGTATCCCCAGTAGGCCTAGTCCACACTAACTAAATAAATACATAGTCTCTATCTAATAAAGCAGTTTCAAACTAAATGTATAATAACTATCTACTTGCACTGGAGCTACTCTAATGGACAAATAGATAATGTATGTTCAAGTGTCTCTGAATTTATTATGTGGTATTACTTAGCAAATTTTATATATTACATTATATCTAAATATTTAAAACGATAAGCGTTATACTGTCTATCAACTATTAGCATTTATTACACTATAATCGTAGTTAAATTACATATATATTTTACCACCAAATTATAAAGTATTCATTATATACTTGAAATTAAAATTATAATATTATCTTGAATGTTTAATATCTACACTAAATATATATAAGAATATTTAACAAATCACAGCAATAGCCACTTCGCATGATTTAAAATGATTCTATTTATAAACAACGATTGCCTGCAGATGTACAGAGGTGAAAAATTCTAAACATTTCCAGGTTGCTGAATTTATTATTATTATTATTGCCTAACAATAGAAAAAAATACGGTTTATGAGATAAGCTCTGAAATTACTATATTTTTCGCGTACGGTTTGCCATTTATAATTCGTTCCGGATGCATTAAAATTTTAATATTTTGTTTTGCCGTTACTCTACCTAAAGCTACGTAAAGCTGCCCGTGACTAAACATGTCTGATCTTAGATCTAAACCGACGCGAGCTATCGTTTGACCCTGACTTTTATGAATTGTCATCGCGTAGCACAATTGTAACGGAAACTGACGGCGTAACATTTCAAAAGGACTGTTTGAACTAATTGGACCTTTAAATAATATTCGCGGAATTAAATGGTCCTCTGTATCATTAAATTTTCTAACTCTAATTAAAAGACGCGAAGTTCCTGTTACTATTACTTTGGTACCATTTACAAGCCCGTCATTAAAACTGAGATTTCGAATGATCATGCATATGCATCCTATTTTTAATTTAATATCGTGATCTGGCATACCTTTCGGATTTATATTATTTAATGTATCATAACCAAAAAACAATTCATCGGCACCATCGTTATCTATTTTATCTATTGAATAAAAGTGCTCTACCTCCCCTTCTAATTTATCTAATATTAAATTGTTTATATCTTTAACAGCCTCATTGCGAGTGCATAAAATAGCTCGGTGAATACATTCACTGGGCTCTTCTAATGATGGAAATACAAAGTCTACTAATTCTTCAATTGTTTCTACTATATCTATATTACTGAGATCAACTACATTTTTAAGATTACTATGTTTTCAGTGGGTACGAGGTTAGAGCCAATATTTAATATAAATTCATTGTAATCCCTATCGTGACATCTGTGAGAAGTTACCAATGAAAAAGATTTTATTTTCTGCCAAAGAGGAGACGTTTTAACGGATGCGTTTAAAATATCTGAATTTGTTTTTGCGTTCGGAACTACGGGAGGAATTTGTCTAAAGTCTCCAGCAAAAATAATAATTTTACCTCCAAAAATTTTGTCGCTTTTCATGAGATCTCGCAAGGATCTATCTAATATATGTATTAAATATTTATGAGCCATCGGGGCTTCATCGTAAATAATAACGTCCGCGTGCGCTATCAATTCGGCTCTTTGACTACCGTTCGTAATAGACCAGTAGCTGAGGTCATCAATGAATTCTAATGGGAATTTAAACATACTATGCGCCGTTGACCCCCCTGTGTAGTTCTGAGCGGCAATCGCAGAACTGGCCGTACACAAAACAACCCCTTGCAAATTGCCGCGTACGTGAGACGTCACCGTATTTAATAGATACGTTTTACCGGTACCAGCAGGACCATCAATGAAAATCGCGGTATCGTTTGCGTCACGGAAGTTAGGGTCACTGCACAAATTCGCAACGTAATCGAAAATCGCACGTTGATCTACGGACAAGTTAGGTAAATGTTCGACGACTTCATTTACCAACAAATCGCGATTGTATTCGACGCGTTCCCTACCTAACTCGGTCGTATCGTCAACGACTTCTGGCAAACCGTGTTGTGTAAGCGTCGTGCCGTGCTTCCGAAGCATTCTATTAATTTGAATGAGACACAAAGTGTGTACTCTTTCCTCATCTGCGTTGTTTCCTAATCTGTGCGAGATATCTTCGCTCAATTGTTGTTTAAAAGTGTCCCAGAGTGAAGCTACTGCGACGCCGTTGACAGCCAAAAGAACAAAAAAGCTACGAAGTCGCGGTCCCGAGAAAAAAGTAGATGCTTCTAACATAGCTCTTTCGTATTCGACCTCGTCATCGGCCAAACCAACAAATTTTGCAGCATCCTGGAATGTTTGACAACCGGGACCACCAAGTTTAATAAGATCTGCAAAACTGCGACAGGGATGTGATTTTAAAAGGACTCTGAGAAAGAATTGTTCACCTCTGTTTGGTGCGACCCAAAACAAACGCGCGACGAGCTCACCCCTTTGTCTTTTCGTGACGAATTTTCCGTTTCCCGTTTGTAATATTGCCGTATTTTTTGTAGAGGGACGCTTCGGATGGACAATGTAACGTTCGTAAAAATCTAAGTAAGTTAGACCGTCAAATTCGTCACCAACGGGGCGGTTAAAATATGTTAATAGGTCTGAGGAGGCACGTCGCGCCGATTCCACCTCAGTGCCTGGTTTAAAAAATACCGAGTGTTGATTTTCGAGATGAACGGCTAACATTTTAACGGTTGGTTCGCGCGCGGTAACATCAAACTCTAACGTTCTCCAAGCTGCGTCACTGGAGCCTACATATCTTTTCGTTACGTATGTCTCGATTTCATTATTTTTATCTGCTTCGGGCACTAAAGTTACACGCGATTCGTCCTGACCTTTATTAATATATTTAAACAAATATTTAACTACTGTACGTTGAGTGGACACTTCCAAGTTAATATGAGCATCGTATTTAAGAAGAAGAGCCGCGTTATACGGAACAACCCAGGTGTCATTTACAGTTACTTCCCGATTGAAATGTTTAATTACCCCTGTATTTTTACTGTCTCTACGCAAGTTAATAAATCCTTTATCTGTACTAAAAGTGGTGGCTGTTTCAGGTTTTGGAAAAAATTTATTACATTTTTGTTTCTCACTATCCCAGCAAGGCAAATCGGTCCGATGCGGAGGACCACACGGACCGTGGATCATATTATTTAAAACAATTTTTCGCAAATTCCCGTCAGCTTCTGACTCTTTCGGAATATCGGCTCTAACGAATTTATCTATATCTATATTTTGGACAGGGCCGCCACCTTCCACCCTGAAGCAAATATGAGCATGAGGTAAACCTCTTTTTTGAAATTCTATTACATGTATTAAATAAAGGCATTTGCCAAACCAACGGCCGGATCTTAAATCTCTTAATAATTCAGCTAATCGTAAATTAAATGCTCTTGCACAAATAAGGGGATTTGTTTTATTCGATGTTATGGACTGTTGAATTTCCGGCCATTTAGGATTGCATGTAAATGTCAAGAAATATGATGGATTTCCCAACCTATTCACTAATGCAATCGAATCACAATATTTAGTTTTCATGTATCGCGGCCCCCCCGTAAAAGAGTTTGGCAAGTAAATTCGCCCTGGAACAATTCCCCCCTCTGCCTGAATTGTTTCATCAAAACGAATCTCATTCCTGACTGCGATACTCATTTCAACTTCTTGAAGCGGAGCGGTTCTAAGTTCGTTACGCGAGTTGTGAGTCTGTAAGCTCTTAAAAAATCGTAAACGCTCTTCTATTATTCTGCAATACATATCAACTACCCATTCCTCTGACAATCTACCTAATTCAGAAAAACGAGGTTGGGACAAAAGTAAACATCTGACATATTTATTTTGAGTTAATTTATTTTGATTATTATCTAGTTTATTTGGATACCATCCGGGGTTGCCTTTGGGATATAGTAAGGGAAATTGAAAACATTCATACAACGGATGCATAATGTCTACAGTGTGTGGTTTCCGATCGCCTATTTTCCACACAGCTATGCATTTAGGTTGGTAATCTTGCCTATCCGTATTAATGATAGCCGCTATTTCATTACCTACAGGATCACCGAGAATATTACCGTGAGTCGCGCGTGAAGTTAATTGAAATTGAATAAAAGCCTCATCTGATGGATGTCGGCTTAATTGTTTGAAACAATCTATATATGGATTTACCTCTTCTAAATAAGCATGTATGCATTGAACTACCTGATTATCAAGGTTTCGACCTTTAGCTAATTCTTCACGTTCGCTTGCATCGTGAATGTACAAGCCTAAATTATTAACGCTATTCGAATATGCTAAATCAAATACTCTATGATAAACACGACCTTGAATTTTTATAAACGACAGACCTGCGGGTTGCACGAAACCGGAAGTAGTACCTAAAGCACTAAACGCGAAAAGGTTGTTATAAGCCCGAGGTCTAGACAGAAATGAGGGATGATAATAAAAGTCCTCGACAAGCGGTTCTAAGGATTGGACGTTGTATGCACCGGCACCGCAACACCATTGTTTACGCGATTTTTCTTCATTAAAGAGTCGCGCCTGACAGTTAGGACATTTATAAGTCTCCGGCGACAATAGAGACGGGTTTTTTAGCGAAAACGACCTAACCGCGTCGAGATCAGCGTCCCTCATCGCTCCGAATAACATTGTTAAACCGCGTAATGGTTCGTCAACATTGCGATTTTGTTCGTTATAAGTGGCCGTAGCGATTCTGTTGACTTCGGGGTGTTGTTCGTTATATCTTTGGACGGCTGCGCGGTTTATTTCGGGGTGTTGTTCGTTATACCGTTGGACGGCCTCGCGGTGTATTTCGGGGTGTTGCTCGTTATATCGTTGGACGGCCTCGCGGTGTATTTCGGGGTGTTGTTCGTTATAGCGTTCGACGGCTGCGCGGTTTATTTCGGGATGTTTTTCGTTATATCGTTGGACGGCCTCGCGGTGGACATTGGGTTTATTTGAATTATATTTTTTAACGGCTTCACGATGGTTTTTTTTATTTTTAGCATTGTATTTATTTACCGCATCTAAATGAGCATTTGCTTTTGTACTTTTCCTACCACGCTTAACTTTTTTGGGTCGACCTGCTTTTTTCGTTGAAGTCACTGTGACTTCAATGTTTTCAACGCATAGTTCCGAAAACATATTTTGTAGAACCACTGCTGGTTTATCATTGTTCGCAACCCCAATTTTTTTGTTTAATTTTGTTTTTTTTGATTGGACAGATCTTATGGATTTAGTCGGGGTTGCGATGGACCTTGTTTCAAAACTAAGCCTACTTAATTGCGATGCGCGAAGTATTGACGGAGATCGCGACGATCCGGAATTGTTAAATGGCACGACGACGGTTGAATTTAACGTAAGTATGGACGGAGAGAGCGTCGTCGGCGACGAAAATGGAGAAACGCGATCGCGACGAATTGAAAATGGGTTATGGGTGAGTGGTAAATACTCCGAAAGAATTGAAGGCGACAGCGTTGTTATCGAACAGTCAGTTACAGATTCAACTGATGAAGGTAACACGCGTATGTTACTAACGCGAGTTTGGAACGACCCGGACGCCAGCGGTGGCGTTTGAGTTATCAACTCAACCGATGAAGGCAACGTAGGAGTTGAAGACCGTGTCCTACGAAGAACGTCTGCGTAAGATGGCGAGCATTGTGTTAGATCGTCATCGTTAACGTCAATAACGTGAATTCTGTTTATCGTATATTCGCCGCCTTCAATTCCACGCGCGAAAAGTAATTTAGTCAGTTGAAGCACTGAATTACACTGAAACAAACGAGCTACTCCGTTTTCCGCAAATTTATTGTTTGTATCTACTTTGTGACTATTAAAGAGGTAATAGGCATCGTCATGCCGCCAAAATGCAACCGTGTAATTTTGCCCGGTAAATAAATAACTGTCCTCGTCGTCTTTGTGTGCTTCATTGAATACTTCATTTTCTATGATGTTTTTTAAATTTAACTCGGCTTGAGATTTCGGCAGATACGGGCAGGGAAACAACCCATTCGCGATCCAGCAGCGGTCTACATTTGATATTTGAGCCGAAATGTTCCCGACCCGAATATCTGTAGGCAAGTCCTCGGGTCTAAGATAGGTTGTACCAAGCGGACACCTGGATTTAAGTGACATGTAAAGCGTGTCGCCACTCTGGAGAATGGTATCTATATCATCACTTCTCTGGAATAATCTACTTTTCGCGACTGAATAGATCGCGGCAAATGCAGCCATGGCCATACACTGTGAGTTGTTACCTTGGTATCGTGCATCTCCTTGGTGGGAGGTTCCTATTATTTGAAAAAAAATATGGTTACAGTTTAATCATATTATCCGTTTGAGAGTGATTTCAAAGCGATGCGATTGCGCAGCCAGCAAGCTGTGAACGACAGCGAGCTCGTTGCGTACGGTCTGCGTTTTGACACCTATAATCAATCTTATTATCTACCTACCTATATAGGTCACAATATAATATGTTGTTATTTATTGGTAATTTGTTGTTTATCGGTTTATCTTATTTACAAGCTTGTCAAATATAAACAAAACCAACGAATTAGAAAAAAAATGCAAAAAGTTGTTCCGATTCTTTATAATGGTTGTTTATTGTACTGTGTGTATGATCCCAAGGAGTACACAATAGGTAATTAAATATTTATGTCACAATGACTGAAAGCGTAACCCAAACCAAATAGGTTTAAGAGTCTTTTTTTCTGTCGTTTATAGACCGATTTAGAAAATCTATCGATATTGTATAGGAATGATCCCAAGGTGATCACACAAAATATTAAATAAAATTTGTTCCGATCTTTCTTTAAAGCCTATTTGGTTCGATAAACAAAAAAAAAACAGTTTAATTTACAAAGCAATTGTAAAAAAATACTGTTTTTGTTTTTTATTAGCATCTAGTTAGAATTTTACAAAAGCACACTTAGAAAAATCAAATTTCCGATTTTAGTTGTAAGGCGAACACATCCCCGAATAACGCCGGCGATGCCAAAGTGCGCTGTGATTTAGTTATCTAAAACCACAGAACAGAGAATACATAGAAATAGTAAGTAGGCGGGGCCCGCGTCTAACCTAGTAGGCGCAGTACTGCGCACTTCAAGCTCCGCTTACATCAGTCGTGTTTTAATTTAGCAGAGTAAACATACTTCAAAAAAAAAACAAATAAAATATAAAAATACCGTATTGTGCCGTTTTATAGTGTAAAAACGAAAGCCGAACCAAATATTTAACGAAAGGGGGCATATCATATCAACTGTCAGCATTATTTTATTGATTTTTTGTTAGTTTTGTTCAAAATGCAAAACCGTCAAACAAAAATAGAAAAATAGACTGTGAGTCATAACACTTAAGGTCGATTTTTCTTAAACCGCAACTTTCGCTACTCAATTAGGGATGTGCCGTAATAAACACAAATGTGCTATCGATAACTTTAATGGTTATGATTTCGTAAACACGTTTTTGTTTTGTTTTTGTGATGATTAAATCTGGATGTATTTTATACTATGGAAGGGTAATAAAAAAAGAATTTATAATAATGAAAATATTACGTAAGTATGTTGGAGAAAAACTGTTCGAAAATATAAACTTTCATCAAATCGGACAGTTTCCCGTATCAAACCATGTCAGTGATTTGATAAAAGCCATAAATGTGCGTATCCATCATTTATTAAAATTAAACGTAAAACTTACGAAAAGACAGTTATTTAACAAGTACGTCCTATTTCAAGGACAATAAATTTTCATTAATTGTCATTAAAGAATAAAAGAAAAGGTAAGCTTTTTATTTCGTTATTCATCAGGAGGTAATAATCGATATCGATAGATTCGTCTCGTATTCTCATTGGTACATCACTAAGGCAGTAGCTATGTTTTCTGGGTAATCGATAAACAGCCATATCGATCTTATGGCCCGTTGTTAGAGACTATAATAAAAGTCGATAGCAATAGCGCCAGCGCCATCTCTTGTTAAGTAGCTTTGTGTTGTGTATAATCAAGAAAGGCAGCCATTGTATTAGTAATCTTATTTGCTGGGAATAGAGACTATAAAAATATTTGGCAAAAGCGCCATCTTTTGCTAAGTAGACAAAGTAGATATTCATTTTTTATCGCTGTTTATTTTATTGAGTTTTGAACCATGTGTCTACCGAAATAAGGTTTAATATCAATAAAATTAGTTTTATGGTTTTATGCCCTTTTAACGTACTCTTTCAACCAATAAGAATTTTTATTTCTATGTGTGTTAGTTTATACATGTGTGAGTTTAGCGACACTAGTTCTCTTAGTAAAAAGGCATCATGCTAATTCTATGTATTCTCTGTTCTGTGTCTAAAACGGTCAAAGCCGGCGGCGCGGCGTGGCGGCGAAACGTCTCAATAGTGTATCTCTTTTCACACGTTAAATAAATACGTAATTGGAAAATGGAGGAGGTTCCCATTCACCAAAACCTACTGAACGGGAAAAAATATCTCGAGCAGGTAGGTATGTTCCCATTTTAAATACCCAAGTGAAATCCTTGATCGTACTTAATATTATAAATACGAAAGTATGAACGAAATAATTTGTAAGTATGGATGTTTGTTACTCTTTCATGTAAAAACTACTGAATGGATTTTAATGAAACTTTACAATAATATAGCTTATAACATCAGAATAACACATAGTCTACAATTTATAAAGATATATTGTATATATTATCCAAAATATTTATCACCACGCGGGTGAAACTGCGGGGCGCAGCTAGCTTAGTTTATATTATATAATATTATAATGAGGAAAGGTTTGATTTTTTGTTTGTAATGAATAGGCTTCGTAACTATTGGACCGATTTGAAAAAACAAATTGTTTCACCGTTGAGAAGCTAGATACACTATCCCCGGTGAACATAGGCTATATTATGTTTTCAAAAAAGTTAGGAATCCGTACTAATACCGTGCGAAGCCGAGAAGGTCCGCTAGTATAAAATAAAGTTCTAGTTCAATCAGACATTGGGAAGTGGTTCAAATCTTATTTACAATATTTGAACTTAACACACATACAGTTGGCAGGTAAGGTACCTACCTATTACATACCAATTCACCACACATTATTACACCTAATTACCTATCTACAAATATTTAGTACCTAAAAGCTTGTTAACTTATAAATATTAAAATGTAAAAACACACCTCTTCTTATTAAAAAAGATCATACAGTAAGATAAAGGTATGTACTTACTTAAAAAGGTAATAAGTAATCAAATACCTATTTACTTAAGTACCTATAATATTTTACTACTTGGGATAGTTAAAGTATGATATATTTTGGTTTTTTCTCGTATTATTCATACTCACAGTACAATAAACAATCATTATTATATTAAGTACATAATAATAATAATATTTCACATTAAAATATTCAAATTTGCAGCTAACAAAACAAATACAAATAACGTGCGTCGCATTCGTTCGCATCGCACCGCGCCGCCGGGGCGCCGCCACGCGCCGCCGCGCCACCTGAGTTGAGTTTGCCCACTGGCTGAGCCCGCGTAAACTGGTTTTAACCTGTCTCGCCGCGCGCGTACGCGTATGCGGCCAGTGGTCACGCACACATGCCCCGCGTGCTTGGTAACACGCATCGCACTATTGTATGAAGATTTGATTCTGTTCCATGTCTGTTCCGTTTATTTCCTATGTGACCAGTATGAATAATATAATTATAGCCTATGTCCATCCTGAATGTCACACATTTAACCTCTTATAAATACAAATTTAGTATAAATAACGTTTCCGTGCTGCTCCCATGTACCTATGTTCCCTTGAGTGCACGTCATAATTCGATAACATTCCGAACAAGCGACATTGAACTTGAACACTATACAACGAAGATAAAGTTTGAATTCTAATAAATGTCATTGTGAACAATATAATAACAAAATGTATAGGTGGGTACGTACAACAGCGCGTTGCCGTTTTTTGAATGTTGTCTAAATTTTGTGACTACTGCGAATAAAATTCTAACTCGATATTTATTAGGTTTATCTACGGACGAGTAAAAATGTCATATTTAATTGGATTGTTTAGATATAACTTTTAAATTGTGCGGGATAAATTCTAATTTATTGGAAATATAGGATCACCCTGGGATCAACTTTTTAAAAATTGTAAAAGATTCATACAAATCGGTTCACAAATTATGACGGAGAAATTGACAAAAATAACTACATAGTACAACCGAACATAGAACCATCATCTCTTTCTTTTTAGAAGTCGGTTTAAAAATCCTTGTCATCGTCCGGGCACGGTGCCCGTGGCATACAATACTAATTTTACATTTAATACATAGAGATAGGTAGGTTATGAACATAGATATAATTATATACCTACCTACTCTGATGGTGAATACATCCTACGCCAGGCGGGGCGGGTGGCAACAATTCCCGTTTGTTTGTACCTACCTAAGTTGATAAATACACATACCTAACCGAAATTTATGGCTAATGACGACGTTTACCTATATACCGACACACTATGCGCTGCGTGTTCATTGATTAATTCAAGCGCAGAGAAACATACACGCTAAGGTGCGAGGCGAGACGCAAGGTATGGCGGCGGCCGGCGGCGGCGGCGCGGCGACGAGGCGGCGGCGACGCCACGTTTGGCCTCGGGAGGGACCACTCCTTAGGGTTTTGCAATTGAAGCCCAGTTGGAGCCCAGTAAAGGTCTGCAGTATCGTATGAACAGCATTGTATTGCAAGTGAGGCGGGCTGTATTGTAGGGGCAGCATGGCCGGAGAGTGGTACTGGTGGCGGGAGAGGAGTACTGGTTTTGAGGTGCGCCGCTCTTAGCCTTCCGCGGTCTTGGCGGGGTCGCCAGCGTTTGATGACGGACGCGGCGGGGTCGTAGGGGGACCGTGTGGCAGGCGGCGCGGACGGAGAGACCACTTGATACGGGACGTCGGGCGTTCATTTCGGAGGTTATGTCACGGTGCGTCATGTGTTTATTAGTTTCTTACGCGTCACGACAGGGGGGGGTGGTGGGGTGGTCCACTTTCCCAGTACGGAGTCTGATATCGGGCAACCGTTGCCGCCGCCGCGCGGTGTAATCGTGAAAGCGTCCCCACGTTCCCGCCACAAGCGACCGAGGCGGAAACATTCTGAGGGTTCTATTAGGTAAGAATCCCACATAATCGTATTGTCTCCCCGCGGCATTTCCTACCTACCTATCTAGACCAGTTTTAAAATCTGTACCTACATAGAAAGTAAATAACTTATAGGTAAGTAGTAATGTTTGATTAGAACATTAAAATGGACATAATTATGATTGTAAGTAAGAACCCACGCATGAAAAACTTGGTTTACCATTATACTTGTCGTTAAATAACAAAAGAATAATAATGAACATTTAAAAAAAGTTATGTAGGTAAGTACATAATTGAGACGCCATGACGCATGACATGGACACGATGACGCTTGCTTATTTTGAAAATGGAATGGAATTGGTGTAGGTTACCTGAATTAGCCTACCAACCTGAATTTTCACTTATTACGAATAATTTTGGTCACTCACCACTAAGAAGACACGACATCAGGGCCACCGTCTCCGCCGCCGGCGCCGGTGCTGGTAGTGCACGTTTAGCCGGAGGATAATTTTCGAAAGAAATTTCGCGTTTCATCTGATGACGATGAAAATTATATTAAAAAACGCAATACCCACTTTGCACTGCACTCGAAAAAAAGTTATTAATTATTAAATAACATGAACACGTGCGTACCCTGAGAGTTTTTGAAAAAGAAGAATGAAATACGTTGCGATTCGATATTTGAAAGAAATTATAGAGATGGGACATTCCAAGAATTTGAGTTTGATCGATTCACGATGGAGAAATAATAGAATTTAAGTATGTTTGAATCGATTGTTTGATACGCAAATATAATAATTTGGATAATCCTTTAGTCAATTTGCTTGTACTACATATATGATCTTATTGAACGGTTGTCAACTTTTTGATGTTTATTTACTGCCTCATCGTCGCAGCAGCCAAAGGTCTATATAATGTGGTATCGAAGGAGCATGCAAGAGTACCTACCTACTCTTGCATGTAAGTAGGTACCTGTCATATCGACAATATATCATATTGTTTTTATTATAAAACGACAAAAAATATGGAATAGGTATACAAATCTCACTCTTAAACACATGGATGAATAAAAATTCAATAATTTACCTAGATGTAGATGTTAAAAATAATATAATCTATTTATTAATTTATGTATATTTCAACAATAATTTTGGTTCTCCATTAAATCATTAAATGTATCTATTTTAAACTTCACAAAAAAATCTAAAATTACATTAGGTTTATATTTATTGTAATTTTAGATCTCAGAATAAAATTTCGTCATAATGTAGGCAGTTCTGGATCGAAAAATAATTTACGATTTAGAGTAATGTAGTGTGTGTAACCGAGACCGAACATAAAATTATTAAATACATGAAATGCCTACCTATTCATGATTAATTAACGGTTTTTATTGTACATATTTTTAATAAATGTAAGCTTTTATGTTGCTGGTAGATTTTTAAAAACCCGTAAATATACCTAAGGTACCCTTTTTATTCTGGCGGTAAGGGCTTTATTGACGTGAAAGAGAATTCAAGACAATAATCGATAAATGAAAATGTAGATAAATGTGATAGATGAAAACTAAATCCCAACACTAATTGCTAATCGATCATCCCCACCACCTGTTTTAATTTCGGCCGTTTATCGTATCGACCAATGAGATTCATTTCGACCGTTTGTCGTATCGACCAATGAGATTCATTTAGAAATGTGTAAAACGGTAAAAGCGAGAACTAAACAACATTACATACAACAACAACAGCAAAATTTAGTTTTGCAAAGAAAGTAGCGCCACCGCGTCTATCAGACTTCAGTGGTGGCGCTGTCTATAGCTTCCCTCCATTGATTTTTAGAGTCGTTGATATAATTATTGTGCACTTGCCACAATATCTTTACGTTTTTCTGTTATAATCATTCTTAAATTTAATAGATAGCAATATTTCAACCGATCTTAATGGACTTGATGTACATAATAAACATTTTTCATTTCAATTAAATTATTGATTTGACTATTACGTCACGCACCGTGTTTTCCCGCCATTTAGATGGGACAAGAAAACGGAAAAAAATATAGGTAGCAATACAAATCATAGACAAAAAGCTTTCATCACTATCATAGACATGCTTGCAATAAAAATTTTGACTTTGACTATAGACTCTTACGTAGGTACCTAGCTATTGTATTCTCTTTCATAGAAATTTATTTGTTTACTTAAGTAAGTAGGTACCTACTTTACATTCTTTCATGATAGGTCCTATTATGTATGTGGTATGGTATATCCCATTAGGAAGGTACTGAACTCTGTGTAAAATGAATGTTTCAAATATTTTTTACAGGTTTATTCTACATACTCATCTACTTCTACGTTCTTTGTAAAATACTGATTGTAAATAGGTAAAAACAATTTATTGATCCACATGCATGCCACGTAAAACGAATTCTTTGAAAACGATTCACTTGATGTATTTATTGGTTGTATGGAGTTGATACCTGTGTAGGACGTCCTCCGGCCAGGTGGGATTTCAGGCAGATGCTGGATGCGGCAAGCTGAAGACAGGATGTTATGGCGCTCATTAGATTAGAGGAGGCCTATGTCCAGCTGTGGACTACTATAGGTTGATGATGATGATGAAAAAGTCATTGATACAGGCTATAAATGTGTGTAGGCTGAAATCAGACTGTTTCTGTACCATTCCAAACATTTATTTTCACAATGTCACATGGTAGGAATGGTAGGTACCATGTGACATTGTGAAAATAAATGTTTTGTTTGGTGAACGTAGATTCATGATGCTGCTGACAGTGCCAATTAGTACTTAACCTTAATCATCTTAAGTACATACCTACCTAATTGTTTTCAGTCATTCAAAACCATTTGTCCTCCTCTACAAGACTGTGAAAAAAAAAATTCTTCCAAGTCTATCCGTTTTGGAGATGAAAAGGGGGGGCAAAAAAAGGGGCCAATTTTTTTTTGTCATTCAAAACCATTTGTCCTCCTCTATAAGACTGTGAAAAAAAAATTCTTCCAAATCCGTTTTGGAGATGGAAAGGGGGGGCAAAAAAGGGGGTCAAAGGGGGAGTTCCAATTTTTTTTCTTCCAAAACGAAGAGAAACCCTCTATACGACCCCGCAATCAGAACCCCTCTATCGCGATGGCATCTGGTAGCACACTCAAAAAGGGGGACCTGGGGGCAGGGGGGGGGCAAAATTTTCTATGCAATCAAAATCACTTGTCCCCCTCTATACAACCCCCATAAAAAAATTAAGCAATATGGCTCTACGTAGGAGCCCCCCCTGAGAGGGGGGTCTTGGGGGGGCAAATCTCAAATAGTCGGAATTTTACCTAGGAGACTTTTAGCTCCTTTAACCGATTCTGTAAAAAACAACATACCTTCCCATCCACCATCAAGGCGAACAATTATGTATAGCTTTAATTAATGGTTAGGGGAGGGGGTACAGGGGGGCTGGGGGCATGGGGGAGTCACGGCACGGCTCGCTTCGCTCGCCGTGCCGTTCCCCTTGGTCGCATTGCGGCTCGCTTCGCTCGCCGCAATGCTCCCCTGGGTTAAGGGTGAGGGGTCTTGGGGGGTCGTCGGGGAGTCATTGGGGGGGGGTCACAGCACGGCTCGCTTCGCTCGCCGTGCTGTTCCCCCCGGTCGCATCGCGGCTCGCTTCGCTCGCCGCGATGCTCCACCCGAAAAAAAAAGGTCAAAAATAGGCCAATTTTCAGTTTTTCCTAAAAAAAGAGGGTCTAGGGGGCAAAAGGGGGCTAAATTTTTTTCTCATTCAAAACCATTTGTCCTCCTCTACATGACGGTGAAAAAAAAATCTTCCAAGTCTATCCGTTTTGGCGATGGAAAGGGGGGGCAAAAAAGGGGGTCAAAGGGGGGGTTCCAATTTTTTTCTTCCAAAACGAAAAGAAACCCTCTATACGACCCCGCAATCAGAATCCCTCTATCGCGACGGCATCTGGTAGCACACTCAAAAGGGGGGACCTGGGGGCAGGGGGGGGGGCAAAATTTTCTATGCAATTAAAATCACTTTTCCCCCTCTATACAACCCCCATAAAAAAATTAAGCAATATGGCTCCACGTAGGAGCCCCCCCTGAGGGGGGGGTCTTGGGGGGGCAAATGTCAAAAAGTCGGAATTTTCCCTAGGAGACTTTTACCTCCCCTATACGATACCGTAAAAAAAAACATACCTTCCCATCCAACATCAAGGCGAACAATTATGTCAATCAGTCAGTGAATCAGTCAGTGAGTGGTAATTTAGCTTTATATATATAAATAATAATGTTTAAGTAATATCTATTTAAATTCTTATTTATCTTAGGTAGACTACCTACCTAATTCCAATTTTAATCAGAGATTGGATATTCGGCTCCATATTTACCTAAAATTGAGATGTTAGCTATTATGGAAAGGACTTTTTATATCGAAAAATCCCGGATCGCGGGAAATTCAAATTTAAGTGTACAAGGTATTAGCTCTCTATAATATATACGTATACCTGTAGGCATTATACTTCGTAAATCCCTAAAAATCGGACTGATTAATTTTATTTCGTTTCAAAACACAGTATGTCGTAGTCTACAAACCAAAGTATCGACCATGAAATTGGACTAGCTGGTGTTGCCTGTCTAAAACTAAAATTAAATTGTCTGCATCCGGTAATTTCAACGAGTGTGTGCTTTTGCTACGATTTGAGATACCTATGCAAAAAAAAATGTATTTGTGTTTTTGCTGTAATTTTTGAAAATTGGACCGTTATGAATATCAACTTAAACTATATACTCAAACTATTTTTAACAATCCACCATTAGTTAATTTGTGTTTTTTTGTGATTGTTACACGTTGTCCTTTTTTCTAAAATATACCCAGTAATAATTAATAAATCGAAAAATCCAAAAATACATGTCTTTAATTTTATCAAAGAAAAGAGAAGAAGAAAAATAAAAACAATCTTCAAAAGTTATTGAGTGATAGAGGGTTAATATAAATAGTATTATCCTTGAAACCAAGAGGTTTGGTATGAGTTCAAAACCGGTGAAAAAAAAATTTATGTACTTACTAACTTTTGAAAAAAAAAAATCCTCATTAATCATAAACGCATTTCACCCCACGTACATGCATAGGTACCCGGCACCGGCGATCAAGGTCAAAGTCAAATACCATGCCAGAAATTAAAAACAGGTAGCAAAACAATCGAGGGATCCGCGAAATACCTACGAAAGTTACGCCAAACGAGAGGGGGTGGGACGCGCGGGGTCTGACAGGTGAGATTTCATTTTGTTAGTAACATACCTACACACATACTCGAATGGGGAAGTAAAATTAATATACATCTGATTACTTATGCAATCCCGGAATCCCCGGGAATTTATTTTTAATAAAAGTTCCATAATTTGTTAGCTCAAAATTCACTTTAGGTAAATATGCATCCGATCTCCAATTATAATATACAAAAATTCAAACATTTTTAATAAACTCCCACATTATTCGGAAATTTAGAAGTTTACGTGCTGGTAACACCGGCAAGATTTGTGTTTTTGTTGTGACTTTTCTGTTGATAGTTATTTGCGTTCAATCGAAGAAATAAGTGGATGTAATTAGAAATTTACGTATGAAATGTGATTCTGTGTTTATTATTTACTAAATTAGTGTGATTTCGGCAACATCTGACCACACGAGAAGACTTTTTTCATTTTTCGATCTAAGTTACAATAGAGTCACTCTGTTGGTGTATAAAGAGGTAATGGCGGACGAGCGGTCTATAAATTGACAATGTCAAAATCGGTACTACAGTGAGTACTTCGTTCTTCGGTTATCAACATCAGTTCCCTTCTTATTTCTAGTTTAAAATACCCTACCATCCCTAGTACGAATAAGGTAGGGTACATTAGTGGGAAAAATGGGTAAACTCCGTATGACTTAAATAGAGAAACCTTAAAAACTTATTCTGCATTTTTTTTCACCATACTACTGTACTTTTTCTCACGAGGGCTCCATATCATGGCTCCACACTCCAGCCTACTTCTAACGAGTGCATTATACAGTACCTTAATGGTGCCGATATTGCTAAAGTCGCCAGATTGTCGCATTATAAATCCTAGATTTCTGAAAGCCTTTTTACATAATATATCGACTATATGGTTTCTGAAATTTAACTCCGTAAATAAAATTAAATATGGTTATATATAAAAATAAATATTTTTTTACGTTTTATGCTTTTATTTAGAATTAGATGTTCTTGTTTTTGTAACTTTGGTTACTTTTGACTAGTTTTGACTTCAACTTCAACTTCTTATTTTTATGGCTCGCTGTGACTGTGTTGCCACAACTCTGCCAGTGTAGTTTTGACTTGACTCGACTTTACTGTCAGCACTGCGCGTGCAGAATCATTAGACAAGAAGTTGAAGTTGACTTCTCATCTCTGACATCTCTCATCATTTTCATTTAAGCAAGCAAGGGCTTTTACGTAATAACTCGCAAGTTTCTTGTTACCAATAAAATAAAACAAAATGGTGCGCTTAGGCAAGAAACACATCGAGATCGCGACCGCGTTCGCGACGTCCGCTGCGGCGTTCGGCGGCACGGGCTTCTTGGGGCTGCTGTACTTCACGGACTGGAAGGTGGTCGTGACGCGCATCCCTTACTACGGAGGCAAGTTCCCTGCCCAGGAGGAGGAGGCGGCGCCCGCGCCCTGAACCGGCCCCGGCCTCGGCCACACGCCTAGTCTACCACTTAGAGAATATGCGCATCTAGATAAGTGATTTTTAAGTTATTATACGTCATTCATTGCACTAAGTGTTGTGGTTGTTTCATTACTCGACAATCTTTTCTAGTCTCTAGATCTATTTGCTCTATTAGGTAGGTACCTACCGCTATTGAGAAGTATATCTTGATGACAGTAGTCGTAGTGTTGACTGTCTTGACAGTTTGTTTGACTGGATTCCTTGGCGGTCAAGGTGACAGGTTTCTGGTTCTATTTTAAGGTATGTCACATTTTCCTTGTACTGAGCAACTCAATTATCCTCGATAACAATTTGAAACTATCATGGTTATTAACACTTAAGTCATTTAAAATGGGATATTTACCATGATTTTATTTTTGAGTTTTCCAATATTGGATTGATTCAATTATCCCCATAAACAAGCTGGAAAATGTAATGTTATACTATACGATACACATCACACACTAGTAGTACCTAGTCCTTGCTAAAGCCTAGCATTGGCCGGAGGCTTGCACTGCGCTGATTGCACTGGTGATGCTCACAGCAGGGGTTGTAAATACATGCATGAGGAACTGCGTAGTACAGGAACAATCTCAATTCTCAATAAATGTGATTTACTGATATGTTGGAGGATTTTTTCCTATGTACCTATTCCATTGTTGGAAATCAATCATACATAATAGATAACTCAGTCTGTCATTTCATCGATCTAATAGCGCAGGCAGGCATTCAACTGAGCAGGACACAGTGAGATGATGCCTCAATCCCAGTCTTGAAGTATGCATAATTTGTTTTTATGGAGTGGGTAAATAATTAAACAGTTAAACACAAGAAATCTTACATAGGTACTTTATTATTCTTATGGTGATGGACTATCAATAAAAAAGTGCAAACAATGAACATTTATATTAGCAGGCCAATAGTCTTGTAGGACAGGTACCTGAGCTACTGCCTACAGTTAAACCTAGCCTAAGCCTATTACCTACCATAAAACATTAATTAATAAAAATAGGTAATATTTTACCTATACTTAATGTTAGGTAGATACATTTTAATGGAGCAGTTAAGTAGGTATCTATGATTACTTATAAAGCCTAATTTCCTTTCTCATAGAATAAGAATTGAAAGTTGAATTATGGAAAACAAATTTATATAGAGCAACAAATCACCACTAACACGCTATTATTTCCAAACTTGGCTGAAGATCTATCAACGTGGATAATGTTGTGGGACTGCAGACTTGTGGGACTAGTTCCTTATGTAAGTAGTTATAGTGTAAGTGGAGCTGTTCAACATTATTAATGAAATAATGCTGGGGTCACCCTGTTGTACATACTTGTAGGGACTCTGTTAGAGGTGGTGCTTGGTTTTTACAAGATTCAAGGGTGGCATATTCAAATGATTGGACAAAATCCAAAAAAAAATATTTAAAATATGGACAATCCCTTACGTTATTGTTAAATAATCAAGGTGTATAAACAGTGGAATATGGAAATGACCACTAAACAACCTATGCCAACAGACTACGCGCCGCCGCCGTCGTCGCCAGTGCGCGCGTCACAGGCCTCGTGCTCAGTAAGCAGGACTAACGGGCAAGTGCATCCTAGATAGTATGGCTACTGCACCGAGCTATGTTATAATGTATATCCAACTCCAACATTTCGTGAATACAATCTAAGCAGATTTAAATCTAAGGAGATGCCGTCTCCTTTGATCGATGCCAGATCGCCGACGACGGCGGGAACATCTCCAAGGTTCTCCACAAGTGCAGCTCCTTAGGCCTCCCTGCGGTACTCTACTAGTAGGCGCGGTCCGGCGGCGCGCCGTCGCCGCTGCCCTGCGGCCCGTCCTCGTCGTCGGCGGGCGCGGCGGCGGCGCGCGGGGGGCAGGGCGGCTCTCCGCGTACGCGCGAGCCCGGCGTCTCCACCCCGTGCGCGTCCACGCACCAGCAGACGCCGAGCTGCGCGTGGCACTGTCGCGGGCGGTAGTACCCGCGCGCGTCGCACGCTGGCACGTACCCGCCCGCCGCCGCCGCGGCCGCATGCGCGCGTGCCAGCGCCGTGCAGGGCCGCGCCGCGCGCCCCAGGCAGCCGCACCAGCCCGCGCGCGACACGCTCGCGCCCCCCGCACTTCCGCACGACGCCAGGAAGGGGCGGAGGCAGCGCTCGCGCTCGTCGTGCCGCAGCGCGTACAGGTCGCGCGCCGAGAGCGCGCCGTCGCCGTCCGCGTCCAGGTGCGCAAACATCCAGCGCACCTCGGGCTTGCAGTCCGCCGGGAACCCTGCAACGGAAGAAAGGCGCGCGGTCAGTCTCTGTGTGAGCGTTAGTGGTCGAGGCGGGTGGCGATGCTCACCGGCGCGCGGGTATGGGGGTGGCGCGCCCTCGGCCTCCTCCATAAGCACGGAGAACCAGTCGAGCAGGCGGTCGGCCATCTTGTCCAGCGCGCAGGCGGCGAGGCGGGGGGGAGGAGGCGGACGAGCGGGCAGCACGTCGTTGCGCGCGGGGTCATGCGGGCGGCGGCGGCGCGGGCGCGGGCGATCCGGCAGGCGGCAGGGACAGAAGCCGCGGCAGGCGAGCGCGACGGGCGGCGCGGGCCGGCGCACGCAGTTGTGGAGGTCGAGCCGGCACAGCGAGGAGTAGGTTCGGTTGTCGGACCCGCACAGGAACCCCCCGCTCCCACCCCCGACACCGCCTCCGCCGCACCCCACACATCTGCGAACGAACGCGAAGCGTCATAAAATATCTACCTGAGCTCGTTCATTAAATAAGTCGAAAGTATCGCCGGATCGTTGGATGATTTTAGTGAACGGGCTGATCGAAAGATCCGTAGCGACGCGGAGGCGGCGCTCACCGGTTGGGCCTGAGGGCGGCGGCGGGAGGCGCGGGGGGCGCGCCGCTCTCGTAGAAGACGTCGCCGGGCGGGTCCTCCTCGCCCGCGCCGGCGGCGGCGGCCCACACGATCACGTCCCTGCAACAGATATCCCTGTACCCGCTGCACTCGCGCACCGCACGTGCAGTACACACAGGTAGCACCCACCCTCGGCGCAGCACGTCGCGCTTGGCCTGGCACAGCGCGGTGGACGCGTCGCGCAGGAGGCACAGCTCGCGCTTGTTGCACACCAGCGCCGCACACAGCGGATCTGCACAACACAACCACAAATAACTAGGAAGGACGTACATCGTATCCGTAGGTATACGTTGTATGTAGGGGAAGGTGGGGATCATTCGTACACTTTTTAATGTAAGCCTTGTGAAAAAAAAACTAATTGCAATTTCAAAATAAATTGTATGTTTTTGAGTCACCTACATATCTGGCTATAATAATAGGGTACATCCATAATGATATAATGCAATCTAACCAAGTAGTGGCGGTTTTCCCAAAAGATGGAAATCATACGAAAGCACCCCACACGTGGGGTAGATTCGTACATAGTGTGGGGCACATTCATACACAGTAAATAAAAGCGCTATTTATACATAGGTAAAACATTTTTATTCATTAAAACAAGCTTCTCATATACACTTGCAGTTTTTGCAGGTCGTCATCCCACCTGGTCGTGGTCTCAACTCAAGAACACGTTTGCCCCAGCGCGGCCGTCAGCTCTTCACGAGATATGGCCGGCCCACTGCTTCTTCAGCTTGCTAATTCTTACAGCTATGTCGATAACTTTGGTTCTCTGTCGGATGTATTCGTTTCAAATCTTATTCTTATCCCGCAGCATGGTTCTGAAATAAATAAATTTATAAATTGGTAAATAAACACTCATGTATGAAATATCACTCACAATCCAGTACATTCGCAGAGTACGAATCTACCCCAGTTACTACTGTATGAAGGTACCCTAAACCCAAAAATTGAACAAAATGATTCAAAATAAAATAACGTTTAATTTAATACTAAAATAAATACGCACACCATAAATTAAGGCATCAGTACATCATTTACAATAACTTACTTTTACAATTTGAGTAAATCTTACTAGAACTAAACACTTTCAAAGGTGAATCCAAATATTACTTACGAGAAGCGAAAACACGTATCTTGTTGTTGCACGTAAGCCGTCGGCCGCACTGCCTCGCCTCGTCGTGCGGTTACCTAGCCGCGGTAGAGGGAAGGCACACTTCAAGTATGAACGCGCAAACGTTTGTAATCGCGGAGTTTTTATGAATGTACGAATGCTCCCGCTGTACGAATGGTGGCGGTTTTCCCCTACCTACTGGTACCTACCTTGTAAGTGTCATGTTCTAGCGCCGGCGGCGGTCTACAACCGTCTCCCAATCACGATAACGATTAAAGAACTGGCTGGTCGAACAATCCTTTTATAGGATTGTCGAATTTGTAAAATAGAATACCTACCTTATGATACCTATAAGTACTTTACCAATCAAATGAATTGTCGTTATTTTATATACAGGGTGTTTGGTGGAGAGTTAGACAAACTCGGTGGGTGTGCAGGTGGACCTTTTTGTAAAATAGAAATTGAAGTAGAAGACCCTAACTCTTTAAAATTTTTTTAAATCCTGTTTTTTGTATTTTTAAATAATCTTCCGAAATTTTGACTCATTTCCCCTACAATTTTTTTTGGAACATGTTTTCGATTGAACTTTTTATTTGGTTTTGGTCCCAGATGTATCCTTCATCTATTGAAGGCATAATTCGTTTAAAAGAACCAGTAAATAATTAGTTATATGCTCTCAAAGCTAAAAAAAATTAAAAACTGAGTTAAGTAGGTCAACTTTACATCGTTTAAAAAAAAACTAAAAGCGATCGAGGAGTTCAAATGCTTTTAAAAATTTATCTAATTATCGCTTATTATAACGGTATACCACATGTAGCCGAAAACTCTATAAACTTGTCAAAAATTAACACTTAAAGGGAAAACGAAGTTAAAATACAAAAGAAAAAATAAACCTTTTTTTCTACTTATTTAACAAATTTTGAAATTTGAATTTCGAATTCGAATCAATAATTGTACCTAATCGTTAAATTTCCTTGTTATTTTGGGTATTTCGTCTGTTTAGATAAACTGTTTGTTGTTTTGTTTTTGATATCGTTGTTTTTATCACAATGGCGGAATTCGCTGATATTATTTATGCGTGTGGTCGATGCGATGGAAATACACATGCAGCACAGAGACTGATTGCTGTAGACGAAGCCATACTCCAAGCGTTCAAAAAGGATCCCACTACCAGTACTCGAAAGGTCGCCCGAGATATGGGTCTTTCCATAATGGAAAGTATGGTCTCTCCTCAATGGAGATGGAAGGCATCCTTTCCACTACACTCCGTTATAAGGTAAATTAACAGAACAAACAGTGTATCAAAACAGACGAAATACCCAAAATAACAAGGAAATTTAACGATTAGGTACAATTATTGATTCGAATTCGAAATACAAATTTCGAAATTTGAATCCTCCAATAGACATATCACTCTAAGATTAAAGAACTAAAAAGGTTTGTTAAGTAAGTAGAAAAAAAGGTTTATTTTTTCTTTTGTATTTTTACTTCGTTTTCCTTTAAGTGTTAATTTTTGACAAGTTTATAGAGTTTTCGGCTACATGTGGTATACCGTTATTACTCTGAGGTATACCGTTGTAATAAGCGATGATTAGATAAACTTTAAAAAGCATTTGAACTCCTCGATCGCTTTTAGTTTTGTTTTTAAAACGATGTAAAGTTGACCTTCTTAACTCAGTTTTTAATTCTTTTTAATTTTGAGAGCGTATAACTAATTATTTACTGGTTCTTTTAAATGAATAATGTCTTCAATAGATGAAAGATACATCTGGGACCAAAACCAAATAAAAAGTTCAATCGAAAACATGTTCAAAAAAAAATTGTAGGGGAAAAGAGTTAAAATTTCGGAAAATTATGTAAAAATACAAAAAACAGGATTTAAAAAAAATTTAGAGTTAGGGTCTTCTACTTCAATTTGTATTTTACAAATAGGTCCACCTACACACCCACCGAGTTTGTCTAACCCTCCACCAAACATCCTGTATAGGGTTATTGGTAATTCGACGTATTTACGTTAGGAGGTAATAGGGGTGACCATTTGCGATAATTTTCACCCCCATGTGTATTATGCAAAAGTGAACCATTTTCAAGTTATCATGAATGACGCACTGGTCGCGGCAGGGCGTGACGTCGCCGCGGGGTGGGGCGAGCTCATTCGCAAGCCAGCAAGCCAGCGGGCAGACACATATTAACTTTTGGGCAGACACCCTAAGAGCTTGAAGGCGAACCTACGTTACCTTCTCTCAATATTTTAATACTGAAATTAACTACTTTAGAGAGGAGGTACTAAAACTCTCACCTAAACCTAGACAAATCTAAAATAGATTAAACTCAGTATCTATAGTGCTCCCAGAATTGGGTAAGCTGTGCTTATTATTTAATTCGTAACGGCTAGTTTTTAAATCTTTTCTTTCAGAAGCGTCCAATCGTGGTCCAATCTATTGTTTCTTATAACTTTTATCTTGCATGGTAAACGCCGCCTCTTATTTATTTTTGCCTTGGGGAAGCTTCTAAACTTTTCGAGATAGGTACCTACTGTACAACTCTCAGGCTTCCCCTATAAACCCCTTACGCGATGGCGCGTCCCTAATCCTAGGTCTGGATTTCCAGGAACATCGTACGGACTAAAATTCCTTGACGAATTGGTACACTGCACCTACCCCGGTTCAGTCTACGGTGGGGTAACCGTAGCTGGAGACAACCGTTCCTGCCACCTACTACCAGGACGCTCAACCCTTGGCAGGCGGCCTATTCCAGGCGCTGATTTCCGGACTGGGAGGAAGAGAGGGACGGGCGCTAAGGCGGACGGGATTGCCCTGGAGGAGAGTGCGGTTTATCGAGTAGACCGAAATCGTGAACTTTGACCCTGCCGCGGCCTACCCACGAACCCTTTCTCTTATTTTTAATAAATCTTTATTCTTTGTAGTTTCTATCTTTTCTTTATTGCTTACCCCCTAGGCTTGTCTGCTATAAATACATATTTCGATTTTGCATAGAACTTGGCACTCATTTAGATCTCCATTCTTTTTGCGGCGAAGCCCACAGCTAAGCATAATTTTTGTATTGAACTTGGCTCTCCTTTTTTACATTTATGTTTTTGGTGGGATATCATTACTTTTTGTTAAGAAAACTAGGCAGGTATTGAGATTTAATGTTTTTTCTTGCGTTTCAAATTTTATTAAGAATGGAATTAGCAGGCAAAACTTAGCTCTAATTTTTTTGCGTTTTTTTTCATTTTCTCTTATTAAACGTTTTTTGTATGACACCACTTATTTTTTGACGTTTTTTTATATTTTCCTACACTTACACACAATTACCGAGCTGGATTCCAAATTTCATCCTTCTAGGTCATCTGGAAGTAGGTTAGATTTAGGTACTATATATATGTCAGTCAGTCAGTGTGAATTTTTACGACTTTTTGACCTTCATATCTTTAGAACCGTTTGAGCTAGCTTCATGAAATTTGGGCTTCTACATGTCCTTATGGGTATAATTTAATAAAACACATGTAGTTTTATGTGTTTACGTTAAAGAGGTTTTGAGTTATAGAAGGGTCAAAAGTGGCACCAAGTGGTTCGTGTAATATTACACTCGGTGCTGGCTAGCCAGTTCCTTTGCTTGAGCTTGGCTTGACACGCTGCCGCGTGTCTAGATGAATGATGGCACTTACTGTGCGGGTCGTAGACGTAGCGGCGCGGTCGCGCTCGGCCTCCGCCCCCGCCGCCGCCTCCGCCTGGCCGCTGCCCCGGCTGCAAACATTACGTACATACATACATACATTATAATGACCACCTTACCTACTCTCGGCTAGGGCATCCCGTCGTCGTCGCCGCGCCCGAAGCGATGCCCCGAGCCCCTAGCCAGGGCTGTAGCCAGGAATCCATTCCAGGGAGGGGGGTCGTTATATCGAAAAAAACATGTGTTTTACTAGTTTCGGTGAAATTGATGGTACCAGTAGGTAATGTGATCTTAAATAGACCAAGCTGTGGGCTTCGGGAGCTTTATGGGTAGCACTGGACCATAACCAGAAGGACAAGATATTATCGAGAAAATTTTGTGGTAGCGAGATTTAGATGTATTTGCATTCTGACCTCAGCCAGAAGCATAAAGATGTCTGCGAGCGGAGCAAGCCAAGTTTTCTTGATAGATTTATAAGATTGGTAATTGTTAAGCTCTAGCGTCTAGATAGACCACAGTAGGAAGGAACAAATGTTTTCGGAGATTTACATTTTTAACTGACTTGGAAAAAAGGAGGATGTCGGTAGGTATAGGTAGGTACGGTCCTGGAAGGGTCGGATCGTGAATACGAGGATTCATTTGTCTGTTGGTCCTGAGTCCTGATGTGATGAATAACGTTGCTTCACGCAATGATAACGGATCTGCTTCGAGTTTCCTATTCATGATGAGTAGGTAAACAATACAAAATATACAGTGGTTGGTGGTCATATAATTAAGAACGCTGATATAAAGGGAAGATTTTTTCAAACTAAGACGCAAAACCTATTGCATGCATTTTTTTTTATTTTTCTCGGTATCGTAAACTTTTCTTTATTACCACTGTATTCATTGATACACATGATTAGCTAAAAATAAATAGACAAACTTTTTACACTACTTCTAAACTACTATGTTTAGAAGTAGTGTAAAAAGTTTGTCCCATTTACTGGCTGGTCACGTAATTAAGCTAAATAGTTTATACCTTTATTTAAATTTAAATAGAGAACACTCAGTGATTTGTTACTGTTTATATAATTTTGGGGCCATTTCGTGCTGTACAAAAGATTAAAAGTGATTGCTTCTTATGAAAAAATAAAAGTTGTGATAAATCTACAAGGGAAGAAAACTTCGTCGGAAGAATTGGTCTTATAAAAATATAGCCGACCATCTGCAATGTTCAAAAACGATGGTTTTCCACGCTGTAAAGCATTTTGCTACGTATCAAACTACGAATGTTCCACTTTCAAATTCAAATTCAAACTATTTATTTACTAAGACCATAACATTAAAGATAACTCCAAATCGTTATGCCTACTACATATTACCATCTTTAAAACTACAAGATACAATGAAATAACACACTAGAAAATGGTAAAATAACATAAAAATGTAGGTACATAAAAAAAAGGTTGAAACTTCAAAATTCAAAACCTAATATAAAATTGTATACAGGGTTATTGGTAATTCGACGTATTCCCGTTAGGAGGTGATAGAGGTGACTATTTGTGATAATTTTCAATAAAAACTGTCTATTTAAATTTATTTTTTTCTTCTGATTTATAAAAACGAATAAACACTGGTTATTTATCAATATTAAAACAACAATTATCTAAATTTAAAAATGCGAGATAAAAAACGATATTATTTCATTATTCATTGAGATTTTTTTCCTCTAAAATGCCTTAAAAACTAAAAAAATCCTTATGAAACTTGGCTTGCAGATTATTTTAAAAACATAACCGTTTTCTTAGCTCTCCAACAATGCATAACAACTATGAACTTATTACAAAGAAACTGAAAAAAACATAATTACAAAGGAAGCAGGCGGAAATTCGTATACGAACCAAACCTATGGTCGTTTTAAATTTAGAGCGATAATTGTTGTTTTAATATTGATAAATAACCATGTGATACTGAGGGTCGCTTCGGAATAGTGAAATTTGTTTATCGATCCTAGTGTGTAAAATGCTCATAAAAACAATTTAGCTATTGAAGATAGTACTGCAATGGGGCGGTAATTTTCTACGAGGGATTTGTCGGCCGATTTCGGAATAGGTGTTACTCGCGATGTCTTCCACCTTGTTGGATAAATGCTAGTTTTAAGGGATAAATTGAAAATTTGTGTTATAGGTAGGTACTGATAGTTTGGACTTAAAAGCTATAATGATGTAAGATGGAATATTATCTGGCCCTATAGCACATTTGGACTTCATTTTGTTAATGTGGAACTCTACTTCAGGTATTGAGATATCTACGATGTTTATAATACAATTGTTTCCGACTCTACTTGTGATGTTATCTGTACGTAGGCTTGGTACATTTTGGAGGAAAACGCTGCTAAAATATTCCGCATAGGCCTTTGCAGCATTAGGTCCACTCCATGAAAAAAATCTCAATGAATAATGAAATAATATCGTTTTTTATCTCGCATTTTTAAATTTAGATAATTGTTGTTTTAATATTGATAAATAACCAGTGTTTATTCGTTTTTATAAATCAGAAGAAAAAAATAAATTTAAATAGACAGTGTTTTTAAATTTTTGATGTTGCACTTTTGACTTATTTTGAAAAAAGCTAAAAATCATGATAACTTAAAATTGGTTCACTTTTGCATGATGCACATGGGGATGAAAATTATCGCAAATAGTCACCCCTATCACCTCCTAACTGGAATACGTCGAATTACCTATAACCCTGTATACAAAACATTCCTACAATCAAATAATAATAAACATGTAACGAAATAAAACATTTAAACGCGCTCACAAAACTCCAGGCACACTCTTTCAATAATCTTCCATCCATCCGCAAACACATCAAACTGAGGGTGGCTGGTGATGAGCGCGTTGAGATTGCGCTGCGCACGGGAGATGGGAGACTGCTGACGGTGCAGATTGCGGGCACGTAGGGGCTCGAAAAGGCGTACCCGGCCGAGGCGGAATCGTGCGCGATTTTGTGGGACGCAGAGCCTGCTTTCCTCTGTCGATAGAGTGGGGCAATCAGTAATACCACGCAGAATATGGCAGAGATTTAGAAGTTGGTCGTTTAGTCGCCTGATTTCTAAAGAGTTGAAGCCTAGTGCACCCTGTAGGTACTTGGTACATTAAAGGATCATTTTTGTACCTTTTATATCATAAGCAAATGCGTTACTTCGTACGGGTTCCATACGCACGCACTAGCCTCAACTTTTGAACGGATAAGAGATGTGTAAAATGTTCTTATGGCGTTTATATTAGTGAAGTCCTTACACGTGCGGGACACAAAACCTAATCTTTTGAAATACGTGACGGTAAGCGTCCGAATGTTATAGAAATTAAGTTGTGCGTTAAATTGTACACCGAGATCTTTTACAGAGGAACATCTTGTGATGTTTTCACCGCAGAGATGGTAGTCTGTGATAAGACTTTGAGAGGACCGAGTAAAAGTCATCACTTGGCACTTAGAAATATTGAATTGTAGATGGTTTGAGTCACTCCATGCTTGTATAGTATTAAGGTCATTCTGCAATTCATCACAGTCTTGTTGACACTTAATCTCTGCAAAAATTTTAACATCATCAGCATAAACTAAGCACACCGTTGTCCACCTAGTCAAAAGCTTTTTGAAATCGAGATAGATGACATCCACTTGTGAACTTTTACCTAGCTTTTTAGAAACGTAATTAACGAGCATTAAGATAAGAGATTCGTGTTTACAGATCTACCTTTTCGGAAAGCATACTGAGGGTCGCTTCGGAATAGTGAAATTTGTTTATCGATCCTAGTGTGTAAAATGCTCATAAAAACAATTTAGCTATTGAAGATAGTACTGCAATGGGGCGGTAATTTTCTGCGAGGGATTTGTCGGCCGATTTCGGAATAGGTGTTACTCGCGATGTCTTCCACCTTGTTGGATAAATGCTAGTTTTAAGGGATAAATTGAAAATTTGTGTTATAGGTAGGTACTGATAGTTTGGACTTAAAAGCTATAATGATGTAAGATGGAATATTATCTGGCCCTATAGCACATTTGGACTTCATTTTGTTAATGTGGAACTCTACTTCAGGTATTGAGATATCTACGATGTTTATAATACAATTGTTTCCGACTCTACTTGTGATGTTATCTGTACGTAGGCTTGGTACATTTTGGAGGAAAACGCTGCTAAAATATTCCGCATAGGCCTTTGCAGCATTAGGTCCACTATATATGTATTGTCCTGTCCTGGTAGGTCACTGTAGGTTAGAAAACACCTTCGATTTTTAAATTAGGAATGTGGTTCAAAGCCCGCGGATTTGAAGTTATGTAGCTCATTTTGTATTCTAGATATATAGTCATTATATGCCCCTGAGATATTTAGCTTAATGTAAGATCTTATTTTATTTGGGAAACAAAAAGCTTATATTTATAAACAGAACATAGACTTAGAATAAATAAAGCTAACTACTGCTAGTTTCCGTTATTGCTCGATAAAAACTGTAAATATTCGGATCCTTACTTGTTTTCCATATCTTATGAAGTAAATGTTTTAGTCTAATGTCAGTTATTATTGCTTAACTAAACCAGGTTGGATACCTTCTGACAGGTGATGAGCGGCGTACCTTCTTTGGGATACATTGGTTAAAATGACTGTACAATAGATTATAAAATATGTCAACGGCTTCGTCAACCTGCGACTGTGTTTGGACATTATCCCAGGAGGTATTTATAATACGATCATAGAGAGAGTCAAAATCTGCCTTACCAAAGTTCCAGTCTGTTGCAGTTTCGATGTTACTCGACTCCATTCTATTTCTCTCACGCTGTCTATCGCAGCTCATAGTTACATCTAGCGGTGGATGGTAATTATCTGCACATTGCACCAAGCCATCCTCAGCTACATTAACACTCACATCTTGCACACTCGCACTTATCAATACTACATCTAACTCACTACCAGGTACCTATATTCAAAATATAATTATGCTCTATGAGATCGCAATACTGTAGGAAATAAATAACACATATAATTATTTATATTTAAAGTTGCATTTTTTTAAGTTGAGATCACCTAAGATTATAATGGGGGGGAATCGCGAATAGTATATATATTATTTTCGACTTGACAAAACCATGACATATATTCATCGTCTTTAGCACTGGGTTTAATGTAAATTACGCACACGTAGTGAACACGACCGAGATAGTTAATTGTGACCCACAAATCTTCTCCAGCTGGTGTCTCGAGCTCTTGCCTTCTGATTAGTTCTAGCCCTGGTCGAGCAGCTAAAAATACGCCCCCTCCGCAAGAAGAAGGCCGGCCCCGTCGGCGCAAGTTCCAACCATCAGGGATTACTTCAGCATCATTTATCGCAGTATCCAAATTAGTCTCCGAGATTGCGATTATATCTGCTTCCGACAGGACAACATTCTGCTTCCAGTTATTGAGTTTCGTTCTAAGACCTCGGACATTCTGATAGATGACATGGAGCGTGTATTTAGAGGTTTTACTTTAAGGTGGTGGTTGGGTTGTCAGTGTTACCCTTCTCGATGGTATCCTGGCTGGGGGTGTGGGGTCGCCTGTTGTTGTATGTAGCACGCCCGGCTCCTCTGGGAAACCATTCCCGTACCTCTGTACCCTCGGGCCATGATTCCGGTTTCATGAACATCTGGAAAAGACTCTCCGGAACTGTAACAGTAAAAGATGCATAGCGGTCGTGCCTAAGTTTAAGCTTAAGAACGTTGAAACCAGTCTTTGCGCTTATACTTTCCATGTGCGATAGTATGGCCTCTGGCAAAGTATCAGGCTTAAAAAAGCAAGTATGAAGCTTTTTTGTTCTCTCTACTGTCTGTAGAAGGTCTTGTTGCACACTTCCCATCACGACGTCCTGTCGGAATCGCTTTGATTTACGGCTACGGTATATTTGCCAATCGCAGTCCCCATCGTTTGTGTTTTTGAATTGGTCAGTAGTCTTGTTCCACATCTTTGTACTTACTTGATGGTTATGATCTGCAGTTGCGAGATCCGTAATTGGACCGCTGGTCTTGTCTACATCATTTCGATGTGAATGTGTAACATTTCGCTTTCGTGGTTTTAGGGGAATAGCTACCTCTGACATCAATGCGTTGGTTTCTTGTTCAGCACCTGTTGGTCCAAGTTGGTCGTGGACGTTAGAAGTCGTAGTAGTAGAACAAGGCGCAGGAGAAACTTCCACGTACTTTATTCGTTTTTCTACCAGTTCTAGTCTACGGTTAGCAGTAGTTATTTCTTTTTGGAGTTTTAGTTTACGTTTCACGTGTACCTAAGCAGAGAAAACCAACTCCTCGAGATGACCGAAACATCGTTCGTATGGCAAAAAAAATCCTTCTAAAGGGTCCAATGAGCTGATAAAATAATATTTTGGTGAAAACAACCCTTCACCCATCTCAGCACGCACGTTTCGAAGACGTTTGGTAGAAGGAAAATTTGCACGGTAGGATAGCAAGAAAGGTACCCCATGTCGAAACTTTGCCACAGGCAAGCCCGGCTTGCATTTGCGAGACAGTATGAAAACTGGACTGTGCGACAGTGGAAAAATGTACTTTTTTCTGACGAGACGAAAATAAACAGAGTATGTTCTGTTGGAAAACGATATGTACGACGTCCCCCGAATACAGCATTCGACCTAGGTACATTAAAGCACGGTGAGGTGATGGAAATGTGAAAATTTGGGGGTGCTTTTCTGGACATGGTGTTGGACCTGTAAAGTTGATAGAAGGTAACATGGATCAGATCCAATACAAAAATATACCTACTGGAAGAAACAATGTTACCTTAAGCTGAAGACGTTCTACCGGTTATTTGGACAATGATCCAAAGCAAGCTCCACGCACCGTAAAGGAATTTCTTACAGCGCAATCAGTTTCTGTCTTAGACTGGCCAGCTCTAATCCATGCAGTCCAGATCTAAACCCAATAGAGAATCTGTGGTTCGAAGTAAACAAAAACGTTTCAAATACACAGTGTGGGAATTTAAGAGAGCTGTACGACGTTTTTTTTAGAAGAATGGAACTCTATTTCTCTTGCATAATGTCAAAAATTAATAGAGTCAATGCCTCGCCGGCGTAAAGCAGTAGGTAATTAAAATACGTTAGATTTAGACAAAATCGTATTAAATTGGTTTTAAATTTTCTGCACTACCTACATATTATTATGATTTTTGTGTGTCATACAAAACAATTCCCGAGCGGTTTATTAAATCGTTCCTAATTATTTGTCCAGCTTCAGTACTATTTGAACGTGTTAGGTACCTAACCTACCTACCCTGCTCGAGGGATATGGAATTTTAAGAAAATAAGTTTATAGGTACATACATAATATCTTTGGATTGGAACCATTCTTCGAAAAGGCATAATTATGTATTGGGGTTACCTAGGATTGGATAGGTACCTGCCTACCTACTTGGGAAGCTTTGCTTGTATGAGCTGTAATATGTAGATTAAGAAGATAGTCAGTAAATCTGTGGTTTGATCGGTCGGTCGGTGGGTGGTATCGACCGCGGCGAGGCTGCAGGCAGGAGGCAGGTACTCACGAGGTCCGCGTCGTCGTCGAACTCGAAGTCCTGGTCTATGCGGCGCGCGCACGCGGCCGCCGCCGCCAGCGCGCACCAGAATAACGCCGCACGGAGCCGCATCGCGCCCCTCTCACAGCTGACGCGCAGGCACACACACGCTGCACGGGACCGCTCGCTCCCACCGCGCCCGCAACACTGCCTGCCTGCGCCCTACCTGCGCGCGCACGCGTCCCGCCGCCCGCGCCCTGCCGCCGCCGCCCCGCCGCAGCGGCGCAGCCTCCCTTTACATAGCATTCCACACCGCGCCGCCGCCGCGTCCTTGTGGGTCACCCACCTCCACCAAAACTACCTAAACAAAACTATTTTGCAACTTTAACCCTTAGCCACCTAACGGGGTTTTGAATCACACAGTGTAACTCAAAACCCCGTTAGGTGGCTTAGGTGGTAGTTACACTACCATCTAACGGCAGTCATGGTGACCGCATTATTTTTTATTTGAATTAATAATGTAAATTTTTTTTTAATAATGACATAAATGAAAGATATTATGCTATTTTCATTTCGATACATTCAAATATCGATACTTTGCCAAAAGTACCGGTAGTTACTCAAAGCGGTTCTCGCGCGCGACGTTGCCAGCTCTCCAGTCCTAGTCCTAGCGTACCGACCGACCGGGAAAGGGCGGGCGAGCGCGCGTGCTTGCCAACTTTGTTGGCATCGATATTTTACGCGCATAATATATTTTATTTATTTTTATATATTTGGGAAACAAAAAGCTTATGCTACAATTAGCTTATGCTACAATAGTACATTTAAAATATGAGTAAATGAAGCTAACACAGTTTCCGCTTGTAGTACGCAAATAATATAACTGATTACAATAGTACCCGGAAATATAAATAAATAACTTAACGGACATAACATAGGAATGTATACATAATATAATAAATAAATAAAAATATAAAAATAAAATTAGGAATAAAATAAAAAGCCCTTATTTATAGAAGTTAGTATTAATTAATTTTATACTAACTTCTTAATAATATAGGTAATTATATTATAATATAAATTTTAATTTTATACCTACATGCTACCTAACATGTAACTGAACAATAAGGTTAAACAGTATCCACTGCGTTAAAAAAATCGTCAATATTACTCTTGCTCTCGTTGCTACAGTCATTTTCTATCAATTCAATCACCACAACAAGTAGCGCAGAATGTAACAAATACTCTGCGAGGTCACTTTTTCAAAGGGCATAATAATCTAACTAAGACAACAAATTTTTCGTGATTAGTTCCACAAGCCGATAACAATTGTTCGTTCTAGCTAAATAAAAAGCAAACCCCCGCTTTAAAAAATAACACAAAATTCTAACAAAAACTACAAAAAATTTGCTGCTCGTTCCGATCGCCGGCAATTTCTTCTGTTTCTTGCATAGTCAAGTGCATTTGCCAAACACGAAAACTTGCAAAAATAGTCTTTTATTTTCAGGGCTCGCTCCGCTCCTTTTTACTAATTAAGTTTTTCCTTCTCTTCTTAACTAGTTTGTTTGTCATATATATTGTATAATGGTATTTCTTTTGTATCGCCAAAAAATCTCGAAATGCTGCGATTAGTTCCACATGCCGATAGCAATTGTTCCTTCTGGCTACAGAAGAAAGCGAACCCCCGTTTTAAAAAATAACGAAAACCAAAAAATTTTCGAGGTTCGCTCCGCTCGCCGACAATGTTTTCTCTTTCTTGTGTAATAAAGTGCTCTGCAAATATACTGTTTCACACACATAAATATTAGGTTGGGGAAAAAGTCTTTTCGCATTATAGTATATACATAAAGCGGGGGTTTGCTTTTTCTTTAGCCAGAACGAACAATTGTTATCGGCTTGTGGAACTAATCACGAAAAATTTGTTGTCTTAGATTATTATGCCCTTTGAAAAAGTGACCTCGCAGAGTATTTGTTACATTCTGCGCTACTTGTTGTGGTGATTGAATTGATAGAAAATGACTGTAGCAACGCGTTGCTTTTGCAACGAACTGATACGAAACATAACAAAACGCCCAAAACACGAGTAATATTGACGATTTTTTTTAACGCAGTGGATACTGTTTAACCATATTGAACTGTGTAACCATGTGTGGCATATCAGTAGTTACCTACGACGTAGCTGAAGAACTGGGAATTGACCACAAAACAGTTTGAAGCTGTTTTGTGGTTTTTTTCAAATGAGCCAAAACTTTTGGCTCATTTGAAAAAAACTGTCAAAAATGATGTTGCATTTATAGCAACAGTTTTTTATGGATTTTAAGAGTAACCGCAAACTAGCGTACCTACTTACAGATCCAGTGGACTGATGAGTCCTACTAGTTTGTAAAAAAACCTAATGAACCGTGTACTCATTTGTGATTCTTTATTACGACGTAATGAAACCGAACCATTTTTGAAGAAGCTGATAACTGGTGAAAAAGTGGATCACGTACGACAAGAACATGCGAAAAAGGTCGTGGTCAAAGGCCGATCAGGCTTCACAGACTGTGGCGAAACCCGGGTTAGCTCGCAACAAGGTGATGCTGTGTGTGTGGTGGGATTGGAAGGGTATTATTCATTATGAGCTGTTACCACCAGGCAGGACCATCGGTTCTGAACTCTACTGCGAACAACTGATGAGATGAATTAATCAACAGAAGGGGTGTGGTTTTTTATCATGATAACGCTAGACCTCACACATCTTTAGCCACTCAGCAAAAATTAAGAGTTTGGCTGGGAGATGTTAATGCATCCGCCGTATAGTCCTGATCTTGCACCTTCAGATTTCCACCTGTTTCGGTCTCTTCAGAATTCTTTAGGCAGTGTTAGGTTAACATCACGAGAGGACTACCAAGACCACTTGTCGCGGTATTTTGATCAGAAGCCCCGAAATTTCTATAGCAATGCCCGCTGATATGGTCCGCATGTGTTACTTTGCGACAGTACACTCACTGTTGCAGTACGGCGCCGAGCTCTTCGGACGCGCTGCCGAAAGGGAACGCGTCTTCAGAATGCAAAAAAGAGCCGTACGGATTATAGTACGTGTGTCGCAGAGAACATCTGTGAGACCATACTTTACTCAGCTACATATCATGACCTTCCCATCGATGGTCATTTACCAGGTGGCAGTGCATGTCCGTCAAAACATCTCTTCGTTTTCGAAACAAGCGGAGATGCACTGCTACAACACTCGCAATGCCGCGGTCGGCTGGCTGGTGCCTGCGGCAAGACGACTGGCCAAATCGGACACGTTGACGCACGTAATGGGACCAGCTACAATAAGCTGCCAGACAAGGTTAGGGACACACCGAGTTTAGATAATTTCAAATTAAAACTAAAAAACTGGCTCATAGAGAAGGCGTTCTATACCTACGACGAGTTTTTAAACTATGATTAATATACATAGAATAATCTCTTTTTTGAAATTTTACTATAATTAGATATTATAATTTTATATTAGATATGATTGATTTATAAAGTGTGACATATAATTTGACAAATTATGAATAAAATGTTTATCTGTTTATCTATGGGATCATGTCCCTCCCTACCTCCATTCCTACCTACAAGATGGCAAAAAGTTATCGAACAAAATGGTACCTACATACTTTAGTTAAATGTAAATAGACTTTTTCCCCAACCTATTAGTTTATTTAGATTATATCAGTCAGTGCATACCTATGTAATTCTTCTTTAATTCTTTATTGTACACATACAAAACTTAAAAATAACTTAATTAAAAAAGATATGTACATAGGCGAGCTTAACCCTGTGTTAGAGTTTTCTTCCAGCAAACCTTAGGTTTACAGGAGTGGCGATGGAAAAGATAGAGGAAGTATACAAGAGACAAATTAGACTAATAATACAATACGGAATGAGATTATGAATATGAATAATAGTTCAATAAACCTAATAAATACATTTAGTTCAATATAATAATATATGTATATATACAATGTGTATTGTCGAACCTTGATCAAACGAGATTTGCGGAAACACGACATATATTTATCGATAAAAATAAAAAAATAAAAAATTATATGTTACCCAATGATGTTATATATACGTAGATACGTTGTATCGAGCTCTGTCTTACAAAACGAAAATCAGGTACGTATCCTAATTGAACTCAGAACCACGAACGTGCGCGTCGCGGCCAGGAGCACGACCTCCTGGCCGCGACGCGCACGTTCGTTGAACACGAGGTTATTTACGGAATATACTTAAATAAACCTCGAAAATGCCAAGTTGTGTGTTCCGAAAGTGCAATAACTACACAAGGACTATAAAAACCAGAAAGAGTGTATCTTTTCATACGTAAGTACTGTTTAATATGTTAAAATGTAAAATGGTGAATTTTATTTTACTCAACAATCATTGCCGCGCGGCGCGGCGGCGTTGCCGCACTGCCACCAACACGAACGAAACAAGCAATGCGTTAAGTTTATGAGTGACAGAGATAATGCCATGCGGCGTTGTATGTTCGAACGTCGACGCTAGGTATGTAGCTATAGTAAAATATCGCAATGTTTTTATTTCTTTACAATGAGTATGACGTCTCTATAATATGTAAAATCTCTTTGATGTTACCTATCTCAAAAATAAAGCCGATTTAATTATTTTTTTAATGAAAACTACTTTATCTGGTTTTTTCTCCGTTTCTTTTTGAGTAAACGGTGTATTTTATTTAAAGTAGCCTCATTTGAAAGCTAGATAGTCTACCTAGCTAATAAAATAAGAAAATACAATTTCGGTACATAAGCCTAGTAAAATCAATATTATTTTAGAAATTTGCAAAAATTTTTTATTTTATTTTTAATCTGTAACTTTAAAACTGGGTTATTGAGGTGTACTTTTTTGCATGTTGTATTAAACTTCATAATTTAATCTACCAATCCTCCAAAAAATATGGGTCCATCTCTTTTTGTTGTCATGTTATTCACCATTTAAAATAGGTACTTTCTGTCTTGTCAAGAGTAAAAAAAACAAAAACTTTATCTTCAACAGCCGTTACTATCCCACTGCTGGGCAAAGACCTCACCTCTATTTTCAATGGTGAATAACATAACAACGAAAAGAGAAAGACCCATCTAGCTTTCAAATGAGACTACTTTGAATAAAATACACCGTTTATTCAAAAAGAAACGAAGAAAAAACCAGATGAATTAATATTTTTTTTTTATTAAATTGGCTTTATTTTTGAGATAGGTAAGTAACATATAATTTTTTATTTTTTATCGATAAATATATGTCGTGTATCCGCACATCTCGTTTGATCAAGGTTCGACAATACACATTGTATATGCTAATTAAATATATATATAAATATCTCTAGATAGATAATTTTATGATGATAGGAAGCGCTCTTTCAATTTGATTTTAAATATGTTATGCGATGGACTGGCTCGAATATCATGGGGGATAGAGTTCCATAATCTAGCCGCTTGCCCGGCAAAAGAACCTCCAGGAGTACCTACTGAAGAGACGGAGTGAGACTGCCGTTCTACACGGCACACCGCGGGGGACAAGGAACTCAAATCGTTCACGCAGGTATGTCCGCGAAAGGGGATTATAGAGTATAAAGTAGAGATAGGACAGAATGTGAAGATCACGCCGCCTTCGTATGGGCAGCTATTTCAGCTTGGATCTTAAAGCAGAAACATGGTCGAATTTACGTAATCCGTATATGAATCGGATGCCCAAATTCTGAAGGCGCTCGAGCTTATTCCACAGTTCCTCCGTCGCGTCCAGGAAACAAACATCGGCGTAGTCGAGAAGAGCGAGTAGAAGACTCTGGGCAAGGATGATTTTAGTCTCAAATGGTAGGAAGTTTTGTAAACGTCTAAGTGAATGAAAAGTGTAATTGACCTTTTTGCTGATGTTAGTTACACAGCTAGTCCAAGATACATTATTTTCAAAAATTACGCTTTTTTAAATAATAAGTCGATGTAGCGTCACTGGGCTAGGGGGGGGTAAGGGGGGGAGTCTATGATAATATTAACAAATAAACTGCCGCGATTAAATTATGAATGACAATAATGATAAAAAAAACCCCTGCGAACCCGGGAATGGCCGCTAGTCTAGTAATAAATATAGCGTCAGACGGAGGCCCTCAGTGATAATAAAGCATTCAATTCAATGGTGAAAGAATTTTTGAAATTGGTCCGGTAGTTTTGAGTTTATTCCTGCAAACACTTTATAATATTAATATAAATTAGTGAAACCGTTGACAAAAGGTACCTAGGTATCCGTCCGATCCACTGGCTGCACGACCAAAACAAAACACAGACATTTTACAAACGACAACCTTTAATAAATATCATTATACCTAGACATATGTATCCGTATCAGGCAGGTAGATACTCGCGCTTCACTACTCCTAGGTAACCCGGCACATCTGCGGTGCTCGCTCCACTCGGAATGTTTCACGTCGCGCGCCGGGGCCGCTACAGGTTGGACACGAAGTGCCACTTGTCCACTGCAACACAAGCACACGGTCAGGCACAGCACTAGCGAGGGAGGTGACCAGCCATCTCCTTCACCTCACCTGTGGTGGGCAGCGGCTGCGGCAGGCCGCGCGCGGGCGCCGCGCTCATCGCCGCGGCCGCCTGCACGCGCTCCACCAGCCCGCCCGACTCCGCCACGCTCACGTTCATCCTGCAACAAGACGCGCGCTGTAGGTACCCGGTCCCGCCTGTACCGCGCGGGGGGACGCGCTACACTCACGTGCTGATGGACGTGTTGTCGGCCACCTCGCCCGACACCAGCCTGCGCCAGAACCCGTGCACCTGAGGACAAATTATGCTAATATTCATATTCAGCGGGTCGTGTTGAACAAGCTCCGCGGCAGCGGGCAGCAGTAAATAACTAAAGTAATCCATTTTTGAAATAAATCAATTTTTAGATATTAACTGAAGTAATTAAATGAAACATTAACGAAAGATAATTTGATATTCCCATTGTGGGAAGTGGTTCTTGACCCACGTAGTTTAGGTGGTCGCCCCCTGAGGTACGTACCTCGTCGATGACCTTGTGCGCGTACTCGGCGTCCTTGGGCTGCGCGTCGAAGGCGAACTGGTTGACGGGCTTGCCGTCGGGCACCTTGTAGAGCCGGAACCACTCGACGGTGGCGCGCAGCAGGCCCGGCATGACGCGCTCGATGTCCGCGGGGCCGCGCAGCTCGCGCGCCAGCGGGTCGCGCGCGTCGATCGCCAGCAGCTTCCAGTCCGTCTCACCCTCGTCGATGAGCGCGAGCGCGCCGAGCACGCGCACGGGGTACACGTCGCCGCGTGCTGCCACGCGCGACCCTATCTCGAGCACGTCCACGGGGTCGTTGTCCCCGCGCGCGCCGGTCGCCGGCTCCACGTGCTGCGGGTCCTCCCACGTCTGCGGCAGCGCGCCGTAGTTCCAGATGTACCCGCGGTGCGGGAACACGTTGGCCACGTACCGCAGCGCGCCCTTCTTCACGTCCTGCTTGATGGGGTTCAGCGGCTCCGACAGCGAGATCTCCATCTTGGCGTTGCTCCAGCGCGGCACCTCCACCACCATGTTCACGAGTCGCCCAGCCGCCCCCGCCCCCTCGCCCGCCGCACCCCCCTCAGCGAACAGCGGGATGTCATGCAGAGGGGAGATGGGCCCGCTGCTGTCCTCTGAAACAGAACAGCCGGTCGGTACACCTTTATCCTATCTGCTGTTCATCCTACAAGATTGCACAATTATTTTTAATACCATTACCTAAGCCTCGAGTCCTAATTGTGTTTTTACCTAATTGTCCTGAATGTTTTTTTTAATTATTTTTACTTTGACTTGAATTACTTTTGCTAGAAGACATGTACATATCAATTTATTTTATTTTGCTTATTGATATTTTTATTGAATTATTTTACTTATTGTTTTTTTTGTTAATTATTTTGCCTGTATAATGTGGACTACTCCATTGTTTTAGGTCATATCCTGTAAGAATAGATGTAGGTGTTTTGAATAATTGTAAAAATAATTACAATAATTATAAAATACTGTTGCATATTCCAAAAAAAAGACTTCCATCCCTTGGTCAGACGCAGAGCATAGCCTCATTAGAGTGCATGGGGGGCCACATACGGAGTCCACGCAGGCCTCACCTGATGTTAGCATTACTAAACAGAATATTCCCCCGGACACTTAACCATCTAAATTTAAAAAATTAAAATTTCCTGGAAATAACCCCGAGTGTGTGACCTACAAATAACAGCAAAAACCTTAAATGTGAATAGTTTAACTTGTAGAATAAAGTTGGGACTAGATGGGACGGGCTGTGCCAGCGCTACTCGTCTCATTATCAGTGGCACACCTGCATATCAGCAGCTCCCCAATCTGTTTCTTGTGATAACAACATTATGATAAGACACCAAACCGGAAATCTAAATAACATGTATAGTATACACAACAATGAAACAAATATTTGAGTAGTCAAGAGCTGCTCCCTAGCAGGTGCCGAGCAGAGCAGAGCACCAGCTCACTGAACTACTTATTGTTTTGTAGGTAGTACCTAGGTACCTACAAGGTTCATTATTTTATTCTTACTAGTTTCTATCTGCACACAGACAAAAAAACATTTAAAAGTTGTTTACCCAAATCCCATGGGAACCTATTTATTTTATTTAAAGAAGGTGTACAGCTCAAATAAACTAACTAATAGATATGTGACAAACTAGCAAACAAACAAAACAAAATTACATACAAAGATATTTTTATTTTTCATAGAAAATGACCAAAACACACTGTCAAATATTTGCAGATCATACAAACATTTGTCCCAAGGCGGGATCGAACCCGAAACCTCCTGCGTCATAGACAGACCTTTGCCCAATGTGCCACAGATGATGTCATATGTTTCAAGTTGGATGAACCTAGCAACAAAAAAAGCTAGCATCTATGCAAAACTTCTATGTAGTACGTTTGGTGTGAGTAAGTAACAAACATACATACTTACATACATCCACCCAAACATTCGCATTTATAAATATTAGTGTGCTTGTTGTCATCAGGAGCTGTCTCACCTGTCCTCGAGAGAGATAGGTAGGCTTGATAAGATGGATATAGGATAAGGACATGTTTACGACGAGAGCCTTCAGCTAGTCAAAGGTCAAGGACGCATGATAAGCCGAAGCGGAACTCATCGAGTGCCCACCTGAGAGTACGCGTTATCTATAGTACCTACATAGAATGTCAACTCACTGAAATAGACTCTGTAGTCGTGCGCGTAGGGCGAGCCTCTCTCCTCCGTGGTGAACATGGCTGTGAGCTCCCGAGTGCGCTGGGCCGCTGTCGACGTTGTTCTGCTCCCGGCACCGAGTGCACTGACTGACTGCTGGGACCCTGGATGCGTAGCTCCGACTGATACGATCACCCGTCGCCGCAATCTAGCCGCAGCAGCTGTGAAGCAACGTGTTACTGACATGGTTGCATCGCAGTCACTGTTGACTTGACACTGACAGATCCGTGCATGCGACATTTAGCTTCAACCTCCAACTTCTTGTTAATAGGATCTGCGGCAAAGAGTAAACTAATATATAGGACATGAACGTAAAAAATGCTCGGGCCGAGTCTAACACCCGTATTCAAGAACAATACTTATGTAAGGTAGCAAACAACACTGTGCGAAGTAAGGCATTTCTCACAGGGTTGGCCACGGCAGGCCTTTTCATTCACAAACAACCCTCAAGCGACACTTCACTAAGCGAACGCACTGCGTCTATTGCAGATCTGTGATTGGTCGGTTTCTGTTGCTAAGTTCTCTTTACTGTTTGGCATCTGTTTGACAGATGTGCGGATGACATAAATCTAACCTAAAACGTGTTGTCAGTTGTGATTTGTGAAATTGTGAGTGGTGAATAACTACAAACAAAAATTAAATATTCTTGTATTTCAAGTTATTATTTTAGTTTTTGTCAATTGCGGTATTAAGGTCATACATAACAATATAATCAATGGATGTGATATAATAGCATTCAAAAGCAATGATATAATCCATTGCTTTTGAAATAAAATACCTATTGCAAAATATGAAGGAAGGAATACAAACAAAATCTCAAAGCAAAGCAAAATAAATTTACCACAGAATGACAGAACATAACCTGATATTTGTGACATAGCTACACTATGCGTTGGCTAAAATAGCTGTCGAGCTACTTTACGTAAGGGTCGTCCCAAGTGAGCGCATAGCGTCGCGCATCACTCAAGTATTGTCTATGAATCGAATTTACCGGCCCTATGCGTTCGTGTGCACTGTGAGACCTTACAGTATTGTTCTTGAATACGGGTGTCAGCCAACCGAAGAACGAAGCACTCACTGATGTACCGATTTTGATTTTTTTATAGACCGCTCGTCCGCCATTACCTCTTTATACACCAACAGAGTGACTCTATTGTAACTTTGATCGAAAAATGAAAAACACAAATCTTGCCGGTGTTACCAGCACGTAAACTTCTAAATTTCCGAATAATGTGGGAGTTTATTAAAAATGTTTTAATAAACGATATTATTATATTTATTGATAATTTTTGCAACTCACTTGGAGTTTTGTTGTAGAAGCGTATACATTGCCATTTAAAAGATGCACTTATCTTATGTAGTCTTGTTGTGGGAACAGCGAGTTTATTCTTATTTCTAGTATTTACATTATGTATACTTATCGCTTTTTTTAATGAATCGATTGATGTTTTTATGAGTGTACAACAAGTTTTGATAAATATATTGACATGGTACTGTCATTATGTTTATTTCTTTGAATTTATTACGTAGGGATTCTCTGGGACCCATATTATAGATTGCACGAACAGCCCTCTTCTGCAACACAAAAACGGTGTTTATATCTGCAGCGTTCCCCCACAATAGTATGCCATAAGACATAATACTATGGAAGTAGCTGAAATAGACTAGTCTAGAAGTATCAACGTCTGTAAGGTGACGGATTTTTTTAACTGCATATGCTGCAGAACTAAGTCTCTTCGATAGCTTATCTATCTGTGAGCGCCATTGAAGTTTACTATCTAAGGTACGGTACTAAGAATACGGTATTGTCTACAATTTCTACCGTTTCTCCTTTTACGTTTACATCTGCCTTAACTTGTTTTACATTAGGTAAAATAAATCTTATACATTTTGTTTTGGTTTCATTAAGCAAAAGATTATTGATACTAAACCAATGGACTACCTTTGAGATTGCAGTATTTACATCGTCGAAATTAGTTTTTTGTCGATTCATTTTAAAAATTAATGAAGTATCATCAGCAAACAATACAATCTCATGATCATTCTTTACAAGATGATGCAGGTCGTTAATATAAACTAAAAATAGGAAAGGACCCAAGATAGAGCCCTGCGGTACACCCATTATAACCACAGACCCTTTAGATCGTTTCCCATTAATGTCAACTCTTTGTATCCTATCACTCAAGTAAGATGTAAGAAGATCCAAAGAGCTGTCCCTTATTCCATAATGATGTAGTTTCCTGATTAATGTTTCGTGATGAACGCAATCGAATGCTTTTGACAAGTCACAAAAAACGCCTAAAGCATCTTGCGACTTCTCCCAAGCATCAAAAATATGCGATACCAACTCTACACCGGCATCAGTAGTTGACCTACCACGAGTAAACCCAAATTGCTTACAGTGTAGCAGGTCATTGCCATTAAAATGACTAAGCAATTGGTGTAAAATCAGTTTTTCAAAAATTTTACTGAATGTAGGCAGTACTGATATTGGTCTCAAGTTAGTGGGGTCAGACCTAATACCCGATTTAAACAATGGGATTATTTTACTATGTTTCATTAGATCAGGAAATATGCCACAATCAATGGATTCATTAAATATAAAAGCTAGATCTGGTGCAATGGTACCAATTAAAGGTTTAATAATTTTAACGGAAATGCCCCAGAGATCTGCAGTTTTTTTAATATTTAAAAGTTTAAAGGCTTTTTTATATCATTTTCATCAACATGGGTAAAAATAAATTTAATATCGCATTTAGGTACATTTTCTTTAAGTAATGATTTAGCTATTATTTGAACAATGGAAACACATTGGGACGATTATAAGACAAAAGTAGTTTTCGTCACTACCTACCTGGCCGTGCCGGGAGTAATTACTGTAGCGATTTTCTCATATCCTCAATTCTTTGTCAAAACTTGATTTTTACATGATTAATAGGTAAACATTCACAATGGAAACACATTGGGACGATTATAAGACAAAAGTAGTTTTCGTCAGTACCTACCTGCCCGTGCCGGGAGTAGTTTCTGTAGCGATTTTCTCATATCCTCAATTCTTTGTTAAAACTTGATTTTTATATGATTAATATGTAAACATTCACAATGGAAACACATTGGGACGATTATATGACAAAAGTAGTTTTCGTCACTACCTACCTGCCCGTGCCGGGAGTAGTTTCTGTAGCGATTTTCTCATATACCTACTCAATTCTTTGTCAAAACTTGATTTTTATATGATTAATAAGTAAACATTAACAATGGAAACACATTAGGACGATTATAAGACAAAAGTAGTTTTCGTCACTACCTACCTTACCGTGCCGGGAGTAGTTTCTGTAGTGATTTTCTCATATCCTCAATTCTTTGTCAAAACTTGATTTTTATATGATTAATAGGTAAACATTCACAATAGAAACACATTGGGACGATTATAAGACAAAAGTAGTTTTCGTCACTACCTACCTGCCCGTGCCGGGAGTAGTTTCTGTAGCGATTTTCTCATATCCTCAATTCTTTGTCAAAACTTGATTTTTATATGATTAATAGGTAAACATTCACAATGGAAACACATTGAGACGTTTATAAGACAAATGTAGTTTTCGTCACTACCTACCTGCCCGTGCCGGAGGTAGTTTCTGTAGCGATTTTCTCATATCCTCAATTCTTTGTCAAAACTTGATTTTTATATGATTAATAGGTAAACATTCACAATTGAAACACATTGGGACGATTATAAGACAAAATAAGTTTTCGTCACTAACTACCTGCCCGTGCCGGGAGTAGTTTCTGTAGCGATTTTCTCATATCCTCAATTCTTTGTCAAAACTTGATTTTTATATGATTAATAGGTAAACATTCACAATGGAAACACATTGGGACGATTATAAGACAAAAGAAGTTTTCGTCACTACCTACCTGCCCGTGCCGGGAGTAGTTTCTGTAGCGATTTTGTCATATCCTCAATTCTTTGTCAAAACTTGATTTTTATATGATTAATAGGTAAACATTCACAATGGAAACACATTGGGACGATTATAAGACAAAAGAAGTTTTCGTCACTACCTACCTGCCCGTGCCGGGAGTAGTTTCTGTAGCGATTTTGTCATATCCTCAATTCTTTGTCAAAACTTGATTTTTATATGATTAATAGGTAAACATTCACAATGGAAACACATTGGGACGATTATAAGACAAAAGTAGTTTTCGTCACTACCTAACTGCCCGTGCCGGGAGTAGTTTCTGTAGTGATTTTCTGATATCCTCAATTCTTTGTCAAAACTTGATTTTTATATGATTAATAGGTAAACATTCACAATGGAAACACATTGGGACGTTTATAAGACAAATGTAGTTTTCGTCACTACCTACCTGCCCGTGCCGGAGGTAGTTTCTGTAGCGATTTTCTCATATCCTCAATTCTTTGTCAAAACTTGATTTTTATATGATTAATAGGTAAACATTCACAATGGAAACACATTGAGACGTTTATAAGACAAATGTAGTTTTCGTCACTACCTACCTGCCCGTGCCGGGAGTAGTTTCTGTAGCGATTTTCTCATATCCACAATTCTTTGTCAAAACTTGATTTTTATATGATTAATAGGTAAACATTCACAATGGAAACACATTGGGACGATTATAAGACAAAAGTAGTTTTCGTCAGGACCTACCTGCCCGTGCCGGGAGTAGTTTCTGTAGCGATTTTCTCATATCCTCAATTCTTTGTTAAAACTTTATTTTTATATGATTAATAGGTAAATATTCACAATGGAAACACATTGGGACGATTATAAGAAAAAAGTAGTTTTCGTCACTACCTACCTGCCCGTGCCGGGAGTAGTTTCTGTAGCGATTTTCTCATATCCTCAATTCTTTGTCAAAACTTGATTTTTATATGATTAATAGGTAAACATTCACAATGGAAACACATTGGGACGATTATTAGACAAAAGAAGTTTTCGTCACTACCTACCTGCCCGTGCCGGGAGTAGTTTCTGTAGCGATTTTCTCATATCCTCAATTCTTTGTCAAAACTTGATTTTTATATGATTAATAGGTAAACATTCACAATGGAAACACATTGAGACGTTTATAAAACAAATGTAGTTTTCGTCACTACCTACCTGCCCGTGCCGGGAGAAGTTTCTGTAGCGATTTTCTCATATCCTCAATTCTTTGTCAAAACTTGATTTTTATATGATTAATAGGTAAACATTCACAATGGAAACACAGTGGGACGATTATAAGACAAAAGTAGTTTTCGTCACTACCTACCTGCCCGTGCCGGGAGTAGTTTCTGTAGCGATTTTCTCATATCCTCAATTCTTCGTCAAAACTTGATTTTTATATGATTAATAGGTAAACATTCACAATGGAAACACATTGGGATGATTATAAGACAAAAGAAGTTTTCGTCACTACCCACCTGCCGGTGCCGGGAGTAGTTTCTGTAGCGATTTTCTCATATACTCAATTCTTTGTCAAAACTTGATTTTTATATGATTAATAGGTAAACATTCACAATGGAAACACATTGAGACGTTTATAAGACAAAAGTAGTATTCGTCACTACCTACCTGCCCGTGCCGGGAGTAGTTTCTGTAGTGATTTTCTCATATCCTCAATTCTTTGTCAAAACTTGATTTTTATATTTCATTTATTTTTTTATTTATTTATTTAATTTAATTAGAAAGGCACAATCACCAATTACACTAATTATTTTACATATGAGAAAGACGAGTCACCCATCCCTCTCACAATAGATCAAACAAACTGACAATATTTTTTTTAGTTCGTCTGCGAATATGTCGCAGTCAGGGAAGGCCTTAAGTAATCCGTTGAGAGCGTTAAGAGCGTGAGGCAGCGGCGACTGATGATGCCCTACAGTGCGGCTAGTTGGTGGAGCAAGGAGCCTGTGACTTCTACCGCGAATATAATTGTCCGGCACGTATAGGCGAAGCAACTCGTTGTGTAGATCGGGACCGTCAATAATATTCCTAAGGATTTTAATTATGTTTGCTATCTGGTCGTACGCACGTCGTGTTTTCAGCGAGTTATAACCAAGGAAGCCTTGCAGATATTTGGTCGGATACATAAATGGGTAATATCCTGCCACGCGCTTGTAAAGGTATCTTAGGAATGCCTTTTGGACTTTTTCCAAGAGAAGATCATATTTCTTTTCATGCGGATGCCATACGCAGGAACTGGCTTCAAGCTTGCTACGGACCAAAGTGCTGAACAGGAGCTTTATGACACTATCGTTTTGAAAGTCCCGTGCGTTCCTAAGCACGAATCCCAGTCTTCTGTAGGACTCCTTAGCTATGATAGAGATGTGGTCATTAAAGGTGAGCTTTCGGTCGAATGTGACTCCCAAATCTTTGACAACGTTTGTTCTGGTGATCCGAATACCATTTATATTATAGTCATAAACAATTGGGTTCCGCATGCGACCGAAAGTCATCACAGAGCATTTTGATGGATTAAACTCCATTTTGTTTTTAACGCTCCATTGATAGACCGCATCAATATCTTGTTGTAGAGCTAAGCAGTCGGAAAGAGTATTGGTGGTCGCGTAGAGTTTTAGGTCGTCCGCGTAAAGAAGACACTTTGAGTGCTGCAGAACATTTGGTAGGTCATTGACCATTATTAAAAATAACAGTGGTCCTAAGACCGATCCTTGATTTACGCCAGATCGCGTTTGATAGGGCAGAGATTCGTACATTCCGAGCCTGACGTACTGCTGTCGATTTCGCAGGTAGTCGGCAATTAGCTGTAAGAGATTGGGGGAAAAGCCTATGAGGCAAAGCTTTGCCAGCAGTACGTCATTATCGACCCTATCAAACGCTTTCCGGAAGTCAAAATAAAGTACGTCAACTTGACGCGCTCTGTCTAGTTGCGTAGAGATGTAGTCTACTATACATAACAAGTTAGTATTTACCGACCTCTTTGCCCTGAAGCCATGCTGTGCGTTACATAAGTATTTTTCAACTTGTATGTATATTGCTTTGTACAACACGTTTTCAAATATTTTAGCTGGTGACGACAAGATGGCAATAGGTCGATATTCTTCAACTGGCAGCTTGTTCGAAGTCTTAGGTATAGGGCTTACTCTAGACACTTTCCATTGCGCAGGATAAACACCAGTCTTCATGGCCAAATTGAAAATGTGGTGCAGAGGGCATACAAAATGTCTTTTTGCATGTTTAAAAATAACTGGTGGAATGCCATCTGGTCCAATAGAGCTACTTGGCTTTAATTTTTGAATACCTTGGAGCACGTCCTTAGATGTAAAGTCAATGATATTTATGTAATTACTATTGGACCCAATATCTTGACTATTAACAGTCTCAGCATTGAGAACTGGCGCATCGGAAAGAAATACGCTTGCAAAAAAGTTTGCAAAAGCTTCCGCTGCTGCAACTCCCGAGCATGCATCACCTCTATACGTCACATTGGGTTCAAATCCGCCCCTGGTTCGTAAGCTAGTTATGTGACTCCAGAACAGACGCGGATTCAATGCAATATTGCTTTCAATCTGCCGCATATACGCAGCATAGGCGGACGCTACGCGAGACTTCAGAGACGCTCTGAGCTGTGAGAATCTCTGATAGTCGTGCTCTGATTTGGTGCGCCTCCAGATAGTGTGCAGTTTAGATTTTAATTTATTATCGCGAATTATGTCGGGTTTAAACCAGACAGGATATCTTGGAGTAAGGGATTTAGTTCGGCATTTTTTAGGTATGCAATAATTAAAAATGCTATAAATGGCCCGATATAGCTCATTAGTTGCAGTGGGGACATCATTACATTTTAAAACATTATCCCACGAAACATCAGCAAGCAAGGCAAATAACTGCTCAAAATCACATTTCTTAAAGTTCCAATCTTTGTCCGAGTTAACGTTACTGGGTTCGAGTTGGTCTAAGCAACGAGTTGAATCGACCACAAACTCTACATCAAGGGCTGGATGGTGCAGGTCCATCGGCACAAGGCACTCCGTGCTGGTGACAGCTACCTCACGCAACCTATCGTCCTCCCGGATCAGGATTACATCTAACATGCGCCCGTAAACATTAGGCACGATGTTTTTATCAACTAAATTACAAAAAGCTAAAAAGTATTGATAGTAATTGGTAATATTTTGCGAAGCGCTATTTATATTGAGGTCCCCCACAATAATCACATTTCCTTTCAATAACTCTAAAAATCTTTCAATTTTACAGAATAAGTTCATATAGTCATCATCAGTGGCACTAGGCTTCATGTAACAGACACAAACGTAATAGGTGTGCCCCTTAAAGAAAAACTTGCCCAAAGGTCTTCTCCGCCGTCAGTCTCGAGGTTTCTACGCCGGGACAATGCAATGGATGCGCGGGCGGCTAGCAGAACGCCTCCACAGGCAGTTTGCCGGTCTCGGCGGATTACATTCCAACCCGCACGCGTGACTTCCGAGTCATGGACAGAGTCGTCGAGGAATGACTCCGTTATAGCGACGAGATCGTGGTCCAGCAGGGCCAGGTTGTTGCGTAAGTGACGAAGCTTCGTTTTGAGCCCTCGTATATGATTAATAGGTAAACATTCACAATGGAAACACATTGGGAAGATTATAAGACAAAAGTAATTTTCGTCAGTACCTACCTGCCCGTGCCGGGAGTAGTTTCTGTAGCGATTTTCTCATATCCTCAATTCTTTGTCAAAACTTGATTTTTATATGATTAATAGGTAAACATTCACAATAGAAACACATTGGGACGATTATAAGACAAAAGTAGTTTCCGTCACTACCTACCTGCCCGTGCCGGGAGTAGTTTCTGTAGCGATTTTCTCATATCCTCAATTCTTTGTCAAAAGTTGATTTTTATATGATTAATAGGTAAACATTCACAATGGAAACACATTGGGACGATTATAAGACAAAAGTAGTTTTCGTCACTACCTACCTGCCCGTGCCGGGAGTAGTTTCTGTAGCGATTTTCTCATATCCTCAATTCTTTGTCAAAACTTGATTTTTATATGATTAATAGGTAAACATTCACAATGGAAACACATTGGGAAGATTATAAGACAAAAGAAGTTTTCGTCAGTACCTACCTGCCCGTGCCGGGAGTAGTTTCTGTAGCGATTTTCTCATATCCTCAATTCGTTGTCAAAACTTGATTTTTATATGATTAATAGGTAAACATTCACAATGGAAACACATTGGGACGATTATAAGACAAAAGTAGTTTTCGTCACTACCTACCTGCCCGTGCCGGGAGTAGTTTCTGTAGCGATTTTCTCATATCCTCAATTCTTTGTCAAAACTTGATTTTTATATGATTAATAGGTAAACATTCACAATGGAAACATATTGGGACGATTAGAAGACAAAAGTAGTTTTCGTCACTACCTACCTGCCCGTGCCGGGAGTAGTTTCTGTAGCGATTTTCTCATATCCTCAATTCTTTGTCAAAACTTGATTTTTATATGATTAATAGGTAAACATTCACAATGGAAACACATTGGGAAGATTATAAGACAAAAGAAGTTTTCGTCAGTACCTACCTGCCCGTGCCGGGAGTAGTTTCTGTAGCGATTTTCTCATATCCTCAATTCGTTGTCAAAACTTGATTTTTATATGATTAATAGGTAAACATTCACAATGGAAACACATTGAGACGTTTATAAGACAAATGTAGTTTTCGTCACTACCTACCTGCCCGTGCCGGGAGTAGTTTCTGTAGCGATTTTCTCATATCCTCAATTCTTTGTCAAAACTTGATTTTTATATGATTAATAGGTAAACATTCACAATGGAAACATATTGGGACGATTAGAAGACAAAAGTAGTTTTCGTCACTACCTACCTGCCCGTTCCGGGAGTAGTTTCTGTAGCAATTTTCTCATATCCTCAATTCTTTGTCAAAACTTGATTTTTATATGATTAATAGGTAAACATTCACAATGGAAACACATTGGGACGATTATAAGACAAAAGAAGTTTTCGTCACTACCTACCTGCTCGTGCCGGGAGTAGTTTCTGTAGCGATTTTCTCATATCCTCAATTCTTTGTCAAAACTTGATTTTTATATGATTAATAGGTAAACATTCACAATGGAAACACATTGAGACGTTTATAAGACAAAAGTAGTATTCGTCACTACCTACCTGCCCGTGCCGGGAGTAGTTTCTGTAGTGATTTTCTCATATCCTCAATTCTTTGTCAAAACTTGATTTTTATATGATTAATAGGTAAACATTCACAATGGAAACACATTGGGAAGATTATAAGACAAAAGTAGTTTTCGTCAGTACCTACCTGCCCGTGGCTGGAGTAGTTTCTGTAGCGATTTTCTCATATCCTCAATTCGTTGTCAAAACTTGATTTTTATATGATTAATAGGTAAACATTCACAATGGAAACACATTGGGACGATTATAAGACAAAAGTAGTTTTCGTCACTACCTACCTGCCCGTGCCGGGAGTAGTTTCTGTAGCGATTTTCTCATATCCTCAATTCTTTGTCAAAACTTGATTTTTAAATGATTAATAGGTAAACATTCACAATGGAAACACATTGAGACGTTTATAAGACAAATGTAGTTTTCGTCAGTACCTACCTGCCCGTGCCGGGAGTAGTTTCTGTAGCGATTTTCTCATATCCTCAATTCTTTGTCAAAACTTGATTTTTATATGATTAATAGGTAAACATTCACAATGGAAACACATTGAGACGTTTATAAAACAAATGTAGTTTTCGTCACTACCTACCTGCCCGTGCCGGGAGTAGTTTCTGTAGCGATTTTCTCATATCCACAATTCTTTGTCAAAACTTGATTTTTATATGATTAATAGGTAAACACATAGATTACTTCTAGATGGAGTATCAGTCAACCTAAGAATGAAGTACTCACTGTGGTACAGATTTTGACATTTTCGGTTTATAGACTACTCGTCCGCCATTACCTCTTTAGACACCAACAGAGTGACATAGATCGAAAAATGAAAAATGTCTTCTTATGTGGTCAGATGTTGCCGAAATCACACTAATTTAGTAAATAATAAACACAGAATCACATTTCACACGTAAATTTCGAATTACATCCACTTATTTCTTCGATTGAACACAAATAACTATCAACAGAAACGTCACAACAAAAACATAAATCTTGCCGGTGTTACCAGCACGTAAACTTCTAAATTTCCGAATAATGTGGGAGTTTATTAAAAATGTTTGAATCTTTGTATATTATATACATATAATGCTTAAAATTGGAATAAGGTAGGTAGCCTACCTAACATAAATAAGAATTTAAATAGATATTTCTTAAATATTTTATTATATAAAGCTAAATTAACGCGGACTGACTTGACTTACTGATTGACATAATGGTTTTCCTTGATGGACGTATGTTTTTTTTACGGAATCGTATAGAGGGGGTTGAGGTGACCTAAGAAAAATTCCAACTTTTTGACATTTACTCCCCCAGACCCCCCTCCTGGCCCCTACGCGGAGCCATATTGCATAAAAATAATATTGGGGGTGTATAGAGGAGACCAGTGATTTTAAATGCAAACTAAATGTTGTTCCCCCTGCCCTCTGAGAACTCCTCTTTTGAGTGTGCTACCAAATGCCGTCGCGATTTAGGGGTTCTGATTACAGGATCGTATAGATGGTTTCTTTCGAGTAGAAAAACCAGCCAGTTGTTCGGAAGGAAAATAATTATAATCATAGGTTGGTATGTTACGTATTAGGTAGCTCTTATAAAAACTATACCTAACATTTTTGTGATTAAAGCATTACGCTACTTTTTTTTTAAATAATAGCTACCTATTTGATTTGTGATCTGTGATTTCTAGAAACTTTTATGAAAATTATCGGCATTTTTTTTTTCATCAGTTGGCATCTCTCACTTATGACAAGTCCGCCATTGCTGTTGTTTACTTGTGATTCCGTAGGACTCCATCTGGAACTAAATCTATGTGTGATCTGTACAAAATTTTATGAAAATTATCGGCATTTTTTTTCATCAGTTGGCATCCCTCACTTATGACATTGCTATTCAATGGCGGACTCACTTGTGATTCCGTAGGACTCCATCTGGAATATTACTAAATCTATGGGTAAACATTCACAATGGAAACACATTGGGACGATTATAAGACAAAAGTAGTTTTCGTCAGTACCTACCTGCCCGTGCCGGGAGTAGTTTCTGTAGCGATTTTCTCATATCCTCAATTCTTTGTTAAAACTTGATTTTTATATGATTAATAGGTAAATATTCACAATGGAAACACATTGGGACGATTATAAGACAAAAGTAGTTTTCGTCAGTACCTACCTGCCCGTGCCGGGAGTAGTTTCTGTAGCGATTTTCTCATATCCTCAATTCTTTGTTAAAACTTGATTTTTATATGATTAATAGGTAAATATTCACAATGGAAACACATTGGGACGATTATAAGACAAAAGTAGTTTTCGTCACTACCTACCTGCCCGTGCCGGGAGTAGTTTCTGTAGCGATTTTCTCATATCCTCAATTCTTTGTCAAAACTTGATTTTTATATGATTAATAGGTAAACATTCACAATGGAAACACATTGAGACGTTTATAAGACAAAAGTAGTATTCGTCACTACCTACCTGCCCGTGCCGGGAGTAGTTTCTGTAGTGATTTTCTCATATCCTCAATTCTTTGTCAAAACTTGATTTTTATATGATTAATAGGTAAACATTCACAATGGAAACACATTGGGAAGATTATAAGACAAAAGTAGTTTTCGTCAGTACCTACCTGCCCGTGCCGGGAGTAGTTTCTATAGCGATTTTCTCATATCCTCAATTCGTTGTCAAAACTTGATTTTTATATGATTAATTGGTAAACATTCACAATGGAAACACATTGGGACGATTATAAGACAAAAGTAGATTTCGTCACTACCTACCTGCCCGTGCCGGGAGTAGTTTCTGTAGCGATTTTCTCATATCCTCAATTCTTTGTCAAAACTTGATTTTTATATGATTAATAGGTAAACATTCACAATGGAAACACATTGAGACGTTTATAAGACAAATGTAGTTTTCGTTACTACCTACCTGCCCGTGCCGGGAGTAGTTTCTGTAGCGATTTTCTCATATCAACAATTCTTTGTCAAAACTTGATTTTTATATGATTAATAGGTAAACATTCACAATGGAAACACATTGGGACGATTATAAGACAAAAGTAGTTTTCGTCAGTACCTACCTGCCCGTGCCGGGAGTAGTTTCTGTAGCGATTTTCTCATATCCTCAATTCTTTGTTAAAACTTGATTTTTATATGATTAATAGGTAAATATTCACAATGGAAACACATTGGGACGATTATAAGACAAAAGTAGTTTTCGTCACTACCTACCTGCCCGTGCCGGGAGTAGTTTCTGTAGCGATTTTCTCATATCCTCAATTCTTTGTCAAAACTTGATTTTTATATGATTAATAGGTAAACATTCACAATGGAAACACATTGGGACGATTATAAGACAAAAGAAGTTTTCGTCACTACCTACCTGCCCGTGCCGGGAGTAGTTTCTGTAGCGATTTTCTCATATCCTCAATTCGTTGTCAAAACTTGATTTTTATATGATTAATAGGTAAACATTCACAATGGAAACACATTGGGAAGATTATAAGACAAAAGTAGTTTTCGTCAGTACCTACCTGCCCGTGCCGGGAGTAGTTTCTGTAGCGATTTTCTCATATCCTCAATTCGTTGTCAAAACTTGATTTTTATATGATTAATTGGTAAACATTCACAATGGAAACACATTGGGACGATTATAAGACAAAAGTAGATTTCGTCACTACCTACCTGCCCGGCCGGGAGTAGTTTCTGTAGCGATTTTCTCATATCCTCAATTCTTTGTCAAAACTTGATTTTTATATGATTAATAGGTAAACATTCACAATGGAAACACATTGAGACGTTTATAAGACAAATGTAGTTTTCGTTACTACCTACCTGCCCGTGCCGGGAGTAGTTTCTGTAGCGATTTTCTCATATCCACAATTCTTTGTCAAAACTTGATTTTTATATGATTAATAGGTAAACATTCACAATGGAAACACATTGGGACGATAAGACAAAAGTAGTTTTCGTCAGTACCTACCTGCCCGTGCCGGGAGTAGTTTCTGTAGCGATTTTCTCATATCCTCAATTCTATGTTAAAACTTGATTTTTATATGATTAATAGGTAAATATTCACAATGGAAACACATTGGGACGATTATAAGACAAAAGTAGTTTTCGTCACTACCTACCTGCCCGTGCCGGGAGTAGTTTCTGTAGCGATTTTCTCATATCCACAATTCTTTGTCAAAACTTGATTTTTATATGATTAATAGGTAAACATTCACAATGGAAACACATTGGGACGATTATAAGACAAAAGTAGTTTTCGTCACTACCGACCTGCCCGTGCCGGGAGTAGTTTCTGTAGCGATTTTCTCATATCCTCAATTCTTTGTCAAAACTTGATTTTTATATGATTAATAGGTAAACATTCACAATGGAAACACATTGGGACGATTATAAGACAAAAGTAGTTTTCGTCACTACCTACCTGCCCGTGCCGGGAGTAGTTTCTGTAGCGATTTTCTCATATCCTCAATTCTTTGTCAAAACTTGATTTTTATATGATTAATAGGTAAACATTCACAATGGAAACACATTGGGACGATTATAAGACAAAAGTAGTATTCGTCAGTACCTACCTGCCCGTGCCGGGAGTAGTTTCTGTAGCGATTTTCTCATATCCTCAATTCTTTGTTAAAACTTGATTTTTATATGATTAATAGGTAAATATTCACAATGGAAACACATTGGGACGATTATAAGACAAAAGTAGTTTTCGTCACTACCTACCTGCCCGTGCCGGGAGTAGTTTCTGTAGCGATTTTCTCATATCCTCAATTCTTTGTCAAAACTTGATTTTTATATGATTAATAGGTAAACATTCACAATGGAAACACATTGGGACGATTATAAGACAAAAGAAGTTTTCGTCACTACCTACCTGCCCGTGCCGGGAGTAGTTTCTGTAGCGATTTTCTCATATCCTCAATTCGTTGTCAAAACTTGATTTTTATATGATTAATAGGTAAATATTCACAATGGAAACACATTGGGACGATTATAAGACAAAAGTAGTTTTCGTCACTACCTACCTGTCCGTGCCGGGAGTAGTTTCTGTAGCGGCTTTCTCATATCCTCAATTCTTTGTCAAAACTTGATTTTTAAATGATTAATAGGTAAACATTCACAATGGAAACACATTGAGACGTTTATAAGACAAATGTAGTTTTCGTCACTACCTACCTGCCCGTGCCGGGAGTAGTTTCTGTAGCGATTTTCTCATATCCACAATTCTTTGTCAAAACTTGATTTTTATATGATTAATAGGTAAACATTCACAATGGAAACACATTGGGACGATTATAAGACAAAAGTAAATTTCGTCAGTACCTACCTGCCCGTGCCGGGAGTAGTTTCTGTAGCGATTTTCTCATATCCTCAATTCTTTGTCAAAACTTGATTTTTATATGATTAATAGGTAAACATTCACAATGGAAACACATTGGGACGATTATAAGACAAAAGTAGTATTCGTCAGTACCTACCTGCCCGTGCCGGGAGTAGTTTCTGTAGCGATTTTCTCATATCCTCAATTCTTTGTTAAAACTTGATTTTTATATGATTAATAGGTAAATATTCACAATGGAAACACATTGGGACGATTATAAGACAAAAGTAGTTTTCGTCACTACCTACCTGCCCGTGCCGGGAGTAGTTTCTGTAGCGATTTTCTCATATCCTCAATTCTTTGTCAAAACTTGATTTTTATATGATTAATAGGTAAACATTCACAATGGAAACACATTGGGACGATTATAAGACAAAAGAAGTTTTCGTCACTACCTACCTGCCCGTGCCGGGAGTAGTTTCTGTAGCGATTTTCTCATATCCTCAATTCGTTGTCAAAACTTGATTTTTATATGATTAATAGGTAAATATTCACAATGGAAACACATTGGGACGATTATAAGACAAAAGTAGTTTTCGTCACTACCTACCTGTCCGTGCCGGGAGTAGTTTCTGTAGCGACTTTCTCATATCCTCAATTCTTTGTCAAAACTTGATTTTTAAATGATTAATAGGTAAACATTCACAATGGAAACACATTGAGACGTTTATAAGACAAATGTAGTTTTCGTCACTACCTACCTGCCCGTGCCGGGAGTAGTTTCTGTAGCGATTTTCTCATATCCACAATTCTTTGTCAAAACTTGATTTTTATATGATTAATAGGTAAACATTCACAATGGAAACACATTGGGACGATTATAAGACAAAAGTAAATTTCGTCAGTACCTACCTGCCCGTGCCGGGAGTAGTTTCTGTAGCGATTTTCTCATATCCTCAATTCTTTGTCAAAACTTGATTTTTATATGATTAATAGGTAAACATTCACAATGGAAACACATTGGGAAGATTATAAGACAAAAGTAGTTTTCGTCAGTACCTACCTGCCCGTGGCTGGAGTAGTTTCTGTAGCGATTTTCTCATATCCTCAATTCGTTGTCAAAACTTGATTTTTATATGATTAATAGGTAAACATTCACAATGGAAACACATTGGGACGATTATAAGACAAAAGTAGTTTTCGTCACTACCTACCTGCCCGTGCCGGGAGTAGTTTCTGTAGCGATTTTCTCATATCCTCAATTCTTTGTCAAAACTTGATTTTTAAATGATTAATAGGTAAACATTCACAATGGAAACACATTGAGACGTTTATAAGACAAAAGTAGTTTTCGTCAGTACCTACCTGCCCGTGCCGGGAGTAGTTTCTGTAGCGATTTTCTCATATCCTCAATTCTTTGTTAAAACTTGATTTTTATATGATTAATAGGTAAATATTCACAATTGAAACACATTGGGACGATTATAAGACAAAAGTAGTTTTCGTCAGTACCTACCTGCCCGTGCCGGGAGTAGTTTCTGTAGCGATTTTCTCATATCCTCAATTCTTTGTTAAAACTTGATTTTTATATGCTTAATAGGTAAATATTCACAATGGAAACACATTGGGACGATTATAAGACAAAAGTAGTTTTCGTTACTACCTACCTGCCCGTGCCGGGAGTAGTTTCTGTAGCGATTTTCTCATATCCTCAATTCTTTGTCAAAACTTGATTTTTATATGATTAATAGGTAAACATTCACAATGGAAACACATTGAGACGTTTATAAGACAAAAGTAGTATTCGTCACTACCTACCTGCCCGTGCCGGGAGTAGTTTCTGTAGTGATTTTCTCATATCCTAAATTCTTTGTCAAAACTTGATTTTTATATGATTAATAGGTAAACATTCACAATGGAAACACATTGGGAAGATTATAAGACAAAAGTAGTTTTCGTCAGTACCTACCTGCCCGTGCCGGGAGTAGTTTCTGTAGCGATTTTCTCATATCCTCAATTCGTTGTCAAAACTTGATTTTTATATGATTAATATGTATACATTCACAATGGAAACACATTGGGACGATTATAAGACAAAAGTAGATTTCGTCACTACCTACCTGCCCGTGCCGGGAGTAGTTTCTGTAGCGATTTTCTCATATCCTCAATTCTTTGTCAAAACTTGATTTTTATATGATTAATAGGTAAACATTCACAATGGAAACACATTGAGACGTTTATAAGACAAATGTAGTTTTCGTTACTACCTACCTGCCCGTGCCGGGAGTAGTTTCTGTAGCGATTTTCTCATATCCTCAATTCTTTGTCAAAACTTGATTTTTATATGATTAATAGGTAAACATTCACAATGGAAACACATTGGGACGATTATAAGACAAAAGTAGTTTTCGTCACTACCTACCTGCCCGTGCCGGGAGTAGTTTCTGTAGCGATTTTCTCATATCCTCAATTCTTTGTTAAAACTTGATTTTTATATGATTAATAGGTAAATATTCACAATGGAAACACATTGGGACGATTATAAGACAAAAGTAGTTTTCGTCACTACCTACCTGCCCGTGCCGGGAGTAGTTTCTGTAGCGATTTTCTCATATCCACAATTCTTTGTCAAAACTTGATTTTTATATGATTAATAGGTAAACATTCACAATGGAAACACATTGGGACGATTATAAGACAAAAGTAGTTTTCGTCACTACCTACCTGCCCGTGCCGGGAGTAGTTTCTTTAGCGATTTTCTCATATCCTCAATTCTTTGTCAAAACTTGATTTTTATATGATTAATAGGTAAACATTCACAATGGAAACACATTGGGACGATTATAAGACAATAGAAGTTTTCGTCACTACATACCTGCCCGTGCCGGGAGTAGTTTCTGTAGCGATTTTGTCATATCCTCAATACTTTGTCAAAACTTGATTTTTATATGATTAATAGGTAAACATTCACAATGGAAACACATTGGGACGATTATATGACAAAAGTAGTTTTCGTCACTACCTACCTGCCCGTGCCGGGAGTAGTTTCTGTAGCGATTTTGTCATATCCTCAATTCTTTGTCAAAACTTGATTTTTATATGATTAATAGGTAAACATTCACAATGGAAACACATTGGGACGATTATAAGACAAAAGTAGTTTTCGTCACTACCTACCTGCCCGTGCCGGGAGTAGTTTCTGTAGCGATTTTCTCATATCCTCAATTCTTTGTCAAAACTTGATTTTTATATGATTAATAGGTAAACATTCACAATGGAAACACATTGGGACGATTATAAGACAAAAGTAGTTTTCGTCAGTACCTACCTGCCCGTGCCGGGAGTAGTTTCTGTAGCGATTTTCTCATATCCTCAATTCTTTGTTAAAACTTGATTTTTATATGATTAATAGGTAAATATTCACAATGGAAACACATTGGGACGATTATAAGACAAAAGTAGTTTTCGTCACTACCTACCTGCCCGTGCCGGGAGTAGTTTCTGTAGCGATTTTCTCATATCCTCAATTCTTTGTCAAAACTTGATTTTTATATGATTAATAGGTAAACATTCACAATGGAAACACATTGAGACGTTTATAAGACAAATGTAGTTTTCGTCACTACTTACCTGCCCGTGCCGGGAGTAGTTTCTGTAGCGATTTTCTCATATCCACAATTCTTTGTCAAAACTTGATTTTTATATGATTAATAGGTAAACATTCACAATGGAAACACATTGGGACGATTATAAGACAAAAGTAGTTTTCGTCAGTACCTACCTGCCCGTGCCGGGAGTAGTTTCTGTAGCGATTTTCTCATATCCTCAATTCTTTGTTAAAACTTGATTTTTATATGATTAATAGGTAAATATTCACAATTGAAACACATTGGGACGATTATAAGACAAAAGTAGTTTTCGTCAGTACCTACCTGCCCGTGCCGGGAGTAGTTTCTGTAGCGATTTTCTCATATCCTCAATTCTTTGTTAAAACTTGATTTTTATATGATTAATAGGTAAATATTCACAATGGAAACACATTGGGACGATTATAAGACAAAAGTAGTTTTCGTTACTACCTACCTGCCCGTGCCGGGAGTAGTTTCTGTAGCGATTTTCTCATATCCTCAATTCTTTGTTAAAACTTGATTTTTATATGATTAATAGGTAAATATTCACAATGGAAACACATTGGGACGATTATAAGACAAAAGTAGTTTTCGTCACTACCTACCTGCCCGTGCCGGGAGTAGTTTCTGTAGCGATTTTCTCATATCCTCAATTCTTTGTCAAAACTTGATTTTTATATGATTAATAGGTAAACATTCACAATGGAAACACATTGAGACGTTTATAAGACAAATGTAGTTTTCGTCACTACCTACCTGCCCGTTCCGGGAGTAGTTTCTGTAGCGATTTTCTCATATCCACAATTCTTTGTCAAAACTTGATTTTTATATGATTAATAGGTAAACATTCACAATGGAAACACATTGGGACGATTAAAAGACAAAAGTAGTTTTCGTCAGTACCTACCTGCCCATGCCGGGAGTAGTTTCTGTAGCGATTTTCTCATATCCTCAATTCTTTGTTAAAACTTGATTTTTATATGATTAATAGGTAAATATTCACAATTGAAACACATTGGGACGATTATAAGACAAAAGTAGTTTTCGTCAGTACCTACCTGCCCGTGCCGGGAGTAGTTTCTGTAGCGATTTTCTCATATCCTCAATTCTTTGTTAAAACTTGATTTTTATATGATTAATAGGTAAATATTCACAATGGAAACACATTGGGACGATTATAAGACAAAAGTAGTTTTCGTTACTACCTACCTGCCCGTGCCGGGAGTAGTTTCTGTAGCGATTTTCTCATATCCTCAATTCTTTGTCAAAACTTGATTTTTATATGATTAATAGGTAAACATTCACAATGGAAACACATTGGGACGTTTATAAGACAAAAGTAGTATTCGTCACTACCTACCTGCCCGTGCCGGGAGTAGTTTCTGTAGCGATTTTCTCATATCCTCAATTCGTTGTCAAAACTTGATTTTTATATGATTAATAGGTAAATATTCACAATGGAAACACATTGGGACGATTATAAGACAAAAGTAGTTTTCGTCACTACCTACCTGTCCGTGCCGGGAGTAGTTTCTGTAGCGACTTTCTCATATCCTCAATTCTTTGTCAAAACTTGATTTTTAAATGATTAATAGGTAAACATTCACAATGGAAACACATTGAGACGTTTATAAGACAAATGTAGTTTTCGTCACTACCTACCTGCCCGTGCCGGGAGTAGTTTCTGTAGCGATTTTCTCATATCCACAATTCTTTGTCAAAACTTGATTTTTATATGATTAATAGGTAAACATTCACAATGGAAACACATTGGGACGATTATAAGACAAAAGTAAATTTCGTCAGTACCTACCTGCCCGTGCCGGGAGTAGTTTCTGTAGCGATTTTCTCATATCCTCAATTCTTTGTCAAAACTTGATTTTTATATGATTAATAGGTAAACATTCACAATGGAAACACATTGGGACGATTATAAGACAAAAGTAGTATTCGTCAGTACCTACCTGCCCGTGCCGGGAGTAGTTTCTGTAGCGATTTTCTCATATCCTCAATTCTTTGTTAAAACTTGATTTTTATATGATTAATAGGTAAATATTCACAATGGAAACACATTGGGACGATTATAAGACAAAAGTAGTTTTCGTCACTACCTACCTGCCCGTGCCGGGAGTAGTTTCTGTAGCGATTTTCTCATATCCTCAATTCTTTGTCAAAACTTGATTTTTATATGATTAATAGGTAAACATTCACAATGGAAACACATTGGGACGATTATAAGACAAAAGAAGTTTTCGTCACTACCTACCTGCCCGTGCCGGGAGTAGTTTCTGTAGCGATTTTCTCATATCCTCAATTCGTTGTCAAAACTTGATTTTTATATGATTAATAGGTAAATATTCACAATGGAAACACATTGGGACGATTATAAGACAAAAGTAGTTTTCGTCACTACCTACCTGTCCGTGCCGGGAGTAGTTTCTGTAGCGACTTTCTCATATCCTCAATTCTTTGTCAAAACTTGATTTTTAAATGATTAATAGGTAAACATTCACAATGGAAACACATTGAGACGTTTATAAGACAAATGTAGTTTTCGTCACTACCTACCTGCCCGTGCCGGGAGTAGTTTCTGTAGCGATTTTCTCATATCCACAATTCTTTGTCAAAACTTGATTTTTATATGATTAATAGGTAAACATTCACAATGGAAACACATTGGGACGATTATAAGACAAAAGTAAATTTCGTCAGTACCTACCTGCCCGTGCCGGGAGTAGTTTCTGTAGCGATTTTCTCATATCCTCAATTCTTTGTCAAAACTTGATTTTTATATGATTAATAGGTAAACATTCACAATGGAAACACATTGGGAAGATTATAAGACAAAAGTAGTTTTCGTCAGTACCTACCTGCCCGTGGCTGGAGTAGTTTCTGTAGCGATTTTCTCATATCCTCAATTCGTTGTCAAAACTTGATTTTTATATGATTAATAGGTAAACATTCACAATGGAAACACATTGGGACGATTATAAGACAAAAGTAGTTTTCGTCACTACCTACCTGCCCGTGCCGGGAGTAGTTTCTGTAGCGATTTTCTCATATCCTCAATTCTTTGTCAAAACTTGATTTTTAAATGATTAATAGGTAAACATTCACAATGGAAACACATTGAGACGTTTATAAGACAAATGTAGTTTTCGTCACTACCTACCTGCCCGTGCCGGGAGTAGTTTCTGTAGCGATTTTCTCATATCCACAATTCTTTGTCAAAACTTGATTTTTATATGATTAATAGGTAAACATTCACAATGGAAACACATTGGGACGATTATAAGACAAAAGTAGTTTTCGTCAGTACCTACCTGCCCGTGCCGGGAGTAGTTTCTGTAGCGATTTTCTCATATCCTCAATTCTTTGTTAAAACTTGATTTTTATATGATTAATAGGTAAATATTCACAATTGAAACACATTGGGACGATTATAAGACAAAAGTAGTTTTCGTCAGTACCTACCTGCCCGTGCCGGGAGTAGTTTCTGTAGCGATTTTCTCATATCCTCAATTCTTTGTTAAAACTTGATTTTTATATGATTAATAGGTAAATATTCACAATGGAAACACATTGGGACGATTATAAGACAAAAGTAGTTTTCGTTACTACCTACCTGCCCGTGCCGGGAGTAGTTTCTGTAGCGATTTTCTCATATCCTCAATTCTTTGTCAAAACTTGATTTTTATATGATTAATAGGTAAACATTCACAATGGAAACACATTGAGACGTTTATAAGACAAAAGTAGTATTCGTCACTACCTACCTGCCCGTGCCGGGAGTAGTTTCTGTAGTGATTTTCTCATATCCTAAATTTTTGGTCAAAACTTGATTTTTATATGATTAATAGGTAAACATTCACAATGGAAACACATTGGGAAGATTATAAGACAAAAGTAGTTTTCGTCAGTACCTACCTGCCCGTGCCGGGAGTAGTTTCTGTAGCGATTTTCTCATATCCTCAATTCGTTGTCAAAACTTGATTTTTATATGATTAATATGTATACATTCACAATGGAAACACATTGGGACGATTATAAGACAAAAGTAGATTTCGTCACTACCTACCTGCCCGTGCCGGGAGTAGTTTCTGTAGCGATTTTCTCATATCCTCAATTCTTTGTCAAAACTTGATTTTTATATGATTAATAGGTAAACATTCACAATGGAAACACATTGAGACGTTTATAAGACAAATGTAGTTTTCGTTACTACCTACCTGCCCGTGCCGGGAGTAGTTTCTGTAGCGGTTTTCTCATATCCTCAATTCTTTGTCAAAACTTGATTTTTATATGATTAATAGGTAAACATTCACAATGGAAACACATTGGGACGATTATAAGACAAAAGTAGTTTTCGTCACTACCTACCTGCCCGTGCCGGGAGTAGTTTCTGTAGCGATTTTCTCATATCCTCAATTCTTTGTTAAAACTTGATTTTTATATGATTAATAGGTAAATATTCACAATGGAAACACATTGGGACGATTATAAGACAAAAGTAGTTTTCGTCACTACCTACCTGCCCGTGCCGGGAGTAGTTTCTGTAGCGATTTTCTCATATCCACAATTCTTTGTCAAAACTTGATTTTTATATGATTAATAGGTAAACATTCACAATGGAAACACATTGGGACGATTATAAGACAAAAGTAGTTTTCGTCACTACCTACCTGCCCGTGCCGGGAGTAGTTTCTTTAGCGATTTTCTCATATCCTCAATTCTTTGTCAAAACTTGATTTTTATATGATTAATAGGTAAACATTCACAATGGAAACACATTGGGACGATTATAAGACAATAGAAGTTTTCGTCACTACATACCTGCCCGTGCCGGGAGTAGTTTCTGTAGCGATTTTGTCATATCCTCAATACTTTGTCAAAACTTGATTTTTATATGATTAATAGGTAAACATTCACAATGGAAACACATTGGGCCGATTATATGACAAAAGTAGTTTTCGTCACTACCTACCTGCCCGTGCCGGGAGTAGTTTCTGTAGCGATTTTGTCATATCCTCAATTCTTTGTCAAAACTTGATTTTTATATGATTAATAGGTAAACATTCACAATGGAAACACATTGGGACGATTATAAGACAAAAGTAGTTTTCGTCACTACCTACCTGCCCGTGCCGGGAGTAGTTTCTGTAGCGATTTTCTCATATCCTCAATTCTTTGTCAAAACTTGATTTTTATATGATTAATAGGTAAACATTCACAATGGAAACACATTGGGACGATTATAAGACAAAAGTAGTTTTCGTCAGTACCTACCTGCCCGTGCCGGGAGTAGTTTCTGTAGCGATTTTCTCATATCCTCAATTCTTTGTTAAAACTTGATTTTTATATGATTAATAGGTAAATATTCACAATGGAAACACATTGGGACGATTATAAGACAAAAGTAGTTTTCGTCACTACCTACCTGCCCGTGCCGGGAGTAGTTTCTGTAGCGATTTTCTCATATCCTCAATTCTTTGTCAAAACTTGATTTTTATATGATTAATAGGTAAACATTCACAATGGAAACACATTGAGACGTTTATAAGACAAATGTAGTTTTCGTCACTACTTACCTGCCCGTGCCGGGAGTAGTTTCTGTAGCGATTTTCTCATATCCACAATTCTTTGTCAAAACTTGATTTTTATATGATTAATAGGTAAACATTCACAATGGAAACACATTGGGACGATTATAAGACAAAAGTAGTTTTCGTCAGTACCTACCTGCCCGTGCCGGGAGTAGTTTCTGTAGCGATTTTCTCATATCCTCAATTCTTTGTTAAAACTTGATTTTTATATGATTAATAGGTAAATATTCACAATTGAAACACATTGGGACGATTATAAGACAAAAGTAGTTTTCGTCAGTACCTACCTGCCCGTGCCGGGAGTAGTTTCTGTAGCGATTTTCTCATATCCTCAATTCTTTGTTAAAACTTGATTTTTATATGATTAATAGGTAAATATTCACAATGGAAACACATTGGGACGATTATAAGACAAAAGTAGTTTTCGTTACTACCTACCTGCCCGTGCCGGGAGTAGTTTCTGTAGCGATTTTCTCATATCCTCAATTCTTTGTTAAAACTTGATTTTTATATGATTAATAGGTAAATATTCACAATGGAAACACATTGGGACGATTATAAGACAAAAGTAGTTTTCGTCACTACCTACCTGCCCGTGCCGGGAGTAGTTTCTGTAGCGATTTTCTCATATCCACAATTCTTTGTCAAAACTTGATTTTTATATGATTAATAGGTAAACATTCACAATGGAAACACATTGAGACGTTTATAAGACAAATGTAGTTTTCGTCACTACCTACCTGCCCGTTCCGGGAGTAGTTTCTGTAGCGATTTTCTCATATCCACAATTCTTTGTCAAAACTTGATTTTTATATGATTAATAGGTAAACATTCACAATGGAAACACATTGGGACGATTAAAAGACAAAAGTAGTTTTCGTCAGTACCTACCTGCCCATGCCGGGAGTAGTTTCTGTAGCGATTTTCTCATATCCTCAATTCTTTGTTAAAACTTGATTTTTATATGATTAATAGGTAAATATTCACAATTGAAACACATTGGGACGATTATAAGACAAAAGTAGTTTTCGTCAGTACCTACCTGCCCGTGCCGGGAGTAGTTTCTGTAGCGATTTTCTCATATCCTCAATTCTTTGTTAAAACTTGATTTTTATATGATTAATAGGTAAATATTCACAATGGAAACACATTGGGACGATTATAAGACAAAAGTAGTTTTCGTTACTACCTACCTGCCCGTGCCGGGAGTAGTTTCTGTAGCGATTTTCTCATATCCTCAATTCTTTGTCAAAACTTGATTTTTATATGATTAATAGGTAAACATTCACAATGGAAACACATTGGGACGTTTATAAGACAAAAGTAGTATTCGTCACTACCTACCTGCCCGTGCCGGGAGTAGTTTCTGTAGTGATTTTCTCATATCCTAAATTCTTTGTCAAAACTTGATTTTTATATGATTAATAGGTAAACATTCACAATGGAAACACATTGGGAAGATTATAAGACAAAAGTAGTTTTCGTCAGTACCTACCTGCCCGTGCCGGGAGTAGTTTCTGTAGCGATTTTCTCATATCCTCAATTCGTTGTCAAAACTTGATTTTTATATGATTAATATGTATACATTCACAATGGAAACACATTGGGACGATTATAAGACAAAAGTAGATTTCGTCACTACCTACCTGCCCGTGCCGGGAGTAGTTTCTGTAGCGATTTTCTCATATCCTCAATTCTTTGTCAAAACTTGATTTTTATATGATTAATAGGTAAACATTCACAATGGAAACACATTGAGACGTTTATAAGACAAATGTAGTTTTCGTTACTACCTACCTGCCCGTGCCGGGAGTAGTTTCTGTAGCGATTTTCTCATATCCTCAATTCTTTGTCAAAACTTGATTTTTATATGATTAATAGGTAAACATTCACAAGGGAAACACATTGGGACGATTATAAGACAAAAGTAGTTTTCGTCAGTACCTACCTGCCCGTGCCGGGAGTAGTTTCTGTAGCGATTTTCTCATATCCTCAATTCTTTGTTAAAACTTGATTTTTATATGATTAATAGGTAAATATTCACAATGGAAACACATTGGGACGATTATAAGACAAAAGTAGTTTTCGTCACTACCTACCTGGGGCCTAATTCCACTATTTTTAAAACAAACACGACTATGGCTCCATACAATTGTCATAGCTATTGTGTCTTACGTTTATATGGTATCCTACTAAATTGTGACAGCTGTCTCAATCGCTTACTATTGTATTGTTATTGAGTAGTATGGTAGGTGTTGCCGTATACATCATAAAATAAATATGAAATGGCGGACCAAATATTTATGAATCCGTGCACTCATAATTAAGGGTTTATAGGTATCTAACAATTCAAATTATTACTGCAATTGCGTAAAAGTCTATTTACATCGCTCTCAAATACTTACAACGCAACAAAATCACGATTTTAATAAAATTTGTGAGTAGTAAGCTTTAATGACATAGATAAAAAAGTTTCAAGTTGTCAATGTAAACGTCATATAGCAACTCATGTCAAAGTTACTTGTATTCAAGAAAGAAAACATTTTGTTATTTATGTTTGATTTCCCACACAAAATCAATGGATAATGGTACTGCTGAAACAAATTAAGGCTCTCCTTGACTACCTCGACTACCACCGATATTTGGCGCTAGGGCATTAATCTAGAATGCCTTATCTTATCCTAGAGCTATCTCGAAGGAAGTGGAACGATCTCATAAAGAAATGGTATTAGCTCAGACTCGCCATCAAAAACGGGAGACGAGTGGAGATTGGTAAGAAATGCAACTACTATTCTATTCTACTCCATTTTTTATCGCAAACAAGTACAGAGAGCCCATAATACCATGTAGTTACTTAGTTAGTTTCACACTATTACAAGCATAAACTAGTACCTACTAATTTTTATTATTATTGTTATATTAGCCCGCAGTGTCCCACTGCAGGCCTTCTTCCACTCATCTCGGTCCTCAGTAAGAAGAACCCACTCTTTGTTGTATAGGTCTACCTACTAATACCTAATAATAATCTACCGTTCTTTTTCAGTACTACAATGAATACAAAATATGAAAATGTATGCTGTCGTCGCTTCATTGTTGCAACTACAAAGATTTACATGGTCTGCGGAGCATTATTTTTCCCACTCAATCTTCGTGTCTTTCGAAAACATAACACAATTATAACCTACCTATGTAAAACAATTAGACAAGTGTTTATCTTAGAGCGCTTTTGATTAGTTTAAGTGTTGTTTTAATTAGCATAAGTGTACATACATTATTATATTATGAATAAAAAATGTGTATATAAAAAATGGTATTTATTTTTACTCTAAACCTGCAGATTCTTGGATACTCAGTAGAATACAAGATTTTTTATGCCAACATAGAAATTTTTGAATGAAAAGTTTAACTGATAGCAATAACAGAAAACAATGTGGTAACAGCTTATCTTTAAAAACTAAAACACAAACTACAACAATGCATAATCTCACATGTGGAGTTAAAAGTGTTTAAATGAATTTATTAATACTATTTACATTATCATCATGACAGCCATTATCTTGTCGACATGGCTGATTCCATGCCTTGCCACTATTTGCCAACTACAGCTTGCTGCATTGCTCGACCGGCTAGAAGTTTTGGTTTGACTCTACAACAACAGCTTTCAGCGCTGGCTTTCAATTCTTCTGCAATCTGTAGAAAATTATAACAATGAATGTATATACATTATGTATAATTAGGGTTCAGGTACAAAGTGTGAGGGGTACTAAACAGCTAAGCTAGCTTCTGTTTTAATCATGACGATATGGTAAGTAAAAGGTCTCGAGTTTAAGGGAGACAGACACTTATCTGATTTCGACAGTTTCTAATCTATATATAGGTATCATATTCATGAACTCACTTGCTCTTTAATTTGTTGCTTTGATCTCTTTGTGTTGGCAAAGGAACATATATGGGATAGACCAAAATAAGTGCCACCAACACCTCCCTCACAGCTCTGGAAACAGCAGGCTATGAGCGACAAATGCCAGTGCAGTCAATATCTGCAAAATAAATTGTTTTAAATAGTAGGTACTATCTAGTTACATAAAATAAACATTGTAAAGCTTAGGCAAGAGGGAATTTAATCAACAAAGATAGTTTGTTTTACTTACATTGGTCATTATGGAAATGCCATCAGATCAGTACGGCCGGCGTTCCTTACGAATATGAGGATTGAGATCTTCCGCTTATGTTTTGACTGTCCCCTTGATAAGACGATAGGTTTTTGTATTCCTTGTCCTGCAATGCAAGGGGTCCAGCGTCTTTCGCAGAAGAGCTCTAGATCGTCGCCGGTTTTGACGCTCTAACAGCCGGCGAGAGTTTATAATGAGTTGCAGACGCGCTCGAATTAGGAAACTCATTGAACTTTTTATTATTTCACTATTATTTCACAAGCACAATAGCACCGAGAGCTACCTTTGTTCAATCGTCCATTATCTCGTCAAAATCTCTAACCATAGCCGTCAAAATAACAATAGAATTCCATGTTTGCTGCCTATCGCAAGCGATACAAGAGACTGTGATTATTAGAATGCGACAACTTGTCACAATTGTAAGTTTCATAGATACGACCACGATACAACTGAGACTGAGAAAGATTGTGCTTGTGGGATACCAATAGGTGTCAATAGTGGCGATTTAGACGCGATACTACTGTCATTGTGAGGAGATTGTGTTAGTGGAATTAGGCCCCTGCCCGTGCCGGGAGTAGTTTCTGTAGCGATTTTCTCATATCCACAATTCTTTGTCAAAACTTGATTTTTATATGATTAATAGGTAAACATTCACAATGGAAACACATTGAGACGTTTATAAGACAAAAGTAGTATTCGTCACTACCTACCTGCCCGTGCCGGGAGTAGTTTCTGTAGCGATTTTCTCATATCCTCAATTCGTTGTCAAAACTTGATTTTTATATGATTAATAGGTAAACATTCACAATGGAAACACATTGAGACGTTTATAAGACAAAAGTAGTATTCGTCACTACCTACCTGCCCGTGCCGGGAGTAGTTTCTGTAGTGATTTTCTCATATCCTCAATTCTTTGTCAAAACTTGATTTTTATATGATTAATAGGTAAACATTCACAATGGAAACACATTGGGAAGATTATAAGACAAAAGTAATTTTCGTCAGTACCTACCTGCCCGTGCCGGGAGTAGTTTCTGTAGCGATTTTCTCATATCCTCAATTCTTTGTCAAAACTTGATTTTTATATGATTAATAGGTAAACATTCACAATGGAAACACATTGGGACGATTATAAGACAAAAGTAGTTTTCGTCACTACCTACCTGCCCGTGCCGGGAGTAGTTTCTGTAGCGATTTTCTCATATCCTCAATTCTTTGTCAAAACTTGATTTTTATATGATTAATAGGTAAACATTCACAATGGAAACACATTGAGACGTTTATAAGACAAAAGTAGTTTTCGTCACTACCTACCTGCCCGTGCCGGGAGTAGTTTCTGTAGAGATTTTCTCATATCCTCAATTCTTTGTCAAAACTTGATTTTTATATGATTAATAGGTAAACATTCACAATGGAAACACATTGGGACGATTATAAGACAAAAGTAGTTTTCGTCACTACCTACCTGCCCGTGCCGGGAGTAGTTTCTGTAGCGATTTTCTCATATCCACAATTCTTTGTCAAAACTTGATTTTTATATGATTAATAGGTAAACATTCACAATGGAAACACATTGGGACGATTATAAGACAAAAGTAGTTTTCGTCACTACCTACCTGCCCGTGCCGGGAGTAGTTTCTGTAGCGATTTTCTCATATCCTCAATTCTTTGTCAAAACTTGATTTTTATATGATTAATAGGTAAACATTCACAATGGAAACACATTGGGACGATTATAAGACAAAAGTAGTTTTCGTCACTACCTACCTGCCCGTGCTGGAAGTAGTTTCTGTAGCGATTTTCTCATATCCTCAATTCTTTGTCAAAACTTGATTTTTATATGATTAATAGGTAAACATTCACAATGGAAACACATTGGGACGATTATAAGACAAAAGTAGTTTTCGTCAGTACCTGCCTGCCCGTGCCGGGAGTAGTTTTTGTAGCGATTTTCTCATATCCTCAATTCTTTGTCAAAACTTGATTTTTATATGATTAATAGGTAAACATTCACAATGGAAACACATTGGGACGATTATAAGACAAAAGTAGTTTTCGTCAGTACCTACCTGCCCGTGCCGGGAGTAGTTTCTGTAGCGATTTTCTCATATCCTCAATTCTTTGTTAAAACTTGATTTTTATATGATTAATAGGTAAATATTCACAATGGAAACACATTGGGACGATTATAAGACAAAAGTAGTTTTCGTCACTACCTACCTGCCCGTGCCGGGAGTAGTTTCTGTAGCGATTTTCTCATATCCTCAATTCTTTGTCAAAACTTGATTTTTATATGATTAATAGGTAAACATTCACAATGGAAACACATTGAGACGTTTATAAGACAAAAGTAGTTTTCGTCACTACCTACCTGCCCGTGCCGGGAGTAGTTTCTGTAGAGATTTCCTCATATCCTCAATTCTTTGTCAAAACTTGATTTTTATATGATTAATAGGTAAACATTCACAATGGAAACACATTGGGACGATTATAAGACAAAAGTAGTTTTCGTCACTACCTACCTGCCCGTGCCGGGAGTAGTTTCTGTAGCGATTTTCTCATATCCACAATTCTTTGTCAAAACTTGATTTTTATATGATTAATAGGTAAACATTCACAATGGAAACACATTGGGACGATTATAAGACAAAAGTAGTTTTCGTCAGTACCTATCTGCCCGTGCCGGGAGTAGTTTCTGTAGTGATTTTCTCATATCCTCAATTCTTTGTCAAAACTTGATTTTTATATGATTAATAGGTAAACATTCACAATGGAAACACATTGGGACGATTATAAGACAAAAGTAGTTTTTGTCAGTACCTACCTGCCCGTGCCGGGAGTAGTTTCTGTAGAGATTTTCTCATATCCTCAATTCTTTGTCAAAACTTGATTTTTATATGATTAATAGGTAAACATTCACAATGGAAACACATTGGGACGATTATAAAACAAAAGTAGTTTTCGTCACTACCTACCTGCCCGTGCCGGGAGTAGTTTCTGGAGCGATTTTCTCATATCCACAATTCTTTGTCAAAACTTGATTTTTATATGATTAATAGGTAAACATTCACAATGGAAACACATTGGGACGATTATAAGACAAAAGAAGTTTTCGTCAGTACCTACCTGCCCAAGCCGGGAGTAGTTTCTGTAGCGATTTTCTCATATCCTCAATTCTTTGTTAAAACTTGATTTTTATATGATTAATAGGTAAATATTCACAATGGAAACACATTGGGACGATTATAAGACAAAAGTAGTTTTCGTCACTACCTACCTGCCCGTGCCGGGAGTAGTTTCTGTAGCGATTTTCTCATATCCTCAATTCTTTGTCAAAACTTGATTTTTATATGATTAATAGGTAAACATTCACAATGGAAACACATTGAGACGTTTATAAGACAAATGTAGTTTTCGTTACTACCTACCTGCCCGTGCCGGGAGTAGTTTCTGTAGCGATTTTCTCATATCCACAATTCTTTGTCAAAACTTGATTTTTATATGATTAATAGGTAAACATTCACAATGGAAACACATTGGGACGATTATAAGACAAAAGTAGTTTTCGTCAGTACCTACCTGCCCGTGCCGGGAGTAGTTTCTGTAGCGATTTTCTCATATCCTCAATTCTATGTTAAAACTTGATTTTTATATGATTAATAGGTAAATATTCACAATGGAAACACATTGGGACGATTATAAGACAAAAGTAGTTTTCGTCACTACCTACCTGCCCGTGCCGGGAGTAGTTTCTGTAGCGATTTTCTCATATCCACAATTCTTTGTCAAAACTTGATTTTTATATGATTAATAGGTAAACATTCACAATGGAAACACATTGGGACGATTATAAGACAAAAGTAGTTTTCGTCACTACCGACCTGCCCGTGCCGGGAGTAGTTTCTGTAGCGATTTTCTCATATCCTCAATTCTTTGTCAAAACTTGATTTTTATATGATTAATAGGTAAACATTCACAATGGAAACACATTGGGACGATTATAAGACAAAAGTAGTTTTCGTCACTACCTACCTGCCCGTGCCGGGAGTAGTTTCTGTAGCGATTTTCTCATATCCTCAATTCTTTGTCAAAACTTGATTTTTATATGATTAATAGGTAAACATTCACAATGGAAACACATTGGGACGATTATAAGACAAAAGTAGTTTTCGTCAGTACCTACCTGCCCGTGCCGGGAGTAGTTTCTGTAGCGATTTTCTCATATCCTCAATTCTTTGTTAAAACTTGATTTTTATATGATTAATAGGTAAATATTCACAATGGAAACACATTGGGACGATTATAAGACAAAAGTAGTTTTCGTCACTACCTACCTGCCCGTGCCGGGAGTAGTTTCTGTAGCGATTTTGTCATATCCTCAATTCTTTGTCAAAACTTGATTTTTATATGATTAATAGGTAAACATTCACAATGGAAACACATTGGGACGATTATAAGACAAAAGTAGTTTTCGTCACTACCGACCTGCCCGTGCCGGGAGTAGTTTCTGTAGCGATTTTCTCATATCCTCAATTCTTTGTCAAAACTTGATTTTTATATGATTAATAGGTAAACATTCACAATGGAAACACATTGGGACGATTATAAGACAAAAGTAGTTTTCGTCACTACCTACCTGCCCGTGCCGGGAGTAGTTTCTGTAGCGATTTTCTCATATCCTCAATTCTTTGTCAAAACTTGATTTTTATATGATTAATAGGTAAACATTCACAATGGAAACACATTGAGACGTTTATAAGACAAATGTAGTTTTCGTTACTACCTACCTGCCCGTGCCGGGAGTAGTTTCTGTAGCGATTTTCTCATATCCACAATTCTTTGTCAAAACTTGATTTTTATATGATTAATAGGTAAACATTCACAATGGAAACACATTGGGACGATTATAAGACAAAAGTAGTTTTCGTCAGTACCTACCTGCCCGTGCCGGGAGTAGTTTCTGTAGCGATTTTCTCATATCCTCAATTCTATGTTAAAACTTGATTTTTATATGATTAATAGGTAAACATTCACAATGGAAACACATTGGGACGATTATAAGACAAAAGTAGTTTTCGTCAGTACCTACCTGCCCGTGCCGGGAGTAGTTTCTGTAGCGATTTTCTCATATCCTCAATTCTTTGTCAAAACTTGATTTTTATATGATTAATAGGTAAACATTCACAATGGAAACACATTGGGACGATTATAAGACAAAAGTAGTTTTCGTCAGTACCTACCTGCCCGTGCCGGGAGTAGTTTCTGTAGCGATTTTCTCATATCCTCAATTCTTTGTTAAAACTTGATTTTTATATGATTAATAGGTAAATATTCACAATGGAAACACATTGGGACGATTATAAGACAAAAGTAGTTTTCGTCACTACCTACCTGCCCGTGCCGGGAGTAGTTTCTGTAGCGATTTTCTCATATCCTCAATTCTTTGTCAAAACTTGATTTTTATATGATTAATAGGTAAACATTCACAATGGAAACACATTGAGACGTTTATAAGACAAAAGTAGTTTTCGTCACTTTCTACCTGCCCGTGCCGGGAGTAGTTTCTGTAGAGATTTTCTCATATCCTCAATTCTTTGTCAAAACTTGATTTTTATATGATTAATAGGTAAACATTCACAATGGAAACACATTGGGACGATTATAAGACAAAAGTAGTTTTCGTCACTACCTACCTGCCCGTGCCGGGAGTAGTTTCTGTAGCGATTTTCTCATATCCACAATTCTTTGTCAAAACTTGATTTTTATATGATTAATAGGTAAACATTCACAATGGAAACACATTGGGACGATTATAAGACAAAAGTAGTTTTCGTCAGTACCTACCTGCCCGTGCCGGGAGTAGTTTCTGTAGTGATTTTCTCATATCCTCAATTCTTTGTCAAAACTTGATTTTTATATGATTAATAGGTAAACATTCACAATGGAAACACATTGGGACGATTATAAGACAAAAGTAGTTTTTGTCAGTACCTACCTGCCCGTGCCGGGAGTAGTTTCTGTAGAGATTTTCTCATATCCTCAATTCTTTGTCAAAACTTGATTTTTATATGATTAATAGGTAAACATTCACAATGGAAACACATTGGGACGATTATAAGACAAAAGTAGTTTTCGTCACTACCTACCTGCCCGTGCCGGGAGTAGTTTCTGGAGCGATTTTCTCATATCCACAATTCTTTGTCAAAACTTGATTTTTATATGATTAATAGGTAAACATTCACAATGGAAACACATTGGGACGATTATAAGACAAAAGAAGTTTTCGTCAGTACCTACCTGCCCAAGCCGGGAGTAGTTTCTGTAGCGATTTTCTCATATCCTCAATTCTTTGTCAAAACTTGATTTTTATATGATTAATAGGTAAATATTCACAATGGAAACACATTGGGACGATTATAAGACAAAAGAAGTTTTCGTCACTACCTACCTGCCCGTGCCGGGAGTAGTTTCTGTAGCGATTTTGTCATATCCTAAATTCTTTGTCAAAACTTGATTTTTATATGATTAATAGGTAAACATTCACAATGGAAACACATTGGGACGATTATAAGACAAAAGTAGTTTTCGTCACTACCTACCTGCCCGTGCCGGGAGTAGTTTCTGTAGCGATTTTCTCATATCCTCAATTCTTTGTCAAAACTTGATTTTTATATGATTAATAGGTAAACATTCGGGGGGGGGCTGTATCCATGCTTTAATAGTTGCACTGCCTAGCTTGCTTGCTTTCCTAGTCACCTAGAATAACTGCCTGCTTGTTTAGTATAGATACAGACCTGCCTTACATAGCTCCTCAAGAAATGTAAGGCGCAAACGGTCTTAGGGGAGAGTAGCGCAACAGTCGCCGATCCCTAAGGCAAGCCTGGTGGGGAATCCTTCACGTGGTTGTCCCCTGTTATTGGTCTAATTCCCTCAGAAATAGATGTAACTAAAACCACCAGACGAACACTGCCTGGGATAAAGTGATCATGTCCCGGCGGGTCCACCATCAGGCGATAAGCAGATGCTGGATAGAAATGACACGCTACCATCTCCCACACTTCACTCTCTCCCTCCCATCCCATCCCTAACCAAGAATCCGCTACGGAGCAAGGTGGTCCAGCTCCGTGGGCCTGCTATCCCCAAAAAGAGTGATGGCAGGTGGGGGGAGGACCACCTACGCTTTTGATGCTGTGCGTAGGGGGCCCGATAGGGGGGATGCAACTGTCCTGGTGGCTGAGCGGACAGATGTCTCTTCCGCAACACTCCTCTTTGGCGTGAATTTCCTCCGAAAACGGGCGGTCATGGTCTAACCAACCAAGACAAATCAGCATGGCGGTCGGCCTTCAGCTACCGCTGGTGAGAGGGGGGGGTCGATGGGGTCTGCAGCCGGCGGTGCACGCCTTACCTTGGTGATGGTGGTCATCACCGAGTATAGCGGTGCCGTTGAGGCTCGTAGACAACGCGATCACCCGTTCTATATCGGACCGGCAACCCTGGTGTATAATGTGTACATACATCCCCCTGGTTGGACTCCGTGGTGGGTGGGGCCCGGAAAGATGAATCCAATGATAAAACTTAAAATGCAGACTACAAAAAATGACCACTTTGGGCCCTCAGCAGAGGAGGCGGTGGAAGCCTACGCGGCCGTCAAGGTTGCCACGGATTCTACTGCTGGCTGGTCGATCGTCAGATCGAAAGCCAACAAAACAGACGGAGCGGCAGGGAAAGGGGAAAAGCCAGTGGCATTGGCAGAAGCTCTTACTACCGAAGTTCGAACCTCGGAGAGAGCTAATGCTCCCCTAGGCAAGAACGCCCGACGTAAACTGCGGAAGCTACGACTGAAGCAAGACCAACAGGCGGCTTCGAACACCGGAACGCAGACGGTCCTAGCTTCTACTATAAGCATCGGCAAAATGCTAAGCATGCGTCTAACTCCAAGCCACAAGCCCCGCTGGCGAAACCTACGAGCTCGCTCGAGGTGGCTGCCGGGTCTGAGTCAGGCCGAGGCAAGGAGAAAACGACGAAGCATAGCAAACGCTTCAATCGTCAGGACCGAGCAGCCAAAGCGATCTCCCGATCAGCTCAAGCCCCTGCCGCGACTCCGATCACGGCCCCGGCCTCGATCCAAGTCGCCGCCAGGAGCCAGGAGCCAGGCAAGCGGAAGGGACTGGACGATACTGTGTCACCGAGAGGAGAACAGAAGAAGCCAAGGCTCGACTACTCACGTCGCGTCCCCACTACCAGCTATGCTGAAATTGCGCAAAGCAGCCTTAGCGTAGCGGTGGTGAAGACAGACAAACAGCAACTGGTAGAAGAGCAAGCCACCGCACTGAAGAGGTACCTCGGCAGTCGGATGATGGACGAGGCCAAGAACCCGGACATCTTGTTCACGCCGCGCTTCCAGGGTAAACCCATCTTCACCGACGGGGCCCTAAAGCTGTGGTGTGTGGATGAGCCCACGGTGGAATGGCTGATCGCCACCGTCAAGCAGCTGCCGAGCTCTGCTTGCCCAAACCTTGCGGTGGTAAAGCAGCATGAGCTTACAAGGAAGGTACGTGCAGCAATCTTCTTTCCCGAATGCATGACCTCCTTGGAAGACACTAGCATCCTACTGGGGAAACAGAACAAGTGGGCGCTTGTTCACCAGTGGACCGTGTACACACACCAAAGGCAGGCAGACAACATACTCTTCGTGACGATAGGGATCCCAGAATCCTTAATCCCTATCATCATGGAGAATGGTCGCAAGTTGGCGTACTGTCTGGGAAACGTATACGTACGTTTCTACGGAGCGGACGGGAAGCTCCAAGACGACCCTCCCAGCCTGCTGAACAAAGCAGCTGGGAACGAACCTGGGCCCAGCAAGGGCTGCACGTCCGAAGGCCGCGACTCACCGGTGCCTTTCCCTCAACACTCATCACCCAGACCGTCGTGCTCAGATACGATGGAGGTGATGAGTGAGGAGATGAGTGAGAAACTGGCGCTGGCCTCGGATGGGGACACAGACGAGGCTACAGGGGAGGAAGAGCAAAAGGGAATCCAAAATGATGGTGACCCAAAGCCCCTCCTCTTATAATGTCGTCCAAGCAAACCTCCAGCACAGCCTCACTGCAACGGCTAACCTGCGCAGAGTGCTGGGGGCCCCAAACAGCGAGACCATAGCCCTGATCCAGGAGCCGTGGATCAGGGCAGGGCATGTATGTGGTCTCAACAACCTTAACGGTAAGCTAATATATGACAACACTTGCAAACATCCGCGTACGTGCATTTTTGTACCACGCAACATAAAAACTGTGCCCTTAACCGAGTTCTGTTCCAGAGACCTGACGACAGTCAGGCTTCAGGGAGTTTTCGGAGGGGAAACCGAAGACGTAGTGCTAGCGTCAGCCTACATGCCCGGCGACGAGGCCGTGCCCACGAAAGACACTACGGATCTGGTAAGACAATGTGAACTGAATAACTCAAAACTAATAATTTCAGCAGACACGAACGCGCATCACCCCATATGGGGCATGCCCGTCTCAAACAGCAGAGGAGACGATCTGGTAAATTTCCTCTTCACAACTAATGTCACTATAGCAAACAAGGGCGCAGAACCAACCTTCGTGACGAGGCGATGCCGCACCATAATTGATCTGACACTGGTAACGGAGAATTGCTCAGACTACGTGCAAAACTGGAGGGTATCAGATGAGACCTCCTCCTCCGACCACAGGTGGATCAGGTACGAACTGACGTTAAACAAAACTACTCCAGCACCCAGGCGTAATCCCCGCAAAACAAACACAGTACTGTTTGCAAAATCCTTGCAGCAGCACCTAGGCGAGGGCGGCCCGGTAGCGGATATAGGTAACATAGCAGAGATAGAAGCAGCAGTACAGCATATCACGCAAAGCCTTAACAAGAGCTACGAGTCAGCCTGCTCTCTAACCGTCAATAGAGAAACGGATGAAGGGAAGCAAGGCTGGTCTCGACGATTGGAGGAGCTCAAGGGTAAGGTTCGTAAGTCTTTTAACAGAGCCATGAATACATACGACGACTCCGACTGGAACGTATACAAGAAGGCCCGGGCCGATTACAAAAAACAGTTACGCCGTAGGAGTCGTCTCAGATGGAAAAACTTTTGCACTAACATAGAATCAAACTCTGAAGCGAACAGAATCAGAAAGATCCTGGCGGCAGAGCCAAACCGCGAGATCGGTTCGCTTAAGAAGTTTGACATCACCTACACGAAAACGACGGCAGAAACACATGAACTCTTATTACAAACACACTTCCCAGGGTGCCTCATAGACGGTGAAACAGAGTGGCACGATACCAGTCAAGTCACACCATCGGAGACCGACTGGACCGTAGCATGCTCAGTGGTAACCGGAGATAAGGTAAACTGGGCCATCAACACCTTCAAACCATACAAGTCGCCAGGGATGGACGGAATATTTCCTGGCCTCCTTCGCTGGGGGATAGCACACATAGGCGGGGCGTTGACGGCTATTTTCAGAGCCTGCCTGGCCTTCCGCTACGTACCGCTTATGTGGAGAGAGGTTAGAGTCCTATTCATACCCAAACCAGGTAAAAGCGACTACACTGAAGCAAAATCCTATAGGCCGATCAGTCTCACTTCATTCTTACTCAAGACGCTAGAGAGGCTATGTGATCGACACATAAGAGATAGCATACTAACTGTAAAACCACTGCACCCACAACAACACGCCTACACTTCAAGTAAATCAACTGAATCTGCGATACACACAGTAGTCAATAGATTAGAACAAGACATTTCAAACAAAACACTGTGTCTTGCAGCCTTCATAGGCATTGAAGGAGCCTTTGACAAGACAAACTTTAACAGCATCAACGCAGCCCTACAGAAACACAACGTAGAGCCAACGCTGGTAGATTGGATAATCAGTATGCTCAAGCTGAGAGCAGTACGGATTGATGTGCAGGGGGGGACCAGAGGAGTGGTTTCAAGAGGATGTCCACAAGGCGGAGTCTTGTCACCGCTTCTGTGGAACCTGGTAGCAAACGATCTAATCACCAAGCTCAACGCTCAACGCTTCTTCACGGTAGGCTACGCGGACGATCTTGCGATACTCATATCGGGACACTTTGCCAGCGTGACGTGTAACATTATGAGTAACGCGCTAAAGACCGTCGAAAAATGGTGTACAGACTATGGACTAACCGTGAATCCAACGAAAACAGAACTAGTACTGTTCACCAACAAGCGTAAATTAGGAACATATCAGCTCCCATTTCTATTCGACACGCAACTTACATTATCCGATTCAGTTAAATACTTAGGTATAACTTTGGACAATAAACTAAACTGGGCAACACATTTAGAAAACAAGATAAAGAAAGCTACCATCTCATTCTGGCAGTGTCGCCGATTGTTAGGGAAAACATGGGGTCTCAGCCCAAAGATCACCCTGTGGTTATACAACAATGTAATTAGACCCTCTCTGACATATGGTGCCCTAGTCTGGTGGCCAAGAACAAATCAAAGCACTACCATAAATAAACTACAAAAGTTCCAGAGACTGGCCTGCGTTGCGACTACAGGGTGTATGAGAACTGCCCCCACGGCAGCACTCGAAGCCCTGATTGGCCTATTACCACTGCACTTACATGTGCAACAAGAGGCAGCCGCAGCTGCATACAGACTCTGGGCTTTACGTTTATTGAACCACAACACAAAAGCACAACACACCACAATTATAGACGATTATGCAAAAAGTAACCCTATGCTACTCTCGATATATGATAGGGTGCCTAAAACACACATACTTTCAAAAAGCTTCACTTTACAAATGCACGAAGAGCCAAGTGATAGCTCAAACATACATGAAGTACGAATATACACTGACGGCTCAAAAATGAAAACAGGTACGGGGGCGGGAACGTTCTCGGAAGATCTCAATATTCACAAAACAACAGCACTGGGTGCCCACAACTCCATCTTCCAGGCGGAATGTGTAGGTATTATCCAAGCTGCGACTGCAGTGCTACGAAGGAAGGTAACTGACCAAAACATCAGGATCCTCTCGGACAGCGCGGCAGTACTACAGGCCTTGAACAGGAGAGAACACAACTCAGGACTGACTTTGCAATGCCACCACCTGCTAGAGCAAATAAGTAAGTCCAATAGAGTCACCCTACAATGGATAAAAGGCCACAGCGGATCCAGGGGTAACGACGAAGCTGATTCACTGGCGAGGAGAGGTTCAGAAAGGCAAACGGCAGGGCCTGAACCAATAATTCCCCTCCCCTTTAGTCAAGTCCGCTCATGGATCCGTCAACGCACAGCCAAACGACACGAAGAGCACTGGGCAAGTATTCCAGATTGCAGGCAGTCGAAGGAGGCATTCCCGGTTTTAAACCCACGGTACTCCCGAAAACTCCTCAATCTCAAACGTGACAAACTCCGGAAAGTCGTCGGTATTGTCACGGGACACTGCATGTATCAGATTAATATAGAAAATTGTGATAAAGAAATATGAAAAGTATGTCTAAAATAGTTTTCAGGTTTTAGATTACCAATTTCACTGGTATTTTAATGTAATAAAATCATTAGCACATAACTTTCACAATAAAGATTAATAATAGAATATTGTGGTTAAGATATATGAAATGTATCTCTTAAATCGTTTTCAGATTTTAGATTACCTATTTCATTGGTATTTTAATGTATATAAAATCATTAGCATATAACTTTCATAAGTGGCGCGGCGCCGATAATTTATTAATTATTAAAATGTATTATATTTAAAATAAGTGGAATATTAATTGTACAATTTTAAATATCATTGATTTGGTCTGAAAGTATTATTCAGTATTAAGAAACATAATAAATTGTTGTATCGACTGTTCGCGCCAAAGACAGTGTGAGCCATCGCTCAGGCTGCATTATTTTACGATGTCAGAGCCTATATATACGACCCAAAAGGGGGAGAATACCCACTTTTGGATCGGCAGCCTAACCAGACAGAAGCTAAGTATTGTTCATATTTTGTGACTAGCAATTTGTGTAACATAACCTTAAAATGTTAATAATTGTCTGTAATAATTGATGTCCAACCAGATTGTATTATTGAATATAAGAGTATTAATGTTCTAAGTAACGCTTCTTTTCTTTAATAACCACAATGGAACCCTATTAGGAGATCTAGTAACTATATTGCTTTCACGTCATAATTTATGTTCCAACCAGATTGTATTATTGAATAAAACAGTATTCATGTTGTAAGTTATGCTTCTTTTCTTTAATACCCACAATATCAACCCTTTTAGGACTTCTAGTAACGTTTTAATGAAAATAGATACCAAGGTAGTTCAAATTAGTTTTCATTATGGTATCTTAGAGCTTCTTTTAATTAGTAAAACCATCAAAATCTATCATCAGAAGTGGGATATAGAACAGCATGTGCCTTACTAATACGAATTTATTTTCAGATGGATGTGTCTGCACCAAAAACCTTCGAGCCATCTTTTCAACCAGCCGTCGAAAAGATGATTACATCGATCTGCCGATCTACAACTCGACTACGTGTGGCCATCGTCATCCATCTGATGTGTCTGCGCCAAAAACCTACGAGCCATCTGCACCACCAGCTGCCGGAGAGATGATGATATCGACCTGCATTTACAACTAGACTACGTGTGGCCTGGATGCCGAGGGATATGGTTCAACTATAACCTCAAGATTTTACGCATCCTCTGGCAGGTAAGGCTCTGAAAAGGGTCTGATCACTTTATTCAAGACATGGGATTCTGCACAGTGTATTTCAAGACAACATAGCTTTGTACCCTCGATTTTTGCAGATTAACATTCTAAATAAGAAAGCAGTATTCGTTTTCTTTTACGTAGGTAAAACAGAAGTTGTTTTTAGTAGCGGCACTAAGTCGAATTAGTATGTGGCAGTATAACGTACCTAATGTTATATTCAAATGGCATCCTTCAATAGCAGTGTAAAACCACTTGGAAATATGGTTGCCTTTTTATGTTTTACATAGGTAAATATTAAATAACGTCATTTGGAGCAAAGCGGTAGGGACTTTAAGTGCCTTTATAATGCAGAAGTGCTAAAAAAAAACACTTTTTTCACAAACAAACATTAGAAAATAACACTGAACTACAATCACCTCAAACTTACTGTGTAAATTAACGACAGACATATTACTTTACTTATAGGCACAGAGGCCAAATTATAGTATAAACAATTACTAAGTATGTAGTCTATAACAAAACTCCTCTGTTGCAACTTTACTCCGCACTATTTCTTTGTTGTATTTCTGTATTCACCAAAAACTGGTACTTTTCTTATTTGAAAGACACTATGAAACCAGAAAAGGCTGTCTGGTGTCAGTGGTCACAGTGCGGAGCCACACATTTGACTAGAAGTTATAAATAAACGGATTTATCGAAGCGATAGTCTCGTTTATGTATCTGTGTATAACATTGTTAGTGGTTGAATCGAATCATGTAGGTATCGATACATAGTTTAATCAGTGACATAAGTTTTTTTATCGTCGATGTTTTAGAACCTACCCACATACAGCTCAGACGAACATGACGACCAGAGGTCGTTGTCTGAAAAAAAATATATGAAGGTAGTTTGTAGGTACTTTCTAACTTCAAGCAAGTAGGGAGCTACATAATATTGTTGTATGTAGGAACTATCTCTCATTATTTATTGTTTTGTACGTGACAAAAATGATGCGATAATAGGGCCTTAAAAATATATATAACTAGCTGCGCCCCGCGGTTTCACCCGCGTGGTGACAGATATTTTTGATAATATACAATATATCTTTCTAAATTGTAGCCTATGTGATATTCTGATGTATAAGCTATATTATTGTAAAGTTTCATTAAAATCCATTCCATAGTTTTTACGCTAAGAGTAACAAACATCCTTCCATACTTAAAAACGTTCGCGTTTATAATATTAGTAGTTAGCTGCTATCTCTCTCTCAGAAGATTAATCTCGTGAGTCATTCTAAATTTAATTTATCTATCTACCTTGAGTTTTTTTTCTCTTGATTGTTTTCTATGCAACAAAAAACACCACATTTTATCTAGAATAATTTTATTTTTTAAATTTCATTATTATTTGATATTATATTTTTATATTAGAAATGATTTATATATTGCGACGTATAATTTGACATATGACGAATAAAATGTTTCTGTTTATCTGAAGTAAAACAAAAAAAAAAGGCTTGTGTTTAGTAGGTACCTTGTAACTGACAATAATACTTGCGAATACAAAGCGAGAATGAAAAAAAAAACCTTTCGCTAGCGACGGTAGACTTTGTGCTTACTTTGGATATTTGCAGCATTTATAGCGAGTAGGTACACAATGAGGAGGTAGGTACCTACCTACATTGGTCAGAGGAAAACGGACTTTTTGACTATTACATCGACTATTACTGTACGGACAAAGTAATTAGAGTCGAGGCGATTTAATACTAAAATAAATGTGTTTCATGATGTTGCTTTTATGTTAATTAGCCATATAAAGAGGTATAGTATAACGTATAACTGAAAGTCCTAGCTCATCAAACCATAAAATTTAGATAAGTTATTTTTGTATTAGTTAGTAGAAAGATAGGTACGTGTTTAGCTGACTCGTACAATTCACCACCAATTTATATAGCTCTAGGTACACGATGTTTTGATTCAATTTAATAGGTACTATTGGAAAAGATTTTGACTATTTTGAAAACAAAATTTATTTTAAACTTAGTCATCGATGTGAGAGTATGTGTGAGGCCAAAATGATTCTGCTTTTATAGCTTTATTTGACTCCGTTGGTGGTACCTACCTACCCACCCAACATTTTTAGGGTTTTCCAGTTCTTGTCTCAACTTTACTTCTGGAACTAAGATCATCAAAACAAATAAAAATAATTAGGTAGCACTTCGTTGTTTATTTTGTCAAGCCAGTTGACAAAGTTTCTTGTCGGGAAAATTACATTCAACTTTGAGGTCAATTAGTCGTCGCATCGAAAATTAATGTTCTACGATATTTAGATTATAGTTAGAAAGCATTATTCATAAGGATTAATTTGATATACGACACTAATAATAATACACTAAAATAATTAAAGATCCACTGCTCGTAATAAAAACCGAACGGTGTCGGTGTCAGCAGTAATTATTTTTATTTTTTCTATGTCTGTCTATGAAACTTTTGTATTGCCACTTGCTTTTTGTCATTCTACCAACAGAGCAGGTAATAAAGTGACAATTCATAACCACAGAGCCAAGCTATTAGGGAGAAGTTAGCCACAAAACGCGTTTTGCTCCGGCGGCCGGAGAAATAGCGTAGGCCGTAGCGTTATATTCTCTTTGTTTGATTTACATACTGATGTTTTTGATTTACTAATAGATGTTTTCTTATGCAACAGTAATTAACTATATTGATAATCTTGTACATTAAAGTACATATGTTGTAATGTTTCGTCAGATTGGCCAAACGAATGGAAATAATATTATTGTAAAATTGTGTGATTCCGTCTGAGGTTTTAGACGAAAACAGCTTGCAATACAGATGTAGAAAGTTTTATTCTGCAAAGGAAATAACAAGTTAGTTAGGTAGGTGATCTAGTATCGTTAGGTATACCATAGGCGTTTTTGATTTATTCCCAATACCGCTATGCTCTAAAACTGTTTAATAATTTGATAAAAATAACCGGGAGAATGGGAGGAAGAGAACGTTGTTGTTGAAAATGCTACGATTTTGTGATTACTGTACTTGTTTACGTTTACATTTAGATCAATAAGAACCTATTGAATGTTATAAGTACTAAAACAAAGGTAAATAGGTATGTAATGTATGTAAAATGTATACTTTCCTACAGTTGGTAAATGTAATAAATGATTCTAAAATCTCAATGGGCAGAAGACCCGGGGCCAGTGTATGGCAAAAACAAAGTACCTACATACATTTTATTTATATTTATATATCGCTGTGTGGCCTCTTGCTGGGTGCTGATCAGCCCATCGACAGCGGATGTGAGGTGAGAAAGCACATTTGGTAGTTGGCTAACGCTGTGGGCTTCGTGGCTCGGCTTGATTATGCCACCGGCAGCGGGTGGTTAGGGTCAAGTGGGAATAGTCGTTGCCCGTGCTGCTCTAGCCTCCAATTCCGGGTGCTGACGCTCCATTGGCAGCAGGTGGAGAGTAAACGTCAGTACTATACAGAGTAATTGGCCAGATAATTAAAATAAACCAGCGAGAAACAAAATGAGATAATTAGACATCATATAATACATAATAAGAAACGTTTAAAACGGTTTCAAAATGCTACATAAATACATACATACTTATTATACCTATGTAACTTATTTAGACACAGTTAAAGTTTTTGTGTATGATCTTGTTTCTGTGTCATTTAATAAAGTAAAATAAAAATATACCTTTGGTACATGTTAAACATCTATCTTATAAAGTAAGTAAGTACCTAACAATGTACTTTTAGTACCTAAATAGTATAATTTATTAAAAAGTCGTTAGAAGTACTTATAGGATACTTACTAAGTTACTTATATATGTACCAATTATTATATTATTTAAATTGTACTATCTAGTAAGTCGAAATGTAAAATAGACTATCTACCTAAGCTAAGTATCTATATGTAGAGATATAAGAGTTACTTCGGGACGAAGTATAGGTCAAGATTGGCCGTATCAGATTAATATAGAAAATTGTGATAAAGAAATATGAAAAGTATGTCTAAAATAGTTTTCAGGTTTTAGATTACCAATTTCACTGGTATTTTAATGTAATAAAATCATTAGCACATAACTTTCACAATAAAGATTAATAATAGAATATTGTGGTTAAGATATATGAAATGTATCTCTTAAATCGTTTTCAGATTTTAGATTACCTATTTCATTGGTATTTTAATGTATATAAAATCATTAGCATATAACTTTCATAAGTGGCGCGGCGCCGATAATTTATTAATTATTAAAATGTATTATATTTAAAATAAGTGGAATATTAATTGTACAATTTTAAATATCATTGATTTGGTCTGAAAGTATTATTCAGTATTAAGAAACATAATAAATTGTTGTATCGACTGTTCGCGCCAAAGACAGTGTGAGCCATCGCTCAGGCTGCATTATTTTACGATGTCAGAGCCTATATATACGACCCAAAAGGGGGAGAATACCCACTTTTGGATCGGCAGCCTAACCAGACAGAAGCTAAGTATTGTTCATATTTTGTGACTAGCAATTTGTGTAACATAACCTTAAAATGTTAATAATTGTCTGTAATAATTGATGTCCAACCAGATTGTATTATTGAATATAAGAGTATTAATGTTCTAAGTAACGCTTCTTTTCTTTAATAACCACAATGGAACCCTATTAGGAGATCTAGTAACTATATTGCTTTCACGTCATAATTTATGTTCCAACCAGATTGTATTATTGAATAAAACAGTATTCATGTTGTAAGTTATGCTTCTTTTCTTTAATACCCACAATATCAACCCTTTTAGGACTTCTAGTAACGTTTTAATGAAAATAGATACCAAGGTAGTTCAAATTAGTTTTCATTATGGTATCTTAGAGCTTCTTTTAATTAGTAAAACCATCAAAATCTATCACATGCTAAACAAACACCTTTTTAATTTGGGTATCACGGACAGCCCCCTTTGCAGAGGGTGCATGAATGCAGAGGAGACGGCAGCGCATGTGCTTGTAGATTGCGACAGCGTGGCTTCTCAAAGACTGCATCACCTTGGGACACCGAGGACGCCTAGGGAGGCATGCACCGGCATCAGCGAGCTGCTGGCCTTCCTGGAGGACATCGGGTGGTTAGAATAGCAGCCCCCCCACCCGACACGCAAAAAAGGCCCACCGGCGGCCAAGTTGCGGAAACCAGTCCAGAAACAAGTAACAAGTAACAAGTAGGTAAACATTCACAATGGAAACACATTGAGACGTTTATAAGACAAAAGTAGTATTCGTCACTACCTACCTGCCCGTGCCGGGAGTAGTTTCTGTAGCGATTTTCTCATATCCACAATTCTTTGTCAAAACTTGATTTTTATATGATTAATAGGTAAACATTCACAATGGAAACACATTGGGACGATTATAAGACAAAAGTAGTTTTCGTCAGTACCTATCTGCCCGTGCCGGGAGTAGTTTCTGTAGTGATTTTCTCATATCCTCAATTCTTTGTCAAAACTTGATTTTTATATGATTAATAGGTAAACATTCACAATGGAAACACATTGGGAAGATTATAAGACAAAAGTAATTTTCGTCAGTACCTACCTGCCCGTGCCGGGAGTAGTTTCTGTAGCGATTTTCTCATATCCTCAATTCTTTGTCAAAACTTGATTTTTATATGATTAATAGGTAAACATTCACAATGGAAACACATTGGGACGATTATAAGACAAAAGTAGTTTTCGTCACTACCTACCTGCCCGTGCCGGGAGTAGTTTCTGTAGCGATTTTCTCATATCCTCAATTCTTTGTCAAAACTTGATTTTTATATGATTAATAGGTAAACATTCACAATGGAAACACATTGAGACGTTTATAAGACAAAAGTAGTTTTCGTCACTTTCTACCTGCCCGTGCCGGGAGTAGTTTCTGTAGAGATTTTCTCATATCCTCAATTCTTTGTCAAAACTTGATTTTTATATGATTAATAGGTAAACATTCACAATGGAAACACATTGGGACGATTATAAGACAAAAGTAGTTTTCGTCACTACCTACCTGCCCGTGCCGGGAGTAGTTTCTGTAGCGATTTTCTCATATCCACAATTCTTTGTCAAAACTTGATTTTTATATGATTAATAGGTAAACATTCACAATGGAAACACATTGGGACGATTATAAGACAAAAGTAGTTTTCGTCACTACCTACCTGCCCGTGCCGGGAGTAGTTTCTGTAGCGATTTTCTCATATCCTCAATTCTTTGTCAAAACTTGATTTTTATATGATTAATAGGTAAACATTCACAATGGAAACACATTGGGACGATTATAAGACAAAAGTAGTTTTCGTCACTACCTACCTGCCCGTGCCGGAAGAAGTTTCTGTAGCGATTTTCTCATATCCTCAATTCTTTGTCAAAACTTGATTTTTATATGATTAATAGGTAAACATTCACAATGGAAACACATTGGGACGATTATAAGACAAAAGTAGTTTTCGTCAGTACCTACCTGCCCGTGCCGGGAGTAGTTTTTGTAGCGATTTTCTCATATCCTCAATTCTTTGTCAAAACTTGATTTTTATATGATTAATAGGTAAACATTCACAATGGAAACACATTGGGACGATTATAAGACAAAAGTAGTTTTCGTCAGTACCTACCTGCCCGTGCCGGGAGTAGTTTCTGTAGCGATTTTCTCATATCCTCAATTCTTTGTTAAAACTTGATTTTTATATGATTAATAGGTAAATATTCACAATGGAAACACATTGGGACGATTATAAGACAAAAGTAGTTTTCGTCACTACCTACCTGCCCGTGCCGGGAGTAGTCTCTGTAGCGATTTTCTCATATCCTCAATTCTTTGTCAAAACTTGATTTTTATATGATTAATAGGTAAACATTCACAATGGAAACACATTGAGACGTTTATAAGACAAAAGTAGTTTTCGTCACTACCTACCTGCCCGTGCCGGGAGTAGTTTCTGTAGAGATTTCCTCATATCCTCAATTCTTTGTCAAAACTTGATTTTTATATGATTAATAGGTAAACATTCACAATGGAAACACATTGGGACGATTATAAGACAAAAGTAGTTTTCGTCACTACCTACCTGCCCGTGCCGGGAGTAGTTTCTGTAGCGATTTTCTCATATCCACAATTCTTTGTCAAAACTTGATTTTTATATGATTAATAGGTAAACATTCACAATGGAAACACATTGGGACGATTATAAGACAAAAGTAGTTTTCGTCAGTACCTATCTGCCCGTGCCGGGAGTAGTTTCTGTAGTGATTTTCTCATATCCTCAATTCTTTGTCAAAACTTGATTTTTATATGATTAATAGGTAAACATTCACAATGGAAACACATTGGGACGATTATAAGACAAAAGTAGTTTTTGTCAGTACCTACCTGCCCGTGCCGGGAGTAGTTTCTGTAGAGATTTTCTCATATCCTCAATTCTTTGTCAAAACTTGATTTTTATATGATTAATAGGTAAACATTCACAATGGAAACACATTGGGACGATTATAAGACAAAAGTAGTTTTCGTCACTACCTACCTGCCCGTGCCGGGAGTAGTTTCTGGAGCGATTTTCTCATATCCACAATTCTTTGTCAAAACTTGATTTTTATATGATTAATAGGTAAACATTCACAATGGAAACACATTGGGACGATTATAAGACAAAATAAGTTTTCGTCAGTACCTACCTGCCCAAGCCGGGAGTAGTTTCTGTAGCGATTTTCTCATATCCTCAATTCTTTGTCAAAACTTGATTTTTATATGATTAATAGGTAAACATTCACAATGGAAACACATTGGGACGATTATAAGACAAAAGAAGTTTTCGTCACTACCTACCTGCCCGTGCCGGGAGTAGTTTCTGTAGCGATTTTCTCATATCCTCAATTCTTTGTCAAAACTTGATTTTTATATGATTAATAGGTAAACATTCACAATGGAAACACATTGGGACGATTATAAGACAAAAGTAGTTTTCGTCACTACCTACCTGCCCGTGCCGGGAGTAGTTTCTGTAGCGATTTTCTCATATCCTCAATTCTTTGTCAAAACTTGATTTTTATATGATTAATAGGTAAACATTCACAATGGAAACACATTGGGACGATTATAAGACAAAAGTAGTTTTCGTCAGTACCTACCTGCCCGTGCCGGGAGTAGTTTCTCGAGCGATTTTCTCATATCCTCAATTCTTTGTTAAAACTTGATTTTTATATGATTAATAGGTAAATATTCACAATGGAAACACATTGGGACGATTATAAGACAAAAGTAGTTTTCGTCACTACCTACCTGCCCGTGCCGGGAGTAGTTTCTGTAGCGATTTTGTCATATCCTCAATTCTTTGTTAAAACTTGATTTTTATATGATTAATAGGTAAATATTCACAATGGAAACACATTGGGACGATTATAAGACAAAAGTAGTTTTCGTCACTACCTACCTGCCCGTGCCGGGAGTAGTTTCTGTAGCGATTTTCTCATATCCTCAATTCTTTGTCAAAACTTGATTTTTATATGATTAATAGGTAAACATTCACAATGGAAACACATTGAGACGTTTATAAGACAAAAGTAGTTTTCGTCACTACCTACCTGCCCGTGCCGGGAGTAGTTTCTGTAGAGATTTTCTCATATCCTCAATTCTTTGTCAAAACTTGATTTTTATATGATTAATAGGTAAACATTCAAAATGGAAACACATTGGGACGATTATAAGACAAAAGTAGTTTTCGTCACTACCTACCTGCCCGTGCCGGGAGTAGTTTCTGTAGCGATTTTCTCATATCCACAATTCTTTGTCAAAACTTGATTTTTATATGATTAATAGGTAAACATTCACAATGGAAACACATTGGGACGATTATAAGACAAAAGTAGTTTTCGTCAGTACCTACCTGCCCGTGCCGGGAGTAGTTTCTGTAGTGATTTTCTCATATCCTCAATTCTTTGTCAAAACTTGATTTTTATATGATTAATAGGTAAACATTCACAATGGAAACACATTGGGACGATTATAAGACAAAAGTAGTTTTTGTCAGTACCTACCTGCCCGTGCCGGGAGTAGTTTCTGTAGAGATTTTCTCATATCCTCAATTCTTTGTCAAAACTTGATTATTATATGATTAATAGGTAAACATTCACAATGGAAACACATTGGGACGATTATAAGACAAAAGTAGTTTTCGTCACTACCTACCTGCCCGTGCCGGGAGTAGTTTCTGTAGCGATTTTCATATATACTCAATTCTTTGTCAAAACTTGATTTTTATATGATTAATAGGTAAACATTCACAATGGAAACACATTGAGACGTTTATAAGACAAAAAAAGTATTCGTCACTACCTACCTGCCCGTGCCGGGAGTAGTTTCTGTAGCGATTTTCTCATATCCTCAATTCGTTGTCAAAACTTGATTTTTATATGATTAATATGTAAACATTCACAATGGAAACACATTGAGACGTTTATAAGACAAAAGTAGTATTCGTCACTACCTACCTGCCCGTGCCGGGAGTAGTTTCTGTAGCGATTTTCTCATATCCTCAATTCGTTGTCAAAACTTGATTTTTATATGATTAATAGGTAAACATTCACAATGGAAACACATTGGGACGATTCTATGACAAAAGTAGTTTTCGTCACTACCTACCTGCCGGTGCCGGGAGTAGTTTCTGTAGCGATTTTCACATATACTCAATTCATTGTCAAAACTTGATTTTTATATGATTAATAGGTAAACATTCACAATGGAAACACATTGGGACGATTATAAAACAAAAGTAGTATTCGTCACTACCTACCTGCCCGTGCCGGGAGTAGTTTCTGTAGCGATTTTCTCATATCCTCAATTCTTTGTCAAAACTTGATTTTTATATGATTAATAGGTAAACATTCACAATGGAAACACATTGGGACGATTATAAGACAAAAGTAGTTTTCGTCAGTACCTACCTGCCCGTGCCGGGAGTAGTTTCTGTAGCGATTTTCTCATATCCTCAATTCTTTGTCAAAACTTGATTTTTATATGATTAATAGGTAAATATTCACATTGGAAACACATTGGGACGATTATAAGACAAAAGTAGTTTTCGTCACTACCTACCTGCCCGTGCCGGGAGTAGTTTCTGTAGCGATTTTGTCATATCCTCAATTCTTTGTTAAAACTTGATTTTTATATGATAAATAGGTAAATATTCACAATGGAAACACATTGGGACGATTATAAGACAAAAGTAGTTTTCGTCACTACCTACCTGCCCGTGCCGGGAGTAGTTTCTGTAGCGATTTTCTCATATCCTCAATTCTTTGTCAAAACTTGATTTTTATATGATTAATAGGTAAACATTCACAATGGAAACACATTGAGACGTTTATAAGACAAAAGTAGTTTTCGTCACTACCTACCTGCCCGTGCCGGGAGTAGTTTCTGTAGAGATTTTCTCATATCCTCAATTCTTTGTCAAAACTTGATTTTTATATGATTAATAGGTAAACATTCACAATGGAAACACATTGGGACGATTATAAGACAAAAGTAGTTTTCGTCACTACCTACCTGCCCGTGCCGGGAGTAGTTTCTGTAGCGATTTTCTCATATCCACAATTCTTTGTCAAAACTTGATTTTTATATGATTAATAGGTAAACATTCACAATGGAAACACATTGGGACGATTATAAGACAAAAGTAGTTTTCGTCAGTACCTACCTGCCCGTGCCGGGAGTAGTTTCTGTAGTGATTTTCTCATATCCTCAATTCTTTGTCAAAACTTGATTTTTATATGATTAATAGGTAAACATTCACAATGGAAACACATTGGGACGATTATAAGACAAAAGTAGTTTTTGTCAGTACCTACCTGCCCGTGCCGGGAGTAGTTTCTGTAGAGATTTTCTCATATCCTCAATTCTTTGTCAAAACTTGATTATTATATGATTAATAGGTAAACATTCACAATGGAAACACATTGGGACGATTATAAGACAAAAGTAGTTTTCGTCACTACCTACCTGCCCGTGCCGGGAGTAGTTTCTGTAGCGATTTTCATATATACTCAATTCTTTGTCAAAACTTGATTTTTATATGATTAATAGGTAAACATTCACAATGGAAACACATTGAGACGTTTATAAGACAAAAAAAGTATTCGTCACTACCTACCTGCCCGTGCCGGGAGTAGTTTCTGTAGCGATTTTCTCATATCCTCAATTCGTTGTCAAAACTTGATTTTTATATGATTAATATGTAAACATTCACAATGGAAACACATTGAGACGTTTATAAGACAAAAGTAGTATTCGTCACTACCTACCTGCCCGTGCCGGGAGTAGTTTCTGTAGCGATTTTCTCATATCCTCAATTCGTTGTCAAAACTTGATTTTTATATGATTAATAGGTAAACATTCACAATGGAAACACATTGGGACGATTCTATGACAAAAGTAGTTTTCGTCACTACCTACCTGCCGGTGCCGGGAGTAGTTTCTGTAGCGATTTTCACATATACTCAATTCATTGTCAAAACTTGATTTTTATATGATTAATAGGTAAACATTCACAATGGAAACACATTGGGACGATTATAAAACAAAAGTAGTATTCGTCACTACCTACCTGCCCGTGCCGGGAGTAGTTTCTGTAGCGATTTTCTCATATCCTCAATTCTTTGTCAAAACTTGATTTTTATATGATTAATAGGTAAACATTCACAATGGAAACACATTGGGACGATTATAAGACAAAAGTAGTTTTCGTCACTACCTACCTGCCCGTGCCGGGAGTAGTTTTTGTAGCGATTTTCTCATATCCTCAATTCTTTGTCAAAACTTGATGTTTATATGATTAATTGGTAAACATTCACAATGGAGACACATTGAAACGTTTATAAGACAAAAGTAGTTTTCGTCACTACCTACCTGCCCGTGCCGGGAGTAGTTTCTGTAGCGATTTTCTGATATCCTCAATACTTTGTCAAAACTTGATTTTTATATGATTAATAGGTAAACATTCACAATGGAAACACATTGAGACGTTTATAAGACAAAAGTAGTTTTCGTCACTACCTAACCTACCTGCCCGTGCCAGCAGTAGTTTTTGTAGCGATTTTCTCATATCCTCAATTCTTTGTCAAAACTTGATTTTTATATGATTAATAGGTAAACGAACAAGCTACCGAGCATCAATCCCAAAGGTTCTAGAGACAGAGGATGAGAAAATACAATTTGTAAAAAGCTTAGAGGAAAAGAAAGAAGAAATACTCAATCATAATGGTGAAAATGTACAAGCATTCTACGACAAGCTAGAAAAGGCAATCGTAGACAGCATCCCTAGAAAAGAAAATCAAGAACATAAGAAAACAATACTATCTGAAAAATCTAAAATATTACTTCAAAAAAGACACAATCTACAGAATAAAAATCCACTGACCAGAGATGACAAAATAGAGCTCAGCGCACTATACAAGGCAACTAACAAACAAATAAAACTAGATTACAAAATATACAGGACAGGCATAATAGAAAAACACCTAACTTGTACTGGAAGCCTAAAAAGAGCACAAACCGAACTAAACCAAAAAAAACACTGGATACCAAAACTAAAAAAAGGACATACATGTAAGGACACTAGAAACGAAATTCTTGCAACTGCTACTGACTTCTATGAAAATTTATACAAGACAAGAAATCTAAAAACGATACCACAAGAAATCTCTATCTGCATGACAACTAAGAAAAACGACATCCTAAATTTTGAAGACAGAGAGATAGACCTACTTATCAAGAAACTAAAAACACGAAAGAGTCCAGGAGCCGACGGAATATCTAACGATATGCTTAAAACATCAAGCAAAGCACTATTAACGCCTTTGACTGTCCTATTCAACCAAATCTTAAAAGAAAAAAATATTCCAAGACAATGGGCAGAGTCGGACATCGTAATACTATACAAGAAAGGAGACCCTACAGAAATAGCTAATTACCGCCCAATAAGCCTTATGTCAAGCCTGTATAAAATATTTTCACAAGGCCTACAACAGAGACTTACTCCAAAAGTGGAAAAGTTTATCTACGTAGAACAAGCCGGTTTTCGTAGAAGTTTCAGTACAATCGACCACATCCATACGCTAGAACAAGTAATCGAAAAATACCAAGAGTTCCGGAAACCTCTATATCTGGCTTTCATCGACTACCAGAAAGCATTTGACTCAATAGAACATGAGTATATCTGGAAAGCTATGAGACAAGCTAAGGTAGAAGAAACCTATATAGAAATTATAAGAAAAATATATGAAAACTGTAGAAGTAGAGTAAAACTAGAAACGACGGGAAAATTTATTAAAATTGGAAGAGGGGTAAGGCAAGGGGACCCCCTTTCGACCACACTATTTATTACCATTCTACAATCAATAATAAATGAGCTCTCCTGGAAAAATGAAGGTATAAAAATTAACGACCAGAACCTAACATACCTAGCCTTTGCAGACGATATAGTACTTCTCGCAGAAGACGCGCTTAAACTCCAACATATGTTGACTACCCTACATAACGCTAGCAAAACAAGAGGACTAGAGATGAACCTACAAAAAACACAAGCTATGACAAACAACGAAAAGAAAGACTTACTGATTGAAGATACGACACTAGAATACGTAGATGAATATATTTACCTCGGAAAACAGGTCTCATTTAAGGCATCAAATAACATCGAAGAAATAGACAGAAGAATAACAAAAACCTGGAAGAAATTCTGGAGCATGAAGGAAATTTTAAAAGGTTCACTACCTTTAAGGTTAAAGAAGCAAGTATTCGACTCTTGCCTACTTCCAACGCTTACCTACGGCAGCCAGACATGGACCTATACACGAGAGGCAAAGGACAAAGTAGCAAAATGTCAAAGAGCAATAGAACGGAATATACTGAAAATAAGACTAAAAGACAAAGTACAACATAAAGAAACCAGATCAAAAACTAAATTTATAGACGCGCTACAACACGCTCTTAAAATGAAGTGGGGATGGGCCGGACACGTAGCTAGAATGCCAAAAGAAAGGTGGGCCACTTTAGTCACCTCATGGAAAGGTCCTAAGGGCAAAAGAAGAATTGGTAGACCCCTAGCAAGATGGTCAGACGAAATAAAAAAATATGTAAAAACACAAAATTGGACAAGCGTCGCAGAAGACCGCAAACACTGGACAGAACTGGAGGAGGCCTTTACCCGAGAGGGGTCCTAACTACTTATTAAATATATGCATTAAATTCAATCGAAATAAATAATACAAATACATTACTAAATAAACTAACATACATTAATCATGAAATCTACATACTGACATTTTCTATAATATTTGACATACTTACATTAGGTTTAACAATTTTTTCATAAGCATGATTGATCAATGTTATTTAAGGTTAAGGAATAAAAGGCTTTTTTATTTTTTATTTTATTTTATTTTAATAGGTAAACATTCACAATGGAAACACATTGAGACGATTATAAGACAAAAGAAGTTTTCGTCACTACCTACCTGCCCGTGCCGGGAGTAGTTTCTGTAGCGATTTTCTCATATCCTCAATTCTTTGTCAAAACTTGATTTTTATATGATTAATAGGTAAACATTCACAATGGAAACACATTGAGACGTTTATAAGACAAATGTAGTTTTCGTCACTACCTACCTGCCCGTGCCGGGAGTAGTTTCTGTAGCGATTTTCTCATATCCTCAATTCTTTGTCAAAACTTGATTTTTATATGATTAATAGGTAAACATTCACAATGGAAACACATTGGGACGATTATAAGACAAAAGAAGTTTTCGTCACTACCTACCTGCCCGTGCCAGGAGTAGTTTCTGTAGCGATTTTCTCATATCATCAATTCTTTGTCAAAACTTGATTTTTATATGATTAATAGGTAAACATTCACAATGGAAACACATTGAGACGATTATAAGACAAAAGAAGTTTTCGTCAGTACCTACCTGCCCGTGCCGGGAGTAGTTTCTGTAGCGATTTTCTCATATCCTCAATTCTTTGTCAAAACTTGATTTTTATATGATTAATAGGTAAACATTCACAATGGAAACACATTGGGACGATTCTATGACAAAAGTAGTTTTCGTCACTACCTACCTGCCGGTGCCGGGAGTAGTTTCTGTAGCGATTTTCACATATACTCAATTCATTGTCAAAACTTGATTTTTATATGATTAATAGGTAAACATTCACAATGGAAACACATTGGGACGATTATAAAACAAAAGTAGTATTCGTCACTACCTACCTGCCCGTGCCGGGAGTAGTTTCTGTAGCGATTTTCTCATATCCTCAATACTTTGTCAAAACTTGATTTTTATATGATTAATAGGTAAACATTCACAATGGAAACACATTGGGACGATTATAAGACAAAAGTAGTTTTTGTCACTACCTACCTGACCGTTCCGGGAGTAGTTTCTGTAGCGATATTCTCATATCCTCAATTCTTTGTCAAAACTTGATTTTTATATGATTAATAGGTAAACATTCACAATGGAAACACATTGGGACGATTATAAGACAAAAGTAGTTTTTGTCAGTACCTACCTGCCCGTGCCGGGAGTAGTTTCTGTAGAGATTTCCTCATATCCTCAATTCTTTGTCAAAACTTGATTTTTATATGATTAATAGGTAAACATTCACAATGGAAACACATTGGGACGATTATAAGACAAAAGTAGTTTTTGTCAGTACCTACCTGCCCGTGCCGGGAGTAGTTTCTGTAGAGATTTTCTCATATCCTCAATTCTTTGTCAAAACTTGATTTTTATATGATTAATAGGTAAACATTCACAATGGAAACACATTGGGACGATTATAAGACAAAAGTAGTTTTCGTCACTACCTACCTGCCCGTGCCGGGAGTAGTTTCTGGAGCGATTTTCTCATATCCACAATTCTTTGTCAAAACTTGATTTTTATATGATTAATAGGTAAACATTCACAATGGAAACACATTGGGACGATTATAAGACAAAAGAAGTTTTCGTCAGTACCTACCTGCCCAAGCCGGGAGTAGTTTCTGTAGCGATTTTCTCATATCCTCAATTCTTTGTCAAAACTTGATTTTTATATGATTAATAGGTAAACATTCACAATGGAAACACATTGGGACGATTATAAGACAAAAGAAGTTTTCGTCACTACCTACCTGCCCGTGCCGGGAGTAGTTTCTGTAGCGATTTTCTCATATCCTCAATTCTTTGTCAAAACTTGATTTTTATATGATTAATAGGTAAACATTCACAATGGAAACACATTGGGACGATTATAAGACAAAAGTAGTTTTCGTCACTACCTACCTGCCCGTGCCGGGAGTAGTTTCTGTAGCGATTTTCTCATATCCTCAATTCTTTGTCAAAACTTGATTTTTATATGATTAATAGGTAAACATTCACAATGGAAACACATTGGGACGATTATAAGACAAAAGTAGTTTTCGTCAGTACCTACCTGCCCGTGCCGGGAGTAGTTTCTGTAGCGATTTTCTCATATCCTCAATTCTTTGTTAAAACTTGATTTTTATATGATTAATAGGTAAATATTCACAATGGAAACACATTGGGACGATTATAAGACAAAAGTAGTTTTCGTCACTACCTACCTGCCCGTGCCGGGAGTAGTTTCTGTAGCGATTTTGTCATATCCTCAATTCTTTGTTAAAACTTGATTTTTATATGATTAATAGGTAAATATTCACAATGGAAACACATTGGGACGATTATAAGACAAAAGTAGTTTTCGTCACTACCTACCTGCCCGTGCCGGGAGTAGTTTCTGTAGCGATTTTCTCATATCCTCAATTCTTTGTCAAAACTTGATTTTTATATGATTAATAGGTAAACATTCACAATGGAAACACATTGAGACGTTTATAAGACAAAAGTAGTTTTCGTCACTACCTACCTGCCCGTGCCGGGAGTAGTTTCTGTAGAGATTTTCTCATATCCTCAATTCTTTGTCAAAACTTGATTTTTATATGATTAATAGGTAAACATTCACAATGGAAACACATTGGGACGATTATAAGACAAAAGTAGTTTTCGTCACTACCTACCTGCCCGTGCCGGGAGTAGTTTCTGTAGCGATTTTCTCATATCCACAATTCTTTGTCAAAACTTGATTTTTATATGATTAATAGGTAAACATTCACAATGGAAACACATTGGGACGATTATAAGACAAAAGTAGTTTTCGTCAGTACCTACCTGCCCGTGCCGGGAGTAGTTTCTGTAGTGATTTTCTCATATCCTCAATTCTTTGTCAAAACTTGATTTTTATATGATTAATAGGTAAACATTCACAATGGAAACACATTGGGACGATTATAAGACAAAAGTAGTTTTTGTCAGTACCTACCTGCCCGTGCCGGGAGTAGTTTCTGTAGAGATTTTCTCATATCCTCAATTCTTTGTCAAAACTTGATTATTATATGATTAATAGGTAAACATTCACAATGGAAACACATTGGGACGATTATAAGACAAAAGTAGTTTTCGTCACTACCTACCTGCCCGTGCCGGGAGTAGTTTCTGTAGCGATTTTCATATATACTCAATTCTTTGTCAAAACTTGATTTTTATATGATTAATAGGTAAACATTCACAATGGAAACACATTGAGACGTTTATAAGACAAAAAAAGTATTCGTCACTACCTACCTGCCCGTGCCGGGAGTAGTTTCTGTAGCGATTTTCTCATATCCTCAATTCGTTGTCAAAACTTGATTTTTATATGATTAATATGTAAACATTCACAATGGAAACACATTGAGACGTTTATAAGACAAAAGTAGTATTCGTCACTACCTACCTGCCCGTGCCGGGAGTAGTTTCTGTAGCGATTTTCTCATATCCTCAATTCGTTGTCAAAACTTGATTTTTATATGATTAATAGGTAAACATTCACAATGGAAACACATTGGGACGATTCTATGACAAAAGTAGTTTTCGTCACTACCTACCTGCCGGTGCCGGGAGTAGTTTCTGTAGCGATTTTCACATATACTCAATTCATTGTCAAAACTTGATTTTTATATGATTAATAGGTAAACATTCACAATGGAAACACATTGGGACGATTATAAAACAAAAGTAGTATTCGTCACCTGCCCGTGCCGGGAGTAGTTTCTGTAGCGATTTTCTCATATCCTCAATTCTTTGTCAAAACTTGATTTTTATATGATTAATAGGTAAACATTCACAATGGAAACACATTGGGACGATTATAAGACAAAAGTAGTTTTCGTCAGTACCTACCTGCCCGTGCCGGGAGTAGTTTCTGTAGCGATTTTCTCATATCCTCAATTCTTTGTTAAAACTTGATTTTTATATGATTAATAGGTAAATATTCACAATGGAAACACATTGGGACGATTATAAGACAAAAGTAGTTTTCGTCACTACCTACCTGCCCGTGCCGGGAGTAGTTTCTGTAGCGATTTTGTCATATCCTCAATTCTTTGTTAAAACTTGATTTTTATATGATTAATAGGTAAATATTCACAATGGAAACACATTGGGACGATTATAAGACAAAAGTAGTTTTCGTCACTACCTACCTGCCCGTGCCGGGAGTAGTTTCTGTAGCGATTTTCTCATATCCTCAATTCTTTGTCAAAACTTGATTTTTATATGATTAATAGGTAAACATTCACAATGGAAACACATTGAGACGTTTATAAGACAAAAGTAGTTTTCGTCACTACCTACCTGCCCGTGCCGGGAGTAGTTTCTGTAGAGATTTTCTCATATCCTCAATTCTTTGTCAAAACTTGATTTTTATATGATTAATAGGTAAACATTCACAATGGAAACACATTGGGACGATTATAAGACAAAAGTAGTTTTCGTCACTACCTACCTGCCCGTGCCGGGAGTAGTTTCTGTAGCGATTTTCTCATATCCACAATTCTTTGTCAAAACTTGATTTTTATATGATTAATAGGTAAACATTCACAATGGAAACACATTGGGACGATTATAAGACAAAAGTAGTTTTCGTCAGTACCTACCTGCCCGTGCCGGGAGTAGTTTCTGTAGTGATTTTCTCATATCCTCAATTCTTTGTCAAAACTTGATTTTTATATGATTAATAGGTAAACATTCACAATGGAAACACATTGGGACGATTATAAGACAAAAGTAGTTTTTGTCAGTACCTACCTGCCCGTGCCGGGAGTAGTTTCTGTAGAGATTTTCTCATATCCTCAATTCTTTGTCAAAACTTGATTATTATATGATTAATAGGTAAACATTCACAATGGAAACACATTGGGACGATTATAAGACAAAAGTAGTTTTCGTCACTACCTACCTGCCCGTGCCGGGAGTAGTTTCTGTAGCGATTTTCATATATACTCAATTCTTTGTCAAAACTTGATTTTTATATGATTAATAGGTAAACATTCACAATGGAAACACATTGAGACGTTTATAAGACAAAAAAAGTATTCGTCACTACCTACCTGCCCGTGCCGGGAGTAGTTTCTGTAGCGATTTTCTCATATCCTCAATTCGTTGTCAAAACTTGATTTTTATATGATTAATAGGTAAATATTCACAATGGAAACACATTGGGACGATTATAAGACAAAAGTAGTTTTCGTCACTACCTACCTGCCCGTGCCGGGAGTAGTTTCTGTAGCGATTTTCTCATATCCTCAATTCTTTGTCAAAACTTGATTTTTATATGATTAATAGGTAAACATTCACAATGGAAACACATTGAGACGTTTATAAGACAAAAGTAGTTTTCGTCACTACCTACCTGCCCGTGCCGGGAGTAGTTTCTGTAGAGATTTTCTCATATCCTCAATTCTTTGTCAAAACTTGATTTTTATATGATTAATAGGTAAACATTCACAATGGAAACACATTGGGACGATTATAAGACAAAAGTAGTTTTCGTCACTACCTACCTGCCCGTGCCGGGAGTAGTTTCTGTAGCGATTTTCTCATATCCACAATTCTTTGTCAAAACTTGATTTTTATATGATTAATAGGTAAACATTCACAATGGAAACACATTGGGACGATTATAAGACAAAAGTAGTTTTCGTCAGTACCTACCTGCCCGTGCCGGGAGTAGTTTCTGTAGTGATTTTCTCATATCCTCAATTCTTTGTCAAAACTTGATTTTTATATGATTAATAGGTAAACATTCACAATGGAAACACATTGGGACGATTATAAGACAAAAGTAGTTTTTGTCAGTACCTACCTGCCCGTGCCGGGAGTAGTTTCTGTAGAGATTTTCTCATATCCTCAATTCTTTGTCAAAACTTGATTATTATATGATTAATAGGTAAACATTCACAATGGAAACACATTGGGACGATTATAAGACAAAAGTAGTTTTCGTCACTACCTACCTGCCCGTGCCGGGAGTAGTTTCTGTAGCGATTTTCATATATACTCAATTCTTTGTCAAAACTTGATTTTTATATGATTAATATGTAAACATTCACAATGGAAACACATTGAGACGTTTATAAGACAAAAGTAGTATTCGTCACTACCTACCTGCCCGTGCCGGGAGTAGTTTCTGTAGCGATTTTCTCATATCCTCAATTCGTTGTCAAAACTTGATTTTTATATGATTAATAGGTAAACATTCACAATGGAAACACATTGGGACGATTCTATGACAAAAGTAGTTTTCGTCACTACCTACCTGCCGGTGCCGGGAGTAGTTTCTGTAGCGATTTTCACATATACTCAATTCATTGTCAAAACTTGATTTTTATATGATTAATAGGTAAACATTCACAATGGAAACACATTGGGACGATTATAAAACAAAAGTAGTATTCGTCACTACCTACCTGCCCGTGCCGGGAGTAGTTTCTGTAGCGATTTTCTCATATCCTCAATACTTTGTCAAAACTTGATTTTTATATGATTAATAGGTAAACATTCACAATGGAAACACATTGGGACGATTATAAGACAAAAGTAGTTTTCGTCACTACCTACCTGCCCGTGCCGGGAGTAGTTTTTGTAGCGATTTTCTCATATCCTCAATTCTTTGTCAAAACTTGATGTTTATATGATTAATTGGTAAACATTCACAATGGAGACACATTGAAACGTTTATAAGACAAAAGTAGTTTTCGTCACTACCTACCTGCCCGTGCCGGGAGTAGTTTCTGTAGCGATTTTCTGATATCCTCAATACTTTGTCAAAACTTGATTTTTATATGATTAATAGGTAAACATTCACAATGGAAACACATTGAGACGTTTATAAGACAAAAGTAGTTTTCGTCACTACCTAACCTACCTGCCCGTGCCAGCAGTAGTTTTTGTAGCGATTTTCTCATATCCTCAATTCTTTGTCAAAACTTGATTTTTATATGATTAATAGGTAAACATTCACAATGGAAACACATTGAGACGATTATAAGACAAAAGAAGTTTTCGTCACTACCTACCTGCCCGTGCCGGGAGTAGTTTCTGTAGCGATTTTCTCATATCCTCAATTCTTTGTCAAAACTTGATTTTTATATGATTAATAGGTAAACATTCTCAATGGAAACACATTGAGACGTTTATAAGACAAATGTAGTTTTCGTCACTACCTACCTGCCCGTGCCGGGAGTAGTTTCTGTAGCGATTTTCTCATATCCTCAATTCTTTGTCAAAACTTGATTTTTATATGATTAATAGGTAAACATTCACAATGGAAACACATTGGGACGATTATAAGACAAAAGAAGATTTCGTCACTACCTACCTGCCCGTGCCAGGAGTAGTTTCTGTAGCGATTTTCTCATATCATCAATTCTTTGTCAAAACTTGATTTTTATATGATTAATAGGTAAACATTCACAATGGAAACACATTGAGACGATTATAAGACAAAAGAAGTTTTCGTCAGTACCTACCTGCCCGTGCCGGGAGTAGTTTCTGTAGCGATTTTCTCATATCCTCAATTCTTTGTCAAAACTTGATTTTTATATGATTAATAGGTAAACATTCACAATGGAAACACATTGGGACGATTATAAGACAAAAGAAGTTTTCGTCAGTACCTACCTGCCCTTGCCGGGAGTAGTTTCTGTAGTGATTTTCTCATATCCTCAATTCTTTGTCAAAACTTGATTTTTATATGATTAATAGGTAAATATTCACAATGGAAACACATTGGGACGATTAAAAGACAAAAGTAGTTTTCGTCACTACCTACCTGCCCGTGCCGGGAGTAGTTTCTGTAGCGATTTTCTCATATCCTCAATTCTTTGTCAAAACTTGATTTTTATATGATTAATAGGTAAACATTCACAATGGAAACACATTGGGACGATTATAAGACAAAAGTAGTTTTTGTCACTACCTACCTGACCGTTCCGGGAGTAGTTTCTGTAGCGATATTCTCATATCCTCAATTCTTTGTCAAAACTTGATTTTTATATGATTAATAGGTAAACATTCACAATGGAAACACATTGAGACGTTTATAAGACAAATGTAGTTTTCGTCACTACCTACCTGTTCGTGCCGGGAGTAGTTTCTGTAGCGATTTTCTCATATCCTCAATTCTTTGTCAAAACTTGATTTTTATATGATTAATAGGTAAACATTCACAATGGAAACACATTGGGACGATTATAAGACAAAAGAAGTTTTCGTCACTACCTACCTGCCCGTGCCGGGAGTAGTTTCTGTAGCGATTTTCTCATATCCTCAATTCTTTGTCAAAACTTGATTTTTATATGATTAATAGGTAAACATTCACAATGGAAACACATTGGGAAGATTATAAGACAAAAGTAGTTTTCGTCAGTACCTACCTGCCCGTGCCGGGAGTAGTTTCTGTAGTGATTTTCTCATATCCTCAATTCTTTGTCAAAACTTGATTTTTATATGATTAATAGGTAAACATTCACAATGGAAACACATTGGGAAGATTATAAGACAAAAGTAGTTTTCGTCACTACCTACCTGCCCGTGCCGGGAGTAGTTTCTGTAGCGATTTTCTCATATACTCAATTCTTTATCAAAACTTGATTTTTATATGATTAATAGGTAAACATTTACAATGGAAACACATTGGGACGATTATAAGACAAAAGTAGTTTTCGTCACTACCTACCTGCCCGTGCCGGGAGTAGTTTCTGTAGCGATTTTCTCATATCCTCAATTCTTTGTCAAAACTTGATTTTTATATGATTAATAGGTAAACATTCACAGTGGAAACACATTGAGACGTTTATAAGACAAATGTAGTTTTCGTCAGTACCTACCTGCCCGTGCCGGGAGTAGTTTCTGTAGCGATTTTCTCATATCCTCAATTCTTTGTCAAAACTTGATTTTTATATGATTAATAGGTAAACATTCACAATGGAAACACATTGGGACGATTATAAGACAAAAGTAGTTTTCGTCAGTACCTACCTGCCCGTGCCGGGAGTAGTTTCTGTAGCGATTTTCTCATATTCTCAATTATTTGTTAAAACTTGATTTTTATATGATTAATAGGTAAATATTCACAATGGAAACACATTGGGACGATTATAAGACAAAAGTAGTTTTCGTCACTACCTACCTGCCCGTGCCGGGAGTAGTTTCTGTAGCGATTTTCTCATATCCTCAATTCTTTGTCAAAACTTGATTTTTATATGATTAATAGGTAAACATTCACAATGGAAACACATTGGGACGATTATAAGACAAAAGTAGTTTTCGTCACTACCTACCTGCCCGTGCCGGGAGTAGTTTCTGTAGCGATTTTCTCATATCCTCAATTCTTTGTCAAAACTTGATTTTTATATGATTAATAGGTAAACATTCACAATGGAAACACATTGAGACGTTTATAAGACAAATGTAGGTTTCGTCACTACCTACCTGCCCGTGCCGGGAGTAGTTTCTGTAGCGATTTTCTCATATCCACAATTCTTTGTCAAAACTTGATTTTTATATGATTAATAGGTAAACATTCACAATGGAAACACATTGGGACGATTATAAGACAAAAGTAGTTTTCGTCAGTACCTACCTGCCCGTGCCGGGAGTAGTTTCTGTAGCGATTTTCTCATATCCTCAATTCTTTGTTAAAACTTGATTTTTATATGATTAATAGGTAAATATTCACAATTGAAACACATTGGGACGATTATAAGACAAAAGTAGTTTTCGTCATTACCTACCTGCCCGTGCCGGGAGTAGTTTCTGTAGCGATTTTCTCATATCCTCAATTCTTTGTCAAAACTTGATTTTTTTATGATTAATAGGTAAACATTCACAATGGAAACACATTGGGACGATTATAAGACAAAAGAAGTTTTCGTCACTACCTACCTGCCCGTGCCGGGAGCAGTTTCTGTAGCGATTTTCTCATATCCTCAATTCGTTGTCAAAACTTGATTTTTATATGATTACTATGTAAACATTCACAATGGAAACACATTGGGACGATTATATGACAAAAGTAATTTTCGTCACTACCTACCTGCCGGTGCCGGGAGTAGTTTCTGTAGCGATTTTCACATATACTCAATTCTTTGTCAAAACTTGATTTTTAAATGATTAATAGGTAAACATTCACAATGGAAACACATTGAGACGTTTATAAGACAAAAGTAGTATTCGTCACTACCTACCTGCCCGTGCCGGGAGTAGTTTCTGTAGTGATTTTCTCATATCCTCAATTCTTTGTCAAAACTTGATTTTTATATGATTAATAGGTAAACATTCACAATTGCAACACATTGGGAAGATTATAAGACAAAAGTAATTTTCGTCAGTACCTACCTGCCCGTGCCGGGAGTAGTTTCTGTAGCGATTTTCTCATATCCTCAATTCTTTGTCAAAACTTGATTTTTATATGATTAATAGGTAAACATTCACAATGGAAACACATTGGGATGATTATAAGACAAAAGTAGTTTTCGTCAGTACCTACCTGCCCGTGCCGGGAGTAGTTTCTGTAGCGATTTTCTCATATACTCAATTCTTTGTCAAAACTTGATTTTTATATGATTAATAGGTAAACATTCACAATGGAAACACATTGAGACGTTTATAAGACAAAAGTAGTATTCGTCACTACCTACCTGCCCGTGCCGGGAGTAGTTTCTGTAGTGATTTTCTCATATCCTCAATTCTTTGTCAAAACTTGATTTTTATATGATTAATAGGTAAACATTCACAATGGAAACACATTGGGACGATTATAAGACAAAAGTAGTTTTTGTCAGTACCTACCTGCCCGTGCCGGGAGTAGTTTCTGTAGAGATTTTCTCATATCCTCAATTCTTTGTCAAAACTTGATTTTTATATGATTAATAGGTAAACATTCACAATGGAAACACATTGGGAAGATTATAAGACAAAAGTAGTTTCCGTCACTACCTACCTGCCCGTGCCGGGAGTAGTTTCTGTAGCGATTTTCTCATATACTCAATTCTTTATCAAAACTTGATTTTTATATGATTAATAGGTAAACATTTACAATGGAAACACATTGGGACGATTATAAGACAAAAGTAGTTTTCGTCACTACCTACCTGCCCGTGCCGGGAGTAGTTTCTGTAGCGATTTTCTCATATCCTCAATTCTTTGTCAAAACTTGATTTTTATATGATTAATAGGTAAACATTCACAGTGGAAACACATTGAGACGTTTATAAGTCAAATGTAGTTTTCGTCAGTACCTACCTGCCCGTGCCGGGAGTAGTTTCTGTAGCGATTTTCTCATATCCTCAATTCTTTGTCAAAACTTGATTTTTATATGATTAATAGGTAAACATTCACAATGGAAACACATTGGGACGATTATAAGACAAAAGTAGTTTTCGTCAGTACCTTCCTGCCCGTGCCGGGAGTAGTTTCTGTAGCGATTTTCTCATATTCTCAATTATTTGTTAAAACTTGATTTTTATATGATTAATAGGTAAATATTCACAATGGAAACACATTGGGACGATTATAAGACAAAAGTAGTTTTCGTCACTACCTACCTGCCCGTGCCGGGAGTAGTTTCTGTAGCGATTTTCTCATATCCTCAATTCTTTGTCAAAACTTGATTTTTATATGATTAATAGGTAAACATTCACAATGGAAACACATTGGGACGATTATAAGACAAAAGTAGTTTTCGTCACTGCCTACCTGCCCGTGCCGGGAGTAGTTTCTGTAGCGATTTTCTCATATCCTCAATTCTTTGTCAAAACTTGATTTTTATATGATTAATAGGTAAACATTCACAATGGAAACACATTGAGACGTTTATAAGACAAATGTAGGTTTCGTCACTACCTACCTGCCCGTGCCGGGAGTAGTTTCTGTAGCGATTTTCTCATATCCACAATTCTTTGTCAAAACTTGATTTTTATATGATTAATAGGTAAACATTCACAATGGAAACACATTGGGACGATTATAAGACAAAAGTAGTTTTCGTCAGTACCTACCTGCCCGTGCCGGGAGTAGTTTCTGTAGCGATTTTCTCATATCCTCAATTCTTTGTTAAAACTTGATTTTTATATGATTAATAGGTAAATATTCACAATTGAAACAGATTGGGACGATTATAAGACAAAAGTAGTTTTCGTCATTACCTACCTGCCCGTGCCAGGAGTAGTTTCTGTAGCGATTTTCTCATATCCTCAATTCTTTGTCAAAACTTGATTTTTTTATGATTAATAGGTAAACATTCACAATGGAAACACATTGGGACGATTATAAGACAAAAGAAGTTTTCGTCACTACCTACCTGCCCGTGCCGGGAGCAGTTTCTGTAGCGATTTTCTCATATCCTCAATTCGTTGTCAAAACTTGATTTTTATATGATTACTATGTAAACATTCACAATGGAAACACATTGGGACGATTATATGACAAAAGTAATTTTCGTCACTACCTACCTGCCGGTGCCGGGAGTAGTTTCTGTAGCGATTTTCACATATACTCAATTCTTTGTCAAAACTTGATTTTTAAATGATTAATAGGTAAACATTCACAATGGAAACACATTGAGACGTTTATAAGACAAAAGTAGTATTCGTCACTACCTACCTGCCCGTGCCGGGAGTAGTTTCTGTAGTGATTTGCTCATATCCTCAATTCTTTGTCAAAACTTGATTTTTATATGATTAATAGGTAAACATTCACAATTGCAACACATTGGGAAGATTATAAGACAAAAGTAATTTTCGTCAGTACCTACCTGCCCGTGCCGGGAGTAGTTTCTGTAGCGATTTTCTCATATCCTCAATTCTTTGTCAAAACTTGATTTTTATATGATTAATAGGTAAACATTCACAGTGGAAACACATTGAGACGTTTATAAGACAAATGTAGTTTTCGTCAGTACCTACCTGCCCGTGCCGGGAGTAGTTTCTGTAGCGATTTTCTCATATCCTCAATTCTTTGTTAAAACTTGATATTTATATGATAAATAGGTAAATATTCACAATGGAAACACATTGGGACGATTATAAGACAAAAGTAGTTTTCGTCACTACCTACCTGCCCGTGCCGGGAGTAGTTTCTGTAGCGATTTTCTCATATCCTCAATTCTTTGTTAAAACTTGATTTTTATATGATTAATAGGTAAATATTCACAATGGAAACACATTGGGACGATTATAAGACAAAAGTAGTTTTCGTCACTACCTACCTGCCCGTGCCGGGAGTAGTTTCTGTAGCGATTTTCTCATATCCTCAATTCTTTGTCAAAACTTGATTTTTATATGATTAATAGGTAAACATTCACAATGGAAACACATTGGGACGATTATAAGACAAAAGAAGTTTTCGTCACTACCTACCTGCCCGTGCCGGGAGTAGTTTCTGTAGAGATTTTCTCATATCCTCAATTCTTTGTCAAAACTTGATTTTTATATGATTAATAGGTAAACATTCACAATGGAAACACATTGGGACGATTATAAGACAAAAGTAGTTTTCGTCACTACCTACCTGCCCGTGCCGGGAGTAGTTTCTGTAGCGATTTTCTCATATCCACAATTCTTTGTCAAAACTTGATTTTTATATGATTAATAGGTAAACATTCACAATGGAAACACATTGGGACGATTATAAGACAAAAGTAGTTTTCGTCAGTACCTACCTGCCCGTGCCGGGAGTAGTTTCTGTAGTGATTTTCTCATATCCTCAATTCTTTGTCAAAATTTGATTTTTATATGATTAATAGGTAAACATTCACAATGGAAACACATTGGGACGATTATAAGACAAAAGTAGTTTTTGTCAGTACCTACCTGCCCGTGCCGGGAGTAGTTTCTGTAGAGATTTTCTCATATCCTCAATTCTTTGTCAAAACTTGATTTTTATATGATTAATAGGTAAACATTCACAATGGAAACACATTGGGACGATTATAAGACAAAAGTAGTTTTCGTCACTACCTACCTGCCCGTGCAGGGAGTAGTTTCTGGAGCGATTTTCTCATATCCTAAATTCTTTGTCAAAAATTGATTTTTATATGATTAATAGGTAAATATTCACAATGGAAACACATTGGGACGATTAAAAGACAAAAGTAGTTTTCGTCACTACCTACCTGCCCGTGCCGGGAGTAGTTTCTATAGCGATTTTCTCATATCCTCAATTCTTTGTCAAAACTTGATTTTTATATGATTAATAGGTAAACATTCACAATGGAAACACATTGGGACGATTATAAGACAAAAGTAGTTTTTGTCACTACCTACCTGACCGTTCCGGGAGTAGTTTCTGTAGCGATATTCTCATATCCTCAATTCTTTGTCAAAACTTGATTTTTATATGATTAATAGGTAAACATTCACAATGGAAACACATTGAGACGTTTATAAGACAAATGTAGTTTTCGTCACTACCTACCTGTTCGTGCCGGGAGTAGTTTCTGTAGCGATTTTCTCATATCCTCAATTCTTTGTAAAAACTTGATTTTTATATGATTAATAGGTAAACATTCACAATGGAAACACATTGGGACGATTATAAGACAAAAGAAGTTTTCGTCACTACCTACCTGCCCGTGCCGGGAGTAGTTTCTGAAGCAATTTTCTCATATCCTCAATTCTTTGTCAAAACTTGATTTTTATATGATTAATAGGTAAACATTCACAATGGAAACACATTGGGAAGATTATAAGACAAAAGTAGTTTTCGTCAGTACCTACCTGCCCGTGCCGGGAGTAGTTTCTGTAGTGATTTTCTCATATCCTCAATTCTTTGTCAAAACTTGATTTTTATATGATTAATAGGTAAACATTCACAATGGAACACATTGGGAAGATTATAAGACAAAAGTAGTTTTCGTCACTACCTACCTGCCCGTGCCGGGAGTAGTTTCTGTAGCGATTTTCTCATATCCTCAATTCTTTGTCAAAACTTGATTTTTATATGATTAATAGGTAAACATTCACAATGGAAACACATTGGGAAGATTATAAGACAAAAGTAGTTTTCGTCAGTACCTACCTGCCCGTGCCGGGAGTAGTTTCTGTAGTGATTTTCTCATATCCTCAATTCTTTGTCAAAACTTGATTTTTATATGATTAATAGGTAAACATTCACAATGGAAACACATTGGGAAGATTATAAGACAAAAGTAGTTTTCGTCACTACCTACCTGCCCGTGCCGGGAGTAGTTTCTGTAGCGATTTTCTCATATACTCAATTCTTTGTCAAAACTTGATTTTTATATGATTAATAGGTAAACATTTACAATGGAAACACATTGGGACGATTATAAGACAAAAGTAGTTTTCGTCTCTACCTACCTGCCCGTGCCGGGAGTAGTTTCTGTAGCGATTTTCTCATATCCTCAATTCTTTGTCAAAACTTGATTTTTATATGATTAATAGGTAAACATTTACAGTGGAAACACATTGAGACGTTTATAAGACAAATGTAGTTTTCGTCAGTACCTACCTGCCCGTGCCGGGAGTAGTTTCTGTAGCGATTTTCTCATATCCTCAATTCTTTGTCAAAACTTGATTTTTATATGTTTAATAGGTAAACATTCACAATGGAAACACATTGGGACGATTATAAGACAAAAGTAGTTTTCGTCAGTACCTACCTGCCCGTGCCGGGAGTAGTTTCTGTAGCGATTTTCTCATATTCTCAATTATTTGTTAAAACTTGATTTTTATATGATTAATAGGTAAATATTCACAATGGAAACACATTGGGACGATTATAAGACAAAAGTAGTTTTCGTCACTACCTACCTGCCCGTGCCGGGAGTAGTTCCTGTAGCGATTTTCTCATATCCTCAATTCTTTGTCAAAACTTGATTTTTATATGATTAATAGGTAAACATTCACAATGGAAACACATTGGGACGATTATAAGACAAAAGTAGTTTTCGTCACTACCTACCTGCCCGTGCCGGGAGTAGTTTCTGTAGCGATTTTCTCATATCCTCAATTCTTTGTCAAAACTTGATTTTTATATGATTAATAGGTAAACATTCACAATGGAAACACATTGAGACGTTTATAAGACAAATGTAGTTTTCGTCACTACCTACCTGCCCGTGCCGGGAGTAGTTTCTGTAGCGATTTTCTCATATCCTCAATTCTTTGTCAAAACTTGATTTTTATATGATTAATAGGTAAACATTCACAATGGAAACACAGTGGGACGATTATAAGAAAAAAGAAGTTTTCGTCTTTACCTACCTGCCCGTGCCGGGAGTAGTTTCTGTAGCGATTTTCTCATATCCTCAATTCTTTGTCAAAACTTGATTTTTATATGATTAATAGGTATACATTCACAATGGAAACACATTGGGACGATTATAAGACAAAAGAAGTTGTCGTCACTACCTACCTGCCCGTGCCGGGAGTAGTTTCTGTAGCGATTTTCTCATATCCTCAATTCTTTGTTAAAACTTGATTTTTATATGATTAATAGGTAAATATTCACAATGGAAACACTTTGGGACGATTATAAGACAAAAGTAGTTTTCGTCACTACCTACCTGCCCGTGCCGGGAGTAGTTTCTGTAGCGATTTTCTCATATCCTCAATTCTTTGTTAAAACTTGATTTTTATATGATTAATAGGTAAATATTCACAATGGAAACACATTGGGACGATTATAAGACAAAAGTAGTTTTCGTCACTACCTACCTGCCCGTGCCGGGAGTAGTTTCTGTAGCGATTTTCTCATATCATCAATTCTTTGTCAAAACTTGATTTTTATATGATTAATAGGTAAACATTCACAATGGAAACACATTGAGACCTTTATAAGACAAAAGTAGTATTCGTCACTACCTACCTGCCCGTGCCGGGAGTAGTTTCTGTAGAGATTTTCTCATATCCTCAATTCTTTGTCAAAACTTGATTTTTATATGATTAATAGGTAAACATTCACAATGGAAACACATTGGGACGATTATAAGACAAAAGTAGTTTTCGTCACTACCTACCTGCCCGTGCCGGGAGTAGTTTCTGTAGCGATTTTCTCATATCCACAATTCTTTGTCAAAACTTGATTTTTATATGATTAATAGGTAAACATTCACAATGGAAACACATTGGGACGATTATAAGACAAAAGTAGTTTTCGTCAGTACCTACCTGCCCGTGCCGGGAGTAGTTTCTGTAGTGATTTTCTCATATCCTCAATTCTTTGTCAAAACTTGATTTTTATATGATTAATAGGTAAACATTCACAATGGAAACACATTGGGACGATTATAAGACAAAAGTAGTTTTTGTCAGTACCTACCTGCCCGTGCCGGGAGTAGTTTCTGTAGAGATTTTCTCATATCCTCAATTCTTTGTCAAAACTTGATTTTTATATGATTAATAGGTAAACATTCACAATGGAAACACATTGGGACGATTATAAAACAAAAGTAGTTTTCGTCACTACCTACCTGCCCATGCAGGGAGTAGTTTCTGGAGCGATTTTCTCATATCCACAATTCTTTGTCAAAACTTGATTTTTATATGATTAATAGGTAAACATTCACAATGGAAACACATTGGGACGATTATAAGACAAAAGAAGTTTTCGTCAGTACCTACCTGCCCGTGCCGGGAGTAGTTTCTGTAGCGATTTTCTCATATCCTCAATTCTTTGTCAAAACTTGATTTTTATATGATTAATAGGTAAACATTCACAATGGAAACACATTGGGACGATTATAAGACAAAAGAAGTTTTCGTCAGTACCTACCTGCCCTTGCCGGGAGTAGTTTCTGTAGCGATTTTCTCATATCCTCAATTCTTTGTTAAAACTTGATTTTTATATGATAAATAGGTAAATATTCACAATGGAAACACATTGGGACGATTAAAAGACAAAAGTAGTTTTCGTCACTACCTACCTGCCCATGCCGGGAGTAGTTTCTGTAGCGATTTTCTCATATCCTCAATTCTTTGTCAAAACTTGATTTTTATATGATTAATAGGTAAACATTCACAATGGAAACACATTGGGACGATTATAAGACAAAAGTAGTTTTTGTCACTACCTACCTGACCGTTCCGGGAGTAGTTTCTGTAGCGATATTCTCATATCCTCAATTCTTTGTCAAAACTTGATTTTTATATGATTAATAGGTAAACATTCACAATGGAAACACATTGAGACGTTTATAAGACAAAAGTAGTATTCGTCACTACCTACCTGCCCGTGCCGGGAGTAGTTTCTGTAGAGATTTTCTCATATCCTCAATTCTTTGTCAAAACTTGATTTTTATATGATTAATAGGTAAACATTCACAATGGAAACACATTGGGACGATTATAAGACAAAAGTAGTTTTCGTCACTACCTACCTGCCCGTGCCGGGAGTAGTTTCTGTAGCGATTTTCTCATATCCACAATTCTTTGTCAAAACTTGATTTTTATATGATTAATAGGTAAACATTCACAATGGAAACACATTGGGACGATTATAAGACAAAAGTAGTTTTCGTCAGTACCTACCTGCCCGTGCCGGGAGTAGTTTCTGTAGTGATTTTCTCATATCCTCAATTCTTTGTCAAAACTTGATTTTTATATGATTAATAGGTAAACATTCACAATGGAAACACATTGGGACGATTATAAGACAAAAGTAGTTTTTGTCAGTACCTACCTGCCCGTGCCGGGAGTAGTTTCTGTAGTGATTTTCTCATATCCTCAATTCTTTGTCAAAACTTGATTTTTATATGATTAATAGGTAAACATTCACAATTGCAACACATTGGGAAGATTATAAGACAAAAGTAATTTTCGTCAGTACCTACCTGCCCGTGCCGGGAGTAGTTTCTGTAGCGATTTTCTCATATCCTCAATTCTTTGTCAAAACTTGATTTTTATATGATTAATAGGTAAACATTCACAATGGAAACACATTGGGATGATTATAAGACAAAAGTAGTTTTCGTCAGTACCTACCTGCCCGTGCCGGGAGTAGTTTCTGTAGCGATTTTCTCATATCCTCAATTCTTTGTTAAAACTTGATATTTATATGATAAATAGGTAAATATTCACAATGGAAACACATTGGGACGATTATAAGACAAAAGTAGTTTTCGTCACTACCTACCTGCCCGTGCCGGGAGTAGTTTCTGTAGCGATTTTCTCATATCCTCAATTCTTTGTTAAAACTTGATTTTTATATGATTAATAGGTAAATATTCACAATGGAAACACATTGGGACGATTATAAGACAAAAGTAGTTTTCGTCACTACCTACCTGCCCGTGCCGGGAGTAGTTTCTGTAGCGATTTTCTCATATCCTCAATTCTTTGTCAAAACTTGATTTTTATATGATTAATAGGTAAACATTCACAATGGAAACACATTGGGACGATTATAAGACAAAAGAAGTTTTCGTCACTACCTACCTGCCCGTGCCGGGAGTAGTTTCTGTAGCGATTTTCTCATATCCTCAATTCTTTGTCAAAACTTGATTTTTATATGATTAATAGGTAAACATTCACAATGGAAACACATTGGGAAGATTATAAGACAAAAGTAGTTTTCGTCAGTACCTACCTGCCCGTGCCGGGAGTAGTTTCTGTAGTGATTTTCTCATATCCTCAATTCTTTGTCAAAACTTGATTTTTATATGATTAATAGGTAAACATTCACAATGGAAACACATTGGGACGATTATAAGACAAAAGAAGTTTTCGTCACTACCTACCTGCCCGTGCCGGGAGTAGTTTCTGTAGCGATTTTCTCATATCCTCAATTCTTTGTCAAAACTTGATTTTTATATGATTAATAGGTAAACATTCACAATGGAAACACATTGGGAAGATTATAAGACAAAAGTAGTTTTCGTCACTACCTACCTGCCCGTGCCGGGAGAAGTTTCTGTAGCGATTTTCTCATATACTCAATTCTTTGTCAAAACTTGATTTTTATATGATTAATAGGTAAACATTTACAATGGAAACACATTGGGACGATTATAAGACAAAAGTAGTTTTCGTCACTACCTACCTGCCCGTGCCGGGAGTAGTTTCTGTAGCGATTTTCTCATATCCTCAATTCTTTGTCAAAACTTGATTTTTATATGATTAATAGGTAAACATTCACAGTGGAAACACATTGAGACGTTTATAAGACAAATGTAGTTTTCGTCAGTACCTACCTGCCCGTGCCGGGAGTAGTTTCTGTAGCGATTTTCTCATATCCTCAATTCTTTGTCAAAACTTGATTTTTATATGATTAATAGGTAAACATTCACAATGGAAACACATTGGGACGATTATAAGACAATAGAAGTTTTCGTCACTACATACCTGCCCGTGCCGGGAGTAGTTTCTGTAGCGATTTTGTCATATCCTCAATTCTTTGTCAAAACTTGATTTTTATATGATTAATAGGTAAACATTCACAATGGAAACACATTGGGACGATTATAAGACAAAAGTAGTTTTCGTCACTACCTACCTGCCCGTGCCGGGAGTAGTTTCTGTAGCGATTTTCTCATATCCTCAATTCTTTGTCAAAACTTGATTTTTATATGATTAATAGGTAAACATTCACAATGGAAACACATTGGGACGATTATATGACAAAAGTAGTTTTCGTCACTACCTACCTGCCCGTGCCGGGAGTAGTTTCTGTAGCGATTTTGTCATATCCTCAATTCTTTGTCAAAACTTGATTTTTATATGATTAATAGGTAAACATTCACAATGGAAACACATTGAGACGTTTATAAGACAAATGTAGGTTTCGTCACTACCTACCTGCCCGTGCCGGGAGTAGTTTCTGTAGCGATTTTCTCATATCCACAATTCTTTGTCAAAACTTGATTTTTATATGATTAATAGGTAAACATTCACAATGGAAACACATTGGGACGATTATAAGACAAAAGTAGTTTTCGTCAGTACCTACCTGCCCGTGCCGGGAGTAGTTTCTGTAGCGATTTTCTCATATCCTCAATTCTTTGTTAAAACTTGATTTTTATATGATTAATAGGTAAATATTCACAATTGAAACACATTGGGACGATTATAAGACAAAAGTAGTTTTCGTCATTACCTACCTGCCCGTGCCGGGAGTAGTTTCTGTAGCGATTTTCTCATATCCTCAATTCTTTGTCAAAACTTGATTTTTTTATGATTAATAGGTAAACATTCACAATGGAAACACATTGGGACGATTATAAGACAAAAGAAGTTTTCGTCACTACCTACCTGCCCGTGCCGGGAGCAGTTTCTGTAGCGATTTTCTCATATCCTCAATTCGTTGTCAAAACTTGATTTTTATATGATTACTATGTAAACATTCACAATGGAAACACATTGGGACGATTATATGACAAAAGTAATTTTCGTCACTACCTACCTGCCGGTGCCGGGAGTAGTTTCTGTAGCGATTTTCACATATACTCAATTCTTTGTCAAAACTTGATTTTTAAATGATTAATAGGTAAACATTCACAATGGAAACACATTGAGACGTTTATAAGACAAAAGTAGTATTCGTCACTACCTACCTGCCCGTGCCGGGAGTAGTTTCTGTAGTGATTTTCTCATATCCTCAATTCTTTGTCAAAACTTGATTTTTATATGATTAATAGGTAAACATTCACAATTGCAACACATTGGGAAGATTATAAGACAAAAGTAATTTTCGTCAGTACCTACCTGCCCGTGCCGGGAGTAGTTTCTGTAGCGATTTTCTCATATCCTCAATTCTTTGTCAAAACTTGATTTTTATATGATTAATAGGTAAACATTCACAATGGAAACACATTGGGATGATTATAAGACAAAAGTAGTTTTCGTCAGTACCTACCTGCCCGTGCCGGGAGTAGTTTCTGTAGCGATTTTCTCATATACTCAATTCTTTGTCAAAACTTGATTTTTATATGATTAATAGGTAAACATTCACAATGGAAACACATTGAGACGTTTATAAGACAAAAGTAGTATTCGTCACTACCTACCTGCCCGTGCCGGGAGTAGTTTCTGTAGTGATTTTCTCATATCCTCAATTCTTTGTCAAAACTTGATTTTTATATGATTAATAGGTAAACATTCACAATGGAAACACATTGGGACGATTATAAGACAAAAGTAGTTTTTGTCACTACCTACCTGCCCGTGCCGGGAGTAGTTTCTGTAGCGATTTTCTCATATCCTCAATTCTTTGTTAAAACTTGATTTTTATATGATTAATAGGTAAATATTCACAATGGAAACACATTGGGACGATTATAAGACAAAAGTAGTTTTCGTCACTACCTACCTGCCCGTGCCGGGAGTAGTTTCTGTAGCGATTTTCTCATATCCTCAATTCTTTGTCAAAACTTGATTTTTATATGATTAATAGGTAAACATTCACAATGGAAACACATTGGGACGATTATAAGACAAAAGAAGTTTTCGTCACTACCTACCTGCCCGTGCCGGGAGTAGTTTCTGTAGCGATTTTCTCATATCCTCAATTCTTTGTCAAAACTTGATTTTTATATGATTAATAGGTAAACATTCACAATGGAAACACATTGGGAAGATTATAAGACAAAAGTAGTTTTCGTCAGTACCTACCTGCCCGTGCCGGGAGTAGTTTCTGTAGTGATTTTCTCATATCCTCAATTCTTTGTCAAAACTTGATTTTTATATGATTAATAGGTAAACATTCACAATGGAAACACATTGGGACGATTATAAGACAAAAGAAGTTTTCGTCACTACCTACCTGCCCGTGCCGGGAGTAGTTTCTGTAGCGATTTTCTCATATCCTCAATTCTTTGTCAAAACTTGATTTTTATATGATTAATAGGTAAACATTCACAATGGAAACACATTGGGAAGATTATAAGACAAAAGTAGTTTTCGTCACTACCTACCTGCCCGTGCCGGGAGAAGTTTCTGTAGCGATTTTCTCATATACTCAATTCTTTGTCAAAACTTGATTTTTATATGATTAATAGGTAAACATTTACAATGGAAACACATTGGGACGATTATAAGACAAAAGTAGTTTTCGTCACTACCTACCTGCCCGTGCCGGGAGTAGTTTCTGTAGCGATTTTCTCATATCCTCAATTCTTTGTCAAAACTTGATTTTTATATGATTAATAGGTAAACATTCACAGTGGAAACACATTGAGACGTTTATAAGACAAATGTAGTTTTCGTCAGTACCTACCTGCCCGTGCCGGGAGTAGTTTCTGTAGCGATTTTCTCATATCCTCAATTCTTTGTCAAAACTTGATTTTTATATGATTAATAGGTAAACATTCACAATGGAAACACATTGGGACGATTATAAGACAATAGAAGTTTTCGTCACTACATACCTGCCCGTGCCGGGAGTAGTTTCTGTAGCGATTTTGTCATATCCTCAATTCTTTGTCAAAACTTGATTTTTATATGATTAATAGGTAAACATTCACAATGGAAACACATTGGGACGATTATAAGACAAAAGTAGTTTTCGTCACTACCTACCTGCCCGTGCCGGGAGTAGTTTCTGTAGCGATTTTCTCATATCCTCAATTCTTTGTCAAAACTTGATTTTTATATGATTAATAGGTAAACATTCACAATGGAAACACATTGGGACGATTATATGACAAAAGTAGTTTTCGTCACTACCTACCTGCCCGTGCCGGGAGTAGTTTCTGTAGCGATTTTGTCATATCCTCAATTCTTTGTCAAAACTTGATTTTTATATGATTAATAGGTAAACATTCACAATGGAAACACATTGAGACGTTTATAAGACAAATGTAGGTTTCGTCACTACCTACCTGCCCGTGCCGGGAGTAGTTTCTGTAGCGATTTTCTCATATCCACAATTCTTTGTCAAAACTTGATTTTTATATGATTAATAGGTAAACATTCACAATGGAAACACATTGGGACGATTATAAGACAAAAGTAGTTTTCGTCAGTACCTACCTGCCCGTGCCGGGAGTAGTTTCTGTAGCGATTTTCTCATATCCTCAATTCTTTGTTAAAACTTGATTTTTATATGATTAATAGGTAAATATTCACAATTGAAACAGATTGGGACGATTATAAGACAAAAGTAGTTTTCGTCATTACCTACCTGCCCGTGCCAGGAGTAGTTTCTGTAGCGATTTTCTCATATCCTCAATTCTTTGTCAAAACTTGATTTTTTTATGATTAATAGGTAAACATTCACAATGGAAACACATTGGGACGATTATAAGACAAAAGAAGTTTTCGTCACTACCTACCTGCCCGTGCCGGGAGCAGTTTCTGTAGCGATTTTCTCATATCCTCAATTCGTTGTCAAAACTTGATTTTTATATGATTACTATGTAAACATTCACAATGGAAACACATTGGGACGATTATATGACAAAAGTAATTTTCGTCACTACCTACCTGCCGGTGCCGGGAGTAGTTTCTGTAGCGATTTTCACATATACTCAATTCTTTGTCAAAACTTGATTTTTAAATGATTAATAGGTAAACATTCACAATGGAAACACATTGAGACGTTTATAAGACAAAAGTAGTATTCGTCACTACCTACCTGCCCGTGCCGGGAGTAGTTTCTGTAGTGATTTGCTCATATCCTCAATTCTTTGTCAAAACTTGATTTTTATATGATTAATAGGTAAACATTCACAATTGCAACACATTGGGAAGATTATAAGACAAAAGTAATTTTCGTCAGTACCTACCTGCCCGTGCCGGGAGTAGTTTCTGTAGCGATTTTCTCATATCCTCAATTCTTTGTCAAAACTTGATTTTTATATGATTAATAGGTAAACATTCACAATGGAAACACATTGGGATGATTATAAGACAAAAGTAGTTTTCGTCAGTACCTACCTGCCCGTGCCGGGAGTAGTTTCTGTAGCGATTTTCTCATATCCTCAATTCGTTGTCAAAACTTGATTTTTATATGATTAATAGGTAAATATTCACAATGGAAACACATTGGGACGATTATAAGACAAAAGTAGTTTTCGTCACTACCTACCTGCCCGTGCCGGGAGTAGTTTCTGTAGCGATTTTCTCATATCCTCAATTCTTTGTCAAAACTTGATTTTTATATGATTAATAGGTAAACATTCACAATGGAAACACATTGGGACGATTATAAGACAAAAGAAGTTTTCGTCACTACCTACCTGCCCGTGCCGGGAGTAGTTTCTGTAGCGATTTTCTCATATCCTCAATTCTTTGTCAAAACTTGATTTTTATATGATTAATAGGTAAACATTCACAATGGAAACACATTGGGAAGATTATAAGACAAAAGTAGTTTTCGTCAGTACCTACCTGCCCGTGCCGGGAGTAGTTTCTGTAGTGATTTTCTCATATCCTCAATTCTTTGTCAAAACTTGATTTTTATATGATTAATAGGTAAACATTCACAATGGAAACACATTGGGACGATTATAAGACAAAAGAAGTTTTCGTCACTACCTACCTGCCCGTGCCGGGAGTAGTTTCTGTAGCGATTTTCTCATATCCTCAATTCTTTGTCAAAACTTGATTTTTATATGATTAATAGGTAAACATTCACAATGGAAACACATTGGGAAGATTATAAGACAAAAGTAGTTTTCGTCACTACCTACCTGCCCGTGCCGGGAGAAGTTTCTGTAGCGATTTTCTCATATACTCAATTCTTTGTCAAAACTTGATTTTTATATGATTAATAGGTAAACATTTACAATGGAAACACATTGGGACGATTATAAGACAAAAGTAGTTTTCGTCACTACCTACCTGCCCGTGCCGGGAGTAGTTTCTGTAGCGATTTTCTCATATCCTCAATTCTTTGTCAAAACTTGATTTTTATATGATTAATAGGTAAACATTCACAGTGGAAACACATTGAGACGTTTATAAGACAAATGTAGTTTTCGTCAGTACCTACCTGCCCGTGCCGGGAGTAGTTTCTGTAGCGATTTTCTCATATCCTCAATTCTTTGTCAAAACTTGATTTTTATATGATTAATAGGTAAACATTCACAATGGAAACACATTGGGACGATTATAAGACAATAGAAGTTTTCGTCACTACATACCTGCCCGTGCCGGGAGTAGTTTCTGTAGCGATTTTGTCATATCCTCAATTCTTTGTCAAAACTTGATTTTTATATGATTAATAGGTAAACATTCACAATGGAAACACATTGGGACGATTATAAGACAAAAGTAGTTTTCGTCACTACCTACCTGCCCGTGCCGGGAGTAGTTTCTGTAGCGATTTTCTCATATCCTCAATTCTTTGTCAAAACTTGATTTTTATATGATTAATAGGTAAACATTCACAATGGAAACACATTGGGACGATTATATGACAAAAGTAGTTTTCGTCACTACCTACCTGCCCGTGCCGGGAGTAGTTTCTGTAGCGATTTTGTCATATCCTCAATTCTTTGTCAAAACTTGATTTTTATATGATTAATAGGTAAACATTCACAATGGAAACACATTGGGACGATTATATGACAAAAGTAGATTTCGTCACTACCTACCTGCCCGTGCCGGGAGTAGTTTCTGTAGCGATTTTCTCATATCCTCAATTCTTTGTCAAAACTTGATTTTTATATGATTAATAGGTAAACATTCACAATGGAAACACATTGGGAAGATTATAAGACAATAGAAGTTTTCGTCACTACATACCTGCCCGTGCCGGGAGTAGTTTCTGTAGCGATTTTCTCATATTCTCAATTATTTGTTAAAACTTGATTTTTATATGATTAATAGGTAAATATTCACAATGGAAACACATTGGGACGATTATAAGACAAAAGTAGTTTTCGTCACTACGTACCTGCCCGTGCCGGGAGTAGTTTCTGTAGCGATTTTCTCATATCCTCAATTCTTTGTCAAAACTTGATTTTTATATGATTAATAGGTAAACATTCACAATGGAAACACATTGGGACGATTATAAGACAAAAGTAGTTTTCGTCACTACCTACCTGCCCGTGCCGGGAGTAGTTTCTGTAGCGATTTTCTCATATCCTCAATTCTTTGTCAAAACTTGATTTTTATATGATTAATAGGTAAACATTCACAATGGAAACACATTGGGAAGATTATAAGACAAAAGTAGTTTTCGTCAGTACCTACCTGCCCGTGCCGGGAGTAGTTTCTGTAGTGATTTTCTCATATCCTCAATTCTTTGTCAAAACTTGATTTTTATATGATTAATAGGTAAACATTCACAATGGAAACACATTGGGAAGATTATAAGACAAAAGTAGTTTTCGTCACTACCTACCTGCCCGTGCCGGGAGTAGTTTCTGTAGCGATTTTCTCATATACTCAATTCTTTGTCAAAACTTGATTTTTATATGATTAATAGGTAAACATTTACAATGGAAACACATTGGGACGATTATAAGACAAAAGTAGTTTTCGTCACTACCTACCTGCCCGTGCCGGGAGTAGTTTCTGTAGCGATTTTCTCATATCCTCAATTCTTTGTCAAAACTTGATTTTTATATGATTAATAGGTAAACATTCACAGTGGAAACACATTGAGACGTTTATAAGACAAATGTAGTTTTCGTCAGTACCTACCTGCCCGTGCCGGGAGTAGTTTCTGTAGCGATTTTCTCATATCCTCAATTCTTTGTCAAAACTTGATTTTTATATGATTAATAGGTAAACATTCACAATGGAAACACATTGGGACGATTATAAGACAAAAGTAGTTTTCGTCAGTACCTACCTGCCCGTGCCGGGAGTAGTTTCTGTAGCGATTTTCTCATATTCTCAATTATTTGTTAAAACTTGATTTTTATATGATTAATAGGTAAATATTCACAATGGAAACACATTGGGACGATTATAAGACAAAAGTAGTTTTCGTCACTACCTACCTGCCCGTGCCGGGAGTAGTTTCTGTAGCGATTTTCTCATATCCTCAATTCTTTGTCAAAACTTGATTTTTATATGATTAATAGGTAAACATTCACAATGGAAACACATTGGGACGATTATAAGACAAAAGTAGTTTTCGTCACTACCTACCTGCCCGTGCCGGGAGTAGTTTCTGTAGCGATTTTCTCATATCCTCAATTCTTTGTCAAAACTTGATTTTTATATGATTAATAGGTAAACATTCACAATGGAAACACATTGGGACGATTATAAGACAAAAGTAGTTTTCGTCAGTACCTACCTGCCCGTGCCGGGAGTAGTTTCTGTAGCGATTTTCTCATATCCTCAATTCTTTGTCAAAACTTGATTTTTATATGATTAATAGGTAAACATTCACAATGGAAACACATTGGGACGATTATAAGACAAAAGAAGTTTTCGTCACTACCTACCTGCCCGTGCCGGGAGAAGTTTCTGTAGCGATTTTCTCATATCCTCAATTCGTTGTCAAAACTTGATTTTTATATGATTAATATGTATACATTCACAATGGAAACACATTGGGACGATTATAAGACAAAAGTAGTTTTCGTCACTACCTACCTGCCGGTGCCGGGAGTAGTTTCTGTAGCGATTTTCTCATATCCTCAATTCTTTGTCAAAACTTGGTTTTTATATGATTAATAGGTAAACATTCACAATGGAAACACATTGGGACGATTATAAGACAATAGAAGTTTTCGTCACTACCTACCTGCCCGTGCCGGGAGTAGTTTCTGTAGCGATTTTCACATATCCTCAAATCTTTGTCAAAACTTGATTTTTATATGATTAATAGGTAAACATTCACAATGGAAACACATTGGGAAGATTATAAGATAAAAGTTGTTACGTCAGTACCTACCTGCCCGTGCCGGGAGTAGTTTCTGTAGCGATTTTCTCATATCCTCAATTCTTTGTCAAAACTTGATTTTTATATGATTAATAGGTAAACATTCACAATGGACTCACATTGGGACGATTATAAGACAAAAGAAGTTTTCGTCACTACCTACCTGCCCGTGCCGGGAGTAGTTTCTGTAGCGATTTTCTCATATCCTCAATTCTTTGTCAAAACTTGATTTTTATATGATTAATAGGTAAACATTCACAATGGAAACACATTGGGACGATTATAAGACAAAAGTAGTTTTCGTCACTACCTACCTGCCCGTGCCGGGAGTAGTTTCTGTAGCGATTTTCTCATATCCTCAATTCTTTGTCAAAGCTTGATTTTTATATGATTAATAGGTAAACATTCACAATGGAAACACATTGGGACGATTATAAGACAAAAGTAGTTTTCGTCAGTACCTACCTGCCCGTGCCGGGAGTAGTTTCTGTAGCGATTTTCTGTTATACTCAATTCTTTGTCAAAACTTGATTTTTATATGATTAATAGGTAAATATTCACAATGGAAACACATTGGGAAGATTATAAGATAAAAGTTGTTTTCGTCAGTACCTACCTGCCCGTGCCGGGAGTAGTTTCTGTAGCGATTTTCTCATATCCTCAATTCTTTGTCAAAACTTGATTTTTATATGATTAATAGGTAAACATTCACAATGGACTCACATTGGGACGATTATAAGACAAAAGAAGTTTTCGTCACTACCTACCTGCCCGTGCCGGGAGTAGTTTCTGTAGCGATTTTCTCATATCCTCAATTCTTTGTTAAAACTTGATTTTTATATGATTAATAGGTAAACATTCACAATGGAAACACATTGGGACGATTATAAGACAAAAGTAGTTTTCGTCAGTACCTACCTGCCCGTGCCGGGAGTAGTTTCTGTAGCGATTTTCTCATATCCTCAATTCTTTGTCAAAACTTGATTTTTATATGATTAATAGGTAAACATTCACAATGGAAACACATTGAGACGTTTATAAGACAAATGTAGTTTTCGTCAGTACCTACCTGCCCGTGCCGGGAGTAGTTTCTGTAGCTATTTTCTCATATCCTCAATTCTTTGTCAAAACTTGATTTTTATATGATTAATAGGTAAACATTCACAATGGAAACACATTGGGACGATTATAAGACAAAAGTAGTTTTTGTTACTACCTACCTGACCGTTCCGGGAGTAGTTTCAGTAGCGATTTTCTCATATACGCAATTCTTTGTCAAAACTTGATTTTTATATGATTAATAGGTAAACATTCACAATGGAAACACATTGAGACGTTTATAAGACAAATGTAGTTTTCGTCACTACCTACCTGCCCGTGCCGGGAGTAGTTTCTGTAGCGATTTTCTCATATCCTCAATTCTTTGTCAAAACTTGATTTTTATATGATTAATAGGTAAACATTCACAATGGAAACACAGTGGGACGATTATAAGAAAAAAGAAGTTTTCGTCTTTACCTACCTGCCCGTGCCGGGAGTAGTTTCTGTAGCGATTTTCTCATATCCTCAATTCTTTGTCAAAACTTGATTTTTATATGATTAATAGGTATACATTCACAATGGAAACACATTGGGACGATTATAAGACAAAAGAAGTTGTCGTCACTACCTACCTGCCCGTGCCGGGAGTTGTTTCTGTAGCGATTTTCTCATATCCTCAATTCTTTGTTAAAACTTGATTTTTATATGATTAATAGGTAAATATTCACAATGGAAACACTTTGGGACGATTATAAGACAAAAGTAGTTTTCGTCACTACCTACCTGCCCGTGCCGGGAGTAGTTTCTGAAGCGATTTTCTCATATCCTCAATTCGTTGTCAAAACTTGATTTTTATATGATTAATATGTAAACATTCACAATGGAAACACATTGAGACGTTTATAAGACAAAAGTAGTATTCGTCACTACCTACCTGCCCGTGCCGGGAGTAGTTTCTGTAGTGATTTTCTCATATCCTCAATTCTTTGTCAAAACTTGATTTTTATATGATTAATAGGTAAACATTCACAATGGAAACACATTGAGACGTTTATAAGACAAATGTAGTTTTCGTCACTACCTACCTGTTCGTGCCGGGAGTAGTTTCTGTAGCGATTTTCTCATATCCTCAATTCTTTGTAAAAACTTGATTTTTATATGATTAATAGGTAAACATTCACAATGGAAACACATTGGGACGATTATAAGACAAAAGAAGTTTTCGTCACTACCTACCTGCCCGTGCCGGGAGTAGTTTCTGAAGCAATTTTCTCATATCCTCAATTCTTTGTCAAAACTTGATTTTTATATGATTAATAGGTAAACATTCACAATGGAAACACATTGGGAAGATTATAAGACAAAAGTAGTTTTCGTCAGTACCTACCTGCCCGTGCCGGGAGTAGTTTCTGTAGTGATTTTCTCATATCCTCAATTCTTTGTCAAAACTTGATTTTTATATGATTAATAGGTAAACATTCACAATGGAACACATTGGGAAGATTATAAGACAAAAGTAGTTTTCGTCACTACCTACCTGCCCGTGCCGGGAGTAGTTTCTGTAGCGATTTTCTCATATCCTCAATTCTTTGTCAAAACTTGATTTTTATATGATTAATAGGTAAACATTCACAATGGAAACACATTGGGAAGATTATAAGACAAAAGTAGTTTTCGTCAGTACCTACCTGCCCGTGCCGGGAGTAGTTTCTGTAGTGATTTTCTCATATCCTCAATTCTTTGTCAAAACTTGATTTTTATATGATTAATAGGTAAACATTCACAATGGAAACACATTGGGAAGATTATAAGACAAAAGTAGTTTTCGTCACTACCTACCTGCCCGTGCCGGGAGTAGTTTCTGTAGCGATTTTCTCATATACTCAATTCTTTGTCAAAACTTGATTTTTATATGATTAATAGGTAAACATTTACAATGGAAACACATTGGGACGATTATAAGACAAAAGTAGTTTTCGTCACTACCTACCTGCCCGTGCCGGGAGTAGTTTCTGTAGCGATTTTCTCATATCCTCAATTCTTTGTCAAAACTTGATTTTTATATGATTAATAGGTAAACATTCACAGTGGAAACACATTGAGACGTTTATAAGACAAATGTAGTTTTCGTCAGTACCTACCTGCCCGTGCCGGGAGTAGTTTCTGTAGCGATTTTCTCATATCCTCAATTCTTTGTCAAAACTTGATTTTTATATGTTTAATAGGTAAACATTCACAATGGAAACACATTGGGACGATTATAAGACAAAAGTAGTTTTCGTCAGTACCTACCTGCCCGTGCCGGGAGTAGTTTCTGTAGCGATTTTCTCATATTCTCAATTATTTGTTAAAACTTGATTTTTATATGATTAATAGGTAAATATTCACAATGGAAACACATTGGGACGATTATAAGACAAAAGTAGTTTTCGTCACTACCTACCTGCCCGTGCCGGGAGTAGTTCCTGTAGCGATTTTCTCATATCCTCAATTCTTTGTCAAAACTTGATTTTTATATGATTAATAGGTAAACATTCACAATGGAAACACATTGGGACGATTATAAGACAAAAGTAGTTTTCGTCACTACCTACCTGCCCGTGCCGGGAGTAGTTTCTGTAGCGATTTTCTCATATCCTCAATTCTTTGTCAAAACTTGATTTTTATATGATTAATAGGTAAACATTCACAATGGAAACACATTGAGACGTTTATAAGACAAATGTAGTTTTCGTCACTACCTACCTGCCCGTGCCGGGAGTAGTTTCTGTAGCGATTTTCTCATATCCTCAATTCTTTGTCAAAACTTGATTTTTATATGATTAATAGGTAAACATTCACAATGGAAACACAGTGGGACGATTATAAGAAAAAAGAAGTTTTCGTCTTTACCTACCTGCCCGTGCCGGGAGTAGTTTCTGTAGCGATTTTCTCATATCCTCAATTCTTTGTCAAAACTTGATTTTTATATGATTAATAGGTATACATTCACAATGGAAACACATTGGGACGATTATAAGACAAAAGAAGTTGTCGTCACTACCTACCTGCCCGTGCCGGGAGTAGTTTCTGTAGCGATTTTCTCATATCCTCAATTCTTTGTTAAAACTTGATTTTTATATGATTAATAGGTAAATATTCACAATGGAAACACTTTGGGACGATTATAAGACAAAAGTAGTTTTCGTCACTACCTACCTGCCCGTGCCGGGAGTAGTTTCTGTAGCGATTTTCTCATATCCTCAATTCTTTGTTAAAACTTGATTTTTATATGATTAATAGGTAAATATTCACAATGGAAACACATTGGGACGATTATAAGACAAAAGTAGTTTTCGTCACTACCTACCTGCCCGTGCCGGGAGTAGTTTCTGTAGCGATTTTCTCATATCATCAATTCTTTGTCAAAACTTGATTTTTATATGATTAATAGGTAAACATTCACAATGGAAACACATTGAGACCTTTATAAGACAAAAGTAGTATTCGTCACTACCTACCTGCCCGTGCCGGGAGTAGTTTCTGTAGAGATTTTCTCATATCCTCAATTCTTTGTCAAAACTTGATTTTTATATGATTAATAGGTAAACATTCACAATGGAAACACATTGGGACGATTATAAGACAAAAGTAGTTTTCGTCACTACCTACCTGCCCGTGCCGGGAGTAGTTTCTGTAGCGATTTTCTCATATCCACAATTCTTTGTCAAAACTTGATTTTTATATGATTAATAGGTAAACATTCACAATGGAAACACATTGGGACGATTATAAGACAAAAGTAGTTTTCGTCAGTACCTACCTGCCCGTGCCGGGAGTAGTTTCTGTAGTGATTTTCTCATATCCTCAATTCTTTGTCAAAACTTGATTTTTATATGATTAATAGGTAAACATTCACAATGGAAACACATTGGGACGATTATAAGACAAAAGTAGTTTTCGTCAGTACCTACCTGCCCGTGCCGGGAGTAGTTTATGTAGCGATTTTCTCATATCCTCAATTCTTTGTCAAAACTTGATTTTTATATGATTAATAGGTAAACATTCACAATGGAAACACATTGGGATGATTATAAGACAAAAGAAGTTTTCGTCAGTACCTACCTGCCCGTGCCGGGAGTAGTTTCTGTAGCGATTTTCTCATATCCTCAATTCTTTGTTAAAACTTGATTTTTATATGATTAATAGGTAAATATTCACAATGGAAACACATTGGGACGATTATAAGACAAAAGTAGTTTTCGTCACTACCTACCTGCCCGTGCCGGGAGTAGTTTCTGTAGCGATTTTCTCATATCCTCAATTCTTTGTCAAAACTTGATTTTTATATGATTAATAGGTAAACATTCACAATGGAAACACATTGGGAAGATTATAAGACAAAAGTAGTTTTCGTCAGTACCTACCTGCCAGTGCCGGGAGTTGTTTCTGTAGGTTAGTTTAGTTTAGGTTAGGTTAGGTTAGGTTAGGTTTTTTTTTTTTTTTTTTTTTTTTTCCTGTCCGGGAGCTATGTCCCGGCCCGCGAGCTAGCCTACATGCTGTTCCTCTGACGTTACCAGAGATTTTCTAGGTCTACTTATTCTAATTGAAACAACAGGAATGCAGATTTTTTATTTAGAGTATTTAACGTATCATATTCGTATATCTTACACAATTTTCAATCTTATATTTATCTTACTTTATTTCTTACATTTTCTTTTCTATTTTTCTAGTTGACACATGATTTTACTTACATTTTATTTTATTGCTGAGTCCTTAATTTTCAAAAATATTAGTGTTCAGCAATTTTTATATATGCTTATTTCTATTTATCACTATTTTAGCTATATCTATACAGTAGTTTATAAAATCGTTTCTTATATATTTATTACTTATAAAGTCTTTGACGTTTTCTGTTTTCAGTTCTATTTCCAATTTTTGCTCAGCCTCATATCTCCTTTTACCAAATACTGGGCACTCAAACAGAATGTGCTCTACAGTTTCTAGTTTACTACATACCTGCCCGTGCCGGGAGTAGTTTCTGTAGCGATTTTGTCATATCCTCAATTCTTTGTCAAAACTTGATTTTTATATGATTAATAGGTAAACATTCACAATGGAAACACATTGGGACGATTATATGACAAAAGTAGTTTTCGTCACTACCTACCTGCCCGTGCCGGGAGTAGTTTCTGTAGCGATTTTCTCATATCCTCAATTCTTTGTCAAAACTTGATTTTTATATGATTAATAGGTAAACATTCACAATGGAAACACATTGGGAAGATTATAAGACAAAAGTAGTTTTCGTCGGTTAGGTTAGGTTAGGTTAGGTTAGGTTAGGTTAGGTTAGGTTAGGTTAGGTTAGGTTAGGTTAGGTTAGGTTAGGTTAGGTTAGGTTAGGTTAGGTTAGGTTAGGTTAGGTTAGGTTTTTTTTTTTTTTTTTTTTAAATGTTGCAAACTAGTTAACTCATCTGATCATAATGACCATGTGAGTATGCTAGTCTGCTTTTGCTTTGAAACCTAAGGCAAACTGTTGCTATTAAATTGCAACAACATTTAAGTACCTACTAAGGGATAAAACATTTTAGAAATAATAAAATCAAAGTTCAAACACACACACACACACACACACAACCAGTCATACACACAAATACACGCAAAAATACACAATCATATCACAAATCGAAAAGAACAAATTACAATACTTATGTATACAATACAATAGTTATACATACTTATTTTCATTAGTGCAATTGTTTGATGTCCAAACAATGCCAATTCCATTATATTATATAAGATAATTTATAAGATAATTTATTTTATAGGTTATAAATACAATTGATATAATAATTGAAGAATCTAGATGAAATTTTATAATTTTACAAAGTAAAATTGTAATTTCACTACAAATAAAAAGATTAAATACAATAAATTACATTAATACATTTTCAAACAATCAATCAATAATTACTCAACTATCACCACTTTCTCAATTAATTTTAATTTTATCATTACAACTTACTTACATTACCATACTTATATGATATTATTAAATACCTGTAATTATAATTTTTACTAAACTTTTAACACGTATTGACATTTTCATATTTCCATTTTTTTTTTATTTTTTTTTTTATTTTCTTTTTGTTTTCTCTTGTTTTATTTTGAGTTTTCTTTTATTACTTTCTCTCTTTTCTTTTTTTTTTTGTTATTTCTTTTCTATTCTTTTCCTTATTTTTTTTTTTATTTATTTTTATTGTCTTTTCCTGTATGTTTTACATTCAAATTACATTAAATACAGTATTAGGAATAAGTCTTATAAATTAAAAAGCAAAAGAGCAACGTATAGCGCCTAGCGGAGGCTCCGGTGCAGCAGCGCATGTCCCAAGGGCTCATCACAGGGGCTCGGCAGCGAACATGTTAACACGTATTAGCACGTTCACCACCAAGTTTCCACCTAGTTTCAAACCTCAGTGACGAAAAACGCAAGGGCGCCGCACCACAGGTCCAACATCAGGCACCCGCGCCCCCACAGCACCACCGAGGCCCAGCTTTTGAACGCGCCAACACGCTCACCACCGAGGCCCAGGAGGACGCGACGCAACAGTGCAACACCGCGCCACAGGTCCACTAGCAGGCACCCGCACGCCACCGACCCAGCAGTGAACGCATTAAACCATCATTTCTCTACAGAAATAGCCTCTAAGCCCCAAAATACCATCAACCTAAACTTACAAATAATTCTAACATATTCATTTTATACCCCTTTAATCGATTTATTAATAATAGCATATTGATGATCGAACGGCCAACCAAAAACCACAAACCACTCAACTAAACAACAAAACTCAAGCACCATTCTAACATACAAGCACACAATTATAGTCGGACCAAACCACAACAACTTCATCGTGCCTATCATAACACACTAAATAAATAATAATATACAAAGGCAATCTTTTGGAGAAACACAAACAAAATCAAGCATTCAACCATACATTAAACACTCACTAAAGCACCAAGGCAGGGCTCAAAAATCAAAAATCCAATTGACAACTCAATCCTCAATTATTGATATATCCCAACTAATATAATACAATGACAATAATTAGATAGATAAATAAATAAATGAATAATACACCTTATAAGTAATTTTAATGCTGTAGTAAAATTCAAATAAATCCTATGCTCAAAAACATAAACCTAAGATCTAATGCCGTTGAAGCCAACCAAAACAATACCACAGCCAAATCACAAACACAATATAGAAATTGACCATTCCGGCCCAACCTAACCCAGAGCCCAGGAATAGAGCCTAAATAGAGCCTGAGAAACTCTAAACAATACCATACTGAAAACACCTCCAACACATTCATATTATACACCAGCCAGACTCCATGTAGAATTTCTGTAAGCAAACCGCCCACACCCAACCTAAAATTCACTCTACTGCCATGTCTTTTCAATTAAATCTGAAACTCGACTCCAAGCAAGTAAGTATTAGTTATCTGTGTTGTGGTCTGTTCACAAACACTCCACACCAAGCTCGGCCAGTGTATAGAGGTATCCACAATACAATCCGGCTCAAACAAACAAACTCCTAACACTCAAGGCCAGGAAGATGAAAAATGGCCAAACTGAGAACCGTTTACACATAACACGGCCGGAATATAGTCATAACGCATGAATAAACATAACAGCTCCATAATCCGGATACCACGTTACCTAATAATTTATAATGCCCTTCAAAAATTATATGAAAATAGGTAATATCATTTCATCATACAAACTCCTTTTACTTACATTGTTTTGATTGTCACAATGCCATCAAATGTCAGCCTTCTATTATGTGTCAGTGTCAATCATCATTCCGTTCCATATGGCAAACCGGACTGCCAACCAACCACGGACGAAGGAAATTACCCTCCCCTCAACCAACCGATACACAATTATCTCAGACACCTACATTAATGCCAAATTAATAAAAATCAGATTTAACAGCTTCAAATAACAGGAGAAGAACAAAATTCATACAAAATAACTAATCTGTAGCAAAAATAAAAATAAAATCTGTCATAAAGAGTATGTAGGTCTGTTGCGGATTAAGAAGTACCTACAAAGCCGTCTCCGTCCGACCACAGAACCAACCAAACCCTACACAGAACCACCAATAAAATAGGTATTTATGCCTTGATTTATGCATAGTTCATGTTTAATTAAATAATAAATAAATTACATAGACCATATATTATTCATAGACTTTAACTTTTACTTTATTTAATTTTCTTATCTGTGGAATGTTCCTGATCGGTGGACGGATATATGTTGTCTGTGGTGAGCACTCCATACAACAAGCCATCAAACAAGTGAAACAAGAAGTTGAAGTTGAACCAATGTAAACAACAAAATAAAATCGACGATTTTATACACAGATTTATAAATATATAATAAATACTTAGTCCAAATTTAAGTGCTTCAAGATTTTAGAGGTCCGTGCTTCTAACATTACCAAATAATTATACAGACTCAATCACAGAGCCATTTTCTCTCCCAACAATGCGAAGGATGGCCCTCGCATAGTCCAAGAACGCTGGCCTGCATCTATCATCTGTAAGTATTTTCCTAACATTATTGTAAGTGATATCCACGTTCATAGTGCATTCACAGTCGTGCCTCAACAAGCCAAATCTGCCACAATCAAACAGGAGATGCTGCACAGTCTGAGACGCATCTACTCCACAGGAACACAAAGGATTATCAGACAATTTAAATCTATGCAAATAAAAATTGAACCCCCCATGACCAGTTAGAATTTGTGCCAAATAATTATCTAATCTAAACTTCTGTAAAGTTTTGTAAGCGGAAGTTACACTATCAAAGAAAATCCTAGTAGTACCACCCGATTGCGCTGTTTCATACATATGCTGCCATTCAACGAGCGTAGCTGCTCTAATACAATTTTTTGCATAGGAAAGAGGAAACTTATCATAAAAGGGCGATCTTCTGCAGTTAAGGGCAGCATTCTTGGCCAACTCATCTGCCCGCTCATTGCCCAAAATTCCACAATGAGCTTTAACCCAGTAAAGAGCAACCGCTTTACCCTCACTGCGCAACTGAAATATAAGTTCTCTTACATCTACAGCCAAAGGATGCAATGTATTAGGATCACCTATTGACTCTAAACTTGATCTGGAGTCACTTGCAATGCTATACGTAGTCTCACACCTATTTCCTATCATTTCCAGGGCCCGAAGAATTGCCGATAGCTCTGCCTGGTAAACGCTACAGAAATCCTCTAGATGGAGACTTGTACGCTGAACTTCCCTGCCCCCAGACCAACAAGTGACAGCCGCGCCCACCTTACCCTCCAGCTTGCTCCCGTCTGTATAGAAGATTGGGCCTTCATTCTCCAACTTCTCCACATCCTCCTGGCATTCAATAAGACCAAACTTTAGCCAGCTTCTCTTCGCCGGATGAGGAAGAGAAAAAGGACTCCTACGAAGCTCCAGACATCGTCCGGGCAAGCTGGCAAGTGGTTCCTCTCTTTTTACTCTATAAATCTGGGCATTTTCCTTAAGTCTAAGCATCAAGGGCAGTAGTCTGGCCAAAAGTACACTAGAAACAAATGAAACAGTACAATGTGATTTACTAACCCTTATAGCAAAATGTCGGGTGATACTGGTCAGTGCCTTTTCCGCATAAACCCTATCAGCCACATTGGCCCAAGAACCAGCAGCATAGAGGACTGTAGGTTCCACAACCGCTACATAGATCATTCTTAATACGTCAGAGTTTATTCCCCACTGTGCACGAGCCGCCCTACTAACTATCTTATAAAAAGCAATAGCTTTGCCACTAACATACTCCAAGTGCTTCCTAAAATTAAGTGTGGGGTCAATGACTAAGCCCAGTACTTTAAGGCTAGATCCATAGGTAATTTCAACCCCTGCCAAGCGTAGTACAGGAGTATGAAACCGTAACCTCCTAGTGACTAAAAGAGCTTGAGTCTTACCTGGTGAAAATCTAAGTCTAAGCTTTTCTCCCCACATCTTAACCACATCCAGTGCCCGGTTAACCATAGCCTCCAATTCATTACCATCGGCAAAGGATGCAACCATCAATATGTCATCGGCAAATGCTTGGTTAGGTTAGGTTAGGTTAGGTTAGGTTAGGTTAGGTTAGGTTAGGTTAGGTTAGGTTAGGTTAGGTTAGGTTAGGTTAGGTTAGGTTAGGTTAGGTTAGGTTAGGTTAGGTTAGGTTAGGTTAGGTTAGGTTAGGTTAGGTTAGGTTAGGTTAGGTTAGGTTAGGTTAGGTTAGGTTAGGTTAGGTTAGGTTAGGTTAGGTTAGGTTAGGTTAGGTTAGGTTAGGTTAGGTTAGGTTAGGTTAGGTTAGGTTAGGTTAGGTTAGGTTAGGTTAGGTTAGGTTAGGTTAGGTAAGGTTAGGTTAGGTTTTTTTTTTTTTTTTTTTTTTTTTTTTTTTTCCTGTCCGGGAGCTATGTCCCGGCCCGCGAGCTATCCTACATACGTTCCCTCTGGCTTTACCAGAGACTTTTTCAGACTTATTTCACTATACAGTGTGGGGATCTTTATTTAAATGAGGAAAAATCTATTATAGTCTTATTGCTAGAACAGTTTTCAGAGCTTATTCTATAATTATGTATATCTTAATTCTATCTTCTCTATTTTATACATTTTCTATAAAATATATAATAATAACAGTATTTTCTTCTAGTCTATTTTATTACTTATATTTTTACTTATGCTATTTCATCAACTTCTTGTTTATACTTCTAATTTTATTATAATTGTTGCACAGACATATAGCACTATATGGTGCCAACAATTTCTTATCTATCGAGTTTGTTCCTATTTATTACCATATTTGCCACTTTCTTACAATATTGAAGGAAGATGCCGCGTTCAGTACTGTTCTCCATTATTTTTTGTAGGTTTTCTTTGGTCAGGCTTGTATCTAGCTGCTGGCTTAGGTCATATCTTAGCCTGCAGTGTACGGGGCAGTCGAGAAGAATGTGCAGGAGTGATTCTTCTGAGTCTGGATCGCAAAGGCATGAAGGACTGTCCTTGCACTTGAATCGGTGTAGGTACTCGGAGAATCCACCGTGCCCCGATAGTATCTGAGTCCGAATTCCATCTGCTGGTCCCATCTTTCGAACGACTTTGTAGGCTGACACTGCATCTGGCAAGAAGACTTTCGTGACCGCTGCTGTATCCCCGTTCTTGTACCTCTGGTTCCATTTGTCAAGCGTCTCCTCACGGATCAGCCGCTTGACAAATGAAACCGGGCACGCATCATAGGCCGGTTTGGACTTAGACTTTGTGGCAGCCTCTTTCGCCAGCACATCTGCACGTTCGTTGCCCGCGAATCCAGCGTGAGCCTTGATCCAGAACAAAGAAACCTCTTTGTTCTGGGATCTGCACACCGCAAGATTTCTCCGGATCTCAGTAGCTAGGGGATGTACAGCGGAGTGATTCGTTATCGTCTCTAGTGACGATCGGGAATCGCTGTAGATCCCGTAACTATTCTCGGAGGTTTCCAGAATCTTGCGGGTTGCTTCGCGTATAGCTAGTATTTCCGCCTGGTACACTGTGCAGTAAGATGGCAGCTTCAGTTTTCGGGTTCCGGTTTCTACGGTCTGATTCCAAATAGAAAGCGCCGCACCCACTCCCCCGTCAATCTTGCTGCCATCCGTGAATATTCTGACTGCTTGGCGGTTGTACTCGCTGAGTTCTCCGTCAGTGTCCAGGTTATGGAAATACAGCCCCGCATTGTCCGCTGGATGTGGTGTTTTGCTGTATGGTATCATCTGCTCTATCTCTCTGTCCGCCAAGCCCGCCGGCCGGGACACTCCCTTCTTTGCCTTATATAAGGCGACTGCCTCCTTGACTCGGAGGTCGAGAGGGAGCAATCCGGCTAGTGCGAGTGCGGCGTTCAGAGAGACAGTTCTGTAGGCTTTGCAGAGACGCTGAGCGAAGCCTCGCTGGACTACATTCAGCTGCCTCTGCACGCATAACTTTTCAACAGCAGGACCCCATACACTGGCTGCGTATAGCACTATGGGCTCGACGCAGGCAGTGTATATTGTTCGGATGATATCCGGGTGGAGACCCCAGCTGA